>JACAZH010000011.1:0-2621933 GCA_014462675.1 Mycena sanguinolenta | reverse complement strand
TTTCCATTTGATGATACTCCAGCGATGAGGTGAATGCAAGGTCGAGAAGCGGGGTCAGTGGCTCATAATGCGGGGTTGTGTTTCCTCCTTCTTCCTCTACGAGAACCTGTGTCTGCGTAACGGAAACCTGGACAGGCTGTGAAGTACGCGAGCTACGAGATGTGAGGTTGGAGAAGATATTCTTGACACTGGCAAAACGACGAGGCGACGGAGGGCGGGTCGGTGTAGGTGTTACACCCTCGTTTGGCTGCGCGAGTGGCTTGGGTAGGTCGTTGTGATCCCACGAATCTAAAGCAAGGTTTTGTGTGGAAGAGGAGGCAGAAGAAGAGCCAGTGGAGTTGAACATGGAGCCAATAGAATTGGAAGCGAGATTGTTACGGAGCTTGGAGAATATTGTGCTCGTATTTTTGCCGCTATTCGAGCGGGACTCGTCCTCTTTCCCTTTCGCCGCGTCCATATGCTGTTCGTCGCGCCAGACAGTCAAGCTAGTCAAGACTCAGACGCGGAAGAGCGTTTGAAACAATCACGTGAAACACGCATAGCCCCTATTCGCGACGCGTCGTCCTGAAAATCTAGCTTATTTATACAACAGCTACTGCAAACTCGTACATCGATTTAATAAATTCCGTTCAGCAGCTCTACCAAGTCATCATTCCCTTGAGCAAGCTTGGAAAAATCCTCCCGCGGAACGTTGTATCCGCTCAACGTGCTCTTCAACCCCAGCTGCTCAACGAGTCTACATAATTCTCAGATTAGTTTCTCATACTTCGATATGAGATGACTGACCTTGCAATGAGCTCCGACAACTTGAGGATATCTCCCTCGATCGAGCCTGTACTCGGCTCGCGGAGGTAGAACAGCGTGTTGGCCAGATATTCCTTGTCTTCCTTCGACGCGACGCGGGATTGGATCGCCACCACAGGTGAGAGCGTGAGGCACTTTAAATTACAGCCTCGTGAGAACACTCTCGTCAGTGCAGGAAGTACGCACGGAGGTAATACCATGCGGAATGCTATACTTTGCGCCGAGTCTGTGGCCGAGGGCATGCGACATTCCCAGCGCACTGTGTATGAAGTCATAAAGGCGAGAAACAAGAAAGCCTCAGAGAGTCACCTGTATTCCTCAAACTTATTAGGCCAGAGGCTCATCCACGCCGCGATGAGCAGTTTCTGGCGCGCCTCGACGTTAGTGGGGTCGGTCATAGAGATCGGAAGATATTTGAATAAGTCTGCCATTGCGGCATAGCAGAGAATCTTCCAACCCATATTGAACGCCGGTCTACAACGCTAGGGATTGCCGCTACACACCTTCACGGGGTGGGAGACAAGAGGTCTATAGAGAGTCTCTGAAAAAGAGTCGGTTGGAGATAGTAGTATGCTTTCTGGCGTAACGTACCAACCGAATGGTCGAGTGAGCGGATTCCAGTGGAAAGCCTGCGCTACTTCAGAATCAAAAGACAGCAGAGACCAGATAGCGACCGACCATAAACGGCTGGGTGTGGGAAGGGTCAGCTCAGCATCGAGAATTATACCTGCCGGGGCAAGCAGTTGGTGCGAAACCGCAACCTTCTCTCCGTCCTCGTTCGTGTACCCTGCGCCAATCTTATCTTGTCGGTTTGCTTCGACGCTCCTTACTGACATTCTGAACCGACGTACCGAATATTCCGCCGCACTCAGTGTCGTTGGAATAGCGATCTGCGGCACCGGCGCATCACCGCTCTGTTCGTGAAGTCGAAACCGCACGGCTTTGGCGCCATCAATCGGGGAGCCGCCGCCGAGGGCTACAATGAAATCCGCGCCGGTGCTTTGATATAGCTTGATACAAGCGTTTATACCCGCCACGGGCGTGTGCTCCCCAAAGTCAGTGAACACACCCGCGTACGCGTTGTGCGCTTTGAGAATTTCCTCAACTTTGCTGACAACGTCGGTCTGTACGACGCGACAATAAATCGATCGGAGTCACTGCTTTATTGTAGGAAAACGGCCGACCTTCGTGGCTAAACTGCGCCCGGTGACAATGAGACCCTTCCTGACCCCGAGCAACTGGATGAGCTCAGGGAGAGCAGTGGCGACGCAGCCGGGTCCATACTTGACCCTCCGGAGGGTATCTGTCCATCCGTACGATCCTGACAAAGCTGACATGGCGGCGGGAGGCAAAGAGGCTTACTCACCAACCCAGTCGCTTCCCACTCAGTCCCAGCTGGTAGAAATAATTTGCCGCAGAGCTAGACGCGTGACGTCATATGCTAGCAAGTCGCGTTTGCAGTCTTTGAAAATTCTCAGTTCCAGCACAGCAATGACCCATTACAATAATAAATACAGCTGATTCCGGGATTGCGATATTAATAAGTTTTAGTACGATGCATTTGCGAATAAAAAAAATCCAGGAAGAGAGAATACCAGTCCGTGAGAGCCTGGAAGATGATCAGTCCTCCTCGCTCTCCTCGCTCGACGAATATTCGTCGTCGGTGTACCCCGCCAACTGGCTGATGGAAAGTGGTGGCACAGGCGTGGCGGCCGAGTCGGGCGCCTGTGGCAGCACGTCCGCCAGGAAGTCCTCCTGCTCCTCTTCGTCGTCCCGTTCCGCATCCACTGCTTCCATCTCAGCCTCTAGATTCAGCTCAAACTCGAGGTCCGCAATTGGTGCCACGTCAACCGGGTCCCAGTCGGAAACCTCTTCCTCTGACTCGTCGGCGACCGCAATGGGCGACGGTGCCGCGGCGGCAGCCGGCGCAGGCGGAGGAACCCAACCGCTAGACGACCCGGGCAGGGAGAACGCGACGGGCGCGGCGGGTGCAGGTGCAGGTGCAGGTGCAGGTACAGGTGGTGTTGGTGCTGCGTGTTTCGAGCGCTTCACTGCGGGGCGTCCGAATGAGAGATCCTCAACTTCGGGGAGCGTCGTAGGTGCAGGCGGTGGGGCAGCCTTTTTGTCTTTCCGCTGTGGAATAGGTTTTGTCGGTCGGGACGCGGGGGGTGGATGCAGGGGCAGCCTTGGGCGCAGGTGCCTTGGGTTTGACTGCTGGCGGCGGTGGCGGCGGCGGCAATACTGGGACGAGCTCCATGTCCTCTTCTGACTCCTCTTCCTCTTGAGCGAGGAAATGGCTCGGTAGCGCGTCCTCGTCTGGTTCGCCAATAGCGTCAATTTCTTGCGACAAGCGCGTCTCCAAATCCGAGTCTATTTTCGGGGGTGTCGAGGCGGACGAAGGGGGTAAAGCTTATATGAAGACCAGAATTAATATTACTGCCTCGTTGGCACGGCGCGCTGAAGACACAAAACTCACAGACGATGGTTTTGCGGTCGTAATTGAGGGCAATGTACGACTCTAATTTCTCTAGTTTGTAAAACTGGCAAACGACGTGAGCTTCCGGCGGCAGAACGAAGACGAATCCGCGCACCCCGGTCTCTTCGTCATATATTAGCACGCAGTCCAACTCCTTTGCAGATGTCTCGGTTCGGACTGTCCCTGTATATACATGGTTCTCGCCCGGCTAAAGATGGTTGATGGCTCGAAACTGCTGTGTAGCGAACAGAACCGACCTGGGAGCTGGGGTGCTCTACGACGACGGTCGTGTTATCCTTTCCGCGTGAGACCTCAATTGTTCCGGGCTTTGTGGTGTCCAGGGATGGTGGCTTGCGGTTATCTGCAAACCTTCATGAGAGAGGGAAATTTGAAGACACCGAGACAGACAGCGAAAGGAATAAAAGTCCTTCTCCGGTGGCCCAGTTCGCTTTACTTGTGGCGGAGGACCTCCCTTGCGAGCCTTGAGGGCCTTGTTGAGGGAAGGACCTATCTGAACTTCGTGAGTTCCTTGGGGGATCCAGGAATTGTCCTCCGGAGCCATGGCCGTCGAAGACAAGGACCGAGTGATCGACAATTCATGTCGGCTGGCCGGGCCGGCTCCTGCAGTTTCATTCTTGCTGTTCCACTTCTATTTACTTGCCACGCGTACCTTGCTTGCCGCTCAGCCAATTCGCCGGCTGAGCTACTTAGTTATGCCTATCTCCATACGTCTCACAACTCCAATAAGTGGGCAGATAGTGCCACCGAGGATTCCGAGAAGAACAGAAGCTCAAGTTATCCGCGGCTCACTCTGGCAATCTCTATGGCGGAACTCTGGCATCGAGACTTGACTTTCAGCCTGGATCTCACCATGAAACAGAACGAATTATTCGTCGGTCGATTCTCGCATAGGAAGCGCTCAACATTTAACGATACGGTCTGGATCTTCGGGACAATCCACAGCGATCACGATTATTCACGCCGTTGCTGGGTCAACCTCGCAAGAGTCTCAATTCAATTTTACTCTCTTCATCCAACCTACGTGCTGGCCATCATACAAAATCAAAGGTATTATAGATATCTCTTGACGCCGCAGATATTCGTTTCACGGAAACTCCGGAATGTATCGTCTTACCATCGACTGCATCAAACACTCTCATTGGCCTGCGTGGAACATCTACGCTTTGGATCAGCACCGAAACCAAGTACCACCAAACCTACGCCCGTGTCTGCGTAGCGACCGACGCTAGCTGTATCAAAAAACAACCAGCCTGCGCCTCCAGTGCCACAACACCCGCCCTGGTGTTGATCGGACCTCAAATTGAGTTGAATCATTCAATCAATGAATCCCGAGGCGCCCGAGATGGAGGCTTGGGATAGGGGACGAGAGAAGGCGAATAACTGGACATGACCCTTCTTCCTGGATACACTCTCCTTTTATCCACCTGTACGTATGCGCTGAAATAGATTGAACTCCAGTTTTGCTTCGTCGTCGTCGCACTGACATCAGCCAGTTTAAATTTATCGCGATTTGATGCAATGACAACCAATGAGACTCATGCGAACCGTTTTTCCAGGCTCGCTATTTTCGGCATGTTGCATCGCGGCAAGGGGACGTCGCTATCGTGATAGGAGTCTCAAATGGTCTCACTTGAACTCAACGAAAATTGCCCGCACGGTCTCAAATTGAAGTAACAAGTTCATCCTCGTTTGCAAGTGCAAGTCAGAAACCAACAAGTAGATTAAACGCTTTCCAAAAAGCCCTCGATTTCCACGTCTTACTAGTACAACAAAGAATAAAAAGAGCCCTATGTAAGAAGCCCTTCCCAAAAGAAATTTCGCGCTGTGGTACCTCTTTTGAAAGTAACGGCAAGGCGTAAAAAGGGGGCAATTAGGGTAGCTGCTTTAAAAAAATGCGGTATCTGAATGCATCTATCACTCAAATTAATATTCATGAAGAGGAAACTCTTTGGTATCGTGCTGGCTGCTGTCCGTTGTCTCTGTCCGTTCCGTACATGGCTGTGAAAATGAAACCCTTCTCCCAATGAACCGAACCTACGTGAACTGTCCGTCCACCAACGACCGCCTCATTTAAGAGGAGGAAGAGGTCGCACTGGCGCTAGCGCTGTCAGTCGCAGTCGCAGACGAGCTGTCCGTCGCAGAAGAACTGTCGGTCGCCGAGGCGCTGCCTGACGGGACGGCGCTGGCAGTGTCATTGCCTGGTCTGGGGACCTGCGTGAGGCCGTTGACAGTGGTGTGACCATCGGGCGAGGGGCCATCGGGCGTGGGACCAGAGGACACGGGGGTCGACGATGGGGCTGCGGCGCCGTTCGCGCCCGAGGCATCAGTCGACTGGCTCGAGGACGCAGTCTGGGTGGCAGCACCGGCAATGATGGACGAGGCCTGTTCGGGCGTGATCGTGGTGGTCTCGGTACTCGTTGCACCACTGCTTGTGCCAGTGTTGCGAACCATTTGGCCGAGGAGTTCAGACTGGGTGTCGACAAAGATGATCGCGGGCCCGGCAACCTGCTTGGTGGTATCACGGTCGATGACATTGTTGACGAGGGGGTTGTCATCGCTGGTGACCCACACCATAACGGGCCCGTTGATGCCAGGGGGAACATTGCACTGAGCGAGGGGCAGGTTGATGGCGAAGGGAGCGCCGCCGACCATCATGTTGCAGAAGAGGTTCTGACAGAAAAATCAGGCCCAAGTTATCTCCGTACGCAAGAAAAAACGTACGTCAGTGCCGGAGATGTTTGCTGCCTGGACCTGCAGCAAGTCGCCGGGCTGGGGGTTGCTGTTCGTGATGGTAAGAGTGTTCGTGGCTATAGGGAAGGTGAGAAGTTTTTTTCGGGGCTGAAAACACCAAGACTCACGGGTGATCCCAGTGGCACAATCTCCGCTAATAAAGCCTCCTGCAATCGAGAGAACCTCTTGGGGGGTCAGGGCAATGTCAAATGCAGCCGGGATGGAGGAAGCTCCAGACAGAACGTTAAGGAGGGTTTGGTGGCGGGCCTCGACCGTGAGGATAGAAGCAGCAGAATCGAGCAGGACAGGGTCGTCAAGGAGGGTCGCAGCACCGAGGTAGGCGGAGACACCAACAAGTTCGACTGTCCGTGCGGTGGCGGCCATGGTGGGCACGTCCGTCAGCGCACTGTCGAAGTTGAAGTTGCAGGTCAAGGGCTGAGCGCCAAACGACTGTATCCCTGACTGGAGAACGGTCGTGTGTGTCGCTTCATCGTTCTGAATCGTCGACAGCGTCTGACTGGCGATCAGGCTGGACGAGAACCCGGCATTCGAGAAGTCGGAGTCCTGGAATTTTGCAATTCCCTGAGTGTAAAACGTCGTCTCGAGTTGTTCCAGAACGTTAGCAAACTCTGGATTAGAACCAACTTAGAAACCAGCATCTTAACGAGGTGCGGGCGACTCACGGAAAACCAGCAGATCGTTCGCCGAAGCACGGCGTACGGGGAGGGCAGAGGCCAAAAGAGGGGCCGCCACAGCGGCGATAAGAGTTGAAGAATAACGCATTTTTGTATTTAAAGGGCTACCAAGAGGCCTGCTTTCTTAAGGAACGTGGAAGTGTATCGCAAGCGATGACCAGAGGTGCAACCGGGCAGCCAAGAACGCCTGAGTCAGAGCTAGATAAGCTCGCGGTCGCACACAACGGTAGAGGAGCGGACTCACAGGGGGCACGGCGAAAAAAGGGAGGGGGGAAGGAAACGAAGGGGTGGAAGGGAGGGTTGATGGCGACAAGGGTTTTGTATAGCATATACGACCCATAGCACCGGGTTGATTTGGTTCTGATTGCGGCCATCCGGCTGCGTCGGGACGTCTCTATGACAATCGTCCGTCGATTGGCTCCCTCCCGGCCATCAGCCTTTTTATAGCTCAGGTATATATTTGCAACCTCACGGAGCCTATGGGCTGTGGTAATAATATTGCGGAGTCCACAAACCAGAAACAAACTCGTAGAAAACAAAAAAAACAGAAACCAACAATCACAACAGCCATCTGATCCTGACACAGCAGTCAAGATGATGATACCAGTACCGCTGCCATAAATGCTGAAACCCTCCTGTGGAACAGCATGCAGTACCGGTACAGTGGTCAGAGAGCTGTCATTCCGTTTCAAGGGAAGGATCCACAGTTTCGTGGCCAATCAGAATTTTGTGCAGGCAAAAAGTCCCAGACACAGTCTAGACCTTGATGAGCGAATCGTTGGAATGTCGGCAGTAGCGACGCCCAATGATCGATGTCCATCAAGTCCCAATAAAATACTTATCGGAAAGCACTTCCCCGCAACCTCCCCGAGTATCAGAGTCGGTCTCCCCGAGAGCCATTTGACGTCAAGATGCAGATCCCGCAATACCAACTGTGTTGCCGCAGGTATCGCGGAGAAATGAAGGAAACCCGCTGAAAACCACACATTCGGGCGCCAAAGACAACGGGTCGGCGGCCTCGGGGACCAGAATATAGTGGCAACGTCTTGCCGTCAATGCCCGTTTTTGGTCGTTAGCATTGATATACATGTGCCGAGTGGCCCCACAACCTGTGGTTCAAATTCGTCGTCTTCGTCCCACCGAAGAAAAAAACAAGAAGCAACCAGATTATCCGTAAGAACCATGCATATGGGCACAAATACAGTGATCGGTGTGGACTCTTCGAAAAGCACTTGGTTGAAAGTATGTAAGTCGAATCAAGGATCGGATTGGTGAGCTAGAGGCCAGTTGGTGGTGGGATGGGGATGAAGGGGGATGCACCACAAGCTCAGGCACAAGTGGCCAACCGCCTCCGTGATGATCAAGCACCAGATTTCCCGGATGTATAAATAGCCTCTCTGTGGCGAGTTCAACCTCTATGTATGACTCACAACAGGGATCGCCCAAGGCAGGCCTGTATTTTATTTATGCTTCAGAGACCTTCAGTGAGCGGATCCTTACCGTCTACACGAACCAAGAAATGTCCAAGAGCATAGCCGGCTTTCCTTCCTGGCGACCATCTTCATTTGACAGCGTTTCTTGCTTGGACGTCTGGGATGATGAAACAGTGAACACAACGATCTAGACTCCAGAGCAAGTCAGCCTAGCTTGTGTTTTGGAGAAATTGAAGTTCGTTGTGCTGCCAGTTCCGAGACCCAAATTGAACACATATTGCAGAGAAGAAAATATAAGACCCCGGCTGGAACCTTCGATTGGCGTCTGTCCCAGAGAGTAGAGCCTTCTACAATTGACCATTCGATTGGTAGCCGCGTTTTCCGAGATGCCCTTCAGCCAAGACTGTCACCAGGCAGCGCTTAGCGGCCATTGGCGGATCGCAACGGCTCGGCGGGATTGATAGATATCTCTGGGCACAACACTGGAGAGTCTCTGGGGCCATATCCGGCAGGAAATTCCCATGTAAACCTCAAATTGCCCGCAACAAATCGAGATGCTGGACGGTGCGCCGAACCAGGTTTGGAGACGGTTATGCGCGAAGTCTTGCGTCTCAAGAAAGTTCTTTGAAAAATTTTCAACAAATGCACTCGCTACCTGATTTCAGTAGGTCAGTTAATGAACTTTGGAACAAGGAGCTAGATTGCACTTACCTTTCCTTGAGCCTGAACAAGATGGACGTTACAATTTCGAGGATCCAAGCGTGTGAAGAGCTCATCCGTTCAGAAGCATGAACCTGAACGTCTTGCATAAACTCTACTCTACACTGAGTCCGCCAGTACATGTGTACATCCTAGAAATACATTTATTGGAAATCATAGCCTGGTGGCGCATCAACCGGAACAGTGGTGAGCCCAGCGGACGACGTAGAGCTCCCCTCCGCCGGGGACGTGTACACCGCTGCGTACAGAGTCGCGGTCAGACTTATCCATTGAATAGGTCCAAACTTACGGGGGCCTTCCTCGTTCTCGGCCTCCTGGCGCTTCATATAAATCGCCCTTTCCCGCGTCTTTTCCAGTATGGCGACAAACTGGAACATGGGCTGGTCCTTGAAGCGCACTTCCGCCGTCGTCCCATTCGTCAAGCCACCATCGGCAGAAGGTTTGATGTCGAACGTGAAATAATTCGAGCCAAACGTCGGTTGCTCGAATTTGGTCGACAGAATAGAGGGCAATGGAACTATACAGTCACCGAGAGAGTCACTTGAATCTCAAGGTAGCTGTCGCCGCCGCAGGACACTCACCAGAAAGCGACTCAAAGGCAGGATCCGAAGCACTGGTGAATATGAACTGCGAACAGTGAGCATTCCAGTTAACGATGCCAAGATGGCGCGATTCACCCGCTGATCTGTTACGATTACTTTGCCTGTAGCCTTTAGTGTCTTGGAACCGCCAGAGCCACCCGCGGAAGCGGCTGCGCTTGGAGGTGCATCAGGTACGCGCAATATCATTTCGACTCCGCTTTCGATGGCAGTGATGGTAATCTCGTGCGGCAAGGGAACAGGAGTCCGGTCTGGACCCAGCATTGTCCAGTTCAGTGCCATGGCGGGTCAAGGAGATTGAGCAACGTTGAGTTCAGTGTAAGTGCTTAATTGCACCGCTTATCGCAGCTGTTTGGACCGAAGCTCGTAGCCAAATTACACTCGTCCGAAATCCGAATTTGGTAATTCCTGTAACCCCCAGATTACAGGTCTCAAAATCGAAATTCCCATCGGCACCATCAGTAGCGACCACGACACACGTTTCATACGGATTCCTCAGCAGGGCTCAATGTGAGCCGGTCGACGTGGAGCGAATGTTTGAGCCGTAGAATCCATTTATGAGTTTTTATTATAATAGCACCTTCAGGGATGCCCGGAGGGCCCATGTATCCTCAGTTCTTGCGGAAAGTAGAACTGCGTCAGATGATCGCGCGCAAGCCAACCGGCCGGAAATTTTTCATTTGCACATAGGTAATTGATTCAAAATGAGAAATTAATGAGGGGGGTGGATAAGGATGCATAGATGTGCGATGGATGAGCATGAGGCATGTCCGAAGGAAGTGGTACATGGTATGTGTACAATGGGATAGGAATAAGCATATGTGCATACATGCAAGAGTGTGTGTGATTCCGAGTACGAGTCCGTGAAGCAAAAAATATCCGACAATATTATGCGTGGGATAGATGTGGGATAGCAATGTGGGGGGTATATGCGGCTCTGGGCTGGCAGTCGACGAGTCCGAGGTCAAAATAAATCAAAGATAAAAGGAGAGGTAAGTTTCCATGCGAAAACGGCATTCGGTTTTTCTTGTGGCGGAAATAAATCAAGCAAAGATCGTGGATGGTCGTGCCAAACGTCGGGGGTGGTCGTTTTCTCTTCCTCTTCAGACTTGAAACGAACCATCGGGAGAAGAGCCTCCGCGTCCCACTCCAGGCATATTGGATCGTGAATGCACCAGCCCCTCCTGAACGCACTATGCCCATGTTGAGCGGGCATTCCGTCCGACCGAGATTCCACGAGACCCGACAACTTCTCTCCCTTGGCGGCTCCCCACATGCGACTCAGAAAATTGCCAGAAGCGCTTGGGCGAGGTATGCTTGGCATCGTCGCACTCACGGCCATACCGGAGGTCGCCAAAGAGGTCCGCTTTGAGGCCGCAGTGAGTGGCGCCATTGCCATCGACGTGCGCCGTAAACTCGAAGGCTGGGGAGAGGCAGCTGTTACGGTGTTCACAGACGATGTATCGGAGGGTTTACGGGAGCGGTGCTGCATGTGATGACTCTTGTACGCATACGCGGGTGCCGGACGGATGACGAATTCTCTCTTGGACAATGTCGGTACAGAGACGTATCCATCAGACCGATCGGAATCCTCGAATCCTGGGCGAGAGCGAGAGTAGGCGGTATTGCTGTCGTAGTACACGCGCGCCTCCGTGTCGGATTCGGAGTCAGAGTCGCTCCAGCCAGAGGATGACGAAGAGGACGAGGAACCATTATCCTCTATCAGCGATCCCATCTCCGAAGATGTGGTGTACGAGAAAGCAGAGTCGCAGCTGCGGGGGGGTACGTTGTGGGTGGTGCTGTGAGTTCTGGAGGAAGAGGAGAGGTGGGTCTGCGAGATACGCTTTGCGAGCCCTCGGACTGTCGATACCAAAGTTGAAGACGCGCTCGAAGATGACGACGATGATGACAAGGAGGACGAAGAGTACGAAGGCGGGTCATACGGAGGGGTCGACGGCGCTACTCTTTGTCTCTGTCCATGGGCCTGAGAGTGAGAGGCTCTTGCTCTGCTTGCTCGTGTGACCTTGTCAACAAGTGCTCGTGTGCTGGCGTACTGGTAGGACATGAACGGCCCAAAGGCTGCACAGGCTTCTTCTTCATCAAAGCGGAGGTCGTAGTCGAGGAGAAAGAGAAGTTGTTGCTCCATCAGATTCACCTCTTTAACTTGAAACATCCCGAAGGCGTGATCAGTCCAGTGAGCGTTCTTTGGCGAGGAGTCGTTCAGGTATTTCGCAGCCACGATAAGGGTAGCGAGGAAAATACGGTGCCTCGTGCACGGCAGTCCTGACAGGTCAAAGTGAGACATCGACTCTTGGCGAGAAACGCGACACATACCCGTCGAAACATTAGGCAGCTTTGACCGAAGCCGCTCAAGGTAGATGAGAGTGGCGAGGAAAGTTGAGGTCTGCACGTGCGAGGTCTTGACAATGCCGCATATGAAGTGCTCGAGGGCGACCACGGGCTGTCGGTACTGCTCAAATCGATGTGGGAGGACGTTTGCTGTCTCGCCCGTTATATTGAGGACGCTGGATGCTAGGCGAGATATGTAAATGACCATATCGACCGTCACAGGCTGGGCCATGAGGTAGACGAGACCCGGATTGTGTGCACCAAATGGGAGGAGCGAAGCAGGATGAAGAACTCCGAGACGATGAGTATGAAAGCGCTGGGACATTTTGTAAAGAGAACGGGTGATAGAGAAATGTAAAAGTATATGGAGATGGAGGGCTGACGAGAAGGAGGGAAGACGGAGGGAGAGGGAAGGGAGGGAGAGAGGGAGGAGGGAGAGGGTGACGCCAAACAAACAAATCGAGTCGCGCAAAAGTAGTCACGGGACGGCGTCGTGATTGGCCACGCAGGGAACTGGCTTATTGGAGGGTTCTGAACCCCTCGTCTCCAGCAACTCCCACTGGTAACAACGCTTATTTAGACTCTTCAAATCACGTATATTTTGGGCAGATGCATTACAAACATAGCTGAGATACCCGCGCATCACAAGGAGCTGTGCGTGCTCACGATACGGGATCCATCTATTCCTGGCCCGTCGCGACGTTCCAGGTTTTTTTCAGCAACTCCGCGGCCGGGTCCGTCGAACCTTCGAATTTGGCGAACGAAACTGTGAAGAGCGTCGTGGAGTAATTCCGCAGATAAGGGGCATACTACGAGAGGCGTAAAACAATTGCAAGCGCAATGGCGATAAGACTCACCGAGCGACAGAATTGTCGGTACCAACCCCAGGTCTCCCATGCATTCCATTGGTCCTTCTCCCAGCTAGCACGGTCATTCCATCCCTCTTCAGAGATGACAACGCGAGAGTGTGGATTGGGATTCGAATCAGTGGCCCCAGGCGCAAGGCACGAGACAAATCCATCAAGAGTCCGCGAAAGGGCGCCTTTCTGCTCGCGTGTCAAACTTGCAAACGCTTTGAGTGCAGTAGTGAGAGCCGGACTGTCGACAGGCGCGTCATCTGCACACAGTAAGGTAAATAATCGGCGAAGGCAGAGAAAGGTAGAAGAACCCGAACCTGCTTTGACATCAGCGTCAACGTCCATCGCATTGCCGTCTGCACCGCCGCTAGCCTTGGCTCTCGCACGGTTATCATCGTCCTCTTTCCTCAGAGTGGCGACTTTCCTGCGCGCGATCATCACCCGGCCGTTGGCTTTATCCAGCGCGCCCTTCAACAAATCCCACTCGAATGCACTGAGGCTTAACGGTCCCGTTGACTCGCTTAGTTCTCGTATCTCTGCCCGGTTGATGAACGTCCATCCTACCACGTCCGTGGGGTCGACAATTTGATACTGCATCAGTTTGTCGAATACAATGGCCACCATATGACGGTTGTGCTTCCAGAACGCAGCAGAGGCAGTCAGGATGTCAGCCTTTGCCTCGGCGTTCCCGGTGCCGCCCGCGCCCGATGCACCCCCGCTGGCGATGCTACGCAGAAGCGCGAGGTACCGTTCGATCGCGTTCAACAGATGAGAGAAAGACCGTGACCCGATGTGGAGGAGAGATTGTATCGCAATATTCCGAATGAGCGCGTCGGCATTGACGATTCCGCCATCGTCAGATGTCTCCAGTGTTACCTTGAGAGTTTCGAGATGAGAGATGACATCTTTGGCCTCAGCTCGCCCACGGAAGAGGTTCAGGACCGATTGCGCGGCGTCATGATACGGTTTTGCTATGGGTCAATGAGCGGACAGGACGGCTGGAAGCGAACAAAAAACGTACCCGGATCGTCGTACTCAAAATCGGGTCCCGGTGCTTGCTCACCGATAGTATGGCCTTCTGGAGCTTGCATCTCCGCTGGCAGGGTTTTCAGGATACGATCATGGTACGAAAGACGAATTTCAAATTCGAGAGCTCGACGCATGAAAGCGCGTTTAGGATGTTGAATATCCAACGCAAGGTCCGGTATCCTGCCTCGCGAGTCAGGAAAGCACTTTATCAAGACAGTATAAAATGTACCATTCTTTCCACACCCACTGAAAACCGAAGTTACTCATATGAACCGCGAACCACTCCGCGAACCGCCGAGCTACTTCGACGTCGAGCCCTTCCCCGAGGTTGCTATAAAGCTTCCGGATAGACTTTCCCACCGCAGGTCCAACCGTGGACGGCGAAAGCTTGCACAGTTCCGTGATCACGCCAATGTAGTAGATAGATTTGTGGCAAGATTCAGGTAAGACGAAAGAGGCCCCCAGAATAGTCTGCCACATGTTTATTCAATGAAAAGTGGAGAGAGAAAAAAGACGGACTTCGATGATCGTGCTCTCCAACTGCCAGTCTCTTCCTGGAACAGGGTCCGCATTGACCGAGCCACCAGGTTTAGGCTTGAAAGTGCCGGGTATCGTCCATTTGGGATATTCAATCAGCAAACGGGCGCACTCTTTGCGGTTCACTTCAAATATATCGAGAATATCAAGAATGCCTGTCCGAACGGTATAGCCCGCTGGGGTTTTAGGATCTGGTGTGATCTACCTGACGCTGAGCCAATGTTCTGCGGTGAAGAGATATGAAAACTTACATCGTTCTCGAAGAGACTAAGAAAATATTCCGGCCATTCTTCTTTTTTGACCTGTGCGTCTTCCCCAGAATCGGTGGAAAGACCATCTAGCTCAATGACTTCTGGGGGTACCAAGACCGAGGGAAGGTCGTAAAGAGTAAAGGTAGACAGATCAAGATCGGGGTAAGTGGCGTAAGGCTGTAGGAAGCTGGACGCCGTCTCCGCAAAGTCAGATTCATCGAGAGTTCTGAGGGCCTGAAGCGCAGTATCAAGCAGCTAATGATACGCAATTCAAATCAAAGAACAGGAAAGAGTTCAAAAACCCACTTCATCAGCGTTGGGAGTAGAAATTTCATCAGAATACAACTCCACGATCGGTCTTGTAAGTGCTTTGGGGCTCGTAGCACTGTCATTATAGGCTTGGATACCATTGATCACCTCTTGTACACGCTCCGCAGAGCTTGGTTTCAAAATTGGGCCTCCCTGGGTACGGTAAGGCGCAAACCAGAGAAACCGGGATGAGTCACTTACAATCATCAAACCTTCCGCGGCACAGACAGCTGCTTTCTTCGCCCGTCCATTAGAAACGCCAAATTCTTCAAGGACCGCGGTGAAAGACTGGAGGAGCGCGAACATCGAGTCAGTAGAAATCAGTTTGGCGACAGTCAAATGAGCGAAGAAGTGAATCTATATGAATGTCAACTTGGAATACGCGAAAAAAGACAATATGCTCACGCATAGTCGCGTCTCTCGCCACGCTAGCTTGTCAAGGTATGCCTGGAAGCCTTTCCAAAAATCTTCCAGGATTTGTTTCCCAAGCGATGGCCCGTCGGTTGGCGCGTCCTCGGTGGAATCGTGTAACCGCCGGAGCAAGGCAGCATAGTGGGGAATTTTGAACGGTTGCTCGGTCACACTGCGGAACTGAACAGATATTCTCCAATGCGGCGAAGCACATACGCTATCCGAAATGCTTCTGAGAGATTTGAGATCACGACTGGCGTGAACTCCCGAATCTGCTTCTCAATTAGAGGAAGCTCCTCGACGGCATCCTTGAGTACAATTGAGTCGGCCAGATGTATAGCAAGTATCGCTCCAATGCTCACCACATCGCCGAACTTTATAATGGCATTTTTGAGCTTGTCTGCGGGAGATTCATAGACGTCGCGGCGACGGTCATCATAGTCGTCTAGAGCCAAAGTTCGGGCCAGAAAACAGACCAAAATTTGCGTCAGTCTCACCTCTGTGCTGCCGTCTTCTGTTACCACCGCCACGATGGTACGAACTCATATATGAAGGAAAACCAGTGTATCAACTTCAATAAAAGCCGTTTGCAGTTGGCTGTCGTTGTTCTGTCCAGCACAAACCCTCACGTGCACACTGGATTCTTAAAATCAAACTTTGGACCGCCCGACTCGGAATTTTTTTGCCAGGCTGCTGCCTGAGGCCCTGCTCTCGGTGGTAGCTGAGGTATACAACTACTTCATTTTACTTGAGTGTAGCTCAAAGTTCCGCAGAGGTTTTGATGAAAACTACATGCGATGCATCTGGCCAACGAAAGCTAGCAATGCATTCCATATCCTTTCCCCCAAGGCTGTTGCATTGTCCTGCGGTCGTGCTCGGTTCTCTAGGGCTGCTCATCAGCTATCTAGGCCGATTCCCTCTCTCAAATTTCCGTCGATGACACGCGTTTCGACAACGTCCGCGTATTCCCATGTTGCCGCCTCCAACCCCATTTCCATCGAGGATGCGGTCGAAGCGTCCGAGTCCTCAGCATCTTTGCCCAACTTGCAGAAACCTTCCAGGATATCATTTGCCGCCGCTCAGGCCATTCGGTTGTGCATTCGGAACGGTGGACTCGCGGATGGGTTTTTCGTTCTGAATTCCATCCGTTATGCCGCGCATCGTCAAAAAGCTTCTGCGCTTCCATTCAAAATGCCCGGAATGCTTTACTCAAGGGCGGAATTTGAAGCGGCTGCCTTGCAGTTCGGTCCCGACACCTCGCAACGTCTATCCGCGCATACTTTGCTGCACGGTCTCCTCAGGAACAATTTAGCCGAACCCGCGTTCGAGCTCGCGAAATTGATGATGGCAGAGGGAGTTGCACTTCGGAGCGCGACAATGCAAGCTATACTCGAAGCGCTCGTATCCACTGGTGCCCCGCGTCGCACCGTGGCTCGTGGACTCCCGTTTGCCCCTCCCAGCCCCACCATTCCGTTGAAGCGCGCCTCCGATGTTCTCATGCTTCGCCCATCTCTTATGGCGGACCAGAGAACTCGATTTGCGCTACAGCTGATGTTCCTGGCGCGTCGGCATCGCCAGCGACGGACAGATGGCATGTTCAAACTGTTCCTAGCTGCTTCACTATTGCACGGGGAGCTGATCATCTTCTCGCTGCTGTTCGGTTGGGCCTGCAGGGATTGGCAGACAGCATACTCCTTGGAACGCAATTTACAGAGTCTTCCGGACGATCACGAGCTTCAGTCTTCGGGGCAGGTGATAGTTGCAAAGCGCCGTTTGGCTCATTTGCGTAGTGAGGCGATTTTCCCGGACAGACACTCCCTGGAAAGTGCCTTGGCGGTCATCGACACAATTCTTACACGCGACGGTAAAGCATCGGAGCCGACACATGATCGACTAGTAGCCTTGCAAGCGCTAGGGAATCTCGCCGGTCTTCTAGACAGAAGGCAGATCCCGTTCCCCGACATCACATCGCTGCTCAGCACCATGTACAAATGCCCCCGAGTGGAAGACGAAATTTGGATAGTGGGCGTCGGCGGTTGTCCAGAACGAATAAAAGGCGCATGCATACTTCCACCGCGTTATTTCGAGCCTCATCCGTAAACTTCCCACATACCCACTTTCCACCGGACCGGGTGCAGCTCACGATGCTATCGTCAAAAACCGCCGCTACTCTGTGCTTCCTCCACTGGAATTGTCTGGTTACAATGCCCTTTTGCATTACGCTCTGCGCCACCGACTGTCTCCTGCTCTCGCGGACGCTGTCTTGATCCATATGGCGAAGAAGCGCAGGGAACCTATAACACCAGACATCACGACGGCGAACATTTTGGTTCGCTCAGGCACCTTGCTACGTCGATATGACATCGTCACTGAGGTATTGGAAGAAGAACAACCTAACTTACGTTCTCCACATTCCTCCGCACCCGATACCTAAATCACCTCAGGCCTCTCCATCCAAGACCCACGTTCCTTTACGCCCAGTGTCGCCTCTCCAGAATCGAACCGATATTGTCGTGGATCACACCAAGTGGGGTAAAATATTGGGTCGCATAGGGAGTGAAAGCATCCACATCCCGAAGGTGCTCTCCAAGGCAGATGTCCATACGCTCACCGCCTACATTGCCTACCTCACATCAAGCGGACACCCACGTGAAGTGAAGGAGCTTCTTTGGGCCCTCTTTCCAGAGCTCAACACCTCCAAATATCCTTCGAATTCGGAGGAGCACAGCCATCGTGCCCTTGGGCGCAAGGGCCTTCTCACCACCTATCGCCGCGCAATATTTTTAGGACCTGTCTTTCTATCCGCTGTGCTAAATGCGCTGTACAAAAGCAACCAACCGATTCTTGCGGATCGCATATGGACGCTAGCAAAGAAGGCCGAACGACTCAGCTGGGCTCGTAAACTCTTGCCCAACGTCAAGCCGTGGATCATGGGCCCGCATGCCTATACGGTCATGATAAACTGCTACAGCAGTCTGGCTCGACGTCAATATTGGAGGATGGTCCTTCGACCTCAGCGGCTGAATTATAGAACAGCGATCGCTTCCGTCTGGGGCACCCTCCGATACAAATGCCAGATACTACCTCGGCCTTTGCCCTCCCACCAAGTCATGGAGTTGATGCATGATCTCATGAGGCACGCTGCGCTCGTTGTCTTCAGGCGCTTTATGAATCTTCGACACGACTACGCGGAGATTCCAGAGATGCGACGCTGGCTAGCAGAGAAGGATATTCCTAAACCCGACGCCCGCTTTTTCAACGCCGCTCTGCGCGCTTTCCGCCCCCGGACGCCTCCCATGCGGAAATCGTGGTACAGGAGGCAACTGAGGGATGCGAAATTCAACCTAGATTTCAAAGGTGTTCTCCCTAACAGCAACGACGGCTGGAACGGGTCGCTGCATGAAGTCGCGAAAAATATGATCCACGCTGGTTTCCCTTTGCCTCCGGGTTTGCAGCCTCTGTTCGTTGGTCGGTTGCGCGGTTTCGATCTTCCCGTTGTCCATGGTCCGGATCGTGGTCCCTTCGCGTATCGACCGCAGAAGATTCACCCCTGGCTTCGATATCGCCTACACACTCCGAAAGAGAAGGGATTACCAGTGTCGAGGGCATATCCCCAATTTCGCGAGGTTTTGGCGCAGCGCCGGAGACATAGACGGAGCAGAAAGCGCCAGAGGAATAGAAGAGCAGAACAGGATGCTCAACGGGTTGCTCCAAAAGTATTATCATTGTAAAGTACTACCATGTATTTGTAGAAACGGTCAAGGTTTCAATTTACGTTGCCCATATTTTTTCTCTGGCTTTATTGCTTTCAGCGGGTCTCTGCGTTTCGGCGGCGGTATAAAACCGAACGCGGAAAGATCGACTGGCTCGACCTGTTGGCGAGGCCGCAGTGTCGGCGTTGGCGGCGGCGGCGGTGGTACGGTTTCCAAAACTCCTTCACCCCCATCCTCCAAGTCGACGACAGAAGTCGTGTCCTCCGTTCCCTCTCCCTCCGCGAGCTTCACCTGCTCAGATATGATTTTGGCGTTCGGGTCCACGACGCCCTGAAGAAATATGGCGGCCATATCCTTCCGCCACTCGACCGGTTTCCACTCCTTGGAAGTATCTGCCAGATTTTCTATCGTCTCCTTCACCTTCGCCTGCTGAACCGCGGCCGACGGAGGCGCGGCCTTTGCCTTGGTGGAGAAGACAATGTCCACTTTCTGGCCGATCTCCAAGAACGACCGAACTCGAGCGAGCTTGTGCTCCAGATCGCCCGGCTCCGAACCCCACGTCAACTGCACCTCCTTCACCGTGTTTTTACGCGCCGACGCGCGCTGCTTCTCCCGCTGTTTCTTCTGTGCCGCAACCGCGGCTTTTTTGAGTACGATTCTGACTACTGGCTCTGGTTTCACTGCAACCAACTCAACCCACACCTTTGTGCGGTCGACATCTCGGAGAAGGGCCTTGAGCGACGTTTTGACCAGAGAATTATCCTCTTGAACCACAGAGACTTCTTCATAGGGAATGCTTTCATCTCGGGGTAGTGATTTAGGGCCGTTATGTTTGAACCGGACATGGGTGCGTAGGTGCAGTGCAGTCGGGTTAAAACACGCAAAAGCAGGAGGATGACGGCGCGGATGAAGCAATGTCCTGGCAGCAAAACGGAACGCGGTGAAAGTGTTCATGCCTGTTCGCTGTGAAAAAGCAGTCTCTGAGAATTGTAGCAGACGCACCAGGACACGGTCGTATTCCTGAGATGGACGGCAAGTTGGAGACAAAAATTACACGCGTTTATTACATAATTTGAATTCTCTTCATCCTTATACATTGATTCATGAGCGGGGATAGGAAGTATAGGATTATACGAGCGTAATGTAACATTGGGTTGTACTTTTGTATCTACTGAAGCACCGTCTAGATCGCCTTGTCTCGTTTTTCGGCCGTTGAACGCAACAGCCATGCAATATTCTCGTATACAACGAAAGTAATGCAAGTTCCTGGTAGAACTCGAACCAAATTCGTGCCGAGACCCCGATAAAATCCCCGGACACCTTCTTGTGCCCATGTTCTTCTAATGGTAGCAGGGATGGTAGGGTACAAATGGTTTGTGGCGTTGTTCTGCGTATTTTCACCTTCAACGACTTTCAAATGGATCGAGACATGCCCACGTACCTGTATTCTAGATCGAACAACTTGGTAAGGGTAGGTCAACGACAAAGCTGCGAGTTTGCTTCCGCCGGACATGACCGAGTAAGCCGTGTTTGACTGGTGCACTCAGCAAAGCTCCAGAATACGAATGAAGGACTTACCAGTTTGTCCGCTTCTACCGTCCATGGCCTGCCCGCTAGTTGGTACTGTCTCTTTTTTAATTCGAACCCCCACCGCTTCATCCGCTCATACATGACGAATTGGATAGCTCCATTGCTGACCCCAAAGAGGGCCAAGGAAGTGCCACGAAATAGGCCGGATACACCCTCGGAGCGTATAATTGACGAGAAACCGTCTGGAGAAACGTCAGGCTTTTTGCGCACGAAATTGATGTGAACGTACGCAGAACGCTGCGATATGCGGTCGGAGAGTCCGCCCGCGTCGTGAACATTCGTACTTTAACGACCCAGATGGGATTCGTCATTACTGCTGTGACCGCACCTGTGGGCGATGGTTAGGTCCGGTGGGCTTGATTGCGTTTCACAAAGTGCGAACTCGCTTGAGCAGAACACAGTAAAATCGCGCCGGATGACAGAGGAGCTAACGGATCCCCTTCCGAGGCTCGCTTCTTGAGCATATTGTAGCTGGCAATATTGGGTGAAACGACTACGATGACCAGGTTTGGACTCACAATAAGAAGTAGAGACCCCAGCTAGATGCATTTCCAGCAACGTTCGCGCCGAGGCCACGGTACAAGCCCTGCCAGCCCTCTTGCCGCCGAATGTCCCGCAATGAGTTCCAGATTTGTTTCCCAATTCCCCCAGATGGATGAGTCGTCGCCACCTGGAACTTGACCTTGAGAAGATCCAGTGGGTTCATGCACAGCACAGCGACGGTGCCTGCACCAATTCCTGCTACGGCATGGTCCTTGAGACGCGACTCTGTCAGTTAACCGCCAACACTTGCTTCAAGAGACTGCCACAGACATAGGCAGCGGAGGAAAAGAAGCTCGCAGGTTGCTGAGCCATTCAGCGGCAACGCGTAGACAACCTGTCCGTAGAGTTTGCCGTCTATACAATTTGGCCCAGTGACGAATGGGGTGATGAGAGACGCGATCGGCAATTCGACGCCACCATCTCTTTGTAATCGTTTCCTCTCTTTCTTTCTACGTCGACCACCGTAGACCATAGTGGCGATTCTGGGACACTGGGTACGAGGACGACAACAGGGCTCTGGCGTGCTGCAAGTTGGTTTACCGAGCTTGGACTTCCCCGAACAGCGGATCTAGACCTTGGTCAACGTGCAGCTCGTGGCGACATTTGTGGCTCTTCCTAGCGTCGATTGTCTTTCAGGGGTGCAATTCATGTAACCCCTCAAGGTCTCTAGCCCGAATCTGCGACACGGGGGTCGCAAATTCCTTGGAAAATATTGGGCAACAATTCGGGCACTTCCCAGCAAGTACCCAGCGTCCTTACTTGCTGCGAGATCAAAGAATTCAGCAACCCGAATTCTCTGGTGATATGTTTTCTCTGACGCTCCAGCTAACAATTCTTTCCCAAACAGAAATCGCTGGGATTTCGCCTCTGGATTCTCTCGTTATCACTGGGATTCCGAAATCTGAGAAGACCAAGATTCTGATGCGACTTTCAGATTCACAGTGTCTCTGCTGCTAATGATTCCCGTTGTCGCAATGCGCATCATTTCCGATCCAGCGACCGCTCCCATGATCTTTCTTCTGGAAGGTTTGCTCTTGGCCTGATGGCGACTTATATCTCTCGTTCGAAGGAGTTCGAACGTCGTACCTTGTGTTTTTTTTATCCAAAGACGGTTAGACCGTTTTTTCATCGGTACCTTGAGTCATTGACCATCCAAATGGTTGGGTAGTCTATTTTCCTTCCAGAACCTCGCTTTCACAAGGTGAGAGGATTTTCAGTGTCGACCCTGTCTTCCACATACTTATCCGACAAAAGTCCATTCAGATGTTTCCAACCGTCAGGAAACATCCTCATGGTCGCGGAGACAAATACACGCTTTTCACCGCTCCAGTTCGCCGTCGACAAGTGTCCACGTTTTCGTTAGCGATGTCTTTTTTGGGCATACGCCCGCCTGGGACCGTGTTCTGCCTAATGACGCTCCACATAATACGGTTCTTATTCATTGACGGAGTAGGCGAGGAGGGAAATGTCGTGGTTTCACTCCATCTTCAAGAGTTACCTATGTCATCTGGAAAGTAATACAATTGAAGTTTGGGGTCCTGTTTAAATTATGTGGGTCTCAAGTGCTACACGTGGTTCCCGTCTGCTCAATGGGTCCCTGGGACGACAGTGGCTTGGGTACAGAGGCTGACAGTTTAGGCGGAGAAAATGTGTTTCCTGCCTGAATTGGAACAGATAGAAGGCGGGGTTGAATAGTTTTCCAATGTAGTCACTGATTTGAGTCATCGAGGGAGTATTTCCGTCTTCAAAATTCTATTTGCTTTGGACTTGGGCGCCGGTGCTGAACAGGTGTGAGAAAAGAAAAAGAGCGGACCGTGAGCGAAATCTCGGTACCATTAGAATTTTCGGTGACATAAAACCGACGTAGGATAAGTATTGCGTCCTCGCGCGCGAATCCGCCGATCGCCTCATATGGAGGATGGGAAGGATGTTCAAGCCTAAATATCATCATCGTGAGGAGTCGGGACGCGCCAAAAACTCGGAACCTGCCCATCGTTAACGCCAATAACCCCGCCGCACCCGCCAAATCTATCATTGGCGCATCCGAAAAACACCTGTTTTATTCCCATCTGCCGCAAGGCAGATGCACACATTATACAGGGTTCCACCGTCACATATAGGGTGGTGTCGGATAATGGGTATCCACCGGAGAGCAGGCTCCCCGGTGGCGTCAGTGCAGAATCTGCCAAGATTTCATCGATGGCCTCCAGCTCTGCATGCCGCGTGGCCTGCATTTGTCCGGAGTTAGTGCCTCGATTTTTTGGTGAATGTTGAGCGCGACGTTACGAAGTTCATTGGTCCGGTTCCGAGCTTTGGCGATGATAGCATTTCCCCGGACAAAGACGCAGCCGACTGGAACTTCTCCTGCAGCCAAAGCTTCCTCCGCCTAACCAGAATGCATCAGATAGCCTCAGAAAACCGCATCATGCCAGTACCATGGCCATGGCTTCGGTCATAAATCTGTTGTGTTCATTGGTGGTGGACTCCATGGAATTCAAGCTGAGAATAAGGTACGCGTGAAGCCAATCATTCGAATGATTCCGATCAGCGTGGTGGCTATGATGCTCAAGCAAGCACGCTCTCAGGCGTTTCTCTCCATTTTCGGCTGTCTTCATGGCTGAAAATAGTATATTATGAGCATTGAAGAACGATGGCCACTGGGTCGTATTTTTATGCATTTCCGGAGACGAGGTTTTCAGGCGAGGAACTTTGCCTTTGTTACTTTCGCAACCCGTCGCCTCGGGGAACAAATCAAGACAAACCAAACAAATTCTCAAAAGTTTTTATCCTCATCTGCGATATTCCAGACCTCGGCGCCCATTATCTTAGCTTTATCCTCAAATGTTCGCAAGCCCCGCACTACATTTCAATAGGACCGGATTCAGAGACCGCCAAACTTTGCCTCGTATCTTGCCTCCGCTTTCTGGACAATCACTGCGTGCCTCCCCTTGCGACACTTAGTGGGGATGGATTTTTTCCCTTTGCACCATACCATCCTCTAAACCTCATGCGCTTCGGATCCCCCAGGCACAGGTACAGCCCAATTTGAATCAGTTCATGATTATGGGCTGTGCCGTAGACGCCGGACCCCGGGGCGGTCCGTGATCAACATTCGGATGCCAATTATGAAACTGGGAACTTGACTTTGTCTTCCATCCTTCACTGTGCTTGAAGACCGTTCCCTCGTCATGACCTCTTTACGATCCATTTCTCTTATTGTCTGGACTCTGTCCGCAATCCGGAGCGTGAGCGGCATCCACTTCGGGCTAGCACTCAATCGCCGTCAAGACCTCCCAAACGCCCCCCAGTGCGACAGCACCTGCGATCCAGTCGAGGACATTATCTCCACAGGCGTAGGGCTCAAGAGTTACTTTTGCTGCTTCTGCTCATCTGTGTTCAGTCTTGTCCACCATCAGAGTGTTGTACCGAACTCTTCCAGGCCGACTACTTTGATTGCCTCAAGTGCGTGGGTGAAGCGACCAATGCCACGATGGCGGACTGGACGGTAGCGCAAAACGATGTCGATGGTGTGCCGACCTCTATTATTTTGTGCATGATTTTGTCTAACACAGAGCAGCGCTGACTGTAGCTTGTTCCAAAGAAGGCTTCCCCCTCCCGGAACTCACTTTGCCCACTCAAAATCCCAACCGTACCTTGGCGACGGTGTCTGCCGGGAGCCAGAGTTCATCCCACCCCTTGTCGCAAATCACTATTTCGACTTTGTCGAGCGGCAGCAGTCAGACTCCCGCGAATACCATTTCGCAAAAGACTGTCACGGCACTTTCCTCCCAACCTTCTGCTACGCAACCTCCTTCGACGGCCTCTGCGCCGGGGCCGACGAACAGCCCAAGTGCAGCAATGGCTCCCGCTAGTGGGTTTGGCTTGATGTTTGGGCTGCTAGGCATGGTAGTGGCTTCATTGGCAGTGGTTTGACTTTTGAACGATTCGGGCTCACAGCTGGTGTGTCAGTATGATATTATTTGCAACATGTTCGTCGCTTGCCATTCGGGCTCGAAGTTCATTCCACTGTGACTGCCTTTCCGACCAAGTATAGTTCGTTCTTGGTTCGTTCGTTCCTGTCATTCCAAAAGATCGCCCGCTCGGCCAACTCGTTCGCAGGCGTTGACATTCTGACATCTTTGAACGACGTGGGAAGTTTGATCTTGTCCTCCCCAGTGGGCACTGCATTTCCAAACAGTTTTTTGTTTTCCTTGGGGCCACTAGAATCTTTCATCAGAGCTATACGAGGCTATACAACGCCGCCCGCGATCTGCGATCATGATTCGACGCCTCAAACTAGGAACGCAATCAAGTACTTCGGGATCGTCATTGGAGACTGCTCTTGTCCTCTCATGACTCCTTCACGTTCCCTTTCCTTTGCTCTCTGGACTCTGTCCGTCGTCCGCAGCGCGTACAGTATTCCGTGGGCAGCTGGAGGCGGTCCTCACTTCGGGCTCGAGCTTCACAAACGACAATCGGGCATCCCGGCCGTGCCTTCACAGTGCGCAAGTACCTGCGATCCTGTGAATGCTATCCTCGAAACAAACGTAGGCTCACACAGATCTCAGCACGCATTTCCCTCACATTCCCGCAGACATGTCCACCCACAGAGTGCTGTACAATGACCTTCCAAAGCAGCTATTTCGATTGCTTGCAATGTGTACTCGCGGCAACCAATGCGCAAGCGCTGCAGAATATGCGGAAGCCCAAAGCGTGTTGGATAGTACGCTGACTTGTTGCTGTTTCCGACTGCAATGCTAACTGACGGTCAAGACATAACGGTGTCTTGTTTCGCGGATGGCTTCCCCTCTCCCAGAACTTACTCTTCCGGGCCAAAATCCCAACCGGTCGTTGTCAACCTCGCTTGGGAGCCAGAGCACGGCCAGGTCGAATTCCCAAATCACTGTGTCGACTCTGTCAACACCTTCGACGACGACCATGTCCCAGCAGACCGTCACGGCGCTGTCCACCCAACCATCAGCGACGCAACCTTCATCCACCAGCTCTTCGACCCCGACGACCAGCCCCAACGCAGCGGTGTCACACGCTGGTCGTTTCGGCATGGTGTCACTCAGTATCATGCTCATTTGGATTATGACTTAACGATCTAACAACGAAAGAATTTGTACTATGTATCCGAATCATGTATGATATATCGCGTTTCACTCGTGCTCATATATCGAAAGTGAAGAACCCAGTGTGGAAGCAGACGGATGGGAGCTGACTGATGGGCGATGCAAGGCTTTCCACTCAATCCGTCATAAACGTTGTTCAACCAAGTTAAACGATGTACATCAGTCGTACGTGCACCTCGATAAATAATTACATGTCGTCAGCAGTCCCAACCAAAGACATAGTCTTCTTTCTCGGTATCATTGAGAGGTGTCCCCGCAGGCCCACAAATCCCAGAGTCGAAGCTGTCTTTAAGCAGCATGTCCACGACGTTTCTGCCAAGGACTGAACAAAAGGGAATATCAGGCGAAATTGCAAATACCTAGATGCGAGTGTTTGCGTCTCCATTGTGCTAATAAATCTGTGGACCCGTTGAATTACGGGACGACCCATACGGAGGTGGACATACGGCTCGAAGGAATTAACGTAATAAAAGTTGGGCGCAAGTTTTACATCGGGGAATGAAGAAGTCGGCGGAAGGACAGGATATGCATCCCACTGGAATGAACATTTAGGGGGACGTTATGTCATTGTTCGCGATGCGAGCTCACCTCCTTCCGAAGAACCCAACCAACTTGGTTATCGAACATTTTCGATAGCCATTTATTCGAAATGCGTTTCTTGGAGAAGATCTTGACGACCCATTCTCCTTCCGAGATCAATCCATGGTAAGACAGGGAGTTGAACTCGGGCTCTTTCCCGCCATTTCTTGCCCCTTCGAATGTCGTAAGCAACATTGCGGGGATTTTGGTTGAAGATGGGAGGGAAAATGACTGCGCCGGGACGCTCGGTTGTGTTGTCGAAAGCAGGGTAACGTGGAGGTGAACATATGGCTGGGGTGGAATTCGTGAAGAAATGTCAGTGGGGACTCGAATCTTCGTTGAGTGATATGGGGCGGCGAGGATGATGGCCGTGTAGGTTTCGGAGCCACGATCACTGTCGAGCACCCATTGATTGGCCGTAGTCGGGGTGATGGAATTGACCTTGTATCCGTTAGTCAAGCTCGGAGGAGATGCTGGAAATGGCTACCGAGGTATTGAGATACACATTTGCCTGTGAGCGTTTCAGGAACTGCTCAAAGACCTGAAAGTTCCCGCCCTCTACCGAACTGCACAAGGGGTAAGGACGAATTGCTTCCAGGTACTCTCGAAATTCACCTGGCTCCGGTCGGCGCAAGTGAACATGCGCCTTCTAGAGCATGAATTTTGTCTGCATTCTGACTCGCGATGTCAACAACCCAACAGAGCGAGATACGAATTATGTACCTGGCCATAATTGACGCGTGTCGAGGCTTCGACCAACTCTGAAATAAACTTGTTGGAGACCCCTTGTGACTGCAGATACTCCGACGTGCTCTGAGAGACCAAATCGGTCCAGTTCAGAGAGGAGGATAAATGGGTAATATTATCCCATTTTGGTGCGTCGGGAGCGTATAGAGTGAGGAATTTGTCGATCATACTATCGACAAATTGCTGCGTGCGTCTAGGAGAGTGGAAACCATATCTAAGCAAGGCTTTCGCGCTGTCCCACCAACTCCACCAGCCACCACTGGTCTGTAGGTGATTCAGAGAACGGCAATAGGGTCAAGGAAGGAGTGATATTTACGGTGAATAGAAGCTTTTCGCCGTCCCATATACCCATTCCATTTTCGTCACGGAAATCGCGTCGTGTCAGATTAAATTCGTCGACCGCCCTCCAGATGTTCTTGTTTGCCTTGACAAATATCGAGGCTCCTAATTCAACAGCAGAAAAATTTGTGCTGTCGTCATATGGGTATACAACAGTGCCTGGATGTATTTAGCGACCGGGGAAGCGAAGGAAGACTCTCTACGCACTGCCTGTTGGCGAGTAGATGAATGCCAGTACCCCCCACAGACTAAATTGCACGTACGGCCTCCAATGTATGAGTTTTTGTCATATACGTCGACCTCGACTTCATCGATTCCACCAAAGCGTTCCTTGGCCTTTGCGATCCAAAAAGCGGCACTAGCACCTCCCGCGCCCGCGCCAATAATTGCAATTTTTGGCCTTGAGTTTGCAGGTTGTACTAGAGGCTGCTGGACAGATTGACTGAAGAATGGAATCTTGAAAGGCAGCTGGAAAGCGCCAACAACTGGCAATAATGCCAGGACCAGGCGTATGCGCATTGCGGCGTTGTGTGAAAGTCCAAATTCGGAGTATGCCAAATCAAGCCAAATGCCAACACCGCCACAAGTCGGGCTCGGCAGCGGCCCGTCGTTTAGCCGGACTCCTAGGAGAGCCGGCACCGTGACTTGACCTCCCACCACTGGATAGCGCAATGGATATGGCCATCACCACGTACTCTGCGGTGAAGCAGCACGATGGGCAGCCTTCCAATTCCGTTCTAGCCTTGCCCATAGAGCTTCTGGAGCATATCCTCCTATTTTGCCATCCACGCGATGTCTCCCGCTTTTCTAGGACTTGTCGCTTCAGCGGAGATTTTGTCCATCGCTCCGTCGATTCATATTTCTGGCGCCAACTCTTCACTTCATTTTTCGATGATCCCCGGCACGGCATCCGACCATTCTTTGCTGATCCCTCGTCGTATGATTGGAAGGGAGAATTGGTCCGTCGAATGAAAGCGGAACGGGACGCTTTCACCAATACAGGCAACCGCGTGGCTGCACTCGAAACATTTATTTCTGTAGCAGAGGAGGCTCTTCCTATCTCCAGGATTTCCGACGACTCTCCCCGCCAGCCACAACGTCGAATGGCTAGGGAATATCTTGCGGAGTTCACATCTTCTGGATGTGTCGTTTTCTAAACGCGAGGCTAAATTCGGAGACAGACTAAAGGCCTATATGGCTCTGTCTCTGAAGGACGAGGACGACTGGGACGACCTACTCGATTCACCGGACATGCGAACAAAGTCCAGATGTCTCGTATATGATCTACGGAATTACTGCGCTGAGAACAGCTGGGGACCATACCACTTCGACGGGACCATCAACTGGACACATGTGAACTGCATAATTAATGTGGTAGTATTCAATATACGCGAACAACCTTCGGTGTACCAAGCCATGCCTCCAGTTGGCCTCCAGGCGATACGCCCATATTCCGCCCCCGGGGACTACAGCGGTCCAGACTGGGCTGGTGTCGAAGGTAAATATTCTGTGTAGAAATTACCTCACGCTCATAATTGTGTCGCAGGTACTTGGCGGCGATACGTATGCTTCATGGATTATCGGTGAGTAAGGAACAGGCTAACGATATCGGGTCACTGATCGTGTCTTGTTCACCCAGCGATTTATTTGGTGCGATCTCTTTTCTACCCTAGTAATATCCACTCATTTTATCTCGTCTTATTAGCATTTAATGTCGGTTTCCTCTCGACCTGCCTTTCTATCCTTGCTGACAGCAACGCTTTCCCCAGTTTTCCGGTGCTCATGACGGACCAAGGGATCCCTCATTCTTTGACGACAGAACTTTCCGCGAAGCAACTCGTTTAATGGACATCAATCTACATCTTATCCCTCAAGAGCAGATGCGGGTTAAATTCCCTCAGGGAGACCCGCCGACGCGGGCTCATCCACAGTACGAAACCCTATATTTCTCTGGAATTTCTCGCGGGGCTTCCGCCGGACACGAGGCAATTGTGCAAGGCTTTGTGTACATGGGCGAGGACTATCACCCCCGGTGGCGCCTTGTGAGTCTTCGCTTTTTGGTACATCACATGAACCACTAACTAATCACCGCAAGACGTCTTTGCACGATGGGCATCCGCAATGGAGGTGCCAATTCTGTCATTGTTTGCGCACTCACCGGTTAAATCGTTCGATTTTAGCTCTGAAGGCGTCCAGATCGGTAATGTGGGCAGCGCGATTGGGATTGCTGGGAACTGGTCTGCGTTTCACCACGAGGACGGTGAGTACATGTCCGGCTGAGTGTGTTACAAATTCACTGAGTCCGGGAAATCTTGGAAGGTGATCCAGTTGGCCCCTTCTGGTTTTGGAAAATTAGTTAGGGCGCCACCTCCCCTTGTTCAAACCATCCCTATGCCATATTACTTTGATCTATATGCGTCTGAATTCCTTATCTCACATTTGGTACAAATATACATCGTTTCTTACAAGCTATGCGTACATTCGAATTTCGTACACACAAACCTCTTCTTCAACTTCCGTTTACAGCGGTTCAACGTCTGGGACAGGTCCAACAGGAACGATGCGCGTTGCATTAATCTAAAACAGGATGAAAACCATGACGAAATAGATAATTACTCAAAACGTACTGTTGGGTGAGACCAATAATAATGCGTCTTGATATGATGAAAATCGGTGGAATCTTTAAAGGCAGGAATTTTCCAGTAGAGCGCTTTCATCCACCTGTTCCCGCGTCAGTATTCTAAGGCATCTAGAGCGAGTTTAGAGTGACAAACCGATTGATCTCGGGGTATCCTCCACGAATGGTGTTGAAATTACACTTAAAGTGGCCGACATAGACTGGGTCGAATCGGATCTGCGGGACCACGAGCGTCACCATGGGAAGGAAGAGAGAGTCGGGGGACGCGCACAATAGTTACCCACAATCTGACGTCAGCTTCAGTAAGTCGCCCGCCTGCGAGATAGTCTTTGCCTTTGAGAATTTTCTCGGCTTTGTCTAGCCCGCCAAACACGATCTTGACGGCAGCTTCGTACGCCTCCTGCTGCGTCGCGAAGCCGGCACGATATACGCCGTCTACAGATCATTGTTGAGGTAAAGGTTACTGCAGCAAGCAATGAACTAACTGTTGATTTCGGGATACACCCACTCATTGATCGCGTCGATCTCGGCGCGGTGCTCTGTAGGGTACAGGTCGAGTGCTGCCTTGTCCGCGGGGAGCATATCATTGAAAGCCGTGTTGAACATGCGAATGATCTCCGACGACTCGTTGTTCACAATCGTGTTGTTCGCCTGGCAAAAGTCAGATTTCATGAATTCAGACAAAGGCAGAGAAATGGACCTTGTCCCAGATGAAGGGAACGGTGAAGCGGCCCTCGTATTCGGGGTTCACGCGCAAGTAGAGGTCCCTGACGTGTTGCGCGCCGAAGAGCGGGTCGGCTTCCGCACCGGGAAACGCATCAGCCGCGGCGAATGGCCACCCGTTGGCGCCCATTCTCGGGGAGACGACTGTCACAGCTGTAGCAGGGTTGGTCGCGATTGAATAGAGATGAACCTGAAGAACCGACAAATGATATCCTCTAAACCCTTGAGCTTCCTGACGATGAGGGTTCGCGTCGCCCAAGCTGACGGAGAGTCTTAACAGTATTCTCTCCATGGCACTATTCAAACCTACGACAGGCATACGAGACGTAGAGGTGGTACCGGCCTTGACCAAAGACGTCAATGGCCCTGCTCTAAGATGAATTTACGATGCTCACCCTTTTCTGGCGCAAATTTGCCTCCGGGCTCGATGAAGTTGCGGAAAGACGATGGAGCGCGGTTGAACGACCCATCTGCAGAAGATTTCATCTTCGTTATATCACTGAAGTGTGAAGTATCGCGCGTAGTGGTCATGATGTCGCGGATTGAACTGGAGAAGTTCGGACGGAGTGGCAGTGGATCTCGGTATAAATACCGGTCCGCGTGAGCCGCTGGCGTGCACCATCGCAGACTCAGTAGTGGTAGGTGAGCAGTTCGTACCAAGGTTGAGCCGGCCCGTGGCAGCCTTGCGAAAAACATTGTGGTCTTAAGTTACGCGACGCGTTCAACTTGGATATAAAGCGACCGTGACGCGACGCGTCAGTTCGTTGGCGGGTGTAAGTTGCTACATTTGGAGCTAAAGCTGGTAATTGGGTGTGCCTAGAGCGGGTGATTGAGCGCAACAGACAACGGATTAAGCGACGTAAGGTCACAGCAAACCCAGGTGAAAGTCGCCGGAATTTACGGATTTACATAGCGCGCATTTTATATTTTTTTTAAACTTACACAAGGACACAAGGTATTGTATATACGAGACTAAGCGCACATCGGATTCAGGCTTTGGTGCAGAGGTCCAGAGTCCAGTGCTGCGACATATAGCAACGTTTTGTATTCATACAAATAATTAATCGAACGAAGTACCCAACCAAATTATCCTCTACTTCAGAAACTTATAGTACTTCTGATTTTCAATTCGATGCACTCGACGAGGTACCCTCCAATTGCTCCACCGATAATCCATCCTCACCTGTACTCCCGTAACTTCGGCGCAAATCCTTGCTCGCTCGAGACCGACCACGTTCTTCCTCTTCCTCTGCTGTGAATCGTCTTCGCGCAGGGGCCTTACCCTTGTCATCCGTGATTGGGTTGCGGACGAACAAGGTCGCGAGCAGAGCCACGAACAGGATGCCCATAGCAGTGACGAACACGGCCTTGGGGAACACGGCGACTGTACCGCTGTATATAAGCCCAAAGATGAGGGGCTGGAAGATAAATGTTAGTGGCAGAATGCGAGAAGAAATTAGGTTCATACGCCGAGAATCATCTGCCCAAGAGCCTGTAGTACTGCGAACGCGCCAAACAGTTTCCCGGTGTTGGAGTCGGCGAATGAAGGAGCCGTATCTTGCGCAGAGTTCGCAAGTAAGGAGCGGGCCTGGAGGATACAGAGCGCGAGGCTGTGTATGGAGGGTACCAAACCAGCGCCCCAGCTCGCTATCCAGCTGGAGACAACGAAGAGAGCTTGTGAGGTCAGGAACTGTGAATCGGTGGAGGTGACGGCAAGCGCATGCTCTTGCAATGACGGCGCAGGGGCGAGCACGATAGCCGTGTTCGCGACAATATCGATGCAGAGAGAGATGCGCGTCAGGCGTAGATCGAACTTGATCTCGCGCGCAATGTGAGCTTGGGTGGGTTTGGGTTTCGCAGCTTTGACGCCAGGAACGGTGGATTGCGATTTGGGGAGGTTTGACTTTGGCTTGAATCGCGCGATGACAACTGGCGCGATTGGTTTAGTATTTTTAAGCACGGGTGAGAAAGGCCAACGAACAGGGAAACACGATTAGCAGGAAGAGGGCCCGTCCACCGCCCATGAACGAGATATAGTACGACAGCTGCTCGGGGCCCCAGTCGTAGACGTGCGAACCATACAGATATTTGATTTGATACAAGCCCTAAAAACGGTCAGCTAGGGATACTGGGGTTCAAGGTATCGATGCTCACGGCAGAGAGCATGTATCCGAACAGAGCGCAGGTCAACAGTGTCAAGCTCCAATCCTTTCGTTTCCTCGCCGACCCAGGGATCGGAATGGACACAGGAAGGAAAATCGCAAGGGGGCTGAAGATATCTTTGAGGATCCCGAATTTCCTTGGATTGCGCAAGACAGCTTCCCCTGCGGCTACCATGCGACCAGATGCACGGTCCCGCTGCTCCTTTGTCACCGACTCGGGAATAACGAACAGCATGAAACAGAAGTTGAGGAAGGAGCCGATTGCTGCGACGCAAAATACAGAGGTTACTTGGCTCCCGCCTTGGCCACTGAACAACGCAATCGGATGGCGAATGAGCCATCCGCCGATCATTGGTCCCAGCTACAAATCTACTTGAGTCGTTCAACGCTAGAGTCAGACGGAAAACATACACTGAATCCAACGAACGAAACACCAGTGAAACGTGAAAAGACAGAGGCTCTACTTCCACTTGAAGTGCAGTCTGAGATGTACGCAGAGGTTCCCGATTGAAGTGTTGACCAGCCGCCGAGAAGACCTTCGAAGAACGGGGCCAGGAGGATCACTGAACGCCCGTACGAAGAAAACGGGGAAAAGGGGGCGGAGGCAAGGAGAAAGGTTGAATCCTAGGAACTGGTGAATAAAACTATTGACATCGAGGCGGATGTACTGACCGAAAGAAACCAGCCGAAGGTGCATATGGCAAGAACTTTTGTCCGGCCGAAGCGCTCGCCAAATTGTCCCCACCAACCCGTTGTTAGTGCACTGAGGAGGCCCATAGTAATGCTAATCATTGTCTGGATGCGAGCTGCACCGGCTGCCACAGCTGGATCAGCCATGCATCGGCGAGTCGGCATTTGACCAGACTCGGTGTCATTCCATGAATTTTCGGGATTAAAGAAAGTGATGAAAGAGGGCTGCGGAGCTGCGTAGTAAAATGGTGCCTCGGGCGGTGGACCTGTCATGTTGGATTTGTGATAAATGTGGGAGCAAGACAGTTGAGTATAAACCTCCACCCGGGACGAGAGTGTCATTCCGCGCTGGGCGAGATAAGTTACTTGTCTATATCAATTCTGCACGCGGCTTACGATGAGGGCGGCGGCGATAGCAAATGGCACCAGCCTACAACGTATTAGGAAAGAAAGAGACGACGGCTAAGATCTCACCATAGCGGCCGCGCGCGATAGAAAGGCTTCTTTCGCGGAGTAGAAGCCGCTGAGCGCAGCAGAGGCTCCTGCTCGTCGTCCGTGTCCTCGCCGGGAATGTGGTTCGGAACGCGTTCCCCGTGAGCTGCAGACCGCGAACGCGATGGGAAGATCGCAACCAGCGGGTCTGTCTCGAATGTGTCCTCTTCCTGGGCCCAGGACTCTCTGCTGGACATGGTTGAGAAAAATGTGAATGGATCAGTAAGCTTCCTTTGATAGCTGGGCCGCGGGGAACATATGCAATCGTCATATGCATTGACATTGCCCGGCAACGAGCGGGTAACAGGGGATCAGTTCCTGATTTGGGTGAAATACATCCCGGCCGATATCTAGGTGGGAAGGCGAGAGCCTCGAGGCTGAAAAGATGGGGTTGAAAAAAAATGGACGACGCTAAAAATGTCTCGAGGCTGCGCCGCGGCGGAATGTTGGAATTCAAAGCCTAGGATATGTGGCTTTGGGTTTTGAGGCCTTGAGGCAACCTTGAGGAATGGGACCAACGGAAAGAGCAGGCCCCGTGTGGGGCACAAAAATATCGATGACGAATACCCCGCACGAGGTACTGATAAGACGCGAAGAACAGGAACGCGGGGCAAGAACACCCGGCCCGGGATCATTTGAAAATCGAAATTATCAATTTTTTTGAGAGTTCGAGCGTGAATTGGCCATGTAAACGACGGGGACATCATACCAAAGCATCGAGAAATCAGTGGCCAGAATTTCATAACCAGGGTTATGTGACGATTTGTTGCTGAGATAGAATGGCTAGAGGCTTGAAATTCTGTGGCGGTTCGGTGGCGGTCAAAATATTTTTGGATGTCGATGAAGCTTGAAATAATTACCACAGGAATCAGTAGCTCGGAATAGCTTGGGACAGAGAAATTCACGAGTCGGTATGAGGTGGTGAAGGTAGTCGTAAAGAGGAACCACAGCTTGAACATCAAAAGCGTAAAAAGCTACCAATCGCGGCCAAATAAGGCAAGCGCAAGAACGGGATCTAATGGCGCAACAATGGCGATATTCGTTTTATGCAGCGATATAGTCGTGTTTTTGTTATGAGCTTGGAGACTCAAGTCCGCGAAGTAAATACGCTAAATCGCGACATCGAAGTACGATACGATACGAGAAAATGTCCACGCGTCATAAAGTCCAGTCCAGTCCATCTCAAAACCCATTATGATCGTAACCCCTCCGAGTCATTATAATCGTCAGCCAATCGTCAGCTCTATGCAAGCGCTGAAGTCGTCAAAAAGTCCATCCCTATCCATTAAAGCACAACAGCGGCCCCGACGAGCGAAAACACCACCGCAGCCCCGACGCTCACGACGGTGCGCTCCCAGCTCTGGATCGACGCAACTGCGCTACTGGGCGAATTCGTCTGCGATGCGCCGCTCCCCGAGCCTGAGTGCGAACCTGTTGTCATTGAAGAAATGGCCCTCGATGAGCCAGAGTTCGAGGGGGAGCCTGAAGAAAGGGGACTTGAACCTGAAGCGGATGCGGGCGACGTGATTGCGCTTCCGCTTGCGGACGAGGTCGCCGTGGGTAATGCCTGCGTTGAGGAAAATTCAAACAATGTGAGCATCGCATGAATTGAAATAAGACGGATGGAAGGTTCTCACGATATTCGTTCCGTTGATGATGAACCCATTGCTGATCGTGCTCACTGTCGTGCACGCAGTCGGATTCGGCGCAGGGTGCGGGGCCGGCGTCGCGCCGTCGCCCTGGTGGAACGTAGATCCGCCATAGACACCCGGAGCCTGCAGGCCGCGCGTTAGTCAGTCTTGCAACCCACACAAAAAACACCTGCGCGTCCCCAAGACGCGGGATATATTAGACGCACCTCACCGCTGTCCGCGTGGCAAGTGTCGAATCCGGGCCCGTAGTTCCCAGGCATGTTCCAATCACAGCCCATCTCATCGTAGATGTGCTGGCAGTATCCTGCGGGGTTGGATCCTTTGGGGTTGCAGATGCGGAAGCAGAATTCGCCAGGGCCCATAAAGTTCTATGCGCGCGGATCAGCCGTGCTGAATTAATTGGAAATTTATTTCATGGTAAGGTCAGACATACCGTCCATTCGAAAATTTCCTGGACGGTGCCACCAAAGGCGTCGGAGAAGACAATGCCGCCAACCGGATTTCCTACACAACAACGTCAGATTTGATACATACCCCGAGGGGGAAGGGGTCTTGAATGCGTACCGTTTCCATCGGCACCTGGTTTATTTGCGGCCGCATAAGTATCCGAAATCTTGCGCACTTAGGAGTTCTGCAACTCACCGTGCGGATCAAGCTCTGCAATTTGAATTCATTGAGCCGGCAGCACACGCCAAGATCTTTTGTCGCTTACCTCCTCCTCCTCCTGTGTCATGCAAGGGCACATTGACCAGGGTCATATCGCCAATACCTGTCATCAAGAGCGGGTGTCAATGAATTAATTAAGGATGGAGATTATTGAACCGACGCACCAGTGACTTGGATGTAATCAGGGGTAATCAGCCAGTGTGCGCCCTGGATCGCGCCGTCCGGAATCAGACGCGCGCCAGTGCCGTTCTGTGATCGCGATTCGCATGTAAGCTCCCTGGACGCAGTGTACACGATAGAAAGAAAAAATTGAACCCACTTTGGTGCACCATGCGACCTCGATTTGCTGCAGAAAGGTGAAAGGTGAAACCACTGCCAAGCCTAAATTTAAGGAGAATCTAGACTTACTTCGGTGTCACCGATATTGGAATTAGGACCGGGTTCCGGAGGCGCCCAAAAACACCTGCACGCGGTTAGCACGACGCGAATGGCGGTGAAATTTAGAAGATGATTACCAGTCGGTCAGTGAGTTCACTGCGCCGCGTCGCGTAAGTGATATGAAATAGGACAAGTCGACTCCGTCGAGAAAACTCACTGTACACCGTTTGGCACAAGGACGACTGGTTGAGCGCCGTCCCGCACTGATTTGTGCCCGACTGCCCGTCCTCAGTTTGGGCCGGGACATTCGACGGAAGATATGTCGCGCTGTAGATGTGGTCCGCGACGACAGTCGTCGAGAGGAGGGACAGTGAGAGTAAGAACGCCGGAGAAAACATGGCGCGAAGAAAGAGAAGGAGAAAGAAGAGGAAGAGAGAGGAGGACACAAAACAAACGCCCTGATCGCTGTATTATATATTGACATCAAATGCCACTCGCAGGCGAAACTCCGTGAATATAGGACTGGGCTTGAACGGAGCCGCAAGCAAGCGGGGCCGTAACCTGGCGGTACGAGAAATACGGGATTGTCGAGCCGTCATTTCACAAGCGAAGAAGAGAACGCTGTTCAAATAATAGCGTAAAGACGCCGTTGGCCATGGCACAGTGAATGCAGAGCCTCTTGAGGCTTATCTTTCAGGTTCGGTAATGAGAAATAGAAATGCAGCTGTCAGATGATAGGTTGAAACAGCCAGCGGCCGGAGGAGGGTTTCCGATACGACAGGAGTTCGTCAATACATGCCCGACACACTCGGCACCCGACAAAACAAGGACAGCCAAAAACAGCCTCGGGAGCCAAGTGTTATGCCGGGAAACATGAGTTGCAATTGCTTAAAGTTGGGCGCGGATCGGAGTGGCGGACAAGCAAGGGTTGGGATTATATAATTCTGCCAAGACTTTTGCCAAGCCAAAGTGGAGTTACCTTTTTTGGAAACTGTGTTGGAGGCAGAAAATACTTCGACCGGCGAGGATGGAAAGAGAAAGCGTGAAGGCAGCTTTACAACTAAGAACGATTTTTGTAAATAGTTTTGCCAAAGAATTTGAGAAAGCTATAGCATTGGGCTAGGAATAAGTTATTCTGAATGACCTGCTTCCCGCCACCACAACCGCTGAAGCTCAAGCCTTCCTACCACACCAAGGTCCAGAAACTTGCCTTTCTTTTCAAAGTTCGTGTCTTCACTTCGAGTTTCAAGTTCACCCACATACGGCATTTTGAACTCCGAAGAACTGGTGTGGAGCACTCGGACTCTGAAAGGGACAACGGCTCGGCGTGGTGGCAGCTCTTATCGGTCACTGCAATTCTTCGGTACCACCCCTCAGTCGTGTGAGCCGTCTCTTGCTACCCTTTTACCGAATCTCCTGCTGCAAACTCGAAGGCAATTTGACAGTCTACGCCTTGTGAGTTTCTTCGTCTTTTCTCGGCCTCTATTTTTCCCTCAACGCACGCCTATACTGTATCCAGAAGTAGCAGAAAGGGTTCACGAGTTCTGGGAAGGCAAGACGCGTCAGAGCAATCGTCGGCGCGTCTGTGTAGACATCCAGTGGGTTTGCTTGTCAAAGCTCAATTTTTTGGCACTACTTGCGGACACAGCTCTATCTCAGGGCCCAGGGCCCACGCCCCTCCCTTCCCAACGCGCTACAGACAACGATGACTTCGCGACTGTCGCTCGTGTCGCCACACAGCCCCGAATCACGGGATCGAGTCGGGATTGGCATTGGTGACATCACGACGTCCTTTGGCAGCGCCGCCATGGGCAAACGAGGCGGACCAACGCTGGCGCAACGGCTGCTGGGCCAGCCGTCGCAAAAGTACACAATGCCTGCTCCCAAGCACTATTATTCGGAGCGACCAGCGCTGATGCGAATAGCACACACGCATGAGACACCAACTCTGGAACAGGTACGTCATGTCGTGTCCTCGTTCGCATGCATAAGTAAATGTAGGTTATCGCATCTCGACAGCCTTCCATTCGAGACGACGACGACGACGACGACGACACTTTCTATACTCCACGGTCCTCCTTCGCCTCCGATACAATGACCGTTACCACACCTCCGACGTCAGATAACGGACATGCTTTATACACTGACCAAGACTGGGCTAATGACCTCGAATGGCTGGCAAAAGCGATGCAAAAACCCAAACCAAAACGAATACCTATGCCGCCTCAGCAACCACCGCAGCGCGTATCCCGCTCGCCGACACCCAGTATCATGATGAGCATGACTGCATTGCTCGAGGAGGACGAAGACGGTCCGCCGCTCCCACCAAAACACACGCCACGAAGCAGTGTCATTATCTCGTCGCGCTCATCTACGCCGCCCCCGGTTGTGCCTCACCGGCGTGCTCGCTCTGTTGGTACAACTGCTAACTCCTTATCATACCACCCGCCCTCTCCTTTGTCCGGTCCCCCCGAGCTGCCATCGTATGGCACTCCGGCATACACCTCCCTCGTTGTGCCCCCTGCCCCCTCCACCCTGTCCCTCACCCGCTCCACCTCCATTTCCCAGCGCCTGCGCGCCCCCTTCCGCCGTGCCACTGCTGATCTCTCGCGGTCACGTCTCGCCCAAGCCAATATGGCCTCCATCGAAGTCGTGGGCGGCCTCGCATCCCCGTCCCAGGACCAGCCCCCGCGGCTCGGCTTCACACACTACCGCACCCCGCCGTCCGTCTCCAAGGCGAGCGTCCTCGTCCAAGTCTGGGCCGTCGGTCTCGACGTCGTCGATCTGCGACTCCTCGGCGTTCACTCGCCCGCCCGGCCCGAATACAGGCATACCCGCACTCAAAGCTTCGGCCGTTTCGTCGGACGGACGATAAACCGCCGCACCGCGTCAGACGTGGGCTCTATATGCGAAACGAACAAAGATAAGGACAGCAAAGAGCCTGGCCACCCTCCGCCCCCAGTAGGATTCATTCCTGGGCGGAGTTTCGTCGGCCGCGTCCTCGAGTGTGGCTGGGAGGTCCGTGACGAGGTTGCGCGCCGCGGTGAGTGGGTCGTCGGACTGTTGGACATACGCAAGGTGAATAGCTATCGTGTTCCTTATCTCTCATTCGTGCCTGAAAATTTTTTCGCAGAGCGGCGCCCTTGCGGAGTTCATCACCGTGGACCGACATCGCATACATCGCGTACCGCACCCGCACGCGGTCTCACGATCTTCTTCTGATTCATCACCACCCAGCTCCCCCGCCCTCTTCTTCTCGTCCGAAGCGGCGAATCCGCACCCACGCCGGCATTCCCAAGCGCTGTCACACTCAAATCAAGAGTCGCCATACCCCTCGCGTCCCTCTTCCGTCTCTTTCACCCTCGACACACCCCCGCCCTCGCGACCGTCATCGCGCCACCAACACCGGCGTGCCAACCGCCGTTCCGCCCCTCCCCCCGCCCCCACCACCCCCACCCGGCCTCGACCTCGCGGAACTGGCGCTTCTACCCCTTTCGGGGATCGCCGCGCACCGTGTCGTGCGCACCCTCGAGGCAGGGACCGTGGACGCCTCCAGTAAATGGGGCACCGACGTGGTCACGCCTGACGGCGACATTGCTGATCCCATGGACGCCGTGTCCGAAAAAGCGTGCCCTGGCGGCAGCGGAGAAGGCGAAGGCAAAGGGGAAGAGGCGCGCGCTGGTGTTGCACGGGCACGCCGGGACGGGTGGGCTCGTCGCGTGTATGCTCGCGCGCCGCGGGTGGCGCGTTTGTATACACGCGCCTGGGTCCGTATCCGAAACCGACGACGAGGAGGCGGACAAGGAGCACATGCGGCGCGTGCAGGAGCGCGCGCGCGCGTGGGGTGTTGAGGAGGTCGTGTTCGACGACGGCGGGTGCGCCGCCGACAACGTGAGCGCCTTCGGCAGCGCACTCGACGCCAGGGGCAGGAACGGCGCGGCGGTGCGCGCGGTGGAGCGCCTGATTACGGATGGGGACGAGTTTGACGCGGTGGTGGACACGATTGGGGGGAAGGCGGTGTGGGATGTCGGTGAGCGGCTGTTGGCGCGCGGTAGTGCGAAGTGGAGGAAACAGTTCACGACGACGGTGGGGGATTGGCCTATTCGCCCCGTGCCGACTGCCAAAGACAACTTCCGTGCGGGATTGCGCGCGTTGACGGGCGGGAATGGCGCTGGCGACGATAAGAAAAGCGCCAAGAAGACGACAAAGGAGAGTAAGGAGAAAGCGGGGAGTACGGTAAGCTATGCGTGGGTGAGCGCGGCACAGGACGTGGACTGGGAGGGCGAGGACGTGCGCGACTCGCTCGGCGCGGTTTTGCGGATCGCGCTCGAGGAGGGGGTACGGCCGATTGTGGAGGGCGATGCTCTACCCTTTGAACGCGCGGGAGAGGTGTTAGAAGGCCGGGCGGGGAACAAGAGCGCGGGCATATTGAAGGGGGGGAATGTGTGCGTGCGCGTCGTTGGATAGGGGGTGCGCGTTGATGGGTTGCGCGCATCGTTGGGTTGTGCGTTGTGGGACGGCCGATGCTACTTTCCGGCTGCATACAGAGAGGGGAGGGGGGATAATACTGCGCGTCGAGCCGCGACATACATCCGATTTGGAACGGACGCATACGGATTTTTACGCTTTGCTTGGATCGCTCATTCAACGTACGCAACGACACTAATTTACGGGTATATACACGCACTTACTTATGCACGTACCACGACTGTACTATCATCCGTGAATAGATTCTTGGAAATTTAGAGCAAGCCTCCGACTTGTGAGACAAATATGTTTTTTTCTCACGGTTCACCCAGTTGACGTTTCTTCGGCAGGCACGTTGTTCTTCCCGCATGTCGAACTCGGAACTCCTTGGCGTCTGTGTTGCACCATTCTGGCCGTGGAACGCGCCGAAATGCACTCGAAAATATCTGCACTAGCCTGGGAAACGCATGGTGCGGCAGTGCCTCGGTCCATACCGTAACGCTCATCCGACAAATGAAAAAACAAACGCCGGAATGATTTTCGTTCTCAAGCGTCTCAATCAAGGCACCTCGTCATCTGGCCAGCCGCCTTGCCTCCGTATCGATCTGATTCGGCGTTCATGGAGGCTGTCCTTACTTGGAATGGCGTCTCGGCCTCTCTTTGCTTCTACACCGACGACATCCCGTCTGCTTGAGCTCGCGCCATGTTGCTCTGGACGCTCGCCGTTGGGACCCTTTCCGTCTTGCAGCCCCACCCCGCGCATGCCGCCGGAATAACAGCAGTCCGTAGCATCCCGGGCCTGCGATCGCGAGTCGGTGCCCGCGACCTGCCCATCATCCCGACAGCGTGCCAGGACGATTGCTCGCCCTTTCAGCCGTTCCTCACTGGCGCGGTGGGTCCAGTCTCATTTGCATGCTTGTCTCAGAGGTTGAAACGAATTCGATGCTCTCTAGCAGTGCCCAGCGGCGCAGTGCTGCACGGCGGCATTCGACATAGGTTACGCCGACTGCTTCACTTGCGTCGGAAACGCCACGGGCGCGACGGACTTTACGATCGCGCAGGAGTACGTCGATGGTGCGACTATTTCATTTTTGGGGTATCCAGAGTCAAAAGCACAGCGCTGAAATGGAATGGAACGCACGCAGTTCTGATCACGTCCTGCATGGCCGAGAACTTCGCCATCCCGGTGCTCACGCTGCCAGGCCAAAATCCCAATCGCACCCTCGTGAGCGTGCTCCCGCCAGGTGCATCCACCATCCCCGTGTTTCCCGCCGAGGGCTCCATTGTACGTCAATCTGCGACGACTGAGACGGTCCCGACCCAATCTGCGACGACGGCGTCTCAGACGGTCCCGACTCAATCTGCGACTACGGCGTCTCAGTCGTCGCTCAGCCAGTCCGTGACCACCACCGCTCAGTCCATTTCGCTTTCACAGTCCACAACGGCGGCGGCCCAAAGCACCGCTACAGCCCCGTCCACTTCGTCGCCTTCCGCTTCGTCGCCTTCCGCTAGTAGTACGGCTCCGCCTAATGCAGGCGTCCGGATTGGCTCTGGCCCGTACGTCGGACTCGGATTCGCCGCTGTCCTCGCGCTCGTGCTATAATTTACTCGCGCTTTGGATTTATGATTTTATGTATGTGTTTCGCTTGTACCAATGCTTTTTGGCGCGGTGGTTAATAGGAATCGAATCGCTAGTTATAGATGTATTCTATACGTCGATGACTCGGAACGGACTCGAATGTTACTCATGAAAGACGAAACGCAACAAACTCTCGGGACGTGGCTTGTCTGACGTTAGATAGGATCTTTCTTCACGCTGAAGGATCTGTCAACCTGTGCGGCATTCCGCTTGCATTGGATGTTGCAGAATTGACAAAGATCATGACTGGGCGACATGAGTTCGCTGAGCTTTAAGTATCTCCCAATCAGAAAATAGGCCCTGTCCGTATTGACGTTTCTTGTCAATTAATCGAAAAATACTACAACCGCGCCGTTCCCGTACCCGACGCGCGCTTTCAAAGTTTGTGCTGGTTTCCACTCATCCTCTTGACCGCCTGTCTTACTCCCAAATCCGCCAGCACATCCTCCGCTCCTGCGAGAACTGGTAAATACACGAGTCAGTCATCGGATTGGCTTTGAAGCTGGGAAACTCACTAGCGTCGAACATCACCGTCCGATGGTAATTTTCGATCACCTTGCCCATCCCCGTAACAGTCAACGCACGTCCACCAAACACTTGCGATGCGTCTGTGCGTATGAAACGTTATTATCTAGCTCGTCGTGAATATTTGGTCGTCTAACCTGTTGCTGTTTCCGCCCCAGACTTTGTCACGAACCTTGGAAAGATCAAATGTACTTCATCTCAAGAGCAGGAAGAAAAAATGCCGACGCACGATTTCAGCAGCGCAATGGGGCCTGCGAGCTTACTCGAGGTTTCAGCGTAGTTCATCTATTCAGGTTGCGTCAAAAGAGGAAATTTGAAAGTCTATGGACACTGGACACACGTTATTCATCTGATGCGTTATATTCTCGAGCCAATTCTGGGCCGCTTCCACCCGCGAAATCATCGCGGCCAGCTTGGAACGGATAACCGCCTGCGACGTCAGCGGCTTCCCGAACACCATGCGCTGCGATGCCCACCTACGCGGAGGGTCAGCATTAACCACCTGTTAACAATTAAATAAATACGGACTTCATACACTCCTCGACGACGACCCGCTGCGCCGCCAGCGCCGTGCAAATCAGCATCCAGCGCTCGTGGTTGAAGTTCGTGAGGATGACGCTCATGCCGTTTCCCACCGCGCCGAGCGTGTTGCCTACGGGCACGCGCACCTTGTCGAACGTGACGAACGCAGTGCCTGCGGTCGGCGAGTAGGACGTCTTGATCGCTTTCGTCTCCAGGTTGTCGCCGCGTTCGATGAGTATCACGGTGAAACCCGTCTGCGCCGGAATGAGAACGCGAAATAAACTAAGAGGTGAGCGAACAGACCTCGGTCTTGCACCCGGTAGTGAAATAATCGGCAAACGTCCCGTTTGTTATCCATCTGGCAGTCACAAGGAATGGTAAATAATGCAAAACCAAAAAAAAAAAAAGGAAAACGGGCAAACGGACTTTTTGGTCCCAGTGACCACCCAGAAGTCGCCATCCCGTACTGCGGTGGTCTGGATCCGTGAGAAACAAGACCGGGGGAGAAACTGTCGACCAACCTGCAAACCGCCAACGTCTGAGCCAGCGAACGCTTCGCTGATGGCCAACGCAAGGAATTTCTTGCCGCTGAGAACCTCAGGAACAACCCGTGCTTGGAGCTCGGGCGAACCGAAATTGAGTATTGGAGGTACGCCAATCACCGCACCGTTGAGCAGCCCATCGACGAATCCACGCGTTCCGAAGCGCGCGAGCTCTGTATTAATTATGAGCTTGAAGAGGAGTTCAATTGAATGAGCTGTTGGCATTAGAAGCGGAAGCTGGGACATGCCTCATGGAAATAATCAAATTCTTCTGGTGTAACGATGCCGTTCATCAGCTTACGCCCCTTGAGGTGTTTTCCGGGCCCAAGACGCATAGCGATCATGTTCACCTCGCTTCTTGGCATAAGGACAGTGACTTGCTCAATGCAGAGAAATACACCCACGCCATCTTGTCCACGACTTCTTGTGGTATCCGTTTTCCATTCTCTTCGCATTGGATTGCGGCTGGATATACGACCTCCATAAAAAACGTGCTGTCGGCACGATTAATTCTCGCTCCCTAAATGGAGGAGAGATGCCCACCGAACAGCTTTGTGGAATTTTCTGTGTCCCTCGGTGTAGTACGCGCTTTTGAAGCCGTCGGCAAGCCATGTCGGCTCTGCATATGGCACTTTCGAGACCTCTCCTGGAGCAAGAGGCTTGATCACAGATTCCTGGCCTTGAATTACGGTTTCGGATTTATATGACACGAAAAGCGCACTTTCGGAGGAGCCTACTTACCGACAATCGTACCAATTTGAAGACGTGCGTATTGCGGCCGGTGAAGCACCTCAAGACGATGCAGCCCGAAGAATACCTTCCAAAATGTATTAAGAAGTAAATTTCATGGATTTAGGTTGTACCTGCGTGGCGTCCTGTCCAGCTGACGCGGCGTTTGAGTGGTGTGTCCGTTCGTTTAATATTTAGTCCGTGGCTCACCTACTCCGTCCGCATAGAGGACATTCGGGCCCCCGGGGTGGAGATTGGCAAACTTGGAGAGATCATACACCTTCGAGTCTATCGTAACCCACTGTATGCGCGTTAATATTGCGTTCAAATGGCTAAAGTGCTGGGTAATCACCAGGTCGCCCTCCTTGTTGTGCTGTGGCAATGTTGAGAGAGAAAGCACTGGCGAGAAGAGACAATGAGAACCTTTGCAACCTCTTCCTCTGTGTACTGTTTCGCGGCCATGGTGGTGAAGCCGAGAAAGAAAGACTCTTGGTTCTGGCCCGGCCCGGCCTAATGCATGTGATTGCCGGTTCATTTCCAAGACGTTCCCAAAATGGAACTATCACTCTTCGCTGGTCTTCGCAATGGGAACAGAACGAGGCCCTCCGCGGCTTGCACACGGCCAATGCGCAGCACCTGGCCTCTACCTCGCCAAAGTTACGTGGTTTACTTATGGATCTCCTTGAACAGAAATGTCTTGCTCTCTCAAAGGAGCCGTTTGAACGCAGTGTAGGTCAAATTTTTGGCCACGTTCGGTTTCCTCACCGAGGTTCGCCAGGACTCGCAGATGAATAAATGCATCGACATCTTATCCCAGGCTGAGATTTTGGAGATAAATGTCGAGTCAGGATGTCCATCGCCACCGGTTGTGAGTTGTTTCTCGTTTCTTCTTTCCTGGTCCTGATCTTTGTAGTTCTTCCTATTACGTCGAGTTCTCGAGGAAAAGCAGAGTTTGTTCAAGGAACCCACTTACAGGAGCCGTTTTCTGGCCTTGGAACGACGCTGGGATCACCTTCAAGTTGCTGCGGTTGGATATTCATGGTCCAACATGTTTCCTTCCAGCTTCGTTCCCATGCCACCGTTACCCCAAGAAATTCTCCTGGAAATTCTTTGGAGCCATGTAGCGGACACCCATGAGACGCTACGGCAGCAATGGGCCGAACAGGCCGACTTTGCGCTGAACTGCGCTCTGGTTTCCAAAGCTTGGAATGCTGCTGCAACACACCTTTTGTACCGCGGAGCGATCAGACTATGTGAGCGGTATTTTAGCTTGCTGAAAACTATATCGATCTCTCAATCCGCTTCCCTAGTTAAAATCACATCAGCCCAGAAGCTGCTTCGCACTCTGGCAGAAGACAAGCCGCATCCACGGGCTATATCCCATCTAGTTCTGAGTCCCTCTTTTTTTGAGGAAAAGAGCTTCTCGGAAGTCGTCTTTCCTCTCTTGAGTCGCTGTCCCGCCCTCCGGAATACTGCAGGTCTCGGCCACTGAATTGCTTCGCGTGCCAACCATTGATGGTCCTTGCGAGAACTTGCGCGAGTTGCAGCTCCAGGGTGTTTCGCTCAAAGAGTTCGCTCCCATACTCACCAAACTTCCGAACCTTTCTATCCTCGTCGCTGAGGGGGTCCAGAATGGTAGGGTGGTGACATTCGAGTCCGGGACAGAGCCTCCCGGAGACAGCCTAGCAGGGATTCCAGCACCGACATACCACCTGGCGGAACTGCGCATGAAGGGCATGCTTCTGACGCCCGAGCAGGTCCGCTGGATAATCGGCGCCTCCGAAACACTGGACCTCGTCACTCTACACGGCATCTATGCGCCTTCGCTAGCTCGTATCATCGGTCCCTTGGTTAAAAATCTGCGCTTGACCGTTGGCGAATCTTCTATTAGGGCGCAACGTATCCGTCTCGCGGCCATAGTTCCTATGTTCTCGGCTTTAGTCTCGCTGCAACTCTGCGGCGAGGAATGGCTTTTAGAGGCGCCCCTCTTCCGAACCATTAAGGCACCCTTGACAGAACTCGCGATATCATGGTCTCCATTCGGATTCGAGAACCTTTTCGATGCTCTCAAGGACGCGCTGTGGCAGCCGCTACTTCGAGATATTCGTGTTTGCTTCGATGATACAGACGAGCGAGCCAATCTCGACGTGGTTGCAGCACACCCAGCCTCGCAAAAATTGCGAGATTTGTGCGACAGCCGAAACATCCGCCTTCGCTGGTTTTCCAAGAAAGGGCTGGCGGGTTCCTTGGTGCCAATTGATTGAGATGTATGTTTTTTTGTCAGTCGCTCAGTTTTGTCCTTTGTGTACCTGTGAGGTTTCAAAAAATACCCATCATCCATTCGACTGCTGCACTACTTAATTTACTTCGGGAATCCCTGGTCTTACAGCTAAATGAGGAAATGATAGACACTCACGTTTTGACGAAAAGTTCGGCTACGCTCGGCCAGGCCCACGTTCTGGAATTGGTCGCCTGGTTTCATGGGTTTCCTGCTCCTTGAGTAACGCCGCATTTGCGCCGCAGATGACGCGAACTTAGCCGGACTTTTTGTAAAAACGACATGGTGTCTATCGTTTCTCACTTAGCTGTAAACCAGTCCGTGAGAATCACAGAAAGCGCAAATTGGTCGTTTTTCTGTGGTCCAATGTGTACTACTGTTACTCGAAGCCCCTGATGGCAAGCTGTCATCTTGACATGCGTGATGTGCAACCCCAATTGCGGAAAAATTTGTCATTGTCGTCCCATGTCCGAGGTCCTCTAAGGCGCTGAGCGGCCCGCGAAATTCGTGTCACACAGGGGACGTAGTTTGCCCATGGATCTCCTTGAACTGAAACAGCAATGCCTCGTTCTCTGTCATGCACTCAAACAAATCAAACGCAACGTATATGTCTAAGTTTTGGTTTGGATCAAATTTTTGACCTGACTTGGTCAGGACTCGCAAGCGCAACAACAGTGTCTTGACATTTTATCTCAGGCTGAGGCTATAGATATAAACCTCGAACGGGCACATCCATGGCCACCGTCTGTAAGCTGTTTTTTTTTCCCACTCTCTTGATCATTATGTTCTCACTTCAGCAGCTTTTGCTATTACGCCGATTTCTCGAGGCGAAACAGGGTCTATTCAAGGATCCCATTCTCAAGAGTCGTTTACTGGTCTTGGTTCAACGTTGGGACCGCCTTCAAGTCGCCGCCGTTGGATATTCATGGTCGAAAAGGTTTCCCCCACGTGTTGCTCCTAGCCTGTCGTTACCTCCAGAAGTTCTCTTGAAAATTCTCTGGAGCCATGTAGCGGACACGCATAAGACGCACCAACAGCGATGGGGCGAACAGGCCGACTTTGCGCTGAACTGCGCTCTGGTTTCAAAAGCATGGAATGCTGCCGCATCAAACCTTTTGTACCGCGGAGTCATCAGGCTATGTGAGCAGTCTTTCGGCTTGCTGCAAGGTATATTGACCCCCAATCAACGTGTCACAGTTAAAGTTATATCAGCCACAAAGCTGCTTCGCACGCTGGCAGACGACAGGCCCAATCCGAGAGTTATATCTCATCTCGTTCTTAGTCCCCATTATTTGGAAGAAGCCACCTTTCCAGAAGTCGCTTCTTCTCTCCTGGGCCATTGTCCATCCATCCAAAGATTGCAGATCTCCGCCTCTGATTTGCTTCGCGTGCCATCCATTGATAGTTCTTTCGAGTACTTGCGCGAGTTGCGACTTCAGGGTGTCTCGCTCAAAGAATTTGCTCCTATCCTCACTAAACTTCCGAGCCTCTCCATTCTCGCGGCTGTAAATGTCCAGAATGGTGGACCGGGTGCATTCAAGTGGGGTTCAGAGCCTCCCGGAGACAACATGGGGGAAATTCCGGCACCAACATATCGTCTGGCGGAGCTGCACCTGAGGGGCATGCTCCTGACGCCCGAGCAAGTTCGCTGGATAATTGGTGCCTCGGAAATACTGGACCTTCTCAGTCTACACGGCATTTACGCACCATCGCTACCTCGTATCATCGGCCCCTTGGTTAAAACCCTGCGCTTGACGCCTGGAGACTCTCCTATTGAGGAAAAACGTACCCACCTCGCCGCTGTGATCCCTATGTTCTCTTCTCTAGTCTCGCTGCAACTCTGCGGCGAGGATTGGCTTCTAGAGGCTCCATTCCTCAGAACCATTAATGCACCCTTCACGCAACTCGTGATATCGTGGTCATGGCCTCCGTCTGGATTCGAGAATCTCTTTGCTGCTCTCGAGGACACTGGCTGGCAGCCACAAATTCTGGAGATCTGCGTTGATCCAGAGGAGCAAGCCAATCTTGACCCCATCAAAGCACACCCAGCCTCGCAAAAATTGCGAGATATGTGCGACGGCCGCAACATCGCCCTTCGCTGGCTTTTGCGGAAGGAATTCGCCGGATCCTTCGCGCCAACATCAGGAAAACCACGGCATACTGGATAGCTCCCGATAGTACTGGATAGCACTCCATAGTATCATAGTTGTTATAGCTACATCCCCCCTATGGAAGTGCTATGAAATACTATGGAACACTATCCAGCAGGCCCAGCTTGCTTCCGTTCTCCCAGCTCTTGCGCTCTTGCTCGCAGTGGTCACCAATCCAATAACATGCAGAGAAAGAAATATATTGCAATGGTAAATACTAGGTACAAGCTGGTACGAACGAGTAGCTACTGCCTGTGGGTCAGCTCCAAAACCCCAGCGAACCCTCATTGTGTTGACCAAATAAAGGGATCTCACCCATGCATCCGCAACGCCACTCGGCCGAAACTCTGCACACCGCGTCAAAAACGAAAAATGAGATTTGACGGGCTGTCGACGTACGAACGGTGGGACTTGGACTTTTTTCCCTTTCCAGCATGGGGTTAGCGGGCGCAGAAGATGTCCTAGACGTGCTCAGGCTGGTTCGGATGCGAGGGCAAGTGTCAGAAATCGCCAGCGCATGTGCTGGAGGAAGCATATCGTGAGCGAACGATATGAATGACATGAAAAATACCGTAACGCACCTTATATATTTGGACGCAGAGCGTTTCCCCCGGTCTGCATACTGTACGCCACAGGAAAGTCCAAGCTGCAGAGTTGGGTCACTGCCGGGCTGGCAAGGTTGAGGTAGTCACATACCTGAAGCCGAGATCCATGTGAGCGCCAACCACGGTAGCTAAGTTCGCGAGGTGGTGCTAAGACTCCTTCTGTTCGTGAAGTCAGCAGAGGCGAAATAGCAAATTGGATGCACTTGACGCACTGGACCGTGATGAGTTCCATGATGGGAGTATAATAGGAGGAGACGGCTGGGAGATGGAGAGTCGAGACGATGGTGGGAGGGATAAAGAGCAACCATGTGGCTGTGTTACACGTGCATGCGGCATTAGAAGCTTTGATGGAAGCGGGGATCAAATTGAAATCGATCAAGTAAAGCCGACCTACCTACCACTTCGAGCGGCAGAGGACCGACTAGGACACGCAACTGCTCCCACCGCGTCATTCATCCCTGCTTCGAGTCGTTGCCGAGCTGGACCACTCGTTCTCCACAGCCAGACCTTTGTCGAGCTCATACAGTATCTCAATGTGGTTCCATCCTTTTCTCTGGCAAGTACGTGTTTGGCGTCTTTTCTGGGCCAGGCTACGACCTTGTACACGTCGATCCAATATCATGTTCCAATTTTTACATTGTGAAAGACCCAGATCGGAGCACTAGTACCGGCAGCATGCGCTGTTCAGAACACATACGCGTTCTATCACGCTGGTGCTGGATATACCAGACCTGCATAGCCCTCCATAGTGCAGAGTGCAGACTATGCAGCACTAGGGAAGAGCTATGAGTTACTATGAAAGGCTATAGGCACTACGGTTGCTATGGCATATTATGGCAAACTATGCCTCGGCTACGGTTTTCCTGATGAATGGAATGAAATGTATTTCAGTACGTTTGGCCCATTTTTGAATGCCAGGGCCCAGAAAATCTTGATCCTATGCTTATATGAGTTTCAGAAAGACCCATCATCAGTGTTAGGTGTCCGCCGACTGCGGACTGTCCTGGCCTTGTGCGAAACTCGCGAATAGATCGGCGTCATTCGGAGTTGCACTTAGTGCCTGCAAGTCAGTCTATTAATATTTCCCCGTTTGACGTGGCGCGGAGGGCGCGGGCCGCGCCGCCTGGGAGACAAGCGAAATGAAGATGTCGCCCAGCGAACGGGGCTCCGAGTCCGAGCGGCGAGTTCACCGCACGTACTCTACAAAGGCTGGTCATCGACAGCCTCCTCAGGATAGTTTTGTATGTATTTCAACTTCCGTCCGCTGCCGGTTGTATATTTTGAGAATATGATGATGGTTGTTCCGAGCGGTCTCCATATGCCATTTCGATTCGAAGATCACAAGACAGATTGGTGCTTTGTACTTTACCGTCGTTATACCCTGTTATACCCTCCCCTTCTACCGAAGACATGCAGCGGGTCTGGTCAACCTATTTGGAACGGGGGCAGAGCCCAAAGCCCCCTCATAGACCGGTGAGCTCATGCCGGTATCGGGATGACCAATTGGCCTGATGATCCTCTTCCTCCGTGCAGAACTTGTCCCGTACGCCGTTTTATAGCTTATTCCGGTTTTCACACTTCTGAAATTACGACAGGGGGGGCCCCCCCCCCCCCCCCCCCCCCCCCCCCCCCCCCCCCCCCCCCCCCCCCCCCCCCCCCCCCCCCCCCCCCCCCCCCCCCCCCCCCCCCCCCCCCCCCCCCCCCCCCCGCCCCCCCCCCCGGGGGGGGGGCCCCCCCCCCCCCCCCCCCCCCCGGGGCGCCCCCCCCCCCCCCCCCCCCCCCAACTTCTTTTACCTACCCAGGGGGGGCCCCCGCGCCCTTTTTTTTTTCTCCCCGCCCCCCGGTGGGGGGGGGGGCCGGGGGGGGGGGGGCGCGCCCCGCCGGGGGGGCCCCGCCCCCGCGGGGGGGGGGGGGGGGGGGGGGGGGGGGGGGGGGGGCCCCCGGGCGGGGGGGGGGGCGGGGGGGGGGGGGGGGGCCTCCCCCCCCCCAACATTACCCGCAAAATTCCCTAGCATGTCCGAAGGCCCGCGGAAGCGGCGAACAGGCAAGGGGATACATTCCCTGGGTCCAAAACGTGGCGGCGGCGTTGAGGCCTTCCGGAGCGGGGAGGCTCGGATGCCAGGCGTCAACGATGAGGACTACGACGGCGTTAGCGGTGGCTGGTTTGGCGGCAACCGCACGAAAGGGCACCGACTACGGTGGACGAAATTCAAGTGGATATTGTTCTTCACAAACACCGTCCTCAGCATTTATTCCTTCCTCGCCCTCATCTTCTGCTTGTTAACGTGGTTCGACGTTTGGGAGCACGCTGATGTCGTCCGCGTTGCAAACCACCCAGAACTCGCCGCGGGTCTCATCCCTCCTAGGATTCGCGGGCATCCTCCTCAACAACCGCGGCTTTCTCGCCGTATACACTTTCCTGCTCTGGGTCTGCTTCGGCCTCCTGGTCGTTCCAGGGTACCTCACCTACAAACACCACAGTCTTAACCTCGGGGGGTAAGATTAACAACCAGTGGTCCAACGCTCTTGGCGCAGACGGCCGCCTGCGGATACAGGACTCGCTGGGATGCTGTGGGTTTTTCAGCCCCTTCGTCGAAGCCACGATCAGCTCCACATGTTATTCCCGGACCATTCTACCAGGGTGCAAAAAGCCATACTGGGACTTCGAGGAGGGGGGTCCCGGGGGGGGGTATTGCGCCGGGCGGGGCGCGCCCCCCCCCCCGGGGGGGGGGGGGGGGGGGGGGGGGGGGGCCCCCCCCCCCCCCCCCCGGGGGGGGGGGGGGGGGGGGGGGGGGGGGGGGGGGGGGGGGGGGGGGTATGAACAGCATGGCCGTTATCATGGACAACTACGCAAAGTACGTCGTGGCCATCCAATTCTTTTATATATACTGATCTCTTCCCCAGCCAACTCGCAGAACAATACGGCTCAGAAGTCGCCTCCGAAATCCTCTCCCGCTCACGAGTAAACCTCAATGAGTCCTACTCGAGCAGTCCTTCACCACACTACAAGCGAGTCCAATCTTAACCCCACATTCGTTATACCCCCGCTCCGCCCGCCGCAGCTTGCTTGGCTTTGCTGCCTTAGTCTAACGCCCGATAATGAATGATATTATCTATCTATCGCAGTCAATATTCGCCATGTATTTTGCATGTACTCACGATTCATCCTGGCACCTGGACCACCATCACTACTACAGTACATAGCTATTCTCGGACGGACATGTTATTTGTTACATGGGAGTACGTATGTATGTTCGGGTAGTGTAAAAAGGATTTTAGGGGCTCTTGCATCAGCCGCGGAATCGATCATTGAACGTGCGCTGGACGATTGTTGCTATAAACATATCAGCCGGGCGGCGTTACCAATAATTTGGATGCGGACTCAGCCTGACTGAAGTATTGCGGCTGTTGCCAGCGGCCCTCGCCTCAATCAGAGACGGGTATACGCGTAGCGCTCGCTGTCAGCGTTTTCGAGCAAATGCAGGGTATGTGTGTAAGTATACATATCCCAGAGCAGTAAATTTGGACGATTGGTCTATTTCCAGGTACTATGCGACAATAGGTCCGCAATCCGCCACAGGAACCGCCGCCGCAGCCTGCCAATGTCATCCAGCTCATATCATATCTCCTCGTTAAACGTTCAAACATTTATCTTGCCCGTAGAAATAGCGATATTATCCCAAGGCTTGTCTAGGATTAATTACCAAAACATATACGATACCCACCTAAGAAACCCAACCAATCTTGAACAGTCTATACCCCGCTTCGTCCATACGACCGATGCCTGTACCCTGACGTTCTATTGCAACCGCGTCCAAAATCCCAAGACGAAGAACCGCGTCTACGGAATCATTGTCCTTGTGTCGAAACACCTCATCCACCGTGCGATTCATTCCTTCGTGGCGGCCCGACGTTCGCACCGGTATGATCAGGTGGAATATTCCACCGGGATCAGACGCAGGGTCAGGCCCGGGCCGACGCAGCATGTGCGCGACGCAGCCGCGGATCCAGCGCGCGTGGTCCGGGTGGTAGACAACGTCCGCGGCGAGCACGACGTCGAAGGGCGCGTCGAAAGGCGCGTCGAACGTGGGGCGTGCCCAGTCGAGCTCGGCGGCGGACACGCGCGCCGGAACGGGGAAGTTCGTGTGGAGATTGGCGGCAAGGTTCCGTGAGGATGGCTGGGTGGTAGTCGGTCGCGACGACGGTCATGTTAGGGAAGAGTTTTGCAACGGCGAGGCTCAGCAGGCCAGTCCCTGCGCCGAGTTCGAGAACACGTAAAGGCTGCCCGGCCACGAGGTTGAAAGACGCAGGGTCAGCGCAGAGACGTTCGGCAAGGATGATCGCACTGCCCCAGCTCTGCAGACCAACAGAGGTATGGTCGGAAGTTGACAGAGGCGCATCGTTCAACTCGATATCGACGGTCTTTCCATCCGCAGGAAACGAGAAAGACCGTGTAACATCAAAGTCTTCGTCGTCGTTTTGTTGACGCGAGAATTGAGCGAGGATGGCGGTAGCCTCGTCGAGCAAATTGTCGCGCGCTTCATCCGCATCAATGGTGGCGTCGTCCGGAGACAGCTGGTCGATTCGACAAATTAATTCGGTTAACCACTTTATCGCAAACGTGCGTTCGAGAGGGTCGGCACGGAGCTCGTCGAGGTAGTCCGAGGAATCACTGTCGACAGCCTCCTCGACGTCGCATTCATCGTCAGAGACGGCAGCAGATGCATATCCAGAGTCTGGAATTTTGTCGTCGCTGTAAATGCGTGATATCGTTGGTCGACCTCTGCGCCGAGTCGGAATTAAGAGCCTCGGAGGAAGAGGCGGAGGCGGAGGCCAATATAAATCCCGGACGCCTCGAAGCGCCTTGCTGATATCTGCGACCGAGTATTCAGCTAGTCGCCGAAGAGGAGGGAGCGAAGTTGGGGGCGAGATTGGCGCCATGAAAAAAATCTAAGTGTCGTCTAGGGTATTGTCTAGAGTCTATGGGGAGAATATCAGATACGTATACACGGGAAGCAAGCGGCGAGGACTCTAAAGCCCAAGCCGCTAAAACCCATCCAGCTTGTGCATGGTGGTGGTTAGTTGCAAGAGGTGAAGCGACCAAAACGGATGTTTCGAAATATTTTCATGCGGCCCGGTGGACCGGTGATCGCTAATCAAATCTGATGCGCATCATGATCTACAGGTTCATCAGTCGCGTCCATGTCGTCGTCGCGTTCGTCGTCGCGTCGGTGCGCGACGCGACGCCTTCGAGTCACTGGTCGAATCGATGAGACATTGGCCTCCCGCACCATATTGCTTGAATGGGGGCAAAACGTGGCACGCTTTGATGAAGGCTATTCTTCTATTGTCCTCGTCTTTCCTTTTCCGGGCGGTGGCAGAAACTCGAGTTCAAAAGCGTCATGAAATTGCGCTTAATCTTACACTTCTTATTGCCACCACTCATTTAATAAATCGTCTCCCGACCATGAACGCGTCGAAGCCATCGACCAGCTCGACAAACCTGGCTTCCTCTAACATTAAACGGGCTTCGCCGGCGAACCATCCCAGACGTCCCGCAGGATGTCGACCAGGGTCACGAGTACCTCATGGAGCACTTGAATGACCCCAACTTGGACTTTGACCATCTTACGGCCAAGCCTGTGAAGATATTACGAGCGGAGACCGCGACATATTCAGATGCCGATGCCGAGTCCAACGCGTCTCGTGGGCAATCCGCACCCTCGACGCGGAGTACCTCTAGTCGTTCCACCAATTCCTCCGCTCCGATTTTCAATGAGTGCGTCCTCCAATCCCGAGCGTCGTTCTCCCATCTAACCCAATTTTTAGCGAGTCGCCTTACCCTGAGTACACCAGTCAATCCTGACTGTCGTTAACCTACCTAACTAATCTTCAGGGTTCGAGTGGCAGTATCGTCGGTTGACGATCCTCTGATGCCCGTAAACACCTTCCGCATGTCAGTCCCTTCCTTCTGCACGACGCCGTGTCTCAATATTTTTTTCAAGGTGGTTCTTGGGCTTATTCTTCACGGTGTTGTTGGCTGGTTTGAATCAAGTGTTTGAGTATCGATGTATGTCTCCATGTCCTTCCGAATGACCCTCTAACGCATGCCACCACCAGCTCCATCTGTTTTTATCACCGGGATCGTTGGCCAGCTAGTCTCCCTCCCAGCCGGCAAGCTCCTTGAATGGGTGCTCCCTACAAGAAGCTTCAAGATGGGAAACTTTGTGTTTTCACTCAACCCCGGGCCCTTCAATATCAAGGCAACTCCATTTATCATTCTTCAGACTCGAACCCTGACCTCGGCTTGTAGGAACACGTCTGCATCTCCGCCATGATCAATGTTGCCTACAACGGCGCCATTGCCACCGATGTGCTCGCAACCCAACACTCGTTTTTTGGACAACGCCTTCCCTGGACCTACCAAATTCTCCTTATACTCGGTACCCAAACGTTTGGCTTTTCTCTTGGTGGCATGCTGCGCCAGTTCGTGGTATGGCCGTCTTCGATGATCTGGCCGAGCACCCTCGTCAGCTCCGCGCTGTTCAACACGCTGCATACGACCTATGGCAAGCGGGATCGTGGGCATATGACTCGGCAACGATTCTTCTTTTTTGCTTGCGCGGCGAGTTTCGTATGGTACTGGGTTCCGGGATACCTTTTCACGGCGCTCAGCATCTTCAACTGGGTGTGCTGGCTAGCGCCAAACAATGTCCCACTCAATGCTCTTTTTGGTGCAAGCAGCGGGCTTGGCATGAGTATCGTATCGTTGGATTGGACGATGATAAGTTTCATTGGATCCCCCCTTGCAACTCCGTGGTGGTCGACGATGAATATCATTGCTTCCGTTATCTTTTTCTTCTGGATCCTGACCCCGATAATCTATTGTATGTTCAAGGTTCCTTCTTTGGAAAAGATATCTAGGCTAAATATCTTCCAGTCAAAAATATCTTCTTCACCTCGTTCCTTCCCTTGTCCTCGTTCCTTGTTTTCGACAATACCGGCGCTCCATACAACACCAGCGCTACTGTAATAGACGGTGTCTTTGACTTGGTTTCCTATGAAGCGTACTCACCGGTGTTTCTCACAAGCGCAATGTGCATGGGATATTTCGTTGCGTTCATTTCATTCGGGTCCATCTTCACGCACACGTTCCTCTGGTTTGGTCGCGACATCGTGCGACGATTCCGCTCGACCTTGAAGACGGAGCGCGATATTCATTCCCGTTTGATGCTGGCCTACCCCGAAGTCCCCGTCAGCTGGTATGCGGCAATAGGCACTGTTTCCACCGTCCTTGTTCTCATATCGGTCAACCTCTTCCCGACCGGTCTTCCCACCTGGGCTGCGATTATCGCCCTTCTCATCGCCGTGGCACTCGCGCTGCCCCTTTCCATCATCCAGGCGGTCTCAAACCAGGTTATCGGTCTGAACGTCGTGGAGGAGCTTCTGGCGGGCTACATTGTCCGCGGTCAACCAGTCGCCAACATGATTTTTAAATCGATTTGCCTCGCGGGAACACAGCAGGCTTCCTCGTTTGCATTAGACCTCAAGCTCGGCCACTACATGCATATTCCCCCGCGCATTATGTTCACCATTCAAGTCGTCGCAGCTGTCGTCACCTGCTTCGTGGTGACCGGCGTGAACAGCTGGATGCTGGGCCACGTCCCGGGTATTTGCACCCCAGACGCGCCGGACCACTTCGTCTGTCCCTCGACCAACGTGTTCGCTGACGCGGCCCTCATTTGGGGCGGTATCGGACCGGAGCGTTTCTTCGGAGCCAATGGGTTGTACACCCAACTCCTGTGGGGGTTCCCCGTCGGGCTCGTTGCGCCGATTCCCTTCTATTTCCTTGCGCGGCGCTTCCCCAAGAGCAACTGGCGCTATGTGAACATCCCCGTCTTCTGCGGCGGCGTCGCCGCCATCCCCGCCGCGTCCGCGTACAACTACGCCGCATGGGGTCTCACCGGCTTCATCTTCAACTATTATATCCGGCGGACCCATTTCCGGTGGTGGATGCGGTACAATTACATCTTGTCCGCAGCGCTCGACGCCGGCCTCGCGATGTCGTCCGTCATCATGTTTTTCGTGGTGGTATTCCCCGCGGGCGGCTTCACGGTGAATTGGATTGGGAATACGATCTGGCAGACAACGGCGGATACGATGGGTTTACCCCCTCCTTGTCTCGCCGACAGGCACGTTCGGACCCACCCAGTGGTGAACCTTGATGAATCTGTTCAGTTGTGTGTGTATCTCTACTTTTCACTCTATGTATCACTAGCGGCCAAGAGCCTCAGTCTTTCATTTCTCCTGCATTGTCTGTACACGCTCATTTGCATCTCCAAAAGACTATCAAAAATTGCTATATTGTAGATACATAGTTGGACAATATACACATCGAGTTCCTGATGTACGAGCTTGTACGAGGAAATCGCGAGTGCAGAGGAATACAGAGACCGTTAAAATAAAATAATAATATTAGTACAAAGGCCTTTCTTTCTTCAGCGTTCGTCAGTCTAGCGCATGCCTGATCCCCAATTTATCCAGTATCATTTCCGTTAATTTCAGCTCATCATTCTCGGCGAGTGTCCACTCCCATTCCTCGTCACTCTGGTCCGTGCGTATCTGCGCGTTGCCAAAATCAAGGACAAACACGGAGGAGTGGTCGTCGGAGGAAGAGAGAATCATGTTGTCCGGCCGCAGATCGTCGTGAATGACCCCCAATAAGCCGAATGCGCGGACGGTGTCGATGAGACCGCGCGCCACAGGAAGCGTTACTCGTGACGGCTGCACGGCGCGAAGGCAGGGGCCGGGCACGTACGAAAGCAGCAGCACGCGAGGGACGACCATGCGCTTCGATGGACTCGGGAGAACGAGTGTCCCGTACGCATAGCAGTGAGGGATGGACTGTCCCTGCAACGAAAGCAACCGCGTGTATGCGGTCAGCTCATTCTTGAAAATGAATTCGAGGTTTCCGTGGTAGTATTCCTCCCAGCCGGCAGTGTCTGAATCATCCGGCCACCAAGTCGGGAGGAAGGTAGATGTATTAGCGCCAAATTGGCGGCGGCGAGCGGCGGTGGTCTCGGCTGCAAGCGTCCACGGATGCGGTGCGCTCGATTTGGTGCCTTGTCTGTGCTGCAAGAAGCGGGGATCGTAGACTTTCAGGATGAACTTTGTGTTTGTTGGAAGGATGTCCGGGAGAGGTGGATTGATGTCGAGTAGGAGCACCTGGCTCATCGTGAACGGCGTAAAGGCCTTGACAACGGTCGCTTGAACGTTGCGAGCCGTCTTGTCGCCATCGCACGAACGCAGATTAAGGGAGATCTGAGCGCCTGGCTGATAGTATTGGTGCAGATACAACATGGTTATGTTCGGCGATGGTGAGGGGAAAGGTGCTTATATCGTCGTGCAATATGTTAGACATGGTAATGGGATTGATCAGATCCGAGCCAGAGACGGTGGTATCCATACTACGCTGTGCAATTCCGGGCGGATAGTACGCTTTTGGTCAGATTCCGAATCAAATGTAAGACCTTTTTTTAAACGGCAGAGCCTTTCTCAACTTTGGGTGGCCTGCACCTAGCCCAGAACGGTGAATATGGTGTTCAAGTTGTTTGGGTTTTGAATTTCAGCATCCAGGAGCAGAAAGCAGCGCACGAAGGCCCAGCACAGCTCAGAGCGACCACAGAAGAAATTGAGAGGTATGACGGCCCAAGGATGCATAAAATAGATGAAGGCGAGAACTGGAACGGAAATAGAGCTTGGAATCGGTGCGTGGGACTTTGAAACTATTTGGCGTCACGTCGCCACTTGACAGATAAACCAACCATTTAATAAGTCCTCCCACTTGCCTCCCACCTCAACTCTCGTTCTTGAGTGCGAAAAAATAACTTCTGATAATGTCTGACGACGGCGGCAAAAAGAGTGGATATCGTCTGGAGTACGCGTCCTCTGGTCGCGCCGGATGCAAAGGCGCGTTTAAAGTCTCTTGTGCGCATCGTTCACAACTAATTTGACTCATAGGTGGAAAACCCTGCAAGGGGTACGTTGCACAAAATCTGGATTCACCTTACTTATCTCGGATTCACCTCACTTATATCCTCAGGACACTCATTACCAAGGGGGAACTGCGGTTCGGCAGTATAGTGGACTTCCAAGGCAAGACTTCCTTGTGCGTGAGCTGTGCCGCTCTGTAGGAACCTGCGCTCACTATTCCTTGGTCTTGATCTATGTACAGCGCTTGGCGCCACTGGGGATGCGTGACTCCACGCGTCCTTGAGAACGTGAAGAAAGTGCACGACGAGGCAGCTGATGTTGATGGATTCGAAGAATTGACCCCAGAAGACCAGGCGAAAATAACCAAAGTAAGAATGCTTACCTGGCGTAGTCCCGGCGTACCAATATTTTACCATTTTTTAGGCTTGGGAAGACGGACACGTCGATGATGCGGACATTCCCGACTCCGCGAGAAAGGATAACGACGACGATGACGATGACGACGAGGACAAACCGAAGAAAAAGAAGGCGGCACCCAAGAAAAAGAAAGCGGCCGCCAACGATGAAGATGAAGAGCCGAAGCCCAAAAAGAAGGCTGCTCCTAGGAAGAAGGTCGGTTCTGATTGTCATCTTTCGCTCACATTTTACTTTACTCACGGATTATCCAACAGAAAGCAGCGGACGCCGATGAAGATATGGACGACGAAGAGAAACCCAAGAAGAAAGCGCCGAAAAAGAAAGCGCCGAAGAAAAAGAAGGTTCGCCTGTTTATTACCACTGAATGTGCAGCGAGCTGAATCGGCAGCACTCAGGAGGATTCGGACGACGACGGCGAGGACTTTTCGAAGGAAATGGAAGATGTGCGCTCCGACAATGACGACGAAGAGGGATCTGAGGAAGAAAAGCCCAAGAAGAAGGCTGCCGCGAAGAAACCAGCCAAGGAAAAGGCGCCTCCCAAAAAGCGGGCTCCCAAAAAGAAAAAGGTTTTCCTTCCTTTTTGATATATATTGCAGAGTGTTTTCCTGATCACTCGCTAGGAGGAGGCGGAAGATGAAGCAGATGAAGATGCAGAGGAGGAGACTGGCAAGAAGCGAAAGGTGCTTTCTGCTTCTTTCATATAGAATCCTTTGCTAAATTTCTTCAGAAACCGGCGACCAAGAGCGCGAAGCCTCCCGCGAAGAAGGCCAAGGCGAAGAAGGCCGAGGATGATGCCGAAGATGACGAATGAACCGCGCGTATGCTTCAAGTCCACTAATGACGCCGTTCTGGACGTTGCTCTCATTGTGTTTCCTTTCCGAAATTTGCGGTTCTCTGCGTACTTTTCTTGTTCCGTGTCCCCGTAGGTAGTAAAAACTCAATTGCTGTGGATTGATATGCATTGAGACTGAACGCGAGTGTCTACAGGTCTCTTTACAAGCCGGCCAATTTCTTGAGCATCTGGAATTCGTGCGACCCAGTGGCCTTGCACAGCGCGAAGAATTTGGAAGATGGATTGGCCAGCAGTGTTGCAGGTCTGCACAGTGGTGAGAAGGGACTGGCGAAACAGGAATTGTGCATACCGATCGAATTCCGCGATTTTGCCTTTGCGTCAGACGAGATACGAGTCACAACCGGTACACTGAAGGAAAGAAGAGATTACCTTGATCCAAGACCATTATCTGCCACCGAAACTTGGGTCAGTCGCCGACAATTCGATGGGAAGAAACGACGAACCTTATCGTAAGTCACCACAGAACGTATACGATGAGCGATTGTGAGCATGGTGCTGTGCGCAAACTCCTCGCTAATTGTTTTTCCAATGAGCTCATCTGTAGCGTAGTCGACACTGATACGAGCTCGTTCAGCGGCCAAATATGATGTATTGAAAACAAACATACCTGGCCGTTGCCTATCAAAGATAGTGAGTATTTCCAGCAAACAAAGTGGACTGCAACACACCTCATCCATGAGCAGTATTTTGGACCGTTTCAGCAGAGCACGCGCCATGCACAGTAGCTGCTTTTCGCTAACGATAAAAAAGTTGGTACAACCATTCTCCTAAATGCAGTGTGCACTGGCTTACCCTGCCGACAAGTTTTCGCCTCCTTCGGAAACCAAGGAGTCAAGATTCCGGAAAATGTTGAGATTCATAGTATCAAGGGTTTCGCTCGACGGGTCACTCGATGGGATCAGATGGACGCGACGAAGGGCTTCGAACTAAAGGCGAAAATTTAGCTGAAATAATGTCGGAGGACATCTACGCACTATTTCGGCATCGCTGTATTCGCCGAATACATCCAGAGTTGAACGTAAAGTTCCACTCAAAATCGTTGGGTCCTCTCGATTCAACGTTGAGTTTAGGAGGGAAAGAGTTATGGCAACATGGCTCACGAGGGATAATCGTGATCTTGCTCCGAAGGTCCGCAAGGCCAACTTTGGATATGTCCCATCCATCGATAGTTATAGCGCCTTCACTAGGCGTGACGAAGCGGAGGAAGGAGAGTGCGAGAGTGCTTTTTCCGGATCCTGTTCGTCCAAGAATGCCAACCTGAAACACCAAGATGAGTGAGTTACAGCAGCTTTCTCCTGAAACTCGGTTGACCTTTTCACCAGGCTTGATATCGAATGTCAGCTTGTGCAAGACAGCGGGCAATCCAGGCTGAACACAATTAATAACATTTTCCGACTCGTTGTAAAACTCACAGCATATCTGATCACAAGGTCCTGACACTGTATAGCTCCTGCCTCCGGCCAGGATGCTGGGGGCCTCGGATCCATGAACTCAGGAGGCTCCTGTGCAATCTCACAATATTCATTCACGCGCTCGACGGAAACCTGATGCGCGGATAAGAATTCGAAAGTATAATCATGGCGAGAACTTGCCATAGATTGCTGCAGCCGAACCCAGCGCCGGATCTAACAAAGGGTGTTAAGACTGAATGAATGTTCTGTATTTTCGGGGAGCGTACCAGGAAAAGTACGTCGCCGGCAACCTTGTACATGTTGGATGAATCAGAGCCAGGAAAATAACAGCCCTTCGCGTACCGTTTTGCTAAATGCCAGGGCCAAGCCCGCCAGAGATGCCGGGATGTTCTTGTTGAGGATGCAAACTGCCGCTACGATACACATGACGGTGGCCGCGAGGAAATCGAACCGTATCTGAAACACCTTCAGCAAGAACTAAAGGGGTCATTGGGTTCTTACTGAGAGCCAGCGATTCAATCCCCAGGTCCAGTAAAATGCATTGGAATTCTGAAAAAGAAAACATCAGCCAGTTCACACGACTGAACGGGGCGAGTCAGACTGACGACATCCAGATGCCGGAGTACGTCTCGCAAAATTTTGGACGATGCACCGAAAGCACGAATTACCGCAACGCCGGCGATGTTTTCCGAGTAAGCTGAGTATATCGGCGACTTCGTCTATTCTCGATGAGTTGCCAACGTGCCTTCTGTCTGACTTTTGTTTGACTTACAGCAGATTCTGGGTGAGTGTTAGTCAAGATGGATTGAAAGTAGCTGTTGGACTAACCAAGCCTCTGGACATCGCGACAGATTTGAACATAGGTCTAGCAAAAAACAAAACTGAGGAGGAGGGAGGGAAGTTTCAGGTTATACTTGCGGTGAGCGTGGCCTTATAGAACACAATGCCGATCACCAAGACCGCTAGGGTGAAGGGAATGCCACCAACGAAAGACATAGCTGCAACCGATGTCTAACAACGTGTTAAAGCGAGTCGTGAAGAGGATGGTAAAACGGAGCACAATAGCACTCATGCCATAGATCACGAGATAACCCAAGTGTTCCGAAAGACCACTGTCAATACCTGGACATTCCAAAGGTGAGAACCAATACAGATGACCAGCATGGCTGCACGAACCTTCGAAATCTTTGCCAAAGCGATTCAACACGCGCCCTCTCGATGAGGTATCATGGAAGCGGATGTCGGCAAACAAGACGGCCTCAAGGAGTCCTGCAACATTTCAAGGAAGAGTACAAAAAGCGACTGGAAATACAAACGTTTATACAGAATGCCCGATGCATGAATTGAGCCAGAATCTTTCGGCAGTCAGGGATAGTGTGACGCGAAAGGGATTGGGATGGCGCACAAAGAATCAACCATCGGCCAGTTGTCAGTATTAAACCTGTGGAGGTTGAGTTTTCGATCGACTTCGTATTCAGTCAAACTAGCCTGTAGCTGAGAGCTATAAAGATGTTAGTGGCGAGATAGCAAAGTATTCAGTAACGAACGATAGTAAAAATCGTGATATAATATGTTGGGTCTTCAGGGCCCCGGCCACCGGACCAGTAACTGAGGGAATACTTCATTCAACTCAACTGATTCAACAATTAGCCTTCACGTACCTCAACCACCCATTTTCAAGCACAGCGGACAGCGTGGCAGCTATAAATACAGCTGAACATGTCACCCAGTACCATGCATCTAGGAACTAATTGAATGAACTTAGAAGGATGATGACAATCATCGGCATACCGCCATATGCTCGAATATAAATTGACCAGATGTTTCCAGCAACGTTTCCCTTCTTCCGCGTTTCTTCCTCAATGAGTTTTCGAGGAGCAGCCTTCTCCTTAGCGGTTACGGTAGAGTCTGTAGCGAGGACTGCATGTCCATTCTTGCCAGTAGATGTTGATTCAACCTGAACTTGAATGGATTCTTTTTGATCGTCTGCAACCAAGATGGTGGAATGAAGCAGAGTATTCATGACATCAGAATTATGGAACTCTTCTCGATTGCCCTGGAATTGAACCTGCCCGTTGTCCAGAGCGACAATAAAACTTGCACCAGAGGCACAAAGTCGAACGTGATGAGAAACAAGAATGACGGTCCGCCCCTCCGCAAGTTCTCCCTTGAGGCATGTGTGAAATAGATGATGGGCAGTGTGAGCATCGACTAAAGTTACTTGAGTGAATTCCCTGCAGCCAAGTCCTAACTTACCAGCCGAGAAAACATCATCCAAGAGCAAAATTGAGGCGCGAGAGTCTGATTATATGGCGTTCAAAAGCAATGGGTCGTTTCCAGTATATTCACTCACAAATGGCGCGAGCCAGCGATACTGAGAGTTAACATTAGATATTTGCCCCACAAGGTCAAAACACCGGTTATGGGACCCACCTCGAACCCGTTGGCCACCCGATAACGTCACCTGGAGAAGAAACAAGAGATCAGTAAACGACGATAAGATTAAAGAGGATTCGAACGAACCCCAAGTTCTCCGATCTCCGTCTCATCTCCGTCTTCCAAAATTGTAAGGTCGTTCGTTAGTGCACAAGCCTGAACGGAATGTGAGATGTGAGATGATGGAAGACGCTTCAAAGGATCTGGCTAGCCTCCAAAGTTCTTTCGTATCGTTCTTTATCGAATGGCAGATGAAACAAAATATTCTGTCTGATAGACGCATTGCGCAGCCACGAGACCTGCCAAGTCGAATATGAGACTCGGCTTTCGACTCGAGTGCTTGTAAGCCTACTTGAGGGACATACGCGCACATCCCTTCCACTAGCCAGTCCTTCTGGCTGATTTCGTTCTCTGAGCAGGAAGCGAGGAACCCGGAAGGGGAACGCGGGCACGTCATTTGACCTGCAACAACTTGTGCTTCCCCGAGTAAAGCTGCAAGACAAAATAAGCCGCATATAAACCGGTGTGATGTGGCCGGCCCACCAAGCAATAAGAGACTTTTCCCTGACCCTAATTTACCACAGATGAGAGAGAGCTCTCCCGTGGGGAACGCAAAGTTTAGATCGGCGAGAATGAATTTGTGCGGTGTATTGGTGGGAGTCGAGGAAGTGTTTTGAGGCCAGGTGACAGAACAAAATTGAAAAGAGATGGCTTGAGACTGCCGCTCCAACGGTGGTACAGGCGCCACTTCCGCTAGCCCTAGGTATTTTTCAATGCGACGCAGGGATATCGCAACCTATTCCATGTTAGAATTATGGCCGAGAGGGATCGAGGTCTAGCACCTGAAGGAAATTGATCATAGAATTCGGCAGTACGGATAGTGCGAATTTAAGCTCGTTGAACACTGAAAATCAGCAGTTACATATGGTGAAAAGGACCAAATATTGGAGCGTACAGATGACCTGGTCAAGTTTTAATCAGCGATGCCAAAAGTTGTACGCTGTCAAGTTACGCACAGAAGTGAAAGCTATGGACGGGGTGAGTGTCTGTTGCCGTACAACAGCGAAGTCTATATTGAAGTGAGCGCGAGGTAATTCGAGCTGATGTCGACTAACGCCAGAAGGATGCACAACAGCAAACCACCGGGGACGCATTCCTGAGTAAAAAATATGAGCTCAGAGTAGCGAGCTTTCATTGAAACGCCACCAGATAGCATTCCAGAGGACCTACAATGAATCCATGTGAACGTTACCATCATCTGATGCATCCGAGACTCACAGTGATGATATACGTGAGCCTCTGGTATCTGAGTTCCCTGTCTCGAATCTCCATAGTTCTGGACTCAAATTTCCGCTCCCAGGCCATAAACTATGAAAGTAGTGAGAAAGGTCGAACTCCGAAGGACCACATAGGTGATGCCTTGATCATGCGTATCGCCCCAAGAATCTCGTTCATTAGTCCTATCCTTTCATCACGAGCTTTCATGAGTTTCTCTTGACTGCCTAGTAAAATTGAAGGGGATCCATACTTCAATCAACCGATGAAAATGAACTCACCTAATATGACCTTTCCAGCGAAGTGGTTGAAAGGGCTAAACAAGAGTGTGACCGCGAGGCCGAGAAGACTCGAAACGCCTTGAGGTAAAGTTAGGGTGATTAAAGATGGAGAATATCAGAATGTCTGGTTTATTACCGAGCAGATTATAAAGGAAATACGCTCCGATTACGATCTCAATTGGAGCATCTGTTTTGTGTAAATTCTTTCGTCCTGAAGAAAGTTAGCAACACACCAATGAAGTCGAATATATAGAAGGTCGTGTCTCCCACTCGGGTAGCATCGGCCGTCCTGAAGGCACAGTTAGTACAGTTCGCCACACGAGTGAAGTTCATCACATCAAAGTCATAATCTGCGCTTTCGAAGTAGAATCTTCGGTACTGGAACCATCTCGTTGGGTGTCGCTTGGGGTTGAGGGAGCAAACGAAGCGACATCTCTTCGGACCAGAGTCTTGGCAAGGAGGAGTGCGTTCAACTGAGTTACCATCTGCAACTTGACCGTTGTCGTGCAGAGGGACCACAGCTGCCCTCGAACTGAGGTCACGGTGAAAAACGCAGGATAGATCCATGATATAGGAAACGTACCCAGGTTCGAAACCGCACTTGTGGCGAAAAGGGCAGCGACCCAAAACCAACCCCACGCTTTATCGTTCCTATTAGGGTCACCCTCGAGATATGAGATAAGGCGACTTAAGCAGAACGGAGGGATGTAATATAAGAGGGCAGCAGCAGCAGAGAGTGCGGCCTGTGCAGTGATCCCGTAGAAATTGGCGTGGAAAATCTGGTATGCGAGTGTCGCACCCGATCCCGTACGCGCCTCCCAAAACCGAAATGCTAGTTTCTGGCGCTGAACCATCTTCTTTATCATTTCATAGTTGACCGTCGCTCTCAAAGAAGCTGGGACAACAGGCAAGTCTGCGATTTCCAGGTCCTCAAGGCGAGCTCCTAGCAACACTACCTTTCTGACATAGGAAAAATAGAGGGTGCTCCAAGGAGAGGAACCTGAAAATATTTATGAATTACATACGTGCAAAAAGAAGACAATACCAACCGACAACGCCAGTCACATTTTCTGTGGTGCCGGCACTTGCCATCGAGTCCACGGTGTCTTGCGGATAAATTGCAGAAAAGGGATAATGCAACGGTGGTCCGAGAGGCGTATTCAATGTCATCAGGCAGAGGATAACATATAATGACAGGACAGAGCGCGAAAACCAAAGCGGGGAAGTCGCCGAGGTTTGAAGGTCCGGGGTGATTGCTGAGAACAACAAGAGAGTCGCCGGTAGGGTCGTTAAAGTCGTGAGCTGCCACATAAATTCGGAATGCCGTTCAACTTGGTGAACACATGTAATTCCGAGGCAGAACAGATACAACGAGTAGCACACGTCCAAGATCGGCACCTTGATGGCATTTTTTTGGCCGGCGTGGATGGACCAGGTGTGACCTATGACTTGAATCGACAGAAGAGTCGCAATCAGGATGCAGATAACTATTTTTCGGCGCTTCATCTGGGCCTTTTTGAGAAACTACGAATGATCGTAATGGAGTTCGAACGTACTTGTTTCCAAAACTCGGCCGCCTTGATTGGATGGCCGTCGAGGCGGTCCTCGGGCTTCCCAACGTCGAAAGGGTCATAAGGCTGGCCATTGGGTTCGTCATTGAGAGGAAGTTGGATTTTTGGTTCAGAGGAAAAGCTGATAACGAATAGAGCAAGACTACAGACGGCTGCAACAGCAAGGATAGTGGCAATTTCCAGCTGGTAGATGGGCATAGAAAGAGGTGAAAAAAAAGCTTCACCCTCGCCACTTTTCTTGATGACTCGAACTGAACCATCAATCCAACGTAGTCGGTGATGACATGAGCCTTCCTTGTTTAAACTTGGAACGTCTTCGTTCGGAGTAGGTCGTCTCGGGTGGCCGACCTGCCCAGTGCCCACACACAAGGGCGCGATGGTAACATGTTCGCAAACGGAACGGCAGGGTGTGCACTGATGTCAAGAATTCCCCTCCACTTTCTGTACGAAAGTGATGGAGACCGGCTGGAGAGATGTTCGTGTACTCAGCGTTTATTTAGAGGTAAAATAAACAGACGATCGAGTATGTACAGCCGCGGCCAGCGAAAGAGACGCGGGGATGAGAATAATCTCGAGGGAAGTTTTCAAAGAAATTACTTGGTAGCAAGGTTAGAATTCGAAGGCACAGTTTTGGACACGGAAACCTCTGGCACGAGAAATGGTTAAAGCACGGGAGACTCAAAGATGGAGGAAGACGCGTCGAGTCAAAATATGAGTGGTGAAGGGACCAGTGATTATCTAAGCGCCCATATCGGAATATTCCGAATCTAATCTCCCAATAATCTCTTGGTCAAAACCAACTGCTCGTGAAACTCATTTCTCTTCTCCGTTGAAGATAATATGCAGAGCCCTGGAATTCTCATTCAATCCAAGGGCGTTGACAGAGATCATGTTGCTCTTGAAAAGTCCCCTTGTTGCAGCAAACAGCAGCTCTCAGACAATTCTCATAGACCCTCAAGCCTGAGTCAGATCTCTCCACCAGCCATCCATCTCGGCACTTGGTGGCACTACCCACGACTTTTCTGTATGACATACAACCGGCTGTTAACCAATCGGTTGGAGAGGGTTGCAACCTCAAGTTGTGATTTGTCTGACATCGTACGCTGGGTAATTCATCTAGCGTTTGTCGGATTCTCAAATCCAATTGGTTTAGTTTCGAGGTGATCTGGGGAGAAATGCTTCAACGGTGTGCCCGAAGACGAACCGAAAAGGAAAATCGTCCGTTCACAATTCATCCTGTCCTTCTAGTCCTTGCCGAAACAACCATTACTTGCGACCAACACGAACAAAGTCTGACCCACTCTGATTCCCGCTCTTCGACTCCCCAGCATCCCTCTGTCATGTCCGAGACCATGAACGCCTTCACCAAGCGAAACTTTTCCAGCTTTGCACTTACCGACCGCTTGAACATACTTGGGCTCCGGGGGGTCTACAAAACTCAGTATTATCGGCGCTTATCTCAACAGCAGAGGATCTCGTGGTAGGTACAGGATCTGGCTGCAGGAGACTACATGCTTCGACAACGTTACAAGCTGAACTATGTCTCATCATACGCTGTATTGTCACTTTGCACAAGGGCATGTTTTGGTGCTTTCGGTGACCAAGTCGACTTGCTTAGGCCTCGAGGTACGTTTTCCGTCAGAGTTCCCGCACGGGGCCTCGTTCGCATTATTTTTATAGACGATCACAATATTGCATGTCGATATTAATTGATCTCAACCTGACGCTTTAACAGGCTCCAGAGACTGTCTTGCATCACGCTGGAATCTTGCTATCCAGACCGGCATCATCAAGATTCACTGTGACTCCGTTCATAACTATTCGACAGGTACACCACGTTGACGCAGCCGGCTGCACACACTACTTCATTTTGTCCTATGTTTCCAGAAATTCTCCAGCCTTCACAGAAGGGACACAAAGGTACCCGACTTTAATTCTTGGCATGGGACTATGGTCAACAACATAGTCACCGAGAATCCTACCGAGAATCCTACCAAGCCCATGACAGGTATCTCGACTTCTGGAGCGGCGAAAGGGCCGCTTCCATAACATAACGGTGACGGGAGCGGTGCAAATTCGTCCATCTGCCCTGACTTTTAGAGTCTCCGGTGGCGCACTTAGGCCCTATGGTGATCAGCAGGAAGGTACAAAGGCGAGTTTACACGACACATTCGTGCTCAGGAACGCCGGAACTTAGCAAAGTAGAGGGTGGCTCAGACGAGCAAAGGGTTCAACGGCCCCGATAATAATAGTACATTTTATTGAAACTCCTCAGTCAAACGGTGGCGGGCCACCATTCGCATTAACGATGGCATGGCTGGACCTGAATGTTTTCTTGGTGCAGGAGCCGTCGGTGTACCGAGAAAATACGAGTGCGGAGATAGACGAATTTGTCCCTCTTCCCGATTTCGCAAGATATAGTCGAATTGGATCCGAAACGTGGTTCCCCACTGAAACGCGCGTGAATTCGGTCCAAGTCGTTCGTTCCGCCATGGTAACGAAGGTTCCAAGTGGTAGCAAGAGGTGCCTGGACGAGGTCTTGGGAGTCCGACTACCACTCGAAGCACGCCTCTGCGTGTTCAACGATGACACTCAAGTACTAGTCTCTTGTGAATTCAGCAGTAGATGATTGTCAACTGATATAGTTTTGAAAAGCGCCTGAATTTGAAATGCAACCAGCAGGTAAGGACAGTCCGGATGGCGGTGAAGATAATTTGATCTCGAGGCTCGAAAAAAGTGGCGACGTACGTCATGCGCCGAGAGGTGAAGCCGGCGAGATATATATGTCGAGAGTCCAGACTCGAGTCCAGGGCAAATTGTAGCCAAGCGTAGCAGCAAATGTACAGATTAGACATGACAGAAATCAGGGCACCCCAGAATACAGAACAAAATCAACACAGGGCAAGCTGAGCCAGGAGAGCAATCAAGAGAGCAATAAACTCGGGCAGTGGAGCGAGTCACGAATGGAGTTTGACATACGGGCATTCGGGCCGTGTTGCCGGATACGTTCGGAACCTTCAAGTTGCCCACAACCGCTTTGACCGCGATTTGTTCTAGCTGTTAACTCTTTGAATCGGCCTCTCTTTCTTTGTCTTTTTTCCACCCAGTTCCGGCCCCGTTCTGGCTCCTCAGATGAACTTCTTCAAGACGAAACAGCGGACACCACCAGATCTCGTTCGAGGTCTACGCGACGCAATACCAAGACTAGACCACGGTGCACCCGGCGGAGAATCACGGAGAAAGGTACGGCACTCTTTATCTTGGAATCACTCCATAGAGTGGCATCGAGGTTCACCCCTCGATGCGCGCCTAATCTGCCGCTACACCAGGCGAACGAAGACATTTCCAAGAATCTCCAGCAGATCAAAGCTATTCTGTATGGCGACGGCGGTACGTCCTTCTAGCTATCTATCTCTACTCTAATCCAATGCTAAACGCCTAAACGTGAACTAGACCCCCTTCCTGAGCTAGTCGCGCAACTCGCGCAGGAGACCTACAACACTGATCTGCTACACCACCTCGTCGTTAATATCGCACGTTTCGAGTTCGAGGCACGGAAGGATGTCGTGCAGATATTCAACAACCTTCTGCGACGGCAAATAGGCACACGGTGGCCAACGGTCGAATATCTCGCGGGGAAACATGAAGTTATATTCGCCGCCCTTGCCGGGTACGAGAACGAGGAGGTCGCCCTTAACACAGGCATGATCCTCAAGGAGATGCTGCGTCATGAACAGCTTAGCAAGGTGCTGCTGTATTCGGATCAGTCAGTCATTTTGCTGCACAGGAGCGTCTCTGACAATGATTAATTCGCTATAGATTCTATAAATTTCCCCATTACATTGAGACAACGACCTTTGGGATATCCTGCGATGCGTTTGCCAATCTCAAGGAAACGCTTACGCGACACAAGCCTATGGTGGCCGAGTATCTAGACAAGAATTACGATCGGGTGAGTTTCCTTGTGCTGCAGCGTGATTTGTTGGTCTGACTGGCAAGTACAGTTCTTCTCATCATTCACCACCCTAATACTATCCAACAACTATGTCACGAAGCGACAATCACTCAAATTACTAGGCGAAATTCTGCTGGACCGGGCAAACTTCAATGTCATGACGAAGTACATTGCGAACGAGGCGAATCTGAAGATGATGATGAACCTGCTGCGGGACAAGAGCAAGAACATCCAATTCGAGGCATTCCACGTCTTCAAAGTTCGCTCCCTGTCCCCAGGCTCCTGCATCTAATCTAATCATTGATAGGTGTTTGTGGCCAATCCCAAGAAGCCTCCGCAGATTGAAACTATTCTCCGGCGGAACAAGGACAAACTCCTTGTTTTCCTCAAGAATTTCCACAATGATAAAGAGGGTGGGTCGATTCTGTTTCTACCACCCACGTGCGAATGCTGAGATGTTGCGCTGCAGACGAACAGTTTAGCGACGAGAAGCAGTTCCTCATTGTACAGATCCAAGGCCTCTGAACGTCCCGCGCACCGTGCGTCCTACAATCCCCGTTGGTCACCGTGGGTCAGACCTACATCCATACCCTCTACACCCGCGCACCGCGCATCCCGCGGTTGGGATGCCTCTCCTTCGGCCCCGCTCTCCGTACCTCCATCCACACGCGCATCCACATAGTAATCCCTCTCACGCGTCCGTCCACCCCATCTAATCCGCCTTGGGCATCGTCCCGGAGGCCGTACATATTGTCCCTGCCTAGTACTTTCTTGACTATCTGCACCGCTACCCAACATTGACTACCCTGTACAACACAGCGCTGTTTTCCCTCCGGGACTTGTGGATTTGTGCGTGAAATGTAAAGCATGCGTGTTGCGCCCGCGTTCGTTCGTTCTGCATGAGTTGCTCATATTCTCGGTTATGCTTCCGACTTCGCGTGAAGATGTTGCAGATGATTGACGTGTTTCCTGCCGTTACATTTTACAAAACTACTAAGCAAGTCTGGCTGTCGGGTGTCGCGATCATGGTGACTCACCGTCCACGAAGCTTATTTCCGAGAACGCTCTAAACGGTTATACTTTCTTTGAAAGCTGAATAACCCCAATAAGGAAGGTGTACGCAATCAGCGGGGCGCATCAAGTCGGGTGGCTATGCCCACCGACACGAAAACCGAAGTCGAACGGTCAAGAATCTCAGGATACAGTATTCAACAAAAGCTCAAAGCCATCGCAAGGTGTCCGTTACCAGCTGGACGCTCCTTGACAAGAAACAACACCATATGGAACATGGGCGCAACGGAGAGTCAATCCAAGGCTGACAGACAGGTGCAGCTTTCGCGCGGCGCGCGCATCACATCAAGATTCTTAACATTTGGAGGATATCGTCCCAACGAGGCTCAAAGACTTCGAGATGGTTGTTGAGTGGAAACGGCATGCGCAAGAAAATCCGCAGTCTGACATGTGCGATAGCTGAAAAAAGGGGGGAAAAAACAGGACTGTACTTCACTGTAGCTAGAGCTGATTTTTACTTTACAAAAGTTGCACGATATGCTCGGTCACCGCGAATGCGACCGAGCGTGGAGTCCCTTGCTCGCAGCGAGTTCGCTTCCGCAGCACAATCTTATCTATTGGCAATTGCATCATCCTGATCCGGATCGACCTCTTTTGACAAGCTCCAACAACTTGAACCTATTCTTTTTGAAACCCTCACCCTCGCTTTCTCCTTTTCTTTCTTCCATTCCTACACGCAACGATGGCCCAATCAAGCTGGTACGACTCTTCGTTACAACCTCTGGGGCACTTCGGCTGAACTTGGATTGCAGGACGGACATGGTTTCTTTGGTGGTCGTGAGACACGGCTCTCTCCCTTTTTCTTCGCGTTATTCATGTTTCACCTTGCAGACACTGTCGATATTCGGGGGAATCGCCTATGTAGTGTTACTCGTCGCGCGCTCTGTGTCGCAAGGGGTAGAATCGGCTAAAGAAGGGTACGTGGACCGTTCGCCGGATCTGCCGCCACTGACACTTTTTTCTCGGGTGCAGGCTGAAAACTAAGGGTGTACACATCACAGACAAGGGTGTCTCGTGAGCTGGCCTGGCTCAACCACTCCTCACTATCTCATCACCTATGCAGGGTCAAAACATCGAAACGATTCGAGAGGGAGGACTATGTGGACGCCACGCAAAGGTACGTGCTCTTCGGCACACTTATTCCGTGGCGTTCGCTTATGCAGACAACAGAGGCATCGTCAAGGCAATGGGCGCGTCCTCGTTTGGGAAACGGAACGACTCCGACAATCACCTATCACCACCCGCTTTGCAATCAACGCCGTCTTCATCTTCTAACACATCTTCGGAGGGAGAGAAAAAGAAGAAGGGGCTGTTCCGCCGTAGTGCCAACCAGCTAAAGAGCTAATTCACGAAGCACCGAAAATATAGGCACAAAACGATTTGTTTTTTTGGCAGAACGGGCGAATAGCCCTCCCAAGACGGACAACGCACATGTATCGATATGTTATTTATAATTCTTGTATCTGATTGCTGAGCATCCAATTGATGCTAGCATTGAAAGAATATATCTCTGGATTTCAAAGCTTTGACAGGAGTCAGACAACGAAAACTTCGCAGACGGAGGAGACTCACTCTGAAGAGGAAGCCGAGCTGCAATCATGTGCGTGTCAGCCGTTGCACAAAAGGAAAATTTGGAGCTTACATCCGCTGGTGTCAGCCTCCCCATAGCCTGAAATTGCAGGATCAGAAATTTGTGAGGGAAGTGAGACAAGGCGACGACGTACAGAATCATCAGTCGACAGAGTAGCATCGACCATGGCGGACTTTTTCTCTTGGAGCTAGAGATACGAATCTCAGACAACCGCAGAGCGTATGTCTCCAAGCAATGACACTGACCTGGACAATCCGGCTCTCAATCGAATCCTCGATGACGAGTTTGATAGCCTTGACAGGCCGGCGCTGACCCAGTCGATGGATTCGATCCATTGCCTCTGCGGAGAAAGTTCACCTTCAGTTACCAAATCCCAAAGCTCAAAACTTACGGTATTCAACCTAACGTCCCGGCATAAATACCTCACGCTTCCGATGATGGATAAGAAACCACGTACCGCCGGATTCCACCAGCTATCCATGAGGTACACGCGAGACGCCTCCGTCAGGTTCAGCGCGACACCTCCCGCCTTGAGACTGACAAGGAAAGACCGTGACCTCCACATTGTCCACTAAGCAGTCGTTCAGAAAAGCGCGAACGAACAGAGGGAATAAACTAACTGAAATGTTTGATAGTCGCGTCTCTGGCTTGTGGGGACATCGTTCCCTCCAAGCGACAAATCTAGCTCGAGTCAGCCCATGTACGACAGCGGTGACGAATACCAGGTGGGATGGAATGTACCTTGAACCCTGCCCTCTGCAACCGATACGCAATGAGGTCGAGGAAGTTCACAAACTGGCTGAACACCAGACTCTTGGTCGTGGCGTCCTGCATCCGGAGGTTACTCAGCTCCTCCACGAGCGCCTCAATCTTGGACGAAGACCGCCACTTGTCCAAGTCCAACCGCCCCAAGATGCCCTGCCGCGCGTTGGGCAGATTCTGCTCCAGCTCAAGCGCGGGGGGCGTCCAAATCGATCGTCAGCGGCACATGACACACAGGGCAGGCGGGTTGCTAATTTATAACATGCATTGTCAGGATAACGGGAGCGAGTAGGAAAGATTGACTGCGAACCTTATTCCCGATAGCAGCATCGAGGTACATACTAATGCACTGTCGGTCGAAAATATGGCGGCATCGAGTACTTTGAATGGCATCTTCGGCGATGTCGTTGCAGAGCCTGCAAACGATAGCCTCGTCGGGGTCATCGGGTATAAACTTGGTTGCGTTGGTTTTGCTCCTCAAGACGAGATCCGGATGGCATGCCATTTGCCTCATCCGTGTAAGCCTGTACAACGTCAGTGGTCAAATTTCATTAGCCCAGACCATGGCACTCACAGACTGAAGATATTCGAGTAATCTATGACAGGAATTCAGTTCATCACCGCATGTAAGCAGCGTCGACATACTGTTCAGGATCGTCCCCTCGTCCAAGTACGTGCTGAACTGTCTCTTGGCATCGGAGAAGAGAGACAAATACAATTCCTTCTCCTCTGGGCTGAAGTAGTCTCTCCGGACCAACACAGTACGGGGAGGCAGTCCGAGATCATCGGCTCGTTGCAACTGGCAGAAGGGTCAAAATCTGTGCTGTGTGCCTTGGCAGAAACAAACCTTGGTGCGACGAAGCATCATCCGGTCCAAGAGGATCTTGAGCTTCTTGAAAGCTACCGCTCCAGGCCCAGACATTCCGTTTTTCTGAATCGGAGTGAGGATCTCATTGTTCCAGAAACAAGTCTGTAAAACAAAATGTTGAGACGTTGAAATTCACAAGGCGCGCTAAACGTACATGTTGCATTGGACTGTGTCCGCAGTCTGCAGTTCAGGCTTCAGTGGCATGCCATAGGGAAATCGCAAGGGCATACCATCACAAGATTTTTTATCTGAAAATTTCCAGTGCAAGGACTTGCAGTCGCATTTTTTGCCTACACGTTGGCTCTGACATCAGCGATATTCGGTTTCAGCGGGAATGGCATACAGAAGTAGAAGGAGAAAGGGTCGCCTCCTAGAAAACGGACCAAACTATACAATTCTCCGACACGATTCTGAAGTGGGGTGCCAGAGAGGCACCAACGAGCATTGGCTACAAGTTCAAAGGTAGCTTTTGCGGTGTTTGTGGCGCGCTCCTTGATGTTGTGCGCTTCATCCAACTGGAGCAATGATGAGGAGACGACTGGAGGCTACAAAAGTTCACTTGCAATAATTCTGTGCCAATGCACTTTATGCAGTGGGGACTTTTCCTTCACCAAGTGTCCCTTGCGCTTAAAGCCGACCTCTTGTTTGCGGAAGGAGCTCTCCAGAACGGAGTAGGTGGTCAAGACCTACGTCGTCAGAGTAAGCCACCCTAAACTTGACGGCCAAAGATGAGAAAGACGAACAACGTCGTATTTTTTGAGCTCATCAGGATTCGATTCCCGACCTGACCCGTGCCAAATGAGCACCCGAAGGCCGTCGGTATGTGTCGCAACTGCACAGAGTGTAAAAGAGATTCAACTGGAAACGGACATGAGGCTCACTCTCATTCTTCCACTGCATAATAGCAACCGTAGGCCTTCAATGCGGTTAGTTGCGACAGAAATTAGGAACCAGAGAGGCACTTACGCCACCACGAGATTGGGCTTGATGGTCGACGAATTGGGGTCGGAGACCATGAGCGCAATCACTTGTATAGTCTTGCCCATTCTTATGGAGCAACAGATAAATAAAAAAGCCCCTAAATGGGTTTTGACGCTTACCCCATCTCATCCTACGGTGGATAAGTAAAAGAAGCGCTGCCACATATGAACGAAACTGACCGCAAGCATGCCCCCGTGCCAAATTCCGAGTTCTTGTTTCTTCATCCACGCTAAACTCTCGCGCTGGAAAGGGAGAAGCGTAAGCTTCAGGTTGGCCGGTTGATCTGCTTTGGTGGGAACGACGATGGGGATATTAGCAGCTAGATCGCCCCAAACATCCCTCAGCTCAGGATGGTGCTTGTGTAAAGGCGATGGTCGATTTTTCAGCCTATTGCATGTGTAAGCAGACGGAAAGAAAGGGAGAGTGTGTGCGCACATAGGTTAACTTCCGTCCCAGCTTTTTTCTGAGGGCTTGTTCTTCCACATGATTCTCTCTCTTCTCCAGTCTCTTCCGCAATCGCTCCTTCCGCCTCAGTTCTCTCATCTCCTTCATAGTCATGCTCTTTTTTGATGTGTCCCATACAGTAACCTTGTTCTTTCCTTTCCCCTTGGGCGCTGCATCGGCGTCCGAGTCTGGCGCAGAGGACAAGTCACTGTCGTCCATCATCTGAGAATCATCGACGGCATCTGAGACACCTCGCTTTGCGGCGGCAAGACGAGCTTCTGCGGGCCCTAGCACGTTTGACAGCATCGGGATTCGCCGAAGTGACCCTAAAAGAAGAGCCAGCGACGTTCGGGCCCTGCAGGGACTCGAGAGTGGCAGCATGAAGCATGATATCGTAGTCTTCATCGTCATCGTCAGCTTCCTCGTGCTGTTCGGATTCGACCTCTTCAACGCGACGACGAGTGGAACGGAACGGCATCGGCTCGTCTTCGTCAATGGGGTCATCTTCATCGTCGTCGGAACCAACAAACTCAGAGCCACTGTCATCGGATTCTTCCCGCATTTCAGCGTCTTCATCGTATTCGAGAGACGCGCTAACAGGAGCTTTGCCTTTTCCCTTGCTTTTCAAGGTGGGAATCGAAGTCTAGAGACGATGAGACCATCGAGTGTGCAGAAAGAGCCCATGCTCACCGGCGCGCTGCTTTTTCCACGACGTGTCGTCTCGATTTCTACGTAGACCTGGTTCCCAGCAGCCTTGGCGCCGCGGCTAGCAGCACGACCCTGGTTTTTCTTATCAGAGTCTGCTTTTGCGGCCTGACGTTTTGGGGCCTTTTTAGTGGCGAAGGGGAGCTCGTCGTCTGACGTCGGGGGTGTCTCATTTCCTGCCGAGGAAACGGTACTGAAGGCAGGGGAGGGATTAGCTGTCGAATTGGTGGTGGTGGCAGCAGGTGAGGAATCAGAGTTGAGTCGAGAAGACCTGCGGCGAGTAGGACGCGATACCGCCATGGGAGAACAAAGGCAAAAAGTGAGGTGACTGTGACTAATTTACAGCGCGTATGTCACGTTCCACGTGATGTTACGGTCACACCGTTCCTGAGTCACTCGCGACCGGGTCCGAGCGCCAAGCGAGTTGGAACCGAGTTCGCCGCTTGTCATTCCACCGTTGTTCCACCGTCTGGCTAGTTTTTAATTTTAGCTTTCTGCCAAGCTCTCCACTGAATAGCAACATCGTCGGGTTTTTCGCGTCGCCCCGAGTGTTTGAAACAGAAGCTCGACAACTTTCCCAAAGTTGAGACTATTAAAATTCACGGAGCTGATTACTATCACAGTGGGGAGAATATTAAATTGCTATAGCGGAATTATGCGCATTTCTCAGCTGTTTAAATATACTGTCCTCATTCTGCACAAGTTCGCTCGGTTTACCTCTCTCCACTACTTGTCCAGCATCGAGAACAAGGACCTGGTCGAAGTCCATTACATTGTCTAGGCGATGCACGATAGCCAATATCGTACAATCTTGAAACGACGACCGGATGACATTCTGGATAATAATGTCTGTGGCCGGGTCGACACTCGCTGTTGGTTCGTCGAAGATGGCGAGTTTATTGCTGTCGAGCAGAGCACGGGCCATCGCGAGTAGCTGTAGCTGTCCCTGGGACAGCGAACGTCCACTGGACGTGAGCTCATGATCTAGACCGCCTTCGAGAGCAGTTACGCTGGGCTTCAGCTATCGACCTTGCAGTGAGTTTCTGATTCGTCGAAGTAAAAGGTGACTGACTTGAACGGCTTCAAGAGCAGCCCAAATCTCAGCATCCGTCTTTTGCCCCGCAATGTCGACATTTTGGCGGACTGTACCGGCCAGAACGAAGGGATCCTGAGCAATGACTGTGATGCTTTTACGCAGGGCCCGACGAGTGACGTTCTGGATGTTGATGCCGTCAACTTGAACACATTAAAATTGAAAAGATTGGAGGTGGAGATGTTACTCACTGAGTATCTGGCCTTCTGTAAGAACAGCACGAAGAAGTGCCATCAACAAAGTCGATTTGCCACCGCCGGTACGACCAACGATCGCGACTTTGCTCCCCGCGTGTGCGTGAAATGAAATCCCACGCAAAACTGGTGGCTCTTCGGTTGTATACCTTGCGAACACTCCATGGAATTTGACCTCCCCTCTAGAGATCCATGGTCCATTCGATATCGAATTCGCCGCCGGAAGATTACCCTGCTCTGAGGCCAAACTGGAATACTCCAAATTTCGCTCTAGCGCAACGGCAGAGACCTCGAGCTGTGTCCAGCTATTTAACATGAGCGTGATAGTGTCCTGCAGGGACACGGCCTGTGTTAAGCCGACCGCTAGCAAGCCTGGGTTGATGTTTCTCCGAGTGGCTATCGCAAGTATCACGATCGCGGTGTTCACTGTTGCAGTCATCACCCCGATGGTGGCCGAAAACCAAACCGATGCTATCGTGTTTAAATAGAAAGGTCGTTGAGACTGAGCAAGAAGGAGGGTGCTGGACTGCACGAGGTGATTTTCGGCCAAGGCAGCACGAATTATTAGCAGACCATTCAAATCAAGGGTTTCTTGAAAGAGGGTGTATAATGGAGCTTTGCTGGACAGATCCAGATGGCGTAATCTTTTGGCAGTGGACTAAGAAAGTCAGCGGAATATCTTCTCCAGCACTAGTCGGTCTTACCAAGTAGAATTTCTGGACAACATACGCAATGCCGACCACAACTGCGACCACGGCGGCCAAATAGGGGACGGAAACTATCATGAGAACGCCGCTGCCGACGAGACGCATGAATTGGTACCCAAAATCGTAAAAGCTGATTGGGAAGAGCTCGTCGAGGATGAAAATATCCTGGCTGAATCGAGAGATGATTTGCCCAGGATGTGTAGTGCTGAAGAACTCGATCGCCGTGTTCATCAAAGCAGAAAATAGCCTGCTCGAGGTGAGCTTCAACTCTCGAAAACATGATTATCTCACCCAGCATGAAGATTCGCGGACGCTCGAAGTGCTACTACCATGATCACATAGTAAAAAAAGCGCCGTAATGAAAATGCTGTAAAGCATCTCGAAAATGACGTAGCCTCCGAGAAAAATGCCGGTCCTGTTTCTCGCCACACTCGCCGAATGCGTGTCGTTGAATGTACTCCATATCTGGAGGAAAACAGGCGTGGATACCTGAATGCCAATTGCGACCAGCAGAAGGATCGCATAGGTGGCCATTCTGTACCAGCCGATTGAGCGCATATAATGTAAATATGTTTTCCTCAAAGAGGGGGTCAGGACTGGATTTGGGCAACTCTGTCTCATCTAATTCTTGAGCATCTATTTCTTCTTGCGCTTCAGAAAATTCTATCGGTGAACTTCTGAGTGCGAGACTTAGCTCTCGCAAATTGCCAATGGGGTGGTGGATGTTGTCGCGAATGAGACGTCCTGTGGCGTTATTCGAGGCAAGGAACTCTATATACGTTCCTTGTTGAGCCTCATCTCTTCCGTGGAGCGCTATGATCCAGTCTGAATGCTTCAGATGAACAACTAAAAAAGTTGAACCACGTTATGTAAGCAATGTTGAAAACGTTGACACGTCGAACTCACACTGATTGGTGGCTGAAACGACCGTTTTTCCCCGAAGTAGACCGTCATTACCGAACAAAGCATTGAACACTGCACTTGACGTTTCGGGATCAAGGGCTGCGAAAACATCATCGAGGACAAGGATTTCAAGTCGCGAATAAACTGCTCGGGCCAGTGCCTGCCAAAACGGTGAGGGAATACAAGGAGACTCAAGAGATTCTCTTACGACTCTTGCTTTTTGCCCTCCGCTTAGTCTCCGCGCCAAAGTCAAGTCGCCTCGAGGCATTGACCGCAAATCAACATCAAGTCCACACGCAACAGTGACGATTTCATACCAATCCGGATCCATAGCGGAAGCGAAAAGGATGTTTTCCCTAACGGAGAGACTGTCCTGAATCCATGGTACTTGCGAACAGTATGCGATACCTCGCTTGAATGCGGCGGGAAAAGAAATGCGCCCAGCCAGAATGTTGGTTTGTCCAAGCAGTGTCACTAGTAGCGTGGATTTCCCCTACATGAATTTCGTCGCCGCAAATTCGGAGCTCGAAAGGAATAGGACGTACGGAAGCAACGCGTCCGATGACCATAGTGTGTTGTTCCAAACAAATTGAAGCTTCCAGTCTATCCAGCACCACCTTTTCGCCCCACGCAATACGAACGGCGTCCAGTATCAACATTCGATCACTTTCACCACGAGCCGGAGCGAATAGTGAGCTGAGACTACTTTCAAGGTGAAGAAAGACTGGTCGCGGTTGTTCTAGCACATCTGTAACGTCGTCGGTCGTTTTGGGGATATCTTGGGAAAACCCATCCTTGAATTCGGGATGTTCTGCGTCCCCATCGCCCCCATGCTTGGATTCTGGGCTGCTGAGAAATCTTTCAATCCGCTGAACGCTAACGTATGCTTGAGTGACGGCCGGTAAACCTTGCCCGATGATGTAGAGACTCGCAGAGATAATCGTGAGCGTAGCATAGGCTGTGAAAAGCCGAGCCGTCGACAGTCGTGGACCGTGTCCAAGGAAGAAAATGAATGAATATGTCCCGAGGCAGCATAGGGACAACAGGCTCAACGTTACATTCGTCTAGATGAGCACAGTCAATGATTCTGTTCATTATTGAACCGTTTTTAGAACTTGCCAGCGACACGACGATTGCGAAGCGATCCCAAAATCTTTTGCGAGCACTCAGTTCAGCCATGCGGGCTGCTTTGACGCCATCCTCCACCTCTCTTTCGAGGGCTGCAAGTTTTATGCCTTTGACCTGTCCAAAAATGCTGGTAAGGAGGCGCACACGTTTATCGGCGAGCGCAGTGATATCACCCTCGAGAGGGCCAATCTTCCGCGACAGCAGCGGGGTCGTGATAATGACGAGGAGAATAATGGGTAGTGCTGCGACGAAGGGGCCAAGCCCGAGTTGAGTGTGCAAAATGTAGAGATCGAGGACGATGATGATGAAGCTGGACCATATTTCTTACAGGACATCAATATTAACGGGAAATAGAGTGAATCAGCACTTACGATGGAATAGATCAAGATGGGTGGTGATTCTTTCAATGTCCGAGCTGATCAAAGTGGATTCAACAATGGACTTTTCGTCAAAAGACTGGTGGTACTCACCTCATCAAGTTCATTGGATCTTCCCCAGTTGCATCAGTTGCGCTGTCTGCGCGTAAAACAAGAGCTTTCCTGAACAACGCTTCAACCAGGACTCCACGTATGTATCCTCCTGCCTTGGCGATGGAATAATAATACAGGCCTGTCGCACCCGAAAGTGTCAGGAACACCAGGGCAAATACGCCGGCAAGGGCCCAACCCCACTCGCTTGGCTCTGGCCTTGAACCACGGGCGTACGACGAGATGAACTTGATAGCCGCGTTCACAAGCAAGGGTTGCAAGACTTGAACAAGGGCTCGTATCATCGCAGGTGGTACAGTACTGAGGAAGGTCGGAGAAAATGCTCGGAAAAGGGCGCGGGCCAGGAGAGGATGAGAGGGATGTTGTTTTCTGTACTGTTTATCAGTAGGCGAGATCGCATTGACCAGAAATATTCACATTTCTCGATCCCACGCTATCTTGAATTGTCGGTATAGCTCGGTGGACTCCATTTCAGGTTCCAGCTCGTAGTCAATTTCAGAATCCTTTTTCCTTCCCTTCCACATCAAAGGTAACGCCCACAGTACAAATAGATGATTGAAGAGGCCGTCCCTTTCACCGAGTCGGTTTCCATTTTTTCGCCCGGGAATACTGAGGCTTATTACGACAAAAGCCGAGGCCCCGACCAGGGAGGCAAAGGACGCCAGGAAAAACTTTGATGTAGAGCGACTCCCATAAAGCATAAATGTGCGGAGTGGGGCCAGTTGGAGGATTAGACTTATGAGCTGATATAGGGCGAGAAGGAATGCGAGCATTTTCGAGACAATTGCCAGCAAACCGGCAATTGCGAACAGTAGCTACATGGTGAGAAGAGGTTACATCGAACAAGTTAATGAGGCTGAAGGCTCACTGATGAAATCATTGTCAGGGCCAACGCGGCAGTGACAAGCTTTTTCGTTGTAGAGGGAAGGTCGGGTGATGAAGACTGCCAAGATACGAAGCTCAGGATAGCGGTGCAATTCAAACAAAAAAGGGAGAAGAGAATAGTTAGAGTACGTGGATTGCGGGCACTGTTCAAGTTTGCCTTGAAATTCCTCCATGGCTTTACTATCCAGATGTATGGTGTCGCCACACAAACGAATATTGTTGGAGGAATAATCAGCAAGATGCTAAGAAACGCAATGTGAATGAGACTCGCGAGGGAAACGAAAACTCACCTGGCTTCGAAAGCAAGGGTGAAATCGAAAGAACGACAAAGTGATTTAGGCCCCTGGCACAAAATTGAGCTATTTCATTGCACCAGTCCTGGTTTGGCCGCCTTCAGACTTACAAAACTTGAATCGTTCAAACACAAAGAAATCGTGTTTGGCAACGTCGGAGAGAGACCAGACATTGGAAAAAGTGCGACTTCAGACTAGTTCAGACGTCAGTCGTATTTGAATATTGACACCGCATCAATAGCGACATACGTTGAGCCCGGGAAGCTGAGATAGTTTTGCTTTTTAGATTCATTGCGCAAGACAACATCAACGTATCAGCTTTCAAATATAACTCTGGGTCATTGGATTTGGCTACCATATCATCGGCGAGAGTCGGTTGGCTGCAAAGAAACAGCACTGAATTGCATCTATTAAAAAAAGGCCAGATCCAGCCAACCCTGGTATGTCCTTCTCATTTTGATTTAATTGTGACGGTCCTGAATTTAGCTCGCAGATTGAAACAAGCCAAGTCGGTGGAGTTTGGAGATGTCGTTTCCGGAGACAGCGGCAAATTCGAAAGGAAATATGTAAAGTTGAATCGTCGACTGCCAACTTCGCCAGCCTTCACCTATTTCCGATCACTTCAAGAATCAATATTGAGCGTTCAGGGAGGTAGTTAGGTATCTTCTGGCGCGGGCCTACTATGCCGATTGAATTCTTTTTTAGAACTCAGAGTCCACTGGCATGGAGCGCATTCCGGCGCAAGTTGCAAAGCGATCACGGGCAGGTTTGCACTTACCGTTAAGAGCGTTGTTTTGTCGGCGAGCCGGTTCGGGGCGGATAAGACGCAGCACAGACTCGGGGAGTGATTGCACCAACAAAAGCGAACCTCGACGGTTGGCCCGGGAGACCCAGGGGAGAGAAAACAGAAAGGAAATTTGATGACTGCACTGCCACGAATTGATGCCGCCACTCGCAAGGATACGACTCATCACCGGTTATCTGGCAACTCTGAGTCTTCTTCGAATTTCTGCTGTCCTGGTCGTCGCAAAATTGTGCCGGAATTCTTCGGCCTTTCACCCGGTCCACGATGGTCCCGACTTGGGTCTACTAGTTCCACCGTACAGGCTCTCGACAATTACAGCTATCGGCTCTTGACCGGCTCTCAGTGTTTCCAGATGCTGTCATTGACAAGGCAAGATAGATATCTAAGTGCACTCTCTGGGTGATGCATCAAATGGTCTAAACTGTCGATATAGCTCGCCGTTGCGCCATCGACTCGATTCCAAAAGCGCAGAGGAGCGCCAAATCTCTCCGTTTATATTCCTAAAATAAGTAGGAAGAAGCAAATCCCGAATTTGTGGCACTTCATTGTGGCGATTATAATACGACGGATTGTTATTTATGGAAGCTCGACCTGCGGGCGAACCCACTTACTAGTCGTCTTGCTGGGGACCTCATGGTTTGCCCGAGGGCTATTGTGCTTCAATTTTCGACAAAGGAGTGGAGATGCTGACCAGTTTTTTTTATTGATCGACTATAATTGCAGTTAACGGCCCCCCCAGCGCATGTCTCGCAAGATGTTTGAGGTCCCCAGTACACCTCCACGCCACCCATCGTACGACTTGCGCGTGAAATTGGCTCTCACGACCCAGAATGCCTATATTTATTTTTTTACATTGACACCTCATTCATTATGGTCGATGAGTTCCTGCGCAAGACGGAAAAACTCACAGGGTGGAAACGTCAAGCTCCTCGAGTTACGAACGTTGCTGAAATCCCGGCGACGCACATATCGGTGCCAAAGACTTTTGCAATAGTCGAAGTTCTCCATGAGCAAGTTCATCTCGTTTTCATTGCAAACCATTGCCTCAAGCCGTGGGAGTTCTCGCATCGTCTGGTCATTTCATCGCTGACAGTGTCGAATAACCACCCGTCTTGGCCTCGTCTTTCCGGCATTCATGGGGGCCTGCCGGTGTCCTCTTGGACAACCTGTTTGCAATTTATCAATTTTCAATGTTCCTCTGGGTTCTAAATCCGAATCTCGAGTCAAGGGTGTTCTCCTTGGTGCTCAATTGCCCCGGATGTGACAAATACTAATAATACCACAGCCCAAGTATTCAAGTGAATTTCCACACGCTCCATCGTGTACAGCTGCGTTGCGGGAGTTTCATCCAGACAATGGCACAAATTACAATTCTGACGCATTAAACCCCAGACAGGTTGTTCCGTCTCCCACTGCTGGTTGACAATGTTTAGGAACGAAATGGCCAACATGCATACTTAACGCTGGCTCCAATTTCTACTCTTCCCGGACGCGTTGAATCAGTGGGGTACGTTCCAATATCTGAGATTTTAAACTGGATACAAGGATATTTTCTTCACTGTGGTCCTAGAGGTCGCGGAAAATATCCGCCGATGCTGAATTGGTGCCAGGCTCCATAACATTCACGTAATGGGTCTTGTTTTCATCCTACCACTTTTACCAAATTTGGATGAAAACGAAATTGATCTTTTGGACTTGAGATTTGGGGATTCAGTCGCCTCATTTATCCAAAATTTCTCAAGACTCAAGACGAGAAGTCCGTATGAGCATCAATACACCCTCGTACACTGCCCAGCCAATTGCGGAGCTCAAGATTTTGCGTGACAGACGCAGTGAAGCCCCGTCAAAAAAACCTGCGGGCCCCCGTTGCTGAAAAAATCAATGTCGTTGTTCACACTGATCATAACGTCACTCACACTCCAGATGGTTTGTACTGTGCGATAGAAGCCGTGATATCGATCTTCTGAGCGGACTTGTACTTTTGTCTGTGCCATCGAATTGGTTAAACAACGAAAGCAACCGCACGAGCCAAGTACCTTGATGACATCGAAGGGATGCGTCGCCATCGTGGCAATTGCACCTGCTGATGCAGCCGACACTGTATGCATTAAGGTAGACTGTGCGTCTGATGTTGGACGGAGCAAGCAGCCTGATTAATGAAAGGCCAAGTCAGAATGGAGGGTAGCGTATAGGAAGACGAGCTCACTAGATTGACGCTTGATTCCTTCATATAACACGACGAATATCCCCGCATACGGGGCATCTCGTAAAGAGGACGCGAGAAACCCGCGAAAGAGCTCCGAAGGACCGAGTCGAGCTATGGATAGAAAGGCGCTGGTTAGACTTTCGTAGGCGTACATGTTACTCTGTATGGTCGTTATTTCAGAGCTGTGATGTGGTTAGGTACGGCGGACCTCGTATCGCGCTTTCAGAACTGAAAATGGATTCAAGAGGAACCCGACGGCCACCCGGGTCGTGGCCCCGGCAAGGAGATTCCCTTGGCTCGTGAGCTTGGGAAGAACGGATGCATTTCGCGTGTCCGATGAACGAGTTTGCGCAAAATACGGCGACTTGGCCATAAGTGTCCTTAACTGAGTTAAACTAGTCATGTATAACGCGACTCCTGGGATGTTCCTGAAAAAAAGATGAAATAACGATAGGACCCGCACAGAAGTGGAGTCCTGCCTGGCAAGAGTCGCGTTGGTACCTCGCCATAGCCCGATGAGGCCTTGGGAAGTTACTATCTGCTGTGTGGTTCTCAAAAGTGTAGAGGTGTTACTGGACAAGACAAATGAAACCCGCGTCCTGTAGAGAAATTGCGAGGTATATACCGTGTCATCACCATGCCATCTCCTTGCTGCAATCTCGTCTTGAGGAGGTCAACTGTTAGAAGACGTGTTAGATGAAACAAAAATGACAGCAAAAACAATCTTACAGGGCTGAAGACATACAGTTGAGGCAAGCCCAGACAATGCGCCTGAACCAGGAACCCTTCATCTGCGCGTTCGGGGGATCATAACTGTTTGCTGACCAGAGAATAGCTGCTGCCCAACATTGCTCATCGGTTAGGAGCGCGTTCCGGTTCTGCGCGTTTTTGGTTGACCGGAAGTGGTAAGAGTGACTGGGTCACGGCGTCACACTCATTCTCCGCTTGTCCTCCTGCCTCGAGCTGAAGGAACAGCAGCATGGACTCGTCAGATGTTGTTCCAGCCGCCATTATCCCATCCGCAAACAAAGGCTCGAAACAATTGCGAGCGTGTCTTCTGTGCTCTGTGATTCAGCACCCGCTCGACTTCCGGAAATATGGGTGCCCAAACTGCGAAGAGTTGATGCAGGTATGCGGCCTCTGGTGACCTTGGCTCTCCATTCGTTCATTCATGTTGTTCTGTGCAGATGAAAAACTCTGGAGATCGCGTAACGGCGTGCACCACTACCTATTTTGATGGAGTCATCGCGGTGGTCAACCCGGAGGCAAGCTGGGTTGCAAAATGGCAGCGAACTTGTATGTCGCTGGTCGCAGCTGCTAGTTCAACTCCTTGCTAACTCGTCGATGAAGCAAAATATGTGCGCGGGATGTATGCAATTCGCGTCCGGGGTCGCATTCCCGAGGACGTTGAGCATGAGCTGGAAAATCGCGGTATTAAATACCGACCTCGAGATCAAACGGACCAAGATTAGGGTTTTGTGCTTCAGTACAAGTGTATTATTATAGAATAGGCGTTGCATGTGTACAGGGTGAGTGATATACAATAAATACAAGTCTACATTATTATGTTCCGCCAGCAATCCACGCATAAATTCAGTTCAGAGAAGTTCGTGAAGCGCCTTGTCGTATTGATGTGGGAGATGGGCGCTGCATTTCGTCAGTCAGTTTTCCACGATGCGGCCAGAGGACTTCTTTACCTGAGCATGTCCCGGGCGAAAACAATCTGGGAGAAAACCTTCTCCGCATCCAAAACCTCGAAAAGCCGCAATTTGTCTGGGGCACTGTCCGAATTTGCAGTCTGCCGATGAGCAGGGAAAAAGTCGTTATCCCGCATGGCCCAAAGCACTCGACCGGGTGGTACCATATTCGACATGTGCATGTTGGCTTCCAATGTCTTTCGGACGGATATGAACTGCAAACATACTGTTGGAACAAGGAGAGAAGACAGCTTTAAAGGCATACCCAGTGCGGATCGTCTGCCGTGCCAGACCCCGCCTTCCACCGCTTCGCGCGTGTCGTGACGGCAGTGTAGCCTGCAGCTTCGCTGGCAGGCCTACCGTTGGCCTCGTTCCCGTCGCACAACCACATCGCGGCGGCACCGAGATCGCGAATGGCACCCAAAGAAAGGCGAGACACTACGTCGTGCGAGTATACGAACGAAGTAATCAAATGCTCGGCAATCTTGCCCAGTGTTGGGTCTAGCAGAGAGCTGAAGTACCAGTTAGACTAAGCGTAAGCAGAGGACCGCAGGAAGCACGTACGGTGGCGCAAAACAATAAACAGAGACGCGGCGGTTGAGAGGAAGACCGCTGGATTTCACCGTCAGACATGTCTTGGGATCTGCCCACATCTGCGAGACATATTGAGCGACCGATGTCAGGAAGAGACATTGCTTACAAGGCCTAATAATCCTGCAACTCCTGCACCCAGACTGTGCCCACAAAGAACGAGCTCTGCAACGAAAATGAGAGGATGTACGTACGAGACGTCTAGAATATGAGCGTACATACCATAATCTGGATTGTGGAGAAGGGCTTCATGAACAGCAAGCTGCACGGGCTTGCCTATACCGCCCATCGCACGAGCCATTCGAAGCATTCCTGCGTGTGCGTGGTGCCGTGGCGACTGTGGCCCCGGCGCAAATTGTGGGACACTGGGAAAATGCACTTGCGGCCTACCACTCGGGTTGAGCGACGACGAAACGAATTGACCAGGAACAGGCTCTTCGTCTTCTTCCGACATTGTGGTGGTAGCAGGCTCAAATTCTTCATCTTCGCAGGTGAGATCCACAGCAATCTCATTGAGCGACATCGTGCCTTGGGGATTGGTGAGGCTAAATCAAACACTGTCAAAGGCCAGCACAGACCTCGAAGAACCAGCACAATCTCGGCGCGACTGTGGTCGGTGAGGACCCAAAATCGAGGCATGAGATGCTCCGACCCAATCTTTGCGGTTGCGCGCATCTTCTCCTTGATATCTGCGTCCGCCTTATCTGCAGGTGAGTTCGCATACCGCTCGAAGATCTCGTGGTCATGTTTGCCCAACAGGACGTCCCACCACGAATACGTTGGGTCGTCGCCCAATCCACTTGGTGCATCATATTCAGGAAAGTCGCCGGCAGCTTCAGCCTCAGATGCGTCGATGGCTTTGGCGAGGTTGGCAGCTTCTGTCGCTTTGGCTTGAGGCGAATTGGCGGATGTTGGGCCGTGGGCAGCGGTCAGAGATACACCAAAAAACAACAGACTTGCGCCTCCATAACCGGCAAGCACGAGCTTAGAAAGCCGTCGCAACGTCGTCTTCAATTGAGTGTTGTTCAACCTTCTGGGTTGTGGAACAACTGTTGGGCGCTTCGGTGGCACCGCGCGCGTAGTGGTCTTCGATTTATTATGACCAAAGAAAGATTGGGCACGGAGAGGAGAGGCTTCTCCAATGTCCGCGGCAATGAGCTGGCCTACATTGCCAGGGAAGATGACATCGGAAGTAACGCGTATTCGTGAACCCCTGGGAATAAGTGAGCGGCTTGAATCGCATATGCATAGACGACAAAGCGTACCGACGTGCGCGCATAACCGACTCAAAGCTCTTTGGCACGTCTTTGACGTGAATTTCTCGCATATTCTCGAGCCATCTCTTTTCGTCCCATTCTTGAGTGACACCTTGCAGCGCGACCCAAGCAACAATGGCCCTGGCTACCTGAGTAATGCCAAACTGTTTGTCCGGAAGACTCTCTCCGTGAGCAGGCTGCTTCAATTCCCGTTTCACGAGCGTGATGAAGGACGACAGGGAGAACGAGGCCTCACTACTCCCCGGTATTATCATTGACAAAAGATTGATCGAGCTATGAGCCGCCAAAAGGCTCGTGCTGGAAATATATTCGCTGAAGTATATGGGCTGGAAAGCTGTGAGCATCGTGCATTGTCAAAGACCAATTTGCCACTGACCGCCAAAGCTACTTGCTCCGCAAATGAAAGCACGCTCGAGACGGCACCTCCAGCAACCGGACGGGCCACACTGACTCCTCCGAATAGGGTATGGTCAACCAACGTCGCGGTAACACCGACCGCAGTCGAGGCAATTCCCCGAGTGACTGCAAAGCCCAGCTTGGTTCCACTCTTCACCGCAGAAAATGTGAGGGCGCTCGCGTATGACGCTAGGTCTATTCCTTGTCGACTGTACGTGTCCCAAGCCATGACTATCCAACATGAGGGTTGGTCGGCCTTGCTGGACAACGACCTATAGAAACAAGAGGGTATATAGGGTTAAACGTTGAGGCGCCGTGTCTCCTAGTAGCATGTGATTCATAAAAGTCTGTAGATCGCTCAATTTGGAAGCCTCAACCTGTCCTTTACAACCAAGACTCTGAACGACCGTACTGTGACGTTCAAGTTTCTCCGGTATCAAAATGATATTATTTCGACTGTGGTCCCAAAAACAAAAACAAAAATAAAAAGAACCAAGTATGATTAATCCGAGCACTGATTGGCTATCTCGGGGTTGTTCAGCGAGACATACGTTTGTCCAGCAACAACGGCCGCTACGTCGAACGTGATTCTCCCCTCGTCAGTCTGTGGACCGACGGCGAATGTCGTGACGTAGGTGTCGTAAAGTGGGGACGACGAGTTACCGACGTGAATGAGCTGGTTGCGAGTGGTCACTTGTTTCACGGAAATGCTGCCCTCCTGGTTGATATTGTACGTGTAGTCGATGTAAGCATCAGTGACCGGGCCCATGTCGTTTCTGATCTGCGAAACAAATGTGCGGTGAAGAATTGACCTGCTCATGCAGGATGAATGCACCTACCACCGCATAAGCTGTCGTGGTTTCGGTTCCGTTCTTGCAGCTGTTGACGGGTTGGAAAAATGCGACGTCCTGGAGCGGAAAACCTGAGCCGCCGTTATCGGCGAGCGTAGGAGTGTCTTGAGAGCTGTAGGCCCAGTCGACAACAAACGAAGAGATTCCGACACTCGGGTCAATAGCTGCGCTGACTTCGAAAAACTGGACGCTGCCCCAGAGACTTTGACTAGCTTGGGACACCGCAAGCGCGGAGCTGGAGTATGCCGGATCTGCGTGGCCGGTCCGGTCTGTCCAGCTCAATCTACATCGAAGTTTAAAACAGAAAAAAAACACGGGAGGGAAATACAACCAACACGACAGACATATCGATTGGTGAGGCCGCGGTGGCTTCAGGAGATGTCCCAAATATCTAACCACCTTATCAGTGTCGGGAAATATTATTATTTTAGTACGTACCCTGATGTAGCCCGACATGACAAGACTGCTGTTACTTGCCAGGGTGAGGAATAGTTGGTACGGCTTCACCAGTAAAGGCTCGATGATGTCCGTCAATTGAACTGTGTTGGGGACCTTGTTGAGCATTCGCTCGATAAGACTGCCGCACTGAGCGCTGAAAAAGCCTGGATTTTGAGCAAATGCTAGCATGGTTTGGTTTCCGTCAGCAGCGAAAATTCGTGCGTCTGAGTTCGTTGTTGTATTGAACCCAACAGCAAGGGGATCTACACTGGTTCCATTGATCCACTGGGTAGCGCTGGAGGTATTGTGAATAAAATCGAAATTTCTGAGCCGATAGCGACAGTTCGGTTTGGAAGCAGTGGAAAAAACACTGACATGCGATTGTCAAACGAATCAAAAGTGTCGTCGAAGTGAACCACGCCGTCCGGGTTGGAAGAAGTGATAGCGTTTTCAACAGTGAAAGGGAAATCTACTTCATGGACTCCACCGATAGTGTGGCCGCAGGCAACAAGACCTTGTGTGAGAGTCATCACAAATTCCAAAAGTATCCAGACGGTGAGCGAACCAATCATTTCCGTCACATTAAAACCTTGTAGAGCAAATGCTGAGATGTGTGTTGCCAGATCTTGTTGTGGTTCCGGGACAGTAGCTGGGCCAGCGGTCTCGGCATCGATACGCCCTGCACGAAATGGAATACTGGGACCGCCGCAGTTTTTTATAGCAAGAATAACACTGCATACTTGGGAATTAGGGCGGGAGACAGCAATCGACGAAGAACAAACCCTAATGCTATCACATCGGCCACTGTTAATGCGGTGAATGGTTTTGCAAGAGTAAACATTCGAGACATGGCATACTCGAAGAATTCTTCGACTGGAACGCGGCAAAAAATACCAAAGAGTCGTTCATCGACGAGCCTATGTTCTGTGGTATGTCGGTTTCAAAGCCTATAGATGCATCGACACCCCCGAGACCAGTTTCGACGCTGTACGTCGCAGCGTCATGGTATGCCCTAAAATGATCACATATAGTTGCAGTGAGGAGAGTCAAGAGCGAAAGTTGGAATTTACAGTCTCAGCCATTCAGCGGCGGCCTGGCGACCAGGAAGACGACCACCAATGGGTGCCAAGGAACACGGGTTCACCCCATCCACAATCCCACCGTCAGCAAAACCGGCCGAAACGGTGTACGCGTCTTCTAGAAAGTCATATGGGCTGGGCCAGACGTACGCACGAGCGCTGGCGTAGCACAAGAGAGGGGAGAATAGTAGAATGACTTTGCAGAAATGCATGAATTGAAAACGAGCCTGTGCAGAAGAGAAGAAGATTTTAACTTTTTCCGACGACGGCCTCCAACGCCGCGTCGGACGTCGCCTATCGATCTATTTCAGCATGGGAAATACGCCAACTGAACCTGAGTGCAGGAGATGATCGCCACGTCGTCGGGCTCTTCTGTGGCGCCAACTTCAATTGTTGGTCGGATCAAGTTCTCACGGTTGAGCTTCAACTCGGAGTCTGATGTTCACGCAGCGTCTGTTCAAATAAAGTTGAGCGGAACACAGACAATAGTATTTGTGAAATGCATGAATTTGGCATGATCGGACGTGCAGAAGATGGAATTACTGTAACCTTGGACTTGCCTTTGCCAAAGGATTGGTTCAATCAGTCAAGTACGAAAATTGTGCGGAAAGAACATTTGAATGGTCCCATTCAGAGTCCCCAAATGTCGGGAGCAGAATCAAATTCTACTTCACTGTGAGACGATATATGTATACAGGCCATAAAGGACGAATGGAGGGAGTACGTTTGGGGAAACGAGTGAAAGGACGCACGAAATTGGAGCTTGAGACTTGAAGCGGTTACGAGTAGTCTGACTATATCTGTCTGGAAAATTCAAAATGTGTGTCGAAAAATACAAAGGACTTGGCCCTGCAGAGGTTGGGCCGTTGTAGTTACCTGTAAACCTATAGATTCTCTGGTCACTGAGCGTTGAGTAGTCAATTTTTTTGGCCATTAGAATAAATCCAGAAACACGTCTCAGATCTCTTCAAAAAAGGGAATAAAAAATCACCATGAGTCCCACCTCCTCGGAGCAAAGCTGGGGGAAGAAGATGGCGTAGCTGGGCGCTTTCTGGGTAGCCAATTCATCACAATTTTGACGGTTAGAAGGCAGGAAATGCGAAAGTGATCGATGTTCTGAAAATTGTGATCGACGTTCTGTAGGAGGGATCTCACCAAAAATCCCTCGACCCCCAAGGTATACCATACCGGGAACGCGTTGAAGAAGCGAATTCAGCCTTGGGTAGATACACACGGAACCTTTTAAAAAGCTGGAAAACGTGATCGCGTGATCGGTCAAATATCCCATAAATATTGAGACCCGTAGGTCTACCACTCCGGAAAAGCGTGTCATCCTTGTGCAGGGGCCATGCTAATCTTCTCTGTATCGTTCCAATTTTTCGTATGACACCCCGAAGGGGTCGAAGAAGGAGAGAAATTTCGGGTGAAGATCATGAGAATGATGTACCGTGCGTGAAACACCGGTGCACCGGTTACCGCGGACGGATCAGCGTATTGTATCGACCCCGGGCAGCGCTGAGGCGTCGTCATTCCTTGCGCTAGAAGATAAATAATGAGTGATATTGATAGTATGCAAGACAAAAGAATTTTTTTGGCGCACCGTTTTACAGCGAGCCTAGGTTAAGCGCTCGACGTTTCTCATCGGAAAGTTGAAGGTTAATGGACGTTTATCAGCCACGAGAACTTTCTTTTTGAACAAAAGAAGAGCCAGAATTATCAGGAAAGACCATAGTTGTCGTGTTGAGGCATCAGTGCACAGAACATTTCAGGCAGAAGCGTCGAGTCAGTTAAGCGCCCAAGAGTTACCAGAAGGAGATATATGTTTGTTCGATGTTAAAGGTTCGCTCCAGTCCCCAATTGCCATAGAACGATCTAGGAAGAGTGTCGGGCCGAGAACTTGAAAAAAGACTCTAGCTTGCTTGCGTCGTGCGATTTCTCGAATGCCAAAGAATGATGGGCCCATTCCGTAGTTTCCGTGTAGAGTTCGAGTTGCAAGTACCCAAGTATCCGGAAAGTTTTGCGTTGCATTGGAAGTACGACGAAAATTTGGCGAATGGGTAACACGATCATGATCGAGGAATGAAGAGATCGGTGATCACAATTTCCTAAAGCGTCCTTTGGCGTTGAATACTCCAAGTTTATCTTTCTGCTCTCACATTGCCTCGGACGTCATGTAAGTATCCTATCGACTAGGTTTATAATATCTGTCTTGTTAGCTCTTGTACTGGAGCTTGATATTATTAGCGCCAGAAATCGATGCGGAACCTGACCTGAACCTCATCCTCACGGCGTGTTGCGGCAGAAAAAAAATTGAGTGCAATACAAGTACAGGGAGGGGCTAGATAAATAGACCATTGATAAACACAACGTCTCCTCAGTAAGAGATCCATGTAGATAGCGTAAGATACAATCTAGAGTAGGTGGTGATTCAGTAGCGACACAACGAACAAGAAGAAACAGTAGCAAAGTATTAGGATCAAAGCAAACAAGCAACACAGACGCGTGATTATCACGGCGTCGCCCCCGCCGCGGGCGTCAACCCCCTCCGGATCCGGTCGCCCGCCGTCGCCTTGTCAGGCGTTTTGAAGGCGGCTCGGCAGCAGTGGTCGGCGTGTCGCCGGGCCCAGCCTTGCGTTTCAACGGCGCGCTTGGCATTGCGGGCGTATTATTCGTCGTGCTCGTCCCCGGTGTCGACGCCGATGCGACGGTGCCCGGCTTTCCGGGGATCGTCTTATGCTGCTTCTGTGGCGAGTTGTGCGCAGACGGCGAGGCATTTTGGGGGGGAGCTCATGGACGAGGAAGGCTGCTGCGAAGTTGAGGCGGGGTTGGTCACGGATGCCGGCGCGCTGGAGTACAGGGTGCCATGTGCGGCAGAGGGCATGCTGGAACTACCACCCGGGAAGAAATTGTTTGTGCCGAAACCATTCATCATGGTCAGCTGTGGCTGTTCCTCTCGGATTTTGTCAGCCAAGGATTTCAACGCATCTGTGAAGAAATGTTAACGAGAGTCATGGAGGTAAAAGGCGAGCACCAACCAAGAGGCCCGACCTCCTGCTCCTTTGCAAATGATATCAGTTCAGCCATCTGCCCAACACTCTCGGCCAACTTCAACACGCAATTAGCATTTGCTGCATCAAATACTACCATGCACTGACCTCAAGACACCGCATCGTAGCCTGCGGTATGCCAAATGCATTGACAGGCTCCCCAGGTATCGACGCATTATCGATAATCTGCCTCGGCTCCTCCCACTTCTTGTCCTCATCTGCGCCGGCTCCGCTACCACTCCCAACCCCATTCGCCGGCGTCGGCGGGGGGGCCTCTTCTGTCCTCCGCGCGCCCGATATCGACTCCAGCGCAATATACTTGTCGTGCGAGGTCGCGTCGAACTCAAAGTCGTCAAACTTGAGGACGTACGGCGGTGAAGCGCCGTTCGGAGGGACGGACTGCGGCGGGACCGTACAGATGATAAGGTGCGCGGTCAAGGGCCCGCGCAGCGTGACGATGTGCCCGTTGCTATACCGGCACGTCCAGACCGCGGACACGCACTCAACGATCGCGTGTCCCGGCTGGTAGAGCCGCTCCCGCGCACCATCGAGCGTCAGCGACATGGACTTCACGCCCGATTGTGTCGTCACGAGAAAGAAGCGCGGCAGGATGGGGACACCAATTTCTGATGTGCTAGGTTAGACTTTCTCTGCTCCAGAAGGAACGCAGGCAGACGCACCGAAGGGCTTTGCCTCGTTTTTCAAGCTATCTCTCCATAGCGTAAGCTTCACAAGCGCTTTGGGCGTGAAATACTCTCGTACAAGGTTATCCCAGTACGAGAGATGCAGTTTTTGGCTCTAAGTAACGAAAGGCGTACGTCAGCAGACTAAAAGCTAAACAGTGGATGTAGAACAGTCACCTGCACCGTAGGTGCGTCAACGCCCAGCAGCCCACTAAACTGCATCACGCGCATGAGCCCCTGCCCGAATCCAATGGAATACATCTGCGCGCTTGCGGCTGGGTGCCGTGGGATCGCACTTGCTGCTAGCATTGCGTTCGCGTCAGGTGGAGAGGCGGATGAGAGCGTGCTCTCGGAGCTCGGCGCAGGCGGGGCTTGAGGTGGCGGAGGTGGTCGCGGCGCAATGGGCTGCTGATGCGACGAGGAGCCGGAGCTGCTTTGTGGGCGCATGTTCTGGTTCGGGGTCTGTGGCGGCGGCTGCGGTTGTTGTGCAGAGGAAGGCAGACGCCCGCCGGGAAGAAGGCCGGGATTGCTAGGAAGTCCAGACTGCGGGGCGGGTCGCGGCGTATGCGATGGTCCGGCACTGGAGAGAGGGCGACCGGGTGGTTGTTGCGGCTGCGGCTGTGATTGCGGTCGTGGTGGGTGCGAGTTCATGGGATCGGAGTGGTGTGGAGAGTGGTGTTGGGAGGGTTGTTGTGGCGGCGAGTGCTGCTGCTGCATCATGGGGTGCTGGTTGTTGGACGGGGGTCGTTGTGGCGCCATTGGGAAGCCAAAGCCGTTCTCAGCGGCAGCAGTCCCGCCATGTTGTTGCATCAGCTGTTGAGCCGGTGTTGGCGGGAAACCACTTGGACGCCCCTGTGCTCCTGGGGGGAATGAGTCGTTCATATTAAGCGGGGGAGTAGGAGAGGTGCCAAAGGGGAATTGTTGTCCGTTACCCATGCGTGAGGGGTATTGATTTTGTGGAAAATTATTCATGAACATTTCTTCCGACATGTGCGCGCGATTAAGAGGTGGTTGAGAGGGGCCAGGTCCGGACGGTATGTTCATTACGGGGGTGCGCGCGCGGGGCGAGGAGGATGGAGGGGGCGGAGCGATCGGGTTTTGGAAGTTGTGCCCCGGCATACCGCCAGGGTGCGGCGGCTGGTTGAGCGAAGGCGGCTGGGAGAGACTGTTCATCAGCTGGCCAGCAGAGCCCGTGCGGCCGACGGCGGGGTTCTGGGGATTTCCCGGCTGGCCGCGGGCGTTCATCATGGCCGCTATTTCCATGCGCTGGCGCTCCTGCTGTACGTGCGCCTGCATCTGCTGCTGCCGCATGAGCTGGTGTTGTTGTTGGTGTTGCTGCTGCTGCTGCATCATTGTCTGGCCATTGAGACCCGCGAGAGAAGGGTTCAGCGCGGGGTTGGATACAGCGCGGCGCACCATCCCGCCCGGCCCTCCTGGCATCATATTTGGCGGGAAACCCATTCCACCGTGCATCTGGGGATTGTGACCGAGCCCGCCCATGGGCATGCCGCCGGGAATGGCGCCTGGCATGGGCCTACCACGCATGGCCATGCCGCGGGGCATCATCGGGTTGTGTCCCGGGGGAAAACGCATGTCTGGGCCGCCCTGAAGCATGCCCATGGGGGGGATTTGGACCAGCGGGATTTGCAGCGAGACCCATATGGTGCGGGGCACCTGGTGGCTGCTGCATGAAGGCGGGGTTGTTGAGGCCGATCATGGTTGGAGGTTGAGGCTGGCGAAGCATAGGATTCATGAAGGGGTCGAGGTCCGATTCTTGGGCCTCCGTGTGCAGGTACGAGCCAGACGTTGACATGCAAGAATCGATGTCCTCCGGGAAAGACAACAGCAAGCCAGTAGAAACCCAGGAGACGTCCTAGAAAACGTCCTAGAGAGTACACCGCAGAACACCAGGCGCAGTCAGCGTCGAATCTCCGGTATCTTTGCGGTCCTGCGTCGTGCGGCGCTAACGAACACCCAGCTCGGTCGCCCACGTGCCGGGTCCAATTCTCGATCTCTTACCACGATGGTCAGAAAACTAAAGTACCACGAACAAAAGCTTCTCAAGAAAGTCGACTTTCTCAATGTACCCTTTGTATTCTTTGTTTCTTTCTTCGTCGTTTCACACCGCCTTTGCAGTGGAAACAAGATGCCAATCTCCGCGAAATAAAGGTTATGCGTCGCTATCACATCCAGGACCGCGAAGATTATCACAAGTCAGCTAGTCACCTATCTGTTCATCTCGGCCGGTGTTGATTTCGTAGATACAATAAACTATGCGGTTCCCTCCGTTCCTTTGCGCATCGCGTCTCGTTGTTGCCTGCACAGGACCCTTTTCGCGCGCGGATGGAAGGCCAGCTGCTGTCCAAGTTGTACGACATGGGTGTCCTCAATTCCTCTGCAAAACTCAGCGACGTCGATAACAAGCTCACCGTTGCTGCTTTCTGTCGGCGGCGCCTCGCTGTCTTTATGTGCATGTCGAAAATGTCAGAAACCGTCAGCGCAGTGAGTTGAAGTCTTGAGCATTGCGTGGTTTTAAATATTCGCCTAGGCCGTTAAATTCATAGAGCAAGGGCACGTCCGAGTCGGGCCTGACACCGTCACCGATCCCGCGTATCTTGTGACGAGGTCCGTGCCTTTGTCCCATTCTTTTTTTTTTTTTTTTTGTTCTCAGCCTTTGTGTATAGACACATGGAAGACTTTGTCACCTGGGTCGACACGTCCAAACTCAAGCGGACGATTATGAAGTACAACGACGAGGTATGTTCCCCTTTCCCTTGATACACAAAGGCTGATTTTGTTCCGTAGCTCGACGATTTCGACTTGTTATAGCCGTTTGCATACCCGCCGTATTTTTACTTTCCTCACTAGCAGCCGGTCAAGTATCGACAGGCTTGAGGAGGACGATGGGATTAGATAATTCCGTCTCCGGCGCGCGCGCTGCGAACGGCAGTTCAACGGCCGCGTTTGTCACCGAAAAGTAACCTAGTATTATCATTCCTGGCAACTTCATGGACCTGCTGTACTTGGAATGTACCAACCAGGCTCACTTCCCATGTCGCCATGCTTTTTCGGGACGTTCGCTATCTCCTGCAATACGGCTTCTCGTCTCGGTCTCAGAATTTTTCCGGTGTATTCTTGTCCTGACTTCATTTCACTCAGGTACATTCGTCTCCAGTGTCAAGTTTGGGTATCATCTTTCGTCTGCATCTCCTCTGCTTGAACTCGAGTTGTACTTGGCCAAAATTGAATTTATGCAAATATTTGCTTGGCCGTCGGCCCCTATAGTCAGCAACCAGCTTAACGACGGCTTTCGCGTGTAGCCCTTATGTTCGGATGCACAAGTCGCGAAGGAAGTGGATGTGGATTTGGAGGCCTCTTATTTTTCTTCATGCAAAGAAAGCCTTCCAGTTGAATGTCTGAATTGGCTGTCCAATCGAGAACCAAAGTTCAGGAAAAAATTGACTTTTTTGCTGTTTCCGCCTTTCCTCCCACATCCATATTTTGAAACGCTACGAAGAGCAGATAGACCAATGCGAGCCCCGTTCCCTCAATCTTGTATTCTGTTCTGAGCGGTAGAGCGAATTTTTTGTGTACAATAGGGCACCCCGAACTTCCATATGGAGAAGTTCCCTCTTTAAGCTGTACCACAACCCTCTAATTTTCTTGTTTTCTTTTCCTCCACGCCGAATAGACTCTCCGGCGGTTGTATACCCACCCCACCATGGCCGATGCAGGCGACGGGAACATCAAGGTCGTGGTTCGATGCAGACCCCTCAATTCCAAAGGTCAGTCTCGCGCGCACGACCACCGTGCCTTGGAACCGTGATTCTCAATTTCCATGCCACCATTCAGAACTAGCCCCGCGGGGCCAAGCCCCTCATTCGCATGGAAGGGAACTCGACGTACATCGATCCCCCCGAGGCTGGCTCGGCGCAGGACACTTCAAAGCGCGCGACGGAACGCAAGACCATCGCGTTTAGTTTTGACAAGAGTTACTGGTCCGCTGGGCCGCGCGACGAACCACGATACTGTTCCCAACAGACCCTCTACGATGATGTCGGCAAGGAGCTCCTCGACCACAGCTTCAACGGGTTTAATGCGTGCATCTTCGCTTGTGAGTCCATCCCTATTCATGGTCCGCCGGGTATTGACTGCTGCGCCAGATGGACAGACTGGTACGCGTATTTCGCTATGTTAACTCAAGGGTGCGGCTGAAAAGGAACCGAAGGATCCGGCAAGTCGTACAGGTGCGTGAAATGTGGGTGTCGATGATGGTGCAGTACTCAATTGTTCTCCGGTGTTTAGTATGATGGGCTGTAAGTCGCCCCGCTTTCTAGTAGCTACGCTGGCAATTGACTTGCCACAGACGGCCCCGACAAGGGCATTATCCCGCTCACATGCTCTGAGCTCTTTGTCCGCGTCGAGAACAAGAAAGCCGCGGACTCAAATCTCAATTTCACTGTAGAGGTCTCGTACATTGAGGTATGCATCATTCACACAAAAGATACAGTACAGCTCTCACGGCCCGCAGATCTACAACGAGAAAGTGCGAGACTTGCTGAACCCTAAAAACACCGGCAACCTTCGTGTGCGCGAGCACCCGAGTCTCGGGCCGTACGTCGAGGATCTCTCAAAGCTTGTCGTCGGCAACTACGACGAGATGATGACACTAATGGACGAGGGGAACAAGGCCCGCACGGTCGCCTCGACCAACATGAACGAGACCTCGTCCCGCTCGCACGCTGTCTTTACTCTCCTCCTCACCATGAAACGCCATGATCCCGACACAAATTTGGACACCGAGAAGGTGTCGCGCATCAGGTGCGTCGAGCTACAGTTATTGAGTTAATTATACCTGAGCCTGTGCGTAGTCTCGTCGATCTTGCCGGGTCCGAGCGTGCCAACTCGACTGGTGCGACGGGTCAACGTCTGAAAGAAGGAGCCAACATCAACAAGTCGCTCACGACGCTCGGAAAGGTCATCTCGGCACTTGCGATGGCTAGCTCGGTCGACCCCAAGAAGGGGAAAAAGGGCGGCAAGGCCGACGAGTTTGTGCCATACCGTGATTCGGTCTTGACCTGGCTGTTGAAGGACAGTCTGGGCGGCAACTCCAAGACCGCCATGATCGCCGCCATTGCGCCTGCAGACTACGAGGAGACGCTCAGTACACTGCGGTACGCCGATCAGGCAAAGAAGATTAAGAACAAGGCGGTGGTGAACGAGGATCCTAATGCGAAGCTTGTACGCGAGCTTAAAGAGGAGCTCGAGATGCTGAGAGGTGCGCGCCGTCGGCTTTCTAACCATTAGGCGCTCATCGGCGACCGCAGCTCGCGTGTCTGGGTCTAGCGGCGAGGATGTATTCGATCCCAAGGTGCCCCCGGAGAAGCAAAAGGTTACGTACCAGACGCGCGACGGGAAGATCAAGACAGTCACAAAAGCGGAGCTGCAGGAGCAAATGGAGTCGAGCGAGAAGCTCATGCAGAGCCTGAACGAGACGTGGGAGGAGAAGATGCAGCGGACGCAGGAAGTGCAAAAGGAGCGAGAAAAGGCGCTCGAGGAACTCGGGATCACCGTGGAGAAGAATTTGGTGGGCGTACACACGCCGAAGCGGGTGAGTGCTATTTCCTATTGCGTGATGCGATCCTGGGATTGACACGGGGTCCCGCCCGACGATTAGATGCCGCACTTGGTCAATCTGGTACGTCGCGATTTCATTTTCGCTTAGATTCTGGCCTCGAAACGCTGATCGTGTTCATTAGAATGAAGGTTCGCGATTTACCCCGGCTCTTCTGCTTCGTCTGGAGATCAAACTTGTTTCTTCACAGATCCTTTAATGAGTGAATGCTTAATTTACCAGATTAAGCCCGGCAAGACCATGGTATGTCTTTGACCTGGATACACGTGACCATTCTGCATTCCAATATTCAATTTTCCCTTTCCGCAGGTCGGCCGACTGGATAGCGAGAAGCCGGCCGCGATCCGGCTCAGTGGCGATAACATCCTGGAAGAGCATTGTTACTTCGAGAACAACGAAGGCAAAGTTGTAATCCACAGCATGCCTGACAGTGTCACGGTACGTTATGTCCCTCGCCCACTTTGAAAAGGTTTTCAACGCATGGAATTTCACAAAGTTCTTGAACGGCAAACAAATTGTGCCCGGCCAGGTACGGACGCGTGGTAGAATTCTTCTTTCCTCTAATTAGCTTGCTTGCTTCGTTTGATAGCCTTACAAACTACGTTCCGGGTTTCGTATTATTCTTGGTATGTCTTCCTTATCCACACGGCTTTATTTACGTGTTACTCACGTTTGGCTCGTCTCTTTCTCTCAGGGGACAACCATGTCTTCCGGTTCAATGACCCCGAAGCGGTGCGGAAGCAGCGGGACCGCGCGACGGCCAAGTCGAATCTGCACCTTAGCGTCACAGCAGCAGAGCTCGATGGAGGCGAGGGCTCGCCAGGGACACGACCGGATTCTCCTACGTCTTCTGCTGACGCTGCGGAAGTCGACTGGACGTATGCGAAGCGGGAGGCCGCGTTTGTGCACCTTGGCTTGGATCCGACTTTGGACAACCTGCCGGATGATGATCTCAACAAGCTGTACGAGAAGATCACCAAGGTGAAGACTATGCGCGACCATAACATGAAGCCGCCGCGGCCGGAGAGCAGCATGAGTATGACCCTCAGCCAAACCGACGAAATATGGAGCGAGGCTGGACGCCCGGTACCGAGTGATGCGACGGATGATACCAGTCTCGAAGTAGGAAGCCCCGAGCCTAATGAGTCGCTCGCCAACGTGCAGAACCAGCTAGAGAACCGGCTGCAAGCGATCACAGAGTCGTCCACCGAGGCGGAGGATCTCAAGGTCGAGAAGGACCATATGGAACATCAGCTGAGGCTGGTGAGGACGCAAATGAAGCGCCTCATTGAAGCGAGAGCGCGCGGAGAGACGGACGCGGCGGCCGTGGAGTTTGAACCAGTCATTTACAGCGCGAAGCAACTCAGATTAATCCGGAAGGTTCTGGATAGATGGAGGGCACATAGAGCCTTTTCGATGGCAGAGGTAGTCCTGTCGAACGCTGTCATGGTGAAGGAGGCCAATATTATCAGGTTCGTTTCTTTTCTTTGCGTTTGGAACGGAGCTTTAACACCAAGTTCACAGCAAAGAACTCGGAAAGGACGTTTCTTATAATTTCACTATCTCGGCTGGAGGCTCCCTCGCGGCGCCAGTGTCTGCTGTTGACACCATCGCGGGGTTAGACGAGTTCGGGGACGTAGCGGATCCGGTGCTCGCGTCTTCGACACAACCATCCGTCGCCGTCAAGGTTCTCGACAAGCGGCATAACGCTATCTATACTTGGTCGTTGGACCGCATGCAGCAGCAGCTGGGCCGCATGCGGAATCTGACCACTTACATTGACCGACCTTCTTATACCCAGCATTTCTCCTCTGACGAACCATTTTACGACACCACGCCATCGGAATACTCTTTCGTTGGCAACGCCTTAATCTCTCTTGCCCCTCTTTCTCGCCAACTCTCTTCTACTTCCACTGTGCCGATATTCTGCCGGTACACCGCAGAAGCAATCGGGTCATGTCGCGTTGACATAAAAATCGTCAACGTTCAGCTGTCGTCGAAGCACGGGAACAGTTCCTTGGCTTCCACGCGAGCGCCTTCGCCAAGTCCAGGCACCGTCCCTCCCGGCACGAAGATCGGATTTTATCTGACGGTAGATACAGTGAAAGGTCTATCGTCCCATGACTTTTCCGCAGTACATCTGCAAGTTCGGTTATCCTCGTTCGTTGGGCCGTTGGCGTCCGAGGAGGTATTTTCCTGTCCCGCGTTGGACCTGGATGCCTCGACCCTCTCCGAACTTCGATTCCGTCGGATTTTCTCCATTGTAGCAACAACGAAGGTGCTAGCTCACTTGAAGGAAGGATATGCACCCATTGAGGTCTTTGCGACTGTCCGCCCGATGTATTTGGAGCGACTTGAACGTTGGGACGAGATGCGCGAGCAAAAGCTCCGGCCTCCACCGGCTCGGTCTTCCCCGATATCAGAGACCACTCCTGCGGCCCTACCGCCCATGCGTCGTTCCGAGACGGACTTTGTCGTAACACAAACGCACGACGTGGTGGCCTGGCTTCAAATGTGCGAGCTCGGGCCGGATGGCCAATATGCGCCTGTGCCGGTGCTATCGCAAGGCAACTTGGATCCCGGATGTTTCTCCTTGCACCAGGGTCTCCAACGACGCATCAATCTTACCCTGTCCTCCAACTCGGGGCAGCAGCTTCCATGGATCGAGTTCACGAAAATACGGATCGGGAACGTCCGGTTACTCGATAACAACGGTCGCATCCACGATTCCACCTCCAAAAGCATGGTGACACTTCCTTTGATGAAGGACCAAGTTTTAGAGTTCAAACCGGACGGTACCGGCCAGCTGGCAGCAGAAGCACTCTGGGACACGAGTATTCATGATTCGCTGTTGCTCAACAGGGTGACTGGTGCCAGTCAGCGGGTTATCTTGCAACTCAATTGGGCTGTCGCAGTTGACACTTGTGCCGATCCGGTGCAGTTCAATATGGACGTTGGTATCACAATTCAGACGCGAGACGCCCGGCCGCCGTCCAGACTGATGGCGTTCCTTGGCCAGACGAAGATCTTAAACAAGTCGAGTTCTCTTTTCCAAGTGAAATTGTCGCCGCCTCTGACCCGCTCACCGCGGGACCTATGGAGGCTCGACACGTCGGAGAAATACGTGCGCGGCGAGGAGGCTTTGGGTACGTGGAAGCCTCGCGGGCTCTCCGTCGTTCAGGATTACGAGCGGCTGGTATCAACCGAGAGGCGGGCGGCCGACGTCCAGGCCATCCGTGTAGTACTGGCAACGACTCCACCACGGCCAATTAACACCGAGACACTTGCCTGGAAGGCGGATGAATTGCTCAAGAAGTCGGTGGAACTCTGGCAAAAACAGTTTGGCCATCGTGGAGAGGTTAGTCCCATGCGCCTTCAATTCACCTCAATTGAGCTGAAATTGCGTGTCTAGATAATCTTGAGTCAGGACCCCACCGAATCCGACGAATCCAAACCGTCAAAGAATAGAGGAGGGATCATAGTTGACGAGGGTTTGAAGTTGATCTCTGAGACTAAATTAATTCCTCGAAGGTGGGTTTCCTCCCAGGCTTCATCGGTGGGAATAGCGATGACACTATTTTTGTCCCATCTTCGACAGTGATGCCAATGGATCGACGAAGAAAGGTCATCTGATGGTCCTCACTGATGCGAGCCAGAACATATGGGAAAAGCGGTGGTTTGTCTTGAAGAGGTGAGAGTTTTTGTTTAGATTCCGTCTTTCGCGCACTCATGACGTACTCAAGACCATACCTTTACATTTACTCACACTCCAATGAGCTGGAAGAAGTTGGCGTCGTCAGCCTTGAAGGTGTGAATGTGGAAAGTGACCCGCACAAGGAGATGCTTCTTGGCGTGAGTTTTTCCGCTGGAATGACCGCCATGCTCGCTCGTTCCTGACCTCCGAACAGAAACCCTTTTCGTTTACCCTATTCACGTCATCAAACTCGCATGCATTGGCTGCTCCAAGTCTCAAGGAACTCCAATCATGGTCTACGAAATTAGATCCTACACGACTACCCTCATGATTTCTCGTTTTTGGTCCGGGTACACTGTCACGATATATCCTAACTGCCCATAATGCTTTCGTACCTCGCCCCACCCTCGTTTATATTCTAGATTGCTATCGTTCTATGTTACATGTATTCCACATCTCCGACACTCCTTGGGTTATTATCAATATTATATATATCGTAGCCGCTGGAGATCCCGCTCACAAGTCACTCGAGCTAGCGGAAATGTCTCTCTTCCACTTCGCAACCTGACCTCTCGATTCGAAGGGCGCCACCGCTAGACCCAGGGCGGGGCGGTCGGTTCGAACACGCCGATTACATACAAGGCACAGCGGACGATTTGCCGCACCGGGGACGGCAACCCGCCTGCAGGCAGAATGAATTAAACGCGGAGGATCTTGATCTTCTCGCGGGACCGCAGTATTTCGCCGAACGAATTGGCTCCTACTCCGCAATTCGGCCGTGCTGAGCTTTCACAATGTTCAGAATACATAGCTCAAAATAATTTCTAGAGCTTTGCTAGTCTTTGTCTGCGAATTGGAAAATAGCAGGTCGAGCTGAAGTTGAAGTTCCGCTTGTCGGTCAAAGCGACTTTTATTGAGATCATGGCGTAATGAATCCGGGACTCTAGTAGAACACCGGCGCTAGTCCCGATAAGCTGAAAAAGATACCTAATGGAGTAGGGGCGCTGATCGGTCACTAACCGAAAACATGAGGAACAAAAGAATGTGCAAGGGAGCAGTGCGGCTTGGGTTCTAAAATACTACATCCCCTAGGAATAACGCCAGTCAGAGCATGCGAATAACCTCGAATTTTCCCGCAGATCAAGCTCAAACTTTGAGTTTTTCAAAAAAAATCAGGCAATGGAGTCCAATTCGTCAACCAGCTTTGCAAGTCCACTCAGCGAATGGAAATTTGAACAGACCACCCCTGAGGGAAACTATAAGCCGTGGGGATCCCATGATTCTATTTTGATCTCACACTTTGGCCCGCGAATCGGTCACGAAGGATTTTCCGTCGAAGAACAGAAGTTGAAGTCAAAAAGCATGACTGGATGTCGTGTTGCGACAGAAAATGATGCTCTCCACGTTGCTTCCAATCAAGTCAGAGACACAGAACGTCTTCGTCTCCTTAGAAGCTGCAGTCAAAAAGCATGAGCACATGTCTTCGCCGTGCGAGAGAAAATGATCCTCTCCACGTTCTTGCTTCCAATCAAGACAGAAACACAGAACATCTTCGTCTTCCTCGGAAGTCAGAGCCAAAAAGCTTGAGCGGATGTCTTCGTCGTGCGACGACAGAAAATGATGCTCCCCCGTTGTTGCTAATCGAGCCAGAAATATAGAACGTCTGATTTCTCAGAAGTTGAAACTCAAAAGCTTGAGTAGCTTGTCATGACAGTACAGGAAGTGATCCTCTTGCGTTGCTCCCCATCGTCCAGAGATACGGAACATAAGTTGAAGCTTTAGTCGCTCGTCATGAAAGACTAGCACTGAAACTGCCACGCCACTTCCTCAGATCAAGTCAGAAATACAGTCTCAAATTGTCATGACATTTCGTATAGCTAGTCTACTAGTAGTAACATTCTATGGTGTATAGCGGTATCCAGAGGCAAAGGGAGGAATAAGGATAACATTTACATAGATAGTCCGAGTCCTGTGAAGGAAAAACGTCCCAGACGTGCATCAATCACAAAACCCAGGCGTGTCATTCTGCAATCACAAGTCAGGATCGAGTTGCACAACGGCGAAGAAAAACACTAACTTGGCGTATAAATGTGAGCATATGACACGTTATGTACCCTTGTGCGAACCCAGCGCCAGCATATGCAAAGAGATATTGCCATTTGCGTTTGAATGCCTCGTAGTCGGCCCGATCACGTAGCCCGGGATAATCTTTAGACACGAGCTCCTGCGTAATGTTCGCCTCGAGGCGTCGGCCCCACTCGCGCAATGTTCGGGGATAGTCTGGATCGATTATCGTCAGACAAAAATAACGTGAATATGAAGAAAAGCCGACTGACGGGCTGCGTGGTTCTCGACGCCCTCGAGGGTGAACCGACCCTGCGCACCGACATGCGCTGCGGTGATTAATGCGGTTGCGCTGGGCAGGCACGAGTTGGGCCACATGTAGCGTCGCATGAAATCTTCGGCTCTGGGGACTAGAATTAGCAAGGGTCGAGTAGAAGGAGAGGGGGACAGGTACGTACTGGTAACCGGAATATCGTGATTCAGGGAAAGTTGATGCGCTGACGACGATGGTTGCTTCTGACGACTTGAGCGCAAAGTCGACGAGTTTGAAATAGAGATTGTAGTATTTGGCGCCGACATGCTAAAAGGGTTTGGTGAGATCTTTCCAAATCGGGAACGAAAGGAGAACAAACCTCGAGCATCTCAATGCTAACAAAAGCGTCGAAGGCCTTTTCGAACTCGGCGGGGATTTCCCGGTAGTCGAGCAGGTGGACGCGGATCATGTTCTCGAGGCCCGCCTCCCTGATCCGCTCTTCTGCCAGCTTTTTTTGCTCAACAGATAACGTTAGCGTGTCAACTTCGCAGCCATAAGAACGGGCAGCCTAAACAGTTGATTCTGATGAGCGCCTGTGGGTGCTAGTGTATCGTACGAAAATACATACCTCAATCGCGAGCCCGCCCCATCCACTGCCGAACTCAAGTATCCGGTGCCCAGGCTTGACGCGTGCCTTGCGGAGGACATGATGAATCTTCCGGCGTTGGGCAGCTTCCAAGTCGCCGGGAAAGGGTCCGGATACAAGATCGCCACGAACACCACCTTCGGCTTCGTCCCAAAGAGCGCATGAGTACATCATTTCCTTGCTTAGGAACGCCTAGGTACAGTTGATTAGATAGAAACGGTGGGAAGAGAGGGAATACGTGCCTTGAATAGTTCGTTGGACTGGTCATAGCTGGCAATGACGTTGAGCCGGGCTTGAGAGCGGGTTTGGCCGAGGAAGCTGTTGTACAGGCTGGACATTGTTGACGAGATCTTGGCAACGACGGACGAGAGAGTAGCTTCCATTCCAGCCTGGTTCTCAAGCCATAACTGCAATATTATTAATTAAGATGAAACTGGAGTAATTCTGGAGAAAACATACCTTCATGGCGCCCTTAAGATCTGACACCTCAACATCCCCAATCATGTATGCTTCGCTGACTGAACGAATGTTAGCTGGATGATGATATGCATAGAAGAGAATCTCACAGCCAAGATCACCGGATCTGCATGAGAAGAGTCGAGTAAGAACAGCGGAAGGTAAATCTCGGAAAATTCCGTACAGCATGAGACGAAGCCAAAAATTTTCGTTGACGATTTTTAGCTGAACGTCGTTGCATCCTTTTTGAAAGTGGCCATAGTAGTGGGGGCCCTCGGCATCGATGATGGTAAGATGGCCGACAGAAATTGCGTCCTCGAGAACGGTGAGAATAGACGACCGTGCTAGGCACCAGTGTAAGTATGGCTTTTAGCCAAGCCAAGGTCGACATGCGCACCAAAGGCACAAAGCCAGGAGTGGGGGCGGAAGGTGAGGGACAACAGAGAGGTCGAGGTAGACTGAAGGACCTTGGAGGAGGGTGTATACTGAGGAGGAACGCAGGAGGGGGCGGTGGAAGGCATTGGAGGAGGGGACGACGAGTAGAGAACAGCAAGAATCCGGCGGCTTTTATGTCTAGATTTTTTGTGGACTGAGAGTGTCGCATCGAGATCGGCATCGGTTGGAAGTCACCAGGAATTCACTATAGATCCCCCTCGTTAGCGAACCCCCAGTAGTCATCCCCAAATCAGGGCCTTCGCCTGGCTTCATTTCGAAAAGGTAAATGAATCCCCACTTATTCAATCGCAAGTCGCGCGCCTCAAGGCAGGAAGTTGTTCCATCTTTCCACGTGCGATTGGCTTTCCCCACGCAGATCTGAATCCCAGGATTGCCATAGGATGCCTTAGGATTCCGACATTTGCCCCACTACCAGATCCATGCAAATCCACCTGTGAGAGCCGCGCCTCGTCGCGCCTGGTTCATGAGACGCGAGCCGCGCTTCTGTTCGGTCTCGTTCTGCTGCCCCGATTTTCCTCGCTCTCGTTTGACCTCGTTTGACCCTAGATCTGCAAGAGCGTGTTTGAGAGCACTAGGGCGCGAATGTCAGCCGTTTTCCTACGCCACCATAGCCGCGAAAAACCAGAGCAGACACTGGACATGGCCACACGACTGCTCTCAGGCCGAACTGTTGCGACGTCTTGACCCCTGATGAACACAGATGCGCCGCCTTCTCACCTTCTTTCTGTCTTCTTGCGCTCTAGTTTGTACATTGGATGTCTACCTAATTGACGAGGATAGATTTGCAGCCGCCACTTTCATCATTCATTTTCCATGTGCCAAGTATTATTTTGGTGACTCTCTGGACCGATTCATATGTTTCCCGAACCGCCGATTACTTCCACGCGCAAAATGCCTCCGTGGATCAAAAAAGATTGTCGAGAACTTCCTTCCTCCCGCCGGCTGCCTGTTGTGGGCGTCGTCGTCATTCCCATTGCGCATGCCCCACATCCATGGGCCGGATATTTTTCTGGAACAACTCCAAGAGTTGACCCATTTTCACATCTGTTGCGCACACTTTGCAATCCCCGCCGCCACGCGGTAACGGACTCCTTGACGGGACCTAGGCCGTCCGTCGCGTATCATCGGGCCTTCGCTGTTCAAGATATTAAATTTAACGCATGTTAACGTCGAGACCCCTGTCTCAGCAGGTCTCCGCTCAGTCCGAGTTAATCCGAGCACGAATTCTGCAGAAAAAAAAAAAGATTGGGCATTATTTGGTCCCACAGGTGGCGCGAACGCTAACTCAAAAAGACTCGCCGTCGCTCGTTTCCAGTTCTTGCGAAACACTCATTATGGCAGCGTCAGACTAGCTTTTAAACGATTTCGCTTCAGCAGTACGCTCGGCGCACTCGGGGATCTAGAATCGAGTAGTGGCACAAAACGCTCGCCGATCCACACTACAAGGGCCAATACAAAGTTTATTGCACAGAAAGCGTCAGCCTACGGGAATCCGAAGCCTGGTTCGAACGTTCGCATGGATCCGAAGAGTGATATTCAAATGTATTGAATTGGGGCGCGTCCCCGACCTTGTCCGACTCCTTCGTCGATCTGAACCCAAAAAACTCGGGGTGCTACTGCATCGGCGTAAAATTGGGTGCCGTCCGAATCTCGCGCTTCCTCAATGGTTTAATCTACCGAAGGTAGTCCTGCAGTTCATTGCACAAGATGTGATATTCGTCTACCTGGTCTGTAACGGCACGCAGCTGTTCCGTTGTCATATTGACATCATGCGCCGGCCACATACAAGGTGAATTCCTTCTCGAACAAGAATTTCTGCTGCTCACGTATGATCTTGTCGAGCGGCGGTAAAAACTTTTAGAATTTTTAGAATTTTGGGAGTGAAAGCCAAACGGAACAGGTACGTAACCGCGGAATTATCGAAGGCGAAAATGTAGTATGCACGAAGTGCTTATTTCAATGTTCAATTGCTTCAATAAAGCACATCAAGAATATGTGGGACCGTATGCTGCGATAGATATAGCCGGTCAACCGCTTCCGAATGGCAAGACTGATACGATGGAGAGTGAGAATCGGAATCAATACAAGGCCTGGTCAAGCCGTCTTCTCAAACAGATCGGCGGCCGGGTGGCAACGCGGGAGGTGGGTATTCCGAAATTACAAGGCCGGTTAAAAAACGTAGTAGACCGGCGTAAGAAACTATTACCAGTCAACGAGTTTGTTTTGATGGCCTAGTCTCCCGTTCGACCGCACAATCGTACCTTTTCATTCATTCTTCATTGACAACAGACTTCAAGGGTCGGAGAAACGATCGGCAATAGCGAGGGCCTCGAGGAATGCGTTTGTGCCAGCGCGCAACTTGGTATCCAAGATTATGCAGGTTTGCGCAAGCACGCGATTTGATGCTGCGCTTGGCACACCGTGAAAGCAGCTAAGGTTGATTACATCACAACAGGAACAGAAGCTTGTTGCGGTGAAGTCGTAGAATAATACAATCGTCGTGCGATGTCCGCTACTACCCAGTCCAAACCTTTGGCGTTGGAACGGGATTAAATTAAAGAGGACGGGGATGAAAAGGATATGCCTACCAGTCACAAGATTTTCTCCAGTTACAGCGCTGCAAGACCATATTTTCCAATGATGAGATTTGATAGAACGGAGGTCGAGCGCCTGGAAATTCATGAATATGAATGAACATTAGATTGAAACAGGATGAATGAACGAGACAGCCTAACATCGCGGATTTCAACATCTGTCATGGAACCCTGGAGATCCTGCTTGTTGGCAAAGACGAGGAGGGACGCGCCTGCCAAACGCTGCATGAAAATGCCGTCAAAGGGGGCTATTTCGGCTGCAAATGATGAGGACAAACTGACATCTTCCAACAAGAGACTATGAAGTTCGTCCTTGCAGTCTTTCATGCGCAGTCTATCTCCCGAATCGACAACCCAAACGAGCGCGTCTGTCTGTTCAAAATAGTTCCGCCAATATGGGCGAAGAGTGCGTTGTCCGCCAACATCCCCTATTGAATGGTTTATCAGAGGGCCATCGCCGATGATCACAGCGATACGAACATATATTGAGGGTGTAGCTTCAAACAGATTGGTATCGGTACATATCGATAAAAAACAGGCGCACTTGCCGTGTGCAAATGTCTTGATATTGAATCCCAACGTGGGGCTGACGCTGAGGATGTCCTCCCCGTTGAGCTTCTTAAGAATAGTTGTCTTCCCGGCGTTATCCAGCCCGCTATTGCGCATTAGAGGTTGTTGGACACGATAGCGCGCTCACAGGAAAAGGATCCGCATTTCCTTTTCTTTCTGTCGGTTTTTTCTGATGATTGTCAAGAGGCCCATTGGGACTCGGAGACGAATATTCGATGAAGGTCAGAGCGAGAGTCAAAAACTCGGTCGATACGGCTCCGCGGCCCGGTTCTGAGTCGACAAAGCAAAGCGATACAACTTCATTTCTAATTCTTACTTTCTTGCAAAATGCCGCCGAAAAACAAGGGTAAGAAAGGAAAGAAGGGTGCTGAAGACGACGAATACTGGTTTGTCGCGATCGACCGTTGTTTTCCACCGTTTCTTATTCGTGGCAAGGGAGAAAGCCGGCGAAACTGTCGCGCCCAGCTCACCAACCCCAGATGAGGCACCAGCATCTAATAAATCCAAAATGTCTTTCGCTGGCTTCGCGGCCTTGGATATGGGTGCCGACGACGCCGGTGCCGCACCAGAGGAAGAGGAGGAAGACTTTGGTGGACTGATGGTGCGGAGTCCATGAAATCTTGTCGGAATGGATCTCAAGTCGCCCTTTTAGTCTGTCATCAAAGCTTCCAGCAAGAGCAAGAAGGACAAAAAGAAGGCCAAGAAAGGCGCTGTGAATGACGACGCCGACGGATTCGATGATGCACCCGCAGCCGAAGCCGATACAGAGGCGGTAACAGCTTCGAAAAAAGCGGTCGAGATGACTGCAGAAGAACTCGCGGACGAGGAGTGGGGTCCTGTTAAAGAAAAGGCAAAGAAAGGCAAGAAAGCGAAGGGGAAGAAGGAGAAAGCCCAAGATGAGAGCGAAGACGAGAAAATTGGTGTGTACCAGGAAATTAGATGCTACCCCGTCGATTTTGACCTCACTGTGCATCGCAGATGAGGCCGAGCCCTCTCCGACCCCAGCTCCAGCCTCAGCTCCACCGCCTGCGGAGGCTCCGGCTCCCAAGGAAGCGGATGACGATGACGACGCTGCCGAGGAACCAGGTGCGAAGGTCTTATCCAAGAAGGAGAAGGAGAAACTCAAGAAGGAGCGGGAAAAGGTATAGCTCATGTTCAAAATGCAAATTTATTTCCGTCTGACGCGTATATACACAGGCAAAAAAGAAGGCGCAAGCCGCCGCTAAAAAGGCAGCCGCTGCCGACGCCCCTCCTGCAGACCAAACGCAATCCGAAGCTCCCGCTCCTCCCACACCCGCGCCGTCTGCACCAGAGCCTCCAAAAGCTGAGGATGAAGAGGAAGGGGACGAAGGCGCGGCAGGGGGGAAGGCCGACGCGAAAAAGAAGAAAAAGAAAAAGGCCAAGAAAGACGACGAACCCGCGCCTGCCCCTCCGCCGCCGGCCGCTGCGACGAAGAAGAAGGGAGGCATAAGTGCTTTGAAGGCGATGATGGAGGAGAAGCGCAGGCTCGAGGAAGAGGCTCGACGTGCTGCGGAGGAGGAACAAAGGCGTATCGAGGAAGAAGAGCGGCTAGCCGCCGAGGCAGAGCGCAAGAAGGAGGAGGAAAAGCAACGGCGCAAAGAAAAGGAGAAGGTGTTTTTTTCTTCCATCAATGGCCCTCGATAGCGAAGATCTCATGAGTTTTGCAGGCAAAGCGCGAATTGGCCAAGAAGGAAGGCCGCCTGCTCACAAAAAAACAAAAGGAGGAAAAAGCCATGGCCGAAATACGAAAGCAGGCTCTCCTGGCGTCAGGTGTTCAGATTGAAGGCCTGCAACAGGCCTCGGGTAGCGGGGCGCCGGCGGCAAAGAAGGTCGTCTATGGAAACCGCAAGAAGAAAGGACCAGCAAACGCGGCGAAAGATGCGTCTCCGGCGCCGGAGTCTCGGCCACGCACACCTGAGCCAGTCGCACCTGCGGAGCCGGAACCCAAGCCGGAGCCAGAGGACGATTGGGAAGCCAGCAGTGCCGAAGAAGAGGCAACCCCAGCCCCCGTCTCAGTCCCTGGCGTCAAAGATTCTTGGGATGCCTCGAGCGACGAGGAAGACACTCCTTCGCCGCCGCCTCCTGCATCTGCCCCTGCTAACTCCACTCCGGCCAAATCCATCCCTGCTAAATCCACCCCTGCCAAACCTACTCCCGCAAAAGCGGCGGCCAAGCCTCCAGCCAAATCAGCTGCAACCCCCAAAAAAGGTCAGTGCATGGCTTCATTTTTCTTTTCTTTCACTCGTTTATATCCTTCCAGAGCCAGCACCGCCGGCCGCCAAAGCTGCCCCGACCTCCAAATCCGCTGCCGCTACAGCAAATGCTACTAAGTCTGCCGCTCCAGCGGCTGCAGAGTCCTCCGAGTCCGAAGATGACTCCGAGGAAGATTCTGATGACAGTTCCGAGTCCGACTCAGACGAGGATTCAGACGAGGACGATTCCTCTTCTGAAGAAGAACTCACCGTCGCGCAAAAAATGGCAGCGCAGCGCAAGGCGGAGGCAGCTGCACGGCGTGCCAAAGCCCACGAGGAGGCGATGGCTGCGCGTAGCAAAGACGACCTGCGGAGTCCGATTTGTTGTATCCTGGGACACGTCGATACAGGAAAAACGAAACTTTTAGACAAGGTAAGTTATGTTCAAAGGTCCCTTGAATGTATATTCATGTTCTTCACCAGATCCGGCAAACTAACGTTCAAGAGGGCGAAGCGGGAGGTATCACTCAGCAAATCGGTGCCACCTACTTCCCGGTGGACGCCATCAAGACGAAAACGGCTGTGCTGAACAAGGTATGTTCACCTCTGTTAATGGGAAAGTTTGGATATTCATCTGGACATCCAGGATGGAACGGCAGAGTACAAAATTCCCGGTCTGCTCGTTATTGACACCCCTGGCCACGAGTCGTTCACGAATTTGCGTTCTCGCGGAAGCTCTCTTTGCAACATCGCTATTTTGGTGGTTGATATCATGGTCAGTTGCTTCAACAAGCCAGTCCACCCTTTTTGACGAAATCTTTCCCACAGCACGGATTGGAGCAGCAAACGCTAGAATCTCTGAGATTGCTCAGGGACCGGAAGACGCCATTCATCGTTGCACTGAACAAGGTCGATCCCGCCTTTCTTCCGCGGAATCCTGTGAATCTTACCTGGCATGACCCTCTCTAGATCGATCGTCTGTACGGTTGGGAAGCCACGCCTGACGGGGCTTTCCGGGAATCGTTGGCTAAGCAACCACGGTCGACTCAACGCGAGTTTGAAGATCGCCTTTCTAAAATTGTCGTCGCCTTCGCTGAAGAGGGCCTCAACGCCGTGCCGTATTACGACAACAAGAACTTTGCGCGCAACGTATCCATTGTCCCGACGTCAGCGATCACCGGCGAGGGTGTCCCCGACATGATCATGCTTCTGGTCAATCTAACCCAGCAGCGCATGAGCGACCGGTTGATGTACCTTTCTGAGCTCGAATGCACAGTCCTTGAAGTCAAAGTCATCGAGGGCTTGGGAACGACCATCGATGTCGTTCTTTCCAATGGCATTCTGCGGGAAGGAGACAAAATTGTCGTTTGCGGTCTCAATGGCCCCATTGTCACGCAGGTTCGGGCCCTTTTGACGCCCCAGCCGCTCCGTGAGTTGCGGGTTAAGGTACGCTCCTTGGATTTCTGTTGTCGAAAGATTGTGCTGATCCCGATGCCAGTCAAACTATGTCCATCACAAAGAGGTCAAGGCCGCCTTGGGAGTCAAAATCTCCGCGCCTGATCTGGAGAAAGCTATTGCTGGATCTCGGTTGCTTGTGTGCGGGCCGGACGACGACGAAGACGATCTGAGGGAGGAGGTCATGTCTGACCTCACCTCACTCCTTAATAGCATCGACAAAGTCGGGTCGCGGTGTCTGCGTTCAGGCGTCTACTCTTGGTTCCCTGGAGGCCCTCCTGGATTTCTTGAAGTCCAGCAAAATTCCGGTCTCTGGGATCAACATCGGACCTGTACACAAGAAGGATGTAATGCGCGCGGGGACCATGTTGGAAAAGGCCAAGGAACTTGCGTGCATTCTTTGTTTCGACGTCCAGGTTGACAAGGATGCCGAGCGGCTTGCAGAGGAGATGGGTATCCGTCTATTCAAAGGTAAAAATATTTGCATTCAGTTTGTCGGTGGGCTTACCCTCTAAAAGCCGATATCATCTACCATCTCTTTGACGCCTTCACGGCTTACAATGCAGAGATAGTCGAAGCCAAACGTAAGGACGCGGCGCCACAGGCTGTATGGCCTTGCCGGCTCAAGATCATCGCTGCATTCTGTAAACGGGATCCAATCATCCTTGGAGTGGATATTCTGGACGGAACTCTGCGCATCGGGACACCGATCGCGGTTGTGAAGACTGACCCCACCACCAATAAGAAAGAAATTATTGACCTGGGAAAGATGTGAGTTCTCAGTCGTTCCCTCGCTATACATATTCTGAATTAACTCTATCATAGAACATCCTTGGAAATCAACCACAAGACATATGAAGTGCGTTATCTCGGATTTTTGGGAGCGGCAGAAGCAATAATGATATATCCTAGTTGGTCAAGAAGTCTCAGGCTGGTGCTGGTGTAGCCGTCAAGATCGAGCATGCTGTTTATCAGTCTGCGAAGATGTTCGGGAGACATTTCGACGACAAGGATGAGCTTCTGAGCCACATCACAAGGCAGAGCGTCGATGTGCTAAAGGTGGAGCATTTTTGTTTTGTGTTTTTCGAGCTACATGTTCATACTACGGGACAGGAATCATTCAGAGCGGATGTAACACCCGAAGAATGGATGCTCATCAAACATCTGAAACCTGTATGTCGGCGCCTTTTCTCGCAATGGAGAGATCGTACTCAATCCCGCTGCAGCGTTTCGGCATTCCGTGATTGGTTGGTTCAAGTTCTGTAGCTGTATATGTATCAAATAATCGCTCGCCGACCGTTTGGATGACTGGCTCCCAACATCCACAACCACTGCTTTGAATAACCGTTGGATATCATGAGGCCTCATACCAAATCAGAACGAACTCCCCATCAACGAACATTGATATGTATTACAGCAATCAAATCTATTTTAGTTCTATCTCAGCACAAGGTTGAGCCTACTTGGTTCGCTTGTATATTTTTTCGAGGAAGCTTGTGAAGACCTCACGCTTGAGGGTGCTGGGCTGAGCACTCTCTGGGATTTCTGTGATGAGGGCGTTCAGCCGGCCGTACACCTCCGCCTCATATTTGGCATAACGCTCCCGCAGGCTAACCGCTTCAAACACCTCTTTGACGCGCGCCTCGGCAGCTGCATCCTTGCGCCCGTAGTTCGCGTCAAGCACCTTCCGCTGCTCTGGCGTCGCAACAGCAAGCGCCGTGTTCACGCACCACGAGCACTTGTTGTCGACAATGTCCGTGCCGACTTTGCCGAGCAGCTCTGGCGGCGCCGAAAAGTCGAGGAAATCGTCCTGGATCTGGAAATACTCTCCCAGCGGAAGCAGGATCGAAAGCGCGACCTTGTAGGGCTCGATGGTCTTGCCCGCGAGTGTGTAGCTGGCGGGGACGCCGGACATGTACATGGCCAGCGCGACAGGAAGGTAGAATGAATAGTACGCGGTCTTGTAGATAACAATCAGACGGTGTCTAAACGCGGATGTGAGAATGAATCGAAGGAAGGAAAAGCGCGAGGATACGAACTTTTCCAGTGAAAACTTGTTCAGATCGACATGGTCCTCCGGCGCTGTGATCAGGTCGATGAGTTGACCCATCTCGGTCTGGTAGGTCGTGTCGTGGAAGAGCTCAAGCAGATCCACATAGTACGGCGTGCCACGGAAGTGCTTCTTGAGGAGGAAGTAAATAGCACCCTCGAGCATAATCGAGTCATTAATCGCGATCATCCCGACGCCGGGGGCGCGATAGTAACATGGCTGCCCTCGCCGCGTAATCGAGGTGTCCATTATGTCGTCCGAGACAAGGAAAAAGGCTTGCATCTGCGGGAAAGCCGTTACGAAAGCCCAGCGCGACCCAGCAAAGAGTAACTCGCCAATTCAACGCACCATCCGAGAACAGCCGCCTTGAAATACTCGTCGTCATCCAGCGCGGCGCCCTTGATGATTTCTGCGGTGTCCACGACGGACATGCCCCGGTTGAGCTTCCCACCTGGAACATTGTAGTCCAAGTTCTACAAGAGAGGCATCAATGGAAGATCAGTGAAAAAACCGAATTGAATGAAAAGTGTCGTACTTTTTCGTACCACTCGACACCCTCCCGAGGAAAGCCCTCGCTGACCATGTGGTCCACTAGCTCAGTCCGGATTCGCGTCCATGCCGCCTCGAATTTAGCGCGTTTCGTAGCTTTGTCCATTGCCATGAGTTGTCGAGGTAGAAGTAAGAGTGGGCCGACTTATTGTTAGCCCAAAAAAGAATACGATTTATGGATCGAACTCAAGGATCATGTCATTCTCAAACGTGAAACGTCCGCTGCGAACGCGACGGAGTCGCGTTTAAGAGAGCAGGACGCCGTACCTACGGCCGCCATTATGCACTAGCGGGCGTCACTCGCCACTATTTCTGTCAAACACCATCACATTCCAAGTCTCCATAAGCAGTATGATAAGGAATCTAAGGGAATCTAAACGAGCAGCTAGGTCACCGGCGCCGGTCGACGTCGAGATGTAGGATGTAACGAGAATCGAAGACATCTCAAATAAAATTCGAAAATTTCTTGGTTTGAGGGAAATAAAATGAAATCTGGGTCGCGCCCGTGTTCGGCGACGCGTAACCACCGGACTTCAATACCATCTGCCGTGCTGACACGCAGGCATCCAGTCTGAGCCGGAGTCCGACGCTGAAGCAAAATTTTTCGAGTGTTTGGTTGCCGGCATGCTTTGTGGGAACTTGATCCGACGGAATTGCCGTGCGGCCGCGATGGGCTGCTTGCGCAAGTGTTGTCATTGTCATGAAGCTTTAGGTTCCCATGCTCAGATCGTTCCCGGCACTCGATAGGCGACGTTCACCGTGGCGTTGAAGACTGTTGGTCACAAAGGTTAAAAGTCCAGTTCCTTCGAAGTTGGGGTCGGAACTAAGTAATGCATTTCCACAAAGCCATCCTACTGTTCTCCCTTCTCTTCATCTGCGATAGCGTGCGTGCGTACGTCTAGCCCAGCCCTTATGATTTTCGAGAAGACGCGTACACCCTCACGGTTTCGTCCGGCTTTGCAGACGGTGGGATTGTGGATGGAGTGGACCCATGTTCCTTGACCGCCATTTCCGGTCGTCGCCCCGGTCGCCAGGCTGCTGCTGAATGGTTGAGACACTGTCACTGTATGTGATTATCTCCAGGGCGGCATACCGTGATGCCGCGACGTATAACGTCCAGACTGGTCTCGGGGATGTCGATGCATCTATAAACTTTGAAACTGACATACCACAGAACATGGGCTCGTCTGTGAACGGCTCGTTGGTATTTTTTGTCGTGTTCCAGTCGAAGAATTCTTCGGGTATGCCATATCTCGAAGGTTTATTGCAAAATCATTCACCGCATCAACAGTGGCCGATGTGATAGCATTAGGGGTCTGGAGTCTTCGTCGATTTCTGTCTTCTGTCCTAACCAAGTATGCAGTGTTATTCTTGCTATAAAAAATGCGACGCCGAGACTGCTAGCCCAGCCACTATCCCGGAACCGCCACAAGATCTGGCAACACATATCTCATCATTTGCTCTACAAGGTTTTAATGTAACGGAAATGATTGATTCGCTCGCCGTCTGGATACTCTTGGAACTTGTACAATGTCTTTGCGGCCACACTATCGGTGGAGTCCATGAAGTGGATTTCCTTTTTACTGCTGTAAACGCTATCACTTCAAACCCGAACGGTGTGATTCACTTCGACGACACTTTCGATTCGTTCGACAATCGCATGTCAGTGTTTTCCCCACTGCTTCCATTTTATTCACGTCACTTCAAGTGCTACCCAGTGGATCGATGGAACCAGCGTAGATCCTCTTGCTATGGTTTTCAATACGACAACGAACTCGGACGCACGAATTTTCACTGCTGACGGAAATCAAACCATGCAAGCATTCGCTCAAGATCCAGAATCTTTCGGCGGAAGTCTCACCGAGCGAATGCTCGGTGAGGTCCCCAACATAATTCAATTGACGGTCATCATTGAGCCTTTGCTGGCGAAGCCGTACCAGCTTTTCCTTGCCCTGGCAAATAACGGGAGTCTTGTCATGTCGGGCTACATAGCACTGCGTTCAACCCCATAGTACACCGAGCTTGGCCTACCTCGGCCTACCTCGGTCTACTCCCGGTCTACCTTCGTCTACCCGGGTATACCTACGTCTACCACTCAAAGTGTACCAAGGTTGGCCGCCCTCGGCCTATCATGGTCCACCATGATCTATCTCCTCGGCCTACCTCGGTCGACCATGTTCTTTCTTAGTCGGCACACAGACCTCGGTTGACACGTAATAAATATTTCGACCCTCGGTGTACTATGGGCTGAACGCAGTGACTCCAACTTTATGGTTGCGGTGTCTCAAGCCGGTACAACCACAAGTCTCTGGGACAGCGTTTAGTTTTTTTTTGGAATCAGCGCGGCTATCGACGCCAGTCTTGGAATCTCTTTGTTTGTTGTCGACTGGCATACAGCTCTCAAGACACTCCTACGCTCGCTGATAATGGCGGCTCAGGTTTTCCGCTCGAGGACATTGCACTTTTCTAACCTGTCAACAGCTGCAAGGACGGAACCACGGCGGCTTATGCGATGGTAGGTGCATTCATCCTGCATGAGAAGGTCAATTCAGATTAGAAACGGCATGGGCCTCGTCACCGATGCCTACATTGACTACACGTACAATATCCACCAGGAAGGACGTATTTCCATGAAGCAAATGACCACTCACAGCCAGCTCGTCCACGTCTGCAACTCATCTTCCCACTTTACGACACGTATGTCACGACATTCGCCAACAATCCCCAGACTTTCTTCGGAGTAAATTATAATTACGTTCGACGTAGCGGTCGTCATAGCTGGCTAGACGTATGTCTCGCTGAACTATCTCGAGATTGCCAATTTGTGTCCGAACTAGAAGATGCATGTTCTTGGAGAAGTAATGAGATCAATATCAATGGAACAGTGCTCATAGATTGTAATATAATCAAACCTTCAACGTCACCGCTCGCTCGTTTAAAGCTGTTCAATCCTCGCCATAACAATCACCTTAAGATGAAGTAATTTGTAGACTTCCTTCTGGAGGGCGTCTAGATAATGTCGAACCAGTTCAAATATGTAGTATCCCGCAGGATATCTTGGGACTTGGCCCATGCAAGACAAATTTTGGGAGTTTTGGATCCAACACCTAGATTCTGTCCAGACGGAAATGGGGGCTCAGAGCGTCTAGGTCCCGAAAGTCGGGCCTCGACCGCATTGCAACCTTGAGGTCAGATTTCAGATTTCAGATAATTTCAAGAAGAATTCAGCATTTTCGGGGAACGTGGAACGAAACGTTAACAATTTCTATGAAATGAAAGATTTATCGATACATACTTGGTACATATTCACCTTCCTTCCTATGTTCCTGAATCTTCTTGGGATCCAGCTTCAGAAGCGCTAAGCCTTGCAAACACATGAAAGTTCCCGGAGTTGCCAAATCAGTCGATCGGTTGATATCTTGATGGCCGGTTCGACGTATTTTCTGCGTTTGTTGATCACACTCTGGTGGCGACGGCGACGGTGAGCAAGACAGTGGCATTGGGTATGTTGGATGAAAGAACGACTTGCTTGGATGAAGAGAAATTCGGAAAAAAAGCGGCTAGGTCGGCAACACCATCATCAGGGCCTGTTGGCGACAATCAAACAGCGGTAACCGCGTCGATCCGAGTTTCAAACTGAGGAGGTACGAAATGTTTGGAGCGTTTGAGAGAGATACTAGATCTGCGCTGTAACGGCTTATAAAGGCCTAGTCAGCGTTTGTCCACCTTATGGCCTCCTTCCTTCCTTTGATACCGCTAGCTCTCGGTATTGTCGTTCTGCTGAGGCGGCGGGGCTCTCGCGAGAAGGGACTTCCTCCAGGCCCTCCTACAATTCCTCTTCTCGGCAACGCACATATATTCCCCAGCGCCACCCCTCATTACAAGTCAGTCGTTACGGAGAAAGCTTAATGAATATTCGACTCATTGTACACAGATTTACGGAGTGGGCGCGAAAGTATGGCGGAATATATTCGGTGCGTGGAGCTCGCAAGTTCACCCAGCATTGAAAGCTGATCCGTACCAGCTCAAGCTCGGGACAGACACGATCGTGGTCCTCACAGATGCCGCCGCAGCAAGAGATTTGCTGGACAAACAGAGCGAAACCACATCAGACAGACCCGATTTTTACATTGGCGAACTCGTAACTCAAGGAAAGCATATGACGGTTTCAAAATACAGTCAGTGTTCAATTTTATTCAACAAATACTTTGCAACTAAATTATCGTCCCAGCTCCAACTTGGAAGACTATGCGCAAGGCAGTTACTGCTATTTTGACGCAGAAAGCCGTTACCGAGCAATTGCCGATTCAACGAGCTGAGGCCATCCAACTTGCTTATAATCTACTCCGTTCGCCGCAGGTAAGTTCTTTTCTTCTTTTGTGTTGCCGCGATAATTTCAACTGGGTGTGTTTTTACCCAGGATTTCTACACCGAAGTTCAGCGCTTTTCGCATTCAGTCATTCTTTCGGTGATCTATGGAAAGCGAGCGCCGCGTTATGAGGCGCCCCAAACTGCCCAGTTTTTCGACGTCTTACGCCAGTGGAATGCGCTCGCAGAGCCCGCCTCCTCTGTCCTAATTGATTTCTTCCCGATTCTCAAACTTGTTCCTGAGCGCTGGGCCAAGTGGAAACGCCAGGCTAAACATCTCCGAGCGGTGCAGCGCGCAATGTATGGCGGCTTACTCAGTGAAACCGAGGAAAGAATGCGACGTGGCGAGGAAAATGGAAGCTATATGGAGGTGCTTTTGGGCCGGCAAAAAGAGTTCAACATGGACGAGGAAATGAAATTGTTGGTTTTCTATTTTTCTGCGTCCACGCACCGGAACTGATATTCGCGCGTCAGATATTTCGGTGCTACGATGTTGGAAGCTGGATCTGACACAACGTCGATTTGGTTCCAGACGTTTGTGTTGATCCTCGTCGCCAATCCGGAGGCACAAAAGAAGGCGCAGGAAGAAATTGACCGCGTCGTCGGCGAGGATCGCATGCCAACTCCAGAGGATCTAGAAAAAATGCCATACGTCCGTGCGCTGATTTTGGAAGTGAGTCTTGGACCTTTGATCGACGACATCGCATAACTTGGTACTCCAGCTGCACCGGTTCCGCCCAAATAACCCTCTCTCGATCCCCCACTGCACGTCCGCGCCACGGGAGGTGCGTATAAGAGGCGGTCGAAGACCACCGTATCACTGATCATCCTACAGTACAACGGCTATTACATTCCTGCGGGCACCATGATCATCGTCAACCTTTGTAAGTCTGGACTATTATGCGCACCGGTACCGCCTGCTCATTGTATTTGTAGGGGGCATCTTCCAAGACCCAGGTCAGTCTTGACAACTGTCGAAATATTCGTTTACCAAGTCTTCCGCCCCTAGAACTTTACGAGGAGCCCGAAAAATTCAACCCTGACAGATACCTGCTCACTGAGAACGGAACCAGGCCTGGTGTCGACGCCAGCGCCTTGCGGCATAATCTTCCCTTTGGACATGGTCGCGTGAGCCCTCCACTTTTTGGCCCGAAAATGCGTTTCTAATGGTGCGGTGCAGAGAATCTGCCCGGGGGTCCATCTCGCTGAGAGCTCGATCGTAAGGCGTCTTGAATACTCACTCACATTAATTTCTAATCTTGGTCCAGAATATCAACGTTATGAACTTACTCTGGGCTTTCGACATGAAGCAGGCAACGGACGCAGCGGGAAACCCCATCCCAGTTGACACCTTTAATTACTTGGAGGTACTTTCACCAGTCTTGATTCGACTGCTCAATGTTGCTAATGTCCTTGTCCAGGGTCTCGCGCCTCCACCAGCGCCGTTCAAATGCAGTATCACCCCTCGCACGGCAGCGAAGGCGAAAATCATCGAGCGCGAGTATTTTGCGGCGACCGAGACGTTCTCCAAGTTCGAGGTTGGGTTGAGTCCAGAAGAGAAGGAATTTGTCGCCAAGTCGCGGGTGCCCATGGATTTCTGACACGAGATTGCCTCACGAAGTCTGTCTGCAATCTAAAAGTTACTACACGGTCTTTTCTTTTAGAAATTACATAGAAGATTTCACAATTGTAATTCGACATTATTTAATCACACTAATCGTTTGCCCAAGGGTGCGGTTTTCGAACGAAATGCACAAGTCGAGCTCGAGAATATACAAAGTAGACTCGGATTTGGGCAAACAAGCCATTCGTCGAAGCGGGATATATCGACACGTCCATTCGACAGGACACGTCCTCACGATGGACGGCCTGGAGCGCGTTACGGATGATGGGATCAACAACGCTGGTTAATGTCGAGCCGAAAACTGGTTTCAAGTTAGACTTCCATACATATGCATGTGTGCTTCAAGTGGGGCCAGGCAATTTCTTGCAAAGATAGTGGACACGGAGCGGCCGCTCTCGAACACAATGACAAGATAAGTATATCACTCACCGAGATTCTAGCCCTGCCCAGACAGCGCTACTCCGTTGCGACGGGCCGACGGCAGCGGTACTAGTACTATTGCTGGAAGTCTTCCCGGTCGAGCATTAAACTGGACGACAAAGACGCGGAGGGAGAGTTTATTCTCAGGAATGGCTGTTCATGGCCAGCGACAGAACGGAACGAGGGTTGACAAGCGCACACGGCGCAACAGGCCACGCCCCGAACAGCTAGGACCGCTGGAGCTGAGATAGGTGGTGCACTCGAAGCTCAAAACGTTATGAAAAAGTACGGCGCGGTGGAGGGCCAGCCCGCAGTTGGCAAAAAGTAATAAATTGATGCTTTGTCTTCCAACGGCGAGTTGTATGCATTAGGCGGTAATCTATTTGGATTGAACGAAACCCGTGCCCTTGTACCCTTCGGAAGTGATACCTGAAAAGATAGGCAGTCAGACATGAGTAGCAAGAAAAGAAGTCGAACGACTGACCAGTGATGGGGTTCATTTTTTGTTCGATGGCACGCTCGTTCATGGCCTGCTGCCACTCTGGGGACATGGTCTGTGGTGGAGCGGGCGCTGGGTGGTGTCAGAGAGCGCTTAGAGTGACGATAGTCGCGCCTGAACTCACAGCGGTGTCGGATAACGAAGAAAAGCACACCAGCAGCACCAACACAGGCAGTCGTGCCAAGGAGGATTCTGAAACCATCACCTTTTGCGTGGATAGGCGTGCGTCGGCCGTGAGGTCCAAAGGCGACGTAGTATGCTGCCAAAGTGAGTGGAACGGATAAGTCGGCAGAAAGGACGCGCGCTCACCAGCTTTCTTCTCGTCGCTGCTCAAAAGCTTCCAGTCGCGCTTCTGGAGCTCTTCTAACTGCTCGGCGACGGAGGTCTTCTCGTCTGGCGAGAGCAAAGCCCACTGGGCCTCTATGTTGGACAGCGGGATCGCAGCGACGGTGCGTTTTGGCTCAGCCGCTGGGGCATGAGCAGCGTGAGCATGGCCAGCGGTGGCGGTCGCAAGACAGCGACGACGAGCTTGGAGAACGGGACGAAGGAGAAGGCGGGAGGAGGACTGCATCGCCGGGAAGAAGAGGAACACTGAAGCGAAATCCCACGGTCCAATCACATCGTTGGGTTTGGCTTCTCCCACCATGTCCTCCGATGGCTTGTGAGTTCTGTCTTATTCTCTCGTTCTTTCTGACCGAGTTCTTCAGTATCGACGGCCTGACCGCTTTCCTAACTTATTCTCTCGCTGTGTCTCGTCAGTTCAAGAAAAGTTGCAAATTACTCAGCCGTTGACACTGAAACTTTAGAATCCGCCTTTTCAAAAATTCCTGGCTCAGCCGTGGTTGTGCGATACGTCAAGAGCTCCCACCAGAATGACCCAGAGAGAACTGTGCTCGAACTCGCCCTGGTTGCGTTCGCAATATTCACCCTGCTGCAATCCCGCACTCGTGCAGACAGGAGCGGCAAGCATTTCATCCAATTCAACGAAAAGGTACTTGTCATTTCATGCCGGGACGGTATTCGTACTGAGGTATGGCAGGAAATCGACGAACTTGTGGACGAATGGACCCCGGAGCCTCTCGCCGTCCCGCTAAATGACACGGAAGCTGCGGACCTTGCCGCTGTGCCCATCGTCGTTGGTCAAAATGGTCCCAAGCCTACGCTCATGAAACAGCCTTCGAAAATAATCGCCAACCTTGCCAGCTATAATTTTACCGGTCTCGCAGGCAAGGAGGTTATCAAGGAACGCGCAATTCAAACCCTGCGCAAGTACGGTCTTGGTAGTTGTGGTCCCCCTGGATTCTACGGCACGCTCGGTAAGTAAACACCAAAGTCCGTTGCAAAATCTAATATGGTTCTAGATGTGCACATGCAACTGGAACGCGACATCGCCGACTTTCTAGGCGCAGAGGCGGCCATCATCTATTCTCAGGGTTTCTCCACGATTTCTTCCGTCATCCCGGCCTTCTGCAAACGCGGAGATATCATCGTCGCTGACCGCGGAGTCAACTTTGCCATCCAGAAGGGAATTCAAATCTCGCGCTCGACCGTCCGCTGGTACGACCACAACGACCTGAAGAGCTTAGAGGATGTACTCGACAGCGTCGAGAAGGAGCGCAAGAAGCGCCGGGGCCCACTCACGCGTCGGTTTATTATCACCGAGGGCATCTTCGAGAAAGATGGCGTTATGACCGACTTGCCGAAGCTGGTGCGCAGCGCATGCCGTTATTTACTGCGATTCTGACTATTGGCTTTAGATCGACATCAAGTACAGGAAGAAATACCGCCTCATCCTCGACGAGAGCATCTCGTTTGGCACCGTTGGCCGGACGGGCCGCGGCCTGACCGAGCTCTACAATGTCCCCGCGCCCAAGGTCGACATGCTCGTCGGGTCCATGGCCATCGGCCTCTGCGCGGGTGGTGGCTTCTGTGCCGGGTCCCAGAACGTCATTCATCACCAGCAGATCAACGGGCCGTCCTTTGTTTTCTCCGCGTCCATGCCCGCGCTCCTCGCGGTCAGCGCGTCGGAGGGAATTGACATCCTCCGCTCCACGCCGTCGATCCTCACGAAGCTCCAGCAGAACATCCGCGTCGCGCGCTCGCTGCTCGACGACCTCGACTGCATCTCCATCCCGTCGCACCCCGCCTCGCCCATCATCCATATGCACGTCCGCAAGCCCGCGCCAGCCCTGCTCCACCCGTCCGTGGCCGCGGTGCACTCGACCAAGCCGTCGAACCCGACGTCTGTCCTGCCCCGCGAGGGCGAGCAAGTGGGACTGGGACGTCGATGCAGAGGAAAGGCAGCTGCAGCAGGTCGTGGAGGAGGCACTGAAGCGTGGAGTGATGATCACTCGGGCGAAGCGGCTGCGCGGGCAGGAGATGGTCGAAGCGCGGCCCAGCATTCGGCTCGCGCTCACGAGCGAGCTGAGTACTGATGAGGTCAAAAAGGCGGTTAAAATCGTGTGCCAGGCCTTGAAGGATGTCTTGCGCAAGTAAAGTAGACATATTTAGAGTGAGACATTTACAGAGGTATCCTATGTCTGTGTAATACCATAATAGTTTGGATTGGATTTCACCGAGCGTCCAAAATCAGACTTTCAGTCGCACACCAAGGATTCCAAAGTGAGGGATAGTTGGATCCGCATTAGATGCTCTCTAATAGCAGTTCTAATACAAGTGTACTACATAATGTACTTTTTCGTCTAAACCGTTAGAACGCTTCAAAGCCCAAAAGGCCCTGACACGCTCCTTCCACGTCCGCGATCTACGAACATCAGTCAGAACGGGCTTTGAGGGCGCTTTGACCAAATGGCCCACCTCCTTGGGAGCTGCGACCGACAGCACAACGGGCTGTTCTTTACCCACGACGACTTCATCCTAGAAAGACAGAATTAAGTTGCGGGTGAGTGAAATTATGACAGGGAGTGTTCACTTCTATCCGAATACCGATGTCGTGGAAATGCTTGGGGAAGGACGGGGACGGTGGGACATAGATGCCTAGTCACCAGGAAATGAGTTGAGATTGCGTGATTTGCACACGAGCTCACCGGGCTCGATGGTGATGACCATCCCCGTTTTCAAGCTGGCAGCGAAGTATATGAATATGCCTGACAGTTAATTGGGGAAACAAGAGAACTTGCCCGCCATGTCGGTCGAAGTGACTCGACTCATGTAGATCTATGTCAAGGACGAGTGAATGCCCCACTGCCGATGAAGGATCTCGACCTACCTAACCCAATTGGGTGAGACACATAGTGCGGAAACAACACCTGTTCCAGGTCATGTCCTCGCACATCGATGCCGATCTGCTTGAGCTCCTTACGAAGAAGCGTACAAGCAGTTGTGTGAATCTGGTGCATGCTGAGCCCGGACGACTCAGTACAGAGGCCTATGAGCGCCTTTTGCACAGAGAGCACGGCGGCGTAGAGATCTCTTTGTGGAGCGCTGAATGTCCCGGAAACTGGGAATGCGCGAGCTGCGATTTCTCGTGTTAGTGCGAGGCTTGATAATACGCTGTGTGGACTTCACTTATGTCGGACGCGTAGCCGCTGATGCACGCTCGTCAAGGGTCCGGTGAAAAGGGTCAAACTTGCTCACTTGTATTCGCATCCAGCATCGATTAATAGGACTTCACCTTCTCGTAGAAGGTGGTTGTTCGAAGTATAATGGATAATAAGCGCGTTGGCCCTAATGCAACAGGTTTGGATAGCTTGAGAGATTCAGAGGAACTAAACTTACCCTGAGGCAACAACGGGAACATATGCGGGTCGCTGAGAACCCGCCAAAGAGGACAGGTATTCGAAATGGGCTGCAAGAGCCGCTTCCGACAACCCCGGCCGTGCGAAGCGCATTGTCTGAGTGGCAAGTTGCTTCAATCCACGCAACACCCAGAGAAGATACCGCACAAACCTTCGCGTGTGCTCGACCGCTGATATCTGCAGCCTGTCGCATCACACGGAGCTCAGCTTCGCTCTTGATTGCCCGTAGCTGTGCAACTTTAGGAGCCAATGGCTTGCGCCTGGAGGTCGACAACGCCTCTACAATAGAGTCGTATTCCGTCCGCGGTGTAACCGGGGAAGAAAAATAACCAAGGATAGACTTGGAAGAGAATTTCGGTGACTTGGAGGCACGCGAAGCTGCAGGAATGTCGACATAAACGCTGGAATTCTTGGATAGAGCCGATCGCAAATATGAAGAGAAATGGTCTATGGACTGCGCGTCATCTGCCTGAAACAGAGTTCCGGCTTCCTCTAGACTTGTTCTGATAATCTCATTCAATAAAATATGGAATCAGGAAGTAACTCTGGCCCACCTGGCCCCATCCCATTTCTCTTTAGCAGAGTCTTTGCCGGCAGAGAACAAAGTCATCCGATACCCGCGCGAGGTCGATGTCTTTTCTGAGGGCAGCTTCAGAAATCAACTCAAGTGAACAGATAATTAGACTGACCCAAAATAACAGCAGAATTGGGTTCGTCAAACCTATACCAGCGAGGAACGAGTTAGTATGCATACTGTTTACCAAATGAGAGACTACGAAACCCTGTGAGATACCAAAAGTCGGATGCCTGACGAAATTTATAACTTGGGGAAGTTAAACATGAAAACATACCGCTCATACAGTGCGCTCACAATATCTGACCGCTCATATATTTTATTGTACCTGCAACGGATATCACAATGCTGGATTCTGGAAGCGAGTCCATTAGGTTGCGCCGTCGCGTCTCATACTCTTGAGCAGTGAAGCCAGGGGTGAGTTCCGTACTCTGTACTGTAAACGGAGACGCCAGGCGTTATATAAAGACGTGCGATCGCGAGATATTGCTGCACCCACCGAGATGCGGATGAGACTGGAATATCGGTTGGCCGAATGCAGACGGTTTCAAAACGTCGGCCACATGAGTTGCTTCAGTCGCATATCTACGCTTGACAAGCATTTTTGTTCTGCACGACGAGCTTGAGGCTCGCCGAAATATAGAGTTCATGGTGATTAGTGGACGCGTTTGGAAATTTGCAATGACGGAATGTGTATGTAAGCGGGGTGGCAGTGTCGACCTCTCTGTTGATCATTGTTGGTCTTAGCCACCATCGGAGTTTAAATTGACATGCCACCTCAGGTTTCAGCCTCGAGGCAACCACACTTGCGGGCCACAGAAGCCCACCGAGCATCCGACCACCGAATTTGACGCCTTTCCCTTCCAAATAGACAAATTTTGCATTATATGGCCCACTCTAATACTATTAATTCATCTCTTGATCCCGCGCACCATCGTATTGTAACGACTCCGGAATGACAAAAAACACCTAAGCTACCGCGACGCCCACACATCCTTCAATATTGCGGCATTTCATGACTGAAGTCGCATTGATCTCCGTACTTGCATCTGAAATTACGGAGGCATGATCAGTCTTTGGCCTCGTTTTAGATATTTGATTCAGTGCTCGCCTTCCTGCTGCAAAGAAGTTGCAAAGTCGTTTTTTATTGTGTCTATACCCGTCATCGCCGCCCATACCGCCCCGTCCCCGACCGCGGCCACGTCCCCGCCCCCCGCGCATGGGCCAGCCGCCATGGCGCTCTCCGCCATCTTCGAATGACGGAGCCTGGCTATAATCTGCACTAAATTGATTTAGCCCGGGCCAATCGCCGTATGGCTGTTGTTGTTGCTGTTGCTGTGGCGTCTGTATTTGCTGTTGGAGTTGTTGTGCTCCGGGAAGCTGTGAGAGCTGTGCCAGAAGCTGCTGGAGTTGTTCGGGTGGCAGCGCCTGCATCACAGCCCCGGCATCTGCCGGCGCTGCGCTCGGACCGCCCGCCAGCTGGCCAACGAGATCAGCGACCGACGTTAACGGCCCTGCACCTGGTTGAGGTTGTGGTGGATCTATCGGAATGGCTGGCGCGCTCCAGAACACGGCGTCAACATCGGGCCCCGTGGTCATCTCGTGCACCTCTTTGTCGACGTCCTCGTCTGGTATTACGACGGATGGTTCTGCCGGCGAGTCGGGTATTGATGAGGGCGTCATGTATAGGGATACTAGCGCCGTCTGCTCTCGCTGCTCCTGCATCGCTTTCTCCTGGCTCTGCGCCCCACGCTCATCAGGCAAATCGTCGGGCAACTCAATGGCTGTAAAGCGCGCAGCGCGTCCATGTCAAACCACTTTCTCATAACCAAAATATTTCACTCACACAGGGGTTCCGACCAATCCAGCGTCTCCTCGAATAGGTGCATATGTAACGCAGCACCTTCGCTCCGATCCAAATCGCGGAGGCTGCCAGTGTATTGTAGTGAACCCTGTACCCAAAAAGAGAAAGAAGAAAAAACATCAACAAAAGTACAGTACAGAGACGGGTTCGCGCTGACATCAGAGTTCTCGTCGCCGTATATCGCACGCTCGATGAGCCGTATCGACTCAAGCTTGCCTTCGGGCGCCCAGGTGACCGACTTCTTCCGCTTTCCGAGCTTCGTCGTCGCACTTGGACCGGCCTCCGCCGCACTCGTACTCCCACTCCGCTCCGCGCTCCCGTGCGGCGACGGCGTCGACACGACCGCCGCGAGCGGCGAGCCCTTGCGCGTCTTCATCAGCTTGAGTGCCTCCTGGAACGGGTCGATCGCGCTCGGCTGCGCAACGTCATCCTTCTTCGCCGGTGCAGGGGGCGCCTTCTTGAAGCTCGGGAGTTTTGGCTTCGGTTTCGGCGCAGAAAAGAATGACGAGTCGGATTTTGCGTCCTTGACAGGGGCGGCGGCGGTCTTGCTGCTGGCGGCAGGCTCCTTCTTGACGGGAACTGGTCGCGCAGCTCCAACCGCGGGCTTTTTGAGCGGCGGGAGGGTGCGTGCTGGTGGGTCGGCAATTTTCCGCTTCTTCGATTTCGGGTCTACGAAAAGAAAAACAACAAAAATTCAATTGAATTTTCGCTCGTGTATTAAAATCGCATGACGTACCGTCCGCTGCAGATTCCGGTACTTTGTCGGTGACCATTTGGCGCCACCGCCGTTCCACGTTGGACGCCATATCCTTGATCGCTGCACGATTCGGCATTCGTTTTATCGTTTTCGATTGGATTTCGTTTATGGGGCAGGCGTGGGAGAACATAAAAAGAAGAAACGTTAGATACATGGATTTTTTTGGCATCGCGATTCTGATTTAATACGGGGCACTCAAAGTCACGTAGAATAATACTGTGTTGCTCTAACAGCGGTGGGAGGATGACGGGCCGGACGCAATGCAGCACAGCGCAGAAGAAAAAAGCACCGTGCACGCACCGCGCACGAAAAAGGAGAAAGCGCAGTGCAAGGAAAAAGCAAGGCAGTCCCCAAAGAACGGGACTATGGCGCACAAAAAGAACGGCGACTCACCAGGCGTTGGAGGGTCCTTGACAAGCTTTACAACAACCTTCCCCAGTTTGGACGTCTTGAGAGACTCTACCGTCATCGGTAGCCGATCGATGAGCTGGGTTTATCGCTCAATCCAGTAACTAACGGCCAAGGCATACGAACACTCACATGTAAAAGCGGCATAATCGTCTCTCCAAGCTGCGCATCATCGCCGTCCTCGCGGCTCGCGGTAAACGCGGCCTTGAGCCACTCGCGCGTAATGTCCACCGCGGTCGGGTTCTCGGCCCACGCGCGGAAGTAGTGGTTCCCCGCGCCGTCGCGGATCTTCGTGAGGATCTCCATCCGCGTCGTGGCGTCGACGTCTGCGGACCCATAGTCGAAGAGGCGTGTTGCGAGCGTCGCGACGGCAGCTGCACCGGTGAACGCGTTTGCTTGCAACAAAGGGCGGATGGCGGTCAGCATCTGCTGTCGGCGCTCGGCTGGTGTTGGTCCGGGCGGAGGCGCTGGCGCTTGCTGTTGTTGCGGTTGCTGTGGCGGCGGGGATTGTTGTGGTTGTGGTTGTTGCGGTTTGGAGCCAGAGGCTTGAGATGGGTAGTAGGCGTTCATGAGCGAGTTCGTGGCGGGAGCGTGAAGAGCGTGGGGGGAGAGGGTGCCTTGTGATTGTTGCTGTTGCTGCTGCTGCTGGGGGAGATAGTAGGACATCGGGAAGGAGGTGAGGTATGAGTAGGGACCCAATTGTGGTCGCTGTTGCGGCTGCTGCTGGGTGCTAGTCTGCGCCGTGTAACTTGGTTGTTGGGAGTAGGTATGGAGGGTGCCATTTGACGTCGAGCCGTTCATAGTCGTCAGGGCGGGACTGAAAAGCCGTCAGCAACATGCATGCAACGCGAATGGATGGGAAAATGCGCGTTGAGGGACCATTTGATCGCCGCGTGTGCGGTGATGCGGGTCCCCGACCTCGCCCGATGGCTCGCCCGCCCCAAAACTCGAAAGGAAAACTTGAAAGAAAACTCACTCTATGACCATTTGCGAGCTCTGCGACGGCTGCTGCTGAGTGGCTGACGCCGAGCTTGAGCTCGTTGCCCCATTCAAAGTCGAGTAATTCGACAGCGGAATGGGATCCGAAGACTGTGTCGACTGGACTGGCGCTCCCCACGAAGAGTAGTAGGACGAAGTGCCCGCGCCATAGAACCCGGAGTGGCCTGTCGCAAAGGGGTAAAAGGAGGACTGAGCCGACGGGGGCGATGCGGCCGAATTAGATGGTGTAGAGGCGGCTGGGAGACCGTTTAGAGATGGATTTCGAGGGATATGGGCTGCAGTGACTCCAGAGAGGTCTGCGAGGGAGGTAAAATCGGATAGATCGAGCGCTGGCTGATGAGCGGCCTGGGTCGATGCTGCGGCTCCTGCCTGGGCCCCGTGTGGTGAAGCCTGCTTCTGCCAGTCCTGGGGAGGAGGAGAAGCGTGTACAGGGTGGTGGGGGGATTCTGGTTGCAGCCAGGTGTAGATACTCGACTCCATTCTCGTCTTTGGGACTTTTTTCTTTTCTTATACAGCGATACAGCGCACACTGTGTGGCTTATGCAGCGCTTATGGGTCGAATGGCACTGCACTGGGCGTGTCCTTCGCCGTCGTGGTCACCGTTGACCGCAAAAGGTCCTTTGCAAGGGTGACACCGCAAGGACCAATTCAACACTTATATAAGCCCTGATTGTGATTTGTCCCAAAGTCACACGATCAGTCCCAATCTAATGGTTTGTAAAAAGTCAAGTGTTTCATCAGGTCTGACTTTTTTCCTTCACCCTCACCTCACAAAATGGCCCACAACGAACAGCAGCGGCTCGAGGTCAGATTTTATTCTATTTATTTTCTCTACGTATCCTTACCCTTGCTAGATGGTGTCTGGGCTCACTGCCGCCGCCGAGGCCCTTCGTGCATCCTCTCAAGGCTTCGCCGCCGCCGCCGAGACTCTTCGTCACTGTGCAAAGCTAGCCGATAGCTGGGCAGAGACCCTGAAGGAACCGTCGTCTGGTGACAAGCGCAAAGCTGCTGCTGCTGAGGACGAAGAGGAGCCGGTCTCGAATGGCAAGCGCAAACGCGTGGTCAAGAAAAAGGACCCCAACGCGCCCAAGCGGCCTGCGTCTTCGTACCTCCTCTTCCAGAACAAGGTCCGCAAGGACGTCAAGGCGCGCTTCCCCAACCTCAACAACAACGAAATCCTCAACGTGATCAAAACGCAATGGTCCAGCATGAGTGAGGCTGACAAAACCGTTAGTCTGCTCTCCTCTGTCTTTAGCGCGTCTGACGCGTCGCCCAGGTCTATCACGACTTGATGGTCAAGGATAAGGAGCGGTACAACGCGGAGAAGAAAGAATACGACGCGCGCTCGCCGGAGGAGGTGGCACGCGCCGACGCAGAGGTCGCCGCCGCCGCTGAGGTACGCGTCTCTTACCTCCTGCTTTTCTCAGTCACTCATGCCACCCACAGGCCAAGAAGGGGATCCGCCGGGGACGCAAGCCCAAGGCGGACAAGGACAAGCCCGCAGTCAGCGCGCCGGTCGTCCACTCCCCCTCTGAGCACAGTGACTCCGACGAGGACGAGGTCCAGTCGGCCGCTCCCACGGACGATGATTCCGTCCCGCGCCTGCGCCAGGTTGAGTCTTCGGAATCGTCCGAGGAGGAGGAGGACGACGACAGCGACGAAGAGGAGGAGGAGCCCGCACCGAAAAAGGCCAAGACGGCCGCCAAAGCGCCTGCGCCTGTGTCCGCACCCGTTGTGAAGAAAAAGGACAAGAAGAAGTCCGAGGCGTGAGCAGCCGCACGCGCAGTTAGCCGTTTGCAGACATTGTTTCGAGATTGTTGCTGTTGTGACGAGATTCGTGGTTACCCCGAGGACAGTGCTGACGATGAATTATTGCTACATATCCTCCTGCTACTCGACCGAGTTTGCGAAGCCATAGTGTACCTTACTTCTGTGACTAGTTTGCGACCCATCCCTTTCCTCTACTCTCCCTCTACTTGTCGTGGATTTGCTTGTGTTCCTCTCGTATATCGATTCTAAATTCACGGTGTTTGTTCGAGAGAATGGTGGAATTCTATGTTTCCTCCTCTTGTAGTCGATTTCGAATTCAAGCTCAAGCGAAGTTCAAGACCTTTTCTGGTTTTTTGTCGATTCCATTGGCTGTTTCGTGTGAAACGGACCGTATTGATCCGGCGGGTCTTTTTCGTGACTAGATTCTTCAAGTCTCATTTACCTGGAACGCAAAGCTAGGGAGCTTTTGAGGATGTATTTGACGGGTACTGTGCTTATTATACTACTACTTTGGATCAACGATTGCTCAATGGAGCTCAACCCAAACTGGGTAACTAAGGAAAGAAGCCGGTCGCGTCGTTCCTCCACGTGACCGCGTCGTAGTTACCCCTATCGACATGGATGTCCTCGCATCCCGACCTCTCTTCAGCGCGTCCATCGGTGTTCCCGAGAGCGTCATCAGTGCATACCATCACAGTTCCATGCGTAGAGCCCTCATCCAAAACCTCTTCGCCAGCCCAATCAATCCAGATTATGGGAATTTGGAGGACGCGTCAAATTCTACCTTACAGCCTCATATTTGACACGTGTGCAATCCTGGCGAATGATCGCGCCGGTATCTTGCATGTTTCTACGAAATCTGACCGATGAAACAAGGTTATTAATACGAACAGGATGATAGAGCCAGATTAATATTACGCGTACCAATGAAAGATGAATCTCTCGATTTGGGGTATGTCTTCTTTCTTTCGCCCGATATTTTGCGTCCCTGACATTTGATAGTTGTATGCCAATATGTCGCAATTTTTTCCATTGGAAGCCGAGCGACGTCCCTGCGTTCTGGCTTTTTTTATCACAGAAATGACGATCTTCCGCTGAAGATCTGCCAAAGTGAGAGACCATCGTTGCCGTGCAAATAGAAGAAAAAGAGTGCGCCATGACTCGCCAGAATTAATGGCTCGATTCCGGATATCTAGTGCCTGAATCGGCCTACACCAATTGCTCAATTGCGACTTTTGTTTATTCAAGTTCCAGTTCAGTATGAAACAAAATTACTTGAACGGATATCACGCAGTATTCTGGATCGACAAATATCACTGGGATGTAAACCTTTTTCCAAAAGTCCAGTCCATGAGCAATTTCAAATATCGCAACTGGACTGGAAAGCGATCTGGAAGTCGCAATAACTTACTACTAATACGATTCAGGCTCAGTGACTAGGTGCTATGGAGGCTCCGCTAGACTTGCTGTAGAACACCAAGCTCAGAGCCATTATTTGCGGGAATGGAATTTAACCAGTGAAAGCAGTAAGGTCAAGTTATGTAAATAGGTATCTGAAGAGTCTAATCTTGATCTTATCAGAGGCTGTCCAATATTACCCTATTTGTATAGCCTCGCTTGATTCTTGTCTTGCTTCTACTCTGTCATGTCCCAGCCTCCGCCATACAACCAGCCTCCGCGAAGGAACCCAGACACACGCCAGTTGCCACCTGGATGGATCACTCAATTTGACGCCAAGTGAGTCTGCTCTCTTATCGATTCAACCTGAAGTGACATCGAAGTTAATTTGTCAAGTTATAATACTTGGTGCGTGGCGTTGACACTGAATCCGACGCATGGATTGCATCCGACGCATTGGACTAAATATTTTCTAGGTTCTATGTGAACACTTTTGTGCAACCGCCCGTAACGACGTGGACGCACCCGCTCGGTGCCCCGCCGTCGCCCGCAGCAGCGTACAGCCCTCCCCCAAGGCCCTCCGCCAGGTCAAGGCCCTCCGCCGCAGCAGGGTAGCCCGTATCCTGGCCGGACGAGCCCATATCCCGGCCAAGCAAGCCCATATCCTGGTCCAGGAAGCCCGTATCCGCCGCAACAGGGTTATGGCCAGCCACCCCCTGGACAGTATTCGCCCTATAATCAACCGCCGCCGCAGCAATACGGGAATCCTCCTCCTCAAGACCAGGGTGGAAGGGGTATGCAAATACGTTTCCTCGGAACGTATTCATTTTCACAACAGCTAATTCGCTGTACAGGATTCTTCGGCAGTAGTTCTCAACCGCAGCAACAGCCGGTGTACGCTGCTGCCCAACCGCCGCCTCAGAAGTCAGGGATGGGGATGGGGACTGGTTTGGCGCTAGGTGACGCGCTCACTCTTCGATGATCCGTGATTTCTGACGTGTCCGCAGGCGCTGGGGGCTTGCTCGGCGGAGTGCTCCTCGCGGAAGCGTTTGATGGGCACGACGGCGGGGATGATGGAGGCTTCTTTGGAGGGGACGATGGTTTGTTTTAATCTAACAAATCTATAGGATGGGAACGCCGAAGACCAATCGTGCAAGAGTTGGCTGTATAATGTTTCCGATTTGTATTATGGATTTTTGTGACCCCTATCTACCTTTCTCTGGAAACACGCAAACCCATCATCAACATGACTTCTGCTTTCATCTCGACCCACTTAACGTGCCGAATAACTCAGTTTCCTGGCATTTGCCCTTTGTGCATTTGGGCAGACCAGCGTCAAAAAACCCCTATATGTAACTTATCCGGCTACTTCACCCAAAATGCTATCAGGGCATATCATTCATAGTCCCTCTATGTTTTGGTTTCCCTGATTCCACGCAGCGAGCTCTGGACCTTTGAAAAACTCCATAGGGAAGGAAGCTCCGATTATCAGCCGCCAAGCCTGTGTTCTACACCGCATTTTTGACAAAGGTCGACTACTGGATGTACTTATAAGGCGTCATCTGCTTCTATTGCTGCTCCGTGCCGCCATGAGCAACCCAGACACTCGTCCGTTGCCTCACGGCTGGATCACCCAGTTCGACGCAAAGTGCGTCGTTCGTCTACGATCTTCACTGATCAAGCTAATCGTCGCTCTTCATACTTATCAGCTACAACGCCTGGTGTGGCGCGCACACAAACCAATCCCGACGCCTGCGCTAAATATCTTTCACTTTCAGGTTCTATGTGAACACGCTCGCCCAGCCTCCAGTGACGACTTGGGTGCACCCACTCGGTGCTCCCTCGCCCGGACCTGGAGTGTACAGCCCGCCCCAGGGCGGCCCACCGCCCGAGAATCGTGGTTACGGGTTCCCTTCTCCGGGGCAGCAGCAGCCCGGCAGTCCCTACCCGCCGCAACAGCAGGGTGGGTATAATCCGAGCTACCAGCAGCCGCCTCCGGGCCAGTACAACCAGCCGCCTCCGCAGCAATATCAGCAGAGCCCGCCTCCGCAACAGTATCAGCAGAGCCCGCCTCCCCAGCAGCAGCAAGGAAACAAAGGTGCGTTTGGGGTTCAGAACGCATCGTCGTCGCAAGATCTGACTTTGTGCAAGGTTTGTTGAGCGGGATGTTCGGGCGTCACTCGCAGCAGCAGCAGCCACCGAAGAAGAGCGGGATGGGATTGGGAACGGGTATTGCGCTCGGTTAGTAACTCCATGCATGCTTACCGCATATTGATGGAGGGGGATCGCTAACGCCGGCTGCAGGTGCGGGGGGCTTGCTCGCCGGAGGGCTCCTCGCGGAAGCGTTTGATGGCCATGACGGCGGAGATGATGGTATGACTTAAATTTACGCACTTACGATGAGAAATTGAACGAACTAATGAATCCAAGGCGGACGCCATGGAGGGGATGATGGTACGTTCCCTCGATTTCAGTACTTCGTGATTGATATTGAGGTCATGGAACCAACAAAGGCGGATGGCGCGGCGGGGACGACGGTAACTATATTCCTTCAATGTTAATTATGATTGCGCTTATTGGATCGACACCAAAGGTGGATGGCGTGGTGGGGACGACGGAGGAGGAGGAGACGATGGTACGTTCCTTTGATTTCGGTCGTGCTTGAGCTCATTGGGTTAAAGGTGGATGGCGCGGTGGGGACGACGGAGGCGGAGGCGGGGACGATGGTATGTTGCTTCTTCGATTTCAGTCGTGATTGAGCTTATTGAATCGAATAATAAAGGATTCCGCGGCGGGGACGACGGCGGAGGAGACGATGGTAAGTATACTCCCTTAATTTTGGTCCTGAATCAAGCTCATTGAAACATACAAAGGATTCCGCGGTGGGGACGACGGAGGAGGAGGAGATGATGGTAATATTTCTCACCTTTTGAATTTTATTATAATTACATACGCTAATCCAACTCACAGGATGGTAGACGATGGCCGTTGATTCCAAGGCAAAGAATTGTCTTGTACACATGTACCAAAGGTGTTGTTCATTATCATGTAACGCGCTCCACTTGTCCTTTCCCTCAAACACGGGGAGCCATCGGCTTGGTATACCCTTACGAAGAGCTTTGCATACGAGAAAAATTGAGGTCGGTTCCTGGATGCTCGTTACGTTACATGGATACTATCATCAAAAATATGCGCCGTCCATGCAAGGGATTGAGTGCCCTCACGCCAGTCAAATGCCAGAGGATGGAAATGCGGCAGTCGTATATTGGGCCTTCATTCAACATCTAAATGCGCGCAATTCCGAATACTTGGGCGAAGCATTACGACCAGTTCGCCCGCCTTCCCTGGATGCCCGAGTTCAGTTCTAAAAATTGCTTGCAGGTTTACCAAGTACATCGGCAACATTGCTTCAAATAACCTGCAGCGCAACCAGGGCACAGCACTGCATTGAGTCAAGTTGAATACTGATCTTGACAGGACGCCTGTGACAAATGAGACTATCCGCTCGGTTCTGCACCGGGAGCATACAATTCGCCTCAGGGCGCCTTCCCCGAGCCGCAACACGCCAGCCCGTACCCTGAGGCAGCCAGTCCCTTCCCGTCGCAACAAAGTGCTAGTCCCTACCCGCCGAAACAAGGTGGTGGCGCCTATAGCCCCGGATACCCGCAACCGCCTCCCAGTCCCGGGTATAAACAGTCGGTGCCTCCGCAATACCCAGCAGGTCCCCCTCCGCAAGACGGAAAAGGTTTGTCGTGTGTGCACATATGGGGTTGCGCCGTTTAAATAATTTCATTGCCAGGCCTGCTGAGTGGATTGTTTGGCGGACAATCTCAGTCGCACCCTCAACAACAGCCGGTCTACGCAATGTCCAGCCCGCCCCCACCCCCACCCCAGAAGCATGGAATCGGGATGAGCACCGTCGCGATTGGTCTGGGTTGGCTCAAGTTCAAAGTTCGGTGTCTGCTGATGCGTATGTATGTAGGTGCGGGGGGTTACTCGGCGGTGTGCTCCTTGCAGAGGCGTTTCAGGGTCGCCACAACCACGGGCACCACCATGGGCATAATCACCACCACCGGTATATTCCTCCAATCTCGGTCTTTATAGTCGAACTGACCGAATTGCAAGGTGGTAGACAGCCCGGCGGCACGATGAATGGCCCAAGAAGCGCTCCACGCGGTGCGCGGCGACGGAGGCCGTCAGTTCTACACTGCATTTTTGACAAACGTCGAGCCTCGACTACTGAATGTACTTATAAGCCATCATCTGCTTCTATCGTTGCTCTGTGTCACCATGAGCAACCCAGACACTCGTTCGTTGCCTCACGGCTGGATCACCCAGTTCGACGCAAAGTTCGTCGTTCGTCTACGATCTTTACTGATCAAGTTAATTGTCCCTTTTCATACTTATCAGCTACAACGCGCGCACGCGAACCGATCCCAACGCCTGCGCTAAATATCTTTTCGCTTTCAGGTTCTATGCAAACACGCTGGCCCAGCCTCCAGTGACGACCTGAGTGCACCCACTCGGCGCTCCGCCTTCGCCTGGTGCCCCTGCAATGTACAGCCTGCCCCAGGGCGGCCCGCCGCCCGAGAATCGCGGTTATGGATTCCCTTCTCCGGGACAACAGCAGCCTGGCAGCCCCTACCCGCCCCAACAACAGGGTGGGTATAATCCGAGCTACCAGCAGCCGCCGCCCGGCCAGTACAACCAGCCGCCTCCGCAGCAGTATCAGCAGAGCCCACCTCCGCAGCAGTATCAGCAGAGCCCGCCTCCCCAGCAGCAGCAAGGAAACAAAGGTTCCAAACGCATCGTCGTCGCAAGATCTGACTTTGTGCAAGGTAATAAAGGATTCCGCGGTGGGGATGATAGCGGAGGAGATAATGGTATGTTCCCTCGATTTCGGTCTCGTAATAAGCTCATTGACTCAAACAAAAGATTCCGCGGTGGAGACGACGAAGGAGATGATGGTAAGTTTCCCGCCTTTTAAATTCCACTAATCCACCTCACAGGATGGTAGACGATGGTCGTCGATTCCAAGGCAAAGAAATCCCGGTACTCTGTACGTACCACGTTTTCTCCAAGGTGTTGTTCATTATGTTGTAACCCGCTCCGCTTTTCCTATTCTCGAACACGTAAACCGATTGGCTTGACCTTCCGCTGGATCTTTCATGCGAGAAAAATGAGGTCGGACTGTCTAGCTAGATCAAAGGCACGCCTTGCAGCGGGTCGTTCCCCGTGGAGAAGATGTGGATTCGTTCAAGATGGAAGGGAGTTGTGTGATGAACGTCGGGAACCTCGTTGAGACGCTGGAAGGCTCGGCTTTGCGTTTCTTCTTGACCGGCTTAGCCACTTGTGCAGCAGCAGGGGGACGCTTCTCTGTCTTGGGACCGTCTTCGTCTTCCACCTCCAGATGTTCGGACTCGCGTAGAGGTACGCAGTACGCATGATCTTGATGGGTTTGGTCACAAGGTAGATAGCGGTAACAATAATCAATTCTTAAACAATTTACATTTCTTTCCTCCCGTCTTCATACTAATTGTACATATCAGCGTCCGCGCCTCCATCATCGCCTCCGAAGGAGCCGCCGTCGGGGTCAGAGAACGCCTCTCTGACAATGGCTCCAGCAGCTGCGGACGCCGCACCACGCATTATAGCACCGCCCAGGCGAGACACCAGCCTCATTCCTTGCTTCTGGGGAGGCGGCTGAGCCCCAGCGTGCATCGACTGTTGCTGCTGTTGGCCTGGGTAATATCCACTCCACGGGCCTGTCAACGAATGAGTGACCATGAGTTTACACGGCGCAGAACATATGTGCATACCCTGTCCGCCCTGGGCTTGGGGAGGAGGATTCCCGTATTGCTGCGGCGGTGGATTGTAGGGCGAATACTGGCCGGGAGGTGGCTGGCCATAACCCTGTTGCAGCGGCGGCTGGCCGTACTGCGGCAGCGACTGGTTGTACTGGCCCGGGGGCGACTGCTGGTAGCTGGGATTATAATAGCCTTCCTGCTGAGGCGGGTAGGGGCTACCAGGCTGCTGCGCAGCATGGAATTCGTAACCGCGGTTCTCTGGCGGTGGGCCACCCTGGGGCGGGCTGTACTTTGCAGGCGCGCGAGGCGAAGGCGGGGGGCCGAGTGGGTGGACCCAGGTCGTTACCGGGGGGGTTGGCCTTCGTGTTCACATAAAACCTGGAGAATATTTAGCGCAGGTATTATGATTGGGTTACGGGCACGCCACACCACGCGTCGTAGCTGATACGATATGATTAGCTTGATCAGTAAAGATCTGGACGAACGTTGGGAACGACGAACTTTGGGTCGTGCTGAGTGATCCACCCGTCGGGCAGCGGACGAGTATCTGGGTTGCTCATGGTGGTAAGAGAAAGAGCAGCAGAAAAAAATGACGCCTTATAAGCCGGGACATTGATTGAATTTGTTGTGCATCAGAACATTCCAAAAATATGGTTGACGGAAGCTACAATCGATGTACTTAACAGTCCCCCCACGAGAAGCAGTAATCCCGCAAATACGAGTCGGGAGAGAACATGATGAAACCTTGTTGCAAAGAAAGAACTTGTTCACATGGTAAATATGCTCGCTCTATACTGCTGCTCTCGATCGACCCAAGTGTCAATCCTCATATACACCCTCCGAATTATCGCAGAAAACGCGCAAAGCAGAAAATAATAAAAAGAATTTGAGATGAACCAACCTCGTCTACTTCCATCTATATGTGGTCTTGGCGTTCAGAACGAGAACTGACACCAACGCTAATTTAGTAATTCCGTGGAAGCATCACGGTGATCAACCCGCTTGTGAGGGATCGACATTGATTGAAGTGCTTCCTTGAAGTTTCGCTTGCGTATGTACCGCGAAGCCCTCCGTTCATTCCGTCCGGTCGCCAGCAGTGCGAAGCATACCAAAGTCTCTTATTCACACGCTCGGATTTACTGTCGCATTACGCGGGAGGCAAGGAAGTGGACGATGAGAGAGACACGGGCTTCGTCACACTGTCTAGATTAGATAGCTTGCTATCTGATCTACACAGCCGCATCTCTGCTGCTCTCAGGCACGCTCGTCGACGCCTTCCGGCCATCCTCCTCGACCCTCTGCTCTTCTCGGCCCAGTCCCTCTTCTTGTTTTTTCGCTCACGCTTGGGTCGCGCTGCGTCTCGTCTCAGACCCGTTGTGGCTCTTGCCTTCCCGCGATCCGTCTTTCCCCGCTCTGACTTCTTCTCTCCGCGTCCCGAAGAGTCCACCTACTTTGCCTTGAGTATCGATGTTATCGATCGCTAACACGGTATGCACCGTGCAAGTTCGGGGCCGGAGGGCTCCTTGCGGAAGCGTTTGATGGCCACGACGGCGGAGATGATGACATATATTTCCTCACTTTCGGTCATAATTGAACTAATGGAATCCAAGGCGGACGGCACGGAGGAGACGATGGTATGTTCTCTCGATCTCAGTCGTGATTTTGAGCTCGAGCTTATTGAATGAAACGAAGGATGGCGCGGCGGGGATGACGGTAGCTATATTCCTTCAAAGTCAATTATGATTGCATTTATTGAATCAACAGCAAAGGTGGATTGCGCGGTGGGGAAGACGGAGGCGGGACGATGGTATGTTCCTTCTCTCGATTCAGTGGCGATTGAGCTCATTGCATCAAATACTGAAGGATTCCGGGGTGGAGACGATGGGGGAGGAGATGATGGTAGGTTTCCCTCAATTTCGGTTTTGCGGGAAGCTCATTGAATCAAACAAAGGATTCCGCGGTGGAGACGACGGAGGAGAAGACTATGGTAATGTTTCGCACCTTTAAAATCCGTTATAATTATACTAATCCACCTCGCAGGATGGTAGACGATGGTCGTCGATTCCAAGGCAAAGAAATGCTGGCACTCTGTATGTACCATGTTTTCTCCAAGGTGTTGTTCATCATCTTGTAACCCGCTCCGCTTTTCCTATTCTCGAACACGTAAACCGATTGGCTTGACCTTCCGCTGGATCTTTCATGCGAGAAAAATGACGGTCGAGCTGTCTAGCTAGATCAAAGGTACGCCTTGCAGCGGGTCTTTCCCCGCAGAGAACATGTGGATTCGTTCAAGATGGAAAGGAGTTGTATGATGACAGTCGTCGGGACACTGGAAGGCTCGGATTTGCGTCTTTTCTTGAGTGGCTTAGCCAGTTGGGCAGCAGCAGGGGGATGCTTCTCTGTCTTGAAACCGTCTTCGTCTTTCATCTCCTACGCATGGTCTTGATGGGTTTGGCCACAAGGTAAATAACGGTAACAGTAATCAATTCTTAAACAATTTACATTTCTTTCCTCCCGTCTTCATACTAATTGTACATATCAACGTCCGCGCCTCCATCATCCCCTCCGAAGAAGCCTCCATCATCGCCTCCGAAACCTCCATCATCGCCTCCGAAGCCTCCATCATCTCCTCCGAAGCCTCCATCATCCCCTCCTCCGAAGCCTCCATCATCCCCGCCGTCGTTGCTAGAGAACGCCGCTCCGAAGGTGGCTTCAGTACTTGTGGACACCGCACTACGCAGCATAAAACCACCCTGGGCTTGGGGAGGATTCCCGTATTGCTGCGGTGGTGGATAACCGCCTTGCTGCTGGGGCGGGTAAGGGCTACCAGGCTGCCGCGCAGTATGGAATCCATAACCGCCATTCTGTGGGGGCGGGCTGTACATTGCAGGCGCGCCAGGCGAATGCGGGGCACCGAGGGGGTGGACCCAGGTTGTTACTGGGGGGTTGGCCGTCGTGTTCACATAAACCCTGGAATAACTGCCTTGCTGCTGGGGTGGGTAGGGGCTACCAGGCTGCTGCGCGGTATGGAATCTGTAACCGCCGTTCTGTGGGGGTGGGCCACCCTGGGGCGGCCTGTGCATTGTAGGCACGCCAGGCGGACGCGGGGCGCCGAGGGGGTGGACCCAGGTCTTTACCGGGGGGTTGGCCTTCGTGTTCACATAAACCCTGGAATAACCGCCTTGCTGCTGGGGTGGGTAGGGGTTACCAGGCTGCCGCGCAGTATGGAATCCGTGACCGCCGTTCTGTGGGGGCGGGCCACCCTGGGGCGGCCTGTACATTGCAGGCGCGCTGGGACGCGGGGCGCCGAGGGGGTGGACCCAGGTTGTTACTGGGGGGTTGGCCTTCGTGTTCACATAGAACCTGAAGAATGTTTAGTGCAGGTATCATGATTGGTTTGCGTGCGCGCCACACCAAGCGTTGTGGCTGATACGATACGAAGAGCAACAATTAGCTTGATCAGTAAAGATTGTAGAAGACGAACTTTGCGTCAAACCGGGTGATCCAGCCGTGAGGCAATGGACGAGTATCTGGGTTGGTCATGGGGGTAAGGCAAAGAGCAGCCGCAGTAAATGACGCCTTATAAGCAGCCACATCGATTGAAAATATAGTGTGCATCAGAACATTCCAAAATATGGTCGCCAGCGGCTACATTTGTACCAGTCCGCCCACGAGAAGCAACAATCCCGCAAACACAACAAGTCGGGAGAGAATGAGATGAAACCTTGTTGGAAAGAAAGAACTTGTTTACATATTAGTACATATGCTCGCTCTCTAGTATACTATTGCTCTCGATCGACCCAAGTGTCAATGCAGAACGAGAAATAATACCAACGCTAAGCGCTTAAGCGCTAATCTGGTAATTCCGGCATCACGATGATCAACCCGCTTGTGGAATCGAGATTGATAAGTGCTTCCTCGAGTTTCGTACCAGTTGCGTATGTATTGCGAAGCCCTCGGTTCATTCCGTCCGGTCGCCACCAGTGTGAAGCATATCAAAGTTTCTTATTCACACGCTCGATTTTACTGTCGCATTGCGCGGGAGGCAAGAACTGGCAAGGAAGTGGACGGTGAGAAAGATGTGTAGATTAGATAGCGGGTAGATTAGATAGCTTGCCATCTGATCTACATAGCCGCATCTGCAACCCGCCGCCATCAATTGCCCGATTTGGGTGTCACTGATGCGGCGGAAGTTACGGAAGTCTCTGCACGCTCGTTGACGCCTTCCAGGCATCCTCCTCGACCCTCTGCTCTTCTCGGTCCCACCCTCTTCTTGTTTTGTCGCTTACCCTTGGGTCGCGCAGCGTCTCGTCTCAGACCCGTCGTGCCTCTTGCGTACAGGACCGGCCGTTTCCGAGATCCGTCTTTCCCCGCTCCGACTTCCTCTCTCCGCGTCGTCCCGAAGAGTCCACCTACCTTGCCTTGAGTATCGATGTTATCGATCGCTAACACGGTATGCGCCGTGCAGGTTCGGGGCCGGAGGGCTCCTTGCGGAAGTGTTTGATGGCCACGACGGCGGAGATGATGACATATATTTCCTCACTTTTTGAACTAACCAAAGCGGACGGCACAGAGGAGACGATGGTGCGTTCCCTCGATCTTAGTCGTGGGTTGGAGCTCGAGCTTATTGAATGAAACGAAGGATGGCGTGGCGGGGATGACGGTAGCTATATCCCTTCAATGTTAATTATGATTGCGTTTCTTGAATCAGCAACAAAGGTGGATGGCGCCGTGGGGACGATGGTACTTGATTTTGGTCTTAATTGAGCTCACTGAATCAATGAAGGTGGATGGCGCCGTGGGGACGACGGAGGCGGGAGCGATATGCCTCTCAGTTTCTAGCCGCGATGGCGCTCATTGAATAATAAAGGATTCCGCGGTGGGGATGACGGCGGAGGAGACGATGGTGAGCATCCCTCTCGATTTCGGTCTGGAATCAAGCTCATTGAATCAAGCTACCGCGGTGGGGACGACGGAGGAGATGATGGTAATTTTCCACTCCTTTTGAATTTTATTATAATCCAACTCACGAGATGGTAGACGATGGCCGTTGCTTCCAAGCAAAGAAATGTCTGTACCCAAGGTATTGTTCAATATCCTGTAATGCGTTCTACTTGTCCATTCGCTCGAACACGGAGAGTCATTGGCTTGATATATCCCTACGAAGAACTTTGCATGCGAGAAAAATCGAGGTCGGATTCCTGGATGCTCGCGACATGGATACTATCCTCAACAACATGCGCCGTACATGCAGGGGATTGAGTGCCTTCACGTCAGTCAAATTCCAGAGGACACGGAAACGCGAATATGCTGGTCCTTCATCCTAAATACTCGCGGTGCAGTTGCTTCCAGGGCATTACGACCACTTCACCCGCATTCCCTTTATGCCCGAGTTCAGTTCTAAAAATTTCTCGTAGGTTTCCCAACGGACACATCGGTAGCATTAACCAGCAGCGCAACCAGGGCGCAGCACTGCATTGACTCGAGTTGAATACCGATCTTGACAGAACGCCCCTATTCTATCTGCCAATCGTGTGTCAATCATTGCAATGACCGACGTTGGTTAGCGTTGGTTTGGTGACCGACTTTCTACTCTTCCGTCTGCCCTCGTGTCGCCACAAATCTTTTTTGGTTTCCTGCTACCTGTGTCTTGAATATTCTTCACCACCATGTCCCAACCGCCGCCGTACCCAAACCCTGATACACGCCAACTTCCGGATGGCTGGGTTTCTCAGTGGGATGCAAATTACAATGCCTGGTTTTATATCAATACGCTGGCACAACCGCCTGTGCCAACATGGGACCATCCACTCGGCCCTGCACCGGGAGCATACAGCTCGCCTCAGGGCGCCTTCCCCGAGCCGCAACATGCCAGCCCGTACCCTGAGGCAGCCAGTCCCTTCCCGTCGCAACAAAGTGCTAGTCCCTACCCGCCGCAACAAGGCGGCGGCGCCTATAGCCCCGGATACCCGCAACCGTCTCCTAGTCCTGGGTATAACCAGTCGGTGCCTCCGCAATACCCAGCAGGTCCCCCTCCGCAAGACGGAAAAGGTGCGCTGTGCGATGTCTAATGAGATTTCGCCGTTTAAATAATTTCATCGGCAGGCCTGCTGAGTGGATTGTTTGGTGGACAAACTCAGCCGCAGCCTCAGCAACAGCCGGTCTACGCAATGTCCAGCCCGCCCCCGCCCCCACCCCAGAAGCATGGAATCGGGATGAGCACCGTCGCGATTGGTCTGGGTTAACTTGAATTCAAGGTTCGGTGTTTGCTGATGCGTATGTATGTAGGTGCGGGGGGTTTGCTCGGCGGTGTGCTCCTTGCGGAGGCGTTTGAGGGACACCACAACCACGGGCACCACCATGGGCATAATCACCACATCAGGAAAACCGTAGCCGAGGCATAGTTTGCCATAATATGCATAGCAACCGTAGTGCCCATAGTTTTCCATAGTATCTCATAGCTCTTCCCTAGTGCCGCACAGTCTACACTCGGTGCTATGGAGAGCTATGCATGTCTGGCATATCCGGCACCTGTGTGATGGAATGCGTACATGTTCTGAACGGCGCACGCTGCCAGTGCTCCGACATGAGTCTTGCACGATACAAATAATTGGAACATGATATTGTACAAGGTCGTAGCATAGAACAGAAAAGACGCCAAACACGTACGTGTGCTGCCAGCTAGGGAAGTATGGAGCTACAGCGGGATACTGTATGAGCTTGACAAAGGTCTGGCTGTAGAGAACGAATCGGCAACGACCTGAAGCAAGGATGAATGACGCGGTGGGAGGCAGTTGCGCGTAGGACTACTAGGAGTCGGTCCTTCGACACTCGAATTGACGAGAAAGAAGCTCGATCGGACTTGGTCGGCTTTCGTTACTTTGATCCCCGCTTCGAAGCTTTTAATTCCGCATGCACGTGTAACACTGCCACATGGTTGCTCTTTATTCCTCCCACCACCTTCGTCTCCATCTCCCAGCCATCTCCTCTTAATATACTATGTCATGGAGCTCATCATGGTCCGGTGCGTCGAGTATATCCAATTTGCTAGTTCACCTTGGTTGACTTCACGGACAGAACACCCGAGTCCTAGCACCACCTCGCGAACTCAGCTACCGTGGTTGCCGCCCACATGCATCTCAGCTACAGGTATGTGGCTACCTCAACTTTGCCAGCCCAGCAGTGACCCAATTCCACAGCTTGGACTTTCCTGTGGCGTGCAGCGTGCAGACCTAGAGAAACGCTCTTCGTCCAAATATGTAAAGTGCGTCACGGTTTTCCATATCATTCGTACCGTCCGCTCATGATGTGCGTTCTCCAGTGCATGCGCTCGCGATTTCTGACGCCTGCCCTCGCATCTGAACCAGCCTGAGCACCTCTGGGCCATGCATCTTCTCCACCCACTAACCCCATGCTGGCAAGGGAAAAGGCCCAACCTATTCGTATGTCGACAGCCTGCCAAATCTCATTTTCCATTTTTGACGCGTTGTGCAGAGTTTCGGCCAAGTGGCGGCACGGATGCATTGGTGAGCTCCGTTTTTTTGGTCAATGCGATGAGAGTTCGCTGGGGTTCGGGAGCTGGCCCGCATCGCAGAGGCAGTAGCTACTTGTTCGTACCGGCTTGTACCTACTATTTACCATTGCAATATATATTCCTTTCTCTGCATATTATTGGATTGGCGACCACTGCGAGCAAGAGCGCGAGCGAGCAGGGAGAACGGAAGCGAGCTGGGCCTGCTGGATAGTGTTCCATAGTACTTTCATAGTACTCGCTAGCACTTCCATAGGGGGGATGTAGCTATAGCGACTATGATGCTATGGATTGCTATCCAGTACTATCGGGAGCTATCCAGTATGCCGTGGTTTTCCTGATGCACCACCGGTATATTCCTTCAATCTCGGTCTTCATAGTCGAACTGACCGAATTGCAAGATGGTAGAAGGGCCGGCGGCACGATTAATGGTCCAAGAGGCGCTCCACGCGGTGCGCGGGGACGGAGGGCGTCAATTCGCCGTGAAGAAGAGATCCTTGCGTCAACTCGAAGAAGTGTCTGTACAATTGTTTTCTTGAATCTTGTTTATTGTCCATGTCCTGCGCATCGACTCTCCAAATCCTGTGCAATTGTTTCCCAAGCGCGTCGCTTCCTGGAATTAGTGGGCCGTCCGTGGGTCGCTTCGCCATGCTTCAACCCATGGTCGGTTTGGGCCGACTCCCGAGTGCAGCACAGCAACCGATAAGTAGCTGCGCTGCAAATCGCAATTATTACTCTTCCTTCCGTGATCCGAAGCGCATGCACTGGGTTGGACGATGTTTTCAATCCCTATCGTTACGCTCCTGGGGCGATGCATTCCCCTCCGTGCCTGCACAAAAGTGCGGAGAAGCTGCACCGCTTTGAGTCAATTTGACAGAACTGCTCTGATCTGCAGATGCGATCGAAAAGCGGACCGGCGATTGTCCGCGTTTATAAACGCATCGTTGCTCTCCTTTCCTACAGATCGCTTCCTCCTGTTCTTCACCAGAATGTCTAATCCCGACACGCGTGAATTGCCTCCAGGTATGCTTCAGAAACCAAAACTATTCGATCTTTAACCATGCCTCCGAAGGCTGGATCACCCAGTTCGACCCAAAGTTCGTTGCATGCGCTTGTTATCGATTGACCAAGCTAACCATTGCACTTAAGTTACAATGCATGGTGTGTGATGATGCACCTAATTCTAACACATCGCTCAAGTGACCAGGTTTTATGTCAATACTTTTGCGCAACCGCCCGTAACGGTGTGGACGCATCCGCTCGGGCCCCCGCCTTCACCCGGAGGAGCATACACCCCCCCATCGGGTCCACCACCGCCCGAGAATCGCGGCTACCCGGAGCAGCAGGGTGGTTATAACCCAAGCTATCAGCAGCCGCCTCCTGGCCAGTACAACCAGCCGCCCCAGCAATACCAGAGTCCGCCCCCGCCAGAGCAATCCAAAGGCGCGTTAACATAGTCTAGAATGATGCACCGTCTTATTCTTGAGCAGGTCTGCTGAGCGGAATGTTCGGCGGTCACTCTCAGGCCCAGGCTCAATCACCGCCGCCGCCGCCTCAAAAGCACGGGATCGGGATGGGCGGCGTCGCGATGGGTAATGCTGTGCTGTCCGTGTCTTGGCGACCCGCGACTAACGTGTTCACAGGCGCAGGGGGCTTGCTCGGAGGTGTGCTCCTTGCCGAAGCATATGAGCACCATGAGGAGAAGGAACGCCGAGAGCACCATCATCACGAAGGTGGTGGTCTTTTTTGGTCTCGAACGCCGCGAGGGTCCATTGGAGATGTTCCGCCACGAAGAGCGCCGCCGTGAGGAAGAACGCCGTGAAGAACGATTTGAGGAGCGCATGGAGCGCCGCGAAGAGCGTTTTGAAGAGCGCCTTGGGAGAGATGAGCGCCGAGAGGAACGTCATCATGAGCACCATCACGAGCACCACCGTTGGTGAGATGATGGTGAGGGCCATGGTACTTGCTTCTACTTTCTCGAGTTCTCGAGTCGTTAAGCCAGCTGACACCTCAGCACCGATGCAGGTCGTGGCATGTCTACGCTCGAAGAAAAATTTTCCTAGTCATGTTTATCATCTTGTTCCGTTTGTACTGCGATTGAAATTCAGATTTTTCGAGGAACCTCGCGAGGGACAATCCTGGCATAGACAGCAAAATGTTCACGATTCCGGGGTCCCGAGGTTTTCATCACTAGCCAGGAGTCAAACGAGGTTGAAAAGCTTCAGAAAAACTGCATTAGAGACAAATTGGAGTTGGAAGACAAGGACCAGAGGTGAGCGGGTTTAAGTTGGCTGCGGCACGTCGTGTCACTCGGTCACGAGTACTTGTGACTGACGTGACAGTATTCCTCGCTTCCCAATTCCTCGTATCGTACGACCGTGCTGACCATCTTTCGCGTATATTCGCGCTTCGCTCGCGCCAAATTGTACTATATTCACGCTGGCATCTGAAAGCCAATCCTCCGATTATTTCGAAGATGAAGACGCTGCCTTTTACGACGCCCTGGACATCATGATGGTCCTTCCTGGAGACGTTCCTGTCGCAGCGAACGATAAAACTGAGGGGAAAGCCAATGAGCCTGATCCTGATCCTGATAATAATTCTCAGTCCCCACCGCCTGGACAACCTCACCTTTCTCTGAAGCGGCGCCGCTACGAAGGTCTAGATCCTGTGGACGAAGGTATCTACGGTGTCTCTGATTTCGCCGGCTTCAAGCAGCGGAAGAAGGCAAAGTTGCAGATTCAGAATTCAGAAATCCATGCCACGGCGGCCCAAACGCAAATATTCAAGGGCATTACGGTTTACGTGAGTGCTAGTTCAATGTCTTGGGTTTTGCTTCATTTCGTAGGTGAACGGTTGGACCTCACCATCTGTGCAAGAGATTCGAACCCTCGTCATCCGTAATGGAGGAGTCTTCGAGCCTTATTTAAATAAACATTCAGTGTGTGTGTCGAAGACTTGTGAACTGCAACTTTCAATTTAGAAATACTCCGCAGAACTCATATCATCACTTGCACCTTGACAGAAGCCAAAATGCAAGAATTCAAGAAAATGAAGGTCGTTCGCCCGGAATGGCTCACAGAGAGTGTTAAAGCTGGTATTCTACTTCCCTGGACGAACTTCGTATTCTCTCAGACTGCACGGCCGAAGCCTGCGATCACACAAGCCGCCGCAACCGCGCCCGTGCTCGGTTTTCCGCAACATGCGCAGACCGTTGCGCCCGTGAACACGAATGCGAACCCGAGAACACTGAATTTCAAATCTGCAAACACCCCGGCTCGCCGGCCGCCCGTCCCTATACCCATTACAGTCGTTCCCATGCCCTGTTCAATCTCAGCCGATGCGTCACTTCCGGCTATCGAGGAGGTGGACCGGGACGTTTTAGATGCGCTTCCCACTGATATGCGACAAGAACTGGAGAATGCGTGGCGCCGTCGCTCCGAATCTCCATTTCCTGGAAAAGGCCCTGCAGCACCTCCTGTGCAACAAGCTTCTGGTTCATCTTCGCGCGCGCCGCCTTCCCGCCCATCTTCCCGCCCACCTTCTGCTGTCCCGCAGCGCGTGTTCCCTCAGCGAAGTACCATCAACCCCACGCGTCTGCAGCAAAACGCGCTGAGGCTCGCCCCCCGAAGCGGCGGCGGCGGGTACGTGATTGACAAGGCTTCTATTCACCCCAACCGCCCGCCCAATGCTTTCTTGCGGCCCACAGAAGCTGATCTGCGCGACCTTAACATCGACCCAGAGGTATTCGCCGCGCTCCCACGGGGGGTGCAACGTGAGCAGTTGACGGCTGCGCGACTCATCAAGACGAGAGGCGCTATCCCGGAGGTATCTGGCGAGCGCCTGATTCTGAAGCCAAAGAAGTACGTCCCGCCGTCGGACCTCTTTCGGCAGCCACCGCCGTACGGGAAGTACCCCGAGAAGGCGAAGTTGAGGACCCAAGGGAAGAACAAAGGCGAGAAGGTGTTTTTCACAGAGACGGACGATATTCAAAATCTGCTTGAGGCATGGGTCAATGCGTTTAAGAAATTCGAACCTGCGCAGAAGGATGTAGAGTTCTTCGCAAAGTTTCTTGTGCAGTCGGTGGATAGTGCGCGCTCGTCCGACACAGGGGTGGAGAGGGCGATTGCAATTGTAAAATGGTGGTTGGTGCTGTTGCGGCGGTATTGGGGTGACTACGAGCATTTCGAGGAGTTGGGATACGAGGTGGAAGACGCGAAGGTTGGGGAGGCGTGGTGGAAGGCGTTCCGGGACGTGAAAGAACGCATCGATATTGTAGCTCGTAAGAAATTTGGAGGGAAATTGTCCCTCCGCTGACTTTGTACCCATATCTTGTAGCATCTTGCATCTTGTAGCTCTGCAATTGTACCGTTGGATTTTAGATGTCTCATCGTCCACTAAATCCTCGCTGAAACCCTTCCATACTCCCCTCGAGATTGCATCGTCCAGTACGCTCAGGTGTTTGCGTCGAAATGCTTCTCTTGGAGTACAGTTTGCAAACTCAATCCAACGAAAGCAGATATTGATACCGCAAGGCGGAGGACAGCGATAAATTACATGCCGCGATTTTCGATATATGGAGTCGGGCCAGTGTCCGACTTCATTTCCTCCCTTTCCCTTTCCCTTTGCCCTTCTTGTCCTTCTCCGGGGCACTCAGCTCTCCAGCGCTCAACTCGGAGAACTCATCCCCGCTCGTCGCCGTTCCGCTCTTTTGCCGGGGGGTTTTGACCTTGCGGATGTGATGTTCCGGGATCCATTCCTCCTGGTATCCACCAGCGCCGGTGGCAGTAACAGTACCAACTGGAGCACTGACCGCAGGCTTCTTCTTCGGACGGGTTGACCGCTTCGGAGCGAATGCCCTGTACGCCACAAAGACGAGACCGCCAAGGAGGGCAGTCGCCACAATGTAGGTCGAGATCCTGCAGGAAAATAAGCATAAAGATAGGAACGGAGACAGTGGAGGACTGACATTTTGAAATCGAAGATGGAGAGCTCGGGTTCAACGACGGTTACGATGGAGTCGTAGGCCTCGACACGCAGCACAGAATCCTAAATGGCATGAGCATGCGCAAGGCTGCAGAATAGAGGTAACACACTTCGAAGGTGTGGTCCAGCCAGACAGTGAGACGGATGTCACCGGTCTACAATCAAGATGGTCAAAAGAAGCCGTCAAAGGCGAAAGAGAGAGCAACCTTGAATCTGGGAGGAATCAGTGCCAACAAATTACGGAAAGCAAAAAAAAACTCACTCGCTGAAGAAAGTAAACGGAACCTGCAGCTTTACGGACTCAACCAATGGAACTTTGTAGGCCAATGTAGTGAGCTATAGCTATAGTGAGCCAAAACAAAACAAAGTGGGCATGGATATGGCTTGCATTTTTAATGAGCGCTTCGTTTTGTACATTATACACGGCCCCGCCGACGGAAATGAGAGTGACGTTCTTGCCGGACTTGTTCTCTACCGTCAGCGTCATGGCATTCCTCTCGCCGTTGACAATGTCTAGTAAGTTGCCGGAAATTATTGTCTGCAAGGGTCAAGACATTGCGTGCCAACGTACGTCCAAACACATTGCTCTCTGGGAACGCGGCCGACGCAACCACGGGTTCAGTAGATGCTGGAGCTTCAGCAGCGGAGGCATCCTCTTCCAGGACCACTGCAAACGCAAACGCATTTTAAGTATAACCAGAACCTTCTCAGACGACCGTTGTACGAACCCTGGGACGAGAAAACCATCGCAGCTAGCGAGAGCGCAGTTCCGAGGATGAGATTGAAACGCATCCTAATCCTTTACCGAGACGAGAAACCAGGGAGTGAGACAGCAGGCAAGAGTTATGTTCTGAAATAGTTTGCGACGTGTTCGCTGACTAAGCCCATCGTAATCCCATCAGATGCGCCAGTTTTGGAAACTCAGCTTCCAATGCAGCATCTCAATTTTGAATTCTTGTAACCAGCTAGTGTGATGAATCCGATTTAATCTACTATATTACACGAATGGAAGGGTTTATGTACTTTTTTGGGGGCGCAGCTACAGATTAACCAGCTCCAATGCTTGCGCGCAAATTTTATCAACCGGCCACCGCTCACTTCGCCGTAATCCATGTTTTAAATCTAGCACATCTCCAACCTCGTCGCAAGCCCTGAGAATCGTGTCGATGTCCTCCTTCGTGTGCGCCGCCGAGACGCAGAACCGCACACGCGAAGTCACAAGAGGCGTTGCGGGATACGCAACCACCACGACAATGATGGGCGTTTTCCTGTCCTTCATCAACCAGTGGAACATGTTCATCTTGCCGGTATTGAATAGCAGAAGGGGGACGATCGGCGACGCGGGGTGTCCATATGTGATGAATCCCAGTTTTATCAGGCCCTGATGCAGATACCGCGAGTTGAAGGCGAGACGGCGCAGTCGCGAAAGACCTTCAGTTCCGTCGGACAGGGATGGGGGAAGGGATAGCCATGTCGGAAGGGAGGATGCGAGGGCGGGTCCGGGATGATGATAGGTTTCTACCTCGAGTGGCTGTCTCAAGGTGGAGGAAGAGCTGTTTGAGCTTTGAAGTGTAGGTGCAGAGACACCCATTATGCTCGCCATGCTCGCAATGACTTGGGTCAATACCGGTGGCGTCATGGCCTCGGCGTACGGGCCAGCATGCCCCCGTATTCGGAGGCGGTCTATTAAGGATTTATTCCCTGCGATGTAGCCGCCGGCGGCGCCGAAGGATTTTGTGAATGTGCCCATGAGGATGTCTATTGATCGTGGTGAGATATTGAAATAGTCGGCTACACCTCGGCCGTGGGGTCCCAAGGCACCGATGGAGTGCGCCTCGTCTACAAAGAGATAGAACTAGCGAGCATGTCAGCATATGTCGTTGAAATAAGAATAATCAGACAGACTTTATATCTTTTCTTGAGTTCCATGATCGCAGGGAGATTCACCATTGTCCCCTCCATACTGTAGAGTCCCTCCACTATGAGGAGAATCTTCTTCCACGGACGGTGAGTCTTCGACTGGCCTTGACTGATCGCCTCTCGAAGCAAACTCTCCAAGTGCGCCATATCGTTATGTTTGAACATCTGGACATTGGCACCACTCAGACGCACGCCGAAACGGATAGATGCATGATTGAGTTCATCAGAAATGACCAGGCAGCCCTTGCTAACCAGCGAAGGTATGAACGCCGAATTTGTTGCCTAACATAGGCCTATCAGACCGGCACAAGGAATGCATCGAAGCAGCAACTCACAAATCCCATGGAACTTATCAGGGCGTCTTCGGTTCCGACGAATTTGGCAACGAGGGCCTCAGCAAGGACGTGGAGATCGCTCGAACCCCCCTCCAGACGCGATCCACACGAGGATATGCCATGCTCTCTGATTGAGGTCTCCACAGCGTCTGCGCACCCTCCTCTAGCCTGTGCAAAGCCAAGGTAGTTGTAGGACGAGATATTGAGAGCACGTGTGCGTGTTCCGGTGAAAATTTGGTGGTGGTTGTAGTCGGGGGAGATGCGATCCAGGAGCTGGATCGTGCGGCCAGCAACACCAGTTACTGGTTGCGAGAAGCATTCGTCCATACGCCTTTTGAGCCGGCGGGTGTAGAACGAATCAAAGTCGGAATTGAGTGGGGCGTATCCCTGTAAACTCGTCAAGCACTGAAGACACAGTCGCGCTGGATTCCTCACATTACTCGGCATGAGATGTCGATAAGATGCTGGTCGAAGACGTTTACCGACAAAGTCGCGGAGGTGTCCCAGACATATAAGAATAAGATAACTGATGTACGTCGAAAGCAGGATATAGTAAGGTGGGTCTTGGTCGACGTGGCCGGGCACAGGAGCGCCAGTCCAACGTGAAATATAGCGATAGTCCAGGTTAGAGCAGTGGCCAAATTCGGTGTGGACAGTCGAGAAAACCTCGGATGAGTTTGGGGGAGCGGCTGGGAGAGCTAATCCATCCGAATTGTCCATTTCCATGTCTTCTTCGTGAAGAATAGTGTCCTCTGAAGAGGAGGTAACGGAAGACGAGAGTGACAAGGCAGGCGTCGCGGTCGGGGGAACGCCGCTAAGACTGTGGGTTTCCGTCTGGCCAAGAGCAGAAAAAATAGGACGTTATGGGCGTCGCAGACCGCGACGGAGCCTTTTTCTTAAACAGAGACATGATGAAGGCAAGTTTTGGCTCAATGGACGTATGATGGATCACCGGTCAGCACGTGATGGGCCCCTATCTGTCAAACCCCGCAATATTCCGCCAGCATTTGAACTTGGTTTGAACAATTTCTACATGGTACCGGCCATTGATCTAAAATGGGTAGTCGACTTGGACAGTACCCGTTTTTACAAGGAACTCAGATGCCGCTTATCTACAAACAAGTAGGTCCCGGTGGGCCCACCGATGACTCGGCGGCCGGATCAGCAAACCATTGCAAGAATTTGACGAATGCGGATTGAAAATTTTCATGAGAATACATATTCACTTCTCGTCATGATCGCGCCCGTGCGCTTTGGAAGTTGATAGATTCGAACCAGCCCATCCAGCATACCCGCGGCCGCAGTTCGGCAAACGTAGAAATATAGTTCACGACTGCAACTGAGCATCGCAGTTGTCGTTAACGTTGTTGTATTTTTCCGCCGCTGGGGCATTATACTCGATCTGCTGGTCCATGAACACTTCCACTCTCTACATTTGCGTCAATTGGGATGGTCCAATCCAGGAAGGAAAAGAAACAGACCGCAGGTAATTCAGCCATATCACTGCCAGATTGCATCTTGCTGGTTCCGGAAGTGATCTGGAACGTACTGCGGTTTGCTGATGGGCGGGTTAAACGGATTCCCATCGGCCTGTGTCGGTGGCGATACCAGTTTCGAAGGTTTAAGCTGTTCACCTGATATTGAGTCAATTGAATCATGATAATACGATGCGACCCACGTAGCGAGGATGGAATTGGAGAAAACTGATGTGAAGGAAAATTATTATTTGCATGAAGGCTGCGGGAGGAAACCTCACGCTTCGAGACCGTGAAGTAGAGGCCCGCCCAAACGAAATTTTGGGGCATAGCGAGGAACTAGGGAGAATGTCACGAAAATTTTGCCATGCAATAGCAATATACCATACACATGCAATAGTGGCGATAAACATGGCGCCTCAAGAAAACAGTCAGGATTTTGGATTGAAACAACTTGAATGCGGCTCACAAGTAAGAATGCCGTCATTTATGGTGAATATTACAACAGCGTCAACCATCTCTTGTGTCCTGAGTACGACACACTGGACTTAGAACCAGACCAGAAACTCTGCCAAAATCCACGTACGCCATATACCCTTGCTTGAGGTCGCGGAGGTAATAGTATCGTGCCGCAGATATGAAAATATCTGTAGCGACTGAAACTGCCATTCCACGTACGATGGCACCCTGGATAATGAATGAGCGTTGTTTAATATCGGATTCCTGTGAAATGCAAACTTGGGCACGAGCTGCCAGAGCAGCCCAGTTCTTGATTATTAACCTAGATTGAATCAGCCAAGCCGAGGTATCAAGTAAGATGCAACTTGCATTTCAATAGCTGCGTCTGCAGTTTTCTTAACGGACAGAGAGTTGACCTTTTCAAGTTTAGCACGCACATAAACCCAGTCCTGATCAAAATTTTGGAGCGGATCAGCGAAGCCAAACCGGTCAGTTGCAACTAACATACCTGTTCTTGCTAGAGACAACAAGCACTGAATCAAATTGAATTTCTTTGTAACGTGCAGAAGGAAAGCAGAAGCATACAATCGGCACGGTGAGCCACCAGTTGTACTTGCTCACTGGCCAAGTTCAATAGTGAGGTCAGATAAAATATAACGTCTACTAACTCTTGTGTATCCTCCACGCATAGAAGCTGTACGTCCAGTTTATTAGTGCGCCATTGGTATCGACAAACATACATATTGGCATTCAGCGTGGCAATCAACGTGAGCATTATGTTGACCTGAAATCATTTTCAATCAGCAGAGGTGGTTCAAGAAAAGTCTGATAAGTACCGGGAATCCTCTGTGAATACCTCTTATGAAACTGGCATTTCGCTAAACAGGGAGCACGTACGAGGTTATCTCAAGTAATATCGCTGGATTGTTGAAATTCAGGATAGCATACTGCCAAACCGTTATGCAGATCGCTATAGTGTGTCCAGTGTCGGTGAGCCTGGTGGAACATGAACACTGTGCATTCGTATGGATGAATTCCGCACCAAATCCAAGCAACCTGTTGGATGAGCGTCAGATTGAACATGCACAGCACGAAAACAAACGACGCACCAAAAGCTTATACGGAAGGGTGTCGAGAGGAAAGATCTGGAAGTAGAGAAATGTCTGAAAGCCCACTATGGCCGACAGTCTTTTCGGAATCAGCATCCCTTACGAAAAAGACTGGGAGACGCTTTCGCACCCCACAGCGACCATCCCGCCTGCGATAAATGCCCCGAGGGTCAGGCTTATGCTGTCAAGTCCTTCTATCATCTTGAGAGGGTTTGGGAGAAGAGAGTCGACGGTCTGGCTTTATAAATAGGTAGGTTGGGTGCGCCAAGGCGCACACCAAAAAAGGTTACATATAAAGCCATCTTCCATGACCGATCATCACAGAATAGAAGAGAACTGCAGATAAAATGTGATGAGAAGGATCTCAAATAAGGAATTTCAGGACAACTCACCTATCCTCACCATTACACGAAGTGCAGGTGAGACGCACTCGAATACTTCATCCCAGGTGTTTCTGCTTATTCCCCTAATCGTAGTCTCAGTTTTTTCGGATGCGATGCGGGAAACAATTATCATAACGCTGGGAGCAATTAGATTTATTTGCGGAATGAATGCTTTGCTGCAAGGCCTTCTTTACCACGAACTCAATCCGTCGTGGCTCCTGACCACGATCATGTTGCTAGCTGTCGTATAGCTAGTGCGGGAGTCGTGAATACGGTCGCGTGTGACTATGTTCCCTGAGATTTGTGCATTCAGCTTGTTGATCGATAGCTTCCGTTTGAATGGCGAAGTTCACCTTCAGTGTAAACGAAATCTGCTGTTGGCCTCCCGACCACAGCAAAAAATATTTTTGGTGCTTGAGAGCGCAACGGGTCCAGGGCCCCAGAAGAAACGGAAGGTCAGCGAGCTGGCCACTGGACCCGCATTTTCGAGGTCCCTGCGGTGTGATGGCGAGTGTATACTCGTTTCCACGCCACACTATGCGTTTCGACGAGGTTTGCTGTGTCTGGGAAGGAAGCAGACCAGGTATGAAAGCCAAAGTTTCAATTCCTATTTTTGACTGTCCATCCGGCACCTCGATGGTTGTCAATATACCAAGTAACTCAAGGAAGGATAGCCCAAGGACCAAGGGTGCTAGATTTGACAAAGCTTTCACGAAAGCGAATACTTTGCTGCCGAATGACCAACCCATCCAAAAGAACGATAAGCTATCTTGATTATGGCACCACGATGGGCGGGCACATCCTTGGATCGACAACGACTGCAGCCAATTTCAACGTGCCAGGTATTCTTCCGGGGCGTAGAAATGTGGAACGACGTAGGCCGGAAGTTCGAGACGTGATTCTGAACGATTATCTTCAGAAAGTCGAGAAGAGAGGCTGAAACGAGCCTAGGCCGGAAGGCCTTAGCGGGATGTCATTGAATTTGGGCTGACTAATATGGTGAGACTCGGAGCTAGAGGCGGGAAAGTGAAACTAATGCGGGATAGCTGCGGCGGAGACTACGAGATGTTTACGCTTTGGGATGAATCAGAGCCGGGTCGAATTTTGAGAGCAGGAGTGATCACGTTCACGTGATGATTTCACTCTCTTCTCGCGTACTTGCCAAGCATTGCAAAACGGTGATCAACGCGTCCAATGGCCTTGAAACCTCTTCGATACACGATACCCGATACCGCAAGAGTGCCATGGACTGCTGCCCAGGAAAAATCCATCTCGCACGAGTTCCCGTTGAATGTCCAGAATGAATCTTGTGAAGACTTTGTTGCACGTACATATTTCCAGTTTCTCTGGCTTCCAGAAGTGAGTTTGTTCTCATATACCAAGTTATTCTGAAACTGGCCAGTCAATAATGCCACTAAATCTCCTTGTGCCGTCGTTACTGCGCGTTCAAACTCCCGACGCGACGCGTCATGCAATGCTCGAACGCCTTCTGTTGACAACTCGCTCTGTGACGAACAAATACCACGTCGAGCTTCCGTATATACTCGCGAACGGGGGTGGGCAGGGGGAAGAAGAGGAAAGCATAATGTGGTTTGCTGTGACGCACGAGAAGAGCGAGAATGAGCAGGATGAGGATCCGTGGCTGAACGATTCCTGGCGATCCAAGTGGATGGATCGCATGGAGCGCAGAGAGTGAACCACACCTCTCCTCTACTACTTGTATCTGACGCGACAAAGGGTGCAGGTCCAAATATTGCTCTACTTGCTCAAATTGTCGCTCCCCGGTCTACCCGACGTTCCACTCGACGTCTCCTCCCCCAGCAAAAAGCGGCGCAAGATCGGAGAGCCGCGCGCGCCGTCCTTGGAAGACCGACTAGAGGCGTTCATGGACAAATTGTCCATGTGGCAGCTCGTGAACACCCTGGACCAAGGCATGCTACATCGCAAAGAGGATCGCGACTGGATGCAGGTGTTTTGCGAGGACGTAGTGGAGCCTAGGTACAGTTTACCGGTAATTTCACTACTAGTGCTAAATGGCAATAGGTTTGGTGGCTCCCTTCCCGCACAAATCGAACTCCTCCGGTCCAAGATCTTCCCACACTCGCCGTTCTCAGACTCGTCGGATTCCGAGAACGGGCGCGCGACCTCTCCGGATATACCGACCAAACGCGCGCGGGGCTCATCCATTTTGGAGGTGAAAAAGACGACATTGGAACCTGCCCGATCGCGCTCTCGCTCCCTTTCGGTCACCTTGGCGGAGGAGAGGGAGCGCGAACGTGAAGGCAGCGTCGGCGCGAGGAAACGGCTCAATCGCGAGGTCAGCATGAAGCGCGCTTTCAAGCCTCGAGAGCGGGATAAAGTCGACATCGAGCGAAAGGAGAAGGAGAAGGCCGAAGAAAAGCTTCGGGCAGAGGAAGCCAGGTTGGTGGCGATGAAAGAGAAGGAACCGAGCTTGGGTGTGACACTCGTGGATGCAACCCCGGTGAAATCCAGGACGGCGAGATGAGGTGCGCGAGTGAGAGTCGTCGGAATTCATTTTGTTTGTATTGTTTACATATCTGAAGCATCGACCCTAGTGAAAATGAATCGTGTTTCCTGATAGCGCAGAGGGACCGGTACGGCCAAAACCGAAGGTCAGCGAGCTGGTCACTGGGATCCGCGTTTTCGAGACTCAACATCTTTCCGGGACGGACATCAAAGCTCTGGCAGTTTGCCGATACTTTTGACTGGCCATCTGGCCACCTTGATGGCTTTCAGTGACAAAGGAAGAACGACCCAAGGACCAAAGGCACCAGATTGGTGAGGCTTTCACGAGAGAACGAATATTTTGCTGCCGAATGTCCAAAACCGATGTAAAGGACCGGTATCTTGATCATGTCGCCGGCGCCACGATGAGGCACACACTTGGACCGACAACCTTACGGCTTTGGCCAATTTCTCGCTCGGCATCATTCTGGGGCGTAGAAATTGGAACGACTAGAAAAAACGGCTTCATGTCATGGCCGAAAGAAGAAAAGCCGTGTTTACCTTTGGTTTGCCTTCCGTCAATCTAACACACCACCAATTACATTGCAACTTGGATGTTTTCAGCTTCATAGGATTTCTCTGCTCCTACTTGACTACTTCGCTCGTTATTTTTTTTTTTTTCATATCTCGCACCTGCACCTTTCCTGCCTCCCGCCGAATTTTCTAGGTCGTATCTTCTCGACCCCAAAACACCCGCGCCATAAATTCAAAATGCCGACAGTGGAATCTCGGGTGATAACAAATATACACCATTGACGGGAAGAAAGACCCGAACTTCAACGAGGACTCTCGGAAGAGCGGCCCTGCTAGAGAAACTAGCGGCTCTAGCCCAAATTCATGACCCGTTACCGTGGGGTCTCGGCCAGCGTGGAGTAGGAGCAATTTCCGCAACGCCGCGCATTAGCACCCAAGGAGGGAACTATAACCAACGAGAACCACAAACGAGCCAATCGCAGGGACAGGACAAGGGGCAGGGCAGCAGCAGGGACACCGGAATATATCCACCCGGAGATGTATGTCCTTTGCGGAGGGCGTCGTTGCAGCATTATTGTATTTTTCCCGATTCGTACAGAGTACTGAGCATACGTTGGAGTTTACCCAGACGAAACTCGGCTTAGCCTTGAGGCTGGCGAATCAGCAGTAGAGCCATGGCCTAGTGCGGAGCGGGCGCGGAAACTGGTCTTCGGGGCGGGGCCGGATCGCTCTAGTCTCAGAGCAGGGTTGTGAGCTGTAAGCGGATGCAACGGATGAATTGTTCAAGGGTGGAGGTCTGGCTGCTTACTACAAAGAAGAGTCAGAACAGAGTGGAGATATTGATCTCGCAGGCTTATTTATCCTCGAGCTCGCAGCGAGATTATGGTCATCGGCGGAACGTCATTGGCGATTTGTCCGACGATTGGTAAATATAATGAAGATCTGCGCCGTCGGTGGTGGCAGTGGGGAATCAGGCTGGAGTCGGAGGTAGGAGGCAGTGGTGAGACTTGGAGTAAGGCGGGTAGAGGGCGGTAGAGTGAAACTGTAGGGTGGCTACGGTGGGAAGATACGAGAGAGTACGGCGTCACCCAGTGGATTTGCGCTTTGGGAAGGAATGGAAGCCGGTAATTTGAACGGGAAGGCGGTGCCACCGGTTATCCGTGCTGTATTGGATTCGCAGTGATGAATGCGGGAAACACAGCAAATCCGAGCCAATCCTCCAGAACTCGCCGCTCAGCAGTGGCACGGTTGTAGCGGATATGCACCTCCTTGAAGCCAGGGTATTTGCAAACTGTGGATGAATGGAAGCCGGAAAATTAAGCAGCAAGGCAGTGTGGGGTGCAATATGACTGAGTTGGGACCCGCGGGGAACGGAAGAATTCGCGGAATTGCCTAATCCAGACCCAACTCCAGGACAGACTTGTACAGAATGGTGCGTTAGTCCAACGGGTGTAAATTCGCAGACCTGCTGACGAGGGCAGTCTTCCGAACTGCGGTACACTGCAAACACCCAGCTAGAACACCGTAAGCGCTTCGCCGAGTAAAAGTGAATTTGGACTAACATGGAAGATGCGTGTCAGTGCACGCCAGGTACACCGGTACAGGTGGGTGGTTCCTTGCTCGTGCTCGTACTCGGCACTGCTAACGACGAGAACGCGATAGGACACGCGGACTTGTCCAAGTAGTGAGTTTCGAATTCGTTGTCATGCTTGAATTTTTTTGATGAACATTGACCCGCGTGTAGCGATTGGGTGACGCACCAGCACCGCGACACGCTGGCGTCGATAGTCGGGCACCCGACGTTGACGTCGTTCCTAGCCATTGCAGACGGCGAATCCAAGGGCCGAGTAAAGTTCGAGATGACTGAGGTGAGTTTTAGCGCTGCTTTGTTCAACAATGGCGTTGTGCTGAAAGCGAATGCAGAAAATGCTTCAGCCGTGTGGCCCGCCCCCGCGAAAAGACGATGATTAAGGGTCCATGAGAGAGTTCTGAGATTAGAAGACGCTGTACTTTGTTCCCGAAGAAATAGTCCGATCCGTGTGTGATAGACATATCGGAAATAGAAACCCATCCAAAGCGCATAGTCTCTTTGACCGGAACGACCACCATTGTCTCTACTGCTATTCCCATTTCTATCCTACGGTGGCCACAAGCGCTGCCCGAGCTCTTAAATGGCCGCAATGGACGTCGCCCGCTCGCTTTCCCTTCAGCCTGCTGCCACCCAAGACTCGTTGCGCCAGAAAGCAGCCAGCCCAGAGCCCCATTACAGACTATCTAGACTAAACCCACCCGTATCCCTACGCCCGCCATCCGTTATATCTCGCTCCGTTTCCGCAGGGATGACCTTTTCCTTTAAGAAGGAAAAGGACAAGGACCGCGAAAAAGATGGTAGAAGACACCCAGAAGCACCCTCGCCGGACGAACGGCCCCACAGTCGCTTTGCATTCACCCTGCGGAAAAAGGTCTCACTTGCGTCGCTCCTGTCTTCCACGCCAAGTCCGGAGGAAAGCGCGTCCTCGTCGCGCACCTCGTCGACTTCAAGCGCGCATGGCCCGACGATTGTGCCACCCATTGAGGCCCTCGCACCGCCAAGTCCAAGCGCACAGTATGACTCGGACGAAAGTGACGCGGACGAGGACGTCCATGCACCGGACCGGTTCGTTAAGAAGAATGCATGGCGCAGCCGCCACAAGATGAGACTTCACCCGTATCCGGATGTCCCTTACATGCAGGCTTACGATCCTGTCGTGCTCGAAAAGTTCGTCGCATTTTTGTGGAAATAATTGATTTTTTAATGCCGCCATAGCGAGCGATACACGCACTACCTCCAGCGCCGACTTGCCCCCATCGACTCCCCGACGTTCCACAATTACCACAACTCTCCCCCCGCCAGTGTCCTTGATCTCGGCTGTGGAGCCGGCCTCTGGCTTCTCGATGCAGCCCGCATGTGGCGCACAACCCAATTCGTCGGCCTCGACCTCGTCGATGTCGCCCTCCCTGCTTTCGCCGATGGCGCGGTCCCAAACGTCCGCCTCGTCCGTGGCGACTTTCTCAAATACGCGCTGCCGTTTCCCGACCGCCAGTTTGAGCTCGTTCGCATGGCGAACCTCTCCCTGTGCATCCCATTTCAGAAGTGGGAGTACGTGTTACGCGAGGCAGCGCGCGTCTTGGCTCCGGGTGGACGGCTCGAACTCGTGGACGACCAGACGTTCTTCCCCTACGGGGACGCGCCTGTCGAGGAGGCGATTGGTGCGGAGGCTGACTCCGAGGCAGACAACGATCTGTTATCTCCGACGCCGACAGTGCAACCCGCAGTTCCGTCTCCTGCAATACGAGACGCGTTGTCGCCTAACACGCCAACCCCGCGTGTCCCCCCATCTACACCCGATACGTCCGCGTTCTTCGACTCGGATGACGAGGAGGAGGATGACGACGTCCCGCAAACGAGCAGCGACTCGGATGAGTTGCAGCCCACAACACCCGACTCGGCCTCCGAACACTCCTCCTCCTTCACTGACGCCGCCTCGACCCTCGTCGGGTCTGAGCGCGGCTCCGTCGAATTGAAGAAGCTGTCGATGTCCTCTGTCACGCCCCCCGCAACTGGACTATGAACCCATACACGTCGCGCGGCCGTTCAGCGGCATCGAGCACCTAATAATATCGATCCCGCCTCCAGAGTCGCTTGCTGTCGTCGATATTACCGTGGACGGAGAAAGCGAGGATGAGATACCACCGACGCCTGTCCCGGTACGCGCCCTGCCTCCGCTGCCGACACCCACGCCGACACCCACGCACACCTCCTCTTCCTCTACGTCCTCCACCGCCACCTTTAGCGTGCCCACCGCTCCCACATCATCCCAACCCACCCCCCACCTCAAACTCCTCCCCCGCCACGCCCACGTTCGGCACCTTCGCACCCACTTCCACAGCAAACTCCGAATCCCCCGCCTCCGGGATTGATCCGAGCACGCCAATAGCAGAGGCGTCCTCTGGGCCATGGAGCAGGCAGCGCGCCGCGTCGCGCGACTTGGAGCGGGTGTTTGAGCGAATGCTGGCCAGGAAATACGGCATGCATACGCGGCCCGCGGACATGCTCGTGCCGGTGCTTGCACGGGTATTTTGCGGTGGGAATGGGAAGGGACGAGAAGCCGCGGGGAGGGTAGAGAAGCCTGCGAGCATGCATCTGAAGCTCGCGCCGGTGGGGATAGAGGGGCGGCAGGGGGTGACTGTTGTAGGAGAGCCGGAGACACCGACGCGGGAGGGAGGAGAGCGGGAGCATTAGGGAGAGGGATGGGAGGAGTCCAAAGCCGTGGATGAGCACGATTGAGCCAGAGGGCACTCCTGGGCGGAAGGGGCGCCCAGGCAAACTGCCGGAGCCAACACCGTTCCCGCAGGGCGTCAGTGCCAAGGCGGCAGAGCGTCTCGGCATTGCAGTTGGTGGTCCGGGCGTGGCCCAGACGATACGCCGCCCGCCAACGACGCTGTTTGAGAGTCCCGAGGGGAGCGAGGAGGAGGACGAAGCGGAAGAAGAGACGGATCAGCTCAGCGATCAGGACGAGGTGGGATCGCCTACGAGTCCGGCTGGAGGCAGCGCCAACGGCAGCACGAACAATCTGCTGTTGGGACGAGGGGCGTCGACGTGGGTGGCACCGGACGAGTGGGCCGCACCGCCCCCGCCGTCGATTCTGTCGAGGGAGAATAGTCGGAGTGGGACGCTCTCGCATGCGGTGAGCAGCAGGACGATCACGGCGTCGAGCAGCTCACGGACGATCACGGCTGCGTCGAGTTCGAAGACGGTGAAGCAGCTCGGGCTCGATACGCTGTTTCCCCCGCCGCCCTCGAAGTCTAACCCGCCGACCCCGACCCATTTAACACACTCCCGCGGCGGCTCGACCGTTTCCAACCCTCCCACGCCGACCCTTCTAACACACACCCGCGGCGGCTCGAACGTCTCTGCGACCTCCATCGTCTCGTCTGCCTCGTCAGGCGCGTATTCCGATTCTGACCCAGGCCCGCTCCGGTTCAGCTCGGGGCGCGCGCAGCACCCGGGCCTCCTGCTTTGGCCCTCCACCTTCATTCCGCTCAGCCCACAGGAGCTCGAGATGCACGCGACGAAGCATGTGCAAACGCTCCTCGGTTGCAAGCCCGCATTGGCGGAATACGTCGCGAGTTTTGTCGATCCCGAGACGGGTGCGCGGGTTGTCAGCGATGAGGAGTTTGCAGATGCGGTGTGGGAGTATGAATGGTTAGTTCCTTCTCTTTTCGCCCTTGATATGAGACACCGATGACTGATTTTGTTCTTTTTTGTTTCATCGTTTAGCTTCCGCCGCCCACGCTTCAACTGGCCGGAGCTGCCCGAGAACCGATTAGAGGCGGAGGAGGTAGCGCTGGACGTACCGACGCCGGCGTCTGCAAAGAGTATGCAGAATGTGGGGCTGCCGCCTCGCACACCGACTACTCCAACCCCGATTGCACTGGAGACGGCGCCCAAGAGTGCGAGAGAGCCGCGGCCGTTTTTGCCGCACGAACTCACACATGTGCGGACGTTTCGCATATTTAGCGCTGTCAAGGGCGGCCTGGTGTCTGCACCGCCGCTCGCCGCCTTGCCCCCTCTAGGCGAGGTTGCATACCTCGTACTCATTACGATCCGACCCCTTCCGCTTTCACAACTCGCCTCCCTCTGTATCTGTTTCATCCGCCCTGCACTCACTCGTCGTCGCTCCTTACGACCCGCACCGACCCACGTACGCTCCCTCACGACATCTTCTTTTCCCTCTTGTCTTCCATTCTTCAGTTTCCTACATTGTCCTCACCGCATCTGCATGTTTCGGCGCACGCTCCTCTCGCACTCTCATTTTATCTCGTTCCTGTCTTTTAAGCCATTTTCTCCTCTCACACGCACGCATGTATCAGGAAGAGAAAGGCATTATCTTATTTGGTTATCATGATGAATCAGTGTTAGTATACATACAGTACATAGTACATTAGGTAGCATAGTGTAGAACGGAATGGAATAAATGGAATTTTTGAATTTTAGTGGCGCGTGAATGTTAAGAGCTCGCGGGTGTCCATGTGAGTTGACGAACGTCAGTTTCATTTCGCTATCTCAGATCTCGCAGACAGCAAACTGAGTGGCATACCGCACATAGTACAGGCTCACACTTGAAAGGTTTTGCCCTAAATATATAATTAATTCCGCCAGTAAAGATCGACATTATTTATTCTACAAAGGAGGGTGGGTCTAGACGGGAGCATATTTTGGAAATTTCAATTGGATCCACTCGAAGATGAGCCCTGTTCCGGTTCTAATGCCGGTCGGCGTAGATCCTTGCTCCCTCGCGACCGCCCACGCTCCTCCTCGTCCTCTGACATTGGCGCATTAAACCCTGAAAGCGGGCTTCGCACAACCACCATCGCGATAAAGGCTGCAAACAGGACGCAGTTAACAGCGACGAACACGGCCTTGGGATATGTCGCGACTGTGCCACTGTAGATCAGCCCAAAGAAGAGCGGCTGCAAGCAAATATATTAGCCGCAGAACAATGAAGAAAAGAAACTAGATCCATACACCGAGAATCATCTGCCCGGCAGCCTGCAGGAGCGCGATGGCGCCAAACAGCTTCCCCGTGCTCGCCTCGGCGGGTACGGCGTCTGATGATGCCGAGTCGGCTTCGAGCAGTGCGCGGGCTTGGAGGATGCAGAGCGCGAGACTTTGTGTGGAGGGGATCAGGCCCGTCCCCCAGCTCGATATTGAGCTGGCGACCACGAAGAGCGCTTGGGAGGTGGCGAACTGCGAATCAGAGGAGGAGGTGAGGACGAGGACGTCGTCGCGCAACAGTGGGGCCGGAAAGAGAACGACCGCGGCGTTCGCGGCGAGCTCGATGCAGAGGGAGACGCGCGTCAGGTTGATGTCGAACTTCATCTCGCGCTTGAGGTGGGCTTTAGTGGGCTGCTGTTTTGCGGCGGGTACGCCAGAGGCGGCGGGCTGCGTTTTGGGTATGTTCGACTTTGGTTTGAATCGCGCAATAACCCCTGGTGAGGTTGGGTTAGTATATTTAAAGGATGGAGAAACGCGCAGGGGGACAAACATGGCAAGGCAAATAACAAGAATACGGCTCGTCCGCCACCCATGAACGAGATGTAGTACGAAAGCTCGACGGGGTCCCAGCCGTAGACGTGTGTGCCATACAGATATTTGACTTGATAAAGGCCCTGCGAAAACATGTACGAGAAAAGGGTAAAGGTCACTAGCGTCAAGCTCCAGTCTCGCCGTCTCTGCGACGACCCGGCGACAGGAATGGACACGGGGAGGAAAACTGCAAGGGGGGCTGAAAAAATCCCTGAGGAACCCGAGTTTGCGTGGATCGCGCAATGTTGCATTGCCTGCATCGACCATGCGAGCAGATGCACGGTCCCGCTGCTCTTTGGTTACCGACTCGGGGATAACGAACAGTACGAGAGCAAAGTTGACGAAGGAGCAGATTGCCGCGACCCAAAATACAGAGGTTACTTGGCCCATGCCTCCTGCACCGCTGAACAATGCAAAGGGATGGCTAATAACCCACCCTCCGATTAGCGGCCCCAGCTACAAATTATTTGAGAATCTTGAAGCTGGAGTCGAACAGCCGGCACATACACTAAATCCAAGAAAGAACATCCCGGTGAAAAATGAAAATATCGAGGCTCTGCTTCCGCTTTCAGTGCAATCTGAGATGTACGCCGTTGCTCCGGACTGAATGGTTGACCAGCCACCAAGAATACCCTCGAATATAGGGGCCAGGAGCACCATTGTGACTCTGTGGGAAGCAAATGGAGACTCTGGAGCGGAAGCAAGAATGAAGAATGAATCCTGGAGAAGTAGTAAGTAAAATAAAAGCATCGGGATGAAAGTAACTGACCGAGAGAAACCAACCGAACGTGGCAATGGCAAGAATCTTTGTCCGACCGAAACGCTCGCCCATGTGCCCCCACCAACCCGTCGTCAATGCACTGAGCAGGCCGGATGTAATGCTAAACAGTGTCTGGATACGAGCTGCACCAGATTGCACGCCTGCGTCAGACTTGCATCGACGTGACCGCTCATTAGGGTCGGTGTGATTGAAAGCGGCGTTGTCGAGAGGACTGAAAAATGAGATCCAAGAGGGCTGCGGAGCATCGTAATAAAACGGTGCATCAGGCAGCGAACTCGTTGGAATGAGGGACCGGCGCTCAAGGGAGGTGCAAGACACCTGGGTGAATACCTCCACCCGAGGTGATAATGTCATTCCGCGCTGTCCAGAATAAGTTGAACGTATGTGTCAAGATCTGCACGCGACTTACAATGCAAGCGGCCATGATAGCGAACTGCACGAGCCTACAACGCGTATATAAGAAATATATGACCAACGACGATATTCTCACCATAGTGGGCGCGCGCTATACCAAGATTTCTTTTTGGGAGTAGATGGCGAATTGGCCAGAAGAGGTTCCCGTTCGCCGTCACCAGAGACGTTGTTGGGTTCCCTGCGGGACATGGCAGAGAAAGAGAAGGATGGATCAGTAAGCCCGCATTGGAAGTTGTAGTAATTACCCGTTCGGACTCGGAGTTGGGATGTGGGATCAGAATTGGCTCAGCGACATGACATGAATAAAGTTTTTTCTCTGAGAACTCCGCGATTTGGCTTGCTCTTACCCACAAGTTCAGGCATATGTCTACATGATCATGGAAGGATACAGTCTGCGGACTTGATTCAGCACCACCTGAGTACAAGGACCCTACACCGAAACTCACCCTAGATACAACTGCTCACTGCCGGAAGTCCGTGTTCAGGGAGGTCAAAATTCGGTCAAAAAGTCGATGCAATTTCCACCGCTGCTTCGACTTTCCAGCGAAACTACGTCATTTCGTGCTGGCCCATCGAGAACTTCTGAAACTTGCTTTGAACCGCCGGAGCTGTGTGTGGGCTAAGGGTTTCAAAGCTCGAAATTGGAACACTCGTCGTGATCGTTGAGGCTGAAAATCAAGAACGTTTGTGTGTGGAGCGATATCGAGTAATCCGGGGCGGCGCCCGGTCCCATTTGTTGGCGCATCAAAAGTGCTGAATTTACAATTTCATTTATTCGCACCTCGCTGCTTTGTTGTGCCTCAAGGCGCATTACTTGTCCAGAAACCACCATGATCGTCTCAGGCGACAGCAAAAATCCTATAATTCTGCCGCCACCAGAAACCGAAATTGTCGATTCGGAGGTTCCCCAGGCTCAGGTCTCCACGGAGATCCTTCAGCCTCAGAGTCCTGGAAGCAGCCAATCCAATGAGCCTCACCCCTCCACCTTACACTGAAACGGCAGACCCAGAAGTGACGGATTTTCCAGCCGCCATGAACACGCCCTCTTCCAATATAAGCGAACAGGAATGGAATGAAAAGCTGCGGAAGCTCGAAGGGAAAATCCGAAAATACAACTGGACAAAACAGGGCGACGAAGCAGCCATTGTCGAGTCGATGCGGGATTTGGCAGTGAGCCATAACGACCCACAGATTCAGGCTTATTGGACGCAGCGGGCGAATGAATTCGAGAACGCCCCTGAGTCGGATAAGAAGGCCCTCCTGAAGGATATTGGACGCGGACTGGCAATTTTGGTAGCTGCTCCGGTAAGTCTCTGTTGTTTCTTCGCAACGTCGTTTGCCCATAGTATAAAATACAGTTTGCTATAGCTGGTGCGGTCTTGATGGGTACTGGCATGCTCCTCAAGGCGGGGGGAAATATGTTGACTGGCGGAAAAGGCAACAAACTTTTGAAGTAACCAGGTCGGAGTACTTTTCGTCACGCGTTTTTCTGTGCTCATTATTATCCATTTCTCCAGGCTTTAATTTGCCTCTCTTTTCTCCCCTTTTCCCCCATTCAGGACCATTGTATTATTTATGCCATTGTATCATTTATGCAGAGGCTGCAGATATTATCGCTGTATTCTCATCCAGTTCTCATCGCCCACTTAGCATCGACCACAACAGTGATAACACCACCGGTCCTATCGACTGCTGGCACCAAAATTGATCGCAGCTTGGTGAGCTCGTCTGCGAAAAAGAGACTTCATTCTTGAATTTTGCAATGAGCGCCGCGACTTCGAGGACGCGCTATGTTGAAGATTGAACGCTGCTTTCGCCGTTCTCGGGAAGGTTTTCAACTTGACCAGAGTTGTTGTGCAATGGCTGCATAGCAAAAAATCTGAGGTCACACTCGTTTGGTCATTGCCAGGTCAACGCTGCTCTTGAGATTCACGTGTTGCCCTAAATATTAACCCTATATAGTACACTCGGCCTATGTACACGATCTAAAGGCAGACCATTTTGAGGTCCATTAAAAGTTGATAAGAAGCCCCTCAGAGCCGGCTGTGTCGCCGCCGACCTGGAAGTCAAAGCGAACGTAGTCGTCGGCGTCGCTGTCAACAAGGCTCGGGACGTAGTCAGTTGCCAGACCGGGTGTAATCGGGCCTCTGCTCTGGTCTCCGAGGAAAAAGAGCGATTGAAGAGTGCCGTTCTCAAAAGTTGACCACATCCACGCCTGGGTTATGTTGGGCGTATTGGTGATGTTGTTACTGCACGAGCAAGTCAGCGTGTGTCTAGCGGAGCCCAGGTGCGTGGACGTACAGACAAGGCTGCTGAGAGATGGTGATATTGAAATTATCGAGGCTGGACGCGGTGAGACAGATATCTTGGTCCGCCGTTGTGGCCGCCGCTATCCCAATCGAGCTGGGTAAGGAAAGTTGAGACTTTGAGACGGTTGAGACCACGCGATGTACATACCCGAACGTGGTGACCGGATTAGAGGTCGCCGGTGGCGCTCCAGCCCCACCTGAACCGCCGCCACCACCAATAGGTCCGCCTCCGCCTCCACCTCCACCTCCGCCACCGCCGGCAGCTCCGCCACCACCTCCACCTCCACCACCACCTGTTCCGCCGCCGCCGACGCCACCCGTCGTGGCGGTTGAACAGGCAAACGCGCCGAAAGTGGCCGCCTCGGAGACCGTCGAAAGGATGGGATTGCCGTCGACGTCAGTAAGCGCGCCGAACCCGAGTGGGGTCCCATTACTCGTAGTGGCGTCTGGCGCACCCCAGAAAAGTGACTGTGAGTGAAGACTTATTGGTCTCACTTCAAAAAAATGGATAGGCGGACAGTGTACATACCACCTCGCTCTGGAGACCGCAGCGCACTGCGGACACGGAAGTGGCCGCGAGGAGAGTGAAGGCTGCAAGCCGGGTAAAAACCATTGTTGTTCGGTTGTCTGAATCCGATGTGGAATTGCGGCTTGGCTTGGCGCTTTTATACCGCACCGCGCCGCCATTTTTTGAAGCGCGAGCAAGTCAGGGACGGACGGGGGAAACAAGGGGCGGTGGGGCAGAAAGCAGGGGCGGCCCCGGGACAACGTGGCACGCGTCCGAAGCTCACAAATGTCACGCGCTCGACGTGTATTTCTCGCAGGTGTGGGAAGAGCGAAAAGATCAGCGAATGGGTTGTCGCGGTTGAGACACCCAACTGGTCCAATTCGCGAGTACATGATTTCGTCTGAATCGAAGGTCGTCTTGACGTCTAAAATAAGCAGCGCAACTGATCTCAAAATATTCAACAAGAACGAGGAACTGGTACCTATCGAACGACTGACTCGCCGGTCTCAAGAGCAACCTGATACTCCTTGCGCAAGAAGCCATCCTCATACTTCTCGCGTGAGTTGTGAGGAAAAATATCGTGATTTCGCTATTCCCAGAATTTGTGCGCCCAATGACAGTAGATTCTATTAGACCCAAGAAAATAGCGCAGCAAGGCTGAAAAGATCTACATCAGGCACAACGAGTCGCTTGGCTTCTGCAGACGTGCATTTCTATTGCAAGTACTTGCGCGCTTCGCAGGGTGTGGGAAGAGTAAAAGGTCCAACTATGGAGTGGCCAAAAATAAGAAATGCCGCGCACACGGCCTTGGGGTAAGTAACTATTCCTGCAAGGATCAACTTGACGGCCGAGGTAAAAATAGTCCAATTGAGAGCTGACAGATATTAGCAGCAGAGTCGTTGATGCAGCGCACCACCCGCGTCGGCAGACGTCTGTCAATGAGCGCCATGTCGGCCAGTATAAGCAACAGAGTGCGATCGTGGTGCTATCCTTGAAGAACGTTCCAAACAAGCAAACGCCGAAAGTTACATCGTCTCGTCGTCATATGCAGTTGTATGTTCGATCCATTTTGCCCAATTTTTGACATTTCCGTACCATGGGTTTCTCTCGAGCTCTGTACGCATAATATTGTGATCAGGTAGAACCTAAACCGTCAGCGTTATGAATCGTACCTTTTTCCACGAGAGGCATCCTTTTGAAGGGAAAGTTCCGAGTCATGGGAGGTTTGCTACAACTTGTGCCTTGGGTCTGCTGTTGGCAGGGTAAGCGAAATGCTCGTCAATGGAAACGTGAGTATCAGGTAACGGAGAACGCGAATTCGCAACTCCAATTAGATTATGAGTTCGTGGGTGTGCGGGGGAAGAGCGTAGGCTCATCCGCTCGTCGCACTCGGGCGGGTGGAGCTCGAGAATAGAGGGCGACGCGGGCGGAGTGGTGATCGGCTTCGGCGGGCGTCGCGTCGAACGGTCCAGCTCCAAGTGGGCGAGACCATGGCTCTTGGCGCGCGGAAGAGGGTGGGAGGGTGAAAGGGTGAAAGGGAGAGCGTCACAGGCACAGGCCAACTCAACCGCGCACTAGGGAAGTGGAGGGTGGGCAAAAGAGAGAATGGGCGGATCGCGACGAGGATGGGACGCGAGCAAAGCGGGACAGTGACATGGTCACGCTCGCGCGTCACAACCTTCCTTGCCTCGAACATTTGCCTCCCAAGCTTACCCTACGATAAATTTGAGCCGCTCGTGCCCCGTGTCACTCGGATAAATGTCATTAGATTGCTGGCCTAACGTACGCATAAGGATCGGATATTGCGTTTCGTCCTCATACGTCGTTTGGATGGGACTACAGGTTTTTCTTGCAAGAATGTCTGCATTCTAATGAGACATAGAGGACCAAACCCGCCTATGCCGACGAGATTTCATGCACAGTGCGACTTTGATGTCACTGGTTGCGCTATTTCTTGAGCACAACGAACTTCCAGACCGATATTAGCACTAACAAGACTATCTGGAGGCTATACATGGTCTCGAAGCAAATGGAAGAGCTCGAAGCGCGACAAATTGCCCTTGGCGTGGGTAATATTGAGCGTGGTGAGCTCGTCTGCGAGGATTCAGGAAGAGAATCCATCATTGGGTTTTGCAATGAGCGCTGCGACTTTGAGGACGCACTATATTGAACTCAGTGTTTGATACTCACTTCAGGGCTAGTCAAACACGAGATTGAATACTGCTTTAGCCGTTCTCGGAAAAGCGCTCCCAACTTGACCAAGAATTTCAATTTTGGCTGCATAGCAAAAAACCAGGGTCATGCTGCTCTTGAGATATGTATGTGCTGCTCTGATTAACCCTATATAGTACACTCGACCTATGTACACGATCTAAAGGCAGACCATTTTACAAGCTGATAAGAAGCCCCTCAGAGCCGGCTGCGTCGCCGCCGACCTGGAAGTCAAAGCGAATATAGTCGTCAACGGCGCCGTCGACAAGGCTCGGGACGTAGTCGGTTGCCAGACCGGGTGTAATCGGGCCTCTGCTCTGGTCTCCGAGGAAAAAGAGCGATTGAAGAGTGCCGTTCTCAAAAGTTGACCACATCCACGCCTGGGTTATGTTGGGCGTATTGGTGATGTTGTTACTGCACGAGCAAGTCAGCGTGTGTCTAGCGGAGCCCAGGTGCGTGGACGTACAGACAAGGCTGCTGAGAGATAGTGATATTGAAATTATCGAGGCTGGACGCGGTGAGACAGATATCTTGGTCCGCCGTCGTGGCCGCCGCTATCCCAATCGAGCTGGGTGAGGAAAGTTGAGACTTTGAGACGGTTGAGACCACGCGATGTACATACCCGAACGTGGTGACCGGATTAGAGGTCGCCGGTGGCGCCCCAGCCCCACCTGAACCGCCGCCACCACCAATAGGCCCGCCTCCACCTCCTCCACCTCCACCTCCTCCACCTCCACCTCCTCCACCTCCACCTCCTCCACCTCCACCTCCGCCACCGCCGGCAGCTCCACCACCACCTCCACCACCACCTGTTCCGCCGCCGCCGACGCCACCCGTCGTGGCGGTTGAACAGGCAAACGCGCCGAAAGTGGCCGCCTCGGAGACCGTCGAAAGGATGGGATTGCCGTCGACGTCAGTAAGCCCGTCGGCGAATCCGAGTGGAAGCCCAGTGCTCTCAGTGGCGTCTGGCGCGCCCCAGAAAAGTGACTGTAAGTGAGGACTTAATGGTCTCACTTCAAAAAAATGGATAGGTGGACAGTGTACATACCACCTCGCCCTGGAGACCGCAGCGCACTGCGGACACGGATGTGGCCGCGAGGAGAGTGAAGGCTGCAAGCCGGGTAAAGACCATTGTTGTTCGGCTATCTGAATCCGTTGTGGAATTGCGGCTTGGCTTAGCGCTTTTATACCGACGCCGCCATTTTTTTCAAGCGCGAGCAAGTCAGGGACGGACGGGAGAAACAAGGGGCGGTGGGGCAGAAAGCAGGGGCGGGCCCGGGACAACGATCCACGCGTTCGAAGCCTACATATCTCACGCCCTCGAGGCGTATTTCTCGCAGGGTGTGGGAAGAGCGAAAAGATCAGCGAATGGATGGCCACGGTTGAGACAAACAACTGTCCAATTCGTGAGTACATGATCCAGTTTGAAGTCGAAGGTCGTCTCGAAGTCCAAAATAAGCAGCCCAAATGATTTTAATATATTGAGGAACTGGTATCAGCCGAACGACTGGCTCGTCGGTCTCAAGAGCAACCTGATGCTCCTTGCACAAGAAGCCATCCCCATACTGCTCGCGTCAACTGTGAGGAGGAAAATCATAGAGATGTCGCTATTCCCATGATTTGTGCGCCCAATGATAGTAGATTCTATTAGACCCAAGAAAATAACGCAGGGAAGGTCGAAGAGAGCCACAATATGCACAGTGAGTTACTTGGCTTCTGCAGACGGGCATTTCTCAAATTCTACTTCGGCAGTAACTTGCCTACTTGCCTCACAGGATGTGTGAACAAAAAAAGGTCCAGTTATTATTGAGTGGCCAAAAATACTTGAGAGATGCTGCCCTGGGGGGCCTAGCTATTTCTGCAAGGATCAACTTAACGGCTCCGTTAGCCGTGGGCGGCTCCGAGTAGAGTAAAAGAAGGCAAAGATGGTCCAATCGAGAATCGACATGAGACATAGCAGCAGCAGCGCACCACTCGGGCAGACGTTCGACAATAGATGAGCACAGTGTGTCGGCCTGTGTAACAGAGCGCTATAGTGGTGAATGTTCAAGCTCGAAGTGTGACAGAAAGTCACATCGTCTTCCTCGAGTTGACGGTTTCATGCGCACCCAGACCGGGACTGGTTGTGCTATTCTTGAGCACAACAAGCTCCCTTCTCTCGTTTTCTTATTATTAGCTAGGTACCCCATCGTTCCTCGTTATATTTTCACATCTTTTTCTCGACCCCACACACGCCGAGTCCTTGCCGTTGCACTAACTGGAATGTCGCGTCGACCTCGGGTCAGGAACAGGGACAGTCGACGCTAGCGGCACCTGTCTTCGTTTCGTTTCTCTTCGTTCCAGCATTAGCAGAGACTTGGTTCTGGTCGCTCAGTGGTGGCCCCAACATTGTGGTATCAGCCTGTCTGTTACAGTCTCGCTCGCACTACGGGTCTTGCGTCGGTGAGGCTCTCGTACTCGTTTCCAGCGTCGACACCGGCTTCGTTTTGGCTGTTCGCTTTGGCCCCTCTGTACCCAGTTCAAGCCCTGTATTCGTGGCACTGGCTTGTCAATAACCTGCGGTTACTTCGTACACCCTGCGCAGTCATTGTCGTGTAATGGCTCTCTTCCGTCCGCAACGTTTTTGGAGCAATGTTTATCCCTCTGTCCAATTCGGAGACCGCGCGAAATGATTAGGTTCTCCACAAAATGCAGCCTGGTTTCATCTGGGTGTCGAGTTCGATGGGCTGAGAATAATGTCCCATAAAATGCTCGTCGAAAGTGTCACTTGGTTCTGTCTCCGTCTTTCATTTTCACGCCCAAGCTTCAAGTTTCTATTGGCAATCCCCAAAATTTATCTTGTATGTACATCTCCCCAATCTAATTCATCCGAAGGCGTGAGATTGTACGCCTGCGATTAGCCAGGTGGGTTCGAAGGCTTGGTAATCCATTCGGTGAATGAATCGACTTATATTAGTGCAGTAATCAAATCGGTATGCGTCCAGCACACCTGGGTTGGCCTCTGTTGAATTTTCTCTTGACAGGATCACGATTCTGGGAGGTCGTCTCTGAAAAGCACGGTCTTGACAAGACTGGGTTTTGCTCGGACACCACGTTAAAGACTTTTCCCTCGTGCTAACTCTCTTTCTCACGCCCATTTTGTTCCCCAATCAGCACACAGCCGACCTTCAGTTGGAGTGGATATCGGTATACTACGAGGTTGGATCCGCCAAGTATGTGGTAGCCTTACAGCGCGACGCTGTCTGTGAACCACATTGCGAAGGAGACGTTTTGTATCGACGAGGCGCAATATGATATCTACTATCGCACGCATACACCGACCTCAATGAGAGCGTCATGTCTGGAATCAAGACCTACCTTCGCTTCCCCGGGAAGCTCAACTCGGACCTGCACAACCTCGCCGTGAATCTCCGTTCGTTCGTCTTTTTCATACCACTGATCGTTATGCTGATTAGCGACCAGTGCCTTTTCCCCGCCCGCACTTCTTCATGCCAGGTCTTGCCATGCTCATGGCGACCAGGAGCGCGCAGTACGGTGCGGTCTCAGTGCGCGAGCTCACCGCACAGATGTTCCGTCCAGAGAAATGGTGGCTGCTATCGACCGGTGGAATGGTCGTTTCCTCACCGTGCGACGCCTACCCTATTTCACGCGACATTGTGGCGCGCGGACTCAAGATGGCGGTCATGTACATTGCAAACTCCACCGCGATTCAAGCGCGAGAACGACCAACTTGCGACGATGTTCCAGCGCAAGGCGTTTTACATTGGTATACTCAGAAGGGGATGGACGAAGTGGAGGTACGCCAATTGCGTTGTCCTCGTTCGCATGATTGGAATGTCAATCCAGAGGCATAGTCGAATATGTTGGACTTGATCGACGAACAGCTGCAATACCAACATACCTCGTATGTGTTTTTTCTTCTCTTCTACTGTTTGAACTCTAGCCGGCGTGTACAGTTTCGAGGGAGAGAGAGAGTAGTTTTGTCTCTCAAATATTTGGTCCCTTCCTTTTGCAGAAGCCCTGGTCGAATTGTCACCTGGGTTTCGATGCGTTCTCCAGAGATTAGCACCTCGGCTATTCATATTTGTCCTGTAGTGACACTGCACAGCGCTGGCTCTGTAACGAGAGAATGCCGAAACGCATGCGAAAGGGTTCGAGACGCATAAACCACGACTAAGGCTGTGTATGGGTTTGAAACTCGGTATTTATGACAGATGGCGCAGCACAACCTGAACAGTTACTGAATTTCGCTAGTTTTGTACCGCAGTTTCGCTGACGGCATCACAAATTCATTCCGATACTTTACGCATCAACGTGGGCAAAATAAGAAACACGCAGTCTGACCGCAGCACACTCATTAGCCAATTTAAACCCATTTCCCATCGCTCTTTCGTTCAATCTCTCCCAATCGTTCGTGCATGCTCATAGACGTGATAACCTATCTCAAACCCACAGCAGCCTTCGACCAGCCAAACATTATCATGATCACCACAGGCGACGAGAAAACGATGCCCCAGCCTGAAGATGTCCAGGTCCCCGAGCTTCAGGTTGCGGTTGAGAACACCCAGGCCCAGCACCAGCCTCAGTTCCCACCCGACATCAAAAGACCCCAGGAGGGGCAGGCCCACCCGCCGCCATACACGGATTTCGCTGCCGGGACGAGTACACCTCCATCCAATATGAGCGAGGCTGAATGGAAAGCAAAGCTGCGCAAGCTTGAAGGGAAAATCCGGAAATACAACTGGACGAAGCGGGGCGACGAAACAGCCATTGTCGAGTCGATGCGGGATTTAGCGGCGAGCCACAGCGACCCGCAGGTCCAGGCCTATTGGACGCGGCGGGCGAACGAATTCGAAACAGCCCCCGAGTCGGATAAGAAGGCGCTTTTGAAAGATATTGGTCGGGGGCTGGCGATTCTTGTAGCTGCTCCGGTAAGTCTTTTTTGTTCCTTCGCGACGTCGTCTGGTTGCTCATGAAATGTAGTTTGCCATAGCTGGTGCAGTCTTGGTGGGCACTGGAATGCTCCTCAAGGCAGGGGGGAACATATTGACTGGACAAAGCACCAAACTCTTGAAGTAGCGATGTAGGAGGAGTTAGGTTCGTGCTTCGTTCGCGCCTCTTTTGTGTTGGCTGACCAGACATTTTCAGGCTTGTCCCTTTACTTGAATATCCATGCCATCGTATTATTTGTCCGGAGGTCGGCGCGTGGCCACGACGAAAGCGTCGTAAGGGCTGGTCGGAGCCCCAGATATTTGAATGCCTGGTGTCTTGTATGCACATCCGCAGTAGCTGTATTTCCCTTAACCGTCTAAATTATATGGGGTTTCGGCTTTTATCTTTCGCATCGACGGAGACACCACCATAACCTTCATCTGTTGTAGACGTCTGGAAGAGATACAATACCCTCCATGTTGTTCTGGATCTTCAACCCGGCGACTCGCTAGCTTCTTGCTCTCCTCGAAATAGACAGAAACCGTTTAGATTGTACTCGTTGTGAACAAGGATGAAAAGTAACAGAAAGCTACAGTCTTGCAATTCGCTCATGACAGTCCAAGAAGAGTGTGAGCTCAGGCTGAATGGGAGGCTCAGGCAAGGAGGTGGTGGATGAGAGAGACGCGATCACGCTGTGGGGCTGTGTAGATTAGATAGCTAGCGATCTCATCTACACAGCCACTTCTTCCTATCGTCGACTCGCTCCAGGCATCCTCCTCGACACTCGACTCTTCTCGACCCCACTCTAGCTGTCCAGCGGGTGGCGCCCCTCTCTCTTCATCACCGCGTCGTCCCGAAGACACCACATACCTTTTGCCGTGATAACGACCCGATTGATCCGAAAGCGATTACATCCAACATGACCTCAATTATTGAACTTGGATTGTGCCGCCATGGTCCTCGTCAAGCGAGCAAAGACATGGGCAGACTCAGATTCTACTTCCGACCATGCGACCGAAGAATCCCTCGCAGAGACAGCCAATGCCCTCGAGGCTGAAGTCCAAAAACTGAAGGTCTCGGACGCGTAGAAACTCGTCGTATTCATGGCTGACCGGCCACAGAAACCTAGACCTATCTTTGCAATGCGCAGGTTTCTTTTCCCGCTCGGCATATTTCTTGGCGCGCTCATCGCATTCGTACGAAATACATTATTGGGCGACCACAAAAAACTGACCCGTCTACAGTCTCTAATCGAACCACGCGACCTTCAAGACCTACACGCTCATCTCTCGCTTCTGCTTGCTGAGTACGAACTTGGCTTGCCGGAACTCCCTGGTCTCGATCTCTCGCGTCTCGAGACCGAGTGGCAACGCCTCCGTAATAATATTCCCGAGCTGTGGAAACTGAATGTAGATGGCCGTGAATTTATGGTCGGAGAGGCCATGAGTGCTCGCGGACTTTCCGCACAGCATCCTGTCATTTTGATACCTGGGATTATCTCCACCAGCCTCGAGTCGTGGTCTACCGAGCCCGATTACCGTCCATTCTTCCGACAAAAAGTCTGGGGCGGCTTCAACATGCTCTCACAGGTCAGTTTTGATCGCGAGAAAGTAGATTGCCGCTTAGCATGCTTTTTCAGGTCACTTTCAATCGCGAAAAGTGGATAGCAGCTATGATGCTTGACCCAGTCACCGGCCTTGACCCACCTGGCGCTAAAGTTCGCGCTGCGGAGGGTATCGACGCGGCTAGCAGCTTCGTTCAGGGCTACTGGGTCTGGTGTGCAAGCCTTGATTCATTTCACTTCTCCTATCTAATGTCATGCAGGGCCAAGATTATCGAGAACCTTGCCGCGGTCAATTACGACACGAACAATCTCCATCTCGCCCCGTACGACTGGCGCCTCTCGTACTACAATCTAGAGGAGCGCGATGGTTATTTCTCCCGACTCAAGACGACCATCGAGGGTTTCAAGCATCGTCAGAAGAAAAAAGAGTGTCGTCGCCGCGCACTCGATGGGTGCCCTTGTGCGTACACGTCGTTTTCCCGTCTAATGATCCCTAAAACCGTGTTACAGGTTTTGCTGGTACGTAGCTTGGTTCACGAATTACTTTGTTGTCGAGCTGAACACCGGATTTGCAGTATTTGTGTGTCCTGACTCGTCACCCATGACGCACCTAACTTGTCGTCTGCAGCTTCAAGTGGGTTGAATCACCTGCGCATGGTGGCGGCGGTCCGGACTGGGTTGAGGTGCGTAAATCGGCCATCCATGAACTCCCACCAACGCCGGTCACAGAATCACATCGAAGCATACATTTCCATAGCGGGCACGCATCTCGGTGTCGCGAAAGCGATGACAGCCTTCTTGTCTGGCGAGATGAGGGATACCGTGCAGATGAATGCCGCAAGCGCGTACGTCCTTGAGCGTTTCTTTTCGCGTGCGGAGCGCCAGAAGCTCTTCCGCTCGTGGGCCGGCAGCGCGAGCATGTGGGTCAAGGGCGGTAACGCGATCTGGGGCACGCCAACGGGCGCGCCGGACGACGTCCCAGGTTCTGACCATACCCATGGCGACATAATCGCGTTTCGCGCGCCCCTTCCGCCGCCTCCTGCCGGGGGTACCGGCGCAGGTGTAGAGATTACAACTCAAAACATGACCGCGGACGCGGCGGGTGACTGGATCCTGCAGCACACACCGTCATCCTTCCAGGTGCGTGTGCGCTTTGGATAGGACATCTTGCGGGCTGATGAATCGCACAGAAAATGATCGCGACGAATTTTTCATTTGGCATTGAGCGCGACGAGGAGAAACTCAAGGCGAACGACGCGGACCATTCGAAGTGGTCGAATCCGCTCGAAGTGCAGCTCCCCCATGCGCCGTCAATGAAGATATATTGTGTTTATGGGCACGGAAAGGTTTGTTTCATTGGCAGTGCCTTCGCTGAGTACTCACCGCGCGACTGCAGGAAACTGAGGCAAGCCACTTCCCCCGCCCATGGATGGAATGATTGATCACCCTGCAGCGCTCCTATTGGTACACGCACATCGACGAGTACGACGAGGTCTCGGACAGAGTGTCCGGCGCAGACCCACAGTGCGTCGACCCGAGCGACGGTGCATGTGTGGCGCGAACACCGTTCGACACGCCGCTTCTCCGCAAGAGCTGGATCGACGCCGAGTACACGGATGAATCATTATATCCCAAAATCCGCAACGGCGTGAAGATGGGCGAGGGCGACGGGACGGTGAGTTTGGTGAGTCTTGGTGCAATGTGCGTCGAAGGGTGGGCCCGCAAGCGGTGGAACCCCTGCTGGGATCAAGATCACAACTGTCGAGGTGCGTTGATTTCACTCAGCATCCATCTCTTGAGTCTTATCCTGAGGGACAGCTTCCCCACCAACCCGTGCCATCTCTTCCGCGTGGGGGCGCGAACACGAGTGAACACATCGACATTCTCGGGTCAACAGGGCTGAATGAGATTATCCTCAAGGTGGCAACCGGGGTGGGGCATGAGATTACAGACAGCTTCGTGTCGGACATACGTGAATATGCGCGCAGGATGCATTGGGATTAATTGGTAGAATAATATATTTTTACGGATAGGCGCTCAGCTGGCGCCAGCTTCTTGCTTTTTTGAGATGCATTTGACACCGCTCACGGTATTCATTGGGTAAGATTCGAAGGACTAGTGCAACCTGGACAATTTCTGTTTGGTTTCTGCACATAAACGTTAACCATCAAGTAGGTTACAGGAAAGGAAAGTGGACTGATCTGCAACCGAACCGCAACCTTGGAAACTCATCCTTCGCAAGTCGGCGATCGAATGGCCACAATAGTATTTTTGGGGGGCACCGCGCGCGTCTGAAATCAATCGCGCTCCAAATGAATACCATTGGCGAACCGTCTCGTCAAAATCTGCGGTTCAGGCTCCTTCCCAAGCAATTGCCTACCCTCCAGCTACTTTGGAAGCTGCCAGCCGGCGAATATCTCTAATGTACCAAAATGTTATCTTTAACGAGAACGATGAGCCGGAAGACGATGAAGGAGGTTGAATGTTATCTCATACATCTCTTCAAATACTGACCTCCTTTGCCACCAACAGACGATGAGTTCTCTTTCGCCTGGCGACAGACGGCGCTGGGTGATGACGATAGTCAGGAAGAAAAATCTATTCCTTCGTTTCTCAATGTCTCTAAATCTATGGTGCAAACGGACGTCGCACCAGACACTCGATTTGAAGAATCTCAGACGTACAACTATTCAGACGAGTCTTCTATCGCCCGCTTTCCCGCATTCCATTTTTCTTTGAATTCCCTTACGTCTCTCACGTCTCTGGTGAAGTCAAGAGTCAAGGGAACGCGAAAGGTCACCCTACTCCTCGCGGTGCTCGAAGTCGATGGCCCAGACTCGTTTCACTTCAAGAAAGGGAAGGATGCCGGAAAGGAGTCATTCATTTTAAAGATGATTCTTGGAGATGAAGACGGGAACGTGTGCAAGCTGACGGCTTGGCGGGAGGTCGCGCAGGACTGGGGCGGATGTAGCGATCAGGTTGCGGTGAAGCGCGGGGACATAGTGCTGTTAACAGGTACGCCACATTACCTTTCGCATATTTGACTGACGCTAATGTCCTGCAGATGTTATGGCGGCTTTTGAACCGTCGGTGGCAGTCACGCTTACTGCGTCTCCGTGGCAGAAGCCAAAACTCGAAATATGCTATCGAACGATGCCCTACACGCACGAAGACCAACGCTTGCGACCCGACCTGCGGCTGGGAGCTAGCGACGCCTCAGTGCGAAAAGTCGCCGCAGTGGTACGATGGTTCGAAGGCATGGCCGGATTGCAGTAGTTTCTTTTGGTGAGTCCATCCATATCTTCTCTTTGGTTGATCCAACTTCCTCGTCTCCAAATTAATTGTTGACCCATGCGCCAATACATGCAGTTTACAAGGTCGCATCTCCTTGACCAGGCAACACTTTGTAATTCTCCTTGCCAGCCCAAAGGGACTTGCTCTTGCCCCGGAATGCAGAAATGCTCCGTTTCTTCTCTTTGCGGATCGCCATCGTGGTCGGCGTGAACAGGTTTCCGAACAGGTTGTTCTGAGAGTCGTAGGAGAGCGGTACAGCGGAACCGACAACAGGCATGAGCTTGGGGTTGGTGTAAATCGCCAAGTTGGATGGGCTCGCGAAGCGGATATTGTGCATATCGAATGTAGGGATAGTTCGGGGCTTGGCTGGCGGCGACACAGCAGTTTCGGGAAACGCTACTGCGGGGATGGACGGGGTGGACAGCATGGGTTGCTGCTGAACTGCTATCAGCATTCCTCTATCAGATGACAAGATCTGTCTGTTTACCTGGCTGGAGCTGCTCCAGGCCTTCTTCCTCGGCCGCTTTGTCTTGTACGGCGATTTGACAGAGTACTGAGGGAGTGGTGTCGCGTTCATGGTCTTCAATTTCAGTGCGTAGTAGTTGCAGAACACCGCGTAACAGCCCACGCTGATTGCTGAAAGAATGACGAAGCCTAAGGCCAAATATGCCCAGATCGAGAGACCGCGAAGATTTGCAGGCTTGAATAGCACTGGGTGCGTCTGAGCCGGCGGGAGTGGGGTGTCCATTGTAGCGGGAGGAAGAACAGATGAAAAGCCGTCGAGTGGCTGACCGCGATCGAAGTAAAATTATCATCTAGCTCGGAAACACCGTGGTGCGCCTTTTCATGAAGTCGTGTTCGGTTGGTAGGTTTCCAAATTGTATAAAGTCTGTAAGTTCGAATCTTCTGGGGATCCAGTCGATCTAAATAGGCAACGACACTGAGGCGACCGAAGCGTTGTCACATAGGTTGTGGAAGCTCGACGGCGAAATAAATGCATAAGACAAACAATATTCCAGAAAATTGGGATTAGATCTATATCTACGGGAATTCTTCTATTTATCGACGTTGAGGAATTACCAAATTGGGAAGAGAGCGTAGCATTGCTTGGCCGCATTTGGTGATTGATCCCGACTATGTAACATAATTGCCGATTTTCGGGGAAGATGGTGGCTGTAAATCACTGAGGATGTATGGAGTACCAGTGGTCCCTTGACGATTAGCACCAGCTTACTTATTCCAGACTCGTACTTACTGGAAGTGATTCCTGAATCAAGTTGAGCCGTCCTGGCGGTAGAATAAGCCACAGAACAGAGGGAAACCGCACCCGCAGTCCGAGTCAATATCGCAGCAATACGTGTGGCACGTACTGCGAGGAGATGAACCTTATCGGTCGGTCACGTAATTCGAGCGCCCGCAGACAACACCAAGGCAACGAACAATTCATCGTCCACTCGAAACTGGCCCAAGATAATGCTACATCAACGGCCGCAAATATCGACAGCATGCATGGTTAGTTTCTTTCCTTCATATCATGCTTGGCATCTGCGCAGGTCCGTGCCGAATGTTTCCACCAGGTCGTATACGAAGCGCCTACTGAGGTGGCCTTGGGTGTTTATAGCTCGGCCGTAGTGGTGCATGCTCCAAGTTTATCAATGATACGTATGGAAGCATACCGGGAACCGCCACGATTTCGAGATGGGCGCCAATGAACGCTCGTACCATGAGGTGCGATGTATGTAACCAACGAGGGACGAGCTAGATTCAATGCCTCTGTCTGAGACGAGGTGCCTCGGAAAGATGTCCGGGCGGTTTGAAGGAGCAGGGGCATATTGATTCACCGGATTTGCATTGGAAAATAATTCCTTGGAATTATTGTAAGTCTGTAACCTCCTCGTGTTGCGACGTTTCTGTGTTGCTGAGTTGGGATTCAATGTCTAGAGAGGGGAAAGATACGCGACGCTGACTTAGATTCAGGGCAGAATATGACCTTGTGGACGCGTCGGAGGCATGAAGAAACCGAGAGAGTTTTATCACCCACAAGCGCCTAGGCGGCCCATGTCATGATGATGTCGCATGCGCCCAAGCCTGGTTTGGGAAAACGTTGACATCTCGTAATCAGATCGGGGCTGTTCCTCTCCGAAATGATGGCCAAGGACCAAAATTCGGTGGGCTTGCTCTTTGCTGAGCTTTGTTCTGTGCTCGCAGCTCGCGATGCTCTCCTGGCTGTCGCGACATCGCCCCCGGGCGTCGCAAGGCCAAAAAACAGCCGTCCAAGACGGTGGATGTGCCTTTGGTCGGCATCTCGACGGCTGTTCCTCCGCGTCCTCCCGCGTTCCGACCCAGGCGTCGAAGTACCGATAGAACATTGGTGGACGGCTGTGATTTTCATTCAGACTCTGATGCATCGTCATTTTTCGACCCCGACTCGAAAGTACCGCTCAGGCGCTGTGCGAGTCCGGACAGCTTTGACAGTCTCCCGGTACGAAAGGACCAACGCGCAAAGACTACAGCCAGTGCAGCGAAAAAAGAAACGCCGATTCACCGACTCGGAGGTGCAAATCCTGATGATCCTTCTCTCTGGAAAAAGTCTCAATTACTTGACAATGGGTGTTTTGGGCCTGTTCCGTTGGACTACGAGGCGTCAGTCAAGGTCCCGAAGTCCAAGTGGAGAAAAGTCGCGTCGGGCGCTTCGCATTTTGGGGCGATTCTCGAAGCCAGTATAATCTTAGGCGAAGCTACCAACCTCCCATACCTCAAAGGCGTTGCGGGAATCATCTTATTAGTTTCAAACTCTGTTCAAGTATGTGTTGTTACATGCATGAGCTCTGAGAACTTTGTTCATGATTACCGCAGGCCACAGAAGACAATGAAGTTGATTGCACACGATTATCAAAAATGGTCGTCGAGCTTGCGTCTGTGGCAACCCATCACTTGGAGGAAAACGGAAATACTCCTCAGTTCTCGTTGGGTGTTCAAAGCCTTTACGAGTTGCGCCCTTCCCTCTCGCAGCATACACCGTCTGACCATTCGCAGTGCGTTCACCCGTATCGGCCAAGCTTTACAAGAGAGCAGAGAACGTTCTTATACTCGGCGGTTCATTGAGTCTCGCAAAGACAGTGATCTTTTAAGGGAATGTGAGAAAGAACTCCAGCATTTTCTGGATGCATTTCAGGTTAGCATCCGTTCGATAGAAAACATATGTCCTCATGGATCCGACAGATTCGTTCGCATATTGCAACGAGTGTCGCCATTAAACGGAAGGACACCGCTGACCAGGCATTTGAGGACCAGGTCTCAAATATGCTGATTCCGATGTTGGGTGCGCAGGTTGTCTCGGAGTGCGAGGATATCCCAGAGGTGGTGTTCCTCTTCTCTAAGAGACTTGTCGACTGACCAGTAGCTCTCTAGGTACCTGAGCCTTCCGAGGAACCGGATGACCTTGCGCCAATGCCTCAAATATTTTATGGTCGCGAGAGCGAGCTTTCTGAGCTTTCAAATCTATTTTCGCAACCTTCACAGGCCCACGCGGTTCTCTTGGGTCAGGGAGGCGTTGGAAAATCGAGCTTGGCTCTAGCCCTTCTGCACCAGCCTGAAATAAAGCGGCAATTTCGTCATCGGCGTCTTTTTATCAATTGCAAATCGGCGAAGAGGTCTTTCGATCTGCTATCGCGTCTTGGGTCAGCGTTATCTGATGTCGCAGCGGATGCCGAGTCATCTAGCTACAAGGAGAATGTCTTTGCTTCGTTAAGAAATTCTCCAGTTCGGTGCCTCATTGTGTTCGATGATCTTGGTGAGCTTTCTCCCCCGTTCAGTGACCTCCTAACTCATCCAATATGTAGATGATGCTTGGGACTCTTCGTCAACCAAACTTGAAGTCGAGGAACTCCTCACGGATTTGTCGAGCATTCCAACGGTTTCATTACTGCTGACTCTTCGTGGCACACAACGCCCGCGGGGGCCTGTGTACAGTAAACCGTACCCTGCACCTTTTGGACTTGGACCCCTCTCCCCTGAAGCTTCCCGGCAGACGTTCTTCGCCATCTCAGACGTCCCGGAAGACGACGCGGACGCTCCCCTCGTCGATGTTCTCCTCCACATGGTCGGATTCCTCCCCCTGGCTATCACACTCCTCGCACAATTAGCCCAGTACGAACCACTCCAGTTCTTGATGGATCGTTATCGCGAGGAGGGGACTTCCATGCTTTGTGGGGATGGGGACGACGGCATAGAGATTTGTATTGAGCGCACACTGTACAGCGCACGAGTGAACGAGTGCCCCGCAGCGCTGGAAGTACTCGGCGTCCTTGCACGCTTCCCAGAAGGGACGCCGAGGAGCGAAGTTTCGGCGCTCGTTGCCAGCGAGGGCCGGTTACCTGCGGCAATTGTGAACAAGTGCCTGAATGTTCTGCACACGACGGCTTTGGTTCCCGTCGTTCCAAAAATTCTGGGCGTACCAGATGCAGTGCGACAGCAGGAGAGGTTGGTGGTCCCGCCTGTTGTGCGCACGTATCTTCAACGGCATATCCTCGATGGCGGCCGGTATCGGAGTCTTGAAGACTCGTAAAAATGTGCATTCTTCATCCTTTTGCGCTTCGACCATCAACTCACTTTTCGTCGTTTTACAGAAAAAACGCGTTAATGCGTGGACCCTTTAATTTAAGCTACCTAACTATACCACTGACACTTTATACCGCGATCAAGTTCTAATTCGTTCTAATGACTTATCTATGCAACTACCTACTTATACTGATATGTATGCACTATGTTTTGTATGCCCCAGAGGCCCCATGTATTCCATCGTAACTTGAACTTCAATAGGAAGTTTTGTGTTCTCGCGTTCTTTTGGTGCTTTTGAGTACTTCGAGCTGGTTTGAGTGACTGAGACTGGTCAAAGCGTGAGTTATCGCCCTGATTGGGATAGCCGGCGGGATGCGGTCCGGGATCGATCACCTCGCGGGCCGTGTTCGAGTGGAGTTCCGCATTCAGAAGCTTTTAAGATGAGCTGCGTTATCTTGTAGTAGCTTGCTTCTAACCACCACGATGACGAGTGTCACCCACACCAAGACCCCCTATGCACTGGTTAATCTCCCTCAGAAAGACGCGCTAGTCAAGGAGTTTGTCGGGAAGCCTTTGGAGGCACTGCGAACGCCTGCAATGGTGATCGACCGGACTTTGTTCCAGCAGAATTGTGTGCGAATGTTGCAGAATGCGGCAGACTGGGGCGCATCTCTGCGGTCGCATCTGAAAACCCACAAAGTATGTCACGCTAATTTTGGTAAATCAGTTGCTGATAGTGCGGGAATAGACAGTCGAGGGAACAAGATTACAGCTGGTTGAAGGCGAATACAGGACGAAGGCGGTCGTTGTATCGACGCTGATGGAAGCCTGGGACGTCGTCCAAGGCGGATTGGTCAAGGATGGCACCGTCAAAGACGTAGGTTTGCTCCGATTCGATTGTGTGCACTCCTTAAATATTGCTCTCCCAGATTCTCTACGGTCTCCCTGTCGCAGTCAATAAGGTCGCAGACATTTCGGACCTGTGGGACGAGGTCGCCAAGGACGGAGCTGTCGTGCGGCTGATGGTGGACAACCCCGAACAAATTCATTTCATCGAGGAGTTCGAAAAAGCACGAGGATCTTCGAGGAAATGGTCTGTATTCGTGAAGATCGACGGTGGACAGCGGTACGAAATTCATTTTTATACCTACCGTCGAAACTGACTTTTTATTAGCCGCGCTGGAATGACGACCGATTCTCCAAATTTTATACCGTTCTTGAAAACTCTTTTCGACTCGCCCGCAATTTCCGTGTACGGGTTTTATATCCACGCGGGAAATGCGTATGCATCGACCAGCGCGTCGCAAGCCGCGTCGTTCTTGTCGTCTGAAGTTCACGCCGTCAACGACGCCGCAGGAATCGCTCTGCCTATTCTTGCTTCGTCCTCAAACGCCGCCGCGCACAACCAGCCGTTCGTACTGTCCGTCGGGTCTACCCCCACCGCACACGCCGCGACGGCCGAGTCGCGCGCCGCGCTATCGACTCTGCTCCACGGGTCGCTCGAACTTCACGCCGGTGTGTCGCATCGCGTCCATCTGTCGCGTTACTGATTATACTGCGCGGATATAGGAAATTACCCAATGCTCGACCTGCAGCAGAAGCACACATCGCTCGTCTCATCGGAGCGCATCGCGCAGAGAGTTATTGCAACAGTAATATCGACCTACCCCGGACGCGCGGTTGGCGGAGGAGACGAAGCTATGTGCGATGCAGGGTGCATTGCGATGAGCAAAGACACGGGTCCAAGTGGGGGATACGGAGACATCATCGGGAAACCGTGGCAGTTGACACGCATGTCGCAAGAGCATGGCATTTTAACACCAGTCGGGCCTGACGCGACAAAGCTGCGGTGCGGAGAGATGGTTGAGATTGTGGGGCAGCATGCATGTCTAATTGCTGCAGCTTACCCGTGGTATTATGTGGTCGAGAATGGCGGGAGGACTGTCGTGGATGTGTGGGTCCCATGGAAGGGATGGTGAAAATGAAAGTTAACCGCGTTATTGTGCTTTATTTGGATCAGCACGAGACTGAAAATTACCCAATTGGGTTTATCAAGTTCAACCGTCGCGGGACGGCGACGCGTGCCTTGTCAACGAGTCATTCAGTCCAAGACGTTATAAACTTCTCGCGGGCATCGCACGACGACCCTTCAACAAACTCGGGACCGGCCCACTTTCAAACACTTTCAGATCTTTTTTCTTGTTCAAGATGACCGACTTTTTGTCTTTCCCGCAGGAGCTCTTCGACCACATCATTGACCAATTATTCGATGACCTGACAACCCTGCGCTCCTGCGCTCTTGTTTCCGGAAATTTTCATCTCTCTAGTCGTCCTCATTTGTTCTCTCACCTTCGAGTCGGCCCGCTCGATGCAGAGCACTCCATCGACGGGCTTGAGGGAATTTTGGCGAAGTCGCCATACCTCATGACTCGCGTACACTCTCTTCACCTATGGGACCACATCATGCGCCGCCACAGTTGGATAGAAGAGTGGCCAGCCTCACTCGCACCGGGGGTAGCTGCTTTTTTGCGAAGACTTCTCTTTTTGAAGCGCTTCGTCATTACTATCGAATCTGGGTTCGTTCACTGGGCCAACGTTTCGGATGCTCTGCGCTCATCCATCCACTCCGTCACTGCTATGCCAACGCTCACTTGCCTCGAGCTCACCGGCCTGTACGGCCTCCCGTTCACCCTATTCGCGAACTGTCCAACGTTGAAATCAGTGACGTTGAAATGGGTCACATTTGACGAGCGAGACAACTTCGACTTTGGGCCGACCCTAATGAAATGCGCAAGCTCCCCCTTGACATTGTTGAATCACCTGTCGATTGACCTCGACACGCGCGTGCTAGACCTGCTCTCGCGATGGATTCTACTACCCGAGTCCCCGTTGAAGATCACGCAGCTCCTGTCGTTTTCATGCACGCTCGATGGCAGACGCGACTATATCACTGTCCAGCGTTTGCTTCTCCAATGTGCACCAACCCTCCAGGATTTCCGGCTCAAAGACAGTGAGCCCTCCTCCTGTGCTCGACGGTGCGACGATTGACATTCGATAGCGGTAGACGGGTTATTCGATCTCAGCAATCTCATCCGCCTACATACCCTATCCATCAACACAGTCCCTCCCCTAGAACCCCGGGTGCGCTGGGTTGTGAGCAGTATCATCCTACCGCCCCAACACGTCGGCCTCGTTGTGACCATGACTTCGGATACCTGGAACCCTGATGAAGTCCTTCAGCTGGCTCGGTCCGACGCGGTGCTGGCGCAGTGTCATTCCATTTCAAGGGTGACGCTGATTTTAGTGCCACCGAATAGTATGGCCCAGAGGGAGCGAGACTTGATTGATGTCTCCACCAAGTTTGCATCTCAGATGCCGTTGTCGGCAGGGAAGGGTATGCTGCGGGTTCTTCGTTCGCCGTATGTTCCTGGCTGGCACGTTGAGTCGTTATTGATGGTTTGTTTTCAGGTGCTACTCAAGCTCATAAATGGCGATTAGGCTTCATATGGAGTGCAGCCGTCAGCAGAGTCGGCCCAGACTTCCGATCATCCTGATTACTTGGCACCGGAAATTCCAAATTCGGTCATTCGAGCGGAGTAATCTATGATTATCAACTTTCGAGCCCCTTATAACCGTACCAATGCATGTGCTGTCTATCGCTCCCAGACTCTGTCCTCCCGAATGTTTCTGCGGGACGTTCTGAAGCGAGGTAAATCGTCCCCGAATGGGGCTGGCGGCGGAAATCTACCACTGTCGTCGAAGAGGAACATCAAGGGCTATGCGTCCTCAGTCAAGTCTGCTGGCATGCGTTCAATAGCGGAGTCAATGTCCAGTTTTTATTCCAGTCTGACTGGCTCTGGACCGCGAGTGCCAAAGCGTAGACGGGCTGATTATTCGACCCTCGGGGTGCCAGAGTGGTATGCTGACGACCCACCTCCGCTACAAGTAATGCCTGGAACTGCAGCCCCGCCTGAGATGCCGCCATTTTCAATCGCGCATAGTTCCATCATGCACGCGACGAACGCGGGCGTTGAGCCTTGGTTAGGTGTCGTATTATACAGCCACGCTCCCGCAACAAACCCAGTGCCCATGTACCACCCCGGAGGTCAGTTTCTCGGCATGAAGTTACTCCCTCTTATTCTCGGACACAGACAGGATTGCGGGCGAGGTGCACATGATACTTGACAAGCCCAAAAACTTGAAGAGCATCGATGTCTGGGTACGATGTTGTTCTGGACAATTTGAAACATCTTACAGACATCATACGCAGTTTGTTTTGAAGTCGGACAGTGTTGTCGATACTTTGAAGCCACCAATCTTGACTATGACTGCCAACTTGTGGAATCGCAAGAAGGGAGATCCCAGCGCCATGGGGTCCGATGCTGGGCACTTCAAGGGGAAATTCCCCCAAGGAACATTCGTATTTCCTTTCGAGTTTCCTGCACTGCCTAAGGACACAGTTGTGAAACATCCAGACGAGGAACGAAGGAAGGTATCCAGCTCATGTTCTTGCCGCAAGTAAATACTCACCCCCGACAGAGTAAAGGACGAGTTCCTCTCCCTCGTAAGCGCCACGCGATTATCGCCCCCCGTTGCTTACCCCACCCCGAAAGCGACGTACCATTTGGCCTCGGTTGGCTCATTTTCCGGGAATATTCAGTATACGGTCGGTGTAAACGTTTCGCGCGATGGCATCGGCGCCATCGACGAAGAATTCGATATGGATCTGCAATACTTGCCTATAGCAAGACCTCTTCCGCGTACTAAGACGCCCTTCCCATTCCTACCCACCCGGGAGGATTGGCCGTTCGCACGAGAGGTTGTCGGCGGGTGGACATTGACACCGTTTGGCGGCCGCGGGCGCCTTGGTGAAGAAGTCGTAGAAGTGGAGGGTATAGTACGATCTGTCCATGCGATCCCAGCACTGTAACTCATTCTGCATTTTAGCTTGGGATCCAGGAACCTGCGGTGTACACGGCGGGGCAGACGATGGAATTCTGTTTAATGTTATGGTCCGCCAATCCGCTCGCACTCGAGGCGCTCGCTCAGCCTGGTGCGATCGAAGTCGGGCACTACAAATCCGACATTTTCTCTCTGGACGCGCTCAACCCGAAGAACTCGTCCCGGAAAAATCGCAGGCTTGAACGCCTTACCCAAGGACGTGTCTGGCTGACGGAAGGCGGGAAGCCCGCCGATGACGACCCTGTGCCGGAATGCACGCTCGTCAAGCTCCCTGAACCAAGAGGTGGCCCCAAGTCGCCGGTATCCCCCGTGGCAACCTCGCGCTTCAAGGCTGCTCCTCGGTCCCGCATGCAGCAGGTATGGACTGCGGACTCTGAGGACGCCGACGATGCGACAATTGCCGGTGATGCAAACGATGCTGGGCTGTCGAAGAAGGAAGACAACGAACCGCCCCCGTCACCCACGCCGTCCTTAGAGGGTTTGGATGATCTCCCAGACTCGGAGCGCGTCATTCGCCTCGACGGCGAAGTACGAGTCCCCACCTGTAGTCATCCTAGCTTCCGCTTCTCCAGCATGTCCCGCGAGGTGTGTGTTTCCCCCGATTCCCTTACCAGTACGGCTGATGTATGCTAGTACATCTTGCATCTCCTCATTAAGCACCCGCAATACTCCCACATCTCGCCCGCCGCAACGGGTATCGTCGCGGAGGTGCCGGTGTGGTACGTGCTAAATCGGTTTGTCAACGTCGCTCCCGGTGCCCCTCAAGTAGATCGCGCAACGCTACCAGTGAAGGGCGAAGCCATCCCGATAGGGAACGACGCTGTTCGCCTACCTGCGAGCGAGGGGCACGTCACGACCCAGAAGCGGCCTACATTCCGCGTACAGCGGGTGGCGGCTTTTTAATAATTGTTTCCACGCTATTTTGCATGACCAGCTTTCACTGGATGCGATGCTTGTTACCGCAGTGCAACGCACACCGGCCAAATGATACAAGTACTATTATACACGGATCAAGTGGATACATTGCGCGGTGGATCCGCGAATAATTAAAGTTGTTTGCCCACTTCTCAGTCGTCGAAAGGCAAGTGCTGAATCAAACTGAAGACTTGGTTGTCTGCCCGGAACTGCTCGTTATCAAAGCAGCTTGGGAATCGTTGACTTGACGACTCTTGTTGGATCGAGGGTTGCGCCAAAATATCCAAACGTTGAAGAGATCCTGGAAAGCGTTTCAGTAACTCGTCCGTCAACTAATGCAGATGGAAACAGTACCAAATGAGTTCCGAAAATGATGGACGCTCCCACTGGGACTGATAATTCGTCAGTGGGTTACTTGGAGAGGAACAGCAGAAAGCAGTACGCAAGGCCGTTGAGATATCGAACACAGGTGCCTGCTTATAAAACAGCACATATGTAAAGCCGATCCTGAAGAATTGTATTATTTCACAGTATTGAGGTGGGACGTGAACTTGTGCCGCACCCCAGAGCGAACGCGCCCAGCAAGCTGAAAATCATCACACGAACAGCCATCGCAGCAAACCGTCTATCTTGAAGCAGGTTGCGGTTTCTGAATAGGCACGTTGCGACATAACCTAAACACAGGAATAATAAGCATGAGGTGTACTGGACACTGCTCGACTCACCTTCACAAATCAGAATGAGCAGCGTCCCGAAAACCACGATCGCGCCGCTGATTTTTGAGCTGCCCGTACACTGTCAGCTAAACAGGAGTGGTAGAGAAACTGTCTTACGGGGTGGCGGTGTCTAAATCACAATACGTCCCATTTGGCCCTAACACAATAGTCAGAAAAATGCGACACTGCTAAAATGATATTGAAAATTGCCTTTGCGAACCAGGGCTGGATTATTGACACCGAACTGCAAAAAATTCAGGATCTAGGCCGAAAGAGGACCAAAGAGACCTACAACCAAGAAGCCCACGAACATCGACAGCCAGATTAAGAATGGGGCAATCAAGAGCTAACGAAGCACCATAAGACAATCCGCAAGCTCGAGGATATGAAGACGTACCGCGAGGGTGATCCAATATTTCCGCTTCGGTTGGAGCTCTGTGGTCATTGCCGCACGCACGCCGAGTAGCATCTAGAACAGAGATTAAACTCTAGTCGAGCGAAAAAAGAAGAAACCGACATCTATAGCAAACGCAAGAGTCGTGAAGCTTGTTCTTAACAAGAAACAATCTGTAAGCGATGGTCTCACTAGTAGTTGAGAAACATACAAGATCGGAGCAGTGTATATCGCAGCAGCCTGCGTGACGCATGGTCCGAAGCTCGGTGAATTTTGTTGGCCGATGACTGGGTGACGTTGGGTTCAAGAGGCTAGTCTGAGGAGAAGCGAAACTCACTGAAAGTGAGGGTATACGAGATGCAAAACAAAAATCCACCCGAAGCAAAATGTGTACCAAGTAGCGTTACGCTTGACCTTCGGCGAGCACGCTGCTGTTAGAATGATGACGAACATCCCGAATTCAGACCCCAACAGTAAGCCATAAAAAGCATTGACGAAATGTGTATTAACGTGGGCGCTAGTTGAGTCTAGGCCGATATTGTTTTTGAGCCGGACGCAAGACAGAAAGACGCGATCCGACGAACCAATCTTGGCCATAGCGAATCGTGGAGGTAAAGAGCGGGGTTGAACAAACGTGCGGCCGGCGCTGCGAAAAAAAAAATCGCCACCAGTGCGAGCGGGGGCCTTGAAAGTAGAAAGGAAGCTTGACGAAACATGGTTAACGGAGCTATGTATGTATTATGAGAAAATGATGTGCTACCCGTCGATGTCAGTAAGTATGTTACGCCGAGACGGCCTCGATCATCGGCCAAAGGCGGGATTCGCCGCGGGGGTTATCTTGGCTCGATGAAACGGGAGACTTGAGCATTGGAAGCAGATCAACCGTGGAAAGATGATCGCCGTGTTGAACTTACCAATAAAACCAGCAAGGACAGACCTTGAATCGCGAAGCCACAGACAGTCTGGCAAGAGGAGAGTTTTGAGGAAGGGAAACAGCTGCAATATTCCGATATTGGGTATCCAGGTTACATACGTCCAGGTTGGGTGCATGACAATCAGGATCAACTCGCACAATCACAATAATTGATTCTGCTTTCCGTGCTAACCATTGCCAGGAGAGCATGAGATCGCCTCGCAGATAAGATGCGGAACCTATTCAAGATCCACGACCGCCATGCAAGCACGCGTAAAAGGTGATGAGTAGAAAATAATTGCAACCAGTCCCACTCCTAAGTCTCCTCGCCGCGCCGCCCGTCGTATTGACGACAGACGTCACGCAGCCCAGGACGTGCGTCACGAAGTCAGCCACAGTTTAAATTTGTTGCTTTTCATTCGAAGGTCGCCAAAGTGCAGCGCGAGGGACGGCTTTCACAAAGCCAGAATTCCACAGGCCTGCCGTTGCATCCAAACGAGCCAAAAGACGGTCGAACAGTCTAACAGAACTTAGGTCCTCCTCCTGGCAGTGGTAAACTCATGACGTTTGGTAGAATCAAGTGTCGATCTGCCAGACTGGGAGCGCAAGAGAATAGGGGAAGTCAAAGTTGAGAATCACGTACGATTCTGACGTGATTCAAGAGGTGATTCTGAGGATGATTCTCGATCAAAAATCCGCATCAAAATCACCGTTTTTGAGAATCACCCTGAATGGATTCTTGTTTCTCCTCTGGAGGAGAAACACGGCAGAATCGCGATTCTGAATCACTTTTTGAATCCGCGTCTCGTAAACGCTAACCCTTATCCTCGATCACTTTGCCTTCTTTGAGTTAATCAAACATTTTAAATCCCATTAAAATTTAAATTTACACTCCTACTGAATCCTACAGCATGGCACGCGACAAAAAATCTGCTACCCCCCGGAACAACCTGCTAAAACTCGCGCTCCTAGTAAAATGGGAGACAGCTGGGTCATAATTGAAGTTGACTGAGATAGATTTATCCTGTCTTAAATGTTTCCTGATTATCCAGGCGATGGTTGTGTTCGAGCCCACAGTACCAGGACCGAGGTCACGTTCGGAAGGCACTGGCAGGAGACACGTCAACAAATTTTGATGTTTCACGTGATGGAATACAGGTGTTGATGGAGGAAGCGAGTAGCAAGCGAGTAGTGTAGAATCCATGCAGAGTCGAGAGTGAGAATCAGGGCGGTCAAAGTTGATCACGATTCTGGAGCGATTCTATTCCATGAATCGGATCAGAATCACCTTCTGAATCACGTCGTGATTCTCAACTTTGACTTCCCCTAATGGAGCAATCATGTGTCGAGTCCAGAGCTAAGTGGCATATGGAGCTCGCATTTCGGGAAGCTCTCGCCGGGCGTTGCTCTTTTACTTCCACTCTGACCATGCTTGGAGCAGTCGCAAAGGAGTAAAAGAAGCCTATATTGAATATAATGTAATATTGGCTCGCGAAGACGGCCTACATAGCTAAAAAATCCGTAAATTCTTCACAAAAATCACCATGAAATACATGACCACCCTTGTTCGATTCTAAGGCAGAACCGATGCGAAAATTTCGGATTTTCTGGCTAGGATCTCTTTCGTAGCGTGATTCTGAACGACTATCTTCATAAAATCACGAAAGTTCTACGAAAGAGGCTGAATCGAGCCTAGCTAGAATCAGGGATTTGGGGTGGTGCGGGAGCTTGTTTCTTTTGGAGAGTCCTGTAACCCCAGTTAGACCGCACTTGAAGTTTCGACATCCGTGGATAAGAGTTTCTGGAGTTGTTTGTGTAGCGTTATTGCTGGCGGCTCTGCTTCTGCTCGTTGTGTGGGCATAGGACTCCAGAACTGAATTTCAGAGGCCGAGGGAGCGCCGCGTCACGTGCTAGTAAATTGGCGCGCACAAGGGCTGTGCCACTCAGCTTTCTCTTTCTACTCTCATCTTCCACGAATCACTGCAACACAATGGCCGACATGGACGTAGACGATGCACCTGTGGTCAAGAAAGAGGGCAAGGACAAAGAGGGAAAGCAACGTTTCGAGGTCAAGAAGGTACCGGTCGTCTCCCCTTTTGAAATCAATCCTAATCTTCGTGCGCCAGTGGAATGCTGTTTCTCTCTGGGCCTGGGGTATGATTTGGTTTCAGTACGATAACAAACGCGTCCTCAACTCCTTTTCTTGTCTCCAGACATCGTAGTCGATAACTGTGCAATCTGCCGGAACCATATCATGGATCTCTGTATGCACTGTCCAGTTGCATCACATTGCAAGAAGTCCTAACAGTTCAATCAAGGCATCGACTGCCAAGCTAACCAGGTTTCCGCAACTTCAGAAGAATGTAACGCTGCGTGGGGTATCTGCAATGTGCGTTTGTCTTACTCTCGAGTCTTTCTCATTTGACCTTAATCACCAGCATGCATTCCATTTCCATTGCATCTCGCGCTGGCTGAAGACACGTAATGTCTGCCCTTTAGACAATCGTGAATGGGAGTTGCAGAAGTGAGTTCCAAATCTTGAGTCCTTCACATTCTCATCGTGATTTGGCTTTCAGGTATGGTCGGTGAACGCACCCTCGCGCTGTATTTTAGAGCATTCCCATCATGTAATCGCTACGCCAATTTCTCAGCTTCGTTCTTCGTTCGGTGCCGTTACGATTTGACTCGAATCTCTGACTCAAATCGGAGTCATAGTGCAGACAACATCAGCGCATTTTTTGCTCAATCTTGTTTCAATCTCCAACATATGTTCTCTAGCATACAACAGCTCCATCCTACGCATCAATGACCAGAATCTTAACCGAATGTTTGACTCTACAGACCCAAGTCAGTATCGCAAAATTTACCAAGGTGTGTTGACTGTTCTTACCGAGCGGGCGCTGCTCTTCGCTTTCGACAAGCGCCACTCATCCGGTTTCTCGTATTTGTTGTATAAGGGCTCTATCTTCTCCTGCTTCTTGCGTTTGCTGATCTTGTTCGCGTCGGCGACCTTGAAGAATTGCGGGGCGACCTCGACGAGCCATTTAGGCTCGACAGCGGTAACATTGTGGCAGTACTCCCTCGTCGTCAGCACCAACTCGTGGTACACAACCCATTCTGGATTGCGATTAAAGAGTGCTGAGGACGGGTGGATGTACACCGGCGTGCCCTCCACGAGGGTCTTGTAGCCCTCTTGAGGGTCCTTCTTCGCAGCATTGCGGAAAAAGCCAGAGCAGATGGCCTTGCGGACGATATTGTAATCTCGTCCTGCCGACAAGATTTCATGTTTGTACCTATCGAGGTTGAGAAAGACGAATATATAGGCGGGAGGTTGATCACATACCGATCCATGATGCCGAGTAGTTGTTTGCGAACATCTTGTGCACGCCGCATGCTCCGCGCTTGGATGAAGTTCTCGTAGCACCAGGGATTCGAAAAGTTGGCCGCTTTCCAGCCATTGTAAACGGTCAGCAGCGTCAGATGGTCGCCCTCCGGCTGATGAAATTTGGCTTTCTTCGAGTCGGCCTGCCCTTGCTTCTCCTTTGGCCGGTAAAATACGGTCTGCACCGACAGCATTGCCACGATAGAAAGGATTTCCTCCGAACAACCCAAGTCGACGGATGCGATCAGCATTTTCGCTTGCGACGGGTCCATCGGGAAATCAGCCATCTTGCGACCGAGTCGCGTGAGAAGCCCTTCGTCATCGAGTGCCGATAGGGCGTATAAGGACTCCAATGCAGTCAACATAGTCTGCGCTGGAGGGGGGTCCATGAAGTCAAAGCTGAGGAGATCGTTGATGCCCATCGCTTTCAACTGGAGGATCGTCGACGAAAGATTCGTGCGCTGGATTTCCGGGATGGAGTTGGGCAACATCTCGTTCCTGAACGCAGCTTCCGTGTATAGTCGGTAGCATTTACCGGGGCCAGTGCGACCAGCTCGGCCAGCGCGCTGCCGGGCCTGAGCTTGGGAGATGGGCATGACGACGAGGGAGTCCATCGCGAGCCGCGGGTCGTATGCGCTCTGCTTGACGAAGCCAGGGTCGACGACGTAGTAGATACCCGCGATGGTGAGACTCGTTTCAGCGACGTTCGTGGCGATGACCACTTTACGAGCGCCGGGAGGCGTAGGTTCGAATACACGGGATTGTACTTCCGAGGGAAGTGCTGAATAGATAGGCAGAATGATAAGTTCTGGTACTTTAGGCCCCAGAGCTTTCATGCGCTCGAATAAGATCTCGCAGGCAGTATCGATCTCTTCCTGACCCGTAAGGAAGAGCAAGATATCGCCAGGAGGCTCGGAGAGATGGATTTGCATGACGGTGATGAGGGAGGCGTCTAAATAATCGGACTCGGGATCCTTGGTGTAAAGGACCTCGACAGGATAAGTTCGACCAGGGATAGTGAAGATGGGGCACCCGAAAAAGTATTTGGAGAACTTTTCGGCATCGAGGGTGGCCGATGTAACGATGAGCTTGAGATCGGGGCGACGCTTCACAGTTTCTGAAACAATAGTCAGTACCGTAGGATGACTCTTTACGAGTCGACATACTTTTCAGAAGACCGAACAAAACATCAGTCGCGATTGTACGCTCGTGGGCCTCGTCCAGCATGATGACGGAATAGGAACTGCACAGCGGGTCGATAAGACACTCTCGCTGAAGCATACCGTCGGTCATGTATTTGATTCGCGTCTCCGGACTGGTGCAGTCCTCGAAACGGATGGTGTACCCCACCTCCTGGCCCAGGCGGCAACCCACTTCCTCAGAAACACGCTTCGCCACAGACATTGCGGCCACACGACGAGGCTGAGTGCAGCCGATTCGGCCATGGTCGGCGTACCCGGCTTCGGCGAGATATTGCACCATTTGAGTGGTCTTCCCTGAACCAGTATCACCGATGACAATGAGCACTTGATGCTGCATCGAATGTAAGTTACGAGCGATAAAGAGGCGCCTGAAAAAAACATACCTCAGAGATGGCTTTCAGCAAAGGATCCCGAAGCTTGTAGATCGGAAGACTCTGTCGCTGCTCTTGGATACTCAAGTTTGTGATTTCGCCAAACGCCGTAGCCTTGTTGAACGTCGACTCCTTCCACTTCGGCACCTCACTGGCTCTCTGCCCTTTCAGGTTCCCTCGCAAGTCCTGTGCGAACATCTTGTCGGCCTCCGTCGACATAGGATCGAGCCAAGGCTGAGTGAAGTCGCGTGCTTCAGAGTCAGCCTGCTCGTTAGCTTCGTGCTGGCGCAATTCACGCCGCTCTCGCGCGAGGGCAGCACCACCGAGCGCAGCACGATTCAACGAGCCGTCGGGAGCTTTCACGATCTTGACCGGACTGAGGTCAAGCGTGCGCTTCGTCTGGCCAGCAAGGAATGGCGGCTCGTCCTCTCGTACCTCGACGTCGAGTTCTTCTTCGACCTCTGCGTGCGCCATGGGATTATTGAAATCTTCGTCAAGCTCCGGATATTCCGAGGCGTCTAAGGCGCCGGAAGAAATGAGCTGCTTGATCTCCCATCGCTCAGGGGAGGTCAAGCGTTTCATCGACCGCACAGGAGCATCATTCGCGCCTGAGCGTAGTGGGACAGCATTAGCTCCTGAGGATGCGAATCGGCGTTGCTCCTCCATCTCAGCCTCGGACTGGATGCGGAGGTGGGGTGTGAGGTCGCGGCCGGATACTTGGTCCACATCTTTCATAGAAAGTCCAATTCTGCTGCCCGCAACGCTCATAACTTTGACTTTCACAGGCTGACCTCGACTGAGGAGATCAGATGCAGAATTTACACGCCCTGTCTGAATGTTTGATATGTGTACCATTCCTGCAATGCAAATCAGTATCTAGAGGAAGTGACAATAGTGAAGGTTGGCTTACCCTCAGCTCTACCCGCGACGCCTTCAAGCGCCACGAATGCCCCAAAGTCCTTCAACCCCGTCACCTTCCCATTATAAATCTTGTATAGCACCGGCCTATCGTCCATGACAGGCCTCCCATTTCTGCCCTGGTCCCGACCATATCCACGACGCGGGCTCGGACTCCGTCTCCTCGGAGAGGGTGAGCGTCCCCGTCGTTGACGCTTGGGTGACCGGTCGTTGTTCTCCGCAGGCCTTTTCTTGCCCGACACCAGATCCCCAAGCTCCTTCAGAAAAACGTCGTCTGAAACCGCTGCCGGGGGCTCCTGGTCCTTCATTGCAAGACCCGGAAGTAACCGCTTCTTCTTCTCCGCCTCCGTCAGCTCGCCCTCCAGCTCCTTGGCTTTTGTTTTGCCATTCTTCGCAGCGTGTTTTTTCTTGTGCTTGGGGTGCATGCTGAGGATGAGTCGGTCGACATTCTCGACGAATGAGTCGGAGAAGTCGGCCCCATTTTCTTTCAGCTTCGCCTTGAAAGCGGGAAGGCTACTGCTGGACTGTTCGTGGAGTGATATAACAAATTCGGCGATGGTCTTGTCATTTAAACCAGTGTGGTTTTCGACCTCCTGAACGATTTTCGCGACGAGAGACAGGAACTCGAGGTTATAAAGGTCCTGGTCCATGGTGGTCGGAAGCGACCCAAGTCAATGGCCGATTGGCAATTCGAGGGTGGCGGTACACCATCACAAACACGCACAAACTTGTGGAACGCACCAAATTTAAATTCAGTTTCAGGCTCGGCAGAAAAGCTCATTCGCGTTTGAAGAATGTTCGACGCCAAGATGCTCAGACCATAAAATGAATTCGAATTCTACGTGTATAGTACATACAGAACTTTGCATTTTCTTCCCGCGAAAACATTTACAAGCGTCCTGTTACTCCTCAGAAACAAGAACGACTTCAGGGAGGAAATGGACATACCAACATTGCCAAGATCATTGCAAGCCTCCTTGACACGAACGACAAGGGTCTTTTCGCCTTCACGCACCCACACACGAGGATCGTAGTACTACGAAGCAAAGATCATCAGTGAGACCAAGTATTGACGCAAGACTGACCTTCTTGTTCGGTTTATCTGCACCCTCAGGGTTCCCGACCTGAGTCTGAAGGTAATCCTTTTTGTTGCTAACAAAGTCCTAAAAAAAGTTTAGGATCTGCAGGTGTGGGAGGGTCTGTGAAATCTGTGGACAATACTTACCCGGATGCCGACGAGGTACGCAAACTGGGTGTCGGTGTCGACGTTCATCTTGACGACACCATGTCCGACGGCAGTCTTGATCTCCTCCTTCGTCGAACCAGATCCACCGTGGAAGACGAGGTACCTAAGAAGTCGATCAAATTTTGCGCCAGGGATTGGCAAAAGAGCACTGACAGAGGCTTCTCGATCTTCTTGTTGAGCTTGCCGCTGGCGAACATCTGATGCTTTCCCAGCAAATCGGGCTGGAGTCGGACGTTACCGGGCTTGTAGACGCCGTGGACGTTCCCGAAAGCCGCTGCGATACTGAAGTTCGGGCTGATTTTGCTGAGCGCATCGTGGACATCCCAAATGTCTTCGGGTTGGGTATACAGGGCTGCGTTGTCGACGCCGGTGTTATCAACGCCGTCCTCCTCACCACCAGTGATGCCGATCTCCATCTCGAGCCAGAGCCCAAGGGGTGCCATGCGCTTGAAGTACTTCACACATGTCGCGATGTTCTCTTCCTTCGATTCTTCAGAGAGATCGAGCATGTGGGAGGAGAACAGCGGCTCCTGGTGCTCTTTGAAGTACGCCTCGTCGGCCTCGAGCATTCCGTCGAACCACGGAAGAAGCTTGTGGGCACAGTGGTCGCTGTGGAGAATGACCGGGCTGTAATGAATGACAGACATGAGCGCAAATTGCTCTTGGCGGTCTCGAAACTTACACGCCGTAGGCCTTGGCGACAGTGCGCACATGGTGGGCCGCAGCGATAGCACCTGCAATGGAGGCTTGCTGCTTGTCGTTGGCAAGGCCCTTGCCAGCGAAGTACGCGCTACCGCCTTGAGAAACTTGGATAATGATCGGGGATTTAATATCCCTTTGCGCGTAAATTCGCGTCAGTCTTCGACGCGGGTCAAAACGGAGTAGCGCGATACTACCTTGCGGCTTCGAGGACTGCGTTGGCGGTCGAAGAAGAAGTTACATTCTGCGATTGCCACGTTAAAGAAAAGAATGGAAGAAAATGTGGAGGAACTTACGATGGCCTAATAAAGTGTGATCAGTACGCGAGCAAGCCAACTGGCCTGCGAGGCAATGAATAAACGCGAACTTACAGGGATCGCGAACTAGGGTGAGCATGAGCGAAGCATTCGACCCAGATATATTCAACAAACCTGGTTTTCCTTCGCGTAGTCAAACACTTTGCGAACATTATCACCAGTCAGGACGCCAGTCTGAAGGAACATTCAGTATCCACGCAACACTAGAACTCGTCGATACGGACGGGTACGATATCGAGGAGGCCCATGGAAGTAGTGGTAAAGGATGAGAGCAAGAGATAAATTCTCGGCTGTCACGATGCCATCGATATCCTTGGCCGTGACCGTGATGTCATGAGCCCTGTGAGGCTCAGCAACGCTCAAGCTCAGAAAATCTCTCCCGGCCGCGGCCGAAGTGTAAAGCATCCCAATCTCAGGATCTCATGGACCAGGAGACCGGCGATGTATTTACGCCGGAGATACGAGCGGACGGTGCGCTTTAGAAAGTTTTCTACAGCCGGGCCGTTGACAATCCGTCACGGTCTGGGCTAAAATAGACACAAAGGTATTGCTACAAATTTCTTTTAGATCCGCGTGGTATCATGGCTGTCCAAAAATGAGCAGGAAAGCGAACACTGAGTAGAATGTACTGACGGGAATGGGGAGAACTTCGTCAAGCACTTGCTTTGATGCTTGCACTATTATTTGCCATTCCACCGCATGCAGCCGCTTTGCGAAATCGTCGAGCGCCTCACCCTGCATGATGGGCACCTCCCGTACAATCAAGGGCTCCCCCCGATCCACGTCCTTCACAACCCGATGTACCATGACCCCGGAGTGCGCGATCTCTCCCTTCTGGAACGCCTCGTACGCCCGCTCGATGGCGTTCGTTCCATCAAACGCACCAGGCAAAGCAGGATGCAGATTGATAACAGGAACGCCCTGCCCGTCTTTGGCCTGGGCCGCCCGCTCCAGAAACGCCTCGCCGAACACATGCATCCAACCAGCCAGAACAATTAAATCTGGGCGCGCCTGCAGTACGCGTTCGGCGACTTCCGCATCGTAGTCATCTCTTGTTTTGCCCGGGTGAGCTTTTAGGTAAGGTTGCAGTGCTAGGTATCCGGTGGATATAGGCGGTTGTGCTTGAGATGCACGCGTTAAACCAAAGGCCGCTTTGCGATTAGAGAAAACCAGGACGATTTCAGCGTGAGGTAAGGAGGGTGTATTTTGGGCATCAATGAGGGCCTGCAGATTGGTCCCTAGATGCTACAGTCATTCTCGTCGCTCAACAGATGCCTCCGCTTCTACCTGAGCCAGATATAAGGACGGCGATACGTCGAGGTGAGGAACCCGACATGGTGGTAAAGAAAAGGAACCGAATCAATCTTGGAAAGAAACAGCGACAAATATATGCGTTGAATCCGCGTAAAAATACTTGCCAGGACCACAAAATGCTTCAATATGTCTGGATCATTCAATCCGAGTCGCTATAAATCCAAAACTTTTAAAACCTATTGTACGCGATCCGACGCCTGACAAAGGCTGTCAACTTGGATTCAAGTTCCCAACGGCTGTAGATATGTAGCTACAAAAAGCTGAAGCAAGGCAAAACCGACAAAGTAGAATCTTGAGGAGACCGGCCGCCGGCCTTGCCTCGGAAGAAAATGTTTCGCACCAGGTAGTTCGGTTTGGGTGGATTCGTTAAGAGGCAACCAAAATACGCGAGTTGACCAAGAGACCACAGAATCGCGGGGATAACTCTTGCAGCTGCCAGTGCGCTACTCTTGAATAATTGAGAATCAAAGTGCCCCTGAAACACAGATGGGTCAATGGTTGAACGAAGCTTGGCCCTTGATTTGAATTGACTTCTCGGAACAAGAGGCAGATATCTGGGCCCGGGTCAAACGGCCATGGGCTTAGGGCTGAGGGACCAGAACCGGTTAAACACATATATGAAGCGATCAGTTGGAAAACAAGCCCAGAAATTCATCGCAGGCAAAGTGAGAACCTGTGCGTTAGATAAAGATCGGACGAGGTACCTTCTCGAGCAGATCTGCAGACTCCATAATGATTTTTTTGCCAGGTGAGTCGAGGAAGAATGAGAGTTTCCACGGCGACATCCAAACCAACCGGCGCACCCGCGGTCAGGACTAGGTGGGTTCGGCAAAGGTCTAATTTGGTCACGGTGAATGTAAGATTTTTCAAGGGCGGGTTACGGTGCATCCCTGTGAATCCATGTCAATCAGAATTGACTGCACAGGCCGGACACACAAAGAAAAATCCGCTTGGCCTTCTCTTTGCTGTAGTTATGTACTTGATAAAGAGCTGAAGCAAGTCAGAACCCGGGACCGGAGCGGCCGGCGTTCAGAAATGTTTCGCACCGGGATGTTCGGAGGAAAATGGATTGGTTCAGAGGAACATCCAAGTCAACCAACGGGAAACAAAATCGTCAAGTTGTGCAGCACTGACCTTGATTCAAATTTCAAACCCTCTTGGAAACACAAAGTGGTTGGAGTGGTTAAACGAGGTTTGAGCGTTGTCGATAAGCCGCAGATATCTTGTTCCAGGTCCCGCCAGCACAACCCCAAGCAGTAATGGTTCTCGTCAATTGAATGATGATGGCTTTCGCCGCAGCATGAATTTCGATAAGGCGGGTAAAACGCGGACCAGAACAGCGAAAAAAAAAAGTTGGTTGAATCTGGCATAGACTGAGATAGTCAGTTGGAAAAAACGACCATCTTTGCAGGCAAGCTCTGAGTTGGCATGTCGGTCAAAGATGGGAGCCGTCTCGGTAATTCTCGGTAACCAGACGATACTTGGATCTCCAGACTTTGTCCAATTGCCGCGAGTGACTCGGTGAAAATCGAGGAGTATCCACAATAAAATGTGAGCCAATGAGCACCAAACCAGCTGCGCCTACCTGCGCTCAGTTGCGCTCAGGACTGGATTCGGCTGCAGGCGAGTTCAGAATGAATTCATTTTAGGCAGATGCAGATCAGATGAGACGATCAGAAAGGCACGGGCCGACCTTATGTCAGAGCGGCTTGGAAACTTCCGCAACAGCTGAATTAGGGTTCGTCGCCAGCGCTCGCCTCGTTTTTCCTCTTTTTCTTACTCCAATTGGCACAGGACGAGGGCAGCAGCGCCGTTCCTCCAGAACAAGTCGACGAGTGTGCCCGATCGCATTGAGCGCCAATAGCGTCATACTTGGCCGGGTACTTGGCCGGGTTCATTCCACTGGTTCCGACGATCTTGGGCTATAAAGCTTGGGTTATCTGTGGAAGCTCTTATAATCAGCGTTGCTGGTGGTGAGTTGTGCATCAAATGTCGGTGTCCGCTTGACATGACCGGTCCAGTCAGATTGTACTTATCACCTCGTGCGGCGTATCTCGTTCGGGTCTGCTTGGGGTATTGGAGATTGTCAAATCTTGTCAGCTCACCTCTCGCGGTCTGGACCCATTCTAACACTATTTCAAGGCTATAGCTACTACACGTACGTGATCTCGTGCCAGCTTTGTTCTTTCTGTACGCGTCTGTCTTGGCTTTCTGCGCGTTTCTGACCTTTCGATCGCATACTAATGCAACCTCTCCATAGTCCTCTAACAAAGCCCACATTGCTATCCGAAGGTTAGAACCTTTTGTCTTGATCCGTACCCATTTGACAAAGTATTTCAGCCAATCATGGCGCCCAACTTCTTGACGAAGCTCGTCAAAACGCCGTCAACATCTCAACGGGATCGTTCCCTGAGTAGCCCTTCACCTCCGTCGTCCACTGCTTCCCGCAGCAGGACGCCGTCTTCAATCGACCATCCGATGCCTTCCTTGAATTCTACATTGAATTCCTCCGTGCCTAGCATCTCTGTCACTACCAACGGCAAGCCCTCTGGGAATCCCAGTGTCACTGTGGTGCCGCCATCTCCCGACATGAGCACACCGGACCCAGCAACAGCCAGACCGACGAGTTCAAACGGCAAGAAGATCGACGGCTTGCCTGCCGACTCAAAACCCAATGGCTCTCAAGAGGCTCCTCGGCCTCCGACTCCCGCAAAACCGATACCTGCGACTCCTGCTTCCCCGCCACAAAAGAGCGCCCCGTCCTCTCCGAAAGCTTCCACCAGTAACCTCCCTTCTCTCCGTCCCCAACCATCCGACAAGTCGCTCAAACAGCGGACCCAGGAGCTCGCGCCGCCCGTACCGGCACTCCCCCAACCACACTCGTTCAGCGACTACTCCCTCACCCGCATCTGCCTCTTCCCCGCCCGAAGAGGCGATCTCTCCTATAACCGAATCACCGACGGAGCAGACAAAGGAGCTTCCAAGCCTCGCCCAGTCGTCAACCTGGGCTCCTTCCGGCTCCTCTCGCTCTCGGAGGAGTGAGACGGATGTGCTCTCTGTCACTTCGCAGGGGAAGAAGAAGTCGTCGCGACCCTGGCGGCGGAGTGGCCCAAAGAAGCCGATGGGTTTGGCAAGCGCGATCGCCGCGTCCGGCCTCGCGATGGCCAACCCCGCGATGACAGCACCGCAGCAGTCGAACTTGACGCCGCAGGTGATGAACCAGAACGAGAACAGGAGCAGTCCGTCACTTGTTACCTCGCCAAACCAGAACCCGAACCCGCATCGCAGAATGTCTTCGGCGAGCCCCGACTCTCCGAAACACCGGAGGTATGGAACCGAGAACGGAAAGGGGCGTTCGTCGAAGTCGTCCGAGCACAAGAGGCGGCGCACCACGGGGTCGGCGAACGGGCACGGCGAGGGGTACTTCCCTGACGAGCAAGGCGAGTATTATTCGGGACTCGAGGAAAGCTCCGAAGATGGGAGCGGAAGCGATTCGAGTGACGAGAGCGGAAGTGGTTTGGAGGATCTGGATTTGGGCGAGGATGACATTCCTGTCACTGGGTTTGCCGTCGCGAGCAACAAACGGAATGCAGACTTCCACGAGTTGTTCCCCGGCATTCCAGAAGGAGACTATCTCATTGATGGTGCGCATACTTCTCTTTCCCGCTGAATCTGCATTCAATATTCATTGTTCAGATTATGGTTGTGCTCTCCAAAGAGAGATCTTAATCCAAGGGCGAATTTATGTTTCAGAAAACCACCTCTGCTTCCACGCCAACATTTTTGGCTGGGTTACTGACGTGAGTGTCATGTCATGACCGCGCATTTCCGCTCCTAAATGCGCCGCAGCTATCGATACCTATTTACGAAGTAACGACACTCGAGAAGAGGATGACTGCTTTCGTTATCCCCAACGCTATCCGCGTGAAAACTCCTCGCGCGGATTATACCTTTGCGTCATTCCTCTCTCGCGACACGACTTTTGACGTCATACATAATATCTGGCGGCTCGCGCGTCCCAGCGATGCTGCCTCCATCGGTTCCGGGTCTATGGAGGGCCCGGTGAATATCGCAGAGGGGACTGTCATTGGTGGAGGGGGAGCTCCCAGCGCCGCAGCTGCGAAGGGTCGCAAAGCGACGACCTGTGCGTGCGGCAAGGAAGGCTCACACTTTGACCAGGTTGCACTGGACGTTGTTGTCCCGGGCACTCCTGACCGGATTTACAATCTGATGTTTGCGAGCGGCTTCATGAAAGACTTCATGTCCGTCAATCAGAAGTTGCGCGGTACGTTGCAATGCGTTATTTTCTGAGGCGGTTCCGTTGACTTTCTTTGCGTGGCAGACATTCAGGTATCTGATTGGGCTCCTACAAAGCCGGGATCGAAGCTACTCGCGCGCAACATGTCGTATATCAAGCCGCTCTACGCAAGTCTCGGGCCGAAGCAGACAAAGTGCGAGATAAGGGACGAGACTGTCCATATCGACTTTGACGATTATGTGTCGACTCTGACGACTACTCGGACACCTGACGTGCCCAGCGGCGGGGTGTTCTCAGTGAAGACTAGGACATGTATAATGTGGGCTTCCCCGTTGACTACCAAGGTTGTTGTTACAACGCAGGTGGACTGGACTGGGCGGAGTTTTATCAAAGGTCAGCCGTCCGTCCTACTACAGAGTTATACCTAACCGAACATTCAAGGCATCATCGAGAAATCTGCGATTGACGGCCAAAAAGAGTATCACGCAGACCTTGACAAGGCCATGCGGGTGTACATTTCGGAACACAGCTCCGAATTCATGCCCGAAGGGGTGGAGGTCCCCCTGCCGGATCCCACTCCCGCCGCTGGCCCTACAACTTCTGCCACCAGCGAACCTCTTACCGCCAAGGAGCGCGAACAAGAGCGGAGTCAGCGGGGCATGCAATGGGCGTGGGATACCTTCGACGGCGCTGCGCAGGTGGCGAAGCAGAGCATCAAGGGCCTGTTGGAGCTCATCCGCGATGGCTGGGAGCACTCGACGATGACGACGATACTGTACGGTGTGATTTTCCTCCTGGTGATCAGCAACGCCTGGACATACTACCGGGCGGTGAAAGCCGACAAGGTGCGGAACAAAGCGAAGAAGCAGCTGGCGAAGGTGGAAGACCAGGAGCAGTTCTTGGCCGGCGTCGTTACTGCGCTTTTCGACGAGTTCGCATCGGGCAAGTTGGCCGCTGCGTCCCCTACTGTTGCTTCGACGGCCGTTCCACCCTTGGTTACTGGCGCACCGTCGGGTGGAGACCTCAAGCTCGAGCTTGCGGCCATACACAGTGCGCTTGACACGGTTGAGGAACGAGTCCGGTTAATCCGAGAAAATCTCAAAGAGATTGGGTCCCTGAATGATCTGGATTGAATATTATCCAATATTATCCGCTCTTTTTTCCCTGGTTTTTATATATTGTGCTGAATATACGCTGTAACCTACTCGAGTAGTGCGAAATTTGTACACACGCAATTATGAATTACTTGTGAAATGACATTTTTAGTCGATGCGGGAACCGCCCAGCTGCTTCACAGTTTTGGAGATGTGCCAATTGACGGTCTTGTGGTAAATGATAACATGCCGAGTTATGGCATTCTAGATTTTCGTCTCTACAACGTACTGCGCGACGAGACTACCCAACCGTCCCCGGCGAGCTGACCTCTTTCGGCTGTAGATCTCGGATATCTGAATAGCACCAAAGAAATCACCATTTCATACCGGTAGTGGCGCGACGGCGGACAACCAGGGACAACTCCGCTCGTACGAGCACTCATTTCCTGGCACTTTACTATGCATTCACCTATAAGAACTGACTACACTTCCCGTTTTCAAGCAGCCCCCAGCGCTAGCACTAGTACTCAGAGAGGGTTCTCGACTGCTGCAAGCATCTACCATTTGGTCGTCTTGAGCAATCGACCCCGTCAAAAAGTCGCATCACGTGCGCCCGGGCCACAACCACAAGTCATTGACAAACACCTCAAATATTCCTTTCATCTCTCCCCCACGTACTGCACCGACTACCTCAGACTTTTACCCTGGCCGCTCCGCATCGGTTGACTTCCCGACCGCCAGTCCTTCCAAATTGACCTCCCCTGAGGTTCCTGGGCCGCGAGTTCGGCCCTGCAGCACGTCTTGGGCATGGCACAGTGGCTTCAGACTATCCTGAGCATATTCCAACATTTTCTAGTGACTTTATAGTACGTGCCAAAAACAATTTCTTCATGCATTCGCGGCTGTGCCACCCAACAGAGACATGAAACATTCTCGTCCCGCTGCCACCCCGTCGGGCCTCGCATTTTCCTTTGCTTCCCCAGCATAGTTTTTCTCCTCCTTTGGATACATGACAACTGGTGGCTCATTCCACCCACTTGCTTGATACCTGAGGCGTCGCCGTACACTGGTGACTGTATTTATGTTACATGCATAATAATACATGCTTCAATTTATAAAAAAAAAGAAACCTCAGAACACTTTGACATTCTTGGAAAGAAACTAAGTAAAATCCTCTCATTTCACAAGCTGACTTTGCGTTCCGCTTCGGTCTTTCAGAGGAACGCGTCGTAGCACATGACCGCAACGAGCACGTGATGCGACTTTTTGACGGGGTCGATTGCGGCTAATCATTTGGTCCAGGGTTTTCATTCATGTATACATTCGGTTTTGCCGGTCGAGAACAGAGTCAGATTACTATTGTATTGTTATCCTGGTCCTGTTGAAGTTGCTGACCGTCACGGTCAAGACTGGATTCCATCCTGCCGGAGGCGAGCTGTATGCCGAGAACATGGCAATGCGAGAACTTCAAGAAGGTTTGCGAAGACGTGCGGTTTCGAGCTTAGGCTGGGAAATTACACACAGCAAACGAGGTCGACGAAGTCGCAAACAGAACGAAAATTTAATGAGCGCTGGTGAACACTGATCTGCGCCAGCCAGGCCTTACAGCACCGCCGGTTGTTCGCTGGTTGCATTTCTCGAAGATGCAGAACAGTGTCGATGGCAGCCGCCTGCTCACAGCGACAAGCATGACTCGAGATACACTCTTGGACAAAGAATTCTGGAGCTACATTGAACAAGATCTGTGAGGGTAACTTACACATTATCTCCAAATTCAATACATAGTACAAACTAAGGCCGTTTAAGGCTGCTGCCGTTTTGATCTCCACGCAGCGGTCCCGCCGATCCCGATCCCAAAGCTCCCAAACGCGCCGCCAGGGCCAGCGCTGGATGGCACGGACTGCTCAATTGGGGTGTACGGCGACGCACCGGCGCCCATGGACTCTGTGCGCCCGTGCCCGCCCATGCGACCCGGGCCTTGTCCTTGTTGGAACGTCGGGCGATACGATGTCACCGGCATGGCCTGAATCGAAAGGAACTTATTGGGCAGCGGGCGGTCGTCAGTATTATACTGCGCGACGACAGATGCATCAGCAATCTATGCCGGAAATAGACGAATGGGAACGTACCTGGAACTCAAGGCCGATTCCGTCAGCCTCGGAGACGTCGAGCAGCTTCACAAGCTTCTTCCCGATGCCGTTTAGCTTCTCGACGTCGTCCTTGCCTCGCGTCCACACCTGGATGCGGTCGACCTTGCTCCGCAGGCTGACGACCGCGCCGCAGATCAGATCAAGACCCTCCTCGAGCTCCTCCCCAACGAGAGCCATCGCGAGCCAATTCCAACACCGATCGAGCAGTGCGGGGTTATTCTTCATCGTAAGCACCCACTTGCCACCGTTAGCGTTCGCCTCATCCTCCCACATGGGCTTAATGCCCGACTTGAAGAGATGGTAGTTGGAATTGCGCTCGAGGGCAGAGGGTGGCTTGAGCCAGTTGAAGTAGCGGCAGAACTCTTCGACGGTGGAGAACTCGCCGACGACTGTTAGGCCGGCCTCGTAGTCGGTAGATTCCGCCGGTTGTGCGACAAAACCGTCTTGTGCGGCGGAGGGAGAGGGCGTGGCGAAGTTGCCGGCAGATGACGCCGGCGTAAATGGGACCTTGGCCTTTGTGTCGTGATATATCGTCCTTGGCACCGATAAGAAAAAGCGGCGAATTATTGTGGTGATGGCCGTGCTCACCATTGGAACTCCAACGGATGTTCTGGGGCTTTCATCGGGATCCCGGGTGTCTTTGGGTCTTCAATCATCTCGGGCTCTGGTGGCTTGGACGTCCCGTCGATACTGAGTTCGCGCGCGCGAATACGAGCGGTGATGGCATCTAGACTGGGGATGTTCTTGTACCCAACCTTTCTTTTTGGGGCCGCCGTCTCTTCGTTGAGCTTCTCGAGCTTTTCTGACGTCAAATTGGCGTCGCCCCCGGCCACGGCTTCGTTGGACGGGGTCCCGGATCTCGACGATGCTGAGGGAGATGCTGAGCGAGTAGTCGGCGCATTTACGGCCATCGAGTCGGCGGTGGACGCCAATGAACTGTTTGAAGCGTTTGAAGTGGTTCTCAGCGCAAATGTAGGCAGTCTTGGACGAGCCGACGCCGACGACTGTGCAGGTGCTGCGGCGGTGCCATTGGGGGCATTACTGTTTATGCGGGCAGCAAGTTGGTTGAGGGATGGCAGACGATTGGGCTGCGGTTTTGGGGGTTGCTCGGGCGCGGTGGTGCTCGACATGATAGTTCAGTGCAAGAACTGATCTTGTTTGTTGATGCACTGCTTCCTCTTGTTCAATGCTATAACTACCTTTCTGCATTTCATGCTATAGCTACAAGCTACGACCGCCATACGTTGCTATGTCGTTCGCCCGGTCTCAGCCTTCCACTCCGCAATGCCCCTCTCGTATCTTCTCCAGCATCTCATCGGTCGTTACTGTCTGTCCAAACGCTTCCATGAACCGTCCCTGCGGGTCCATCAGATAAACGAATATCGAATGGTCCACCAGATAGTCGTCTTCGGGCTTCGCGTTCGGCGGCGTCGAAAAGTATACTCGGTAGGCCTTACACACCGCCTTGACGGCTTGGTATGATCCAACAAGGCCGATGAACGCCGGATGGAAGTCCTTCAGATAGACTGCGATCCGGGACGGCGAGTCTCGCGCGGGGTCAACCGAAACAAAGACGGGGTTGAAGATTTTACCGTGCTCCTTTTCTGGACGCGTGAAAGAAATGAATAAATGCGCGGTGTTGCGTCTATCAACGTACCAGCGGCCTCCAGAACCAGGCCCATCTTGTCCATTTCAGCCGGACATATGTCCGGGCAGTTCGTGAAACCAAAGTAGACCATCGACCACTTTCCAAGGAGGTCTTTCTCAGTATATGTTGCGCCTGTATGAGTTGTCAGAGAAAAAGGCCCGCCAACCGTCGGGCGTCCATAAGCCTTGTTGGCACGGTCCTTCTCTACGTCGAGGTCAAACGATTATTCGAATGAATGTTCTAGGCGCACCCTGCTGCTCCAGGACTTTTGCCTTTTCGTGGCGGAAATAATATAACAGTCCCAGACCAGTTAATAGGAATATGGCAGCCGATTTGGGGGTGAAGACCTGAACAGAATTTCAGGGCTATTCCAGCTTGCAGAAGAAGAATGCTGACGCCGACGGCATTTCTATCGCGAGCTGAGGATGCGCTAGAGGCTGGTGGTTTGTCCGAGTACGCCCGGCGCGTCTCAAGATAGGTGAGACAAGAGCGCCGACACGTTAAATCTGAGGCGTGAACGGGACGCCGAAAGGACTGCAGCAGGACGCGTCGGGAGACAGAAAACATGGACGCGACCGGTAACAGAAGCTCTTGCCAAGCAGCTGCAATCAAACCCGCTTATAATTTTGACTCCGAATCTCGAGTGTATCTTCGTCTATTTTCGCGTTCTTTGGCGGCGGGATGAAGGATTCAGTGTCCCACCAGGCGCCCAAAGTCATGTACTTGTCCGATCCTGCGTTTCGGCGCCGGAATTCTAAAAAACTGTGTACAGAAAGCAGCTCCAGTTCAGCTTGCTCAACGCGCAGGAGACCGTGAAGATATCCGAGTTCGAGGTCACCCACAGGGAGCTGTACACCGCGACCGACCGCTTGCCTGTAAAGGATGGAGTTTTGGATCGTCGTTTGGTGCATTCTGCGGTTGAGTATTGTATTGAATCTAACATCACGGCAGGGAACGTCGGACAAGAACGCGTATTGCGAGACCTGCGGGCAGTCCTCGGTGAACTGCGTCGGCCATTATGCGTACATCAAGTTGGCTATGCCTGTCTTTCATATTGGATTTTTCAAGCACACAATTGCGATACTTCAGTGTATCTGCAAGGTGCGGTGTGTTCAAACATTTGACCCCGACTTTCACACTTTTCGTAGACGTGTGCACGCGTGTTGTTAGAAGAACCCGACCGACGCGTCTTCATCAAGCGCTTTCGACGGCCGAATCTAGAAAATATCCAGCGTCAAGTAGTAAGCAAGGCAGTCAACACGATGGCCCGTAAGGTCGTGCACTGTCCCTACTGTTCTGCGACGAACGGCACCGTAAAGAAGGCCGGACCTCTCAAGATCATCCACGATAAATTCCGCGCCAAAAAAACTGCACCAGAACTCGAGGCATTCAGGAAGACGTTCGAGTCCGCGATCGAGTTCCAGAAAGAGCTCGCAATGTATGTCAACAAGCCCGTATACGAGGACCTTCACCCTCTAAAGGTGCTCGACTTGTTTCGCCGGATTTCTGATGAGGACTGCGAACTGCTTGGCCTACGTCCGTCTTTTTGGACGCCCAGAGGAATTCATATGGCAGTATCTCTCGGTCCCCCCCGGTCTGCATTCGTCCCTCCGTCGCTCAAGACGGAGCCTCAACCGAAGACGACCTCACCGTCAAACTCGGCGAAATCGTATTCACAAACACGATCATCAAGCAGGCCATCGCAAAGGGCACGCCGACCCCGCAACTCATGGAGCACTGGGACTTTCTGCAGATTTGCGTCGCGATGTACGTTAACTCGGAGACACCTGGCATTCAATCCCAGCCGGGCCAGAAACCGATCCGCGGCTTCGTGCAGCGGCTGAAGGGTAAACAGGGCCGTTTCCGTGGAAATCTCTCCGGAAAGCGTGTCGATTTTTCTGGACGCACGGTTATCTCGCCTGACCCCAACCTACGTATCGACGAGGTAGCGGTCCCGGAGCGCGTCGCAAAGGTTTTAACGTATCCTGAGCGCGTCACGTCGCATAATATAGAGTTACTACGCCGTGCAGTACGGAACGGACCCGAGGTCCATCCTGGCGCGAACTTTGTTGCCCGAGGCGAGAACAAAAAGTTTTTGAAGTTTGGCAACAGGGCCGTGATTGCGGATGGGTTAGCGGTGGGCGATGTGGTGGAACGCCACGTTATCGACGGAGATATCGTTCTTTTCAATCGGCAGCCTAGTCTGCACAAAGTCAGTTTCCGTTCTACTTGTTTTATTCTTCTCTAATACATGATCCAGCTCTCCATCATGTGCCACCGCGCCAAAGTCAGGCCATGGCGGACGTTCAGGCTGAATGAGTGTGTCTGCGGCCCGTACAACGCTGACTTCGACGGAGACGAGATGAATCTTCGTGCGTATTTTCCCAAGATATCCGTAACTTTGCTCAACCATCAATTAGACGTCCCACAGACGGAGGAAGCCAGGACGGAAGCACTTGAGCTTATGAACATCAAGCACAATCTCGTCACCCCTCGCAATGGTGAACCCGTCATTGCCGCCATCCAAGACTTCATCACCGGTGCCTTCCTCCTCTCCCGCAAAGACGTCTTCCTCGACCGCCGCCAATTCACACAAATATGCTGCTACTTCGCCGACGCGAACATGCAGATCGACATCCCCCCGCCCACGATCTGGAAGCCCGTCCGCCTCTGGACGGGAAAGCAAGTTTTCAACGTCCTCATGCGCCCGAACAAGCAGTCGAAGATCATGGTCAACGTGGAGTCCAAGTGCCACAAGTGGGAAGAGGCAAAAGCGTCGAATTACCCCGGGATCAAGAACATTGCGAACGACCTGTCTCCGAATGACGGCTGGCTGGTCATTGTGAACAGTGAGATCATGTGCGGGGGGATGGACAAGGCGACGATTGGGAGCGGGAAGAAGAAGTCAATATTTGGTGTGATCATGCGTGATTATGGGCCGCATGAAGCAGCTGCTGCGATGAATCGGCTTGCCAAGCTCTGCGCACGTTGGTTAGGTGGGTGCTCCTTATCCTGTTTCAATATTCGTTGTTTAATTCTTGGCCAGCAAACTTTGGGTTTTCGCTGGGAATTAATGATGTCATGCCTGGCCGAGAGCTGTTGGATAAGAAGGAAGGGCTTGTTGAGAAAGCGTATGCGGACTGTGAAGATGCTATCCAGCTGGCGAAGAAGGGTAAACTCGAGAACAAACCCGGATGCAATCAGGAGCAGACCCTCGAAGCACATATTTCGAGGGTTTTGTCCGACGTTCGAGAGAAAGTCGGGCAAATCTGCATGAAGGAGCTCAGTCGTTGCAACGCTCCTCTGATCATGGCTACCTGCGGGTCCAAAGGTAAAGAATACCGCGTGAATTGTTTGTTTGAATACTAATTAACCCTGCAGGTTCCGTTATCAATGTCTCGCAGATGGTGGCCTGTGTTGGGCAGCAAATTATTGCCGGTCATCGTGTCCCGGATGGCTTCCAAGACCGCTCATTACCGCATTTTCCGAAAAAGTCAAAGGAGCCGCGGTCAAAAGGTTTCGTCCGGAACAGTTTCTTTTCTGGATTACGGGCAACCGAGTTCCTTTTCCACGCCATCTCGGGACGGGAAGGTCTTGTCGACACAGCGGTCAAAACCGCCGAGACGGGATACATGCAACGTCGACTCATGAAGGCACTGGAAGATCTGACCACGCAGTATGACTTATCTGTGCGGAATTCGGCTGGCGGTGTTGTACAGTTCCGATACGGGGACGACGGGCTCGACCCGGCGTGCCTCGAGGGTGACGCGCAGCCAATCGAGTTTGACCGCGCTTGGGCTCATGCTTCGGTCAGTCCTTGGTATTCCCTTACCTCTCGTTGATACTGATATCGTATAGGCTCTGGGCTCGCGCTCTGGTAAAGGTCTTTTGCCGTACGAGGTGTTGGAGATCGTAGATCGTGAGCTTGAAACGAAGAAGTTTACCAGCGAGTGTACTGCAGCCTACATCGCCACCATCCGGGGCTACATAACCGATAATATTGCGCATCGCCAAGCTGAGATTCGGAGCAGCTGGGGCATGTACGAAGCTCTGGAGAAGGAGGACAGCTGGGACGAATACACCGACTTGACTATGGGGGCTGATGGTCAGTCAAGTTGCTTCTTTCTGCGGTCAAGATTTATATGGGCTCTCTAATAGCGGCACAAAAGGCGATTGTGGACAACAAGAGCAAAGTCACCGAGGCGCAGCTCCAGGTTTTCCTTGAACTGTGCTGGGTGAAATATGTCAGAGCACGAATTGAGCCAGGCAAGAACCACTTGGTGTTTTCTGGTTCGAGATTGCTTACCCCGTCCCAGGTTCGACTGTAGGTGCTGTCGGCGCGCAATCTATCGGCGAGCCGGGGACGCAGATGACACTAAAGACTTTCCATTTTGCTGGTGTCGCGTCCATGAACGTCACTCTCGGTGTGCCGCGTATCAAAGAGATTATCAATGCCTCGAAAAACATCAGCACGCCAATTATCAGCTGCAAGCTAGTTACTGCCGACAGCGAACCTTCGGCTCGGATCGTAAAGGCTCGATTGGAGAAGACTCTTCTGGGAGATGTGCGCTTGGCTGTTCATGTCGTGAAGCGGCCCGCTGACGGTCTTGACTCAGGTTGCTAGCGTCCTGGAGGAAGCGTGGGCGCCTGAATATACTTACATTGGAATCATCATCGACACTGATGCGATACAAAAGCTGCAGGTGATTACTTGCGTATTCTCTCTGCCACGTTTTATCTGATTTGTCTCGTAGCTTGAACTGACGCTTGACGACGTCAAATGGGCCATCGTTGCCCACAAAAAGCTCAAGATTAAGCAAGAGGTGAATAACAACAGCCAGTCCTTCACGTTCAGATCCCTTGACACGTTCACAGTCTATCACTGTCATTCCCCGAAGAAATCGTCTTCGCATCTACGTTGACACCCAGGACAAGTACTACCGACTGAGAGAATTGAAGCGCGGTCTGCCAGAGGTCGTCGTCAAGGCCTGTTACTTTCTTTCGGACATCGCCGACTTGCGCTGACTGCTCGAGCAGGGTGTTGGCAGTATCCAGCGTGCCGTGATTAATATCAAGGATAAAGACGACTCCCGGGGTAAGAAGGGGGACAAGGAGCTTCTCGTTGAGGGCTACGGGTTGCAGAAATGCATGGTGACCGAGGGTCCGTCAATATTTCCCTTCCCCGTCTGAGAGGCTTATCCGAGCGAACCGTAAAGGTGTTATCGGAGAGCACACCACCTCCAACCACGTCATAGAAGTAGCCAAAGTGCTCGGGATCGAGGCTGCCCGGCGAACGATCATCAACGAGGTTCAGTATACCATGAAGTCGCACGACATGATCATCGATCCGCGACATGTTATGTTGCTAGGCGACGTCATGACTTACAAGGTATGGCTCGTTCACCAGCTCTGACATTCACCTCACTGAAGGGATGTTCTTAGGGCGAAGTGCTAGGCATCACTCGTTTCGGTGTCGCCAAAATGAAGGATAGCGTTTTGATGCTGGCTTCGTTCGAAAAGACCACAGATCATCTCTTCGATGCTTCTGCGTACGGCAAAAACGACTCTATTGCTGGCGTTTCGGAAAGCATCATCATGGGTAACCCTGCCGCAATGTGCGGGACGTCGATGTAGGTATCTCGCTCCGTCATGACGTTGTTGCTCACCTATCATTGCAGGCCTGCCTTGCTGGCTGTTCCGCCTCGTATAAGTAAACCTCGCACGCTACTATTCGAGGGTGCTCTCTAGTGTCATCTAGTTGTTATATCTTGCATTATTTTGTATTCTAGACATCCAATCTGTATTACGTCCAATCGAGCCAGTCAATCACCGCGATGGTCCGTGCACATCAAATAATCACGACGCGCTCTGTCACAGAGTGACACGCCGCGTCTTTCTTTTCACCTCTACTCATCTGCCCTCCATGCTCGAAGCAAAACTCGCAGAAGCCGGTACCCTCAAGAAACTCCTTGATGGTTTGTCTCTTGCTCCCTCAGAGCACCCTCCTCGCTCATCACGACGCGTCTTTTCGTCCCCACAGCCATCAAAGAGCTCGTCACCGATGCCAACTTTGAGTGCAACGAGGAGGGCCTCAATCTCCAAGCCATGGACAATTCGCACGTCGCGCTCGTCTCCGTCTACATGGAAGCCGCTGGTTTCAAGCGATACCGCTGCGACCGGCCGATGCCTCTCGGCGTCAACCTAGGTAGTCTGACCAAAGTCTTAAAATGCGCCAAAGACGACGACGAGTGCACGCTCAAGGCCGCAGACGAAGCCGACGTTCTGAATCTCATATATGAAGCCAAAAGTAGGCTCTTTTTTTGCCACTGTCTTTGACGCGTCACTGATCACACGCGTCGTTCGTAGACTCAGACAGAATAGCAGAATACGACATGAAGCTGATGGACATCGACTCTGACACGCTCGGGATCCCCGACACGGACTACGACGCGGAGGTGACCATGCCGTCGGCCGAGTTTGCGCGGATTGTGCGGGATCTTAGCGCGCTAGGTGAAAGCGTGCGCATCGAGGTCAGCAAGGAGGGTGTGCGGTTTGCGAGCGAGGGCGAGGCGGCCAACGGAAGTATACTTTTGAAGATGGACCGAGAGCCTGGCGGCGTCATGACTGACAAAGAGAGAAAGGCGGCGAAAGCACGGGCAAGGGGTGAGGAGCCCGAGGAGGAGGACGAAGAAGCTGATGAGGATGGGGAGAAGAAGGTAAAGAAGGAGAAGGTGAAAAAAGAGAAAGTGAAGAAGGAGAAGGATGACGAGGATGTGGAAATGGACGAGGAGGAAAAGGACGAAGAGGATTACAAGGCCGAGTCTGATGAAGAGGAGGCGAAAAGCGAAGGCGAGGAGGATGACGAGGACAGCGGCAAGAAGCGAAAGAAAAAGGTGAGTTTTTTCTAGTAGTCGAATCGTAAAGCTCATCGTTCTCTTTAGACGAATGGTTCGTCTAAGCCCGCTAAGAAAGCCAAAACCACAAAGGGCAAGGGCAAGGGGAAGAAGGACGACGAGGAGAAGCCTGGTATGAATTCCCACTTTTATGGTCTGACTATTCCTCACACATATCCAAGAATTCAAGTTCGGCATGAACTCGCATGTCTCCCTCACCTTCTCCCTCAAATACCTCGTCAATTTTTCAAAATCAACAAGTCTCACCAGCACCGTCGAACTCCGTATGAGCAATGACGTCCCGCTGCTGGTCAGTTTAACTTTCGCCGCATTTTGAGTTCCAGTCTGACGCTCGTCGCAGGTGGACTACGACTTTGGACAGGGCTTTGTTAGGTATTACCTTGCACCAAAGATCGGGGACGATTAATTTTCCTGTAGTTTATGTACCATTTCCATTTGTCGAATCTATTTTCCTTGCATCGTACCCCGAAAGAATAATGAGACAACTTGTTTATTTATTGCTGGCTGCTTTGTACATTTGCTCGTTAGACAGTCTAGTTAGTCCGGAGTGTATCGAGTTATAGGCGAACGAGAGTAGTGTACGGTGGTACGGGTATTATCCGTGCGGTAAGGTAGTGATCGTGGTATTTCGTGAAAGGTCATGGTCGTGGTTGTATGCTCGTCTATGAGCGTATGTTGGATTGAGTCGTGATTGTATATGCCGCAATTTACGAGCGCATAGTGGATTGAATTGAAGACTCCGAGGACTCTTGGACGCGGGGGCGATTGAGAATGCTCGGCTAAGGACGGGATAAGAAAAAGAACATGGAGGAAGGGTTGAGATATGTACCACTGAGTGTATTGAGTCGACTGAACGTTCACTGGGTGACCGTCTACTGGACGGAGACCCGGACATGTCCTGCAACGCTACATCCTTATGGGATTGGGCTGGCTCTACGAGGGGGGTATTGAGGAGAAGATAAAAAGTTTGAGCCATCGAGGGTTTGCGTGAGGACATGATTTTGGGAGGAGACAAGATTTTGAGGAGATACTCCTTTTATACATTTTGGAGGCACTCCGCTTTGGCCCCTCGACGTCATATGTCGATCATGATCGACGATCGGGTCTAGAACACGATCACGTGGTTGAGTGTCTCCCTTTGCATGCACGTTCACCGACTTTCACCGTGCAATTGCGGCCTGGTGCGCAAACACTCCCGAAGCTCCCAGCTCCCAATCTTTCTCCGTGTCATATTATCGTTTCCGAACTCGTTGCAGCGGACGGCAAGTTTCCCAAACATTACCTCCTCAATTCCCCTGAGATTCTGACTATGGGAGCTTCAGCTTTCAGGACATCAAGATTCAGATTAATGAGGCGCAAGTGGATCATCAATGGAGACAGGAAGTGCAAGATTGCAAAGTGGATGCACGAGAATTACATGAGCTGCCTCTACACATCTCGCACGCTGTATGAAATTTTTGGAACCGCACGTCGTCACAAGTCTTCTCGGCCCCGGCATAAAGGCTGCTCGGCAGGATGGAGTCCATGCTCGGTGTAAGCAGCCCCACTAGGTCCAAGGATTTCATTAACATAGTAATTTGACTTTGGTCTTGACTGGCAAAAGCAGGCCTGAAACAACTGGGCCAAATGGTAGATGCTTGCAGCAGTCGAGGCAAGGGGCTATAATCTGAGCGCTGGGTACTGCTTGAAACCAAGAAGTATAGTCCCTTCTTATACGATGGTCGGCGTTGGACAGCAGGTGATTCATTTCTTCGGTTTCGGCGGTCAGCGCACGGTTGAATCTCATTTCTGCATTTGGATGGATCCCTGGGCAGCTGCTATCGAGGCGACCGCCAAGCGAGGGTTCGCATAAGGTTCCAGTACCTGGCTGTGTTTCAATTTTGGTTTTCGATGGTTCTCGCCCATTCGCTTGTGCTTCGCTCCTGAAAGAAAAATTCCCTCGAGCCTTTTGGAATCTCGAGTTGAAAACCTCAGGCCGCGCGCTGATTTACCGTTAAATTCCCCATCACTGGTGAATTCATAAACAAAATTTGGATTGACCTCAGAGTCTTGCGCCGACCCGTTGGACTGAATGATGGATGGCTATTATTTCCTCGAGGTTATGCGATCTATCTCTGCAATCGTTGGCGCAGCTGACTCCGACCTAGAATCGCGCACGCCGCTGTTCAAGAATACTCAAGTTTGAAGCATTGTGACCCCCCTGATTTTGTCCGATTGGATGCGCAGCGACCAAGGCCTTCCTCGTCGGGATTTAAACCTCTAGCAATCGGCGCTTCCATTTACCACTGGCCCGTCCCTGGACTACCCGGTTTCTCGATATACATACGGAAAGACTCTTGCAACGATCCACAATATCTCCGTACGGTAACTTCTGTCCCATCCAACGTCTTCTGCATCTATCCTCCAGCACGACTGGTGCCCTGCATGTTCGGCCCGGTGCGGATTTAGAGTCAGGCACTGAATACCCAAGATCTCATCTCTCAACATGCGCGTCCTCGTCTCAAATTGGGGGAGCTCTCACATATCTGGCTTCGTAGAATTGGAGCGATCTGATTCAAACTCAGCGCAGGTGGCTGAGAACGTCGAAATCACTATTACCACACTTGTATTCTGATGAATTCGTCCTGTGCAGGTCACAGCACATTGGGAAATAAACTCAACTTGTGACGATATATCTTTCGACAAACAAACAAAGCTCGACTTTGCGAAGAGGGGACATTCCAGTTCTTGATTCTGAAGTCATTCGCCATTTAGTATCCAGCTTGAATTGCCACGTTCCTTGAATCCATTGCTCTTGCGCTTTGCGACATCCACAATGGATCGATGCAAAGTAGCACGCATTAATTGGAAGCGGTAGTTATTATCATATTGTTGGGAATATACGTGGCTGAAACGGTGTGAAAACGATCCACAGGTTAGCAATACATTTCAACACTAGCAATACAAAGGAGCAGCAGTCTAAAGCAGCATCTAAAGCAGCGTCTAAAGTAGCATGTGCTTGCATCATATCGGAGGCTTGAACTTCTTATTAGGAAAGCCCATCGTCCCTCTTGCCATTCCCAGCCGCCGTTTTACACCTCCTGTCGAAGCAGCTGGGGTAACAGCCGGCGGCTTCGTTTGCGCAGGAGCCGCTGCCGCCGAAGGAGCTGAACCGACGTTCTGCTTTGACAGGACCAGAACCTGAGCCACCGGCGCTGGGGATGGTCGCGCTGATTTCGCAAGTAACATGGGGTGGAGGGTCACTGGTTTCAGTGGAACAGGGGATATGGCGCTGGAGGCAACGAACGACGCTGAGCGAGGCACGTTTCCTGAGCAATCTGTCAGCGGAACGAAAGTTCAGCAGAATGGAAAGGACATGCCGGCCCCTGCTAAAGCGAGAGCAGGCTGGTTTGTTTCGTCAACGTCCATGGTGAGGTACCGAGTCGTTTTTCGGCTGTAGTAAAGTCGTATCAGCGGCTATCGTTCGAAAGAGTGGAGTCGGACTTTGGGATACGCACAATTCGGCAACTCTTCGGGCAACCTCTGCGTCCGGTGCATCTACTCGGCCCAAAACCTGGGCGATTGTAGCTCTTTCTTTCGGCGGGAACTGCGACGTCCGCGGCGTAAATATGTTCTACGGGACAGAATGATGAGTGCCAAACACAACGCTTGAACAACACTCACAATATGTTCTTTCGTGGCTGCGGAGATGAATTCGGAAACGTCCTTCGTCTTGGTCTCGCCGCCGACCTTGCGTTTCGAGACGTGCGACAGGTACAAGAGGCTCTGTGCACGGGTGCAAGCGACGTATAACAAACGTCTTCCTCTGTGATTAAGCGGAGCGCAAGGGCCAGGAAATGCGGCGTACCTCTCCTCTTGGACATCATCTGTTCGATAAAATGGAAAAGTCCCTTGTTCAACTAACCAAACAATTTAGAGCCGCGTCATTCAGCGAACTTGGTCTTACTTACCGGCGGGAATGATAACTACCGGCCACTCCAGTCCTTTCGCAGCATGGCACGTAGTAATGGTGACTTTCTGGAGGAAACTCAGCTTGGAAAGACTGACGGAAACAAGCTATCTCACCTCTTTGCTGTCTTCCTCGCTTTGATTATCCCCCTCAGAAGAAAGCATCGATGCTTGTAAGAATAACCGAAGAGGCGTGTCGCTACAATGATATGAATGACTTACAGGAGCAATTGGAAGGAATGTGGTACCTCGAGGATGAGTCTGCTGCTGGGTCCAGATCGGAGAGATTAACATCGTGCTCGACGTCGCTCGCGAACGTGATGAGCTCCTGCACGTTCTCCCATCGACTCTCCCACTCGGGCTGGGTCCGCTTCAGGTGGTCTTCATACTCGATCAACTGGAGCAACCGTTGGATGAGGTCTGGCGGAGAAGCACCCTGGAGAAATGAATGAAAAATTTTCGCTGAGCAGCACGCGATTTATCTTACCTCGGTGGCAAGCTTTCGTAGGGCGCGCACAGTCTTGACGAAAGGCCCCACTTTGTGCTTCACCGCTGGCTTAATGTCGGGCTTCAAATCGCTGTGAGATGCGGTTTCGTTGCTCAAGGAGTCTGAAACACCAACTTGATTCGAGTCGTATATTCGTTCGATTACCTCCAGAACCGGTATTTTCGTCTTCTGTGCTCTATCGACGAGGGCTGAGAGAGACTTATCGCCGATACCTCGGCTGGGAACATTTATTGCGCGGGTGAGGGCGGGGGTGAAGTTTGGGTTGTCAATAAGTTGCAGATACGCGAGTATGTCTTTGATCTGTGTGGAATTAGCGCGAGGCTGCCAAAAACGGGTAGAAACGTACTTCTTGACGCTCAAAGAATTTATGCCCGCCGAGCACTGCGCTTGGAATGGCCTCCTTCTGTAGGGCACTTTCTATTGCGCGCGACAGAGCACTGAATCGAACTAGGCAAGGGACAGGTCAGTTTGACCCTCTAACGATCATGGCACTCACGCAGTATCGCAAAGTCTCCCCACCGCAAAACTCCGCCCATGAAAGCAACGAGACGTTTAATTTCGACGGCGATAAAGTTGGCTTCAGCCTGCTCAGAGGGAAATGAACGCAACACTGGAACAGTGCCGGAAGGATGTGATGTCAGCAGAGTTTTAGGAATTCGCGATTTATCTTCAGACAAGATGTCAAAGAGATTTTCCGTAGCATTAGCAACTCAAATCCACCTTGAGAAACGATGGCCAGGCTGAGAGCGAGTCGGTGTCAATGCGGGATGGGGAAACGAAGCAGAAACGGACCTGGTTTTCAGAATCGAGCCGGTGGATCGATAATTTTCTTCAAGAAAAATTTGGTTTGCCCCGGTGAAATCTTGGGTGCGTCAGCTAGGCATTGATATGAACTAAAGCCACCAACCCTTTCGCATCTTTGCCAGATTCCCGACTTCTGCTGAGCGCCATCTAACAAATGATTAGCTCATAGCAGCTATTATTTCGTCAACGCACCCATATATTGACTGGTCAGGATCACCGACGATTGTGACGCAGCCGCCAGTGGGAGCAGCAATTGCTCGCATGAGCTCATACTGTGTGACGTTCGTGTCCTGACTAAACAACGTCAGAAATCATCTCCGGACACGGGGCAATCGACATACAATTCATCGACAAGGACGTGTCTGCACCAACTCGTAGCCGGCGGATGATCGCTGAAGAGTTTCACTCCAAAGAGAAGCAGATCGTCGAAGTCGAGGCTGTTGCTTCGCCTCAAGGATTTTTCGTATTGTTCATATACACTTCCGACGACACGGTGGATGTCTTCTTTGGGGGTCAAAATCGGAAGATCGTGGGTCTTTATTGGTCTTATGCTCAGCCATAAATTCCTTGGAGGTTATACCCTTCGCTTTGGCTCGAGAAATGTAGGAAAGGACAGTCCCATCCTTCAGCGTAATATCTTTTTGCAGCAAGCAAGTCTTTGTGTGACTTCAAGAAACCTGAGATGATCTTTTTTACTGACGCATATTCAGATGAACGTTGCTTCGGCGAAAGATAAAAGTATCCGCACCTTTCCTCAGCATCACACACAGTAAAATTCGCCTCAATCCCGACCACTTTCGCGAACTTCCGCAAGAAAAGAGCGCAAAGTGCGTGGAAAGTTCCCATGCGGACCTCGGAGGTCCTCTGCTTCCCAATTAGTTTACTGAGACGTTCGCGCATTTCAGTGGCGGCTTTATTGGTGAAAGTAACAGCACAGATCGAGGAGGGAGGCAGCAAATGGTGCAGAATTAGATAGGCAACGCGAGACGTTAAGACCTGATGAGAAGAATGAATGGATGCATTACGGTATGCCACCGCGCTCACCTTTGTCTTCCCACTCCCGGGGCCGGCGAGAATCTGGAGAGGAGACGCAGGGTCATGAAGAACTGCCTGAAGTTGAGCAGCATTTAGGGATTTCAGAAACGCGTGCAAGTTTTCAGGAGTTTGGGTTGCCATTGCCAGAGAATTAGATGAGCGCGCTGCGCCTAGCGTCGAAAGCGCGGCCAGAGACGCGTCTATAGAGTCTCAGCGTCGTGGTGGGAAGACGAGACGCGACCAAACACGGTCATGTGATCTAAACAACTTCGCCTCAACACCACCATGGAGCAGGACCCCGTCCTCCAAAGAGCACAAGCTCTCCAGACCTCATTTGAAAAAGCTAATCTACATCTTGTGGATAACATTTCTCGGTTCAATGCACCCCCGGAAGATGGCTCGGACAACGAGGAGAATAAAGACCCGGCTGTTGTGGCACAGGACTTGGCCGCTCAGACAGTGCGATGACCATTCGGCTACGAGAAGCCCTACTAATTCGTGTTTCTAGTCGTTCTTGCGAAAGCTAAAGTTTCGATATCTGGAGCTGAACGCCAAGTCCAAATACATCACTGCCATTGTCAGTGACATCGACGACGCAGCCATCGTCACCGCGGAAGATAACAAGGCTTTGTCACTTGTATGCGAAGAGAAGAAGGAGAAACTCCGCATAGCCAAGGCTGGACTGGCTGAAGTGCGGGCAAACATCCGGACATTAGCGCCGAAGGTGGAGGAGGGTACGCTGTCAGCTTCCTCAACCGTTTGGCTATTCATTCGTCGTAGACTACCTGAAGCTAAAAGAGTCGGCGGCAAAAGCTGCTCTCCTGCGACAGAAAATAATCGATGCGCGTTTGGCTTTGACGCGACTTCGCCATGCCCACCCAGCACCGCGGCTCACTATTCCTGCAGCGGAGCAGCGGCTAGCAGAACAAGTGACGGAGATGCAGGTGCTCACGGACAATATCGAGCAGGCGGCCAAGAAGGTGCAGAGCGTGAAGGGGAATGTAAAGAGTGGTACACAGGAGATCGAATCATTACGCGCTGAGCGAGCGGAGGCGGAGAAGGCAGTCAAAGCCGCCAGGGTCAACGAAGACGATGGACGGCTGGTGCCATTGTATGACCTGTACGTGCGCCGCCATCCTTTCATCACCCTGCTGAATGTGAATGTGTCTGTAGAAACATGGCGTCACTTGCCCTCCATAAAACTGCGCTCAGCATTCACGACTCCCAATCAGTTTCTGAAAACGAACTGCGATTGACGTACACTATTCGAGGACGGCAAATATCGATAACCCTGATTTTTGAACCGAATACGAAGCAACTAGCCACTGCAAGCGTTTCGGGGCTCGATGAACTAGGGGTGGATCCCTCTGAGCTTGTGGACTCGCATATCCACACAGATGACGCCCATGGACTTATAGCAGCTGTACTGGCCATAGCGCGAGCTGCACCTTGAATCGTGACTGTATCCTGTACTTTTATTCAATTTGATACCTAGCTGAGTTACGGAGACATTTGAGCGGTCACTGCGGCCTGGCCCGCTTCCCTTCTACAATTTTGAGCCTGAAGCGTTAAATAAATAATCTGGCGTTTGCTCCTCCTGACCACCACGTTGCCATGCTGGATGCTGCATGGAGCCTGACTAGATGCTGGCGTCGCGCGCAATTGAAGCCAAAGTGAAAGCTTGATCTTTCTCGTCACCGCCGCGGTCGACTGGAGGAGTTCGACAACTCTACTGAGGAAGTCGCTGGATTCTGTGGACTCATTCGGCGCTGACTTGTGCGTATAAATACTCTCCTGGCGATCAGAGACTGCGCTCACAGACCGATAGCGCGTGTAGATGCTAAAGAGCGCAGGGCTCAGACAGCCGTCCATCATCTTTTTTTCACCTTCTCTCATCTCCGTCCTGGGTCTGGTTTGGTGAACTATGCGGCTGAGGAGGCGCAACGCCGTATTCCTGGTCGTTCTTTCCACCTTCATTGGCGTGTCATTCTTCTGGACGCACCGCGAACCCCCATCAAACGCGCCGAAATATCCTCCTCCGCACCCCTACCTCCACAAATCTCCACCACCAAACTTGATTATTCCTCCAAAGCCTGCGTATGGCGAGGTTCCTCCGGGGTGGCGTCCGTTCAGACCTCCCACCAGCTACCTTGTCAAGCCCTTCGTCGTTGAGCCAACGCTTACACAACGTCTAGCTTGCGTCGACCAGTGGGTGTCGCGAGGAGAGCCTTGTGAATTCACAGAACGGCCGCAGGTGGATGTCGTATGGACGTGGGTCAACGGGTCAGAGCCCGTCCTCGATGCGACGCGCAATCGAGTGGTAGCGGCACAGTCTACGACGACCGCGCGCATACCTGTTAGAGGATCCAGGACCACTCATTTCCGGGAGCATGGCGAAATGGTCAATTCCATGCGATCCATGCGGAAATCCGTACCTTCGTCGCTTGTCAGGAAGGTGCGAGGCTGCTTCGGCGTGGTCACACGAGTATGTTTCTAACAACGATCTCCAGTATATCCTGTTAACAGCCGACGTTCCGGCCGACGATACAGAGGAATTACGCCTCGGTTCTGTGCCTATCTGGCTAGATACTAGTCAACAAAACGACCAACTTCAAGTTATCCACCACTCGGACGTCTTCCGTACCCCGGAATCTTCCTTACCAGTCTCAGATAGCCAAGGGCTTGCATGGAGGGACCGTTTTGTGCCTTCGTTCAATAGTCTTGCAATAGAGAGCCAGCTCCCCAACATCGAGAACCTAGCACCCACAATGTTCTGTAGGCTATTCATTTTAAAATGGTGTTGTTCTGACTTTCGCAACAGATCTCAACGACGACTGCTTTTTGCTGAAGCCTCTGTCTGCGGGGGACTTCGAGACACCTATTTATGGTCCAGTGTTTAGAATTCAAATGGACTTGAATGTCAAAAGCAGGCCGCCTGGGGCCCCTGTGCGAGGCGACAAGGAAGGCGAATGGCCGGGTTTAGCCTTCAGTAAGTGTGTTTATGGATCCGTTTTGGCTTGTCGCTGATTGAGGTTCAGCAAATTGGCTCTTAGATCAGCGATTTGGCTTGAGGAACCGACGATACTTGTCCCATGTCGCTAAAACCCTCCCTGCGCCCATCATGCGGGAGGCGGCGGCTGTTTGGGCCGCAGATATTGCAAATGTACTGTCGCCTTGCAATTCGCACGAGCCATTTCTTACCATCTTCAGACTGCTGAAGCGCGATTCCGGGGCCAGCGTCTTCAGGTAAACTTGATGTTCCTTACAACGTGGTATACCATTGAAAAGCATCGCGAGAGCCTGTAAGCACAATCCACATCCGCTTGTCCTCGTTGCCGATTCGACAGCAGACTCTATTCTTTTATAATGCTGCGCGCCGACGCCGACGCCGATGGAGTTTTGTCGCGAGCAGAACGGTCGACGCTCATAGACGGCCTTGATTCCGGCAAAATTCCCGTGGCTTTGCGTGCTAGCTCAGCCCATTCGGTCGAGCAAAACTTGCGGCGCGTAGGCTTCGAAGCCCCCGAGCAAACTGAATATACCTGGTTTTCGTCAGACGGATACCCACTCATTGATACTGTCCAGACCAACGTCAAAGACAGCTCGGCCCAGCACTGCACAATTGACGTCAAAGAGTGCTTTCCGTCAATTTTGTCCTCTTCGCTCGATATTTTCAAACGCGTTGCGTTCGAGCATCCGGAGTGCGGGGACTGCTTGATCGTCCATCTTATCAGCAGGAGCGGGAAAGCGGGTCTGGACGCGTTTCTGCCGCCAATGAACGCACCGAGCGCGTCGGCGGCGCAAGCTCCATCGCTTGCAAACACTTGGCAAGACGCAACGTTCTTTTCTGGTATGGGGCGCGAGTATGCGGTGAATCTTATGTGGGTGTCCTGTGTTTCTGGCGTCGAATCAATGCGTTAACTTGATTCCAGACAGCGCTACACATATGTTATCGGTAAGGGTGCTTGCTGCCGACAAAGAGGATCCTACTGACTTCGTGCGCGCAGGAAACTCACCCATGGGATTCCTGGCACTGCGACGGGGAAGGGACGTATTGCGGTTAATGGATCTGAGCAAATCGGCCGCATTTTTCGCTCTCAATGACGATCTACAGAGAGAGCTTGTAACGACAGAAGAGCAAAAGTTAGAGGCTTGGTACAAACATCACTGGGGTGGACTACGGGCCTGGTGGGAGAAGAATTAATATCTTGTAATTACTGTAGCTGGCCTCCGCACACGTAGCATAGAATTTGGGAAATATAGCACTTGGGCATGGATGATGACTAATCATCTGCGTACGTCTTTTTCCTTTCAAAATAACTGTCAAGTTTTGGTAAAGTTCACTAGTTCTCGCAATTGTCTCCCTTGCCAAATCTGTTTACTCAATGAACGTTCGACGAATCTCCGCATTATCAGCTGCAGCTGGGAATGTCGACAGGGAACCGTGGCCCGTGACATTACTGCTTTCAATGGACGCAGTGCACCTCGTAGGGTGGAAAGATGTTTTATGCTGAACCAGAAACAAGGGAAGCTATACTTGTGGCCTGAATCCCTCTCCTGCTTCCGCCTCGAATTTCGTATAACAAGGCATGGGAATGAAAACGGATCCGAGCCGCGACATCGAAGGACTCCGCATCACTTCTGTCGTACGGCATGAGGCAATCGCAAAGGATATACTAACACAGAAAGGGACACTACACCTCCGAGTCTTCTTCCATTCAACCATGACTGACAAGGCCGCAAAACGCGCCCGATTCGAGGCGGCATGGCCGCACATTCGTGACGAGCTGATCGCATACTTGCCCACGTTGGGCATGCCTGCCGAGGCTATTGAATGGTACAGAGAGGTATCGCATTTCTCAGTTTCAATTTCTGCCGTTTATTTTATGATGTAGAACCTGAACTACAATGTTCCAGGTGGAAAACTCAATCGCGGGATGGCTGTCGTGGATACCGCAGAAATCCTTAACGGCGTCGCGCTAGATGACGATGAGTACTCCAAGGCAGTCGTCCTCGGATGGAGTGTTGAGCTGGCGAGATGTCCATGACTTTGTCGTCCTGAACTTTTCGTGACGGCTTTTTTGGCAGTTGCAAGCCCTCTTCCTCGTCACCGACGATATCATGGACGCAACTATTACGCGGAGAGGCCAGCCTTGCTGGTACCGCGCACCGGGCATTGGGATGAACGCGATAAACGACGCGATGATGCTGGAGAGTGGTATCTTCTTCCTCCTCAAGAAGCACTTCCGCAACCAGCCGTACTACGTGGACTTGCTCGAGCTCTTCCAAGATACAGCATATCGGACCGGGATGGGTCAACTCATCGACCTTATCACCGCACCACAAGATGAAGTCAATCTAAGCAAGTTCTCATTGGACAGGTGGGCATTCTCTGTTTCTTTTGATCGATTTTCACGGCTATGGTTAGATACCGTCTGATTGTCATCTACAAGACCGCTTACTATTCATTCTACCTTCCTGTTGCGCTCGCGATGCACATGTCGGGTGTACCTGCAAGCTATATGCTTGGAGGTCAGACCGTCGAGCCTTACAAGGTCGCGCTCTCCATCCTCCTCCCTCTCGGAGAGTACTTCCAAATCCAGGATGACTTCCTCGACTTGGTCGCGCCTCCAGAGGTACTGGGCAAAATCGGGACAGACATCATCAACAACAAGTGTTCCTGGTGTGTGAACACCGCGCTCACGCTTGCGACGCCGGAACAGCGATCTGTGCTCGACGAAAATTACGGGCGCAAGGATGCGGCGGCGGAGGCACGAGTCAAGGAAGTTTTCGAGGCGGTCGGCCTGCGGGAGCACTACGCCAAATACGAGGCTGATGTTTATCGGCGGCTGGTGGAAATGATCGCAGATATACCTGAGGGTGCGGAGCTCACCCTCAAACGCGAGGTTTTCACCTCGTTTCTGGACAAAATTCACAAACGAACCATGTAAAACTTATCTTGATGCGCCGCTATTATTACACAAGAAATCTACACTGCGCTTGGTCTGATATTTATGTTCGTTCCAAGAAGGTTTGCAAACCGACATTGTCCAATCACTCTCTGAGGGTCGCTAGCTGTGAGAATGTCAGCTAATTGACCTTCAATCTCGGCCGCCATTTCGCCCCATTGCTATGCGTGAGGGCGATTCCACGTTTGAGCAAGATTTCAGCCCATGGGACCCAACAATTTTTTGTAATTTCCCGTCTGTGATATAAGCAATGAGACAGCGCTCAGAAACCACTGAAACGAGCCCACTCATTGGTTGGCCACTCTAAACAATCCACGCTGAACTCACGCAGGTTGGGCAAACAGTCGCGCTCCAATTTGAGAAAAAGGCTTTCACATATGGTGAGCAGGTCTTGATTCCTAGGACAGATGGAATTGAGTTAACCGTTGATGGCTCATAACGGATTGGGACATGCTTATCGTGAAAAGATGGCAGACTTAGGCTAATTTTTACGAGCGATGGAACCACTTGGGGCGAGTAGAGATCATCGACGGCGGGGGGATCGTCCTAGCCACCGATTGAGACACGAACTCCACACCAGCTCATCGGACTCACGAGTGATAGGACGCGAAGATTCGGACAAAGTTTGAAGATTTTGACTTTGAGAGTACCAAGCTTTAGGTTCGAAACGTCTAGTTCTGTCAATTTAGGGCCATGCGCCCGAAGAAATATTTCGGGGTTCACAACATTGCCGGAAAGCACGACAGATCGTAGGGATTTCAGCCTATGAAGCATTAGAAGAAGAATAAACGTTTAGACAATGCGCACTTAATCTGAGACAACACAGTCAGAAAGGATGGGCTTGCCAACGAAATGCGCAGTTCTTCCAAGTGCTGAAGCGCGTCTTCAGGTATGTTTGTCAGAAGGAAGCTGGCTTCACATTTCCACTCCAAAGCTCGCAATGCCGAGAAGCTACTGAATAAGGCTGCCGATGCAGCCTCGGTTGTGGCAACTCGGACAGAAAATTCGCGTAACGAGGAGCCGGTGCACTCGGTCATCGCCTCAAAAGCATCCCAAGAAATCGTTCCTTCCGGCGTGATAGAGGGATGACAAGAAGAATGGGAGTCGCGTTAATGGGACTCGGCTAAAACGTCGGCTAAGCTCGCTTAGCCTGTTTTAAGCCTCTCGTTAATGGGACTCAGCCTCATCAATGGGAGTCGGGTAATACCGCATCAGACCACTTCAGATTCTGCTTCGGCCGGCAAGTTTGGAAATAAGTATTCAAAAATCGAGTTGCACACGAGAAAAAATATTTTAAAAGCCCCACGCAGTGGGCCCCCGCGGCGAGCGGTAGCACCACGCAGTGGGCCCAGCGGCGAGCGTCAAGGGGGGTCCGCGGGGGTCTCCCCCGCGATACAGTTGATAATTTACAGAGAATAAGCCTAAAACCTGGAAAATTAGCGATAAGCATTGCTTGATTTAAGGACAGGCCGTCAGGCTAAAGGAGGGGGGTCTGGGGGGAACACTGTTCCCCCCAGCGGCAGATATATCTCAAAATGCGCATATACTCACTAAAGATTCAAAACCGGCGGGCAGATGCCGAGAATGATGCGTTGATAGCGAGTGATGCGAACACCATCAAGAATGGGACTCGCGTAAATTACTACCGAGTCCCACTCCCATTCTTCTTGTATATACTCGGCGTGATATGCATTTCGCTACGAAGCGTCTGGCTGAATCGCAGGAGCCCCGTTGTCCGTGAAAGGACCACGAAAACCGCTGTTCTGGTGGCATTTGTAACGTGACGGTCCCAGTATTCCATAGCCAGACTGCGGACGTGGGGGCCGATCGACGGGTACCGTAAGAGGACGGCAGCGAATTTGGTGACAGCTAAGGAATTCCTGAGAACGACTTGCGCATAATAATAAGGCAGGCCAAGTCGCTGCGAAACCTCATCAGCGCAAGGCGGGGAATATTTTGTAAAGGTACACACGTTGAATGTTTTCGATACTAATAACGGTGCCAGCTTGCGGTTTTTTGCCGAAGGATTATTGACTGGTTCTGGAACGCACACCGCGAGATACAAAACGCGGCTCCAAATTTTGTCGTGTACTGCCTCCGGCGCGCTAGCCATCGGAACGAAGAACGGATTGAGAGATCGGGGAATGCGTGGGAGTTTTGAAGTGGCTCTACGAAGGATGTTCATTTACACAAACACCAGGGATAAAGAACTTACGATATTTTCGTGAATTTTAAAAGGTTCATGATCATAGGCACTCGAGTCTTCAAGACTCCCCACGCCCCGCGCGACACCGGCTCCTTGATCTGGATGCACTTGAGAGGGCAGTCTTTGATCTTGTCATAAGCCCACGAAAGGTTGTAGGGATTGCACTCAGAAAGGACCAGTGTATGCAGCCGTTTACACTTGATCAGAGACTGGATAATTTTCGAGTCATGCGATCCATAGTCAAACTGTGAGACCTTCAAAACGCCCTTCAAAACAATTAGTAGGGTCCCAGGGTCAGATTGAGAGAAGGGTACCAGTCGGTCCCAATTGGATATCGCCTCAGCTAGAGCGTCAAACAGCTGCCATGTCATTTTATTTTTCAATGGCCTAGAAGAGTTTCGCAGGATGAGGCGGGTGGGACTAATCAACTTGAGGCCTTTGCATAGTCCGTTCGTGTTATCTGATCCATAGATTTTCAGGGTGAGGCATAGGTCGAAGATGTTTGGCGAGCAGCCTAAAACGATGTCCATGGGTAAATATCCACCCTCGACCCGGAGTTTCCTGATGAATTTTCCGAGGCCCTTGTTGGCGGATAAGGCTACACTAAGCGCGTTCGCCTGTGCCGCAGAACGGAGGATAACGACATTGTACAGCAGAGGAGTGCCGACACGAAGCCATGATTTGCGAACGAGAAGAAATGCAGAGCTAGATTCAGAATAATTCGCGAATGGAGAGACATCGCTGGTTGTATCTGAGAAATCTGAATCGGAGACCTTCAGTGCGGGCGAAAGAATTTCGGAGAGGATCTCGTCTGGAAGGGAATTATCCAATAGCTGGAGGGGCATCGAATATGATGTTTCGGAAATGGTGGGCGGTTTCCCGGCCATGGGTTTTAACTGGCGCAGCAGAGCACAAGAGAAGGAGTCCTTCAGGGACGCAAGAATTCTCGAGGGAAGCGAGCAGGGCGCGTGATGTCACGTTCACATGAAATGTGACAACATGGTTAAGGCTTTTTTTGGGTATTTTCGGAATCCCCAAAGCTGAGGGCTTAATAACTGTCACCGAAATATGAAAATGAAGACGCCGACAATGCCTCAAGGGCAGGCGTATATTTTGACAAGGTTAAAGAGTGGTCCTCACAGACAGATCCCGAAATCTCATCGCCACCAGCGCAAATCCAGCCCATGATAAATGCATCCGACGCGAGTATCGCGCAAAATACTGGCATCAAAGATCTGAAGGTTGAAAAAGGAGCTGTTGACACTTGTACTTTCTTCACTAGTCCGAAATATTGCTGGTTGTGGGACGAGCAGCTATGTGACCTTCAATTCAATCGCGGCTGCCATTTCGCCCCAGTCCTGTCTGTGAGGTCGATCCCACATTTGAGCAGGATTTCGGTCCATGGGACCCAACAGCTGTCCGCGACCCCCTGTCTATGATGTCCAACAATGAGCACAGCGCGTAGGATCCATTGAAAACGGCCCACTGATCTATGGGCCACGCGAAGGAGGGAACATTGATTTCACGCAGGTTAAGCAGATATTCGGGCTCAAACTTGCGAAGGAAGCTTTTCCATGCTGCGATTAAAACTCTATTCCTGAGATGGATACCATTCAGTCAACGGTTGAAAATTCGTGACGGATTGAGACATGCCTATCGTTGAAAGATGGCAGGCTGAAGTTGATTACTCTGCGCGAGTTTGTGGGGCTCGCCTGCGCCACAGATGATATGGAGTAGAGATTTGAACTTTATTTGAATATCTTGGGTTTCAAGGTTCCCAGTTTTCTATGTTGAACGCTGAACGTCCAGTTCGGTCAAGTTGGACCGTGAACCTAGAAATAATTCGGGATTTGCCAGATGACCCGAAAGCACAGCACGTCGGAATGATTTACATAAGCCTATGAAATATTTAAAAAAGAAGATTGAAAGGCTAGACAATGCGCACCTTATCAGAGATAACACAGTCAAAAAGAATGGGCTTGCGCACGAAATTCGCGGCTTTTCCAAGGTTAGGAGCCCATCTTCGGGTATGTTTGTCAAGACGAAGTTGGCCTGGCATTTCCATTCCAGAGTTCGCAATGCTGTGAAGTTACTGAAGATAGCCGACGCGGTTGTTTCCTAACAAGAAGGCAAGCCAAGTCGCTGTGCAACCTCGTCAGGGCACTGCGAGGAATATTTGGGAGATGTAAGTACGTTGAATGCCTTTAAGGATACCAACAATGGTGCCGGCCTGCGACGTTTCCTCAGAGAATTGGCGGCTAAAGTCCCGGGAAGCACATTGCGAAATAAGTACAACACGCAGTTCACAGCTAAGTTGATCGTGTACGGCCTCCGGTGCGCTAACCGTCGGAATGAAGGACGGACTGAGAGATGGGGAGGGCGTCTGAAACGGTTCTACGAAGGATACTATTCATTGACACAACCGTCGAGAAGATTACCTACGATATTACCGTGAATTTTAAAAGCATCGTGAACTCTCGTTCCTCCAAGAACCACAGCTCTTCACGCGACTCTGGAGCCTTGATCTGAATGCACTTTATAGGACATTTTCAGACCTGAGAATAAGCCCATGAAAGGTGGTAGGGGCTAGGTTTAGAAACCACCAGTGTATGTATCCGCTTACACTCAGCCAAAGGGTCAATGATCTTCGACTCATACGTCGGGCTTCCATTGCTGGATGGGCATCCAAAACGCACTTGAAAAACAATTAGTAGGGGCCGGGTCCGATCAAGAGCGAAGCGTACCAGTCGGTTCCAATTGGGTATCACCGAGGATCGAGCGTCGGACAGCTGCAACGTCGTTTGTTCTTCAATGGAGGAAACCCACGCAGGATGAACCAGGTGGGACTAATCAACTGGAGCCCGTTGCATAGTCCGCCTGTGTCATCTGACGCATAGTTCTTGAGGGAGAGCAACGCAAAATGGTATGCATTGGCAATCCATAGCCACCCTCGACCCGAAGTTTCTTTGAGAACTCCCCGAGCTCTTTGTTTCCGGATAGGGCTGATTTCACCTGGGCCTCAGAGCGCAATAGGACGAGCAGCGTTTGCAAACGAGGAGGTAGGTGGACTCCGAATGGTTCGAAAACGGGGCGACGTGTCACGTCGCTGGTATGGGAGGAGTCGGAGTCTGAGACTTTCAGCGCAGGTGACAGGATCTGGGGAATGAGTTCGTCAGGGAGTGACATCGAGAGAATGGCTGTTGGGAAAGGAAAGTGACCGGTCCACACTTCTTCGCTGGTGCACAGGGGAGGAGAGAGTACTCGGTCATGTCTCTGGTCCGACTAAAGGTGACGAGAAGGATTTTCGTAAGTGGGCCGCCAAAGAGTCAGCTGCAGTTCGTCAGCACCATCAACTCAGCATCCGAGTCGCGATCTAGGCAGCTGAAGCGAAATGCACCGAAATGGTTCCAGTTGAATTAAATTTTCTAAGTGCCAGACATTCTCGTAAACAAGCTTCGGATATTGCTGACCACAATAGCAGGGGCTGGGAGGAACGATCGCGAACAGAGTACGAAAACTCTGCTCACATGCACATGAGTTTTGTACGCGTCCCAGTCTCTTCCTTATCCTCTCTTGGTCCTCCCTCGTCCTCCACCGTGGAAATGCGTGAACTGTTCATTCCCCATTATCAATCATTATTCGATGCACTTCGAGTTGTTTTAACCTGAAGATAGTACCTCATTGGCGCTTGGATCAATCTTCCAGGTTCGATTCCCACGGTTCAAATCCAAGTCCCAGTAAATGGGTTTCATGCAAGTTTCACGGCTATTCCATGAAACATTTGCACAACGGCGCCACGGTAACTGAGAACCCGGAAATCCTTTCAATATCTACGCCCTGAATTAATCTGAATTAGTCACTTCAAGTTGCAGTGCCTGGAACGGCGTTTGATTGAATCTGATTCTGCTTCGAATCCAACAATCCCTGGTTCTAACATCTGATTTTCGGAAATGAATGAACCCCCGCCATGAATACCATCGCTGTCATCTCGTACTCGCCTAAATCTGGCGTCGCGGAGCCATAGCTAGTTGTGCAAGCGATGTGAACGATCGGCTACCTGATTTTTAACCTCGGCCGCCATTTCGCGCCAGTTTTGTCCGTCAAGTCGATTCTGCGTTTGAGCAGGATTTCTGCCCATGGAACCCAGCAGCTCTTCGCAATTTCCTGTCTATGGGATATAATGATGAGCACCGTGCGTAGGAATCACTGAAACAGGCCCACTCGTTCGTTGGCCATGCGAAGCAGTCGACGTTGAGCTCACGCAGGTTAGGCAGACATTTGGGCTCAAGCTTGAGAAAGAATTGAATCTTTATTCCTGGGATAGATACAATTTAGTGGACGGCGATTCGTGACGGATTTAGGCTGACCTATCGTTAAGATATGACGGACTGAACCCAATCTTCTGGAGCGACGGCATTGCTCGGGGCGAATCCAGATCATTGGCGGCGGGAGGATCACCCTAGCGTCTAATGAGGTAGGGACAGACTCCGAGGGAGTTTACGGAACTCACCTGCACAGCGAGTGTTATGGAGCAAAGATTGGGACAAAGGTCGAATATATTGACTTTGAATTCTCGGAGTTTTCTGTGTTGAACGTCGAGTTCGGTCAATTTAGGACCATGAACCTGAGAAATATTTCGGGATTCGCCAGATCGCTGGCAAGCACAACACGTCGGAGTTTCTTCAGTCTAAAGAACATTAAACGAAGAATGAAAGACGAGACGAGTCATGCGCACTTCATCTGAGATAGCACAGTCAAAAAAGATGGGGTTGCGAACGAAATCTGCAGCTGTTCCAGATTCTGCAGGGCGTCTTCGGGTATGTCTGTCAAGCGGAAGGTGGCTTGACATTTCCAGTCGAGAGTTCGTAATGACGCAAACTTAGTGAATATGGCTGCTGGCGTAGCCTCGACTGCTTCAATTCGAACGGAAAAATCGCGTAACGTGGAACTGGTGCGTTCAGCCACCGCTTCGAAAGCATCCCAAGAAATTGTTCCTTCTGAGGTATGCACGCTTCGAAGGCTCTGGACGAGTCGCACGAGACCCATTGTCCGTGAAAGAACTGTGAGCATGGCGTTTATGGCGTTGGCGGCGCCACTTGTCTGAACGTGAGGCTCGAAATCATAATATTCCATAGCGATACTGCGGACATGGGGGGCCGATTGTTGAGTTCTTCAAAAGAACAGCCGCGAATTTGGTGGCGTGCAGAGAAATTTCAAGCACGACGTGTGCATAATAATGGGGCAGACCAAGTTGCTGTGGAACCTTGTTAGTGCGATGTAAAGAATAGTTTTGAACGGGACTCACATTGAATGTTTTCGATACCAATAATGGCACTATTCTGGACTGGCTGAGATTCCTTGAACGTAGATAAGGATGAATATAACGGGCTAGTTCGGAAGCCGGATCACGTGAAAGTGCAAAATCCAAAATGCGGCTCCAAATTTTATCTTGTACCGCTTTGGGGGCACTCGCCATCGGGATGAAGGACGTATTGAGAGATGGGAGAATTAGGGGGAATTCCCTGCGAGGATGTTCATTCAGACAACAACGAAGGTGTGGTTAAGAAACTTACGATTTTTCGGTGAATTTCAACAGCGTCCTGGGCACTGGAATCGTCTCCAAGAACATGCGCTCTTCGCGTGTCACAAGCTGTCTAATCTGGATGGTTTTTAGAGGGCATTCTCCGAACTTGGCATATGCCCATGACACGTCGGAAGGCGTAGGAATGGCTATTGTATGCAACCGTTTTAACTTGACCAGAGGCTGAATAATCTTTGTGGCGTAGGATGGGAGTCCCTTGTTGAATGGACAATCGAAAACGCGCTGAAAAAGAGGATAAGTAGGGGCCGAGGATCAGATTACGAGGGAAGTATACCAAGCGGTCCCATTTCAATATGGCCTGTGGTAGAGCATCCCACAGCTGTGATGTCATTTTTTTTTTCCAAGGGAGGGAACTCGGATAGAATAAGGCGGGTGGGACTAATCAGCTGGAGGCCTTTGCATAAACCGCTCGTGTTATCAGAAGCATAAATTTTGAGGGTGAGGAAGAGGTCGGAGACGTTTGGCGAACAGCTCAAAATCATATGCATGGGGAGCCCATAGCCACCCTCGACCCGGAGTTTCTTGATAAATTGTCCGAGGTCTTTGTTTCTGGATAGGGCTACACTGAGGGCTTTTGCTTGGGCCCTCGAGCGGAGGACGACGACGTTGTATAGCAGCGGAGTGGCGACACGAAGCCACGATTTGCAAACGAGGAGATAAGCGGAGCTGGACTCCGAATATCTCGCAAATGGGGAGACGTCGCTGGTCGTATTGGAGAAGTCCGAGTCTGAGACTTTCAGTGCGGGTGAGAGGATCTCTGAAATGATCTCGTCTGGGGAGAAAATTGTCTGACAACTGGCTTTTCATCGTGGTTCAGAAACGGTGGGGGATAGCCCGTTCATCCACAGCAGAGAGGTGCAAGAGACTTAGAGAGAGAGGGAGACGCGTGACATCACATTCATGTGATACTATTACTACTACGTGACGTGCAAGTTTCAGATTGGATTGCTCCCACTAACATTGCCAGAAAACTAAGTCGAAAAATCGAACCTCAAGTTGGCCACCGTTCTTGAAAAATGCTACAAAGACGGAGGAGATGGAAAGGCGGGATCGAAGGATGGCGGGACAAGTGATTACTTAACATAAGTATCGCACACCAGGGCCAGACAATACATTTCTAAATATCAGGTTGGCCTTTGAGGAGTTGCTTTGGTATAGAACGCTAATTGGTGGCGACTACTACTTCACTTTCAACATCGGGCGCCATTTCACTCCGGTCCTGTCCGCGAGATCGATTGTGCGGTTGAACATGATTTCGGCCCATTGAACCCAGCAGCTCTTTGAAATTTCCGGTCTATGACATATACCTATTATACCAATGAGCATAGCGCGTAGATATATTTGAAACACGTACGCCCACTCATTTTTTGGTCGTGTAAAGTCGTTCACATTGATTTCGTGCAGATTGGGCAGACAGTTGGGTTCAAATCTGCGAAAGAAGCTTTCCCACACGCACGTTGAATGTTTTCGACGTAATTAATAGTGCTATTTTGGCCTAGGTAGGCGTAAAAGGATCGCCGGCTAGTTCAGGAACACTCATTGCAAAATACAACACGCGGCTTCAAATCCAATCCTGTACCTCCTTAGGTGCAATAACCAGAGGAATGAAGAACGGATTCAGTGATGGGGCGATTACTGGAGGTTCTGAGACGGCCCTGGGCCTGTAAGATAACGACCACGAGGTGTACAAGTCTTGAAGGAACTTACGGGCAATCGACAGATGTTGCTTTCGAAATTTTAACAGTCGAGTTCCTCCTCAAATCGCTCAGCTGCTGTTGCGTCATCGAGCCTGTGATCTGGATGTTCTTGGGAGGGCATTCTCCGAACTCGGCACATGCCCACGAAACGTTGTAGGCCACGGGGATGACGAGCGTATGCAACCGTTTACACTTGATGAAAGGCTGCAGATCTTCGCGGTATATTCGTTTTCCTCCGTGTATGGGCAGTCGAAGACATTCTGATGATACTGAGTGGAGACTCGCAGGTTACGAAAGAAGCATACCAGCCGGTCCCATTTGTATATCGCCTATGAGCGTCCACCAACTGGGATGCCATTTTGTCCTTTAATGGTTCAGAATGTCCCGCAGGATGAGGCGGGTGGGATTAATCAGCTGGAGACCTCTGCGCAAACCGCTCGTGCTATCTGAAGAATAGATTTCGAGGGAAAGAAAAGGGTAACAGATATTTGGCGAGCAGCGCAGAATAGCATGCATGGACAACTCATATCCACCCTCGACCCGAATCTTTTTGATAAACTTCCCGAGTTCTTTATTCCCAGATAGCACGACCCTGAGCGCTTTGGCTTGCGCCTTCGAGCGGAGGATTACGAGGTTGTAGAGTAGAGGAGTGGTGACGCGAAGCCATGGTTTGCAAACGAGGAGATAGGCCGAGCTGGATTCTGAATAGTTCGCAAAGGGCGAGACGTCGCTGGTAAAATCGGAAAAGTCTGAGTCGGAGAATTTCAGTGCAGGTGAGAGGATCTCGTCTGGGAGCGACATCAGCAGAGTTGGCGACGGATACTTGCACTTCGGCACAGGAAAAAGAGGCGTGACATCACATAACGTGACTCAATTACACGCACGACCAGGCTCCCAGTATCCTCGTAGACTCCAACCCATCCGAGGGTCGGAACCGCGCCATAGCCCTCGCTATAAGCAATAGGCTGCAATACTGGAATGATATGTCCCGGTGGTATCAAAACACCGCACCCCCTCATGGAGATTCAAATGCATTTTGGGAACCCGCACACAACCTCCCGCCAATGTGTGCTTCGCTACGCGATAAGTCGGCTAAAATTTGAACCGTGGGAATCAGGTTCCAAAATATGATTGATTGAAGTTCTGAGGCTGGTAAGTATGCGTTCTAGGTCGACCCTACAGGTTCCGAAGTTTATTTCTCGATCTTTACTCAACTAATCGTGCGTATTTTTTTGTGGTTCATGTCCTCAAATGCACTCTTGATTTTCACGCCGAGCTCTCAACATCCCTGAAATCAGAGGATTGAAACATGAAGAAAATACAGCACAATAACAGTGACTTTGAACAGATGAACCGACGTCTGTTGACGAGATTGCAGACCAAACACGCTGGACAATGAAGCGCATGAGGGTGTACACAGCTGGACTCGCGAGATTATCACGATACGTCGCCTTCAGGAAGAATTCCGCAATTAATTCATGATACGATGAAGGTCAAACAGCTTCCTCACAGTTTCCTGCTTGCGTGTGCACTTTAGCGTGACACCCTCCTTGTTCTTGTCGGGGTACTCTAACGTGGGGAGCGGCCGCAAGCCTTTCTCCTGTTTGAAGCTTGATCAAGTGGAGCCATGGGGTAACTCAGGGACGAACTAACCACAAATATTCGCAGTACGCGATCGTCCCATTCGCGGTATGCCGCGCGAGCCTTGAACAGACGGTACGCCTCCGCGCGCGAGGGCCAGATGTCGCGTCGGTTTGCCGAACCCTTCGTGAGCATTTCCCTCATTTTTGTGCAAACTTCCGTGTTCATCCCCATTATCTCTATCATGATGAGAAATTCAGGTTTGATTTCCGGCTGGTAAGTGAGAGCGAGCGAACTAGCGGTCGATTGTCGAATTAAACACATGCGGCCATTGTTATGAGGAAAAGACCGCGGAACAACTCACACAACGACAGCACCATATGAGTGCCCTATAAGCACAAGTCGGCGCTTGTTGAAGTCCACGTCCACGCCGGCGCCCAAACCCGCTAGAAATGCGTGCAGGCCGCGCGCGTACTCGTCCCATCCAACTAATGGTTCCGGGATGATGCATGTTCAACAAATATTCCCTCATCATGCAGAAACGCACGAACATACTGGGTGGTATGCTCTTCCTCCGTCTCGCAGCGCCTCCTCATTTAAAACCGCAGAATCTCCGTGGTCCGGCGCGTCAATCGTCCAAATCTCCCGAATCTTAGTTTTAGGCCCCGCGAGATTGTGGTTGTACAGGTCTTGGATCGTCGGCTCATACTGCTCCTTGTGCGCCCCAGTTGCGTGCGTAAAGACGAGCGTCAGTGCCGTCGGATCGTCGCGGTGCGAGGACAAAGAGTCCCAGTAGCGCGTTGCGCTGAGGCGGAGCGGGTAGTGCGGCCGCGGGTCGAAGGTGTAGGACTGGGAGGCTAGTGCAGGCATAGAGGTTCAGTGCCAAGTGCGGTCCTTGCGATGATTTGTACAGACCCGAGGGCACCGGGGACCGGTGATTCAAGTATTAAAATAGGTGCTTTAGAGGTTGGCAGTTGAGAGATTCCATCAGCACATCAGAGGCAAGCTCGCTGAAAATGGCAATTGCATCAATCAGCGCGGAGGCTGAAATCGTTAGATCCCACGTTCGAAACGGGTCTGGGTCCAGGTCCCGTAAAAATGAAGGCACACACAGATGGTCAACGTAGACAATAATACAATGTATATGTGCAGACAATCACTCGGGTAGCGAAGTGCATACTCTCACCGATTGTTTCGCGAGTTGACGAGTCATGATGGATGGTCCAGCCCGCGTCCACTGACGCAAACTTTCCAGAGGAACTGAGCGGATAGTAACCTCAGATATTCGACAATGCTCCCAAACAAAAAACCCTTCCTCAGAATCTCATGGCATGCTTCTGCGGCGGCGCATGAATTTCTTACGGAGAGTGTGGAAAGCACACAACCTTGACAAATTCAGTGTACTGGTGGGAAAGATACCATTTCAGGCGGGTTTGTCACGGAGGAAAGGTACCGAATTTCCCTGGCGGGGGGTAATCACCTACGAAACTGCCCCCCGAAACCCAGTCAGAGTCATACACACAATTTTGCTCACTGGGTGCAGGTCATTACAATTGCTATTGAAGATACATCTCCCCTCTACAAATTGGAGACGTCTGCAATTTTACACTCACTCGGGTTCCAGAACTTTTACTGTTCGCGGAAGAATCCCGGTCTCGATTCTCGGCCTCCGGCGGACATCGCGACGCCACCCATCTCCGTACCCTCCGTGTGCTCGGTGGTTGATGGGTCCCGATAAGGAACGAGCATTGACGCCGCAGCACCGACTGGATATTTTTTGAGAGCGGAGCGGGCGAGCCATGTATGTGTCTAGCACGGGTAGAAACTCGAAAGTTGAACCGTGGGAATAAGCTGCTTGCCGAGCCAGCTTCTGTTCTGGGACGTATGACGTACAACACCATCTTTTCCTTCTCGCTGCCCTCCCTTCTTGCGAATATCAATACCGGAGTCGTGCCTGATGGAGGAGAGGACTCGGAGACAATCAAGATATAAATCAGACCAGTTACCAGGTTACCGAACGTAAGTTCAGAGTTTCTAGAAAAAATCGGAACTAAAACCGACTCACATCGAGGTTAACGTCTCGGCGCCCGCTCGCACATTGTCGGTACAGTGTAAATTGAGATCCAAGTCGCGTTGTAGGTCGACCCCTTCCTTGTTCACTCACCCAGTGCCCAAGATCGACTTGACTATACCTGCGAGGATTCCAGGACTTCTAGCTCGATTCTGGTATACCAGAGGCTAAATTCGGTGAACTGAACCACTATTCGAAACAAACAGAATTGAGAGAACAAAGCAAGCACTGCAGGCTGGGTCTTGTATTCGAGCCCAGGTACTGAGATGAACTGTGGGAATAAGTTGGACTCTGGAATCCGGACGAGAATTTGTGGCGTCTTTCCTTATGGTGAGAAGACGACATTTCGGAAGGCTCTTTCTCATCATGTCCCTCAGTTTCAATTTATTGTTGGGTCACCATTCATTGGAGACTTATGAAGACCTGTGGCGATGGTCGCACCGGTACCTCAAAAATTCCTAGATTCATCGGCGGGTTGCCTGTTTGGTTCGCGCTCGGGTCGTGAGTCGTTCTGCGCCGTCCCTTTTTTCAGGCCACCATATTTATTCATATTCTTTCACAGCTCCAAGTTGGCTGCGCTGATTTATTGGATGAAAGAGGCGACAGCTGACAGGATGTCTAGATCCATTCGAAATACATTGGTGGGTGGCCTGTTCGGTCTTGGCTCGGAAAAAGTTTTAACAAAGTAATGAGGTGAGTGTTCGTTCATACTTATTTTTCTCAGCTACTTGCGTACAGGTTGAGTGATCTACTCGGTAAATAGAGACCTTCGCTTGAGTTCGAAGTTCAAGGTTTTTCCGAAAATCTCGGGCCCCCGATTCTCCTCAGCTATCAGACCTATACCTCTTCGAACTGGAACCAGAGTGTGTAAAGACCTGTTGCGGTGGACGCACCTGCACTTTGCGAGGAACAAGTTCTACAACATCACCAGGAAGCTCGTTCGATTCGGGCATGGGTCATGCAAGTCCTCGACGTCTATTCTTTCTTTTCTGCGTTTTTGAAGCAAAGTATAAGTTAGTATCAGTATGTCGCTCGAATATCTGATTCTGAATTTCCGATTTATTTATGAAGGCTAAGGACCTCCGAGTCTGGCGGTTCATCAGCGCGACTGTGTTGTTACACTTTTCAAAAAGTCCTATTGTTTGCTCGTTCATAAACTACTATAGTACCTGGTCCTGCGTGGAGGTGAGTAAGACTCGTAGCGGTGGCCACACCCGTATCTGGTTTAGACGTAGGTTCCAGAATACATCAGCGGGTTGCTCGTTCGATTCGGGCGCGAGTCATATTCGTGAAGTATGATTAAAACCTTTTGAATCACTTTTCAGTTCGCATTTTTCCTCAATTGTACTGCCCACTGCCTGCGCTCCGACTCTGTTCCACTCGGGCTAGCTGGGCCACCAGGCTTATAACCAATTTTTCGAAAACTTGACCAAGAACTAATTTCAACCTGAGCCGAGTAGAAGCTGTAGCGGTGGCCGCACCTACGCCTGGTTCAGACATACATAGGTTCCAAAATAGATTAGTGAGATGTCCGTTCGATTCGGGCAGAGGTCACTTAATCTCTTTGGCTATGTTTTTCAAGGAGCAGTGCTCAATGACGGTATCTTGCAACTTGCTCTCGAATGGCCGCACTACATTGAATTATTCAGAGCATTATAATAAGTAGGCGGCCTAGGCTTGCTTGCGCCTATAGTAATGATGTGGTTGGTTGAAGTTTGTGGAAGCTATATAGTTCCAATTGGTTGTTCTCAGCTATTCCACGCTAATGAGCTATCAGGATGAATGAAGACCTGTGGAGGTGGCCGCACCTACCCTTTGTACGGCTCCATATATTTGGAAATACAGCAGTGGAATGCTCGTTTGATTCGGGCTCGGGTCATCGCCGATTTCTTTTCTGTTCTTTTGGGCCTGAAAGCAAGCACCGGTTGGTATTTGGCTTGAAACGTATCTGCGCTGCGTTAATTTATTCCGAGCATAACTCGACTGGCGCGCTTGAAATCTGATTCGTTCAAGTTCGTGTGAAAGCGGGTCCCGTTGGTTGAATCCACTCGACCACAGTTCCTTGTCAAGACCAACAAGCTGCAAGGGCAGGCTAAGACCTGTGGCGGTGGTTGCACCTGCATCTCATAGTGTTGTAGACTCCACAGAAATATCAGCGGGGTGCCTGTTCGATTCAGGCGCGGGTCATGCATTTTTTGCCTTCGTTTTTATGCTTGCACTGCAGCAATGCTGGTGCATTACTTGGGTCCTCACTCAGCCGCAGTTCTTAGCCTAGACCAACAACCTGTCGAATCTGAGGAAGACCCGTTGCGGTGGCCGCGCCTGCACTTGGGTACCACTGTTTTGAACATGTCTGTAGGATGCTCGTTCGATTCGGGCACGGGTTGTATTGTCGTTTGATCCAATTTTTTTGTTTAAACGCAGGAGCTCAGCGCTCGACGTCGATTGTGCAGGTTGCTCGGTTTGAATAAGTATCTGATTTATTCAGAACATACAGTATAGAAATTTTTGATTCAATTCAACTTGAGTTCAATGCGCAATCAGTTAACACGTCGAACGTTCGGCTCGGAGTTCAACATTCATCTGCCAAGGCCAGATACGATATCTCAACCAACAGGCTGTCGAGGTTGCTGAAGACCCGTTGCGGTGGTCGCACCCACACTTCGTGCACAGTCAGGTCAGAGTGTCTGTTCGATTCAGGCTCGGGTCATGGTGAGGATCGATGTTATTTTTATGCCTGTAACTTACTGCTATCATTTTCATTTTTTTTTTTTTTTCAAAAAATGCAAGCTCACATTATTCATGGTAAGTTGTTCATGTCCAGATCTATGGACTAAGACTCGTGGTGGTGGATGGACTTGCGCCGTGGCTTTGCAACGAAGTTCTTGAGTGATGTTTGTTCGGCTCGGGCACGGGTCATACCTTGGCTGTATTTGCCATTTTTTTTTGAACGCGAGCACTCACTGTCAGTACAGCGCCCGACGTCGGTATTTTTGCAGGTTGCTCAGCTCGAATAAATATCTGATTAATTCACAACATATAGGTATGACAATCTGTTGCACCGGTTTAAGTTCGAGTTCAATTGCAAATGCAAGTGCACATTATCGCACCTAGTCAAGACAGCGGGGATTATCAAGGTAGCTGAAGACCTGTTGCGGTGGCCGCACCTGCACTGAGTGGCGTGTAACCGATAAGGGTTTCAGCGGGGTGCCTGTTCGATTTGGGCTCGGTCATGATGGAGTCCGATCACATTTTTTATGCCCGTACTGCATGACATTTTTTTCAAAAGACGCTAGCGCGCATTGCTCATCCTCAGCTAGTCCAGATAAATAAGTTACCGGGGTGGATTAAGACCCGTGGCGGTGGCCGCACCCGCACCTAGTGATATGAGGAACTGAGAGTATCGGCGGGGTGCCTGTTCAATTCAGGCTCGGGTCATGTCGTCCACTTGGTAGTCGTTTTTATACATGTGCGTATCACTATTATCATTTTTTACAATAAATTATCAGCGCGTTGGTCGGTTTCTCTCAGCCTCAGCTACTCTAGGTGAATAAGCTATATGCAGATGCCAAAGAGGACGCGCAGCGGTGGCCGTGTCTGCACCTGATAATTATGTACGACTACAGGGTAGTTAGCAGGACGCTCGTTCGATTCGGGCGCGGGTCATACCACCTAAAATTTGGCCTTTTTTTTTTCGAAAGCATATTGTTCACGCGAGACTCACAAATGCCTTCTACTTGTTTTCCCCGCACACTGTCGCAAACCACGATTTTTTTTTTTGGAATCCGAGGCACGCGTAGACTGGATACGGACATACATACATTTCGTTCAGCTATTTACCTATGAAGCCCATCCTCAACTCGAAGCGCTGTGCTGTAATTCAGACGGGCTTGTGCACCGCCGAGGGATTAATTGAATTCGAACTGGATTCAACCGTGGGAAGTGGATCATCCTGCTTCCTCTCGACCCACCGGCTTGTCGCTTGATTTTATTGGGTCCTCCTCGCGAGCGAGCGAATCCTGTGAGTTCCCAGCCAGCGTACCAGGTCCAGAAGCGCATCAATTGACCGACAAAGCAAGTTTCGACGCCAACGCCGCGGACGAACATCTCCACTGCTTTGCTCTGACAGGTAGTGCTATGAGAAATTCGAAGCGAGGCACGGGTAGAGGATGAAATTAACGTATTAAATATTGGATTGTTGGAATACCACTGACCAGTGGCACCTCCGGGCGCGAAGCGAGGACGGAGCGAGATCGAGCAGCACCGACGTCGACGTGTCAGCGAGCAGCGTTTTAAGTGGGGTGGGTGGGTTGTTCGTCGGCGTCAACTCCGAGTGCACAGGGCCGAACCGACGGCTGGAGCCTGGCGCGGCGTACGACGGGATGTATATGACGAGTCGGGACAGAGAGAGACATTTAACGAAGACAGGAGGGCGGGAGCGGGAGAGAGCAGAGCAGTGAAGCTCGAGAGCGGGCGGAGGGGCGGGCGGAGCGCAGAAAGATCAAGTCCGTCGAGGAGTGATTCAACTCATGATCCCGTGGCGCGGATGGATACCTACAGCGTACAGAGCGCGGACGCAGAGTTCAAGTCGAGTTGCAAAAGCAAACCAAATACAATCCTCGATGGCGGTGCGAGCGACGCACATTCAGATTTCACATTCTAGATCCACTCACGATCGTATGTATGTATGGTATGAACGGCAGCACCGCGACGAACGAAAGGAACGATACTACATAGTCGCCCAGAGAACGCGCGGCGCCGCGTACAGAGTAGGCTAGATTTGGTCTTGGCCGTACGGCACGCACCGTGCGCGATGTCTACCAAGACGTCGAGGAGCCATTTCAAGGGACGGAAATGAGGGGCACTAAGGGGGCGGCGCGTGAGGGGACGAATCGTCGGACAGGGGAGAGGGGGCGGAGAGTACGCGGAGAGGAGGAATCGAAGACGGAGACAGAGACGAACAGAGAGACGAGGTGTCGTGGTGGCAGCCGGGGCGCACAATGCGCGAACGAACGCGGTCTCAGTCTCGAAACGATTCAAGACCCAAGAAATCCAAGCCAAGTCGCAGATAACAGATAACAAACATGCACACCGTCGCTGTGCACGCATGCGAAGATTCCAGTTATTGCGTTCAAGATACACAGCCCACAGCCCAGCGCACAGACGCAGAGACGAAGCGGATGACGACGAACCAGACGCCGGTGCAAGCTCGAGTCGCAAATCGTCGATCGGGAACAGCCGGAACCGCGACGAGCGCCTAGACTGGACCTGCCCCGGGATTTGGACATGGCGTCTTGAGGGCGTACGGCATCCGGCATAGTAAGTTAGTGCGCGATGTCTGTCAGTCGTCACCTTGCTGTCGGTGGATCCGGGAGGAGCTTGGAGACCCGGAGTCCAGAGCAGAGTTTTAAACTATATGGTGGAGGATGTTAGTTGACGCGGACGCAGAGAGGGACGGAGTGCGTACATAGAGCAAAACGTTATTAAGCGCGAAGGGCACGGAGGATGTGCCGGCGGGTGTGCCGGTCGTGCTGGAGGAAGCCTAGCACGGCACTAGGACAGCAGAACGATAGATAGAAGCACGAGCGTCCTCCTGGCGGCTCTAGGCGACGACAGGCGACGCCCAGTGCCACGAGCAAGGGCGGCGAGGCTCGAGCACGCAGGTGCCGATGTCGGCACGGGGTGGAAGGAAGCACATTGGAAGGACTTCTGTGCGTTGTTGGGTGGAGTCTGGCTTCATCCTTGAACCTTGCAATTGGAACCATGGTCCATCCGGCGCTCGGCCTTATTCTCGGGCTCGGGCTCGGCAAAACGCAACCCTCCCGCATTAGAGTACACGCGTATGACGCTGCGATGCGTGTCGCTCGGGCGTCCCGACTTGACCACTGGCGTCGGCGCAAACCGGGAGCCTTCCTTGCATCCGAAGGTGGCTGTGCCAAGCATCTCTCTTCTCTTTTTTTTTTTTTTTTTTTTTTGTGGAGCGTTTAATAGAGGGGATTTGTAGCCTTAGCTACCTTCGGGCGCTGTCTAGCACTTTCGTGCTTCCATACGCCTTCAGGCCGACATAGTCGTCATCTCCCAACCCGCTAGTTTGAGGCCCTGGACTGAAAACCCGGCCAGACAGTAAATCAACCACCCGAGGAAATGTCTCTTCGACACTGGCACCATGTCGGTGCCGCGTGAGGGACTTCCGCTTCAAGAGTTCCGCTGATCCGGCAAGCCAGACCAACTTCGCTCTATCATTAGCCGATACCCACTAAAACCCCGGTCTCCCTTGTCCAATTCTTAGGGAGATTATCTTCGTCCATCAGGACCTTTTCCCAGGTGCTTTCGACCAGCTTTTGGTTCAGAGCTTTCTTGCCGTACCTGGCTACGTCGGTGAGGATACGGTCCAGGTTGAGTCTCGTGTTGATGGCTTTCCGCCATCGGTTTTGTATTTCGGGAGTGGTGGCCGCGTCTCTCTCGTCGATCACCCTCTCATTTCGGATTCTCCATATCAGGTGTGCCGATTCCGATACCACGATGCGGAATAGGCGGGAGGTTCCCCTTACTTCCTTTGTTAATTGCACCACATGCCATTATTTCCCCCATCGTCGGTCTCAGATCTTTGCCTGTTTTCTTTTGCCAGAGTTCGCTGGCCATGTCCCATATCTGCTCCTGCCCTGGGACAGAGCATTGCGTGAGTATGTGCTCCATGGATTCGGTTACTCCGCAGTGGCTGCAGGTTCTTTTCTCCTCGTGTCCGGGGATGTGTTTCCAGTGGTCCCCCCACCTTGTAGCCTCCGTGGACCAGCATCCACATAAAGAAGCGTATGTTTCTCGAGAAGTCTTTGTGTCTGGTTGCTCTCCAAATGTCCTTCTCAGTTGGTACCTTGTTGTTTGCTTCCTCTGCCGCTGCCCGGGCATATTCCATGTTACGGCGTGTGGCGTTTCGATCCAGTGCGTCCTGGTACGAGTCTTTATCCATGGTCGTCTGCCTAATTATTTTATATGCTAGGGACTGTGTTATCTCGCTCAGCTTCGCCCCATGTACCACCAGTCCTTTCTTCACCGTGTTGTTGATCAGGTCGGGCTGGTCTTTGGCCGCTCCTTGTGCCGCGAGTCTATCTGCCGCTTCGTTGCCGGCCACGCCCGAGTGGCCTTTGACCCATTTGAATCTTATTTCCGCTTTATGGCGGCGCAGCCTAGTGACAACCATCTTTACTAGGTCACCGTTCGCGACCATGCGGTAACCTTGGTCTTCCCATCGCTTGAGATTCTTTGTCACTCCATCTATTGTGTATTTTGAGTCGCTGATAATGTCTATTGGGGTCCCTCGGGGGGTGTTTTCCAGGACCTCCTTGACCGCTAGCAGTTCCGCGACTTGGTTTGATGGATTCAGTTCGTTCGGTACTCTGATCGCTCTATTTCGTGGGTCGTCCTCTCCATAGAAGATTCCGGTTCCTGCTCGGGCGTTTTCTTTCCCGTTCTCAGTTGCGGACCCATCCGTGTAGACGGTGATTTTATCGCCTCTGCGGCGTGCTGGTTTCATGTTGGGCACTCGTGATACTGGGTCAGGGTTGATTTCCGGTTGTGTAAAAATTCGGAAGGCTTCAGTTAGTTCCCCTTCCACCGTAACTTTCGGGTTGAATTCAATCCAGTCTGGGTCATCCTGGTTGTCTGCCTGGTTCTGATTTTCGTAGTCTTCCGGTTGTGGGCACATCGGGTTCCATTTGTCTTGCAGTGATTCCAGCATCTTGCGTGCTCTGATGTAGCATCTGTGGGGGTTTGTGCATTTGCCTGGCCTGCATTCCCTCCTTGTAGTGGTGCACGCCGTGCATTTGCAGTCCTTCCTTGCTTTGTGTCCATTTGAGCCTATGCGGTTCGCTAGTATCTCTGCATCCCCGACCAATCTCATTTTGTGGTGTTTCTTAAGGCACTTGACTTCTGGGCCGGTGTTAAACAGGTGTCTCGTGGCCTCTGATTTCGCGTGGTAGAAGATCGGCATGTCCCTCTGGAGTTTCCGGGAGAAGGCTAGGCCTTCCATCTTGAGGTCGTACTTGTTTCCTACTTTTACCATCCGTGCTAGGTCATCGCTTAGGTCGGCTAGCTTCGGTTTCCAGGACTGGAGGTATGGGCAGGTTCTTAGTGCTGCGTCCACATTGTTTGCGCTCCCCAGTGCATTTTTGGACATGATCTCGTCGGTTACATATGCCCAAAGTGGTCTATCTTTCCCGAAGGTCAGATACGATTTGAGCCATGTAATTGATATGGCTTCGTTTCTTGCCACAATATCAAGGAGGTCTCTGCCGCCCATATCTCTGGGCGCGTATATGGTTTCCTTGTTCACGGTTACTTGATTTTTGTCTGCCCATATAAATTTCCTGATTCGCTTTTCTAATTTCTCTTCTACTTCTTTGGGCATTCCTTGTACTTTGGTAAGATATTGGGTCATACCTCCCACAACCATAAGAACAATGAGGCGCCTCCCCTCCATTGTCGGGTGACCCTTGTCCCATTGCTCTAGGGAGGCGTCTATCTTCTCCAGCGTGCGGGACCAGGTATCTACTTGTACCACGCCGTTGCCTACCCATGCGCCTAGTGTTCGGATTGGTTCTGATTCTTCCGCGATTTTGATGTGGGCTGGGATTACGGTTCCATTCCACCCGTTTATGCACCTCGTTTCGCGTACCTCTTCCCTATAGAGTTCGTTACCTATCGGGACCATCTCTGTCTTGTTGATATTAAATTTTGCTCTGGAGGCGGCGCACCACTCGTCTAGGATCTTGACCGAGTCACCAAAGTCGTCTCCCCACTCTAGGTATACTAGGGTGTCGTCCGTGAAGAGTGTTGCTATTAGGCGCTCTTGAGCTCCTTTGATTTTCAGGCCTTTGAGGTCTGACTGCCGTAGGGATTCCGCTAGTGGTTCTATAGCAAGGTCGAAGAGTAGGCATGACAGCGGGTCACCTTGTCGTACTCCTCGGGTCACTTTGAAGGGGCGGCCACTTTTCTCACCGTTTATGAAGACATATGTATACGCATCACTGTACAATGATTTCACTGTGCGGATAAACTCTTCTGGGATATTGTAGCTCTCGAGTGCCCTCCATAGGTAATCATGTTCTATTTTGTTGTACGCTTTTTCCTGGTCAAGGGCGACTATAACCCCGCACATGTCTGTGGCCTCCGCGAGTTCTATGATTCGTTTTGTTAGCCAAATCTGGTCGTATATGTGCCTACTGGGGACAAAGCCTGCCTGGTTCGGGTGGATCAGGTCAGGTGCAACAGTGGCAAGCTTTATGGAGAGGGCCTTTGTGAATATTTTGTAGTCCGTATTCAGTAAGGATATAGGTCTATAATTGGCTATATTTGCTCTGTTGTTTTTCTTGTACAGTGGGCACATCCAGCTTTCAGCGAATTTCGTCCCTTCCACCATTCCATGTTTTTCGATGTCGTTGAAAACGGCTAGCATTGCCTCCAGTACATTGAAGGCCGGTTTGTTCAGAGATCTTGCCGTCTGGTATCTTGAGTCCAGCACACGCCATAATTCGTATGTTATGCCGTCTAGACCGGGGGCCTTGAAGTTGGCTGACAAACGAAGCGACTTGCGGATATCCTCTATTGTAAGGTGGGATTTAAGCGCTTGGGTTTGTTCATCTGAGAGCTTTCGGGCGGTGCGACCAAGCACCGTTTGGATCGCAGCTTCCCTGACATCTGGGGGTATATTTCGTCCGTCTTCTTGTAGGTTCTTGTGGTAGTTCTTTGCCATGTCTGCCATTTTCTTCGAGTTTGTTTCGTATCTTGCTGGGCTTGGGTTCTCGTTCTCGTTTGGTGCATCTTGGGGGTTCCTTCTGAGTCGGTATATGATGTCCTTGGGGTGACTGGGCCGGTTTGTCTTTGACCAGTATCGTCCAATTATCTCGCCTTCCAGCCTATTCCTTACTTGAATGTTGAGCTTCTTTGCATTGTACCTCTGTAGTTGGAGTCTCGTCAGTTTCTCAGTGAAGATGGCAGCTGCAATTTTCTTTTCCTCGTCCGACATATCTGGGTCTGCCAGGACGGTGTCTAGCTTGTTCTCAGTTTCCGCGATGTCCTTGATGACTTGAGGTATTAGTATTTTGGCGCGTTCCCTTGCTTTATTCGTGATTTCTGTCTTGAAGGTGGCCCACAGTGTTTGTAGGTTGTAGTTCGGGTCGTGTTCTGTCCAGTGGGAGATTTTCTCCTTCTCGGCCTGGAACTCTAGGCCTTTTTGGAGGATTTATTCTGTGAGTTTCTTGTCTTTGTTCAAGTGTGTCGGCCATGACCAGTTTCCGTGGCCCATAGTCGGTGCTTCCGCTGTTGAAAGTTTTACCGACACCATCCGGTGGTCCGTCCTTATGCCGACCGTTTTGATTGACCAATCGAAGGAGTGTTTCATCAGGTCTCTTCTGACCATCATGCGGTCGATGCGGGATTGGGAGCCGCACCTGGCTGTGTAGCATGTGTTCGCCCTTGTCGTTGGGTAGGTCTCCCTCCAGCCATTTACCATCCCCAGGTAGTTTTTTAGATCGTCTAGGGCGGCTACAGGTGCGGCTGGGTCTTGTCGTGACGGCAGGCGGTCTATTGCGTCTTCCACTACATTTAGGTCTCCACCGAACAGGTCTGGTCTTTTAACTCTGGGGTGTGCTCTGTACCAGTCCTCTATATCTTTCCAGAACTGTGCATTCTCTGCTGGCGGGTTCGGGGCGTATACACTGAGTATCGACAGGGGTTCATTGTCTACGTTCAGCATCTCTAGCATCATTGCCCGACCAGGGTATATTTCGTGCATTTTTATGCCTTCCGTTTTTACTAGGCGCTTATTGAGGACAAATGCAAGTCCCATGGCATTTGCGTTTGCTGGGTCACCTGTGTATTCAATGTCTATCATTCGGCCAAAAGAGATTCATGACATCGTCCCGCCGTTCATCGTTGAGGTGTGCTTCGCCTGTGATCAGCACTCCAATTTTCTCATCCCTCATCAACACCCACAGGTTGAACCATTTGTTGTCGTGGTGCCGCACGTTCGTGTTTCCGTTTCCAGCTATGTTCAGTGCTGCTACTTGGATTGACGTTTTTCATCGTTTTATTCCCTGGTGCATCACCCTTGTCTCTCTGCCTTGATGGTCTTGCAGGTCCGGGGTATACCCTTATCTCTGGGTAATCATAGTCTACCAGAGCCTCGTGGTTCCCTGTAGGGGGAGGTTCTCTTTGGTCGTTGCACGTCGCTGTTTCTGGTGGATTATCGGCCTGTCTATCCTCAGGTGGCGGTTGTGTGTTCGTGTCATTGGTTCGTGCTCTCCCGGGGATGCGTATGGTCAGCCCGCTCGGGGTTGGGTTGTTCCCATTGACACTGCTATTAGGTGCAGGTGTGCCTTCTACTGAGGGTGGGGCTTGTTGACTGTGCCCTCTCGCATATCGCAATCTAGCGCCGTTACTGGCGCCCCCCGGGACTCTTATGGTCAACGGGGATTCATTCGGCCGTCCTTCATCGATGTCTCGGGGACTCCTCCCCATAGGGGTTTGGTAGCCATCCCGGTTCATCTCCGGGCGGCCATCATTCTCCCCTCCTCCATCACGCGGGCCTTCATCAGGTGTGTGGCCGGAGGCGGGAGCCCTCACCCCTTCCAGCTGTTGCGTGCATGTACCTTGGGACGGAGGACTCACCTGTGTTGTTTTGTAGGTCTTGTTGGTTGGCAGCGCTGTGAGGCCACCGGTGTTGTGCTAGACACCGGCGGTTGCGAACCACTGCGGCTGCGCTAGGGCCGCACATGGATGCTCTCGAAGTGGGGGTGGTGTCCGACTTCCGCCGCGTCTCTGGGGAACGCGGGTTTCATCGGCTACCGTGCCAGGGCTGCTGGCCGGCGGCCCCAGGCCTGAATAGGCCCCGCCGTGCGGCGCGACCTCGTGTGGGGTAGTTTTGGCTCCCCCGCACTTAGCCGCGCTTGTCCCTCGTCCGCCTTCCTTGGCACCTCGCGCTTGCGTGGCCGGAGTTAGGGCGGACTCGGGTTGCGCGTGGGCGTTACCCACGCGTCTTCTTCTAGGCCCAGACCTAGGCGCTTCGTGTCTCTACGGTACTCTGTAACGTACTTAATTTCTTACGAAGCTTTCCCTGGTTCTCAGGCTTAATTCATTTCATACATTTGAGAGCATGCAAAGTAATGTATTTAGATTACTTATGAGCTTGCTCGCCACCCAACTAAGGGCGGTTAATGGCTCGGGGAGGGTACATGCGGCCCGAGCTCGTATGGGGCTCGGGAGGGAGTATTGGTGTAAGTACATGTAGCTGATGTCCAAGAGGGGTATGTACGGGCGCTACGGGAGGTGCATGGAGTGCTCATGTATGCAGCGGGCCAACTCGCGTGGGGAGCGAGCGCTGGTCAAGAAGGTAGCAGCCGTGGGCGGGCAGTGGGCAAGAAGGCAGGCCTGGCGATCGACGTTTGTGCAGGGGAAGACCATCGGTGGGTGACGTCTGGCAAGAAGGGGGTGGCGGCAGCTTCCAATATGCTGCCTGGGTGTCGACTGTTCCTTGACATTTAGCCACCGCGGCTCCCGCGTCCACGGGAACGACTACCTCGGCCACCACGGCCGCCACGGCTCTGACCGTGCGCTGCTCCCCGTGCTGCCCCGCGCCCACGTCCAGTGGCGGCAGCCGGGGCTAGAGCAGATACGCCGGTACGGATCTTGGAGAGCTGATCGGGTGGGCCCCACCATTCGTGTGAGGGCGGGTTGGTGGGGTCGTCGTCGGCACGCAGTTCCCCTTTGGTGTAGGGGGCAGAGGTAGGCGGGGTGCATGTCAAGCTTGCATACAACGCACTCGACGGGGGCGGTTTGGGGAGAATGGTATGAAGGATGACATCCGGTAGGTGAATGAGAGTGGGCGGATGAGCGCCTTTAGCTCCTGAGATGGGTTACGCGTCCGATGGGTTAGTTGGTATGGTAGGGGGATGTACCTCAAAGCGCGCCGCACTTTCTGTGGGTGGCTGCCCATAGAGGATGATGAGCGGGTCCGATGTGTGGACGATGTAGCAGGCGTCGAGTGTTCAGCTCCTAATGTTACCATATCCCGAAATGTTACGGACCTACCCGTGTGGTCTATTGCGAAATGTTACGGGTGTTCCCCACTCGGCAACGTGTATATGTACGGCTGTTCGGCAGCCTCGGACTCACTTCCAGAGCCGGGCGGGAGGTGTCAGACAGCGATCAATCCATCACAAAATCATTTTGTTTCATGCCGTCGTCCGGCGCGCTGCACAGCACATTACCAAACCAAGAAAATTACACAAGATAGGGGCTACTTTAGCGGCGGCTTTCTCGCCCTCCCTCCGCCGTCCTAGGTGCTACTCTACTATTCTACACCACTAATCACTGCTCCACAGACATTTCCCCTGTCTCATTGTCCGTACTTGCGTGGCTTGCTGCTGCGGCCGGCGATAGATCACCGCCTCCGCTTGTTGCCTCACCGCCACCACCCGTTCCCTCACCCGCCGCTGCTGCCTCCGATGGAACTCCCGGGATGGTGAGAGTCGCTAGCAGCGCCTTGAGACCAGATTTACGGCCCAGCGAGGCCTCTGCTCTTGCTGTCCGCCCATCGCTCGCCGATTTCTCGATACCCCGGGCACGTGGTGTCCCACGCTGCGCACTTTGTGCATTCGGAGCAGGGTCTACGGGCGCGTTTGGGGGCGCGTCTGGAGCAGTGTGTGCAACGGAGGGCGTATTTTCAGCAGCAGGCTGCGCGGCAGGAACGGCGTGTACGATGGAGGGTGTCCTTTCAGCGGCGGGAGGCGCATTCCGGGGCGGTACGGCGGGGACAGCTTGCACGGTGTTCGGGGGCGGTGCAGTGGCGCTTGTGCTGGCACTCGGAGCGGTTGTCCTTTCTCTGCAGAACAAAGATCAGTACATCAGTGAAGCAGCAAGACATTATGGCTAAATTGAAGAAACTCACTTGACCATATGGCTCAGCACCCATGCGACGTCAGCTACAGAATCGATCCACTCCGCAGACTCGGATTCCAACGCCAGGCGCCACCACTTGAGGCAGGCGAGTATGCTGAGGAATCCGTTCGGGCCGGGGCACTCGAGGACCTTAAAATCGCCCCCCGTTCTCTTCCCGCACCAGCTCCCCACCGACGCGCCGCCACGCAGGGTTGATTGCAACCCACCATGCCTTCCAGGCTTTTGGAAAGGCATCCGTCGAGACCTCCCGGCGTTGTTTTCTGCGCATTTTTGACCCACAATCCCACTTCTTTGGGGCGCAAGGCAGTTGGATGTGGCTTGGTCTGGAGACGAGGCTGTTAGTCAGGACTTCGTCGGCATCCCAAAATTCCCTTAACTGCGCAATGAAGCCGCTCTCCTCCTCCAGCCGGTACCACAGCTCGACTAAATCCTCCCATTCCTTCCCGTTTACGCCGCTCAATAGCATCCGCTTCCCATTTTCCGCCCACTCCGCTGTCTGGGTTTTATTTCCGCCATCCTTCTTCGCCCGGGCTCGCGTTACGCGCATCATCGCCGCCGTCGTTCTATTCCCCTCATCCTCGTCCTGGCCACCGTCCTCGCCATCCTCGCTGTCCTCGCTGTCCTCTCCGTCCCAATCATCCTCGTCATTCTTTTGTTTCTTCTTCTTCCTCCCCTTTTCGTCATCTGCTCCCCGCTTCTGTTTCATCCCGACAAAAGCCGATGCTGACGTCGGGCCCAGCTCCGATTGCCAAGCACAATTGCAAGCGCAGTTATTCTCTCGTGTGAGCTCTATGCTTGGCATCCGCGCCAGGCGCCGAACGTATGGCCCTCGCGCGTCTCCGGCGGCATCCCCATCACCTCTGCATGTAGGGCAATGCTCATGCGGCGAACCCCGAACGACTGGTCGATGGGCACCAGGGCTTCTAAAGCCCGCATACGTGCTAGCCCTGCCTCTATCGTTGATGGTGCGGGTAACCCGGGTTCGGTGGGTGTAGAGGCCGAAGGCAGTGCAGGTGTCGAGGCCGGCGGTGGAGCAGGAGCGGACGTGGGACGGCGCAGGATGCGGCGCTGTAGCGGCAGGCGTTGAGGCTGGCGGTGGAGCAGGAGCGGACGTGGAGGTCGCAGGCGCTGAAGAGCTGGCAGCGCCGCACTTGGAAGCCGCGAGAGATCGAGGGCGAGGACGAGGGTGAGCAGGAGCAGCAGCAGGAACTGCCACTGGAGCGGCTGGTGCCAGCGGCGCCGTGACGGGGAGCTGCCGCGGGAAGTAGAATGCCCGACATCAGTGCCTCATCGACCTCGTCATCGACAAGCGGGGCTGGAGGGGGTGGACCCAATGAGTCTTCCGTCGCTGGGACTACAGGCGGTGGCGGCGGCAGCATCTCTACATCATTCGAGGGTTCCGCATCTGGAGGAAATCGCTCCATATTCGAGCCAATTGCATCTGTCGCGTTTAATGGCCGTGCAGGGACGACGACGGGGGACGGCGGTGACAGAAGCGGGGACGGGGGACGGCGGTGACAGGAGCGGGGACGGGGACGGCGGTGACAGGAGCGGGGACGGGGATGGTGGCAACGGGAACGGGCGCGGTGGTCGGCAGGGAGGGCATAGGACCGGGGGGATTTGAGGGACTTAGACCGTTTGATTCTGCGCAAAGATTAAGACACCAAGCGTACCCATGTACTTCGATACTTACCCAGATGTTCAGCGTACACCGAATCTGAGGAAACGGGAGAGCATTTCAGAGTAGCCCACGGGATCATACTGAGCCCAGTCTTTGCCCTGGACGACACCTGCATTTGCACTATTTGTTTGTAGGTCAATGATCTAAATCCAATGATTTAAATGTATTATCGTACCTTGAGACGTCGAAGGTCGCACCGTTTACGCGTGCAGCAACAATGTTGATCGTGAAACCCGTGTAAGCGCGCAGCCCCTCCAGCAAAGGCGCGACTATCGGCAAGAACTGCTCGCGACACCTTTTTGACGTGCGTCAGCCCCAAATAGATTTAGCATGCGAATTGACAAACTTACTGTTGCTGCACCTCAGGGTCGGCGCTCGGCCATCCCTCAGCCTCCTTCCACTTCGCCAGATCGGCCTGGTGTTCCTCCTCGGACTCCTGCTTCAGCCTGGCCCTCACTTCTTCTGTTTCCTCCGCTAACATCTCGCGTGCAAGCTGGCAGCGCAACGACAAATGCTTGCCGCGAGGGGCGTCGCTGTGCTCCTGCTGGAAGCGCGTCTCCACAGCATCCTTGTAGTCCGGGTGTTGGAGATAATACTGATAATCCGCAAGGCGTTTTGGCGCAGGCTCGTCGTTTTTCTTCTGCATCTCTTTCAATTGGTGGAAGAATGGATTGCCCTGAATTCCCATTTGGCCGGGGCATTGCCTATTGAACCAGCGTTTGATTTTCTACAAAATAAGATAAGCACGCAGAAAGACAATGGATTCCAAATACCAAAACAAAAGACTTACTGCCTGGGTGTCAGTCTGAATTTTCGACTTCTCTGCCTCTTCCTCGGGCGTCAAATCCAGATCTAGTGCCTTGAAGGCAGCTTCGGCGTCCTCGGGAGGCGGTTCGCATCCCAGCGGGGGCTCTTCGCTAAGAGGGAGACGCCAAGGGTACAGACGCCAGTAATCGTAGAAAAGACTTTGCCAAAAGTTACGTGTTTCGGTTTTCTTCGAGGCCTCCGTGTAGGCTTCCAAATGCGCCAGTAGGAACTCCAGTCGAGCGCCTCGAAAGTCGCTGGGTGACCCACGTTTCCGTCATACAGCCTCGTCTCCCTCAGTTGGTGGGTTGTCATCTTTGGTTTTGTTTTTGCGATTCTTTGGCCCTTTCGGCATCGGTGCGTCGGGAGCGGTAGGTTTTGAGAAAAGTTGCCGGCGTTCGCACGAACTAAGCGCGATAGATGTGGCAACTGCTTGTTGATATTTGCGTGGCGGTCTGGACTAGGTCTGGATCGACTGACAGCTTTGACGTCTGAATAATTCAATTTTGAACGCGAGTTACAACACACAAGACATTTTTCTATTTACTACATGAATATGTCTACACGACATGTTTTGGGGTACAATGTAACTAGTCATCAAGAAAGAAGACAGTACGTAGCAATAGTCTGTAGATACAAGTAAGAATATGTAGTCCAAGACAATAGCATGTACGAATAGAATAGTTCGTGGATGATACAGTATGTACGATTAGTCCGGGAACGACGATAGGTGGATGTGTAGTAGACATGAGCAAATGATATACAGCGCGGCAGTAACAAACGTGCAAAGCAAGAATCATGTCCAAGAAAAAAAAAAACCTCTACGCATCTTCATCCTCCCCCACAAATGGCTTGTTCGTCATCCAAGCCTCTACCTTGGCGACGTTCGTCGACACCATGATCTTCGGATCCTTAATGCCCAACTTGTTCGCCGCCGCCGCTGCAGACGCGTAGGTTGGATAGAACACTGAGACGCCGCGAATACCATAGGTAGGGCCCGCCGGCGTAGGCGCAGGCGCCGCCCCGCCCCGTGCACCCGACAGGGGGGTGCTCAAGACTGACGAGATCGGCCCTGACCTGCGGGCAGCGGGGGCCGGAGTGACCAGGAGGGACGCCATGGCAGCGACGGGAGGTGCTGCAGCCGCAGCCGACGGAACCGGCGTGCGGGCGGGGGCGGGTGCTGCAGCTGGAGCGGGCGCTGCAGCAGGGGCGGGGCAAGCGGCGGCAACAAGCAGCAGCAGCACGCGCATGGAGGAGGTTGGCTCGGGCGTGCCCAGCGGGGGTAAGGGAAACACGGGTGTGTGGCCCGACATGCGATGAGCTGCCTTCTCTTTTGGGCGTCGGCGTGGGGGACGGGGATGTGGGCCGTTCGATCTTAACCTGCGGGAGATGCGGCGGCAGGTCTTTTTTAGCACTGGACACGGGCTCGGTTTTGACGCCGGACGCGAAGACTGAAGGCGTAGGGGAAAGGGGAGAAGGGGGAGTCGAATGGGGACGGTGTGGTAGGAGCAGGAGTGTTGAACGGCGAGGGCGCAGCTGGAATAGAGGGACCAGGGAGCGAAGAAGCCGGACGCGAGCAAGGCGGCGGGCCCGGCTGTTTGATGGGGTCCGCAACCAGGCTGAAAGTAAGGGGCTCGAATGGGGGGGCAGCCAGCCGTGTGATGGTGGTCGCATTGTTCGTCCCACCAGTCCAGCGCGGCTTCCAGGGTCTTGAACGCTTTGGCGGATGCGCCAGTGAATCCATCGGTCTGCGCCCGCGAGATCCACCTGAAAAGAAAGAAAATTAATCCGAGAAACTGAACGATTCAGGGAAATAACGGACGAGTTAGTGTATATCCCCCGTACCCATCCTTGGAAAACCACATAGTAAGAGCAGTTGGCCGAACGATCGTGGCACTCGTGGTCTTCGTGACCAGAACACGGCAGGAAGGGAGGAATGCACATAACTACACGAAGTCGTGGAACTAGAGAGCGAAGAGCGATGGGATAAAGCGAGAGGTCGAGTAGAAGGTTGTGGGCGAAAAGCAAAAGGGATGAGCTGGCATCTAGAAGGTGCTGGAATATAACCTGCTCAGTGGCACCGCCTTTGAGGTAAAAGAAGCCGGTCTGGGCCTGGCATGGACTTATTCGAGGGCATTCCATGGACGTCGTTGGCCACGTTGCTATAAAAGTATTTTTCAAGCATGTTAATGCTGTGAACAAATACCAGGTTGAGCATAAAGGTTGAGGACGAGTACCAGGTTGAGTATACAGGTTGAGGTTCAGAACGAGACATGTGACATTCAGGACGAAACTAGTCAAGTTGTGTTCTGAGGATGACAACTCACATATTATATAATTTTTGATGAAAATGCTATCATTTCTCCTTTTTAGGCAACTTTCCCATTGGGAATACTAACACTTTTCTTCAAAAAAGGAAATTTTGCAGAAATATTGCTAGCTTATTTAATATTTGGCTATTTTACATGATCTAACTTTACAAAGCCAATGTCCAATGTGCTTTCAGAATTATAAGAATGTTTTTAAGCCCAAACTATACATTAATACAGTGATAAATACCTGAACTGCTGGAGTACCTATTAAAACATGATAGCTTAGCTATAGTACCTGTTCCAAACACATCATATTGTCTATTATAGTGTTTAGAATATTCTCAAAACCTTGTACCAGGGGTAGCAGCAATCTTTTGACTACATCAGAAACTTATACCTATTCCTATTACTAGCTATTCAAGTATCTAAAGAGGTGTATTAAAACTCTTGTAGCATATTCAATTCTATATCAATCTTTTCTGAGTAGATATACTTCCTCTACTTTCTCGCAGATTGAAGATTATAGTTGATCAAGTTTGGAATGTATTTTTCATTGTAGTAGTGAGTAAAGTATCGGCTTTAAGTCACTCAAACCATTGACTCCACTCAGTAAAGGATTGACCCTGTGTCAGTAGTATTGTCTGTGTTGACTTAATACTATTAACTTGAAGTCAGTACAGTATTGACTTCAAATCAGTGAAGTATTGGTTTCAAGTCAATAGAAATAATTCATTGACTTCATGTCAAATTCAGCTAACAACTAACCTGATTGACTAAAGTCAGATTTCAGTGACCTCAAGTCAATAGTCCCAACTTCAAGCCACTACCCACTTGAAGTCAGTAAAATATTGACTTCACTGACTGAAACCTTCTGTGAAGGATTGATTTACTCCATTGACTTCAAGTTAATACAGTGTTGGCTTTACTATCAATCTAGTACAATAGTCAGTAATATAAAGTTTTATTGCTGATGATGGGTTGTACAATAACTGATATCTGATATCAGACCAGACCAAAGAAGTGCCAGCAAAGACGCCAGGCCACACAGACCAAGCAAGCCCCACCCAGCTGATAGCCAGCCAGCACTCTGCACCAACCCATAACAAGGTTAGGCTTTACCACTAGGTCAAATCAACTTGCAGTCAAGAATGTAAGGATTTCTGACTGATTGCAGTCATATTAACTTGCAGTGTATGGATAAAATACAACAGGTCACATCTGAAGCTGAGACTGTTTCTGGTTTATGGTGTTTGTTTCAGTCATGATTAAATTTTCATCTCACTCATACAGACAGGTATGATAGCAAAGATTTTTAAATCACTAACAATAATTTCTGGCTGATATTAGATTGGATTGATTTTTGGCACATAGCAAGCTAGTTATATATAGTTTCCATGTTGATAGTAGGCCAGCTTCACTAATTGTGGCTTTCATAATCAACTTTTTCTGCTTTCAAGACAGTATTTTGTATTTTTACAGCTCAATTGTATTTTACAGCTTAACAAAATATCCAATAATAAAACTCTCTATACAATGAGGTTCATATTGAAGTGGACTACAACTTGGATTTCAAGTCTATTTTTAGCCAAAAGCCTCTTCAGTAATCAAAATTTGCATTTGTACAAGTACTTTTCATTTTGTGATATAACAAAGCATCTGATAGAAAAAACTTTCTATACAGTGAGATTCATTTCAAGGAGGGGTACAACTTTGGTTTGGGTCTATTTTAGCCAATTATCTTTTCCTAAAGACCTGGGCCAAATTAGTAGTCTAGTATAACACAACTTTCTATACAGCTAGTATCATCTTGATATGCTCTAGAACATTGGTTTGTCCATTTTTAAACCTATTTCCTTTTTTGGGTCACCACGGTGTGCAGGGATTCACCAAGTGCCAAAGCTATGGAAAGTTATTCAACAAGTAGTGAGACTTGGCCCTTTGTCTTAGAATTTGAAAATATACAAAAAGTATCTATATAATTATTGCAACTAACTATAGACCACCCAAACCACCAATAACCAATAGCAGGATTACACAGAAGACTCTACAGTAGTTGTAGGTGTTCACTGGGCTTTATAGGTGCAAGATATGATAGTTTGACCAGCAATTCTGCATATAATTATATTCTTTTGATTATAACACTGTATCAGGTGCTGTAATATATGGTATAGTGCTGTAAACATTTTGAAAGGACATTGAATGTAAGCCTTAGCAAGTTAGATCATTCAAAATAGCCAAATATGAAGAAAGATACTGAAATATCAATAAAATTTACTTTTTTAGATAGAAGTGTTAGTGTCCCAAAAAGAAATGATCATCAACCATCAACTCAAGACACTTGTGAGAAAGAATGCCTTCCAAATTAGGACATCTGCTGTCAATCATCAAGACTTTCGTTCTCAACCTCAGTAAATCATGTGATCTCGTTCTTCAACCTCAACCTCAGACTTCAACCTCAACTTGAAAATAATGCTAAAACCTGCAACTTCAACCTGGAAAAATATGACAAACTAGGACCTCAGCTATGCAAAACCTCGTTCTCAACCTTCATTCTCAACCGTATATTTTTCAGTGATAAATAAGGTCATACGTTGCAGGTGCAGGCGCGACGACGGAGCGAAGGCAGGAGGGTGCGCCAGCGATGTGGTTGATGTGGTCCGGTGAGAAAGCATCAGCATTGTTTGGCTTGGGCATCGCTTTCAGATCTGATTTGAAAGAAATATGAAATATTATTTTTTCAGTGTCGCTCGACTCAAGAAATACAGGTATACTAGAGAAATAATAGATACATTGTGAAGCAATCTGAATGCTATAACCAATCGACAATGGCGGACGCTCTCCACCGAGGCTCGGGGCTCACGCTCGGGGCGGGCAGGCTGTGGCCGCGCCATACTTGGACTGCGGGTCAGGACGTTGGGAAGGGTCTCCAGATTGCCGGTGCTGAACAAATGCCTGGACGAACGCTTCGGCTCTCGCCCCGGCGCTGTTTTTTGGGTGAGCTCCTCGCGATGACTAGGTTTTCATTAGCAATGTATTCTAGTTAGAGTGATTAAGGCACACCACCGACGGTAACGGGGCGCTGTGCTCGCGAGCACGGGTGCGAGCCTCCTCATCATCATCGCGCTGACGAGCTCGTCGGGCAGCCGCTCGAATTCTGTCAGCCTCCCGAACGGTATCATAGTGCTTTTCGCGATATCGGGCTGAAGCCGCACGGTGAGACGCAGCTCGACGTTCACGCTTCAAAACGGCTCCAGCGCTGCAATCCAAGATAAAAAAAAAGTCAATGTAACTTCAGAATGAAGGTGGGCAGACATACCGTTCATTTTGTTGGTCGATGCAGTGTGTAGAGGAACGTCGTTGTCCCATGACCATGGAGGTTGGTGGAAAGCGGTAGGAAGTAATAGTGATCGATCTTTTGATTTGCATTCCCAATGGCCGAGGTACTGCACAAAATACGCGGTTGTCCAAAAAAATATGGCAAAAAAAAATATCCACCCCGGGAGATAGTAGAAAGTGGACGCACAATTTAGTTTGGAAGGGTATCGCCGCCTGACGTCGTTAAAAAATTCATACACTGGTGAGTCCGTGACCATTTCCATGTAGCGAGTCCGTGATCAAGATATCGATTTTCCGGGGCTTGATACATGTAGCTCGGAAAAATTGGAGAAAAAGGCCATGGATCTGGGGACATCGTACAAGAGGAACACGCTATTTAGTTGAACCGGCCACTCATGTATGGACGTCGAAAAAAAAAAACATAGGGCCTGTGAGTCCGTGATCATAGTCGTGGCGAGTCCATGATCAAGGAGTAGTTTGCCCAGAGCAACATGCAGCCATGTGTAAACAATTAGGCAAAAAAAACAAGGAGCCTTAGCAGTGGTGCAAGATTAACGTACGATTGCGTTGGGTCGGTCACCCACACCCAACCGACGAAATAAATTCATACGTAGACTCTGATCCACCCTTCAGCCCGCACCTGGCGGCGGCGGGAATTGTCAATTGTCTCAATGCTCCAAGATTCGAATGGCGGGACTGCGTAGGTGTTTCAACAGCACCACGGCCCAAGCCACGAACAGGCGGCGATGAGATTGCGGTGAGATCGAGCACGACAACGTTTTGAAAAGACGGCTGCGCGGCCCAAGCGGGCTAAGCTAAGAATTAAATGAAGATCAGTATGACCGGCTGATAGACCACAAAACTTACGATGATTGTTAGACGCCTGAGGAATGAGGCAATGCTCACCCCGAGTCGTGGGGTAGGATCCAGGCTGGAATCAGCGTCAGCAACAATGCTTCCCGATATCCAAGAAGATAGCATAGGGCGTGGAGTAGTTCAAGTTCTGGAGTTGATGAGAAGTCGTTTTGAGCGAGGGATTAGCTCGTTGGCCCACGTACAATTGCAGCTCAGCGAGAGTACCCCTATTTCCCGCTGGAAAGCCTTACACGTAAAAGAAGGGTGGCGGCGAGGTAAGCTGGTTATGTGGTCTTGAGGTAGCTGCTCGACGCCCGACGCAATGTCGAGGAAGGGTGAAAGGGCTAAAGCTCGCACGCAGCCGGCAACAGTTCAAACTCACACGCACACAATCTCCGTCGCGAGTATCACGGGCCGGCAACCAGTTGATACGCCGATTACGACCTTGGTCCATCGCGTATCTGATGATAATCGTCGCCGCTACCACGATGAGATCCAAGTCGACCCACCGTCCCCAATCAAGAGAGCACGCCTTCAGGTTGAAGACCCCACACCACCGATCCCTTTCAATAACACCTCCGAAGACCAAGTGGCAGATGATCGATATCAGATGGGATTTGACGACCCACCATTGGAGGAAAGAGGCGATATGGAGGAAGACGCACCTAAAGTCATAAAACCCGCCGTGAGTCGCCGTGATGTTATTTTTTCGTTATTGCCTTCATGAATTTGGGCTGTGCCTTTGTGCCTTTTTTTTTTGGTTTGGGGGATGAATTTGGGCTGTCGCGACGCGTTCTGCGGGCATATCTGACTCTACTCTGGCAGGATGCGGCTCTCCACCGTTTCCGCGCTCGCCGCGACGACTTTTGCAAGGCTATGTTACGCCGTAAAGGCTGCATGAAGTCTAACTCGAAAGTCTGTCGACGGTGCCATAATTCCATGGATGCAGGCTTTCGCTGCAAGCAGTGCTTCGGAGACGATATCCTGTGCAAGGACTGCTGTGTACACCGACACGCCGAGAATCCCTTTCATTGTGTGGAGGTACTTCGCTTTCGCTGCTACCGCGTGATCGACTGGGCGGCTGGTGCTGATCTTCGTCAACAGAGATGGAATGGAATTTTCTTTGCGCGGACTTCGCTCAAAGAAATGGGGCTCCGGATCCAGCTCGGTCACCTTCCACGACAGCGCTGCCCAATGCCACGGGTAACTTCACCACAAGTTCGTTATCCTCCACACCACGGGGATCTTCGAGGTCGCCATCGACGCGTGCGATTGCGAGGACGCACTCGCCGCAGGGACGGACGAGATACAGCTATTACGCGCGGGCTTATTTCCTGCGACAGACGAACGACCTCGGACTGCGGCAACGTTTGAAGTGCTCGACGAATGGATGATCTCGACACTCCAAGCCAAGACCACCATGTACGATTTTTACAAAATGCTCGAAAAACGGACCGACAACATGGGAGGGAAGGTCCCGAACCGCTACAACGCCTTCATTCGCATGTCGCGCGAGTACGCCCACCTACAAATGCTAATACGCGGGGGTCGCGGCCACGATCCGACAGGCGTGGATGGGACCAAGCCCGGGGAGCTCGCGATCCGATGCCCAGTCTGCCCGAGGCCCGGTGTTAACCTGCCTGAAGGTTGGGAGAACGCTTCGCCAGAAGATCAGTGCGTGAGATAGATAGGACGATTTGTGTTTGATGGCTGACCTGCACAACAGATACCTCTATATTATCTTTCTTGCCTTGGACGCGTGTTTTCGACTGAAGCGACGGATGGTATCGACCTGGGGCAAGGATCCGCCGCTCAGCTCAGGGTGGGCGTACTGCGTCGAATATCCGGCATATCGTGAGTTTCTTTTGACGGTCACAGACCAAAAAGAGGTTTGGGTTTTTTCGTGATTCTGGTGGGGAGATATATCTAATGTGATTGTCAGATGAGTACCTGCAGCGGCTTGGCGGCCCTCGATTACGCGAATACCAAATTTGCACGGGGATACAGCGCGACAGGCGTGGCAATGGGAGTTTGCGCGCGGCACGAGTTCATACTGCCCAATGGCGCGGGTGATCTGCAGAGGGGAGAACGGTATGTCGTCTCGTTCGCTATGGCTTCATGAATGCGTGCTGATTGTGAGATAGTTTTGCAAACATAGATTATGTATTCGCTTCCTTCATGCGCTACATCGACCATCGTTTATTCAAGATCATTTCGTACGACATTGTATGTCAGTGGTGGAAGAACCTAAAGAAGCGGCTGAAGAAGCTCCCGCCGCTTGTGCGACTAAGACTCGTCCTCGAGCTCGTCCGATTTGTGGTCCCGAAACTTCACATCAATACCCACACACTCCTTTGCAAGATCGCTTTCTCGCTGCTGCTAGTTCCCGGTAGCGCTCAGACGGATGGCGAGGGAATTGAGCGGCCGTGGGCAAATATCGGGGGCATCGCATCCAGTACACGGGAGATGGGCCCAGGGTCGCGGGAGGACACGTTAAATAACCACTGGGGATGGTGGAATTGGCAGAAACTGCTTGGACTAGGTTCGTAGGCTCACTTGCGTTTGGACGTAGATGACTAATGAGATCAATCTGCCAGCGGATAGACTGCGCGCCAGACTGGATCGCGCGAAGAGTGAATACGCAGCCCAACTGGAAGCCTTCACGACGTTCTCGACGCAGCAACAGGCCCACGTTCCCCAATGGCTCGCAATGATTGAGGAGTTTGAGGCTGACGGGATGAAGAAAAACCCGTATCATGTGGAGGTGAAGGGTAGGAGTTTCGATTTTTTGATGAACGTTCGTGGTGATTAATTGAATATTCAGGGGCTGACGGAGGCTCAGGTGCTTCTCCGTCTCGAGCAAGAAGAAACGCAACGCGTAGAGGCCGGGATTCCAGGGATTCATACTGTGAGCCCCAGCTCTTTCGTAGCTGCCGCACTAGAGGTGGAGGATCAACAGTATGTCCCTTTCCGCTCGAAGACTCTTATCTGATTGTTGATGATAACTGATAGGCGCAAAGTACGCGTGCAAGTGGAGCTTAAAAAGGCCGGGACAACCGCCCAAGAAATCGACATTATGGCTTTGCGCCGAGATCTACGCCGCAACATCCGCCGCTTGCGGACACTGCAGGCTACGTACACGCCTGCAGCGGTCATGGAACTCAGCAAACACCAGGCACCGGAGGATGAACAGCCGGAAAATGAGCCCTTGTTCTTGCCGTCGGCGCTGTCGGCGGCCCAGCGGGCGGAGGAGCCGGTGCGGGGCCTTGCGGTCATCGAAGACGAGCTTCGCGATGCACAGTGCGGGATGTCGCTGGTGCTACTCCGCAACCAGTTGATGATCAAAGCTCGGTTCCTCTTGTACAAGAAATTGCATGCGCGCCATCAAGGTCCCAATACGCGTTCTCACACGCTAGTCGCTAGAAATGAAAGCAAGATTCGACTTCACTCGAAGAAGTACCAGATGGCACGGGAAGCGAAGTTGAGACTCGCGGACGGAGACGAGAGCAAGTGCAGTTGGCGGAAGCTGCTCGAGTCAGACATCCGGTGTATGGAGGATGCGGACGACTTGCGCAAAACGGCAGCCGAGAAGAAGAAGCAGACGGAGCGCCGACTGGAGCGAGAGGCAGTGCTGCGAGCCCTAGGTGAGCTCCCCGCAGTTAAGCGCCGAGGAGCTGGAGCGGCAAAAGCGCAACGTGTCGGAAAGCACCCGTGAAGTGTCTTGGATTTGGACATGTGCTGGGATGCTCGAGTCAGACGCTGAGATGGAAGACGGTAAGGCGTTCACTGACAACCAGTTCTAAATTGCTAACCATAGTTTTTAATTAGCTCTGCGTATTGAATGGTCGAAGGCGTACGCGCGTGTGCGCAGGTGGCGAGAGGAGGTGCGGTTGGTAGAAGAAGAAGCACGCCGGCTCCCAATCTCGTTGGAGTACCATGCGCTGGAGTGGGAGGGATTGTTAATGAAGCTCGACATTGATGGTCTCAGCGCGGAAGATGCGGAAGGGGCCGTCGCGTATGGGATGAAACAAATCGACATGTACCGCAAGCTCGCGAAGGATGTGCCGGTTACGATGACGGAATTACGGCTGGGAAGGGGGAAGCGGAGGCAGCGGGTAGAAGATGAGAGTGATGAGATCATAGGAGCAGAGGAGGACGAAGCGGAACTTCGCGACGTGCGTGGGGACGTCTCCGACAAGGAATATATTTTGGGAGGAGGTGCTGATGACGACTGATCCGCCGGACTTCGCACCTCGTGCTCGCCCACCTCGCCGTCTGCTATCAGTCGTGCTGCCTGCCAAACGCGCCGCCTGCCCGCCCCTGCCTGCCGCCAATCGCGTCGCGGCCTGCCATGCGCACCGCCTGTCCATCGCCCATGCGCCCGCCAAACGCGTCAATCACGCCGTCCACCCTCCGATCGTGTCACGCCATTTGTGCCCCCCGCCAATCGCGTCGGAAGCCCGCCATTCACGTCGCCCATGCGTCGTCCGCTAAACACGCCAACCGCCCCACCCCCCGCCAATCGCGCCGCCCACCCGTCGCCTGCCCCGCCAGCCGCGTCATTCGCATCGCTCATGCGTCCGCTAACGTGCCAATCGCGCCGCCCGCCCGTCGCCTGCCGCACTAGTTGCGTCATTCACGTCGCTCATGCGTCCGCTAAATGTGCCAATCGCGCCGCCTGCCGCCCGCCAATCGCGCCGCCCACCCGTCGCCCGCCCCGCCAGCCGCGTCATTCGCGTCGCTCATGCGTCCGCTAACGCGCCAATCGCGCCGCCCGCCCGTCGCCTGCCGCACCAGTCGCGTCATTCGCGTCGCTCATGCGTCCGCTAAACGCGCCAATTGCGCCGCCCGCCCCCTGCCAATTGCGCCGCCCGCCCGTCACCCGCCCCGCCAGTCGGGTAGCGGGCCCGCGAATCGCGCCACCTGCCCGCCAATCACACCGCCCTCCCCACCAATCGTGTCTCGGGCCCGCTGCCGCGCACGGGGCTGCTTTTTTTTACGGGGCGGTGCCAATTTTTTTCTGTTTTTTCGGCAGATTTAATAGATATTTGCAACTGGAAATTGTTCACGTGCTGCAGCGAGATGCCGGTGAGACCGGCTGAGTGGAATTTGATCGAGATAGCGGCTGGGAGCGGCTGAGCCATTTTTGATGGAGTGTCGCAGGCGCCGCGAAGCCGTGCAAGTGCCTGTAGAATAAACAGGGCCATTCCTATACCCTTTAAAGCTACCCGTAACATTTCGCAATAGGTCCCCTGGGCAGTGCCCATACCTTTCGCGAAACAGACTGCTTATGAGGTGTGGACGCGACGGGGCGCCAGTCACCGAAGCTCCAGGAGATGACACCAGTGTTTACAGGGAGGATGTGGAAGGCGAGGTCACGGCTCGCGGCCACCACTCGCTGCTTCAGGATCCGGTCATATACTCCCTCATCTGAGGTCTCTCCGAACACGATGAAGGGCGAGATGTATTTCTGTGGCCACCCCGAGGTTTGGACGGCGACGGGTTGGGGGCGGGTAAGAGTGATCTTTCCGGGGCCGGCCAGGACGGAGAGGCTGCGGTTCATGTCGAGGACGAGGTTCTTGTAGACGGAAGAGAGCCTCTGGCCCCCATTGAAGATGGCAAAGACAAGGTACTTGTCGGGGTTGGCGAGGACTGTGTCCACGGTCTCCTGGGGGACGTTGTCGAACAGCCGCGAGGTAGGGATGACCGCTCGGGGCCATGTGCCAAGGTTCCGCTGGAAGGGAGGGTGCCCATCGTGCAGGAGGGCGGGGGGCAGGCTGTGGCTCGTAGTAGCCGAGGTGCGGGTTCTCGTTCCTGCCGACAGGGACGTGCATCTTGAGTTCCTCGTGGGAGGGGATCCTGGGTGCCGGCAGGGACATTGTGGGCTGGGGGACAGGGTCGGGCTCAGGTGTGAGCGGCAGAGGTAGGTTCTGGGCTTGGGGCGGGTTCATTTGAGTGGCCGCAGGCGGCGTAGGGGCGTGGTCGACTTCCATCCTGATGGTTGGTGAAGGAGGTGGAGAGGGCGTAGACTCCTCGGATTCCTGGAAGGGGGAGGGGGGAGGGGCTGGTTCGGGCTCGTCGGGGGGGAGTCTTCGTACAGGTGGATGAGGAAGGGGAGGGGGGCCGGGGGGGTGGAGACCTGGAGATGTGTCTTCCTTTTTTCTGGGGATGGGCGGGGGGACTCGATTCTCGGTGGGAGGGAGAAGGGACCTTCTGCGATTTTTTGCTTTTTTCGCGACGTCGACGAGGCAGTGTCTGTTTCTTTGTTCGCCAGTGTTGCTGAGTATTGTTAGTATGGGTCAGGTTGCCGTCATGGAGTATTACCTGGCTGTAGGGTAGGCTGTTCTGGATTTGTTTTGGGGTTCAGACTATGTGGGTTGTCATGGTACGAGCAAGAGAGGGGATGGACATTTTTCTTGTGTACGAGCGGGTTATATACCCCCTGGCATGTTTGGTCAGGTGTGTGCAGCTATATAGCTCTTCACGTGAGGGCCACGAGGCAAGCGTCCGTAGGAGAGATTCGGTGGTCGCTGCTGGGCGCTGGGAGGGGTTTTCAGCGCGTCCTGGTCGTTGGACGAGGCGGTCACATCGTGGTAGATTCCAAGTACTGATTGGGTTAGCTGCGGCGTTAAGCTCATACTACTACCGGTTTGATCACCGGGTTTTTGGAGTACGGTACATTTTAGTGATTTTCCTCTGTATATGAGTTACATGCCCTTGTACGGGCCTCACGGATCGTGGTGGGACACTTATTGAGACCCGCACTGCGTATTGCAGGGGGGAGCACCACGAAACGACTTTCCAGCACCAAAGGATGGTGGTGGTAAGAAGTCACGAGGCCCCCAGCATCTCTCTTCTCTTGTTGCTCGAGATTTGCAGATCGCTTGAACACGAACTACGTTCCCTCAGATTCCGAAATCCGGGGGATCCGTGCCCTTCTCATCAAGCCAGAAAATCAACTAGCTTGGATCGACGCTCAGGTCGAAGAACTGGAGACCGCCCTTGTGCACTCTTGAGTTTTCTCCTCAAACGTAAGCACCCGATTTGGGAACTTTTTTCGGCAGGTCGGCATCTTCACTGTCCCGCCGACAGCCTACCGCAGCCACGTGAGTCGCCACGTCAACAATACACAACACGTCCCTCTCTCTTCCTTGCCACCACCCACCGCCCTCCCCGCCATGAGCGACTACTACCGCAAAAACGGCCTGATGCCTCCGGCACCCGACGCTCGACGTGTCGGCTGCCCCCAGAGCGGATGTGGTCGCTGGCTGACACGGAAAACAGCAATTGGCGGGAAAATACCTGGGAGAGACCACGTAAAGGTGCGTGACCAATCTCGCTGTGTAGGAATATGCTGCTGATAGCAAGATTTACAGTGTTTTAACTTAGACCACCAAGACCACCCGACCTGCTGCGCGTGCCCCCGATTCTGCGTCTGCGCCCGCGCGCCTATGGTAGCTGACTAACTTGAGTGCCTTGCTGCCTGGTTCCATGGACCCACCAAGATCAAAACCGATACATTGGACCTCAGCAGTCTGCACGTTCTCGACGACATACTGCAAGCTACCGCCGGATCATCGGTGCTCCCACCAGCCCTCCCTTTAGCTCCTGTGGTCAAACCCTCGACAGCGCGAGAAACAATGCTAGCCCGGGTCAAGACAGGACGTGTACACGCTGGCGACTCATACGAAGCCGGTGCCACAAGCGGCAGTCTCGCAAAGCCAGATGCCCGGGGACAGAAACCGACGAGGAAAAGGCAAAGACGGCGACAACGATGACGACGGCCCCGTTGCCCACCATCCCGACAGCTCCGTTACCCAACATCCCGACGGCCAGTATGTCTGCTCCCGCGACTTTCTACACGGCGACAACCACCACTCCACTCTATCCACCTCACCAAGCAGCCGTGTATGCTCAATAACACTATCCCTACCCTCCAGCACTCGTTTCTGGCCCCGTCCCACCTTCATTGTATTATGGTATGCGTAGGCACACAATGTCGTGTCGTCCGAGATGATTATTATCATTCATTGATTTACACATCATGTATTGCTTTGTATTAATTCAGAGCTGTATTTTGCTTGTTTTCTGTGTGTCCGGGACACTCTGTACTGGGCGACGACGTACATACGACTTGGAGAGCGGGGAGAGAGCGATGACCAACAGTGATGACGATGTGAACGGCATCACCGGCACATCAATGGAGTTGCCGGCCTGCCGAAAAAAGTTCCCAAATCGGGTGCTTACGTTTGAGGAGAAAAGTAAACAAGTGCCCTTGTGCAGCTTATTTAAAGAGCAGCTTGCACGCTCGAGAGGCCGATTGAAGCACACAGACTGCTTCTGTCACCCATCCGATGCATCCCTCAGGATGTACCTCTGGAGATATTTATTTCATGTCTCCCGTCGGAGCACAATGGTCTCATCGACCCCGCTGCAGACATTGGAGAAATGTTGCATACTCTACGCCGATGCTATGGAGGTCGATACATATCTCTTCGCTCGATTATCTCCGTGCGTGGCCGAATGTTCTCTCGAGGCGGGAAAAGCTGGTCGAGGAGTGGCTCGAACGCTCCGCCACTTGTTCTCTCTCTGTTTCTCTCCTCGATTCCACCAACTTCTTCTGCCTAGCTATTGACAAGCATAGTATGGCAGCATGCCCTCCTACTTCAATTGCTCCCGTTTTCTCGGCGCCTACGCCACTTGGCACTCAGGGGGGACGCTGAATTCCTGCGTCCGTTTTTACGGCTTGGTGCGGAGGATGTGCCACCTTTGCAAAGTCTCTCGGTGCGTTTTATTCGGGAAGAAAGCGGCCCATTTTCCATGGACGCGCTTCAGATCCCCACTCTCCGGGAAATCGCCCTATGCATGTCTGTGCTCGTTGATCCTCATTCCATTCCATTCCAATGGGCGCAACTGACCAACCTACGCTTGGAATGCGGTCACGTATGGACGCTTGAACAAGGGGCGGAGGGAGGTCTCTCCATCGGCGGAGTGTTCGCTGTGCTTTGCCGGTGTCCGATTCTTGTACACTGCGAATTCCGAGTGACCAAGCCCTCATACGCTGATTTAACGCCGGATATCTCCCCGATCCATCTCCTCCATCTGCAAACTCTTGTCTTTGACAGTTGGCTATTCCCAGAGTGGCATTGGCATCTGGTTGTCCCAAAACTCTGCTTTCTGTTCGTGGGACAGTTCGCGGACTCGAAGGATGCCGTCGCGAACAGGCTTCCACGGGACGGGTCCGGGTATTACATGTGCGCAGCAGAACTTGACCCAGGACTGTTCACACTATCCGCCTTCAAGGATCTTTTGCAATCCTTTCCGATGATATCCCATCTCCGGCTCTCCACATTTACACTGCGTCAGGAGTTCGGGCCGCTGGACAACTCGTTCCTTCTGCTATCCTGCCCGCCACACCAGTTTTGTCCGATGTGAACCAATCTCACCATTGAGCCCATAGCCACCTTTGTACTTTCCGATGCCGCGGTCTCTGCATTTGTCCAGGCAAGGATGATGATGTCTATCCCTCTGCAGCAAATTCAGACTCACTTCAATCGCCCGGTGGAGCTCGACATCATATCCGAGCTTGAACCTTTCATCTCGGACGGACTAAAGGTCGACATTACCTATCTGCCGCCACAGTGGGAGTTCAAGTCTCGGAATGGAGTAGGAAACCGTCAGCGCTTCTGATAGTTATATGTACATTTTATTTCAGTGCCAAGGATCCAAAAAAGAACCCAATTTCTATGTGAAAGCCATGATGCAGAGGGTTGCCAAAGAAGTACACTGCTGCGTACTGTCCCTGCAAGAGTCGAGAATTGGTTCATACAGAATAATCCGCACACAACGGTGTACATGTTTAGTAGGGTGGGTGGAAGGATAGCGCCTATGTATGGATCGCTTGTCAAATAAGAGACTGAGGTAGGATCCGAGGAGCTTCCCTCCAAAGAGGACGGAGTATATGCGCTCGAATTTGGGACGGGTACATGATATTATTGGGCTGCAGATTTCATCGCTTTAGTAAAATCGGTATTCTAAACTGCTGAAATTTTCTTCTTAGTGAAATGGACGCCATTTCGTCCTGTCTGTGGAGACGAAAAATCGGCTTATTATGGTTGTAAAATCATAACTAGGTTTGTGCATGCGATCTTTCCGATCAGCTACCTGACTTTCAACCTCGGCCGCCATTTCGTCCCGGTTCTGTCCGTGAGTTCGATTCTGCGTTTCAGCAGGATTTCGGCCCACGGAACCCAACAGCTCTTCGTAATTTCCTGTCTGTGATATGCAGCAATAAATCACACAGCGTTTGGGCATCACTGAAACACACCCACTCAGTCTTTGGCCACCGAAAGCAATCCACATTGATTTCATGCAGGTTGGGCAGACCTTTGGGCTCAAACTTGCTAAAAAAGCTTTCCCATGCTGCGATCGAATCTTTACGCCTGGGATAGATAGGTAAAACGTCGACGACGGCGGGTTGGGTACATACCTGTCGTCCCAAAGGGATAGACATAAGCTAATTTTCATAAGTGACGGAACTTCTTGAGGCGAGTCCAGATCGTGGACACCGGGAGGATCGCCCTGGCACGTAGTGAGACAGAAAGACTCCATTCGAGCGTGTGGGACTCACCTGCACCATGAGTAATAAACGGCAGAGACTGGGACAAAGTTCGAATATGGTGGCTTTCAAAATTCCGAGTTGTCCGTGTTCAATGTGAAGCTCCGTCAACTTGGAACCGTGGACCTGGAGGAACAATAATTCAGGATTCGCAAGAAAGCCTGAAAATGCAACACGTCGGAGGGATTTCAGCCTATGAAGGACTTAGAAGAAGAATAAAAGACTCGATAATGCGTACTTCATCTGAGACAACACAGTGAGAAAGGATGGGCTTGCGAAAGAAATTCGCAACTGTTCCAAGTTCTGCAGTGCATCTCCGGGTATGTCAGACAGGAGGAAGCTGGCCCCAGATCTCCACTCCAAATTTCGCAATGCATTAAAGTTGTTGAGTATGGCTGGCGATCTAGCTGGCCCTGTTGTTTCAATCCGGACAGAAAATTCACGTAACGTTGAACTGGTGCGTTCAGCCATCGCCTCGAAAGCACTCCAAGGTATTGTTCCTTCTTGAAGGAAATCGCTTTGGAGGGTCTGACTGAGTCGCACGAGCCCAGTTGTTCGTGAAAGAACTGTGAGCATGGCCGCGGAGTCCGTGTCGTCGTCGACACTTGTCTCGAGATATTCGATGCCCAGACTGCGGATATGACTACAGATTGATGGGTTCTTCAAAAGAACAAGAGCCAGTTTGGTGATTGCCAGAAAATTTCTGAGCATGACGTGCGCATAATAATGAGGCAAACCGACTCGCTGTGAAGCTCATCAGCAATATGAGAAATAGTTTGGGAAGATACGCGCATTGAATGTTTTTGATACCAGCAATAGTGCCAGTCTGCGCCGCCGGACAGGCGTCAAAGGATCGCTGGCTAGTTCAGGAACCCGCATCGCGAAATACAACACACGCCCCCAAATCTTATCTTGGACCTCCTTGTGTGCGCTGATCATGGGGATGAAGAACGGATTGAGCGGCGGGGCGATGAACGGGAATCCTGAAATGGCGCTGCCAAATATTCAGTCACCAACACCAACGCGTGGATAAGGAGCCTACGATGTATCAGTGAATTTTAGAAGTGACACGGGCACTCCAGTCGTCTCTAAAAACCTACGCTCCTCACATGTCACGAGCTTTTTGATCTGGATGAGCTTTGGAGAGCGTTCTCTGAAGTGGTGACATATCCAAGGAACATGGTAGGCCGTAGGAATGGCAATTGTGTGCAATCGTTCACATTTGACCAAAGGTTGTATAATCTTCCAGTTTGCCCAAGGATGTATCGCACCATACAATGTGATTCCATCGTTGAATGGGCAGTCGAAAACGCACTGAGAAAACGATAAGTAGCCGCGGAGGGTGAGATTACAAGGGAAGTGCACCAAGCGGTCCCATTTGAAAATCGCCCGAGATAAAGCGTCCACCAGCTGCGATCTCATTCTGTTGTTCAATGGCTCGCGAATGTCGTGCACAATGAGGCGGGTGGGATTGATTAACTCAAGGCCGGTGCACAATCCGCTCGTGTCATCGCAAGGATAGATCTCGAGAGAAAGGAAGAGATCGGAGATGTTTGGCGAGCAGCGCAAAATAGTATGCACGGAAAACCCATATCCACCCTCGACCCGGAGGTTCTTGATGAATTTCCCGAGGTCCTTGTTGCCGGATAGAGCAGCACTGAGCGCGTTCGCCTGGGCCTCGGAGCGAAGGATGACGACTTTGTACAGCAGAGGAGTGCCTACACGAAGCCACGATTTACAGACGACGAGGTACGCAGAGGTGGATTGTGAATAGTTTGCAAAGGGGGAGACGTCGCTCGTATTATCGGAGAAGACTGAGTCGGAAACTTTCAGTGCGGGTGAGAGGATCTCGAAGATTATCTCGTCTGGAAGGGCCGACATGACAGAAATGCTGCACAGGTACAGTGGGGCGACACCGGAGATGCGTGACCTGAATCAAAATTAGGAGGCACAGGTATTCATAACGTTCACGTGAACCAGGGTGACATTCAGATATTCAACTTAATCGTGCTAACAGAAAACCGAGTTGGCTTCGATGCAAAATGAATGTACCCTCGGCATTCACAAGTCAAACCGAACTAGTCCGAGCGTTGGGCGATGTAATACGTAAGCTTGGATTTGAACCGTGGGAATCGAACGCTGGATTTGATCGAAGTGCGAAGTACAGCTCAATATCTCCTCAAGCTGAAGCATTGAAACCATGCAATGAATAAGCACACACTATGTTCTTCCACCAAGATTTATCATCCGCAACGCTGGTCGACTCGGAAGAGAGACACGACGAGAGCATTAATTACCATATTTAGCAATTTACATTTGACTATAATTTAACCTGCATCGATTTAACTTTGCCGTCGCATTCTTCCTCGGTCAAGACGTCGAGAAGAGCTCTGGCTAACGCTGTCGGATGTGTCTGAGTCATCTATGTACCACAGCGCAAGGATATCATGTTAAGTTGTCTTGCTCCTGCGCACGCAGTAATTATAACTCACCAGATGGCCCGCACCAGAGATGTGAGAGAAGGATGCCAGATTTTGCATCCCTCTTACTGCGTTCCCGAGGAAGTCGTCTTTGATGTCGCGAGACCTGGAAATTAATCCACGCCTCCTTAGATAACCGAGTTGAGCGGTGCTGACAAACAAAACCCACAGATAATTGTTCACTGTGCCGTCGATGAAATGGGTTCTGAAGCGCTTAACTATGAAGCGCATCACGGCGTAAGCTGTTGGACTGGCGAGATCATCGCGATATGCGGCCTTCAAAAAGTAAAGCAACGGTCGGGATAAGGTCAAGGGCCGAAAAACCGCCTCACAGTTTCCATTCTTCGAGTGCACTTGAGCGTTACGCCCTCCTTGTCCGGGTACTGCGGCGTGGGGAGCAGCCGCATGCCTTTCTCCTGTTCAGAACTTCAGGTTGAACAAGAGTGACTTCGAGGCAAACTGACCACAAGTATGCGCAGGAGGCGGTCGTCCCACTGGCGGTACGCGGCGCGCGCCTTTAGCAGGCGGTACGCCTCCGCGCGCGAGGGCCAGATGTCGCGCCGGCTCTCAGTCGCCTTCGCGAGCAATTCCCCCACTTTCAATGCGACATCCATGTTCATCCCCATTATCTCGATCATTATTAGGAATTCCGGTTTGAGTTCCGGCTGATAGGTGAGGGCGAGAGAACTAGTCGAACCTATTACACATGACTTGATATAAGGCTAGGAAAACGGTGGAACTCACACAATGACAGCACCATAAGAGTGCCCTATCAGGACAAGTCGGCGCTTGCTGAAATCCACGTCAACGCCGGTGCCCAAACCCGCTAGAGCTATTTTCCCGATTGGGTAACAGATAGGTAACAAGTTCCCATAACGAGTGGAATATTCAAGACGGGGATCACGGCGATAAGGTTCTTAGACTGACGTTTCAACTTGCGACTGCGGAAGGAATGAAATCTAAGGTCTAAGTCTACCGGGGAGGAGACACTGTCTCAGACGGGCTTACCGCAGAATCAGATAACCGGGACGAGATGATGTGGAGGAAAATGCACTGAATTTCATCGGCAGGTCACCAATTTATCGATTTTCAGTCAAACTCATAATTTTCACTTACGCGACGCCACTCCACGGTTTCCATGAAAGTCGATGAAAAATAAGCTTGTCAACGTGCGGGCCGTCCCGTGGTATGTAAGTAACGAGGTCGGATGTAAACCGAGCATCGTTTCAGAGGCGACGGATCAACACCGTAAAGCCAACTCTGACTGAGAAGTAATTACCGCTTTCTCCATGTCCTAATTGGAATTCAGACCGAATTGAGAAAACTCACGGCCTCCGTAGACAACTTGAAGGAAAGAACACAGTTGTGGAAATTCAAAATATCGAACTTGTGTCCCTGTGCCATCCCTCTATGTACTCACTTAGTGACCCAGGCTCAAGACCTCGTGCCGTCCGTTGGGGATTCCATGAATAGACTTGATGACCGAACGGGCACGGCCGGAGACATCATCTGGATCTACTCATCCTATTTTATCCTAGTCTAGATCTCTTCGATGAACGCCTCTACTCTCATCTCCGTATTCTCCGTGTATTCGTTAATTTGCTGAACCGTGGGAATAATTGCAGTGCCCACCCATGACGTAAATCACAAATCAACCAAACGGTACAAATCAAAAGAAAGAAATCGTAGCTAACATATTTGTATATTCAGTAGCGGAATCAGAAAAAGAATCTGAGTCGGAAAAAGAGAACCGATTCGCTATTCAGTCTATAATGATGATCCTGGCCCTGCTTGCGCTTTTGCTGAAGAACACTAAGTATGTGTCACCGGGCGACACTCTCACTTGAGGTTATTTAGTTTCAGTTTGTTTGGCTGAGACAAAAATTGATTGTATGTAGCCAGTAGTCGAGGGACTCGTGCTTGTTACTCGGCGGGGGAGCAGCCCTGACGACTGCATTGTATCAACTCAAGATGGAGATGGGATGTCCGCGACTCGTTGTAACCGAGAACACTGAATCTCCACACACCAAGATTCATGCGTTAAAGATACTGTGTGTTGGAGTGATGTTGGAGTGAATGATGATACACATGGTATTGCATTGATTCTTCAGAGTGTATGTAACAGAATGAATCGCATGAGGCCGAGCTCGTTGGATAATCGAATACCATGGAAATATGGATGGCCGGAATGTGTGAACATTGAAGGGATCAACCTATTCGGAGGCTGATTCAAGCGAGTGAGAAATTAATTTTCGTCCTCGGAATCGTCCTCATCCGTCGTTTCCTCATCCGGGACAGCGAAAAAGAAGACGGGGATGGAGGGAAAGCTCAGCAGATACGACTCGTGCTCTGTGGTTGCGGATTGGCTGAGATACACCTCCTGGAGCCTGCACCCGGATTTGGATATGAACGATTTCAGTGCCGGAATGGGATCTTCACCGAGGAATACTTCCTCTAATTCGAGTCTGTAGAGAGAAGGGACAACGAAGGACTGGAGGAATTCCCCCACTAAAGTGTCCTTGGACTCGGTCCCCAAGACCAACGAGTTCAGGAATGGAAGCGCGAGATCCAGCACGGCGAGACCGTCGAGACCGTCGAGTTCAGCTGAGAGGACCAGCGTGCATTGCACGAGGTTGCGTGTCTGCGCCAGGATTCGCATACATTCGGTTACCTCCACGAAGGTCAAGGTCAAGCATGTCAAGCCAACCCAGGGCAAGGTGACTTTCGAGATGACATTGTTGGCAATGAGTTTGGCAGTGCGGAGCTGGGGCGCCTCCTGATCAGAGAGCGTGAAGACATCGCTGCCAGAGGTCAAAGCTGCGAGAACCAGAGACCGGAGCATAGGCATCGGGCTACGAATGCTGGGGAGGGATGATAGGGAGGTGGAGAGTATCAAGTGCTCCCACCGCCCAATGTCCATGGCCGACGAGTCCGTAAATATTTCAGACAAGACTTTGTGATCCTGGCAGTTGATAAGAATGGACAGGGGACAAGATCCTGATCTCCTTATCCACGCGTCGCAGACAAGACGAAGCTGTTCGTATGGGAGTTGTTTGACTCTGAGTCCGCTGGTCACCAAGAACTCGATAGCTCTCCATAGCGCAGGAGTAGCCAGTGCTACCTCTCGCCATTGACGACAGACGTACGTGAGGGAAGTCGGCGAAGCGAGTCCGATGAGTGGTGGGACCGTAGGGTAAAGTGGGAGGAAATGGATGAAGATTTCAGATGTGATTTCGTTGGGTAGCATCAAGACGGGGTACTTGTACGCGTCGAGTCTCGCTTTGACCACGGTCTGCTTTTCGCGCAACGCAGAAATCGAGCGGTCCAGATCCACAAGCGCCATGCGATCAGCTTGCATGGAATCAAGCATGTAGGCGCTTGCCACGACTCGGAGTCTACAACGGGGAATAGTAGAAATTTCAAATTTGAAGCAACGCAAAACAGTGTGGATCTGTAAAGAGACCATTAGGCATGAAATAAGACAACACAACCTACAAACCGGTACCAGTGATTCAGAATGGCGAAAATTTCAGCAAACGCGACGGAGACGAAGAAGAGATGCCTGCGTTCACGTGGCAGTCATGTGATACGAAGCTACGCGTTTGACAATTTCAGAAAAAAGTTCGTTCTCGTCACAGTTCAGGTCACTTTCGGTCCAAGTTGGCTCATGTTGCACAGGAGACTCGATCGTCCTCCATTGTATGGTTCTTTTACCTTCCAGAGGCCCGTCACGCAGCCGTCAAGGCTGTTCCTTTCGCTGAATACTCTTTTTGCAGCAGTTCCCTCCGATTGAGGTCTAGTCCAATTCGTCGTGTTATGTTGAATATTCATTCCGTGTTCCACAATTGAAAACGCTAGATTTAACTTAGCTAATTAGCTGAGCTCACACAGTAACAGGGCCAACACAAGAATTTAAACCGTGGGAACTGAATACGGTGCGTGATATCCCTTCAAATCGAACGTTTTAATCATTTAGTCCCCGAGTGCGTTGATTTATGCGTGTCCTTTGTGTAAATTTTGAGGTGCACCTCAAGATTGACGCGGAACTAACTTGAACGAACGAACACGAGACTTGAGTACGGCCATAATTTAGTGACTAGCCTGCAACCATTTGTCATCACATTCCTTCTACTTCAAACCGTCGAGAAGGGCTTTGGCCAAAGACGCCCGATAAGGCTGTACTACCTGCCGCAGCCCAAGTATATGTACCAGTGGGCGGTGGTTCAACTTCTTGCGGCGCTCGCAGTAACTCACCAAATGAATCGCACCTGGGACATCCGTCCAATCGCGTTTGCGATGAAGCCAACCTCGACCGCGCCAGAGAGGAATCACGCTCCTCAGAAGGACTAGTTGAGGGCGGTAATCACAGCAACCACATTGAAAGCGGGCAGCGACTCTGGAACCCTCTGTGACTGAAGACACCCACCCTAGCAAACAGCACCAGAAAGCTAAATCCCCGAAGATGCAGAGCACGATTCAAAAGGTACAAACAAGCTCTAATGGAATTTGGCTGGCTGCGGATCGGTATGAATGTCAATCTGTTTGAAGATTTTCCAAAATGGAGGAAAAAGTGAATAGGCGGCCGAGGGGAGAATGAAGGCGATCATGAGCACGTACTGTAATGACACAGACGATGATATCCTATCGGATTGCGTTTGCTTGTCAGAGCGTGCGTACTTGGGTTCCGAACCGTGGGAAAGTTCTGTGAAACATAATTCATATCCGTTGAGAACTTCTCGAGATACTCGCATAGTAGGCAGCTCAAATTCCTTCGGTCGAATTCTACCTTCTTCTAAGCATTTCAATCTAGATTCTAATCCGACTGCTAATCTCATATCACCCATCTCCATGCAGCCCAGTTCCCAAGCGCACAATTGAAACTCAGCCTGAAGCTCAACCTCAGTCTCAAACTCCCGAACAAACGGACTAAAACGTTATTATACATATAAATCAACTCCCCATCCCGACGAGGCAAAAGTGTTGTTAGTCCTGCTGTGATCTAGAAAACCGAACTGATATCCTCACGGGAACGAGGCACGCACCTCAAAAATGCTACGACGCACTTACTTATCTAAACTCGAGACACCACGGCTCGAATTCGACTAAACTTCCTCCCGAAAACCAACGCAACCTGACCATGGCGCAATTAGGTGTTACTGCATTGCGCTGTTCCCTCGCTCTCTAAAATGTATCTCGAAGAGTACTATGGGAAATACTCCCCTGTGCACCTCACCTTGCCCATAGTTGTACCGTACTGTTTTTGAAATTCGAAGCCGGCAACCTTGACGGGAAATTAAGTATCAGGTACCAATTACCATGTTCGCCTGGCTGGTAACGTTGATCTGATACTTATTTCGAGGTCTGAATTCCAAGTATAGATATCAATTTTAGAGGCTTGGGTCTGTGTGGAGAATGCATGTGCATATGCCTGGAGGAGTCGAGGTATATAATAAACCGAATAAATCCGAGGGCATGATGCTTCCTTTACTTTACCCATCTGACTTCTCGGTTCTGTTATAGCTGTTTAACATAATCTAAACAACCCTCTGAGCCACAGCCAAGCTCACCTAAACTTTGTGTACCTATTAGTATAACAGACCTAAGACTCTGATCATGAACTTGAGGTTCCCGCCATCGTGTGCATTCCACAAAAAACAGAAAACCAAAAAGGCTCAATGAGGGACGTAGACTCTTGGCCATGCGACTGGGCAATATTGTACATGTCAGAAACTAAAAGCGAAACGAGTCACTCAAGGGCAGTAAGCTGTAGTACGATTATCCAGGTGTGGTGTGAGACTCACTACCAAGACTCAACACACTTATTTGAACCGTGGGAATCCATGCCGGGCCGCAAGCCTCTCAATCCAAGCTAGCTCCACGTCGTGGGCACACATCACGAGAATAAGTTACGACGAGTCTCGCGTGGTGCCCAAGAATTTATTATAAACGGATCACTAGTAGAATTCGAAACAAAAATAAAATGAACCGGTAAGTAGTTCCCGGCACCACGCTCAGGCGCATGTATTAGTATGCACCTGCTCTCCCTATGCATTCTCCCCAAACGCATCAACTCCACCCTTCTCTTCTCTTCTCTCCAGTTATTATAATCAATATTTCTCGACGCTCGAGCCGGGCCGGCGCGTGAGTCCGAGTCCGAGTCCGAGTGTTTGCGCACGGTGTGGGGTGGGAGCAGTCCCGCTACTACGAGTAGTGGATTCCAGCTCAGCTCAGCTGTTCGACGGACGATCCCTCCCACGCTGCGCAGTCCGTGCAGTCCCCTGGTTTCACGCGCCCTGGCTAGGCAGGGTCTTCGCACGCGTCCAAGTACCGACAAAATTTAGATCTTCGGCTCGAAGGTACATATACAGTAAACTGGAAAAAAGCAAGTACCTGTATGGTAATTCATGTACGAAAGTAAGCAACACTTGAAATTAAATCGCCGAACCTTGGTCCCTAGCTACCCGCGAAACATTAAAAAAAAACATTAAACCGCCCGCCACTGCCAGTACACATACCCAGATTGGCCATTTTGCCGCGCCACGAGCGCTAGCCCAGCTGACCGGGAGCAAACCGTTTACCACCCAGCGGCGTTATACCGAATTAACTCTGCGAAACGCCTTCGACGCGGCCCGACGACCCGACTCGGAGGATGTACGACTCGTCCCATGTGCATGGTTGCGCGCACAAGAATAAACTTGAGCCGGGAGCGATCAAGGAGGACCTAGGGCCAACCAGGACCTGCCGTGGCCAGGGAGTCTGAGTCAGGGCGAACTTTTCGTATTACTGCACCTGCACCTGCACCAACAATGGAACGAAAAACGATCGAATGGATGGATGGATGCAGTGATTGAGCGACGGCGACAGACAGCTGTCTTGACCTCCGCATCTTGAAGTTTGACATATGCACTTACGTCCTAGTGCCCTCCTTCCATTGACCTGTCCTCTTTCCATTCAATCTACCCTGCGCCGGCACGAAAATCAAGGACAACTGCAGGGCTGCAAGGATTCGAATCCTCAAAGGACTTGAAATCCGAAAAAACAGCACGAAAATCCCCATGGAATCCAAATCCGAATCCGAATCTGATTCCGTATACGATATATATATATATATGCATGAGATCCTTCCATCCAAAAAACAGCAGAACAGCGCAGGGTATCGAATAAGTACCAAGTAAGTAGTGTATACGTATATATGCAAGGCAATATGCAGCGCAAATTGTGGTAGTGATACAATGAATGTATGCCAAAGAATGAATTGAATGCCGAGAGAGAGACAGAAAAGATAAATGCCGAGATAAAATGCGAGTGTCGTTAATCATAATGCAGTTCGTTCCGTAATGACTGATTTACGAATAATACGAATAATCGTTCCGGAGACCGGTGTGCGTGAGACGTGGCTGGGTTAGGTGAGGAAGAGGCGGTATGCTGGATAACGTGGCGGCGAAGAAAGCGGAGGAAGCAGGCAGGCGGAAGCATTTGTGCGGGCTGGGTGCCTGGGGTGGAGTTTATGCGAGTGGGCTAGGCGGAGGCAGTTGTGATTGCGATTGCGATTGCGATTGCGATCGTCATTGGGTGGGTGTGGGTGAATGTGCGGTGGGGCGAATGTGAACTGTGAACGCCGGCGCAGAGACCCGTGCCGCGCGTGGGGTGCGCTTGCGAGAGCACCGGTACGGTACGGACGAGCAGGTAACGGATGCGTCGCGGATGGATCGGCAGTGTAACGCACGAGCCTGAGCTTGAGCTTGCTCGCGATCAGGTCCAAGGCACAGATCTGCGCGTGCGTGGGAGGGAAGCGACGCGGAAGCGGGAGCTTGCTCTGTGTCCACATAGCTGACACGGCGTCTGGTCGACGACTCCGATGGCCTGGACGGCCTATGACGGCAGGGCATAAATTATAATGACGCCGGTGGGGTACAACGATGAAGACGCCGGTGGGGTAAGGCACGACAGCAAGACGCCGGTGGGTCGGGCAGAACGGCCAGGGACACTGACGGCGCCCGGGGTGGGGTATCAACGCAATGCACAAGCGCTGAATGGGTGGAGCGTAGGCGAGGCGGCCGCCGTGCACGTCACGCTTGGATGCATGACGGCAAGATGGAAGGACGGATGTAAGGGTGGGTAGATCGACGGGTCGACAAAGGACGGGGTAAGGGTGTGATGGCAGGGTGTGGGTGTCGCATAGGGAGTCGGGGACGGGCATAGTGTCGCAGCACAAGGGACACCTCGAATCGCCTGCCGTGTTAGCAAATCACACAACAGCACCCCGCGCCCTCCTCTTCCTCAACAGGCGGCGCGCCGGCCGCGCTCTCACCCTCACTCGCACCCGTCCCGCGCCTCCGCGTGGACTTCTTCTTCTTGGGTGCGTCGTCCGGTGGCGGGGCGTACGCGCGGATGGAGAGATGCACGATCGTCGACGGGGCAGGGGGCGGCGCCTCGGTATTGCTGGTGGGTTCAGACGGCGGGGTCGGGCACGGGATGTGTGTTGGGAATGCGAGCTCTGCGGCGAGTCAGTTCAGCCACCGAGGGAGAGATGGGGAAGGACGTACTGGCAAGAGTGTCCTCATCCTGCAATATCTTGCCCAGATACAGAATCCTCAGATACGACGGCGCAGGCGGGCGGTCGGCTTGCCACTCGGCGTCTTCACCCCACGCCACTGAGTTTTCATCCAATGAAAGGGGAGAAGAGGACACACCGCTCGGCCACGCATTCCACACCAGCTCCTTCACCCTGCCGACGGTCGTGGTGGGGTCGAACGCCATCGTCCGTCGTCGCCCATCGACGAGGAGGAACGTCAGGCTCGTCTGTGGAGTCGGCTCTGGGACAGCTGGTGCTGATTCCACCTGTGGTTCGTCTGCATTGTCTGGTGTGTCCATGTCGTCGTCGTATACGCCGATGCGTGTGGTGGATGATCTGGCGGATTCAAGGAGGACGTGCGACGTGGAGGGAAAGAGGAGATGTGATGCAGGGGCGAGTGATTGTTGTGGTGAGGGGACAGGTTCCGTTAGTGGTTGAGTGGCTTCCATATTAGCTGTGGCGATCACACGAGCATGTACCATTCTTCCTGCGCTCTGCCTGTTGCATTATTTATACGCGCCGTGCCAGAGGCTTATTATAGGCGACGCCAATCATATGTCCCAGCGTTCTTCTGGGTCTAGCCTGCGACCGCCGAGGAGACGTGAACCCGGTTTGCGCCGACGCTGTGCAGACCGGTCGAGTCGCGCAGCCCGAGCGACGCGCATCCCAGCGTCATACGCGTCTACTCTAACGCGGGACCGTTGGATTTCGCCGAGCCCGAGAATAAGCCCGAGCGCCGGGTGGAACATGTACGGATGAAGTCAGACTCGGGCTTCTTTCCAATTGCAAGGATCGCCAGACTCCACCCCACAATGCACAGAAGTCCTTCCAAGATGTGCTTCCTTCTACCCCGTGCCGCCATCGGCGCGTGCGTGCTCGAGCCTCGCCGCCCTTGCTCGTGGTACTGGGCGTCGCCTGTCGTCGCCTAGAGGCGCCGGTGACCTCCCTCGAGGACGCTCGTGCTTCTATCTATCGTTTATGCTGTCCCAGTGCTGTCCTAAGCTTCCTCGAGCAACACCGGCACACCCGCCGGCACACCGTCCGTGCCCCCTGCGCTTAATAACGTTTTGCTCTAAGTAGCCGCTCATGATCACCTCCACTCCGTCCCTCTCCGCGTCCGCGTCAACTAACATCCTCTACCGTATAGTTCAGAAACTTGCTCTGGGCTCCGGGTCTCTAAGCTCCTCCCGGATCCACCGACGGCAAGGTGACGACTGACAGACATCGCGCACTAACTTACTATGCCGGATGCCGTACGCCTTCAAACCAAGTCGAGTCTAGGCGCTCGTCACGGTTCCGACTGTTCCCGATCGACCACTTGCTCAGTGAGCTGTGATCCCCGCCTGCTGTTTCGCGCACCCTACCTTCGTGTCCGTAATCTGCGCTGTGTACTGGTGAACGGTGGACGGCGACCAATCTTCGCATGCTTGCACAGCAACTGTGTGCGTGTCTGTTATGCATCTCTGTCTTGCATTTCTTGGATTCCTTGGGTTTCTTGCGTCGTTTGGGTCCGCATTCGTTCGCGCGCCAGCCCGTCTCGTGCCGTGCGCCCCAACATCTCTCTCCCTCTCCTTCGGTCTCGGTTTCGGTGTTTGTCTTTGCTTCCTCCTCTCTGCTCCCTCCTCGCTCCCTCGTCTTCCCCTGTCCCTCGTATCGTCCCCTCGCGCGCCGCCCCCTTAGTGCCCCTCATTTCCGTCCCTTGAAATGGTTCCTCGACGTCTTGGCAGACATCGCGCACGGTGCGTGCCGTACGCATAAGACCCCGTACGTCCCGCAAGAGCCAAGACTACGGCTAGCGCCTGCCTTTCTCCCGAGCTCCCCTACGCTGGTGTCCGCTATACATCGTTTCTCTCGTATTCGTGCCTTCCCACCGGCGTCCATGCGGATCCAAGTCTTCGCCGCTCGTGCGCTCCGGTTCCTTCTGCGTCTACTCAACTCCTCGGCGACACCCGCCAGCTTGTCGCTCCACCCTCCTTCCTCTCTTTCGAATCGTCGATGAGTCCGAGTCCGCGCCTTGTCAAGCACGCCGTCTTCAGCTCTAGCCGGTTTCAAGTTCATTGCTCAACTTGGACACTCGATCGTTCGAGTCCCGCTCACGATGAATGCTTGGTGTTTGTGGACAGTAGGTTCTGCTGTTGCTCTGCTCTGTATGTCGACGTCTTTCCTGGATTTTCATAGCTACAACGCGCACTCACAGCATCATTGGAAATCTGCTCGATTCGGAACTTGAAACTCCTTCGCCCTCTTTGTATTCGGTTGAACGCGTCCAAGCGCAATCCGTGCTCCCTCTCTGCTTCGCATGGCGCGCCCGATGCGTCTAGGTTTTGATATCAGCTTCAAAACGGCACCGTGGGTTCAGTCCAGCAGATGGATGATCCACTTCCCACGGTTGAATCCAGTTCATATTTCAATACCAACCAACCTCCCCGGTGACTTCGCGTTGAGAATATGTATACGTGGTAGAAGCAAATAGCTGAGCGTATTCAGTTTACGCATGCTTTGGTTTCAAAGAAAGAAAGAAAAGTTGCTGTTTGCGAGAGGGTGCGGGGAGAACGAGTAGAAGGCGAGGCTCGCGTGAACAATGCTTTCGAAAAAAAGAGCAGTTTGGATATGGTATAGCCTGCACCCGAATCGAACGGGCGTCCTACTAACTATTCCCCTAATCACACATCACAGGATGTAGACGCGGCCACCACCACAGGTCCTCCTTCCCTCCAACAGCTCGTTAAGGTTGTCGGTCTAGGTTGGTACTCAACTGAGGATGGGTGCCAACGCGCAGTATTTTTTTTTTTTTTTTTTTTCCTCTGAAAAAAAAAAATTACATTGCACATGCATGACCCGAGCCTGAATCGAACAGACACCGCACTGAGATTATCCTCAGTATGTACTATTACTAGGTGCGGGTGCGGCCACCGCCACAGGTCTTCGTCCTCCTCTCTGCAGCTTGCTGGTAAGTAGCTGGCAGAATGAGAACCCAACCAACCCGTGGCAGTTTTTCTTTTTAAAAAAATGAAAATGAAAATAATGGTGCGCGCATGCATAAAAATGGGATACAAGCTCTGGCACGACCCGAGCCTGAATCGAGCAGGCGCCCCGCTGAAGTTATTTATCACCCGTCATAAAGTACGAGTGCGGCCACCGCCACGGGTCTTAGTTACTGACAACTTACTTATCTACTTATCTGGAGTAGCTGAGGATGAGCAATGTGCGCTAGTCTTTTAAAAAAATATGCTGTAGTACAGGCATAAAAATGGACGCACAACTTGCATAACCCGAGCCTGAATCAAACAAGCACCCCACTGAGAATCCATTCTGGATTCAGACAGATATACTGGGTGTGGATGTGGCCACTGCAACGGATCTTCATTTCCAGATGGTCTTGGCTACCTTACATAGGTGCGATAATGTGCAGCTGCGTTTGCAGTTGAACTTGAACCGGTGCAACAGATTGTAAACACAAGCAGGTCTTTCTATAGATTCGGAATTTCTGCATCAGATACTAGGAAATAGCTATAGAGCAAAATCTGTCTCTACCTTCTCGGTGCGTGGTTGTAATGGGAAGAAAAATAAAATTTCGATTTGGAAGAGCTTGGCTTGGGGAAAAGAGATTGAAAGGTTAGATTATGACCCAAGCTTGAATCGAACTTCTTTTGCTTGAACAACGCACAGGTGCGGCCACCGCCACGGGTCTTCTTTGGCCCCTGCAGCTTGTTGGATTAAGTAGGGAAATCAACCCACGCGCTGATAATTTATTGTAAAAAATGATAATAGCGGTACGCACATGTATAAAAACAACGACCAAGAGGACGACATGACCCGAGCCTGAATCGAACGGACACCCCACTGAGACAATCCTCGATATAAGATGTCCTAGGTGCGGATGCGGCCACCGCCACGGGTCGTCATCCAACCCTGAAATCATTAGTGTTGGCTGCCTTGGGTGGGTGAGACACCAATGAACTGCGAGTCGAACTTGAACCGACGTAACAGATTGTAAGCGCAAGCAGGTCTTTCTATACTTATGCTCAATGAATCAGAAATTTCTACATGTTCGTAATGAATCAGATATTCGAGGGCAGCCTGCAAAATACCGACGTCGAGCGCTGGGCTGGTGTTCAAAAAATGGTGTGCCACTATATGACCCGTGCTCGAATCGAGCGAGCGTCCCGCTGATATACTTTTGGAATTTTTGCTGATGAGGCGCGGGTGCGGCCACCGCCACGGGTCCTTGTGCACCTTGGCAGCTCGTTGGCCATGGTCTAGACTGGGAGCTGCTAAGATTGAGTGGAAGAAAAGCACTGCATGTTCAACTGCACTCGCTTGTAAATTTACAAAGAAGAATGGTCCAACCCCAGAGGTCTTTATTGGGCTCAAAATACATACCGACGTGCGCATTTACTCGCCTTAGGCTTCAAAAAATGCCAAAACATCAAGAAAAAAATTCCATGAATATAAGGGTCCATGACCCACACCTGAATCGAACAGGTGAAATCCCGCCGGTGATTTTTTGGGACCGACAGCACAGAAAGTGCAGGTACGGCCACCGCCACGGATCTTCCTTGGGTGCTATGGCTCGTTGATCTAAACCTGCAGACTAGCTGAGAGTCCGAGACGTGCACTTGCGTTTGCAGATGAAGTTCGAGTCGAACTTGAACCGGTGCGAAAATTGAAGCAAGCCGAGGTCTTTGTCTATACTTATATTCGGAATCAATCAGATATTACTGGGAAATAGCTGAGCGAAATGTGTCTTTACCTTCTAGGGGTACGCTTGGAATGAAAAAAAGTAAAACTTCGATTTGGTAGAGCTTAGGAAAAAACTGAAATCAATATGGGACATGACCCGGACCCGGACCGAACGAGCGGCCCGCCAACCTACACAACGTTGACCAAGAAGCGCGGGTGCGGCCACCACCACGGGTCTTCTTTGGCATCTATAGCTTGTTGGAGATTATCGGAAAGGATTGCAAAAGATCCTCGAAGGCGGATAGTGTGAACAATCCCGGGTCAAGTTCTGCTGCGCACCCGGACCCGTCCAGTGGAAAGTTCTTCGCGACAGCAGCCGAGACCGCAAACTGTCCCATGAACAGAAAGCAGAGTTTAGGGACAACCAGATGCCAGTGCCACTTTGGGAATAGATGCAAACTGACAAAGACAAAAGAGTTTGCAGATAGGGGAGATGAATCAGGGAGATATCAGGCGTTGAATCGGTGTGTGAGGGCTTGGTCACTCGATATTCGCAGTGCACAAGATTCGGACACCACCGAAGCACAGCGAACGCTCCACCGACGGAGAGACCTCCCTCCGTATCTTGTCCCGTCCACACGAAACTGCAGTCAAAGCGTAGGTTGGTCAGTTGCGCCCATTGGGGTGGAATGGAATGAGGATCAACGGATTTGGTCATGCATAGGGTGATGTTCCGGAGAGTGGGGGTCTGAAACGCGTCCATAGAAAATGAGCCGCTTTCTTCCCGAATAAAACGCACCGAGAGACTTTGCAAAGGTGGCTGATCTTCCGCACCAAGCCATAAAAACGGACGGAGGAATTCAGCGTCCCCGCTGAGTGCCAAGTTGCATAGGCGCCGAGAAAACGGGAGCAATTGAAGTAGGAGGGTATGCTCGCCAATAGCTAGGCAGGAGTGGTTGGTGGAATCATAGAGAGAACCAGAGAGAGAACAAGTGGCGGAGCGCTCGACCCACTCCTCGACCAGCTTTTCCCGCCTCGAGAGAACATTCGGCCACGCACGGAGATAATCGAGTGAAGAGATATGTATCGACCTCCATAGCATCGGCGTAGAGCACGCAACATTTCTCCAATGTCTGCGGCCCAGCATGAAGATGCTTCAGCGGGGTCGATGAGAGCATCGTGCTCCGAGAGGAGGCATGAGAGAAATATCTCCAGAAGTACGTCCTGGGGGATGCGTCGGATGGGTGACAGAAGAACTCTGTGTACTTCAATTGGCCTCTCGAGCAGACTCGGAGCATGCTCTTTAAGCTGTGCAATGGCGGTCTCCGTTTCTTCCACCTGAGCGTCGATACGAACCAGTTCAAGACCAGTTCATTTTTTGATTCGATGAGAAGGGCACGGATCTCCTAAATTTCGGATTTTGAGGGAACGTAGTTCGTGTTCAAGGCATCCGCGCATCGTGAATTGTCGAGCAACATGGCAAGAGAAGGCTGAGAAGCAAGACGTTTGGCACAGCCACTATAGCCATTCCGTTTGGCGAAGAGATCTCCTTGGAGATCTCGGGATTTGTTTGTGAAGATCGCGTTTTCATTCATGCCAAATATACGCCTGCCTCTAAAACACTGTCGGCGTCTTCATTTTCATATTTCGGTGACAGTTATCAAGCCCCTGGTTTTGGGATTCCGAAAACCTTCAAAAAAGACTCGATGACAGGACGCCACGCTTCACGTGAACGTGACATCACGCGTCTTGTTCGCTTCCTTCAAGAATTTTGGCGTCCCTGAAGGACTCCTTTTCTTGTGCTCTGCTGTGCCAGTCTAAACCCATGGCCTGGCAAGCGCCCGCCATTTCTGAATCGTTATATTCGATGCCCCTCCAGCTGTCGGATAATTTTCTTCCAGACGAGATCCTCTCCGAAATTCTTTCACCCGCCTTGAAAGTCTCCGATTCAGACTTCTCCGATACAACCAGCGACGTCTCTCCATTCGCGAACTATTCGGAATCCAGCTCCGCATTTCTCCTCGTTTGCAAATCGTGGCTTCGTGTCGGTACTCCTCTGCTGTACAATGTCGTCATCCTCCGCTCTGCGGCCCAGGCGAACGCGCTCAGTGTAGCCCTATCCGCCAACAATGACCTCGGAAAATTCATCAAGAAGCTCCGGGTCGAGGGTAGATATTTACCCATGGATAACATTTTAGGCTGCTCGCCAAACATCTCCGACCTATGCCTCACTCTGAAAATCTATGGATCAGATAACACGAACGGACTATGCAAAGGCCCTCAGTTGATTAGTCCAACCCGCCTTATCCTGCGAGACATTTCTAAACCAATGAAGAATAGAATGTCATCGCAACTATTCAACGCTCTAGCTGACGCGATACCCAATTGGGATCGACTGGTACCCTTCACTCTCATTCTGACCCTAATTCTCCGCTAATTGTTTACCAGTTCGTTTTGGATTGCCCACCGCTCTATGGATTATTTGACTCGAAGATTATTCAATCTTTGATCAACTGTGAACGGTTGCATACACTGGCCATCTCTAATTCCAGCCCCTACCACCTTTCGCGAATTTACGAAATTTTCGGAAAATGCCCTCTGAAGTGTATTCAAATCAAGACGCCGACGACACACGAGGAGCAGAGCTTCTTGAAGACTCAAGTGCCCATGAAGCTTTTGAAATTCACGTAGGTTCGTTCTCCACAGTTGTTGGGTGAATGAATAGTGTTTCTCGTAGAACCACTTCAGATCTCTCGCTCATGCCCCCATCTCTCAATCCGTTCTTCATCCCGATGGCTAACGCACCTACGGCGGTACACGATAAAATTTGGAGCCGCATTTTGTATTTCGCAATGTGTGTCCCGGCCCGGGAACTAGCTAGCGATTATTTGACGCCTGTCCGGCGGCGCAGACTGGCACCGTTATTGGTTTCAAAAACATTCAACGTGTGTGCCATGCCAAAGTATTTCTCATATCGCACTAATGGTTCCACAGCGACTTGGCCTGCCTCATTATTATGCGCACGTCGTGCTGAGAAATTCCCTGGCTGTGACCGAATTCGCTATTGTCCTCTTGAAGAATCGGTCAATCGGCCCTCATGTCCGCAGTCTGGCTATGGAATATTGGGGCCGTCACATTACAAGTTCCACCAGAAAAGCGATTTCCGTAGTCCTTCCACGGACAACAGGGCTCGAGCGATTCAGTCAGAGCCTTCGGAACGAAATGCATAACAGGCCGGAAGGAGCGATTCCTTGGGACGGTTTCGAGACCTTGGCTAGATGCAGTGGCTCTACTTTATACGAATTCTCTGTCCGAATCGATACAACCGAGGCTACATCGCCAGCCATATTCAGTAACTTCTCCGCATTGCGAACTTTGGAGTGGAAATGTGAAACCAGCTTCCTTCTGACCAACATACCTGCAGACGCGCTTCAGCAATTGGAAGAGCTGCGAGTTTCGTTCGCCAGCCCATCCTTTCTGACTGTGTTGTCTCAGATGAAGTGCGCATTGTCTAACCCTTCATTCTCTTCTAATGCTTCATAGGCTGGAAGCCCTCCGATATGTCGTTCTTTCTGGCAGTCTCGAAAACCCCCAAATATTCCTTGAGGTTCACGGTCCCAAATTGATAGAACTAGACGTTCTGAACCTGAAGCTTGGTACCCTCAAAGTCAAGATATTCAATCTTTGCCCTAATCTCCGCTCCCTATCACTCGTGAGTCCGACGAGCTGGTGTAAAGTTCATGTCTCTCAATCGGCGACTAGGATGATCCTCCCACCGTTGATGATCTATACTCACCCGAAACCGTTCCATCGCTCGTCAGAATCAGCTTAAGTCTGCCTTTCTTTCACGATAAGCATGTCCCAATCTGTCTCAAATCGTCAGCGGTTAACTCAATTCTATCTGTCTTAGAAACAAACACCTAAAAGCGGCATGTGAAAACTTTTTTCTCAAATTGGGGAACGAATGGCTCCCCAACCTGCGTGAGCTCAACGTGGACTGCCTTGAGTGGCCGACGAATGAGTGGGCACGTTTCAGTGATTTCTACGCGCTGTCTCATTATTCCATACCACAGACGGGAAATAAACAAGAGCTGTTGGGTACCGTGGGCTGAGATCTTGCTCAAACGTGGAATCGACCTCACGGACAGCGCTGGAGCGAAATGGCGGCCGAGATTAAAGGTTATGTAGCCGATCGTATCATCACTAGCGAATTTTTGGACCCTTGGAGAGTGCATTGGTGCTAGCGAAGACAGCGTCAAGGAAGAAAGCGTCGGTTTGCAAACATTCTTGGAACGAACATAAATATCAGACCAAGCGCAGTGTAGATTTCTTGTGTAATAATAGCGGTGCATCAAGATAAGTTTTACATAGTTCGTTTGTGAATTTTGTCCAGAAACGACGTGAAAATCTCGCGTTTGAGGGTGAGCTCCGCGCCCTCAGGTATACCTACGATCATTTCCACCAGCCGCCGATAAAAATCAGCCTCGTATTTGGCGTAGTGCTCCCGCAGGCCGACCGCCTCAAAAACTTCCTTGACTCGTGCCTCTGCCGCCGCATCCTTGCGCCCGTAATTTTCGTCGAGCACAGAACGCTGTTCCGACGTCGACGTCGCAAAAGCAAGCGTAAAAAAAAAAATACGAGAAAGAGAGACAACCCGTACCCCGATCGAACAGGGATTCCAATTATCCCACCACAGTACAAGGTGTGGATGCAACCACCGCTACAAGTCTCCACACACGCAAAAGTCAAAACAGTTTAAATGGTCTCGAAGGTTTCGAAAAAATTACTTATATTAAGCCTAGTGCCCCCAGCTCCTCATCTTCAGTCGAACAGACTCGCACTTTCCCGAGAATACTTGGAGTAGCAATCAGCAGTGCAGATCTATCAACTTGTTCAGTAACAGGAGCGAATTCAAGGGAAAATATGAAGTAAAGACACCTCCAAAAATTATTACTGCTATGGCAAGAATATGACTCGTGTCCAAATGGAACGAGCATCCCACTGACTTTGATTTCTGAATTAATACAAGGCACAGGTGCGGCCATCGCTACGGATCTTCTCCTGCGTTTATAGCTTGCTAGGTGGTACAGGAGCCTATCAGGGGGTAAACGACATACAAGAAACTAGCTTTAGACAAGTTGAACGACACATCTGCGCTGGTGGACCACAGAGGTCTAGCCTTCATCCATAATAGATCGTATGTTCAAGCGAAATCCCAACGTCCACACGTGTTCAAAAAGCCAAAAAAAAATGGCAGAAAAGGAATACCATGCAATTTATGGACCACCCGAGCCCGAATCAAACGAGCTGCTCACTGATGTATACTGAAATATATGCCTCGTAAGACTCAGAGGTGGGTGCAACCACTGCTGCGGTTTGTATTGCTTTTGGTAGGTGATCGTGAGACGTGCAGTTGCCTTTGCAGTTGAACTCGATCTTGAACCGATGTACCAGATTGTAAGCTCAAGCAGATCTTGATACATACTTATGTTCGGAATGAATCAGATTCATATTCGAGCAACCTGCGGTTCAAAACAGCAAGAGGTGATCATGAGCACTCGCATTCCAAAAAAAAATACGAAGAAGTAACATGACCCTTGCACGAATCGAACGAAGGCACGGGCCTGGGCATATCCCAGCGTATTAAATAGTAATGATATTGTCAAATCGAACATTGAGAGTGAGAAAGAGGCCGCGAACTGCATAATACTACCGATTCTCGATCGGAAACCGGAGTTTAACTTATTCCCACGGTTCAATTCTCAAGCACCCAATAGTAATACCGCTCCAATACAAGACACACCGCGCAGCGCAAATCAATCCTCGCTTTGTTTTCTCCGTCCCTTACTTTCTTTTTTTCGCTCAGTTCAGATAGTAGTTCAGTTAATCGAAACCAGCTACAGGATCCCGTCGAGAATCGAGCTGGAAGTTCCAAAAGCCACGGTAGGAGCAAGTTCAAATTGAAATCGTGGGCACTGGGTGACTGGACGGACGGTCCAGTGGATGACTGGCAAAGAAGCTGGTCAATATTAGCAGGGAGACAGCGTGACTTGATCCTGATTTCCACTGTACCGACAGTCTACGATTGCGCGCCGAGACGTTGACCTCGACGTGATCGATTTCAGTTCCGATTTTTTCGTTGAAAACTCTGAGCTTACGCTTGGTAACCTGGTAACTGGTTTTGATTTATGCATCGTGATTGCCTCCGAGTCATATCCTTCATCTTGCACGACTCCGGTGTCGATTTTCGTGAGGAGGAAAGCCTGCAGGAAGGGATTAAAGTGATGGCGTACGTCATACGTGACCAGGAGAAGTTGGCTGGCTCGGCAAGCAACTTATTCCCACGGTTCGACTTTCAGTTCCTATCCCTCCGCTGTCCGTAGGCCGAGGATCGAGACCGGGATTCTTCCGCGAACAGTAAAAGTTCTGGAACCTGAGCGGGTGTGTGAGAGTGCAGACGCCTACAGCTTGTAGAGGGGAGATGTATCCTTCGTAGCAGTTGTAATGACCTGCACCCAGTGAGTAAGATTATATGTGAGCCTGACTGAAAATTGGTAGGTTTCCGTGGCTGTTGCGTAGGTAATATCCCGGCCGCCAGTCCCTCCGGCATGTCGTCCTTTCTGGCAGTCTCGCAAACCCCCGAAATATTTCTTGAGGTTCACGGTCCCAAATTGACGGAACTAGACGTTCTGAATCTCAAGCTTGGCACTCTCAAAGTCAAGATCTTCAAACTTTGTCAGAATCATCGCTCCCTACCACTGGTAAGTCTGATGAGCGGATGTGTAGTTCGTGTCTCAATTGGCGACTAGGACGATCCCCCGCCGTCGATGATCTAAACTCACCTCAAGTGGTTCCGTCACTCGTCAAAATCAATCTAAGTCTGCCATCTTTTCACGATAAGTATGTCTCAATCCGTCACGAATCGTCAACGGTCAACTCAATTCCATCTGTCCTAGGAATCAAGATTTGCTTGTCACATGTGAAAGCTTTTTCCCCAAGTTGGAATGCGACCGTTGGCCCAACCTACGTGAGCTCAGCGTGGATTGTTTAGAGTGGCCAACCAATGAGTGAGCTCATTCCAGTGGTTTCTGCGTGCTGTCTAATCGGTTATATCACAGACGGGAAAGTACAAAAACTGCTGAATACCCTGAGCTGTACTCTTGCTCAAACGTGGAATCGCCCTCACGAACAGCACTGGGGCGACATGGCGGCCGAGATTGAAGGTCAAGTAGCTGATATTCTCACAGCTAGCGACCGATCGGACAGTGTCGGGAAGAAAGCAAACCTTCTTGGAACGAACATGAATATCAGACCAAGCGCAGTGTAGACTTCTTGTGTAATAATAGTGGCGCGTCAAGATAAATTTTACATGGTTCGTTTGTGAATTTTATCCAGAAACGACGTGAAAATCTCGCGTTTGAGGGTGAGCTCCCCGCCCTCAGATATACCTGCAATCATTTCCACCAGCCGCTGATAAACATCAGCCTCGTATTTGGCGTAGTGCTCCCGCAGGCCGACCGCCTCAAAGACTTCCTTGACTCGTGCCTCCGCCGCTGCATCTTTGCGCCCGTAATTTTCATCGAGCACAGATCGCTGTTCCGGCGTCGCGAGCGCGAGCGCGGTGTTCACACACCAGGAACACTTGTTATTGATAATGTCCGTCCCGATTTTGCCGGAGTACCTCTGGAGGCGCGACCAAGTCGAGGAAATCATCCTGGATCTGGCAGTACTCGCCGAGAGGGAGGAGGATGGAGAGCGCGACCTTGTAAGGCTCGACGGTTTGATCTCCAAGCATATAGCTTGCAGGTACACCCGAAATGTGCATCGCGAGCGCAACAGGAAGGTAGAATGAATAGTAAGCGGTTTTGGAGATAACAATCAGACGGTATCTAACCATAGCCGTGAAAATCGGTCGAAAGAAACAGAGAATGCGCACCTGTCCAATGAGAACTTGCTTAGATTGACTTCATCTTGTGGTGCGGTGATAAGGTCGATGAGTTGACCCATCCCGGTCCGATATGCTGTATCTTGGAAGAGCTCGAGCAAGTCCACGTAGTACGGCTGGTTGCGGAAGTGCTTCTTGAGAAGGAAGAAAATACCACTCTCCAGCATCATTGCGTCGTTTATCGCTTTCATCCCAATGCCCGGTGCGCGGTACCAGCAAGGCTGCCCTCTCCGCGTAATAGCTGTGTCCATGATATCGTCGGTGACGAGGAAGAGGGCTTGCAACTGCCAAAAAAACTGTCACGAAAAGTTCAAGACGACAAAGTCATAGGCATCTCACCAGCTCAGCACTCCATCCGAGAACGGCTGCCTTGGAGTACTCATCGTCATCCAGCGCGACGCCCTTAAGGATTTCTGCGGTATCCACGACAGCCATCCCGCGATTGAGTTTTCCACCTGGAACATTGTAGTTCAGGTTCTACATCATAAAGTAAACGACAGAAACTGAAACTGGGGAATGCGGTACCTCTCTGTACCATTCAATAGCCTCGGCAGGCATGCCTAACGTGGACAAGTATGCAATCAGCTCGTCACGAATGTGCGGCCATGCCGCCTCGAATCGGGCGCGTTTTGCGGCTTTGTCAGTCATGGTTGGTATGGAAGGAAGAGGTGTAGTGTTCTTGTAGTGTTCCTTCCGCGAATTTCTTGGACGTCCGTCACGGGTCGGTTTCCTGGAGCAGAGAACTCAGGCAGAGCCTCCGGAAGTTCCGTGGGCTGGCCCCGCTCGGTAAAAAGAATGCGTGTCGAGCGGTTCGAGGTACGCGCAGTCTTGCATTCGTAAGTAAAGGCTAGAGTGGATAACCACGAACACACCAGACTAGACCTGTATGGAGCGATGCCGGGAGAGCCACAGGGCCTGGAATAGGAATATTTCCGCTGGCTTATATGCGAAGCTTAAAGAAGAACAAAGTTCCACATACCGTAAAGATGGGAAGTTGGGCAGAAAAGAACCATGGCCAATTAATCATACGTAAAGAAAATCGACCTTTCCAGCTAAGTTAAAAACGTTAGACACCCCTGCGTTTTCACAAAAAGTTCGGGTAACTTCGGCATGTTGTAAATTTTGTTCTTCGTGGAGCTCTCATGAGCGTCATCGCGCCATCGAACCGTTCTTATTGCTGCAACGAACCCAAGGCCGTGTCAACGCCGCACAGCCTAACTTTTTATGAAAATGCAGGGGTGTCTATCGTTTTTGAGTTAGCTGTAATGTATTTTGCCAGCGGAAAATGCCGGACCAATGGCAAAATTCCCTGTAACATTTCATTCTGCTTTCATCTCAGCAGAAAGTTTCCCTTTCTCATGCGCGAAAAGGGGTCATTAAATTTTTCTTTTCAGCTCAACCAACCAAGCAGAAAGTGAGGTTTTCTGCCAATCCAAAAGATGCGCCTGGGATGCTGCGCGAGCTTCCCCGCCTTCAGCGGGTCCGGATCATCCATGTCATAGCCTTCGAAGATTTCATATATCTATCGAAAGACAAGATGAACCCTGCATAACAGCTGAGGTGCCACTTGGGCGCTACTAGAGCTGTGGAATCCCAACTCACTTCTGCTTCCGTACCGCGCCATTTAATTGTGGATTTGACAGGTTCAGTATCATCCAATCGCAGCTGGTGGAAGACCAGGGGCGTCTATTGATCGCACATCCTCAACTTGAAGTAGAACGCTGGACCCAACGAACTGGGATTGAAAATGACCGCCGAATGCCGGCGGCGGTGTTGCTCAGCGGCTGCCAAGTGAAGAGTGAGAGACAAGGGCAAGAGTAATACAACCACAAACTGCCTTTTCGGCGCTTTTGCAAAGCGATCTCAACATACCGCTGCGCCTTCTCGTAAATGTCCTCCCACGACTCGTTCACAAGGAACGCCATGGCAAGCACGCTCGCAATCACGCCGTCAGACACACTAGCGGGAAACGCCGCGCGGACAGCCTCAATATCGGCGTTCGACGGCGCGCAATAACGGAGAGGACTCCGAGGGAGAAGGAGCCGTCGAAAGATCACAAATGGGCCAGCGCTTTCAGCGGATTTGTTGGCGCGCGAAGTTGAGATGTCGGCTGCGGCGCTGCTGGTTTAGAGAGCTGGACTTGGATAGCAGATCTAGTTGAAGGAGGAGAAGCAGAACTAGGATCAAAGCCAGCGTCGCATCGATGCTGTGTTAGGTAGACGGTGACTCCGATTCATCGTCCATGTTGTCGCACGACAGAGCAGGCTTTGCGGATGACCGCGAGGAAGGCGATCGGCGAGCAGAAAACACAGAAGCAGCTTCAGCGATAGCAGCGCTGCGAACAAACTGCAGTTTCGTCGGGGGCATGCAACTGGGAGCAGTGAAACTAGGAGCGGCCGCGGCTGATTTTTCGCGCGCTGAAAAAAATGAAAAAAAAATCTACTACCAACGCTACCTCCGGCCGATCGGCAGGGGGGCAAAGGTTGCGGCCACTCGAACAACGGGAGCATAACTTGCCGTGTGAGTAATCCCTGTGGAAATGCCCTTCATGCCCAACGCCGGGGCCGGTTTCGGCACACGTACGGGAGAAACGGTACCGAGTCGGGGTTAGAATTGGTCTCGTCAATGGCGACGGACGACGTGTGCGTCGACGCTACAGAATAAGTCTTGCCCATGACACTTGCCTTGACCGTGCGCTTGAGAAGGTCCACATCATCCGGATTCGCCAGCGTCGCAGCTAGGCCGTGCCTCGCGTCTTCGAGGTCTTAGGTGATTCTGCGCAGCAAGCCCCTGCATGGCGGGCAGCGCACCGGGGTGTTTTGCAGGTGGGTGAGCGGGAGAGCTTGATGGAAGCGCCGGTGGCTGTCCTTTGCGATTGCCTCATGCCGTACACGTCGCCTAACCCAACCCCAACGTCGACGTCTTCTCTTCTCTCCCTCTTTTGTCTTCCGTGCTTCTTTCTTCTAAATATCTTTGCCAGCTGGCTGTATCCTCCATCGCCGGCACACGCGCCGGCACACCCTCCGTTCCTCTCCGCGTGAACGTTCTGCTCTGCTCCAGCCTCCTCCTGGATCGACCGACGGCAAGCACTGGCTGGTAAGACGTCGCGCACTAACTATACCGTACGCCGTACGTCCTCAAGCCGCAAGCACAGAGTCCAAGTCGAGTCTCGGCGCTGGTTGGTGCCGATGAGTCGGAGCCTTGCTCAGCGCGCGGAGCCTCGGTGGGCGGCTGCTTCATCCTTCTCCTTGTCTTTGAGTCCGTTCTCTGTACTCTGCACTCTACATTGCGGATGTACGGCCGAACAGCGAACGACGAAACTAAATGCTCTGCATGCGTGCACAGCGACGGTGGCTTGTTATGTATCTGTCACGGTGGCTTGGCTATTTCTTAGATTTCTAGGCCGTTTCGAGCCCCGTCCACGTTTGTTCTCGCACCAACGAGCACCTCTCGTACGGTATGCCTAGCGCCTCTGTCGCCGTCTTCGATTCCTCCTCTCCCTCGTCTTCCTTTTCTTTGCCCACGATTCATCTGCCCGCCATTGCCGCCTCCGGTTACACACCGCTCCCTCAGGGCTTCTTGAATTCTTGGAGGTCCGCCCGCCAGAACATCCAAGTACCTTACGTCCACGCTTGACATACATCGCGCACGGTGCCGTACGCATACGTCCCCCAAGACCCAGTGCGTCCTCAAGAGCCAAGACTAAGGCTAGCTTGGAACTTGATACTCTGCGCTGCGCTTTCTCTCTCTCTGCGCTTGTGCACAATGCTAGCGCTACTGGTATCGTGTTCGTGCCCTCGCTTCCTGCATACGATCGCGAGTGAATATGGAATTTGATTCTGTGTCTTTCGTCCCGTGGTCGTGAATTTGGTTTTCTTCCAGAGTCAGCTCTCTGCGTCCGCACCCTGTAGGTGTCCATCCATGCCACGACGATGAGTTGAAGTACTCGACGGACTCTCCTCTCCCGCTCGTCTGCCCTTCCCCGCGATCCTTCGCCACCTCCCCTGCCAGTGCTCTCTCCCGCCACTCCTGTCTTTGTTGAATGTCTTTCGAGGTCCCGGGTTGTCATATCCCTCCCGTCGCACGCCGCGCCAGGAGCAAACCAACCAGCTTCTACTAGCGGTTTTTTCGTGAAAAAAAAAAAGAAAACTCCGATGGTACAATATCTGCACCAAAATATGGGGAAAAATCTATAACCCGAGCCTGAATCGAACAGGCACCCGACTGAGATCACTCTAGACACCTGGTACTAGATGCAGGTGCGGTCGCCGCCACTGTTGCCGCTTGTTGGTCTAGACTGGCTGAGACTCCGAGACGTGCACCTGCGTTTTCCGATGAGCTCCAAGTCGGACTTGAACCGGTGTAAAGATTGAAGCAAGCAGATCTTTCTATATATTCGCAATGAATCAGATACTAGAAAACAACTGAGCGAAATATATGTATCTACCTCTCCAGTGCGTGCTTAGACTTCAAGTTGGAATGGGAAAAAAAAGGAAAAATTTTGATTTGGAAGAGCTTGGGGGAAAAAAAAACTGAGATGGATATGGGATATGACCCGAGCCCGAATCGAACAGGCAACCCACTGATATACTAAAAGCTATACCACTTACTAACAGGGTGCAGGCGCAACCACTGCCACGGGTCTTCTTCGGCGAATATCGCTTATTAGCTTAGAATAGCTGAGGCTGAGACTGAGAGAAACCAACTCATGCGCTAGCGGTTCCTTGTAGAAAGAAAAAATAATGGTGCGGGACTATAGCTAAAAACGCGAAACAAGACACACCAGATGACCCAAGCCTGAATCGAACAGGCATCCCGCTGTTATATTCGCGAAGCCACAACTCCTACAGATACTATTAGCGTTAGCTGCCTTGGGTGGGTGAGACACCAATGAACTTCGAGTCGAACTTGACCCGACGTAACACATTGTGAGCGCAAGCAGATCTTTCAATACTTGTGTTCTGAATGAGTCAGAAACTTCTATATGTTCGTAATGAATCAGATATTCGAGAGCAACCTGCAAATACCGACGTTGAGCGCCGAGCTCGTGTTCGAAAAACAACGTGGACAAAGCCATTATGTGACCCATGCCCGAATCGAACGAACATCCCGCTGATACACTTTTGGAATTTTTACTGATAAGGCTTGGGTGCGGGCACCGCTACGAGTCTTCGTCTCTGTAGCTTGTTGGTCTAGACCGGGAGCTGCTGAGATTGAGTGAGAAAAGCACCACTGCGTGCTCAGCTGCACTGGTGTGTAAATTTGCAAAGAAGAATGGTCCAACCCCAGAGGTCTTTATTGGGCTCTAAATAATATTTGGGCTAAAATACATACCGACGTGCGCATGCGTCCCCATGTACTCTGGCTTTGGGCTGCAAAAATGCCAGAACGACAAGAAAAGATAGTATAAGCATGCACAACCCACACCTGAATCGAACAGGCGATATCCCACCGGTAATTCTCCAGAGCCTACAGTACTCAGAAGGTGGGTGCGGTCACCGCCACGAGCCTTCGCCCTTTCCTGCAGCTTGTTAGTATAGGTTGGTATGTAGTTGGGCTGAGTGAGGACCTAACTAACGGAATGTAACGGCTTTCACGAACTTGAACTGCAAGCGCACAAGCTTTATGCTCTGAATAGAATGATCGACTTGAACGCAGATATTCGAATCTATTCAAGCAAAATACTAACAGGTACTTGCGTTCAAGTTCAAAGACGCAAGAAAAGAAAACGAGGAAGAAGATTATGACCCGGGCTCAAATCGAACGACCGTTTCTGCTGATGTATTTCTGGAACTTTTGCCTCAACAAGGTTCGGATGCGGCCATCACGAGGGTCTTCAATCACCCGTTGACCTAGATGTGGCCGATTTCAATTCCGATTTTTTCGTTGGAAACTCTGAGCTTACGCTTGGTAACCTGGTAACTGGTTCTGATTTATGCATCATGATTGCCTCCGAGTCCTATCCTTCATCTGGCACGACTCCGGCGTTGATATTATTCGCGAGAAGGAAAGGCTGCGAGAAGGAATTACAGAGATACGTAACGAGCAGAAGTTCACTGACTCGGCAAGCAACTTGTTCCCACGGTTCAACTTTCGAGTCGCTAGCCGTCCTAGGCACATGGCTCGTCCACTCCGCTCTCATGAAATATATTATACGATCAGTGCTGCGGTGTTGATACTCATTTTTATGGATCATTCAGAGGGTAGGAGGATACGTGACGTCGCGAGGTCCGGAGGCAGAGAATCGAGACCGGGATTCTTCCGCGAACAGTAAAAGTTCTGGAACCTGAGTGAGTGTGTAAAAGTGCAGACGCCTCTAGCTTGTAGAAGGCAGATGGATTCTTCATAGCAGTTGTAATGACCTGCACCCGGTATATGTGAGCCTGAATGAAAATTAGTAAGTTTCCGTGGCTGCTGCGTAAGTAATGACCCCGCCAGAGAAATTCGGTACCTTTCCGTGATAAGCCCGTCTGTACACTGAGACCACAAACGGGTATTAGTCAAGGTTGTGTGCTTTCCACACTCTCCGTGAAAAAATCATGCACCGCGGCAAAAGCATGCCATAAGATTCTGAAGAAAGCAAGGTTCGTTGTCTTGAGGCATTATCGAATATCTGAGGTTATAATTCGCTCAGTTCGCCTGAAAAGTTTGCTGCAGTGGACACGGGCTGGACCATCCATCATGATCCGTCAACTCATGAGACAATCGGCAAGCTTCCCTACCCGAGGGATTGTCTGCACATATACATTGTATTGTCTACGTTGATCATCTTTGCGTGCCCTCATTTTTACGGGACCTGGACCCAATCCCGCTTCGAGCGTAAGATACAACGATTTCGATCTCCGCGCTGACTGATGCAATTGCCATTTTCAGTGAATTTGCCTCTGATGGAATCTCTCAACTGCTAATCCCTGCCTATTTAAAACTTGATAACCAAAATCCCGGTACCCTCGGGTCTGTGCAAATCATCGCAAGGACCGCACTTGACACTGAACCTCTATGCCTGCACTAGCTTCCCAGTTGTACACCTTCGACCCGCGACCGCGCTACCCGCTCCGCCTCAGCGCAGCGCGCTACTGGGATCCGTCCTCCGAGACCCACGACGACCCGACGGCACCTACGCTCGTTTTTACGCACGCAACGGGGGCGCATAAGGAGCAGTATGAGCCGACGATCCAAGACCTGTACAATTACAATCTCGCGGGGCCTAAAACTAAAATTCGGGAAGTTTGGACAATCGACGCGCCGGACCACGGGGATTCGGCGGTTCTAAATGAGGAGGCGCTGCGAGACGGAGGAAGAGCATACCACCCAGTATGTTCGTGCGTTTCTGCGTGGTGCGGGAATATTTGTTGAACGTGCATTATTCCGGAACCATCAGTTGGATGGGACGAGTACGCGCGCGGCCTGCACGCATTTCTAGCGGGTTTGGGCACCGGCGTCGATGTGGACTTCAGCAAGCGCCGACTGGTGCTTATAGGGCATTCATCTGGTGCTGTCGTTGTGTGAGTTGTTCCGCGGTCTTTTCCTCATAACAACAGCGGCATGTGTTTAATTCGACAATCGACCGCTAGTTCGCTCGCTCTCACTTACCAGCCGGAACTCAAACCTGAATTTCTCATCATGATCGAGATAATGGGGATGAACACGGAAGTTTGCGCAAAAATGAGGGAAATACTCACGAAGGGATCGGCGAACCGACGCGACATCTGGCCCTCGCGCGCGGAGGCCTACCGCCTGTTCACGGCGCGAGCTGCGTACCGTGAGTGGGACGATCGTGTACTGCGAATATTTGTGGTGAATTCGTCCATGCGTTACTCTCGTGTTTCAACTTGATTGAGCTTCAAACAGGAGAAAGGCTTGCGACCGCTCCCAACATTAGAGTACCCCGACAAGGACAAGGAGGGTGTCACACTAAAGTGCACACGCAAGCAGGAAACTGTGAGGAGGCTTCTTGACCTGCATCGTATCTTGAATAAATTGTGAAATTCTTCCCGAAGGCGACATATCGCGATAATCTTGCGAGTCCGGCTGTGTACACCCTCATGCGCTTCATCGTCCAGCGTTTCCAAACCCATTTCATCGATGGCACAGTGGACAATTATTTGTGAGTTTCGTTTACTAGCCCAGCTCAACCCGATGTCACGGTAAGTACCATAATAACTTAGTTGTACGAATTTCCAGGTCTCGCGCCGTTAAGGATGACTTCCTCGAAAACGCAGTAGGAGGAATGCAGAATCTCGCATCGTTCTCCCATGTTTCCGGTGCAGGTCATCTGGTAAGTTGCCGCGCGCGGGGGCCGCAGGAACCATAGACTCACTGGCATGTCCTTGCTCTATGATACATAGGTGGCGCAGACACATCCAACAGGGTTGGCGAAAGCTCTTCTCGACGTCTTGACAAAAGAAGAACGCGGTCGGAAAATGCACACCAAGTTGTAACCCAATCTCACAGTTAGTACTTTGTCGTCTCTTTCTTTTTCGGGCTCCGAGCCGACCAACAGTACTGTTGACAAATCTTTTGATTCATCACTTAGAATTCATTATTGTGGTCCTTCATTGCATGAGAGGTTTGATTCGTCAACTTGAAGAGATTTCGAATTGTACCTCGCTCGATTCCCACGGTTCAAGTTCCAGCTCACGTATTACATCATACATAGCATTTGCGTAAAGTCGGGGCGCGATTATAGATTGCGCGGGTAGCCCTGAATGAGGAGGCTTGGAGGCCAAAAGAAAGCGCCCGAGTGTGTATATGCCAAGTATGTGAAAGTTGAACATTAACACGTGAATGCATTTGAATTTTCTGAAGTGTGACATCACGCGTCTCATTCTTTTTCTCCAGTCTTTACCATCACTAAAGACACTGTTTCGGCCGCGTTTTGGGTCCAATCTGCCAATGGTAGAGCATTTGCTCCCAGACGAGATCATCTCCGAGATCCTCTCACCCCTGAAAGTCTCCGACTCGGACTTCTCCAATACGACCAGCGACGTCTCTCCATTCGCGAACTATTCAGAATCTAGCTCCGCATACCTCCTCGTTTGCAAATCGTGGCTTCGCGTCGCCACTCCGCTGCTATACCACGTCGTCGTCCTGTGCTCGAAGGCCCAAGCGAAAGCGCTGAGTGTATCCCTATCCAAAATAAAGAGCTCGGGCAATTTATCAAGAAACTCGGGTCGAGGGTGGATATGGACTCCCAATGCATACTATTCTGCGCTGCTCGCCAAACATCTCCGCCCTTTTTCTCACCCTCGAAATCTATTCTTCAGATAACACGAGCGGATTATGCAAGGGCCTTCAGCTGATCAATCCCACCCGCCTCATCCTACGCGACCTTTCAAAGCCGTTGAAGAACAAAATGACAACACAGCTGGTGGAAGCTCTGTCACAGGCGATATCGAAATGGGACCGCTTGGTACACTCCCGTCGACATCTACCCTTGAGCCTTACTTATTTTTTTACTCAGTGCGTTTTCGACTGTCCATTCAACGACGGGACTGGCTTGTATGTCACCAAGATTATCCAGCCTTTGGTCAAGTGTAAACGGTTGCACACACTCGTCGTCCCTACGCCATACGACGTCTCGTGGGCGTACGTCGAGTTCAGAGATTGCCCCCTCAAGGTCATCGAGATCAAGAGGCAGGTGACACGCTTCGAACGGAGGCGCTTGGAGAAGGACCCGGTGTCTATGAAACTTCTAAAATTCATTGAAAGCTCGTAGGTTCCTCATCCAGCTCGTTGTTCAACGATATGAATACTCTTCGTAGTGCCGCATCAGAACTTCCGCTCATCGCCCCGTCTCTCAATCCGGCCTTCATCCCTATGGCTAGCGCACCGAAGGAGATACAGGCTAAGATTTGGGGCCGTGTGTTGTATTTCGCAATGCGTGTTCCCGAACTAGCCAACAATCCTTTGAGGTCTGCCCGGGGCAGACTAGCGCCATCATTGGTATCCAAGGCATTCAATGCGATTATTATCCGAAATTATTATAGTACTTGCATTACGCTAATAAGACCCCCACAGCGACTTGGTTTGCCTCACTACTATGCGCACGTCGTGCTGTGGAATTCTCAGGCCGTTACCATATTCGCTCCAGTTCTTTTGAAGAACCCGTCAGTCGGTCCCTGTGTCCGTAGTCTGGTCATGAGATATTGGGAGCTTCGCTTTCAAACAAGCGGCGCCCACAGCGCCATGCTCACAGTTCTTTCCCTGACAACTGGGTTCGTACGACTCAGCCAGACCCTCCGGAGCGACTTCGTACAAGAAGGAACAATTCCTTGGCGTGCCTTTGAAGCGGTGGCCGAGCGTACCAGTTTCACGTTGCGTGAATTCTCTTCGAATCGACACAATCGAAGCCACGTTACCTGCCATATTCACTAAATTCGCGACATTGCAAACTCTGGAGTGGAGATCTGGGACCAGCTTTCTCTTGACGGATATCCCCGTGGACGCCCTTCAGAACTTGGAAGAGTTGCGGATTTCGTTCGCAACCCCATCCTTTCTGGTTATGATGTGCAAAATGAAGTGTGCATTATCTTCTCTTTTATTCTTCCTTTGACAATTTATAGGCTGAAATCCCTCCGACGTGTCGTGCTTTCGGGCAATCTTCCAAATCCCAAAATATTTCTCAAGGTGCACGGTTCCAAATTGGCCGAACTCGACGTTCAGCACAGAAATCTCGGATCTTTGAAAGCCAAGATCTTCGAACTCTGTCCAAATCTTTGCACCTTATCATTCATTGTACAGGTGAGTCCGACAGATTCGCGTGGAGCCTCGGTCTCTCAATCGCCAACCAGGACCATCCTCTTGCCATTGATGATCTATACTCACCTCACGCCACGATTCCATCACTGGTCAAAATTCACTTCACTTTGCCACCACTTTGGGACGATAGGCAAGTTTCACTTTGTTCTCGTCGAAGGAGTCGACTCCATTGTTCATCCTAGGGAGAAGGATTCACTTGCCGCATGAGAAAGTTTCTTCTGCAAGGTTGATCCCAGCGGTCTGCCCAACCTGCGTGAAATCCATGTGGACTGCTTCACGTGGCCAAAGAATGAGTGAGTTTGTTTAGGATACTTACGCGCTATACTCATTGTCACATGCGATAGACAAATTGCGAAAAGCTGTTGGGTTCCTTGGGCCGAAATCTTGTTCAAACGCAGGATCGACCTCACGGACAGGACTGGAGCGAAATGGCGCCCGAGGTTCAAGTCAAGTAACTAGCCGGGTGTCCCCGTTCCATTTCGGAGGGGGGGGTATTAAACTGAATGTGCGTACTTCACCACCGAGTTCGATTCTCACGGTTCAAATCCAAGGGCAACTCACCACCCGAGATTTATCGAGAAATATTGTTTCCATCAACACGGTGATGATCACAGCTTTTTCCTCCCTCATTCTTTTTCTTTCCATCCTCCTTCCTCTGTTGTTGTATTATCTGTAAAAGTAAGTTGTGGATGGATATGGATGCCCTGAGAATTTCCCGCGCCGTCGTTGCTTCAAGCTTGTGGACAGGGGCAGCTAGCCTATGAAATTATCGTTCGTTTATTCGTGCTTCTGAATCCATTCTGGTGGCCACAACTCTGCGGGAACACCTGGGCGATAACGATTCAGAAAACTGGAATATGTTCAATTTGTCCTGGAAATTCTCAAGACGTGGATGCACGATACCTGAGTGTGACGTTTCCATTTGATTTTTTTCAGCCGTGGCGCGACTGTTGCGCTGTCACAAAGACCCACGTGGATGTGACGTCACGCGTCTCGTCTTTTCTCTCTTCCAACTCTCTTGTTTTCTTGTCTAGTGAAGAATCGTGGACAAGCTCTCGTCCACATTCTCTGAGCCCTTGTATTCGATGCCCTTCCAATTGTCAGATAATTACCTCCCAGACGAGATCATTTCCGAGATCCTCTCACCCGCGCTGAAAGTCTCCGACTCAGACTTCTCCAATACGACAAGCTACGTCTCTCCATTCGCGAACTATTCAGAATCTAGCTCCGCATACCTCCTCGTTTGCAAATCGTGGCTTCGCGTCGCCACTCCGCTGCTATACCACGTCGTCGTCCTGCGCTCGAAGGCCCAAGCGAAAGCGCTGAGTGTATCCCTATCCACAAATAAAGAGCTCGGGCAATTTATCAAGAAACTCCGGGTAGAGGGTGGATATGGACTGCCCATGCATACGATTTTGGGCTGCTCGCCAAACATCTCCGACCTTTTCCTCACCCTCAGAATCTATTCTTCAGATAACACGAGCGGATTATGCAAGGGCCTTCAGCTGATCAATCCCACCCGCCTCATTCTATCCGAGTTTCCTCCCTTGAAGAACAAAATGACATCACAACTGTGGGACGCTCTACCACAGGCGATATCCAAATGGGACCGCTTGGTATACTTCGTTCGTAATTCGATGCTCGGCGCTCACTCGTCCTTTTTTCAGCGTGTTTTCGATTGTCCGTTTAACGATAGGCTCACATCCTATGTCACGAAGATTATTCAGCCTTTGCTCAAGCATAAACACTTGCATACAATCGCCATTCCTAAGCCTTCCGACGTTTCATGGGCATATGCCAAGTTCGGAGAATGCCCTCTCAAGACCATCCAGATCAGACAGCCTGTGACGCGCGAAGAGCGGACGTTCCTGGAGACCATTCCAGTACCCATGGCACTTGTGAAATTCACCGAAAAATCGTAAGTTCTTTATCCACGCCTTGGCCGTCGTCTAAATGAATATGCCTCGCTCGCAGTGCCACTTCAGAGCTTCCATTCATCCTCCCATCTCTCAACACGTCCTCCACCCCGATGGCGAGTGCCCCCAAAGCGGTACAAGATAAAATTTGGGCCCGTGTTTTGTATTTCGTATTGTCATCCGTTCCAGATCCGGAGCCAGTCCGTTGGATACATCCTTCGCTGCGTCCAAAAAAAAGCCAGCCAGCCCAGACTAAATGCACTATTGGTATCAAAAACATTCCTTGTGCGCGCCGTCCAGAACCATTCCTTGCATTGCACTAATAAGGTTCCACAGCGACTGGGTCTACCCCATTATTATGCACACGTTGTCCTGAAAAACCCTTCGGCTGTCACTCAATTCGCTGCTGTTCTTTTGAAGAGCCCGTCAATCGGCCCCCATGTCCGCAGTCTGTTCATCAGATACTACGAATGGGAAGAGCTTCGCGTTCAGACAGGTGACGCGAACAACGCCATGCTGACAGTTCTTTCACGGACAACTGGGCTTGTGCGACTCAGCCAGACTCGTCGAGACGAACGAGAAGGAAAAATTCCCTGGAATGCTTTTGAAGCGGTGGCTGCAAGCACCAGTTCCACGTTACGCGATTTTTCCGTTCGAATTGAAGCAGTCAAGGCCATGTCGGCAGCTATATTCACTAAATTCTCGACATTGCGAACTCTGGAGTGGAAATGTCAGGCTAGCTTCCTCTTGAAAGACATACCCGAGGATGCTCTACAGAACTTGGAACAGCTGCGGATTTCGTTCGCAACCGCGTCTTTTTTGATTGTGTTATCTCAGATGAAGTGCGCGCGATTTGTCTTGTCTTTCATTCTTCGTTTAATGTTCTATAGACTGAAAAACCTCCGACATGCCGTGCTTTCCACCGATCTTGCAAATCCCGAAATATTTCTCAAGGCTCACGGTCCCAAATTGACCGAACTCGATATTCAACGCAGAAAACTTCCAGAATTCAAAGCCAATATATTCAACCTTTGCCCCAATCTTTGCTCCATAACACTCGTTGTGCAGGTGAGTTCCGTAAACTCCCGTGGGTCCCTGCCTCAATAGACGTTAGGGCGATCCTCCCGCTGCCGATGATCTGGACTCGCCCCGCGCAATGCCGTCTCTCGAGAAAATTAGGTTCAGTCCGTCGTATCTTAACGATAGGTCGGCCCAAATCCGTCACGAATCGACGTCCACTGAATTGTATCTATCCCAGGAATAAAGATTCAATCGCGGCCTGGAAGAACTTCTTTCTCAAGTTTGAGCCCAAACGTCTGCCCAACCTGCGTGAGCTCAACGTCGACTGCTTCGCGTGGCCAACGAATGAGTGGGCCTGTTTCAGTGATTCCTACACGCTGTGCTTATTTTTACATGTCATAGACGGGAAATTGCCAAGAGCTGCTGGGTTCCATGGGCCGAGATCCTGCTCAAACGCAGAATCGACCTAACGGACAAAACTGGGGCAAAATGGCGGCCGAGGTTGAAAAGCAGGTAGCCGATCGTTCACATCGTTTGCACAATTAGCTATGACGCCGCGACACTATATTTCGGCGAGTACGGAGAGGATAACGATGGCATTCGTGGCGGGGGGAAGTTGTACGTTATGTGTTCATTTTCGAAAATTAGATGTTGGAACCAGGGATTGTTGGATTCAAAGTGTAATAATACAGCTGAAGCGGAATGAACTGAAATAGCTCCAGTTGAATTGAAATTTTCTAGTTGCCAGATATTCTCGTGAAAGAGCCTCGGATATTGCTGGCCTAATAGCAGTCTAAGGGCCGACGCAGTGCCAGGAACTCCATGAGCGAGTTTCCTGCGTGCACGACGTCAGTAGCGATCCTCTTTGTTGGTAGCAAATATCCTTACCGATAACATATATGTAACGCTGCGGGGAATCAAGTTAACGCATTGATTCGACACCAGAAATATAAGGCGCCCACATAAGATTCACCGCATACTCGCACATCATGCCAAAAAAGAATGTCGCGTCTTGCCAAGTGTTTATAAGCGACGGAGCTTGCGGAGCCACCGCTCTTGGTGCATTCATCGGCGGCAGAAACGCGTCTAGACCCGCGTTCCCGCTCCTACTAATGAGATGGACAATCAAGCAGTCCCCGCACTCCGCGTTTGAAGATATCGAACGAAGAAGCTGGACGAAAAGCACTCCCCCGACGTTGATCGTGCAGTGCTGCGCCGAGGTATCTTCGGCGTTCGTCTGTCGGTATCAATGAATGGGTATCCGTCCGACGAAAACCAGGTATATTCAGTTTGCTTGGAGGCTTCGAACCCCACACGACGCAAGTTTTTTTTTGCTCGACCGCAAGAGACGAGCTATCGCGCAAATCCACCGGGATTTTGCCAGATTTGAGGCCGTCTACGAGTTCTGATGATGAGATAAAGTCATCGGCGTCCGCGTCTGCGCATAGCATTATAAAAGAATAAAGTCTGCTCAGAGCTCAGCGACCACCACAAGCGGATATGGATTGTGCTCACGTTCCTCAGGCCAAATCGCTGATCTAAGAGCCGATTTTCTGAACTTTAATGACCGACAACCCAAGGCGGATCCGTAAGGGCACTTACTGAAGGCTAAACCCATTCCACTTCCTTGTCGCCGAGCATAGGGGCTTCAGGCAGCCTGCTTTTGACATCCAAGAGTGGTCCTGGATCCTCTAACAGGTATGCGCGCTGTCGTCGTCGTTTGAGCCGCTACCACTCGATTGCGCACCGCATCCAGGACGGGCTCTTACCCGTTGACCCATGTCCATACGACATCCACCTGCGGGCGTTCTGTGAATTCACGGATCACGAGGCTCTGCTCGTGACATCCATTGGTCGATGCAAGGCAGACGTTGGACAAGCGTTGGCTTAATGACGAAGGGCTTAGCAAGGTAGCTGATGAGAGGCCGAAACGGACGCCATCCAGGAGAAACTTCGCCATACGTCCGCTTTGGAGGAATAATCGGGTTTGGTGATGGAGGTTTGTAGAATGGAGGCGGGGAGGAGGATGTTTCGGCGTGTTCGACGTGGGTTTAGAACACTAACACGCCAATAAATGCATAAAAGAAAAACAGGGATACGACGTTGCGCCTCCTCCTCCGCCGCATAGCTCACCAGGGAAAAGGTGAAGATGATGATGAGTCGAACTTGAAGTCGAAGGTCTCCGCCATTTGGCATCTAATACGCGTCGTGGCACCTCAAGCACTAGAGAGAGACCACACGCACAACTCACAGCTAAACGGGTCCAGTGGCGTTTTCGGTAGAGTTGTCGGAATACTTTCACTGGATCGTTGATAGCAAAGTAGAAATCGTCACCCTAAGCCGAGCAAAAAGTTTGTGTGCAACTAAGTCATGCCGATGTCTGTTCCTGGAACGGACTCAATATCAATGGGAGTAGATCGAGGACTCGCCGTTCGGGAGAGGAAGTGCGGGCCAGCCCAAGAGGCATATTCAAGCGCCGGCGGAAGAGTTCCCACCAGAGGTCCAGAAGCCGTGGTGATAGGGGAGGCTAAGAAAGTTAAAAAGCCTAAGTATTTGCGACGGCGTCTCATTTTCGCTGAGCCTGAGGTTTTTTGCTTTGTACAATTACATGCAGCAAACATGGTGCGTGCCCAGTGCGTGCTCGACACTTGTATTCGATTCGGATTCCGGATGAGACCTTTGCTTGCGAAGGCTAAAAATTGTTCAGTCCAAAGTGGTAAGTCCAGGCTTGAGACGATTCTTGGGCTGGCCGCTCCGTTGACCGAAGTTCGTTCAACTTCGAAGTTCTGGCAGTCAGAACATCAAAAGCAGTGCTGAAAATTGGCTTTGTTTGACCAGATCGGCCCGTCCCGGACCGTGCAAACCTTCACCTCACCCCGAACGCACGGTTTGAATCTGTCACGCGAGGGAGGAGCGAGAATCGATAAAGAGTCTGTCAAGAGAGACCAGAACATGCCTAAAACCGCTATAGTAACCGGCGCATCCTCAGGTAGCATCTTCATTTACGCGTATTCTCCTTCTCTAAATCTCGCTCCATACAGGCATCGGCCGCGAAAGCGCCATCGCGTTGTGCAAAGCCGGATGGAACGTAGTCCTTGCCGCCCGCCGTGAAGATGCTCTCAATGAGACCGCGGCACTCTGTGGATCCGCTGAGAAGTGTCTGGTCGTCGTTGGAAGCGTGGCGGACGAGGCGTTCGTGAAGACCCTTTTTAGTAAGACCGTCGCGCGATTCGGTTGGTCTACATCGTTCATACCACGACGGAATCTCATTTCTTTGATGAAGGCCGAGTTGATCTTTTGTTCAATGTAAGTGAAACTGCCGCGCTGACACCTGTGGTAACGATTATCGGTAGAACGCCGGCTCCAACGCTCCTGCCCTGCCGCTGGAAGATATGACCCTCGGTATTGTTTGCTGGCTTTTCATACTTGAGGCTTATATGACTACCCAGAAATGTTTCAAAACGTTATTTCTGTGAATCTCGTTGGCTCATTTCTTTGTGCGCGCGAAGCGGTGAAGGCATTCAAGAGCCAGACTCCGATTGGAGGGCGCATTATCAATAATGGCTCCCTTTCTGCGCATACGCCACGCCCGAATTCAGCCCCGTATACTACTTCTAAGCACGCGATCGCGGGCCTGAGCAAGTCGATTGCTCTTGATGGTCGCGCCTTCGACATCACCTGCACGCAGCTTGATATTGGTGTGTTGAAACGATTCCTTAAGATTTAAATTTATTTAACGCGACTTCAGGGAACGCAGAAACACCGCTGACGGCGCGTATGCACATGGGCGTGCTGCAGCCCGACGGGCGTCGGATGGCCGAGAGCACGTTTGATGTTGCGCATGTCGGTGAAGCGGTTGTGCATATCGCCGGTCTGCCCGCCGACGTCGCTGTCCCGCAGTTCACCATCATGTGGGTTCTTTTTTCTTGGTTGGCCGATGGCTGACTGAAATAGGGCTTCCAAGGCGCCGTTTCTTGGGAGGGGGTAATCGAAGTAACAAGGAAGAAATTGCAACGTTGAGTGTACAATATCGCAATATGTTGTGAATTGAAATGCAGGATGACCTATCTGCGTGCGACCTGGACTCAGGCTCGGGATGATGTGCCCCGAGTTCATTCGCCGGTGCATTGAAAGGCTCTTTTAGGCTCAATTCTACATACTCCGGTTACCCGGTTTTCCATTCTCATCGGAAGCCCGCCAAGCCAATTATAACACCGGTTGCCGAGAGTCACCGATCAAGCGCGCGCCTGTGTAAATTATAAAAGGCAGACTGTTCAGTGCTCAAGATACTACCCTATCTTCCATTTCTTTCAGCTCGCCGCCTGCAACTCATGTCTGACCCTCTGCACGACGACTCGTGGGCAATTCAGGACGGTATCACGTTCAGTATCCTCCAAAACCCGCTAAGGACACGCATACACACCACGGGTCCCAAATTTGAGGCGCCATCTCACTGGCACGCGGCACATGATGAGGTCCACGTTGTCATCAAGGGAAGGCTCATAATCACTCAGGATGGAGTGCGCAGGGTGGTCGGGCCCGAGGACGGTCCTTGCTTTACGCGCAGAGGTGTCGTCCACAGCCTCGAAACGTTTCCTGGGGAGGAGACAATTATAGAGGAGACTGCGACGGTTCCAGAGGCGGTGCGTGCATTATATTTATTTGAATTTTCGATCGTGTGTGTTAAGAAACTGCATACCAGACTGAACAAAAAACGATATTCTTCCGCAATATGTCCGTCCCCGGGGTGATGCAGTCGTTTCCCCACCTTATGCAGGTGTTCTACTACGGGGATATGTATCCTAAACTTCCCACTGGGTTGCGGTGGCTCGAAACGCCGGTGAGTCGTTCGCTCAATATTTCTGTATTGTAAAAAGAGACTGACGGTGTTTAGCTGGTTGTGGTTGTGGGTGGATGGATAGCACCGATATTTGGGTATCGACTGCCAGATAAGAGACTGAGGTTAGATCCGAGGAGGTTTCCTTCCAAGAGGACGGAGTAGATCGTGCTCCAACTTAGAGCAGTTCTGAGTAAATATTACTGGGTTTGCGAATTCAACACTTCATCAAAATTGTTTTCTCGGGGAAACCCGATGGTTTGTGGCACCGGAAAACGCTCCCGGAAACAATGAGTTTCTGGAACCACTTCCGGAGACCGGCGGGAAACTTTTGGTTTCTGCGCTCTCAAAACCTATTCAATTGTGCCCAGAGTTTGAGGAGAGGATTAAGGAGCGTTTTTCCGGTTTCCAACAATGATTCCTAAAAACCATTTGGGGACTTATCATCGGGTTTCCCCGAGTGGTTATCCAAATTGCCTTTTTCGGGGAATGGACGCCAATGATTACGATTGTTTATATCACAGTCTGATGGACTCCGGCACATCCGAGTCCCAATTAGGAAGTCGCGCTAAAGCCTTAGCGCCGCCCGGATCCTCGACATGACTACCACGTTCCAAGACTTTGAGACCCAAGCGAGCTCAACCCTGCGCTTCTTCCTGAATGGGACGCCAATCGTCCTTGACGGCAACTCATTCGACCCGGATTCCACTTTGCTAGACTTCATTCGCTCGCAAGGGCAAGGCTTCACTGGTACGAAGTTGGGATGCGGGGAGGGAGGCTGTGGCGCATGCACCGTGGTCGTGCAGTCGCGTTCTCCTTCGACACAGCAGATCCAGTAAGTTTTGCTGTTAGTGAGTCGGAGCTGACCACTCACCAATCGCTACCCAGGCATCTGGCGGTCAATGCTTGCCTGGCGCCTATCATATCCGTCGACGGAAAGCATGTAATCACTATCGAGGGTGTCGGTAGTCCAGAGAATCCGCACCCGATTCAAGAACGGCTCTGGAGACTGAGTGGTAGCCAGTGTGGCTTTTGTACTCCAGGTGTGTTTCTATCTATGTATTGGCTCGGGAACGAAAGCTCATATTCCAAGGTATCATCATGTCCTTGTATGCTCTGGTTCGGAACGCGGCGTATCGCGGGTCGCTTTCGGCTGCCGAAGTTGAGCTGGATGGGGTTCTGGACGGCAATTTGTGCAGATGCACTGGCTACAAACCCATTCTTGATGCCGCCAAGACTTTCGTTGGGGAGTACGCCGGAAAGCTGGGTGGAAGTGGTACGTTTTATTGCATTCTGTCTGTCTCGGCATTAATGGAGGCGAACTAGTAGATCCTATCGTTCCAATTAATTTCAATGCCGCGAATCTCGACCACGATGATTGCTGTGCCACTCCAGGCGAGTGACCTCACATTCAAATGTCTCGTAAACTGACACGACACAGCGCAAAGTTCAAAGGGCTGCGGCCGTGCTGATTGTTGTCAATTATCCAAAGAGTCGAGCGATGCCTCTGCGAACCGCAAGTTCCCACGGTTCCAGTTGAAGCCGTACAAAGTTGGGACGGAGCTCATCTTCCCGCCCTCCCTCACGAAACAAGCCTTTTCACCTCTCAAGTTTGGCTCCAGTGCTCGCCAATGGCTACGTCCCACCACTCTCGGTCAACTTCTTGCAATCAAGGCTCAATATCCGGACGCCAAGCTCGTCGGAGGATCCACCGAAATCCAAATCGAGGTCAAGATCAAAGCCGCTGCGTATCCCGTGTCCGTATTTATCTCGGACATCGCCGAACTGCGTGGTCTGTGGCCCCCGACTCCCACCCGCAGTACGTTCGAGTTTGGCGCAAACCTCTCTCTAGCAGACCTCGAAGTCGTCTGCAAACAACTCGTTAATGAGCTCGACCCTCAGCTGAGTGGTCCAATCGAGGCGGTGCGCACTCAACTGCGATATTTTGCTGGTCTCCAAATTCGCAATGTTGCGTCTGTGGGCGGAAATATCGCCACGGCGAGCCCCATTTCCGATCTAAATCCGGTCTGGGTCGCAACGGATGCGAAGGTTCTCGCGGCGACTGCAGGAAATTCTCAAATAGTACTCCCGTTGGCCGATTTCTTCACCGGATACCGCAAAACCACTTTACCTCGCGACGCCGTCATTGTGAAAATTATTGTGCCCATAAACGACACGGCTGACCGAGAGGTTGTCCGAGCGTACAAGCAGGTCCGTGATTTTTCGGCTGCATCGGAGTTGTTTCAAATCGAATTTGGGTAGGCAAAACGAAGAGACGACGATATTGCTATCGTCACTACTTGTTTCGCGATGCGTATCACCTCAGAAGGAAAGATCTCGCATGTTCGTTTGGCGTACGGGGGAATGGCGTAATTACTTTTACCGGATGTCTTGCGTTGAACTCACTTTTTTGCAGTGCTACGGTACTATCCGCAAAGAAAACCGAAAAGATCCTGACTGGTCGGTTCAATTATTTACTTCGAAATGGGATACCTGAAATTTTATTCCAGGTAAACCATTCTCGTCGAAAACGCTGGAGGAAGCGCTTGAAGTCCTTGGTACCGAGATGGATCTCCCGTTCAACGTCCCAGGCGGTATGGCATCTTATCGCAAGACCCTGGCGCTCAGCTTCTTCTTCAAGTTTTGGAATACTGTCGGCAGCGAAATCAAACTTTCTCCTGATCTTCTACCCTCGAAAACCGATCTAGAAGATATCACCACCATCATTCATCGCCAACTGAGCGCTGGGAAGCGCGACAACAGTGACCCTTATGCACAGGAAGTTGTTGGCCGCCAAGAACAGCACCTCTCGGGCCTCCTCCAAGCGACTGGTGCAGCGGTGTACGTTGACGATATGCCCAAGGTTGGCAACGAAGTGTACGGGGCTCTTGTCCTATCAACGCGCGCGCACGCGAAGATAATCTCCGTCAACACTGCCAACGCGCTCGAGATGGAGGGCGTCGTCAGCTGGGTCAGCCATGTGGACCTTCCAGACGAGCGCGCCAATTGGTGGGGCGTTATCGGTCTAGACGAGGTTCGAAAATGCGAGTACTTCAAACAACTATGCTAACGGACGTCAGGTATTCTTCGCCGTGGATGAGGTTGTCTATCATGGTGCGCTAAACATTTATTTGACAGGACCAATAATTGATTGTCTGAATCTCCGAAGGTCAGCCCATCGGCATGATCGTCGCACAAACGAAGATCCTTGCACAGAAAGCCGCACGGGCCGTCCGTGTCGAGTACGAGGATTTACCGCGAATCATGACACTGGAAGAGGCAATTGAACAACAATCATTTCATCCTGCATATAAACGTTGGATTAAGCGGGGCCGGCCAATTCAAGAAGCACTGGCGACCTCCGACCATGTTCTCGAGGGGCAAACTCGAATGGGAGGGCAGGTATGAGAATTTGCCTCTAGGTAGAAATTAACGTTGACGTTGTGATCGCAGGAGCATTTCTATCTTGAAACAATGGCGGTTTTGGTGTACATGCTTCCCCGTCCCCCAGCTATCTCGCAGTCTGACTTATCTATAGAGTCCCAAAACTCGAGAATGGAGAGATGGATGTCTACTCGTCCACGCAGGATCCAACAGGCACACAGCGATGGGTCTCGGTAGCTACGGGCGTCCCTCGTAATCGGATTGTTGCAAAAGCCAAGCGTCTCGGCGGAGGTTTTGGAGGGAAAGAATCAAGGGCCCATCATGTGTGTGACTCTCGACTCTAATCTATTTGGCTGGAACGACGTATAGGTCGCGGTTATGGCTGCAGTTGCAGCGAAGAAGACGCGTCGGCCAGTGCGCATCATGCTAGACCGACAGGAAGACATCATGATTACCGGCCAACGGCATCCTTGTCTCGCCAACTGGAAGGTCGGTTTCAGTTCACAAGGCAAACTTCAAGCCTTAAGTGTCGAGTCAGTCAATCTATACTCGCGACCTTGGCATTATTAACTTTGAGGTTTAGTTTCTTCTGCAACGCGGGCCACTCGGTTGACCTCAGTGGAGGTGTCAGTGACCGAGCTCTTGCACATTTAGACAATTGGTGCGCTTAGTATAACCATACATTTCCCCCTTTAACCGCCTTTAGCTACTTCATCCCCGACGTAGACGTTCAAGGACTCTTATGCAAAACCAACACAGTTTCGAATACAGCATTCCGAGGGTTCGGAGGTCCCCAGTAAGTCTGACGATATATGAATGCCTCATTTGTCGATTTATTTTCAGAGGAATGCTTGTGGCAGAACATTATATCGAGGCTATCGCCGAGGTACTGAATTTGAACATTGACCACGTGCGACAGGTTTGAAATGTTTAATCCATCATTTCCAGCGCGAACGACTCACAATGGATAGATAAACTTGTATGGTGAGGCTCAAAAGACGCATTATCATCAAAAAGTTCTCGATTGGCATGTTCCTCGTCTGTTGAACGACTGCCGAAGAGAAAGCCACTACGATGAACGGCGTGCTGCAGTTGATCGTTTCAACAAAGAGCACAAGTGGAGGAAGCGTGGTATCGTGTTGATTCCCACCAAGTTCGGAGTACGTGCTTCCAGCTTCCGATGGCTCTTCGCTGAATTCCTCGATTCACAGCTTGCATTCGGAGTCAAAGGTAAAGATTCGAGACACGAATTGCCACCCCCAGGCTCAATATTTCTGCAGCCATGAACCAAGGATCTGCTTTAGTTCATGTTTATATGGATGGAAGTGCGCTCCATCTCTTCATTTTTAGATCGCGACACCCAACTGAATGTTCGTAGGTGTTCTCGTCGCGCATGGCGGTGTAGAGGTAAGTTACTTTCTTTCAGAGAACTTCTGGATTATACTATGATTTTAGATGGGTCAAGGACTGTACACGAAGTACGCTGCGGTCGAACTTCGTGTGGTACATGCTCATTGTCTCACAGATGTTGCCAGATTGCGGCGCAGGAACTGCGGGTGCCTTTGAAGGACGTATTTACTTCTGAGACAGCATCAAACACCATACCCAACACTGTTCCTACAGCAGCTTCCGCCGGCAGCGAGTGAGTCTTTCGCCTCTAATTCCCGTACCAGCTGTTTTCATCAATCTCTTAGCTTGAACGGCTACGCCGTCTTCAACGCATGCGCCGAGATCAATAGACGTTTAGAGCCTTACCGTAAGAAGTTGGGGCCTGACGCTACTCTCGCTGCGCTCGCGGCCGCAGCTTGGGGAGATCGTGTTTCGTTGAGTGCGACGGGGCATCACGCGACACCGACATTGGGCTACGAATGGAAGTATGTATTCATTCATCGAACCTCGGATGAATATGCTCACCGGATATTTCAGTAACCCCAACGAAACTGGCAACTTGTTCCATTACTTCACTCAAGGGGTTTGTGCGACAGAGGTAGAAGTTGATACGCTCACGGGTGATCATACTGTGTTGCGGGTTGACATCCACATGGATGTCGGGAAAAGTCTGAACCCTGCCATCGACTATGGACAAATGTATGTCTTGTTTGTTCTTACTGACACATATTTAACCCTGACACGATTCTTAGTGAAGGAGCCTTTACCCAAGGGCAAGGGTTGTGTACAATTGAAGAAAGTCTTTGGTTACGCCAGAATGGTGCGCTCTTCACGACTGGTCCAGGGAAGTATTCCTGCTTTCTGTGGTAATTCAGTGCGACTGACGCTTGAAACAGGGGCCTACAAGCTTCCTGGATTCAGCGACATACCTCAAGTCTTCAACGTTAGCCTGTTGCGAGACGCTGAATGGCCCAATCTCGGTTCGATCAAAGCCAGCAAAGGCGTCGGCGAGCCTCCGCTTTTCCTGGGATGTTCAGTTGCTCTTGCTATTCGTGACGCGTTAAGATCTGCTCGACGGGACGTAGGATTGAACGAGATGCAGGACTTCAGATTGCCCCTCACAAGCGAACGCATCAGACTGGCATGCGGCGACTTTTTGGTGAGCAGGGGTCGGGTGGAGCCCAAGAATGGGGAGAAGGACTTCTTTGTTCACATATAAGACTCGGATCCCGTTCGAGATTGTATTACTACTTGCATCAATGTACATATTTAGAGTCCCCAGTTTTGAGGTCAAGTCGCGTCTGTGGCTGTGACGTGAACAGCTCAACAGTTGTGTTCTCACGGTTGAATTCCGCAAAGCATGAAGTTCAGATTTGCGGTGATCTTCATCCAAAGATATTGGCCATTAAGAGAAGATGCTTCTCCCACCTGCATGAATTGAAATTTATGTACGAATTCCTCGGGGATTGTTTGTTGGACGCAAAACAACCGGACATCACAACAATTCGTCGGCGAAGTATTTTATTGATAATTCTTCGGAATATCAAGAGTGCCGCAAAACGGCTCACTTCATGAGTAATATACCCGCCGCTTACAAGTTCATGGGTGGACAACAACGGTGATTGTTGGTCGTCAGCAGCCAACGATCACTACAAACGGGTATTGCCGGATAAGATAACACAGTGAATCACGGTGATGATCAGTGCCTGATATGGACACAAATGGCCCCTATTTGTTGTCACTGATTGCCAATGGATTTTGTTGGTCTTCAACGATTCCCAATGATTTTCACTGAGCAATTTATTGACTTTTGTTTTCGTGTTTGAGACGCATATGGCGTGATTTGTTTTTTTGCTGCCCAGTCACCACCATCGAAGTCCAATGGCGGAAACATCCCAGTCCCCTAATATCGTGGGAGCGCCCCTCAAAGGACCAATTGTCAAGAGTCGAAAAAAAGCGAGCTCAAAGAAATTGCTGCTGCCCTCGGCTTGGCCACAAATGGCACATGCGAAGTTCTTGTTGGCAGGATTCGACCTGCCATGGATGCCAACTCGGCGGCCTGGAGCCAGGTGCCTCGCTTCGCTGGACTCTATACCTTCAAGAAATCTGCCAGTACTTCCAAGGCGAAGAACAGTGGGGACAAAGCCACCGAAGATGCCTCTGAACAACTCAAGCCTTCAAAGGCGTCAGCTGGGTATGTCTTCACCACTTTTCCTTTGGCTCCACATTCCAAAAATTGTTGTCATTTCAGCGTTGAGCTCAAGATGAGAGAGATGAAAATGACCACAGATCCTCCTCCGAGATACATGCCACTCGGACTCAACCATAAGACTGTCAGCGCAGTGGGTGAGCATGGTTCGCAGATCAAATCAATCCCTGTTTTTTGCAACTCACTGATGGCCGGTAGATGACCAAGACTCGTCGTCAGGACTCAGTAGTCCCCCACCCCAACTCAAGGAAGATGAGTCCGAGAAGGAGGTCTCTGACCTGGAGTTGGAAGATAAGAAGGCTACAGGAGCGTCAGGCAAGCAAGCCGATAAAGGCAAAGTCCAGCCAGGTATTCACAGAACCAAATTTACCTTCAACCGCTAATTTTTCGGAAAGTCCTGGTGAAGGTTATCGGCTTCGGTACAGCGACGCAGCAGGTTGCTGTTCCTAGTGTTCGTATTCATCAGTCACAGTCCGCTAGTGGTTCTGTGGTTTATCACACCAACCTTTGCGAGCTTCTACCGGCTGTCGTCGAAAATCACTCTCCCATGAAAGGTATGTGTTCGAGAGAGCGTCTTCTGTCTCATGAAATAATACAAGTTCAGCTATCACTGGTGGACGGTTCATGCGCCGAGGACTTGTACAAAACTCCGATGACGACGAGCAAGTTACATGGATGTCGGATCGGTCGACCAACACATGAAGAAAGCAAAGATCCGGTCCCTCGAGTTCGGCCCCGCCGAATTACTTGACGTGAAGCCGACTACCGAAGGGTTTTATACAGCCGATATTTTCTTCGACCCTGGGTCAGCGGCATTGGTGAGCTTCATGCATGCGAAGGGAATAGTTACCGATTGAATTCTGATTGGCTTTCATTCAGGCTGCGAAGCCAGCCCCTGAGTCTCCAGTCGCACAGGCAGCTGCAGTAACCAAGCTCACGGGCTCAGGTTCCGATAAGCCTCTGGAGATTGCCCAGGTGCGTGCCAACGAGAACCCCTTCAATAATGCGGAGGCTATGGATGCGTTTCATGCATTCTTGCGCCAAACCGCAGAGGTGCAGCTCGAGACGTACCCGAGAGCCACTGCCAATGACATGCAGGAGGTGTTGCTGCAGTACAACGCATACAAAGGCGTGCTGAAGATCTTCAAGCCCTGGAATGCGAAAAAAGGTTATGATGTGCCGATGAGTAAGACTCTCACTGTTATCTCCAAGTACATGTAGTTGACGTCTGCCATAGGTTCCAAGAGCTTTGCCGGCCAACACTTTACGCTACGTCAGATCCAAGATGCCATCAAAGTCCCCACCTCCTCCGTAAATCTTCTCGTCAAATACTTCGAGATGGAATGCCTTCGCGAGACGCCAGAAGCTCTTGCGTGGTTCAAGAGTGGTGGTGTCGATAACCAAGATAAATACAACTCTATGACACCGGCGGACTGGAAGAAAGAGCTCAATGCAAATAAGGAAAAGGCGGACAGAAAGGCAGAAAAGAAGGCAGAGAGGAAGGAGCGCGCTGAGCAGAAGCATAAGAAGCGTTATCGGGAGGAGAGCAGCAGTGAGGGTAGCCGCGAGGGATCTGAATCAGAACCAGATGGGCAGCGCGATAGAAAGGGAAAGGGTAGGGCCGTCCAGAAGAAGAAGAAGAATTATGACTCAGACGAGTTGGATTGACGCACCTTGAGTCTGTAGACTCAACTCTCTAGCATAACCGGGTTTTTATGATTCGTTTTGCAATGTAGATTCAACTCTGCTAACACAAGTGACTCAGAGTAAATGCATGCGACGGAGTTGGATGTTGAACGATCCAACACGGTGCAACGAAATGAGAAACTGCTCGTGCCACCCTGCCCCATGGTGAGGGTTGGGTTTATTACGAGCTGCAGCCGATTTCGAAGCAAGGGTGGTCAGTTGTAGGTGTGCTTGAGGGATTCACGGACATCCGTGAATTCTCGATGGGTCTAGTCACATCTCCCACAGGTTACGTTGACGAAGTGGACGTGTAAAGAAGATAGAGAACGGGTTTGTTTATGTCTGAAAAAGGAAATTGATTAAGTTGTCTGGACCCACAATGCTCTCATCTCCCCGGCGACCTCGAGGCACTTAATTTTGCTTGCTGGATGCTGGATGGTGGTCAAAGTCAGTGCCTGGCACTGGCACATCCAACTAGCACCCTTCGGCGATTTTTTGAGTTTTTGAGCCGACCAAGACTAGGGCCTTCTAACTAAAGTGACTCGTTCTCGCCCATTTGTGGGTCGTTTTCCATCAAGTAAGCGCGTCCCAGTAGCGTTGACATCATATACGGCTTCTACTCATATTTATCTGCCGATTTCTAGCTCGGATGCGTCGGCGTCGTCGTTGCCAGCGATGACTTCAACACGAGTTAGGCTTGGAGAAATGCAAATCTTTTTCCTCCAATTTTTTTTTCTTCGTCTTGGACAAGCGACTTAAAAGCAACGTTCTGATTCTCTCCTGGCCTCCATACTTGGTGTCGGCGTAGCATACGTAATGCGTCGGCGCTGCCCTCACCAACGACGACCTCCAGCTCAAGTTCTACCATCATAAATACCCATCTTTATACCTCAATTTTCGGACTTTCTTCTTGAACTTACTGCTCCTTGGGCAGCCTTTGGACAACTCCCAACCCCTCATTTCATTGCCACCGCGATCCCGCCCCCCAACGCGTTGGCGTCAACGTCACCAGCGACGATGTCCGTGCTAGAGTTATCCCCAGGATTGAGGTAGGCCTATATACTTTGATTCCTCGTTTTTTTCTCTGAGCCAGGTATGTTGTGACATCTTCAGATTGCTCTCCATCCTATTTCATCATCGCCGCTTCAATCCGGCTCCCGAACACCTTGGCGTCGAGGTCCACGGCGTCCAGCTTCCATCAAAATATGCTAATCATAAAAGTAAGTCTTATTCTTTCGGTTTGAGTCCCGACCCTCTGACTCCTCATGAATTCAGCAGCTTGATCCTGTCCCGTATGGGTCAGTGACATTGTTATCCGGTACAAATTGCACGGAGCATCTGCTGGGGAACGAGGGGCAATGTGTAGGCATAACGATGTTGCTGGTGTTCTTATTGTACTCTGTGCTCTAGGTAGGCATAGCCAATCCCAATACTATGAGCTTTACAACATATCGGTGCATCTAATAATTTATATGATCATCTCCGCACAGCATTTGATATTTCCTTTCTGAACCACCATGCCCGCTTCAGTCAAAGACCTCATCCTCATCCTCCAATTATTTTTCCCCCGAGATTTAGCGCTGCAACAAGGGCTTTATGTCTTGGCAGTCATCATCTCGATGTACCCTCTGCTCCGACTTCATGCAAATCAGCATCGTGAACCCCGACAGCCTGCACGCACTGGTTGGTACAAGAGCATTGCGACTCTGCTCACTACGGCATTTTCAGATGAATCCAACAATGTGGAAGCCTGGCCTAGTGGACTTGGAGGCGATCGAGCGGCTGAATACACGGAGAACATATGCAGGGACCTCGACAAGCTGTATATGTTGCTTGGCTTGGCAGAAGGGACCACCGACGTCGAATCAACATTCGATTTCCGCCGCGCCAAGCCCATCCTCGCCACATCCAGATTAAATTGTGTCTTCTGCCCCCCTGGAGACTCCAATCTCGTCCCTACTTTGCGCCGGAGGCGATGGGACAAAATCCAAACAGTCTGGTTGCTGGACTCGTCCTTCCACTGGGTTGAAGCCAGCCTTTTGGTCGCACATTGTGCTCGCTGTAATGCAGATTATTATCCCGACAGAATCACATATACGTTACATCCCGGCACGCGTTCTCGACGGGAGCGCTTGGAATACAGCGCAGATTTTTTGCGCATCTCAAAGCACGGAATTTGGGTGCACCGGCAGATTGCACTTGCCCAGGAGAAGGCTTTGCATAGATTTCACTCCGGGTGGTCTAATTTCGCTGACTGGGTGAATGATTGCACTGGAAACGCGAAACACAAAATGACAGCTCACCAGTCTCAGCGGCTTTTCCTCGAGCATTTTTCACGCAGGCTATTGGTTGCACACGGCAAAGACAGCACGTTTCATTGTGAAGCGCACCCAAGCTCAAAGTTGCTTGCTCAAGAGGTTCGCAAGGTCATTGGAACTAACGGTGGTGTTTTGCCATCGTCCATGTCCCATGGCTGCACCGAATGCACTCATGTAAAGCGTTATCGTTCGGATTTGATACAAGAAGGAGCTGTTTTGGGCAGTAACACCGGGGTGGCGAGTTTGACTGATCCTGAAGCAGTGGGGGATCAAGTGAGCTTTTCTGCCCGGAGTGGTGCACATACTAACGCGTTCCTTGGCAGACGGATGCTGCCAATCCAGAACCTCTTCCTGCAAACCTTCCGGAATTTCTGCCGCAGCTGCAAGCACCCCCTGCTGGCGAACCTCGTGGATATATTCGGCTCGCTGTCATGGATGGAAAGGGAATTAAACATAAGGCGAGTTTATAAAATTCCGAGAGAGATACCATGCGAGCTGATGGAACTGCAGAAGTGTGCACTAGATGAATGCAAGCTGCCACTTTACAACTACAAGAATGGAAGATTCTGCGAAACTCATCTGGATCTTCGCGAAAAGTGCGGAATTATTCCGTGTGGACTGCCTGTTCGACATCCTGGAGCTCTGACATGCGCGACACAAGCACACATGGAGTGGCACAAACAGTATGAAAACCGTTTCACCCGTTTGACCTTCTCTGGTGTACGACGTGTTATCCGTCGCCAGCAGGAAGTGTCCGAGGGTTCTGGGCCGGGGATTCATGGTCCAACACTCCAAGTGCAGCTTCAGTCATTGGGCGACACACCGGGAGAACAAGTGGTTCACACATTCAAAGCCAAGTCAATATATTGCCTCCAGACTGTGCAATGGGCATGTGGAGTCCCTATAGGATGGGGCAAGTGCTATCGTTCCGAAAGCGCACCACATGTTCTCCAGATTCTCAACAACATTTGGGCCGACTACCCACATTTCAGACCCAGCTATATAGCTTATGACAACGCCTGCGACCTCCTCCGACATATTGTTCATCAGAATTCGGATGACATCTGGCTTGCAACCACCAAGTTCATTGTGGATGCTTGGCACTATATTGGCCACAAGGCCACGGATGTTTTGTGTCGTACCCGGTGCAATCCTGCTCCGATGGATGGCTCACAACCCGATTTGGTGCTTACCATGCAGGATGCAAATGGCAAAGTGCATCAAACACGGGCGTTCAACACAGAAACTGCTGAACAGTTCAATTCCTGGTTGAATGGCTTCGAGTCTCAACTCAGGCAGATGTCGGATGTGAACTACGATTTTTTTCGTTCATGTTTTGATGCTGATTTACAGTGAAAACATGGAAGCAAAGATCCGCTCCAAGGAGATGGAGCTAACAGATGAATTTTGGGACAGAGTTGGTGGATTGGATGGTGCTGCTTGATACAAGTTATTTTCCAATGACTAGTTTCGGGACAACTTTTCGTATGAGACTTGTATTTTCCACCGGTTATTAGCAGGGGTCAATGGTTTTCTATGGAAATCAATAAGGCCCAATGGCTATCATTAGCAAAAAGGAAGGTTGGAGCTGACAAAGGCCAACGGGAACCAATGGTTTCCAACAGATGCCAATGGATTCCGAGGGATATCACTGGTGAAGTGGGGAAATAAACTGGTGATTGCCAACGAAAGTCAGCGGCCTTCAATGAATACCAATGAAATCTGAAGGATATCACTGGCAAAGAGGGAGATTGAAGGTGACAAATGCCAACGAAAGTCAATGGCCTTCAAGGGATGCCAATGGAATCTGAGGGATATTGCTGGCAAAGCGGGGTATTGAAGCTGGTGAATGCCAGCGGAAGTCAATGGGCTTCAAGAGATGCCAATGGAATCTGATGGATATCATGAGAGGAGAAGAGATTGAAGCTGGTGAATGCCAACAGAAGTCGATGGTTTTCGCTAGATGTCAATGGATATCACCGGTAAACCACAGGTAATGTGCTGGCGAAAGCTGATGGTGTACGGCGACATCCAGTGGTTTTCACTAAAACTCACTGGAAGCGAAGGAAAATAAAGTTGTATTCCAGGACTGAGACGTTTGTTGGTATACAAAGATATAGTAACAACCAGTAAGAACCAATGAAAATCAGTGACTTTCGGGGCTATGACGGGCCGTTTGTAACATTTTAAAAAAAAAACTGGGAGGTTGAAAAAAAAAAACTGGGAGCTCAAAAAAAAAAAAATTGAGAGGTCTGAAAAAGAAAAACTGAGGTCAAATCAGGGAATCTCTTCAGACTGGCTCCCTAAGGTCTAGATAGATGTCCCCATGAGTGCAGTTGCTGATTTGGAAGCTGAATTTGGTGTTTTAAGATGCTCCAAAGTGCCCCAAAGTTATCTCGGCACACCGGCATAGCATGCACAGCCGCTGGATTGTTCCAGGACGGAAGTTCCCGCTCTCGGCTGCTTTCAGATCATGATTCAAATGTGCTTACACTATGTAACAAGTTAAATGCAAGCTAGTTAATATTGTAGGGAAAAAAATCCAAGTGGTAATGAATCATGCTAATTCGGCCATTTAAAATTTCTTGAGGGTCAAAGACAAATAACTTAAACTGATCAATATCTGGAGCCATTTTCAAGCAAGATTCTATCTAACATAGTCAGAGCTCTCTGTTTCTCTTCAAAATCACCCTTCTCATTATCCTTAATCTGTATGTGTGCAATAGGTTGCAGATCAGTCTGGGTGAACCATTGCAGACATATATGGAAATATGTGGCTGTGTATTATAACACCAAGCTGACCACAACAGTTGAGGCCTGATTTGTACAAGAGGTGATTGATCGACAGATCTTGGCATCCGTTCCCATGGGGGGAGGGGGTACCAAATAAGGCAATGGTGACTAAGCGGCAGAGAGAGCCGAGAACGACGTTCAGAGTCTGCACGAAGGACATCTCACGGAACCGATTTAAGACACCATAATATGCTTTGGCCTTGCTCACCTTTCCCTGAATATTTTAGAGATAAGACCTCGAGATGGCCAGTATTTTCAGAATTGAGGAAGGTATTCCGAACTGATCGGTGCTTGGTTGACGTAGCCAGATCAAAGGACGATATCGGCTGATCACTCACCTCTTGGATTTGTAAGTAATGTCAGTCTGAAAGCAGCCGAGAGCGGGAACTTCCGTCCTGGAACAATCCGGCGACTGTGCATGCTATGCCGGTGTGCCGAGATAACTTTGGGGCACTTTGGAGCATCTTAAAACACCAAATTCAGCTTCCAATCAGCAACTGCACTCATGGGGACATCTATCTAGACCTTAGGGAGCCAGTCTGAAGGGATTCCCTGATTTGACCTCAGTTTTTTTTTTCAGACCTCTCAATTTTTTTTTTTTTTTGAGCTCCCAGTTTTTTTTTTCAACCTCCCAGTTTTTTTTTTTTAATGTGACGAACGGCCCGTCATACGGGGCGGCTTCACATCCAGTGAAATGCATTGGCTTTTGAGAAAAATTGATGAATACCAGTGGTAAAACATTGCGACAAGGGAGAATGAGTAATGCATTGAATGAGCGCTGATATCCATTGGCGCACAGTGGGGGTCATTGAGGGCCGATGTTGAGCAGAAGCGTTCACATCAGCCAACGGCGGCCGATGCGGGCCATCGGCCCGCATCGGCATGTGCACTCCGGGCATATTACTGCACTTCATCACTTCCGCTTGGTTCGGCACTTTGTTCGGCGTTGGGTTCAACATCTGATCCGAACATCTCAATGGCGGACTTTCAACGGCTGTTGACTGAATCCAAAGTGTATCGGCTCTCTTTCACCCGCGATGGAGAAGTCACCGAGCTCCACCGGCGGCGCTAGAGTCTTTGCGTTGACGACTGGGACGAACACCGCTGTATTGGGCGCACCAGTGAAAAGAAAGCTGGCACACGCGTTCCAATCGTTGGATACAGTTACCGACGCAACACCGGGATCTCCAAGTAAAGAACCGGCCGCGCAGTTTGTGTCCATTCCGATCTCTTTCAATTTGGTCTCAAGCATGTCATCTAGTGCCACGCATTCACCGCTGCTTTCAACAACGGAAGACCTATTGTCGAGCCCGTCGTTCCATGCGCGATTAGCCACGTTCGGGCTCGCCACATACGCCAACAAGCCGCCGCAGCCCGACGCCGTCGCCGCTTCCAGGTGTGGCTGGACTAACAATGGTTGGGACCGCCTAAAGTGCGGTCTGTGCAAAGTATCGTGGCGAGTCGTCGTGGGGTGGGATGACATGGAGAAGCACGAGAGGAATGCGCTGGAGGAAAAGCAACGTGCGGCCCTTGTGGAGGCGCATAAGGATGACTGTCCGTGGAAAGTGCGCCAGTGTGATGGTGCGTTGTCTCGATTATGTTCTGCAGGTTGTCTCACTGTTGCAGCATCCATATATCACGTCCCACTGCAGGCTCCCGAGGCCATGATCTGCGAGGTAGAAACCAGCGCGGCGCGTCTGGATCCTTACATGCAGCAGGTCGAGGTTAAACATCCTCTGGTTTGTCCTGTCTTGTATTGATACATTTCTCTATTCCAACCTGCGCTTGTAGACCGCCAACCAGTTCGGGTCTCTATTGTCCACCATCTCGCCAGGCCTGTCCGAGACCGCGGTGCTAACGGCACTCTTTGGTTGGGCACCCGCGCTTACAACGCTCTCGTCACACAACGCTCAGTCGTTCCCCGCATCCCTCGTCAGAGAGCGTGAGAGCACCGCCAGATCGCTAGTGGAATGTTCCCTGTGCCATGTACGTTCTCATTTTCTTCGTTCACATCGATGCTTACGGGCTTAAATAATTAGCGCCGCGTCGGCCTATGGGTGTTCGCGCCAACACCTTCTCTTCGTGTCGGCCCTGGTAGACAATTAACCACCGAAGAGCGGCACTTTGACTTGTTAAAGGAGCATCGCTCTTTTTGTCCATATCGTGTGCAGTCGACGATCATCCCAAGTTTCTCCGAGTCTACTGTGGAGGAGTCCTCCCGTTCCGCGGCGTGGAGCGACACTACCAACTCGGTCGGAGGAAACGTCTTAGTGGAGGGCTGGCAGGCAGTATTGGAGGTTTTGCAATATGGGCTGGGCGAGAAGCAGCGGAAGCGGGAGGCAGTGGTGCAGAAGCAGCTCTCTCAACCACCTGGGGCTGTGGGCGGCGGCGGGATGGAGGTGGATGACTATGGCGAGAGTAGGGAGAGCGACAATGCCAATGCGGACTTGGGAAACGAGGAGCTGCCGCAGAAATGTGTTCATGCACCATGCACACCGGCTTTCGGTGAGTTCACTGACAACTTCGAGCCAATGGAGCTTGGCGACGTGCCAATTGGACTCGAAGGTCGTGCAATCACCGTGATCCCTCCTTTAGCCCCTCTGTCCGACATCCAGCAGCCTACGACCAGCTTAAGGACATTAAAGTCTTTGAGCTTGTTTCCGCCCACAGAATCACATTGCTCCCCTCGGATGGTGAACCCTACTGTGGTCCCACAGCTGATCTTGGAACCTACTGCCAAGGTGGACACCGAAATGGTTGTAGAACACCTTGGTGGCCAAGACCTACAAGGAGCTGTCGGACAGTGTTGCAAGGAGGTAGGGAAATTTTTTGAGGTACCGGCAGCAGACATGGCTGCAAGGTTGTGCTCCCCGCTTGACACAGCTACTGGGAACCTTCTTTCGCCCACTGTGTCAGACCCCATTTCAACAGCGCTGTTCCCGCGGTCGGACGAGGGATCTCCCTCCCCTCCACCCGACCTTGATGCTGCAAGTCCAGTTACTCAGAATAACCGGTCGCCTCGGCCTCCGCAGGAGGTGCTACCTGAATCTCAGACGAGGGCACATGATGACCCACGGCGCCGTTCTCCTCCAGCCGATCCCTCCCTTCCAGTGTTCGGCAGCAATCTCAAGAAGCCGCGGACCGACAGGGGACCACCTAACAAGCCCCAAAACCGTAGATGCGCGCGTTGCCTGGCCGCAAAATGCGTCAAAATGAATATATGCCGAGGGAGGCGTCGCCGTGCAAATTGTGCGTGTACTGGGCCAGAGCACGATGCTGTTGTGAGCCCGGGTAAACATATGCGTACGACCGATAGGCAGGAGCGCAGATGCGCGCGCTGCGTGGCTGCAAAATGCACCAAGGTGAATGAATGCAAAGGAAGAGGCCGTCTCACAGATTGTACGTGTGTTGACCCAGAGCACGATGCTACTGTGTCCCGGATTGAACATATCCGCACGAACCGTACGCATTCGGATTATCCTCCAGCCGACCCCTCCCCTCCGCTTTTTGGCAAAAATCCCAAGCCACAGACCGACGCGGGACCATCTAACGATCCGCAGCGCAGATGTGCGCGTTGCGTAGCTGCAAGATGCATCAAGGCGGATGGATGCAAAGGGAGAGCCCGTCGTGCAGATTGTACGTGTGTTGGGCCAGAACACGATGCCCTGGGTGAACAAATCCGCACGACCAGCCGTAAGGAGCGCAGATGCGCGCGTTGTGTCGTTGCACAATGCACGTTGATGGATACCTGCTTGGGAAGAGGTGGCCGCAAGTATTGTGGATGTATGGATACAGCGCACGATGCTGCTGTGGGTAAAATGTGTCCGAAGAGAGAGAATCGATTGACGGCACGAGCAGAAGTCAGCGTAGTAGATCAGTAAATACGCAAATAGAATGCACGAACAATCAAAGTCGCCGTCTGATTCTCCGTTGTCTAACTCCAACTCTATTCAAACGTATAAGACCGATTCCCGCTCTTCAATTCACTATGCGCACGGCGGCGCAGAGCATCGGTTCATGTGTCGACCCGTCCATCGCCTCAAATTGTTCACATAGAACAGATAGCTGGAACCGTATCTTTGCCTTGATTCTGCTTAACACGGTTGTCCCCTCCGTTCGGTAGGTCGTTGAGGAGGTTCGGCACGGCGGAAGAGTCGAACGCCTCGACCTCCCCTTCTCTGGGTTTCTCCGTCTCCGGCTCCGTTTTGGATATTTTCTTTTTGGGAGTCACCGAACTTGCTGGGGCCAGGAAGGTAGAGTCTCCATCTCCGTCCGCCCTGGTATCGGTCTTGGCACGTTTCCGTTTCTTCTACTGTGCCTGCCGACGAAGATCGAGTTCTACGATGACCTCGGGCTGCATCGTCGTCCGCTAGGCAGCGGGGACGTAAGAGACCTCGACTTGCATGCCGTGTGCTGGTTCGATGACTTCAAGTTTTTGTGGTGAGCGATCAGCAGCGTCTTGGTGGTCTTCCCATCGACCTGTAAAATCAAATGAGATCAAAACGGCGGGAAATATGCACAGCGGGGAACGCACCACGGCATGGAAGGAACGCGATGTATGCGCGATCACTTTTTAGAAGCGCGAGCAAGTCGATCAGCGAAGGATGAATGGAGTACGGTGCCTCCTGGTCCGCCAGGCCCATGGACCGAACAGAGAGCTGATCGAGGCAGCCAGAGTACCGTCGGCGCTTTTGGGGCGAAGGAGCCCTCGAACAGAGCGGATTTTTTATTAGCAAGCGTCGACGTTTCGGGGACTAGGTCGGTCGAGTTATCGGGCATATTATACGACTCTTGAACATAAGCCACCGACGGCGACGGCGACAACTTCATCCGCTTTAGGGACGACGAGTAGCGTGGGAGCTCATGCCTTCTCCGCCTTGGACAAATAACCTTGCACACACATATGAATCTTCTTGACTGGGGAAAGCTCCTTCGCGGTGCCGGACGACGGGTAGCACGGGCTGGAACAATTACAACGGTGCTGCCGTATTTATCGGCGGGCGCTCCGCCAGCTGGAATAAGTGGCTCGCAAGGACGTATCTGAAAGCGGCAGGTAAGCCTCGGACGAAAGAAAAGCTTGGGAAGAGAAAACGCACGTTTACCTGCTGTTCTCGTCCTCTGCGTTGGTGGGGCTCGTCCCGCCACGCATAGTCGAAGCTGTACACCCTACGCTGCAGCGTCTGGCTCACGAGCGGCGTCTCTGCGGCAGCGACGAGCACGCCTTTGTTCCACTTGCGCGCAAGGGTGTCCCAGCCGCCGCTTCCCATCTCAGCTTCGAGCCATACATCTCCGTATCGTACGTGCGCGGGGCCGTCTCCTAGGAGCGCGCCGTATCTGCGCCTGTCGGCTCGGAGGGAGTGTCGCGCGGGGAAAGGAGAGCAGGAGTGGGGCGACTAGGACTGGGCGTGCGAGACGGCTCAGTCGAGAAGGGCGTTGTGCGGGAATGATTTTGACCAGTACGCTTGCTTGAACTGTAAAGATCGTAGTGCCTTGCTGAGTGTCGCGCTCTCTAGGTCTGCGCAATGAACCGCCGCTCCAACCAAACCGTGGCAAGAGCGACAAAGGGCACGGGCGCAGCGGCTACTGGCCGAGACAGGTGACCGTCGCTGCTTGACCTTCATGGTTGCTTTGCATTCGGTTTCGGAATTTCATGTAGTAAACTTTCCGGAATTATCTTTGCCTCGGAATTTTTCTATTTCACTTGATGAGTCTTTTGGGTTCAGAGCCTTTACGGAGGACACAGAATCCGAACTGCAGTTACTAGATTATTGTGATCCTCCGGAGGGCCGGCAGAGTGTGCTCGCGTAGTCCAAGATTGACCTTACACGGCCAAACAATTGTTTGCCTTTTTTGGTCTTCGTGCTCGTGCCATTCGCGCAGCCAGGGCTTATGAGCCCATGGAACCCGCTGGACAACCTACAGAAGTCCCGCACCAGAACGGAGCCCCCGCTACCGAACTACAGCCCGACGTAGAGAAGCCGGACAAAGCTGGGTCAAACCCAAGCGTAAATGGCGTGTCTTCAGACGAGGATGATACGGAAAGCGAAGGTTCGGAGAGCGGGGAAGAGGATGACGATGAAGAAGAAGACGACGAGGAGGACGACGACGAAGAGCCAGCATTGAAATACGAACGAATTGGCGGCTCCTTTTCTGACCTGCTCAAGAAAGATTCTGCTTCGGCGCTGTGTATTTCCAAGTCTCGAATGGTTCCTCATTTTCTCTGCGGGCTTGACTGGATTCTAATTGCGACTCAAGGCTTTGGGCACGCACGGCGGCATTGTACACATCCTCGATTTGAGCGGCACCAGAATCAAGTCGTATAAACCGCACATGGCCTCCGTAATAGACATTGCGATGGACGAGACTGCGGAATACGTCGCGACGGCTTCGCTCGACGGTGAGTAGCCTAATTTCTTTGCCTCATCTAATTGAAGCTTCCCCGCTTAGGACAGGTCGTCATTCATTCTCAATCGGAATCGTACGCATTTGACCTCAAACGTCCGATGCGGAGTATCGCGTTGGAGCCCAACTTCGCCAAGCGCACAACCCGCGCGTTCATATGTGGTGGTATGGCCGGCAATCTCATCATGTACGAGAAAGGATGGCTGGGACACAAGGACACCGTCCTGCACCAGGGCGAGGGGCCCATCTGGCAGATACGGTGGCGAGGGCGACTCATTGCCTGGGCCAATGATCTAGTGCGTACTCTGACGACTTGGCTGCTGTTCCGCTTTAACGTCGTCCAACAGGGCGTTAAAATCTACGACACTGTCTCGCAAACGCGCATCACTTTCATCGACAGAGCAGAGAATAGCCCGCGTGCCGATCTCTTCAAGTGCACGCTCAACTGGCAAGACGATTCGACGTTACTAATAGCATGGGCCGACCAAATCAAGGTCGCGCGCGTCCGTGCGCGACCGCGCACCAACACCTCAGCTGCATCGGCCAACCTCCCTCCCCTCCTCGCCGAAATCACCCTGGTCCTCAAGGTCGACTGCATGATTGCAGGCCTCGTCCCCCACCCGACCGCTTCCACCCCGTCCGACCCTTCCCCACTAACCTGTTTCCTCATCCTTGCGTACACTCCACCGGATACCTCCTTCCTCGACGAGATGACCGACGACCGCGCGAAACAAGCGCGCAAACTCGCGGAGCGCCCGGAGCTGCGCATCATCTCTCCGGGCGGGGCGGAGCTCGCGGCTGACGCGATAAGCCTCACGGACTTCCAGTCCTGGGGCTGCAACGACTACGTGCTCGTAGCAGTAGGTGGGGACGTCGCGGTGCCAGATGACAATCGCTGCTACGTCGTGCTAAGCCCACGGGACGTCGTCATTGTGAAGCGGCGGGATCGGAGAGACCACATCGCGTGGCTCGTCGAGCGGAAGCGGTTCGAGGAAGCGCTGTCGGAAGTAGAGCGGTTGGAGGCAGACGGGCGCGGCGACGATGGCGAAGATGCGGTCAGCGCCATCGAGATCGGCCAGCGATATATCCAGCATCTCGTGAACGACGGTAAGTCACCATAATCTGACATGCATTCGTCTAAGTTGCTGTAGGGGAATACGTCAACGCTGCCCGACTAACTCCCAAAGTTTGCGGGAACGATGCAAAGCGGTGGGAAAAATGGATATTCCTGTTTCAGCAGCAAAAGCAGCTGCAGGTTCGATTCTTTGCCAATCTGAATCGCTTGATTCTGATATCTTTCGAGGCTATCATCCCGTTCGTTCCGACCGAATCACCTCGGTTAGACCATCTCGTCTACGAGATGATACTCGCGCACTTCCTCGCGCATGACAGAAAGGCAGGTGAACATTTCTATTTCGAAAGGCCGTCTCTTACCACAACTGGCAGTCTCTGCTCCAAACCGTGAAAGAATGGCCGAAGGATATATACGACATCTCCGCGGTTATCGTCGCCGTGCTCGGAGACCTCGACCGAAGCGCTTCTTCCTCCAACTTGGCCGCTTCGGCCCCGTCGGACTCTGTGATCCTCATGGAATGTCTCGCTGAACTGTAAGATTATGCATACCTCTTCTTTGAGTCTGTTCCGATGTCTCCTCAGCTACATCGCAAATCGTCAGCCTGGCAAGGCCCTGACATATTTCCTTCGCCTGCGGCGACCGAACGTGTTCGATCTCATCCGGGACAACAACTTGTTCACGGATGTGCAGGACCAGGCGCTGCTGCTCGTCGAATTCGACCATGAGCTGATGGAGAAACGCAAGCAGGAGGGGCAGCCCCCGGAGAAGAGCCAGGCGATAGCGCTGCTTGTAGATCACATCCACTCGATACCCGTGAGCACGTTTCCTTTCAGCTTGGGTTTACGGGGTAGCTGAATTGCAGGTAGGTCGGACGTGTAGTGCAGCAGCTGCAGAGCCGGGATTACTTCCTCTTTCTGTATCTGGATGCGTTGATGGACAAAGAACCTCACATGGTGTCGCCGTTCGCCGACCTACAGGTACGATTCGCCTCCCTTTCTTATCCATTCCTCATCCATTTCTTTGCTAAAGGTCAAACTATACGCCGAGTTTGCCGCTTCCCGCCTCATCGACTTCTTACGAGCCAGCAACGACTACAATCTCGAAAACGTATGTCGCAATACTCTATGTCAGAGCTTCACTAATAATATTTGCTTAGGCATACAAGGTCTGCGACGAACGAAGCCTTGTTCCGGAGATGGTATTCCTGCTGGGCCGTATGGGGAACAACAAGCAGGCATTGACGCTCATCATCGAGAGGCTGGGGGATGTCAATCGGGTATGGCTCAGCATGTGTTTTTCTTGAATTGTGTTCACACAAATTTCTGGCAGGCCATCGACTTCGCGAAAGAGCAAAACGACGACGATCTATGGGAAGATCTTTTGAAATACTCGGAGACTCGACCTGGTGCGTTCGCCCCCTTTCAATGGCTTTCAAAGAGCTCACCCGCTATCCAACGACAGCTTTCATCCGTGGACTGCTTGAAAATGTGGGGTCGGAAATCAGCCCATTGCGTCTCATTCGCCGTATCAAGAATGGGCTGGAGATTGACGGCCTCAAAGAAGCCCTCATCAAGATCCTGCAAGACTTCCACTTGCAGATATCGCTGCTTGAGGGGTGCCAGACGATATTGAACGGAGATAGCTCGGATTTCGCGCGGAAACTGCACAAGGACCAGACAGCCGGCTTCTTCCTCACAGGTTCGTCTTCTCTTCTTTTTATCGTCCAGGTTTAATACCTTTTATAGCCAAAGTAACGTGCCCGATATGTTCGCGTTCGCTCCAAGAAACACCGCAAGGCCTGGTTATTCTGTTCCTGTGTCGGCACGTTGTCCACGCGGCATGTACAAGCGGTGGAGACCACCTTCCCGAACAGCCTGACCCTGCTCTGCGCAGCGTCGGCATGACGGACGTCGTGGCGCGCGGTCTCAGCGGGAAGATCGCTTTGTGAGTTCCGCCACGGCTACTCTGCTTGACACTGACTTTCGTGGTTTTCTCTAGCGAATCCATCGTTCGTGCTCGGCTAGACCATGGTTGCCCTGTTTGCCATAAGCAGAGTGAAGGGTCTCGGACTTGAGAATATATGGACAGACACGCATGTAACCCGCAATCTTCGTACTCACTCTCCTTTGGATTCAATGTATTAATATTCCGGGCATTCCACTCGACGTTCCCTTGGGCGCTGACTTCATCTGAAATCTTCACTTCTGCCGCAGAGATCCTGTAGCCAGTTTGGGGAAAGAACCATGGATGCGCTGGACTATGACTGTTTTTTTCGGTATTTATCCACACTTTGAACATCAGGCATGTGGTTTGGCGGCTTTCCAGGTATTACGCTGTGGTTTTGGGTCAGTTGAGGGGGCAACTTTGAGGTTTGCGTGCCAACTGTCAAGTCTTAAGTCTCAGCTTTTGACAGCCCGGATCAATCCGTGATGTCGCATCAAATCCGTACCACATCGCATCAATCCCGCCTTCAGAAGTATTGTAGATGACCTTCCAGTGACAATGAATTGGTGAAAATAATCTCAAAGATAGTACCCATCATCAAGTCCAAAATAATAAATTTAGAGTATATAACAATGTCAATTTTGTGCATTGATCAGTATAGGGCTGGGACTGGCGAAGGTGGGATCGCTGTGTGGTGATACGGGGATATCAGTCTCAGGGAATTATCAATAGATATCTTGAAATATTTTTGAGATTTAACGGTGAATAAAGAGAACAACTGCGTGCTCACTGTGTGCGACAGCGGGCGGGGCTTGATGAGTGGTGACGAGAAGTGATGGCGTAGCCGATGCGTTGATCGTGCGATGAGCAGCGGTGTGATGGGGATGTCAGCACATGGTGGTATTGCGAGATTTCCAAATACGGTTGCGGAAAAGTTGGCCGGAAGTTGGAACCTGAAAGTTGGAATCAAAGAATTCTTTGGAGTTGGAACTTGAATTCAGACCAGGTGAGAAGTTGAGACAGAATTTATACCGATAAAAAACCTCATGGACGCTGTGTATCTAGCAAGTCTAGGATGCCATTCATAACATGAATAGCGGGTCCGTCACCCGGCAACTCAACTGACTCGACCCCAACCAAAGATCGTTGACTTTTTGTGGAGTTGATTCCAAATCGGGACGGTGATTGAAGAATTCACCATCACTGGATTATGCTGAGCGCGCCGATGTTCGGTTCGACATTCAAGATTTATGGCTCCTTTGTTCAAACGCTGTGTCTGACTTTCGGCATGTAGCAAAGCCTGTCAACGTCTCTGACCCGGGTCCGGTTGGCAGCACCGACTAAATGTGACTCGAGACAGTATCCTTAAATATTCAATTCAGCTTGCTCTGACACTACCCGTTGCAATTGAATTCCAGCAATCATTTCTCCGAAAATGCGCATCGCAGTTGTAGGCTGCTCGCATGGCGGGCTTGACACCATATACAAAACTATTCACCGCGTCGATGCGGATACCAAGAAAAGCGGCGAGCTTCCTGTCGAGCTCCTGCTTTGTTGTGGGGATTTTCAGGTATGTCTTGCGGTAATCCTTCAGGATTTGGTTCAATGGGTCTGCTTCAGGCTTTACGTTGCAACGCAGATCTTTACACAATGAAGGCGCCGACGAAATTCCGCCTCCTTCGGGACTTCCACAATTATTATGCTGGACGTAAAAAAGCCCCGATACTCACCATTGTTGTGGGTGGGAACCACGAAGCTATGGGGCACATGTGGGAATGGTCAGTCGCGATTTTGAGTATCGTGCATTCTGTTAAGGAACTCCTTAGCTTCCATGGTGGGTGGCTTGCCCCCAATATTTATTTTCTTGGATACGCGGGGTGCATTCTCGTGGATGGGTGGTTGCGCGTTGCCGGCTCCAGTGGAATTCACAAGGCAGAAAATTATAAAGCAGGTACGCTCCGTTCACTTCGAGATAAGAACGTGTCTCAACATTGCTAGGCCATTTCGAACGACTTCCATACATTCCCTCCACCTTGGTATCGGCCTATCATACGCGCCAATATGGTGTTGAACGTCTGATGAATGTGTGTTGCAATGATCGCAGTTGGCTGTATCCTAACAAGTGACATGGACAGCTAAACAACAACGGTCCCAAAGTAGATATTTTTATGTCCCACGACTGGCCACTGGGGATCGAACGCTATGGGGACACTCAAGCCCTCCTTCGTGAAAAGCCACAGTTCGAAAATTCAGTCAGTCCGCCGTAGTCGTTCGTATCCCTAACTAATTCAGGATCATCCCTAAACGATAGATTCGAAGCAACACTTTGGGATCCCGTCCGCTCGAATCGCTCCTGAAGACCCTCAAGCCGACACAATGGTGTTCTGGCCACATGCATGTGCGCTTCACAGCCGAAGTCCGGCACGACAAGGGGAAATCAGGTGGATCTGAGTGCACCAAATTTCTCGCTTTAAGCAAGCCAGGCGAGGGGAGAGCTTTCCTGGAGGTGCGATAGTTTCAATTTGTGGAACAAAAACTGACTTGAATTCAGGTGATTGAAATTCCGACGCCCGAGGCTCACCAGCCAGCTAAGGGTGTCCGTCACCACACACCTAGATTGTTCTTCGATCCCCATTGGCTCGCGATCGTTCGGGCTTTCGCCCCGTTTATGCCCCTGCAGGCGAAGGCGATGCCCTTGCCCGGTGCCACTCAAGTCACTGCGTTGATTGCAGAGGCTTTTGCGTGGGTACAGCAGAACATTGGAGACAATGGCATGAAGGCGATCCAGGACGTGCAGATCTTTACACAGACCGCACCCCCGACCCGCAGCTTCTCTGGGGAGGAGGACACCGACACCACTCGTGCGTAGTTGGCCTGACATTGACGCGAAATTTGCTGAAAATATCACAGCGAGATCGTACTCAAATCCGCAGACTCAGGCGTTTTGTGATATGCTTGGAATCGCGAACCAGATTGATTAGAAGCTCTCCGTCGTGAATTGAATCCATTAATTAGCTTTGAAACTTGGGTTATACCAAGGGAAATTGTCATGGTTCTCCCAGCTAGCATATCTCTCATGTCAGGATAAGTATCCCGGAATATTTGAAGATCGCCTTTTGGGCATTGAATAGGTATACACATGCATGAGCATTGAGCACAGTATCATCTCCACACCCTGCAATCTAAAATGTTCACGTTGCGTTTCCATGTCTCCCTCCTCCTGAACGAGTCTTTCGTTCCAACAGACAATTCCCACGGTTGGATTTTCTTACTGCTCTCTTGTCGGTAAAAGTTTTCGCCTTACTACAACCCACCCTATGCTCACGTTCGGCGCTTCTATAAATTCTGACCGGTAGATACCGATCACTTGATGTTCTCACAACTCTGTCTTACATGGCTTCGATTCGAACAGCCCGCGGGAACAGAGAGATGGAGGCAGTGAGGAAAGCTGTATCGTAGAGTTCGAGAATAATCACACAAACACCAATCATGGACTCAGATGGATCCAGATTTTTTTGTTATGGATCCAGTATTCGGGAGGAGGATATACATTTCAGTCTGGTACTGCCACATTAATATTGTAGAATCTAGATCCGCGGTCGCCAGTCTCCGGGCAGTCATCTTCAAAGTATGTGCGGGTGGAAATGGTTATGCCGCGCGAGTCTGACGGGACACTCGTGGGCTGCGGGACTTCCGCATAACCGTCGATATACATTCTTCAACCTTCGGGGGCCGGAGAAATAGGTATCGAAACCAACTCCCGGCCGCCCGAAGTATTCTGGCTATTTTCGGCGTGTATGAAGCTGTTGAAGACAGATAATCAAGATCGTCGCAACATGACGGATGATCTTCAGCTATGCCTTTGGTCGATGATCAGCTGTGAAAGGCACGTATAGCACTGAAACAAGGCACTGTTATGACCTGGCGGGAAGTAGAGCTGGCGAAGCACGAACTAGCATCTGTCTGAGAGTGGTTAAAGCGGAGCGGACTGTTCGGTGTCGCAAGACCACGGCAATTCCAAAGGATTCCGGCATTTCTAGCTGTGGCAACAGATTGTTGTTCTGTTCACCGGACAACTGGTATATATACTGTATGATTTTGCCTCCAAGTCCCCTCCATCGCGAGAGAACCAGAATGGGTCGCTGGACTGAACATGAAGAGGTAAGACATGGATTCGGATGATGCAGTTCAATTTCAAACCATGTCTTTAGGACTTCAGCAGACTTCCAGAAGGCATCAGGCGTATAGGCTACGATGACCAAACCGCGCGGTACCAATTCTGCGACGTCGATGGAAACCTCTACGTGGGCCCCGCACACGAGGAGTACGGTACATTGACTCTTGCGGATACCCTTCCCAACGTCCGACCCCATGCGTTTGCGTCTGCTGGTGCGTGAGCCCAGCCGCTAGACAGTGTTCCGGTTGAATTGACAGGGAGCCAAAGATGTAGAGCAACGTCCTCTCGATAGTAGCGCAGGATTGACGTTTCAAGAACTAGTCCCCGCACACCTACTCACATCGCCCACTTCTTCGGAGAGAAGTAGCTCTTCTTCTTCGCTTTCACGTCTCCGCTCCGTGCACAACGTGGTCCGCAGCTCCTCGACATTCGTTCGAAAACTGCGCGGTGGTGAAAAATCGTCAAAATCGAAAACGATTTGAAAGACGTTGCCAACGCTGATAACAAGGAACCTGAAGGAGCGTTAACTGTTGAATGATAGATGAATTCTAAATTGTAAATGTACATTACTTATTATTGTGGCCCTGATCTCAACATTCGCGTATGAAATCCCGCTTTCCAAGCTGGAGGTACGACCAAGAACTTGAAACCGAAGAAGAGTCTGTTGGAACCACCGAAATTGCTTTCTCGGTGGCCGCGAGAGTGCTGGGAGTACTAAGGAGCTCTTCTAAGCAGAACGTTGAGCGCATGGGTGCCAAGACTCGAGATGAATCAAAGCTCCAAGTTGAACGTGCTCGTTAAATGCCAGCCGTAGGGTGCTGCCGTTGTGCTCCAGATCCAGTATTCAGTCTACAGATATATGAAGAGGCTCTTCAACGACAAAGAACGACTGCACGAGTGTACATAAGTAGAAGACGCCGCGTCGGGAAGAGGACAATCAGAAATTCGAAGTGTATTCGCAAAGTTACGGGTGTTGTCGGTATGTTGGACGAATTATAACATCATGCGCAACGTGCAGAGGGAGCAGTCAAGATGTGCATGAAAAAGAACCTGAGAGCGAGGTTGATCCATCAATTGTGCGTAGTTTGCTTGATCTTATGAGGGCCTGATCCATCAAATTATCATTTGGGAGAACGAATTCCTGCAACGTTTTTTCGTACTACAGGGACCCAGTACCAGTACTAATTTACAAACCCGTTCTGTGCTATCGCGAACACATACGAAAGGTAAACCAAACCCATCATCTTCTGCGGTCATACCCCCGATCCCGCTCCCTCGAATCCCTCCTACGTTCTCTGGGCGGCGGCGGCGGCGACCTCTCCCTCGAATCCCCGCGCCTCCTCTCGTGCCTTTTGGGCGACGCCGAGCGGGACCTATCCCGGTGGGTCATATTTTGATGCGGCGGTCGTTCACGCTCGCGCTCACGCGCAGCGGGATTGCCATTCATGCGCCGCGGCGGCGACTCGAAGCGGCGAGGGGGTGGCGAGCGTGAGTCACGGTGGCGCGGGGGTGGCGAACGAGAATCCCTGCGACGCGGGGGTGGCGGCGGCGAGCGCGAAGCGCGACGCGGAGGCGAGTCGCGACGGCGCGGGGGTGGAGGAGGCGAACGATTGTCGCGGCGCGGTGGGGGTGGCGAGCGCGAGTCACGGCGACGCGGGGGCGGGGGACATCGAGCGCGAGTCGTCCCTCCCACGGCGCAGTGGAGGTGTCAAGTCCCTGGGCGCACCGCGACGCACGGGTGGGGATAGATCCATCCTGCGCGGGGGCGGCGAGCGACGGCGCGGTGGGGAGTCGTCTCGGCGGCGTGGTGGGGAGCCGTCACGGCGACGAGGCGGGGAATCGTTTCGACGATGGGGCGGAGAGTCACCTCGGCGACGTGGTGGGGAATCATCACGGCGGCGGGGCGACATCGAGTCCATTGCGCGGCGCCTTGGGGGCGTGTGGCTCCGGCGACGGGCGCCACGAGATGATACGGAATCCGAATCTGACGACGAGTCCGAGTCCGAATCGGACGAAGAATCCGAGTCGGACGACGACGAGTCTGAAGACTCCGCATCAAGCATCGCGCGACGCTGCTCCATAATCAGCCTCGGCGCGTTCTTCAAATACTCGCGCATATCTTCTGTGATGGCGCCGAGCCCGATGCTCGTGAAGTAATTGATAGCAAAGCGTGTGTTCTTGGGCACGTCGACAGGGAACATGCCCCCGCACGCGCGCTTGATCTCGGGGTCCTTAAAGCGTTCTGCGACGGTCTTGAGCCCCATGCTCTCCGTCATCTCCGTCATCATAATCTTGACGAAGATACGACTGCTGCTCGTCGTGTCGTCCTCGTTGATCTTGATACACTCGAGGACAAGCCACGAGATCGCGTCACTCGAGAGGAGGTGTCCGAAGAAACGCGCGATGTTCCGCAAGCGGTTGGTCTCGTATCGATGGATGGTGGTGTAGTAGTTTCCAAACGCTTGCTCGAAGCAGTCGGTCCAGACACGGTTGAGCTTGCTGAAGCGCTCGCCGACTAGGCCATAGAAGGTCGAATACGAGCGCTCCTGAGAGCAACACTCGATAACCATGTTGACGAGCTCGATCTGAAAATGATCATTTAATCGTTGATGGAGACAATATTATTCAGATGCAGTTACCTCCTGGCCCTCCTGAAGCTGGACTTTAAGCAGCTTGTGAACGGCTTCCTCGTAGTTGAGGGCATTCATGATGGATAAGTAGATTGTTCGACGGAGATTCACAAGATTCGTCTCCGTCCGATCCTCGATACCTTCCTTTGCGGCGACTAAAATTCATGTCAGTCCAGCGCCAAGACTTGGGTGCTCAAATGCATACCTTCGTCCTCTTCGTCTTCATCGCTCGACTCCTCCGATCCCGACTCTTCGTCATCATCTTCGCCCAGAATTTCGGCTTTGATGGCCTTGTATTTTTCTTCATTCTCGAGGTAATTTGGATCGAATTTAAATATGTCTGCGGGGTCGTCAGTTGCGAAAGGATAACACCAATGCGAGACGCACTCAGTCCTTCCTGGACCTGGAGCTCTTCCTCGAGCTGTAGTTGATGGGTGATTTGGTCCTCCTCCTCGACAAGATCAAGACCCTCGGGCAGGATCGGATTGTCCTTGTACTTGTCCTTACGGACTTGCATGAGGACTTCAATCATATACTGCACACGTTGGCTAATAGATCCCTCGTTAAGAACGGCGCGGAAGCGCTCGAAAACGGTGGCGTTGGCTTTCGGGGAGTTCTCGGCCAGGAAGGCGCCGACCTCGCGCATGAAGCCCACAGCAATTTCGATCGAGTCATCTGTTGGCCGCTCGATGAGAAGAACCAGGATCTGGAGCGCAATGATCTCGTGGGCCACAGACTGGTTGACGAGATGAGCAATGAAGGTCGTGGTGGAATGGCAGACAATCTGCACCCAATGAGCGACCAATCTCGCAACCGGTACACAGAAGACGCACCTTGTCATTTCGTTTGAACGCGCGCCGGAACTGGCTCACCAGCCGCACGAAAATAAGCTCGCCGACCTGGGGGAGTTTGGTATTGATAATGGCCACCAGGGCGGCAAAGACAGGTGTATAAGTCAAACTGGACGCTTGGGCTTTCATGACACTGCGAGCGAAGAGTCCACGACCGCGAATCAGATTCTCAGCGAAGAGCTCCGGGACGACGGCCTTGATATTGACAATGTTGACTCGATTGACGATACCGGTAATGGACTTACGCAGCGCATCCCAAGAAAGACGCTGGTATTCCGGACTAGCCTTGTCGGACGATGCGGCAGCCTGAAGAGCCCGCAAACGAGCGGGCGGCATGTACACACCGCCCGAACGCGAGCTCACGAGCTTGGCAAACTCGGCTTGAGCATCGAACTCGGCGTCTCGTGGTTTGTCCGTTTTCTCGGTTTTCTCGAGCTCCATGGCAGCGACGCGGGCCGCCAGTTGACGCTCCCGCTCCGCACGACGGACAGGGTCAACATCGATCACTTTGGGGACTTCGATGCGTGTTTTGGGTGGAGAACGAGATCGGTGTCGAGTCGACGGCGGCAGCTCATCGTCGGGTGAAACTGACCTATAAAGCATAAACAAAACGCCCACCACATTCAAAGGAAAAAATACCTCTTGCGCTTATGAGGGGCGGAATCTGAGCTCATCGTCGGAGCCGTCGAGTTCGAAAACGCGCGTTGGCCGTGTTTGGCATTGACATTCGCCTCGCTGATCCCCGACCTAATTTTTCCTCAACATGGCCGAGTCGCAAGCCTCGTCGTCGTCGACCCTGTCGTCGGCGTCGTTCTCCGAATTCAATTCTAATGTTCAGACCGCAGCCCTTAACGCGACCCGAAGTGCCGCTGGTTTGCCTGCGGACATCCCATTTCACCGCTCCATGGATCCAGAACTGGCAGAAGACCTCGACGCGTTTTCATCTCGCGTTCTTTCACTCACAAACAATATATTATCGCTGGTTGCGACCGCGGACCCGTCCCAATCAAGTCGACGGAAGGGAAAAGCAAAGTTGCAAACCCAGGACGATGTAATGGACGACTTTCACTCTCTGGTAGTCGACGTTATGGATCAGCTGTTGGAGCGCACGGTGCGCCGTCTAGTTGCCGATACGTTCTTCTTTTGACCTCATACAGGACATATGTCTAGACGAGTTCTTGGGGCGGACCAAGACTCCGCTTGTAGCAATCAACTACGATGCTCCAGGTCTGCGTAAGACCGCGAAAAAAGTAACCCCGAGAGGCCAGCTTGACCCCGCTGTACAACATGCCGCGAATCTCGCGAAACCGCAGCTCGCCTTCAAAAATCCGGTCAAGAACAACGACGAACCGTGGCATCCGACTCTGTCCCACAAGTTCAACGCGCAAGTCCCACTGGGTCACATTTATCGCGATTCTGACGCCGAGACAATAATGTGCGTGCTCGTCCTAATCTCGACTGCAACTCACACCGCCGCAGAAACCACCCATATCGCTACGAAATAACACACATTTCGTACCCCCCGCGAATGTTTGTAACCGCGGACCCGATTCAACCGACATCGTTCGAGTCCACTTCTTTTACATGGGTCTCAACGCCCGACGCACTAGAGTCCATGATGGACGAGCTCCGGCGCGCCCCTGAGATTGCCATCGACCTCGAGCATAACAATTATCGTTCATATGCGGGAATCGTCTGTTTAATGCAAATTAGCACACGGACACAAGACTGGATAGTCGATACCTTGGCATTGCGCGCTGAACTCGCTACTGGCACGTTAAACGAGGTGTTTACGGACCCCAAAATCGTCAAGGTGCTTCACGGCGCGGAGAGCGACATTGTATGGCTACAGCAAGATTTTAATCTGTACATCGTCAACTTGTTCGATACGTTCCACGCCTCAAAGTTGCTGGAATTCCCCCGCCACGGCCTCGCAAACCTACTCGAGATGTATTGCGATTTCATTCCAGACAAGCGGTACCAGCTGGCTGACTGGCGCATACGGTTCGCATCAGAATAGCTTATCCTCCACATACTGACATTTAATAGGCCGCTCCCGGAGGACATGTTGCAATACGCACGCTCCGACACGCACTTCCTTCTCTTCATATACGACAACCTCCGTAACGCCCTCCTCGACCGCGCCGTCTCGCGCGCACAATCCCAATCCCGCTCCCCTTCCCCCCGGCCCGCACGACATTCCCCTCCCAGCGGCACGCCGCCGGAGCAGGCGCTAATACGGCAAGCCCTCGCACGCTCCGAGGAGACCGCCCTACGAACGTACGAGAAGGAGATGTACGATGCAGAGCTGGGGACGGGAAGCGGCGGTTGGGACACCCTTGCGCGCAAGTGGAACAAAGGCGCGCTCGTCGCCGCTGCCGAGACACCATTCGGGAGTCAGACACTGCAGCGTGCTGTGTACCGCTGTGTGCATGCGTGGCGGGATGAGGTCGCCCGCGCTGAAGACGAGAGCACTAGGTAAATATGTTTCCTTCTCCTGAATTTTCTTTCTTTCTTTTTTTCGCTCGAGGCTTACATACCGCTTTCAGATACGTACTACCGAATCACTACTTATTCCAGCTTGCGGAGCGCTCGCCCGCAGATATGGCAGCACTGTTGCAGATGTTCCAGCCCGTGCCGCCCGTCGTCCGGCGCCGCGCGAAAGAACTGTTCGAGACGATTCGTGCGTGTATGCAGGCCCACTTGTCCAAAACGGAGAAGACGGTACCTTCTGCGCCACTCGTTGTTCCCAAGGACGCAAAGATGCAGGTGGATGAAGTAGTTGTCACCACCGCTGCACCTGCGGCCGCCGTCGGTAGTTTATGGTCAAGAGGTGAGGGTTTGTATTTATTACATCCAGCAAAGTCTGAGCATCGACATTCAGTCCCCGAAACGTCGACCCTCGCTGGGAAATCCGCCTTGTTCGGTGCTTCCCTCGCCTCAAAGGCGCCGACGATAGCTTTGGCTGCCTCGACCAGCTCTCTGTTTGGCTCCAAGGGCCTTGCGCATCAGCAGGTACCGCATGCCTTCCCTTTGCTAACCTCCCAGTTCTGATCCACTAAATAGCTTACCTCGCGCTTCCAAGAGGTGGTTGCGCGCATACATCGTGCGTTGGTCACCATCCCCTCCATGCCCGTGGTGTGTTTTGCACTCGTCCTCGTCATCCAGTCAACCTCATTTTTAACAGGTCGAGGGCAAGGTTACTCAGCATACTGATGCCGACTCCTCACCGCAAAACACAGGCGAACCAGCCCACGGCATGCAAGTCGAGGTCCCATACGTGCCCGCCTCACAGCGGACGACCAAGAACGCGGCCGAGGTTATCGTAGACGACTCGATCGTCGTCGTTGGGCAGGCACGGCAGAAGAAACGGAAACGCGCCAAAACCGATACGGGGGTGGATGGAGATGGGGACAGTGCCTCTCCAGCCCCAGCAAATTCTGCGACCCCGAAGAAAAAGAAACTACCCAAAACGGAGTCGGGGGCGGAGACGGAGAAACCCGGGGAAGCGGAGGTCGAGACGTTCGACTTTTCCGCTGTGCCGAATCTCCTCGACGACGTACCGAACGAAGAGGACAACCGCGTTAAGAAGAAGAAGAAGCAGAAGCAAGGGAAAGGTGTGTTCGAGTTATGTATTCTATGCGCACAGTTGGAGCTGACGGGTTGGTAGATAAACCGATGTACGGCGATTTCCCCCGCGCCGCCGAAGGCGCATAGTGAATTAAAAAGCGGGAATCGGTCTCACACGTTTAAGTAGATTTTTAGAGTTGATCTCTGTCCCTGTCTTCGTATCGTCTGGTACCACTCGATATAAGGATTGGATCGGCTCTACCCATCACGTCGTGTGCTCAACCGCTTGGCCTCACGATCCTTGTGAGTGTATGTGAGATCACTTGCATCTCTTTCTTCTGCAGACTCGCAGGTTTGTGCTCGTTCTCAAGATCCCACCAACACGGTCCTGCTACAAAAGACAAATGTAAAATGAGTTTACAAGAGGTTGACAGGAACCATCAATTTAATTGAATATGTTCTCCCGCGGCGCCTTGGCAACGGCGTAACCGTCGTTTCGCTCTCGCAGATCGTCGCAAGGAGTAAAGTCCATCGGCCGAACTCACAAAAACACGCGAGGCCCTCCAACGAGTCAAACCAAAAAAAAAACTATGGGAAGCTTGCTATGGGGACACTCTCCAAAACCTGGGGAAGAAGCCCGTTTGCTCACTCTCTCAAAATCTCACAATTTACAAAGTTCACAGCCAATCCAATGCGATTTTATTTGCTATGTCATTATCAGTACTCAATTATAATTTAACGTATGTACACTATCTACAGAGGTGCGCGGGCGGGGCGGGGGTGGGAGGAGGACGGGACGGGCAGAGCGGCAGGAGGACGAGGTGGACGGAAGGGGGGGAGGAGAAATCGCGAGTTGAGTCGCGGGTTGGTCGGCGCCGGGGCGTCGAGACCGAGGGTGAATGTACGGAGGTGCCGCAGAGCGGGGCGGAAGGGTGCAGGAGGGGGGAGATTATGGTGGTGGGAGGAGAGTGGAGGATACAGGAGAGTGGGCGCGCAGCGTGAAGGGTGGAGTGCGTGTATAGTGTACATACGAATTTTCTTCGCGGTTGAAGGCGGTCTAGTGGATACATCTTACAATTAAATCCCAAGCAGCCGGAAGCGTAAACCGTGAAACATGAAGCGTGGATAGGGATGGCGGCGGGCACCTAAACAATGTCCCACAGATCCTCGAGCGCGCAGCAGAACTACAAAATAGCGGTCAGTGAGGAAGAGTAAACGTTGAGGGGAGCGACGACGTACCTTGCCGCATGCGACACTGGCACTGAGCGCATACTCGCTGATACTGATCTTCTGGTCGACGTATGCATCGGCGAAGTCGTCCCGGCCTCGGGCCATCGCACCGACAAAAACGGCGATAGAGTGATCCTGGGGTAGCGTGGGGAGGAATTGCGAGAGACGCTGTGTTTTAGCGTCGCCGGAGAGGGCTGAGACAGACGTTAGCCTGAGAAGGCGCCACTCGTAACGAACTAAGACGCACTAAGTTTGATGGTGTTCGGAGGGAGATGGTCTATAACCGGGTTTTTGACGACTTTGAGCAGTTTCTCGGGCCCGTTGACGCCTCGGATGCTCAGCTTGTGGAGCAGCTGGACCATGAGACCACTGAAGCGCTTGAACGTGCGGGGGATGCGGACATGGGGGTTGATCTCGATGAGCACGCCTTTGGCAGTATGGATGTAGACCTGCAGCAAGCCGGCCTTGTTCAGCGGCGAGTCGAGGAGAGTGAGGAGACACTATTATAGGAATAAGTATTCGGCCGATCGAAGAGGAAAAAGAAATAGGCGCACCTGGTGAGTGATGTCGGGACGAGCCTCTGCGATGTCGCGGCCTGTTTTCGCAAGGATTCCCTGGTGGTCGTCGCAGTTGAGGAGAGTGTATTTCACCTCGCCCTCGGTGCCGCGCTTGCCCTTACTGGGTCCGCCAGAAATGCGGTACGCTTCAAGGCACGCCTGCTCGAGAATAACGTACAAGCGGCGATGTGGAGACGCTATGCCCATTCGAGGAACATGCGCTTGCACGGGAAGCATGGAGGGATTAGCGGGAATGGACTCCATTTTGATATTTCGAGATGGGAGATTGCGGGTTGGACGGTCAGGAAGAGGAAGCCCCTTTTGGAGAATGGTAATACCCTTCGAATGGGCTTTTTTGTGAGAGGTCGTGGGAGGTGTGACCTCTTCCTCGTCTTCGTCGTCCTCTTCTTCAACGGCGGGTTCCGCGTCTAAGTTGAGGTCGAGGTCGCTTGTCGCATCGTCGTCACCATGAGGCGGGCTCTTCTGGCGACGGCGCTGGAGGGGGCGCTCTCCGGGAGTGGACTTGGGACGAGGCGGAGGGTCTAAACGAAGCTCGGGGTCTGGCGGGGACGAAGACAAAGAACGGCGGCGGCGGCGAGCAGGAATGGGAATGGGGCCGATGGTCATGAAAGTAGAGGTAAAGAGAGAGCAGAGTCCAGACTAATTTCTCATCACTGAAATCAACAATTTTCGGCGGCTCAGGCCGATGCCAAACAAATTCCCACCACGTTCATGATCCCCAAATTTGTTTGTCCAACATACCTTTTTGAGCTCTATCCGAACACGCTCTGATTGTTTTTTGCCGACTCTCTTCTACTGCGGATGCTCCAATTCGACCATCCCTCAAGTTCATCTCTGCAGCCTGTGTAACCACTCGCGGCAAGATCTGGAGTCTAGACTCTAGACGCTCTACTTTCGATTCGGCGGAGTTGGAATACATACCATAAAACATCCTGCCGGCATCGTTCTCAAAGATTCTTCACGCGAACTTTTCAACGGCACGCCCCCGGTCGGCCCTGGACACAGAGGTTCTAATGGATGGGCAAATATACCTCGCCGCCGGCCTCGAATGTGAAGAGAAGAGGTGTCGTCCCCGGGGCACTGGCGCAAACACATTGGTGGTTCTGAAGGGCTTTATTGGGCAAAGGGTATTTGCCCCGACGTTGTAGTACACGCTGGGTGTTCAGAGCCTGTATTGGACAGAGAACGGGACCCATTGGTCACGGTCGGAACACTTCTCTGGACTCCTGAACCATCCACAGCGTGGTTCTGAGGCTAATGTGAGGTGCGATGGAGACAGTGGTGAAATGGGGTATGCATTGGTGTTCGGTGATATCGTGGGGTCGCGGAACTCACGGTGGTGTGCTAGTTGTTAGGACGGCATGAAGTCAGAAATTGAATAAATTGGACCCAGAGGTTTGTTGTGGCCGGGTGCTGAGCGTGTGCTCGCAACTCACTCTCGGTTCTTGGCGATGCAGAGGTTATTTTGGACGCTAGGACGGTTTTACATGAAAGATCTAGGCCGGCATCACGGCGCCAAGGCGCGGTAAGTACAGGCGCCGGGCACTATTGCTGTTGCGTGGTAGCCAGAGGGAGGGCAGCATGTTCAGGAATATCTGTACGTTTGAATTTATCCAAATATCAAGTATGCGGCCCGCCACGGGCACGAGTACCAGGGGAGCTATGGTAGAAGCTTCGTATGTGGAGCGGACAGTGCACGCGGCGCACCGGGCTTCCGAGAGTGTAGGCGAGAGGTGGTGCAGTACCGCATATAACAGCGAGGTTAAGGTGGTACGAGAATCAGAGTTCTGAGACGGTCCAATCTGTACAGTTGGGAGGAAATTTTGCGGTATGCGTACGAGTGCGAGTTCTCGGTGGAGGTAGTAAGGGAAGGCGAGATAAAGCCGAGATAAAGCAATCGAGATGGTGGCGAAACGAGTAGAGGGCAGTGCATGACGGAAACAAAAGTCAGACCAGGGCAGTTGAGAACGGAAAATTCACGAGAGCGCGTGCCGGTGTGATAATGCGGAGGAAAACGGTCGGGGCGAAGTTCGGCGAGCCCGAGAAAGAAAACGAGTGCCTTGTGCACGAAAAGGGCCAAGGCAGCACATGCGTGTATGTGCCTTCGAACGAGGTCTGCAGCGCTGACCCGGGAGCCATGACTGACTTGTACGATTGTGCAGCCGGTACAAGCGGCATGTAGCTCAGGAGCAAGCAATGCGAGTCAGATTGAAGGTGAGTAGTGTCAGATATCGAATCGTCCGAGGCAGCGTATTGACTCGAAGGTTTGGACAGCACCGAGACGTAGAAACTAGAGCTTGGGTGATGTCTTTGGGAAACCTAAGTCGCGTGGCTCATGTCCAGGCAAAACAACGCTATGAGCATGAGCGAGTGACAGTATTAACGTCAAGAGAAACAGGGAGACAAGGGTACGGGTATGCGCGAATGAGTACAGGGACGGGTATGAGCACAGATGGTACGGGTACGGCTTGGGTACGGCACGAGCAAGAGTCGTAGGGGCGCAAGTAAAAGCAAAGGGTGTGGGGATACGACCGAAAAGGGGAGGAGTATGGGCCGAGCGAGAGGCGTGTGAGAGTCGGCGCGAACGCCCGCTATCAATATGAGGCCGCCGCCAGATCAATGAACTAGCGCGGGAGTTTGGAAGTAACCCAAGACGGAGCTGGGGTCAATGTGCGCGATGAAGTGAAGCGGTTCGGCGCGGATGGAATGGAAAACAAGGATCGGCAGGAGAAAAATATGTAGTCACTGAGGCATGGGACCGGTACGAAAAGGACAGGCTGCACAATGAACGAAAGCTGGCTTTTGCGCAGGCGCAAGCTGTACTGTGTGCGAAAATGAAGTTCACGATGATCCCAAAGGCCTCAAAACACCATCCCAGCGCATGGTAGCCAAGAACCTGATGGAGCAGCAGACGCTCGGCCGGTGGTATCTCGGCGCAGACAAACGGCCTTGGAGTTGTGTCGCGCCTTTCTACGAGGCTTCAGTTTTGTTCGACTTACTTGGAACGGCACTCTGTGCGTGTTTATGCGTAGAATAAATGTAATTCAGGGGCATTGAAAGAAGAAGAGCAAAGAAAAGAAACGACCAGGCGTCCGGGAGGAAAGCAAAGCGCAAACGTGACGAGGTCACATCCAGGTGGCTGTGCGTTTGCTTTGCAACACGCTACACGTGATCGCGACATACTTTCATCTTAACGTACACCCTACGCGCCACAGTTTCGCGATGCCGGCCAGGACGTTACCGCCAGCGGTGGACGCAATTCCGCCCATCTTCGAGAAAGTAGCGCGTATCTTCGATCAGGCTCAAACATCTACTGCAAATCACCAGAAAAACTTTGTGGCTTTGCACAAACTACATTCAGAGGCAGCGTGCACCAAGAAGCTCGCTGGCGAATGCGATTTTGAAGATATATTCCTGGGCATGGTGGCGCGCGTGATCCCAGCGAAGAAAGGTGTGGCGACGGCAGATAGAGTGATAAAATTTATTGGGGGATATGTTAAATATCTCAATGAAAAAGGTTCGTCCCTCCGCCCGATTCACATCTCTGAGCTGAATATATCAACAGCGGCGGACGAACGGGAAGATGATAGCGACAGCGACGCCACCGACACCACCGCTTCAAGATTCACCGCAAAACTTCTCAAGTTCTTGTTGAGAGGCTTCCAAGCGAAGGACAAATTTGTACGCTACCGGGTCGTTTGTATCACGGGGGAAATGATCTCAGTGTTGGGTGAACTGGAGTAAGTGTTCGTTTTTCTTTTTGCTCAGTATTTGGAACCCATGCCATAGCGTCGTGATCTATGATAATCTCCAGAAGGCATTGTTGGATAGAATCTATGACAAAGAGGTCATGGTCCGCTCGCAGGTCGTTATCGCTCTGTCGAAGCTCGCTGCGTCAGACGCGGAGGAGGGAGAACCGTCAGAAGTTATGCAGGTGCTTGTAGACACCTTGTCGCATGACCTTTCTCCGTACGACTCGTACTCTCTCAAAAGGCTTTTTGCGCTAATTCATGGCCTTTATAGAGAGGTCCGTCGAGTCACACTGGCTCGCATCCCCGTGAACTCAAGCAGCCTCCCCGCTCTCCTCGCTCGCGCGCGCGACACGGAGACTACAATTCGCAAACTCCTCTATAGCTCCGTTCTTACCCAAGCGGCATCGCAGACTTTGACCACTGCCCAGCGCCAACTTCTCGTCCTTCATGGCTTGGGGGATCGAGAGGAGACGGTTCGCACCGCTGCTACCGACCTGCTCGTTACTTGGATCGATGCCATTGCAGAGGGAGAAGAAACTGAGGAAGACCTCGTCTCTCGCTTCACAGACATCGATATCTCCGAGACGCAAGAGAAGCCACTCACCACATCGGAAAAGAAGCAGCAGAAATTAATACAAACACTGGTAACCTTCCTCCTAAAGTTCGAAATACAAGAGTCTGCCGAAGGCGCACAGCTAGCCTCAGAAGCATTGATCAGTGTTTTCGACGCTCGCCCGGATATTTTCGAGCATCTTCATTTTGGCGGCAAGTACGGTCGATTCTTATGTTTCTATAGCCTAATGCCTTTGCAGACGCGTACTTTGACTTCGCCCACCTGACCCCGGAGAGGGGCTTTCTCGTTCGAGTGTTCGTTGATCTTTGCCAAAAGGACAAAGACCGGGGAGAACTCAAGATGGAAAGCGGGGGTATTCCTGTCGTTACCAGCTGCGCGTTTCGAATTGAGCAGGGATATAATTCCCTCATCGCCGTCAACGAGAAAGACGAGGAAAAAGTCCACGAGAAACGGGCCAAGGAGTTCATTCTCGCCGAGCTGCTGAAACTCGCCGTGAATCTTGATTATTCTGACGAAATCGGAAGAAGGAAGATGTTTTCTCTCGTTCGTCAGTATAATTGTGCTTTCAAGTCTTATTCGGCTCCCTGAAATCACTTTTCCAGGCACTATGCTGACTAGTCATGAACTCCCTCTGGATCTTGTGCCGCGATGTCTCGATGTCCTGCGGAAATTCTCGCCCAATGAGCGAGACCTCATTCGCGTAGTCGTCGAGATTATTGGAGATCTCAGGGACCCGGGCGATGAAGACGACGGTGGCGCTGCAGACCAGACTCAAGATACCATAGTGGGTTGATTTCCTTTTGGTTGAGCTTCCGTTTCAAGACGCGCTTGCAGAATCCCGAAGACGCTGTGGATACGAGTTTCGACATTGAGCAAGGTCCCTCCCCGAAGAGCCTCGGAAAAGCCAGGGAGACGATGTCCCCGGAGGAGCAGGGTCACGCTGATCTGACCGACATGCGTTGCTTGATATTGTGCATTGGCATGTTGGAACGTGTCAACGGTGTATGTTGACCCTTAATTAGGTTCAGCGCAATTATCTAACTACGTGCAGACTTTGGACGAGAACTCGACCTTGCAAGGCCTTCTGAGGGATCTCATCATGCCTTCTGTGAAAAGGAAAGAACAGCAGTTCAAGGAGAAAGGCTCAATTGCGTTGGGCTTAATCTGCCTGATTTCGAAAGTATGCTTGTTCCCGCCTCGTGATACGCCATTTATGCGGCTTGCAGGATACTCACGACCAGACTCTCCGTGACTTCCTCACTGAGGCGCGGAAAGATGATGTCCCGGAACCGTACAGGATCAGCCTTTTGCATATCATCCTCGATTTGCTCATGGTTCATGAGAGGGTATTCCCTGAACCCCGCAGGACGGCATGTATGTTCTTTGCAGGTCTGTTCGGAATCTGAGAAACTAATCGCGGACTATCAAGGCTCCGGCGCTACTGGCCTTTTTAGTCACAGAGCTCGAGAAGGAGACCTCGCCCAAAGTGCTAGCACTTCTTGGGATGGGTATTGCGAAACTCTTGCTGTGCGGCATGATCGTTAATGAGGACGCAAGTCTGACACTTTTTTGGCATTTTTTGGTTCTGAAATAAACCAACCCTCCAGGTCGTCAAGAGACTGCTGGTGGTGTACTTTTCGCCTCACAACGCCGGCAACCAGGAACTGAAACAATACCTGACGTCCTTTGCCCATGTGTATTCCCGTTCAAGCTCCAAGAATCAACAGACGATGCGGGAGGTGGGCATGCTTATCGTCGGCCTAGATCTTAACTTAAAGTCTCTGCACAGATCTTTATCGACGTTTTTCTGGAGCTTTCAAAACTCCGTCAGCGTCCCGACGCTGAGAAGGACGTTCTCAGCCTCACCTCAGTGACCCACATGTGGATGGATTGGACCGACCACACCCAGGTCCAGTAAGTAGCAACTTCTTACACCGTATTCTCAAATCTCAATGAAAGGCCAGGGATCCGAATGGACACCCCGGCGACGCTGGTAAAGCTGGCGATCCCCTAATCCAATTTGACATGGCCAACGATATCATTCGGTCATTGTTGACCAAAAAAATGCCAAGTCCGTGTTCTTTTTCTAGAAAATCGGGATTCTCACTCCTTTGTAGAAGAAGATAAGAGGATCCTTTGTCAAATGCTCCTGAAGCTCCACATTCCAGAAGAAGTCGATGCGGACAAGATACGAACTCTCAAATTGCTCATCGACAACGTTTCAACCGTGAATATTGCTCCTCTTCATGATTAACTGATGCTGGAGGGTACAAACAATAGCGGCGGCCACTCCATGACGCGACTGCGCATAACGCTCTCAAAAAGTTCGATGCGGCCATACAGAAGAAGTTCGGGAAAGAACTGGAGGGCTTCAGTGAAGCTGAATATCGAGAACTCCAGAAACTTCAAGACCTCTTCGACTTTTTGGATGATATCATACCCGAGGACGACGATGAAATTATCGACATCGACTCGAAAAAGAAAGGGAAGAAGAGGTGTGCTCAACAGCTTCCGTATAATTGGGTGAATGACACTAGTCCTTCCAGGCGATCTCGGAGCGTCGCCAGCATGGCAACGGACGACGATGGCGCCTCAGTGGCTTCCTCCCGACGCAAGCCCGAAAAGAAGTAGGACTCTGCCGTATAAGCAATGGAGAAAGGAATATTACTGATCATTTTCCAGGAGGAGGCGACTTTCCGCATCCGATGACGAGGAGTCAGATTCTGGCGACGATCGCACGGCGAGAGGCGCGCCCCCGCCTCCTACGCGAACACTACCTAAACGCGCGGCGTAAGTCGTTTACCTACTCAAGTATAACCGTGAATTTTATTTGTTCTCGTAGCGCTAAGAAAGAAGTCATTATGATCAGCTCCGATGATGAAGAGGACGATGTTGACACTGCTCCTACCTTACGAAAGGGCCGGCCGCGCGTTAGGTGCACCCTCTTTCTCCATCATTACTCTCTGCTAATACATAATAGTGTGAGAACCCGTAAGACTCAGGAAGAGGCCATGATAGATGCAGATATTGATGACCTCCTCGACGAGGGTTTTACGGAGATCCATCCTGACTCTATAATCAATGATTCGGATGAAGAAGACGAAGTAAACGATTTATTGGTGAATGATTAATTCCTCTCGCAATGTCTGTAACTATTGTACGCAACTTGTAGTGTACGTATATATGATTAGTAAATAATCAAGTCTTTGCAGCCGCAAATGGATGGATATTGGGAAACAGGGAGACATCTTTCTCTCGACCAGCTTAACTTGTCGCTTCGATTTCCACTCGGTGTCCTGTACGTTGTCATGCTGGGGGTAGCCGCCTTGCGCCTTGGCTCGATCTCAGAGCAGAGCACAGAGTATAAGGAAAGGAATCTAGTATATTAGTAGGACGTCGGAAGGTAGATCCTTCAAGCTATTGATAAACTGTTCGCTGAAGCTACCATACAGCTGTACACGCGTCCAGCGAGAAACCGCTGGTGGGACCAAACGCGACTCGAGTTCAGCGTCAGTCCACCATCGCGAAACAATCATACCCGCCAAGAGATCTTCGGTAAGCTTGTTTCCAATGTAGTCGAGATACAAATTGTGAAGATGAGGAGCCAAGGGGCTTACACCGGCTTTGTTGCACAAAGCGTCGATGAGGGTATCATTGATACAATATCTGCAACAAGATATTTTCAAGTGGGTGAGGGACGGTGCATTGCGGATGGCTGTCCTCAGGTCGTCCGATGTGAGGCATGAGTCCTGCAAATCGAGTTGGGTGATGTTCGGAGCCCGCAGCTGAAATGCTGTGAAGGAGGTCTCCGACCATGCGCCTGCGCTTACTAGACGTAGCTCCCGCAGTGCAGGAGCTAACATGTGGTCCAAAAATGGTGGGACACGTCTCCCACCTCCAATGAGGCGGAGAGTTAAGACACGCAGGTGATTGAGGGCGATAGTTCCAACTTTCGCTGGGGATCCGTCGACGCTTATATTCGCCCTGACAAGGTTTGTGCACTGACTCAAGATATCAAAGACAATATCGGGAGAGCAAGAGTGGAGATCGACATCAGTGAGTTGGGTCCAGGGCACAAAGTTGGTAAATGTATCTGAATAAATGCGGAAGCGCAATTTTCGCAGGCGGGGAACGGCGGTGAACAGTGGGAGTGGCGTGGGGGCAGCGTATTCGTTAAGTCTGATCCGAGTCAAGTCCAATTCCTCCAAGTTGTCCAACCGGGCGTCAGCCAGCCGGTTAGAAAACGAAGGCGGCATGTTGGCCGGGGCGTTCAAGTCCAAAGTGCGCCATCGAGGGGCAGTCTCCAGAACCTCTTCCACCATATACTGACTGATTCTGTCGTCCAACATCAAGGAGATGGGTACGGTGAGTGGTGCGGAGCGTTGCAGCCATGTTTTCAAACCGTCCACATACACCTGCTCCCCATGACGACCTCTACCCAGTCCAAGGTCTACCTGCAAAGCCCTGGCCCATAATCTCGGAGTGCTATGAGCGACCTGTCTCCAACCCGAACAGACCTGCGATATTCGAAGCACATCCCTGACATAGAGTCTGGTGTCGCTGCGAATCGCGAGGCCAAAGAACACAGCCAGTAATTCCACTGGAAGAGTGCGGATTGGCGAGAAAAGGTGTCTGAGCGCGGCTACACACGCACGCTCACGGTCGCGAAGTTCAACGAGGGCGCTGATTTGCGATTCCAGGGAAGAAATCTTCAACTCTGATTCTTCGATGAACCGTTCGACATCTGCCTTTGAGCTGTTCTGAGTTCGCTCCGTCTGCTCGAGGAGAGCTGCACGCATGGAGCAGGCCATGAAAGACTCGGCACAGCCACCGGCCAAGCCTCTAACGTAAGTGGTGAAGGGAAGTCGGGAAGAGGCCGATATTTCTGATGGCAACAGTCTTTCCTTAGCTCGCTCACTCTCGCGAAGCTGCACCATAGTACTGCTCATATCACTCAGGAATTTCATGACCAGCTCTGCTGGATCCTTGCATTGGAAAGTTCGGCTTGTTTCTGGCAAAACAACCGCTTTCCCAAATGAATTAATTATTCAGTGCGCCCTTCGCAACTCTTTCGGAAGCAGCAAGCTGCAGCGGATTCCCGCCAATGTAACAAGTAAAAGTATCACAAAAACCAGATACCCATGCAGCAGGTTCCGCTCCGTCGAAATCGAGAACAGCGAGTTCGCGAACACTGGCGCTACCGTTCGCGAGATCGTACCTGCCACCTGGCCCAACCCGTTGGTCATGGTCAACGAAGCCTTGCTGGGTGCGCCGTCAACGATGAACATATGTCCCGTACCTGCAGAGATTCCAATGAGATCGGGACGAAACAGCAGGAAAACATCTCACCAAAAGACATGAACACCATGCTATTGCACAACAAGAACTGCACGATAACTAGTGCCCACACTACGGGGGTAACCTCGCCATACGCCCGAGCGATGGCGTTCGTCACAATGAACATGCTGAACCCAATCAGGAGGCACGACTGCCCGAAGATATGCACTGTCCGCGGGCCAACGCGTCTGATTATCCACGAGACGGCGGCGCCCTGCCAAATGACGTTGTACGCGCCCCACATGCCCATTATGATGCCGATCTGGAACGAGGAGAAGCCGAGGCCGCCGTGCTCGATGGAGGTGCTGTACATGAGCGGGATGAGGACGGAGTACGATGTCTCCGTGAACGTCAAGGCAGCGAAACAGCCGAGCGGAATGATAACCTGGCGGACCATAAGCGAGCGGATAGACGGCGTCTCCATCGATTCCTCCGAAATGCAGCGCTGGAGACTCTGAGCAGATGAAAAGTCATCCTTGTCCTGAAAGGATGGATGAGTCTTTCGGCGAGATCAGCTCTGTGTCTAAAAATCAAGCAAACATGACACCGAACCTCCTTTAGTCCACACAAAGCTACCAGGAAGAAAACGAATGCAGCGCTGCCGGCGAGGAGGCATAGAAGCAGGTACGGATGGTTTTGAAATAGGGTAATCTTCCCAAGTGAGCCCGGCCACTGCGCGGCGGGGTCAGAGAATACCCCACCGATAATGGGCCCTTCAGTAGTGGGGTCAATGAGCATCGCAGCAGGTTCAGCCGAGTGCGCACCCTATCGTGGTGCCGAGGCTCAACATGAAGGGAATCAACCCAAAAACCTCGGCCATGTTCGTGGAATCAGATAGCTGAGGCAATGGTGTTGGATGGCATAAAAGACCTGCAGATCAACGAAGCGCACCTCGGCCATTACACTTTTTGAAACACCTTGCATCTATTTCACACAAAAATATCTCTCTGGATCACTCACCAATATTGCCATTAAAACTGCCCTGCATGAAGCGGAAGAACACCAGGGGCCAGAAAGTTGTTGACATTCCGAAGCCGAGCATCGCCAGCGCCAGTCCAAACGGCCCGATCAACAAGATTCGTCGGTGCCCGAACCGGTTAGAGGCAATCCCCCAAAGCAGGACCGTAACGCACTCCGCCATGAAGAATACTGACTCCTACGCTGAATTCAGTTATCCGCTGCGGGGTTGAAAGAATTGCCAACAATAATTCCGGCGAAATATCCTGTGGCAGTTTCGTCGCCGTATGTGATACCTGTATCGCGAACGAACTGAGCAATGAAGGGGTAGATAACCGACGCTGTAATGGGTTCCGCGAGTTGTATCAAATATACGATGAACAGCTGCGTCTTGGGGAGCGGAGTCGGGGACAGCTGATTTTTTTGGAGAAGAGCAGTCGCTTCAGTGGGGGGCACCATCCCTATCGTCCGACGAGTGGTAGCGCCGGTGATCCTCATCGGCGGGCATGGAGAGCACAGTGGAACAGGCACCAAAAAAAGGTTGAGGTGGAGTGGCGCGCTGGCAACCAAAGTGTCAGCATGACACGTAGCCCAGCTGGCAAAGGTTTAATCCTCGGGTGAGTTCGTCAAAGTCCCTCACGTTCCTCACTGCCCACGGTTCCATCTACAGGGAAGTACTGGGGGATATGGATGTAGGAACTGCCGCCTTTGGAAGATTAAGAATCGACCGTATGACCTGGGGAATGAATTCAAACATATTGAACTCTGAAATGAACTGCCAGCTGAACGTCGAGATGCACGCGGCGGGGATAATGAGATTTAGACGCCGCCACAGCGGAAGCTCTCATGAAGAGCCGAAAATGTTGCGGATGAGGAGACTCCTTGGACGCCTTCTTATCGCTTTTGTTACCTACAAATGGACTGGCTTTGAAGGACTTGAAGGTCGACTTTCTTCATGGAGTCTTCTTGTGATGGTGATACAGCCGTCTTTCAGGTTGTGTCCGTACAGGATTTCAGGGCCTTGAAAATCGGTCTCCGCCTTTCTCCTTGAAATTCTTCGAAACTTGTCGGTGTTGTCCTTCGATGTTAGGATAGAACTGACGAATAGCGGTGAGTACGAACCGCCTCGGAGTTTGAAAGATTTCATGAGATGTCCCTCGCAGCTCTCAAGCACAATAGATGCCGTTCTTTTTGGAGAACACATGCATGAATAAATACGAGCCACACCAATTTTTTTTCAGGGATTTTACTCGAGGGAATTCAGGACCTCTGAGCATTTCTTTCTGGCGGTTTTTTGCCCATAATTGATGGTGCTGAAAGGCGTTTCCATGGCGTTTTATTTCAAACTCTGAGGCGGTTCGTACTCTGTCTCGGTAACCCAGACGTTCCGGTGATCCGCGCCACGCGAGTTCGGGTAAAAATGATGGGCGCAGGACTCACCGGAACGTCTGGGGCAATCCACATAGCAACACCGCCCATGGTGTCACATCACGCTCCACCCACTTCCCTCTGAGTACTGCCCAAAAGTAACTGAATGAAGCTGGGCTTATTTATTGACACTCTTCTATGGTCCATGAGGAGCTGTAAATTTTTTCGGCTTTTTTCTGTAGCGTGGTCGGAGTTTTCCATCGCATAGTGACTCAGGAGCCTGCCAAAAGTGGCAAGTTTTGCATTGTCTACACAAGGCTAAAACAGGCCAAAAAAATTCAGGGAAAAGCTGTATGTACTTGAAAACACGTATGTGAACATGCTGGAGCCAGCCATCAGGCCACAGGCAACAAGGGAAGAGAGGTAAATGTAGTGTGACACCATGGGCGGTGTGACAGGGTAAGTGCCCCAGACGTTCTGGTAGCACTTGCGCACATCATTTTTAGCCGAACTCGCGTGGCAAGGATCAAACGCGGTCCGTAGGTCCGCGTATCCGGTACAAGCGCAGCGCAAATGCTACCAGAACGTCTGGGTGACCGAGACAGGTTCGTACTCACGTGTATTCGTCAGTTCCAGCTTCTCTTCGAGACGTAATTCTGAACAACTATCTTCAGAAAGTCGAGAAGAGAGGCCGAAACGAGCCTACTTCGATGTCGCCGAACAGCCAAGCCTGTGTTCGTTATCACGGCCCAATTTGGCAAGTGGTTCAAACATGTCAACACCTCTTTCCTGCAATTTCGTCCCCCCACAACCGTCTCGCGCGTTTCCTCGGAAGGCATACCGAACCATGGTACCGAGATTTAAAAATGCCAATGCTGCTGCATAATACTTTTTGACCAATACCCGACGATGGCCCATGATCAGCTTTGTAAGGCTCATCACTAAGACTCGAGGACACAGGAACGGCGGCTCGGTTACGGTGTTTGTTGGTGCCAAAAAGAATTGCAAAAAATGTGCCAAAAAAGGAAAGAGGAAAAGAAAAGGGAAGAGAGAGAAAGAAAGATTTCAGGCCTCATTTACTGACTGAAATTCTGAAAAAAATCCCTGTGATGCTGAAAATTTTCGGCACTGCAGGGCCATCATTTCTTATAGAGATTGTAGATGTTCAACTCACCCAAATCTCATTACTCAGGTCATTTGAAACACACAAAAATGTACTCATTTGTTGATGTGATTATATGAAACCACAAGTTGATGCCTGAAGAATCATTGCAGCTCAAATGTTTCAAACTCACTGTCAACTCATTTGGATGCCAGATTGGACATAACAGTCTGATGTAATAAATGATTTGAGTTAGTAGTACATTAGAAGAGGGTGATATCTCACCACTTCAACTTGAACCTAAGGAAAATATCCAAAATTGAGTGAGAACGAACCAAAACGATTGTTGAGGGTTGAGGTTGATTTGATTTGATCAGGATACCACGTGAATTATTTCCTTGATCGGTTTCACCGGACGACCCACGTGAAAAATTTCCTTATTTGGTCAAATATAACTGAGTAGACTATTCTATTCCTTTATGCCAAATTTTGATGTATGAATAAGATATAAGTTGCAACACAATATAGCTATGAATTTTATCTCTACAAAGCAGCTTTAACTGAAGGAAAACATCCAGAATTGACCAAGAACAAAATAAAACAATGTTCAAGAGCTCATGATGTAAGGCGGAGAACACGTGAATAATTTCCTAAAAGGATCTCACCCAAAACGGGTTTACCCCATAGGCTCTCACCCATATATGGGTTTACCCCATAGGCTCTCACCCATATAAGGGTTATCCCCATAGGCTCTCATACAAATAAGGAAATTTGATCCAACTAACACCAGAACCGCGCCGGAACGGCAAGGTGGACGCGACTCACACCCGGAAAGGTAACCGATGAACGCATATAAAATCTTTGCAAATCTGCTGTCTGCCTCCATTGCTCTCGAGCTAGTTCACCATGTCCAGTAAATCTGTGACGATCGTCTTTGGAGGCGCCGCCATTGGTCCCGGGATGGCCAAGGTTTTTCCAGACGAGGAGAGCATCGAAAAAGTTTATCAACTGCTCGAGCAAGGAAACTGCGACACCATCGACACAGCGCGTTTCTACCCCGGTTCGGAAGAGTGGATGGGTAAAACCGGTGCGGGGAAGCGGTTCACCATCGACAGCAAGACACCTGGTGGTCTGGCCCCGGGCACCAGCACCGCCGAAACAATCCCGCAGCACGCCAAGGAGACCGTCGAACGCTTGGGGGTCAACAGTGTAAGTATCAATTTATTCACTGGTTTCGGTCCACTAACCCAATCCAGGTTGACGTATACTATATCCACATGCCAGACCCCTCAGTCGATCTCGAGGACCAGCTCAAGGGCATCAACGCCGCCTATGCCGCGGGCCACTTCAAGCGCTTTGGCCTGAGCAACTTCTCCGTCGAGGGCGTGCAGCGCGTCTACGACATCTGCAAGGCCAAGGGCTACCCCCTACCTACAGTCTACCAAGGCAACTACAACGCCGTCACTCGCCGCCCCGAAACAGACCTCATCCCCACGCTCCGAAAGCTCGGCATTGCGTTCTACGTCTACAGCCCCATCGCCGGTGGTCTCCTCACCAAAACCCCGAAGGAGTTGCGCGACGGGGCGAAAGAGGGCCGTTACGCGAAGGACCACCCCTTGCGTTGGCTTTATGAGGGGCTCTACGGCAAGCCGTCGTACTATACGGCGCTCGACATGTGGGCAGAAACGGCGAAGGAGAACGGGTGCAGCAACGCGGAGCTGGCGTACCGCTGGGTCGCATTCGACTCGATCGTCGATCCCAAATACGGCGACGCCATTATTTTCGGCGCTAGGTCGTACACCCAAATCGAGGAGACGATTGGTTGGCTGAGGAAGGGATCGGTAGGCGCCGCAGCGAAAGCGAAGATCGACGAAATCTGGAAGTTAGTTGAGAACGACGCGCCGCACCATTCGGGAACACCGCAGAAATGAACAGAATTCCGATATTGTGGGCTACGACGTCCAAAATCTGGGTTATTCCCTGCTCTGCTGTTCCATAATTCACACCATTGTATGCTAGATTTATCGAGTACGTACGCGCAATTTACAATGAAATATGCTGTAGCTTACAAGCTTTGTTACTCCGTATGAGCTGCCCCTTCGTCGCCGCCAGACAGGTACTTATTTTCGCGCGTTCTGGGAAAGGATCGAGCGCTAATTTGGTGTGAGCCTTGTCGCCGTTCGGAAAAACTGGGCATACAACATGTTCGACCGGCGTTCCTGGTCCCGTAGATCGAGCGTAAGTGAATGGGGCGCGGTAAAACGTTGGTGGTTGGGTGACTTGGCTCTGCGACGCACGTTAATGAAAAAGATTCAGCCGCGGCGCCGTTGTGGTGGTGAGAGAGGGCTGTCTGCATTTAGAACCAACAGCGAGCCGATATTTGATGCTATGTAATCGCCGTCCAATTGCCCAATTTAGGCAGTTCTACTCTACTCACCATACACATCCACTCAACCGTTCAACGGTCAGGGCATGCAGAAATCTCTCATCAACCGACGACGCGCGTGGTGCCGCCAGCGTAGAGGTACACGGATGTGGTAGGGGCAGGCGTGCGGGGTGTAGGGGCGAGGATGGGGACGGGCATGGGCGTGGTTTTCGTCAACGGCTTCGAGACGGTTGTCGACGGCGTCGAGGTAGTCGTATGCGGTATTTTAGCCTTGACCGTTGCCGTGGACTTGAACGGGAACGGGGAGGTAGATGAGAACGAGCAGGGAAAGAGACGAACCTTGTTCGCAGATGCAGCGGTGGTCTGCGCGCAGCCGCCATCGCGACGGTGGCGGCGTAGGATTTCGGGCCGTTGCCGTCATTCGATCATCAGCACGGCAGCACTCAACTTTCCTGTTGAGCTGCAGCGCATTCAGCCCAATTCCGCACAAGAATAGTGAGGCAGTAGGCGTCGAAGGCGGGGTAGAGGACGAAAATATCGTCCAAGGTGTCGAAGGCGGCCAATGAAAGCATTGCTCCCAGTTTTACTTGCAGTGCGCAGCTGGTTAGCATCAAGATATGGACCTGAGGGCGGGCGAGAAGCAACAAGGGGCGACGAAGGAGGCGACGAGAAGCGACGGTTGGCGACGGCGGGCACCGCCTCACCCGAGTGCGTCATGGACATCAGCGCCTCCGACTAGGCCATTGCATGAAAACCGGCGAGGTGGACGACGGCCTATGATCAGCTTTGTAAGACTCATCACTAACACTCGAGGACACAGGAACGGGCTGCATTGCTCTCGCGCTAGTTCACCATGACCAGTAAATCTGTCAAGATCGTCTTTGGAGGCGGCGCTGGGATGGCCAAGATTTTTCCAGACGAGGAGAGCATCGAAAAAGTTTATCAACTGCTCGAGCAAGGAAACTGCGACACCATCGACACAGCGCGTTTCTACTCCGGTTCGGAAGAGTGGATAGGTAAGACCGGTGCGGGGAAGCGGTTCACCATCGACAGCAAGACACCTGGTGGTCTGGCCCCGGGCACCAGCACCGCCGAAACAATCCCACAGCACGCCAAGGAGACCGTCGAACGCTTGGGGGTCAACAGTGTAAGTGTCAATTCATTCCCTGGGTTCGGTGCAATGATCCAATCCAGGTCGACGTATACTATATCCACATGCCGGATCCCTCAGTCGATCTCGAGGACCAGCTCAAGGGCATCAACGCCGCCTACGCCGCGGGGCATTTCAAGCGCTTTGGCCTGAGCAACTTCTCCGTCGAGGACGTGCAGCGCGTCTACGACATCTGCAAGGCCAAGGGCTACCCCCTCCCCACGGTCTACCAGGGCAACTATAACGCCGTCACTCGCCGCCCCGAAACGGACCTCATCCCTATACTGCGCAAGCTCGGTATTGCGTTCTACGTCTACAGCCCCATCGCCGGTGGCCTCCTCACCAAAACCCCGAAGGAGTTGCACGACGGGGCGGAAAAGGGCCGTTACGCTAAAGGCCATCCCTTGCGCTGGCTTTACGAGGGGCTCTACGACAAGCCTTCATATTACACCGCGCTCGAAATGTGGGAGGAGGCAGCGAAGGAGACCGGATGCAGCAGGGCGGAGCTGGCGTACCGCTGGGTCGCATTTGACTCGATCGTCGACCCCAAGTACGGCGACGCCATTATTTTCGGCGCTAGGTCATATACCCAAATCGAGGAGACGATTGGGTGGCTCAGGAAGGGATCAGTAGGCGCCGCAGCGAAAGCGAAGATAGATGAAATCTGGAAGTTAGTTGAGAACGACGCGCCGCACCATTCGGGAATACCCTCGCAGAAATGAACAGATTTTCAAGATTCTTCGCGACGGGTCGCGACGCCCAAAATCTGGGCTGTCTTTCCTCTGCTATTCCTTGAATTCACATAATTGTATGCTAGATCTGTGGAGTACGTACGCGCAATTTACAATGAAATATGCTATAGGCTTTGTTATTCTATATGAGCTACCCCTTCATCGCCGCGAGACAAGTAATTATTTTCGCGTGTTCTGGGCAAGGATCGAGAACTAAATTGGTGTGGGCCTTGTCGCCGTTCGGAAAACTGGGTATGCAACATGTTCGACCGGCATTCCCGGTTCCGTAGATTGAATGGGGCGTGGTAAAGCAGTAGGGTGACTTGGCGCTGCGACGCGCGTTGATATAATGAAAAACACTCAGCCGCGGCGTCGTTGTGGTGGTCGTTCTTCGGCGTATCGGAGCCAAAGACCGGAGGGACGGTTGGAACCAACACAGCGTTCGGAGCTGCGCGGATGTTTGGTGCTATGTACCAAGATGGCCGTCCGATTGCCCAATTTAGCCAGTTCTACTCTACTCACACCGTTCAACGTTCAACGTTCAGCGCGTGCAGAAATTCGGAGCTTTCAGATCATGACCTTTTCAAGCTCTTCCGGACTCCAGTTGTTACCTCTCATCAAGCTCGCATTCTGTCCGTGGCTCGCTGTCACCGCCGCCGCCACCCGACATTTCCAGCCAGCAAAGTTCCTGTTCCTCTGTACCTACGCCGTACATCTCCTGAATTTCTCTGTTGTTCCTTACTTAACTCGAGTTGGTTTAATTCTCCCCACTTGAATGCGCCCAGCGGTTATATACATGTAGTCAAACCGGCGGCGCTCTTCGGTCAGCCAGGCAGTACACGCTTTCTTTCTACCTGCTTCTATCGTCATGTATGTCTACATCGACAGCACCATCGTCCGCCTCATTTTTCGTGCTGTCTTCACCATCTTATTCCTCTGCCTCGGCGTCCTTGGTCGCCAGTCCAACAAACTCGCGACCAAACTCCGCCTTCTGCACAATGGCAAGATCCCCGTACCGCAAGCGGCTGGATGGCTCCCATCGAGCGCGATTTTTGATCCCATCTGGAAGCTCCGACATATTCCCAACGTCAGATGGTGGTCTCTCGTAGCCGTCCTCGCCATTCTCTCCAAGTGCACGGACCTGGCCACCGCTGTCGTTCGTTCTGAGTCCCTTCGCTCGTATTGCGCATTTGGCAACGGCATGGTGCTCCAGACCAATGGCGCGGACTCCTTCTCGCTACCACCGTGGAATGGACGGGCGGCGTTTGTGGCGGGCAACGCTCAAGTCACGAGTCTGCTCAACGGTTGTGACAAAGGCATATACCGCAAAGTCAACACGGACATCAACTTTTGCGCCTCGCCAAGCGATATTTTCGGCACGTGGCAGTGTCTTCCGGACGGTGAGGATATCACGTACAAGTCTGGAAGTACACAAGACGAGGTTCTCGTCGATCTCTACCAGAACGATAGAATATTTGGTCCTGACTGGATTTCCGCGGCCACCAACACAAATGATACACAGCTCTGGACGCACCTGGTTGTCTGGAGTAGCTCGGCGCTCGATTCCAGCCATGAGGTATTCTCGGTCAAAGCATCCGTGGATCTTACGGCGAACAGGACGGATGACAAGATCATGCATAGCATGTACTGCACGCTCAACGCCCCAGGTCAGTCCTGTTGTCAAGAAATATCCGCTACAGCTTCGAAATTGGCTGACGTTTCGGCGCACAGAGGCAGAGGATATCGCCAAGGCAATCCCTAGCGTCAGCACCTTAGCTTCGTGGGTCATGCTTTTCCAAGGCTACATGTACAACGGCATGGGGACGGTGGCAATCAACGACCCAGAGGATACCCTTGCCTGGTACCTGAACACCATGATCATGGTAGCAGGAGGATCAGGTGAGAGGACCTTGTTCTCGAGCTGAATCCCTCTCGCACTCCACTGACCCTAGTGGCTTCAGATTACCTCCTCAATTCTGCCCCCGCCACCGATCCAACCCAAGGCTGTCTTCTCATGACAACCGTCATCCCCACCTGGGTCCTCGCCCTCTTCTTCCTGACCATCCTCGCCTGCATCGCCATGACCCTCCTCACTTTCGTCCTGTGGATCCGCGTCAATCGCCACCCTCACCGCGATCTCGTCCGAAACGCTCCCGTTGACCTCTGGACGTGGATGGCGCAGGCTGTTGCCGAGAGCGACGTCAAAGCCGACGGGATGGTCAACGCCGTTTTGCCGAAGGATTTGCGAAAGTGGAATCTCGAGCTCACGCCAGGGACGACGACGGTGCGGATCGAGAAGAGGAAGGGGGAGATGGCGCCTTTGGCTGGAGTAGGGTGGACAGGATATACTGGGTATGGTTCATGATGGGTCCGCTGTGGCTTTCTTCTCCATCAGGTGTTTATCATAGTGACGAGCTCGTCTTCTGTGTCTTTTTCGTGTAGCTTAACTTGTGTCGTTATGTATGGTGAATGAAATGCGGATCACAAATCAACCTGTTTCGCTTTTCTCCAACTAGGACAATGTGACTCGGGAAAGTGTTGCGGCGCCGGCCCTCGTTGTCCCTTCATATACCGAGGTACGAGGTAATATATGTATTATGAAGCGTCTGTCTACGAGAGACTACGTTGTCCCGGTCGATATACAAGATTGGTAACGAGGGTATTATTTCACAAATCCCCGCAAAAATGGACTTGTAAGCGCGACCTTGAATAAACTGATATTCCGACGTGACCAGAGGAACTGGAAACGAATGCAGTCAAGAAATTTACAATATTTGGACAGCAACGGTATTTCGCTCAAAAAGGCAATTTGTGGCTGTGTGACTTCTTTCATCAAGACCACATCCCCGTTCAAGAAGATACACAGCTGGTATAACGAAGAGGTCCAAATGGCGATGATTTCCGACAAAAAGGCTCGTTCGAAGGGCATTACTATCCTCCAAACCGGGCTTCCTCTTCCTGACCGTCCCACTCGCAATCTCCCATCTCGAAACATCAAAATGGAATCTGTGCCCGCAAACTCATCCATCGTTCCTGTGGCGGCCCACGTTCCTCGGACGGGTATATCAATCCCAAATCGCCGCTTGTATGTTATCCTTGAGCAAGCATGTCTCGAGGTATATCGTATCTCTGGCGGGCCCAGTAAGGGCAAGTGCAGCGCCGAGGGCGGAGTGAAATACACTCTGCTCAACTGCGATGACCACCAGGGAGTCCTTGCGAAAACAGGCCGTGACATCGCAGAGGCCCGTCCCGACATCACTCACCAGGTGCGCCTTTTCGTTTTTCCTCGATCGGCTGGGTGCTTATTTCAATAGTGCCTCCTCACGCTTCTCGACTCGCCGCTCAACAAAGCCGGCCTGCTTCAGGTGTACATCCACACTGCCAAGGGTGTCCTCATCGAAATCAACCCCGACGTCCGCATCCCCCGCACGTTTAAGCGCTTCAGCGGCCTCATGGTTCAGCTCCTCCACAAGGGGAGCATCTGCGGCGTCAACGGGCCTGAAAAGCTGCTCAAAGTTGTCGAGAACCCTGTTATAGACCACCTCCCCCCGAATACCATCAAGCTTGGTGCGTGCCGTTGACGTATCTATTCTTTGTTCTTCCCCTAACGGCTCTCTCAGCCCTTTCCGGCAACGCCAAAACGCAGCGCCTCTCGAAGTTCCTCCCCATGCTCCCCCAGGACCACTCCATAGCCGTCTTCGTCGGCGCGATGGCCCGCGGTCAGGACGACTTTGCTGACGCGCATGTCGACCAGAAGATTAGCATCAGCGAATATGCGCTCAGCGCGAGTGTCGCATGCGGCAAGGTGCGTGTCGCGCGTTCGGTTGCTCAAATTTGCACTGACGTGCCATTGTAGTTCTGCTGTGCGCTCGAGGAGCTGTGGGATATTGTTTAGTGCCCGCCGCCCCGCCCGATTCACGTTTCTGGCTGCTTTGCTGCTGAGGGATATTGGACTCCGAGTGGAGGAGTCCGTGTTTCGGCTGAGGTCGGTTTACTCCTTGCGGGGATCGGTCAAACTGACGCTGTTGCCCAGGCTGCAGGAGAATCTCAATTGAATTATTGCTTTTGCAAGCTAGCATCTTACGTACTTATGAGCTGACGGAGGGGCAGAAACAGAGCAGACCATGTTGTGTTGACCACAGAAACCCAGTAGAGTGGCGAGCGCAGTTGCGGATCCAGATGAATTGTTAGACAAGTGGAAGACTTGAGGGAAGCTTACAGAGCATCATGTGTCTTAATGCAAATCGAGTAATACATGTCTCCGTACGTACGCAATAACAAGCGAGAGCAGAGAAGGAAAAAAGCACAAGGTCGGTCATCGTCTCTGTGTCTTGCCGCCTTTCCGCTTGCCTGCAAACAGATGTTTTGGCTACACACATTGACTTGCGTCAGCTTGCTCAACAAACGAACCCACACAAAATACGCACCATTTTGGTTTTGATCGCACGATCTCCCTCGCCTGCTCGCGCCAGCATATTCCGCGGCCGCTGCCCGAGATTCCGTAGTTTGACTGCCCTGTCTGCTTGCTGTGAAAGGTCAAGGCATAATTAATCCAAGGCTGAGAGATGGGAAGGAGAACACGCACGCCCTGGTCGCGCATGCCCGCCAGCGCACGGTTCCCACGCGGCTCCCGTTTGGTGACCCCTCCAGAATTGGTCTTTAGCCGCTTGGCCGGTGTCCCCTCGTCATCCTCCCCATCGACGTCCATCCAGCCCTCCGCGTCTCCGCCCGCGTCCATGTCCGCGTCCCCGCCATCCATATCGACGTCCATGTCGTCGCGCTTGCGTTTCCCCTGCAGGACGGCGGCGCGCTCGACGATGCGGCTCGGATCGAGCCCTGCCTTGGTCAACTGCGCGGTCATCTGTGAGAGCGTCGCGAGCCCTGCGGACCGTGGGAGGCGCGACTGATTCTTTTTGCTCTTTTTGAGGCTCTGCGAGCGGATCTTGTGCGACAGAGCGATGCGCGCTTCGATGCGCTCTCGCTCATCTTCGGAGTCCTCCTGCGAACAGGCGCATGTGTGAGCGAAGGCAAAAAGCACAAGGAAAGGAAGCAGAAACGAAACGCACCATCTCTTCCGCATCGTCGTAGTAGCCCTCAGCCTCGAGCCTCTCCTCCTCACGCTCGAGCGCCTCGAGTTTCTCTGCGATATCGGGATCGATAAAGTCGGCGACGTTCTTGCCGTCCATGATCTCGGGCATAATATCCATCTTCCACTCAGGGTTCGCCAGTAGATAGTTCTCTGAAGAGGCTTATCAGCACCTGCAAGAAGAACGAAGACAACGCACCCTTGAGGTTGATGTTGTACACGCCCGCACCCCCCTCTGCCAGCTCGATATCACGCGCGAGCGTCCGCCGCTCGGGGTCGTTCTTGTCGTACTTCTTGCGGTCCTTAACCGCATCGGGAATGCACGGCGGACGCGCGACGTCGTCACGGGGCTTGGGCTGCGCGACATGGATGCGGTTGATGACCGAGGCAATCTTGCTGCCTTTGACCTTGGTGTCGACGCGGTGTGCGAGTAGGGCGTCACACGCCTGCGTCCGGAGATCCATGACGCCCTCGTCGGAGTAGCATGACACCTGCACGCATTTAACGTCCTCCGTGTCGATGATCTCCTGCACGAGGGCGCGCGACTCGGCGCGGAGGTCCTCGAGACGCATGACGTCGATCTTGTTGATAACGAGGACGGTGGGCTTGCCGTTGAAGAGCGGTTTGATGGAGTGGAAGAGCTTGCACTGCGCCTCGACGGTGTAGCCGCACTGCTCGCTGAGGTCCATGAAGTAGAGGACGCAACTCTTGAGATGTGCGAGGGCGGTGATGCTCTGCATCTCGATGGTGTTCATTTCCTCGAGCGGATGGTCGAGGATACCGGGCGTGTCGATGACCTGCCAGCGCAGGTACTTGTAGTCGAGGTGACCGACGAAGAGGGATTTCGTGGTGAATGCATACGGTTGGACGTCGACGTCGGCACGGGTGACCTTGTTTATAAAAGAGGACTTGCCGACGTTGGGGTAGCCGCAAATTAATAGTGTGCGGGTGTTGGGGTCGATCGCAGGGAGACGGGAAATGTGTTGACGGACTTGCTCTAGGTATGCAAGAGGGTCTTTTTGCCGGCGCATGATCGTAGCCATACTGTGTATCGTGAATTGAATGCAATATGAGACAACAATTTACTTACCGACCGAGAGCAGCTTTCTTTAACTGTTTGCACCGATACAAGCTGTCGCCGAATTTGAGCAGCCGGACATAGTCCTTTGCTACCTGATCAATTAAATGCCGGGCCGTCCGCAGCTGGCCAAGGGCAAGCTTGTAGTGATTTTTGTCGTACAGCACGTTCATGAGAGAGGACAAGAATGGGTGAATGTCGTCTAACATCGGAAAGTCGTTGAGAATAGCCGCCAGCTTCTCGTCAAATGAGTCTTGAGTGAATTTAACCTTGCGCATATAGAAATTCCGTATCCGACTGATTTTGAAGTTCTTGTGGATAACCTGTGAACTCGTTGCATTAGACGTATCTTCGAGTCAGATAATCGGCGTGCCGTCGGCGTTTTTCGCTGAGTTTTGGATAGAACGATATCCAAAAAGTCGGCCGCGGTAGGAACCGGGGCGATAGCTTTGAGCCCGCTCGTCGACATGGCGTAAATTAGTCGTGCTCGAGGCAGGAGGAAACTTTTTTGACTTGTTTGGAATGCATGCCTTTGTCATTGGAACCAAATCGTCTCCTGCTCCATTCGTCCGCTTACGACCACGACGCCGGCTTGCGTCTTTCGCTTGCTGCTGCCACGACTTAACTTGTAATACTCGCTTCTTTTTTGCTGCTTTCTTGGTCTCAGGGACTTGTCTCGCAACGAGGAAAGCACGAGCGGGATGGCGGGAATGTTGTTCGCAAATTTTAACCAAGACTACTCTTGCGTCTCTGTTGGCACGCGTAAAGGGTACAGTATAACAAACTGCGACCCGTTTGGACGGGTGTATACGCAGAGTGAGCGTTTTCAATCTTCCCCTTATTTCGAATCTTGTAATAACATATGCAGACGATGGCGCACGCGGTATCGTCGAAATGCTTTTCTGCACTTCACTTATCGCACTCGTTGGCGCACCCGACGCTGGGCCGGGTTCATCTCCTCGCAAACTCCAAATCGTAAATACCAAACGCCAGTCCATGATCTGCGAGTTGCTCTTCCCGTCGTCCATCCTGGCCGTCAAGCTGAACCGCAAGACGCTTGTAATCGTGCTGGAGACGGAGATATACGTGTACGACATCAGCAACATGCGCCTGCTGCATGTCATTGAGACGGTGCCCAATCCCGAGGGTCTGTTTCTGTGTGGTATTTTCATTCGTGAAATTAATGCTTTTTGCAGCGATATGCGCGCTCTCACCCTCCGCCGATGCACCTTACCTGGCATATCCCGCGCCGCTACCATCCCCCGCACTCGCCGCCGCGTCCACCTCTTCCAACTCTGCGTCAAATGCCACCTCGACGACCTCCACATCAACCTCGAACTCGAACGCGAGTTTGAACGCCGGCACAGGCTGCGGCGACGTCATGCTCTTCAGTACGCGTGCACTCGCACCAGCGAACGTCGTGCGCGCGCATCGGAGTCCACTCGCGCTCATGGCACTCAGTGCGAATGGCGGCCTGCTCGCGACGGCCAGTGTCAAAGGCACAGTCATCCGCGTCTTCGCAACACCGTCGCTCGACAAACTTTACCAGTTCCGCCGTGGCACGCGTGAAGCCCGCATCTACTCCCTCGCGTTCAACGGTGCAGGCACTTTGCTTGCAGCGGGAAGCGAACGCGGCACAGTCCATTTATGGCGGGTCGGAAAGAGTGCGCCCGTCTCCCGTTCTTTTGTTGTATTTGCTGACAGACGTTTGTAGTTCCGGGAGATAAGGATAAGGCGGGGGGCATCGTGCGTACGCTTATTCAGTGCAGTTGAGATGCTGATTATTGCAAAAGGAACGGCAGCGGCGACGCGCACAGCCCGGCGGAGAGCACGGACGGGAACAGCGACGCGGGGTACGACGCCTTTGTCGCGGGCCGGAGTGCAAGTGAAGGAGGGACGGTCAGGTGCGTACCTTTTCATTTCCCTCGGCTCTCTACTCAATCCTGTTGTCCTTTTTTCTCACTCACTAATCCCTCATTTCAGCACCGCCCTCCGCCGACGCTCGGCGCATTTCACTGGCGCCTTCACGCGCGCCGCTGCTGCGTATCTCCCCATTCCCGCGGGCCTCGCCGAGATGTGGGAGCCCGCGCGCGACTTTGCGTGGGCCAAGCTTCCACCAGGGATGAGTGGTGAGTTTTTTTCGTCGGATTCTATTTCACTTCGTCTTCTTATCCACCAACTTTTTTTCCCGTTTCTAAAGGTAACAACAACGCACTGGGCGGTGCGGGTGAGCGGCGGTGTGTCGTCGGTCTGAGTAGGTGAGTCCGGGCTCACTCATTTTTCACCGGTCTCCGTTCACTCGAGTTCACGCTCATTTTGCATTTCCCGCTTAGTACGACGCCACATTTGATGGTCATCTCCTCCGACGGGTATTTCTACGCGTATAGTATCGACCTTGAGCGCGGTGGAGAGTGCGTGTTGGTCAAGCAGTACTCGTGCGTCATTTTCCCCCCTATCCTCGCCCTTTTTTATTCTCTTAATTATCCCCTCGCAGATTACTCGAGTCGGGGGAGGACTCTGGCATATAGCTTCGACCTTTGGTGGTGTTTTGCGTCTTTTTTCCATGCTTCCCGGGACCGAACGGAATCAAAATGAACATTGCAGATACTTTAATTGTTTCGTTTCTTTTCCTTCCGTCTCCTGGTCGGATAGTTAATGGTGCACATTCACCACCGCACCGCACATCCCACTCTTTTCTTTCCTTCTACCGACACCTGGTAATGCGTTCCTTCCAGCCAATTTATGCACGCGCGTGCTATTGTACCATACATCCCTTCTACGTTTTGCCTTCGAGCTATGCTACCTAGTGCTGTAATGGGATCGCAATGTATCCGAGTACTTTGACGGATTGTAATGAGCAGTAGGACATGGTGACATGGTACACCAGCCTGAAGTCACTCTCCCATCATTAGCAATAAAGTACACGAGGAATTGAGAACAGAAAAAGAAGCTCTGATCAATGCACATTCCGGCCATCACCGTGGTTTTTGGAGGTTTGGAAGTTTCGACCTGCTTGCTGGCTCAGCACTCATCGCTACCACTCATCATTTAATCCACTTTGACCGACGGTCAAATTTTCGTGTGGTTCCGCGCGGATTTTGAAGGGGAACATGAAAGAAATCGACATGCCGACCTGGTCAGTGAATCGCAGTCACTGGCGGCCGTGTAACTTCTACTACAACATGAACGGTTGAACGCCCCATACACGGGCCATGATGCAGAATGTCCTTCATCTTCCTCATTCTGTGAAAGTCGGTAAGTATCGTTAAAGTATCGTCCAATTCTCGCTACGGAAATCATTTCACAGCTTCACGCCCGTCAAAGTCCTCTCGCGACTTCCTGCCGACTTCGACACATCGAAGAAAATGACATTGTGATCTAGCCATTCTCTCGGGAATTGATAGCGAATGCAGTTTGTCGGCATTTGGGCAGTTACGGCAATATTTGGCTCAAAAAGGCAGTTTGTGGCTGTGTAACACTCCTGGCGAGTGACTCTCACGATTCAACTGATCAAGTCTGATAATATTCAGACCTGTGCACCAGGCGCTGAAATGTTTCACAATGAAATGTCTCAGTTGCTCTTGGGCCAAGGATTTCGACGCGGTTGCCCATTATTTGCGTAGCAGTGGAGGTAACCCGGCTTTCTTTCTCCGGTTGTCCTCAACAAACTCCAACAGGGACCCTGATTCACGGAAATGTCAGCATTCAGAGCACTGAAGGGAGGAGGTAGGTATGAAAACTCACCTTGATAAAACGTGAAGTATTCCAACCAATTGTATATCATTCGTACCATCTTACTTGGATCGACCATCAGCTTCTTGAACTCTTCGGGCCCCTCTGTATCCGTCTCTCCAGGTGCGCAGAAACGAATGTGGCCACTCCGGCTGTATTTGAAGATGGGGACCTTCGTCCCGTCTGGGCGCTGGATACCAACGACGCCTTGGCCTTTCAGCCCAGAGACCAGCTCGTGATGTCTCCAACCGTAGCCAACCCACCCCTCTGGCGGTTTATTTCCGACTTCCTGCAGTTCAGCCTCCGTCAAGTTTGTCAATGCGTTTCGTGGAAGGGGCCAGAACGACGCATGAAAGTGGGTAATACCGCGGTTGACGTGTGCGATGTAACGATGAAGGTCAAAGCCAGGGGGAAGAATGTGGGTCGCGATTGAGCTAACGGGGAGCTTCCACATTTGCGTCTCTGAGAGTCTGACCTCCGGCAGCCGGCAATACCCCACCAAGACCTTGATGTGGTCGTCGATGGGAGGAATCAAGTGCAGATTGCCTTTGATCCACTTCGTCTTTTCCGCATATTTCGCTGTGTCTTGTCGCGGAAGCAAGCCCACCTTGTCGATTATGAAAGTTCGATGGTCGTATTTCGAGTTGGTGCGCTCTCCGACGAGCTTCAAAAAGATACCGACGTCCACGGTCTGGGATTTTGCAAGGTTTTCATCGTTCTTCAAGGCAGCGCCGGCGATGACCATGTGGTTATACACGTTCAAGAAGTTCCTAGGCAAAGGAAGAGATCTAAGCGGTGAAGACGGAACCCGAACGGCGCTGTTGCTTACCATTGGATACACTTGTCTACTAGGCTGAGGGTGGGGTCGTTGATTGTTCTGAAATTCCAGATGTTGGAGATGAAAAAAAGCAGCGCAGACACGACATACCCAGGTCCTAGGGATTTGGCGAAGACTGTTGATAATTTTCGATCTGCTTCGAAAAGGTGACATCGATTTTTGTGCTCGTTGCTCCAGTCTTGCTTCTGACACTCTTTCTGCAGATCATGAGTACGATATGCTGGCATTGAGATTGAATACAGACACTGCAATATTTTGCCAGCAAACACCCCGAGCAAGTCAGAAGTTTCGATTTCCTTTTGAGCGAAGACTCGAGGCGGCCGCAGGTGTCGCAAGCTGGCTGCCAACGGTCCCAGACAGTGGCAACGGCAAAGTCAGATCCCGCACGGTCGTCTACCCGAAATTTAGGAGCTGAGAAACTCGAAGGCATGAGAATGAGCCAGAAACTGAGAGACGGATCTGGGTGCAAGGCAAGTTATGGGCGAAGCTTCCAAGATTGAGTAATCGAAGCATGGGCTGTGGTTCCTCGAGTCTAAAAAGCTTAAGCGCTTCCTTTGGCTATTGGAACGAGTCTGCGAGTGAATCCACGCTTCACCACAGACGCTTGTGCTCGCTCCAGTATTGCTTCTGAAATTCCTTCCAAGAGGATTTATGACATTGGCTACGGAAATAAATGCAAGCACTGCCTTGGACAAAAAGCACCTCGAACAAACAACGATGCCGACACGACGCCAGTGCATTAGCGGGAGGTGAAATAAACTGCCTGCAGACTATTCAAGTGCACGACGGGCCCAGCAGAAGTAGGCATCCACCGAAGCATTGATATTCGTCTCGACATCCTCGCGAAACTTGAAAGTTATCTCAGGAGTGATTCCTCGAGAAGCGAAGCGCTCAGCAACGACGTCTGCCGTTTGTAAAAAGGTTTTCTTCATTGCAGAACCGAGGTCCTTTGAAGGAGTGTCTAAACAACAATAGTGATCAATCGAGAGATATCAAGAAGATCTTTCCGACTCACCGAGCCCACTGCCACCAAACGGCATCGTGATTTTCTGGAACTCGACATTGTGGAAATCGTCCAGCGAGCGAATCAAATCCGGTACTATCTTCTTCCCAAACTCTATATCCGCACCGCGTTCGTCGAAGGTTGCCTTCAGCGTCGACACGAAGAGACGAGCTGCTGGGCCAGCGGTTTCAGCGTAGCTTAACATATCGAAATCTTCCACGAGTAGCAGACCCTCAGGACTGACGAGGCGCGCGAATCGGCGCAGGGCATCGGCCGAGTTTGAAACCTATATCCTTCATTGAAAGCCGCACACGAAGTATTTGGACAAAGGACCAACGTGGGAAAGCACAAAGCGCACATGAACCAGGTCGAACTTCTCGGGACCGAAATCCACCTCCTTGGCCAGGTCGACGATCTGGAAACTGACGTTCGGGGGAAGGGGTCTGGGACGTTTCGGTCAGGACAGGAGGCTGCTTCAAGGGGGATGCGCACCGATCTGGAAGCGGAGAATGATCCACCGCAAGGATTTGAGCAGTAGGGAATTGCGTCGCAGCCTGGATGGCCCTTGAGAAGACAACACCTCAGCAATCAGGGCATCCTGTTGTCCTCAACGACCCACCATGCACCGCTCCCAGAACTAGGTGCGACTTGTTTCAACCAGGGATTGAATTTATAAAGAAATCACCCACCCTAATTCTAAGATTCTGGTAGGCCGGATGTCTTCCAGGGAAATAGGACAGAGGTTGCCGCCAAAAGTATTGAGTGAACGCAAGATGAAGTTCATCAAGACTTGAAATATATCTTTAGCCTCTCGGGACTAGCAAGCCAACCTGAAACATACCGCTGCATCTCTTCCATTGCCTCGGATGCAGCCTAACGAAAAATAACAATTCCACGTCCGGCATTGACTGGAGGGGGAGCTCACCGGCATAACATATCCATATCCCTTTGCGTTGGTGTGGTCGTCGTTCATGTCAGAGGGTTAAGAAAATCCGGAACAAGTCCGAAGGGCAAGAATCAGTCAAACTTGACCCCAGGCGGCAACATGCTGGGGCAGGTATGTAGCCAGGAAGCCGACGCAGATAGCTAAATATAATAAGCCCAGTAAGTAAACCTGCGGCATTCCTGCGAGATGATCATGAATATGAATCTGACGGGTCGGAGGTCACGAGGTGGGCCTGGCGTCATGGGTTATCGCAGGGCGCTTTGACAGAGGAGCTCAGCAAGAAAGAGCGGCGTTGACAGCTCGCCCCGGATCCCACGGTTAACAATTTGAACTATACGCCAGAAACGGCTCATCACGATCTCAGGCCTTAGACCCGACTTCTTCTGGACGCGTATCTTGTATCGGCAATGACCCGCCATTTGGATACCTCCGAGTCGAGTAGCACCGCTGTACGCGTAAGTAGTGTCGCCAACCATTCCTTGAGTAATATCTCAGTGATGTGCTTCTGCTGGACAATCTTGAGTCTCTAGGCGGGAACGACCTTGAACGACACGCGTCGGAGCCTTGTGGTTCAAAAGAAGGAACGAAACGGGAGGGGGAGGGCGGGGGGAGGCCGGACCGCAAGAGGCAGAGGGTCTGAGACGAGACGCAGCTGAAGCGTGAGCGACAAACCAAGAAGTGGGGATGGCCGAGAAGAGCAGAGGGACGAGGAGTGCGCTTGGACGGCGTCGACGAGCGTGCAGAAGAGTAGAGTGTGGCTGTGTAGATGAGACAGCACGAAGACGTGACCGCGTCTCTACCATCCACCACTTGCTTGCCTCCCACTCAGCCCGGCTCACACCAACCACACACTGCAGTTCCTCTTGGTTCGCGACGCGCGTTGGGTTCGTGTGTCGACCTACGCTCGCTTCGAGCCTCTCGTTCTGAATCACGTTACGAAATGTCGGCCACAGCGCGTCGTCTTTTCTCACAGTAGTCTCCATCCTTAGGCTTTTTATCATCGTCTCGCCACACACCTCCGAGTTCAAGACAACCCTTGTCTTCGGTTCTTCTGTTTGCGGTGTCGGAGAATATGACCAAGAGCACCACGAACGAGAGGCTTCGGTCTAAGCAGCAACACGCAGCCTCGCGGCCTGCACAACAACAAGGAGTGGACGAGCCAGAGTAACTGTCGGATGAGCCGTATCCTTTCGGGAAAACGTAACCTGGTAAAAGTACCAAGTAACGCGACCCTCAAAATTTGACACGCAAAGAAGGTCAGCAACACCCACCATTGTCACAAGTCTTCGCTCTCACCTTCTACTTGCTGCCCTTATGATACTTCCTCCGCCCTCAATCCCCCGTAATACATTCTCATCTACTTGGTTTCCCAGCTCAACATTCTTGGTCATCTATATCCAACGATCTCCCGGTGCAAGCTGCACGCACGAACACTTGCGTTGCTTGCGCCGTGCGGACCCAGCACTATCCTGCGCAGGTCATCGTCGTACGAGTCAGTGAAAGGCATAGGACTCTTGCATCAACTACCCAGTCTTTCGCTGAAACTGCAACAACTTCGACTTATGGGCGCGGTGGTCGAGGGCCCCGGAAAGACTACGTCGTAGTCATGAGTAAAAGTACGTCCAGATGTAGCTTCCCGAAATAGTACAATTTAAACTTTGGAAAGTACGACTCTTGGATGCGACTACAGTGGCCAGGCGAACGGCCGCCGTTCCGGTCTGTTGGACGGCGACTTCACACCAGGCGCCGGAAACCTGATGCCGGTGTCGGTGGCGGGTTTGCGTCAAGGTGTCGATGAGGATGATACGCAGGCGGGGTTCAGCGCCCAGCACTACTCAGGTCAAGCTTGGGTTAAGCCTGAAGAGCAGAACTATCTTCGATATGGTGGATTCAGATTTCCATTTGTATCAAGGAAAGGAATCACCCGTCTTGTAGATGAACGACCATGTAGACGGCCCAGCACCAAGACTACTGTGCCACCGGACTTGCCTAGATAATTTCTTGAAGGAGACCGCTTATACAGAATGACAAAGCTTGAGTGTATTTCATTGTGTATTGCGGGTATGTACTCCAAAGATGTATGACAGGCGGGTTCATGGAAGAACGTCGCAAACAATTTGAGGAATTTCTTCATTTCTGCGAGGGTGCTCCCTGCCAGTGATGGAGCGGAGCCTCGTGCTCGACTACCTTCCAAATTTCGTCGATCTTCGCTTTCGCTGAGGCGCCTACCGATCCCTTCCTGAGCCAGCCCATCGTCTGCTCGATCTGAGTGTACGAGCTGGCGCCGAAGATGATCGCGTCGCCGTACTTCGAGTCGACGATCGAGTCGAAGGCTACCCAGCGGTACGCCAGTTCCGCCCTGCTGCATCCGGCCTCCTTCGCTGCCTCCTCCCACATTTCGAGCGCCGTATAATATGAAGGCTTGTCGTAGAGCCCCTCCCAAATCCAGCGCGCAGGGTTGTCCTTGGCGAAGCGACCCTCTTCGGCCCCGTCGCGTAACTGCTTCGGAGTTTTAGTGAGGAGGCCGCCAGCGATGGGGCTGTAAACGTAGAACGCAATACCGAGCTTGCGCAGTGTGGGGAGGAGTTCTGTTTCGGAGCGGCGCGTGACGGCGTTGTAGTTGCCCTGGTACACCGCCGGCAGCGGGTAGCCCTTGGCCTTGCAGATGTCGTAGACACGCTGCACGTCGTCGACGGAGAAGTTACTCAGGCCAAAGCGCTTGAAACGGCCCGCGGCGTAGGCGGCATTGATTCCCTTGAGCTGGTCCTCGAGGTCGACCGAGGAGTCTGGCACGTGGATATAGTATACGTCGACCTGCGTGCATCAATCAGGTCAAGCGCAGGGTTGGGACGAGAATTCCACTTACACTGTCGACGCCGAGCCGCTCGACGGTCTCCTTAGCGTGCTGAGGGATAGTCTCTCCAGTGCTGCCGCCCGGAGCGAAGCCGCCAGGCGTCTTGCTGTCGATGGTAAACCGTTTGCCAGCACCTGTTTTACCCATCCACTCTTCCGAGCCAGGGTAGGCACGCGCGGTGTCGATAGTGTCACAACCACCTCGTTCGAGCAGCTGATAGACTTTTTCGATGCTCTCCTCGTCTGGGAAATCCATGGCCATGCCGGGACCAATGGCGGCGCCTCCAAAGACAATTTTAGGGTTGCTGGTCATGATAAACTAGTTTGAGAGCAATGCAAGTAGACAGCAGAGTTGGAGAACATTTTATATGCGTTCATTGCAGTCTTAGTGATGTGTTACAAAGCCGCTTGGATTGGTCATCGTCTTGGATTGGTAAAGCATTATGCAGTGTCTTTAGGAGATCTCCACCATCGTTCGGTACGCCTTCCGAGACAACGCACTGGACACGTTGGTTGTGGAGAAAGCCAAGCCTATGTGTTGACATGTTTGGAGTACTTGCCAAATTGGGCTGCGATAACGAACTCTTCGCTGTTGGGCAACATCGGCACGTTTCGACTTGGTAACTCTCAAGGGCCCAGAAAGTTTGCATTGACACAACATGGAAGACGGCTGTACGCCACGAAAAGACTCCACCTTCCTATTCCACTTGTAGGCCATAAAGTGATAGGAACGCGCGCGAGGAGTCTCTGCGTCTACAGCATCTTCGACTCTTCGCATTAAATCCACGCTACTGCGTTTCAACCTTATTGATTCCGTCGTGTGCATCCTGAAGTCCATCTGGCAGCTCATTAAGAGCTCAAACTCTCAAATGCGATACCTTGGCTCTACTGTCCAGTGTTGCATTAGCTTCTCAATCCTCACTCCTAGTGCGTCCCCATAGATTGAACCGTGAGCAACGAGGAACATGACGGACTTGGGCCAAATACGCCCTTACTGACTAGGCTCTACGTGTCAAGAGGAAAAAGGCTGCACATCGCGGTGACGGCCGCCCGACAATCGCCTTGTAGTCCTTCATCATGGACGATTTCCTGCGATTTCGGTGGGAACTTGGACCTGCTTCGAGGCGGTTCAAGATTTGCGCTGCGTTCCTAGGACACGCCGTGGTATTGCGAATTTTGCAGGCTCCTCGATGACCGTCCAGACCATCAGGATTATAATGACGACCCCCGGCTTGGGGAAGAACACTGCCCCCGCAGGCGGAGGACTTGCCGAGGAGACTCCAGCTCAGCCTGGTTGTGAATCAGATAGTGCTGCCCACGCGTGCGGTTACCGTGTGTTGGTTTCACCTGTGCAGCCGGATAATAACGAAACCAAGCTTTGCAGATAACTTGTCGTCACGATGAGTTTTTGGATTATACCGATTGGTTCGAGGTACGATTTATGCTAGCTCTTGACCAAAGAAAAGTTGCAGTTGATCCGACAAAACTTGAATCAGAGTTTGAACTTTTTCATAGCTTAGCGCGAGGCTAGTCGTTGCCTTGAATCGGGACTCATTCACCAGGCTACGTGACTAGCGTCTCATCCATTGAGTAGACAGCAATATACTTGGCTGGATATGCTATCTGGCGCGACTCCACGTTTCTGCTACTCCCTAAACTTATCATGCGGAAACCAACAAAGATTTCGGCAGGTCACTGACACGTCGCGCGATCCAATTGAATCATCTACAGATCAACCCAGAAGGTGTGATACTTACCTCACGCTAAGATCGCTATTTTGATCAAGTTCCTATGATCAATGATAAGATGTTCTACAACTCCCGTCTCCTCTATATCTAAAATTGATTTTCTAGCTTGTTCTAATTCAGGGAGTTTCAGTCACTGTTCCAATCGCTAGGAATAACCATCGCAACTTGGTCCCATTCTGGCCATGGACCAATTCGGTATAAAACCGGGGTTTTCGCTCAAGGTCTTGTAGTATTTTGCACCCATGAAGGACCTCGATTTCAAGAGTCTTGTCATATCTGGACTCACAATCGCATTCTCAATTCTCTGGGTGCGATCTTACTTGAAACATCAGGTCTGCCTCCAACCTTCTTACATCACGAGATACTTACCCGCAATAGAGCACCATCCCTGCCTTCGTTGGAACGAAAGGTTTCTTCTCTTACTATCTGGCCGCCCTGCATCTCCTGTGGAACGGGGGGGACGTGATTCAGCAAGGATATACCAAGTACCGCGATGGGCTCTTCCGCATTCCCAAACTGCACCGCTGGGACTATGTCGCCAACGGGAAACAGCGCATTGCAGAAGTAGCTTCCGCCCCCGAAGAGATCTTATCCTTCAACTACGGTGTCGAGGATGTGGGCACTCTTTCGAATTCTTTTTTTTTGGCGTTGGATAACCTCGTCGTTACAGATCATACAAGCCGACTACACCATTGGCCCGCAGATGACTTCCTATCCGCACAATGCTACAGTTGTTCGTGTGGGCTTGACACGAAACCTGGGCCGGTGCTTCCCCCAAATTTTGGACGAGATCGTCCACGCCTTTGACGACGTGGAAGCCCTGAAAGATAACTCAGATTGGAAACTCTTTCAAGTCATGCCGATCGCCATGCAAATCGTAGCGCGAACAAGTAACCGTGTCTTTGTTGGCCTCCCGCTGTGTATGTGGATTTATTTCACATCTAAACTTTCCCGACACGTAATTGTCCTCAGGCAGAGAGAAAAAATACCTGGACCTGATCCTAAACTACACTGTGACCGTCTTCACACGAGGAACGATCATCGGTCTTCTCCCTGCCTTACTCAAACCGTCAGTCGGCGCCAATTCCTCGCTTGTACTTGACCTATAATTTCTTTCCCAAGAATTCTAGGTCCCCTCATCTCCACTCGGAAAAGCTCGATTCGCCATGCCCTCAAATTTTTGGGACCGATGATTGACGAACGACTCAGAAAGGACGATGAATGCGGGTCTGACTGGCCCGGTAGACCGGTATACTTCTTTTGTTTTTGATGATGCGTTCCATCTAGATCTCATGTACGATAGACCGACCTTATTTCGTGGCTAATCGACGTCGCAGAAGGCGAAGAGCGCACCACATCCGCCCTTACGTTGCGCGTCCTTGCTACGAATATGGCCGCGATACACAATACCTCAATGGTGTGTTCTTTACTTATTCAGCGCATCCGATGAATAAACTTGATTAATTCGCGCTAGACGTTAACTTCCGCGCTCTTTGATTTAACGGCACACCCTGAATACATTTCCCCCTTGCGGGAGGAGGCGGAGCGTGTTATTGCGGAACAGGGTTGGAGCAAGGCTGCGCTCGGCAGCATGCACAAGATCGATAGCTTCATTCGCGAATCGCAGCGGCTCACAGGTACTGCTCCCGGTGCGCACGAATATCTCTTTTTATTAATTACTGAATTCAAGTGCACATCAGTTCAGATGCCTCGAAAGGTACTTGCGAAAAATGGGTTTACGTTCTCCGACGGAACGACAATCCCGCACGGGGCATTCCTAACCGTGTCGAGTATCCCAGTACAGTATGATCCAGGTCAGAATTCTTCTTGGATATTGCGACTCTCAATGAATATGTATCCCCGAGACCACTACGAACATCCAAATGTGTTTGATGGCCTTAGGTTCTTCCGCATGCGCGACGAGAGCGCGCAAGAGGGTGGAACTTTCACGCGACACATGGTTTCCACCAGTGCGGACCACCTGGTGTTCGGCCACGGACGTCATGCGTGCCCTGGTCGGTAAGTTGACCTTTTTTGGGTTACTCCAACTGCCGTACCTGTTTCTTATCTTGACTGTAGGTTCTTCGCGGCGACACAGATCAAAGCAATGATTGCGTATATTCTAATCAATTACGATGTTCGTAGTGAAACTGCCGGAGTACGGCCACCCGAACAATGTTGGGGGCTACTTAGGTGGCCCAACCCTTGGGGACGAATCTGGTTGCGAAAACGGGGATCCGCTGAATAGAGATGAAGGGCTGCAGGATTCAACTTATCAGGTACTCAGAACTTACAGTATAAGTTACACAAGACTCGGATTCGGAATGAGAAGATTTGACCAAAAACCTGGATCCGAAACTTTCCGTCTTCATTTGGATTTGGTATTCTGTTTCATTTGACTGTACTGGCAACGAACACTCATAAGATGGGATGGAGATTTGAGCAAAGACCGATCTGTCGAATGCACCACTTGGCCGAGCAGCTTTTGACGGAATAGGCCACCCGAGCCGAACGGAGAGTCTATATAGGGAATTATCTTTTTTTCACAACCCAATACCATCCTCGAGATCTTCGATGCTTCGAATTTGGTTAGCGGGAAAAACCATCGCGGGAGAGGTTGAACTTATTGATCATCTGAGCTACCAAGCTACTTGGAGGCGGTTGCAATTGATCCACCCAAGATCCACACTGCTTGCTACACAGCAAACTTCGAGAGCCGACCGAGAACGTTAACAAAGCCCAGCATGACAGATCTAGACACGTCTCAAGTCGGCAGTCGCAGCACAACACGCAAAATCCAGTAATAAGCGCGGACGAACTTATCGTCCGTCGACACGTTCAACTAGTGGTATTTTTCCGTCATGTCCAAGCAAGCAAACCCGGTTCTAAGTCGGCGCACGGCCTATGTGGAGATTCTCGGTCCTCTTAGGGCTTTCTTCATTTGCACGGCGATTCCACTCACCATATATGCCCTCTTTTTCGGTTGCTCGGAGCAGTTTGGCGGCTGTCCACCGAGATTGGATCATGACCGCAGCTTCCTCGCGCTCACCGACCTCGCATGGTATCAGGGACTATGGGACACCCAAGCCACAATGCTATTCGTCGCGTGGTACGCTTTCTGTGTCTTGGCGTGGGCCATCTTGCCCGGGGACTGGGTTTTTGGAACAACTCTCCGTAACGGCGAGAAAAAACAGTACAAAATTAATGGTACGAACAAATCGACAATATTTTCCTTGCGGCACAGTCCGAGACTAATGCTGCAACAGCATTTTCCACGTTTATTCTCGCACTGAGTCTTGCCTTCGGCGTCATTTTCCTTGGTGGGCCCCAGTCGTTCACGTTCTTACACGACAAGCTCGTTGGGTTTATCACGGCGTCCGTAATCGTCTCCGTCCTTCAAGCGGTGGCCTGCCATGTAATGTCCTTCCGTCCGAAAGCTCTACTTTCTATCGATGGAAATACTGGGAATCCCGTTTATAACGTCAGCATTCCTGTCCTTGCTCTCTTCACCTAGCTAATTGGACCAGTTCTACGTTGGACGTGAATTGAACCCTTCTATCAGATCCTTTGACTTCAAATCATTCAACCAGCTGCGCCCCGGGTTAATTCTCTGGATTCTCATCGACATCAGCATGGTGTGCGAGCAGGCGACGCGTTTCGGGGGATTCAGCCAAGTCAACGACTCTCTGTGGCTTGTTCTGATTTTCCAAGCGTTGTATGTGGGAGATATTCTATACCACGAGGTGACACGATCTGCCCCTTTATGGCTTGTTCTTACCCTGTTTCGGTTTCAGCGCCATATCTTTTCCCAGGTCGACATCACCACTGACGGCTTTGGGTTCATGCAATCCGTTGGATGTCTTTCATGGCTTCCCTTCACCCATTCTCTCCAGGCGCGCTTTCTCGTTTTCAGACCCGTCGCACTCGGCTTCGTGTGGACGACGCTCATTGTGCTTTTCAACTCTCTCGGATATTACATCTTCAGAGTCGCTAACGCGGAAAAGAATGACTTCAGAAATGGAGAGAACCCAAAGAGTTTGTGTTCTTTGCTCGCTGTCTGGTGCCAAAGCTGACGTTCGGGTTTCAAGATTTGCAATTCCTGACCACCGGCTCTGGCTCCAAACTCCTTATATCTGGGTGGTGGGGAAGGTCCAGGCACCCTAATTATTTGTATGTTTTATCCACAGTCTGTGTTCACCATTGATTGGCATTTTCAAGCGGAGACCTCATAATGGCCCTGGCCTGGTCGTTCCCCACGGGGTTCAGCACACCATTAACTTATTTCTATTTCCTGTATCTCCTCGCCCTCCTTATCCAAAGGCAGCGGCGAGACGATGATGCTTGCGAGAAGAAGTAAGCGAGTCCGATACCAGTCTCGTCTATCCCCGTTTCTGACGGTTTTTGCCAAGGTACGGGAAGGATTGGAAGAAATACGTAGAACTTGTGCCGTACCGAATTGTCCCGTACGTGTACTGAGCTGCATTTGTATATTGATATCGCTGCTGCGGGGTGTGGATTCATTTGTAGCTGAGCTGCTCGGCGTCAGCAGGAGGGTAGGGGCGTTCGACGGCCGAGAATCTGCTATATCACACAGCCACACATTGCCTTTTCGAGTCAAATATTGCTTTGAAGCCCCAAATGCTATAAGATTTCTTCAGCATTGTCCGTTTCTCTCGTCGCTAGCCATGTCAGCATATCGTTATCTCCATGCCCCGCCTCAGAAAAGTAAAGGGAATCATGCGAGGAATTAGATGGAGTGAATTTGTGAATCATGAGTACAGCAGCGTTTACACCTCGACTTCCCGTATGCCATCCTTGTCAACGACCTTGACTTTATATTTTCCAGGATCGATGACCAGCCGTTGAGCTACCTCGTTGATGCAGCGTTTCAGCGTTGCGAGACCCTCCTCAAGCGTTGCTTCGGGGTCATGGTATCTGCCGCCGCTCATCAGCTGAAATGAATAATTACCATCGAATGCGAAACGCACCGGTCAAGCAAACTGAGTGCGAAGTATGCGCCGTAGCCGTGGGCGGCGAACGGGACCTCCGTCATAGTGCCGAAGTAGTCGATCCAGTAAAGGTGAGGATCGTGTGAGGCGGTGTCGTAGCCGCCAACGAGGAGGTTGACTGCGTAGGCTTTGCGTGTGCGCAGGGAGGTCGCGAGGGCGCGACGGATCCACGATGCGGCCGCAGATGGACGTAGGGCATAAAGGTTGCGGATTTGGTACAGACGGATATTGCGCTCGACGTACTCGGCGAACTGAACGGTGTCGCCTGGTATAGAGCTGAGGATGGAGCCACAAGAAGAGAGCAAAGAACGAACGGACCTGGCTCTCCAGAGTAGGACATGAGGAGGTGCGGACTGAGAGTCTTTATTTTGTCCTCGTCCGTCTTCATCTTTATGATTGAGCGAGCGGACGTGGTGTCGGAGGCAATGATCACATATCCCTTGCCAGTTATTCCGAACGAGGTTTCTGCCATGGTGAGGGTAAGAGCTAAGAGCAAGGTTACGCGTCGCGCGAATGGCCTCTGAGTGACACAGCACCAAACACCGCCAATAGTCTTTCTTTTCTGTACCTCGATGGCGGCGTTGCGGTGTTCTGTGAGCCACTCGCTGCCTCTGGCGCGCACCCTGGTACCCGCGGCGCCGAGACTCGCGCGGCCAATGAGCCTGCAGTCGGACGAGACGAACGCGTCACAGGCTCTGAATGCGGTGGGCTCGCATATCTTCGAAACATCTCCCGCGGACGAGCCAATGGAGTACAAGCCGTGGATGTATCTCCCTCCACTCGACAGCTATGGTCGACGCCAGACACATCAGCCGCTCATGAACGTGCCCCCGGCGGAGGACCCGCTTCTCCAATTCCTCACCTCTCTCATCATGCGACATGGCGAGCGCGCAAAAGCCCGCCGCGTCGTCTCCAAAACCCTCACCTACATCTTTACCCTCACCCGTGCACCCCCGCTCCCCATCCTGCGCCAGGCAGTGCTGCTTGCTTCTTCCCCGGCCGTCAAAACAAAATCCCAGACTCACGGTGCAAAGGTTGTCCACGTCCCTATGGCGCTCAGCGAGAAGCAGCGCACGCACTACGGGCTAATGTGGCTCGTTGCTGCTTCCAGGGCCCGTGTCGGTCGCCGCATTGAGGAGCGACTTGCGCGCGAGGTCGTCGACATCGTGCAGCGCATACACGACGCGCGGGACAAGCCGCTCGATACGAGACACCCTGGAGCACTGGGCCTCAAATACGACATGCACAAGTTCGCTATGGTAAATAGGTGCGTCTCTCAAATGAAACAAAGACTTCGAGCTTTGCTGATGTGCGTTATAATTACAGAGGGAGCGTCAGAATAGAACCTGGAGCAGCAAGAGCCATGGCCGCTGCGGCGGCGACGGCGAGCGTGCTCGCACGGACCGCGGTAGCTGCACCTGCTGTACAAGCGCAGGGACAAGAAACCGCTCCCGATTCGCCTGCCGCGGCAGCCCAGTCATAATATTACGGATCTGTATGGAGATATAAAAAATACGAGCATTGCAGCGCGCGTGCGCGTAATCGTCTACGGTATGCTGTTGGTTCGATTCATATTTTTGAGAGCTTGCGCATCAAGTCTACTGATGGAGCTGATGGCGAAGGGACTCGTGCAACGAATTATCTTCTCGAAAGAAGACGTCACCAGGATTTTCAAAATTTAAAGATACAATTCATGGTAGTCCTCGCTTCCAGACAGACTGACGAGGCTAGGCGCACTTGATTGAGTTGCACTTGCCATCTGGGCGACCTCCCTTGATATATGTGAAGTGAGATCCCATGGGTTGCAGACTATGACTAGCGTAGACTCTAAGCCATACTCATTCTGATAGCTCAGACAACCGCGATGTATGGGATGTCTTAAAAGTTTCCTTCCGATCGGAGCTAACATTCTAGTCGAATTATAATAACGGTGTTACCTGCGGACGCAATTTCTCCAGGGCCGGCGGTCCAGACACTTCCTGGGCTACAAAGGGTCTGACCGTATCATACAGCACTCTCTGAACATGCGTTGACCCGAGATTTCCATCTAGTCGGACTCTAAGGAAATCACCGATTCGTTCTCACGGTTCTATTTCTTGGACTTCCTGCCGGGTTTTGGGAAACGCCGTGGACTACCCAGCAACCGTGTTGCCGACTTCGGGACACCGACGACTGAGAAATCCTGGAAAACCGAGTTACAAAGCCTGGCTCCCGTCGACTCTGGGACTCTAGCAGCTGAGCAATTAAGCAATGTTGACAAGTCTTTCTACGAAAGGTTGGTAAGACAATCGCCGGTTGAGTTAAGCTGCATAAAAAGCTGGGCACTTGAACTTGAGTGTCGCAGAGTTTGATAGGTGTTCTTCACCCATTTTAACCACCCAAAAGCTATCATGCCTGCTGTTCCCACCGATAAATCCAAGCCATACATCCCGCTAGCCGGCGGCGCTACTGATGGCTGGTCCAACGACGAGGAGGCAACAGCCACATGTTTCTGCGGCGCTGTACAACTCAAATTCGTAAGCCCCGTTCAAGACTGCATGCATTTGCTTATGGTTCACTGATGCGCGCGACGCACAGCCAACACAAGGGCCGGGTCTTGTCGCGACCTTTCTTTGCAACTGCGCAGACTGTCGCAAAATCACGGCCTCAATGTTCGCCTCCAACTTCGCCATCCTTGACACGCACTTGACGCACGTCCGCGGTCGCGAAAACCTCACCCAATTCAGCCAGGCGCGGACCATCGCGTCGGGCAATACCATGACGAACTACTTTTGTACGACGTGCGGAACGCTCATGTATCGCGTTTCCACGGGATTCCCCGGAATGAGCGCTCTACGCATCGGGACTGTGGACGACTTTCACCTGCACGAGACGAAGTTGAAGCCCAAGGTGGAGCAGTTTATCGAGACGCGAGTGAGTTGGTTGCACGGCGCCGAGGGGGTGAAGCAGGTAGAAGGGTCAAACTTTTAGAAAAGAGTTTCAGAGAAAAACTGCGAAGTAGGGGCTATGGGAGTTCATACTTGCTGGTACTAGTAGTTGTCAAGTTTTGTTGGCTTTGGCTCTGCAATGAAATACGTCCCGAAGGAGCCAGGAATCCATCTTGGGCTAGTTCTGATCGGATGGCGGATCAGTTGGCTCGGTATCGACTTTGTCGTGAACAATCATGCCTGACGCTCCCCTCGACAAATCTCAGTCATACTTCCCGCTCGCTGGTGGCGCCAGTGATGGCTGGTCCAACGGGCAGGAAGCGACGGCTACATGCTTCTGTGGCGCGGTGCAGCTCAAATTTGCAAGTCTTATTACTTATCTCCATTTCCGATTCGCTGATAGTGCCTGGGATTCCCTGCTCTAGCCAACTCGGGCTCCAGGTCTCGTTTTCACATTCATCTGCAATTGCACGGATTGTCGCAAAATCACCGCTAGCATGTTCGCATCCAACTTCACCGTGCTTGACACGCACTTGACCCACCTGCGCGGTCGCGAGAATCTTACCTCATTCAGCCAGTCGCACACCATTGCCTCAGGCAACACCATGACCAACTACTTTTGTTCAACGTGTGGCACGCTCATGTATCGCGTTAGCTCGGGGTTCCCGGGGACGAGCGTTCTCCGCCTGGGCACCGTGGATGATTTTCACTTGCACGAGACGAAGCTGAAGCCCAGAGTAGAGCAGTTTACTGAGAACCGCGTGGCATGGCTGCATGGTGCTGAAGGGGTGAAGCAGGTAGCCAAGTCAAGGATGTAAAAATTTTGCAGCGTGAAATGGATTTTTTGTTATTCTTCTGTTATCCGACCCATTCTTGAACTCTTGGGCATATGAAATTCAGACAGAAGAGAGGATATGTGTCTTGAAAGATTCGGATTCAGGGAACGCTACTACAAGTAGCAAGATCAAGACTACATCCAAATTAGGTCGTGTTACTCAAAACTCCCAAAAAGGTGTTTTGTGGCTGTGAAACGCCCAGACAAATAGTTTCTGATACCTCCTTGTTTCTTTACAAGTGCCGGAAAAAGAACTCATCGAATCTCTGGGTCTTTTCATCTGCCAAACCTTGATGTTGCGAATTTCCCTGCCCACTGCAAGGTTATGAATTTTACCGTACTTGATATGAGCTCAGGTTCTCAAAACAATGCATATTAACGAGGATAGCGTAGAGTACAAGAGATATACAAAATACATCACTTTTTTTGTCTTTTTCGGTGCAGCCTTCTTCTTCGGTGCCTTGATGAGCTTGTCTTTACTGATATCATCCTCATCCTTGCTAGTCTTATCGTCATCCGACACATCGTCGGCCGGCTCGTCGACCTGAATGCCATCGATCAATTATCCATCGACTAAATACAACCCAAAGCCTCACCTCGAACGCGTCTTCAATGTCAGGCGCGGGGCCACCAGGAAGTTTCTTCGGCGCTTTCCCAAGATCAGATGCCTTGTAGAAAGGAATCGGGTGTTCCGAGGCATTGTACCTGTAAAACAATTGTCAGAACGTGCGGTTGAATTTGTGAGAAAGCACCGCACTTCTTGGTCAAGTTTGTCTTTGTGGTTGTGGATATTTTCTTCAGCACATGCTCATCCTTGTAATCGTCGACTCCGAGTTCGACGATGGTATCCCAGTCCTCCTTCGTCAGGTAATACTCATCCATGTTTTGAATGACTTCCTCAACAGCACTCTGCAGCACCGGACATCAGCATGAACGAAAAAAGGAACGAAACGAAACGACGAACCGCGCCGACATCCATTAACGGTTTGACGATATGCGGGTAGAGTGCAGGAATGTAAAACCGCCGTATTTCAGACTTGTCACCAGAGACCTTGAGTCGCATCCGAATCTGCACGTCACCCAGCTGCCGACTCAGCTTCGACTGCTTGGAATTTTGCCCGAGCCACCTGGGGTAAGGTATTCAGGCGCGTTCTAATCAAGTACGAGGTGTGCTTACTGAGGGAAGCTCAGCGAGTTGGGCCCGCCGTAGTGCGCGCCGGTGCCGTATAGGAAGGACGCCGGTCGCACGGTCGAGCACACCGCATGGAGAGGCATGAGCGACCAATGCTGCTCTGGCCTACCTGCACTTGAGAGACTGCAGAAAACGAATAAAAGATGCACAAGTACCCGTGTATCAACGCGTCGACTAGATCGCCGTCCGATATTGAAGACGCAGCCTTATCCATCAACTCGAGGGTCTTCAGCTGCACCATCGGGCCATCGTAGTTTCGAAGCCGCGCAGGCTGTGTCTTGAGATAGTTTTCCTGCAGGACGTCAGTGGAGGAGCAGAAGAAGCGCAATACTCGATCGTACTTGTATAAATAAGGGCATAAACGAATGATCCTGGAAGTACAATTCCATCTTGTCTCCGAGAGACTCGCGCGACGTCGCGGAGAACATGTATGGGCCAAGCATCTTCGACGTTATGTCGAATGGGCTCATTATCGTGTACTTTTCGTTCATCTTCGCGCTGCACGCAGAAACATCATGATGAGTATACGCGAACGCTGACGCAGAAACAAATCTCACAGCGCTTTCCCCTCATCAAAATTCATACTAGTGCTCGATAGCCGCCAGGTGGATAACATATTCAGCACTTGACGGATGTCTGACTGAGACCCTGCAACGAGCTGGTCGATCACGTTTGCTGGGATCTGCATTTTCTCTCTGGAGTTGAAAGATGAGCTCGATCAAAACTCGAAAAACAAAACACGCACTTGAACGCGATACTCATAAGTCTTGAGCGAATCATATTCGCTGCCGGTCTGCATTGTCAGAACAAGTAAATATCGACTCGAAGACAACGGTCGAGTCAACAGACCTCTGGAACGGCAGGCTGTACGTATTTGCAATCAGTGGCTTCAGCTTTTGCGCTCCGCGGTCGTTCGCAATACAGATGATTGGTACCTACAGCCCACTGAGTTCGAAGCAATGACGACAAGGTGAAAGAAATACTTGGCTCTTCTTGATCATTGCATTCAGCGCACCAACACCACCACGATCGCCGGACGACATCCCGTCTACCTCGTCCATAATCAGGACGGTCCTGTCCGTAATCTTCACACCGTCACTCTCCTGCAGAACAGGTCAAACTCTGTGGGTTCAAGAGAGAAAACAACGTACACGAGCGCCTGCGATGTAGCCGTCCAAAGACGTGTTATTCACGTTCATACCGTTCTGGCACGCCTCGTCAACTTACGCATCAACGGTTGAACGGCAACTTACCTCGACGAGCTTCTTACTCCGTGCATCACTCGCGTTGAGCTCGATAGGCGTATATCCCTCCAGCTTCGCGACCAAATGCGCACTCGTAGTCTTGCCGATACCAGGCGGCCCCGTAATCAGCACCGCGCGGAAGACATTCATGCCGTTTTTGCCAGGCTTCTTGAACCCCGCCTTCGCGCTCTTGGACCTGCATCGAAATTAAGAGCTGCAGCCTCGCAGACGCAAAGGCACGCAAACCAGTCTTGTAGCCATTGCTGCAATTTCTCGACCTGGCCTTTGTTGCCACAAATCTCCCTGATGTTCTGCGGCGCGTACCGGGTCGTCCAGAGTTGCGAGCTAGGGTCAGCCGCCGTCTTCGCCGCCTTCTTCTCCCGCTTCTCCATCTCTTTCGCAGCAGTTTCGATCGCCTCCTTGTCCTTCTGGAGCTTCTTGCGCGTCTTCTCGTCGAGCTCGCCCGTGCCCTTGCGCGTCGCGATGAGGTTCAAAAATTGGTCCTCATTGAGAGTTTTGAGCCCATGCTTCTTGATCGCGGTCAGCTTGGATGGTCCAGCGTTGTCTCCCAGCACGACATAATCTGTCTTGCTCGAAGGACTCGTAACAACGCGCCTACGATGCATTCAGAGACTAGAAAAAGGAGGAAAGATGGAGTCTCACCCCCCGAATCGTTTGGCAATATCGACCGCCTCGTCGCGAGAGAAACTACTCAGCTCGCCAGTAAAAACAAACGCCAGACCCGCCAGGCAGTTTTCCTCGCCGTCAGGAACAGATTTGGAGCCAGGAGCGACTGGACCGGCTGCGCGAGCTCTCTGGACCGCTGCATAGCTGCGGGCGTGCTTAACGCGAAAAACGAAAAACAAATTAAAGCATACTCGAATTTGGGTTTGGATGGCTCTTCTTTCTTTGGCTTCTCCTTCTCCTTGCCCTTCGCAGGCGCTTTCGCTTTAGCAGCAGATTTCTTTGGTGCGGGCTCCTCGTCCGACGAGTCTACGACAAAGTCATCGTCTTTCTTTGACTTGGACAAGCGGGGCTTCGGTTTGCTCCCACTTGCCGCTGCCGGCTTCTTCTTCGGAGGCTCGTCGTCGTCGCTCGAGAGAACCATAGGTTTTGAAGCTCGTCCGCCGTTTTTCTTTGGCGCGGGCACGTCTTCGTCATCGCTATCGTCGGCTTTGACCTTGGAGACGCGTGGCTTCGATTTGTTGCCACCCGACGCAGGCTTTTTCTTTGGCGCGGGCACGTCCTCGTCGCTATCATCGTCCTTGGCCTTGGAGACGCGGGGCTTCGGTTTGCTGCCACCAGAGGCGGGCTTTTTCTTCGGCGGCGTGCTTTCCTCCTCGTCGCTCGATAACAAGGCGCTTGCCTTTTTACGCTTCTTGGGTGCCACAGGCTCGGCGTCACTGTCTACCCGCATGGGAGTAGGAGCCTAATTCTCCGTCAGATCATGCATCGGCGTGTAGACAGACTCCGACCCACCGATTTTCGAGGACCTGTTGGCTAAACAGAAGTGAACAATGTGCGCAATGTAAAGAACACAAAACAATACTTTTGGTGCCGATTTCGAGCTGAGAATGAATGAGTATGGATTCCCTTGAGAATTGTGAGACGCACGATGAGGCTTGGTTCACGGGAGGCCTGAAGCGCTGTCATGAAGGTGTATTGAGCGTAATGAATTTTGGGACCCACATATCGTCGTCGCCTGTGCAATTTCAATAGGAGCACGCGGAGAACCGTGAAATGAGACGCACTGATTTCAATTAGAACCTTGTCGTCTGCCACAGGGATCGGAGACGACTGGATAACTGATCAACGGCGCGCGTTATACAAGGCAATCGAGACAACCCACTTGGGTGGTTTTTGGAGTCGGGAGCTGTTTCTGACTACCGGATCCTCCGAAGAATGAGCGTATGTCTTTTCCACTAGACTGGCTCGATTTGTTCGTCTTTTGTGAAGGCGCCATGGTGGCAGGAAACGCGCGGAGTCACAATGCGGCGCGTCCGTCACGCTCCTTGACAGACACCGCCACCAGAGTACCTCCATTAATTCCTTCAATTCTGTAAATTGGCTCGAAAGCTTCTAACCATTGCCCAATATGCGCGTCGTCCGTCCTCCGTCCACATAAATAATACAAATAATTACAACGTCGAGTCGCGCCGAGCGAGTCCTAGTATACCTAGAGAACTGTAGCATGCATACACCCATCCCATCCTCCTCCCAACACAACCGGCTGACCCTACGTGAACATGCGGTCGTACCGATTGAGACATGACCAGCCTTCACGGTCTATGTGGGTTTTGTTAGCATTGTGCATAAGGGATGAGTTAAAGACGAAAGAGAAGGAAAATAGGTGCATCGCTAACTGGTCAGGAACGCGATGGTCCACACCATCTTCCGACGCACGAAAAGCGGAATTTTCTTTCAAGAAGGCACTCACCGAAGTTGTTATTGATATCGCACTCGCACTGCTCCCGCCCGTGGGCCGGCGCTTGCGGGCAGTGCTGGAAGGGTTCGTGGCGGTAGCCTGTTTGCGGCGCGTCAGTGTCTAGCATGTGGAAGCAGCAGAGGTGGAGTAGCAGGGAAGAAAAGATAGCACGGGGTGGGAAGGATATTGTGGGGAACGGAAGGAAGAAAAGAGGGGTAGGTTGAGGTAGGTTAATGATGAGCGAGGAATTGGAAGACGAAGGGGAATGGGTGAGGGGTGAACAGAGGCAGAACACATGGGTGGGGGAGAGGTATAGGTCGAGGAACGGGCGGCTCACCTATATCGTCGAAGAAGTGCTGCGCAGGTGAGAAGTTAGCGTCAATGAATATATCACAAGAATTAAGTGGCGGAGAAGGGCAAAGTTGAGACGAGAATCCAGCCAAACTGAGGATCGACTTTGGACGCAAGGAGCCCCCATGGAGATTCACCCTTCCTGTCTCTCCCTGCCCCATGGAGACCCCAACGTGTTTGAGTTGGACAATCCATCTCCCGCCTTTGCCCATCGCCTCGCCCGAAAACAAGAAAGACTCACAATCTGTTCCTTCCTCGCAAACAGCCCCGCACCGATCGAATGCACGGGTGCGTCGCCCCAGCGCTCGTAGTAGAAGCCCTGTGTGTATGCGCAGGTTAGTATATGTGCAACACTCATAAATTGAGATGACCCAAAAATAGAAAAATCGGGGGTGGAACTTCAAGTGTACGAAAACTTCTCCCAGATATAAAACACAGCGGAGGGGGTAAAGAAGCAAGAAAAGCACGCACCCCCTTCGATTCCAGGTGATCGAAGAACTTCCGGTACGCCTCTCCGCGCCATAGGTCGAGGTCGGCGATCTCGAAGTTGGACCAGACTATGGGATGGATGTTAGCATGCAGGTGTATAATAGGCACAGAGAAAGCGGCAGGATGGGGCTCGACGCGGTGCTCCCCATGACGCGGCAACCCTGCGCGTCATGGTACGCGGCGCAGCACGTCCACACCCGGCCCAACGGATGTGCGAACGGGCGGACCCGAGCGCACGGAGCCAAGGGTGCAAATCCAAGAAAGGGAATGAGGTATGAAACGCATACTCACAATGGCAGTTATTGTAGCTATCGCCCCCGTCGTCGCTCAGGAAGTCCATCCCGTTCACGCCCGAGCCGCGTTTCCCGCCCACGGGGGAATTGCCATGGTCTTTGCCTGCGGGTGGACAAGGTCAGCAGGAAGAAAATGAGAAACCGCCGCGCTCACCCATGCCAACGACATACTCTGGGTACAAGTCGATGAATTCCTTCACAGCATCCCACAGCGTCGGGATCGTCAAAGGGTACTCGGGGAGCGAGATGGTGAAGCCGTATTTCTTGTTCTGGTCTTGCATGAAGAGGAAGGGGTCGTAGGAGAGAGTGCAAAAGAAGCGGACGTCGGGTCTGCGGTGGCGTTTGTGTCAGGAAGCAGGATGAAAGAAGGCGACGCACTCGACACGCCAGTAGTACTTATACTTGTCGAGCAGCTCATGGCGGAAAAAGAAGCCGGAATTGAAGCGGCACATATTGCGGTATGGGACGCTGCCTGTCTTTCCTTTGGCACACGTATTGAAGCAAAGGAATAGCACACGCACCACCATAAATCACCTGGTCTTCCACCATTTTATTCCTGCTCTTGGTCGCCTTAACCTCGTCAATCCAGTCGGGCTGATACCAGTTCTCCTTCGGATGAGGGTGAGGAACGCCTAAGCTCGGTCAACGACGCTTGGACTTCACCTTCGGAATCAACCCAAACTCGACCTTGCTATCCGTCAGCGCCAATATGGCCCGCTTGAAATCGTCCGAGAACGGTTGCTCGTTCAGGAACACGTATGGGTACCGGAATTTAGAATTAAATTTCTCCTCGAACTGGGCAAGAGAGCGCACGACCCCGTCGCGGTCACCGTTGCGTGCAAGGAGAACGATGGCGGCATTAGCTTTACGCTCTGGTGGAAGGGATTCGCCGCTGGTTGCGTTAATCTTAAGATAGTATTCTTCGGGCACTGGCGTTTTGTATGGTGGCTCATGCCAGATTTTTTCGAGCGGGTGCGGAGAGGAACCCCAGCCTCTGAGCGCGTCAAGGGAAGTGGCTCGGCCGTATCCTTCGTGCGAGAAGGAGAGGATGTAGTGTAGACTTATCTGTGCTCACAGGATTATTATTGGGTTATTTACCAATGGAATACACGCACCAGGACGGCCAATGTTAGAACGACGTATCGCGTTTTGGTCATCATCTTGGGCACGATTTGAAAGGTAACAGGGAAGGAGTGGTGAGGATATCCCAGCCACGACGAGGTGGGAGGAAAGGCGCGATATTGCACGTGATTCATTCTGGTTTCCTTCAGGTTCCTAAAATAACGTTACGCTCTTCGCACAGCCATGCACCCATGCTTCAGCGTTTCAAACTTCTCCAGGCTTCCTTCATCTCTCAGGGTGATCTTCACCTTCCAGTACCCTCCTGAAATTCACCGTTACAAAGTATACTGTCGCCGCGGGCTCGGAGGTAGCCACTATGGCTCCACACTGGAATGAACGATATCCCTCCCGAGAATCTACCATTCTTGATCCCTGCCTTTTGTGCGCCTCTGTGTTCGGCGCGCATTCCCGAGATACTGGCATGGTTTGAATCTTCCGAGTATCAAGTCCGACCTTTTTCAGGTTCACCTCTGCCTCAGTGGTATAATAAAGCTCGGAACCTACGACTTCATTCCATCTGATGCCTTCGTCGATCTCTGAAACCTCGTCTGGCCGTGGATCCAATTTCTGGACGAATACGAAGAGGCTCTCGATGGCGACAATCCTGGCCCAAGTGGGACACGATCCGGGGGATTTTTGACGTTGGGAAATGATACGGTGAAAGATTTGATTGCGTCTACTGTCGGTCTCTGTCGCATTGTCGGGAGAGCTTGGCGCGATCTTATTCAGACGAATCGGGACGACGAGATGGTATTTTCCGACGTGGCCTACTTTCTCTCGCCCTGGTTCTCCAACGCAGAGTGGCACTGTAACGCATTCCATGAGCTCATCCTTGGGAGTAGTGGAACCAAGACGGACCTTGCTTCACTCGTTGTATCGCATATCGAACGCGTTCCTCCCACCCCTGACTCCTGCGTTACTGAAAAACTCTTACTCGTCTCGTCAGCATCTATTGGATGGTTGGCCGCCACAGCCTCACGGGACCCAGAGATCCAGATCCCGCGTTCCAAGAGTCTCTTTTGTCGTGCGGAGTTGTCACTGCTCTCACCACAGCGTGCCGAGCGCTCTCTCAGAGTGACCTCCCTGGCGCTGGGATCGAGCTAAAGGGTTTTCTTACTGCCATCGTGGACCACATGTCGTTGTTCCCCTCTGTCTGGCTCCCGCAATCTCTTCGCGCCGGTCTACTCGACATTCTGTTCACCTCCCGGCATCGAAAGATAGTGAATCGAACCTTGATTAACCTCGTCAAGCACGTCATCTTTCCTGCCACCGTCTCTCATTCGGTACTCGCACAACTTCAAACTTCCCTCTCACAAGTCCGTGATCGAGACGCGAAAGCGATCTTTCGTCACACTGGTCTTCTCACACTCTGGATGAATCTCATAGAGGTCGTTGAAAGTCGGTTCCGCATCCTAGCTGAATACCACACTGGCATGTTGACGGCCGCGAGAGCGAGCGACGACCTCGAGGTGAGTTGCATTATTGCGCGAGTATTCGAATTTCTCATCTTGTCACAGTGTGCCAAGATTCGTCCTAAGTCAGAGCTCAAGCGTTGCAGCGGGTGTCTGGCAGCATACTACTGTTCGGGAACATGTCAAGCCAACGACTGGATGCGCGGTGGACACCGTAAAACATGTGATGGTCTTTCATTGCGCCGAGAAGGTCAGTTCATGCACTACTCACGTATGATCGATCTCACTGACGATGGGATACAGAATTTTCGCACCCGTCTTCAAGGGACCGGTCTTTTCTGCGTCTCGTGCACCACGAGTGGATGACACGGCGGGAAGAAATCGCACAACAGCACCTGCTCTCGGAGCAAATCCATCCTAGCGAGGTGCTCTGCACGGTGCTAGACTTCACCGCAGGTATTGAGGTCGGGCCGCTTGACTCGTCTGTGAGATCCCGATTCGAGTTCGATATCGACCGGGTGATGAGGAGTGGCGGACGGATGGAGCTGCAGCTTCTGAAGGTCATGGACAGCCGTCAGTCTCGCATGTGGCCGTTTTTGCTGTAGTCGGAGGTCGCGGAACTGGAAGAGTGAGTTGACGATTATTGTATTTCTGCGGTTCAATTACAAAAGTCACGGATGAATCTGGACAGCTGAGGGAACCGCTGGACACCAGTACTGGTGGTACTAGTAGTAGCTACAGAATGAGGATTTTGAGCAAACATAGCCGAGGGCGCGCTCGAGAAGGAATGAATACAATAAGGATGATGTTCAGTGATTGGAATGACTGGTTATTCCATGCATTTTTGGAGCCAAACGGCTCCCTCCGGGTTTCGCTCAGAGCACTTTGCAGGGCAGGAACGTATGCCCTCGTATATTGGGTAGCGCCACTGCATGCCAGCTTCGTTGTGATCGACCCATGAGGATACTCAGCCGAGGGCTGCCTGATTCTGAACTTTGAAAGGTGGCGCAGAGCAATCTGGAGCAGTTCTAGATGAAAAAAAAGGCTCCATGTTTGTTGGCTAGATTTTGGGTCGAGGGATGGCCCATGACCGTGGTCACTGCTGGTAGAGTTCAATTCATTGTCAAGTCTTGATTTCGGGACATTTAGCATCACGTTTCTATCTTTGCCCGTCCGGCCCGGCCTCCCGGAGGTGGTATTTTCTCCCTCTTGCTCCGCTCATCGAATTTCACCAAAAACGCGGCTCTTTTTACGCTTGGACTACTTCTGGTCTCTGTTCACACAAACACCCCACATATCGTGTATTGGTCCGATCGATATTTGGCTTTCGTCCTTGCCCTCCGGAATATCCGCTAATATCCGAAACCATTCGGCGTTCAATTTATGCTGCGACATACAAATCTGGTGGCATGGCTCCCTCGGCTTGTTTGAGCACCCGATAACTATTCTCGTTGAAGACCCCAATTCCTGGCTTCCGCAAGTAATCTGAGTCATGGTGATCAATCTTGCAAGAACTTCGTGCATCGGCTCGGTATTTTAAATCCCTGTGCTCAATCCCGAAGACAATGTCCATGGCGGTGCCAGCTTATGCTGAAGACCCTTTCAGCTTGTAAAAAAAAGTCATCCCAACCTGCCAATGCTCTGTCGATTCCCGCGACGATTGCGGGCCAGGTTGCCGGCCAAAATCCCGTATATACGGCTCAACCCCCATGAGATCGCAACATAGCCCATGACCAACACAACTGAATTACCCAACCCCTTCACCCCTCTCGCTTTCCTACCTCCAGCCCTCGCAAGCCAATTTGAGGTATCGCGATATGTCATTGCGGCAACACTGGGAGTAAGAACTGATCGATTGATCTACACGAATTAATTTATATCTCGAATTCTCAGGCATACGTGTGGGACATTGGATTGAACCTCGGAAACGATTATGCCTTGTTGTTCAAGCACAGGGTTCGCTTCCCGACGATTGTGTATTTTCTTTCAAGGTGATTTCGAGACGTTTTCTGAATTTCAAGCATCCGCAGTGCTAATTTGGTTGGCAAGAGTATTCACATTGGCGTTCATTCTCACATTCTTCATCTTCGCAGGTGACCTCATTATTCTTTGACTTGAATGGGAATTGAACATATCAACAACTGCAGTTGCACCGGTTGAGAACTGCAACGCCTTGGCGCTCGGCCTGAGCATCTGCATTGTCTTGACCCAGACAAGCACTGCAATGCTGTTCTTTTTACGGGTGACCGCAGTCTGGTACCCAAGCAAGATCGCCTATGTGGTGTTCTTCATTCTTTGGCTCGCCGTCCTCGGGGCGGGAATCACCGACCCTGTCGGAATTCGCGGAGCGCACATAGGACCTACCAAGCAGTGTATCGACACGGTCATCCCAGGTAATATAGAGGCCACAGCGATTATGCCTCTGATCGACGACACCGCCATCTTCCTCGCGATAAACTACCGTATTCTTGCCCACACAATAGTGGCGGATTCTTTCACGGCCCGTCTACGAGCTTTCTTTGGTGGTACGAGATTATCCGCGCTATCACGAGCATTACTTCAGAGTGGACAGCATTTCTACTTGTCAGTATATGTTCTATGGGATAATCCCTCAGCTGACTCAATCCCAGGATTGCAGCTACCACGCATCTCACTCTACTTATCGTGTTAAAGCTGCCTCGGCTAACCCCGGTTTACCACGCGATGCTCTCGATCCCTGGCTTGGCCTTGGTCAATGCAATGGCTTGCCTAGTCTTCCGGAGGATTAAATTCGGACTCATCAATTCCGATGGGACATCTAAAATTCCTACAATTAACCTTCCCTCGGATTTCCATGCCACATCAAATCCTAGGTCTCTACCCCTTTGGTTTCGTCGCACTGATCCCACTACCTCGGATCTGGAAAGGAGTACAGCTTTTCCGCTGGAGGTTCGAGGGCAGAAGGAAACTTATGGAGTTGAAGATGGTGCGGATGCGAGCCAAGAGATTTCCGAAACCATAAATTCGGCATAGTGCGTCAACCAAATCTAACCTTTGTCCCGCAATACTGGCGAGCACGCGAAACACTCTCCGGATTTGCCCATCTTGCTGAGGAATTTCGTGACCTGAATGATGTCTTTGTGAACGTCGAGGCAGCGAAACAACCGAACACTATCAAGATTGTTATATTCATTGGTCTACATACATTTTTTCATTTCACTTCTATTTTGGTGCATTCCTTCTGTTAGTTCTATATCTGCCGGACCAGGCAACGTGTATTAGCATTGCATCGAATCCATACCATCACTCCTTAACGAGCAGCGAACGGCCGGTCATGTCTAAAAAATTAATCGTCAGTGAGGTGCATGAGGGAAGAGCAACGGGTACATGCCTTCAGGTTTGGGCAAACCCTGCGGAGATGTATCGTCAATGATGTGTCCGTCCATTTGAGAGGACTTGAGTAAACCCACCATCAGCTCCAACACCGTCGGTGCCACGTCGCACAGTGCGCCTTCCTCTTCGTCGGAACCATCCTCCTTGAGCTTATATCCCTCCGCCCCGACTACAATGAACGGCACGGCTCCACACGTATGCGCCGTATGCTTCTCTTTCGTCTTCGGATCCAGCATCTGCTCCGCGTTCCCGTGGTCGGCGGTGATGAGCAGAACGTATCCCGCGTCGCGGCACGCGGCAGCGATGGTGCCGACGGCGGCGTCCGTGTGCGTGATGGCTTCGACGGCGGCGTCGAAAGAGCCGGTGTGACCGACCTACAGAGGGTGTCAATAAGTGACCTGGGAAGGAAGGAAAGACGAAGGGCAGAAAGCCAACAAACTGACCATATCCGGCGGCGCGAAATTGCACATCACAAACTCATACTCTTTATTCTTCACGAGCTCGGCAACCTTGTCCGCAACGCCTTGAACGTTCATAGCAGGTTGTAGGTCATAGGTTGCGACCTGAGTCGGATCTCCAGCTTAAAATGCGCGAAAACGGACGAGGGGTCGGACACACCTTCGGAGACGGGACCATGAACCTCTCCTCCGCCTCGAATTGCTTCTCTACACCACCGTTGAAGAAGAACGTGACATGTGCGTATTTTTCAGTTTCTACGGGTTGGTACGTTGTGAGCATGAATAACATGATATCAGAGGAAACGAAAAGAGAGGAGCAGCGGTAGCGGGAGCGATGGATTGGAGAGGAGGCGTATGCAAGGGAAAGCATCGAACGCGCAGAGGTAACATGGGAGAGAAAGGGAGTGGGGATGGCAATCACGAGTGCGCACTGACCAGCAACATGTGCCTGCTTCGCGCCCTTCTTCGAAAGCCATTCGGCGAGCACGTCGGTCATGGCTTGCGGCGGGAATGCGATAGGGAAGGGGAACTCTGTGTTATAGCGCGACATGGTCGTGATTCCCTACATTCACAATCTGTTAGTGCGATATAGTGCGATGTCAGCAGACGGAATGAGACGTACGAGATCCTTGGGAACGGTGACCTCCATGGGCGGATCGGGGAGGCCAAGAACGGTAACGAGCTCGCGCATACGGTCGGAGCGGTAGTTGAAGAAGAAGAGCGTGTCGCCGTCTTCAAAGAATAAATTTATTGCTCTGCAGCGGGAAGGAAAACGGACCTTTGATGCGGCCAGCGTCGCCATTGACGATAATGGGCTTCAGGAACTCGTCCGTGACATCCTTCTCGTAGCTTGCCTTGATCTCATCGATGATGCTTTTCCCTTCGCCTAACGATGCGCCTTCGCCGCCAACGAGTCCATCGACAGCGATCTTGACGCGCTCCCAGCGCTTATCGCGGTCCATCGCGTAGTACCGCCCGACTACCGTCGCCAAAGTACCGTAGTTCTCCTTCGCCATGAAATCGAGCAGCTCCTGGGCATAGCCGGCCGCAGATTTCGGAGACGTGTCACGCCCGTCGCCGAAGAAATGTACGTACGTCTCGGGAACACCTTGCTCTTTCGCAGTCTCGAGCAGCGCGTAGAGATGGGTGTTGTGCGAGTGAACGCCTCCGTCACTAACGAGTCCCAACAGATGCAGACGCCCGTTTCCGTCCTTAGCACGTTTGAAGGAATCAAGGATCGCCTGGTTCTTATGGAACGTGCGCTTCTTGACGGAGACGTCGATTCGGACGATGTCCTGCCACACGATGCGCCCGGCGCCGATGTTCAGGTGTCTGCAAAAATTATTATGATTTCAGGGAAAGAAAGGAGAAAAGTAAAGCAACTGACCCAACCTCTGAATTGCCCATGAGGCCTTCAGACAGCCCAACCGCCGTTCCGTGCGCTGTAAGCTCGCGCTGCAATCCTTCCTTTCCAAGCCGATCCATGTTCTCCGTATTTCCCGCTTCGATCGCGTTCCCTTCCAGCCCTTTCTCGGACGCGATTCCCCACCCATCGTGCACACTGCGTTACGGTAAGGAAAGACCCGAAGACCTGCGGGGACCTGCGCACATTAGACAAACTTTGTTCTTGACTTGTGTGGTCATGACGGTGGAGGATGGGTATAGTGTAGCACGTGCGCACGCGTAAATACCAGCCTTTAACACCGCGCTACACCGCGTCAGTCTAAGCGTCACGGTGAATTTGCTTGGCCACAGCTCCCAAAGCTCACGCTGGTTTGAGCGGCTTTGTGGAACCGAACTCGTGAGTATACTCTTGGCTTTCAACGCCCAACCGTAAAAGGAAATTTGTCAAAGACTGCACCGAGTTTGTGATTTACCAATTAGATATGTACACTAAAAAACCAAGGACAACAGCGGTAAGGTAGGTGGAACCAGAGTGACAACAAAAAGCGACAAAGAATGAGTATGTTGTTGATTTTTGTACAGTATTGGAGCATGCATGCACTATGAGAGAGAAAAAGAACAGAAATATGACAACTACCACCCGCGCGCATGGTAATCCGACGTATTCGCCCAGCTCATATTCCGTACGAGCTTCTGCTTGGGCCCACCGTCAGGCTCCATCGGCGGAAGCGTGTCGCGACGCTCTGTCCCAGGCGCCCTCGGTGTTACTCGTACAAGGCTCTTCTCGGGTTGGCGTCCCTGCCCGACACCCATAGCCTCGCTCGGGACATTCACCGTGCTTTTCGTCCGGCGGGGCTGCGGCCCAATCATGTCGGTCCGGCTGAGGTTGCGCTGCCACAGCAATTGATGTCGCACGCTCTCGCTCATCTCATTGCGGAGCATCTGCCTGCGAGTCGTGCGCGGCGTCGACGGGGGTGCAGGCGGGGGGGAGGTTATAGGGGAATTCTACTGGCACGGTTGTCATCGATCGGTTCAGCGGTGGTGGTTGCGCAGCATGATCTGGAGGGACATTGTGCTGGTTGGGGGCAGTCGCGGTCACCCATGGCACATCGCCAGCCTCCTCGAACAGCCGACGACGCTCCGCCTCTGCTGCATCGGCGTTCGTGGTACTCCCAGTCTTTGCGCGGGAGAGGAAATTGCGCAGCCTCTCGTGCGCCACGCTCTCGGACACCTTGCTCTTGCCCCGCCCATCTGCGTCTGATTCCTCATCGTCGTCGTCGTACTCCATCTCCGCCGGCGGACCTTTAGGTCGGTATCCGCCACTTCGCCCCACGCCTGCACTTGTGCCCCCCGTTTTGTGTCGTCGTGCTTCCAGCGTTGGTGGTTGGCTCCAACACAGGCCCACCAACACTAACCACTGGCTCGGCGACCCTGCTCTTCCCCAGCGAGCCACTGGTGCTCGCACCACCGAAATGCGGTGGTAAGGCGCTGCTCGACAACGCACGCTGCATCCCTGGGCGGCGAGGTGGTGGTGGTGGATCAGGGTGTTGCTGTTGCGGTTTCTGCTGTCGAGGCGACGGTGGTGCAGCGGGCGGTGGGAGGTCGCGCCTTGCTGCTGGTTGCTGCTGCTGCTGCTGCACAGCGGTCGCTGGCGTCGGTGGAATGGGGGAAAGCTCCGCCCCACCAGTCGACGATGGGGGACGAGCAGAGCTCATGTGTAGCCCCAGCCCGCCGAACCCTCCGGGACGCGGGCGCAACGCAGGCACCGCGCCGACGCCGTTTTGCTGTTGGAGCTGCTGTTGCTGCTGGCGGTACTGTTCTGCTACGCTTTGCTGTTGTAATCGAGGGCCGCCTAGCAGAAGGGGTGAGGCCGCCGGGCCGCGAGCTCGCGAGCTGGGTCAAATTCTCGTAGCTGATGCGTGGCGCCTTGGCGAAGATGTCGCGCTGACGCTGCGCCTCGAGCATTGCACTAGAAATAGTTGTCGCACTCATCGTTGCCTTTAATGCACGGTCGGTTCGTGCGTTTTGGTCGGATGTCGTAGGGTGGTGCTTCACCGGCGCTGCGCCGGCATTGGCGAGCGCGGGTAGATGCCCAACGGAACGGTGAGGGCGGGTCGGGAGTTGGCGCAGATCCGTGCTGGCAGTCGGCGCACCGGTACTATGGTTGCGAGAATGGCCGAGATGTGGAGCCGGCTGCTGCTGGAGCGAGGGCGGCGGCGCCTTCGAATTGGTGGTGACTGCATTCTCCACGCTTTCACTCTCCTCATCCTCCCACCCCTCCTCGTCATCCTGTTCCGTCTCCTGCTCCACCTCCTCTCCATCTCCGCTCTCAGCGCCCACTGCGCTCTCATCATCTTCGTCGCTCCATTCATCCTCCTCGTCACTCATCATCTGAACCTTAGTCCGCCTGGTCATCGTCTGCTCCACCAGCTGCACCCCAGCGTCAATATTCGAGGGCAGATTCGAGGTTATCCCAAACACGCCGAACTGCCGCCCGTCTTTGGTACGCGTCCCGCCCTTGCGGGAGCGAGACCGTGAATGTTGACTCCGTAATGCGGAGCGCGCGGGTTGCTTCCCCCTGGCACGTGTGCGTGCATTCGACGCGGATGTCGCGAGCGAGCTTACCGAGCGTGCATCCTCAGCATCTGCGGGGGCGGGAGCAGCGGGTTGTCGGCCGTTCGCTTGCGATTCTGTATTGGGAGTCATCTAGACAAAATTAACATCGAGGTCCTCGAACAAGGACTCAGAGCCTACCTCCAACCCTAAACCGAGTCCGCCGAGGTACGGCGCAGATATCGAGCGAGGCATTTTTGATTGTTGTTGTTGCTGTTTCGGATGGGAGGATTGCGGGGCTGGTGGCGGCTGTTCCGGCTTCTTCGCCTCCGAGGGCGGCTTATGTTGCTGCTGGGGCGCTATTTGTTCGTCCGATGACGAACTTCGTCTTCCCCCGATCCTGGCTTGGCCGCGTCCCCGCCCACGTGCATTACCGAGCCCGCGCTCCGACCCATGCACGAACGTAGTCTGGACTTGATCGCGCTCACGGGAACTGTCGCTCCCACTGCTACTCGATTGTGACCTATGCCCGTTGTCGTACGAGTTACTCGTTCCGCTTGACCGTGAGGAGCTGTGAGAACTCCCGCTCGCGCCGCCGTGCGCGGCCAAGTAAAAACTTGCTCCCCGTATTGGTTTTTGCCGCCACAGCACTGCTTCCTGGTACAGAAACCAAATCACGGCCACCTAGGGGCAGAAGGTGCGTTGATTGAGGCGCATAAGCTGACTGTGGCACAGCAGGATCATGCGGAGTGAATGCAGGTGAGCCCATGCCGCGCGTTGCAGAGAGAGGAAGGAGTATCGGTCCTGGGGGCTCACGCCTAGTAGACTCGGGCGGCGAAGGAGTTGGTGGGATGAGTGGTCCGAGTGTCCGCGGCGCGGCCGGAGGCGCGGATGCGCCAAGGAGGGGTGTGGCGGGAGGCGTGGGATGGGGTGTCAGATTTGGGGTCGGAGTAAGCACAACGAGCTTGGGGACCTCTGGGAGATGTTGCTGAACCGTAGGAGATTCGACGGCAATGGAGACAGCAGAGGAGGAAGCCGAGTCAGAACTATCCGAGGAATTGGGTGTTGGGTAAGCCTGGTCCTTCTTTGCGTCCTTCTGAAACTGGGGGAGCTTCTGGGTGAGTCCTGGGTTAACCATGTCGCAGATAATGCGTCCTGCGGGGCGCACGGGCATCGCCATCGCTGCAGGGGAGAGATCGATCAGAGACCGATTGGATGGAATTTAGCCGTGGCAACTGACGCTTTCTGGGAACGATACGGAAGAACGGCGAGGTGGCAGCACTGCTGCTTGAATTGCTACTATCCGAGCTGCTAGATTTTGTGTTGCTTGAATCATCGGATTCGCTGCAGATTGATTCCGGGGTTGGGGGCCATGGCCCGTGGAGAAGACGTCTTTTCTGGGCCAAATCTCGAAAAGCCAAGCGCCAGGAAATATATTCGAGACGCTGGCCGTTCTGCAGCGAGTTCTTGCACTTTGAAAAGACTGAATGATAAAATATTATAATTATAATGTCTGGCATGGGAATATAACGGGCCACGGACCGGACCAGAGCTGAAGAGCGTCCTGGCTGTCGAGGACGTCGGGGGGCAACACGACGAGGACAGGGACGGGGCTTGTGCCCATGCTGTCTGGGTTGGTGCTGGACGCCGAGCGGTGTGGTGGTTGGTGGCAAGGATGACGGACGATTCTCGGCCCGCACTGCCGGCGACTGCCTGATCCGTGCTCACATGATCCCGCACACTTGAACAGCAACCACCGTGTTCGCCCCGTGTCTCATCGCTTTTTCTCGTCCAGTCCAGCTGTTTTGTCTCATACAATGTCTCGATGCAACTAACAAAGCACAGCTGAGACAGCTACAGACAGCTGGCTTGGACCTGGCCAGACAAGAGACGCCTCCTCCGAATGGGTTTACCACCATGGTCATCTGTCCGCCCCGCAACACAAGCCGTAACTTCCCCATTCTTGCCCATTCAGGTCGCGTACTCCAACTCGTGTTACCAGCGCGATATCGGCCACAATAATCGACTTCAATAATTAATATTAGTGCGGCCGCCAGGGCACGCAACAGCACGCAACACTCGTCAACAGCCGCTCATCGGAACTTAAGGCATATGATTTTCCTCGGACCGAATTCCTGCTCGGCTACTTGCCTTAACCGGCAACTGAGATTGCGCTTAACATGGACCCACAAGCATACTTTTCAACTCCAATGGCACTCCACCCTGCTCCTTCGTCCCACTTTTGCGGCGCGTCCTGGCCTCATCCGTCCATCTCATGACCTGTGGTATGAAGGCAGGAACGATAAGGCCGACGTCAAGTTACTCCGTCGGGTTTTCTACGGCGCCCGTTCATTCCAACTCATGTGGAGGATCGGTGACTCTGAATAACCACTTATATTCGTCCCTGTTTGTTCCTATCCATAGCGTAGTATCGGGTTTTTCACGGTGTAGCGGAAATTGAATTTCCCGCAGTTCAACCTTGGTTCGACCCACAACAGACCGACATCCCCGCAAGCGTATTTTCCCTTCCCTATACTGAACTCTATCCATCCTTGATGATGCAACCCGCCGCCTCCCGCAGTTCGACGCAACCACCCCTGTGCTATTCAAAATTCAATGCAAGTTGTTTCTGGCCACGAAATTCTCCGCCGACCTTCTCAACATTGAACGATATCTATTCTATCAAATGGACGGAGGCTGTATCACATCCAACAACTGACATGTTCGTGTATTTATTTTTATTTTAGTCGAGTTACAATTGCAAGTCCGAGAAGCCCGGGCACAGCACCGCGTTCATCGGCGACATCGACAACGACATCGAACATCGCAAGCATTGAAGCAACGTCGGCAGTATCTCTGATGACGCATGGATGCCGCGTTTCTATATAAACCAACCACTCCTTTTCCTCCAGTCCGCAGGTCGCAAGGCTGTTCGACCAGTCAACCATCTACGCAGATTCTGAACTTTGCAGCAGCGGACTCCCTTGATTTCTTGGAACTTCGGCCACGGTGTGGAACCGGGGCACCTCGGAGTAGTCTCTCAGTTTCAGACAGACGCTATAACTGAATAGCTCCTACTCCGCGAATAGTTAGCATCGAAATACAACAGTTGGAATGGACTGGGCGCCCCGTTCCAACTCAGCTGCACGTCCATCTGCCATCTATGTATACACCTCGGTGGAATTCCTGATAAGGCCTCACTCACCACCAATCGCTGTCGCCGCTACCGATGAGCTAGAGTTTTCTTCATCATGGATCATGATTTTGCTTTCTTCTCTTATCAGTATTCTTCCGAGGTGAATTTCCATATCTCAAGCCTTTTAAATTGATTGAATGCCTGTCTTTGTTTGCTGCGCCTTCCTCTCTGTGGAAATCTTCTAGCTTGCTCAAACTTCAAGCCTGAGCTTCAGACTCGAATCAGTCCACCAAGACAAATTCCCAAAAGACAGTCGACACACTGTTTATTGACGGTCATCCACTCCAAGCTTGAATCAAGTTATCAACAAGGATACAGACAACTTCAAAAATACAAGTTGCATTTGCTACAGTTATCAAGAAACTTGACAAGAAATACAAACATCGTGCAACCAAGAAAAATCAGTGCTCGCACATATTGAAACTATGCTTCAACTCTCGACCATGGACCTTGACGAATCGGGTACGCTCCTTCATGAGCGCTAACCTATACTCCTCTGCCTCGGCGCGACTCACGAAAGTGTCGGGGAATCTAGCCAATATCTCGTTCGAGAGTTCGGGCGGAAGTCGCGAATACGCCGAAGTCGGATCACATCTAGCCTCCTCCAACACCTCAGCGGCCCAGTCCGCCTGTTGCGGGGGGACATTCGTCGCCGACGGGATTGGGTCAACCGATGGATCGACGAGGAAGATGGCGAGTATTTTTCTGTGACCTGGTTTGGTTGGATCCTGCAAGGAGAATGGAGAAACGCGATGTTGGTAGATGTTGGGCCACGCGAGGGCACGCCCGGCAGACGTCCGCTGAAAAAACTCTTGTTCGCAATCCCAGGATGAAACATAGCGAAATTGTCTTACTATCGAGCCAAGATCTTGACAACAATGCGTGTCCCTGAAGACAAAATTTACACGCAATTCAAATCAAGGACCATCGACTCACCGTTGCAGTCCGTATAAAATGTGCATGCACATCTCGTCATCTTGTTTGTGATACACTGGAGCGCCCGTGGTGACGCGAAAGGCTAATTCTGACTCGTCGATATTTTCTTCTTCATAATACTGGGAAGAAATTACGAGAAATGGAACATCACGAGGAACAGAACCTACATATATTCCAGATGCCACAATACGTTCATTGAGCATCCCTGGAAAATAATATTAAATGCTGTGGAAAGAGGTTGAATATGAACACTAAACCCTCTACGTGCCAACTCCCTCCCTCATACTCTGGATTCTCGGTCGTTAAATGAATGTTCGCAAGCTTGATGATACATTGGATCGTTTTCCCGCGAAGAGAGTAAGGGACGATTGTCTTCTCGAGTTCACCTGTATATTCTTCAAAAGCTTCTGGGAGGACTTTGGGCGCTTCCTCGCAGGCTTTCTGGTATTGTTTACGGGTCATACCATCCTGCCATTTCACTTCTCCCTTGTCCCAGATGCACGGAACAGAGATCCCCGCAAACTTGGCACTGTATGCTGCCCAGGTTCCAAATGTCCTCTGGACCTTTATGCGACCGGACCCAGGAGTAACATCACGATAAAGGTCTTGGTCCTGGCCGTTGATCTGGCTGAGAACCCGTTCGAACAATGGAACAAATGATGATATCACAGTTTCGATAAGACCATAAAGCGGTTTGTGTTTCGTTGGATGAAGGTTGTTAATGTAGGGAGAGAATCAACTTGACCGACCCATCCGTTGAATTGACGAAAAAATCGGACGGAAGCCAACAAAATTGATCAGACATTGAGTTTTTAGCGTAGGTCTGCACATCGTCGATCGGTGGAGGAGGCAGCGGAGGCGTCAAATGTTCAAAACTTGTGTCCTCGGTTCGATCATAGACGATGCAGTAGAGAGATGGGTGAACCAAGTCAAGAACCTGGTCATTTGAACCGGGATGCCAGTCCTTCAAAGCATCCGGGACATCCTCAAGTTTGGAAATCGCGGCACGCAAACGATCGGCCACGTCGCTCGGAATTAGACAATCTGAATACCAGATTGCGTCGAATGGGCCACACTGGAAAGATTATTATTTGAAACTCCAGGGTGAAACATTGCTCGTACTTCGATGCCAGTTTCTGGATCTGAGAGTCTGGAATACGCTGCCAACTCAGTCAAGACATAGTTTACCTGGGTTGCGTTTAGATATTGACGCGAGACCACGACGTTCTTACCATATTCACGGTCAGTCGTTCTTCGACCCGTAAATCAGCCTGCTGGTCAAAGAGCTTCTTTGCGCCATTTCTCTATAATCGCGGGATCGGCCATCTTCCGCTGCCATTCAGGCTTACTGCGAATGGCCCATGAAAGGGCGTACATCCGAAGCTCTGCTAGCTGTGGGTTGTCAATCAGAACTTGAGTTAAAAACTTGATCTCTAGATACCTGTCCGGGGCTGCGGTCCCCAAGCAATTGCATCGCTTGCTATGTAAGTCGCCACTGCGTACGGAAGAAACGGGGATGGGAACGTCCAAGACGGTTTTGGGATCGGGATTTCATTCGCAATTTGTGTCTCGTAGTAAAAAGTGGTGGATACACTCCATGTCTCGTCTGACATGTCGAACAAGAAACAGGGTTGAAACTTGAAAGAGCTTGATCGATTGTTGAAATAGATCGCATCACCTGTCGTTCCGTATTTGGAATTTTGTCATTTGTAACTTTCAAACGCGCTCGATGACTGCTCCTCAGATCGCCCTCATCGAGACTGCTCTTCTCACTGGAAAATGGGACTCTGACATCGGCATGTCAGAGGCCACAGACCTCGCTAAATCCGTTGTCGATGGAGACTTTGGAGCCGCTCTTCGAGGACCTTTCGCTAAAAAGCTATTTGCGCCCTCGACAGACGCCAACGATACTCATTTTAATACGGAAATTACTACGTATTCTCTCGAGGACGACACAATTCGTCTCATTCTGGCAGTAGCATGCCTACACTCGTTCATACAAGTTAATTGGACTGGACCAGAGCTCGATTTCGAAGTTCGGGATATACTGCAGTCAACATCCGCTGAAGACGATCTCAACCGGCGGGGCTGTTTCGGAGCTAGCCTACGGCGGTGAACCAGCTTACCATCTCACAAGATATGCCATGCTACTACGACTAGCTCAATTACTTTTCGACATTCCGTCGCAACACTGCCAATCTTTGCCGTGGTGGCGGCTCCGGGCAGCTCTCGTCCACCAGCAGATTATTGACGAGCCAGCGCCGCCCCCACCTAGCATTTTATCGGCCATAGAGCCGCTGGTCCCCCGTTTACGCGAGCAATCCTGAGCTTGCTGGCCGTCTAGAATTGGAGCAGGGCCTGTTGCAGCATTTCATATCACAGGACAAGCTCGCTGCCGAGTATTTTATAAAGGCGGCCCGTTCCACCGGATTGGAATATGAACTGACAGGCGCCCTGGGTAAACGGACAAAGTTTCAGACAAACGACCTCAGCCAGCTCATCCTTCTTGCTGAGAGTAAACTGAAAATCGAGGAGCAGCCGAACTCTTCTTCCGCCGAACTTTCATCCACTGGAGGTCAAGTTCCGGAGACGCTTGCACTAAATGACGACACCCTCCTCGAACAAACGGCGTTTACATCCTCAAGTGCCTCCGCACACTCCCAACTCGCGCGCCTTGATCCATCAGCCCAACCTGCCCTTCATCCTCTAGACCAGAGCATTCTGCTCGCCATGTGTCTCAACATTAAAAACACGTCCCCAGTGCACGGTCTCACCGCCGAACAAATGACACCCTACGTTTCGCGGGGTAATCTCGCATCCATTAAACTGGTCCGTGCACACCATGGCCCTCCTCCTCCGTGCGCGTCTCGAGGCCAATCGGACCCGCACCGTCGAGCGCGCGACCCTTCAACTCCAGGCACTCATCGAGCAAATGCCCACCGCCGATGCGCCCGTTGCCGAACGCCTCCGCTATGCGCACGCGCTCCCGCTTCCAAGTAAATGGGAAATGGAGAAAGAACTGGCGACCCGCTTCTTAAGTCTCGGTGCCGTGCGCTCCGCGCTCGACATCTTTGAGCGACTCGAGATGTGGGAGGAGGTCGTCAAGTGCTGGCAGGCGATGGAACGGCGCGACATGGGTGTCGGAATCGTGCGGGATCTGCTCGAGGGACGCAAAAGCCGAAGCAGATGTCGTCCTCGCGCGGGGAAAGGCCGGGACTACGGACGCCCGACGGGCGAACATGGATTTGGCGCGCGAGGCCAAGTTATGGTGTCTTCTCGGCGATCTAGAGCCCGAGAACGCTGCAGACCACTACCAGCGCGCGTGGACGGTCTCAGGACAGACTGCCGGCCGTGCGATGCGCTCGCTTGGGGGTTATCATTTCGCCCGGGCAGAATACCCTGAGGCGATTGCATCCTTGAAGAAAGCTGTAGGCATCAACCCGCTGCTTTCGCGTTCGTGGTTCATCCTTGGCTGTGCGTGTATGCGGGTAGAGGATTGGGCTGAAGCCAAGGTCGCTTTCAGCCGCTGTGTCTCCATCGACGAAGAGGACGGGGAAAGCTGGAGTAACCTCGCGAGCATGTATATGCGCATGGGGACCGATAATAAAACGGCAGGCCCTGAACTCCCCTACCTTGACCTGCCTCGCTCAATGTTTTCCAGGCTGACGACGACGCGAAGGACACGGCTGCCGTTCCTTTCGAAAACAAGCTGCTTGCATTCCGCGCGCTTAAACAGGGTCTGCGATCAGCCTATGAAAATTGGCGCATGTGGTACAACTACATGATCGTGGCGGTCGAGGTCGGTGAGCTCTCGGAGGCGTGCCGTGCACTTGGGCGCGTTATCGAGCACCGCGGAGCGGAGGGTCTCGACGAGGATGTACTGGAGCTACTCGTAACCGCCGTGACGCGAGCTCCCACGACTGAAGAAACGGAGGGCGACGCCTCGGTACAGCAGACCGCACCTAACCCGAACGAAGGACGTGGGATGCTACGCCCCCGTCAAGCATCTGCTCGAGGACATCGTACTGCCGCGGATCTCGTCCTCACCCCGCGTATTCCGGGCATACGCTCGGCTGCTAGTCTGGGAGTGCCGCTGGGACGATGCACTCAAGGCGTCGATGGATGCCTATCGTTGCAGTACGGCGGGGACGATGGAGCGGGGCGAGACCGATATTAAAAAATGGCGTGAAGCAATTCCCGATGTGGAGGATATTGTGGACGCGTTGCAGAATTTCGGACCGCGCTCTCAAGGAGATAGTGTCAATTGGCGGTTGCAGGCGCGAAGCATTGTGCGGACATTCATGGGTAAAACCAAGGACTCGTTCGAAGACGAGCCCGAGTGGGGGAAGGTTCAGGGGATGCTGGACGAGCTGAAAAAAGCGGGCAGACGATTGAGTAGAATTTTTGCAAAGCCCCGACTGTAGTCGGAGAGAATGTATGTACACCAGGCGATGTCAGAATGAGGAACGCATGCCGAGAACAACTCGTTGAGGTCCTGGTCTGATTCGGCGACCACTGGCAAATGCGAAGCTCCAAAATTTGTTTCCAAGACAAGGCGCAGCAGGTACGAACAAATATCGAAGACAACATTTGGGCTGTTCGATTTACCGGGCTGATAGGCGCGCGCCACACACGGCTGTCTAACTGTGCTGTCTTGTTAATCTCCCTTGTCTTTGTGCCAGTTGACGTCGGAGGACAAAGACAAAAGGACGAGGCTGCCGCGGGCGGGATCAAATTATATCCTGAAACGCGAAACCAAGGCCAGGCCGTCGCCTGACTACGCTTGACGTCTTTCTGCGCTCTTGCTCCCCATGTCCACCCTACTGCAGCAATACCATGCTGCAACATCTACGGACGTTCAAACTGTGCTCAATGGTATCGTAAATGGTAGTTATAGCTTTCTTGTTGCTTTCCCTGTTGTGGCTGATGACCACGGCGCAGCGGGACCCTTCACATTCGACCAGGCGGCGCGGTCTGAGCTCATCCAGCTGCTTCTCAAGGATCTCAAGTCTTCTCCCAAGGGCCGAATATCTTCAAAAGGTTGCTCGCTTGCAGCTCATCATCTCAACGCGTCTTATCAATCCAATTCTCATGTCCAGATAATGCACTTGCGCTTTTGGCTCTCAAGACATTAGGCAAGAATCCGACGGGCTCAGAGGCCCTAGGAACCGCGCCGAATCTCTCCGTCCTTCTCGAGCTTGTCGCGTCGCTCAAGGACGATCCCGACGCATCGGGCGAAGCGCTGCGGTGCATCGCCAACGCGCTTCTGCTGATCGAGCGTGCCCGGTCGATATTCATCAGCAAAGAGGTTAATGGCGGAGAGACGTGTATATCGCTGCTTCAGGTGCGGTCTTCTTGCTATTGCCGACTGCCGACTGAGTCGTCGACTCACTTGGCAAATTCTAGAAATCTACGAACCCCGATCAAATATTTATTCTTTCGCGCATTCTCTTCCTCTCCACCGTCCATGCATCTCCCTTTATAATTTCTCTTGTCGAAGAAAAACGAAATGGAAACTCAGTCGTCGAGCTTATTGGTGGAAAGCTCGATCTTCTCATCATCAGCTTGCTCTCTGGCACGAAGATGGCAAAAGAAGCCATGGTCGACATTCTCAAATTCACTTTCAACATTCTAATGCACTACCCAAAGTCGCTCGACACCTCACCTGAAGAGAAGAAAGTTATTGGTGACAACTGGAGTACCAAACTAGATCCGTGCGTCCAAGCGCTCAAGTGTGTTCCCGTGGACCTCGTCTTAACTAACCGTTTTCTAGTATATTGCCTCCTCTGCTTCGCGTATTCCACACACTTCCCCCGACGTTCCCAGCTCCCGTGGCTGCCCCGCTAACGCACGTAATTCACTCCTTGATAACAATTCCGGTGAGCCCAGCCCTTCGCACTGAGTGGTTCGGACCGTCCAGTGGATCCTCGTCGCCAAAATCTGCCCCTACGGCTGTCGTCATCCCTCCAAGCCCGCGGCGTAACGGATCCTCGTCATCCAGTCGCACACATTCGCCCGTCCGCTCCGGAACGCCGACCTCTCCCAAAGCAGGTCCCCTCGATCGCGCGCTCTCGGTCCTCTCTGCTGGCCGCCGCTCGCTCTCTCGCTCTCCATCCCCTTGCCCGCCCACCTCATCCTCGCCCCCTTCACCCGCAGTCTCAGCCCCGCGAGATACGCTCCTTCGCGCGCATACCCTCCTCGAGGTCGCATTCACGCACTACTTTCCCGATGCCACGGAGCCAGACGACCTCTCTGTCCGCGAGCTCGTCAAATCCGAGGCCGGGCCAGGTGCAGGCTCAGAATCGCTCGATGACGAACTCTCCCCGCTCATTGTGCTCATCACACGACTGTGCATCGCGGACGAGGCCTCCCGAACAAGAACGCGCGACTGGCTTGTGCCAGTGGACCTCGACCGCAGCGCCGCCGCCGGCAGCCTCGAGTCTCGCCCGGACATGCTCGGCCGGTGTCTCCGCTTGCTCGGGAGCGTCTACCATCCACGTCTAAAAGACTCAGTCGGCGAGATGCTGTTCGCCATGTGTGACTCCGGATGCGACGACGCTGTCGACGCTGCTCGGATACGGTAACGTTGCTGGCTTCCTGTTCAACAAAGGCATCATGAGCGCGCCGCCGCCGCCCGCGACCACGTCGTCTGCGGCGCTGTCTGCCGCTGCCGCGGACCACATTAACCCGATCACGGGCACGGCGCAGGAAGCACGGGCGCCCGAGCCGGAGATGACGCCAGAGGAAAAGGAGCGCGAGATGGAGAAGCTGTTTGTGCTGTTTGATCGGTTGGAGCGCACGGGTACGCTACCGCCGAGTCAGAATCCGATCCGGAAGGCGATGGAGAAGGCAGCGTCGGCGCCTCCAATCGTGCCGAAGGAAGACGATGACGAATAGGGAATAATCGACGAACCTAGAGGCGTGGGAACTGGCGCAGGGCGTCCTGTTCAGGTTGCTAATTCGTTTCTTCTGGTATAATGTGTACTTTGCATGAGTCATGACATCCATCCTTCTTCATACCCACCTATATACATGTTCTTGCTATAAATTTAATAATAATTGCATGTTGTATATGATTCAATATTGTACAGTAAATGGAGCATTGGTGCTCGGACTCGAACAAACTTGGATTATCCGGAAAGTACGATATGGCTGGCTGGCCCACGGCCGATGATGAACGGCTCTGCGGCCTTACTTGAATTCCTGGGTCTCTAGCAAGACTCATTCTAATGGCTCAAAAAGGCAATTTGTGGCTGTGTGACGAGTTTCCTCACAAGCGCAACACAAGCGCCTAAAGCCTAGCCATACAAAAAGCTGTTTTCTGGAAGCAATACAAGGTCATTCAAGGCCTCTACAGCAACTGTACTCAACGGGTCGAACGACCAAATTTCCTTTGCGGCACATCTTACGAGAGGTGTGATTGGTAACCCATCTCCCCAAAGAACAAGCGCGAATGTGATGGAAACTTTTCGTTGACTCAGACTCGGAGGATAAATAAACCTGCGGCTGTCGCCGATACCACATATTATCGGGTGCCTAGGATAATCAGCATAGGAGGGTGTCGGGCGTCGGAGATAGTGCAGCATGGCTGCTGAAGAGACGGTCCCCAAAAAGGGCGTGCTGGGCAAAACAGGTAAAATACCTCGCGACCGCAGCACGGATTCGGCGTGTTGAGGGTTGGAATGCCGTGCCGGGGAGTTGCGTGGCCACCCCCGAAACGGCTTTGTCAGCAACGGTGGTGTGGCATACAAGGGACAAACAAACAGAAAACCTTTCTGACCACCAACCACACTTCAAGACACAATCATGCAGGTCGACGGTCCGATGACTTCGTCGCTATTTGCCTCGCCTTTCACCGAGTATTCCAACCAGGACCTCAACGAGATCTTCCACACCGAGCTCTTTGCCGCCCAGCCATCATCCCCGTCCTCTTCTCAGACCCAGTCTCAGTCAAGCGGCTCCAGGGAGAGCACTCCGAATCTCCTCACCCCTCCTCAGCCAGTACCCGCTGCCTCATTCCCTGATATTGCCAGCGAGGGCAGCCCCTCCTTTTTCAATTTCCTGGATGAGGATGTCAAGTCACTCGACCCCTTGGCAATGCTCTCCAGCGCACCGTACGACTTTTTCGACTTCTCCTCTGGCGGCGGTGGCGCGGGTGTATCAGCCCCGAGCGTCAGCAGCTCAGAGATGAGCGCGGTGCTCGGCATCGATCCGCAGCTCGTCGGCTCCCCAGCACCGGCTACATTCAGCGATTTTGACTCAGAGTCAACATCGCCTTCCCACGTCGCGTCGTCCCCAGAGGACACCACCATTGCTCCGGTAAAGGTGGGCGGCCACGGCAAGGCACGCAAAGGCACCGTCGTGGGCGGCGGAATTAAAAAGTCTTCTGCCTCTGCTGTTGCAGCCGCAGCCAAGGAAAACACCTCTGCCGCCAATGCATTCATGCCCTCGACTACTTTCAAGCCGAGGAACAAGACTGAGCAGGACGAGGACGCAGAGGAAGATGACCTCCCCGCTGACTGGCGCCCTCCCCCTGAGGTCTTCCAGAAAATGACCAGCAAGGAGAAGCGCCAGCTCCGGAATAAGATCAGTGCTCGTAACTTCCGTGTCAGACGAAAGGGTAAGTTTTCGTATTTCCTTTGTTCCATCTTTTGATTAACAATCTATTTCAGAGTACATCTCCACCCTCGAAGATAACATCGCCGAGCGCGATCGCCTTCTCTCCGCAATCCGTTCCGAGCTGGGTTCCACCCAGTCCGAGAACCTTGCTCTCCGGCAAGAGATTGCCGCCCTGAAGCGGACGCTGCTCGAGAACCGCGGCCCCGCCCCTGTTCTCCCACCCCCAGCCCCACTCTCATCATCGATTGGCTCCCCGTCTTTGTCGGCCACTTCTTCGCCGTCTTCGCCGTCTTTGGGCAAGGACAGCAACGAGACGCTGCCGGCCGCACACACCCTCAAGGATCTCGCAGGCAGCAGCTCCACCGCAACATCCCGCTTCTGGGGTGGCTCCCATACCATTGGTATGGGCGGTTATACCAGCGTGCACACCGCCCGCATCCCCGATTTATTGGGCGCTAGCCCGTGGGCGGCGAGTCCGTTTGCGAGCCCCGAGCTCACACCTCCGCCGACTCAGCAGGAGAACCTCAACCCCGCTCTCAACAGCAGCACCAAGGTCTCCGAGGTGCTGCGTTCGGGCATCGGTCTCGGTGCAGGAACGGGTCCAGTCGGCGCTCAAGGGGACGCGTTTGGCGACGCGAACCCCTTCACGGTGCGGAGTCTGGATGCGTACCGCATGCACCTCTGGGGTCGCATGGCAGCGCAGTACAAGCACAACAAGGAGCACGGTGCATCTCCCCCGAAATCCGCCGCCTCTCCTTTCAGCAGTGGCGCCAGCAATGCCAACAACAGCTCCGCCTTCGCACCATCCCCCTTCTTCAACGCCTCCGCCAAGGCACATTCACCCCCACACAGCCCGCCGTTCCCGCTCAGCGGCCTTGGCGCCGGACTGCGGCCCAAGTACTTTGCCAGCCCGACGCTGCCGTACTCGTACCCCAACAACAACTCGACGAGCAGCCTCACGGCCGCTCTCAGCGGGCTCTCGCTTTCTCCAAAGACGAGCACGCAATCCCTGCGCCAGCGGGAGAAGGAGCGGGAACGGGAACGCGAGAGTCAGAAGGAGCGGGAGACGGCAATGTACGCGGCGATGGCGAGCCAGACTCTGCTCAAGAAGCTTGGCGGCGCGTTCTGGGACGCGTTCTCTGGGCACGAGGGCAAGAGCTCTGCGCTGCCGTCGTCGTCGTCTTCATCTGGTGCTGCACTGGACACGGAGAAGGTCCGGAAAGTGCTCGAGGGCCGCGCAGTCGTGCGCGTCGTTGATGTCGAGCCGCCGAGCCCCAAGGTTGTTCCCACATCACCCAAGGTTGCGGCTCTGCCCGCGCCGACGCAAGCACCAGCAGACAAGAAGAAGTGTGCCAGCACGAAGATGGCCGAAGTGCTGGAGGAGAGCATGCGGAGTCTGAGTCTGGGAAAGAAGTAGACCGCAAGCGCGTCACTTATCTCCACCAGCTCCTCGTGCGACTCGACTATGGACTATCCCCCTCCCCATTCGCCTTCCTCTTACCGACCTACGGATATGAATTCCATTTACGCTCACAGATATTTTCGAGCCCCACCTTCCTTCCATCTTTTTCCCTCTCCGTTCCCCTCATACTCGATCTACTGATACTCTTCCTCTTCCCGACTCTACCTCGACTCGCCCATACGGCCTATCGCCGCCGCCCATTCGCAAACGCCGACCGCTGCAGCGCTTATCTGCTGTGGCCGCGTCACCCTCTAGTCGCCACCTAATACGGATTACGTGTCGCTCCCTTGTTGAGCCTCGTCGCAATATTGTCCTTTTCCGTCGCCCTTCCGTCTCGAGACAACTTGGGGACGGTGAGACAAGCCACGGCGCCATCACACCCCCACTCCGTTTCATCCAGAATAGCTCTCTGAATTGAAATTGTACATATATGTGTAGACCATACTTATAGCATGGATAATTGAATCAAATAAATCTCGGTTACTTCTACCTTTGTGAAACGGCGAACTTGAGGTTGTACTTCGAATGTGGGGATATCAAGCCACGCCGCAACGGGGCGGTTTTAATTTTTAGTTGGGTGCGACGCATCTCGTACCTCCCGCGCCGTGCGTGGACACGACAATAAAAGCGCTTTGCCCAAGTATGCTGAAATTGCTGGAATTTATTTGAAAAGCGTCCCTCGATCTGGATTTCCTGAGATGTAGACGAAGATAAAGGAGGCCCCGGGAAGCTCCACCAAAGGGTTGTCCGGGAAATTTCGGGATTTCAGCCTCAAAAATCCAACTCTGGGAGCCTAAAGTCGGACAAGGGTTGTGACATGTAACGGCTGTGACCCAGCGCAAAAATGACACGAAATCACCTCGAAACAGCCAAAAAAATTTGCTGAAAACCTCTGGTTCCTGAAGAATTGGTACGAAATCAGAACCGGTGTGGTGCAGCTCTATCCGCGTAGCGTCCGGTCTTGGTCGCCTCCGCATCTCCACAAATTCAGGCAAGATCTCCCTGAAAAACCCAAAATCCGGACAAGGGTTGGAGAATTTGGACTTCAAAAACCCAAAAATCGGACAAGGAAATGGCCAATTTTGGGTCTCAAAAACCCCAAATTTTTGGACAACCCTTTGGTGGAGCTTCCCGGGGCCTGATAAAGGCTGGTTTGAATTTTTAGTCAGGTGGGACGCACCTCGTACCCCTTGCAAGATGGATATGTGTCAATATCCTGCTATACAAGGGACAATTAGTCCCCTTGTGCCGTCAAAATTCAAGAAGCGGTAGTTTTCAGCTTTCTGAACAAGTAGACGATGTTGAACACTGATCTCGTCGGTTCTTGACTCAATCGCGTCCGTTTTTCTTTGCACGTCTGCTCCAGGTTCTCCCTTTCCTCCTCAACGTCGTACATTGCACGCAGGCTCCTGAACAGTGACGCGATAGTGGTCACAAACCACCACACTTGCCGATCTCGCCCGTTCTTTATTCGATCGCCTCCGTTTTTTCTCGCTCCTGCTCCTCCTCCCTTTTTGCAGTCTCCCCGCTGTCTGCATGCCGTCGGTTGGAAGTCATCCAACAGAAGAAAAAAAGGTGGCCGCCCTACCGTATGGTTGGCGCGGTTGCGGCGATCTCGTTTTCGAAAGACATATGCTCTCAAGAGGCGTTTGCACGTTGGCAATCAGATTTAGCTGCGGTGGTTTCTGCAAAACCTGGATTACGAAGGAATGGCTCTCGGTGCCCTATTCGGTGCATAAAATAAAGAGTGTTCATGATGACGCCAGTGGTATTGCGACAGAGGACAGAGGACTTCTCTCTAGAGTACCACCGTACCGATGTATCCGCGAAACGCAGACCAACTATCCAAACTGCATATATGAACCGTTTAAATAACATTGTAGAACTCAAGATTTTTTCGAATTTCTTGACGTGCGCCGCCGCAAGCGCGACGATAGGGAATAATCGACGGACCTAGAGGAGTGGGAGTTGGCGCAGGGCGTCCGGTTCAGGTTTGCTAGATGTTGATTCTTTCTTACGGTCTAATGTGTACTTTGTATGAGTCATAACATCCATCCTTCTTCATACCCATATACATGTTTCTTTCTATAAATTTATAAATTTAATAATGTTGTGCATGATTCATTGTACAGTGATTGGGAGCATTGGCGCTTGAGCTAGAACGGACTACTGAAAGTACGATGTGGTTGACCGGCCCGCGGACTATTGTGAACGGCTTTGCGGAGTTACTCCAGCTCCTGGGTCTCTCGCAGGATGACTCAAAAAGGCAATTTGTGGCTGTGTGATGAGTCACCCCCACACAACTCTAAAGCCGGGCAACATAAAAGCTATCTGGAAGCGGCGCGCTCATGATGCCCTTGTTGAACAGAAAGCCAGCGACGTTGCCGTAACCAAGCAACGTCGAGAGCGTTGTGGCGTCCGAGTCGCACATTGCGAACAGCATCTCGCCGACCAAGTCTTTCAGGCGCAGGTGGTAGACGCTCCCGAGCAGACGGAGACACCGGCCGAGCATGTCCGGGCGAGACTCGAGGCTGCCGGCGGCGGCGCTGCGGTCGAGGTCCACTGGCACAAGCCAGTCGCGCGTTCTTGTTCGGGGAGGCCTCGTCCGCGATGCACAGTCGTGTGATGAGCACGACGAGGGGGGAGAGCTCATCGTCGAGCGAGTCCGAGCCTGCGCCTGACCCGGCCTCGGATTTCAGCTTACGGACGGTGGGGTCGTCTGGCTTCGTGGCATCGGGGAAGTAGTGTGTCAGTGCGACTTCGAGGAGGGTGTGCGCGCGAAAAAGTGTATCTCGCGACGGGCCTGAGACTGCAGGTGAAGGGGGCGAGGATGAGGTCGGTGTTCCGGAGCGGACGGGCGAATGTGTGCGACTGGAAGACGAGGATCCGTTATGTCGCGGGCTTGGAGGGATGACAACAGCAGTAGCGACAGATCTTGGTGACGAGGATCCACTGGACGGTCCGAACCACTCAGTGCGAAGGGCTGGGCTCACGGGAATTGTTGTCAGTGAGTGAATTACGTGCGTTAGCGGGGCAGCCACGGGAGCTGGGAACGTTGGGGGAAGTGCATGGAATACGCGAAGCAGGGGAGGTAATATACTAGAAAACGGTTAGATACAGACAGGTTCTTGGGCGCTTGGACGCACGGATCTAGTTTGGTACTCCAGTTGTCACCAATAATTTTCTTCTCGTCAGGTGAGGTGTCGAGCGACTTTGGGTAGTGCATTAGAATATTGAAAGTGAATTTGAGAATGTCGACCATGGCTTCTTTTGCCATCTTCGTGCCAGAGAGCAAGCTGATGATGAGAAGATCGAGCTTTCCACCAATAAGCTCGACGACTGAGTTTCCATTTCGCTTTTCCTCGACAAGAGAAATTATAAAGGGAGATGCGTGCACAGTGGAGAGGAAGAGAGTGCGCGAAAGCACAAGTATTTGATCGGGGTTCGTAGATTTCTAGAATTTGCCAAGTGAGTCGACGACTCAGTCGGCAGTCGGCAATAGCAAGAAGACCGCACCTGAAGCAGCGATATACACGTCTCTCCGCCATTAACCTCTTTGCTGATGAATATCGACCGGGCACGCTCGATCAGCAGAAGCGCGTTGGCGATGCACCGCAGCGCTTCGCCCGATGCGTCGGGATCGTCCTTGAGCGACGCGACAAGCTCGAGAAGGACAGAGAGATTCGGCGCGGTTCCTAGGGCCTCTGAGCCCGTCGGATTCTTGCCTAATGTCTTGAGAGCCAAAAGCGCAAGTGCATTATCTGGACATGAGAATTGGATTGATAAGACGCGTTGAGATGATGAGCTGCAAGCGAGCAACCTTTTGAAGATATTCGGCCCTTGGGAGAAGACTTGAGATCCTTGAGAAGCAGCTGGATGAGCTCAGACCGCGCCGCTTGGTCGAATGTGAAGGGTCCCGCTGCGCCGTGGTCATCAGCCGCAACAGGGAAAGCAACAAGAAAGCTATAACTACCATTTACGATACCATTGAGCACAGTTTGAACGTCCGTAGATGTTGCAGCATGGTATTGCTGCAGTAGGGTGGACATGGGGAGCAAGAGCGCAGAAGGACGTCAAGCGGTATGTAGCGCGCGCCTATCAGTCCGGAAAGTAAATCGAACAGCCCAAATGTTGTCTTCGATATCCCTTCGTGCCTGCTACGGCTTGTCTTAGGAACAAAATTCTGGAGCCTCGCATTGCTAGTGGTCGCCGAATTCGACAGGACTTTAGGCATTACGGCATGCTTCCCTCGGGCCTCATACCTAATTCTGACATCGCTTAGTGTACATCCAATTTCTCGCCGGCCACATTGGCTACTTAATCGTCTGCCCGCTTTATTCAACTTGTCCAGCATCCCCTGTGATAAACTCAGGTCACGGCACGAAGGTGAGTCGCAGGGAAATGTATTCGGGCGCGGGGACACGAGTGCGGGGGAAGACAAAGGACTACAGAAAGGTGCGACATACAGGAATATTTATACGGGTCTGGGGACGACGGATAGAGGGGTAACCGAGGTGACGCGTGCGAGCAGTGCGTCGCGATTTCCATTTCCAACACCCTGAACCTTCGCCCACTCGGGCTCGTCTTCGAACGAGTCTTTGGTTTTACCCATGAATGTCCGCACAATGCTTCGCGCCTGTCACCGCCGGTTGACACTATCTCCTTGAGAGCGCGGTCCGAAATTCTGCAACGCGTCCACAATATCCTCCACATCGGAAATTGCTTCACGCCATTTTTTAACATTTGTCTTGCCCCGCTCCATCGTCCCCGCCGTGCTGCAACGATAGGCATCCATCGACGCCTTGAGTGCATCGTCCCAGCGGCACTCCCAGGCCAGAAGCCGAGCGTATGCGCGGAATACGCGGGGTGAGGATGAGATCCGCGGCAGTACGATGTCGTCGAGCAGATATTCATGATTTATGCTTGCGGTCGTTTTAGGCAGCAGAAAGCAGTCGGTCGAGTGGAATCGAAATTGCAAAGAGAGATGAGAAGACACTCAAGACGCGTTCCACGGAGGACTTGTGCTCGCCGAGCACCTCGAATTCGGGCTGCGGAGCACAGAAGCTTGAAAGGACGCGTCCATTCGCGAAATGCAAGCCAAAGGGTGTTCGGACTTGCTGGTGAGCACACATTTCGGCGGCGATGGACATCTTGGTGATTGCGGTCGTTCCCAGTTCTGCCAGCAGTCTATGAAGGCCAATGTTGTTGTCGGTTCATTGGAGAGCGCATCAAACGAAGGGAAGGAAGGACGCGATCAAAAGAAGGATGCGGATGTGTGCGGTCAAAATTGGGGCAGGTCTTTGCAGAATACGAGAGCCATTGAGGGCAGACGGCGGGCCCTGCCTCTCTTTCATCCTTCCCACTACCCCTTCCTCCTTCTCCCTCCTTCCTCCGTTTTCTTCCGCCTCCTTCTCCCTTTGCCTCGACTCGACGTGCTCATTTTCCCCGCCGTACGTCTTCTGTCGTATGCTGCTTGGACCCTTTCATTGCAGAACAGGTCCACCCTGCGGGTTCGACGCCAGCAGCCGCCCCGTCGGCGCCATCCAAGGTGGGTGATTGCTGTTTCCTTTGAGATCCTTTCCTCTAACTGCTTCGTAGACCTACCGGCTTCAGATGGCGGTGCCCCGCCACATTGAGAGCGTGTTCCACTCCTTTCGGCTACCCAATATCCCCGTCTCGCGCGCGGAGGCTTTTTGAGATACCAGGGATCAATAACGCGTCCAAATTCGGCGATGCTCGCCTGGCGCAGTTAACGCGTGTCAGCGAGCACCTGGAGAATCTCCTCTCCAGCGGCCTCAAGGACTGTGCGCTTACATTCATCCCGTTCCCTTTCGCCCGAACTTCGCCTCTAGTTTCCCTTGCCAAGGTTATCGAGAGTGGTTTCTGAGGCTCAGTCCGGGAGCCTGCAGCCGCGAGAGCCTACGGCAACACTCCTGAAGCCTATGAGCACGCTTTTCGCACACAAAAAGAATTTGTGACGAATACCGCCGCGCAAAGCAAGCGCGGCAAAGCGTCCGCAGAAAATCAAAGGCGGTCGCGGCAATTCGATGGGAGGCGCGGCGCGATCCACCGACCGTGCCGCGCATGATGGTCGAGTCCACGGGGAACTTGATCTCGAGGCCCCCTCGCCGCAAAGACCCATCGGCGGGGACAATGCGATGAGTGCGAGACGATCATTGTCGGCTTTGACGAAAACGACTCGCACCTTTGCCGTGACGCCGAGAAGCCTGTGCCCATCAGGCTAAAATCCTCCCCTTCGCCGCAGCGAATCGTCTATCCCCATAACATCCTCGCCAACCCCACACTCGCGCACCTCGTACCGGACTGCACAGACGTAGTCAGGGAAATCAGCATTCAGCAAATATTCCTGTCGCACAAGAACCGACAAACCGCCGTCGAAGTCTTACCCGACCTCGAGCCGTCGTCCCTGACGGGCAGTATCTGGGTCGCGGAGGACGCTTTCAACCCGGATGAAGGGCACAATGCAGTCCTGCAGGTGGCCATGGCCCTTGACCGCTGGGCCGAGTCGTTGTCGCGGTATCCGGCGGAAAAACGACCGTCTGATGCGACGGGACGCGCGCTAGGCTGGGTTAATAACTTGCCAAAGCCGGTGGAGAACGGCAAGCGCTGTGAGTCCTTCCAAATTTGTTTCTGTTTACGGTCTAACGATCTGTTCAGCCATCTTGGAGTATGCACCCGACCACATAAGGCGATATGTTTATACGACATTTGTTGGCCGCCTTCAGCCGCCCGACCCCACAGAACCGCGAGCGAAGCGAGGCCCAAAGAATGAAGGACCAAGCGACGTGACGAGCGAGGTCCCAAACGAGGAGGCCAGCGAAGGGTCAAGCCGATTGAAAGCTGTAATGATAAAGAAAAAGAAGAAAACCTGTCGTCTCGTCTTTCCGTGAGCGTACCGCTACGCTTTTTATAATTAGTTCGTCAGTCATCCTGCTTTCTTCTGCGACCAATCGAGCTGATAAGCGTGCCTTGACTGCTCGTAGTCTCGTAATGCAATTGGGCCCTGTTGTATCGCTGTCAGGTGAGTCTGTAGCCTAGTCTGGTGCTCTGTAGCTGACTATGTGTTACTCTACAGAAGGTTTTTTGTATCAACCACTACATCGCTGTATGATCGTAATAACTGTCAAGTAACTGTGTAAAGCAAATCGAAGTAACTGTGTAAAGTAACAATAACTGTGTCGCTGTATCATCGAATTTAATCTTAACAATCCCTGCGTTCATTGAAGTAACTGTCAAGTAACAATATGAAAGAAGTCTTTTCTGGTCATTGGGGGTTGATGCTCAAATGCATGCTCGTCGTTTTTTGATGGAAAATGAAGGCGATGAAATGAGGCCTGAATCGCAACAGAAGGTGGGGTAAAAATCAATCACGTTAATGTTGTTGAGTGGTAAAGATACCTGCAACCTCGTTCCGTTTTTTTCGCTCCCGCTCCTCCAGTGCATGAGATTTTGCGACATTCATCGTCAAGTTGAATCACACTTGTCACACTTTGTCACGAATCGTCACACTGGCCGATCTCGCTCGTTCTCGCTCGTTTTTTATTCAATTCCTCCCGTTGTTTCTTGCTCCTGGTCATGGAGGCTCCCTGCTATCCGGTATAGCTGAAAGTGGAGGGACAATTATTCTGTGACGCGACAATGTCACAAACCATCACGCTTGCCGATCTCGCCCGTTCTTTATTCAATCGGCTCCGTTTTTTCGCGCTCCTGCTCGTTCTACCTTCCTGTAGTCTCTCCGGTGGCTGAGAACTGCAAAGACTTGGAGTTGAGATTATTCTGTGACGTGACAATATCACAAACCATCACGCTTGCCGATCTCGCCCGTTCTTTATTCAATCGCCTCCGTTTTTTCTCGCTCCTGCTCGTTCGCCCTTCCTGCAGTCTCTCCGGTGGCTGAGAACTGTCCGGTATGACGATGAAAGCGGAGGGGCGATTATTCTGTGACGTGACAATATCACAAATCATCACGCTTGCCGATCTCGCCCATTCTTGATTCAATCGCCTCCGTTTTTTCTCGCTCCTGCTCGTTCGCCCTTCCTGGAGTCTCTCCGGTGACTGGGGACTGCAAAGACTTGGAGTTGAGATTATTCTGTGACGTGACAATTGTCACAAATCTTCACACTTGCCGATCTCGCCCGTTCTTTATTCAATCGCCTCCGTTTTTTCGCGCTCCTCCTCCTCCTCCCCTTCCTGTAGTCTCTCCGGTGACTGAGAACTGTCCGGTACAACGATGAAAGCGGAGGGACGATTATTCTGTGATGTGACAATGTCACAAATCATCACGCCTGCCGATCTCGCCCATTCTTGATTCAATCGGCCCCGTTTTTTCTCGCTCCTCCTCGTTCTTGCTTCCTGTAGTCTCTCTGGTGACTGAGAACTGTCCGGTACAACGATGAAAGCGGAGGGACGATTATTCTGTGACGTGCCAATATCACAAACCATCACGCTTGCCGATCCCCCCCGTTCTTGATTCAATCGGCCCCGTTTTTTCTCGCTCCTGCTCGTTCGCCCTTCCTGTAGTCTCTCCGGTGGCAGAGAACTGTCCGGTACAACGATGAAAGCGGAGGGACGATTATTCTGTGACGTGACAATATCACAAACCATCACGCTTGCCGATCTCGCCCGTTCTTTATTCAATCGCCTCCCGTTTTTTCGCGCTCCTGCTCGTTCGCCCTTCCTGGAGTCTCTCCGGTAATAGAGAACTGTGGTTGGATGGCCGAGTGGTCTAAGGCGCCAGATTCAGGACCAGCACTGTTCAGTGCATCTCATGCTTCAAGCATTCTGGTCCGCAAGGGCGTGGGTTCGAATCCCACTCCAATCAATTCTTTTTTTTTAATTCATCAAATTGATGTGCGGAGTTTGCCAGGTTTCTGGCAGCTCACATACAACCGGAAACCTAAACCACAATGCAATTGAAAAGTAGTCAATTTTGCAACAATTTGGCTCAAGGTTTATTATGTCTGTGGTGAACAGAAAAGAATTGATCGAGAAATGCATATCAGATCTGGGTTGGCCCAAACTTCTCAAACCAGAAGCTCAAGAAATGATGGTTAGGGAAAATGTGAGCCAGATGTCAGAAAGATATGTCAAGAGACACAGATAGGAGTATTCAAGCTTCAACATGTGCTCTAGCATGAATAATATGTAGCTGAGTGGTCTAAGGTGCCAGATTCGGGACCAGCACTTTTCCGTGCATCTCATGCTTCAAAGCATTCTGGTCCGCAAGGGCATCAGTTCAAATCCCACTCCAATCAATGTTTTCTCTTTTTTCATCAAATCCATTTTCGGAGTTTGCCAGCTTTCGAGCAGCTCGCATGCACCTGGAAACCTAAACCATAATGCAATTGAAAAATAGTCAATTTTGCAACAATTTGGCTCAAGGTTTATGTCCATGGTGAATAGCAAAAAAATCAAGATTTCAAGTTGAAGGAAAAGAGAGACCTCTCCATGCCTTTTATCCAATCCTGAGATCTGTTTGTGTCCAAGCTTTTCTGGAGCTACAGCAGAGGGTTTTTGCAAAAGCTTGATAGATCTTCAGGAAGTGTCAGCATGCCAATTCAAGGTTTAACTGAGAGAGGAATAGTGTCCTGTTTGGGTTAAACCAAGGCCATAGCAATCAAGATTGCACTCATGTGGCTGAACACATCTCCAACAAAATGTTATTGAACTTGGTGTATTCTTGACATAGCTCTCATTGCAGCTGCTAATATATATTTTTTCATTGTTGTAAGGGTTCACTTAGCTTTGTATGATCTCTCAAAGTAGAAATCATAGGCATAGAACCTTGCCCACCACTTTCCTCTAGTACAGGAGCATAACAGCTTGATAGAACAAAATCTTCTAAACTCGTATAGGCAGAAGCTACTTGAAACAGTAATTTCTATAGAACAAATATTCAAAACAAATTCACATACTGCCAAGCTTACCCTCCAACTCCTGCTTCAAAAACCATACCAAATATAATCTAGAGGTACTATGCTAATAATTTTACTCATATAAGGCTACAAAGATACTACATGTGGGAAAAACCAAGTTTCTAGACCTCTGCGAGCCTTTCCTGAGAATAGAGGTCAGTCTCTTGTGTCTTCACGAAGATCCTGCCTGTGTGTGGGGTGGGCTGGTTGAGGCGGCTTCCTTGCCAACTTGACCAGCGTAGAAAGATGCATGCGGTGAGAGACTCTTCAAATCTGAGCTGGAAGTGCGTCTCAGTGGAGCATGCATGTGAACACCTCAAACATTAAGTGGTCAGCGAAATTATATGTGTAACTGATACAAATCTACAACATCTGTTTCAAATTTGAGGTATTCTGCATGTAATGGTGCTAATAAATCAAGGCATCTCTAGTAAGCCTCGAAAGTGTCTGATTGCCATCAGCCCATCACCTGGACTACATCTGGGTTTACCCCTGCGAGCAAGAGTTCTGTTGTACCTCTGATATGGAAGCTATGGCCAGTGAATGCTGGGTATGTGTGGTTCCCCCATATCTCATTGCATTATTGGAGGAATTCCTTTCTCGTCAGGCAAACCAGTTTTCCTGTGTGATTTCAGTAGGAGAACAAGGGCAGGTCGGCTGAGATAGCATTTATTGTGAGGTGTTGTGTTACAGCTCAGATGGGGTCTGACGTCTCTTGTTGGCGGCATAGCATCATGTCGTCACCTTGGTTTTCATGTATGGCAGGTGTAGAATGTGAGAACTGGCACAGGTTAATGCGGCTTTGAGGTGTGCAGCCAGTGGTATTTGCCCTCGTTTGAATAAGCCCTGTGTATCCGAAAGAATCTCTCCAAGACAGATCTGACCCCAGAATGTGCAGCATGCTGCCGCGAAAACTGCTGCATCCTTCAGGTCATCATGGTTGAGTTCAGAATCCAGAAGTTTGATCATTTCTGCTGTTACTGGTGGCCGAGCATCTTTCTTCGTGCCTTGTGGTGCTGAATCCTCCACCCCTCAGTGTGTAACGCAGGCATATTCCATGCCACACCTCATTATTCAGGATGTACCATGCCTTTACTGCTGCTATGACACCTTAAGCTGTATTCCCTGCCACCTCTGCCATACGTGAAGCAGCAAATACACAGAGTAGGAACTTGTTTGCCGGGAGGTGTTGTTCCTCTGTTATACCTTCCCCATTGCAGAAAGCATGGAAAGCCTTCAGACTCTGCCCATACTTCTTCATTATTGATTCCACCCATGCGTTCTGAAGTGCAAAGTTGATATAATTTGTTGTGTTGTACCGGAATGTAGATAAAGTCAACAAGGTGTGAAGGCGTCTTTGGCGGGAATGGGTAAAGTAATCTTTGGATGCAAAGTTACCCCATGATGGTGTATCCGTCATGTTCTCCTTCAATGGTACATATTTGATTGTAAACCAGATCCCATAGTTGTAGAATAGGTGAAGGATGTGCTGCAAGATTGCATTCTCTTGGACTCCGTACAATTTTCCTGCTGCAAGTGTGCCAATCACCCCTTGATTGTCTGAGCAGAGAATAATGTGTGTGTCATGGATTCCAGCTGCAATGACTGCCCACAGGGCCAGCTCCACAGCTACTATCTCACCTCAGCCAATGTTACACCCTCCTGATTGCCAGCCTGGCTTATACTTCCAAGCGAGCCATTTGTTGCAGAAGACGAATCCAATCCCCCAACTCGTGGAGGCATCAACAAAGATCTTGTCAGAAATAGGTGGCGGGGGTTCACGAATCTTGAGCTCTACTCGTTCTTGGCCAAGGCATCTCCTCCACCAGTCTGCATTCTCTGCAACTTGTTGCAAGATGGTGAATTTGATCAATGAGTTTCTGGTGTGGTTGAACGAAGCCAGGAAGCGATACATGAAGATAAGGTGGGAATGGCCTTGGGAGACAATGAGCGCGAGGTGATTCAGAGTGCCTACAAGCTTCTCTACGGTCTTCCTGTCCACTGTTTCACCCCAGTACCACCTCTCAAGCTTTCTGAGGTACTTTTGTTTCTTGTCTTGAGACAACATGACTACCTTGCACTCGAGATCTCAGTCGGTGCTGAGGTACATGAATTGTGGTGAGAACAGCATATGTTTCTTCGGTTCCCATGGCCACCCAAGGTCCTCTGCGATGTCAAAGAAGAGTTTTTCATCGTATTTGTAGACAAACTGGCTGCTAGTGCGGCCTTTTGGGTAGCGGAAGAAAACAAAGTCATCTTCCCATTTCAGGATGTCCTTTTACAGAAAGATAATGTAGTACAAGCTTCAGGACATTAGCAAGGTGACCGAACACACCTGGTGCGCTGGACGTGCCAAATGAGAAAGTGTTGTCAAAATGACCTAGGCCATTCCAAGAAATCATCAGTTTTGTATAGTCTTCTGGGCATGTTGGTACAATATAGAATGCACTTTTCACATCAAAAACTGAAGCCTGATAAAGATTAGCTCATTATCGCAGACCTTCTGTGGCTCATACCTTAGCACCTGCTGAAGCCTGAGCCACAATTAGGTAGCATTGAGCAAATGAGCCCCAGTTGCAGGGAAAATTGTCCTTGCCTATGAGTGAGTTTACAGATGGAGTCTCCAGGTCATCGTGGGGGGGTACAAGTGGTAGTTGAACATTCTCCACTTGTTGTGCAGTGGGTCTTTCTGGATGCAGCCAACAGGGGAACAGCAAAAAGGGCCAATCTTGGATTCAAGAAGTGGTGGGCTGTAGCCTTGCGAGATTCGGTCAAGTGCCTGTTTGCTTGCAATGTAGTTCTCGATAATGTCTGCATGTTTGATTGCTGATTGAAGATTATTTGGGATGAATGTCATTCTCATGTCCAAGGAGGGATCAATGCTGTGTGCAAACCTTTTCAGATACCTTCTGGAATATCTGCCAGCTCCTCTGTCAGCCCCATCTTGTTGATCCAGACTTCCTATCTGTCTTTTTTGAGAGGCGTGACAATAGGGAACAGGTCAGTGGATGCTACACTGCTGTGCTGAGTGTGCGGTGGTGGTATTCACTGTACTCCCTGTGCCACAGAGCGAACAGCTGTGGATGAAGCAGCATGGGTCAGCCTCATATCCAGAGTCTATATTAAACTTACAGCACAAGCTGACCCCTTCAGGAAGCAGTGGGTGGAACTTCCCCATACGCTCACTCTGGATGCACCAGTGGCCGGTCTCCTCTGGGCAGTAGAACAAGTTGTGTAGATTGCTTCCACCGCAAAAGAGGCATCGCCCTGAGCTGCCATTGCCATGTGTTTTCCAACCTTGCTTCTGGTTGCCATTACCTTCCTCCTGCTGCTCACCTTTGCTGTTTCTTTCATCCTGAAACCGGCGTTGCTGGTGATCTTGCCTGCCCTGCCTGGTGTTGTGGTCATTTTGCTTCGACTTCGGTGAGTCTACTCTGAAACAGATACGGCCCCCAGTCCTTCTCCACTATGTCTGCATATGTAATCGGCCTGGTGCTACAGCCACCACACTCCACTACAAGCAGCTATGGCAAAAATCAGGTTTTGCTGATGAAGTCCGAGGATGACTTGAACTTTCTGCATCACATGGACTAGTCTAGGGCTGCTGCCTGTGACCATGGCCACGGTTCCACGGCACTCGTGCCACAGGTGCCGTGCCTGTTCTATCCAGGATTTTTCCAACTCACCCACAGCATGGTTATGGCATGGCTCAAAAGCTGTACAGGCCGTTGAAACCGGCTGTCATGGCTGTTGCACGGGCATCTCATTTGCAGGCACTTTTATTGTCCTCTGGTGATGATATTGTTTGACAATTTAGTTATTTTCAATCTTGTATGCAATCCAGCCTTGCCTGAGTCACTAGTGTAGTGTGTTGCATGGTTTAAGTAGAGTTCAACAAGTGGTGGGAACTTCCGAATGTAATGGTTGAGTTTGAATTTGCTGATATTGATCTCGGTTTCCTTCATTCTTCCCACCAGAAGGATCATTCTTTGGTCTGAAACTCTTGGGGACATGCATTAAACAACTGGGTTGATTTTGGGAGCTTTCGGCACTCCTCTCTGAATGTTTTGGAATCAACTTTTCACTGTTTGGATTCACAAAGCATTCAGAACGTCAGGGGACACTTTCTCTTGACTTGACTGAAAGATTTAGAACTGCAGATTTCTTATATCCAATAAAACTCATGCAAAACTCAAAACATACCCGTTGATGCGGCCGTCACAGCTGTGCTGTTGACTGTGCCATCCTGTTCAAGCTTTCCTTGCTACCTCAACAGCTGTGTCTCTAACAGCCCATGCCATGGAACAACCATGAATTCGACGGCCGTTGCCGTCACAGGCATGGGTGGCAGCCCTAGACCAGTCACACGAGGCTTGAATTAACCGGTAGGAGTTGCACAAGACAGGGTAACACGGACTGTAACAGAATGAATTCATTCCCAACAATGAAACACCACACTGATGAACCTTGAGAATGTCCAGGAAGGTTTAACCGTCAGAGTAGTCAATGGTAGTCAGCGATGGTAGGCGTTTAAGATCATGCCAACGTGGGAACTGACTCATGCTACAAACCAAATGAATGAGGTGGTGGCTAGGGGAAAATCAGAACTTACTGGTTATTGAAAGTTGAGGCAAGTTCGCAGTCTTGCAAATATTCCTTCAGAAGAACCTACATGTGGCGTCCCCAAATGCCACTGTCAAAGAAATGCAAGCAGTTATAAGCTGCCGCCTTGTATAGGTCAGAATATATGAAGTCCCACAAGTAGTGCTAGTAGAATACAGGTCAATTGCGGATGTTGATATAAAGAGATACATTGGCACTGACTTTGAAATCATGCAGTCCATACTCTTTCAATAATTGATCCCGAGCCGTTTTGGGATTTTTTTGGGGCCTGCATGAGTGCAGCCGACATTCCCTCAACTGTAAAGTATCAAAACGAGCAGGATAACTGATGAAGATTATCCCTATGAACAAGGCACTGCAGGCAAGGATGTAATGATTTCGAAGTTACGAATCGCAAGCCAGGCAGAAAGCTCTTCAAAATCCATCAACTTGATCAGAATTCCGGGGTGGGTGATGCGAGTGACACTGTCTCCAAATTGAATTGCTTCTCCCTGATGTGACCTCTCACGCAAGGACGCCATTACAATCTGGGACACATCATGATATATCTTGTTTGAGTCAGTCATATTCTGTGTGTTTAGTGCTGCCCAGCATCTTTGAATCCATATGGCACCATTCATCTGGCTGAAAACACCGTAAATAAAGACTCTTATTGAATACTTAAATTAGAGCGTATCATGACGACGAACCCAGCCAGCATGCATCCTCCGTTACCAGAAGTGTTTCGAGTGGCGGACTCTATCCAGCAACCTCGGAAGAGGATAGGATGCATTTTTATCTTGGTGGAAACAAGGCCTTTATCCAACCACACATGCAGACCAAGATAGTAGAAAGGAAAAACCTCATTTTTGGGGGCCAGAAGAATGTCCTAAGCAAACCATCAGTGGATTAGTTGTAGCTCAGAGACCTGACATACATTGACAGCATGCTATCACTGGGTGCAAAACTTTATTTCCATAGTATTTCCAGGCTCTGGAAATTTTAAATTTGTGCAACTTTTGTGCAATATTTCCAAGCTGTGGAAATGTTGTGGAAATATTATATTTCCACAATATTTCCACAACATTTCCGCAGCATTTTCGCAGGTGCGGAAATTTGATCTGAGTATTACCAAAAAAGGCAAGTGTTCAAAAAATCAAAGTTGTAGCTCTTTTCAATATGAATCCAACTGTATAAGAAATTTCCTTATCAAATATTTTGTTGTGTCACAAAACACAAGATCATCTGATTATTACCAAAAAAGGCAAAAATCAAAGTTGTAGCCCTGTTCAATACAAATCTAACTGTACAAGAAATTTTCTTATCAGATGCTTTGTTGTGTCACAAACTACAAAACACTTGCTATTTGGTGTTTTGCTGCCTAACAAAGCATCCGATAAGGAAATTTCTGATACATTTAGATTTGTATTAAAAAGAGCTACAACTTTGATTTTTTGCCTTTTTTGGTAATAACCAGATGATCTTGTGTTTTATGACACAACAAAGTATCCAATAAGGAAATTTCTTATACAGTTGGATTCATATTGAAAAGAGCTACAACTTTGATTTTTTTGAACACTTGCCTTTTTTGGTAATATTCAGATCAAATTTCCGCACCTGCGGAAATTTTAAATTTCCGAGGCCCGGAAATGCTGTGGAAATGTTGCAGAAATACTGTGGAAATTCAAAATTTCCAAGGCCTGGAAATATTGCGCAAATGCTGTGGAAATGCTGCAGAAATATTGCGGAAATTTAATATTTCCAGACCCTGGAAATAATGTTTTGCACCCAGTGTATGATCCTCTGCTACATGGCTTGTCATATAAAGGATCGGAAAAATTGATGGTGCTGTTCAAACACAAGTACTTCTCTTGTGAGAACCAGGTGCTGACATGTGCAAGGGTAGGATCGCAAATCCATCGCTTGATAATCTTCCAAGAGTCATGAAATTCAATCTTGATTTGGTATCATTTCCCAAAGTTCAGACCGTCAGAATCAATGTTCAGGATTTTTGATCGGAACTATGCAAAATTCAGCAGTAATAGTGGAGCATGGGTCCAAGAACTCACAGGTACATTACTTTTATGTGCCGCCTCAAGGGACTGTTGAAGATCACAATGATTGTGAAAGGTCATGAAGCAGTCAGTTGAATACATGCCACTATGCATGTCTTGAAGATCTTGATCGATGTCCGTGTTTGGCATTTGCTGTTTCATGCAGTATAAGGCAAATTTATAGTGAGAAATGGGGCATATGGATGGTCTTTATCCACTGCATTCGACATTCTGGAGATCACAGAGCTAGGCGAAGAGGGTGAGCTGTTGAGTGGGATAATTTTGGGCAACTTTTGAGCATGTGGATGGTGTCAGATAAAAACGAAATGGGGTGGCAACAAAACCAATTGAAGATTATTATCGACATCCATTGGTTCGGGCAAGAGGAATTCTGAGTCTGGGCCAGCAGCGAGGCCATCATCCATTTCCATTCCCAAACTCGTAGCTGTAACATTAGAACCATGATTTTCAGGAGATCTACACAACTGAAAATCTTGTTCAAACCTCTGGAAGGGAATGACATGAAATCAGTTATGCATGGGGGCTCAATGAGCAATCTGTGTCTGCTGCCCAAGACATTCTATGATCTGTCACCAACTTGTGTGATAGATTTTGCATATTTTCTTGTGTTGAGCTAGGTTCTGTGCAATGTGGTCGTCGCAGTATTGACATTTCTTCAAGCCAAGTGCAAATGCGCCTTGCCCAACTAGTGGATGAGCCAGTTGTCTTTGCTTTGGCGGCATTGGTGAGGATTAAGTTGTTTGGGGCATAAACCCGATGTCAACTTTGGTGGAGTGCAGCTAACTGTGAGTGACATCATTCACAAAGTCCTCGACTCTCCACAGGACTGCAATTATACACTCACCAAAACTCCGTTGTACTGGCTCAGAAACCACCCATGTCTCTGATTCCAAGTCCAAATGAGAAAACTCCTCACCTTCCACTAAGCCATGCTTATCTGAAACCTGGCCCCTCCAAAACTGCTCAAACCAAGAGCCCACAATAATTGACACAGAGCTGGCAAAATTTCACCTCAAGACCATTAAGAGAGGGTTAGCCAGACTACAGCAAGAGATTCGCAGACCAAGAAGTGCATAGATATTTGAATTTCAGATGTAGTGCTCATTACATTGCCTTTCAAGTTCATCGGATACCTCGCGGTCACCTTGAAAGCTTCAGCACCAGGAGATGGTTGACAAATGTGTTGGTCCAGACAGCCCATTCGGCAGTGTGGAGTCCCTGCTTATATTGAGAACCATCTTGGATGTCATAGAAAATAGTCTAGAAAAGTTGCGAAAGCAGGCAGATGAATTTGGAGAGGCAGTTGAGCATAACGACAAATTGTTGGGATCTTCATCTTTCCATCCTGAGTAGAGTATATTATCTGCAATATCACGGTTAGAGTGTAGCACGAGTATATATTCGCAAATATGAATATTCACCAAAACCTAGAAACTGATATTCGCATTCGTACGAATATTGATGGCGAATATTCGCTGCTTAGTCAGCAATATTCGCGAATATTCGTGAATATGAATATTCAGTGAATACATTTGAGATTCGGGGGTTTAGTAACCACCAATGAGTTGCTGAGGACACTTTTATGTTATCTTGTGAGTTTAAACATTGTTGAAGACTCATACAAGCCCTTGTCTTGCATGTTCAACCATTTGATTGACCATCATCACACTTGCTGTCAACCTGTCAAGCAGTTGTCAAAGCAAAGATGTCTCTAAAGTGGTTGGTTTGCATATGAATTACAGATCTAGTTGGTGTAAATGAAGTGTGTTATGGTTCCAAAGAGGAGATGTGTTAAACAGACCCAAATTTACTATACTTGATTGAAATTTTAGCTGTGTATTACAGTTGCAAATATTCACGAATATCAACTTTCCTGAAAACTGATATTCGCATTCGTGCGAATAGCACAGCCACAGCCATTCGCGAATACAAATATTCGCTATTCACAAATGGCTTGGCACGAATATTCTTGATATTTGGTATTCGTGCTACACTCTAATCACGGTGTTGAGCAATGAGTACTGAGCGTTGGGAGAGCAAGAGATCAAGACGAGTCATCATGATGTAATCACACGTGACTTCATCCAGCCTCTTCCTCCACCCATAGTTGTAAGGGAAAGCCTTTCTGCCTGGCTGTAGCCTAAACATAAATTGTCTTCTGCACTGGATGCAGCCAGACCACCAGCTGGCCTGATTTTGACCTCTTTTTACTACCACAGGGATCATGATCCATCTGTCCGGCACAGCAGGCATCTACAAATAATGATAAATAAATGCGAATAAATCATACTTATGCCTGTATTGATAGCTGTCAATGTCAGGACAGTTTCGGGAGATGCCTCAGATTTGATGGTAGCTGTCACTGTTTGGATTAGATCATTTTCCAGCTGTTCCCAGGCCTTTGATGGTTTCGGATAAAGCCTGAAATGTGATGTTGTCTTTATTTGGCCAGAATTGATGATCATGGCTATTGCCATGCCTTTCACACGGCCTTTAGAACTGATAAATCCATTTTTTTGGTTTCTCATCGCCAGGGTTGGCTCTTTATTTTGCGTTTTATAGGCCAACCAGACCTCAGATCAAAAAATGATGTATATGAAAGTTGTAGCCCTCAATGAGCTCTACGACATGGTATTACACATCAGCATATTTCTGATGACTTTCCTTTTTGGGTCACTAACACTTTTCTCCCAAAAAGGAAATTTTGTCGAAATCTCAGTAGCTGGCTCAATACTTGGCCGTTTTGGATGATCTAACTTTATAGGGCCAATGTTCCATATGTATTAGGAATTTTAGAAGTACTATTGAAGCCACTACATCACTGTAATGTAGTGAAAAATGCCTGGACTTCTGAATCCCCATCAACATCTAATATCTTGTTCCAAGTGCAATATGTGAATGCTCTGAACACACTATATCACTTATTACAATGTATTAAACATTCCTCATAACTTATACCAATTACCAATGCCATAGAAACAAGGATATGGCTGCATCAGCAATAGCCATCATTTCTTTGTTCTGAGCCATCCAGACATCTAGGGACTTAGATAAATGCTTCTCTAGAGTCTTTCAGATGATATGAATTCATTTCAAATACATTTAGCACTAGAACTTGTTACAGTTCAAAGATTAAAAGGGATAAAGTTAGGAATGTATTTCCACCTAGTTCATTCTCTATATGCATCATATTGGGACATATGACTGTTGATATTTGAAGCTTTCTTTCAGTTAAAGAACTTCCACACAAAAACCATATCAATATATTATGATAAATGCGAAAAATGTGAAATGACACTTTTGGATCATTTGGTCAATAGTGGACCAATGACTGCAGTGAGTGCAAATTCAAGGCAAGGAATGAAAAGATACAGTCTGAAAGTTCAATATTCCACCTTATTTGATAAATTTTGATCAAGATTTGAGCAGATATTGTCTTGAGATGATGAACTCCCCATGATGAACTCCACTTTTCATAAAACCTCTGTATCTTGCATTTGAACTAGGATGACTGGCCACATGTGAATGCTATTCACAACTGTACTCTATTCAAAGAGTTGGAACACAAAAACCACTTCAATATAGCATGATAAACATGAGATCTATGAAATCACATTTTTGGATCATTTGGTCAATAGGAGACCAATCACTGCAGTGAGTGCAAAGCTGAGGCCAGAAATGAAAAAAGACAGTCTGAAAGTTCAATATTCTGCTTTATTTGATGCATTTTCATTGAGATTTGGCCAGATAGTGTTTTTGAGATGATGAACTCCAACTTTCATAAAACCTCTTTATATTGTACTTAAACTGAGATGCTCGAATTCATGACCTGGTCAAATCTTGACCAAAATGCTTCAAATAAAGATGGATCCTCAACTATTAGATTGCCTCTTTTCATTTGTGGTGTTTATTTTGCACCAATTGCTCTCCCTGCTCCCCTATTAAGCCATCAATCTAAACATGTCACTCCACTAATTTCATGTTTATGATCCCATATTAGCGCACTTTTTGTGCTCAAACAGTTGGGATAGACTATAGCTCTTAATATCAGTGTCTAAATGTGTTAATATGAACCCTCTGGAGCATGAACTAGAGCCAAAATGCATTTCCAACCTTATCTCTTTCAATCTCCAATCTGTGACAAGTTCTAGTGCTAAATGCATTTGAAATGAATTCATATCATCTGAAAGACTCTAGAGAAGCATTTATCTAAGTCCCTAGATGTCTGGATGGCTCAGAACAAAGAAATGATGGCTATTGCTGATGCAGCTATATCTTTGTTTCTATGGCATTGGTAATTGGTATAAGTTATGAGGAATGTTTAATACATTGTAATAAGTGATATAGTGTGTTCAGAGCATTCACATATTGCACTTGGAACAAGATATTAGATGTTGATGGGGATTCAGAAGTCCAGGCATTTTTCACTACATTACAGTGATGTAGTGGCTTCAATAGTACTTCTAAAATTCCTAATACATATGGAACATTGGCCCTATAAAGTTAGATCATCCAAAACGGCCAAGTATTGAGCCAGCTACTGAGATTTCGACAAAATTTCCTTTTTGGGAGAAAAGTGTTAGTGACCCAAAAAGGAAAGTCATCAGAAATATGCTGATGTGTAATACCATGTCGTAGAGCTCATTGAGGGCTACAACTTTCATATACATCATTTTTTGATCTGAGGTCTGGTTGGCCTGTAAAATGCAAAATAAAGAGCCAACCCCGGCGATGAGAAACCAAAAAAATGGATTTATCAGTTCTAAAGGCCGTGTGAAAGGCATGGCAATAGCCATGATCATCAATTCTGGCCAAATAAAGACAACATCACATTTCAGGCTTTATCCGAAACCATCAAAGGCCTGGGAACAGCTGGAAAATGATCTAATCCAAACAGTGACAGCTACCATCAAATCTGAGGCATCTCCCGAAACTGTCTTGACATTGACAGCTATCAATACAGGCATAAATATGATTTATTCGCATCTATTTATCATTATTTGTAGATGTCTGCTGTGCTGGACAGATGGATCATGATCCCTGTGGTAGTAAAAAGAGGTCAAAATCAGGCCAGCTGGTGGTCTGGCTGCATCCAGTGCAGAAGACAATTTATGTTTAGGCTACAGCCAGGTCATAAAGCCTAAATATTACAGCTACGGCTCCTTCCTCCTCTACCATCCTACTTGTGTGCAAGTTCCTCTGTCCATCGTTGAAATGATGCTCCCTTACATTATTTGTCTTGCTGATGACTGTACATGTAGTGCGGTGTGGAGCCCACCTTGGCTAGGAGTGGGGCCGAGTGGGGTGCTATGACATACAAGAGCAACAAGTGAGTTTGTCGTGAACAACTTCTCTTTTCTTCTTATGCCCATGTGCAGACAAACAATCCACAGTGACAGTGAAGACGGTTCTCCAGAGTATCCCCAAAGGCCTTTGGCAGACATCCTCAACTTATCACAGCAGTTGACTCCCAGCAAGTCTCCACATCGTCTAGCTCAGGTGCGCATCCCAGCCATTGTTTACTGCATTTGCTGACTTTCTGTAGCTCCGTTCTCAGATCCAGGCTCATGCTAATGACACTGAGGAAGCTGACAATGCAAAAGATCTACAGATCACTGACCTCAGTCAAAGTCAATCTGCCAAACCCCTTCGCAAGCTTCGCAAACGCTTCAATCATGCCAATGACGTGGACAAGACAGTCCCCAATCCTGTGACCATTGAGGATAGGACTCGAGAAGTGGGCCACTACTTTCACTGGGTGCAAAACATTATTTCCGGGGTCCGGAAATATTAAATTCCCGCAATATTTCTGCAGTATTCCCACAGCATTTGCGCAATATTTCTGGGCCTTGGAAATTCAAAATTTCCACAGGTGCGGAATTTTGATCTGAATATTATCGAAAAAGGCAAGTGTTCAAAAAAATCAAAGTTGTAGTTCTTTTCAATAAGAATCAAACTGTATAAGAAATTTCCTTATCGGATACTTTGTTGTGTCACAAAACACAAGATCATCTGGTTATTACCAAAAAAGGAAAAAAAATCAAAGTTGTAGCTCTTTTTAATACAAATCTAACTGTATTAGAAATTTCCTTATCGAATACTTTGTTAGGCAGCAAAACACCAAATAGCAAGTGTTTTGTAGTTTGTGACACAACAAAGCATCTAATAAGAAATTTTCTTATGCAGTTAGATTTGTATTGAACAGGGCTACAACTTTGATTTTTGCCTTTTTTGGTAATAATCAGATGATCTTGTGTTTTGTGACACAACAAAGTATTTGATAAGGAAATTTCTTATACAGTTGGATTCATATTGAAAAGAGCTACAACTTTGATTTTTGAACACTTGCCTTTTTTGGTAATATTCAGATCAAATTTCCGCACCTGCGGAAATGCTGCGGAAATGTTACAGAAATATTGCGGAAATACAATATTTTTGCAATATTTCCACAGCCTGGAAATATTACGCAAATGTTGCACAAATTTAAAATTTCCAGAGCCCAGAAATACTGCGGAAATAAAGTTTTGCACCCAGTGTTTGTTGTTGAGTAAGTGCTGTTCTTAGCTGACACACAGGCAATCTGGACAAGCGAGCTGGATGAGAACTTTGACTTTTCTGTCAAGTTTGAGCCAAGAGCCAACAAGATCCAGGGCCAACTCCACAACGTTATGGCACTGCTCCCGAGCGATGCGGCTCTCCTGCGATCACAGCCATGGATTGCTGGCTCGGTGTGCCTCCAAATATTTTTCTGAGTTTGATGCTGATCTCCCCTCAGTTTCTGGATGGCATGTCTAGCCAGCACTTGACCACAAGTCACCAATTATGCCATGCCAGCCTACATGTTCCTGCAGAACCTGATCAAATCAAGCATTTCAAGTCTTCCCACTCTCGTTTCGAGGCCTTTGCAGAGTTCATCAGCTACAAACCTGCTACAGACACTCATGCTATGTATTACTCAGCATTCAATGCCGTGATCTTGTATGACAAATACGACAGCACTGTCAATGTCAACAGAATCTTTTGTAATCCCCTCTTGCTCAAGGTATATTGTGTTTTTCTCCTCTATATTATTGCTCACGCTGTCCTAGATTTATGCATGCATCCTCCACAGGCCTTATGGTGTCCAAGGTCTTTTTGAAGGCGTGTATCATCAACCCCAAGCGGAGTGCGTGCAACAGATACACAAGATTGAGAGGACCACAACAGGTGCTATTTGCAATACAGGCCTCCTCGTGAGTTTTTATCGCCATTAATGGTCTAGTCCTCATTGTTCTCAGGCTTGTGACGAGAAACCCAAAGAATTTAAAAAGGGAAGGAGAAAGAGGATTCAAGAGAATACTCAAGAACCTCGCACTTTACTCGGACTGAAGCCCAGAGGATTGATTCTCATAATGTGAATTGATTTGCAATTGCAATTGAAAAGGGTACAAAACAGAGAAAATAAGAAGTAATCATCAAGAGACATCTGAGGGAAGAGGTAAGAACATGCACATCAAGATTTTCATGTTGGACAACCAACAAAAGGTAAGTGAGAGTACCATCAATTGAAGCATTGTACTGATGTACAGATGCACAGTATAATATACTTGACCATCTGGATGACTGGAGGTGCAAATTTGAATGCAAAATGAGCGGGAATTTTGTGGACAAACCAGTGAAACATGGCATGCTAAAGGCTGAGTGGCCCAAATCTAGAGTGACAGGTATCAGTGCATCAATGGGAACTTGATATTGCAATAGAGAGTGTTAAATGCTATTGGACTTGTCATTTGGCAGACCCGTAGTTCTCTGGCCCAGATTACATGCATTTCGAATTTAGAGATGACACTGCAGAGGCTAGTTAAGAGATGTGAGTGCATGCAGAGATGAGTAGTCCAAGCAAGGCCTTTTACACATACCAGAACAACAATATCTAGTGCATACAACTGCACATGGCTCTAGTTGGCATTGCGAGAACAGAGAGGCCACAAAAATACATCAATAGGCTGATATCTCTCAATTGCTGCTGCACCAGGTGTACACAAACATAGATTCAGACAAGAGTAAAACCATTCAGTTTTGGCTTTCTAGACAAGAATCTAGGCCAAGAACATCCATGAATTTGGGCCAATCATTTTAGCTCATTTCAGTAGAGTTTCTGGTGGTTGTCAGGATAGTACCCTAAGCAAGGGTGCCGCATTACATGTGTCCTAGAAGTGTGAATTGAGGGTCTGGCACAGGCAGAGAGGTGGTGGAAAACTGGGCAGCGATGACATAGTAGTAAGTAGATGGCAGATAAATGTGGCATAGGGGCATTGGTATCTGCCATAAATGAATTCAGAGAAAAGCTCTTTCTGAGGACAGTAAAATTTTCAGCCCACTCTTAAGTACACTTGATTTATTATTTTACTAATTTTTAAAGGGCCTCTGTATAAAGTTTTGAGCAAGCCATGGCAGAAAACTGTACAGCCACTGACAGAATCTAATCACAGACCTTTTTTGGAAGACTTTCTATCACATGACCTGGTGGCACACTCATTAGTGCCAAGCTCAGTCAAACAACTTGCAAACAACATGGGGCCCACTTGGTCTTTAGATTCTTGTGCTTCACATTGCAGCATTCAAATGATTTCAATCTATCATTATTTCTGTATGACACAGCTTTTGCAACAAAGAGCAGGTAGCACACAGGCATAGTGATGCAAAGTTGAATTGGATCTATTTGTTCCCAGCAGATCAGATGTGCATTTTAATGAATGAGAGCATGTTAGTGTTTGGACAACTTTGTTCTGGCAGATCAGATGGGCATTTTGACAAACAGAAGCATGCTAGTGTTTGGACCTATTTTGGCTATCAGCAGTGTAATGAGGCTGACAAGAGATAACAAGTTCTGCTGTACAAGACAGATAGATCTGAGAAGAACAAAAGATCAGGCATTTAAGTATGTTTGTTTCTGGCAGATCTCAAGTACAATTGCAAAATAATTTCGACCTTGGAAGACTTTACTAAAGCAAGGTTATTAGGGTATATATATATTAGCAGTGCGCTAGACTCGCAAGCCAGTTGATGTTGACTTGGTTACAAGACAGTGGAGGCAAGGGTGCAGTTTGCTGGAAGGCCATAGATGAAATTTGGATCTTATTGTCCAGCAGCACCACAAAGCACCACAATAAAAGTACCTTTGTGCACTGAACCGTTACATGGTGAAACATATCTAACTTGACTACTGATACTCCAACTAAAGTCTCAATTAATATTATCTTTATCTCACTCACATCCCACGCTGTTTGTGACAGCACCATGTCAGCACAGAGCTGATTCCAGGTTCTGGGATGACAAGGGCAACTAAAGCACGAAAAGTTACAGGTGAATTGGTCTGGAGATTAGACTAGAATAGCATATTATACAGGAAAGTAAAGACAGATTAAATACTGTAGTTAATAGGAGTAATTAAGGTACTATGTCAACAATAAACAGTTAGGGTGAATGAATAATAAATGCAGGGGGTAGAAATGTAAAGGAGGACAGTCAGTAACCCGATTGGAGAACAAAGTAAGGAGTACATTTGGGTCAGGGATTGAGTCAGGAGAAAAAAGAGATCGTGATCAGGTTGTGGATTGTTGGTTTATGTCGGGTTCTGGATTTCATAGCATGACCCCCTGTTTAGGATACACTAGGGGCAAGCACCTATTCCTGGGCACCGGGAATGGGCCAGGAATGATGAGAGTATTTTAAATACTCAAAACATTCCCGGTGTGATTCCCAGAGCCCGGGAATGGTGACTGAAGCCCATTTAGAGCTTCAATCACTATTTCTGGACCCTGAGAATCACACCAAGAATGTTTTGAGTATTTAAAATACTTGCATAATTCCCGGCCTATTTCTGGGCACCGGGAATAGGTGCTTGCCCCTAGTGATAAAACCTGTTATATCTGTGTCGGGAGAAACGACCAGAAGAGCAGAAGGCCGGAAGAACAGAAGGTCAGAAGCTGAAGACCAGAGGCAAAGTTACACCACGCTAAGTCGGCGGGTGAACTATACTAGCTTGGCGGCGAGTCAACTAAGAAGGAAGTCCAACAACGGAGCAATGCGGAGGCAAAGCATGTTAATTATCAACTGAAGTACATCTCAGAGTAAATACATATTTATACTAAGTACAAAGATATTCCGGATGGAGTCATAGAAGCAAGTAAAGACAATAAGACAAAGTAAAGACAATAAGAACAATAAGAAGCCATAGCTGTAATATATAGGCTATAGTACATGGCTCTAGCCATAGAAACTTATTGTCTAAAACCACAGACCTAGCCAACTAGTGGCTACAGCCATAAATTATACTATGCACTAAAATATAGTGCAGAAAAAGAATCCAGCACTAGGAATTGAACCCAGGACCTTTGTATAGCTAGTGATAGAACACACATAGCCATTAGACTAATCTTGTCATACATAGGACCATTTGTTTCCTGGCTAGGGTAAGGCTAGCCTTACCCTACCCAGGACTGCTGAGACCCAGACCCAGAGCAGACAAGCTGCCCTGGGCCTTCGAAAATTGTTTGACATTGCTTATTCCTTGTTTTTCATTGTTTAAACCCAAACCCTTAACCTCTTAACCATCCTAAACCTTAATCAACCCAAACCTCTAACCAACCCAAACCTCTAACCAACCCAAACCTTAACCAAAGAGAAAACAATAGTCCTGGACCCAAACTCTTAACCCCTAACCCTAACCACTAATCCCTAACCAACCCAAACCCCTAACCTTTGTATGGCCCCACTATACAGCCAATTCCATGGCCTTCACTATTATATCCTGGTTAGTATAATGGTAATATTGTGTTTTTCCATAAATTGATCTCATCAATCAATGCTTTTTGGGTTCAATCCCTGCTGCTGACATTCTTTGATTTAATTGAATTTAGCTGCTGCATAGACTAAAGTCCATGTACCTAGCCATCCATGGCTAGAGTTGTGACTTTAGACAATGGGTTTAGTTGGCTGTGTCCATGCCTATAGCCTCAATCCTACAACCACAGGTGCAATAAGAGGAATATATGTGAGCATAGGTCATATGGTGCATAGAGGGGAAATGCTCAGTAAATCATCATTGCGTAAAAACCCCGAGAGCGTGCATCAACAGTCAAGCTGGATGCATCAGCAGTATTGTCAGGATGCAGTTCCAGAAGTACGGAAGGATAGGAAGGACTTCCAAAAGTTCCGGAAGTCGGAGCGTCTGGAGGTTCTGGACGGAAGGATGTGCACGGGCATAACAAAACCTGTCTTAGGTTCTATTTGGGTTGTTTCTTTTTCTTCCATAGATCCTCTCCTGAGATTACCCATTTGGTGCCATTGCGAGTTTCTTGCAAAGCAGTGGAGTATTTCTTGTAGAAATCATCCAGGCATTCGGTGGATTCTCCCAAATGCTCAGGTGGTTCCCAAGTGTTATCTTCGGGCCCATATCTTTCCCATCGAATGAGATATTGGAGACATTTGCGTTGCTTGTTAACCCAAATTTTTAAAATTTCGGTCACTTTGTAGAGGTTCACTCTATCCACCACATCCAGTGGGGGAGGGTCATTGTGGCGTTGATGATCCACAAACAGAGGTATCCAAGGCCAAAGGAAGACGGTGTTGAACACGGGATGTACCTTCCATGATGCCGGTAATTTTAGTTTATATGAGATGGCACCAACTTTCCGTACAACAGAGAAAGGTCCATATCAACGGTCTTCAAATTTCTTTGTGGGTCAGTGGGTCACCAGGTTGGCGCCAGAAAGATACACCTTATCCCTGGGTTTATAATCCGGATTGTCCTGTCTCTTCACATTATAGAACCGTTTCATGGTTTCCTGTGCCACCTGCATGGCAGCAGCGGCCTCCTCTCATACTTGAGACATCCAGCTTGCAAAGTTTGCAGCTTCTTCCATGGGGACCTCAAACTGAGGTTTTGTGCCCTTTTGAGGGTGATAGCCTATCATGAGGAAGAAGGGGCTGTAACCCATGGTCCGACTGACTTTATCATTATGGTTGAATTCCACCAATGTCAACCAGTGCACCCAGTTGTCCTGCAGGAAGTTGGTAAAGACCTGAAGGTATTGTTCAATGTCTTGGTTAACTCACTTGGTTTGACCGTCTGTTTGTGAGTGATAAGCAGTGGATGCGTTAGACTTGATCCCTAGTAGCTTCAGAAGGTCCTGCATAAAATGCCCAATGAATTGTGTTCCTCAGTCACTGATAATCCTTCTATACATGGTTGTGGTATATTCGGGCCATTCCCTCTTCTCTCAAGTGTTCTGTGCAAGGGATCACTCGTATTCTTTTGCTTAATCGATCTACTACCACCACGCTCCTATAATCCGGTGTCATAGTTTCCCTGTTAGGGGAACATATACTGCTTGATATCAGGTTATAAACCTGGTATCGTGGGCTTCCCATCCTTTGGCTTTCTCTTCTAGTGCCTTCTGTACCACCTCTTCCCAGTTGTCTTTCCTTTTCCGAATATCCTCCATGAAATGATCTCCAGCAGTGTCATCCAACACTGCCAGCATAGCTTTCAAGAATTCTTCCCCATCTATTTTCCTGAAAAATTGGGCAGGCAGTAGGGTTAGGTTTGCATTATTCTCTGCCCCCTGTTCATGACTGCTTCGTCTTGAAAGTGCGCTAGTTTTTGCATGTTGTTTCCCCAGCTTGTGCACTAAAGCAAAATCATATTCACTAAGTTCCAACAACCAATGGGCCTGGCGATGATTCAACTTTTTGGTTGTTGTGAAATATTCCAAGTTTTTGTAGTCTATCCAGATTCCGAATTTTTTCTGGCTTCCCTGCAAGTAGTGTCGCCATTTGTATAGAGCCCGTATTATGGCTAGCATTTCCTTGTCATGGATATTGTAGTTGTGTTCCATATCGTTAAGACCTTTCAACATGAATGTGATGGGTACCCACACCCTGTCTTGACATGGGGTCAAACATGCACCTGTAGCATAGTCGGAGAGTTCAGCTTCCACCCTCTATTTCCCATCATCCGTTGAAAAATGAAAGACGGGTTCTGAAGTAACTGCCAGTATGAGGTCTTCAAACGCCTTTTGCTCAGGCTCTCCCCCACCACTATTTGTAGTCTTTGCGAATCAACCAGGTCAATGGTTTGGCGTAGTCTCTGAATCTCTTGATGAACCACTGGTAAAAGTTCAAGAACCCAAGGAGACTCTGAATGTCTTTCACAGTTTTTGGCACCACCCATTGTTGTATGCCCTCCACCTTGATAGGATCCATCTGTATTTTGCCGTCACCTACAATGACACCCAGATATTCCACCTCTTGCTTTTCAAATTTACATGTTTCAGGTTTTAAAAATAGGTTGTGTTCCTTCAGAATCCACAGGACCTCTTTGACTGTTCGTAGATGTTCTTTCAAATCACCCGAATAGATGAGAATATTGTCTAAATAAACGATAACTTGCCCCTCTGCAATGAGGTCTGCGAAAATATTGTTTATCTGTTATGCCCGTGCACATCCTTCTGTCTGGAACCTCTGGACACTCCGACTTCCAGAACCTTCGGAAGTTCTCACCATCCTTCCGGATGCATCCTTCTGTACTTCTGGAACCATGTCCTGACAATACCGCTGATGCATCCAGCTTGACTGTTGATGCACGCCCTCGGGGTTTTTATGCAATGATGATTTACTGAGCGTTTCCCCTCTATGCACTATATGACCTATGCCCACATGTATTCCTCTTATTGTTCTTATTGTCTTTACTTCATCTTATTGTCTTTACTTGCTTCTACGACTCCATCCGGAATATCTTCGTACTTAGTATAAATACGTATTTACTCTGAGATGTACTTCAGTTGATAATTAACGTGCTTTGCCTCCACATTGCTCCATCGTTGGACTTCCTTCTTAATTGACCTGCCGCCAAGCTAGTATAGTTCACCCACCGACTTAGTGTGGTGTAACTTCGCCTCCGGTCTTCAGCTTCCGACCTTCCGGCCTTCTGACCTTGGGGCCTTCCAACCTTCCGGCCTTCCAGTCATTCTCCCGATACGGATATAACAGTATTATCAACTCAACCTAACTTGGCTGGCTTCCATGTCTTCTTTTGCTCATCTTCCTCCAACCCTGGAATTTCAGGGCCAATCCCACGATTCACGTTGGCAATCGCGCCAGTTCAGCACAATCGTTCCGCTTCAAATCGGCTCTCAACGACCTTCTTTTGGATCCGCTTCCAGCCTTCCTGGTCAATATCTATCACCTGATCCTCATGCACCTCGTCTCCAGACACAATCTCACTTTGAACCGGGGCGGCCTCCGAGGCCGAATGCTCTGATGCCATGGGGTAGATCAATTCTCCCTTCGGAACATCTTGGTGCCGCTATCCGTGCTCGACAGGATAGTCTTTCTGCGACCAGTTCTCAATATCCTGGTCTCAATTACCCTATGGTGATGGATTTTGAGGAGTACGACCACCTCTCTGCTGGAGGTAGTCTTGCTTCACTTACACTTCTTTGTCGTCAGTCATCGATGCAACCCTTCCTTTCTGCGACCATCGAGGAGCTTCCGGAACAGGACGTTCTGGGACTTCTGGACGTTCCTGAACAGGTTACAGCTGAATTGGCAGCTTACGCCATTCTGGCTCCGATTCCTTGTGCAGCCTCCGCTCCTCTTCCGGCAGCTCACAGTGGTGACCCTCCTGACGGAGATAAAGGTAATGGAAGTGGTGGACCTGCTCCAGACCCTTCTGCTGATCCTACGGCACAATCACCCAACATTCCACCCACTGGTCTTCCTCTTAATCCACCCCCAGCCCCAGATCCATCCGGCAATGGTGGAGGTGGTGGTAATGGAGGCGGGGGCGGGGGAGGTGGAGATGGCGGTGTTCCGCCTGGCGGTGCACAGCCTCCGGCTCCTCCTCCAGCTGGCGGCGCTCTCGCGCCTGGCGGCAGCCCAGGACCTGGTGGCGGTGGAGGTGGTGGCAGTGGTGGTGGCAGGCTTCCGGGCCCGGCTCTGCCTCCAGGTCCTCGAGGTTCTCGAGGTCCCCCAGCCCTCTGGGCCTGGCTATTCATATCCCTGCTCCCAATAATCCTCAGCTCGATGCTGCCATGCAGCAAATGGCACAGGCAATGGCTCTTCTCGCTCAGAACGCCGCAGCACCTCGCTCCACTCGCACTTCCTCCAAAGCTCCAGACACCTTTGACAGATCCGATCCGTTGAAGTTTGCTTCATTCATGTCCCAAGTCTACCTCCACATTGCGGAACACCCACAGGATTTTCCGACCGACGACAAGAAGATCTTCTATGTCCGGTCTTACCTTTGGGGGTACTGCTCAGAAGTGGTTCGAACTGAACATCTTCGCCAGAGGTCAAGCTCCGATTCCACACTGGAATGGAAATTGGGCTCTCTTTGTCCAGGAACTCGGGACCAATTTTGGTCCTCACGATCGGTTTGGAGATGCGCGTGCAGCTTTGGAGAATCTCTTCATGAAGCCCGGTGAACGACTGGCGACTTACCAGCTCGAGTTTGACACCCAAGCAGTGATGACCGGGTACAATGAGGCAGCCCTTGATCAGGCATTTTACAAAGGCCTCCCGAATCACATCAAGGACCAAATCGTGAACATCGATCGTCCTCCCACTCTCGCCGGCCTCAAAGCGCTTGCACAGCGCCTCGACCAGCGTTATCACCAACGCCAGTCTGAGAGAGCTGCAGAACGTGCCACCAATCTGCCATCTTCTGGAAAGTCTTCCGGCGATACCTCCACTCACGCTACGGCCGGAGGTGGCAGCGGCGGTAACAAGAACAAAAGCAAGGGTAAAGGCAAGGGTAGCTCTAACCCTTCGTCCAAACCTAACCCTCCGGCAAACAATTCTCCGGCCGCTAACAGCAATGCTGGCCAGGCCAACACCAAGGCTCTGAAGCCGTGCGCCGACAAACTCACTTCCTCCAGCAAGCTCAAACCGGAGGAGCGTGAACGACGTATGAAGAACAACTTGTGCATGTTCTGTGGTGGATCTGGTCATAAGATGCATGAATGCAAAAGCGCCCAGCTAACGCTCAGGGCAAGGCAGGCTCCGTATACAATCCACCTGCTCCCTCCGCTGACGCACCTTCCTCCGAGTCAAAAAAAATAGGCAGTGGCTCGGAACCCTTCGCACCTGTTCCAAGCTGCGTTGACTCTGAGGTGCTTCCGGAGGTTACCCTCAATGCGTCCACTCTTTCCTCTGATGCTTTTTATATTGATCTTGATGTATCTATACTCTCCGTGGACTATATCTCTCCTTCCGGCAAAGTTTCCGGACTCCCTCCGGCAGAGGCAGGCCTAACCCTGCTTCCGTCTCTTGTATCACGAGTAGCCGCAGGATTCAACTCCCGCTTACGGGCACTCATCGACTCTGGCTCTTCTCACTGTTTTGTGTCTACACAAGTCTGCAAATCTAATGGGTTTTCTCCGTGCGGTGTCCCCAGTTAAACTCCGGTATCTCGATGGCTCCTCCATCATCAACCAGCAGATGCAATTATTGCCCCGGTTTCCCTCCGGCGATGTCCATCTTATGGAATTCTATGTCACCTGTCTTGACTCTGCCTGTAACTTGGTTTTGGGATTAAACTGGCTCCGCTGCTACAATCCATTGATTGACTGGTGTAGTGCCACAATGCAATTCCGCCCTGTTTATGACGAGTCACCTGTATTGACACACCTGAAGAAAACTTCAGAACCTGTTGCAGTTCCTCTGGCTATGGAGAGAGCGGAGCCTCTGGCATCTCCGGAGCCTATTCCTTTCATACCGCAGACGTCTTCGCCTGGGTCTGCTCCTTCCATGGAGACTCCTCCTGGTCCTTTCATGGACATTCCAGAGGCTATTACGCCTCGTCCGTTCACTACCGCTCCGCTTGTGTCACCTGTCAACGCAGCAGCCTACAGCGCCATTATATGCGACAAAGACACCGTTCAGTATACATTACGTGCGACACCTACTGATGAGACTCTGGCATTTAATGCTTCAGTCGACGTTCCGGATGTCTCCGGTTTACCTCCGGAATACCACGACTTCGCAGATGTGTTCTCCAAGCAGGAGGCTTATAATCTTCCTCTGTATCATGAATTCGACCTCAAAATCGAGACGGTCAATGGCGAGGAGCCTCCAGTTGGTCATGTCTATTCCCTTTCTCCGGCTGAACTTTCCGCACTCCGGGAGTTTCTTGACAAGAACTTGAAGGCGGGTTTCATCTACCCTTCTCGTTCCTCCCATGGCGCTCCGATCCTCTTTGCCAAGAAGAAGCACGGAAGTCTCCGTCTTTGTGTCGATTATCGGGATCTAAACTGCATTACGAAGAAGGATCGTTATCCACTTCCGTTGATCGCGGATCTCCTCGATGCTCCGGGAAAGGCACGTATTTATACCAAACTCGACCTCCGACATGCTTACCACTTGCTCTGGGTTGCTCCCAGGGATGAATACAAAACCGCTTTCCGCTCATGCTACGGTTCTTATAACTTCCGGGTTGTACCGGAAGGCTTGACCAACACTCCAGCAGCCTTCCAACGCTTCCTCAATACACTGTTTGCAGATCTTCTGGACGTCTATGTTGTCGTCTATCTCGACAACATTCTGATCTACTCTGACGATCCGTCCAAGCATACTGCTCACGTCCGTGAAATGCTTCAGCACCTTTGCGAGGCTGGGTTGTATTGCAAACTTCCGAAATGTGAATTCAGCATCACGACCTGCGAGTATCTTGGATACATCCTCTCTCCGGACGGCTTCCGGATGTTTCCGGCCAAAATTTCCGCTATCACAGAATGGCCAGTACCTCGGAAGGTTAAGGACATTCAGTCCTTCTTTGGGTTTTGCAACTTCTATCGACATTTTATCTTTGGCTACTCAAATATCACCATTCCCCTCACTTGACTTATGTGTTCCAACGTTCGTTGGGAATGGTCCGCTGCTTGCAAAAACACTTTTCAAACTCTTAAGCGTGCATTTACGGAGGCTCAGGTACTCCATCACTGGATCCCCGGACGTCAAATTATGTGCAAAACTGATGCCTCCGATTACGCTATAGCGGCCATCCTCTCCATCTTTGGAGATGATGGGGAATTTCACCCTGTCGCATTCTGGAGTCACAGTCTCACTCCTCCGGAACTCAACTACGACACGCACGATAAGGAACTCCTTGCTATCTTTGATGCATTTACTCACTAGTGTCATTATCTTGAGGGAGCACCATTACCTATCGACGTCGTCCCCGATCACAAGAACCTTGAATACTTTGCCACGACAAAGACCCTTACGCATTGGCAAGTACAGTGGTCAGAATATCTTTGCCATTTTAATATGGTCATCCAGTTCTGTCTGGGTAAACTCGGGGGCAAGCCTGATGCGCTGACTAGACGATGGGACGTCTACTTTAAAGAGGGGGATACGGCTTTCAGCCACGTTAATCCTCAAAATTTTCGCTCCATTTTCACCTCTGAACAGCTTTCAGCATCGCTCAATGCTACTTTCCTTGAAGACGTTTGTCTCCGAGCATCCGTCATTGTGGACATTGATCAGCTTCACCGCGACATCCAGTCCCACTATGGTGACGATCCAGCTGCTACTTCCGGCTTAGCTTCCGCAACCTCCAGCAGCTCTCCACGCTGGACTATGGATCCCTCCGGCATGCTCCTATTGCAGAATCGGATCTATGTTCCACAGGTTTCCGGTGAAACTCCGGACATCCTCTGTGTATGTGTGTTGCAAAACAAACATGATCACATACTCTCCGGACATTTTGGACAGAATCGTACCCTGGCGCTAGTCCGACAGAAATATTCCTGGCCGGAAATGCATACATTCATTCGGGATTATTGCAGATCCTGCACTCACTGTAAGCGCAACAAGGCCCCACGGCATAAGCCTTACGGCCTCCTCCATCCCCTTCCGGTTTCTCTCCGTCCTTGGCATTCTATATCTATCGACTTCATCGAATTCCTTCCTTATTCCAGCGAGTTTGATTGCATATGCGTTATTGTTGATCGTGCTTCCAAGCAGGTTATTCTTATTGCCTGTGACCGACACATTATTTCCGCTCAAATTCCTTCCTTATTCCGGCGAGTTTGATTGCATATGCATTATTGTTGATCGTGCTTCCAAGCAGGTTATTCTTATTGCCTGTGACCGACACATTACTTCCGCTCAACTCGCTCGGATGTTCCTCATCCATTGTCTTTTCCAAACACGGGGTTCCATTCCACGTTACTTGTGATCGTGGCACAGAATTCGTTTCTGCTTTCTTCTGCACATTGGGAGAATTACTCAACATGAAGATGCACTTCACCTCCAGACACCATCTGGAGGCGGACGGACAGACGGAACGCATGAATCAAACCCTCGAACAATTCATCCAGATGTACTGTGCGTACCAACAGGACAATTGGGCAGAACTTCTTCCCTTGGGAGAGTTTGCGCTCAACAACGCTCCGAACGCATCCACTGGACTTTCTCCGTTCTTCGCCAACAAGGGGTTATCACCCGGCTATCACTTACCATTCAACCTCTATCAAAGGGAAGAACGTTGACAAAGCCCAAGAATATGTCTACGATCTCCAATCAGTTCATGAATACCTCCGTGCGCAACTTACTATTGCTACGGAATGTTACAAGGAGGTCGCTGACAAGAAACGTCTTCCGGATCCCGACATTAATGTCGGAGATCAGGTCTTTGTTACAGCTGAATTCATTGCAACCACTCGTCCTACCAAAAAGTTCTCTGAAACCCATTTCGTACCCTATGAAGTCATTGAAAAGACCTCCGGCGCTTCCTACCGGATCCGTCTCCCTAAAGCACTCTTGCGCATTCATCCTGTTTTCCATGTCTCCGCCTTGGAGCCTCACTTTCCAAACCCATTTCCCAGATGTGAGCAAGAACCTCCGGGCCCCGTTGAAGTTATTGACGGAGATGAACATTTCGAACTTGCGGGTATTTTGGACTCCAAGATCGACAAGCGTTACCGACGTTGTCCCCTCTGGTACTACGTTGAGTGGCTCGGATGGTCCAATACTGGACAGCAGTACCAGTGGGTTCCGGTATTTGACTTGGACGCTCTGGAGCTCTTAACAGAGTTCCATGAACGCTATCCCAACAAGCCAGGACCCAATTGGGAACCTATTAGGTCCTGATCGGAACCTCCGACCTCTGTCTGACTGGAACCTCCAACACTCAGGCGACTCCACGCGCTTTATGACCAAGAGAGCAGCTATTTGATTTTTCCAAGAAAACAAACAAGAAATCTATCTACAAGCGTCCGTTTTTTCTTATTTCTACAACAATATTCTCCAATATTAATCGTCTATTTTCTCATCACCGTCCTTGTCCTTTCCCCCATCCGGCTTTAACCCAGAGCCTCTGGCAATGGGTTCGATCAGCATATTCTCGTCCTCACTATCCTCCAGCACATATACCGTGTCGGAACCCACCTGGATAGACGAGAATCCGGTGGGTGCGACTCCACGGGGCAGAGGCGGGCGCAAAACCGGAGGTTCCGGTGGGACAACTCCCTTCCTCTGGCTCCCTCGGCTTTTTCTGCTTCGCTTGAAGCGCTTCCATCTCCTCTTCATCAGCTCGCTCAATTGGTGAGCATCTGCTTCCGCCGCCTCCACCTCCCTCCGACGCCTAGCCCTCTGTTCATCTGCAACCACTATCCAATGTTGCTCCCTGGCGTAGTCGTCAAGCATCTGCTCAGTGGTGTGGACCTCGTATTTCCAGGGTTCCAGGGGTTCTTCCTGGACCTGGTAGACCGCCCCTTCACTTGTCTCGATGAAGGGGCCGTGTGCAAATGCAGAATCACCTCCGCTTCCGGACGCCACTGGTACTTGATCCACAAGCACCATCTCCGTGTCTTCGCTGGGCAGAACACCTATAAAGCCCACACAACTCCATTAACTAACATGGAGGCGCAAGCTCGCTGTCCACATTAATTATAGGCAGTTTTGGTGGGCTAGGGCTCACTGCAATAATTATGGAGATACCCTTCAGATAACTTTCAAGATCCAAGACGTAGGGCCAAGTCCCACTACTAGGTTGGATAACTTTCAATAATTATGGCATTTGGCAGTGTCTAGCATATCTTGGTGACCTAAAAAAGGAAATATGCTCAAAATAGACCAAACAACCAAAGTGATAATGTATATTAAGAGTATTCTCAGTATAGAGAGATATCTTATATCATGCATCATCACACTACTGACTTTGTCTAGCTTTCCAAAAAAGGAAATTGTCCAAAAATAGACCAGAACCAAAGTTGTAGCTCTTTTCAATACAAATATAACTGTATAAGATTTTTACTTATCAGAAACCTGTAATTTTCTTATCAGAGGCCCTTTATTACCAAAAAAGGCAAGTGTTCTAAAAATAGACCAAAATCAAAGTTATAGCCCTCTTCAATACAAATCTAACTGTATAAGAAATTACCTTATCGGATGCTTAGTTGCGTCACAAAACGCAAAATACTCGAGCGAACGCGAGTCTTTGCAATTATCAAAGTGTAGTATAAGACTATTATAAGCCAATATCAAGAAAGCTACTGACTCTAGGTTGATCTAATGCAGTGTTTTTACTAATAGCCTTTGATATCAGTAACAAACCTTACTTTTCTGGCTACAAGTCAGTAATATATTGACTCAAGTTAGTAATTTGTTGAGTTGAACTCAGTAACCTACTGACTTCAAGTTAGTGATCTGTTGACTTCAATTCAGTAGCCTATTGACTTCAAGTCAGCAACATATTGACTTCAGTTCAATAGCATATTGACTTCAATTCACTAGCATATTGACTTCAATTCAACTCAGTGAGCTATTGATTTCAATTTGGTAGCCTATTGACTTTGAGTGATCTATTGACTTCAACTCAGTAGTATATTGAACCCAAATCAGTAATCTATTCACTTGAATACAGTAGCATATTGACTTGAATTCAGTAGTGTATTGACTTCAAGTCAGTAGCCTATTGTAAGTCAGTAGCCTATTGACTCCAATTCAGTAACCTATTGACTTTCAGTAATCTATTGAATTCAACTCTGTAGCATATTGAACTCAAATCAGCAATATATTGACTTGAATTCAATAGCCTATTGACTTCAAGTCAGTGGCCTATTAACTTCAAGTCAGTTAATCTAATGACGGAGTCAGTAGTTCACTCACTCCAAGTCAGTAGCTTATTGACATTGACCTCAAGTCAGTAGAATATTGAGTGAATCTAATGAACACCAGTACTCTATTGACTCAAGTCAGTAGAATGTTGACTTCAAGTCAAGTTAGTGATCAATTGACTTCAAGTTAACAGGTCAGTAATCAATTGACTTCAAGTTAAGAAATCAGTAACCATTGACTCAGTCACTAATCTATTGGCTCCAAGTCAGTAACAACCTCAAGAATCAGTAATGGAGTCAATAGACTACTGATATATTCACTTTCAAGTTCAAAAGCGCCGGCTTTGAAAATTTATTTTGCATTTTGCAAGCCAACCAGCCATTGGATCAAAAAATGTTGTATATGAATCTTGTAGCCCTTGATGAGCTCTACAACATGAGGTCAGCCATCAGATAGATTTCGAGTGTCTTCCTCTTTAGGACACTAACGCTTCGCACCCAAATAAGGAAATTATGCTAAAATCTCGCTATCTTGCTCAATACTTGACCGTTTTGGATGATCTAACCTCACAGGGCCAATGTTCTATATCCTTTATGAATTTCAAGAGCCTTCTCTGGCCTAACACAAGACTGTAATGCAGTGATAAAGGCCCAACAACCTGGATAATCACTCAGCATATAATATGTTGTTCAGTATGTGATATCTATGGCTTCCAACCACATCATATTTCTGGGAGCACTACTTAGAACAGTTCTGACACCCTAGATCAGGTCTTGAGAGCTACAACAGCCTTATCTTAACAAGATCAAAAAATCTAATCTTTCTCTGATTCCAAGAGATCACAAGGTCTGATAATGGTTCTGGATGGTTTCCTAGTATATTCTAGACTATACTAACCCTTCTAGAGCACATGTACTGCATGGTCTTCTCACAGACTCATGATTTACACTGATCAAATGTGAAATGGGTGTTAATGATATTTCATCTTGCCCAAGGTCACAAGAGTGTGGCCAGGTGCATGGAAACAATCTTACATTTCATCCAAAGAATCTGAGCACAAAAAGTGCATTAATATGCCACTTTAAACATGAGTTTTTCTGAGTGACATTTTTCGCTTGTTTCATGAATAGGAGACCAACCAGACCAGTGAGAGTGAAATGGAGGTCAGAAATGAAAAGAGGCAAGAAAATGCTACAAGATACAGCTTTGATTGATGTGATTTGGCCAAGATTTGGTCAGTTGGTGTTTCTGAGCAGCTGGGTTCAACCACAGTTCAAAGGCATACAGTATGGTCATACTCCAAAACACCAACTGGTCAAATCTTGACCAAATCACTTCAACCAAAGATGTATCTTGTACCATGTTCTTTCCTCTTTTCATTTCTGAGCTCCATTTTACCCTCACTGGTCTGGTTGGCCTCCTATTCATCAAACAAGCGAAAAATGTCACTCAACAAAACTCATGTTTAAAGTGGTATATTGGGCAACCTTTTGTTCTCAGATCCTTTGGATGGACTGCAAGATTGTTTCCATGCACTTGGCCACACTGTTATGACCTTAGGCAAGATAGAATATCATTAACACCCATTTCACATTTGATCAGTGTAAATCATGAGTCTGTGAGAAGACCATGCAGTACATGTGCTCTAGAAGGGTTAGTATAGTCTAGAATATACTAGGAAACCATCCAGAACCATTATCAGACCTTGTGATCTCTTGGAATCAGAGAAAGATTAGATTTTTTGATCTTGTTAAGATAAGGCTGTTGTAGCTCTCAAGACCTGATCTAGGGTGTCAGAACTGTTCTAAGTAGTGCTCCCAGAAATATGATGTGGTTGGAAGCCATAGATATCACATACTGAACAACATATTATATGCTGAGTGATTATCCAGGTTGTTGGGCCTTTATCACTGCATTACAGTCTTGTGTTAGGCCAGAGAAGGCTCTTGAAATTCATAAAGGATATAGAACATTGGCCCTGTGAGGTTAGATCATCCAAAACGGTCAAGTATTGAGCAAGATAGCGAGATTTTAGCATAATTTCCTTATTTGGGTGCGAAGCGTTAGTGTCCTAAAGAGGAAGACACTCGAAATCTATCTGATGGCTGACCTCATGTTGTAGAGCTCATCAAGGGCTACAAGATTCATATACAACATTTTTTGATCCAATGGCTGGTTGGCTTGCAAAATGCAAAATAAATTTTCAAAGCCGGCGCTTTTGAACTTGAAAGTGAATATATCAGTAGTCTATTGACTCCATTACTGATTCTTGAGGTTGTTACTGACTTGGAGCCAATAGATTAGTGACTGAGTCAATGGTTACTGATTTCTTAACTTGAAGTCAATTGATTACTGACCTGTTAACTTGAAGTCAATTGATCACTAACTTGACTTGAAGTCAACATTCTACTGACTTGAGTCAATAGAGTACTGGTGTTCATTAGATTCACTCAATATTCTACTGACTTGAGGTCAATGTCAATAAGCTACTGACTTGGAGTGAGTGAACTACTGACTCCGTCATTAGATTAACTGACTTGAAGTTAATAGGCCACTGACTTGAAGTCAATAGGCTATTGAATTCAAGTCAATATATTGCTGATTTGAGTTCAATATGCTACAGAGTTGAATTCAATAGATTACTGAAAGTCAATAGGTTACTGAATTGGAGTCAATAGGCTACTGACTTACAATAGGCTACTGACTTGAAGTCAATACACTACTGAATTCAAGTCAATATGCTACTGTATTCAAGTGAATAGATTACTGATTTGGGTTCAATATACTACTGAGTTGAAGTCAATAGATCACTCAAAGTCAATAGGCTACCAAATTGAAATCAATAGCTCACTGAGTTGAATTGGAAGTCAATATGCTAGTGAATTGAAGTCAATATGCTATTGAACTGAAGTCAATATGTTGCTGACTTGAAGTCAATAGGCTACTGAATTGAAGTCAACAGATCACTAACTTGAAGTCAGTAGGTTACTGAGTTCAACTCAACAAATTACTAACTTGAGTCAATATATTACTGACTTGTAGCCAGAAAAGTAAGGTTTGTTACTGATATCAAAGGCTATTAGTAAAAACACTGCATTAGATCAACCTAGAGTCAGTAGCTTTCTTGATATTGGCTTATAATAGTCTTATACTACACTTTGATAATTGCAAAGACTCGCGTTCGCCGAGTATTTTGCGTTTTGTGACGCAACTAAGCATCCGATAAGGTAATTTCTTATACAGTTAGATTTGTATTGAAGAGGGCTATAACTTTGATTTTGGTCTATTTTTAGAACACTTGCCTTTTTTGGTAATAAAGGGCCTCTGATAAGAAAATTACAGGTTTCTGATAAGTAAAAAATCTTATACAGTTATATTTGTATTGAAAAGAGCTACAACTTTGGTTCTGGTCTATTTTTGGACAATTTCCTTTTTTGGAAAGCTAGACAAAGTCAGTAGTGTGATGATGCATGATATAAGATATCTCTCTATACTGAGAATACTCTTAATATACATTATCACTTTGGTTGTTTGGTCTATTTTGAGCATATTTCCTTTTTTAGGTCACCAAGATATGCTAGACACTGCCAAATGCCATAATTATTGAAAGTTATCCAACCTAGTAGTGGGACTTGGCCCTACGTCTTGGATCTTGAAAGTTATCTGAAGGGTATCTCCATAATTATTGCAGTGAGCCCTAGCCCACCAAAACTGCCTATAATTTAATGTGGACAGCGAGCTTGCGCCTCCATGTTAGTTAATGGAGTTGTGTGGGCTTTATAGGTGGGGCAGAACCTCTGGCTTGATGTCTTGAGCAACCGGAACCTCTGGCCGCTCGACTCCTCCCGTTTCCCCATCCACGTCCATAACTCCTTTTGGCATCCCTGCTGGACCATCCTCCACCTCCGCTCTCCAGCGCTCCAACCCATTGACATCGCTCCCCTCCGCAGCTCTACCTGGAACCTCTGGCTCACTCGAGTTGGAGCTTGAGTCGTGACTCGAGCTGCCCTCTGGACCGTCCGCACCAATGTTGTGCAGATAGGAGCGAGGCCACTCATCCGGAGCCTCCGGTAGAAGACAGCAGGCGACCCAGATCAGCATCCTCCGGTCATACGCCTGGTTGGTTTCCAGCGAATGGACGCAGTTCCGAAGGACGCCGATCTCAGCGAGCAGCGTGTTGACTCGAGTCGAACGCTGCGGACCCTCCGGCATTGCGTTGAGCTCTGGCGTTGTCTTGACCATCTCGCTGAATGTCTTCTGCTTCTTTGCAGGGCGTTTTCCATCCTCGCTGTCGCTGTCGCTATCGCTATTGGCTTCTGGCGACTTCCGACGCTTGGCCGTGACTGGTCTGTTGTCGTTCTTGGGATTGAACGGGCACCGGACCTTCTTCTGGGAGCACTCCCGGCATGATATCTTGTTGTCCAGGGGCGCGATTTCACAAGCCACCTCGGCACGGTTGCATGGATGACATGCTAAAACAGTTAGCGTGTGGATTCCAGGCAAATCCATCACTTACCTTTCGGCGCCGGTTCCCACCTATACACCTTCTTCGACTTAGGCTTACTGGAACCTCCGGCCTTGCCTGCTGTTGTCGTTTTCTTCGCCTTCTTCACAACAATGATCTGCTTCCAGGTCTTGGCTGGATTCTCTGCCTTCTGCTTCTGCTTCGGACCCTCCAGTTCACTGGGCTCGCTGTCATCCTCGTCGTTCGGTTTGTCTGGAACCTCGTTCCAGGTTGGCGAAAAACCGCAGAGCATGTCGTCGATGTTGAAGGCGTCGTCACTGGTGAACTCCTTCTGCTTGAAACGCTCTCGCATCTTGCGGATGTGTTCAAAGCGGCACTGACCCTCCGCAATAGCCGCCTGAGTGTCCACTTCCGCAGCTCGGAACTTAGTCACGAGTTCGGCATCAGCCTTTTCCTGGGCCTTTTGCCTAGCCTTCCGCAGCTTGCGTTCTTCGGGCATCTCCGCAGTGTCGATCTCCGCCTCAATACCTTTCTTCCTCTTCTTCTCCTCCTCCACTTCCTCCCTCATCCGCTGCTCCATCTCTGCAGTCGTCACCCTCTGCTTCCCTTTCCCTCCGGTTGGTGGCAGCGGTGGGGTGTTGCGTCTGTTGTCGTTGTGTTGAGCGAAGGCCATGGTGGTGGGATGTAAAAGAGTTGTTGATGTTCCCATGACAACAATCCAACCATCATGTGGTATCACATGATGCACTACGCAGTTTTTCTACGACTCCTCCTTCCGTCATTTTCCCTCCGGCCTTCCAGCTTCCGGTCTTGTATTCCTCCTAGTTCCTTGGGGTCAAGGAACGTTAAGAGGGGGATACTGTTATGCCCGTGCACATCCTTCCGTCTGGAACCTCTAGACACTCCAACTTCGGAACCTTCGGAAGTTCTCACCATCCTTCCAGACGCATCCTTCCGTACTTCTGGAACCACGTCCTGACAATACCACTGATGCATCCAGCTTGACTGTTGATGCACACCCTCAGGGTTTTTACGCAATGATGATTTACTGAGTGTTTCCCCTCTATGCACCATATGACCTATGCCCACATGTATTCCTCTTATTGTTCTTATTGTCTTTACTTGCTTCTACGACTCCATCCGGAATATCTCTGTACTTAGTATAAATACGTATTTACTCTGAGATGTACTTCAGTTGATAATTAACGTGCTTTGCCTCCGCATTGCTCTGTCGTTGGACTTTCTTCTTAATTGACCTGCCGCCAAGCTAGTATAGTACACCTGCCGACTTAGCGTGGTGTAACTTTGCCTCCAGTCTTCAGCTTCCGACCTTCCGGTCGTTCTCCCAACACAGATATAACAGGAAGTTCCTCTTCTGATGAATTCTGTCAGACCTAGTAGACAGTGGTGCATGTGATTCTTTAACTTCTCTTTTAACTGCAACTCGCCCCTCACCTTTGCAGTCTATTTCCAGCCATTGATTCTGGGATTAGGGCCTAAGTGCCTTATAACTTGGTGTTCAGTAGAATCACTTACATACCTTACCTACATTTCTTCTCTGCACATACACTTCTAAGAACACCAGCTGTTCATTTTGGCAGTCTGGTCCCAGCTTATCCTGTGCATTCATTTCCAGCTCTATCATATCTGATTCAGACTCTGTCTTTGTTGTCCCTCTACTCTGTCCAAGAAGACTTTGTTTTCTGACTGGAGAAGCGATGCTAAAGCCTATTTGTGTCGCAAGTGTGTGGTTGGCCACTGTTTATCAAAGAAGGATCAATGAGGAATGATAAAGGATCAGATAGCATGAGAATGATTGAGTCCAGACCATAACATCCAACACAGATGCACCACTTTGGGAAGAAGCTGCTATCTTTGAAATCAACTCATTTCTGGAGAACTACACTTGGGATATTGTTGATTGTCTACCTAGTACCAAGCCCATTTACTTCCAATAGGTCTTCACTATCAAGCACAAGTCTGATGGCTCTATTGAGCGCTGCAAGGTGAAACTCATTGCCAATAGCTGTGAACAGTGCCATAGCATTGACTTCAATGAGATTTTCTTCCCTATATTTAGACCAGCCATCTTTCGCATCATACTTGCCTTAGCTGCTCAGCATGATCTTCAGCTTCAGTGTATTGATTTCTTATCTATTTTTCTGAATGGTGATCTAGAGAAGGATGTCTACATGACTCAGCCTGAGGGGTTTCCTCAGGGAGCGCATCTCTATAGACTTCATCAGACAAGCTGGCAATACAACAAGAAGCTGCAAGCAAAGCTTAATTTGGAGTGGTTTCGTATAAAGTGAAAAAAGAATATCTCCAGTCTGATAGCTCATGCTATGTCTTTGAAAATGGCACTGTGCAAATCATTCTACCTATTCATGTCAATGATGGCATGGGTCCTATAAAGTTTATATTGGGCATCAAGATTGAGCATGATCCACAGACTGGAGATATCTCAATCTCACAATGGCAGTATGCCAAAGACATGCTTGAGGAGTTTAGGATGTCTGATTGCCACCCTGTGGCCACTCTAATGCTACTTTGACTAGAGAAATAGATGCTATCACTGAAGAGTCCAAGAAATAGGAAAATATCACAACATCTATATGTCTGCTGTTGGTTATCTGATGTATCTGGCCACCCAAACTCATCCAGACATCACTTATCCTGTTGGAGCATTGGCCTATTTCAATTCCAACCCTGGTGAAGCTCATTGGAAAGTGGTCAAGCCCTTGTTCCATTACATTAAAAGAGCACTTGACTACTGCATCACTTATTTGAAATCATCATCTCTTTCACCACCCATATATCTTTTTATTACTTATAATGATGCTGACTATGGTGGCTGCCAAGATACTGGCAAAAGCACTGGTGGTTATATTATAACAATAAATGGTGGTTCAGTGAGCTGGGCAAACTCCAGTCTACTGTCTCTCTTTCCACCACTGAAGCTAAATACATCACTGGTGTTGAACCTGGAAAGGAGATCAAGTGGATTTATAATCAGAACTTACTCTAGGAAATATGCCACAAGGTCACTAGCCCTTCACTGCTTATAGACAATCAATCTGTGATTTATAGTTGCAAGAGGTTCAATTGATGTCTATTATATTCTGACTCAGCAGCAACTTGAGGACATCCTTACCAAGCCTCTTCTTCATCCAGTAGTTGAAATCCTGCTTGGAATGATAGGAATGTAGGAGAGATAGACAACAAGACTGTGTTGTGGTTATAAGTTAAATAATATAACTTGCAGTTGCAGTTGAATAGTGTCAATGTCTAAAGTATGTACATAGAACAAGGCAGTTTAAATACTAGAAAGATAAGGCTGTAAAGGTAGCAACTGGTATTGAGCATATGCAACTGTAAGTAACTAAGCTATAGAATTGATATTGAGCATGTGCAGCTGTAAGTAACTAAAAGACAGAATAAATAGATAGTGATCACCATATGGAGATGAAACCAAAAGGAAAAGAAAACGATCAAACAGGAATTAGTCTGGTTGTTAACAACACAGCACTTATTATTCTAACAGACTGCTCTTGCTCCAGAGAAGTATTGAATATTGTGGTTTGGACTCAATCATTTCCATGCTATCTGTTCCCATCATCATTGATTCTTTATCATTGTTCTGACATCCATCTTATTGTTCTATTGTGTTGGTACAGATCTTATTGTTGTAAACAGCTTATTGTTCTTGTAGTATATGAATAGTGTAAACTTGTCCTGGATTTCTACTTCTTACCTTTTGAGATTCTAGACCTCTGTGCTTGCCTGTGTTTACAAGTTATGAGCCCTGCCCTCTGATATCTTTGAATCACTTTGGAGTATCAATCCACTGCACATTTTCTTTTCTAGTTTCACAGCCTTTATAATGTGTGTACCTAAGCTTTAGTAGATAAGAGTACCAACTGTTGGGACAAACCTTCTTTTGCCTGGGATTAGGTTAGATATTAATAGTGTTCTTTCTATTCACTGACTTGCATTTCAACAAACCAAAAATTTGAAACTTTGTGTTCTGAAAGACTGAATCTATAGCTTAAGACACCACTAGATTGTGGTAACAGTAAGCTTTCTCTCTGATTATACTCGTTGAGCTCTCCTGAGACTTGTACCTGCTTGATTTGCACAATAGAAGGTGTGGCTGCTCTCATCAGTTCCACTGGGTGCAAAACTTTATTTCCGCAGTATTTCCAGGCTCTGGAAATTTTAAATTTGTGCAACTTTTGCGCAATATTTCCAGGCTGTGGAAATGTTGCAGAAATATTGTATTCCCACAATATTTCGGCAACATTTCCGCAGCATTTCCGCAGGTGCAGAAATTTGATCTGAGTATTACCAAAAAAGGCAAGTGTTCAAAAAATCAAAGTTGTAGCTCTTTTTAATAGGAATCCAACTGTATAGGAAATTTCCTTATCGGATACTTTGTTGTGTCACAAAACACAAGATCATCTGATTATTACCAAAAAAGGCAAAAATCAAAGTTGTAGCCCTGTTCAATACAAATCTAACTGTACAAGAAATTTTCTTATCAGATGCTTTGTTGTGTCACAAACTACAAAACACTTGCTATTTGGTGTTTTGCTGCCTAACAAAGCATCCGATAAGGAAATTTCTGATACATTTAGATTTATATTAAAAAGAGCTACAACTTTGATTTTTTGCCTTTTTTGGTAATAACCAGATGATTTTGTGTTTTGTGACACAACAAAGTATCCGATAAGGAAATTTCTTATACAGTTGGATTCATATTGAAAAGAGCTACAACTTTGATTTTTTTGAACACTTGCCTTTTTTGGTAATATTCAGATCAAATTTCCAAGGCCTGGAAATGCTGTGGAAATGTTGCAGAAATACTGCGGAAATTCAAAATTTCCAAGGCCTGGAAATATTGCGCAAATACTGTGGAAATACTGTAGAAATATTGCGGAAATTTAATATTTCCAGACCCCGGAAATAATGTTTTGCACCCAGTGTTCCTAGAGAGAGCTAGTATAGTCAACACAACCTTTATTACTTGATAATTTCAATTAATTCTGAGCAAGTCTTTTACTTTAAATAGATTTTGTGAGAATGGTTTTTAGTTCAGATTCCTCGTTTTTGTAACACAAGACACATGGCTGTTCTGTGCCACTGCTGTCACCTGCCTATTTTGTTCTCTAACAACCATCATGTTTCTATAGCTATCATGTTACTTTAACTGACTGCCACCTCACCTAGAATAGCTACTACACTGTACATCTATGATATTGAGTTGGTCCCTGTACTAATGGTAAAATAGGATTGTTGGCCCAGTGTAAGGTCTGATTTGAGGGGTTAGTGGTTGGTAGCTATAGAATAGAATCAAAAAGACTGAATAAGAATAAGAGGCTGAACCATAGAATGCAAAGTTGGGTGAATATGAGAGTGCTGATACAATGGAAAAAAAACAAGGATGAAGAGCAAGGGAGAAAAGAGGTGAAACAAGCTGGTTGATGGCTAAAAAGTCTACTGGCAATAATTTGAGAATAAAAGACAAAGAGCTCCACTACTACCTCTAGGTGTTTGATGCTGTAAGGTAAAACAGGAAAAATATAAATTAATAATGAAAGCTAAATGAATGTAAGATTCCATATGTAGGTCATCTAATTTTACTACAACAGCATCCACAGAACAGGTGCTTGCATGTTTGTGATTCCTTTTTACAAGAGCCTGAGATGAGTGAATCAGTGATTGGAATTTGGGCAGAATCACAGACAAATTAGAGATAACCTGGACATGTCTATCACAAAAAACATTCTCTATCCCTGCAGATGTCTGACAGCATTGGCTAGTTAGCACTTATTGTCTTTTTTATCTGTTTTCCTTCTTTACCATATTTAAGTTTTTCCAACCACCTGCATATCCTGTCTCCACCATGATACTATTGTGTGTAGTAGATCACATCATTACCACTGCTAATGTCAGATAGCATTGCTTTGTTAGTGCTTGTTGTCTCTTGTATCTGTTTCCTTCTTTACCTTGTCCTAGTACCTACAGTCTTTACATAAATCTCTATTATTATAATACAATCCAAACCAAGCCTTGATAGAAGGGGTACATGGTGGTCAAGACCAAGAAGAGAAGATTTGTAACTATAGGATGGTCACAATTAATAAGCAGTCAGATATATACAAGAATAGAACATAACATAAAATACAAATCAGAATGTGTCACAAACATAAATTAAAATGTAAGATATAAGGATAATGACTTAACAGTGGTAATATAAAGTAGAGTAGTGTAGATGATTATTGAAGAAGGCAATAATAAGGAAAATATGATGAGGTCAGCATAGATAGCAATCATATAGTGCAGATAGCATGGAACCCTGAAAGGAAGAGGTTGGACAGTGCAGAGAAATGTAGTAAGGTTGGAGCAGCAGCTTTACATCTTGTATCAGCTATAGCACATATCCAACAGCTTTTCTTCTTTAACTATCACTCTATACTGTTGGATGTTATGGTTTGGACTCAATTATTCTCATACTATCTGATCTTATCATCATAGATCTTTTATTATTTTTCATTAATCTTTGTCTAATATTCATTTTGATATATATCTGATACACATCTGACAAACATCTTATTGTTGTGATATTCATCTTATTGTTTTATTGTTCTTAGTGATATATCTTATTGTTCTATTGTGTTGGTACAAATCTTATTATTGTAAACAGCTTATTGTTCTTGTAGTATATAAATAGTGTAGACTTGTCCTGGATCCCTACCTTCTATCTTTTGGGATTCCAGACAAATACTTTCACAGTTAATGCACAGTTACAGTGATTGGATCTAGTGACAAAGAGTGAGTAGATGGTTGTAAATAAAGAGGAGAAGGAGCAGGTAGAAAGAGATTAGAAGATGGTGTACAGGTGATTGACACTGGAATATTGTCTCTTTCATTATGCACAACTGGCAACAGGACAAGAAGAAGTCCAACAAAAGGTAGTAGAGGAACCTCATATCAGAAAAGACACTCCTTACTAATTTAGACAAATCTGTACTAGATTAGACCTAATTTTCCCTAAATTACCTATTTTAGGCATTTTAGTTTGATTAGTTCCATAAGATTAGTCCTCCATTAAATTAGGGCAAATTTACCTGAATTAGTCCTAGATTTGTCTAAACCTGGAGCATTTCATTGTGCCAAATATGCTTTCAAATTCAAGTTAAACAAAAAATACAAGAAAAATAGTATAGATATATTCACAAGGTATGTAGATACAAGAAGTAATATCAAGCCAGGAAGAGCTGAGAAGACACATAAGTTTTTCTTCATTGTTACTGTTTGACAAGAATCTCATCAGAGAATTTTGCATAGTTGAAAGAGTGTGCACCCACCGCAATGATCCAATCTAAACTCCAATCATAGATTGAAATAAAATAGGTTAAAGACATATCTTCCACTGCCCAACTAGTGCAATGAGTTAGTAAGGATATAGCCAGGAGGAAAACAAACAAACATACTCAGATAATCTGTGTTAACAATGAACATATGTAATCTCACACTATATAAGTAAGCATGTTGGCAACCCAGAAGCATCACAACATCAAGATCAATGTCAGCATTCTTGTTCAGACATGTCCTCAGACAACAGAGCAATAGAAAGAACAAGAAAGTGACACACCTTCACTAAATACACCTATTGAAAGACTTAACTCTTCACTCAAGATTACCATCAACAGGAAAAGCATAATCGGAAAGCTGGAAAAGTCTATAAGCAAAGAAGCGAAGTGAAGGAGTGACAGCACAAAATGGAGACTGTCAGTGATGTGGCAAACGAGCAACACTAGTGCTGTTACTATATCTTGTGAGCGAAGCACGTAGTATGGAGACAACTCTTACCTAGATAGTATACCTTGGTGGAGAGATAAGCTAAGAGAAGATCACAGCACTGTAGGCATGCATCAGGCGGAGGGACTTGTCTAGTGAAGAGCAGAGCACATACCTAAGTACACACTACAGGGTGTAAGCATTTTATTTTTATTTCAACAATCATATAGGGATCTAATTTATCATACACATTCTACAGGTCTAAAATGTCTGAAATATCTGAATGGTCCAAAATCCTTGAAAAAAAATAGAAAAAAAGCGTACACAGGCAGTGAGCTATGACAAACAGGCACACTGCAGCAGCAGCTCAGCTACAAAAATCAAGGACATGATAAAATTTGCATATATCCAATAAAAATAGCTGCAATACCCTTCAAATTGTGCCAGGGCACTGGGACAGCTACCAAATATTTCACCCTCCTCGACACTTATAACAACACCATGGGTTATGATGAAATGACCCTTATTTGTCTTCTCAAACAAAGAATCTACAAACAAGTTCTACAAGCTGTTTATGAGCAGAACTCTTTACCTATCAGCTATGCAGGATAAAAGGCAGCAGTCATCAAGCACAATGGGCTTCACCATGCGTTCCATGTTATAGATAGCGCCTTGCACAGCAGGACTATCCCAGTTCCACAGGTTCAACCCAACAATAATACCCACTCTAGAGGCTTCCAGCGAAAGCTGGATCCAAAACCCATTACCCCACCGGCTTCTGTTCCCACAACTTCTTCAACTCTGGTGGTTACTACAGGAAGTGTGTCTACTTCCGGGCCCACCCCGATGGATTTGGATAGGGCAGTTAGCAAGAAACCAGTGCATAGATGCTACCATTGTGGAGAACCCAGTCATTTGGCCTGCAATTGCACAAATCAAGGACCAACTAACCCTCAATTCTGAGCTCTGGTTGCAGAGATGATTCAAAAACAACTTGACAAAAAGGATTTTCCTGCCAAATCTGAGTGAGAGCTGCGCCTTCAGATTCTCGTATACCCCCTACACTTGTAACGGCTTTGAAGAATGCATTTTCTGTGTTGACTATCAAAGAAACCAAGAGTGAGGAAACCAAAATCACTTCTTACTCTGCTAAAGGCTGCAAGCCTCAGAAACTGAGAGAGGAGAAAGTAGGATGGTGCAGACTTCCCCTCGGAAGTGTTGATCGAGTCGCTGTGCAAATATGAGTGCAGGACTGGAAAGCTAAACAAATTATCCATAACTGGACTTATGCTGCCTGACGACAGGAAATAGACGAAGAAATAGTAGAAGAAATCTGAACCGCCTACCTTCCTGATGTCTTACACTGGGTGCAAAACATTTTTTGCGCGCCTTATTTGCAGGGCCCACAAATTCTAAATATGTGCAACATTTGCGTGTCATTTGCAGGCCGCGCAAATGTTGCACAAATATTGTATTTGCACATTATTTGCGCCACATTTGCGCAGCATTTGCGGGGCCCGCAAATTTGATGCCACGAGGCAGCCCTAAGACCTGCTATATAAGGAAAGAAAAGACAGAATTACTCAGAATAGCAAGTGTTTTTTGAGCAAGGAATACCGACCTGAATCCAGAGTTTGAATTTTGACTGTAATTTATATATGACCTTCTCTTCACTGTGAGTTCAAATCAATACCAATACTGACATTAAATCTCAGTGTATTATCAAACACTAGTCCAGGTTGGAAAAGCGACTGTGCGTCCACATCCACTCCCCTCTCAACTCACAAATTCCTACAAAGTGTTTACACATGTAGCAGACTCAACACTTCATAGAGTGCAATACACACACACTATCCCCAACCTTCTTGATAAAGGTAGACATTGCCTTGATAATTTTGTTGTGCTGGGATTGCATCCGAAGGGGTGCGTGCAAGATACAGCATGCAACAGGTGATGTTGGTTGTTGTGCAGACCATGCATACGGAGACATAACATGTAACTGACCAGTACAAAGACAGATTCGGTGACAGGGCCAGCAGTGGTGGAGCAACGGAGAGCAGTGAGGGCCTTTTCTTCCGTAACGCAGGACTTGTGAGCACCTGCTTCAAGGGCACAGGCAGCAGGGCCCAGGAGCCCACCACAAACGGCCATCACCTGCCAATACCATGGCCGAGGTGCACATGAGCCTCCGCAACAGAAGGCAAGTCGACAACTGAACCCAACATTGGTGTCCCATGCAGTACAACACAGAGAATAAAGATGCACATTGGTAACCAGCTGCGGGGTAAAGAAGTCATGTACTGCAACGAGGCACATCAGGATACATTTCATTGATCAGCGCTGGAGAACAATTGGGGACCAGCTCCACCTGTTGAAGCATTGGCATTACTTCACAATTCTTGTCCGGAAAAAGAGGCATACCCTCCGCATCTTCGTCGGCATATGTGCTTGCCAGCAGCATACTCGTCGATCCAATTCCACCACTGATGCCTCCGACCACACTCCTGTGGGAACAATGCCCAGCCTACACCATGTCAATATTCGGAAAAAAACCAAAGACCCAGAGGCGATCTAGAAATCCGAGCCCACTCCGAAAAGTGCAAGCAAGGCACGGAACAATTTGTGGAGCAAAGCTCGCAACAAAATTGAGAAGCCAGAGAAGAAAGCGTACACGCACCATGCAATACTGTGGGGGGAATGCGTAAGTTTTTTCATCTGCACCACAAAAACAACACGGACTCACAGGCTGGTCAATTTCCAGGTACAGCTATGTGCCGCTGCCTTGCATGCGTACACGTGCATCTCCACCGGCTGCCCACAAAGCGTCCGGTGCTGCTGACGAGGTCTCGCGTTTGCAGCAGGCTGCGTACCTGGGACATCTTGTGTGCATGTTGTGTCTTGTCCACAACTCACGGGGGCAAGTCAAGTCTGTCTTGTGTGCACATGCATCTCTGCCAGCCGCGATGCCTTCGGTGGTGCCGGCAGCGTCTTGCTTTTGCAGTGGGGTGCGCACCTGGGACGGGATGTCTTGTCTCCACCATCTCTTGTGTGTCTGCACTGGGAGGTCGGGGCCTCGGGATGCTGTGCGTTCGACAAACAGGTGAGTTGTGTTTTATGTAGTGAGACAATTTTGAGGTGCTTATGGTATTTGCCAGCCAAGACAGCGGGAGGCGGGGCGGGAGGAGATGGCCAGCGGTGGGGTGGGCATTGGCAGCAGATACGAGGTCGGAACCGTAGACGAGTGGTGGGAGATACGTGGGGGCAGCACAGTTGCGTGCAACGTCTGCGAGGGCGGTGCAGACCGCGAGTTTGGCAGGAGCCACACTCGTCCCCTACACACCGATTCAGTAAGTAGATAGCGCATGCAGATAACGCACACACACACCATGGTTCGCGGCTGCGAGACGCACTACAAGGACGGTGCAGCTGTCCACGCCAAGACACGAGTGCGCCTCAGTGCGGTGCGTATGACGAGCCTTGAGTTCCCCGTGAGAACGGGCCATTGTGCTCTTCCTCGAAAGCGGCGAGCAGTGCGTGTGCTGGGAGACCTCAGACTTGTCCCGACACACTGGTTTCTGAGGTGTTGAATCAATAAGTCGAGTCGATGGCGCGGGCGGAGTAAAAGCACGCACCAGAACAGACAGGACGGCGTAGCGTCTACACGTTGCTGGCATGCAGGCAGACGAAAGGGAGTTCATCAACGAGAGGACAGCAGCGGGAAGTGGCGCTGTCGAGCAATAGAATGGTGGCGGTGAGCGGTGGCAGCACATTCTGTAAACTCGTAAGTACAATGAACCATTGTCTATTCTATGGCAGGAGCTGCCCGGCGCACAGACAATCCAAGGACCATTGAGGACCTTCCAATATCCGACGGGATAAGGGCCCGAGGGATTAGATGTTTTGCTCACCTTATATACATCTGCCGTGTGAACCTGGGGAGTCAACAAACAACGCGTCGAATGCGTTGTTTTGTTATAGTTGCAGGTGAGAAGAGAAGAGAGAAGTGGCTGTGGGGGGGGCTGTGCAAAATCGACTTGGCTACTGCTGTCGTCCACACTCAGCCGCTCGTGCGTCCTCTGTCTAGAAACGCCCTTGTCCTGCTGTGCACACGACGCCCACTCGCCATCCTCCGCACGCACCGACTCCGAGTCTGCTACGTCAAAGCCTTGATCTTTCCCAGGCAGTCAAGTCAGCACGAACCACGACAGCTTGAAGAATGTCGGCGAGAAGGTCGCAAAGAGGAGCGGGTTCCACATGCGTGCATTCGCTCTGTTGGTCGCAGCACGTTCTGACAGGCAGGTGGGCAGTAGTTGGTAGCGGTCCATTTGTGCGACGCGCACTATGTCACCAGCGCATCGAAATACATCTCTGTGCTTCTCCTGTCCCTCTGCACAATGCTGCATCTTGAATTGACTTACTAGCGAATTACAGCGAGCTTGGTGCGTACCTTAACTGCGCTATGTACATGTCTAATGAAATCAGATTTCAATCTTGACTTTTACACTGAGGTCTTGTATCTCAAAAACGCCCTGTCCGCACCTACACCTCGTTCCGCTGCCCTGAACATGGCCATGATCTCCTTAATCGAAGACTTTAGTCTCGTCGGATTCAAGACCCTCGCCGGTGAGGTGTGTACCTTTCCCTCGTCAACGACACTCGACTAATGAACGTAAGGATAAATCCTCGATGCTCCACCTCATGCACACCATAGACCGCGCCTCCGGGTACATCTTTGTCCCGCAGGCCACCTCCACCACGGATCCAACCATTGATGCGTCAGAGGCGACGCGGCCGAACGCGTCCGCCCCTTTTCTCGAGTGCTGCGGGCCTGATGAGGCATGATGTAAGGGACGTGCAGGAATGGTGAATCGATGTGCAGGAAGTTTGGGATGCATTTGAGAAGGAGTCGAGGGCGGACGGGCAGGCCGCGTGTGCGAGTGCAGGGTGGATACGTGAGCGCAGGCTGGGGGAAGGCGGAGATGTGGATGTGGATATGGAGAAAAGTTGAGACACACGGTAAATATGCGGAATATAAGTGCATTTGATTCTAGTAAAACTGAAAGAAGGACAGTGTAATATAATGAGGTGAATGTACCATACAGCTATCAAAGCGACTATCTTGCAAACTCAGCACCCTGGACAGCGATTGTGATAGAACATACTTTTTTGCTCGCCTCGTCTTTTATTCCCTGCTTGTGTCTTCGCTTGCACACTTCAGAAGCTGCTCAGCACTTGATCTGTCTCTCTCTTGATGGGTTTAATGGTTAATAGGAGTGGGAGTAGTTACAGCAAGTAAATTTGAACTCACCTCGAGTAACGTTCACCATGCAATGTGGTGAATCCTCTGCAGAAGCATGGCGATGTACTGTAGGCGCACAGCCCAGTTCCAAGCGCATAGCATGCTCCCGTCTTTGTACGTGCCCTTTGGGACGGCGCTGGCGTTGGGGTTGGTGTGCATAGCCTCACAAATGGCGCGCGCACGCGATGCGAAGGAATTCGGAGCTGGATGAGGTAAGTTTGCCAATTTTTCGAATTTATTTCTAGCTTGCTGCAATTGTGCGGACATACCATGCGTCTGTGTGCACCCGTCCCAAACTGCGTAGTACAACCCTGTGCAACTTGCAATTGCAAAAATGGCGGCGTTGTCGATGACGTGCTAAACTCAAGATAAAAAGGGGTTCTGCTAGAAAGCACGGGAGATAGGTAGTGGTCGGAACGGGTCACCCACGGGCCACCTGGCACTGACCTGTACTCGTACCCGCCATTGAACCTGACCCGTGGCGTGGGTACGAGTTACCCGCCATTTTGCCTGCGGGCGCACGGGGACCCGTGACCCACCATACCCGCCATATATTTTCAGGGGTGGTAAACGTTTAAACTCGTGTTTTGCGTGCTTAGAACCCAGGACAACTCTTCCCAGGTCAAAGGCAGGAGATGTAAAGACATTGAAGCATCCCAGGTCGCAGTTTAAGAATTGATCCCGGCGAGGTTAATCAGTTCGAAAACTCAAAAAACGTTTCAACTGACTCTGAAGTCATATCATGAATCAAAATACGAACACATTGAATCTAACGAGTCGATTTGCAGCCTGAGAATGCACTCAGATCGAATCAATGCTGAGCGTACGGGTCGCCGACGAGTCACACGGGTCAGTGCGGGTGGTCAAAAGTCGACCTGTACCCGTACCCGCGTACACCCGCACCCGCGAACACCAAGGCATACCAAATGGAGCATAGCTCCAGAGCAAAGCTCTGCATGGTCGAAACGAACTGCAAACCACTAATAGAGCTAGGCGAAGACAAAAATGATCGTGAATAAATATAGGAGTTACCGGAAATTCCCGAAGTGCGATACAGAACTTGTATGCACCGCCACATGTCAACAATGACAATGCGTCTCATGAGAAACCGGGTTGCCAATAGAAATTTATGTGAATAAATGCCAATTAAATGTTTATATCTATAATATCATGTTGGATGCCCTGAGAAGATGCAAAGTCATGAATCTGAGCTTCCCAGGCCTTGGAAATATGTAAAGGTATAACTTTCTCCAGGTGACGCCAGTAGATCAAGAAACATAATGATGTCCACGGCACCAAACTCTTCGCGGAAAAGCTCATGTGACGTCCAATGCACCATCCTCTATTGCACAAGGCATTGTCTTCGACTGGAAGGACTGGTTTCGCAAGCAGATCGCCCAAATGTCCGACCACGCCACCGACCAAGCGCATAAGCATGAATTGACATCGGAGCTCAAGCACAAAATCGTCATTGAGGACTTAGGCACCCAGGAACTCGAGGCGCTGTCTACTGAAGAGCTATTGGACGCAATTTTGTCAATTTCTGCAGAGGAAATAACAGAAAAGAGCGGTAAATCAGTTGACGAATTGTGGGTGCCTTTTGGTTTAGTTTCATCAAGCTATTTATTTTCTTGTATAGAACGGCTGAGGAACACGGAAAAATGGTGCGAGAACTTGTATGTGCGCAGCTAGGCACGGATGCGTATGATGCCCTGTCTGATGACCTCAAACTCCTGGCCGACTTTCTGATATTTGGAGGGTGTTGTAGCCATAAGGATGCGAAAAGATGGTTGCCGAGCGATGGCTGAAGCTTGGCCAAAAGGTAAGGAACCAGTCTTGCTTGCAAATAAAGCCAATAGCACCACCATCCGTGTCGGAGAACCAAACAGCGCTGCCGTACAGGCTGCCGAGGATGCAAGCACACGAGGAATCATCAAAGTGATGTCACTTCTCGAGCTTTATTCCGCCACAAGGACGAAGACAAGGGTTATCAGGATCGATATGTGATGTTCATGGAGGACTCAGAATATGTAGCCTGAATGCTGGGATCCAATTGTGGCATGGTATCCTTCACTGAGAATTTTTTTTCTCAGAGATTTTAGGCACCGTCGCTCAGCTGACATCATTCGGGTTATTCGGTGGGAACGACAGCTCAGAAAAAAAAAAGTCCTTTGGTGGAGAGCAAGATATTGTGATTAAAAACATATCTCTCAGCCAGGTCTAAACATAATAATGAGTTGCAGGGCTGGTACTGCACAGGAACCAGTTGAATTTTGAAATAATCGAGAGACAAACATGATCAAACAGCACGCTGATCAATTGGCTGATGCCAGTTCCCAATCCTACTGCACTTCGCGCCATTTTGCATCTTGTGTCTATCCGCCCCGGCGTTGCTGAAGCTGTAGTAGGGCATCAAACCGTCCCGTAAGTTTACGGAATGGCGAGCCGTAAAAAACAGTTACAGCTCCCATGCCTGGCTCGCTCATCAAGTACGATGAGCGCTCATGTGCAAAATCTCTTCCTAGTGTGTTTATTCCTCTTTGCTGGGTTTCTCTGGGTAAATATTTCACTGCAGCACGAGGAACACTATTTGCATCTTGCCCTGAGGCCGTGGCTTTTTATTGGGTCACATGGATCACTGTCAACCTCGCTCTATTCTTGTTCCCTGCCGCCACAAGTTCGATCACAATTTGATTCCTTCGATCGCGGCTTGGAATCTCAAACCATGCAACACTAGAACAGCTGGCCTATGCTATCGCCTGCCTCTCCAGCTTTGCTGGAGCTCTGCTGCTCTTCTTTGGTACGTTGAAATAGGAAGATTCTGCAGGTATTGACAAGCTGGTTCATAGTCAGCATTGCCTTTCCCCGTTTCTTTCGATATCATTTCATACTCCCGCTGTTATTGGGCCGTCAATGTGAGTCTATACAGTCCGAGAAACTCGATGAATTCGGGAATCCCGAGTTCCCGAAGCAGTCAACAAACACAAGCACCAAAACAAGTGAAAGCATCCGGAAGCCCCAGAAAATTCTGACCCAGAAGACCTCGATTACTCGAGTGACGGCACCACCGCCTCTGACGGCGACAACAACATCGAAGAGATTATTTCAAACGAGGAGGTATGTTCTGCCTGCCTTCCGGACCATACTGACAACCTGTTGAAATTGGGAGATTCTCTGCCCATGAAGACCATTCCCAAGAAGGCGCGACTCCAGGCAGCCCCAAAACCACTGAAGAAAAAGCGGAAGGGGAAGGATAAGGCCACAGATCCACCAGTGCGCTGTTTCAACTCTCTCTCCATACACACATCAATATTTCACGCAGGTTCTATCATCTTCTGTACTGAGTACCCCACCACGGCTGTCGGCCGGCACTGCTAAACCACCAAAGCCTGTAGGTAATCAACTCGTGATGGCTCAGGGCTTTCCATTCCGCGACAACCCAATCATCTGCAACACAGAAGCCTATGTCATCCACAACCCACGCTATCTTCCGGGGCCTGCAGCTGCACCTCAAATCCATTATCAAAACACTTCCATCGGACACTGATCCGGTGCTTCTCGAAGGGCTTGTGAACGCTCATTGTAAGCTGAGTGATTATTTTACAGAATTTGATGAATCTCGCTACTGCACCTGGGCTGTGCGTTCATTTGTGTTTCTCTAGACCAGAGTTTTACTAATCACACTGCAGTTTTGGACCCCGGATTTCATATGAAACATTGAAGGATGACTATGCGTATGATGAAGACTTGCTCAGCCATCTTGAAGAATCAAAACTCGACTTGCACACCCATTTCGACGTTTATTATGCCCCTTCCACCCCGGCCACCACCACATCCGATTCGCTTCCTTAACCAGATGTTGGCTCTCCTCAAAAGTTGATTTCACCAGTCGTTACACCCAGCGTGCATCGCATCAACATTGGACGAACTGACAGAATATTTCCGCATCACAACTGTGCCCGAGCCGTTCGATGGTGTCGATCCCCTCCAGTGGTACTACAGTCGGCACCGCCAATTTCCTAATCCATATAAGCTGGTGCGGAACATTCTTTGTATTCCCGGTATTTTTCCATTAATTTTCTCAGTGCAATGCTAATCAAAAGCACAGGTTCCGCTGTTGCCGTTGAGAGGATTTTCTCCAGGCGGTCGGCACACCATTCGACTTCAGCGTGCTAGCTTGAAGGCGGAAACCATTCAGACACTGGTGTTTGTGAAGGCGGGATTCAGATTGACATGGAAAGCCATTATTGACCTGGTTGGCGATGAGGACGAATAAATATTGTTTAGTATGTTTCAATTAATGTGTTCTGTCTTTGACTTGCAACTTGGCATGGAAAGGAACCCGTAAATTACGCCAGTATACGCACGGCACGTGCTGAACCCGTCCCGTTCTGGCCTTCGACTTCAATGTTTATGCACGGGTATAGCGTTCCGTCACAAAACTACAGCGTAAAAGTTACGCCCGTGGGCGTAAAACGAACGGTTTGATGCCCTAAGCCGTAGAGGTGCCACGCCGTTCCTTGGTTTGTCATCGTGGATTGCTGCAGCGCTGGCACGCCGTAGTGCAGCTTCCAGCTGTCTGTAAGCCAAACAGGCGTGCACGCTGTCCGCCGCTGTCTGACTTCCATCAGGCGGCATTGTGGCTGTGCAAAATCGACTTTCTTCTTCCGTCTCACGTCAAATACCTGGAGCTCACGAGGCCGACAGGATGACTCCGACTGGTGCATTTGGCGGGAACGGGTGGAGACAAACCTTGAATCTTGATCCCCATGCTACGCCTCGTGTGCGTCCGCTTGCTGTCGGAATGTTTACCAGCTGACACGAACAAATTTCATTACATTCTTACCTTTGCCTGCGATGCACCTCCCCCACCGATCTCCTGCATGCCCGTCCTCCTCCATTCGCGAACAGGGGATCTTGACGTGGCGCCTCGACGCTGATGGGACGCGCAAGTGGCGTGCTGCGTGAATTTTGAGTCCTCATTTCCAGGTCCCCGAAGGTACGGTGCCGTACACACTGTCTCGACAGATGGCGATCACTGCATCTTGTTCATGCATCCGTGGTGCCCTCCCTGCTTACTTCTCTCCTCAATGTCGCCGCCGCCACTCTCAACGCGTCAACGGGGTGTTACACGCCCGTTAACATTCCACGCCGTCACTACCTAATGTGTCGCCGCCATGCCTTCGTGCCTCGCCCGTTGCCACCAGGGTCTTTGTGCACCACCGCTGTGCCACTCACGCCGCCACTCAATGCGTCACCGCCGCGGTTTTGATTCTCGACATCCACCACGCTCGACACCTCGTCGGTGGCCCCTGACACTTCGTCCTCCACCGCACATCTCCCCTTCGTTCATTCTCATTCCGTCCCCTTTGTCCCCGTGCAAGCTCAGCCTGAAAGGCGCTGCACAGGCTCTTCCCCCTTCCAAACCTGTGCGGCGTATGGATGACATGCCTTGGCTGTGCTTCGACGAGGACTGCAGTTGTTTTTCGATTCGTTGAGAATGTGGGCATCAAACCGGAGGGAGTTGTCCCCCGCGTCGTCCTCCGCTTCGTCGACGCCCACGTTCGCCACCCATGGCGCCAGTGCCAACTTTGGTGCATCATCCCAATATTTTCGCATTTTTTCTCCTCAAGTGAATTTCTCAGCCATTTCTCCACGGCTTGGGGCGCCACCGGACTCAAATTGAAGGCATGTGTCCCCTGCGTCGACCTCCGCGTTTTCGACGCCTGCGTTTGCCCCCTACGCCGCCGCCGCCACGATTTTCGGTGTGTTTCGTCCAAAATCTTCGATTCTAAATCAGACTCCGTTTTCTGAGTCGTCTCTTGCCGGACTCGGGCGCACCATGGCTCAGATTGAAGGGAGACGTCATCCGTTTCTCCCTCCTATGCCGCCGCTGTCACGATTTTCGGTGCGTTTTGTTTAAAATTTTCGATTTCTTTTTAATTCACGCTCTATTTTCTCAGTCATCTCGGTCGGAATCACACGCCACGCTGCTCAAATTGAAGGGAAATATCATCCGTCCCTCCCTCCGTGCCGTCGACACCCGTGTTCGTCGCCTATGCCCGTCGCCGGCGCGATTTTCATCGTCATCCCCTTAACTCTGAAATTTATATTCTGACTTTGCTTTTTCAGTCATTAGTACCCCAATTCGGATGCTGTGGCACTCAAATTGAACGGGAAATCCCCCGTAACTCCCTGGATGCCATTGACGTCCGCATTCCCCGACTGTGCCGCCAACGCCGCCGATTTCTGTCGCAAGCATGTTTTGTTACGGCTCGTTTGGCGAGCTGTCAAACGTGTCTTTCTTGTCCACTATCACCACCCACCTACCTCAAGATGGCCCACCTGCCTCTCATCCCACTTGCCTCCCTTCCGGCCTAACCCAGCGCCTTCCTATCCAATGCCTAGTGCCCTCGGATGTCCCTGCTGCCATTGCTGCCACCCGCCAAGCCCACACACCACCCGCACTTTCAATGCCGCCATGCGTGCCACCGCGCTTTTCGACGCCACCACGCCCGTCTGCGCGTGCCACCGCACGTTTCGACGCCGCTGCGCCACCGCCCGCCCGCCACCATACTTGCATGCGCCACCGCGCTTTTGACACCGCCGTGCCAGTCTGCCCCACCGCCACCCCATCCGCGCATACCGCCCGACCTTTTGACGCTGCCACGCCACTTCCACTGGTGGTGGAAGTGCGTGACACGCCGAGGACATTCTGGTGCACATCTCCGCCACATCGCACTGTGCATCCTTGGCTTCGCAGCAAACTGCATCGATGACACGAAGGTACACTGCAATGTGTAGCACAGGCTGCTGTCCGTGTCGCACACACTGCATTGACCTTGAACTTACATGTCGTGGAGTCGCAGCAGGGCGAATCAACACCTCCACCAGTGACGGCAGCAAAACCAGACCTGCTCAATGCAATACTGGGACTTGCGGGAGGTCTCCTGCCTCACGATGAAGTCTCTTGTGCGTTTATTAACCCTCTCCACCGCATCTGCTCCAAGCTAACTTTCATGCAGTACCTGTAGGTTCCTTTGGTTGTCTTATTTCGTGCTATGGATGCTGGCACGCCTGCATATGCAGTATATGTGGTACGTGGCGCAACTTCTCATTTGCTAATGTGCTATTGCTGCACCATCCCTGCTGTCTTTGCAAACCTAGCCTTTTTTGCTGGCTGCTCCTCAATACCCCACAGGCAGTCCACAGCAACGGAAGGGTGCGTTCAGCACTGGCAAGGAGACAGAAGGGAAGGTGTTCAGTGGAGAATGGGGCAGGTGCAGATGTGGAAATGGGGAGTAGGCTGGGGCAGGCAGGAGTGTGCTGGGTATGAGGGATACATTGTCTTTACACTTGTCTTTTGTTTTCTCCATGGTAGTCATTCAATAAATTGAGTTCGTTGAACATCAAACAACTTGAAAAGTATGTTGAATATGAGGCAAAAAAGAACTTACCAAAACAAGTAAAAAATTATTGCCTTTTGAGGCAGGTGTTGAATCAAATCATATTTGCGGGGCCCGCAAATGTTGCGCAAATATTGCGCAAATAATGCGCAAATTTCAAATTTGCAGGCCACGCAGATGCGGCCCAAATAATGCGCAAATAATGCGCAAATACTGCGCAAATACCATATTTGCGAGCCCCGCAAATAGGGTTTTGCACCCAGTGTTAGATATTCTCAACAGCCTCAAGAACCTGCTGTTGTACATATGGGCCACAGAGAACTCTATGATGCTACTTATGACCTTAGGACTTAATAGTCATCATAGGTACTCAGTAGCAGGTTTGGTGGACAGCAGGGCCACTAACGGGTTAATAAATCAGTGATTTGTGGATGAACAAGGACTAGAGGTGGAGCTATTGCCCATTGCTGTGCCAGTGTACAATACAGACAGAACCCTCAACAAAAGAGGGCAAATTACTCATGTAACCTGGATGTTACTCTGGGTACAGGACCACTCCAAAGTGTTCACATTCACAGTCACCGACACAGGGAAAAGCAACATTATCATCAGATTCAACTGGCTCAAACAATATAACCCAGAGATTGACTGGCAGAAGCAAATGCTTCAGGTTACACAGTGCCCTCCAGCATGCAAACAAGCATGATTATGGAAGAAATGGGAAGAAGATAATGTTCTGTTACAAGAGGGAGATCAAATTTTTGTCACATGTACTTGGGTGAGTTGAAGGACTTCTCAGACTCCCTACAGCTTCAGGCTATGGGGAGTGTGGCCACACAACTGGCAGCTGCAGCACACGAAGCCAAGGGGAAAACAACACTCAAAGAGAATGTACCTGCCCATTATCTGGGATAATGTTATATCCGTGTTGGGAGAACGACCGGAAGGTCGGAAGCTGAAGACCGGAGGTGAAGTTACACCACGCTAAGTCGGCGGGTGTACTATACTAGCTTGGCGGCAGGTCAATTAAGAAGGAAGTCCAACGACAGAGCAATGCGGAGGCAAAGCACGTTAATTATCAACTGAAGTACATCTCAGAGTAAATACGTATTTATACTAAGTACAGAGATATTCCGGATGGAGTCGTAGAAGCAAGTAAAGACAATAAGAACAATAAGAGGAATACATGTGGGCATAGGTCATATGGTGCATAGAGGGGAAACACTCAGTAAATCATCATTGCGTAAAAACCCTGAGGGCGTGCATCAACAGTCAAGCTGGATACATCAGTGGTATTGTCAGGACGTGGTTCCAGAAGTACGGAAGGATGCGTCTGGAAGGATGGTGAGAACTTCCGAAGGTTCCGAAGTTAGAGTGTCTAGAGGTTCCAGACGGAAGGATGTGCACGGGCATAACAGTATCCCCCTCTTAACGTTCCTTGACCCCAAGGAACTAGGAGGAATATGAGACCGGAAGCTGGAAGGCCGGAGGGAAAATGACAGAAGGAGGAGTCGTGGAAGAACTGCGTAGTGCATCATGTGATACCACATGATGGTTGGATTGTTGTCATGGGAACATCAACAACTCTTTTACATCCCACCACCATGGCCTCCGCTCAATACAACGACAACGGACGCAACACCCCACCGCTGCCACCAACCGGAGGGAAAGGGAAGCAGAGGGCGACGACTGCAGAGATGGAGCAGCGGATGAGGGAGGAAGTGGAGGAGGAGAAGAAGAGGAAGAAAGGTATTGAGGCGGAGATCGACACTGCGGAGATGCCCGAAGAACGCAAGCTGCGGAAGGCTAGGCAAAAGGCCCAGGAAAAGGCCGATGCCGAACTCGCGACTAAGTTCCGAGCTGCGGAAGTGGACACTCAGGCGGCTATTGCGGAGGGTCAGTGCCGCTCATTCGCAAGATGCGAGAGCGTTTCAAGCAGAAGGAGTTCACCAGTGACGACGCCTTCAACATCGACGACATGCTCTGCGGTTTTTCGCCAACCTGGAACGAGGTTCCAGACAAACCGAACGACGAGGATGACAGCGAGCCCAGTGAACCGGAGGGTCCGAAGCAGAAGCGGAAGGCAGAGAATCCAGCCAAGACCTGGAAGCAGATCATTGTTGTGAAGAAGGCGAAGAAAACGACAACAGCAGGCAAGGCCGGAGGTTCTGGTAAGCCTAAGTCGAAGAAGGTGTATAGGTGGGAACCGGCGCCGAAAGGTAAGTGATGGATTTGCCCGGAATCCACACGCTAACTGTTTTAGCATGTCGTCCATGCAACCGTGCCGAGGTGGCTTGTGAAATTGCGCCCCTGGACAACAAGATATCGTGCCGGGAGTGCTCCCAGAAGAAGGTCAGGTGCCCGTTCAATCCCAAGAACGACAACATACCGGTCATGGCCAAGCGTCGGAAGTCGCCAGAAGACAATAGCGATAGCGACAGCGACAGCGAGGATGGAAAATGCCCTGCAAAGAAGCGGAAGACATTCGGCGAGATGGTCAAGACAATGCCAGAGCTCAACGCAATGCCGGAGGGTCCGCAGCGTTCGACTCGAGTCAACACGCTGCTCGCTGAGATCGGCGTCCTTCGGAACCGCGTCCATTCGCTGGAAACCAACCAGGCGTATGACCGGAGGATGCTGATCTGGGTCGCCTGCTGTCTTCTACCAGAGGCTCCGGATGAGTGGCCTCGCTCCTATCTGCACAACATTGGTGCGGACGGTCCAGAGGGCAGCTTGAGTCACGACTCAAGCTCCAACTCGAGTGAGCCAGAGGTTCCAGGTAGAGCTGCGGAGGGGAGCGATGTCAACGGGTTGGAGTGCTGGAGAGCGGAGGTGGAGGATGGTCCAGCAGGGATGCTGAAAGGAGTTATGAACGTGGATGGGGAAACGGGAGGAGTCGAGCGGCCAGAGGTTCCGGTTGCTCAAGACATCAAGCCAGAGGTTCTGCCCAGCGAAGACACGGAGATGGTGCTTGTGGATCAAGTACCAGTGGCGTCCGGAAGCGGAGGTGATTCTGCATTTGCACACAGCCCCTTCATCGAGACAAGTGAAGGGGCGGTCTACCAGGTCCAGGAAGAACCCCTGGAACCCTGGAAATACGAGGTCCACACCACTGAGCAGATGCTTGACGACTACGCCAGGGAGCAACATTGGATAGTGGTTGCAGATGAACAGAGGGCTAGGCGTCGGAGGGAGGTGGAGGCGGCGGAAGCAGATGCTCACCAATTGAGCGAGCTGATGAAGAGGAGATGGAGGCGCTTCAAGCGAAGCAGAAAAAGCCGAGGGAGCCGGAGGAAGGAGTTGTCCCACCGGAACCTCCGGTTTCGCGCCCGCCTCTGCCCCGTGGAGTCGCACCCACCGGATTCTCGTCTATCCAGGTGGGTTCCGACATGGTATACGTGCTGGAGGATAGTGAGGACGAGGATATGCTGATCGAACCCATTGCCAGAGGCTCTGGGTTAAAGCCGGATGGGGGAAAGGACAAGGACGGTGATGAGAAAATAGACGATTAATATTGGAGAATATTGTTGTAGAAATAAGAAAAAACGGACGCTTGTAGATAGATTTCTTGTTTGTTTTCTTGGAAAAATCAAATAGCTGCTCTCTTGGTCATAAAGCGCGTGGAGTCGCCTGAGTGTTGGAGGTTCCAGTCAGACGGAGGTCGGAGGTTCCGATCAGGACCTAATAGGTTCCCAATTGGGTCCTGGCTTGTTGGGATAGCGTTCATGGAACTCTGTTAAGAGCTCCAGAGTGTCCAAGTCAAATACCAGAACCCACTGGTACTGCTGTCCAGTATTGGACCATCCGAGCCACTCAACGTAGTACCAGAGGGGACAACATCGGTAACGCTTGTCGATCTTGGAGTCCAAAATACCCGCAAGTTCGAAATGTTCATCTCTGTCAATAACTTCAACGGGGCCCAGAGGTTCTTGCTCACGTCTGGGAAATGGGTTTGGAAAGTGAGGCTCCAAGGCGGAGACATGGAAAACAGGATGAATGCACAAGAGTGCTTTAGGGAGATGGATCCGGTAGGAAGCGCCAGAGGTCTTTTCAATGACTTCATAGGGTCCGAAATGGGTTTCAGAGAACTTTTTGGTAGGACGAGTGGTTGCAATGAATTCAGCTGTAACAAAGACCTGATCTCCGACATTAATGTCGGGATCCGGAAGACGTTTCTTGTCAGCGACCTCCTTGTAACATTCTGTAGCAATAGTAAGTTGCGCACAGAGGTATTCATGAACTGATTGGAGATCGTAGACATATTCTTGGGCTTTGTCAACGTTCTTCCCTTTGATAGAGGTTGAATGGTAAGTGATAGCCGGGTGATAACCCTTGTTGGCGAAGAACGGAGAAAGTCCAGTGGATGCGTTCGGAGCGTTGTTGAGTGCAAACTCTCCCAAGGGAAGAAGTTCTGCCCAATTGTCCTGTTGGTACGCACAGTACATCTGGATGAATTGTTCGAGGGTTTGATTCATGCGTTCCGTCTGTCCGTCCGCCTCCAGATGGTGTCTGGAGGTGAAGTGCATCTTCATGTTGAGTAATTCTCCCAATGCGCAGAAGAAAGCAGAAACGAATTCTGTGCCACGATCACAAGTAACGTGGAATGGAACCCCATGTTTGGAAAAGACAATGGATGAGGAACATCTGAGCGAGTTGAGTGGAAGTAATGTGTCGGTCACAGGCAATAAGAATAACCTGCTTGGAAGCACGATCAACAATAACGCATATGCAATCAAACTCGCCGGAATAAGGAAGGAATTCGATGAAGTCGATAGATATAGAATGCCAAGGACGGAGAGAAACTGGAAGGGGATGGAGGAGGCCGTAAGGCTTATGCCGTGGGGCCTTGTTGCGCTTACAGTGAGTGCAGGATCTGCAATAATCCCGAATGAATGTATGCATTTCCGGCCAGGAATATTTCCGTCGGACTAGCGCCAGGGTACGATTCTGTCCAAAATGTCCGGAGAGTATGTGATCATGTTTGTTTTGCAACACACATACACAGAGGATGTCCGGAGTTTCACCGGAAACCTGTGGAACATAGATCCGATTCTGCAATAGAAGCATGCTGGAGGGATCCATAGTCCAGCGCGGAGAGCTGCTGGAGGTTGCGGAAGCTAAGCCGGAAGTAGCAGCTGGATCGTCACCATAGTGGGACTGGATGTCGCGGTGAAGCTGATCAATGTCCACAATGACGGATGCTCGGAGACAAACGTCTTCAAGGAAAGTAGCATTGAGCGATGCTGAAAGCTGTTCAGAGGTGAAAATGGAGCGAAAATTTTGAGGATTAACGTGGCTGAAAGCTGTATCCCCCTCTTTAAGGTAGACGTCCTATCGTCTAGTCAGCGCATCAGGCTTGCCCCCGAGTTTACCCAGACAGAACTGGATGACCATATTAAAATGGCAAAGATATTCTGACCACCGTACTTGCCAATGCGTAAGGGTCTTTGTCATGGCAAAGTATTCAAGGTTCTTGTGATCGGGGACGATGTCGATAGGTAATGGTGCTCCCTCAAGATAATGACACTAGTGAGTAAATGCATCAAAGATAGCAAGGAGTTCCTTATCGTGCGTGTCGTAGTTGAGTTCCGGAGGAGTGAGACTGTGACTCCAGAATGCGACAGGGTGAAATTCCCCATCATCTCCAAAGATGGAGAGGATGGCCGCTATAGCGTAATCGGAGGCGTCAGTTTTGCACATAATTTGACGTCCGGGGATCCAGTGATGGAGTACCTGAGCCTCCGTAAATGCGCGCTTAAGAGTTTGAAAAGTGTTTTTGCAAGCAGCGGACTATTCCCAACAAACGTTGGAACATATAAGTCAAGTGAGGGGAATGGTGATATTTGAGTAGCCAAAGATAAAATGTCGATAGAAGTTGCAAAACCCAAAGAAGGACTGAATGTCCTTAACCTTCCGAGGTACTGGCCATTCTGTGATAGCGGAAATTTTGGCCGGAGACATCCGGAAGCCGTCCGGAGAGAGAGGATGTATCCAAGATACTCGCAGGTCGTGATGCTGAATTCACATTTCGGAAGTTTGCAATACAACCCAGCCTCGCAAAGGCGCTGAAGCATTTCACGGACGTGAGCAGTATGCTTGGACGGATCGTCAGAGTAGATCAGAATGTTGTCGAGATAGACGACAACATAGACGTCCAGAAGATCTGCAAACAGTGTATTGAGGAAGCATTGGAAGGCTGCCGGAGTGTTGGTCAAGCCTTCCGGTACAACCCGGAAGTTATAAGAACCGTAGCATGAGCGGAAAGCGGTTTTGTATTCATCCCTGGGAGCAACCCAGAGCAAGTGGTAAGCATGTTGGAGGTCGAGTTTGGTATAAATACGTGCCTTTCCCAGAGCATCGAGGAGATCCGCGATCAACGGAAGCGGATAACGATCCTTCTTCGTAATGCAGTTTAGATCCCGATAATCAACACAAAGACGGAGACTTCCGTGCTTCTTCTTGGCAAAGAGGATCGGAGCGCCATGGGAGGAACGAGAAGGGTAGATGAAACCCGCCTTCAAGTTCTTGTCAAGAAACTCCTGGAGTGCGGAAAGTTCAGCTGGAGAAAGGGAATAGACATGACCAACCGGAGGCTCCTCGCCATCGACCATCTCGATTTTGAGGTCGAATTCACGATACAGAGGAAGATTATAAGCCTCCTGCTTGGAGAACACATCTGCGAAGTCGTGGTATTCCGGAGGTAAACCGGAGACATCCGGAATGTCGACTGAAGCATTAAATGCCAGAGTCTCATCGGTAGGTGTCGCACGTAATGTATACTGAACGGTGTCTTTGTCGCATATAATAGCGCTGTAGGCTGCTGCGTTGACAGGTGACACAAGCGGAGCGGTAGTGAACGGACGAGGCGTAGTAGCCTCTGGAATGTCCATGAAAGGACCAGGAGGAGTCTCCATGGAAGGAGCAGACCCAGGCGAAGACGTCTGCAGTATGAAAGGAATAGGCTCCGGAGATGCCAGAGGCTCCGCTCTCTCCATAGCCAGAGGAACTGCAACAGGTTCCGAAGTTTTCTTCAGGTGTGTCAACACAGGTGACTCGTCATAAACAGGGCGGAATTGCATTGTGGCACTACACCAGTCAATCAATGGATTGTAGCAGCGGAGCCAGTTTAATCCCAAAACCAAGTTACAGGCAGAGTCAAGACAGGTGACATAGAATTCCATAAGATGGACATCGCCGGAGGGAAACCGGGGCAATAATTGCATCTGCTGGTTGATGATGGAGGAGCCATCGAGATACCGGAGTTTAACTGGGGACACCGCGTACGGAGAAAACCCATTAGATTTGCAGACTTGTGTAGACACAAAACAGTGAGAAGAGCCAGAGTCGATGAGTGCCCGTAAGCGGGAGTTGAATCCTGCGGCTACTCGTGATACAAGAGACGGAAGCAGGGTTAGGCCTGCCTCTGCCGGAGGGAGTCTGGAAACTTTGCCGGAAGGAGAGATATAGTCCACGGAGAGTATAGATACATCAAGATCAATATAAAAAGCATCAGAGGAAAGAGTGGACGCATTGAGGGTAACCTCCGGAAGCACCTCAGAGTCAACGCAGCTCGGAACAGGTGCGAAGGGTTCCGAGCCACTGCCTATTTTTTTGACTCGGAGGAAGGTGCGTCAGCGGAGGGAGCAGGTGGATTGTATACGGAGCCTGCCTTGCCCTGAGCGTTAGCTGGGCGCTTTTTGCATTCATGCATCTTATGACCAGATCCACCACAGAACATGCACAAGTTGTTCTTCATACGTCGTTCACGCTCCTCCGGTTTGAGCTTGCTGGAGGAAGTGAGTTTGTCGGCGTACGGCTTCAGAGCCTTGGTGTTGGCCTGGCCAGCATTGCTGTTAGCGGCCGGAGAATTGTTTGCCGGAGGGTTAGGTTTGGACGAAGGGTTAGAGCTACCCTTGCCTTTACCCTTGCTTTTGTTCTTGTTACCGCCGCTGCCACCTCCGGCCGTAGCGTGAGTGGAGGTATCGCCGGAAGACTTTCCAGAAGATGGCAGATTGGTGGCACGTTCTGCAGCTCTCTCAGACTGGCGTTGGTGATAACGCTGGTCGAGGCGCTGTGCAAGCGCTTTGAGGCCGGCGAGAGTGGGAGGACGATCGATGTTCACGATTTGGTCCTTGATGTGATTCGGGAGGCCTTTGTAAAATGCCTGATCAAGGGCTGCCTCATTGTACCCGGTCATCACTGCTTGGGTGTCAAACTCGAGCTGGTAAGTCGCCAGTCGTTCACCGGGCTTCATGAAGAGATTCTCCAAAGCTGCACGCGCATCTCCAAACCGATCGTGAGGACCAAAATTGGTCCCGAGTTCCTGGACAAAGAGAGCCCAATTTCCGTCCCAGTGTGGAATCGGAGCTTGACCTCTGGCGAAGATGTTCAGTTCGAACCACTTCTGAGCGGTACCCCAAAGGTAAGACCGGACATAGAAGATCTTCTTGTCGTCGGTCGGAAAATCCTGTGGGTGTTCCGCAATGTGGAGGTAGACTTGAGACATGAATGAAGCAAACTTCAACGGATCGGATCTGTCAAAGGTGTCTGGAGCTTTGGAGGAAGTGCGAGTGGAGCGAGGTGCTGCGGCGTTCTGAGCGAGAAGAGCCATTGCCTGTGCCATTTGCTGCATGGCAGCATCGAGCTGAGGATTATTGGGAGCAGGGATATGAATAGCCAGGCCCAGAGGGCTGGGGGGACCTCGAGAACCTCGAGGACCTGGAGGCAGAGCCGGGCCCGGAAGCCTGCCACCACCACTGCCACCACCTCCACCGCCACCAGGTCCTGGGCTGCCGCCAGGCGCGAGAGCACCGCCAGCTGGAGGAGGAGCCGGAGGCTGTGCACCGCCATCTCCACCTCCCCCGCCCCCGCCTCCATTACCACCACCTCCGCCATTGCCGGATGGATCTGGGGCTGGGGGTGGATTAAGAGGAAGACCAGTGGGTGGAATGTTGGGTGATTGTGCCGTAGGATCAGCAGAAGGGTCTGGAGCAGGTCCACCACTTCCATTACCTTTATCTCCGTCAGGAGGGTCACCACTGCGAGCTGCCGGAAGAGGAGCGGAAGCTGCACGAGGAATCGGAGCCAGAATAGCGTAAGCTGCCAATTCAGCTGTAACCTGTTCAGGAACGTCCAGAAGTCCCAGAACGTCCTGTTCCGGAAGCTCCTCGATGGTCGCAGAAAGGAAGGGTTGCATCGATGACTGACGACGAAGAAGTGTAGGTGAAGCAAGACTACCTCCAGCAGAGAGGTGGTCGTACTCCTCAAAATCCATCACCGTAGGGTAATTGAGACCAGGATATTGAGAACGGGTCGCAGAAAGACTATCCTGTCGAGCACGGATAGCGGCACCAAGATGTTCCCGAAGGGAGAATTGATCTACCCCATGGCATCAGAGCATTCGGCCTCGGAGGCCGCCCCGGTTCAAAGTGAGGTTGTGTCTGGAGACGAGGTGCATGAGGATCAGGTGATAGATATTGACCAGGAAGGCTGGAAGCGGATCCAAAAGAAAGTCGTTGAGAGCCGATTTGAAGCAGAACGATCGTGCTGAACTGGCGCGATTGCCAACGTGAATCGTGGGATTGGCCCTGAAATTCCGGGGTTGGAGGAAGATGAGCAAAAGAAGACATGGAAGCCAGCCAAGTTAGGTTGAGTTGATAATACTGTTATATCCGTATCGGGAGAATGACCGGAAGGCCGGAAGGTTGGAAGGCCCCAAGGTCAGAAGGCCGGAAGGTCGGAAGCTGAAGACCGGAGGCGAAGTTACACCACACTAAGTCGGCGGGTGAACTATACTAGCTTGGCGGCAGGTCAATTAAGAAGGAAGTCCAACGACAGAGCAATGCGGAGGCAAAGCACGTTAATTATCAACTGAAGTACATCTCAGAGTAAATACGTATTTATACTAAGTACAAAGATATTCCGGATGGAGTCGTAGAAGCAAGTAAAGACAATAAGATGAAGTAAAGACAATAAGAACAATAAGAGGAATACATGTGGGCATAGGTCATATAGTGCATAGAGGGGAAACGCTCAGTAAATCATCATTGCGTAAAAACCCCGAGGACGTGCATCAACAGTCAAGCTGGATGCATCAGCAGTATTGTCAGGACATGGTTCCGGAAGTACAGAAGGACGCGTCCGGAAGGATGGTGAGAACTTCCGAAGGTTCCGGAAGTCGGAGCGTCCGGAGGTTCTGGACGGAAGGATGTGCATGGGCATAACACTTCCTCCGCTTCAACCAGTTGGTGGATCCCTTCTCCTACATGGAGCTGGGCATGCTCAAAAAGGATGTCTATCTCCTCTTTTGCTGCCTCTGTCTCCACTATCAAAAAGGTCCGGATCTTTAGGTTCACCAGTATTTCCAGAGCTCTAGTGCTCCTGACCTTATTGATCATCTTTTTTACACAATGATCCTCTATCTAGCTATCTACTATAAAGAGGCTCTCTAGGGTCACCAGCATATTTAGAAGGTGAGAAATGTTCTTCTTCCTGATCCCAGTAGCTTTTAGTTTACTGTGTATCAGTTCTTCATATCACTCAAGCAGATGGTTCTTGCTTATAGGATTCCTCTTCTTCTAGAATGGCTGGAGTTAGCAGGCATGCTCTCACGCCAGGTACTGGTTCTGCTTTATTTTTCCCTTTAGCTGCTGAACTAATGGACTTGAGTGAGTAAGGAGTCAGAAAATGTAAAACACAGGCAAGCACAGAGGTCTGGAATCCCAAAAGGTAAGCGGTCTGTGCATTGACTGTGGAAGTACTTGCCTGGAATCCCAAAAGGTAAGAGGTAGGGATCCAGGACAAGTCTACACTACTTATATACTACAAGAACAATCAGCACTCTAGAACAATAAGATCTGTACCAACACAATAGAACAATAAGATATGTATCAACTGTCAGATGTATATCAGATATGTATCAACTGTCAGATGTGTATCAGATATGTATCAGATGAATATCAAGATGAATATCAGATGGATATCAAGATGAATATCAAAGAAGGATCAATGAGGAATGATCAGATAGCATGGGAATGATTGAGTCCAAACCACAACATCCAACACTCCCCCGGGACGAGAGCAGTCTCGTTGTCTATCTCCCCCGCATTCCCATCATTCCAAGCAGGTATTCAACTGCTGGACGAGGCAGAGACTTGGTGAGAATATCCCCAAGCTGCTCTTTAGTTGGGACATAATGAACATCAATTGAACCTCTTGCAACTTCATCACGAAGCCAATAGTGTGCAAGGTCAAGATGTTTCATACGACCATGATGCTCCGGGTTTTTGGAGACCCAAATCGCAGATTGATTGTCCATAAGGAGCGGTGAAGAACCAGTCACCTTGTGACCCATTTCCCAGAGTAAGTTCCAAATCCACTTGATCTCCTTTCCAGCCTCAACACCAGCGATGTATTCAGCTTCAGTAGTGGAAAGAGAGACAGTGGACTGGGGTTTGCTTTTCCAGCTCACTGGACCACCATTCATCATCACTAGATAACTGCCAATGCTTTTGCCAGTACCTCGGCAGCCACCATGGTCAGCATCACTGTAAGTAGTGAAAGGATGTGTGGAGGGTGAAGGGGATGATGATTTGGAATAGGTGATGCGGTAGTCAAGTGTTCCTTTAACATAACGGAACAAATGCTTGACCGCTTTCCAGTGAGCTTCACCAGGATTGGAGTTGAATCGGGCCAATGCTCCGACAGGGTAAGCGGTGTCGGGACGAGTTTGGGTAGCCAAATACATCAGACGACCAACGGCAGACATGTAGATGCTGTGGTATTTCTTGGACTCCTCTTCAGTAGACCAGGAAGCATTGGAGTGGCCACAGGGTGGCAATCAGACATTCCAAACTCCTCAAGCATGTCCTCAGCATACTGCTGTTGTGAGATTGAGATATCTCCGGTCTGTGGATCACGCTCAATCTTGATCCCCAACATGAACGCTGTGGGACCAAGATCCTTGACTTTAAATGAAGAGCCAAGTTTTGGAGAAAATGGCTGAACCCGGAATCGAACCGGGGACCTTCTGGTGATTGCGCCACCGTTGCTCTAACCACTGAGCTATTCTGCCATGAGTGTGAAGGGAACTCCCAGAAGGATCTTCAACACCAAGTTGAGCAATGACCCGGTCGATGTCAGCCTGATTCTTGGCACAGATCATGCCATCATCGACATGAATAGGTAGGATGATTCGCACAGTGCCATTGTCAAAGACATAGCACGAGCTATCAGACTGGAGACACTTGAAGCCCATTGACGGGAGCTTTGCTTGCAGCTTCTTGTTCCATTGCCGGCTTGCCTGATGCAGTCCATAGATAGACTTGTTCAAGTGCAAGACCTGGCGACGCTCTCCCTGAGGAAACCCTTCAGGCTGAGTCATATAGACATCCTCCTCCAGGTCACCATTCAAGAAAGCAGATGAAAAGTCAATGGACTGAAGCTTAAGATCATGCTGAGCAGCTAAGGCAAGTATGATGCGAAAGGTGGCTGGTCTGAATGTAGGGGAGAAAATCTCGTTGAAGTCAATGCCATGGCGCTGTCCATGGCCATCTGCAACGAGTCTCGCCTTGTAGCGCTCAATAGAGCCATCAGACTTGTGCTTGATGGTGAAGACCCATTGGGAGCGAATGGGCTTAGCATCAAGTGGGCAATCAACAACATCCCAAGTGCAGTTCTCCAAAAGTGAGTTAATTTCAGAGATAGCTGCTTCTTCCCAAAGCGGTGCATCTGCTCGCCGGAGTGCTTCATAATAGGTGCGTGGATTGCCAGACTGCACAGCTGAACGAGCCAACTGCACATGAGCATAGTTCACAGCACGGAGCGAATGGTTGGAGGGATCGCCTTCATGAGCTACAATGAGAGCACTACCTGGTTGAAGCAGTAACTCATCATCTTCACTTTCTGAGCTGATAGGCTCTGGTGGTGGAGTGGCCTTAGGCACTGTCCACCACTCCCCCGGTGTGTGGTGCTCAGTTGTCTGCCCACGGGCGCAACGACGTGCTGCAACACCAATAGGCGAAGGGGGAGGAGCTGGCTCAACCAGAGGCTCAGCGATTGGATCCGGCGATGAAGAGCCAGTGAATGGTGGTGAATGAGGAAGGGAAGGAGTAGGATTGGGAGATGGTGCATGGGGAGGTTGATTGACACCAGAATTATCCTCGTCGTCATCTCTGTCATAGTGCACACCTGGCAGCAAGGCAAGAGGAAGTTCGACAAAAGAAGATGGTGGAACTCCGGGACAGCGTTGCATAAGCAGTGGACTGCTGCCCGGGAAATAGCGCTCATCAAAGACAGCGCGCTCCGATGTGATGATACGCCTGGTCAGAGGGTTGTAGAACAACCAGCGTTTGTACTCAGTGGGATAACCCACAAAGATACACTTCTGGAAATAGGACCCAGAAGGATCCCGTTTCTCTTGTTGCACATGCACATAGGCAAGGCAGCCCCACACACGAAGGTGTGACACATCTGGCTTTTCATTGTACCACAGTTCATATGGAGTGGTATCATCCCCAATACGAGCCAATGGGTGCATATTAGCAACATGAATGTAGGCAGCCACTGCAAGCACCTTGAAAGATGGCAGCAGGTTTGCCTCATGAAGCATAGCCGTTGCATGTTCATCAACCGTGCGATTAGCACGCTCTGCATGCCCATTCTGTTGTGGCCTGTTCCTCATCGAATGACGACGCACAATGCCTTCGGAGGCGAGATAATTCTCAAACTCCTTGGACATGTACTCTTCACCTTCATCGTCTTGCAGCGCTTTGATCTTTTGTCCAAAGTGATTCTCAGCATAAGCTTTGAACACTTTGAATGCATTGAATGTACCACTCTTGCGCCTCATGTGCATAGCAACTTTGAAGCCCGTGTGATCATCAATGAAGAGAACACGATGTTTCCAGCCCTCTTGAGTGAAAACACGATATTCCTTCAGATCAGAGTGTATCAATTCTAATGGCACTGCAGCGCGATGTCCAGTGGAAGGAAATGGAGCCGCATTCAGCCTGCCTGCAAGACAAGGCTCACAGATTGGATCTGGCTTCTGGTTTAAAGTGATCTTCGCACCAGACACCAGATTCTTGCTCAAAATCTTCTGAGTGTCAGAATGATGACCCATGCGACGATGCAGCAAGGTCAGATCAAGAGGTAAGGTTCCAACTGCAGACAAAGCTAAACCAGAACCGGGTTCATCTTCCCTAACAAATGCTCTGTAAGTCGGTTTCTCGATCCTGTCATATGCGAAGTGCACCCTGAGTCTGGGTTCCATTTTGAGTTAATGAGTGATGATGTGGAAGCAGAAAGGACACTTGCATTAGGGGCTTTGGACGGAGCTGCACCCCTCTGGCCAGTAGGCCTAGGAAGTCCGACCATCTCCAGGAACTTGAAGCACTGGAGCAATAGGTGGCCAGATTTGCCACACCCGGCACAAATGAGAGATGACTGGGCGGGTGGTGCAGCAGCAGGTGCAGAAGATGAGGGCGGTGGAGGAGGCGATGTAGCGGCCATGGCAAGGCCAGAGATCGGACTGATCTGGCTGGTGTCTCCTTCCTTTTGTGCAGTCCTAAATGCCTGGTGATTAGCATAGGCTACTTCGATATCAGACATCTTGAGATCAGATGAAGACTGCTTAAATGGTGCCTTAAGGACAGAATAGTGTCCTTCATCAGGAAGGGCCATGAGAAGAACCACAGCTTGTAGTTCCTCGTCCGCTTTCTCAAGGGTGAACTCTGTAGCTCTAGAATCCTTGAGCAAGCACATAGCAGCAGAAACTGTTGGAGGTTGTTGTTTGGATCGGACGATCATCTCACTACCTATTGGATTGATACAGATCTTATTGTGGTGATACCGATCTTATTGTTCTCATTGTTCTTTATTTAGTCTATTGTTCTTCTACCTATATAAGTAGTTACTGTACAATGGATCTTGGCTTTTCGCCTCCCATCTGTGTCTGAGTGCCTTTGCAGCTCCTATCTGTGTCTCAAAGTCTAATAGAAACACGACCAGTGAGTGACAACACAGTCTCATCCTCCCAAAGGTGAATGGAAGTCAGTGTCCTGTAGGCATTGAAGCGAGCTCCAGCCTTTCTTGGAGCAAAAATAGACTCCAAGGCATCCCACAAAGCTTCAGGGTCATCATCATGCTGCTTAACGAGGGGCTTGACATCTGGGCCTAAAAGACCCCACAGAATGCCTGCGCACTTCTCCCTGTCTGCCACATCCTCGGGCTTCGAAGATGTAGTCAGACAGTGGCCAAACACACACTTGTGATGCAAATAGGCTTTAGCATTGCTTTTCCAATCAGAGAACAAAGTCTCTTTGGACAGAACAGGGATAACAAAGGCAGAGTCTGAATCAGGCATGATGGAGTTGAAAATGGATGCACAGGGAAAGTGGATGATAAGCTAGAACCAAACTGCCAAAATGAACAGCTGGTGCCCTCAGGAGTGTGTGCAGAGAAGAAATGTAGGTAAAGTATGTATGTGATTCTACTGAACACCCAGTTGTCAGGCATTTGGGCCCTAATCCCAGAATCAACGGATTGACTACTGTTTGTTTCCTGGTGAATCAAAGACTACCTTGCAAAAGAGGGTTTGTCCCAACAGTTGGTGGTCCTATCTACTAAAGCTTAGGCACACACACTATAAGGACTGTGAAATTGGAAAGGAAAATGCGCAGTGGATTGATACTCCAAGGTGATTGAGAGATATCAGAGGGCAGGGCCCATAACCTGTAAAACACAGGCAAGCACAGAGGTCTGAAATCCCAAAAGGTAAGAGGTTTGTGCATTGACTGTGGAAGTACTTGCCTGGAATTCCAAAAGGTAAGAGGTAGGGATCCAGGTCAAGTCTACACTACTTATATACTACAAGAACAATAAGCTGTCTAGAACAATAAGATCTGTACCAACACAATAGAACGATAAGATACTGGTCAGATGTATATCAGATATGTATCAACTGTCAGATGTGTATCAGATATGTATCAGATGGATATCAAGATGAATATCAGAGAAGGATCAATGAGAAATGATAAAGGATCAATGATGATAGGATCAGATAGCGTGGGAATGATTGAGTTCAAACCTCAACATCCAACAAGAGGGTTGTAAAACAACCAGCCTTTGTACTCAGTGGGATAACCTATAAAGATACACTTTTGGAAATGGGACCCAGAAGGATCCCATTTGTCACGTTGCACATGCACATAGGCAAGGCAGCCACGAAGGTGTGACACATCCGGCTTTTCATTGTACTACAACTCATATGGAGTAATATCTTCTCCAAATCCGAGCTGATGGATGCATGCTTGCAACATGAATGTAGGCAGCCACTGCAAGCATCTTGAAAGATGGCGGCAGATTCACTTCATGCAGCATAGCCGTTACATGCTCATCAACCGTGTGATTAGCACGTTCTGCATGCCTGTTCTGTTGTGGTCTATTCCTCGTTGAATGACGCCGCACAGTGCCTTCAGAGGTGAAATAATTCTCAAACTCTTTAGACATGTACTCCCCACCTTCATCATATTGCAGTGCTTTGATTTTACATCCAAAGTGATTCTCAGCATAAGCCTTGACCATCTTGAAGGCATTGAATGTACCACTCTTGTGCTTCATGTGCATAGCAACTTTGAAGCCTGTGTGTTCGTCAATAAAGAGAATCCGATGCCTCCAACCCTGTCAGGTGAAGACTTTGTATTCCTTCAGATCAGAGTGTATCAATTCTAATGGCACTGCAGCGCGATGTCCAGTGGAAGGAAATGGAGCCGCATTCAGCTTGCCTGCAAGACAAGGCTCACAGATTGGATCTGGCTTCTGGTTTAAAGTGATCTTCGCACCAGACACTCGATTCTTGCTCAAGATCATCTGAGTGTCAGAATGATGACCCATGTGACGATGCAACAAGTCCAGATCAAGAGGCAAGGTTCCAACTGCAGACAAAGCTAAACCAGAACTGGGTTCATCTTCCCCAACAAATGCTCTGTTCTTCTCATCAATGTCTGCTTCAAATACAAGTTCACTACCATGATAGAAAGCCATGACCGAGTCGTTCATGCACAGAGTGTAATCAGGCATGATCAGTGGGGAGCGCGTACTGGGAGGCGGCGAGCAACAGTGGCCACAGAAATTGATGATCCGGGGTGCTGCTGAGCTCCCGGTCATGTCACCGCAGCTGTTTTTGGCAGTAAAAAAGTGCCCCAGGTATAACGCAGTATGGCCTTGGGCAGTACAGGGGAGTTAACTAGTTATTCTAGGCTCAGAAGTTGCTCAGACATGTCTTTGTACTTCCAGTCCATGTCCTATATTATGCTGATACATCTGATTTGACCATCAATGCACATCAATGCACAACTCTCAGGGTTTTTACACAATGAAGAATTACTAAGTGTTTCCCTATAAACCTGTTTCCTCTCTATAAACCATATACTGGGTGCAAAATCTTATTTCCATAGTATTTCTGGGCCCCATAAATATTCAAAAAATCAAAGTTGTAGTTTTTTTCAATAGGAATCAAACTGTATAAGAAATTTCCTTATTGGATACTTTGTTGTGTCACAAAACACAAGATCATCTGATTATTACCAAAAAAGGCAAAAATCAAAGTTGTAGCCTTGTTCAATACAAATCTAGCTGTATAAGAAATTTTCTTATCGGATACTTTGTTGTGTCACAAAACACAAAACACTTGCTATTTTGTGTTTTGCTGCCTAATAAAGCATTTGATAAGAAAATTTCTGATACAGTTAGATTTGTATTAAAAAAGAGCTACAACTTTGATTTTTTGCCTTTTTTGGTAATAATCAGATGATCTTGTGTTTTGTGACACAACAAAGTATCCAATAAGGAAATTTCTTATACAGTTTGATTTGTATATCAGCAAATCCTGATTGTTGCTGTAGCAAAGAGTACTCTTTATGTAGTGCTACATAAAGAGTACTCTTTGCTACAGCAACAATCAGGATTTGCTGATGTATTGAAAAAAGAACTTGAATTTTCAGGACACTTGCCTTTTTTGGTAATATTCAGATCAAATCTCCGCACCTGTGGAAATTTTAAATTTCCAGGGCCTGGAAATACTGTGCAAATGTTGCGGAAATACTGCGGAAATTCAAAATTTCCAGGCCCTGAAAATATTGTGCAAATGCTGTGGAAATACTGCAGAAATTTAATATTTCTGGACCCTGGAAATAATGTTTTGCACCCAGTGATATGGCCTATGCCTACATGTATTTACTCTGATAATTGCTCTGTTGTTGGATTCTTTCTTGTTGTCTAGTCACCAAGTTAGTTTAGCACACTTGCCAACTTTGCTTTGCATAGTGTTATTCATGTAAAACACAGGCAAGCACAGAGGTCTGGAATCTCAAAGGTAAGAGGTCTGTGCATTGACTGTGAAAGTACTTGCCTGGAATCCCAAAGGTAAGAGGTAGGGATCCAGGACAAGTCTACACTACTTATATACTACAAGTGTAAAACACAGGCTACACTACTTATATACTACAAGTGTAAAACACAGGCTAGCACAGAGGTCTGGAATCCCAAAAGGTAAGAGGTCTGTGCATTGACTGTGGAAGTACTTGCCTGGAATCCCAAAAGGTAAGAGGTAGGGATCCAGGACAAGTCTACACTACTTATATACTACAAGAACAATAAGCTGTCTAGAACAATAAGATCTGTACCAACACAATAGAACAATAAGATATGTATCAACTGTCAGATGTATATCAGATATGTATCAACTGTCAGATGTGTATCAGATATGTATCAACTGTCAGATATGTATCAGATATGTATCAGATGAATATCAAGATGAATATCAAAGAAGGATCAATGGGGAATGATAAAGGATCAATGATAATAGGATCAGATAGCGTGGGAATGATTGAGTCCAAACCACAACATCCAACAACAAGAACAATAAGCTGTCTAGAACAATAAGATCTGTACCAACACAATAGAACAATAAGATATGTATCAACTGTCAGATGTATATCAGATATGTATCAACTGTCAGATGTGTATCAGATATGTATCAGATGGATATCAAGATGAATATCAGAGAAGGATCAATGATGAATGATAAAGGATCAATGATGATAGGATCAGATAGCGTGGGAATGATTGAGTCCAAACCACAACATCCAACAATTCATTACCTCTGTCAGACTCTATCTCCAGCATTTATTTTCCATTCTTCACATCAGTAAAACTATACATTTCTCTCTGAGGTGTTTGTACTCTGGAGGAAGGTCTTTACACTCTGAGCAGCTCTTTCCGAGAACTCTGTGAAATTGATTCTTATATTCAGAAATCTCAAAGTTTTCAAACACCTCCAACTCTGAAAGATCTTACAGAAGACAGAGTTTGACAGATGAATTAAAATCTTCAGTAATTTTCTTAATCTTGTCTATTGCGCCTTAAACCAACAGCACACACTTCCTGAGGTAGGCTAGTGAGCTTAGCTTGAGGTTCTGCAAAAGCCTGCCAAAGGAAGATAGTAGTTGATTTTTAAATTTTTCTAAGTCCAGTATCAAAGCCACTTGACAGACAGATTGCATAGAAGACAAAGTCTAACAGACAGAATGACAAGTTACAGATTGACAGGGTTGACAAATATATCAAATGGTCCAGGTCTCTGCTGTAATGAGAGCTTTTTTTCTTTCTTTCCACCACCATCTCTCTGCCTCTTCTTTATCCTCATTCCTGAATGCACAAGTAGTAGCGGCTCTCGCAACCTGATAACTAGTTCTACAAGTAAGTGCTTTGTTCACTCTCACTCTCATTCTCTCTCAGCTTCTTGTCTCACTTTTCCAACTCAGCTAGATATTGCTATATATGTCAAATCCCAACTTTCTGCATGGTCATGATTTCATTCTTCTCCTCACTTATGTATGCATTTTCTCCTATTTTGGCACAAGGTTTAAACTGATTTCTTGGCTTCACAAGATCATGATTATGCATGCTGAGGGTGCTTAATTTCCATGTGTGGACTTCTTTACATTGTCTGTACTTTCTAACTTTTCTCTTGTAGATATCTTTGTCTTTACGTATAGTAAATAGATTGAGCATTAATGTGGGTGTTCAGAATCTGTAGCATTGTCAGATGTCAAGCAGTTCATTAAATTTAGTTAACCACAGTAGATAGAAATTGTATCATCATTTCAAGAATATTCGTTAATTATCACACTATCTAAATTGTATTTAAGATCTTTCTAAGAGAACTGTACCAAGTTCACCGAGAACTCTGGTGAGAGTCTTAGGTCTTTCAGAACTCTGCAGAGTTGCTTCAGAGATGTGAGGTCTCTGTAGAGTTAGTTGAACCTTTTCTGAAAAAATCTTACATTTCTGGACTTTGGAAGATCTTTAAGATTTTTGAGAACTTTGCAAAGACCTCAGAGAGCAATGCATAGTTTTCCTGATGCAGCTATTTGTAAAACACAGGCAAGCACAGAGGTCTGGAATCCCAAAGGTAAGAGGTCTGTGCATTGACTGTGAAAGTACTTGCCTGGAATCCCAAAGGTAAGAGGTAGGGATCCAGGACAAGTCTACACTACTTATATACTACGAGAACAATAAGCTGTCTAGAACAATAAGATCTGTACCAACACAATAGAACAATAAGATATGTATCAACTGTCAGATGTATATCAGATATGTATCAACTGTCAGATGTGTATCAGATATGTATCAGATGGATATCAAGATGAATATCAGAGAAGGATCAATGAGAAATGATAAAGGTGTTGGATGTTGTGGGTTGGACTCAATCATTCCCACGCTATCTGATCATTCCTCATTGATCCTTCTTTGATATTCATCTTGATATTCATCTGATACATATCTGACAGTTGATACAGATCTGATACACATCTGACAGTTGATACATATCTGATATACATCTGACAAGTGATACATATCTTATTGTTCTATTGTGTTGGTACAGATCTTATTGTTCTAGACAGCTTATTGTTCTTGTAGTATATAAGTAGTGTAGACTTGTCCTGGATCCCTACCTCTTACCTTTTGGGATTCCAGGCAAGTACTTCCACAGTCAATGCACAGACCTCTTACCTTTTGGGATTCCAGACCTCTGTGCTTGCCTGTGTTTTACAGGTTATGGGCCCTGCCCTCTGATATCTCTCAATCACCTTGGAGTATCAATCCACTGCGCATTTTCCTTTCCAATTTCACAGTCCTTATAGTGTGTGTGCCTAAGCTTTAGTACATAGGAGCACCAACTGTTGGGACAAACCCTCTTTTGCGAGGTAGTCTTTGATTCACCAGGAAACAAACGGTAGTCAATCCGTTGATTCTGGGATTAGGGCCTAAGTGCCTTGCAACTGGGTGTTCAGTAGAATCACTTACATACTTTACCCAGATTTCTTCTCTGCACACACACTCCTGAGGGCGCCAGCTGTTCATTTTGGCAGTTTGGTTCTAGCTTATCATCCACTTTCCCTGCGCATTCATTTCCAACTCCATCATGTCTGATTCAGACTCTGCCTTTGTTATCCCTGTTCTGTCCAAGGAGACTTTGTTCTCTGATTGGAGAAGCGATGCTAAAGCCTATTTGCGTCGCAAGTGTGTGTTTGGCCACTGTTTGACCACATCTTCGAAGCCCGAGGATGTGGCAGACAGGGAGAAGTGCGCAGGCATCTTGTGGGGTCTTTTGGGCCCAGATGTCAAGCCCCTCGTTAAGCAGCATGATGATGACCCTAAAGCCTTGTGGGATGCCTTGGAGTCGATTTTCGCTCCAAGGAAGGCTGGAGCTCGCTTCAATGCCTACAGGACACTGACTTCTATTCGCCTTTGGGAGGATGAGACTCTGTTGTCCCTCACTGGTCGCGTTTCTGCTGCTATGCGCTTGCTCAAGGATTCTAGAGCTACAGAGTTCACCCTTGAAAAAGCGGACGAGGAACTGCAAGCTGTGGTTCTTCTCATGGCCCTTCCTGATGAAGGACACTATTCTGCCCTTAAGGCACCATTTGAGCAGTCTTCATCTGATCTCAAGGTGTCTGACATCGAAGTAGCCTATGCCAATCACCAGGCATTTAGGACTGCACAAAAGGAAGGAGACACCAGCCAGATCAGTCCGATCTCTGGCCTTGCCATGGCCGCTACATCACCTCCTCCACTGCCCTCATCTCCTGCACCTGCTGCTGCACCACCCACCCAATCATCTCTTATTTGTGCTGGGTGTGGCAAGTCTGGTTACCTGTTGCTCCAATGCTTCAAGTTCTTGGAGATGGTCGGACTTCCCAGGCCTACTGGCCAGAGGGGTGCAGCTCCGTCCAAAGCCCCTAATGCAAGTGTCCTTTCTGCTTCCACATCATCACTCATTGACTCGAAATGGAACCCAGACTCAGGGTGCACTTCGCACATGACAGGATCGAGAAACCGACTGTTCAATACTCGACCTTGTAGAGTTCCAGTTGAGGTTGCAAATGGAGTCATAGTTTACTCCGAGTTGATTGGATGGACATTGCTTAGGCCGCATGTACACGGACGTAGTCATAGCAGGCACATCATCCTTACAAATGTCTTATATGTTCCTCTCTTATCTCATAATCTCATCTCTATCACATATCTGTCTCGGGTTCATGGTTACACTCTGTGCATGAAAGACTCAGTCATGGCTTTCTATCATGGAGGGGAACTGGTCTTTGAAGCGGACATTGATGGGAGGAACAGAGCATTTGTTAGGGAAGATGATCCCAGTTCTGGTTTAGCTTTGTCTGCAGTTGGAACCTTGCCTCTTGATCTGACCTTGCTGCATCGTCGCATGGGTCATCATTCTGACACTCAGAAGATCTTGAGCAAGAATCTGGTGTCTGGTGCGACAATCACTTCAAACCAGAAGCCAGATCCAATCTGTGAGCCTTGTCTCGCAGGCAAGCTGAATGCGGCTCCGTTTCCTTCTACTGGACATCGCGCTGCAGCACCATTGGATTTAATACACTCTGGTCTGAAGGAATATCGTGTCTTCACCCGAGAGGGTTGGAGACATCGTGTTCTCTTTATTGATGATCACACAGGCTTCAAAGTTGCTATGCACATGAGGCACAAGAGTGGTACATTCAATGCGTTCAAAGTGTTCAAAGCTTATGCTGAGAATCACTTCGGACGAAAGATCAAAGCGCTGCAGGACGATGAAGGTGGAGAGTACATGTCCAAAGAGTTTGAGAATTACCTCGCCTCTGAAGGTATTGTGCGTCGTCATTCAACGAGAAACAGACCGCAACAGAATGGGCATGCAGAACGTGCTAATCGCACGGTGGATGAACATGCAACGGCTATGCTTCATGAGGCAAACCTGCCGCCATCTTTCAAGGCACTTGCAGTGGCTGCCTACATTCATGTTGCAAATATGCATCCGTCGGCTCGTATTGGAGATGATACCACTCCATATGAGCAGTGGTACAATGAAAAGCCGGATGTGTCACACCTTCGTGTGTGGGGCTGCCTTGCCTATGTGCATGTGCAAAAGGACAAACGGGATCCTTCTGGGTCTCATTTCCAGAAGTGTGTTTTTGTGGGTTATCCCACTGAATACAAAGGCTGGTTGTTTTACAACCCTGTGACTAGACGTATTGTCACATCGGAGCGCGCTGTCTTTGACGAGCGCTATTTCCCGGGCAGCAGTCCACTGCTCATGCAGCGCTGTCCCGGAGTTCCACCATCTCCATTTGTCGAACTTCCTCTTGTCTTGCTGCCAAATGTGCGCTATGATAGAGGAGACGACGAGGATAATCCCAGTGTTAATCACCCTCCCCGTGCACCATCTCCCAATCTCCCTCAACCTGCTCCTTCCCCTCCCCATTCACAGCCATCTACTCGCTCTTCATCACCGGATCCAATCGCTGAGCCTCTAGTTGAGCCAGCTCCTCCCCCTTCGCCTATTGGTGTTGCAGCACGTCGTCGCGCCCGTGGGCAGACAACTGAGCACCGCAAACCGGGGGAGTGGTGGACAGTGCCTAAGGCCACTCCACCACCAGAGCCTATCAACTCAGAAAGCGAAGATGATGAGTTACTGCTTCAACCAGGTAGTGCTCTCATTGTAGCTCATGAAGGTGATCCATTCAACCATTCGCTTCGTGCTGTGAACTATGCCCATGTGCAGTTGGCTCGTTCCGCTGTGCAGTCTGGCAATCCACGCACCTATTATGAAGCACTCCGACGAGCAGATGCACCGCTTTGGGAAGAAGCAGCTATCTCTGAAATCAACTCACTTTTGGAGAACTGCACTTGGGATGTTGTTGATTGCCCACCTGGTGCTAAGCCCATTCGCTCCCAATGGGTCTTCACCATCAAGCACAAGTCTGATGGCTCAATTGAGCGCTACAAGGCGAGACTCGTTGCAGATGGCCGTGGACAGCGCCATGGCATTGACTTCAACGAGATTTTCTCCCCTACATTCAGACCAGCCACTTTTCGCATCATACTTGCCTTAGCTGCTCAGCATGATCTTAAGCTTCAGTCCATTGACTTTTCATCTGCTTTCTTGAATGGTGACCTGGAGGAGGATGTCTACATGACTCAGCCTGAAGGGTTTCCACAAGGAGAGCGTCGCCAGGTCTTGCACTTGAACAAGTCTATCTATGGACTGCATCAGGCAAGCCGGCAATGGAACAAGAAGCTGCGAGCAAAGCTCCAGTCAATGGGCTTCAAGTGTCTCCAGTCTGATAGCTCATGCTATGTCTTTGACAATGGCACTGTGCGAATCATCCTACCCATTCATGTCGATGATGGCATGATCTGTGCCAAGAATCAGGCTGACATCGACTGGGTCATTGCTCAACTTGGCTCTTCATTTAAAGTCAAGGATCTTGGTCCCACAGAGTTCATGTTGGGGATCAAGATTGAACGTGATCCACAGACTGGAGATATCTCAATCTCGCAACGGCAGTATGCTGAGGACATGCTTGAGGAGTTTGCAATGTCTGATTGCCACCCTGTGGCCACTCCAATGCTTCCTGGTCTAACCTTGACCAAAGAGATGGGTGCCACTACTGAGGAGGAGTCCAAGAAATACCACAGCATCTACATGTCTGCTGTTGGTCGTCTGATGTATTTGGCCACCCAAACTCGTCCAGACATCGCTTACCCTGTCGGAGGATTGGCCCGATTCAACTCCAATCCTGGTGAAGCTCACTGGAAAGCGGTCAAGCATTTGTTCCGTTATATTAAAGGAACACTTGACTACCGCATCACTTATTCCAAATCATCATCCCCTTCACCCTCCACACATCCTTTCACTACTTACAGTGATGCTGACCATGGTGGCTGCCGAGATACCGGCAAAAGCACTGGCAGTTATCTAGTGATGATGAATGGTGGTCCAGTGAGCTGGAAAAGCAAACTCCAGTCCACTGTCTCTCTTTCCACTACTGAAGCTGAATACATCGCTGGTGTTGAGGCTGGAAAGGAGATCAAGTGGATTCGGAACTTACTCTGGGAAATGGGTCACAAGGTGACTGGTTCATCACCGCTCCTTATGGACAATCAATCTGCGATTCGTGTCTCTAAAAACCCGGAGCATCATGGTCGTATGAAACATCTTGACCTTGCACACTATTGGCTTCGTGATGAAGTTGCAAGAGGTTCAATCGATGTTCGTTATGTCCCAACTAAAGAGCAGCTTGGAGATATTCTCACCAAGCCTCTGCCTCGTCCAGCAGTTGAATACCTGCTTGGAATGATGGGAATGCGGGGGAGATAGACAACGAGACTGCTCTCGTCCCGGGGGAGTGTTGGATGTTGTGGTTTGGACTCAATCATTCCCACGCTATCTGATCCTATCATCATTGATCCTTTTGTAAAACACAGGCAAGCACAGAGGTCTGGAATCCCAAAAGGTAAGAGGTCTGTGCATTGACTGTGGAAGTACTTGCCTGGAATCCCAAAAGGTAAGAGGTAGGGATCCAGGACAAGTCTACACTACTTATATACTACAAGAACAATAAGCTGTCTAGAACAATAAGATCTGTACCAACACAATAGAACAATAAGATATGTATCACTTGTCAGATGTATATCAGATATGTATCAACTGTCAGATGTGTATCAGATCTGTATCAACTGTCAGATATGTATCAGATGAATATCAAGATGAATATCAAAGAAGGATCAATGAGGAATGATCAGATAGCGTGGGAATGATTGAGTCCAAACCACAACATCCAACACTATTCTCTCACACAGATATAACAGCTTCAAAACACTTTTGAATATACCAGGACTCAAAGAATTTGGTCAAGAAATAAGCCTGCTGCTATATCCGTGTTGGAGAATGGATGCAAATGCCAGAGGTGGAGTTCAATGATGGAGAAAGACAGAGGGTTGAACAACACTACGCAAGTCGGCAAGTGTGCTGAACTAACTTGACGACTAGACAGTGAAGAGGAATTCCAACAATGGAGCAATACAGAGGCAAAGCATGTTAATTATCAACTGAAGTATATCTTAGAGTAAATATATATTTATACTAAGTATGAAGATATTCCAGATGTGGTTGAAGAAGTAAGTATGAACAATAAGACAAAGTAAAGACAATAAGAACAATAAGAGGAATATATGTGGGCATAGGCCATATGGTGCATAGAGGGGAAACACTCAGTAATTTTTCAATGCGTAAAAACCTCGAGAGGTGTGCATAAACAGTCAAGCCAGATGCATCAGCATAATGTAGGACATGGGTTGGAAGTCCAGAGACATGTCCAAGACAGAGGACAGAATCTCGGAAGATTCTCTAGACAGAGGACGGAGATTGCCGGAAATATGCATGGGCATAAGACCTGCAGTGAGTGTGACAAGTGAAGAAGTTTTTATTGTTTTTTTTATTTACAAAAATTATATTTGCAAACAGCTGTAAATAGCTGAGACACTTTTCAGCTGGGATGCATGCTAGCCAAGTTTGTACTTACATTCAGAAAGTTGAAGTTATGCATCTTCCTTATCTCTTTTTAACACTATCATGTGCATTTAACACCAAGCTTGAGGTCACCATACTCAAGGTTGCTGCACTCTAATCACATGCTCAAATCACCTAGCATGAGAGGATCCAAGAAGGAGGCACAAGTGATAGGATGCAGGGTTTCTGGCTGCAAGCCAAAATGAAGCCACCACAAAGCACTAGCACAATAGTTGTAAATATTGTGCAGTGTTCGCGTCTTGAGTCCCGCTGCGTAGTCAAAGCACATGCCCACTAGCTTCGTGCCCCTTCTCCTACAGAAAACTCTGCATGCAATGTGTGGTGAGTCAAGTGCACAAACCAGTTATAAGGACTTACTCAGAGGGAACTTTCTTGGCAACAAACCACCACGTGCACCTGATTGGCGCTTCGAAATTTTCGAAGCTTGGGCATCAGGGCACGTTGCGGTCCTAGCTTTACAGTTACTTTCGTCTACTCTACAACATGAACACGAGCAGTGGAGGCTCGTCTACAAGGTCCTCGATGTCGATCTCCACGCCAAGCGGCAGCGCCAACGCAGTTAGAAAACCAACGCCAACGCCCGTCACACAGCCGTCTATGACCGTGTCGCGGCCTCGCACCACTCGGAACTCTGAAAACACAACAAAGTTCTATCTGAGCCTAACACAGAAAGACATGCTAGAAGCCAGCACCAGCGCAACTGATTGGGGACTCTACTCGGCCTCCGACGTACTGGCGCACTTGTATGCTAAGGGTTTCGTCTCACAGGAGGAAAAAGAAGAGGGGAAAGAAGGCCCTAAGGTATGTGTCAGTACCTCTATCCTCGCCATGGCGGTCTTGCGCGTGGCGATGAGTCTACCAACGGGGCAGGCCATTGCTGCGGATGCCCTGCGGGCCATCGCAGTAGCGCTATCGCAACGCGGAAGCGACATCATGCTTGAGGAGATCCTGCAGTGTGTTGGCGCAATACACCAGCACACTGAGGCCCTTGTTGAGCAGGACCCGGGCGGAGGTCCCGAAGAAGGAGAAGTTACGACGTCAGTGCGTGACGCTGCAGTCTTTTTGACGCGCGCACTGTGGACGAGCAGTGCGCAGACATTGCAGTAACTACCTCGCGGCTTGAACAAGATTTGTCCGAGGTCGCAGAGCGTGTCTGCGAACGAGTAGTTGAGCGCGTCGAAGCCGCTACGAAAGAGATAGTGGCGGCACGATGCGGGGACTCTCCGGCGCTGCCTGGGCCCAGCTTGGAGGAACCAAAGTCCTATGCAGCCGCTGCGGCCCGGGCTCTCCCACCTGCAAGTGCTGCAGCGCTGGCAAATGCGGCGGCGGCTAGACCTCGTCAGATATGGTTGACGGGGTCGGCGTTGGCAGACCTGACAGAAAAAGAGATTGTAGAAAAAGCGCGCATAGCTCTAGAGCTCTTGGCACGGGACAACGAGGTACCAACGATGCCAGTGGGGACGAAGTTCCTAGTTGCGACCAAGCAACGCAGTGGTGCAGCAGTACTGCACATAAACTCAGAGGCGGCTGCGCACTGGCTCAAGGCCAACATGCCGGCCTTCCTTGCAAAGATGGGTGGTACAACCGCCTACAAGGAACGGTTGTACAATTTAGTCGTGAAGTTTGTACCGGTGTCGTTCGACCCGGGGAGGGAGGGAGCCTTCCGAGTTATCGAGGATGACAACGCGCTAGCGCGGAATGCGCTGGTGAGTGCGCGGTGGTTTAAGCCTATTGCACAAAGACGTGTTGGGCAGAAGTGTGCCAACATTATGTTGGGGTGTAGAGATGCAGAGACGGCAAACAAGGTTATTCATGATGGTATATGGATTGACGGGAGCAAAGTCCGTGCACACAAGCTCCTGACGGAACCAGTCAGATGTATGAGGTGCCAGGACGTCGAGACCAACCATATCGCAGCAACATGCAAGGGGGAGGAGGCGTGTGCAAGGTGCGGGGAGGGACACCGCACAAACATGTGCACGACGGGCGCAGATGAGTTCGCATGCGTGAACTGCAAGAGGGCGAAGAGGGAATACAGGGGGCACGGTGCGGCGAGCCGTGCATGCCCAGTTTTCGAGGACAAACTGCAGCATGCCCTCGAGCGCAACCCGGAAGCGGCGCACCCTTTCTACCTAGCACCGAACAACCCCAGGTCGTGGGTAACTCATGAGGCGTTAGCGGCGTCCTTTGCGGCGCCTCCGCCCCATCGCAGGAATGCAGGCCCGGGCCCCAGACCGGAGATAGCAGCTAAGCAGAGGGGGCAAATGGCACGGGAAAAAGAGGGTCCCCGAACGCAACACGGTGGAAGCGGTATGGCAGCACATTGGGCAACTACCCAAACTTCCATCACCGCATACATGGAGCCTTTGAGAGATCCAGACAGCACCCAGTCCGGTGGAGCAGAGGGAGTGCCGCAGCCGGACAGGTTTTCAGGCATGCACCCTGACCGTCGAGCAATGCAGGGGAATAGCAAGGTCAGCGAAGCGCTGACAGAGCAGAGGGAGAGTCCCACTCAGGACAAGGAAGGTGACCAGGAGGAAGTAGCACGAGAAGAACGAGTGCGAAAGGCACACGAGCGGCGTGAGGGGCGAGCACGGCAGCTGGGGATGCTGGAGCAATTCGATGCAGCCGAATCAGCTTCCAAGGAAATGTGGGGCGATTCGCCGCTCCCAGCATCTGGAGACCAGGGCGAGCAAAGCGCTGCTGGCGATTTCCGCTCAATTATGGAGGAAGACGAGGATGAAAGATTGATTGAAGAAAACCTCACCGTGCAAGTTCCGAGATCCCCCTCTAGGGTGGACGGCCACAATGCCTAACACACCAACAGAGGGTACGGGGGAGGACCGGTTCCGTATTTGGAGCCAAAACCTCAACAAGTCGCTGGATGCGCAACTCGATTTTATTAATAACCTCAGTCCTGCATACTTTAATCTTGCCCTACTACAGGAACCCCACTTCGATTTCTGTGGCGTGTCGAGGGCTACCCGAGCTTGGATCTCGGTTTACCCTCCAACACATGCTGCTAACCACAGGAAAACGCGCTCAATGATACTCATCAACACCAAGGTGCCGCGTGGGGCATGGCGCATTGTCCCTATTGCATCCCCTGACATCACGGCCATAGATCTGTTTGGCGAGTCTTTTGGGACCATACGGATCGTAAACATCTACAACGACGGTGGCACAGATGACACACTCCAGGCTCTCCGCACTTTCTTGCGTACCCCTGAGGCCAGGACCTGCCCATTGGGCCGCCTCCGCTACATCTGGGCAGGCGACTTTAATCGTCACCACCCACTGTGGGACGAGCTCCGTAACCATCACCTCTTCACAGCCCACAACCTGGACCTTGCGCAACATCTCCTCACCCTTCTCGCCACCCACTCCATGGTCATGGCCCTACCACGCGACATACCAACACTGCGAGCTTTTGGTACAGGGAACTTCACCCGGCCAGATAATGTTTTCTGCTCTCGCGAGCTCCTCCCACTCTACATCCGGTGCTACACTGACCCCGCCAGGATGCCACCCAAAACTGATCACTACCTGTTGGATGTTGTGGTTTGGACTCAATCATTCCCACACTATCTGATCCTTTATCATCCCTCATTGATCCTTCTCTGATATTCATCTTGATATCCATCTGATACATATCTGATACATATCTGACAGTTGATACATATCTGATACACATCTGACAGTTGATACATATCTGATATACATCTGACAAGTGATACATATCTTATTGTTCTATTGTGTTGGTACAGATCTTATTGTTCTTGACAGCTTATTGTTCTTGTAGTATATAAGTAGTGTAGACTTGTCCTGGATCCCTACCTCTTACCTTTTGGGATTCCAGGCAAGTACTTCCACAGTCAATGCACAGACCTCTTACCTTTTGGGATTCCAGACCTCTGTGCTTGCCTGTGTTTTACAGGTTATGGGCCCTGCCCTCTGATATCTTCAAGTCACTTTGGAGTATCAATCCATCTGCGCATTTTCCTTTCCAATTTCAGTCCTTATAGTGTGTGTGCCTAAGCTTTAGTACATAGGAGCACCAACTGTTGGGACAAACCCTCTTTTGCGAGGTAGTCTTTGATTCACCAGGAAACAAACGGTAGTCAATCCGTTGATTCTGGGATTAGGGCCTAAGTGCCTTACAACTGGGTGTTCAGTAGAATCACTTACCTACTTTACCTACATTTCTTCTCTGCACACACACTCCTGAGGGCGCCAGCTGTTCATTTTGGCAGTCTGGTTCTAGCTTATCATCCACTTTCCCTGCGCATTCATTTCCAACTCCATCATGTCTGATTCAGACTCTGCCTTTGTTATCCCTGTTCTGTCCAAGGAGACTTTGTTCTCTGATTGGAGGAGTGATGCTAAAGCATATTTGCGTCGCAAGTGTGTGTTTGGCCACTGTTTGACCACGTCTTCGAAGCCCGAGGATGTGGCAGACAGGGAGAAGTGCGCTGGCATTCTGTGGGGTCTTTTAGGCCCAGATGTCAAGCCCCTCGTTAAGCAGCATGATGATGACCCCAAAGCTTTGTGGGATGCCTTGGAGTCCATTTTCGCTCCAAGGAAGGCTGGAGCTCGCTTCAATGCCTATAGGACACTGACTTCCATTCGCCTTCGGGAGGATGAGACTCTGTTGTCACTCACTGGTCGTGTTTCTGCTGCTATGCGCTTGCTCAAGGATTCTAGAGCTACAGAGTTCACCCTTGAGAAAGCCGACGAGGAACTGCAAGCTGTGGTTCTTCTCATGGCCCTTCCTGATGAAGGACACTATTCTGTCCTTAAGGCACCATTTGAGCAGTCTTCATCTGATCTCAAGGTGTCTGACATCGAAGTAGCCTATGCCAATCACCAGGCATTCAGGACTGCGCAAAAGGAAGGAGACACCAGCCATATCAGTCCGATCTCTGGCCTTGCCATGGCCGCTACATCGCCTCCTCCACCGCCCTCATCTTCTTCTGCACCTGCTGCTGCACCACCCGCCCAGTCATCTCTCATTTGTGCTGGGTGTGGCAAGTCCGGCCACCTGTTGCTCCAGTGCTTCAAGTTCCTGGAGATGGTTGGACTTCCTAGGCCTACTGGCCAGAGGGGTGCAGCTCCGTCCAAAGCCCCTAATGCAAGTGTCCTTTCTGCTTCCACTTCATCGCTCATTGACTCAAAATGGAACCCAGACTCAGGGTGCACTTCGCACATGACAGGATCGAGAAACCGACTTTTCAATACTCGTCCTTGTAGGGTTCCAGTTGAGGTTGCAAATGGAGTCATAGTGTACTCCGAGTTGATTGGATGGACATTGCTTAGGCCGCATATACACGGACGTAGTCATAGCAGGCACATCATCCTTACAAATGTCTTATATGTTCCTCTCTTGTCTCACAATCTCATCTCTATCACATATCTGTCTCGTGTTCATAGCTACACTCTGTGCATGAAAGACTCGGTCATGGCTTTCTATCATGGAGGTGAACTGGTGTTTGAAGCGGACATTGATGAGAGGAACAGAGCATTTGTTAGGGAAGATGAACCCAGTTCTGGTTTAGCTTTGTCTGCAGTTGGAACCTTGCCTCTTGATCTGACCTTGCTGCATCGTCGCATGGGTCATCATTCTGACACTCAGAAGATCCTGAGCAAGAATCTGGTGTCTGGTGCGAAAATCACTTCAAACCAGAAGCCAGATCCAATCTGTGAGCCTTGTCTCGCAGGCAAGCTGAATGCAGCTCCGTTTCCTTCTACTGGACATCGTGCTGTTGCGCCGTTGGATTTGATACACTCTGATCTGAAGGAATATCGTGTCTTCACTCGAGAGGGTTGGAGGCATCGTGTTCTTTTCATTGATGATCACACAGGCTTCAAAGTTGCTATGCACATGAGGCGCAAGAGTGGTACATTCAACGCGTTCAAGGTGTTCAAAGCTTATGCTGAGAATCACTTTGGACGAAAGATCAAAGCGCTGCAAGATGATGAAGGTGGAGAGTACATGTCCAAAGAGTTTGAGAATTATCTCGCCTCTGAAGGCATTGTGCGTCGTCATTCAACGAGAAACAGACCGCAACAGAATGGGCGTGCAGAACGTGCTAATCGCACGGTTGATGAGCATGCAACAGCTATGCTTCATGAAGCAAACCTGCCGCCATCTTTCAAGGCACTTGCAGTGGCTGCTTATATTCATGTTGCTAACATGCATCCATCGGCTCGTATTGGAGAAAATACTACTCCATATGAGCTGTGGTATAATGAAAAGCCGGATGTGTCACACCTTCGGGTGTGGGGCTGCCTTGCCTATGTGCATGTGCAACGGGACAGACGGGATCCTTCTGGGTCCCATTTCCAGAAGTGTGTCTTTGTGGGTTATCCCACTGAGTACAAAGGCTGGTTGTTCTACAACCCTGTGACCAGACGTATAGTCACATCAGAGCGTGCTGTCTTTGACGAGCGCTATTTCCCAGGCAACAGTCCACTGCTTATGCAGCGTTGTCCTGGAGTTCCACCATCTCCTTTTGTCGAACTTCCTCTTGTCTTGCTGCCAGTTGTGCGCGATGATGGGGAAGATGACGAGGATGATTCTGGTGTCAATCAACCTCCCCGTGCACCATCCCCCAATCCTGCTCCCTCCCCTCCTCATTCACCACCATCTACTCGCTCTTCATCACCGGATCCAATCGCTGAACCCCTAGTTGAGCCAGCTCCTCCCCCCTTCACCTGTTGGTGTTGCAGCACGTCGTCGCGCCCGTGGGCAGACAACTGAGCACCGTAAACCGGGGGAGTGGTGGACAGTGCCTAAAGCCACTCCACCACCAGAGCCTATCAACTTAGAAAGTGAAGATGATGAGTTACTGCTTCAACCAGGTAGTGCTCTCATTGTAGCTCATGAAGGCGATCCATTCAACCATTCGCTTCGTGCTGTGAACTATGCCCATGTGCAGTTGGCTCGTTCCGCTGTGCAGTCTGGCAATCCACGCACCTATTATGAAGCACTCCGACGAGCAGATGCACCGCTTTGGGAAGAAGCAGCTATCTCTGAAATCAACTCACTTTTGGAGAACTGCACTTGGGATGTTGTTGATTGCCCACTTGATGCTAAGCCCATTCGCTCCCAATGGGTCTTTACCATCAAGCACAAGTCTGATGGCTCTATTGAGCGCTACAAGGCGAGACTCGTTGCAGATGGCCGTGGACAGCGCCATGGCATTGACTTCAACGAGATTTTCTCCCCTACATTCAGACCAGCCACCTTTCGCATCATACTTGCCTTAGCTGCTCAGCATGATCTTAAGCTTCAGTCCATTGACTTTTCATCTGCTTTCTTGAATGGTGACCTGGAGGAGGATGTCTACATGACTCAGCCCGAAGGTTTTCCTCAGGGAGAGCGTCGCCAGGTCTTGCACTTGAACAAGTCTATCTATGGACTGCATCAAGCAAGCCGGCAATGAAACAAGAAGCTGCGAGCAAAGCTCCAGTCAATGGGCTTCAAGTGTCTCCAGTCTGATAGCTCGTGCTATGTCTTTGACAATGGCACTGTGCGAATCATCCTACCCATTCACGTCGATGATGGCATGATCTGTGCCAAGAATCAGGCTGACATCGACTGGGTCATTGCTCAACTTGGCTCTTCATTTAAAGTCAAGGATCTTGGTCCCACAGAGTTCATGTTGGGGATCAAGATTGAGCGTGATCCACAGACTGGAGATATCTCAATCTCGCAACGGCAGTATGCTGAAGACATGCTTGAGGAGTTTGGAATGTCTGATTGCCATCCTGTGGCCACTCCGATGCTTCCTGGTCTAACCTTGACCAAAGAGATGGGTGCCACTACTGAAGAGGAGTCCAAGAAATACCACAGCATCTACATGTCTGCTGTTGGTCGTCTGATGTATTTGGCCACCCAAACTCGTCCTGACATCGCTTACCCTGTTGGAGCATTGGCTCGCTTTAACTCCAATCCTGGTGAAGCGCACTGGAAAGCGGTGAAACACTTGTTCCGTTATATCAAAGGAACGCTTGACTACCGTATCACCTATTCCAAATCATCATCCCCTTCACCCTCTACACATCCTTTCACTATCTACAGTGATGCTGACCATGGTGGCTGCCGAGATACTGGCAAAAGCACTGGCAGTTATCTTGTGATGATGAATGGTGGTCCAGTGAGCTGGAAAAGCAAACTCCAGTCCACTGTCTCTCTTTCCACCACTGAAGCTGAATACATCGCTGGTGTTGAGGCTGGAAAGGAGATCAAGTGGATTCGGAACTTGCTCTGGGAAATGGGTCACATGGTGACTGGTCCTTCACCGCTCTTTATGGACAATCAATCTGCGATTCGTGTCTCCAAAAACCCGGAGCATCATGGTCGTATGAAACATCTTGACCTTGCGCACTATTGGCTTCGCGATGAAGTTGCAAGAGGTTCAATTGATGTTCGTTATATCCCAACTAAAGAGCAGCTTGGGGATGTTCTCACCAAGCCTCTCCCTCGTCCAGCAGTTGAATACTTGCTTGGAATGATGGGAATACGGGGGAGATAGACAACGAGACTGCTCTCGTCCCGGGGGAGTGTTGGATGTTGTGGTTTGGACTCAATTATTCCCACACTATCTGATCCTTTATCATCCCTCATTGATCCTTCTCTGATATTCATCTTGATATCCATGTGATACATATCTGATACATATCTGACAGTTGATACATATCTGATACACATCTGACAGTTGATACATATCTGATATACATCTGACAAGTGATACATATCCTATTGTTCTATTGTGTTGGTACAGATCTTATTGTTCTTGACAGCTTATTGTTCTTGTAGTATATAAGTAGTGTAGACTTGTCCTGGATCTCTACCTCTTACCTTTTGGGATTCCAGGCAAGTACTTCCACAGTCAATGCACAGACCTCTTACCTTTTGGGATTCCAGACCTCTGTGCTTGCCTGTGTTTTACACTACCCAGTCATGCAAGAGCTCAACCTGCGCCGTATGTTGGTTGAGCATGCACCTGTCCCGCTCTATCGCACAACAGAGTGGTCAGACTACAGGGAAAAGCTCCTGATGGCTCTGCTTGCCCTGGAGCGCCGTGACAGCTACGACACAGTTGAGGCCGTTGAGGCTGCTATTGAGGCAGTGGAGAAGGCTGTGAGCAACACGACAAAAGAGGTCGTCGAGCTTTCAAAGCCATCCATGTACATCAAGCGTTGGTACAGTTGAGAGATGAGGGACTTGCGAGCCGCCCACTCAAAGCTTGAGCGGGAAGCATACAGGCAGCGCCTCATCCCTGAACACCCAGTTCACATGCAGGCGAGAGCAGCAGCACGCAAGTATCGCAATGCGGTAGCAGAGGGTAAGGCACGACATTGGGTACGGTGGCTTGAAGGGCTGGTTGATGGGCAGGTGTGGGATGTCCACAAGCTCCTCAGCACTTCCCCCCTCGGATGGGGCCGCGGTGAGCATGCCGACACTGGAGCGACGTGACCCGTGCACGAAACGCATCATTGCAAAGGCAGAGTCAAATGATGAGAAGTGCGAGTGGCTCAGAAAGGAGTTCTTCCCGCCGCCGATGCGGGAATCACCTGTTCCTCAGGACCCGGTTTACCCTCCTCCAGCATGGGAGTGGTCGCCAGTTACCGACACTCTCCTGCGGCGTGCAGCCCTGCGGATGAAGCCATACAAGTCCACATTTCCTGGATCAGTACCAAACTGTGTCATCAGTGAATGCGCTAACATTTTGCTGCCCTTTTTAGGACCAATTTACCGATCACTTGACGAACTGGGACACTTCCCAGAAGGATGGGCTGACCTGCACATCGCGGTACTCCGCAAGCCGGGGAAGGGAGACTACTCGGACCCCGGGGCTTACCGCCCCATTGCCCTGACCAAAGGCTTCGCGCGTTGGTGGTATGCAGCAAAGACCCTTCAACAAGTGGCCGAAGCAGAGTTAGCAGGGATCCTGCCTGCAAACCAGTTTGGTGCACGGCCAGGGCGATCCACCACTGACGCATTACACAAGGTTGTGAAAACAATCAAGGATGCATGGCGTGGTGGACAGGTTGCTTCAGTTTTGTGCATGGATGTTAAGGGTGCCTTCCCCAGTGTGGACTTGGGTCGTCTCTACCATGACCTGCGAATGCGTGGCGTACCAGCCCAGCATGTGGACTGGCTGCGCCGACGCTTCGCGACTCGCAGGGCACAGCTTGCATTTGACAGCTTTATCTCAGAGTCATTCAAAGTCGACAGCGGCCTGGACCAGGGGGACCCACAGTCTGGTTTCCTCTATGGCATTTACAACGCTGAACTTGCAGACATTCCTCAAACACAACATGGAGAAGACAGTGTTGTTTTTGTGGACGACTACACCCTTGTTGCGGTCGCTGGTGACTTCAAAACCACCCACGAGATGATCATCGACATAGTGGAGAGGGGGAGTGGAGTAGACGACTGGGGAGTGGCCCACAACGCCATGTTTGGGCCTGCCAAGTACCAGCTCGGGGACTTCTCTCGCCAAAGGGTCGATGACCCACGGCAGCCAGGGAAGACCATGCCCAAACCACGCCAGGATCTTAGTCTTGGTACACACACCATCAAGGCCATAACTGGCGCTCTTCGCTCCACATCAGGCGAAGTCCTCGACATCTATGCAGACCTCCTCCCTGTAGAACACCTCATTGACAAAGTCAGGGCCAATGCGGCACTGCGTATTGCAACACTACCCACCAGCCACCCTTTACACCAAGCAGCCAGAGATGAGGCTGCTCTCAAGCGACCAAGACACCCTTCGCCACTTCACGATCTCATGGCTGACTTCGACCTCAACCCCACCACAATGGAGCAGCTTCAAGCTGTTCGATACCCAGCCACCTGGACTCCGCAGATACGTACCTTTATCCCTAGTTCCAAAGATGACGCAGTAGAAGCAGAAAAATCGGACCCCTCCCCTTATCGAGTATATACTGACGGCTCTGGCATAGACGGCCAAATTGGCGCATCCGCAGTGCTCTATGAGCGTGGTGTCGAGATCAATTCCTTGCGTTTTCACCTTGGCAGTGATGAACAGCACACTGTTTTCGAGGGCGAGGGGGTAGGCGGCTGCCTAGCCGTCACCTTACTCACACGTCAAGAGGTACTCAGAGGGCCGGTCTCAATATATGTGGATAGCCAACCCGCCATACACGCAACCCAGGCTTTAGCTTCCACACCGTCACACTGGATATGGGACTTGTGGCATGACCTCACAGTGCTCATGGGAGCGCCATCCACTGGCAGAGGTCACAGTCCGTTGGTCACCTGGGCATGTGGGCATTGTGGGCAATGAGCGGGCTGACAAGGAAGCAAAGAGAGCAGCGCAAGAGCAGAGCTCGTCCCCTGGGAACGATCTGCCCACACGCCTTCGGCATGTGCTCCCTCGGAGTCGGTCAGCAGCGAAACAGCTCCTCACTGCTGCACGGAAGTCAGACATTCAAAAAATCTGGGCTGCATCGCCACGACATGACAAAACAATGTCTTTCGACCCCAAGCTCACCAAGGGCTCATATATCACCCTCTCCGATTCTCTCCCTCGTGGCCTGGCCGTTCTGGTCCTTCAGCTCCGCACAGGGCACATCCCACTTACCAAACACCTCCACAGAATCCGGAAGGCACCCTCCCCCATATGCCCACTGTGCGGCCAAGCCGACGAGTCTGTTGCTCACTACCTCCTCTGGTGCTCATACCATGCCGCTGCCCGGCAGCTCCTCTATGCAGCCGCAGGCCCGGACTCGCTCGCTTTGCGCAAACTCCTCGGCACTGGAGGGACACTACCCCACCTGCTCAGGTTCCTAGGCCGCTCCGGACGCTTTCATGCTGTCCATGGAGCTCTCCCGCCGCCACCTGATCCTGAAAAGCCCACCCTGCGCGAGACCTTCAGCTTCCTCGCAAACTTCCGCATGCTCCAGCGAATTACACGCAATGCCGACCCACTCAATGACCCCCATGCTCCCCGAGGCCTCCTCGAGGCCTGGGCTGCGATGCAGCTCGAGAACGAGCATGGGGATCTAACCCCGCCCACTTAGCCCCTCTTCTCTCGACCCCACCATACCCCGTCTGACCCACGCATGTCACTGCCATCACCACCTACAATCTCTTCACCGCCACGTTCATCCTTGCCGGAGCCGTCTGAGTAACCAGACCTAGACACGAGTAGCACTCCCACGCCTTCTTACCCATCCTACCCATACTATACTTTATACACCAGCGTCCACCTTTGGGGGGACCTATACCCGCCATACCATACGTCCGACATCACTTACCTTACTTCCCAGGTGTCGTGCGACTCAACTAATCGCCCCCGTTCGCCGATTCTAGCCCAATGCGGGTGGGTGGACATTTTACCGTAGACGGAATACAACCTAGACACACACAGTAGAATAAGTCGTGTAGAAGTATGCCTAACATGCTGCACGTGGCCAGGGGCAAATAACATGGATTCAAAAAAAAAAAAAAAAAAAAAAAAAAAGGACTTACTCATGCATCCGCTGTGCCACTATGTTTATATTTGCTATTAACATGCACACAAGAAAGTACAAGTTTACAGAATGAGAATTAGAGAAAAAACAAGTAGTATAGGGAGAACGATGAAATATAACTCATGTGAGTCAAAATGAGTCACATGAGTCAAAACAAGTCATATGAGTCACAATGAGTCATGTGATTCTGACTCACATGACTCATAAGCGGTCATGAGCCTCCAGAGTCATGTAGAAATGAGTCACCCCAGCAGTATATAAGGGCCAGGGCCTCAGCATGTTTCTCTCCAAGTTGACCCCACCTGTACTCATAGGTAGTTAACTATCTATTAGCTTTCTGCTAATTTGTGTGCGTCTGAAGCCTATCCATCAAGCCGTTTAACAAGAATACTGACCTGTAACGAGAACACTGACCCGAAAACGAGAACACTGGCCCAAAATGAGAACACTGACCTGACATACTTGACTGACAATATGTGAACACTGAACCGACACGAGAACACTGACCTGACACATCTGATTGACGTAACGAGAACATTGACCTGACGTATCTGACTAACGTCACATACTACTCTGCCAAGATCCTTGAAAAGGAAATTGTTGGAGCACAACAAACACTTGAGTGAATCTTGCGAATAACGATATTTCCCAAGCACTCAAGGGAAACAAATTTTCCTCCACACATAATTGGAGCCCACCATGAGGGAATTCTTTGCTCCAACAACAGGAATCTCCTATTCTCAGATCCAACAACTGAATTGAAACGACACAACAAAACATCATGACACAAACCACGACTGAAAGATCTGTTTATGTATTCAAAGACTGAGGTGAACAACGACAGTATGAATCTATAGATGCTCAGACTCGGCAAGCATATGAAGAATTGCATAGAGAACCTATAGGTTCTCTGCCCAATGTAATGGGGCCATCTCCTTCTAATACCGAAGCCGGACCTTCCCATAGCCGAGGTGAACCTAGCACCTCTACAACAGATAGAGGTAAGGGAAAAGCAACTGACATGGAGAATACTCTGACTGCCTTTCAATACCGAAGCCAGAAGGATCATGATTCTCCTTCATCATCAGACTCCAAAGATAGTTCCTTGGGATACTCACCTCTCTCACCGTCACGAAGGTGTGCTCGGTTCCATCCCCCACCTACAACTAATACAACTCTGCCTCCAACGAGTTTTCATGTCCCATCATCAGTTCCTCCTCCAACTAGCTATATACTACCAATTAGTGTTCCAACAATATATGATATGCCAGTGCAAGGAAGTAAAGATGCTCCTAAGAAATTCCAAGGAAAGTATACCAAAGTCCAGACATTTGTAGACCACTATGAACAATTACTCAAGAAATGTCAGATCACTGATGATAAGCAGAAGTGTGAACTTATTCTGAAGTACTGCGCCATCGACATACAGTATGTGATTCAGACCTTGGATGTGTTTGACCCACCACATTGGAGCCAACTGAGGAGAGAGATCTTGAAGCACTTTGATGCTGACTGAATGTACTGGAAGTATAAACCTGCAGACATGGAACGATTTGCAGCTCAGCATAGCCGAAAACAGTGTCCTAACCTTACTAACTGGAAGAAGTACTTCATTAAATACAACACTCTCACCAGAGGATCATTGAAGAAAGGGTATTTGAGTAAAGAAGATTATAATGCTTATTTCTTTGTCGGAATTGAAAGGTCTCTGCGACAGGTCTTAGAGAACTGTATTCTGCAGGCTAACCCATTTCAGGATAATACAGCTGTTGGATGTTGTGGTTTGGACTCAATCATTCTTCATTGATCCTTCTCTGATATTCATCTTGATATCCATCTGATACATATCTGATACACATCTGACAGTTGATACATATCTGATACACATCTGACAGTTGATACATATCTGATATACATCTGACAAGTATCTTATTGTTCTATTGTGTTGGTACAGATCTTATTGTTCTAGACAGCTTATTGTTCTTGTAGTATATAAGTAGTGTAGACTTGTCCTGGATCCCTACCTCTTACCTTTGGGATTCCAGGCAAGTACTTTGACAGTCAATGCACAGACCTCTTACCTTTTGGGATCCCAGACCTCTGTGCTTGCCTGTGTTTTACAACAGCTCAGTATTCTGTAGCGGAAATCAACTTTGCTGCAGAATGGTATTTCTGACACAACAAATACAAAACTCTATGTTGAAGATCCTTCTGGGAGTTCCCTTCACACTCATGGCAGAATAGCTCAGTGGTTAGAGCAACGGTGGCGCAATCACCAGAAGGTCCCCGGTTCGAGTCCGGGTTCAGCCGTTCTTTTGCACTTTAATACTCTAATGGTCCGAGCAGCAGATTGGGGAGATGAGCTGAAGTATCATGTAAAGAAATGCCGAGAGGAAAAGAAAAGGGAGCTATCAAAGAAAGGAAGCAACAGGAAGGAGACAGAAATATCAAGGGACTGAGGAGGAAGTAACCACCTTGATCTGGAAGCTGGAGACTATGAAGCTTGATGACCCAGAGTATGCCCCTGTGTACTACAAGGTAATGGTCATGGACCAAACAGGCCTGGCAGGAAAGTGTATGAAGCCACCTGAGTTGAGCCGCAACATATTCTTTCGCGCAGATGTGCCACAGCAAAATCCACTATGACCATCTGCAGGATGAGAAGGTTTGATCAATGGCCCTGCGAGCTATCCTAATAATATTCCCCTTGGGTACAGGAGGGGAGCAAACCTGTTTTGGATGTCAAGAGGTAGGGCGTTGGATGTCCAACTGTCCAAGCATTGTCGAACTGATTCATAAAAATGTTGTAATATATGACGGACAAACATGACAGTTGGTCATGGCTGGAGGACAGTGGATAAAGCGAATGGGGAATGAGTCTCTAGTGCAAGCAGCAGAACAGATTGCCATGATCGCGGCCTCATGAGCAATGTACGGGGCATGGGGAAGGATGATTATCGTCAAATTGCAGCGAAACAATTTTAGTACGCTTACAACGAAGAGGTGAGCGAAGAAGATACAAGCAGTGAATCTGATAGTGACAGTGTGGTTTTGTCACGAGGTGAGATATATTTGACTACCCCACAAATTGTGGAGGTCACGGCACCCCTTGTGCAAGCAGCAGAAAGAACAGAGCCAAGCATGAGGAAAGCTTGCCGGCAAGTATATCTTCCCAAGCACGATAAGTTTTGGGTTGGAGAATTACCAGAATTACAGGAAGAAAAGGACAACAGCAAGGAAAGCAAGGAAAATTCCATTCCGAAGCCACTCCTGCCAAAAAGAAAGCCCAAAAGAGCATATGGAAAGCCCATCTGCAGTATATGACAGGAAACAAGTGCCAAATTCCGATACTTCAGAGATGCCTGGACAGAGTCTTGAGAGTGCAAAGAGGACGATGAAACAACCATTGGCATCTGCCCCGGGAGCTTGGAGTCTGCCGGTTAGACCATTTGAAGCACGAAAAGTTCGATTTACACCCGAAGAAGACACAGATATGGGAAGATGCTACTACTAATATAAAGGGTATCAGGAAGAGCAAGGAAGAATCAGCACCAACAAACAAAAACAGAAAGGGAAAGGATAGTAAACAAGCAGCAGCTCATGGATCGGATTCTGGACGTACAGATTCCCATGACACTTCGAGAATTGATGATGACATCTAAGGAATTGCAGACCAAATTTCAGGATTTGATTAAAGTTAAAAACATCTGTGTGGTACTATTGGGTAATGCCAGAGATCATCCAGTAATATCCAATCTGGGTTGGCCGAGGACTGATGGGATATTGATGAAGATTGAGATGCAGACGAATGGGAACACAGTGTGCGCCATAATAGATACTGGGTTGCAGCTTAACATGGTGCGAGCTGATATGGCAGCAAAGAAAATCCAATGCACGGTCAACATGAATCAGGTGACAAGTATGAATGACGCGAATGGAGGTCAAGGCCATTTGAAAGGGTGGATTAAAGACGTGACATTTAACTGCCACAATGCTGTAACAGTGACAGACTTGTGGATATCCTATAACACTCCCTTTTTGTTGTTGTTTGGGCGTCCTTGGCAGCGAGAAAATTTGGTGAGCATCAATGAGAGGGAGGAAGGTACGTACGTACGTAATATTCAAGGACAGAGAGTCCCGGTGCCCTCGCTATGAGCTCCTGGCAGTACCAGGTGACAACTACCTAGGTTCTCCCGCAAACAAGAGGACTAAACAGATATCAATCATTTGCCCTTCTGAATAGAGAGGATACTGACTGGAAAGAGGTAGTGCAGGACCGTGGAGTAGAAAAAGAAGGTCTTGAGAGTATGAAACGTTTGCAAGTGACTCATCCAGCTGAACTCCTTCACACCATCTGCGACCCAGGAGCACCAATAAATTTGGTTCGAGAAGGCGGGCTTCTGGGACCACAGAGGGTTGTAAAACCATACGCATGAGAATTGGTAGTGAGGAATGGAAAACAGCACAGCTGTTACCAACTGCAGGCCTACAGCACCAAGGAGTCACCCTGAGTATGGACTTCTGGGAAGTGTTGAACGCACTGTGCGATGTGATCCTGAGACATCCATAGAAGAACGTGAGTCAACACTCCCTCGAGCGAAGAAATAAAAAGAAGGGCACGGCCCTGGCAATGGAAATGTTCTAGAGACATGGCAACCAGTAAACCCAGGTGGTTCACATCATGACATACACATCAAATCGCAAGAGGACCAGAAATCATTCGAGAGTTTAATGGAAGAGAAGGGCATCCCAGAGGGTGAGCCTTGCTGAATGAAGCACGAGGTCACATATACGCAGGGGACAGGTGGGGCAAGCAGCTGGTACAGTAGGTACTTTTCAAAAGTCCATGATAGATAGTGTCACGGGCTTTTGTAAAAGCACCAACTAGTGAGCGTACAGCCACCAATACCCCCATATATATGCTTTATATCGACTTTTTAATACTCAACAGCTCAGATATCGGCCGCTTAATCCTCCGGCCGCTTCGGCCTTTGTTAAATGAATATACGGCATGGGATCACTGCCATTTCGGGACACTGAAAGACGTATATGACCGGATTTATTTGGTATTACTCAGACTTGACAAAAGAATACTATAAAATTTCTAAAAAACAAATAAAAGCTGCTGCTAGACATGGGCACGTTTGGAGGGAGGCTCCTCAGAGCTCTCTGAAGCCCCTCGCTTGCACTGAAGAGCTCGTGTTTTCTCCATAAGCACCCAAGTCACGTCTGCCACCAGTTTCCTCCAAGCCGGCGCGCCTTCGGGAATTTCGGCGAGCTGGTACCACCAGCAAAGACAAGCAAGCACGCTCATCAAGCCGTTCAAGCCCGTGCTGAGGCTATCCAGTTCGTCTTGGCTGGTTTGCAGGAGCCCAGTATTTGTGAAGCGCGCGGCATCAACGCCGCTCGATCCCTCCTTCCTCCACGCTGGATTCAGTGAGATCCACCAGCGTACGACTTCCTCATAGAAGTTATCACGCTTGCCTTCGCCATTGAGGCAGGTGGGAATCCCAGCTCTGCGGCCCCGCTGCACCCACCAGCCCACAGCCTCGGGCCTACTCTGGGCAGATAGTGCTTTTCCCCCTGTTTGGAAACCCGTAGTGTCCTCAAGTGCTCGCCATGCCTCCAGAGCTGTGATCCAGAGGGGAAGCTTGACCTCTGCCAACTGGTCGCGGACCATCTGGTGCTTGGCAAACGGTATTGCGGTAGGAGGCGGGGGAGTAGGGTCAGAGGGTGTGGGGGGCGACGGGGAAGAGAGATGTACTTTCACCAGCAGCACCACCCCTCGCACTTTCGTCGTGAGGGCCAATTGTCATGCTCACGGGGATCGTCATGGCCACAGTGACAGCAGGGCCATTTGCGCTGTCAGGTGCATCTGTGTCAACATCCCGTGCAGCGTCTAGAGTCCCATCGGTCACCTGCGCGGTCTTGCTCATGTCCGCACTGCTGGTTGAATTGGCGCTCGGGATCGCACCCGGCTGCATTGCCTGTGCCGCAACGGCAAGGCGACTGGAGGCCCTCGTGGGCTGCATGGGGGCCCCTTGGTGGCGGGGGTTTTCTTGGGTGGGTTATTAAAGAGCATGGTGGAGACAGGCTGGGGGGAAGCAGGTACGGAACAGCACTTGATTTCTAGTGATGTTATTTTCTCGCTCGTACTCAAAGTCACTGAGTGTGTTGAACTCGAGGATGGTCCTGTTGCGTTGCGGCATAGGCATGGCACTGAGTTTCTGCCTCAGTGGGGTAGTGGGCAGGTGGTGCAACGTCACGGCGGGCCATACGCGATCGGCGGCGGGCTGGTCTTCGTTCTCGGTCACTTCCCCTGCAAGCCTGTCCTCCGTTTCACTAGCTGACCAGCTGTCCTCCTCCTCGTCAGCACCAGATTCTTCTGCCTCTGCCTCTTCATCGTCTTTCTCGCGTCTTTTTCCCCTCCCCCTCCCCCCTCCTGCTCCTCTCCCTGCGACGATCGGTCTCCGCGTGCAGATTTTCGCCTGCCTTCGTATGCATCGTGGAGCCTGCAGCCTGCGGCACGGCAACGTCCGCCATGGGCTGTGGAGTGGAGTGCGGTAAGGGGAGCGGCATGGCGATGTCAGGTGCGGGCCGCGGAGTGGAGCATGGCAAGGGAATCAAAGACCCCATGCACTGTGTGCACAGTGAGGATGCTGCGTAGGCGTTGGTATCGGACACGCTCTGCAGTAGCCCTGTTTCCTGTTGGATGAACTCACACTCACTATAAAGCACGTGTACCTTTCTCCTCCATCTTGCACGCCACGAGAAAGTCAGCGAAGGCTTTGACTATGGCCTTGGAATGAACGGGGGTCCACTTTGTAAAGTCCACATCGGGGTGCTTTGATAACTACCCTTGCTGCACCCTAACACAGGTCAGAAGGCGATAAAAGCAAGAAGCAAAAGAAAAAACGTACATAGATATGAAGATCTCACCGTCATCGTTGCCATCCCCACCGTCCATCACCTCTCCCAATAACAACAATCCCTTGCAGTTCATTTGTGCACACAGGCTGTCGAGGGCACGCTGCGAAATGGCCTCCGCATGACGTCGACGCCTGAGAAGCGATTATGAGAACCTGCACATGTCAAGGCGAAAGGAAAACTCACTTGGTCAATTCATCGGCAGAGCATGCGACTTCGCCCTTCAGCACCCTCTCGTAAGCTTCGCGCCGTGCCACAAAGTGCTTCTCCCTCAGCTCTTGAACCGCTGCCTGCTCCTCCTCGCTCAGCTCCTTGAAATATGCCTGCGCAAGGCGGAATTTCCGATGCAGCAGCTCGGCGCGAGTTGGATCCGACACAGTTTCTGCTCCATCTTCCCTCTCGAACCCGTCGACTTGCCCCTCTTCCTCCTGCTCAGCATCGGCATCCTGCTGGTATTTCTTGTGGTAAAGGTCGCGCAGCTTCTCGCCATGCGTTGTGTCCTGCCACAAAACCCAAGGAATTTGGATGCGGCGGGGCGCACCATGGAGGGCTTTCAGACTGCCTAGCCAGGCTGAAAACAGTTCGAGCTTGCGCAGCTTCTGTTTTGTTTTGACATTGGAAAACCACGACTTCAACTTCTAGACGCGACGAACACTGTCAATTTAGCTGTTTGGGTAGAAAACATAAAATTTGCACACCGCTCGATCTGCAGATCGTGCACGTAACTCCGTTGAGTCGCGCGCTCATCTCGGGGAATGGCAGGCGCACGGCCTTGCGTCGGCCTTTTGAGTGAGCTTCGTCCTTATTCAAATCCTTGATACGCTGGACTTCATCGCTATAGCTCTTCTCCTCGTCCTCCAGCTCTTCGTTTTCATCGGATCCGAGGGTGTGGTATTTTCCATCTCATGCCGGGAAGAACACTTTCCAAAAGTCTTCTTTGTCCTTAGGTGCAATAGAGAGATATAAATCGACATTTTCCTCCAGAAATTGCAGAGGCAAGCCGTGGAAAAACCCTTTGTTCCCGCGAGGCATGGCAATGAGATTGGCACAGACACGTAAGGAAGATGCCACGCATTAAGAAGACGAGGTATGTCAGCCGATGAGTTCTGTGACCGAGTGACAACGCGTTCAGTCACCGACCACCTGACCATCAACCAACATCTTGTTTACGCCCTCTTTCCCTTTTTCTCTTTCACCGACTCAGCAAGATGGCAACATCTGATGGTGAGCTCTCATTTTTCACATTCTTTCTCCTCTTCTTTTTTCCTTGCCTTTCTCTGGCCATCCCACTCTCACTATGGAGCAGGATGGCTTGCTGCTGCGCCACCCAACTCCCACCATAGAGCAGGGTGACCAGCATGCAATTTTTCGCCGCTGATTTTGTTACTCTTGTTTCTGCTTTTGTTTTCGGTCAGATTGTGACGTGCTTTCTTAGGTACTGGTTTTTTTGCCTCGCCCATTATCTGTCACCATTACGACTTGGAACTCGCGCTGAGATTGGAAAACGAGGTGCGCGTTGCCCGTGAAGACGCTGGGAAACCCGACAATGAGAAGCTGCCGGAACTCGAAGATCCCATCGCACCGCACAATATGACTGATCCCCAGCCTGTCCCTATGCCCGAGGTGTGCACCCTCCGTGGCCGCGTGAAGAAACGCCAGCAGAAACGTGAGCGTGAGCGTGCTAAGCGCAAGATTGCCACCCTCAAGTCTCTCAGCAGCCTCACGCCACCTGTTCCTAGCTCCCGTGTTCTGGACAAGGCCGCGCAGTGTGTCCCCTGCCACGTCGACTTTGCTGCCAAGAACTTTCGCGTGACAAAGGTGCGCTGGACAGGCTCGCCCACGCCTGCGCCTCATCCCCTGCTGGAACACGCTGACGATGCGGAGTTTCTGAAGGCGCACCTGCAGTACCTGGATTGGCCGGGCGAGTGCGTTATGTGTCCATTTTCTCTGCTATTGACTGCTGCTCATGCTCCCTTCAGCCTAACCCATGCCCTCCTCCTCAACCACAATGGCTATGTTATTGGCATTCTTGTCAGCCCCCCCGCCTCGGAGAAGGAGTGGAGCTCCGTTGTTGAGCGTGCAATGAATGCTTTTCGCTCTGCACGCAAGAAGATGACTTTCCCAGCCACCACTGCCCAGCACCGCCGCGCTTCTGGAGAGGGGTTTCCCGCCGTCACGGCTGGCTTTGCCTTTGGGGTTGGCAGGCAAGAGGTGGGCAACATCAAGGCTTCCTCTGCGAAACGCTGCCGCCATGGATGAGCTGCTAGCCGACCCCAGCGTGGGCCGTATCGCGACCTCCCCGATCTGTATGTTGCTTTATTTTCCTTCCCCCCGTCCTTCTGCTCACGAAGCTGAAGCCATCATGCAGGCCACCTGCTACCACATTTTCTCTGACTACCACGAGAACAAGCAGGCGCTCCTTCATAAAAAACCCACACCTGTGGCGCACATTCCCTCGCAGCCCCTTTGCTGCTGTGACCGCTAATCTCAGCCCCGCCTCCATTTCCCCACCCCATACCAATGCCAACAACAAGGCAGATGGCATGTGTCTCATTTCTGCCCTCAGCTCGTTCAACCCTGATCTCGGGGGGCACCTTGTGCTCTGGGATTATGACTTGATTATCCGGTTTCCACCTGGCTGCAGCATCCTGATCCCTTCTGCCGTGGTGACGCACTCCAATACGCCTATCCTCACTGGCGAGGAGCGCTTTTCCCTTATTCAGTACTCTGCGGGTGCGCTTTTCTGCTGGGTTGCCAACGGGCATCAGTCCGACCTTGACTGGTACGCCTCTGCCACCGCCCGACGATCTCGCCCGCTGCGAGATGGCGTGTAAGACCTGCTGCGCGACGGCTGTGCAGAAATTTTCTCGCTGGAAGGACATCAAGGTTAAAAATTTCACTGGGAGGGCTCGCGTTGAGGTGTGGGACAAGGGCGACCTCGCCGACTTCAGCGACTTAACGGACGTGGAGAGCGAGGGAGAGGAGCCCCTGAAGAAGCGCCGTAGGTAGTTTGTCGCACTTTCATGTTGCAGTTGGTTCCATGTATTTTATTCTGTTGCACCTATTCTATTGCACCTAGTTCCCTGTATGCTGGCTCTCGCAAAAATTGGACCTTGCTTTTTTTTCCCTGCTCAGTGCCTAAGATTTGGGGACAAGTGCCCGCATTTTGGGCTGGTGCGATCGATCCGGGAGGTGCGGGCCGGCCTCAGTTAATCCCGACGAACTTCAAACTTTCACCTTCACGCGCGCCCTACCCTTGCATTCTCTTGATGTGTGGACCCATATGGTACATTCATACCATATGTCCCTTATATTCAAAGTATTGGGCCAAATATGGAGGTATTGATATTTTATATGCACGACATGTTTTGTCTCCTGCCAAAATCTCATCCACCAACGAACACCACCTTACATCACAATAGAATGCTACCAGAGCAATGTTCTAAATTCTATTTCAAGGTGTCTTTAAACGAATTTGAAAGATTCATCCAAAAATCTGAAGCAAGTCAAAAAATATGTCAGTTGGTTGAAGTTGAACCAAAGCTGCAGCTATTACATACTATGTGGTTCAACTCAGTGTGCTCCCGCCCAAATTTCGATACCTGGGGCCCACAATTCCCAAAAACCCCAGCTGTCTCAAACATTTGTGGTCCATAGAACAGAACACTTCAGGTTTTGACTGTCACGAACAAGATTTGAGCCCTCAATGCCCCACAAAGTGGCAAAAGTCGGAAATTTGGCCAAAATTCAAACCCTTCCAAATGTCCCAAAAACATAGTTGAATTCAATATACTTATAAACCGTTTTCAAATCTAAGAGAAGAGCACCAGATATGCAGTAGTTCGCTTACAATATGGGTCACAAGTTGAATCATGTTTGGGTTGAATAGCCTTGTATAGCGATCTCACAAAGCTGAGGTATTTTTTTCAAAGATATATGAAACTGTACAAACATTCTGGATCAGAAACCAGAAGAGGGACAGCTGTATTGATCCAGAATCTATTAAATACTGTCTGCAGACCATGTAGTTGCATTCTACACGAATAAAATCTGTAAGTCAGTAATTTTTTCATATAAAAATGGCTAGACAAGTACGGTACCATTTGAAATTAATTTTGTGAGTATTAGGAGCCTTGGACGCTTGATATTGCAAGTCCTAACCTCAGGCGTCAGTTGCAACTTCCTATTTTGGTCACTGCTGTGGCTGTGCTTTGTCTGTGCTTCCTCCAGGGCCTGCATGCCATGGTCGAATCAGCCCTCGAGAGCACGCTTGGTGGGCTCCATATCACTCACGAGCCCTTCTTCCACCCCCAGCCTGGCTTTGGATGGACTCACGGTTCGGAAACGCATAAGTTTTATGTGGTTCTGGTGGGCTGCGTTCCCGGTGTCTACATGCATTGGTACGTTTCCTTGAAGTCCCAGTGATATCTCAGTGTGTAATTCAGGGAATTTATCTACAGAGAGGATGCAGCTGCACAGGTTAATTCCTTCAGCAACACCGTGTACAAAAAAACACACGGGCTGGTCAGCTGTCAGCGCATGGCATGCGCGCCCTGGGGCTTCGTCTCAATCTCATCGTCATGCCGTACCCACTGCCCCTCCCCAACTATTTGTCTCTTGCGTCAAGATAGAGACCTCGACTGTTGCCTCGAAGCACACTACTACATCCACACCAGCCCCGGCATGTCCTGTGTCTTCTGCGCCATCCACGCCTACTGGATCCAGAAAACCCTTGTTTGTTTATTCCTGGGGCAAGGATACAACAATTTACGCTGACCAGTGCGTACTATTTGGTTTCTGCTTTTGATTTATGTACTCACTATGACATCTAGGAGGCAAGCTGTCGCTGCTGCGCGTTGTGGTCTTGCCAACAGGTCATTCGGCAAGGTAGAAGTCACCGCGCGCGTCGGTGATGCGTTCAACCTTGCTGCTGAGTCTGCACTTGCTGTCTACGACGTCTCGGATACAGAAAGTAACTAGTCACAACAAATATAACTAATGTATGCTGGCTTTTTTTTTTTTTGATACTTGTACTTATTTCAATTATGCTTAGTTTGCTCAAAAATTGCTGTTACTCTCCCTTGCTGAAGTTCGGTGATTTTTTTTGACTTGACACCAGTCAAATCTCTATATTTGCACCCACGTGATGTAGCAAAACACGATGGCTTAGTTTTTTTTGATGTCGTCATGAAACGCCTGTCCAACGGAACCAGTGGACCTCTCAAACAGCTTTGGTTGAAGTGATTTTGTTAAGATTTGGTCAGTTGGTGTTTTCAAGCAAGTGGGTTCAACCACACTCTCAAGGCATTATGCTCAAAAACACCATCTGGTCAAATCTTAACCAAATCACTTCAACTAAAGCTGTATCCTGTACTATTTTCTTGCCTCTTTTCGTTTCTGACCTCCATTTTGCCCTCACTGGTCTGGTTAGCCTCCTATTGATCAAACAAGCAAAAAATGTCATTCAGCAAAACTCATGTTTCAAGTGGTATATTGGGCAACTTTTTGTTCTCAGATCCTTCAGATAGGTCGAAGTATTGCTTCCATGTATTGGGTTGCACTCCTGGGACCTTGGGCAAGATGGAATGTGATGAAAACACTTCTTAGATTTGATCAGTGTAAATCTTGAGTCTGTGAGGAGCACCTGGAGTAGATTTGTTCTGGAAGAGTTGTTATAGTCTAGAATATACTAGAACACCATCCAGAACTGTTATCAGACCTTGGGATCTCTTGGAATCAGGGAAAGATTAGATTTTTTGATCTTGTTAAGATAGTGCTGTTGTAGCTCTCAAGACCTGATCTAGGGTGGCAGAACTGTTCTAAGTAGTGCTCCAAGCAATATGATGTGGCTGGAAGCCATGGCGGATATCACATAATGAACAACATATTATATGCTAAGTGACTATCCAGGTTGTTGGGCATTTATCACTGCATTACAGTGTTGTCTCAGGCTTGGGAAGGCCCTTAAAATTCATAAAGGATATAGAATATTGGGCCTGAGAGGTTAGATCATCCAAAACGGTCAAATATTGAGTGAGATAGCGAGATTTTAGCATAATTTCCTTATTTGGGTGCGAAGCGTTAGTGTCCCAAAGAGGAAGATGTCCGAAATATATCTGATGGCTGACTTGACCTTGTAGAGATCATCAAGGGCTACAAGAGTCATATATAACATTTTTTGATCCAGTCACTGGTTGGCCCACAAAGTGCAAAACAATTAACACTTTTGAACCATATCAGTGGTCTATTGACTTCAATACTGATTCTTGAAGACAGTAGACTTGAAGACAATAGACTACTTGAAAGCAATAGATTAATGAAGTCAATATATTACTGCTCTTGATGTTAATAAACTACTGAATTGAAGTCAATGAAGTCAGTACACTATTAAATTGAGGTCAGCAGATTTACTGACTTTGAGTTAATGAAGTCAATAGACTACTGAATTGGAGTCAATTAATCCAATTGATTCACTGGCTTGCATTAATAGACCACTGAATTGAGTCAATGAACTACTGAATTGAAGTCATTGAAGTCAATACACTACTGAATTAAAGCTAATGAAGTCAAGTTACTGAATGAAGTCAATAGACTACTGAATTGGAGTCAATAAAGTCAATTAATTTACTGACTTGGAATTGATAAACTGCTGAATTGGGTTAACAAAGTTAATAGATTTACTGACTTTAGGTCAATAGACTGCTGAATTGGCGTCAATGAAGTCAATAGATTTACTGACTTCATATCAGTAGTCTACTGACTTGAAGTTGATAGACTGATGAATTGGAGTCAATGAAGTCAATAGTCTACTGACTTCAGGTCAGTATTGAAGTCAGTAGGCTACAGACTTGAAGTCAATAGATTCATTGACTTCAAGTCAATAGATTGCTGGCTTGTCAAGTAAGGTTTTGTTATAATATCAAAGAGTGTCAGTAAAGACACTAGGTCAGATTTACTAGAGGTCAGTAACTTTCTTCATTAGTTAAGTTGACCGATTACTGATACTTGGTCAGATTAACTAGCTTATAGCAAGATAAGGTTTTCTTACTAATACTATGTCACATTGACACTTGTGATTAGTCAGATAAGGTTTTCCAAGTATCACTAAGCAAATAGTCAGTGATATCAGGTCAGCTGGGCTGATAATAGCCTTTATAATTCACTTTGACAGCTGCAAAGACTTGCGTTTGCTCGAGTATTTTGTGTTTTGTGATGTAATGAAGCATCCGATAAGAAAATTTTTTATACAGTTAGATTTGTATTGAAAAGGGCTATAACTTTGATTTGGTCTATTTTTAGAACACCTGCCTTTTTTGGTAATAAAAACCCGCATATAGGCAAGTATTTTGCATTTTGCAGCTGAATAAAGCCTCTAATAACAAAACCGTTTACACAGTTAGACTCACCTTAATGTTCTCTACAACTTTGGTTTTTTGGTCTATTTTTAGCCACATTTCCTTTTTTGGGTGTGGCAGAGCACTGCCAAGTCCCAAAGTTATTGAAAGTTATATAAACGAGCATAGGACTTGGCCGTATGCTCTTAGATACAAAGAGTTATTGAAAATAGTTTCCCTTGAGCACTTGGGAAATGACTTTATTCGCAAGATTACTCAAGTGGTTCAGGAGTGCTCCAACAATTTCCTTTTCAGAGATCTTGGAAGAGTGTGATTCAATTTAGTAATTGACTTACAGCAAGTAAGTAGTCAGCGGCAGCAGTCAATAATCAGCGGCGGCAGTCAGTAGCCAGCGGTAACAGTCAGTAATCAGCGGCGGCAATCAGTAGGCAGCAGCGGCAGTCAATAGTCAGCAGCGGCAGTTCAGTAATCAGTAGTTCGGCAGTAGTTCGTTAATAGATTCGGCGGCAGCAGTCAATATTCGGCAGTTCGGCAATTAGATTCAACGGCAGCAGTCAGTATTCGGCAATTCAGCAATAGATTCAGCGGCGGCAGCTAGTATTCGGCAATTCGGCAATAGTTCAGCGGCGGCAGTCAACGGGGCAGCTCAAAGTCTTGATATCAATTCTGCTTAGTAAGTCAGCACAGCCTTGGACTTAATTCAGACAAAATCAAGATATGAACGCAAATAAATGTAAACTATAGATTGCTACTTGAAAATACAAGTGGGGAAATCTACTTGCTACTAGCTGGATCTTCTGTCCCTTTTTATACCTCTCTGGTGAGTCATTTTAGAATGACTCACTCTTATTTGACTCAGTCTTATATGACTCCTTGTGACTCACTTTCATGTGACTCACTTCTTCATGACTCACTCTCATATGACTCATATTTAAATGCTTCTCACCCATGTGATTCTGTGTTCATGTGATTTATAATCATGTGACCCAAACGTTCTCCATTCTTATTTTCTTATTATTTTTCTCATTTTCAATCTTCTAGAGTTGTGTGCATGTTTTAGATAAACAAAAACGAAGTGGCACATCCGCGGCAAACAGAATAAATCAATGGCCCTCCATCGCACCATGCACACAACACGGAAGATGGGTTCATAGATGTATATACATTTTTCTATACATCCATTAGCTGAAGACGATTTCTGTTTCAATAGTGTTCGAAGGGTCGTATGAGTACATGAATTTTTCTGCAAGTATTCAAAATTTCACAATAGCGTTCTGGAGATCAGTGGATTCGCGGTAAATATCAATCTCGGCCACTCGTTCCTTTTTGAAAGCGGATCGAAGGTTCTTGATCGACTTTTTGAACAAATGACCAATGCGTTTGTGGAATGGGAAGGAGTGATAAAAAGAAGCAGGCTCGGATCTTGAGCCATGCTTGCCGCTGGTCACGATCGTTCTGACACATCACCTGGACCCACTCGACTTCTTGGCCATTAGATTCCTCCCTCCAGTACTGCTTCACAGGTCCCTCGAGTCTCCAATATCCAACCATTCCTCTGTAGCATTGAAGAACGTCGCCACGCTGCAGTCGCTTGCTTGGTGGTGAATGTAATTCAAAAACTCCACTTTCAGTGAAGCTCCTCCAAGTAAAATCGGGGAAGTTGGTAGTGTCGGCAGGTGTTCCCCAGTGTAGCGGTGGCGGCCGCCCTTCGGCCATCAAGTTCGCGTAGGAAGTGATCAAAGAGTGCCCGACGAACTTCGTGTTCCTCAGATGGATCTTCATATTGGACGGGATTCATATGCCAATAGTGTTCAATTGGGAAGACGTGGTAGGTCGGTTTTGGAATAGATGATTTATGAGGACGTTGTTGAATGATGAGTGCAGCAGATCGACGTTCCTCGAGTTGTTGCTCCTTGACGATCCCATCAATGTCTTCGGTGTCGCGAAGACTGAGCTCTGGGGTAGCTGGAGAGAATACCGAACATTCGTTGGTGTTGTATCCATATGGGAAGAAGTCAGGTATCTCGGCGGAGCGAGTAGTGGGTGAGGGAAGACATGCTGAATCTCGGAGTGGCAATTCTGGGGCTGAAGCGGAAATGAAAGTGATTGGTGCAGAGATTAGAATATCGTCTGCTCGGTAGCGATGCAAAGAGTGTATGTGGGTGATTTCATCGATATACTCCTCGTCTTCAGGAGTAGTGAATTGGACAATCTGGGTACATAGTCATGAGAGGCATGTTCATGATGATCGTTAATGAAGAACTGGATTTGTTTGTACTTACAGAATCATTGCTTGGCGTTCTGAACGGAACTAGTCCGTTATTCCAATTTTGAAATCGTGAGCGATGATTCTGGTACATTGAATAGGTAGGCATAGTGGATAGAGTAAGATTCCAGTAGGCGTTTTTGTAAGAAAGAAAATGATACGATGTTAGTGATGAAAGTTGCGATAGAGGTGGGGGAAAATTTTCTGTTCGTCGGCTCAGCTTCTTAAATATTACACGTGGTTGCCGCAGCCAAATATTGCCAGATCTGACGTTCTTCAGGGATCCAGCAACAAAGTTTGTTTTATTAGCGGTCTCCGCTTAAACCCCGTATATTCTGTTTTTAGGTTCTCTTTAAGAAACTTTCCTTTATTGGATTCCTTCATTCGTCTTCTAATCCAATGAGTCATCAGATTCTTCTTCTAAATCTGATTCGTCTTCGTCATCTTCCATTCCATTCTGCCTCATGAACCAATGATTCCGAGTTATATATGGCAATAAACGGAAAGCGGCGGTTGGATTATTTCGAAACAAGGTGCCATCCAATTCCCTCAGTATATAAGCTCCTCCCATATTCTTGCGTACTACTTCGTAAGGGCCAAAATATTTATCTTCAGTCTTCTTTCGTGAACTCACTTCAGCTTCAATTCCTACATTTCGGAGTAATACAAGTTCTCCCTGGAAATATTCTTCTCGTTGAAGTTTCTTAAAAAAACGTTTTTCAAATTGTTGTTTGGACTGAAAACGTGCCTTCTTTAAGGTTTCCTTTGCCCTGTTGATATCTCTTGGATGCTTCGAAAGTTGTCTGATTCGAAGCGTCAATAATTCTTCTGTCGTCATGCCCGTGCGAAAGCCGCTTACCATAAATGTTGCTTCAGCAAGATCAAATGGCAGTACAGGATCGACGCCGTGAAGAAGCTGATATGGTGAAAATCCTGTTACCCGACTCACGGTCACGCGATCAGCAAGTAACGCGACCGCCAACTTCTCGGGCCAAATCTGAATTTTTCCACCACATGCTTTTGTAATGGCTTCTCGTAAAGTGAAATGTCCTTGTTCAACTACTCCGTTTGCATGTTTGTTATAAGCTGAAATCTTGACATGTGGAATTCCCATATTCTTCATTAGCACTTTAAATCCGGCACGTACTTCGGGTCCGTTATCTGTTACAACTTTTCGTGGACAGCCATATCGACAATATATATATATCCAGAAAAAGTTTGCCAAATCAGCTGCTGTTTTAGTTTTTAATGCTTGAGCTTCACATGTTCCAGATAAATCATCGCGTGCGGCCACTATCATTTGATATCCTTCTGTAGATTCAGGCATCATCATTATATCAATATAGACTGTCTGAAACAATACAGTTGGAGTGGACACTGTAATTGGAATTTCCAACTTCTTAGTACTTCGAACTTGGCTGTGATGACAGGAGGCTATATGATGTTGTACATCATTATACAACTTTGGCCAATAAAATCGAAGTTTCAGGAGATCCCAGACTGGTTGAACTCCACGATGTCCTAGATCCTCATGTGCTTGAATTAGAATTTTTAATCTTTTAGCAGGTTCGAGGATAATGTTTAATGGAGGTCCTTTCTTATTACGGCGGAGAAGTTTTCCTTCATGAACCATATACCGTGTGGCTTGTTGAATGAATCGTGCATGTTTTTGAGGTTTGTCAAAGATAGGTGCTTCCAATGTGGTAAGAAATTTGAAAACCTTTCTTAGAAAATCTTCTTGTCCTTTCCGTGCCAGATTTACCTGTGGTATATTTAATATCTCGGCGGAAGTGAATGTACTGTTTTCTTGATGCGTAAACAAAGCGATTTCGTCAAGCCAAGAATCATCATCACTCTCCACTTCTTCCTCTTCTGCTGGCTCTCTTCTGGACAATGCGTCAGGCCCTTGGAATTTAATGGCAGGTACGTGAGTCAAAGCGAAATGGAACATTAAGATTCCTTGAATCCAGCGGTTGACTGCGGCATCAGGTTGCAGATCAGGATTATTAAGGAGTCCTTGAATGTACTTCGCATCTACCTCTACTTGCAAGTTTTTAACACCAATGATATATAATCTCCAATGCCTTAAGGCTCGATATAATCCAAATAATTCGAGTTTAGGCTGTGAATATCGAGATTCCCGTTCGCTCATTGGAATAGATCCATACCTTGCTGGTCGTCTTTTTCCTTGTTCATCTAGTTGTGATAGTATCATTCCTACTGCTTCACGACTTGAATCTACTGACAAAATTACAGGTTGATTGGATTCATAATTAATGGGTCGTAAGGCAGGTGCAGAAGCAACCAATGATTTGATATGTTGAAAAGCCTTCTGCCGTCGTTCATTCCAGTAAAATTCCACAGTTTTTCGGTAGAGTTCAGTGAGTGGTCGAATAAGTTCTGAGTAATGAGGAATCCATATCCTTACGGTTCCTGTTAATCCTAGAAATCACCGTACTTCATGTGGAGTCTTTAAGATTGGCCAATCAAGAATTGCCGAAACTTTCTTTCTGTCTGGAGTTCTCCCAGCTGCTGAACATTCTTGGCCTACAATCAAAGCTTTTGGCTGGCAGCACTGAACTTTAGTTGCTGAAAAAGTGGCTCCCGCACATCCTACTTTATGCATTATTCAATGTACGTCTTTTTGCATGTTCCCACACAAACCTTCTAATTCCTGGATTTTCTTTTAGGATTTCAGGTTCACCATGTTCATCAAGGTAAGCTGAAGCTGGTCCTTTAATAGGTAGATCGTCAATGAAAATATTGGCAATATGAGGAATCTCGTCCCGCAAGATAAAAACCATACATTTTTGAAATTTGGCTGGTGAGTTAGTATATCCAGTTGGCATAGAGGTTATTCGAAGCAGGCCTAGTGGGGTCATAAAGGCGGTCATATCGCGACTTTCCGGTTCCATTTTTCTAGCATCAAATCCCCAATACAGATCAAACACTGTATAGCATTGGCGCCCAGCGAATCCTTCAACAAAATCATCAACAATAGGAAGCATTCCTGCATCTCGTACTGAGACTTTATTCAGCGGTTGAAGATCATGGACTATACGTAACTTTCCATTTTTCTTTAGTACGCAAAACCATCGTGATCTATAGGAGGACTGACACATTTCATATACCCCTGCTTCTATTTTGAGTTTCAAAACGTCTATGACTTTTTGTAAGATTCCTGGCGGAATAGGAATGTTCTTGTACTCCCATGGTGTATGGGGAACAGTTGCGATTTTATATGGTGAAAAATATTCATCTTTGAAAGTTCCTCGTTCTGCATCTTCAAATGCTAGCGTGTGTTGATTTAGTTCCATTACCCGTATGAATAATTTTTCTTCTTCAGTGCTCAAAAATCCTTCATCATTAATTCCCAATACCTTCAGTCGTTCATGACTTAACCGTTCTGTAGGCTGAAAGGGCGGAGGATTTAGAGAAAGCTCTGGTAATGTTTCCAAGGGGTCTCGTGGAATCGAACATCTGACTTCATAATCTGGTGAGAAGGTTGTTGATACTGGCCGAACCTTTTTGTCGACTCGTTTGTACATTGTGAGATTATTTGGAATTGCTGTTTCTTCAATACCTATCTGATTGTTCTTTCTAACTGTTCCTGGCAGTCGATGGAACATAGTGAAGGACTGCAATTTAGTATGTTGATTAAATATCTGAACTGGATAGATTATATATTCATCATCGTCTTCCAGTTTTTCCCAATCTTGATAAAGTTGTGTATGATTGATTTCATAGAAAGGTTGCAAATCTAATTCTTCCTCGTAACTTTTGGTAGTATAAGAAAAACAAGTTGGAATGGCATTCCTCATTTTATTCCGTTCGGATTCAATATTTTCAATTTTCTCAAGTGATTCCCCCAGGATATTTAGCTGAGTATAACGCCACCATTCATTGATTATAAACCGAACAAAGCCTTGGACTACAGTAAACAGAATCGTCGTGAAATACAACCATCTGAAAACCAAGTCGAAAGATAAAGTTACAACTGCCGACATTCTGGGACCGACAGTGTGGCGTTTGCGATTTGAAGATTGGCAATTCAAAACTTTCGCATAGTTGATCGTGAAAAATTTCGAAATCCTGCAGACCGTGAATTCCAGCGCGGCGAACAGAATAAATAGAACTTTACGGTTAACAAACCAGACGACGACCCTGAGCGGCTGTAGTAGGAGTTGGGCGTGGGTCTCCATATTCATCGTAACAGGGACCGGTGTTGGGAGCGATGAGAATGCGCCCGCGATCGTCGTAGCAATTCCCAGTACGATTGGGCGGCCGAGGATGCAATGCATGGACTGGGCAAGCGAACGGCTCGGGGTAACGCAATGGGATATCGTCGGATGACGTCGACGAGCTGATGTCTGTATCGTCGTCATCATCTTCGTGCAAGGGAGGAGGGTCACCCGGCCGCCGAAGAATGTCATAGTAATTGTAACAATTCTCCGGGTAGCGTTGGTCCAAGAATTCAGCGTTAATATCCTCCAATACTTGTAATCCGTGGCGCAGTCGAAGGGATAGCAGCTCTCGGAGCTTGTTGACCAACTCGAAACGACCGTGATGGTGCAGAACGTAACAGACGACCTGCAGCTTCGCAGCCTCAAATTCGAAGAGCAAGGGATGCTGAATAATTTTCGAAGGAAAGAATGACTGGCGGGCGTCGTCAAGAAAAAACTTATTAATAATATGAAATGGTGCCTGTGGATGGCGCACTTGGTCGACTCCATACAATGTCCACACTACGTCCTCCATGCGTCGCCCGGCTTCCAAAATAGCCAATCGAATCCCTGCGAACTGACCGATTAATTCCCCCTCCGTGAAACCGAACATTCCCCGTCGAACAATGGGCTTTCGATAGTTAGGATCATCCCACTTGCAAAATCTCTTCCCACTTCGCTCCTGGGATGTCAGATTCTCTTCGGCTTTATGTTTCTGTCCGCCATTAGTATCCTCAATCTTTTCCAGTTCGAACAATCCTGTTGTAGAAATTCGAGATGTGTCAACGGTAATCTTGATGCGTGAGGAGGTAGGAAGTGTTCCATCCAGAGACGATGCGCTATGCGTGGGTCCTGGCTCATCATCTGATAGCTCGTCTAGGTTTTCCGAAAATAAGGCCGCATAAACCGTCGCCGGAGAACGTCCTCGCAGTTCTTCCATTCCTTCTTCTGTAATTGGAAGGAAATCAACGTATGACTGAAGATCTCTGTGAAGGACTCGTAATGCCATATTGGCCGGATCGCATGCCATCTCCTCTTCAAAACGACGGACTCGTTTCTGTTCTTCCGCTCCTTCGTAGAGCCAGTAATATAGCGACAATCGAATTCCATCTTCTTCGCGAGCCAAAAGCGGAAAAGGTACGGCTCCCAACCGACTGGTTCCACGATCTGGGAATTCACCGACGTCCGAATGGTCCTCGTTAATAGCGTCGTTTTCAGCAGAATCCGAGGAAGGAGGGGTTACGAGGGCCGATTTCAACCAATCATCTGTTTCCGCGGACGTCCAGCTGTCAGGTTTCACGGTCTTGAGTCGATACGAGGGCGAATATTCTTCATAATAACTACTGTCGGTTGCGATGTTGTCGGAGGCCGTTGAACTGGACCAGCGATCACGATGGATAACAAGTCCCTGTGGGTGGAACGCCGGTTCATGAAGAGAGGAAATATGCGTGATGAACGGAGACGCGTCCGTAGTCCACTGTTCTGGTGTCACATGCTGTTCAAGAATGAGTTCCGTGTCGTAAAACAACTCGGAGCTCTTTATATTATTTACATTTGTCGTGGTTGTTGTGAACGAAGACGTCTCCATGTTCGGTTGTTCCGTCGTCACATGATGATCGGGATTGTGTTCCGCGTTGTGATATGACTCGGAACTCTTCTTGTTTGCGCTCAACGCGATCGTCGTCGCCTCCGGTAACCCCTGCTGGTTGTGCTCCGCGCTGTAATATGGCTCGGATCCCTCCTTGGAATTCGTACTCGTCGTGGTGCCTGTTGCCTCCAACAGTCCTCGCTCATCAACGTCCATCCTCTCTGCTTCCCTCTTCGAACGCCTTTCCTCGTACTCCCGCATCCAGTCCCGGATTACCGCCATATTTTCTTCAAATGTTCTCTGGTCTGGTCTCTTCCCTTTTGCTTCCTCCAAGTTACTCTGGTTCAGGACGATCAATTCGTCAAGTACCCTTTTCGTAGCTTCTGTAATTCGGTCTCCAATGACAATCCCAGGCTCCTGCTCCTCGACTATGGTGGAAAGACCTCCGAGACGATCCTTGAATGGGCACTCAACGAACAATGGATGATGTGGGGCGTGGCAGAAGTCGCATCGTTCGGGCTCAAGCAGGATCGGGGAGTCTTCATCCGAACTGGTGTAAATGGTAAGCAGCTCCGGTATCCCATCTGAATCCGACCTGAATAAACTGTCGCCTTCCATTTTAAGGCTCTGGCTCGCTCGTGCCTGTAGTTCTCTTTCCAAGGCACGCCGTCCTTCCTCCAGACGTTCAACTCAGTCCATAAAAAGTTCAGGAAATATTCCCGTCGGCTTTATAACCGTATCGGCAGGTGAAACTGCTTTGATGGATTCTTCAGCGGGTATTACTTTTGGCACGGTGTGTTCGATTGGATCGTCATCCTGTTTAAATTTAGTATTATAACTCTGTTTATTCATTATTCCTCCTACAGTGCCCAGACTGAGCCTTTCTACCAACGGAATCAAAGGCGGCGGCGTCTCAGTAGCATGGATAGGAAAACCCAGGTTCGATGCAGGGTTCATAAGTTTCATTACAGGCGCTAATCGTTCCATGGAAGGATAGTATAATTCCAATCGCCAAGTCTGGTTTGGATCACTCGGCGCCGATACAAGAAAAGTGAACTCGTGTCCAGAGATGAAGATCGGTTCCCCGGACGATGGCTCCTTGTAGACACGAAGAACGTTGAAGGCAGTACTTCGATGTAAAGTATCTCTGGACGGCAGAATGATTCCACCATAATATTCGGATTGCGGTGCGGCTGAAAAGGTAGGAGAAACTTCCACTGGTTGTCCTTCGATGTATTTACGCCATTCCCTTCCTACAGCATCAGCGATGGCGGGGACCGGCCCTGACGCGTTCAAACGCCGCAATCGGCATTGGCAATTTCTGAATTGGTTGGCGCTCCAGATACAGAACCGGTTCCAACGATGGAGCTCCCATTGGAACTTCATTCCGAATGGCTTGTATTTCGGGTTTAGGAGTAGGCTGGTCGTCAATGGGGACGGTGTCCATATCGTCAAGGATTTCGGGGGCGATAACTAGCACGTCTTCTTCGTATGTTCTCTTTCTCTTATATACGTTTTCCTTTTGGCTCTTTTCCTTTCTTGGACAGGTCTCTCGGAGCCCTAAGGCTCCGCACATCGAAGCGATTCCACAGAGAATATATGCGATCTGAAGAGCCACCCATAAGGCGCGCTTCCATAATTCTGTGCAGACTTTTCGATCTTCACGATTCAATTGTCTTGACTCGTTTTCAAGGTCGCCGTCCATTGCTGTTTTGAGCGAGCTGAACATCCCTGCTTGCACCAACTCGTCAATGTCCCAAATTACACCTTCTTCGCGCACCGTTGAGTTTATTCCCTGAATTGGTTTGCATTCCGGCAAGTAAGTTTCTTCTTTTGATGTTGTCATTGACGGATTCTGAACGTTATATTCTTGGAACGATTCAGAAGCTTTTCCAGATCGGGATTCCTCGGAGATACCCCATGCTGCTCTCAGCAACGTATTTTCGGGACGGCTAGGTTGGTTCTCGTCATCTCCTTCTCTTCCATTTTCTCCTTTCTCATCAATTTCCTCCAACCAGGATGTTCCTAAAATTACATCAAAAGAGATGTCCGGCGTCAAATATAGTGTCGTTACTTTCTTATGATGCCCTTGGCAAATAACTACGCTGTTCAATTGTGCCGATAAATATATATCCCTTTCCCCAATTCTAATACTTTCTCCAATTCGTTTTCTTGGAATTCTCAAAAGTCTTTCTTCGGCAACTTTTTCTCGAATTAAATTCAGTCGGGCTCCTTCATCATAAACAACTTGAAGATCAGTTATGTCCAAATGGTATCGACTGTCTTTAAACCTTTCATTGAGTATTTCTTGAGTCATTTTAATTTCGTTTAATTCCTGGTTTTCATCTGAACTGAGATATTCCAATGGTAATGAATTTCTTTCCTTCATATACGCAAAGGATTGATATTGAGTACTGATGTTGGTTGGTAGGATATTAGAGATCTCATTGCAAGGTACCGCTAGTAATTCGTATCGTGGCTGTCGCGAGTCTCGATCTTTAAAAATGAGGTATGTACCTTCATCCCTTTCGTCAATACTTACCAAATTTCCTCTTTGCCAAGGCCGTCCTAACAGGAGTGAAAATGGAGCTTGTTGCGATACCCATAGGTCTGTAACAGTAATCGCATCTCCGCAATTAAAAATCACTTCTTTAATCCGTCCTTGTAATTGCCCTTGTCCACCGTTGGCATCGTTCATCTTGGTGAGTTGACTCATGTCTACAGCTTTCTGAATTTTCTTTGCAGCAATGTCTGACCGTACAACATTCAGCTGAGACCCTGTGTCGATGATTGCACATACAGTGTTTCCATTAGTCTCCATGTCTATCTTGATTAAAATTCCATCAGTTCGCGGCCATCCAAAATTTGCGATTGCTGGATGATCTCTTGAGCTCCCTAATAATACTGCTCGAACATTCTTTACTTTGATCAGATCTTGAATTTCGGTTCTCAATTCTTTTGAAGTGACCATTATTTCTCGTAATGTCATTTGGATTGGAACATCTAGAATGTGGTCAATGACAGCTTGCCTGTTAACCGTATTTGTGAGTTCAGACTGTCTCCCTGTGACCCTTCCACCTTTTTCATCTTCATCAGCCTTTCATTTATCTTCCAGTGGTGAAGGCTTCCCTTCGGTTTTCTTCGAAAACTTTTTAGATATCGATGCTTCCTCCATTTCTTCATCCAAATCTGGGGTAAACCTTACTTTCCGCGCTTCTATTGGCGTAATTTCAGGTTTTGATACCATTGGAATTGGTGTAGATGGTCGAATAGCTGGTTTTCGCTTTTCCTCAGAGTTAGATGCTGGCCCTCCAGGAACTACTTTCTCTGGAGACATATTTTCCTTTGGTATTACTGGAGGAGAGCTTTCTGATCTCTTTTGCTTATTATTACTGTCATGTAAATCTCGAATTTCTCCTTGTTTATTTCGTGGTGGACGTGGTACTAATACCCCATCAAAGGTCTGTTTTCGAGCCTTTCGTGTGCTGGTTTCGGTTCGTTCTGCAGCATGTATTTGTGGTGTCTTGAGTTCTATTATTTGAGGCGGCGTCAAGTATACTTCATTCTGAAAATACTCTTCATATTCTTCAGTACTGCTAAAATCCATTTCCTCGTCATCTTCATTCATGTTAGCATAATAAAAATTCTTTTACGGCTCTCCGTCTTTCTGGATTCATAGAAAAACTTCCGAACATTACTTGCGGCGTATTAACACCTGCAATTCGTTCAGCAGCTTGTACTAATGACTCACCTCTCAAGTGTTGAATCCACTGTCCATTACTCATTACCAATCGCCGAGTCTGTTCATCATATGCAACAACCTTTTTCTGAATCAAATCTGCAATAGTAGGGCAGTTGGACATTCGATGGTCAGTACCTTGACACCCAAAACATGTTGAATCTCCTCTTGATCCTAATGAAATATTATTTGGGTATGTTGCAGGGCTATTCGTTGTTCCTCGGGCTGATGGAAGTTGGTTCTGGAATCTTGGAAATTCTGCACGTGGGTTTGTTCCTTGATAAAGTTCCGGAGGTTTGACACATTTATTTGCTAAACCTGACTGATCCATAACCATCACTTTATAATAAATTGGTGCATATTCTGGATCATCCAGTTTCATTGCACCTAATTTTCTAATTAGTGAGGTTACTTCTTCTTCAGTTCCTTGAAACTTCTGTGTTTCTTTTCCACTATTATTCTTCTTTGATACTGACTTTCGTTTCTTCTTTTCTTCTTTCTTCTTCTTGTCTTGTCGTTTCTTTTTGAGTCAATATTTTTCATAGTCTGAATCTGAAAATTCACTTTCCGAGGATTCACTTGCTGATTCATCGTCTGATTCTTCATCAAATTCCTCTCCCCAATCAGCTGCTCGAACCATCAGAGTTTCATACCTATTGCGTCTGAAGTGCCATTCTGCCGCGGCATTGATTTCTGCTACAGTGTATTGGGCTGTATCATCTCGGAAAGGATTAGCTTGAAGTATTCTGTTTTCCAGAATTTGATGTAGCGGCCGATGAATGCCTACAAAGAAATAAGCATTATAATCTTCTTTACTCAGATATCCTTTCTTCAATGGTCCTCCAGCAATAGTATTGTATTTGATAAAATATTTCCTCCAGGTAGTCAGATTATAACAAGGTTTCTGGCTTCGTTGTGCAGCAAAACGTTCAACATCCACTGGTTTATACTTTTGATACATCCTATCTGCATCAAAATGCTTCAGTATTTCACGTTTCAGCAGACTCCATCGTGGTGGATCAAATCCTTCTAAGGTTTGAATCACATATTGAATATCAATTGAACAATACTTTAATATGTGTTCACATTTTTGTCGATCACTTGTGACTTGACATCTTTTGAGTAAGCGTTCATAGTGATCTACAAATGCTTGTACCTCGGTATATTTTCCTCGGAATTTCTTTGGAGCATCTTTGCTACCTATCACTGGCATATCATGTATTGATCGGGCTGGAGTAGGGGGCGGCAGATAATAGTTTGGTTGTTGAGGCATCTGAAAACGAGTGTGTCTTGAGGAAGACGGTGAGGATGTTAAACTGTCCTCAGAATCTGAAGATGGAGGTGAATCTGGGTTATTCATTCCTCGATAATCATATAAGGCTTCCATAATCTCTTTCTCTTGTCTTTTCTTGATAGAGGGCTTCAATGTTCTTGATGATTTTTGAAATGGATAAAATTCTGGAATGTTATCATCTTCAGATGCGGTCCCTTCAGTCTTCTTCTCTTTTCTTTTCTTTGAATTTAAAATAAAAGGTTCAGACTGTTGTTGAAGGTTTCTGGTTTCTTGATTTTTCTTGATCTCAATAGTTTCCTTTTCTTTTCCCTTCTTGGTAGACATTGTGATAGGTTCATCTGCCCTTCTAGATGATCCTGCTTCATTCAGATATTCAGGAGTTTCAAGCACATCAGGTAAGGGTCCAATAGGTTCTCCATGAATTCTTTCATATTCTTGGCGTGCTTCTTCAGTCATAGCTTCATATCTCCTTCGCTCATCCCAATCCTTGAAGACATAAACAGGTGCTTCAGTAATGGTTTGGGTCATACTTTCTTGAACAATTCGATTTCTTGATTGTGATGTTGTTAGATCCGAGAATAGGGGATTCCTGTGTTGGAGCAATAGAATTCCCTCGCGGTGGGCTCCAATTATGTCAGATGGGAAAATAGTTTCCCTTGAGCACTTGGGAAATGACTTTATTCGCAAGATTACTCAAGTGGTTCGGGAGTGCTCCAACAATTTCCTTTTCAGAGATCTTGGAAGAGTGTGATTCAATTTAGTAATTGACTTACAGCAAGTAAGTAGTCAGCGGCAGCAGTCAATAATCAGCGGCAGCAGTCAGTAGCCAGCGGTAACAGTCAGTAATCAGCGGCGGCAATCAGTAGGCAGCAGCGGCAGTCAATAGTCAGCAGCGGCAGTCAGTAATCAGTAGTTCGGCAGTAGTTCGTTAATAGATTCGGCGGCAGCAGTCAATATTCGGCAGTTCGGCAATTAGATTCAACGGCAGCAGTCAGTATTCGGCAATTCAGCAATAGATTCAGCGGCGGCAGCTAGTATTCGGCAATTCGGCAATAGTTCAGCGGCGGCAGTCAACGGGGCAGCTCAAAGTCTTGATATCAATTCTGCTTAGTAAGTCAGCACAGCCTTGGACTTAATTCAGACAAAATCAAGATATGAACGCAAATAAATGTAAACTATAGATTGCTACTTGAAAATACAAGTGGGGAAATCTACTTGCTACTAGCTGGATCTTCTGTCCCTTTTTATACCTCTCTGGTGAGTCATTTTAGAATGACTCACTCTTATTTGACTCAGTCTTATATGACTCCTTGTGACTCACTTTCATGTGACTCACTTCTTCATGACTCACTCTCATATGACTCATATTTAAATGCTTCTCACCCATGTGATTCTGTGTTCATGTGATTTATAATCATGTGACCCAAACGTTCTCCATTCTTATTTTCTTATTATTTTTCTCATTTTCAATCTTCTAGAGTTGTGTGCATGTTTTAGATAAACAAAAACGAAGTGGCACACCGTATGCCTTTGCTTAATCGATCCACTACCACTGCAATGGAATTGTATCCTTGACTGTTCGGTAGTTTGGTAATGAGGTCAACTGACACGTATTGCCATACTCGTTCGGGAACAGCGTTTGGGTGTAAAGGTCCTCGAAGTTTGGCGGGGAATAACTTCGTCCTTTGACAAGTAGGGCACGCTGACACATATCGTTTAGTGTCTTGCAACAGGGTAGGCCAATAGTAATTCCGGGTTATAAGTTCAGCAGTGCGGAACTGCCCTGGATGTCCTGTCGTATAGTCGTCGTGGTGTGCTCATATAATCCGGTGTCGTAGTTTCCCCATTGGGAGAACATATACTGTTCGATACCGGGTTATGAACCCAGTATTGTGTGCTTCCCATCCTTCAGCTTTCTCTTCTATTGCCTTCCGTACCACATCTTCCCAGTCGTCTTTCCCCTTTCGAATGTCCTCCATGAAATGATCCCCAGCGGTGTCATCCAACACCGCCGGCATAGCTTTCAGAAATTCTGCTCCATCCATCTTTCTGAAAAATTGTGCGGGCAGTAGGGTTATATTCGTGTTATCCTCTGCCCCCCGTTCATGACCGCTTCGTCTCGAAAGCGCGTTGGTCTTTGCATGTTGCTTCCCCTGGTTTATGTACCAGGGCGAAATTGTATTCGCTGAGCTCTAGCGACCAACGGGCCTGGCGACAATTTAACTTCTTGGTCATTGTGAAATACTCCAAGTTCTTGTGGTCCGCCCAGATTTCGAATTTCCTCTGGCTTCCTTGCAAGTAATGTCGCCATTCGTATAGGGCCCGCATTATGGCTAGCATTTCCTTGTCGTGAATATTGTAGTTGCGTTCAGTGTCGTTAAGGCCTTTTGACATGAACGTGATCAGTACCCATACCCCGTCTTGGCACTGGGTCAAGCATGCACCCGTAGCGTAATCGGAGGAATCGGCTTCCACCCTCCATTCTCCGTCGTCCGTTGGAAAATGTAGGACGGGTTCCAAGGTAACCGCCAATATTAGGTTTTCGAACGCCTTTTGTTCGGGTTCTCCCCACTGCCATTTGTGGTCCTTGCGAGTCAACCAGGTTAATGGTTTAGCATAGTCTCCGAAACCCTTTATGAACCGTCAATAAAAGTTCAAGAACCCGAGGAAGCTCTGAACGTCCTTCACTGTTTTCGGCACAGCCCATTGTCGTACGCCCTCCACCTTGATAGGGTCCATCCGTATTTTGCCATCACCCACAATGACACCCAAGTATTCCACTTCTTGCTTCTCGAATTCACATTTCTCGGGTTTGAGGAATAGATCATGTTCCTTCAGAATTCACAGAACTTCTTTGACCGTTTGGTGATGTTCTTCCAGGTCGCCCGAATAGATGAGGATATCGTCTAAATAGACGATAACCCATCCTTCGGTGATAAGATCCGTGAAAATATTGTTCATCATCGATTGAAATGTCGCAGGGGAGTTGGTGAGACCAAAGAACATCACCAGTGGTTCCCATAAGCCTCGATTGGTTATGAAGGCCGCCTTCTCCTCGTCCCCTTCCTTTATTTGGATATTGTTGTAGCCCCAGCGAACGTCTAGCTTGGTGAACCAAGTAGCCTTCCGAAGCATATGCATGATTTCCGAAATCAGAGGTAAAGGATATTGGTTTTTAATAGTGAGGGAGTTTAATTTCCGGTAGTCTTGCACTGGCCGCAGTTTTCCGTCCTTCTTTTTTACGAAAAAGAAGGGAGATGCCCAAGGCGATTTGGATGGTCGTATCCAGCCAGTTTTAACATGTTCTTTGATGAATGCATCAAGTTCTTCTTGTTCTGGCACGAACAGTGGAATAGTCCTTCCTTTAACGGGTTACACCCTGGGTTTTAATTTGATAGTGTGATCCCATTTGCATCGCTCTGGTAGCTTGTCGAAATCCTTCTTTTCGAACACACTCCGGAATTCCTCCAGACAGTGGGCGGGCACGCTTTCCTCGAGGGTGGTTCTCCCCTTGGCTTCGTGTGCCATGGCCGCCAGTTGGGTGGCCACACTCCCGGTAGCCCGGAGCTGTAAAGGTTCCAAGAGGTCCCTGTCCTCTCCCAGATACATTTTGGTGACGAAAATCCGGTCTCCTTCCTGCAATGGAGCGTTATCCGCCTTCTCCCATTCCTCCCACAATCGCGCTCGCTTGCAAGCTGGGGGGTACCGTGTAAACTGTAGAGTCTGTTTCTGCCAGTCGATCTCCGGGTTATGTTGTTTGAGCCAGTTGAACCCGATGATAACGCACCTATAAAGCCCAGGGAACGCCAATAGTTAATGTGAGGACCGCTGCGTGATCCCCACATTAGTTATTGGTGGAACTGTTGCCCTAGGGCTCACTGCGATAATTATGTATATACCTTTCCATATCTTTCATATTTTTGAAACATAGGGCCAAGTTCCACTGTATTCTGGATAACTTTCAATAACTTTGGCACTTGGCAGTGTCCAGCACATCCTGTTGACCCAAAAAGGAAATAGGTCTGCAAACAAGTCAAAACTACAATTGTAGAGTGTGTCAAAGCTATTCAAAAGGCTATTCTAACTGTATATAAGGTCATCTTATATCATACTTCATTATATACTGATTTCGGCCAGACTTCCAAAAAAGGCAATTGTCTAAAAATAGACCAAACACCAAAGTTGTAGCCCTTTTCAATACAAATCTAACTGTATAAGAATTTTTCTTATTGAATGCTTTGTTGTGTCACAAAATGCAAAATACTTGTGGATATGCCAGCTTTTATTACCATAAAAGGCAGTTGTTCTAAAAATAGACCAAAATCAAAGTTGTAGCCCTTTTCAATACGAATCTAACTGTATAAGAATTTTTCTTATCGGATGCTTCGTTGTGTCACAAAATGCAAAATACTCGCACGAACACGAGTCTTTGCAGCTGTCAAAGTGTATTATAAAGGCTATTATGAGCCAATATCAAGAAAGCTACTGACTCTAGGTTGATCTAATGTAGTGTCTTTACTAACAGCCTTTGATATCAGTAACAAAACTTTACTTTTCTGGCCACAAGTCAGTAGTGTATTGACTTGAGTCAGTAATCTGTTGAATTGAACTCAGTAACCTATTGACTTCAAGTTAGTAATCTATTGACTTCAATTCAACAGCCTATTGACCTCAAGTCAGTAACATATTAACCTCAAGTCAGTAGTTAATCAACTTGAATCTAGTAGCATATTGCCTTGAATTCAGTCGTGTATTGACTTCAATTCAATTCAGTGAACTATTGACTTCAATTCAGAAGTCTATTGACTTCAATTTGGTTGCCTACTGACTTTCAGTAATCCAATGACTTTAACTCAGTAGCCTATTGAACCCAAATCAGTAATCTATTGACTTGATTTCAGCAGTCTATTGACTTGAATTCAGTAGTGTATTGACTTGAGTTCAGTAGCATATTGACTTGAATTCAGTAGCCTATTGACTTCAAGTTAGTAGCCTATTGTAAATCAGTAGCCTATTGACTTTCAGTAATCTATTGACTTCAACTTAGTAGCCTATTAAACTCAAATCAACAATCTATTGACTTAAATTCAGTAGCCTATTGACCTGAATTCAGTAGCCTATTGACTTGAATTCAGCTGCCTATTGACTTGAATTCAGCAGCCTATTGACTTGAATTCAGCAGCCTATTGACCTGAAGTCAATGGCTTATTGACTTGGAGTCAGTAGCCTATTGACTTCAAGTCAGTAAACCTAATGACAGAGTCAGTAATTTATTGACTCCAAGTCAGTAGCTTATTGACCTCAAGTCAGTAGAATATTGACTTCAAGTCAGTAAATCTAATGAACAAGTTAGTACTCTATTGACTCAAGTCAGTACTCTATTGACTCAAGTCAGTAATTAATTGACTTCAAGTCAACAAGTCAGTAATCAATTGACTTCAAGTCAACAAGTCAGTAATCAATTGACTTCAAGTCAACAAATGAGTAACTGTTGGCTCAGGCACTAATCTATTGACCTCAAGTCAGTGACAATCTCAAGAATCAGTATTGGAGTCAATAGACTACTGATATATTCACTTTCAAGTTCAAAAGCACTGGCTTTGAAAATTTATTTTGCATTTTGCAGGCCAACCAGCCATTGGATCAAAAAATGTTGTATATGAATCTTGTAGCCCTTGATGAGCTTTACAAGATGAGGTTAGCCATCAGATGTATTTCGGGTGACCTTCCCTTTTGGGACACTAACGCTTCTCTTCCCAAAATGGAAATTTTGCAAAAACCTCGCTATCTTGCTCAATATTGGACCGTTTTGGATGATCCAACTTCACAGGCCCAATATTCTATATGTCTTATGAATTTTGAAAGCCTTCCTAGGCCTGATATGACACTGTAATGTAGTGATAAATGCCCAACAACCTGGAAAATCAGTTAATATATAATATGTTGTTCAGTATGTGATATCTATGGCTTCCAACCATATCATATTGCTTGGGATACTACTTAGAGCAGTTCTGGCACCCTAGATCAGGTCTTGAGAGCTACAACAGCACTATCTTAACAAGATCAAAAAATCTAATCTTTCTCTGATTACAAGAGATCCCAAGGTCTGATAATGGTTTTGAATGGTGTCCTAGTATATGATAGACTCTAATAAGCCTTCTAGAGCACATCTACTGCAGGGCATTCCCACAGACTCAAGATTTACACTGATCAAATGTGAAATGTGTTTTCATCACATTTCATCTTGCCCAGAGTCCCAGGAGTGTGGCCCAGTGTGTGGAAACAATATTCCAGTCCATTTAAACGATCTGAGAACAAAAACTGAGTCAATACACCACTTTGAAGATGAGTTTCTCTGAGTGACATTTTTGGCTTGTTTCATGAATAGGAGATTAACCAGACCAGTGAGAGTGAAATGGAGGTCAGAAATGAAAAAAGGCAATGAAATAGTACAAGATATAGCTTTGGTTGGAGTGATTTGGTCAAGATTTGGCCAGTTGGTGTTTTCAAGCAGACCCTAGTTTTCAAGCAGGTGGGTTCAACCACACTTTAAAGGCATATAGTATGGCCATACTCAAAATCACCAACTGGCCAAATCTTGGCCAAATCACTCCAACCAAAGCTATATCTTGTACTATTTCATTGCCTTTTTTCATTTCTGACCTCCATTTCACTCTCACTGGTCTGGTTAATCTCCTATTCATGAAACAAGCCAAAAATGTCACTCAGAGAAACTCATCTTCAAAGTGGTGTATTGACTCAGTTTTTGTTCTCAGATCGTTTAAATGGACTGGAATATTGTTTCCACACACTGGGCCACACTCCTGGGACTCTGGGCAAGATGAAATGTGATGAAAACACATTTCACATTTGATCAGTGTAAATCTTGAGTCTGTGGGAATGCCCTGCAGTAGATGTGCTCTAGAAGGCTTATTAGAGTCTATCATATACTAGGACACCATTCAAAACCATTATCAGACCTTGGGATCTCTTGTAATCAGAGAAAGATTAGATTTTTTTGATCTTGTTAAGATAGTGCTGTTGTAGCTCTCAAGACCTGATCTAGGGTGCCAGAACTGCTCTAAGTAGTATCCCAAGCAATATGATATGGTTGGAAGCCATAGATATCACATACTGAACAACATATTATATATTAACTGATTTTCCAGGTTGTTGGGCATTTATCACTACATTACAGTGTCATATCAGGCCTAGGAAGGCTTTCAAAATTCATAAGACATATAGAATATTGGGCCTGTGAAGTTGGATCATCCAAAACGGTCCAATATTGAGCAAGATAGCGAGGTTTTTGCAAAATTTCCATTTTGGGAAGAGAAGCGTTAGTGTCCCAAAAGGGAAGGTCACCCGAAATACATCTGATGGCTAACCTCATCTTGTAAAGCTCATCAAGGGCTACAAGATTCATATACAACATTTTTTGATCCAATGGCTGGTTGGCCTGCAAAATGCAAAATAAATTTTCAAAGCCAGTGCTTTTGAACTTGAAAGTGAATATATCAGTAGTCTATTGACTCCAATACTGATTCTTGAGATTGTCACTGACTTGAGGTCAATAGATTAGTGCCTGAGCCAACAGTTACTCATTTGTTGACTTGAAGTCAATTGATTACTGACTTGTTGACTTGAAGTCAATTGATTACTGACTTGTTGACTTGAAGTCAATTAATTACTGACTTGAGTCAATAGAGTACTGACTTGAGTCAATAGAGTACTAACTTGTTCATTAGATTTACTGACTTGAAGTCAATATTCTACTGACTTGAGGTCAATAAGCTACTGACTTGGAGTCAATAAATTACTGACTCTGTCATTAGGTTTACTGACTTGAAGTCAATAGGCTACTGACTCCAAGTCAATAAGCCATTGACTTCAGGTCAATAGGCTGCTGAATTCAAGTCAATAGGCTGCTGAATTCAAGTCAATAGGCAGCTGAATTCAAGTCAATAGGCTACTGAATTCAGGTCAATAGGCTACTGAATTTAAGTCAATAGATTGTTGATTTGAGTTTAATAGGCTACTAAGTTGAAGTCAATAGATTACTGAAAGTCAATAGGCTACTGATTTACAATAGGCTACTAACTTGAAGTCAATAGGCTACTGAATTCAAGTCAATATGCTACTGAACTCAAGTCAATACACTACTGAATTCAAGTCAATAGACTGCTGAAATCAAGTCAATAGATTACTGATTTGGGTTCAATAGGCTACTGAGTTAAAGTCATTGGATTACTGAAAGTCAGTAGGCAACCAAATTGAAGTCAATAGACTTCTGAATTGAAGTCAATAGTTCACTGAATTGAATTGAAGTCAATACACGACTGAATTCAAGGCAATATGCTATTAGATTCAAGTTGATTAACTACTGACTTGAGGTTAATATGTTACTGACTTGAGGTCAATAGGCTGTTGAATTGAAGTCAATAGATTACTAACTTGAAGTCAATAGGTTACTGAGTTCAATTCAACAGATTACTGACTCAAGTCAATACACTACTGACTTGTGGCCAGAAAAGTAAAGTTTTGTTACTGATATCAAAGGCTGTTAGTAAAGACACTACATTAGATCAACCTAGAGTCAGTAGCTTTCTTGATATTGGCTCATAATAGCCTTTATAATACACTTTGACAGCTGCAAAGACTCGTGTTCGTGCGAGTATTTTGCATTTTGTGACACAACGAAGCATCCGATAAGAAAAATTCTTATACAGTTAGATTCGTATTGAAAAGGGCTACAACTTTGATTTTGGTCTATTTTTAGAACAACTGCCTTTTATGGTAATAAAAGCTGGCATATCCACAAGTATTTTGCATTTTGTGACACAACAAAGCATTCAATAAGAAAAATTCTTATACAGTTAGATTTGTATTGAAAAGGGCTACAACTTTGGTGTTTGGTCTATTTTTAGACAATTGCCTTTTTTGGAAGTCTGGCCGAAATCAGTATATAATGAAGTATGATATAAGATGACCTTATATACAGTTAGAATTAGAGTGTAGCACGAATACCAAATATCAAGAATATTCGTGCCAAGCCATTTGTGAATAGCGAATATTTGTATTCGCGAATGGCTGTGGCTGTGCTATTCGCACGAATGCGAATATCAGTTTTCAGGAAAGTTGATATTCGTGAATATTTGCAACTGTAATACACAGCTAAAATTTCAATCAAGTATAGTAAATTTGGGTCTGTTTAACACATCTCCTCTTTGGAACCATAACACACTTCATTTACACCAACTAGATCTGTAATTCATATGCAAACCAACCACTTTAGAGACATCTTTGCTTTGACAACTGCTTGACAGGTTGACAGCAAGTGTGATGATGGTCAATCAAATGGTTGAACATGCAAGACAAGGGCTTGTATGAGTCTTCAACAATGTTTAAACTCACAAGATAACATAAAAGTGTCCTCAGCAACTCATTGGTGGTTACTAAACCCCCGAATCTCAAATGTATTCACTGAATATTCATATTCACGAATATTCGCGAATATTGCTGACTAAGCAGCGAATATTCGCCATCAATATTCGTACGAATGCGAATATCAGTTTCTAGGTTTTGGTGAATATTCATATTTGCGAATATATACTCGTGCTACACTCTAGTTAGAATAGCCTTTTGAATAGCTTTGACACACTCTACAATTGTAGTTTTGACTTGTTTGCAGACCTATTTCCTTTTTGGGTCAACAGGATGTGCTGGACACTGCCAAGTGCCAAAGTTATTGAAAGTTATCCAGAATACAGTGGGACTTGGCCCTATGTTTCAAAAATATGAAAGATATGGAAAGGTATATACATAATTATCGCAGTGAGCCCTAAGGCAACAGTTCCACCAATAACTAATGTGGGGATCGCGCAGCGGTCCTCACATTAACTATTGGCGTTCCCTGGGCTTTATAGGTGTGATAACGTCGCTTTTCCCTGTGTCGGTGACCACAAATGTGAATATTTCAGCATGGTCCTGTACCCGGAGTCGCATCTGGGTTACATGCGTTATTCGCCCTCCTTTATTGAGGGTCCCATCGGCGTTATACACTGGTACGGCAATTGGTAGAGGCTCCACCTCTAACCCTTGTTCGTCCACAAATCGCTGATTTATAAACCCGTTAGTGGCACCACTGTCCACTAACCCCACGCCCGAAGACTGTTAAGTCCTTCCAAGGTCATGGGTATCATCATGGAATTCTCTGTGGCCCGTATGTACAACGGCAGGTTCTTGAGACTGTCAAGAATATCCAGTACGTCAGGAAGGTAGGCGGTCCAGATCTCTTCTACCATTCCCTCGTCTATTTCCTGCCGCCGGGCAGAGTGAGTCCAATTATGGATGATTTGTTTAGCTTTCCAGTCCTGCGCTCGTATCTGCGCTGCGACTCGATCAACACTTCCGAAGGGGAGTTTGCGTCATCCCACTTTCTCCTCCCTCGGTTTCTGAGGCTTGCGGCCTTTTTTAGAGAGAGGGTTCCCTCACTCTCGGGTTGTACAGTACCGGACAACCAAATGCAACAATTTTTTGGATGATTTATTTGAGTCTCAGGAAGTGACCAATGAGCTTCTAAATGATAGAAATAGTGTATCTACCTCAAAATGTTTTGTATTCCACGAGCCGATTCTGTAGAAATTCAATTTTTAGTTTTGAGGCCCAAAAAATTGGCCAAACACCTAAAAACATCCCAAAAATCACGAAAAAATAGGAATAGACTCCTTTTCACAAGCGCTTTCTGAATCTGTTTGAATCAAGAAATTTCAACAAGCTGTTCTTCCGAAAAACGACTTTCCTTTTTGGGATGGCAGGTGGACCAGACTTCCGAAAATTAGATCACATGGCCGTGCAGCATTGATTCCACATGGATGCCTTGAGGCACAAAGTGTGCCTAACCCTTCTTGACTTCGTTCCCCCACCCCAGACCCATACTATGTCATCCAAACGAGGCCGTGGTTGCCCAAGAAAGCTCAAACGAAACATATCTGGCCTTTGGAACCAGAAACCCCGTTCCCCAACCCCTGACTCAGCACCCTCCCAGCCTTCAGAGCCAGAATACAGACCAAGTGACCTTGTTGATGGAAGTGAAGATGAATTGGAAGAGGAGGAGTATGATTTAGCTGATGAGGATGGAATGAAGTCCAAACCAGGGTCAGACATCGATGTTGATTCAGATGTTGAAGTGGAGGAAGAGGAGGATGCATTTTTGCTGGCTACAGAGTTCCTTGAGGATGAGGTGCTCCTCGAACGATTACTTTCACAGGCAGAAAAACGAGGTGATGATGCTAATGAAGAGGAATGGGTACCACCTCGAGTTCACTATCAGCGACAGCGACACAAACAGGAAAGGAAAAGTGTGTTTCTTGCCTAGATCCCCAAAATATAGCTCAATGTTTCACAGCTCGGGGCAAATATAAAACAGGCCCTGATGTTGAATCAAAATCAGATCGCACTCAAAGACGCTACCGCAAGTCCATTGCTCAGCAAACCAAACTCCAGACTGGATCTGACTTTGTAAAGCTTCCTCCTGTCAAGAAGCCTGTCCCTGCTTCTGCTGCTCCAGACACTTCTACTGTTGAAGTTGCCTATCTATCTGATGGTTCTGGAATGTCTGGAATCGAGGACCAGCTTCCAAATATTCTTGATGAAGATGCACAGTCAGATGCTAGTGCAATGTCTGTTGATGAACAGGCTATTGATTCAGCTGGCTCAGATTCAGACTCTGATTCTCTCCCTGAAAATGCTTTGCCTCTGCCTCTATCCGAGGAGGAACAAATGCATGAATGGGAGTTAGACGCTGAATATGAAACACTGATGTTTGGAGCTGTTCAAGAAATTCGAGACTGGAATACACTCTGTGATCAAATCAAGCAAGACCTCAAGAAAAGAGCCAAAACACTCACACTTGCCCAATTCAACCAGCTGACTATTGTTCGCAACTTTGCCACCCTTCGCCTCAAAGGTCTCAGTTGACTTGTAGCAAGCAGGGAGATTGCATACCAATGGCATGAGGGTGAAGGATTCCATTTTGCTCGCCAAGTCCGTGCTTTAGCCCAGCATTACCAGCGCTTTGAACAACTGCCAGTGGAAAAACGTGGTGGTCTACATGTTTCTACAAGTCTTCTCTGAGATCAAACAGTAAAAACTGCTGCTCGGGACTGGCTCATGGCACAAAAAATAGGCACTGTCCGCCCAACACTTTTCCAACATGCCTTGAATGATGTTATTCTACCTGCACTTGGCATTTATCCAAAGAAACCTCTGTGTGAGAGAACAGCACGTCATTGGCTTATCAAACTTGGATTTCAAAGAACAGTTTTTCAAAAAGGTGTCTATGTTGATGGCCATGAGTGCGAGGATGTGGTCAAGTACCGTAATGAGATTTTCCTTCCAGCTATGGCTGAATATGAAAAACGGATGGTTCAGTATGAACTTCGAGATGGAGTTCTAGTTGCAATTCGACCAACATTGGCCCCAGGAGAGAAGGAAATTATTGCAGAGTATCATGATGAAGCCTCATTTCATGCATTTGAATCTCTGAACTCAGCATGGTGGGTTTGATTCTAGAATTCAATTAAATTTATACTCATCTGAATGGTTAGGCTTGCACCAGGACAGCAGAAACTCCTGAAGAAGAGTCGAGGACGCTTGATCCATGTTTCTGACTTTGTAAATGAAGTCACAGGGTGTCTTGTTGTGCGCAATGCAAATGGAGACATTATCAAGGATGCTCGAGCAGTCATTCATCCAGGCAGCAAAGGTGATCCATGGTGGGATATGCCACAACTCTTGGTTCAAGTGAAGAAAGCCATCAAGATATTTGAAGAGGCACATCCTGACTGTCAAGTCCTATTCATATTTGACAATTCATCTGCACATGCATCACTTGGGCCAGATGCATTGCATGCCTTTGAAATGAACAAGACCAATGGTGGAAAACAGCGCTTCCAAAAAGACACCATTATCCCAGACTCTGAGTCAGTTCCAGCAGTTCACATGCGGGGAAAGCCACAAAGTATGAAAACAAAGGATGGGTTGCAGAAGGGATTGAAACAAGTCCTTGAGGAACAGGGCTTTGATGTCAGTGGGCTCTGTGCAAAGTGCAAGCCTGTCTGTCCTATTGAAAACAAGGACTGCTGCATGGCTCGACTGCTGAGCCACCAAGAGGACTTTGCAAACCAGGTCTCCATGCTTGAGCAAGTTATCACTGAGGCAGGACACCTCTTTCTCTTTCTCCCTAAGTTTCATTGTGAACTCAATCCAATTGAAATGGTATGTGATTTGTTCAGCTCTTATTCAAATACTCACTGCATCTACAGTACTGGGGATGGGCCAAGTATTGCTACCGCTAGATTGAGAAAAACACTTTTGAACAAGCCAAGAAAGCAGCCATTGACTGTCTTGATACATGCCCAACAGATGTTATCAGAAAGTTTGTGAACCGGTCTTGGCGATTTATAGATGCATATCGTAAAGGGTTGACTGGAGAAGCTGCTGCATGGGCAGTGAAGCAGCAGAAGGGGCATCGGAGAGTGTCACAACAGGCAATGATGCAGATCACAGCTGTTGTCAATTAGGTACACACACATATATATTTTTTTTTGTTCTTTCTGATGCCCAAAGGGGTACACACAATTTGATTTGACCCCAAAAAATTGGCCGCAGCTAAAACTTCGAAGGTAGGTTTTTAGGCCCTTTCAAGGTCTGGGAATCTGAATCTAAACTCAGATTTGCTCTAAAAAATGCCGTTTTCCAGCAATTAATTAATTACTAAATTGTTGCGTTTGGTTGTAGTCCCTCCTAGTTTTCCAGAGCTATGCAGGACATTGTAGTTTGTCTGGTCTTAATATTTTACTGGTGGCTTTCCCTCAAGTACGCCTTCATGCCTGTGCCTCCCTCTTGCTCCTGCTGCCACGCCGCATTCTGCCCATGCGCCACCATCACACTGACTGACCCAAATGCAACACGCCTGCACCACCATCCTGCACGCTACAATGCCACCACACGCTACACCGCCTATTGCACCCATGTCAGGTATATTGGCAAAGCAGTGATTGTGATGCGCACAACACACAGCACCGGTGCGTCTCCCTTGCATTTATCTCTAAGTAGCCTATATTCTTCTACTAACTACATGAAAAAAAATTTTCCTATGTCATCCCATGCATACACTTTGAGACACACTCGAATGAGTGCTAAGTTGAGCTTGGACGTGGACCAGCCGGGCCACATCAAGCTCTGGAGCAGGTTGGCACTGCCACAGATCAATTCTGCTAGAGCCCCATACTCTGGTTCCTCAGTAATATAAGAGGGATTACAGGGAAGACATACTGACTTCCCACATGTTTTTGCATACTCCTCTCATGACTCTCACCAACTGACACTGGGGGCAAGGCACTATTCCCGGGGACCGGGAATGTGCCGGGAATTTGGACATTATTTTAAATTCCCGGCCTATTCCCGGACCGATTCCCCAGGCCCGGGAATAGTGAGAATCTTCTATTCAGAGGTCAATCACCATTCCCAGGGCCCAGGAATCAGGCCCGGAATGGACTGGGAATTCAAAATAAACTTACCATTCTCGGCACATTCCTGGTGCCCGGGAATGATGCCTTGCCCCCAGTGTGAACAGCACACTATGAACAGGATTTGGAAAGTGAACAACAGTGTAGGGATGCACACCATCCCATCTACAGTGACAGCCACAAATTTTAGAAGCCCTGACAGGTATGGGCTGTCAAAATTATGGTCGTCTTTAGTGGGTTTTTGACCAGGAGATGAGGTGGGACAGCTAAAAAGACAGCTGCAACCCACAAAAAAAATGGGATGGCAGTTCAGCCTCAAGGATTGAGTGCAGGGTTAAAGAAATATTCTTTGAGGCAAGGTAAGCATCTTTATCCTCCCAGATATACGATTGTCCCTCACCTGAGCAAAAAAATACCATGTTCAGCAGTTGCGGTGATCGGATCCACATCACCTGCACAATTCAAATGGCCAACACAAAATGGCATGCAGAAACTGGGAAAAGTCCATTTGTTAGCTGATACTCATCCATGGAACTTTAAAACTCATTAGCTTTCAGATCAAGCTGAAATGACCAAAACCTGGCAATGTCAATTGGATAAAAGGAATTTTACCCATATATAACTGTCAAAATTCAAGATCTGGCAGGATGGATGGCAAATTTGCCATCCCATACCTGTCCTGTCTAATGTTGCCGCGAACTCCGACTGAGTTGGGCAGAGTCGACTCGAGAGTCAATGACTAAGTCGAGTCGAGTCGTCTGAATGAAGTTGACTCCCGCAGACTCCGGAGTCGAGCGAGTCGACCTGGAGTCGACTTGGTCGACTTAAGTCGGCTCTTTTAAGCTTATATATATCAAGAAATAATGTACATTACAGTTGGGCTGACTCATGCCTCCCTGGAACCAAATTCCTCCAAGTCATCTTGATGCACAAAACCTCCATGAAAACAATACAGTTGTTGGCCTCTGGAAGTGATATGGTACTTATCCAGGTACTTTTTGAGAGCCTGCCAATTTTTTTTATCCATATGATTAATATACATCCTACAAACTTGATTACTTTGAGGAATCTAATTAGGTTCGTGACCAGCCTGCCTACCGCCTAGACTCGGCCCGCCTGGCCAATTTTTAACAACATGAGAACTACCCTCACATTCGGGTTGGGTATGTCTCATAAATAAATTTTGAATGTCCTTCTGTTTTAGACACGTTACCATCCTTTCCCCGACGGCACGACGTGGGTTGACTAGGCAGTCACGCTCGTGACATTTCGTGACATATGTCACGACTCACCTTAAACTTGTTCCCCAGCCCTCGTTCACAAACATTCTGGTTGTCAAAATCATCAAGCATACTCAGGCCACATCTAGAACCATTCCCAGCCCAAATGGAACCCTCCATTTCAGCGCTTCAAAAGGGCTTGAGCCGTTGGCTTAGCTGGCTTGGGAACGGCTTTAAGTTTAGGCTTGCCTTGATCAGCTAGCCAAGCCAAGCCGAGCTGCGGCAACACTAAGCCGGCCAGCATTCTAGCTGGCCGGTCAACGCATGCTTTCCTCGCTCTTCCTGAGCTGCGCACGCTGAGTCACTGTTTGTGTCCAACAAAATGGTTGGACTCATATTCTGTCACTGTATGGAATAATAATTTAAAGCAAACTTAATTATATTGGAAAATCTACACTTCAACAGGATCTGGGAAGTCAGAAGGTCATTCTTAGTATATAAATGCACATTATGTACTGAATATAATTATCCAACGATGCAGGGAATGTGTACGAGCACAAACAACAGCTTCCTACTGTCCCAAGCCTCCTTGGGAGCTCAGTATGATCTTATGGCTTACCCGGATAATCAGGGAGAAAAAACCTTTGATTTCATCGACTAAGTTGACTTGAGTTCGACTTCAAGTCGAGTTGAGTTGATCCAGTTCAACTCGACTCGGCAGTTGAGTCGAGTCGAGTGACTTGGATCGACTCGACTCCCAAACGACTCGACTTTTGAGTCGCGGCAACATTAGTCCTGTCTATTGGCTTCTGCTGAGTGGGAGACAGGACGGGGCCATCACACCTGTAAATAGCTAAGGTCCGCATTCCAGCTACTGCTACACATGGTATGATCTGACATGCCTGAAGCAACCAACGAGCTGCTGACCAACCGGGACTTCTTGCCAGGGGACATTGTCACTGACATGACATTGGAGTTGCCTGGGTCCATGTACATGGAGGCATTGTGTGTGGGGACAATGAGCTGAGAGTACTGGGCACCATAGCCATTGCATCAAAGAATAAATAGGATTTTTCTGGATTTTTTGTGGATTTTGTGAATGAGATCTTTGTTGTCACTTGTCGTAACGGAGCTCGTTGTTGTTGTTAAGATCAGAAAATGCCACAATGTGGCACACATGATGTTTCTCATAAAGTTGGGCCAAATATTTGGCCATGGTTCGTTGCCCTTCCTTTCACTTCTACCACCATCCCCTCAGGAATTCCTGTCTTTGCTATCCCTTGCCTCAACATCTATCTTCTCAAGCTAGCCTCAAGATCTTTCGATCTTTGAGCATGTATGACATCCTCTGACTTGGTGGAAATCAGGCAATCTTCTCCTGTTCGTCTTCCTTTTATTTGACTACCATAACTTGACTGACTTTTCTCTCCTTTTGTCTTTCTTCCTTTCAACACTAAGCTATCCACCTCAACTAGCATTGTGAGGACTATATTGCACACTTGTACTGCATTCCCGAGCCACCCCACATCCAATGGGCCCTACTATGGTGTTATCAATGGCCATTTTCATGTATGCTATGTTGCCTCTTCCATTTATCAAGAGCTGTATATTGATTTTTGGTGCATGCCAGTCATACAGTGTAGGGAACAGGTATATGAGCTGGTGTGCAGGCAGAGGACATATGCTCAACTGCACTGTCTCGGGAACCTCAGTTCATAACAGGAAATGTATGTTACCCTCAGTATGTCTACCCATTCCATATCTTTATCTGATCTGCTTTCTAACTGTGAGTTGTTACTCCAAACAGTTGTAGATATTGGGATATCTCAATATTATGATGTCCTTGGTATATTGTTATTTCTTCTATCTCATTCATTGGTTAATATCAGCGCAGGGTATGCTGTCCATTTATCCACATTTTGTGTGGATGCTTCGCATGGAAATTCAGTGTTGCGAGCAAGAGGTAGGTAGGCTGGTTGTGGCGTGGCTACGGCAGTAGAATGTATATTATCTGTCTTAGTCATGACTGCTGCAATGATAATTTTCTGTTTCACTCATACAGCAATGGTGGTGGCAATTTCTATTTATTTATTTTTGGCAGTATATGGATATACTACAGAAAACTACGGGCAAGCTACAGAGTACTACACGGAGCTCACCCAACTATGTGTTGCTACATAAAATCCGTGGGAACTACAAAGGCATCAGTGGAGGGTACCTTTTGCTACGGCGCTACAGCTGCTACAAGGTGCTACAGCCACTACGTAAGGCTACATAGGTGGCCCAGGTTTTGCTGATGCCACTTCAAGTCATGACCAAGTCACGGCTCGAATATCTGGAGAAGTTCATCATTGAGTACGAGAAAGTCTCAGAAGCAGGTGAATCCTTCCACCTTGCTTTCGTCATGACACTGTTCAAATTAGGAAGTATTGGAGGAACACGGCAAGTCATTGGATTTTCTCAAACAGCACTTCTTTTCCCATGCTGTCCAAAACTTCAAGTTAAAAGGAACAAGCCGGAATATGAATACTCGCCCTGGAGAGGGATTCCAACAAGAAGTCAGCGCCATGTACAAGAAGACCAATGAAAGGAATGCAGAGCACCAGGTACATCTGTGAATAAGCTCACAAACGATGCTGAAGTTTGTGTTTCAGATAGCTGTATTGGATGAAGCAGAAGAAACGATGGCTTGCTTAGACATGCAGGTCAAAGAATGGCGTCACAGTTAAGAGGAAGATAGCGATAAATTGGAGCTCATTCCATCTACGAATCTAAATCCGAAGCTCGATGCGCACTGGAAACTTGGTTCACCCGACTCCCGTGTCTCCCCATATCGTCTGGGGTTGATTGAGCAACGTAATCCACTATTTCGAAATTTCAGCCAGCGCCTTCGAGAATACCTTTCCCTGTATCACCCTTTGCTACCTGTCCACCCGGACGAGGATATTGAAGTACGTGAATCCAGCAAACCTCTTTGAATGCAACTGAACTTGTCCAGATAATGCCGTGCAAAGTCCTATATATTGAATATCAGTCGACCCTTGATTGGAAGAGCGTGAGAGACATCTTGCGTTGCAATTCGAAATTCAACAACTGCCCACAGTACGACTCAATCATCTATTCCACTGAGGACGATCCTATCGCAATGGGCCAGTTAAGCCTAGTATTCCGTTGTTTCCTTCCTCATGGCGCTACACTGGATCTTGCAATGATCAGATCATACCGCCGCACTTCATGGCAGCCGAGGACACGCACAGACTGCCCAGTCCGAGAACAGAATGCCGCCGGGGCCTTCATTGCACTTGAACACCTCGTACGTGGTGTATTGCTGTGTCCAATTTTTGGTGCATCCCGAGAAGCCTTTTATGTCATTGATTGTATCGACGATTCGACGAAGACATGTTTCTATACATAAATGGCATAGACTAATAAAATCTTATACATGTAACCGAAGAGCCGTGGGAAGGCCTTTCAAACCACTGCGTACCTCAGACGGAATTGAAACGGCTTGCAGTGGATTACAAGCCTCTCCGCGAGGACCTTGTAATCCCCTTTAAGGTCGTAAGCCACATCAATCTGCTATAAGCAAAACCAAGGGGGGACAAATCTGCGGTTTTTGAATATAGGGTCTCATTTGGCGCATTTTTATCTGCTGAAAACGAATATCTTTGTTTCAGGGCGATAGGTGAAATCGTCGTCGAGTTTGAGGTCAAAAGATTATTCCTATATCGGGCCTGATAACGGGGACAGCCACTCCCAAACAGGTAACTTTTCACATGACAAGTTCGCACGCCACCATTACGAAAGCAACACGGACAATTCCGCTCCGTTCTGCTTGCTCTCTTTATTCATTCAAGTTGCGGAACATATGTAGGGACCCTTCCTGAGGCCACCTACGAAGAAAAATCGGCGAAATCGATTGATTTCATGCCTATATAAGGAAATTTCCCACGGGGGAGGGAGGGAGGGTCGGCCGACCCTCGAAAAAAAACTTTTGTAGGTGATATCTTTTTTTCTTATCTTTGATCCCCCTTGAGCAAAACAACATTTTTGCGACAGTGTTGAATGGACAATTTCTTATTTACTGTCCTACTACTTACATGGTAAAAATGCTATGGTGTTTATAAGGGAGGGAGGCGGCCGAAGGCCGCCGACCCCCTTGTCGCTATTTTCGGTAACAGTAGCTACTTATTACTCACTGAAATTGGTGGCAAATCCTCAGCATCGAGGCTCCGAGGCCTCAGCCCAGAATACCGTGTCAGCTCATGCTAGTCCTAAGACATGCATATTTGTTCAGGTGCTGTCGAATCTACATCTGACTTCCAAGCATTCGTCTTCCGCGGCGGTACGAACAAAACATAATATAATTTTCTATGTATGCAAATACCACTATCGATCCACCTCCCCAAATACCAGGTCCTGTTTGCGCCCAGTCAGCATCCGCATATATACGCAAAAAAGACCGAGACAAAACGAGAACGCACCATAGTCCCGATAATGGCGACGGCGTCTGCGAGGAAATGCTACGTCGCGTTAGTTGGTCAGTATGCACGCGCAGGGGAAGAGCGAAAGATGGAACGCACATGCCGCATCATAAAGTCCGCGCCTGCGAGGTGCGCAAAGCCGGGTGCGCGGATGGCACAGCGGTACGGGCGGTTGGAGCCGTCGCTGCGGGTCGTCTGTTAGATGTACTACGACGGAAGGAAAGAACGCGACGCGCACCTGACGAGGTACACAGCCATCTCGCCCTTGGGCGCTTCGATCGCGGAGTAGGTTTCGCCCTGGGGGACGGAGTAGCCTTCGCTAAAGATCTGCGTGTGCGTTCGATGTGAGCAGAGAAAGAGAATAAGCGCAAGGGAAAGCACAGACCTTGAAATGATGAATCAAGCTCTCCATGGACTCCTTCATGCTCGCGCGGGGCGGGGGCACGAGCTTGTGGTCGTCGACCTTGATCGCGCCGGGCGTGATCTTGTTGAGGCACTGCGAGATAATGCGCAACGACTCGCGCATCTCCTGCACGCGGCACAAGTACCGGTCGTAGCAGTCCCCATTCTTGCCCACGGGAATATCAAACTCGACGTGGTCGTACATGTCGTACCCCTGCACCTTGCGCAAGTCCCACGCGATGCCGCTGCCGCGCACCATGACGCCGCTGAACCCGTAGCTGCGCGCGTCCTCGGCGGAAACGACGCCCACGCCCACCGTGCGCTGCTTCCAGATCCGATTCGCGCTCACAACTTCTTCGATCTCGTCCACGCGCGAGCCGAACTGCGTCGCCCACATGAAGATATCGTTGAGCAGCCCGTGCGGGAGGTCGAACGCGACGCCGCCGGGGCGGACGTACGCAGAGTGCAGCCGCGCACCCGAGACGCGCTCGTAGAACTCCATGAGCTTTTCGCGCTCCTCGAAGCCCCACAGGAACGGCGTAAGGGCGCCGACGTCCATGGCATGCGTGAGGACGGCCATGAGGTGGTTGAGGATGCGGGTGATCTCGCCGAAGAGTGTGCGGATCCATTTCGCGCGCACGGGGACCTCGATGTTGAGCAGCTTTTCGACGGCAAGCGAGTAGCAGAGCTCGTTGGTCATCATCGAGACGTAGTCGAGGCGGTCAAAGTACGGCAGAGCCTGGATGTACGTTTTGTATTCGATGAGCTTTTCTGTGCCGCGGTGCAGGAGGCCGATGTGAGGGTCTGTGCGCAGGATTTCTTCGCCGTTGAGCTCGAGAATCATGCGGAGCACACCGTGCGCGGCGGGATGTTGGGGACCAAAGTTTACTGTCGTCCATAAGTACCTATAAATTTTCTAGGACTTCCAAACCAACCAGTAAAGTGTCTGAGCTTGTTGTCAGTGCGCGCATGGCCAGTTTCTTTAAGAATGTCCGCTGGTGTCATCCCGCGGTAGTCTTCGACCACGACATGCGAGTCGGGATCGTTCGGGACGTCCCGGTCGTGCCCGACGACGTGGTAGCTGCCCGGCGCAGCGTGCGCTCGTCGTATAGCGCATGAAGAGAGCGCGCGTCCAAGGCTAGGGCGCGTCCCCAGCCGGCGCAGTGAATGCATGAAGTAGAGCTCTAGGTGTTGTTTGGTTCGAAGGACACAAGCAGACACGTGCGGAGTTTAAACTACTTCTCTCTCTTCTCGCCATGGCTCTCAGTTTCATCGGGTGCGCGTCTCTGCTGGTCTTTTTTGCGCGTGCTAACAGCGTACAGAAAACCAATTTCTCTCATTTCTCATTCAGATGTGCGCTACAGAGGAATTCTCGCAGGAATCGACCCTGCAGCGTCCACAATTCAGCTTTCAAATGGTTGGTCTCCATCCATTTTTCTCTGCGCGTGCTAACATGGAGGCAGTATTTTCTATGGGCACCGAATCTCGTCGGTCAGTATACACGTTGTCTGTCCTCGTGCTCCTAATAAGCATTCGCGCAGCCCGGTTGCAGAGTATATCCCTCCAGTCCAAGAACCCTACCAATACATCATCTTCCGCGCGTCCGAGGTAAAGGACCTGTCCGTCGACGAGCCGCCGCCAACCCGCCGCAACGTGCACGACGACCCCGCTGTCTTCCAAGCCTCGGCCCAGGCACCCGCACCCCCAGTTGTCCCCGTCGTCTCCGTCGCCGCGCCCTCGTACGCCCAACAAACCGCCGCGCAGCTCCCCCAGCGCCAGCCCCCGCCGCAGCAAGCCCAGCAACAGCAGCAGGCACAGCAGCAGCAGCAAGCGCGCGGCGCACCGGCCCCGCGTCATCGGCCCAATGGCCCGCCCGCGCAGCAGCACCAACAACAACACCAGAACGCAATCCACACCGCCTCCGCCTCGCTCGAGACCGTCGAACGCGCCCTCGGCGACCTCCGCGTCTCCAACGCTGCCGCTGCCGCAGCAGCAGCCGCAAACCCGCGCCGCCAACGCACCAAGCGCACCGACGGGAGCGCCAACAGCACGACTGGCTCGACGGCAAGTGGCGGCGTCGCCGTTCCTGCGGTGGACTTTGACTTTGCGAGCATGAACGCCAAGTTCGACAAGGCTGCGCTCACGGCGGCGGCGGCACGCAATAGCCCTGGCGGCGGGAGCGACCGCACGAATCCGAGCGACGAGGAGGACGCGGGCGGGGCGGAGAACGGGAAGGCCAAAGCGAAGGAAGAGAGCGTAGCATATAACCCCAAAAAATCGTTCTTCGACTCGTTGTCCGCGGCGCCGGCGTTTGCACCAAGGGGCCAAGGAGGACAGGGCGGGCCACGCGGGGGTGGAGGTGGAGGTGGAGGAAGAGGTCGCGGACGGGGCGGGTTTGGGTATAATCGGCGTGAGGAGGAAAGGGAAAGGAACGTCGCGACGTTTGGCGAGCCCGGGGGTGTTGGTCTATTGGGCCCGGGCGCGTATGTAGGCGGCTGGGGTGGATATGGCGGTGGGGGGCAGGCGCGGAGGAGGAAGACGACGAGGCCCACCGCCGGTTGCGCGTCCACAACAGTAGTGCATGCAGTATTATTGACCTCTGAATTCATACTCACGAGCATCGTGTTAACTGCATCCTTTCCCAAGTTGAGGACGATACACTTGCCCATTGCGTTCGGGCGAGTTCTAGTTCAATCTTGGTTAATTGTTTTGATTTCCCACCACGGGCTACGGTTTTCCTTATTCTGGACCCGCTACTTAGCGGTAGCGGGAATAAATCGGCATGGATGCCGGTCCGGTCCCGCTGATGCTCTATGACGACTCGTTACCCAAATGGGCCTCGAGGCGTTGTGCAGGGCCTGACAGTGTCTGCCAAAAGTGCTATCGCATCTCGGACATGACCCAGGCCTGTCCCACGGTGCATTGCCCCACTGTATCTTGCAATTGTCCATCTCGCCATGTCCGCCGCCGAACTCATCGCCTTCCACCGCGAACTGTCTGAACAAACCTGTTATCTCGGTCGACGCGACATCGTACGCAACGTCGTGTGGAAGAAGATCGAAAATCTGAATCGCGCCTTCGTTGCTTCGCCAAAAGCCGCGGCGGAATACGACGCTGCCTGTGCAGCGTACAATACCGCCTTGGAACATGGGGCGCGCGCTGTAGAATTGGAATCCCCTCGACTCGAAGTGGCAGAGTTGACCCTAGTGGCCAAAATCTCCGAGGATTGTTGGCTCATGCCATGGTTGTGGAAAGAACCTAGGCAATACACGCCGACCTTGGCAGATATGAAATTAAACTGTCGGTTGGTTGCTCCAACGCAGGCGCCGTTCGACCAGGACTTTGCGGTTGCCCTGCAGAATGTGCAGAGACTCATGGACACGGGTGCGACAGTGGGGTATGCGGAACAAGGTATCTTTGATCCCAAAGAAAACCCTTCAAAGAGCAGCATAGGGGTCCGGCATGTCGTATTCGAGGTATGTTCTGTCACACTTATCGTCTACTACATGCCAATGACGGTACGTTGTGACAGCCCAAGAACAGGGAGGAAAGAGACGGTAGGCGCTGTGAGTGCAGCAAATAGACATCCTGATTCATCCTTCAGACAATAATGCGGCCAGACTACGTGAATGGCCAGTCAAGAGCGCCGCCGCGCGTGCTGCCCTCACAGAAATGATCGCGAAAGATTCGCATCGCGTTCACCTCCTCCCGGCCTACGATGTCGATGGCGACTTGATCGCGCCGGCGGACTGCGTTCCACACCTGGCGGGCGCAGTGGTTCGGGCCGACATTTCGCTGACACGTTGGAGCATCGAGTCCGGAAGACGCGATGCGTATGTGGCTGAGATCGAACGCTTCCGTGTTATCATCCCTCCACCTGTCCAGCCACAGGCCGTCCCTAGTACTCCCCGCAAGAGAAAGGCACTTGCTGCGACGGATGATGGCCCAAGTCCTAGCAAGAGAGTACACATTTGAATGAGGTGTGTTCGACGCCCTATTTGGCGTGGGGTTTGGTATTAACAAAAAACCCCAGTTCCACATAGTCTTTCCTGACTTCTCCGACAACTGTACCAATGCATAAATCGCAAGAGTTCCCCTCGAGCAAAGTGTCTGGTGGTGTAGCTTATTGTATTGAATGTTTTTGAATTGAGCAGGGATATATTCCATAGTAGCTAATGCAAGTGTTGCAGAGACAGCGCAAGTGTATTAGTGTTGGGATTTTGGGAGTAACGTGTCAGCCCGTCAAGGCCACGTTGTGGAGGCGATGCGATGAAACGCGTCGCGACGCGTCGAGGCTGTACTTCTCCCTCCTATTGTTTGAGTCATAATTTGGAACTCCGTATTGTTCTTGAACTTGTATTGTTCGTAGTATCCATTGTTCCTTGGGAGTATAAATACTGGGCTGTACTTTACATCCAATATATCGATTTTTCCTCCCATATACTTCTACAATTAGGTAGCTGAGAAGTCGGTGCAGTAAACTACGCAGTAAATATCCAAAATGAATAAGCATCTTCATGGCCCGATTCCCCTTCGAATCCAAAGGATCCAGTCTACTTCTTTTGGCGCGTGCGACGTCGATTTGGGATTGCGATTCTTGATCGGGTCATGCCGGTCCGGTCCCCAGGGACCCCCGCTATGCTCGCTTGTCGTCGGGATTGGAAAAATCGGATATGGGTCAAATTCCGTCAATTTTGTCATCAAAAGGAATTTTTCGACCTTGAGCTCCCCGCACCCATCCTGCTTTATCCGGAAGGCGTTTCTCACCGTAGCTTCGGCCCGGTCCCGGCCGCTCCGAGTCCGACCGTCTCAGCTTCCGCGTTGTTCAACATCTTGTCGACCTAAAGCACGTTTTGCAAGCTCGTGCATGGATATTCGTAACTTGAATCCTTCCGCCTTTGATTTTTGACCACCTACTCAGATTCCCAAGGCAACCTACAGTTGCTTCCAAAACGAGTCTGAGCCGCTCTGTCAAGTTCAAAGGCCGTCTAGGCACCAGAAAACGTTTATGGCCACAATCACAAGCCTTTATCAGCCTTCTGGCGCGTCTTCATAGCCTCAACCGTGGTTTCCTGGACAACATAACGTACAAAAAGTTTTCAGCTGTCCCCCGGAGCCTCTTCCCATATCGTTGGTACAGAATTTTCATCCCAATTCACCCCGCTTGTCCTTACCGAAATGGTACCTCACCTGTGTGACCCACCAACCGCCCCTACTTAGCGGAGGAGACATATATGGTATCCTCCGCTAATTCGGGGCAGTCTGGGTAATTGGCGGTGGGAGGCTTAATTACCTGGTAATTAGGTCTCGCTTAAACCGCCTGGGGCGCTAGCGACGAACGAGCCGCCCGCCCTGCCATCATTTCCCCGTCGCTGCCATCAAACGCAGGCGGCGACGTCGCTTACCGACGCCCCCGACGCTGTCCATCACTCCCATCACAAGTCTCGCCGCCCCCGCCCAACTTGCGCGTTTCGGGCCCAAAAATCGCCGTAAAATCGGCATAAATTCAGGGTATTCTACAGATGCATTCAAGTAGATAGATATAATATATATATATACACATGCTACGGAAGATATTGAAAAAGTACAAGAAATTAATAGTCCACAGCTGCAGATGGGCTGCCGCCGTCGTCAGCGATGCGTAAGACGTTCTCGTAGCTCTCAGTAACCCTGCCGTTCTCGTCCTCGCTCTCTAGCCCGTCGTCGTCGCCTTCTTCATCGGGAAGCAGTATGTTGTCATCAGCTGGAGGCTGCAGCGGCGAAGGTGCACGAGATGGAGGCGGGCCCATCTCTTCATCTCTGGTGACGGCCGTGTGACGTTCCCGACAAACGCTGACGCCAGGGATCAAGCTACCGGTGAAGCCAGGCTCCTTGCTCAGCTTCACCAGACGGGACATGTGAAGGGCGCTGAACCGCGCGCGCTCCATACGCAGCAAGCCGACCTGAACCGCTATCCCCTCCTTCCCCTCGTCACGGAGACGCCCCTCCTCGCACAAAAGAAACGCCTCCTCGTCGCGCATGTACGTGACAAGGCGACGTATCTCAACGTTAAGTCTCTGAATTTCCTCGTCGGCGCGCAACAGCTTATAGTGTTGATCCATCGCTGCACGGCCAGCGGGTTGTGCCCATCGCTCACCGCGGATGTCCTGGCGCCCTTCCCGAAGCAGATCGAAGTCCGATAGAAAGGCATACTCCACGACGGTTTCCCAGTCGAGCGTGGGTTTTGGTGGAGTCATTGTCTCGGCGATTTCATTGTACTTGGTGATGGCAGTCTTCACGGCCTTCGACCGAGCTTGTAGGGCCTTCGCAATATGTTTTCGCAGCTTGTATCCTAGGAGGAAAGGTGAGTCCTTGTCTATATTGAATCTTTGCACGCACCCGTGCCAGACATATTGCATTTTGCGAGCTCAAACATACGCGATATGATCAATCCTTGGAGATGGTCTAGGGCGCGTTGATAGCGGCGCTTGCGTACCATCTCAGATACCGCCGTCCATTTTTCATCCCCAGGCCGCCATCGCGTCGTGATAGCGAGACGTACCTCGAGGTCATGAACGGCTGCTAGGGCCCTCGTTTGGACCTCGAGGGCGTGCCGGCGTTGCGCCTCGATGCGCCGCGTCGCCTTCGCTGCCTCCGCATAGTCGCCATCATTTGCTGTAGAGATGAACGGCACATCGACTCCGAGGATGGCGGTGACCCGTTCCCTAGTAGCCCCGCATCAGCCGCTGCGGTGGTACGAATAAAAAAGAAGGGACGTACTCGGCATCCCGCAAATTCACTAATTTCTGAAAGTACTCCATCTCGAGGGTTTCTTCCTCGGGTTCCTTCGAAAGCGTGCGCAAGTGGGCCTTTTCTGCGGCTCGCCATGACTCGAACTCCTCTCGCGACTGGACACCGAGCTCCCGCATCGAATTGCACAGCGCACTGAATGTCGACTTGATTTCGAGGGCGCGTCGGTACTTGTTGCAGAGCAAAAGTGCTATGGGAAGGATTAAATCCAGTGGCTACGGCTGTTTGAAGGACGGACTTACTCAAACCAGGATAAGTGTCAAAGGCGTCGGTGTGCTGAAGGTAAGTCGCAATGGCCTGCTGTCGATGGAAACGGCTGGCATATCGGGTGGTCGAGGCGAGGGCGTTTGACTTCGAGAAAAAGGATTCGCAACCTTCCAACGGCTCGAGGCCGACTCCCTCGACGTAAGTCATGAGGTTGTCGAGCCCACAGAGACGATTGTGACCGTGCCCATGGAATGCGCCAACTAGCGCTCGGAATTTCTTGTCCCGCGCGAGGTCTTTGAGGGCTGGATGCACCTTGATTATCTTGCCTAATTTGCAGCCGATATCGTACCCAATAGCGACCTCCCCGAGAGCATTGAGGATGTGCTCTGTGACAGATAGAGGATATTTCGATCTAAATAAAAGAATGTACTCAGTCAGCTCTCGAAGATATGGAGATCAAAGAACACGCACAACTCCCCGCTCTTCACCATATCCGCGACCTTGAGCACGAAGTTGTGTCGGCAAAGGGCAAGAAAAAATGCCTGTCTCATCGTACATTCCATATGCGCGTGAAGTGACATCTTCTTTCATGTTCTGCCAACGCTCCGAACACCCGTCCTCCTCCTCTTCACCCTCGACGCCGGCAACAAAACTTTTCATCAAGTCTACCACCCCTCCTTTGCCCACTTATCGACTTCCTCCCGCGACAGGTAATAGTCCCCGGGCGCAATTCGATTGTCGATGCGCTCTTTCGAAGCGCCCGGTACAGATACGCCGTCTTCGTCAACTTCTCTCTCGCGCCGAGCAAAGCGCGAGAGGGAGTTGTTGCCGTCGAAGGTCGCCATGAAAGGGATTTTGAGGGCGGGCTCCCCCTCGAGCTTGTAGAGGCAGCAAGGGCACGCATTTTTAATGCGCCAGTCGGGGGTATCGCGGCCAAGGGCCACTTGGACGCGCTTCTCCACCGTCGCTCGAATCGAGATGTAGACATCGAAGGCGACAGAAAACTGGCTTCCAAGCCAAGGCCGTGGCGCCACGCCGTGAATATCGCAGAGGGCGCGAACAAATGCTTGAATGCCCAGCCGCGGGCAGCGAAGATGTGCGACACGGTATACCTCCAGCGCGCGAATGGTGATGACGACAGTGGGTGTCCACGGTGACACTGGCATCCAGCCCCTTCGAACGCACGCAGACGCGATGTATACATCGCCATCTACGATGCAAAGATCTTCGTGGGATGTTGCTGAAGCTCAAAGTCAGCAATCCATTTCCAAAGAAATGCGGCTGCGTACAGAATACGTCCACAACAAGCATTTTGCGCCTCTCCCTCACCTCGGTGTCTTCCCCGAATTTGTAGGACGCGGCAAGCCCACCTGCATCCGCAACGTCGACACCTAAATCAACGTACGCGTCCGCCATGCGCTCAATTTGCCTCGCGAATGCATCTACTTGAATTTGCGTGCGGTTCCTTCGTGACCTCAGGTCGGGGCGGCGCCGGCGACCGGATGAATTTCTGCATGACATTATTAGCAAAAGAAACAAACTAGAAGTTCTAAATTCGACGCACTGCTGAGTGTCACGTAGTCCTTGCAAAAGCTCAAAATCTGCGTGCTCGACATCCCCTGCTATGTTTTCTCCTGCATGGGAGATAATTGCTGCAGCCCTTCCGTGGAGGATATTGTCTTCCCACCCATCCTCTGCATCATAGAACTCGGGAATGTCTCGCAGACGTTGAGCTTCGCGAAGTTCTTGTCGAGACATATCTGAGTTGTATAAAAATCAGGTAAGCATGGCCTCGGCTTAATTGACTTACTGAGGCGCCGCGCAGCCTCTTTCTGAGCCTCTTCTTCCTTGGCCAGCCGGAGTTTGCTTGCGGTCAGAGTCGTGCGCACGCTGCGAACTCGGCTGCGCAGGTTCTCGGGCTTGGTTGTTTGGACTCTGTTCGACAAGGAACTGGCCACGCCACGATTGTCGAAACGATCTGAACGAACTGCCGGCATTGGAATTGAGGCACCATGAAACTGAGTGTCTTTCCGAGCAGTGAAGCGCGACACAAGTGATGTGACTTAGCTCACATGACCTTTGTCACTTCTCTCAATAAACCACCTACAACCACCCACAAGACGCGGTTGTGCGGTGAGTTTTCAACTATCTACGTGGTTTTTGGCCGAGTTATCCTGCTTGCATGCTTGAATCAACACCTGGTCACAGGCATATCCACACAGCAGGAAATTCGGCCAAAAGCCACCCACTAACAATGTTCTGAGTACTAATGTCTCTTGTTCATTATTCAGGCGACAGTTCAGCATGCTTTGGTATCCCCTAGCGCGTCGGGTGAGCATATTTCGCGTTCAAACATGTTCCAAACCCACTTCTCCCACAGACGCGGAGTGGAAAGGAATTTTCCAGCCTCAGTCTACCAACTCTAGTCACGCCGCTGCAAAGTCAGGATTTCGATTTTGCGCCGCTTGTTCAGTGTGCCGTGGCTGCTGAGAGCGATGACCAGGATGATCACGAAGACGAGGATGACTATGAAGATGAGAATGACGACGGAGATGAAGACGCAGCCCCCGACATTCCACACGAAAATGTTGGGTTCCCGCCCTGCGATCCTTTCAATGACCTCGATGACCTCGACAAGGACGAACGGCCTTGGTCTCTGGATGACCAGTGGAATGACGTGGACGACGCCAATCCCTCGTATCACCGCCTCAAACGCCGCCGCAGTTCGTCCCCATCCTTCGAGCAGGTTGTTGCGAGTGCCAAGCCGCCGCATAAAGCCGCCCATCGCCAGCGCCCGGCAAAGCCACACCGCCTTGCACAGAAGCACGCAGCAGCCACTCTTCGCCGACAGAAGAAGCGTCGCAAACTCAAGCAGCAGCACGGACACGTCCCAGCTGCCTCCGCCGTTAACGAGCATGTGGCGCCCGCCATTCCACTTGCCACCGACCTCGACACCTCCAGCCTACCCTCTACCTTGGGCGCCTATGCCGGGAAAGTGGAAGACGCCGCAGAGAAGCGCGGCAGCACGGTCCGGCGCTCCCTTGCTAATCTCGTGGGTCTGGGATTTCATGTTGTGGAATGGGATGGCATGTACGTGGAGCAAGTTCCCTGTCGTCTTCTCCCCGGTTGACCCGTATCCCAGCACGCCGAGGCCGATCATCGACAAAAGGGGCCGTATTATTGTTGTCCTCGCCGGACAGCCTCAAGACGCTACCTATCGCGAGGCTGCCAAACACGCCTTTGAAGCGATACGCGACGCAGGAATTGGAGCGCGTTTTCCTGCGTCAATGCGAAGGCATCGCCGCGGCTTATTTGCCGCGGTGAATGTTGGCCTGTCGTATGGGAAAGGGCAGAGAACCCCCAGCTGGCTTGACACCAAGGAATACACAACCATCGCGGAACGCCTTCTCGCAAACTCGTACATTGGACGACTGGCTGGGTTTGCTGATGGTGTGTTGTCCTTGCCTCCCATCTGCTACTCTCAGAACTCAATTCGTTGCAGCCGCTTTTGCCCTATGGGCCCCACGTCTTTACCAGCACTATCGCAGCTGCGACGAGGCGCTACAGACCCACCATCCGGGATTCAGACCCACCATCCGGGATTCAGACGGCCGTTCCCACATTCCGTTTTCTTCTGCACCACCTTCAACTTCGGCCGGAATGTCTGGACATTCAAGCATCGCGATGTCTTGAATCTCGCATTTGGTTGGTGCGCAGTTCAAGCACTGGGCCATTTTAATCCGAAGATCGGCGGCCATCTCGTTCTTTGGGACCTGAAGCTTGCCATCGAGTTCCCGGCTGGATCGCTGATCCTCCTCCCTTCTGCAACAATTGCCCACTCCAACGTACCTGTCCAGGACGATGAAGAGCGTGTTTCCTTCACGCAGTTCAGCGCTGGGGGGATTTTTCGATACGTAGACAATGGGTGCCAGACGGTCAGTGAGTTGGCAGAGGCGGACTCTATAGAATACACTCGTCTTATGGAGATGAAGGCTGCACGCTGGGAGGAGGGATTAAATTTATTCAGTACTATGGACGAATTACTTACACCTTCAATCAATTCTTGACCCATACTGCTTGCCTGACTCATGATTCCTGAATGATGCCTCTAGTCTATACGCCCAATTTTGATCGCGAACTGATTAAAGTCGCGAACTGATCGCCTCTTGGTTCATGCCCTGCTACTGCTGGGTTCATGCTCAAATTTTGAGAGCGACTAGTCCCACATATTTGATGAACTTTCAGAGCTTTTCATTTTTTTTCGTCCCACAAATATTTAAATTTAAAATCAAGTACTTTGCCGTTGGGGCTCATTATTTTTTGTAGGAAATTTTCAAGTGTCTTCATTGTCGCTGATTTTCTTCGAAGCAGTACGGAGTCAGAGGCAAGAGATATGAATTAAAAGATTGAAGTATTGATCGCGAACTGATATTAGAGCCCCAATCCCTCCTTAATTTAGAATGTGATCGTGCACTTTCTCTCCTACGACCACAATTTCATTGAGACATCTTTTCACATGCCTCCTGGCCGCCCACGGCTAGATCCAGACACCAAACTACAACATGTCCAAGAGTCTCGCCGACGTTACGAGGAGAAGTACACCATATTTTAAAAAGTTTTGCACGCATCATCGACTTGAAAGTCTTATTCTAGGAACGCTGCTCAAAGGCGCGAGGCGGCACGCTTGAGAATGCAAAAGTGCGCATTCAATAACACCTGCTCTCTTGCTGGAACTCATATATCTGCAGACATCGCGCCGACATTGCGAACTCAGATATAATCACCAGACGGAGGTATTCAATAAAAGCTTCAATTGCAGCTCGTAGGTATCGCTCAAGGTATGTCTCCTGGCAGATAAGCAAACCCTTGAACTGAATACCCAAATACATGGCTTTTAGAAAGCACGAAAAAGAACGTGCTCAGCAGCGTCTTGCTGATGCTTCAAAACGACAGGCCAGGTGGGTTGTGCTATAAATTGTTACTATAATGTAGCTAATTGCTGCCAGGGAAGCTGAAGCGCAGGCTTTGCATGAGAAGCACAAAGCTGCAGCCAAAAGGCCGTTAACTCCAGCCACCAATCCGCACGCCATGATGGACAATACACCGGTCCTGTCCACTTTACCGCCTCACCACCCGTCACATCACCGTTGTCCTCAGCGCGTTGAAGAAGCCCGCAGTGGCTGCGCTTGGATCTGCTCCAACTCCGACCAAGAGTTTGAACACGCCAACGGCGATTCCTTTCTGACTTGCAGCTCATGTGGGGAGCAGGAATGCCATTCGGGGTGCATCTGTGAGTGTCCAAAGAGTAAGGTTTGGAAGGAACACGGCGAGCACTGTTGAGTAATAGAGACTGAATTCGTACAATAACTAGGGATATATATATTTTATTTCCCTCCAATATTTCACTTGCCTTCTGCGCATGTCGCATGACTTAGAATCTCTCTCACAAATAATCACATCTGTGACATTCGACTCGCTTCACGACCTCCACCACGGCAATGCCGTTGGCGCCGCAACCTGGAATTTTCATCTGCTATCCAATCTATCAACCCGACCCCGGACATGGAGAGAGATGGGAGCATCCGGGCCCATTCTACGCAATAATTAGCAAGGATTGGAAACGCGCAGTCACTTCAATGTATGTCTACTTCCCAGTCATTCCTTCCCTCAATCAACTCCATTTCTCTTACTGTGGGGTAGTGAAACACGTGACCGGATGTTGGAGAAATACCCCGACGCCTATACTTGGGAGGCCTCATCCTGGACACTGTTTGATCAGCGCTGGATGTTTGACTGCACAGAATACCACAACCACGAAGACCGGCGCTCAGAATGGTGTCAATCCACTGGTCCCTTGTCTCTGTCCCCGCTGCCGTCGCCGACGCCGTCTACAGCTGCCCCAGCTCCAACTGCGACAACGCTTGATGCAGGCCGCAAGCAAATGAGCAAGGAGGACCTCAGGTATCTCGCAGATTCACGACCGGCACGCGGCCCTATCAGCACCGAGCGACTTAACCAGCAATTTGCCCGTGTGCTAGGCCCTCACGCGGTTTTGCCTCCTGGTTCACAGGGTTTGCAGGAGGAGCAGCATCACCAAGTCCACCCAGCGCAGTCGCTGAAGGCATCTGAGGTACACGCAGCTTTGCGTGCCGGTGCTCAATTGATTGGCACCAAAGACGGGCCCGTACTCACTTGGGGCCATGTTGATCTCAAACGTCCACTTGCGTCCCGCTCGCAACACTCCCGTAGTCCATCTGCAGGTGTGCAATCGAATTCCGGCGCAGTCTTGTATGCCGTGAGCGGACACAATCGCGTCTTTCAGAGCAGGTATGTTTTCATCTAGTGCAATGTAATTTTCTGACTCCTTTCTTATTTCCTAGGGATCGAGCGATGGCGGCCCTTCAGCGTAGCCCCGGGGCCGACCTTGTCTTCACCCGTGATGAGAATGAAGTGTTCAGATTTCTTGCTGAGGATGAAGGTGAAAATCTGCCGTGAACTTCGAGGTCGTCCGTAGTTTAAATAATTGTCTTGGATCGTATGAGTTTGGATGGAAAACTGAACATAAGAACGTAGAGGAGGGAACAATAGAAGACACAAAATCTTACCAGAATACTGAAAAATACATCAGTGAAAACGATTGCGCTCGGGGTTCGATACATCACATGTAAAAAAAAAATACAGTCTCTCAGATTCGAAACCGCTATATAATGGAGCACATTGTTGAAATGGTAAGATGATACTATATCTCGAAGCAGTGCACTGAACCACTGAGCCAACAATATGTTGGAAGGCAACGCAATACAAGATCTACATTGCTTTAATTTCCGACACGACTTCTGACAGCTTCTGTCAGTGTCAATGTCACGAGCGGTTTGTTTATATCGCCACTCCGAGTCTTCTCCCGCTGTACGTGAACGATGCCGGCGCCGAGAAAAGAAGCCGCCCTGTCTGCCCACGCCACGCGTAACCCCACTCAACCCGTCCAACAACCACGAAGGCGCCAAGTGCTGTCTGCTGCCGCCAAGGCCTCACGGGAGTCTGCCAACGCGCGGCGACACGAGCTCGACCTTGCACTACAAGCACGTTTCACAGAAATCTTCGAGCAGCGCGAAGAGGATATTGCCTCACTCGCAAAAGAGTTTGAGAAACCAGAAAAATACATCCGGCAGGTCCTCGAAAACGGTGTTCACTATGGCTCAAAGCGTGCTGTTACCCTAAAAAACGCGATCACCCACGAGCTTTCCAAGCAAGCAAGAGAAAGTAAAACAAAACCATTTGTCCTATCGATCTGAATCCACTAATATGTCTGGTTGCAGACGGTGACGCGAGTAATGCGCAGGACCACAACCTCTCTGGCCAGGAATATCAAGACTACAAGGACTCTCTGTCGGAGGAGAGGAAGCAGGAGCTTCTCGACCAGCTCACGGAATTCAAGAAGTTGAAAGAACATGGCATTCGCGCGACAAATAAAGCAGCCGCTATGGATGCAATGCAGACTGCTTTCCAGGTCGGCAGGGTGGTATGTCTGGTCTCTGTTTGTATATTCAATTGCTAATTAGACGAACTTATGTAGCTTGTGAATCTTCATGCGCGCACAGGGGTCCGTGCTTTTGTGATGTTCACACGTGGGCACCCCGATGACAGTGCTATGCCCTGCTTTTATGACTCTGATGAGTCGCGCAAGTTCTTCCCAGAGTCCCTTGACTTCTCTCCCTTCGATCTTGTCCGAAAATTCGAACTCTGGTCATGTAACCGCGATGATCGTAAGTTTTGTTTGTCGACTCTCTAGAATTGCTTGTTGACCAACACACAGCTAAAAAGCGGGGCAGGGAAGCAGATCTGGCCCGCAAGGAGCTTTCGGAGGTGGTTGAGGATGGTTTTCGTGCGTATTTGTTCTTGCTGTATCTGCGAAAATCCAAGGCTCATCCAAGTTTACAGAGAAGGCAACGGGCGATAAGACATTGAAAATGTCGTGGGTAAGGTACAAGATCGATGTCGTTCACAAACACGGTGTTGAGATGGCAGGGTGGCCCGAAGATGTGGAAAAGCAGTCGCCCTCCAAGATGCCCATAGACGACGTCCGCCGTATCCTATCGAAGATTAAGAGCGGCGCCATCTCCTGGGTTGGGCTTACCAAGCCACAACGTGAAGCTGTCGCAGCAGAAGTCGAGGAGCTTCTGGCTTCGGGAGCTTACAAGCACAAGGAGCGGAGCGACAAGGGGGGTACCGCGTGGCCCACGTAAGAACAAGAATAGGGGCACGGATGCTGGTCGTACGGAGGGCGAGGCTGATGCCTTGTCGACGTCGGAGCATGAAGCTTCGACGGGTCCGCCTCAAACCATGCCTCCCTCCGCTCCTGCTCCTGGCTGCATGCCGCTCCCTGTCTCACCTACCACCCCTGTTGCCGCAGCTGCTGCCGTGCCTCTTGCCACAGCTGACAGTACACCACTCGCCCCCTCGCTCACCACCCCCATTGCCGTACCCACTGCCGCCGGAGCTCTTGCTACAGCCAGTAGCACACCACTCGCCCCCCTCGCTCACCAGCCCTCTCGCCGAACCCATCGCCCCGCCTCTTGCTGCACCTGGTAGCATGCCGCTTGCCGCCTTGCTCGCCACCCATTTTGCTGGACCTGCCGCCGTGTCCCCTACTGCACCTAGTAGCACGCCGCTCACCACCTTGCTCACCGAACCTCTCGCGCCCTGGCTCGATATGCCGCTGACCGCCCCTCTTGCCCACTTCAATGGCGTCTCAGCTCCCACCGATCCATACACGGAGAGAGTTGAATGGCCGCTTGGGTTTGATCCAAGCTTGGAATTCGACTTTGGGGACCTGGATTTGTCCTTGCCCCAGCAGGATTCTGGCCTGAACGACTTTAACAGCGATGGGTGGCGCCTCAACACCTCGAATCGTGAAGACGACTGCCTGGACAGACCCTCGGACCTCAGCAGCGGCACGGCGGCTCGCAGCGCCTCCACCGACCTCCCATTCCCTGCTGCGCTGGCCCCGGCGGGACCAGCTGTTGCTCTCGGACCTACGATGTCCGTTTTCTCCGTGGCCACAAACACGACGGCCACGAAAAGAAAAGCGGACCTCCAGCGAGGCAGGGACAGCACCACGGAAGTCACAGAAGAAAGACCAGAACGATAGAGCTTCTGTGAACACCGTGGCTGCTGCGCGACCCAAACCCAGGCGCCGCACCAGGAATGCGGCTGAGCACGCTGCACAGGCGTGAGTCTGTCGCACGTGCATATGCCCGAACCTATGAATATGCCGCATCTCTCTCAGAATCCCGCCGTATGCATACCCTACATATCAATTACTGCCTCAGAATACGTCATCTGCCATGCTTTAATGTATTTATTCTTGAATGTTATTTAACTTCGCTTTAGACTCGGTACATGGAATATATCCTCAATTTATGGCGATTTTACCGTGAGTTTTGGGCCCGAGATGCGCGAGTTACGCAGCGGGAGCGGGACTTTTGATGAGAGTGATGGAGCGCATCAGTGGCGTCGGTAGGCGCCGTCGCCGCCTGTGATTGATGGGGAACAGGTGTCCCGCTGCTCCCTAGCTCCCTCAGCGCTCTAAGCGAGGCCTAATTGGCTGGTAGTGACAAATCAATTGAGAAGAAATATACGCGCGTGACTGGGGAAAATATGCGCGATTTTCTATTCATCAATGAGTGGTAAGCATGGAGGAATATACCCTGAATTTATGCCGATTTTACGGCGATTTTTGGGCCCGAAACGCGCAAGTTGGGCGGGGGCGGCGAGACTTGTGATGGGAGTGATGGACAGCGTCGGGGGCGTCGGTAAGCGACGTCGCCGCCTGCGTTTGATGGCAGCGACGGGGAAATGATGGCAGGGCGGGCGGCTCGTTCGTCGCTAGCGCCCCAGGCGGTTTAAGCGAGGCCTAATTACCAGGTAATTAAGCCTCCCACCGCCAATTACCCAGACTGCCCCGAATTAGCGGAGGATACCATATATGTCTCCTCCGCTAAGTAGGGGCGGCTGGTGGGTCACACAGGTGTGGTACCTTGAGACTTGGTGCCACGGCAATTAGTACGAAATAATCCCACGGTGCGTTGCCCCGCTTTGTCTCTTCCACCTCGCCATGTCCAACCTCAACCTCATCGACTTCCATCACGAACTGTCTCAACAAGACTTTTACCTCGGTCGACCTGCCATCGCACAAACTCTTGTGTGGAAAAAGGTCGGCTATACAACCTTCATTACTTCGAGCAAAGCAGCGGCGGAATACGACGCTGCCTTGGCGGAGTACAACGCCGCTGTGGAATATGCCGCAAGCGCCGCAGTCAGCAGAGGCATCGGGCCAATGGAAAAGCCTCAAATCGAGGTTGCAGAATTGATTCTGGTCGCCAAAACTTCTCCTTTGGATTGTTGGCTCATGCCGTGGTTGTGGACGGCACCCACCGAGTACACGAAGACGTTGGCGAAAATGAAATTGAGCTGTCGATTGATTGCTCCACCGCAAGCGCCATTTAACCAAGATTTCGCCGTTGTCCTCGAAAACGTGAAAAGTCTCATGGACGCCAGTGCGACGAAGGGGTATAGAAAACAAGGCATATTTAATTCCAAAGGAGGAGGGCATGGGAGTATACAAGTTCAGCATACGGTATTCGAGGTCCGTTGCACTCATAGTCCGCTCCATGCCAGTGACTGACAGTACGATCTTGAAGCTCAAGCAAGAGGGAGAGAAAGACGGTGGGAGTTATGTGGGTGCACCAAAGAGACGTACTGATTCATCCTTCAGATGATAATGCATTCAAGCTAGGTGATTGGCCAGTCAATCCAAATAGTCCCGCCGCGCTTGCAGCCCATAAAGAAATGGTTGCGAAAAATTCGCATCACGTTCACCGCCTCCCTGCATACGATGTCGATGGAAAATTAATCGCACCAGCGGACTGCGCCCAGCTCCTGGCGGGTGCAGTGGTTCGGGCCACCATTTCGATTAAACACTGGAGCATCAGGTCCAAAACCTGCGATACCTATGCCGCTGATATTGAGCGTTTTCGTGTAATCATCCCTGCACCTGTCCATGGGCAAGCTGGCCCTAGCAGTCCACGCAAGAGGAAGGCGCTTCCTGCAATGGATGACGGCCTGAGTCCCAGCAAAAAAGCACATATTTGAATGAGGTACGTTCGATGCCCTATTTGGCGTGGAGAAGGTTTGGTATTAACAAAAAAAACCTAGTTCCATGTGGCCCAGTCTTTATTGTCCGACAACTGTGTAAATGCTAAATCGAAAATGTAATAATGCGCGGTCACGGTCGCGTTACGAGTGACACTCATTACCACCATGGCGCGTCCGACACTACAATTCTCGGGACCGAGCTCAGAGTCTATCGCCTCCGCGTGGACACAAAATATGCAGCACAACCAGTAAATCTCAGCGAAATTGCAGCGCGCTATCCAAAGCAAGCTTCGAAGTAGCGCATATCAACCAGGATCCGTACTATTATGACGCCGGCGGTCTATCGTTCGACGAGTTCATTGGATGTCAGAATAATCCTAAACCTGAGTTCAGTTCCTTCTCTCGCTCAGAGAACACGATTACGCAGCCTCGCGCTTATTCACTGTCACTTTCGCCGTCTCTGTTTCCATCTACGGGCTCGCTCATCGACGCACTGGTGGCTTCTGGTGTCTCACGATACAGAGGGTTCCGTTTCATTGAACGCGTTTCAAGCTGTGTCTATGACTCGTCGGGAACGGTCAAGCCTGTTCCAGGCAGCAAAGAAGATGTCTTCAAGAGCAAGGAGATCTCGCTGCTCGAAAGCGCCGTCTCATGCGCTTTCTCGTGTTCGCTGCTAGTGATTTTAAAGACAAAGGTCATGTTGACACGCCGTTTCTTGATTATCTCAAGACCGTATTTTCGCTATCGACACCATCGCCAACGCGTTGGCGTACTGTCTCCCCGCTGGTTTGTTCAATCGTTCTCGTCTATTTCCTCTTTTTATCGAATGCAGATCCAACCCTCCCCCACATTCCTCGCATGAGGCGGTATCTTCGCTCCGCACGCCGCTGCGGCGCCACCCTCTTCCTCATTGGCACTATGGCAGCCTCTTCATCTCACCGCCATCCTCATGGCTATCCCACGCCACGCCGGTGATCCCTCCACCGCCACATCCTCCGCCTCATCCTCGGCGCTTACACGACCTCATCTCCCGAAGACGAAGACGCTCCTTCCCCTCCCGGCAATGACCACACCGCGTCCGACTGAGTACACCGCCCGTCTTCGGCACAGCCGCCATCGTATTTTCCCCCCGCTTCGCCCGCCGGCGGCTCATCCACCGCTACCGCCACCGGAGTCCTCGCCGGCGAGGGCCCCAAAGGAGAATGTCTATGGTTTCTTTCCTTCCCCTCATATATGCATTTCGTTTGTTTACCATCCCGCAACTAACCCTTACCCACGAGGGCGATACGGTGGCAGGACCAACGCACTTCGCGCCGGCAGCACTGCCGCTGATTCTACTTCTTCCGAACGCTTGGGAGCAGCAGCTGAGCAGGTGTTTTGGGAGGCGGTCAAGCTCTTGCGGCCGAATGCTGCAGACGGGGACGATGGGTTTCTTGGAGTGCAGGGAGGATGATAATTAGATCCATGAAAATGAAACATATCCATGGGTATAGGAAGTTAATATTTACAAGATCAATGGTTCCACAAGCGTCTGCGTCAGTGATTCAGCTTGAACTGCTTTGGCGCGCCGCAGAATGACCGCTGGACCCTTCCCAGTTCCGCCTTTCCCGCCTCTTTCAACTCCCCTTTCCGCCCGTGCCGCCCGTGCCCCCTACGCGATGTAAGTGAGTAACGGGTCGAGAACAGCAAGGAAGGTGATAATTTACCAGAGATTTTGCCAATTTGCCACCGTTCGTCTGGGTCCATCTCAAGTTGAGGGCCGTCGCCAACGCCACCTTCGCCCCCGATATGCCCCCGGGCCACCCTCACCGCCAATTCCTCCGGTGATGTCGCCCAGCATGCCCGCTGCTTGAGTGGAGATTAACACAAGCAAGGAGCAAGCCAGAACAACTATTTACTTTCGATTTCGGCAGAGGAGGACTCTTGCGACGATACTCTCGAGTCCTGGTAGTCCAATGTCAGACACGGAACAACAATGCCAGTATCTGAGCTTACCTCGCGTTCGCGACCTTGAGTTCGGTCGCGAAGAGATTTGGCAACTTCCTGCACAGTGACAAACTATTGAAATCGAATCAAAAAAGCGAGAAGATTCGGAAGAGAATCGTTCGCGTACTGTGGAATTGGCGATCATCCGCGACAGCGCAGTGTTATACTTTTGAAGGATCGAGGCATTATCGACGCGATTATTGAAAAGCCAGTTTGGTTTGCCTCTCGAATTGGCCGCTTCGAGGTCCGTTGTCATTGACGTTAGCGTCCTACTCAAGAGTCAGAAATTTATTCCGCTAAAGATGAAGGGATCGCTGACTGTTGGAGATTCTCGACGAGATCCTGCCCTTTGGCCGGATCATCGTGCGCAATTTGACGCAGGATGGGCGCGAGACGCTCTATTCGGGCTGCCAACTCGGCGAGCGCATGTGCGTTGGACGAAGTTTGCTGATATACACACATTAATTGGCAGCCAGAACGCCCGAACCAGTCCAACTCACTTTAATGCGTGCGGTAACTTCCAGCAAAGGGCCAATAGTGCCACTCAGGACGCCCATTAGTGGGTCACCTTCGGAGATGCTGCTAAGTGCTTGGAGTGCGAAATACAGCGCATTGGCTGCCGTTCGGTTGGTCTGTGTGTTGATAGGGTGGGGTTTCTTCTCAGACATAGTTTGTTCAGGTTCCTCGTCGTACGATGGCAGAACTTGTGAGTCAGTAAGGGATCTCGACAGACGGCGGAACATCTGAGACTGGAAGAAGCATGGTTCAGACAGAACTAGGCGGTCAAGAAAGGACACGAACGCTAGTATCTTCTCAGCTGTAAAGTCGGCTTTTTCGGTGGTGTGGGCTAAGGGTGTTTTAACCACCCATAAGCAAAGCATCGCCTTACATAGGTCCAACGCGGGCGCCTAAGCCAATAGAGCACGGCCATGGCAGATTGTTGATCAAGAAAGAAGTATATGACTTCGGCATGGGCTTTCGTGTGCCATGGCTATCCATAGCAACAGCCCGAGAGGTAAGTGCAAAAAGCGAGGAGGAAGTAAATGTCAAGCGACCAGACGCGCGAAGATCAAGCCGGCCCGCGAACACCCGGAGTACCTCGACTGGTGTTCCGTATTATTTATCGAAACCCTGCCCGCCCTCCATCGCATGAGACAGTGTCTTTGCTCCGCCGGCCGCCACGGCGCTTCCCTCTTCCTCGTTGGCAGATTGCTCAATGTTTCTGCCGACTCTGCCGTCAGTGGCGGTATACATCCTGGCTAGGGGCCTCTAGGGGCATCGAAGCATCTCTTCATCCAAACGTTCTTCGCCTCACGCATTTCCCCGAGCCACTCACCTACTCCTCTCATCGCCATCCCACGCCACACCGGTCATTTCTCTGCAGTCGCCCACAGCCCCATTCTCCGCCTCATCGCCATTTGCCGCTGTATAGCTATCATTGACCACCCTCTTTCCATTGGCGATTATACATCTTCGTCTCCCGAAGACGAAGACGCTCCCTTCCAGCGATGACCACACGCCGTTCGACCATTCATCAACGCCGAGTACCCCACCCCTCTTCGACACAGCCATCCCCCTGATATACATATGCATTTCGTTTCTTTACCGTCCTCCCCACGATGGCGTCCCGCGCGCAGACGGAGATGCCGATACAATTACTACACCTCTGACGACGTATTACCCCCAGCAGCACGGCGCTATGGCATCCGTTGGAGCGGGAGGGAGGCAGGTGGACCATCCCACCTCGCGCCGCGGCCGATTCTGCCTCTCCCGGACGCGGAGAATGCGACAGCCGTGCAGGTGTTTGGGAGGCGGTGAAGATCTTGCGGCCGACGGCTGCAGACGGGGACGATGGCATAGCGAGGAGAGGAGGGACGATTAGATATGTAGAAATGAAAGCATACATACATCTATAGGTACGGGAAATCAATATCTACAAGATCGATGGTTCTACCAGGTGCTGCGTCGGTGATTCGAATTGAACTGCTTCGGCGCGCCGCAGCCAGTTCCACCTTTCCCGCCTCGTTTGACTCCGATTCCGCCAGCGCCACTCTACCCGATCTAAGTAGCGATTCGGAAACAGAAAGGAGGCGGCTATTTACCAGAAACATTGCCAGTTTCCGCTGCTCGTGGGGGTCCATGTCAAGTTGCGAGCCTTCGCCGTCCCTGTCTTCGCTGCCCGCGTCTTCGCCGTCCCCGCCTGCGCCCTCGATGCGCGGGTAGCCGCACATACCACAAGTTTGTCCCGGTGCTTAAACGGAGGGGCAAGAACTAACATACGTACTCTCGATTCCGGGGGTTTCGGCAGCGGAGGGCTCTTGCGACAATAGCTTCGAGTTCTAGTACTCCAATATGGGATGCGGAACAACAATGCCAGCATCTGAGCTTACCACTGGTTTGCAAAGATCGTCAAGACATTTGCCAAGTTCCTGATAATGGAAGCGCATTCGCTCAAGTATTGTGGACACGACAAATTTGCCGATACCGCTTCCGCACCCCTGGCCGCTCGTACCACCAGTTCCTCCTGCGATGTCGGTCAATATAGGCGATGCTTGAACAGGGGAGATTAACACAACAAGCAAGAAGCAAGTAAGAACGAATATTTACTTTCAATTTCGACGGTTTCGGCAGGGAGGACTCTTGCAATAACATCGAGTTCTGGTGCTGCAAGGTCGGAACACTGTCAGCATCTGAGCTTACATCACGTCCGCGAAGAATCTCGTGCACAGTGGCAAACTATTGAAAATCGAATCAGAAAAGGCAAGAACGTTCGGGGAATCGTTTGCGTACCATAGAATCGGTAATCATGCGTGAGCGCATCGTTGTGCTTTTTGGAGGATTGCGGCATTATCGACACTGTTGAAAAACTTGTTTAGCTTGCCTCTTGAATTGGCCGCTTCCAGGTCTGCTGTCATTGACATCAACGCCCTGCTCAAGAATCAGAAATTCAGTCCTGAAGGTAGATGAATCGCTGACCGCTGGAGATTCCGGACCATAGCCTGCCCTTTGTTGTCTGGATCATCCCGCGCCACAATTTCCGTGAGACGCTCTATTCGGGCTGCTAGTTGGGCGAGCGCATGTGCGTTGGACGATGTTTACTGGCACGTATGCGTGTGAATGGCAGTCCCAGGATACTCGGGCCAAGGTTACTTACCTTAATTCGTGCGGTAATGTCTAGTAGACGGTCGATGATACCACTCATGACATTTATGACTGGGACACCATTGGAACGCTCTCCAATGATGTCCCAGTCATGAATGTCCTGAGTGCGAAAGTCAGTGCGTTGATAATGATTGTCGTGCGTGTTGATGATAGGCTTCGACTTTCGTTCTGCTTTCTGGTCCATATCGGATGCCTTGGTACCTACGGCTGGGGTAATGCGAGAGGTGGCCGACTGTGACATGCGGTGAAGAATCTGAGATGCATGCCTCGGCAACAGTTTGCAGGGCGAGAACAAACAAACTGACACTGAGGCTGCTATCCATCCGGCTGAAAAGTCGATTTTTCTCTTGCTGGCGCGGGTCAAGGGTGCATCAACAACTCTTGGGCAAAACAACGCCTTATAATCGGCCCCGGCTGCCAAAATAGAGCATGGTCCTCAAGAAAAGAATACTTTCTTGTTTCAGCGTGGGAGTTCATAGCAGTTCAACGACATCCAGAGCAGCAGCTGAGTGGCAAGAAGTGTAAAGGTATCAAGGTAAGGAAGAATTCCAAAACGTGATCGGCCGCGGCTAAATATCAAAAAGATCAAGCCGGCCGCCCAGAGTACCTCAACCACACGTTAGGTCCATTTCGTCCAGCACACCCATGATGTTGATCAAACTTGCATCGAGCTTGGGCTTGAATGTTTTGAATTGAGCGGGGGTGTATTCAGTAATGACAATGTGGTTAAGTATTGCAGAGATTATACTTTTGTTTCCGCGCCGAACGTCGCGTCCGCGTCCGTCTAAAATGCTGCCTCTCTAGTACATTCCACCCATACCACCCATGCCGCCCATACCACCGCCCATCCCTCCGCCAGCAGGCTTGTCCTCCTCCGGCGCATCGACAATGCACGCCTCGCTCGTCGTCAACAAGCTCGCGACACCGCTCGCATCCACCAGCGCCGTGCGCACAACCTTCAGCGGGTCGACGATCCCCGCCTTGATCATGTCAACGTATTCGCCCTTGCTCGCATCGTATCCCCACTCGAACTTGTCCGCGGCGCCGTACTGCCCTAGCAGCGACCCGACGATCACGCTCGACTCCTCGCCGGCGTTCGTCAGAATGGCGCGTGCAGGCGCGGTGATTGCCCGCCGTACGATCGCGACACCGAGCTCCTGGTCGAAGTTGTGTGTTGGGATGGGCTTCGCGTCGGGGCTTGTCGGGGAAGATGTCGAGCTGGAGGCGCCGGGGGAGGACGTCGCGAGCATAAGGCTGGCTTTGAGCAGTGCGACGCCACCGCCGGGAAGGATACCCTCCTCGACAGCCGCGCGCGTTGCGTTGAGCGCGTCGTCATACCGGTCCTTCTTTTCACCGACCTCGACCTCGCTCGCGCCGCCGACTTTGATCACCGCGACACCACCAGAGAGCTTGGCGAGACGCTCTTGCAGCTTCGTCTTGTCGTACTCGCTCGTCGTGGGGTCGGCGAGGATAGAACGGATCTGCTCGCACCGTGCGGCGATGGCGTCCTTCGAGCCCTCGCCGTTCAGCACGATCGTGTCGTCCTTCGTGATCGTGATGCTGCCCGTCGTCCCGAGCATGGTCACGGTGGCGTGCTCGAGCTTGATGTCGAGCTCGTCGGAGAAGACGGTGCCGCCGGTCAGGATACCCAGGTCGCCGAGGATGGACTTGCGGTTGTCGCCGAAGCCGGGGGCCTTGACGGCGGCGACCTGCAGCTGTCCGCGCAGCTTGTTCAGGATGAGCGCGGCGAGAGCCTCACCATCGACGTCCTCGGCGATGATGACGAGCGGGCGGCGCGCCTGAGCCGCCATCTCGAGCGTGGGCAGAATATCCTGCAGAAGGGAAATCTTCTTCTCGCTCAGCAAAATATACGGCTTCTCGAATTCGACTTTTTGCGCCTTGACGTCGGTGATAAAGTACGGGGAGATGTAGCCGCGGTCGAAGCGCATGCCCTCGGTGATCTCAATCTCGTCTTCGATGGTGCGGCCCTCCTTGACGGTAATGACGCCCTCCTTGCCGACCTTCTCCATGGCCTGCGCAATGAGGTTTCCGACATGAACGTCGCCGTTGGCAGAGATGGTCGCGACCTGAGCGATCTCGGCGGTGGTCGTAATGGTCTTAGTCTGCGAAGAAAGGAACTGCACGACGCGGTCGACAGCTGCCTGGGAACCGCGGCGGAGGTCCATGGGGTTGCAGCCGGCAGCAACGTTCTTCACACCCTCGGAGTAAATGGCGCGTGCGAGAACTGTGGCCGTCGTCGTTCCGTCTCCGGCGACCTCGTTCGTCTTTGAAGCGACATCCTGGACAAGCCTGTGGCCGCGGTTAGACCAAAATTCCAATAACCGCAACAAAACTTACCGAGCGCCGAGGTTCTCGAACTTGTCCTTTAATGTAACGGCTTTCGCGACCGTAACACCGTCTGAAGCAAACAATTAGCGTCTGGCCGCCATTTGCCACGTACACCGACCTTTTGTGATCTTAGGACCGCCGAAGGACTGCTCAATAATTACATTCCGCCCTGCGACGCGTTAGCCACCAATGTTATTCTACATTCTCAATAAACACACCTTTAGGACCGAGGGTGACTTGAACAGCGTTGGCAAGGACGTCGACGCCCTTGAGGATGCTTGCCCGTCCATCGTTGGAGAACTTAATCTCCTTGTGGGCACCGCGGGTCAGCGCGGGCTGGGCTTTAGCAGCTGCACGGCGCATGGACCGCGAGGACGTCGTCGACAGGCGATGCATTTTTTTTAGACGGAGAACGCGAAAAGCGAAGGAGGAATGGGAAGGAGGAGGAGGAGAGAAAGAAAGAGAGCTTGAAAATCTTTGCGCGAATTCTCTGGAAAAGCCACGTGAGCACGCCGATGGTACACAGAGCCAAACGATGTCGCAGCCCCTGAGAATTAGAAACGGCTTGCAAACTCATCGCACCGCGTTCCCACCAACAATCTCTTATTACGACGGCTCGCACCAGTCTTGTATGGGCTCCAACGGTCGCCCGAACTTCCTGCCGGCCTCTGGCTATTATTACGCTGGTTACGCGCCTACTCCTTGGTCTCGTCAAATATCCCGCGTCCCCGCTGGTGGTAACAAGGCCCACCGCGCCTGGTAACTCAAAAACAGTGCTTTATTTCAGTGTGCTTCGCTTGCTCCTCTTTTCCATTTTCTCGCCCATGTATTCTACGCTTCTGGCATCCATACACGGAGAGCATTTCGGCCTCGACGTCCCCATCTCAGCCGCTGCTATCTATTCGCCAACCCCTCGTACTCGCCGACTCCCTCGTCCTCAACAGCATTCGGTCGCCGCTGCTCTGCGGAGGGCGGAAGCGTCGGGGTTAACGTGCCCTCGGCGCTTTCGTTCTCCGCTCCGGTCGCCCAGGTCAGCGAGGCAGACGTGCCTCGCTGTCTTGGGCGACCCGGATCCGGACTAGGAAGCAGACGTGCTCCCTAGCCTGGATCGTCTCGCCCGCCCGAGTTGGAGGAGCAGACGTGCTTCTCCGACTCGGGCGGGCGGGACATGGCGCGCGGGCGATTTGATTTTGTTGGCGAGGCGACGCGAACGATGCGCTGGGGGCCGTGCAAATATGTTCTGGGCCAGCGGGATTCCTAGTATGTTCGATGGCGGCGGGACCAAATTACGAGGCGCGTTCGCCAGGACTCACTGCGCGACATGCCCTCCGCTTCATCTCATCTCTCACGGGCGATATTTATCTTCCACTTGTATCATCTTTTACTCTCACCCACTGTACCATAATCAAGTGCTCCGCGCTCATCGACCTAGATGCTTCATAGATTTCTTGTTTCATCTTCTTTTCTCGATTTACTGTATCCTCTCATTTCCATAGAATTTGCACAACCTATAAAATCTGCTTGCTCCTGCTGCTCAATTATACAAACTGGAATTCGAGGGTGTCGAGCTATGATAATGCCCGCGAGCTTTCGATTTTTTCTGTGTGGTTTTCCAGCAGAAGAATCGAGGAATCCGATGGACTGGTCATTTGGTCCTACGAGATGCGTGATTGACCACCCTCGACCCTGGGGTTGCATGACTGTGTGTATCAGATCGTTCCATGCATGCTGTCATGGTTGCTCTTCAGCAGCTCTCCAGTGTTTATCGTAGCCAGGGTTTTTGAGAGCGTCGCAGTAAAGGAGAAACTCTGGAGATGTTACCGTCTGGACGATTTGAAGTTGTTTCCTAGCAAGAAAAAAGATTCGAGGCGAAAATTGGGCGGAGACAGCTGCGGCGAAAGGGGTGAGAGGCATCGAGCAGTATGGAAAAAATTCAAGCACGCTGGAAAGACGTCAAAAATTTGTAGCACATCCGAAATATCGTCCCGTTTGGGACTTGACTCTTTATTGCTACTACTACCAAGCCTCTAGAATCCTTCGTTCGAACTTCCGATGGCTGCCACTCCATCTGCTATGCGTGCTATCCTTCTCGAGCAGACAGAGCCAACCCGGAGAAGCTCAAAAGCTGATGTCCAACAGTTCATCGAAGAATCAGAGTTGAAGATTGCTTCCCTCGAATCGCAAATCGCCCGCGAGCGCGCTTGCGTAGCTGCGCTCAGACACATTTTTTCGCCCATCCATACCCTCCCCGTAGAATTGCTGACTGAGATTTCGACCATGCGATTCGTGAACAAAGATACGTCTCGGACGCGCTTCGAATATCGCAAGTTTGTTCGCATTGGAGGCACGTCGCCCACAGTACTCCGCGGCTCTGGACCAGGTCTATAGAAATAGACTGCGGACGGGACAGAAGTTGGGACGGGGAGCAGGTTGAGTGAATGGTTTGAAAACATGGCTGCGGTGCTCCGCACCGCTTGCCGTACCCGTCATTTTGTTGCTGGGCCACGGGAGCAGCGATAAGAGTGTACTGGATGAAGTTATGAGCACTAGTCCGCGATGGCGTTCTTTACGCTTGGGCGACTTCGACACCACGCTTGCATTTGTCCAGCAACTGTCTGAAGGCAGGTTCGACAGCCTGGAGGAATTGGACCTGGGACCGGAAATTTTCGCTGGGGCTGTCACCACCACCTTTATATCGTTCTTCGTCCCTCGCCTCCGAAAACTGCGCATAAACTTTTGGGCCAGTGTGCTTCCCATTGATATGCCCTGGACCCAACTCACCGATCTCACCCTCGACGCTTGCCGTCCCAATATTACACTCGATATCGTAACCCAGTGCACGAGTCTTATCCAGGCAACTGTCGGCACTAGTGGGTGGGCTGTGCCTCCCACAACCAGACAAGACATTCTGACCATGGGACTCGGACATCTGCGCGCTTTGAACCTCCGCTTTTATGGAGAGGCCAAACATTTCTTTCCGATTTTGGACCGTCTGGCAGCTCCAGAGCTGGAAGAGCTAGGTCTGGATTTCGAGCTTATGGTAGCCGGCATGTCATGGGCACAGACACGCTTCACAGCGTTCCAGCTCCGGGCACCAAACCTCACTCAGCTCATATTGAAGTACTCATACCTCACATCAGACGACCTGAGGACTGCCATTCACCAAGCCCCGTCTCTCACCCACCTGCAAATAAGGAATTGCTGGCATTGTATTGATCATGACCTCCTCGACGCTCTGCACTACAAAGCCGGTGTGAGCCCCTTGGTTCCCCACCTGCACGATTTGCTGCTCGAAGACATTGGCAACAACTTTACGGAGGATACTCTGGCTGGAATGATCCTCTCGCGATGGTGGACAGATCCCGAACTCGCATCACTACCGGCGGTTTCTCGCTGGACGTGCGTGCAACTGTACATGTATAGTACCACTAATACCTTTCATGAACATTTCATAGATATGGTGAAGGATCTCCCTTCCGATGTCCTAACATACGAGCAGTACTAGCTTTTTTCGCTTATACCTGAGCACTTATTCCGAGTTACTCAAGATTTGTTCCGTTGACACCAACTTTTTGGGTTCTTCTGACTTGAATATATAATCTGGCAAGAGCAGCTCAGAGACTAAAGAGACTGAGAATGAAAGCAACGGCGCCGTCTGCGGCGCCTCGTTTCTCACTGGCCTTGAGAGCTCGAGACTGACAGAACTGAGTTTCTGAATGCGCGAAAGTTATTCAAATTCCGTCCCGCTTATCGGGTCTTCGACTGTAAACTGCTGTATTAAGCATGGATAGACATGGGATACGTAGTAAGCAAGACGAGTATCCAGGGAGACATTACGGATGAATAGATAAACGAACGAGGTTCTAATCGATGGATGGTTGAATACCGCCCGTCCGAGCTCCTCCTCGCGGTGCGCCGCGTCCACCACGTCCACCATGATCTCCACCGCGCCCGCCGCGGTCACTAAAGCCGCCACCGCCGCGTCCGCCATGGTCCCCACCCTGTCCTCCCCCGCCAAAGCTCGCCCGTCCGCCTCCGCCGCCGTTTGCATCCCTCACGCCTGAATGTCCTCAAACTCGACGCACCCAAGCCCTTCGGCCGCCCCGTGTCGCAGTCCGTCGGGAGTCGCGCGCTCTTCACCCTGGCGCCGCACCCGCTGAAGAAGCTCCACGCCGCGTCTTCGGTGAGAGTGAAGCTGAGGTTGCTCACAAACAGCGTCGTACTCGGCTCGCTCGCCGTGTCGCCGAACGCCTTGTCGCCGTTCTCGCGCGCCTCGCTCCTGTCCTCGGGCCGCCCGTAGTCGATGTTCACCGCGCGTCCATCGATTTCTGTGCCGTTCATCTTCAGCGCGGCCTCGACGGCGGCGGCGGCGGCGAAGTGGACGTGTCCACACCCGCGCAACTGGCCGGTGTTGCGGTCGATGGCGACTGTCGTGGAGACGACCTCGCCGCATGAGGCGAAATCGTGCGCGACTCTGTCATTGTCGACGTTCCAGAAGAGCTTGTCTACGAAGATCGATTTGATCTCTTCGTTGCCGCCCTCGCCGTCACCAGCGGGTGCGGCGTTGGTGAGCTTGACCTTTTTAGCAGGGCGACGTCCCTGTTGGGGGCTTTTCTTTTACCTAGAAGTCAAATATTAGCATTGATTTGAGGACCTTGGCGGAAGAAAAAGCGAACCTTGGACGGCTGGTGCAGGTGTTCTCGAGCCGAAGAATGCGACGGACTTGTTATTTCATCCAATGAAATGAAATATCTGCCCTGTTGTTTAGGACGTGACCTTTCGCCACTGCCACCAACAAAGTCCAGCCTCTCCGAGAGCAACGAGCTCGACATGGTATCGCTGAGAGTGATCCCCTCAGCAGACGCCCGCAGCAATCCATCTTCATGACCCGAATTGTCGACGAAAAGCGCGGCAGGGCGAGTAAGCGTCTGTATGACGCAGGTGGAGGAAGAGACGTCGCCACGACGGGATGCGACTGCTAGCTAGGCGAATTGGCTGCGGGTGGGGGAGTTCGAGCAGGAAAAGAGAGGGATGAAGGAGCCTGATGGGAGGGGATGGGTGAGGCGGCGGCTATGGAGAGCTTGGTGTCTGCGCTGGTGGACATTGGTTGCCGAATCTTGTGGCGAAATTGAACAGCTCAGGCACGACGCTGCGTTACCGTAGCGAGTCGGGGAAGAGCCGCACGAAAGTGCCGCTACGTCTGTCGATTGAATACAAACGCGGAATTCGCAAGGATGATGGTCGAGCAGAGCGGTGGCCAACGGCGCGTCAAGGCTCTCCCAGAAGCACCGTGTGCAGCTCCGCTCTGTGGAGGCGTAACGCGAATGGTACGAACTGGATGTTGAGGCTGTCGAGCTCGACATAATGACCCTCATGAGCCCTGGATTTTTCTGTCGTTCTTGAGACGAAGAATCCGAGTTACATGAGCGGTGTGAAAATTTTCTGAGGACGTTCAAGCAGAGGGAGCGAACCGAGAAAAGTTTAAAAAGCAGAAGTCGAACGGTTCATCGAAGAGCCGTAACCAAAAATTGCCGCAAGCTATGTAGCTTTTCAAACCTGCTTGGTGCAATCGTACGGGCACGAGCGAACGAATCTAATCCAGGGTAAACCAGTAGAGGTGTCGACTGTCCTAAACAAGCAGCGAGGGGGAGGGGCCTAGCCTTCGATTGCGTCCTGCTTAGAAACAGGGTTCACGCTGCAGAGACCGCAGCAGCTGTCGAGGGCTTCCTGATTGGTCGTTCGTCGCGTCCAGACGCCAGACGCGCCATTCGGTTGGAGATAGAAACCTAAATGGGCGAAACACGTCAAAGCGTGAACCGTATACATACAGCCAAACACCGCCCAAAGGATGCCAACTCACACCAGGAGAGAGCCCTTGCTGGTTCTCGGTGAACCCCAGGCTTGTTCCATACCCCATCGCGCGGCGTTGGGCGAGTCAAGAACGGAAAGCTGATGGGCCGGTTGTGTAAATTATCCTCAAATTAGTCTGCAAAAGTTCAAAACCCAAATATTAATGGTACTTCTCGAACTTGGTCCGCCAATTCAGCTCGTCCCCTGGCTACTTATAATTATTCCGTGACTCTAGCTTGACATGGACTAGAGTTGGAAGATACCATGTTTGGCTGTCTCTTGCAAAACAAACGACGCGTCTTGACCAGCCGCCGCGATGACCGAACCTGCCACCGTCCGGGATGCTGCCAACCCGTTTGCTCCCTTGTCAGACCCAGAGAACCCTCCAGACGTAATTCTCCGCTCCTCAGATCTGGTGGACTTTCATGCGCACAAAGCTTTTCTCGCGTTTGGATCTCCGGTTTTCAGAAACATGTTCACCTTTCCTACACCTGTATCTGAGGGAGGGGACGTGGTGAAAGACGGGAAACCGATCATTCCGCTTACCGAATCCAGCAAGACCGTCGAGAAGCTCCTCATTTTGTGTTATCCACGCTTCAGCAATGACGGCTTTCGCGATCTCGACGGCATCGACGGCGCATACGAGGCAGTGCATAAATACCAAATTCCAAGTGGCCAGAAACAGCTCGAGCACGTTTTGCAAGAACCCAGGTTCTCGGAGAAGCAACCGCTCCGCGTCTTCGCTATCGCATGCCATCGAGGAATGGAGGATATTGCAAAGGCTGCGGCGATGGAAAATTTGAAGAAGCCGCGCTATGTCCCCATATCGGTTCCAGAGTTCGACTTCATCTCTGCGCGCCGGTTGCGCCAGCTGGACGACTTTCACTACCGCTGTGGGGAGAAAATTGCGAGGTTGGTCAAAAACCTCAAGGACGCGGAAAACCAAGACCACGTGTACAGGTCGTATGGAGACGACAATAGATCCATCGAGGTATGGTGGAAGGACGAGGGCCACAGTGATGATTGCGGTGCCCAGTTCTCCGAGGATTCGGACGTACTCTATCCTGCGCAGTGGTTCACAGACCACATATTGAGAGTGGCATCTACTGTATCTCTCTGTCCCGACGCCACATCTGCCGCGAAGAAGGTGGCTGAAATTTTTGGGCCGACGAAGGAGGCCATATCCAAATGCCCGATGTGTCTGCGTTCAGCACAGTCAGATCTCGCAAACTTGGTGTGGAGTGTGGAGGAAGCTGCAAAAGCGGCCTACGAAACAGTAAGGTTCCATTACACCACGTATCCAACTCTAACTTTTCTTTCTCGTAGATACTGGCCGAGTATTCTTTCACTGCGTAGCCGTTCGGCGAACCCGAAGCCGTTAACTTAGATAGATATAGTTCCGAACCTCAACAACTCCCAAACAATTCCCGTATATTTCAAGTATATTTTGGCACGTACAATCTAATCAACACCTCCAAAATGCGAATTCTTCGTTCCTGCTGCTTGCGCCACCCAATGAAGCACTGCGGTAATTAATTCCTCAATACCACTTCGTCTGCGTGGTTCCGCTGGTTTCTGGTCGTCAAGCCTTCAAGGTCGTTTCATCGTCCTCATCATTCATGTGTTAGTTACAACCCGAACCTCTGCACGTGCTTGACCGTAAATGCAATTTGCAAATTGAAACAAGACGCATCTCGACGAGCCATGGTGTTGGAGCCTACCGCCGCTCAGGATGCCAGCCACCCGTTTGGTCCCTTGTCGGACCCAGAGAATCCTCCCGACGTGATTCTTCGCTCCTCGGATGTGGTCGACTTCCATGCACACAAAGCTCTCCTCGCCTTTGGGTCGGTGATGTTCAGAAATATGTTCACTTTCCCTGCACCGCCGGTACCACAGGAAGGGGACATAATGAAAGACGGGAAACCTGTCGTCCCCCTCACCGAATCCGGCAAGACGCTCGAGAAGTTACTTATCTTGTGTTACCCGCGCTACAGCAGCTACGGGTTCCACGATCTCGATGGTATCGACGGTGCATACGAGGCGGCGCAAAAATACCAAATTTCGGGAGGACAGAAACAGATTGAGCATGTATTGGAGGGCTTTGTCGAAAAGGAGCCGCACCGTGTGTTTGCCATCGCATGCCATCGAGGATTGGAGAAGCTTGCCAAAGCTGTGGCGATCGAAACTCTCAAAAATCCGCGCTACCTCCCCAATATATCAGTTCCGGAGTTCAAGCTCATCTCAGCCCACCGACTGCGACAACTAGAGGACTTTCATTTCCGTTGTTCGGAGAGTATGTCCAAGTTGGTCGGGCGTCTCGGTTACTACATCGATCACAGAGAGTACGATTATTGGCAAGGACAGCCCAAGGAACATCCGGAGACACAGTACACCGAAGTCTGGTGGAGTAGGGAGGGCCACAGTGCCGATTGCGGTGTACAGGTCGAAGGCAACTCATATTTCGTCGAAATCGGCCCTGCAAAATGGTTTGCAGATCACATATCGGCAGTGGAATCTGCTATACCTCTTTCTCCCGATGCCACATCTGTCTCGAAGAAACTGGCCGAAATTTCCGGGCCAACTGTGGCAGCCATGTCCAAATGCTCAAAGTGTCCGACTTCGGCGCCATTAGAGCTCTCAAACCTGGCGACGGGAGTGGAGTCAGAGGCAAAAGAGGCCTACCGAGGAGTAAGATTGTATCAGCGTCTCGTTCTGGAGTTCTTCCTCAATGTTTTCAGATACTTGCTGAATTCTCCTTCACCGCTGAGTAGCCGCATCCCGAACTTTTGGCCTTCCTTGTTCGTCTTTTGGTCATGGATCTGCAACAGTGGAGCTGTTCAATTTTTGCTGCACATTCTGAACCCGCAACTCCCGTATATCGTACGTATCTAATCGTAGGTTTGGCTTGTTGGCAATGAACGGCCGCTTTCCTGGATAATCCATTCATCCATCAATCCGTCGTACAATCTCGAACTCACGGTCGACGAAGGTGTGGTAGTAATCAGCCAGTAGAATCCCCGGGGCGTCTTAAAAAATCATGTCTTTCTCAAGGACCATTCACCTCTGACCCGTTATTCAGCCGTCAAGTTGTGGTTCTCATTTCTTCTATTACAAATGCGATTGACGCATTCCTGTTGGAAAGAACCCAGACTGGATCCATGGAGTGAGCATGCGAGTGTCAATGGATGCAGCGGCGAGGCGCACATTTATTCGCACCTCCAGCTGGCTAGAGCTTCGTGACTCGAGGAAACAGAGCAGGATCGACGTTCGAACCGCGGCCTACATCCGCTGCTTCGATTACTAATACTAAATCTTGAAGCTTCGCTCATACCTTGTCTTCTCGCCAATTCAGTCTCTTTCATCTCTCGCTCCCTCTTCCTGATGGCTCTCAAATTTGTGCGAGACAGCCGTGCACCTAATCTCACCGTTACCACCGTCTGGGATCGTTGGAAGCCAGCTTGCGATGCCTGTGGCCGCCTCGAATCTTCGCTCAAAAAGAAATCGAAACTTTTGACTTGCTCGGGCTGTCTGTTGGCTAAGTACTGCAGTGTCTGTGTTCATTCCTTATGCTCAACGTTTCATACTGATGATCTGCAGAAAGAGTGCCAGAAGCGAGACTGGAACAACGAGCATAAAAACCGCTGTCACCTGTTTGAGGCAGATCGAAAATTATCTACGGTCTTCGCGAAGTCCTTGGGGACCGGGTACATCGATATCTTGCTCCCATTCTGGTGTTGACGTCGAATTTCCAGGACAGTCAACGACCCCACTCTCAGCCTAGAAGAAAAAATGATCAATTGGTATTAAGGAACAGCCGTTGACTAGCTTCATTTTTACCTCCCTGCGCCTAGGAACCTTCTCAACGTCTATAATCACCTGGTCATTGCATGCGCGGCATTGAACCACGACGAAACCCTCGCCAAGTCGCAGACTGTGGACGTGGGGATATTTTTGAAGCTCGTCGGGGAACGCACCAATTCCAAATACGACCATCGAACTTTCATAATCGACAAGGTGGGCTTGTTTCCGCGGTGCGATACGGCGAAGTTCGCAGAAGAGATCGACTGGTACAAGGGAAACACGTCCCAGCACACTCCCACCAGCGACCATATAAAAATCATAGTGGGGTTTTGTCGGCTTCCAGAGGTAGGACTTTCTCAAGTCCAGTTGTGGTGTCCATCCGTTTCGACCATCAAAGCCGACTTTCTGCCTCCAAACTTTGACCTCCATCGCTACATCACACACGTCAACCGCGGTATCACCCACTTCCACGCGTCGTTCTGGCCCCTCCCACGAAACGTATTGATGAACATGACCGAGGTTGAGGAGGACGAAGTCGAGAAAGGCGCGTCATCGGCGTTGTCCGACTACGCATCAAGGCATCACGAGGTCCTTTTTGGACGCCAGGGACAAGGCGTGGCTAGTCTTCTGCAATCGGATGGGGCGAAAGTTCCTTCATTCAAGCGCAACCAGAGTGCCAAGAGTGGCTACTTTCGCTCCTGCGCGCCTGGCGAAACAGATGCCAATGATTCCGAAGACTTCAAGAAGCTCGTAGTTGATCCCAGTAGGATGGTACGAATGTTGTCTAGAGTTATAGAACGTGCCACGACTCCTAAGGGTGAGTTCTCCATTCCTGCATGTCCGCAATTTTGACGGATGCGTGAATTAGATGAAGCGTTGGAGAAGAAACGTGCACGGCTCTTGATTGAAGGCTGTTCGGCGAATTGAGTCGTTGGAGACAGAATGGGATCGCTACGTGGTGTGTCGCTCCGTCCGGAAGATGAACAGATGTAGAACACGCGTTCCTTTGTGGAGCTTCCGCTGTTGGTGTCTGGAGCGCTGTTTCAGGTGTAGCAGCAAGTCGCTATTTCAGTTTCAGTGAGTCGTCACCCTGCGAGAATTCAACGACGCTGACTTGCACAAATGGGCTGAAGATACTGCCGTGTTTTGGGCGGTGGAAGTTATGTAGCCCAATAGTACCGCCGCCTAAATGTTATCTTTTTTTGGCTGCATTCTTTCGTCGCTTTCTGGGATTTCACTCCAGACACAAAAGGAAGCAGGAGGGATTCAACGGTGTGCATTCATGAAATAGACCGAGTACAGCGGCATTTGGTAGTTACAGCTGGTCATCCTCGTCGACAATTTTGTGAGTGCGTCCCCATTGTGCTTCTGCTAGACCCATCAGACATTTGACGCTTCAGAGAAAGTGTGCAGACCTTCAAATTTCTTCGCGCGCGAGGTAAAGAAGGATTCTGTGAGTATTGATCCAGAATGCGAGGGATGCCCTGGGCTCTGAGTAAAGCGTCCCAGAGCCGGCGTCCTTGAAGGCGGCGGCTGCGATTGAATCAAGAGAGAAATCAGTCAAGGTCGTATCGGAATGAAATTCCAGGCACGGGAGATGTTCCGAGGGCGAACAGCAAATGTTGTGAGTGCAGAAAGTGAAATGAAGCCGGCGCGGTGGGCGTACGAGTTGTGTGAAACAGGACGAATAAGACGCGCCATGAATCAAGTGGATCCAGGAAGTGAAGGTATATGCCTTGAAGTAAGGCCGCTGCGGCGCGGAACAGCCTAAAATGTGGCCTCGACGCGCCCAAGGATTGCCAGCATGGTGCGGACGCAGAGCCTGAGGGCGCGAGATCGAGGCGCCACCGCTGCGGAGAACAGTTCGTGGAGCCTGAAAATTGAGATAACGAACAAGAGGTGCCGCTTTGACTGTCGTCCATGGAGTAAAATAGCTCCGAGCGAAACAGCAGCTCGTCAAGCCTGACGAATCCCCTATCATCGAAGACTTGGCATAAGCTGGGTGTTGACTCTGCCGTTGCCACTTGTGCAGCTATCTGGGTGCATGGTATTCCACAAGGTAAGAATTATTTGGTTCCTCTCAGACGGAAGTCGCCGCTCTGTTGTTTGGGAAGAGCAATGAGGAGCTTCTGTCTCGTAGGCGGCATGGAGAATAAGCCAAGAGTGTACCAACGAACCACGACGTCCCTAGATAACGGACCCATAAATCAACCTGAGACATTGCCCAGGCCAAACTTCGTCGCCTCAAAAGCACAAGAACGTCGCACGCGTGGGTGTTTTGGCAGCGCGAGGACATGAGGATATCATCGAAGTGACGAGTTGTCAGTCTGGTATAATGCCAGGAGCCATCCAGGTGGTCGTGGACACAAGAGACGCGAAAACAGAGTTGTGGCCCGCGACCCATGCGCAGCCGTCGATTCGCCAGTCTTCATTGATGCGGAAGGACACGACAACAATCCGGCATCATTGGCAGCTTATCCGGAATTGCGGGTGGGTGAAGCTGGGTGAAGTCGACCACTGAATGTTCAAGACCCATCTCGTCTGCGTAAGTACTAAGTAGATCGAATGACCTTGAAAGCCAGTTATAAGGTAGCGGCCATACAAACGCGGTTGCCCCACGTGCCGTGACGGTCACATTGCCTTTTTAGGTCGGAGTGCCTTTCGACCGGCCTTTCTGCAACTCGGTGGGGTCTTATGAGGATTCTGGCTGAACAGAGTTGTGTATATGCATGAGGAGAGTAGGGGGATGAGAGATGTATTGGGGGCATTGCCTCAAAAAATTTCCAAGGTCCACCAGCCAAAAAGACTTTGCAATGCATGCTCACACGTTGTGCATTCATAGTCTGATGTCTTATTTTGGGAACTAGTCGCTCAATTTTGAGAATTTGACAGGATTTCGACCTTGACAGGCATTGGCGGACTGATCCCCACAGAACTGTTGAGCCAGATTTTTTATTGCGCCTCTTCTGGATTAAATAATGTATTTTCTCTGTCTTTCCTTCCCAATATGGTCATGTCACATGTGATCACGTGGGGCAACCGCGTTTGTATGGCCGCTACCTTAGCTGGGTTCGTTCAACCGGACCATTCAAGGTGATCCGGCTACGGTCGAACAACAAACGTGGAGTGACCACGCAATGGCATATCAGCGTCGTTTCGCGTCAGCGATGTTTGGTTGTACCTTGCAAAACCAAATAACGCGTCTTTCATCAGCTTCAACTACTTATCGTCATGTCCGAGTCTGCCACTGTCCGCGACGCCAGCGACCCGTTTGCTCCCTTGTCAGACGGAGACCACCCTCCTGACGTGATCCTCCGTTCCTCAGACCAGGTCGACTTTCACGTCCATAAAGCTCTTCTGGCGTTTTGCTCCCTGGTGTTTAGAAATATGTTCTCCTTCCCTGCACCCGTATCAGAGGAAGGGGACGCAGTTAAAGACGGAAAACCCGTCGTCCCGCTTACAGAGCCCAGCAAGACCCTCGAGAAGCTACTCATTTTATGCTATCCGCGCTTGAGCGGCGATGGGTTCCGCGACCTCGATGGCATGTACGGTGCATACGAGGCGGCGGACAAATACCAAATTTCTGGCGGACAGAAACAGCTCGAGAAGATGCTGGTGAAGCCCAGGTTTCTCGAAAATCACCCGCACCGCGTGTTTGCTATCGCATGCCACTACAGATTGGAGAACATTGCCAAAGCTGCGGCGATGGCAACTCTCAAGCTGCCGCGCTATGTTCCTCACCTATCGGTTCCGGAGTTCAACTTCATCTCAGGGCAGCAACTACGACAGCTGGAAGACTTTCATTTTCAGTGTTCCCAGGCGCTTGTCCAAGTAGTTGCATCCTTTGCCTGCGCAGACTGGGATGATTACTGGTGTCCTGACGAAGACGGCGATGACGACGCGATGGGAAATAAAAGATACACCGAGGTGTGGTGGAGTAGGGAAAGGCACAGCGCCGACTGTGGTCCCTTCATCATGCACGACTCGGAATACCTTGCTCCTGCCCGATGGTTCAGAGATCACCTATCGGGGGTGAAATCCGCTGTACTTCTTTCACCTGACATCGCATCCGCTTCGAAGAAGATCACCGAACTTGTGGGGGAAACCCTGAAGACCATATCCAAATGCGCACGGTGTGTGCAGTTGGCACCATCTGAGCTCACCGAGTTGGCGGATAACATGGCTGAGGATGCCAAAAGCGCCTACAAAGATGTAAGGGTTACTTCAAGGTTTCTCGCTTCTCAAGATCTTACTTTCTTCCAGATACTTGCCAAAAGCTCGTTCACGAGCTAGCCGCTTAGTTGAATGCCCCGTTTTTCAACAAAGACGTTGAGTAGATTAATCCAATTCCGAATATTGTACACATACATATATCTAGTCGTAGCGATACGAAATAGTTAACGTGCTTCCATGCTTGTGCTAGACTCTCGTGTCGGAATGAACAGTTGTGCCAGTGCGACAGGACCAGTACAACGGGCACGGGTTGAAAATGAGGCTGGTATCTCCGATTCTGAGCACGGGAGAACCAAAACTTTCCGGCTGCAAGCAAAGGCATTGTAGGCGCCACCGAAGGCAACCGCGTTGCAGGCGCCGATGAAGCTGTTATGGATGGGAGCGCGACTTGAAGGGAACAGATACATGCATAGCAATGAGATAGCTGTAAATGTCAGACTATGAGGCGAGTGAAATAGGCACGAACGGAAACGAGGCTGATACTTTAGTGCACGCGACCGAACACGAGGTATTTTTGCCGACACAGAAGGTCTAGGGCAATGCTGGCGCCTATACGCATACATGCGTTGGTAGGCGCACAGCCCATGCAGAATTTGCTGTCGTAGTGATCACCACGGGTCGCCCGTGGGTCCGCAGACCCCGACCCGTACCCGTACCCGCCGCTGAACCCGTGGCGCGCCGGGTGCGGATTACCCGCCATTTCACCCGCAGGCACACGGGTACCCGCCACCCGCTCGACCCGTACTGTCAGTTCACGGGTAGTAGACATAATATTCGCAACTTGAATGCCTATGACTCTAAAGCAGATGCTGCCAAGGCGAGGGAAGAAGTGCTGCAGTCCTCCTAGGATGATATTGGCTGAAGAGAAATTGATCGCGGTGAGTTTCGTCTCATGAAAAATTGCTATAACCACTGAAATGGCCCTGGAATAGTGATGTTGTTGTAAGAGTGAAATGAAAATCTTCTGCTTTCAAAAAGCAAATCTTGGACTTGAAAACGCGCCGCCATTGGTTGAAAATCAAGACACGGGCCACTGGGGTCATGCGGGTCACCGCGGGTGCTCACAACTCAACCCGTACCCCGTACCCGTACCCGAACACACCCGTACCCGCCACCCGCCACGGGTGGCCCTACCCGTGGTGATCACTAGTTGAAAGACTTCTTCCGAAAGGCGGCAAAAGGAGACAAGATCAGCTTGGTCTTCAAAGCGGAAGTTACGCGGAAAGAAATGTGTTTTACCGTATATGCGGAACGATATGAAAAACCTCCGTCGACATGAAAGAGACATGAAAAAAAGGTTGGTGCCGACGGTGCGACCCGTACTGGCTACCCATCGGCGCGGACGGTCTTCGTCAATGCGAGATGCGACAGGTACGGAAAAGGTACAAGTATCCGCACCTGCGACGCACGCGCCGTTTTCGTTGTTGGGAAGCATGAAAAGGAAGGCTGGCGCCGTTGCACAGGACCCGCGCGAAACCACCGAGGGCTCAGATCAGCAGAAGACGCGGAAGGTACTAGTGCCAGTGTCGCGAGCTAGTACAAAGACTATTGGGTTGGTCCACGTTTCAAAACTGAGTGCTAGCTCCTGCCGCTGCGACTTGTGCAGTTATCGGAGTACAGGGTGCACATACTTCCACGCAGGTCTATTCGGAATTGTTTCGTTTGAACATCCTCCTACCGGAGATGAAGGTCGTCGCTTTCTTGTTTACAGAACAGAGTGGCTTCGATCTCGTGGGCGACATGGCAAATGTACCCGACCGACGTTCCAAGAAGGAAAATAGTAACGGGCGCCTCCATAATTCGATGAGAACTGGAGCGCTACTTGTGCCATACTTGGGCGCCTCCATTAGCGCCCGAAGCGCGGATGTTTCCAGCAGATGGCGCTGCGGGCGACCGTTATACTGGCAAGCGCCAAGCCGGTGCTGAAACATCACTAGTACGAGGTTGATACGAGAGAACTTGAAAGAACGAGCCGCATGGACAGGTACGGTTAATAGACGGCTGCTGAGAATGCGTACAGACAGTCCGATTTCTCGTTTCACAGACAAAAGACCTGGAGTGCTGGCGCCCATACGCATACACGCGTTGATAGGCATACAGCCAATGCGGAACTGCTGTTAGGTGAAGGGTCCAGGAAAAGTCTTCGTGCGCAAAATGACACAAGGAGACTTGCACGGTGCCATCAGTTCGGGAGTCCGATACTGGATCTAGGTCCCGCATGAAACCTCCGTCGACTACGGTCTTCGTTGCCAGAAAACAAAAGGGGTTGACGCCCGAGGACTAACGACCCATACGAAGGGGATTCACGAAACCGCCTTCGATACGAGCTCAACACGAAAGGGATGTGAGAGGGATCGGTTCTGCTGCAATGCGAGAAGTACGGAAAAGGGTGCACATATCCGCAGTTGCGCCACAGCCAACAAAACGATACAGGCGGTTTCCGTCGGTGGGAAACATGAAAAGGCAGATTTATCTTTCAAAAGCTCTTGAGGTTATATTGTCGTGCTGATAGAGTGGATCGCGAGGAAAAGTCTGAGACCTCAAGGTGGGTGTTCAGAGTTCTAGTCTTCTGAAATCCATGGTGATTTGTAAGAGCTTGGAAATATCATCGCGAAGGTTGGGCTAGACTTGTAGACGCGAAGAAACGCGTACTAGAAAGGAGAGACGTGTAGTTTGGCATTGTTGAGCCTACCAAACAGCTGTCCTCCTTCATTCATCAAATTCATTCGTTCCTCGAAATTTGCTGCACGAATGTAGCAGTTATTAGAGCTGAGAGATATGCATGTATCCCTGTAATTGCTCGTGCAGTTCCTCGAGGAGCTCCGTCACAGCCATTCGTCCCGATGTCACACGCACGTTCGATCGATTACTTGAAAAACTTTTCAAATCGCTCTCTTCTTTTCTCCCCATTCATGGCCCTTAGCTAGCAATGCTCAACGGAACTGGAATAAAAGTTTTCTCTGGTCTGTTCTGCTCTCTTCTTTCTCTCCTCGACTTACTCGTCCACAGGCACCAGCCATCCCGAGCTCGCGGAAATCATCGCTCGCCGGTACATATGATTTTCTCCTTTTTGTGGTCGTGTGCCGGTCTGAAACCGCCCCCCAGCATCGGTCTCCCCCGTCTCCCAAGCTGAAATCACGAAAAACAGTATCGGCGAGACCAATGTCCGCATCGGTGGTGTGTGGAGTCTTCGTGGAGTCCTTGTTCTTCGCGCTGAATTGGTGCTCGTGTGCGCAGAATCGGTCCGTGAGGTCGACGTATACATCGTCAATACTGGCTGCGGCGCGGTCAACACGGCGCTCATGGAGCTCTGTATTATGATTCACGCCTGTAAAATCGCCAGCGCCAAACGTATCACGGCCGTCATCCCGCTCTTCCCATACGCCCGCCAGGACAAGAAGGACAAGAGCCGTGCGCCCATTACCGCAAAGCTCGTTGCGAACATGCTCCAGCGCTCCGGCTGCGACCATGTCATTGTGTGTCTTTTTTCCGTTTTATGGGCTACTTCGCCTCCGCTTAACCCGGTTAGACGATGGACCTGCATGCGTCCCAGATCCAAGGTTTCTTTGATGTCCCCGTCGACAAGTGCGTGCGCTTTTTTCATTCCTCTTTTTGGTTGATATTGACTTGACTTTTGTCAGTGTAAGCGCCCTCTCGGCCCGTTTGCCGTCCTAACCCCTCCCAGCTCTACGCCGAGCCCTCCGTGATTTTGTATATCCGTACCAACTTCAACCTTGACGATATCGTCATTGTCTCACCCGACGCCGGTGGTGCGAAGCGGTACGTCCCCTCTCCACTTCTCGCCCCTTGCTCAATCAGCGTAGCGCCACGTCGATGGCCGACCGCCTCGGGGTCGACTTCGCGCTCTTCCACAAAGAGCGCAAAAAAGCGAACGAAGTCTCGCGCATGGTCCTCGTCGGGCACTGTGCCGGCAAAACCGCAATTCTCGTGGACGACATGGCCGACACCTGCGGCACGCTCGTCCTCGCCGCCCAGCACCTCGCCGACGCCGGCGCCTCCCGTATCTGCGCCATCGTCACGCACGGCATCCTCTCTGGCAACGCCCTCGCTGCCGTCACCGAGTCCAAGCTCGAGAAGCTCATTGTGACGAACACGCTTCCGCAAGCGGAGAACCAGAAGCTGTGTCCTAAGATTGAGGTGATCGATATTGGCGCCGTTCTCGGGGAGGTCATTAGGCGTAGTCATTATGGGGAGAGCGTCAGCAAGCTGTTCCATGAGGTTCCATATTAGTTACGATACATCTAGAAAAGCGAATCTGTGTACAATATCGATAGAATGGAGGGAATCAAAATGGACAATCTATTAGTACCGTTCAAAGCTGGTTACCGCTTACCTGCTTGCTTAAGATGTTGCTTACAGTCATGTGCCAGTCACAGATCATTTCCTTTTGAAGCTTTTTTGCTTCCCTCTCGCTCAGTACAGTGTCTTTTGCCCGCGTATTTACCTTTCTGGGACCAGCGGGAAGGAATTGAAATGCTATTCTGTTTGGAGAAGTTAAAATGCGTCTTCACAGAGCCGGATTTGCAAGAAAACAACATATTGATAGCAGTACTGAGGTCTGGCGCTGAAAAGTGTAAAAAAGCGTGTTGAAAAATTCCACTCGATACCAAGACCATTGCAGTCTTAATAGAGTATAAATAAAACCTTGCAAGTCCCATAGATAGGCCAGAATAGTACTGAGGGAGGGAGTGGAAACTAAACAGGAAATCACACAAGTCACAGGCACATGACCGTAAGTGAAGCGCTAAGCAACGGTAAGCAACCAGCTTTGAACGTGGTCAGTGTACTTCGTTGGCGTTCTCGGGCCGGCATGGTTTGGCAATATTCTTGCCGCGGCCGATCACTTTGAAATTCGTCACTTGCTCCTTGCCCTTACCCTCTTACTTTTCAGGCTGCTGTTGTGGGTCGCCATGAACTGCTATGAACCGCCATCATAGAATATTCTTTCTTGATTATCAATCTGGCGTGCTGTGTCGGGCAGCCTGAGCTTTAACGCCGACTTTGGGCTCAAAAGCGTCTGTTCTGGCCGAAGCTGTTGAGCTGTTAAAGGCTCTTTGTCTCGGGCCAGCAACAAAAACGCCTTTGCAGCTGGATGGATAGTAGCCTCCGCGTCAGTTTGTCTGTCTCACCTCCGATACTGTTTCTGAGCTCTTCCAGACTCTCCGACGTATGTCACAGTCGGCCAGGTCCCGCACCATACCAGCCATGGGTACTAAGGCTTCCGATATGGACGAAAAAGCAAAACGAAAGTCGAAGAAACAGGCCACCCGGACGACAATCAACGCATTGACTTTCGCACTCAGAACACTCAGTAGCGTCTCCAATGGTGTCCCAGTCATAAATGTCCTGAGTGGCATCATCGACCCTCTACTAGACATTACCGCACGAATTAAGGTAAGTAACCTTGGCCCGAGTATCCTGGGACTGCCATTCACACGCATACGTGTCAGCAAACATCGTCCAACGCACATGCGCTCGCCCAACTGGCAGCCCGAATAGAGCGCCTCACGGAAATTGTGACTCAAATGGCGCAGGATGATCCAGACAACAAAGGGCAGGCTATGGTCCTGAATCTCCAGCGGTCAGCGATTCATACACCTTTAGAATTGAATTTCTGACTTTTAAGCAGGGCGCTAGTGTCAATGACAGCAGATCTGGAAGCAGCCAATTCAAGAGGCAAGCTGAACAAATTTTTCAACACTTTCGACAATGCCGCGATCCTCCAAAAACACAACGCTGCGCTCACGCAGATGATTGCCGATTCTATGGTACGCAAACGATTCTCCGAACGTTCTTGCCTTTTCTGATTCAATTTTTCAACAGTTTGTCACTGTGCAGGAAGTTGCCAAATCGCTGCGCGACCTCGAGATAGTTCGCGAACGTGATGTAACCTCAGATGCCGGCAATGTTCCGACATTGCAACACCAAAACTCCATGTTATCACAAGCATCCTCTTCCCCTACCGTAATCGCCGAAACAGTCGAAATTGAATGTGAATTTTCGTTCTCACTTGCTCCTTGCTTGTTATGTTAATCTCTCCCGTTCAAGCACCGACTATATTGAACGACATCGCAGGAGGGTTTGGTGGTACGGGCGGCCAGGGGTATATTGGAGGCGAAGGTGGCGAAGGCGAAGGACCCCAGCTCCAGCTTGACATCGACCCTGACGAACGGTTGCAAATAGGCAAAGTCTCTGGTAAATCACCGCTTTTCTTGCTGTTCTCGACTCGTTACTTACTTCAGGTAGGGGGTACGGGCGGCAACGGCGGAAGGGGAGTCGAAAGAGGCGGGAAGGGCGGAACTGGGAGAGGCCCAGTGATCGTTCTGCGACGCACCAAAACACTTGTAGCAACAGCAACAGTTGAATCACCAACGCAGGAGCTTGGGAAACCATCGATGCCTTGGGAACCATCGAGCAAGTAACTTGTAATATTAATTTCATTAATTTTCTGTACCTATCGTATGTATTCGTGTTTGAAATCCTATTGCCATGGATCTAATCGTCCTCTCCCTACTTTCCAGCGACAGCCAAGCTCATCCACTCGACCTAACGAATAACCATCCGGAAGCCTCCGCAACCGGAAAGCTGTTCACCTAACAAAAAGTGCTGTTCTTCAAGTTTCCAAAACAGGGACTTTCAATTTGAACAATGCAAACTGCGGCGAATACTAATAATATTGCCGCGCAAAGTTCTGAGCTCTGAGCCGCGCGCTAAGAGGAATAGAAAAGCACGCGCCCGTTATCGCGCACGGTGGGCTTGTTCAGCTTTCCTCTCCTCCCCTGGCTGAGCTAATTGCATGCACTACTTGATCAGTAATCGGGAGGTAATGACATAAATAGGCTGAGCCTGAGCTCAGAGAATGGCCAAGTATGCTCGACTACAGATGTCGTAACAACTGAGTTCAGGGTCCGCACTGTAGTGTCTCTGTTACCGCCAGAGGAGAAGACAAGCACGCCGAGAAAGCGATCGAAAATACCGAGAGAAGCGGGGGCTTTTTCTCTTTTTTGCTTCTGTGTGGGTACTCAGTTGAAATATTCCATGGTGCAGAAATCCGGACCGTATATCAGCGCGAAAGGCCAGAAAATCTAGCAATCCCAGCCGAAAGATGTAAGCAGCCGACGTTGGAGCTCCTGCAGAGAGCAGTAGAGAAGGCATGCGTGTATGCAAACACTGCGGCCAAGCACAGGAGCCGAATCGGTGAGCTGAACGGAAACATCAAGATTTCCTGCCGACATGTTCACAAAGCCCAGCATACTGTCTTCGGATCCATCGTGGATTGTTTCTCGTTCAATATGGGATTTCCAATCTTCTTTTAACCTCGCAGAGTGCTCACTCCAATTGTGACCACGAAAACAGTTTGATACTGCGAATGTGAGTGAGCTAGCCACGTTGTACTGGGCTTCCAGCCTATAATCTGCATGCCGCATGGCACTATGCGGCGATAAGCCCGTAGTTCGTAGTTCCAGGCAGTTCGGTGAGTTCGGTATGCAGTGTCACAGCACTCTGGATGAAGAATCCAATAACGTGGTGTAGCGCTTGAAGCTTCGCGAATTTGGAATGAATATGCTGTGTTTCGATATCATAAACTTTGTCAAGTATGTAAATGAAATCCCAAATAGCTTAATCCTCTTCCTCCTCCCTGTTCTCCAGCGGCGGCCACAAACTCACGATGCTACCATCTTCATCCCCATCCGTAGCTGTCGGCCGCAAAATTTTCACTGCCTCCCAAAATACCTGCTCAGCATGCACAGCCGCCGCATCACCGGCGTCCGGGAGAGGCAGAATCGGCGGCAGTGCCGCTGGCGCGAGGTGCGCTGGTGCTGGTCCAGCCAACTCTGCTTCTTGAGGTCCCGCAGTACCATGCTGGATGTAGTAGGCCGAAAATAGCGGCGTGATAGGTGCAGTAGGTGTATCGGAATTTGCATCTCCGTCCGGGAGCGCGAGCGCAAGGGTCGCGTCCAGGTACGGTTTCAGCAGCGCCTGTGGATCTGCGCCATCATGGGCAGGAGTTAGCAGTGGGAGAGCAAGGTAGAGGATCCCTGTACACGTCGGTAAACCAACAAATTGCATAATTGCGAAGAAAAAGAGAACGGACATTTTCCTCTGGGGCATGACATCGTACCCTCGCCGGTAAGGAGCACGGTGACTGCGGCGGTGGATGAGCCACCGGCGAGCGAAGCCGGTGGGAATACGATGACGGCTGTGTCGAAGACGGGTGAGGTACTCGGCGTCGGTGTAGGTGCATCGCCGGATGGGGTGGGGTCATCTTCGGAAGGGGGGGCGTCTTCGTCTCCGGGAGATGAGGTCGTGTGAGCGCCGAGGGAAAGCGGGTGGTCAACAATAGCTACACAGCGCGCGACGGGGGTAAGTTGGCGAGGAGGCGGAAAATGGGGCAGAGGGCGACTGTGGAGGAATCACCGGCGTTGCGTGGGATGGAGGGTATGATGGTGATGAGATGAGGAGGGAACAGGTGAGTGGGTCGGGGAAATCCGCGAGGCGGAGAACATGCTTAGGTGGGGATGTTGAGGATGAAGAGATACTCTCGATGTCCCTGCCCAGGATGTATACTCCACCACTGACGGCAGAGGTGCGGCAGAAACCTTGGGCAATCTCGCCTGAGCTGCCATAATGCCCAACAAGGAAGGGGGAGGCGCCATAGCGGCCGGCAGAGCGAAGATACCGCCTCATGCGATGGAGTGCGGGCAGGGTTGGATCTGCATTCGATAAAGAGGCGGGAATAAACGAGAAAGATTGAACAAACCAGCGGGTGAAAGACAGTACGCCAATGCATAGGCAATGGCGTTGATCATTTCTTCGTTCAGCGAAAATACAGTCTTGAGATAATCAGGAAACGGCGTGTCGGCATGACCCTCCAGCTCCTTCTTGTCTTCAAAGTCCCCAGCAGCGAACATGAGGAAGCGCATGAGACGGCGCTTCTCGAGCAGTGAGATCTCCTTGCTCTTGAAGACATCTTCCTTGCTGCCTGGCACTGGCTTGACCGTTCCCGACGAGTCGTAGACACAGACACGTTCAATTAACCGGAATCCTCCGTATCGTGAGACACCAGAAGCCACCAGTGCGTCGATGAGCGGGCCAGTAGATGGAATCAGAGACGGCGAAAGTGACAGTGAATAAGCGCGAGGCTGCGCAATCGTGTCCTCGGAGTGAGAGAAGGAACTGAACCCGGGTTTAGGCTTATCCTGCCACTCAATGAACTCGTCGAAGGATAGACTGGCTTCGCCAGCGCCATAATACGGATTCTGGTCGATGTGCGCTACCTTGAAGCCTGCTTTGGACAGCGCGCTGCAATTCCGCTGAGATTTATTGCGCGTGTTTTATATTTTGTGCTCACGCAGAAGCGATAGACTCTGTAAGCCCAGTCCCGAGAACTATAATGTCGAACGCGCCTTCGTCCATGGTCGTAATGAGTGTCACGCTGTAACGCGACCGTGACGGCGCGTTACAGTCATCCCGAATTTTTGCGCTCGGTCCCGTCTCCGCTCGCTGACCAAAACTCTCGTTTTCTGCGGGGCTCAGTCAGCAACACTAGGGATATAAACTGGGACAGCATCGGGACTCCTTGCAAAACAATCCGAGCAAAATCGATATGGAATTTATCCCTGGACCGGCGGTTCACCAAATTCTCTGCGCAGATTGCGGTGCGTGTGCCTACTCTCAAGAATCTAGGCCAATCTTATAGGTGACGTCTAGGAACGCCAATTACCCCGAATTCGGCCAATCTCTGTGTTGCATGCCTTCGAAATTCGTGAGCCTTTTGAATATTTGTTAGGAAACTAGCTTATACAGGTGGATCGGGCAGCGTAGATATCACCGAAGGCATCCCGAAGCAAGGTGAGCTCAAGGAGATGTGTCCAAGTGGTGTTCTTATATTTTTCTTAGCCTCGGTATCATTTTGCCGGAATTGCGAGCGGTTTCTGTCCCCGCCGCAGACATGGACGCTCGCACGACCAGAATCCTCGGAACTGCTGTCGATATGTTTGAAAAAACTCAAGGGCCTCAATAAAGTGCGCCTAACGGAGGCGCATTTCATATGGACCGAGCCGCACTCGAAACGGCTGCGCGTATCGATGACCATCCAGAAAGAGGTGCGTTTCCCGACGTACGAATTTTGTCCCGTCTCTAACGATGCGCCCAGGTTCTGACGAACACTATTCTGGAGCAAACATTTGAGCTAGAGTATCTTGTGCAGCACGGCCAATGTCCAGACTGCGCCAAGCTCGCTGCAAAAAATACATGGAAGGCGCTGGTGCAAGTGCGCCAGAAAGTACCTCACAAACGGACGTTCCTTTTCCTAGAGCAGCTCATTTTGAAGCACGGCGCGCAAAAGGACACGATCGCGGTGAAGGAGGTTCGCGACGGGCTCGATTTCTTCTACAGTCAGCGCAGCCATGCCATCAAGATGGTCGAATTCTTGGCTAGCGTCGTACCCGTCAGGTTCGTTGCTGCAATTTCTAAACGAATCCATTCATTAATTTTGTGCGCAGGTCAAAATCCTCTGAGCAGCTGCTTTCCTCGGACACGCATACCAACACGGCGAACTACAAATTTACATATTCCGTCGAGATCGCGCCAATATGCAAGGACGATCTGGTCTGCATCCCCGCGAAGCAGGCCCGGGCGATGAGCAACATGAACCAACTCTCCGTCTGTGCGCGCATTGGCAACTCCCTTCAGCTGCTGGACCCAATGTCGCTGCAAGCCGCGGACATCTCATCCACGGCGTACTGGCGCACACCATTCGAAAGCCTTGCGACCGTATCAGACCTCGTCGAGTTCACCGTGCTCGACGTCGAGTCCACAGGGCGCGCACGGGGGAAATACGTACTCGCGGACGCGCAGGTCGCACTTGCCGGTGCATTCCGTTCGCACAACCCCGACGACGACGGGATGGACTACGACGGCGCCGGCGGGCGGGCGGCGCAGATTTACCACACTCGCACGCACCTTGGCGCGATCCTCCAGCCGGGCGACACGGCGTTGGGGTACCACCTCACGAACGCGAATTATAACAACACGGACTACGCGGCACTGCCCTCGGACCGTCTGCCGGACATCGTGCTAGTGAAGAAGACGTACCCGAACCGTCGGAAGAAGACCAAGCCGCGGAACTGGCGCCTGCGGAGTATCGGGAAGGAGGCGGGTGAAGAGGGCGAGACGGGCGGGGGACGCGGTGTGGTGGGTCGGATGGGTGGACGCGACCAGAGGAAGGTGGAGGAGGACTACGAGATGTTCTTGCGGGAGCTTGAAGAAGACCCGGAGATGCGTGGGGCCGTCAATTTGTACAAGGCGCCGAGTGGGGATGCACGGATGGGTCCGCCGCCCGGAGAAGGTCGCGGCGGTGGCAAGGGACGGCGCAAGGCGCAGTTTGCTATGGATGTGGATGCCATGGAGGAAGAGGCACCGCCGGAGCGAGTGGTCGACGTTGGGGGTCTGGGCGACGACGAAGACGAGGAGCCCGAGGCGGATTTCCCCGAGGTCAGATTGGACGAGCTGTTAGAGGGCTTTGACGAAATGACGCTGGGGACTGGAGAGGATGAGGAGGAGGTGTAGCCGTCGCGAATTCTGTTGTACAGTTTATAGTCTCTGCTTAGGACGAAATGCGTACCGCCTTCGATTTTATGGTTGGAGGAGCAGTATGCAAATTTTACTTCTACGGCGACAACCTCGTTATGTTGAGGATGGCATCGACGAATCATGCTGGGCAGGGGTTTTGGGAGGAGATGGAAACCTTGCGGCCAACTGCAGGTGAGGACGAGGATAGCATTGCGAGCTTGTGGCCCCCGCTGGAGAATAGGGAGGAGAATTAGGTCCGTGGAACTGGAAACACATACATACATTTACCGCTACAAATTAATTATAAGATATCTTCTACAAGTTCCTGCGTCACCACCATCTGCTCTCTTGCTTCCTGTGCTTGGGATTCAACTGCGACAGTCACTGTGGTGCGCCGCACAGCGATCACTGGACCCTTGCCAGTTCCGCCATCCCCACCTCTTTCTTCTCCGTTTCCGCCTTTGCCGCCAATTCCGCCTACCGGATATAAGGAACCATTCGAAAACGGTAACGAAGGCGGGTATTTACCAGAGACATCACCAACGGTCCACTGTGCGTCGGCGTCCAGGTCGACTTGGGGGCCTTCGCCGGTACCGCCTCGGCCGCCGAAACGTCCCAAGTCGTTGCCTTCACCACCTGTCCCTCCTTTAATGTTGCCGATCTTATTAACCTGTTGCGAATTGCCGCCGGAGAATCCGAGCCATCCTAACAATCCGCTCAATATGCCTGCCCAACAAATTAGCCATCATGAAAAGACACTCTGCAGGATGCATGTACCCTGCTGCTGCGGACGGCCGAAATTGGGTGGTGGGCCTTGGGGTGGGCTGTACACCGTTGTGGGCGCCGGCGAGTCGAGTGGATGGTTCCACGTCGGTGTGGGTGGTTGGGCTTGTGTATTCACATAAAACCTAGAAAATATTTCAGTGCAACATGTCGGGATTGGTATCGAATGCCACGCACCAAGTGTTGTAGCTTAAAAAGTTAAAATCAACGTCACTTCAAGCGATAAGAGAATAAACTCACTCGGGATCGAATTGGGTGATCCATCCAGGAGGTAACGGGCGAGTGTCAGGGTTGTATGTTCGGGACATGGTAGAGCAGAGGCAAGAGTCTCTTGATCGGCGAAGAAAGAAAACACTTCCCACAACCCACACTAGGCCCACGGCATAAGCAGTAAGAGGTTCGATCCTGATGCGGACGGATTGGGTCGAAAAATGGCCTCTATGTCTCATACGAATGCGGACACTTTCGCAGAAAAAAGACGAGTTCCGATCCTGGCTACTGACGGATCTGACGGTCCGGCGTGAAGTCCGATCCAAATATGCGTACGATTCAGGCCTAAAAACCAGTGAAACCCAGGTACGGAGGTGTGCAGAGCTCCGATGCGAAAAAAGTTCGCTCCAAGTACGATGTCTCTGACTTGACCTCAAAATGGGACCTCTCGTGTCTGAATGTCCGATCCACAATGCTGGCGGACGGCAGAAGAAAAAGGTCGAGCCGATCCCAGTGCGGACGGATTTTGGACCCAAAGTTCTGCACGAAAACGCCGAAACCCATTTTCGGATCGGACCTCTTACTGCATATGCCCTGGGCCTTCCACACTCCCCCAAATCGGGAAGCAACCTCTTCGTTCCGTGTCCACGCCACGGAGAGTAAATCGAAAACACTGCCGATAAGTATGACTGCGCGAAAGTCTCCATCGTGGAAGCCATAGTTGCATATGCATCGACGGGCCTTCCCCCGCCTTCCCCCGAATTTACGCAGAATTGAAGGCCGGAGCGGGCTGTCTTTGTTCGTGAAAATGCAAATCAATTTCTCCACCCCACCTTTAAATAAATTCAGAGTCTTTTAAAAATTTTGCGAGATCCACGGAGGAGAGACACGGCACCGTCGAATTACGGAAACACGTCGTGAGCGGTTCGCCCTCCGCTCCACGCTCGGTGTCAATTCCTCAAGAGATTCGCTATCGAGTCGCGTGGCGAGTTTTATGGGTTTAGTGTGCAGGGATCGTCTCTCTCCTGAGGCCACGCAGTCCAGAACGCCGGCAGCTATTGCGGAGTAGAGCCGAATCGAGGGGCGAGGGGTCTAAGAGTCTAGGTGTGCAGCTCACGGATGTTTGAGACGGGTATATTATAGAATACACCAACGATGCGGTGAATTCCCGCTGCCCGCCCTAGTCCATCACGGCGTCGTCGTCGGGTTGTGAGAACGGAACGCGCCGGCAAGTGCGGTCTGCGCGTCTGCGATGACGGAGGTTCGCCACGGGTTCGATTTCTTCTCCCGTCAGCGCAGTCATGCCATCAAGATGGTCGAATCCTTGGCTAGCGTCGTGCCTGTCAGGTTCGTTACCGCAATTTCCAAACGAATTCATTGATTAATTTTGTGCGCAGGTCAAAATCCTCTGAGCAGCTGCTCTCCTCGGACACGCATACCGACACGACAAACCACCAATTCACAAATTCCGTCTAGATCGCACCAATCTGCAAGGACGACCTGGTCTGCATCCGCCCGAAACAGGCCCGGGCGATGAGCAACACGAACCAACTCTCCGTCTGTGCGCGCATTGGCCACTCCCTTCAGCTGCTGGACCCAATGTCGCTGCAAGCCGCGGACATATCATCCACGGCGTACTGGCGCACACCATTCGAAAGCCTTGCGACCGTATCGGACCTCATCGAGTTCACCGTGCTCGACGTCGAGTCCACGGGCGCGCACGGGGGAAGTACGTACTCGCGGACGCGCAGGTCGCACTTGCCGGCGCATTCCGTTCGCACAACCCCGACGACGACGATGGACTACGACGGCGCCGGCGCAGATCTACCACACGCGCACGCACCTTGGCGCGATCCTGCAGCCGGGCGACACGGCGCTCGGGTACCACCTCACGAACGCGAACTACAACAACACGAACTACGCGGCGCTGCCCTCGGACCGTCTGCCGGACATCGTGCTCGTCAAGAAGACGTACCCGAACCGGCGGAAGAAGACCAAGCCGCGGAACTGGCGCCTGCGGAGTATCGGGAAGGAGGCGGGTGAGGACGCGGTGTGGTGGGTCGGATGGGTGGACGCGACCAGAAGAAGGTGGAGGAGGACTACGAGATGTTCTTACGGGAGCTCGAAGAAGACCCGGAGATGCGTGGGGCCGTCAATCTGTATAAGGCGCCGAGTGGGGATGCACGGATGGGTCCGCCGCCTGCGGAGGGCCGTGGCGGTGGCAAGGGACGGCGCAAGGCGCAGTTTGCTATGGATGTGGATGCCATGGAGGAAGAGGCGCCGCCGGAGCGAGTGGTCGACGTTGGGGGTATGGGCGACGACGAAGACGAGGAGCCCGAGGCGGATTTCCCCGAGGTCAGATTGGACGAGTTGTTAGAGGGCTTTGACGAAATGACGCTGGGGACTGGAGAAGATGAGGAGGAGGTGTAGCCGTCGCGGATTTCTGCTGGGCAATTTATGCAGTGTTGTATGAAAAAATTATTCTTTTACGGCAACAACGTCGAGGATGGCAATGGCATCGAGGGAGATAGCAGATCACATGACAACCAGCTAATCAGAGAACGAGGTTGGAACGATTCCGCAACGTCGTCCATCTTCCGGCGCTTATTGTTGCATTTCGCCATGTTCCAGCGCCTATTGTCGCATTTCCGCCGTGTGCCGGCGCTTATTGTCGCATTTCCGCCATCTTCTGGCGCCTATTGTCGCATTTCCGCCATCTTCCGGCGCTTATTGTCGCATTTCCGCCATCTTCCGGCGCTAATTGTCGCATTTCCGTCATCTTCCGGCGCTAATTGTGGCATTTCTGCGATCTTCCGGGCGCTTATTGTCGCATTTGCGTCATCTTCCGGCGCTTATCTGTCGGACGTGGCAAATTGCGCTTCAACTCGGGCCAGGATTGGCTGCTGCTGCTCGCGTGATGACTGATGGCTCACAGCTTGCGAATGGTTCTTGTCGCTCGTGTTGTCACTCCTCGTTGCTTCCCTCTGGATAAGCGCCCTCCGACAACTCGATGGATTGGGACGATACACCTCGGGCTTCTCGATGACATGGACGAAGATACCGAACGAGTGAGCTGTTTTTGTTCTGTGGCAAGGTTTTGTCTTAACTCTGGGCAGGTTTCACTTCTAGCCGCCTTCCGCTGCGAAGAGGCCCGTCTGTGATGCAGCACCAATCCTGGATATTTTTCGCTTTCATAAGGGGTTTATACTCCGAAACAGTTTGCCATGGCAGTCAAAGGGTATGCGCTATCTGTACATTCGCTGCTGAAATACCTGTCTCCCCCCGGCCTCCAAAACCCATAGCTCAATTCGAATCGTTGTTTGCTGGCGCGTTGATATTTAATTCCACCGTCACTGCATCCCAACTTGCCAACAGCGTGTCCAACGGCTCCTGCAATGGCCTAGCTCGTCCACTTCCTCGAAACCGCTGATCAAATGGTGAGACACCTTGTCGGATCCATTCTAGGTCAATGTATTCATTCGTTACGAGCAGCTTCAGGTACCCCTGGCTCGACAGCTTGCCGGGTGGCAACGCAAACTCGAACGCGCGGTCGCTACCCATCCCGAGTGGCACCGTCTTTCCGCTCAAGAGCGGTGCTGGGGCCCATGCCGGCGAATACCACTGCTGATGGATAACTATGTCAGCGTCGCGGCTTCTTAGAGGGACACCACTACTCACTTCGATGGTGTGCGTCTCAGCTTCAAGGTAGAAGAGGTACGGGAAGAGCTTCTCCAGGGAGCCGTTCCGGATGATGAAGCCGTACTTTGCATCTTTACCCGACACCAAGTGGACCTTACCATTCTGTATCAAGTTCTCGTTCTGCGGGTCCGGCTTGCACAGCGGGTACGCTCCTTCCAGCCGGTACATCTCCAGTCCCACACCCTCAATCCGATCCCTCTGGGTAGCACTCAGGAAGTAGTTGAAGCGAGCAACGGCTTCGATTACTTCAAGGAACTGTACGGTGTTTCCTGGCAGCGCGATGCGGCTCTCGCGCTCCGACTCGGCGAACCCGATCACAATCTTATCTTCTTCGCTTCTGACCATGACGTCTGCGTCCTCTACCTTGCTTGTCTGTACGAACTTCTGCGGGTATTCCGTTCTCGTGGGCGTTGAGAAAGGGTCAGCTGCATGCGGCAAGTCATCGGGGGCATGAACTCGTAGTGGGGCGCATCTCCAATCGGATACCACGGCACGCGACCAACGGGGGATGTTCACAGCCTGTGTGTCCTTCCCAACGAGGATCGAGTGGCCATCCAGGACGCGTTGCGCGACAAAGGTACACAAATATTCCTCATTGGGACTATAGGCCTTGAACTCTGTTCCAGGAAGAACGCCAAACAAGGACCCGATCTCCACGCGGAATTTCTGTGAGCTATTGGGCAACTCCGCAGGAGAAGGCTGTTTTTGCGGCACCAAAAGGACGCCAGTCGCCGGGCGATCACTATCCAGCAGTGGCCGATTGCTCCTGTCGCCGACGCAACGCGGACTCTGGCTGGGAAAGTCCCTCAACTCTCTTTGGCTGATCAACTCCATAGGCGTTGTGCATTCCAGTGGCGCTTGTTGCAGGAGGGGGATCAGGGCTGAGGTGAAACGACCGCCAATCGTCCCATCGGACCTCTTGAACTCTCGCGCGGCCTCGTTTGCGCTGCAGGCCGCCAACAAAACACAGGACGACAGCGCCTTTTCGCGGTAGGGCACGGCTCCGCCTTTGCCTTGCACAATATGGTGGTCCAGGTCTGCCGGGATACACGAGTCGCTTCGGACGCTGCGAGTCCTTTTGTCGACCACGCGGTCCATGCCGCCTGTCGTGAGGTCAAGGAGGGAACAGAGCGCCGTACAGAACGCACCCGAATGGCAGCAGTCAAGGATCACAATCTGCCACAACGACGCCTTCAGCAACACAGCGTACGGAGAGGGAACAGCGACGCACAATTTTTCGGCCTTTCTTCTCAGCAATGTCGTCCAACAGTCGCTTCAGCACGTAGTCGGGGATCGCGTGCACTTCCTCGCCCGCCGCGTTTTTCGTTCCGTCGTCCACCGGGCATAGCATCTCGATCTGGTCGTCGGGCGTAGCAATGGCTTCCGGAGCGTCGACGCGCCTTCCGTGTCCAGCAAAATACATCAGCATCGTGGCCTTGCCGTCGTCTGGGACATTAATGTTGTCGAGGAAGTGCGTCTGGATCATCGACAGGATGTTAGCACGCGTCGCGGCGGCGTCCTCGAGGTGAGCGATATTTTCGAGTGGGACGTGGAGGTCTTTCACCAGAAGCTTTTTGAATGCTCTGGCGTCGTTGACGGCTCCGTCGAGCGGGGAGTTCTTGATGTACTGACGGTGGATAGATTCGGGTAAGGTGTGTTTGTCGGCTGCAAGAACGCCATGGACGCACCTCGTTGATACCGATGATCAGGGCGAATGTATTGGTGCTGATACTACTCGCCAGCGGCGGTGGTAGCGCTAGCATTGGTCGGTTAGTTCTGGCTAGATAACTTGAATTGATCTTAGTATTGCTCGGTGTCAGTGGGGTGAGGTGTTTGGCTGCACCGCATTTACTATCTTTGTACGAACGACGATGTACGAGCCCTCGAGGCTGCTGTTCCACTTGTGGTCGGCCTTCATTCTACCGGGATTTGCGAGGAAACCCGACGAAAATGATATAGCTTGAATAACTTGCCGCCAGCCCACCATTTCTTCCAATTTTGCGAGCTCGTTCGGGCTCGGCTCCACCCAACTTATTCGACGCTCGAGTTGTCCCCCTACTCGCAGTCATATCACTCGTTCCTTCAGACGGACACGGAGAGATTGACTTTCGAGAACAACTAGACTCGAGACCAGTGCCCGCCGGTGTGATGACTTGATCAAATCATGCGGCGGAGCGATCGATCAATCAGCAGCCTGCCTCACCTCGGTCCGCGAAGCGGTTTCGAGTCTAGAGAACAACACTCGACGACAGTGTCACGCCGTAACGCACGATGTTCTTCATGAAGTTTAACCACACCGCCGTCCTAACGTGCCCGCTGCTCGTATATCTCGGCCAGGCCAGCTCACTGGCCGTATTATTTGTCTTCCGGTCGACTGTGAATGTACTATTTCGGGATCGAATATTGGACTTGACTCCTGCTTGCTCGCTATCTTTTGCGCCCGGAATTCTGTCGGTGCGCGTAACTGGTGCCCTTGACTGCGATTACAAGTTCTGAACCCTCGATTGTGAACTCAAGCATGCTCGTCGTTGGGGTCTCACTCGCGTAGATCGTTGAAAGCTCGCGATGCTTTGCGCAATACCGTATTGTCTGTTTAACGTGGCGCCCGATCCAGGCTGATGTCATGTGTGCTAGCTCTCCAAGAAATAACTCTTCGTCTCAAAAGCTCGCGTCTCGGTAGCGACCCCGAGCTCGCCACCAATGACCGATACGAAACGTTTCGTGCTAGTGGGTACGAAAGAAACGCCCTAGCACTTCGAGGCTGTTTGGAGGCTGTATTTGCAATGCATTTTCGCGCAGTTCCCCCGGCGGGACAAGCCAGGGCCGGGAGATGTGTGCCGTCACTTGTCTCCAAGAAATATTTCTCGAATTCCCTTCGTCTTAAAAAGCTCGTGTCTCCGTAGCGACCCCGAGCTCGCCACCAATGACCAATACGAAATGTATCGTGCTAGGGAGTACGAAAGAAATGCCCTAGTACTTCGAGGCTGTTCGGAAACTGTATTTACGAATTTGACATGCATTTTCGCGCAGTTCCCTTGCGGGAGAAGTACGTCGTGTCATTCCGCCATCTGCTCGTGTTGAGCGTTTTGCGCAAGGCAGCCTTGTTCTATGCCGTCAATGTGCGCAATAAATTATCTTAGGCCCTGTGAAAAGAGCTAACAACTTTCCATCAGCAGTGGGCACTGTGGAGTAAAAGCAAAACCGCTGAAGGCTCTCAAGCGTCTCAGACACCGCCACCTTGACCTCGATGAGCACGAGCCTATGCCCGGCTCATTTCGTATCCGGCCGTGGTACTGAGGCAGCCAATGCAGGGACGGTCGCGAATGCGCTGATATATCCTGAAGATATAACCGTCAAATTTACAGGTGCATTCTGTTCTCCGTAGCGCGTTTCACCAGCTGATCAGCTTAGATATTGGTGGACTCGACCTGACCGTATCTTCACTGCGGGAATTATTCAGCTCGTCCTCCCTTCTCGGATCGCCCAAGCCCTCCTGTCATATGGGCCCATGCTGCGGAAAGACGATGCTCGTAAAACCGTTGGCGAAGGAGAGCGGCGCGACCGTCCTCACGAACAAATGGTTCAGCGAGTTCAATAAGCTCGTCGCAGCACTGTTCAAGCTCGCGCACAAGACACAGTCGAGCATCGTCTTCAAAGATTCGGCGGGAGCGGAGCAGCGGCGACCCGAGGTGACTGGGATGAAGGCAGAGTTCATCACATGCATAGCTGCCTCTATGTGCTGCGGGGTATCTGGAAGGAGGCCAGCGAGGAGCGTCCGGTGATTCGGATAGACAGACGGCCAGAGGAAGGTACTATTTTAACCTCCCATGTGTCCACGTTATTGATCCCCCGCAATAACTTTATTCTTTCTTGCTCTCTTACTCTCGGCAATGGTGATTGGGTACATTGAGATCTTTTCTATAGCCTCAAATATTTTTGTGATTTTTGGACGCGAAATGTGGTAGATATGAACCCCCTGAAGGTGGAACCGCATGTGGAATCGATTTTGGCGGGCAAATGTCACAAAATACTCCTTTTCGTCTGGTGTAGACCTTCTATTGGGTTCAGATTCTGTCAGCCAGATTTTTACTAGGGAAGCAACGAACTCGAAACGCCGAAAGGAAACGAAGATCATGTAGACAAGCAAAAGAAGCCTCAGACTCCACTCAGTCGACGAAGGGGAAGCTGCAAAAAAACGGAGGGGTTCAAATTGAAAGATAACATAGATATGGCCATAGCGGTACTGAGCATTTCGGCTTCTATGGTCGATTAGGAATCTAGGACTAAATTCAAGCGGAGGTGCTGTACGGCGGTAAAAAGGCGTTGCAATCAGCGTAGTCTCGTAGACAAGCGCGACGCGTTGAAGTCCTCGAGCCAACAGCCAGTTTCCCTGCTTGGATCACCATTTACAGCTTTACCAACTATTAGGTGCCACGCCACTAATTTTACGTTCGGGAAGTGCGATGAACGAATTGCTCTTTCCGTTCAATCTGTGCGTAGGTCAAAGATATATGGGCCAAAAAAACCAGTTCAGTTTTAAATTATCGTCAGAGAGAGGGGAAATATTGGATCTGGCTCTTCCGCACCTGCAGGCCATTGCACACACCGAGGGTTGGTGAGGAAGGAGGGACCTTCCTAATTAGGCAGACTTTCCAAGCAGCAGAAATTGAAACTCCGCTGATCGATGTCGCTTCTCCACGTGAGGTTGTACTCAATCCTAGCCTACGATCAGAGATCTGTACGATTCGACCTATATTGGGATATACGGATTTCGAAGCTTGCCTGGATATGAAACAAGCGCCGGAGCCAGTACTCGGCTGCCCGCGTAGCAGACTCGGAGCAAGTCTCAGCAAGATGGATTGGCTCGATAGAGATCATATATCGTCCAGCGTAATCATGAAGTTAGCAGCTGTTCCAGTCTCTGAGTCTCAAGGTTTTCGATGCATGCAGAAACCCAATTTCCGACATGCATAGGACTTGCGTTTGCGTTGTTTTCTATTGTGTGGTGAGGCTTTGTCTCCGCTTCCACCCCGGGACCCCCCACGTAAACCTCACTTTTCTATCGCCATCCCTCATCGCTGGATGAAATTCCTTGTTTCACTTGTGTGGTAGCGTATCTTAGCAAACTGCTGACTAGAATTTCAGTCCAGCTTCTGCGATCCACAACACTGTGATCCCACAACACTGTACATCTAGGTTCGCTTTCCTACGGGGATTCATCCGCTGGAACCAGGTTTTATGAAAGTATGTGATGTACGCTGCTCTGATTGGTTGCTGAAATCTTTGCCGCAGCTGCATCCACCAAGAAATCAGTACGCTAGATACAGTCAAAATAAAACCTGCTCTCTGTCTCGTCTCTCTGCATCCAAAGCTCATGACTCAAATCGATTCGTCCCCCGTTGGTGTCGTGATAGTCACCGCTACCGTTAGCGCATCCCATCTCGTCGACACCAAGTCCAATGGCTCATGGGATAGCCTGAGTCGCCCTGTACCCTCAAACGGTGAGCTATTCTGTTTAATCCATCCCAGGTCGATATATTCATCCGTCACGAACAGCTTGAAGAACCCTGAGCTTGATAGTTCGCCAGGTGAGAGCTCAAAGTGGAGCGCACGGTCACTACCCATTCCGAGCGTCACCATTCCTCCGTCGCTCAGAAGCGGTGATCGCGCGCATGCCGGCGAATGCCATGACTGACGAACGACTATCAGCATCTCGGCCTCTCAGCGGACAGGGCTACTCACTTCGATAGTGTACGTCTGGGGATCAAGATAGAACAGATACGGGAAGATCTTGTCCGAGGACCCATTACGGATTATGAAGCCGTACTTTGCACCTTCATCGGACACCAAATGGACCTTCCCATCTCGGATTAAGTTCTCCTTCTGCGGCTCCGGCTTGCACGCCGGGTACTCTCCTTCCAGCCGGTACATTTCTAGCCACACACCCTCAATCGGATCCGTCTGGTTAGCGCAGCCCAGGAAGTAACTGAAGCGGACAACGGCCTCGATTGCTTTACGGAGATGCCCGACGTTTCCTGGGAGCGCGATGCGGTTCTCGCGCTGGGACTTGACTAACCCGATCGCCATCTCGCCTCCTCCGCTTTTGACCGTGATATCTGCGTCCTCGACTATGCTTGCTTGTACGAATGTCAGTGGACGGCCAACGGGTATCGAAAATAGCTCGGTCGCGTGCGGGAAGTCATCTTGGATATGAACCCGCAATGGAGGGCTTTTCCAGTCGGATACGACCGCACGCGACCAACGGGGAATGTTCACTCGCTGTACACCCTTCCCGACAAGGATCGAGTCGTTGTCCCCCACAGATTGGGCCATAAAGGTACACAAATATTCTTTTTTGGAATTATAGGCCTTGAATTCCGTTCCAGGAAGAACGCCAACTAGGGATCCCATCTCGACACGGAATCTGTGCGAGCTGTTGGGCAACTCCGTATGAGAGGGCCGTTTCTGCGGCGTCAAGAGCACACCAGTCGCCGAGTCATCACCATTCAAGAACGGCCGATTGCTCCTGCCACCGGCGCAACGTGGACTCTGGCTGGGCAACTCTCTCAACTCTCTTTGGCTGATCAACTCTATCGCTGTGGTGCATCCAAGCGGGGCTTGTCGCAAGAGAGGGATGAGCTCGGAGGTGAAACGACCGCCAACCGTCCCATCGGGCCTCGTGAACTCTCGCGCCTTCTCATCCGCGCCGCAGGCTGCCAGCAAGACGCATGGCGACAACGACCTTTTGCGGTACCCCACGGCTTCACCTTTGTCTTGCCAAATCTGCCGATCCAAGTCTACCGGGATGTACGACTCGCTTCGGACGCTGCGTGCCGTTTTGTCGATATCGCGGTCCATACCTCCTGTGGTGAGGTCAAGGACGGAACAAAGCGCCGTGCGGAACGCACCCGAATGGCAGCAATCAAGGATCACGATCTGCAACAACGATCCTTTCAGCTCGAGCAGCGTATCGTCAGTCGACATCGACGCACAATGTTCCGGCTCTTCTTTTCAGCAATTTCCCCCAGGAGCCGACCCAACACGTAGTCGGGGATCGCCTGGACCTCTACCCCCGCCTCATTCTTCGTCTCGTAGTCCACTGGACACAGCATCTCGATTCGACCGTCGGGCGCAAGAATGGCTTCAGGAACGTCAACGCGACTTCCATGTCCGGCGAAGTACAACAGTATCGTGGCCTTGCCGTTGTCTGGGATGTCAGGATTGTCGCGGAAGTGCGTCTGGATCGTGCTCAAGATTTTAGCGCGCGTCGCAGCGCCGTCCTCGAGGAGCACGATATTGCGAGGGGGGACATGGAGGTCGTCCATGAGGAACTTTTTGATTGCCCTCGCGTCGTTGACGGCCCCGTCGAGTGAGAGGATCCCGGTATACTTTGGAGATACATTCGGAAAACGCCGAATGGGCGAAAGTAATAGACACACCTCGTTGATACCGATAACGACTGCGAATATGTTGTTTTCACCATTTTTCGATGGGGGCGTTTGGATAGTTTTGTTGCAATAATCCATGTCAGCGCTGCTTGACGAGTTTAACATTGGGAAGTAGCAGCACCTTCAATGACATGAAGGCTGTGCAATCCGTCCTAAAAAAGACGGTCAATGCCCGGGCCGATGGTTTCTGAATGACCTACAGTAGCTACTGTATGTACTGTATTAGCTCGGGGTTTGGCTAGGCGTTGGCGTCAGTCTCAGGCCAAACTTTTTTGTTCTCATCCCTTCGCTGTGTCTTGAATGGCGTTCGAGTCGTTCTGAATGCAAGTCCAGCGCAACTCCAGTTTGAAACTATACAAAGTGTGTCACAGCGTCCCTCACTTCTTACTAGGTGAGTGGAGTGCAGGGTCTTGTCGCACTTTTCGAGGCTGTCAGCTACTCTTTGCATCTGTATTTCACTGGCCTCACTCAGTTACTTGATACAGCTATGACCACAATGGCAGTGCGAGTTATGTGGTTGACAAGAGAGAATATATACATTGAGGTATCGGTATCGTCCAATATTTACCGATTGTAGTTGTCGAGCGGCGCTTCGTGCTCGACTACCTTCCAAATTTCCTCGATCTTTGCTTTCGCCGCGGCGCCTACCGATCCCTTCCTAAGCCAGTCCATCGTGTCCTCGATCTGAGCGTACGAACTGGCGCCGAAAATGATCGCGTCGCTGTACTTGGGATCGACCACCGAGTCAAACGCGACCCAGCGGTACGCCAGCTCCGCCCTGCTGCACCCGGTCTCCCTCGCCGCCTTCTCCCACATCTCGAGCGCCTTGTAATACGAGGGCTTGTCGTAAAGCGCTTCGTACATCTCGCGCACGGGGTGGGCCTTCGAGAGGCGGCCATCTTCTGTGCCCTCACGCAGCTGCTGCGGGGTCTTGGTGAGGAGGCCGCCGGTGATGGGACTGTAGACGTAGAACGCGATGCCGAGCTTGCGCAGCGTCGGGACGACCTCGGTCTCAATCCTGCGCGCAATGGCACTGTAGTTTCCTTGGTAGACCGTGGGGAGCGGGTAGCCTTTGGCCTTGCAGATGTCGTAGACGCGCTGCACGTCTTCGGCAGTGAAGTTGCTCAGGCCGAAGCGCTTGAAGTGGCCGGCGGCGTAGGCGGCGTTGATGCCCTTGAGCTGGTCCTCGAGGTCTACCGAGGGGTCTGGCGCGTGGATGTAATATATGTCAACCTGCAAACATCAATCAGGTCGAACTCCAAATTGGGGCGGGAACTGCACTTACACTCTCGACACAGAGGCGCTCGACAGTCTCCCTGGCATGCTGAGGGATGGTCTCTCCGGTGCTGGTGCCGGGGGCAAAGCCGCCAGGCGTCTTGCTGTCGATAGTGAAGCGCTTGCCGGCACCGGTCTTCCCCATCCACTCTTCTGAGCCAGGGTAGACACGCGCTGTGTCGATGGCGCTGCAACCGCCTCGTTCGAGCAGCTGATAGACTTTCTTGATGCTCTCCTCGTCCGGAAAAGACATTGCCATGCCGGGACCAATCCCGGCACCTCCAAAGACAATCTTGACAGGGTTGCTGGTCATGATATTGTGAAGAGATCCGTAGCTCGAGAGCAATGCAGAGGATTTTATAGAGTTCAATTGCCGTCCGTGTGTCGCCAAGCACTCGTCGATGAGATTGGAGTATACAAAGGTCGATTGGACTGTCGTCTCGGGCATCAAACCGTCCCCGTAACCTTACTGGCTTACGGGGGCGTCGCCGTAATTTCGGTGCGCCCCGTCCCGTCTAAAGTTTTGGGTTGAAGAGGCGAGTGCCACATCAATGATCCACTCACCTCTAGGCTCTTGGTTTTGGGGGGTCACGGTACGGGTTCGGCCGTAATAAGGCACCCAAAAATCGCACGCGTTTAAAACTCCGCCGACTGGGCTTGTGGACGGCTCGCCGCGGAACCAGCCGCCGTACCCCTGCATTTACGCGTAATTTACGGGTATCCCTCGAGCAAGGTTTGGCGAACCATTCGGGTGCGAATCCCCTGCCGACAGCCGCGCTAATCCCTCGCTTGGATGGCGCTGGAGCCGGCTGTCGTCCCTTGCGGCTCTCCACAATCTCGAGAAATCTCTTCATGAACCCTAGAAGTTGTTTCAGACAGTTCATAGCAATAACTGAGGTATTTTACCCCATAACTAACTCAAAACCTATACCGTCCCGTCTATGAACTCCGAGATGCCAAGTTACACACGGGTCGGGCCGTCCCGTAGGCCAAAGACATTCATGTAAGACAACCCAATCAAGGTATGGATAATAATCCCGCTCGGTCTTGGCCTGAAGCTCAACATCGCAACGGGTGTCGACCCACTGCCAGTTGGCCACTTGCGTGACAGAGAGGACGATGGATCCTGTGGTGTCGAGAATCCCCTGGACGGAGGCCCTTTAAGTGAACGGTGTCGGAGAGCGGGTGAGAGAGCGTACTGAAGCTGATCCCATGAACACAAGTAGTGAGGTCGCCGCTGAAAGAGTTGGTTTGCTGGCTCAGAGAGTCGCTCGAGCATGTGTCCTTCGGCGGCAGTTGGCGTGGGTGACCAAAATAGTGGCGGTAGGATTTGTCTGTCGAAAACCGCCACAACGTCATATGTCACGCGTGACACGTCGTGTCTCTCCCGTGTCACCGTCCGAATTTCGCGAAAGATTGAACCGGAGTTGGAATATCCAGGCCTTGAGACTAGTACTGATACGTCATCCCCACTCTCGATAACAGCGCCATTAATCCCCACCGCGACCCATGAATCTCACTGGAGCTCGCAAGCCTTCGTTCACAGGGTAAGGTTGGTGGTCGAGGTGGAAGGACGTTGATGCCAGGCGAAACCCCACGTCTCTTGTTGCGCAGATATTTCATAAAAATAAAACCCACAAAAAGAGAATTCATCCGGTTCGGTAGCTGGCCCCTGCGTCCCAACTTATATTGTTTCTGGGTCTTAATAGAGTGCAAAAACAATTTGTCGTTGGCCGATAAATGCATGCGCCGCATCACTTTGAGAGGACTAGAAATGAGAATCCTTCGGAATGCCCGGTAGCCGGTGGAAAGGACATCTTCATAAATTTCCTTTTACAGCTCGCGGCGTTGAGTGGCCAAATTAAAAACCCGAATGTCATGTCAGAGTTGAAGAGTATGCGAACATCCAGGAGCGTCGTGAACGGCGACTTCGAGCTCCACCCCAAATTGGCTCGTGATGACACGCGGTGAGGTCGACAGTATTTGTCGAGACCAAGTGTATAGAAAATCTTGTCTCACGCCATAAGAAAAGGCAGTTCATACACAATAAAACAGCCGCGGCCCATTTCATTGTGAATCTTGTAATAAGTAATACACTGCTCTTTGCAGATCTAGAAAGATGAACTACGAGAACCGTCTGATAATTCAAAAGTTATTGAACGGCCAGAAATATATCCAACCTCTTAAAGTTCCACAAAGGAGAGGACTTCTCTCTTCTTGGTACCGGCGCAGAGGGGTGCGACGTCGATCATGAATTTATGGAATTCGGGGCTCTCGCCGTGAGCTTTCAGGCTCTGCAGGAGGCATCCATTTACATGAAAAATGCACCATCGGATCGAATCCGAACGACTCACATCTTCGTTCTCGAACCGCTCGACGACGGACCACGTCGACGAGTTTTTCGGGTCCTGCATTATGAACCAGCTGAGTACGCCCGCTTCCTTCAGGAACTTTTGCTGAGCGTCGAGGAGGACGGCTTTCATCTCGGCCTCTTTTCCAGGTGCGGCCCAGAAGTGAACGATGAGGGTGTGGACCATTGTTGGGATCCAGGAAGAGAAAAAACGAAAAAAAAACTCGGATCGAAGGCGAGTTGAGAGCTATTCTCGCACATTAAATACCCGTTAGCTCGATCAACCGCTGCGGGGAACAGTCACTGCGGCGGCCCGCAAAATATGATGCACAGGGAGGAGAGGTCGCTAGCTCACTCGAACACTGCGGCGGAACAGTGCTGCGGCCCGCAAAACATGACGCACTGCAATAATAAAGGCGGCCCACCAGACTGACTCTGATGGAGTACCGTGTCAGTGTTTAAGAGAAACGAGTAGAGCCACGCAACGAATTCAGGAGGAGAATGAGCCAACTGCAAAGGCGAATTTATCTTCGCCAAATTTCGAAGGAAAGTGAGGAGACCGCAGGAATTTTTATGCTGCAAGACGATTGACAGAATCGCAAACCGCTGTATTATGCATGGATAGACATGGGACATCTGGTAAGCAAAAGAAATTACACATGGATAGATAAAGGAACGAGACTCTAATCAAATGTGATTTTCTTACCGGCGGATGGTACAATGCCGCCCGTCCGAGCTCCTCCTCGTGGTGCACCGCGCCCACCGCGCCCGCCACGGTCCCCGCCGCGTCCCCGACCTCCACCGCGCCCGCCGCGATCACCAAACCCACCGCGATCACCAAACCCACCGCCGCGTCCACCCCGCCCGCGTCCGCCACGGTCCCCACCCCGTCCACCGCCAAAGCCACCGCGTCCACCTCCGCCGCCGCCGTTGGCATCCCTCGGCTGCGAATAATCCAAACGGATCGCCCGCCCCTCGATATCTTGCCCATTCGCTGCAGCATACGCCTTTTTCGCGCCCTCGATGTCCTCGAACTCGACATAGCCAAAGCCCTTCGGCCGCCCCGTGTCGCGGTCCGTGGGCAGCCTTACGCTCTTCACCCCGCCGCCGCACTCGCTGAAGAAGCTCCACACCGCGTCCTCGGTCACGGTGAAACTGAGATTGCCCACGAACAGCGTCGCGCTCGGCTCGCTCGCGGTGTCGCCGAACGCCTTGGCACGGTTATCGCGCGCCTTGCTCTTATCCGCGGGCCGTCCGTAATCGATATTCACTGCTCGTCCGTCGATTTCTGTACCGTTCATCTTGAGCGCGGCCTCGACAGCGGCGGTGGTGGTAAAGTGGACGTGCCCGAAGCCGCGCGACTGGCCGGTGTTGCGGTCCATAGCGACGGTGGCGGAGACGACCTCGCCGCAGGAAGCGAACTCTTGTGCGAGGCGGTCGTTGTCGACGTTCCAGGAGAGTTTGCCGACGAAGATCGATTTGATCTCTTCCTCGCCGCCTTCCTCGCCGCTTGCGGGTGCAGCGTCGCCGTTGGCGAGCTTGACCTTTTTAGCAGGGGCGGCGTCACCGTCGGGGGCTTTTCTTTTGCCTGCGAGTTAAAGATCAGCATTGATGTGAGAATAGTTTGGAAAAAAACGAACCGTTGACAGCGGGTGCATCAGGCATGTCCTCATCCGAATCGTCAGAGCTATCGCTGCTGTCCGAGTCGGCGGCAGCACCGTTGACGGCGGGCGCAGCGGGCATCTCCTCGTCCGAGTCCTCTTCTGACGAAGACGTGTCCGGTTTTTTGGCGGCAGCCTTCGCTGCCGGTGCCGGTGCTTCGTCATCGGACGAGTCAGAATCTGAGGAATCGTCGGATTCGTCTTTTTTGGGCGCAGCCTTTGTCGCAGCAGCTTTCTTGTCGGCAGCGGGTGCTGCTTTCGCCTTCGGCGCCGGTGCCTCGTCCTCTGACGAGTCTGAGTCGTCTGAAGAGTCGTCCTTTGCTGCGGGTGCGGCTTTTTTGGCTGGTGAGGCGGCAGCAGGGGCAGCGGCTTTTTTGGCAGGGACTGGGGCTGCAGCTTTTTTGGAAATTGCAGGGGCAGCCTTTTGGGGCGCGGGTGCAGGCTCGTCGTCGTCGCTGTCCGAGTCGTCTGAAGAGTCGTCTTTTTTCTGCGGCGGGTTTTGTTGCAGTCTTTTTGGAGTCTGCGGGAGCGGCAGCTTTTTTAGATGCAGGTGTAGGCTCGTCGTCGTCGCTGTCGCTATCGTCGGAAGATTCTGCTGCCGGTTTTGCCGGTGCGGCGGCGGCTTTGGCTTTCACCTGTGCAGCCTTGGGCTTTTCCTCCTCCTCTGAAGAGGACTCGGAATCATCAGAAGAATCATCAGCCTAAACAAAAGACGGGATTAGATGTTGAAACATCAAATACGAAAAGAACTGGCCTTCTTTGCGACAGGTTTGGGCGGAGCAGCAGCCGGTTTAGTCTGCTTCTTCTGCAACGCAAAACAAATGGTTCAGCAAGATGAATACACACAAAAAAGCGGAGATGAACACACGGCCTTCTCGATAATCTCCGCAGCCGAAACAACTGGCTTCGCAGCGACTTTTTCAGTTTTCGCGGCGACTTTCTTTGCCTTTTTGTCCGTTTTCTCAGCCTTCTTTGCGACCTTGGCGGCGGCCTTGTCAGCCTTAGTGGCGGATTTGTCTTTGGCCATGATAAAGGGAGATGCGGTAGAAGGAAGGGGGAGAAAACGAAAAACGAGGAAGAGGAGGAGGAGGAGAAAAAGGGATGAAAAAAAGTTCACGATCGACGGGCACGTGACCGGGCCGGTCCTTCCGCTTTCCCCTTTGAACCTCATCCAACAACCGAGGGACGAGGTTAGGCTACTTAAGTGTTTGAAGCATCTGGCTCCGGCGGACCACTTCCCAACATCTTCTGTGCATGGTGAGTATCCATTTCCGCAAACTATAAATATACGCAGTCAAAGTCTCCGAACACGCAGAAAAACTACTCCAACCGGCTTTTAGCAAATTTTCCCGTCTGGCGTCCACAAAACTCTAAACAAGCGTAACTTGTCCATTGAGGCACTGCAGGCGCGCATCACGAAGATTTCATCTGAGATTATCCTTCAGGAGAAGCTCTTACAGCATCTGCGGCACGAGAAATCTGTTCTTCAGCGCAACCGCAATGAAACTGTCGGTCCAATGGCGTGTCTTCCCCTCGACATTTCGTCCCAGATTTTTCTTCAGTGTCTCTCTTTTCCACGAACACAACTAGGAGCACAGCATGCTCCATTGCTGCTTCTAAACATTTGCAAGACCTGGACTACCATCATTGCTTTATGCACACCGGATCTATGGTCGACGACCATTTCGATTAATGTCCTGCCCCAGAGGCTTAACGCAACTCGCGCCGACTTAATTCCAACGTACGGGAAATCACTCCTTGTCTATTTTGCTTCTTGGGAATCTCCGCGATGTCACCTACCTCATCCCTGACAACATTTGGCAACTTGGTGGGCGCTAGCAATAAGGCATGACGACCGTGGCCTTGAATGCAGTTGCGACGTGGGTCGGTATTCGGAGATCCCAGACCTCTTCGGGAACGCAACTGCTGCCATCCCTCGACACAGTGGTAGTTCGGACATCTGCAACTGGGTTTGTTGGCTGCTCAAATCCTTGAGCTACTGCACTTCACGCCGAACTTCGTAATGTCTGACGGAATAACTTTGTACGACTTCTACAAATTGCCGTCTGAAAAGCTGCACCTACCTCTTCTGCACGCATTGACATATAGAAGTCGTAGCGGCTCCGACCCCGAACTTGGCGATGGAATTCTCTCTGCGCTGTCCCTCCCGCGCCCACAGATCTATCGGTCGGCGTGTATCCGTCTTGCCACGATAGCTTTGGCATTCGACACCACTACTCGGATCACTGGCAGTGGGCCTGACGCCAGCTCCGCATCCGTCCGTCACCGCAGTGCAATCATATCCACCGAGGTGTCTCGAGAAAGAGCTTCAGGCATCTCCACTGGGGTCACGCCGATGTTGGGTTCCAGAGCCATCACATATGTTCGAGTACGTAGCAGCTGGAGGAAAAGGAATCAATGGAACAAAAAAGATCAAAAATACAATGTTTAGACAAGCTGAACAAGGTATTTCGTTCCGAAGAACTCATCTGTCTACTTATGCGCAAGCGCAAGTGGCGGCAGAGACACCCCTTCGACAGGTAGCGCGGTCCAAGCCCGGCTCTACTCATACGATACTATGGGCTTCGACTTGAAGGTCGCCATCGGAGTTTTGCAACAGGTTCCAGCCGCCGGGTTGGTCAGCAAACGCCAGCGCTGAATGCACAACCGGATATGGCAATCAAGTTACCAAAACAGACAAACGCAAGTTTGATTCCATCATTTGCCGCTTTATTCGCGACCACAACAACCAAATTCGCCGCCTAGGGTCACCCCAAAGGTGAATTGCTTCGCAGAATATCTTGCATATGCCATTTTACCTCGCCATGTTCAGATGAGCACCGCAAAGCCCCCAACCAGCTCCGCATGCATCCAGGCTGCGATCCAAAAGTCTATCCAGCTTTCTACCCCTACCTTGAGGCATTACTTGGATACCTTCGCTATCAGCCAATGGGTCACAGATGTCTCAGACGATGTCCTCGAGCGCGTATGCCACGCCGGCGAGCTCGCCCTAGACCAATGTTTTCTGGACCAGCTCTGTCGGTTTCCTGTGGCTGAAGTACCATGCGGATATTTCTGTGAGTCATTTTTATCTTCTTTTCAGTCGTCCTCCTAATTTCTGTAGACGATGAAAGTTCAACTGTTCAGCGCTCACACCCTCGCCCTTATTGTTACCAACTCGGATCTGAACGTCGAGCTGATCTCTGAGCGCAGTGCGGCAGAGTTTATCCGCATCATCTTTGGCGTTCTATTCAATCGTGTCGACCGTCATCAGCTCCAACGCTCCTTTGATGACCTCTTCAACCCCATTATTACATCCACCCACATGGCGTTTACCGCTTACAACAAGCAGTGAGCGACTCCCAGACCTATTCTTGTTACGCACTAACACATGGGCAGGAAGGATGTTGATAGCAAAACACAGCGTCGCCGGAAGCTCGCGGACGGTGACTTGGAACGGTTTGCTTCAGGTACAATTTAATATTGATGCTGCAGCTTGACGTTTCTCATCGAATATCAGTAAGAAATTCTTTCCGTCTCCTACACTCGAATGGGCCACCGGCGACGGCACAGCTGAGGCTGGGTCTGGGTCCCATTGGACAGGTATGTCCCCCTTTTTCACGTTCGTTTCAACCGTATTCAGATCCCAGTCACAGGCTGTCGCAACGGTGTCTGAGTTTGCTTCCAGAGAGGTCGATGCTTTCATGGGAATTGCGAGGGGTTGTCCTGCGGCATTTGTGACGGGCTTCAAGTTGGGGCTTTTCCCGCCGGTACCGCTGAACGTTGTCCCCCGTGCCTCAAGTCCTCGATCTCCATCTCCAAACACGAGTCACTCGGTTCTGGCTACCCCTCGTCGTCCTTCAAAACCATATCTTCGAGCGAGCGCCCCTTCGCCGCCGTCTCCCCAGCGACGCATCAACCACGCAAATTGTCTCCGAACCGTCAGCCAAGACCGCTCGTCTGTAGCATCTTCGTCTGCTATACCCCGCCGCCGCATATACACAACATTCTCTCCGCCGCCACTTTTCTCTTCCTCCTCCGGACCCAATCGAACGCTTGTCCTCAATACAGGACCCTCCTCTCGAACGCCTGTCCTCAATACAAAACCCTCCTCCCAAATTTAAACGACGGCATCATTTCCGAATTCCTCAAGACATTGGTTCTCCGCTTGATTTGTATTTCTGGTTGTGCAATAAATTCATCTCTCAAATCTCACGTCCTGCTCGAGGCGATCCAAGATGTTATTGTCCTATCAAGAACACTTGACAAACTGCTCGCTGTGTCTGGGTTCCCGAACAAGATTTTCTCGAAATTTCAAAGTAGTACAAGGCGTGTTTTTTCTGCCAACTATGCAACAGACTGCTTTATCAAACACTCCGAATCGAAGTCCGTGCCCCGGGCGTGCATACACGATGTCTGGGATTGCGACCGATCTGGCGAGATGCGACCGCAATTCTCGTTAGTTCATTTTGGAGTCGTGCGCTCTGCAGGACGCGCACTGGCACACAGGTGAGGGGATACTGCGCAGACAACTCACAGATCTCTGTTGGAATACTTGCACAACCGTTGGCTGAAATGACGGGGACCACGGCGAAGGAACGATATACGGAATCGGCGAGGGAACCTCTGGAGCGGTGATCATCCGCGGGGTCGATTCCCGGGCGCTGTGCGCTAGAATCTTTACCGCTCTCGTCGTCATACAGATGTATAAAGTCCCTCTCCACGAAGTTTGCATGTTCACTGGTGCTATTGATCGCAGGCTCCGGTGAGGGGCGTTGACGCGGAACAACTCCCTCGCGACCCTTATGGTGAGGAGACTCGCTTGCCATTCGTAACACGGTTGCACGCCCTCAATGTATGACGCTTAGTGCGCTCGGTGCGAAGGTGATCCTCGTCCAGGAGCGGGTTTCTGTTGAACGTCCTTCGCCTTCTGTCGTACATTCGAGCCCTTGTCCTGGAATTCCGGCCACATCGACGTACTGGAAGTCTCTGAGGGTGTTGATCATATCCCTGTTAGTAGTCCCCGCGCCGCAGTAGAAGACAACGTCCTCCGAGCCATGGCGTAGGAGATAGTCGAACAGGGCGAGACACTAAAGTATTACAGGGATGAGCCCGGTACTTCAACTCGGAATGGCGAGCGCACCTTGTAGACACAGCGCCAGTCCTTGCCCTTGGCATTCAGCTGCTTGTCAATGATCTCTATAATTTCGACGAAGTCGCCCTGGTTGTAAGTCAACTGTGCGATTTCGTGCATCTGGGTGGTGCTGGGGCGCCAGGGATCGTTCGACGAAGTTGCCTCGTAGACCTTCGCCTGCGCATCTGAATAGCCTTTGGCATAATTTCCGACGATCTGGGCAGCACTTTCAGCATTTCGCGAGCCGTGAACAGCAAGGCTTGAGAACGACTGGATAGACGCGCGCCAATCTCATGACGAAAAGCCGATGATCAATTCGGCTGTATCGGAGGAGCGTCTTGTACGGCGGCGTCCACAGCCGCAGAGGGCGGCAAGCAAAGAGGGCTGCACAGCCACAATTGCCTTTTGAGATAACGACGTCCAAATCAGTCCTGGTGGCTTGTGGCCTGCGGTCAGTGCGCGCCACGAATGTGTTGACTGAGAACTCTTGAGATGCTCTTGAGTTCTGCTTTGTTTGGCAGGACCGCTTCGGCTTCAAGTTTAACCGGTCCCACCGGCTTTAATCGTACCGCTCACATTCATTTCTTCCAATGGTCCATACCGTCGTTGTTCACCTCTACACCCAGCCGGGGAAGGAATCCGAGATGAAGAAAGTCCTCATTACTGCCTCGCAAACTTATTCTAAAGACAAGGGCACACTTGCCTGGTTTGTGATGCAAAACGAGAAGGATTCGACTGCATGGTGCATCGTCGAGCGGTACGAGAACAAGGACGTCAGTCGCTACGCAGATACTTCTTGATGCCACATTGTACTCATCTATTTTTCCTTGCAGGATGTCAAAACTCACGCCGCGAATCCGTTTTTCAAGACGTTCCCCAAGCTTGTTGGTCCTTTGCTCGACCCCAAGAGGCCGACGCAGATTTTGCGGCACAACGAGCTCGATGCTGATGCCGACGTACGCGCAAAGTTGTAATCGTTGCGGAATATATTGTTGTACTACTCTTGCGACGTCCAATGATCTCGAACTCTTGGTTCAGTCCTTGCTTCTTCAGCACCTCCATGTGAAAGCCAGCCGTCTATTGCCAGTTATTTTATCAGGACTTGCGAAGGACGTCTATTGTGCAATTTGGATTTCTTTTAGCCTTTCCGCAGGAGGTTGATTCAACTCCTAAGTTGCTTCATAAGCTAGGCACGCGGAAGCTTGATCTGATCGTCATGGACCCACACAAGCTCCTGTCCCCTGTACACTCTTTCCCCCACTTTGAGGTGCGACCTAGCTTGCTGGTGTTCTGATCGAGTGTTCGCGGTGAGGTTCAGACGACCAACAACCGCGTAACGTTAACATCCATTGGAAACATCCCTTAGACCAAGACAAATGGGGGAGCCCCAGAGTTTGCGCAACCGCCTTGCAGAACTCGATGCTATTATCCCTGTTCTCCAGCGAGAGCGCAAGCTTATCCTCAGAAAATTGAATGCTCTCAAGTATCCGGTCCTAAAACTCCCATCTGAAGTGACCGCCGAGATATTCGTCTTCTGCCTACCACCCATTCGGCTCAGCAAGTATGAAGACTCATGCCATGTCGTGCCACACTCTGTTGCCGATGCACCCCTCCTCTTTCTCAGAGTTTGCCGCGCGTGGAGAGACATCGCACTGGCGACCCCTCGCCTGTGGGCTTCAATTCGGCTGCCGAGCGGCGGCCGCTGGCGTCCCTTCGATAGCTGGCTGAGCTGGCTCGCTCGAGCTGGTTCCTGCCCTTTGTCCCTGGCTTTGCGGCCTCCTCGCCAACCGCTTGTTGACGACTTCCGTCGTCACATACCCACGGTGGAGTCTTGGGACTGGGATGACGCCGAGTCGTACTATCCAGGCAGTCCGCCGCCTGAGGCGCGCGCGGAGAAATTCGACAAGAGCACGCGCAAATTCGAGGATTTGGATCGATTCTTCCAAGAACTTTTGGAACGTGCCGCTCAGTGGTACGATGTAGATCTGTTTTCTACATACGAAGAGCTTTTGGAGCATCATGCGCGTTTTAAATCGGCTCTACACGGGAATCTTCATGTCCTTGAAAGGCTGAAGTTGAATTATAGTGGAGAGTACCGCAGCAACGCCGCGTTTTACCGCTACGACGACGACGATTCAACCCCAGTCACTATTACCGTCTTCGAGCGCGCTCCCAAATTGCATGATGTGTTCCTTATCTATCTCCCACCATCCTTCATCGTTCTTCCGTGGGCTCAGTTAACCAGCTTCACCGGAGAATACCTCTCGCTGCGCAACTGTTTGGAAGTCCTTCGACTGACACCGCACCTCATTGAGTGTTCATTCGGAAAGATTTATCTTCCGCATGACGACGATCCTGCGGACGTTCTCCCGGTCAATGTGGCGCTCAATCGCCTTCAATCATTCACGATTTACGGCACTGAAGAACATCGAATGGACCTGCTTAGCGCTCTAACCCTCCCCAAACTCACCAAACTCCATCATCTACCACGCGTCCCGAAAACCTTTATCGACTTTCTCTCTCGATCATCGCCGAAGCTGCACGAACTCAGCACTGGACGTTGTTATGCAACGTTGCTGGAAGCCCTGCCGCTCATTCCATCGCTCGCTGTCCTGTCCATCCACCGTATGTCGCTGGGCAAAATAACGAGCATTCTGCGGTCCCCTGCGCGACGTGCCCGATTTCATGCCGAATCTCCAATCGCTCGAGATCTGCGTCGACACGCCAGATGGGTCTGGCAATGGCAGTGAACTCGGTACAAGTCTCGATAGCCTAGAGATCCAGCCGGAGGACCTTGAAACCACGCTCGATTACGAAGTGCTGGCAGACGCTTTGCGTGTCCGATGGGGCCGACCGCATGCCCGACTCGCGAAATTCAGCCTCACCTGGCTGGATCCGCACGCGCCGTCCTCGAGTTTGAGCGAATTTATCGTTACCGAGGATGACATAGGGCTACGACCTGATCCCGATATCCTCGAGCGTCTGTCCGATCTCGCAGACGATGGGATGAAAATCTATTTGGGAAGCAGGACGATGTCTTGGTTGTAGCGTGTACTATGTGCCCAAGATTATCTGCAGAGGAGGGAATAATGTTGCCATCTAGTTGTAGGAGATCGTTCCTTATGTATGCAGCGAAGAGTTTCACTTTTCTATGTACTTAGAATCAAGCTGCTTTCGATATTTTGCAGTACACGTTTCGTCGTCGACTTCAGCTATTAATGTAACTCCGACGAAAAGCAGGGCGCTGTGAATTTCTTACAATAAACAGCACATGCAATATGCACGATTACGCTAAAAGCGATGATCTTTCTCCCCACGCGCCTGAATGCCGGCCTGTGACTCAGTATTCAGCGTTCAATGCTTATATACCCAAATGAAGACCATGCACTCACCGAAGTCCGGGTCACCTATATCCAAACCTCAGACTTGCTTCCGACTTGAGCAATTACAGAAATATGCATGCCGTCCTCAATTAAATCATGGAGTCGCGAGAGGTTGATGCGTAGGTTGGCGGGCGGTGTCAAAAGAATCTCATTAGCACGGGCGTGCTCGGCATTCGCGAACGTTTCGCGCCACTCCTCGTGCGCCCACTTCATCCTGAAGGATTTCAATTGAGAACCCGCTGCGTTTCGATTCTTTCGAAACTCGAGGGCATCTGTCAAATCTTCGTAATTTATATCGGAAGTCTCTTCTGGCAGGCTGCGATAACTTTGCAACGGTTGATAAACTGAGACTGCAATCGATTCGAGGTTGGGGAGAAACGAGATTGGATCCTGCGTTCGGAGGTCTTGGAAGAATTCCGACAGTTTACCAACAGCGAGGCGGGAAATCTCAAGCGCGTTAACATTAGGGAGGAAGGGAAAGCCGTGTAATATGCGTGAATATGCACCACCGTGCAGATAGAGGTGTGACAATGGCGGGCGTGAACGCGACAAAAAATCGACGAAGTGTTCGTGATAGTCGGACATACCACCGTCGTAGTAATCCAACTCCACCAAGGAAGGGAGCGTCAGGAGAGAGAGCAGGTCGCAGCACACCGCTTCGCCATGTAAATATAGGACCTTGAGGGTGGAATTCTTGGGAAGGAGTGCTGTCTCGTCCATATCTCCATCAATCCCATCGAATTTGCACTCGACGAGTGAGTCGGCCGACCGTAAGACGTGCAAGCAATCCACATCATTTATCCACTTTCCACTAAAATGAGTGAGCTGTCTCCATGGGAGAAGGATCGCGGTTGCTGATAGACGTTCCAAAAGAACACTGCGCAGGCTGGGTGCCAGCTCAAACGCAGTGATAACGGCCGTTCCGCTGCCGCGAAAATTTGTGGTTATTCCGAGTTTCTCGAGGAAGTGCAGCCTGCCATGCAGGTCCAATTGTAATTGTTTCTCTACCAATTCCTCGTGCGAAAGACGAAGATGTGCATTTTGCCACTGATTCGCCCGGGCAAGCATTAGACCTAGCAAAGGGGGCAATGTGCCAGAAGATTTGTCGAATCGGATATGACGCGGTTCCAGCACGAATGAAAGCAGCGACGATCCCGCTCTCTCTAACCATCCGCGGAGCCAACGGGAACGGTTGGTAGTATGCTCATGGCCCCAAATCTCGTCAACTCGAAGGGAGAATGTGGCCCAAATCTTGGGTGTTTTGAGCGCTATAGCTCTCCATGCACGGCAGACCTGGGTTAACAAGATGGGGATAGGAAGCCTCTCCGGGCTGAAGCCGGATATCGGATGGATATCGGGAAGGTCTGGGAGGCAGTGGACGAAGATTGTGGACGTGATTTCAAAGGGCAACGTGAGGATGGGATAAGTGACGGTTTTTAGCTTTTTATGTATGAGCTTTCGCTCTGCTTCAAGAACAGCGATCTGTACGCTGAGTTGGGCTAAACGATCCCGAAGAGATTGATTTGACTGCATCTTCACGCAACTTTAGAACGGAGAAGCGAACAAGTCAATACTTGAGCTTCTGTACGCCTGGCGTACAGAAATGCGGTGTTTGTGAGGCGAGTCGAGTTCGAGGGCTGTTGCTTTCAAATGAACTCCGTGAAGTTGAGCGGGACGAACGCCAAACTTTCTCAAACTTTGGTTCTCCCAACCGGGCAAAGAGAAAGTACCGCTTCCCATCAAAAGCGGTAATCATGCGGCACATTTCGGCGGTAACTTTCTGCCAGACCCCCTGAATTGATTGTTCTCTCGAGTCTGTGGCAGTATGCCTAGCACATATAGAGCCATTATTGGTAGTAACAATATCCCTAGTCCCGAGTCATGTTACTAGCGTGCAAGAAGTATTGGAGGCGCTTGCTATTTTTGAGCGATACATTCCCGATGGCCACAATGTCGTTCATTCGTGTTGATTGTTGATTCCCTTCCATACAGGTCGTTTCGTGAAAAGTATGCAGTTTTCAATGCTGGCATATTGTTGCATTGATTGGTCTGTACGGATGACTGTAGCATACTCGTAATGTTGAGGTCCGTGTATGTTAGGGACCGCCGCGGTAATACAGCCTTCCTTCCTTCCTCCTTCCTAGCCTTATCCTCACTGGCAGCAACAAGCCACTGACATGAACTCGCAGAGTAAGCCTGCCAAACCTGCAGTCCCTTAGACACGCCAATGCAACCTAGACCGGAGGGGACTTTGCCAAATTACCAGAAAAATAATCCAAGAAGTACATGTGGAATACCTAATTTTCAACATGGCAATTGGATTGGCAAGCCAGGATTGAATATTCACTACAACTTTGAATACTTCGACCGCCGTAGTGTGAATGCTTAAGTCATGGGAATTAAGAAAACACCAGCAGTGCTTCGGCGGGAGTCAGCGGTACTCATGCGGAGAGTCAGCGGTACCCGTGCGGGAGTCAGCGGTACTCATGCGGGACTTCAGCGGTACTCAAGCGGCAGTCCAGCGGTACTCAAGCGGTAGTCAGGCGGTAATTGCACAGCCACTCAAATGCGCTGGCGGTACTTTGCGGTACTTGAACACCGCCACAGCGGTACTTCTTGCGGATACTATCTTGGATACTATCAACACCAACCCGACCCGCAACACTGTTTAGAAGGCAATAAGCCTCCCTATTCTATTCGTTCATGTCTTTTGTGTGTAATCTGCAGTTTCATCGCAGTTTATGGGCTGATTCGACCCAATGAATACAATCCTTTAGAATATATTGAATTCATTGTTCCGAACCGTCCGCGCTGGTAACACGACCGAAACTCTACCATATTATGACGAAGATGGTTCGGTGTCTCTCCTTTAGTATGATTTAACCACTAAATTCGAGATGTGAAGGCAAACTCATTGGTCATGTTCTTCCGGGGCTGCCAACTCGAGCTCACACTGGCATGCCGGCGCCACTACCTTACTACGATTATGAGGGTAGGATGGTTCCATGTTCTGGAGGTTTTAGCCTTAACTCTTCCAGGAAATTTAATTGGTACTGTTATACCAGACGAGCCAAGAAACAGGAATCGGATACCTGTCCAGCATTACGACCCAAACGGTAACTGGACCAAGTACATTCTGAAAGGTGGACTTGAACTCTTTGCCAGGACGTCTATTAGGCGTTGTTAATCTTGAACCAAGTCCTCTTTTGCGTGTATCTGATGACCGACCGGCACCCACTCAAACCGCTTCGTCAAAGTCGGCCCAATACCGTGGTCCAACTCATCCAGCAGTACAATCACAACAAATGGAACTGGACCATGTAAATTCCCCTTCTGCTACCTACTCTTGGGACGGATGGCCCAACGGTTCCTTCGTCTCTTTTCTAGTCCCACACCAAGTTCGGAATACAAACATGATCAACATTCACTGGAGTTCTGAAATCATCGCAAACTCGCGCAAAGGGTCGCCAGGTTCGGACACCTGGAAGCGTGGCAAGGCTACGAAACGCCGCTGCCTAGGAGCCATCAAATGTTTCAACGAGGTTTGCGATGTTTGCAGCCCCCCTGCTGTGCGCGGAATTCATATCGCTCAACAACTTGACGCGCGATGTTTATGTGGTGCTGTACTTGAGCATCGCAGCTGCTCAGTTCACTGGACAATCCATGTATATGCTGGAGGTGCAAGATTGGAAAATTTTGGTCAACACTCCCACCCGCGTTTCACACACAGGTTAAGTGTTCGCAGAAAGGAACGACCCCATTTTTCCGCATTTGAGACCGCTGCGGCTTCGTCCCTTGATGAAGAGGAACTCAGACTCCTCGACAGCGATAAAACAGGTCCTCATGTTCGGTTTGAAGTAAACCCTATGACGATCGAAGGTGAGGCCTTATAATTCCCTAGATAATTACCACTCACATGACGGTACTACAGACCATAGCCAAGACGAGTCATATGCCAGCTCTGACACCAGCGACATTTCTTCTGGCCATTCATCTGCTGCCAATGTTGCCGATGAGCTCTCATTGAGCGAAGCAACCGAAAAGATTACGGAAGTAGAGTCTGTAACGGACTTGACAGAAAGAATTCCAGCTGAAACAAAATTTCTGGTGTCCAGTGAGTGGATCTATCCATTCAGAAGCATTCAAAGATCTGAATTCTGCAGGAAAAACTCATTCACCTCTCTTTCTTCCATCAGCGTCAGTCGAAAGCAACAGAGACACGGATTTATCGGATGAAGCTGAGCAAGACGAAATTGAAGCAGATCCATATGCAAATGAAGACGAAGATACCGGAACTTTTTTATAAAACTTCTAATACTAGCTCAAAGTTCGAGGAATGCAAATTTGAAATTCAATTCACATTTAGAGCTGAGCGCGCCCGTCACGTGGTCTTGAAGATCTTCGACTTTGCCTCTCAGTACCATGCACGCCATTGTGTCACTTCTTTAATAACCCGTATTCCGCTATAAATTCATAATTCCTTTATAACTGGAGAGTATCTTGAATTATCATGGTCTTTGTGAGTACATTTTGCTTGGTCCTGCCGTTCACTCTGAAATAAGCGTAGGGATTCGTCCGAAAGGCCTATAATTTTCTATTTGAGCCGTCCATCCCTGAATGTGAGTAAAATCATCTCTTCCTTCAATCTAGACTTGCTCATTTCGTAATTCCTAGATCATCTCTCCGAAATAAATGCTGAACCATTGCGGGATCAGGCAGGTATGTCTTAGGTGCAGATTTTACAAGCACGCACTCTCATATCCAAGTAGGAAATATTTTTGCATGGCAAAGGCCACGGGGAATGCCCACACTGCGAGAAAATCGCCGTCATCGAGTCCCAGAATATTCTCGACCCTATACGGGATCTGTGCCAACTGCTCGCCATGAAGATTTCTCTTATTGGAACCAGCGTTACGAACACCGTTCGGAATCTCGAATTTCGTGCCCTCCTTCCTTTCAGAATCAATATGACGCACCTGGCCCGTCTAGACAACATAGAGAAGACTCCGAGTCGCCGGGATGGCCACCGCATCACCAAGAGTGGGCTCCCGACTCCATTCATTCACGTCCGAAAGCCGCCGCTCCTTATCCTCCTTATTCTGAAATCTCGAAGCCTTATCGTCGCAGGCCTCCCACACCTCCGCCGCCAAACCAGACTCGGAAACACAGACAACAAGCCTTCGAATCGAGCACCTCTCAATCCGGTCATATGGATGTCGATATCCCTGTTGACTCGCCACCCAGTTTCATCTGGGACGGGTTTCCAAATGGCGACTTCTCTCATCTATTCTCATTACAAGAAGCCCGGGACCTCGATAATCTCATGGTACACTGGGCGTACACCGTTCTCGGAGGGCGTTCAAACCAGTCTGCAACTTCCGAAACATGGGAGGGCGGCAAGACTACACGTCGGCAGTGCTTAGGAACAATTGAATGCGACAATGAAAATTGTTTTATCATCGTACGACCGCAATCCACGCACGCACGCGTCAGTCATCAACTGTCAAAGGACTGCAAATGTGGTGCCGCCCTTTCCCACAAACCATGCTCTGTAATTTCGACGCTATATACATTCAAGCACGGAGTATACTATGTGAATGGTGGGGAGCATGACCATGCACGGCCTACCCATCGTTTGCACATGACAAGCAAAGAACGTGCCGCCTTCGTAGAGCTTGTTCATACTCATCCGAAATCCGGGCCACTCAGAATGCTTGTTGGTCTTCCAGGTCCAAACGGCCCAGGGAAGTCTGTCACAGAAATTTCCCCCGTCTTGATAAATGCCGGCCGAATCAAGCATGAAAAAAGGCAAGCTCTTGGCCGAGGCAACGGCAAAGGACCAGATGGAGCCATTGCTGAATTTGCGGCATTTGACAAAGCACATCCTGGTTTCATCCGCGGCAGCTCTGTTGGAAAAGTCACCGTGATCACAATGCAAACACCGTTCATGGCGGAGCTTCTCGTGAAAGATCATCGCATCGAGAATGAAGCTGTGAATGGTATTGTTTCCGACGCAACTCACTCCTATTTTTCGGATCCAAAGGCTCTCCTCTTCATGAGCTCAGTCTTCGCTGTCTCGTCGAGATATTGGGTTCCCGGCCTCATCAGCTATTCCAACGGCGCAACAAAGGAGCACTATCGCCTGCATTTTCTCCAGCTGATTATATCCATCTCAGAGGAATGCGAGAGACAGGGCATTCCTTTCACAAATGAAATGCTCGCGAATGTGCGTCAATTTATGTTTTGGATTTCCGTAACAACTGCTCAAGCTGTGCTCCATAGATCCTGGATTTTAGCGAGGCGGAGCGGCTCGGCTTTGTCAATGCTTTTATAGATTACTGGATGGCTCAGCCATCGAATGACAAGAGCCCCGAAGAACTCGAGACGGAAGGTTCAGCGTTGCTCAAGGGCTGTGTACAGCACTTCCGCGCTCAGATTCAAAGAGTGGGAAAGATCAGCGGGGTCGTTGACCCTGCCAAAGCCGACATTTTCCATAACTACTCCCGCAAGATGCTCGAATTTGACGACTTGGATTCCTTTCTGACCCACGCCGAGCACTTCATTGCGGAGTTTCCGTTAGCCGAAGATTGGATACGCTGGTGGATGCGACCTAGCCACGCCAGAATGCTTTTCAAGTCCCACCGCACTATGACACCAGAGTTGTGGGATGCTCTTCCTGACTCGACCAATCCTCAGGAAGCACAACACTTCAAGCTGTACATGGGGGTTGGAAAGAACAATGCGCTGCTCCCGGGACTTGAAGGCGTCAAAAAATTCATGGACCACTACGAGCGTCTGGCTAGCGCGGAAAAGTGTGAGTGTACCTGGCCGTGAAACAAAATAAAATGGCTGAGATGATTCAGATGGTGCTCCGGTTCATTACGGACGACAAGAGGATTGGAAATATAAAAAGGCGAACGGAGGACTGAAGTCTTGGAACCTACCTTCAGAAACTCACTCGCCTGCTCGCCGTCGCGGATTGGATGGCAAGACAGACAGCCGACCCCTGATACCAGCTCGAGTCTGCTGCGCTCGAAGCGCAGACCTCCTGGCGACCGTAAATCAAAGTACTTTGCCGGCTGCCCGTGGCAGGATTCGTCTTGCTGGCTGGATACCTCCCTTCAGCTATTCTGGGTGACAGCAGACCGCGACTACGAAACGGGTTTCAAGCCTCTATTTTCCACGCTACCCTCCAAATCGCTGCTGTCAAAACTAGCCAACTCTGTCGAGATCCGCTCCAAGATTGATACTACCAGTGGAGATACCTACTTTGACGGAGGTTGCGAACTGCTACGGACACAAAGAAATGGGCTCCGGAAGCTATTGGTAGATTCGGCTCTGTCCACGGTGTCATCGACCTCGAGCAGCCAAGCTCTTTTCGTAAGTACTCACCAAATCTTTGATTATCTTTCTAACAACTTTCTTGAAGAGCTGGATGTACGATATTTTCCGTGAAGATCCCAGTACAGGCGGTCGACATGATGCCCAAAGTTTCCTTCGTGCCTACAGCTCCTCATTTAAAAGCTGTATCGGCCAGGAATCGCACTGGCAAACCTCCAATGTCGTCACTCGAAAGGAGTTTGAGTTGACCTCCGGAAGTTCCAGAACTTTTTCCGGCAACTTACAAAACTGGTTCCAAAGCATCACCCGTATCCATGGCGCCTCTCCTACCCCACTCAAGGCATGCTGGATTTCAGTCGACGGTGATGCTGTATGCGAGGGCCACGCCACTGTTCAGGATATTATTGTTGGGCTCCCAATCATGCTTGTGCTCCGTGTCCATCCCGCCGACTCTAACAACTGGGATATACCATCGCATTTTTCTCCGATTCACCAGCGTCCAGCGGCACTGAAGGACGGTGGGGTTGACTATGACCTTGTTGGTCACGCATATTACAAGGGATCCAATTCGCATTTCGCCGCTAGATTCCTCTCTCAAGATGGTAAACAGATTTGCGACTATGATGGGCTGAAATACGAGGGACATGCTGTCCTCAATACCAATGGGATCAAGAATTCGCTCACAGGCCATTTGTCGTCCATAACACCCCCTCAGGATTTCCGGATCCATAGTTTGGTGTTCCGTTTGCGAGGCGGTGTGACTGCTCAGCGACTGTTCACCCGCGAGCAATCTATCCGTGCTCAGAAAATTGGACTGAGCTTTGTGGAATCCACAACTTCCATACCTTCGCATATCGACTTCACCCGCCCCAACACCAGACTCATGGAGCCCACAGAAAAGTTTTGGCTGAGTGAGGAGTCTGAAAACCGTAAAGGACGTGTGGACTGGGTCGATGTTCCCGTACCCCTGAAAACCCCTTCACCGCAGAAGAAATCGGTACCGACCCCTTTGCCGCAGAAGAAATCAGCACCGGCGCTCCCCTTGGTATCGTTGGAATCTCAGGATAAAATCCAAGCCTGGAACCTGCCTACAGATTCTGGCATTGTTCAGACGCCTCCTCCACCCGGCTTGAATGTGGCTCCTACAGTCCCGAGCTCCCCATGGCGCATCAATTGTTCTGGGTGTGGAATTGTTTCGGATGGTTACTCGGCAGCCGACGGGAATACTGTGCAGTGCGACGCATGTGGCTACTGGTCGCACGTTACCTGTATGGAGGCTGATCCTTACTTCGACGTTGAAAATTTGGATGTTATAGAGTGGATATGCCCAGAATGTGTCTCGATCACTGGACGGAGGCCATGGAACCCAAATCTGTGAGTTGTGGTCAGATACTTATTCGATAATTGAGAGACTGATTCAACACACCTCAGCATTGGACAATATATCATGCTTTTAACTCGGCCCACAGGGAAGACATATTTTCCTGCTGAGGTTGTTGCACGCGACGGAAACGATGTGACTGTTCAGTGGTATCCTGGAAACATTTACGGCACGAACCAAAGGCCTGTGGCGAATGGACCGTTCTTGATAACAGCATCACAATGCACCTCTGCACACGCACAAATCACTGCTGCACGGATTTATAACAAGGTATATTGACTCACTTTGCCACATTTCATTACAAGTGACACTTGGCTTATAGACGAACTGCGGTCGGATTGAATGGCCGGTCAGACTTGTCGACGATGCTATGGACCATCATGAATATTCAAATCCAGAGATCACACAAGCTCTTCTCGATGCGCAGGGAGCCATTGCCGCAGTTTGTCTCGGCAAGCTTGAGCATCCTGCCTACGCTGATTATCAGATTTGGATGGGCTCTGAGGACGCCCGGAAGCAGGCGCACAAGGCTGCTGCGCGTTCACAGTCCTTCACTGACCACTTTCACCTCGACATCCTGCCCGGGGACCACTCATTATTGCATGATCATCTCGGGTTTATTATGCGCACCGCTAAAAACAACATTGCCGATACCGAAGAAAGGCGGCGAGTCATGGTAGATCTTGCGACACTGCTTCTGAAGCTTGTTGTTCTCCGGGTCTATCTCCGACGCTCCTGGGGCGACGATTTCCAGATATATCACCTAGCACATAAATTCGACAAGGACGAGCTGTCAAAAATCCGTCCGGACGATCCCTTCGCCGACGCCAAGCGCGGCCGCATTGTTCGTCACTTAACTACTCCCGAGCAAGTTTTATTAGCGCCCGAGGGTATGAACAATACTCGGACTGGACCACCGAAAGCACCAGATTTCTGTAAAATCAAAAGGAAGACTTCGAAGAAGGCCACAATACCTGCAGATTTTGTGCTCGCGAGCGCATTTGGCCGTGATCTTTCAAGTTATGTGTGGGCACCAGCATTGACGCAGGGGCTGTTCCAGGCTCCATTAACACCGAGACCAAAACCAAAACCAAAGGCGCGGTCGTCATTCCCATCTCACGGTGAAAGTGATGACACCCAGCCTGATCCGGCAAACACTCAGACGTCGGCCCCTGTGTTGGCACCTGTGAAGCGCGGCAGAGATGGCGACGACGAGGAGGAGGAGGAGGAGGAGGGTTTCGAGGACAATGCGGCTGTGGATGGTGGACACCAGCCTTTGCGACGAAGTGGGAGGAAACGGCCAAAGCATGATGATGGCGAGGATGTCAATATGGTGATTGGATGAAATATTATATTCATTTGACCAGCTACAACAAGTCGTAAATTACTTGAGGGTGACTCAGTAATGCAAGTCCAAAGAAGGGTAAGAAAACGCTTACCAGAGAAAAAGCGGGGAATCAGTCAACCGTCCCACATCTAGTGCACGATCCTCGAGGGGTAATGGATTGCGTTGTAGAGTTATTCAGCTTCTAAACACGTGGAAATGCATGAGCGCCTATGCAGATAGAACGACCGGAAGCCATGCTCGGCATATAATTGAGTTGCCTATGCACCGTTTCCTTGTCCTCGAGGGACACGGAAAGAGTACATAGACAACCAAATAATTGACCGCTCGTGAATACACCGAGTTGGAACCTGTAGAGAATGTAATGAACGGTAGTGGGTGAATTGAATCGGAAAGACATGACAGCACTCAGCTGAAGGACGACTGCGGCACTGTCGTGAATGGGAACAGTGGCAGCACACCTGTAGTAAACGTCAGCGACTCGGCAGGATGCTGGCCTAGATAGCAGACTGTGAATTGTTGGCGACCTGAGTTGAAAGAAACAAATTATCAGCTCAGTGGAATATTTATTCGAAGGCACTTGAGACAGTGCATTCAACTCCGAGTTCTGGCGGTAACCCGAGCGGTATTCAATGGTTCCGCCAATTGATGCAGTGTGGCGCAGGCTCCGCCAGGCTCAAGAAACGGTTGAGATGTCGTCGACAACAGTGAATAGGACAAATTGGTCGAGTTGTCGATTCCTGAGTTTGACTGGGCTCAGAGGATTGTATCGTAGTGGACGGAAAGATGGACCTGTGAATAGTACTGTGCCACGGATGAAACCCTGTGGGTATTATGGCCTTCACTATGACGCTGTGCTGCAAACTTGAAGAACGCAGCACAGCGTCATAGAAAGGGTCAGGCGGCTGACTTCATACTCACAGTGTTTTCCTCGTAACCCAGAGCCAGCAGTACTGCCAGTGCCGCAACTTGATGCTTTATTTAATTTACTCGAAGATGCGCGAGAAGGATAGCATGTCGAATAGAATCCAGTTGTGCACTCAGAGCTCAGGATCCTAGGAGCTAGGTACCGTCATAGCGGTAGATCCAGAAAATCTCGCGCAGTAGTAGCGGTACTTCAGCGGTAACAAGCGGTACTAAAAGCGGTAAAGCGGTACGTAAGCGGTACTTTTTCCTAGCCCCTCCCAACCCAATTTGGCAAGTGCCCTTCCGCCCGCCTCTCTTCCGCCAAAACAAACCGGCCCTGCATCTCTTGAAGAATACTGCCCTCTTCCCCGCCAATGACATTCAAATTTCGCGCATGCCTTTTCCCGTCGGAAGGTGGCAGCCGTATACAACACTCCGACGCTGTCATCCATGATATCTGACTCTACCTCGCTGTTTTTCTGCCGTTCATATATCTAAAGACGTGAATCGACGGTCCATAACAATCAGCTGAATTTTTGTATTACTCCAATCTTATTGACAAAAGCTCGGCGACACACGGACGGCAACTGAATTCATACTAGTATAAAATCCTCTGCATTGCTTCTGGGCTACGGATCGCTTTCTTTCACGTACCATGACCACTAGCCCCGTCAAGATTGTCTTTGGAGGCGCCGCGATTGGTCCTGGCATGGCCACGTCTTTTTCCGGACGAGGAGAGTATCGAGAAAGTCTATCAGCTGCTCGAACGAGGCGGCTGCAGCGCCATCGACACAGCGCGTGCGTATCCTGGCTCGGAAGAGTGGATGGGTAAAACCGGTGCTGGCAAGCGCTTCACTATTGACAGCAAGACGCCTGGCGGCTTTGCCCCCGGCACCAGCACCGGAGAGACCATCCCTCAGCACGCCAAAGAGACTGTCGAGCGCCTCTGCGTCGAGAGTGTAAGTGCAGTTCCCGCCCCAATTTGGAGCTCGACTTGATTGATGTTTCCAGGTTGACACATATTACATCCACGCGCCAGACCCCTCGGTAGACCTTGAGGACCAGCTCAAGGGCATCAACGCCGCCTACGCCGCCGGCCACTTCAAGCGCTTCGGCCTAAGCAACTTCACCGCCGAAGACGTGCAGCGCGTCTACGACATCTGCAAGGCCAAGGCCTACCCGCTCCCCACGGTCTATCAAGGAAACTACAGCGCCATTGCGCGCAGGATTGAGACCGAGGTCGTCCCCACGCTGCGCAAGCTCGGGATCGCTCTTTACGTATACAGTCCCATCGCGGGCGGCCTTCTCACCAAGACCCCGCAGCAGCTGCGTGAGGGCACAGAAGATGGCCGCCTCTCGAAGGAACACCCTCTACGCAAGCTGTACGAAGTGCTCTACGACAAGCCTTCGTATTACAAGGCACTCGAGATGTGGGAGGAGGCGGCGAGGGAGATCGGGTGCAGCAGGGCGGAGCTGGCGTACCGTTGGGTTGCGTTTGACTCCGTCGTCGATCCCAAGTACGGCGACGCGATCATTTTCGGCGCCAGTTCGTACGCTCAGATCGAGGACACGATGGACTGGCTTAGGAAGGGATCGGTAGGTGCCGCGGCGAAAGCAAAGATCGACGAAATTTGGAAGGTAGTCGAGCACGAAGCGCCGCTCGATAACTACAATCGGTAAATATTGGACGATACCGATACCTCAATGTATGTATCGTATCTCTCCCGTCAACCACATAACTTGCACCGCTGTTGTGGTCGCAACTGTATGAAGTAAGGCGATTAAAATGCAAATGCAAAGAGCACCTGACAGGTTGAAAAGTGCGACAAGGCCCTGCACCCTACCCAGTAGGAAGTGAGGGACCGCTGTGTCACATTTCGAAACGGCTCCCGTGGTTTGGACTTGCACTAGACTTGCACTGTTGAATGAGAGCACCGCCATTCAAGATACACCGAGGGGACGAGACCAAATAAAAGTTCGGTCTGAGACTGCTTCAAAGCCAAAGTTCAGCCATACTTTGAACTAATCCATAGGTCCTTCACAAACTATCGGCCCGGGCGGCATTGCCAGTCCTTTTTGGGGCCGGCTTGCACAGCCTTCATGTCAAGTGAAGGTGCTGCTACTTCCAAATGTTCAACTCGTCGAGCAGTGCTGAGATGAATTATTGCGACAAGACTATCCAAACGCCCCCCATCGAAAAACAGCAAGAACAATATATTCGCAGTCATTATCGGTATCAACGAGGTGCGTCTATCACTCTCGTCCATTCGGTGGTCTCAACGGGATGTATTCAAAGTACACCGGGATCCCCTCGCTCGACGGGGCCGTTAACGACGCGAGAGCAGTCAAAAAGTTCCTCGTGGACGACCTCCATGTCCCCCTTCGCAATATCGTGCTCCTCGAGGACGGCGCTGCGACGCGCGCTAAAATCTTGAGCACGATCCAAACACACTTGCGCGACAATTCCGATATCCCAGACGACGGCAAGGCCACGATATTGGTGTATTTCGCCGGACATGGAAGCCGCGTCGACGCCCCCGAGGACATTCTTGCGCCTGGCAGTCGAATCGAGTTGCTGTGCCCGGTGGACTACAAGACGACGGATGTGACTGGGGAGAATGTGCAGGCGATCCCCGACTACGTGTTGAGCCGGCTCCTGGGAGAAATTGCTGAGAAACAGAGCAAGAATATTGTGCGTCGATGCTGACTATCTATACGCTGCTTTGCTGAAGGCGTCGTTGTTGCAGATCGTGATCCTTGACTGCTGCCATTCGGGTGCGTTCTGCACGGCGCTTTGTTCCCTCCTTGACCTCCCCACAGGAGGCATGGACCGCGATGTCGACAAAACAGCGCGCAGTGTCCGAAGCGACTCGTATATCCCGGTGGACTTGGATCGCCGTATTTGGCAAGAGAAAGGCGGAGCCATGCCATATCGCGAGAAGTCACTATCGCCTTGCGTCTTGCTGGCGGCCTGCGGCGCGGACGAGAAGGCGCGAGAATTCACGAGGCCCGATGGAACGATTGGCGGTCGTTTCACCTCAGAGCTCATCCCCCTCTTGCGACAAGCCCCGCTTGGGTGCACCACAGCTATAGAGTTGATCGGCCAAAGAGAGTTGAGGGAGTTGCCCGGCCAGATTCCGCGTTGCGCCGGTGGCAGGACCAATCGGCCGTTCTTGAATGGTGATCGCCCGGCGACCGGTGTCCTCTTGACGCCGCAGAAACGGCCCTCTCGTACGGAGTTGCCCAACAGCGCGCAGAAATTTCGTGTAGAGATCGGATCCTTCGTTGGTGTTCTTCCTGGAACAGAGTTCAAGGCCTATAATTCCAACGAAGAATATTTGTGTACCTTTGTGGCCCAATCCGTGTACGACGACCATTCGATCCTTGTCGGGAAGGACGTCCAGCGGATAAACATCCCCCCTTGGTCGCGTGCGGTCGTATCCGACTGGAAAAGCCCTCCATTGCGGATCCATATCCTCGATGGCTTCCCACATCTGGCCGAGCTGTTTTCGATACCCGTGGGCCGTCCACAGACATTCATACAAGCAAGCACAGTCGAGGATGCAGATATCACGGTCAGAGGGGAAGGAGGCGAGATGGTGATTGGGTTAGTCAAGTCCCAGCGCGAGAACCGCATCCCACCCCAAGGAAACATTGGGCATCTCCGTCAAGAAATCGAGGGCGTTACCCGCTTCAATTACTTTCTGGACTCCGCTAACCAGACGGATCGGATCGAAGGCGTGGAGCTAGAGATGTACCGGCTGGAAGGAGAGTACCCGGCGTGCAAGCCGGAGCCGCAAAAGGAGAACTTAATCCGAGATGGGAAGGTCCGGTTGGTGTCCGATGAAGGTGCAAAGTACGGCTTTACAATCCGTAATGAGTCCTCGGACAAGATCTTCCCGTATCTGTTCTATCTTGATCCGCAGACGTACACCATTGAAGTGAGTGGCCCTGTCCGCTGAGAGGCCCAAATGCTGATAGACGTCCGTCAGTTATGGCATTCGCCGGCATGCGCGCGATCACCGCTTCTGAGCGACGGAGGAATGGTGACGCTCGGCATGGGTAGTGACTGCGCGTTTCAGTTTGTGCTCTTGCCTGGCGAACTATCAAGCTCTGGATTCTTCAAGCTGTTCATGACGGATGAATATACCGACCTGGGATGGATTAAACAGGACAGCTCACCGTTTGAGGGTACTGGGCGTCTCAGGCTATCCCATGAGCCATTGGACTTGGTGACGACGAGATGGAATGCGCTAACGGTAGCGGTGACTATCACGGCACCTACAGAGGACGAATCGACTTGAGCCATTGGCTTTGGAGTTGGATGAAGGGACGACCAATATTTATTCGACTGTATCGTTTGCACGATATACTGATTTCTCAGTGTATGTAGCTGGGGCAGATGGTTCAGCGACGTGCAGATTGTGCAGATTACGCACCCAGACCCCACACGAAATCATTCTCCTACAGAAATTGGTTCGATGTACAGATCCCAATGACGGTGTCAGCGGTTGGTGAAAAGGAGAACTGAGAGGTAGCGTGCCAGAAGTGGTCCAGGGACATGTAGCTGAAAAGGGCGGGCGTGAGATCGTTGGCCCACAGACCAGGGACTTGAAGGGTGTGCCATCAAGGTCAGTATATGAAAAGGTGGTTGGCAGTTTGTGGGAGGCAGTAAGAGACCGGGAGCCAATCGGCAAGAAGTAAGAGACCGAGCTTCACCACACAACAGGAAACAACACCGCTGGCGAATAAGCACTAGTAGCCAGAGTCGACCGAATCAGCGAACATTAGATTTCCGACTGAATTAAAACCAAACGGAGTTGCAATCATCTGTGAAAACGGGGCCCTCTTGTTTAGAGCGTCTTGGACTACTGGGTGGTTCGGATCCAGATCATTGCCAATTTCGGTGCGAGACTCATCAATATGCAACCATTGACTCAAAGAAGTAACCCGGTATACTTATTAGTCCCCGTATCTCCGTGATGCTGGGAATTGCTTCAAGCTGACTGGTGCCAAACGTTGACCCATACATAGCAAATGTTGATGTATCTGAAGTGTTCCCAAGGCCATATATAGAAACGCATTATATTATTGCCTTATATGGTTTGACATCTGCCTTATTTGGCTGGTCGACATCCGAGCCGCCCGACGACCTTGTAGAAGAATTTTGAGATTTTCACCGGCTTGAAAACCTTGTGCGAGGCCATTTACACTGAATGGATCTTTATAACTCTTGCTCACAGATCAAACCTGGTGAACCTAGTCTCGTATACAAGACTTTCTTTTTCTTTTGTGAAGATGATCGTTCACACGGAAAGAAAGCTCACGGGCGATTTGCAATTCGAGAGAAGCAATCTTCAGCTCTGATTCTTGGATGAACCGCTGGACATCTGCTTTTGAGCTTTTCCGGGTTCGCTTTGTCTGCTCGGGGAGAATAGCACGCATGGCAGATGGAGTGGCAGCCATCGGAGGTTCGAAGGATTCCAGAGGCTGGACTGAGTCGAGTTGTTTGGTGGTGGTAGTGGTAAAAAGCCGAGTCCCAAATAGGACGATATTTCTGATAGTCACAAATTCTTGCCGTCTTTCCAACGTGCTCAAGTTTCATATTATTCTCCGGCTCGAGAACCCCGCGGGCAAAATCGAAAGCTCGCGGATATCATTAGGGATCGACAACCTCAATTTCGAGTTCGTACAATCGATCAGCACAAGCAAGCGAATTTTATAGGTTGTACAAATTCTATGGAAAGGAGAGGATACAATAAATAGAAAAAAGAATATATGAAGCACAGAGAAAAATGATGAAGCATCTAGGCCGATACACAATAGTACAATGGGTGAGACAGAAAAGATGATACAAGTACTTAGAGATAAAATATCGCCCGTGAGAAATGAGATGGAGCGGAGAGCATGTCGCGCAGGAGAATTAAGGAAAAAGCAGAGTGTTCGATGAGTCCTGACGAACGCGCCTCGCTAATTGGTCCCGCCGCCATCGAACGTCCCAGGAATCCCGCTGGCCCAGAAGAAAATGGCTATGCAGCCCCCAGCGCATCGTCCGCGTCGCCTCGCCACCCAAAGCAAATTGATTGCGCGCCATGTTCCGCCCGCCCGGGTCAGAGAAGCACGTCTGCTCCTCCAACTCGGGCGGGCGAGACGATCCAGACCAGGAAACACGTCTGTTTCCCCGGACGGATCCCGGTCGCCCAAGACAGCGAGGCACGTCTGCCTGGCTGACCCGGGCGACCGGAGCGGAGAACGAAAGCGCCGGGGGCACGTTAACCCCGGCGCTTTCGCCCTCCGCAGAGTAGCGGCGACCGAATGCTGGTGAGGACGAGGGAGTCGGCGGGTACGAGGGGTTGGCAAGTAGGTAGCAGCGGCTGAGATGGAGACGTCGGGGCCAACACGTATGGATACCAGAAGCGTGGAATAGATGTGCGAGAGACGGAAAAAGACGAGCAAGCGAAGCACACCGAAATGAAGCACTGATTTTGAATTACTAGGCACGGTGGGCCTTGTTACCACCAGCGGGGACGTGGGATATTTGACGAGACCAAGGAGCAGGCACGTAACCAGCGTGATAATAGCCAGGGGTCGGCAGGAAGTTCGGGCGACCGTTGAAGCCCATGCAAGACTGGTGCGAGGCATCGTAATAAGATATTGTTGGCGGGAACGCGGTGAGATGAGTTTGCGAGCCGTATGTAGGAATTGCAGTTACCGACCCAGTCTGGTAAACGGAAGAGCTGTCCGGGGCCCGTGGTGTCTCGTGAATTATGAGAGAGGGAGCAGACGAGACTTGAGAGGTAGTCGTCGGGGTTTCGTAGATAACGGAGCCCGGTATCGGCGAAGCTAGAGCATTTGACACCGCCGGAATCTGGTAAACGATGGCGCCCGGGGCGGTAACTGAATGGACGCGTTCCGAAAGGATGGACGCCGTCAGAGGAAGCTCAGGTGAACAGGCGGGGGGAGGGTGGAGGAGTAGGTTCGTCCACAGGCTGGCTGAGAGCATTGACAGACTGTCGAGTTCGTAGACTGATGCTCGCGTCAGTAAAGAGACGGTGAAACGAAAACGAAAACAAACCTCAACCTCTTGCCCTTGCTCGACGACCTCCTCGCTCTGCCTGGGAATCTCGTCGAGTTCAGGAGCGTCGACAACGGGTGCTGCGTTGATCTGAGACTCGTGTCAGTAAATGAGAGAGAAACGATTGGAATTAACGTACCTCGCACTCCTCCACTTGACCAACTTCCTTCTCGCCGCTTTGCCGCAGCTCCTCGACGGGTTTCAGGAAACTAGCCCAGCTCGGGCTCTGGAAACTTCATCAGGATGGAAAAGGACACAAGGCGGGAAAGACATACAGAGGAAAACTCGCCGACGGCATTGAAGCTCGAGGTGACCCGAGGAACCCACCGCGGAATCCCGGACGGCCGTATGCTTGCCCTGGTCGCTGGTGTACGCGTTATCTGTAAAAAATGTGAGTGGATGCCGAAAATAAAGCAATCAATGACAGACCGTTGACGACGCCGGCGCCACTGCCCACCGGAGAGCAAGCAGTACGACCACCAGCACGAAGATGCCCGTCATGCTACCGCCCAAAAGGAAATAGCCTAGGATGACGTACGCGGCCGACGGCGGAGGCGGGATGATTGTGGGGAGGATGGCGAGCGAGTGGACGGGTGCAACCGGGCGGACGGTGGGCGCGACAAGACTAGTAGATGATGGAGCCGAGGACAGAGTGAGATTGAAAGCGACCCGGCCGGCGAGATGAGGCCAGGGAAGAGCTTGAAAACGCGGGTCTTCATAGTCGAGGAACAGAGACGCGGAAGAGACGTCGGAGCACCAACTACGCTAGGCGAGGCCGCGAATTTTTCAGGAGGTGATCCTAATCCAAGTACCGAGTCCATAAAGCCGCGGATGTCGTGGAATGGGCGGCCGACTGCGTCCATCTGCGCAAAGACTTCTTCCAAGAGCTCGTCCTTGAATGCTTGGTAGGTCTGAGGCCCGAAGGGAACTGAGACAGGCCTCAATGTCTTCACGACGTTGAGGAGAGGAAGAACGGCGGCGACGGCAGCGAAGACGAAACGAATACTATCGGTGGTACTGGCTCGAGTCTACACAAAAGGCCGCGAGCGAAATCGGTAGTAAGAAAAGCGCGCTGTACTGCGCTTCTCCTTTCGCAGCCCTTCCACTTCTCAATGTCGAAGATAAAAAGACCTAGCCAGCGCCCCCCAAAACGAAAGGCCAAACAGACCCAGAGCCCAAAGCCAGAGACCGAATTGAGACCGACATGAGAGCAAGCAGCAAGAACGACTCGATGCCGTAAGAGTCTTCCCGCGATCAAAGTATGTCCTGCCTCGACAACATCTCGACATCCCTTTTTGGACGACTCCTTTTCTTTTGTCTCCCTCAACGTCTCCGACTGCTTTCGCCTCCGTCTTAGCGCGAGCTCCTCTCCCTTCACACTAGACATGGGACGTCTGGCACAGACTCGCACGCGCGCTCGCCCGCCGCCACCCGAGGCCGTCACCAGCATGTTGGACCCAGGGTCAAGTTGGAGTTGTTGGAAACGGGCGGGCAGATGAAGAAGCAAAAAGAGTGGCGCAGGAAGGCGATCAGCGGTCAAACATCTCTCGATGCCCATCGGAAGAGAGTAGTCGAGCGGCAATGGAAAACTCACCAAGGGATCTCTCGCCCGCCAATAATCTTCCCTGCGGCCTCGCAGTCCTTCTACTACAACCACACACCGGACGCGTCCCCCTCGCCAAGCACCTGCACGCATCCAAGGCCGACGAAACGGTAGCGCACTACTTGCTACACTGCACACCGCACTCCCAGGCCCGCCAAGCGCTATATCACAATGCGGGACGCACCGCCTATGCCATCTTGAAACTACTGAGATCGCCGGAACTTCTGCCCTATCTCTTCGCACGGGGCGCTTTCGCAGCGTACAAGGAAATTTCCCGGGTTCGCCATTACGCCGCATGTAGCGCAGCCTGAGCCGATCTAGCATACCCGGCTACACGCCTCCCCGCCCTCATCCCTGCCAATGCCCGCCTCGACCGTCGCCATAGACCGCTGCCCGCATGCGCCGCCAGCCGCCGCCGCCACCCAATCACTTACAGCAACATGGATTACCTCTGCGTAAACTTGAATTGCACGGCCCGCTTCTTTGCCCATACCCATACCTTACGAGGGCCTACACCCAACTATACCAAGGCCGGGTCTACTTATAGATCCCGCGCGGTACGCCTAATCGCCCCGCCCGCCTTACCGAAGTCGGGGGTAGGATACGATGCGGTGGGTATTCCATTGTTATTGCACGTAAAGAAACAAAATTTGTAGTGTAGCATAGTCCGTACGCGGCAGGGTGCAAATTCAATGGATTCAAAAGAAGAAAAACCTGCATGGTCGTTTGAAGGATTATCACTATATATCACGGGCGACTTCAGACTAGCGAGCAATTCATGTTATGACCACCGGCGAACTCACCGCAGTTGCGCGCTCCTGCACGACATAAGTATAAAGCGCCAAGCAGAAGCAGGAGTCCGAACCCCCACCAGTTTCACTTCCACGAATTAGCAATGATTCACACCGTCCTCCGCCGCCTATACACCCAGTAGGAAAAGCAGGTCGACATAAGAACTAAATCCATCAAAGCCTTGCAAATCTACTTACTCCAAAGACGAAGACCTCCTGGCGTAGCTCGTGATGAAACACGAAAAAGACTTAACACTTGGTGTATTGTTGAGCGGCGCGAAGTTGATAGCAGTTTCGAATTGGAGTAATAATCCGTGTGGGCAAATATCGTTCTTCGAATCCGCGCTCTGAATGTGCATGTACCAATAACGACTCACCGCCATCGAGGGCTTATTTCCCAATGACGAACGCTACACTCGAGAATCCATACAATAGGCTCAGGAGTTTGGGCAGGTATGGGAGGACATCGGAAGGCAGATCCTTCAACATATCTGTGAGACCTACGCCGAGGCCACAGCTGTACGTGCGTCCATCGAGAAACCCCTGGCGGGTCTGAACGCGACGCCAGTTCGGCGTCTGTCCACCATCGCGACGCAATCATTCTCGCCAAAGTATCTTCCGTGAATTTGTTGCCAAAGGAGTCGAGAACCAAACTGTGCAGGTAAGAGACCAGGGTGTTCACACCGGCTCTGCAGGATAGAGCGTCGATGAGTGCGTCATCAATGCAGTCCTCGCAATGAACCAATTTCAGATGGGTGAGGGACGGCGGATGACGCATAGCAGTCTGTAAGTCGTCCGATGTGAGGTACGAGGAACGCAGTTCGAGCTGAGCGATGTGCGGTGCTCGTAATTGGAATGGGCTTCGGTCCAGCATGCGACGTTTGCTTCCATGTCCTCGAAATCCAATCACAATCCCTTCAGCGCTGGGATTGACATGGATTCCAAAATCGGTATGACATGTCCCGCGGACCCAAAGAATAGAAGGGACAGAGCGCGCAGGTGTTCAAGAGCGAAAAGGTCTTGTTTGGGTTCGGGAAGCACATCCCATCCAGTGGTGCGTATATTTGCCTGGATAAGACTCGTGCAGTGGGCCAAGATATCAACGGTGATATCGGGAAAGTAGGAGTCGAGGGTGAGGTCGGTGAGTTGGGCCCAGGGCATGAAAATATCAATACGGAGCGCTTTGGACCACATGTTTATGCGCAATTTCCGGAGGCGAGGGACGGTGAAGGATATAGAAGTGGTGGAGACAACACCAGCGAAACGTTCCAGTCCCAGGTCCAGCTCCTCCAGGCTGTCAAACCTGCCTTCAGACAATTGCTGGACAAATGCAAGCGAGGTGGTTCTTGGGACGTTCAAAGAACGCCATCGCGGAGCAGTGCTCAGAACTCCATCCCGTATATGATTATTGCTGCTCTCCGAGTCGCAGTAGACATACTCCAGTACCAAAGTGACGGGTACGACGAGAGATGCGGAGCGCTGCAGCCATGTTTTCAAACCGTCCGCATAAGCCTGCTCTCCGTCGCCGCCTCTACCTTGTCGGATGTATATGTTCATCGGCCGGGTCCATAATCGCGGGGTGCTATGGGCGACGTGCCTCCAATATGAACAGACCTGCGATATACGAAGCGCGTCTCGGACGTGTCTTTGTTCGCCGGGAATCGCAAGGTCGAAAATCTCGGCCAGCAATTCTACGGGGAGGGTATGAATGGGGGAGAAAAGGTGTCTGAGCGCGGCTGAACAAGCGCGTTCGCGGGCAATTTGCGATTCGAGGGAAGCAATCTTCAGCTCCGATTCTTCGATGAACCGTTCGACATCTGTTTTTGAGCTTTTCCGGGTTCGCTCTGTCTGCTCGAGGAGAATAGCACGCATGACAGATGGAGCGGCGGCCATCTGAGGCTCGAACGATGAATTCTAGAGGCTGGACTGAGTCAATTGGTGGTGGTAGTGGTAAAAGCCAAGTCCCAAACGGGACGATATTTCTGATGGTCACAAATTCTTGCCGTCTTTCCAACATGCTCAGGTTTCATATTCTCCGCCTCGAGAACGCCGCAGAACAAATCGAAAGCTCGTGGAGATCATTAGCGTTCGACGATCTCAAATTCCGGTTCGTACAATTGACCAGCACAAGCAAGCAGATTTTATAGGTTGTACAAATTCTATGGAAAGGAGAGGATACAGTAAACCGAGAAAAAGAATATGAAGCAAGTAATCTATGAAGCATCTAGGTCGATACACGCGGAGCACTTGGTTATGGTACAGCGGGGGAGAGTAAAAAATGATACAAGCAGGAAGAATGAATATCGCCCGTGGAAGATAATGGAGCAGAGGGCATATCGCGTAGGAGAATTGAAAAAAGGCAGAGTGTTCGATGAGTCCTGGCGAACGCGCCTCCTTATTTGGTCCCGCCGCCATCGAACGTCCCAGGAATCCCGCTAGCCCAGAAAAATATTTGCACAACCCCGTAGCGCATCGTCCACTTCGTGTCGCCACCAAAAGCAAATCGATCGCGCGCCATGTTCCACCCGCCCGAGTCAGAAAAGCACGTCTACTCCTCCAACCCGGGCGGGCAAGACGAACCAGGCCAGGAAGCACGTCTGCTTCCCAGCCCGGATCCCGGTCGCCCAAGACAGCGAGGCACGTCTGCCTCACTAGCTTGGACGACCGAAGCGGAGGACGAAAGCGCCGGGGGCACGTTAACCCCGACGCTTCCGCCCTCCGCAAAGTAGCGACGACCGAATGCTGATGAGGACGAGGGAGTCGGCGAATGCGAAGGATAAAGAGTTGGCAGGCAGGTGGCAGGGGTTGGGATAGGGTGGATGCTGTCCGCGTATGGATGCCAGAAGCGTAGAATGGGATGGGCGAGAAAATGGAAAAGACGAGCAAGCGAAGCACACCGAAATAAAGCACTGTTTTTGAGTTACCAGGCGCAGTGGGCCTTGTGACCACCAGCGGGGACGTGGGTTATTTGACAAGACCAAGGAGCAGGCGTATAACCAGCGTAATAATAGCCAGAGGTCGGCAGGAAGTTCGGGCGACCGTTGAAGCTCATGCAAGACTGGTGCGAGGCGTTGTAATAAGACATTGTTGGCGGGAACGCGGTGCGACGAGTTTGCAAACCGGATGCAGGAGTTGCGGCTACCGATCCAGTCTGGTACACGGAAGAGCTGCGCGGGGCCCGCGGTGTCTCGTAAATTATGAGAGAGGGAGCAGACGAGACTTGAGAGGTAGTCGTCGGGGTTTCGTAGATAACGGAGCCTGGGATCGGCGAAGCTGGAGCATTTGACACCGCCGGAATCTGGTAAACGATGGCGCCCGGGGCGGTAACTGAATGGACGCGTTCCGAAAGGATGGACGCCGTCAGAGGAAGCTCAGGTGAACAGGCGGGGGAGGGTGGAGGAGTAGGTTCGTCCACAGGCTGGCTGAGAGCATTGACAGACTGTCGAGTTCGTAGACTGATGCTCGCGTCAGTAAAGAGACGGTGAAACGAAAACGAAAACAAACCTCAACCTCTTGCCCTTGCTCGACGACCTCCTCGCTCTGCCTGGGAATCTCGTGGACTTTGAGAGTATGGACGACAGGTTCTCCGTTAATAGCCTGGAACTCGTGTCAGCAAGTGAGAAGAGAGAAGCGAGAAGTACGAACCTCGCCTTGGCCAACCTCTTCCTTGCCCATGCATTGCTCGGGTTTCCCGACGGCCTTTGCGGGAGTATCGCAGATTGAAGACTGGAAATCTCGTCAGAAGAAGAAAAACACAAGGCGATAAAGAAGACATACTGAGGAAGCCTCGCCGACGGCGTCGAAGCTCGAGGTGACCCGAGGAACCCACCGCGGAATCCCGGACGGCCGTATGCTTGCCCTGGTCGCTGGTGTACGCGTTATCTGCAAAAAATGTGAGTGGATGCCGAAAATAAAGCAAACAAGGACAGACCGTTGACGACGCCGGCGCCACTGCCCACCGGAGAGCAAGCAGTACGACCACCAGCACGAAGATGCCCGTCATGATACCGCCCAAAAGGAAATAGCCTAGGATAATGTACACAGCTGCTGAGGGCGGCGGCGGGATGATTGTGGGGAGGATGAAGAGCGCATAGGCGGGAGCAACCGGGCGGACGGTGGGCGCGACAAGACCGGTAGATGATGGAGCCGAGGTCAGAGTGAGACTGAGAGCGCCTCGGCCGGCGAGATAAGGGCGGGGGAGAGCTCGAAACCGGGGGGTCTTCATAGTCGAGGAACAGAGACGACGGGTATTGACGCGGAGGAGACGTCGGAGCACGAACCCTACTAGGCGAGTGTTCGATCTCTTCAGGAAAAGAACGCAGTCCAATGATAGCGTCGAAGAACCCGTAGACGTCCACGAGTTTGGGGAGGGTGTGGCCGAAGGTATCCTGCGCGAACACGTCTTCCCAGAGCTCGTCCTTGAATGCTTGATACATCTGAGGCCCGAAGGGAACTGAGACAGGCCTCAATGTCTTCACGTGAGGAGGGGGAGAACGGCGGCGGCAGCGAAGATGAAGCGAATGCCAGGCATTGCGCTCGAGGACAAGGGTGAACAGTATGAGGAGGAAAGGGTGGTATGGTTGATACTTGAAAATACTGAGGCAGAAAGCGTCAAGGGCGTAAGAATGACAATGGCAGGAAGTAAGAGTCGATTGTCCAAATTTGGCCCTCAGCAAACAAGGCCCAAATAGACGCGTCGCGTCGCGTAAATTCAGGCTTCATCGACCAAGAAGAGTGTCGAGGCAAGACAGTTCGCAAATGCAGGAGGCAAGGATGGTGAAAAGAGCGACGCTGAATTTCTGATCGGTCGCGTCGCGATCGAGATCGTTGATCGAGGGCTCGGTACGCACAGAACCAGAGCCACGCAAGGCCATGCCAGACCTACGCGACGCCGAAATGGTATCTCGCTATCCTCGGAGACAGTCCTGGACGTTCAGATCCACGTACACGGAGAACACGAACACGCAAGAACACCAAGCCTCAAGGTGCAGCGAACACCGTCCCATGGTCAAGACCTACAAACCGTCTGTTCAGCAAATCACGCCAGAGTAAGAAGAGAGACGAATGCGTATGTACCTCCACTACAGTCGCCGCGTAAATAACTCCGGGCGCAACTAGATCTTGATCCTCTCGCGTTCACACCCGGCGATGGCGTGCAAGCAACAGGTAGCGTCCAGCGGCGTAATGTCGACTCCGCAAAAAAGCCAGCGACCTGAACACGCGGCCATGCGAACCTACGACCAATACGCGCTCGCTCGAAGTTTCGTGCGTCAAGGCAGCACCGAATTCTATGTTCTTTGCATCCCGACGCGTGGTACTGCTTCAGGAGGCGCGAGATTGCAAGGTGAGAGATTCAGGTATTGCTGATAATTCCTCCAGGGGTGCCAACGCCTCTCACCGCGCCGTCTTCCCGCGTCCCGTTCATTCAACACCTCAGAAAGCCGGAAGATGAAAGAGGTTCCCTTCGCTGCACCGCGCCGCTCGACCGACATCTACACCAACCATGAGACGACCTGCTCCTGCGGTTAAGCTATAACAACTGCCACTAGTCTCCGGAACGTTGCAGGCCGCGATATGGGCCTAGTTCAGGCGCGTTTTGACCTCGGGTGCATGTCGCGGTCCCTGAGTCACTGCGACAATTTTACTGTAATCCTCGTGAGTTCGAGTGATGAAAATTGAACCTCCCGTGGAGATAAAGAACGAGGTGTCCGGCCGCGCATGCAGTCGTCCATTTACATTACTATTACGGCGCGACACTACGCATGGCTCCCCATTCGTTGTTATCCAACCGACCATTTCGTTCCTCTGAGGGAGACGAAGACGGAGCGCATGGTGTCCGGCCTGCACCATGCAACCTTGTCGAGTGCACGGATACCGATGCGCCAGTATGCGCAGAACCAGGTGGTGCTCAAAGCTGATTCAAATGGGCTCTGTACAGCATCCTCTTGACGGGCCACGTAGAGAACTTCAATGGATCGTGTCAGCATCGGTGAAGATTGTGGAGATAAATGAATAAAAACGTCCACTTACTAGCGCTCAAAAGTTCACTCTGTTCAATGTCGAAGTTGGACGTATGTTTCGGCCCGGGACCCACATTCATTGATGATTGGATCATGCCGGATTGATTCTAAGGATTGCACAGCCATCATGTCAGTGAAAGTGCTCCTTCCAGATGTTGAACTCGTCGAACAGTGCTGAGATGAATTATTGGGACAAAACTATCCAAACGCGCCTATCGAATAACAGCAAGAATAACATATTCGCGGTCGTTATCGGTATCAACGAAGTGCGTCCATATCACTTTCCTCCATCCAACGCTTCATGGCAGTCCACAGTATGTCGGGATCCCGACGCTTGATGGGGCCGTCAACGACGCCAGAGCAGTCAAAGAGTTGCTCGTGGAAGACCTCCACGTTCCCCCTCGCAATATCGTGCTCCTCGAGGACGGCGCTGCGACGCGCGTTAAAATCTTGAGCACGCTCCAAACGCACTTCTGCGACAATCCCGACATCCCAGACGACGGCAAGGCCACGATATTGCTATACTTCGCCGGACACGGAAGCCGCATCGACGCTCCCGAAGAAATCCTCGCGCCCAACGGCAGAATCGAGATGCTGTGTCCAGTGGATTACAAAACGAAGAATGCAGCGGGGGAGGAGGTGCAGGCGATCCCTGACTACGTGCTGGGCCGGCTCCTAGGAGAAGTTGCTGCAAAGACGGGCCGGAACATTGTACGTCGTCGATCTCGAGTGTCCGTAGGCTGCTTTGCTGAAGGCGTGCCGTGCAGATCGTGATCCTTGATTGCTGCCATTCGGGTGCGTTCCGCACAGCGCTCTGTTCCTTCCTTGACCTCACGACAGGTGGGATGGACCGCGATGTCGATGAAAAAGTGCGAGGCGTCCGAAGCGACTTGCGCATCCCGGTCGCGCTGGATCGCCATATTTGGCAAGATAAAGGCGACGCCGTGCCGTATCGCGAAAAGTCATGGTCGTCCTGCGTTTTGCTGGCGGCCTGCGGCGTGGACGAGACTGCGAAAGAGTCTGAGAAGCCTGACGGGACCCATGGTGGTCGTTTCACCTCGGAACTCATCCCCCTCTTGCGACGAGCCTCGCTTGAGTGTATTACACCCATGGAACTGATCAGCCAAAGGGAGATCAAAGACTTGCCCAGCCAAAGTCCACGTTGCGCCGGTAGCAGGAGCGATTGGCCATTCTTGAATAGTCATCGCCCGGCGACTGGCGTTCTCTTGACGCCGCAGAAACGGCTCTCCCCTACGGAGTCGCCCAATAGCTCACAGAGATTCCGCGTTGAGATCGGGTCCTTGTTTGGTGTTCTTCCTGGAACAGAGTTCAAGGCCTATAATCCGAAAAAAGAATATTTGTGTACCTTCGTCGCGCACCGTGTGCTGGAGAGCCATTCTATCCTCGTTGGGAAGGATACGCAGCCTGTGGACATTCCTTATTGGTCGCGTGCGGTGGTATCCGATTGGAAAGGTTCCCAGTTGCGGATCTATATCCCTGGAGACTTCCCGCATGCGGCCGACCTGCTTCCGGTGACGGCGGGCCGTCCACAGCAATTCGTACAAACAAACGCCGTGGGGGACGCAGACATCACGGTCAAAATGGAAGGCGGCGAGATCGTGATCTGGTTGGTCAAGTCCCAGCACGAGAACCGTATCACACTCCCAGAGAACCGAAAGCGCCTCCCTGAGGCAGTCGAAAGCGTTGCTCGCTTCAACTGCTTCTTGGATTGTGATAATACGACAGATCGGATTGGGGGTGTTGAACTGGAGATGTACGAGCTGGAAGGAAAGTATCCGAGTTGCAAGCCAGACCCGCAAAAGGAGAACGTGATCAGGGAAGGCAAGGTCCGGTTAGTGTCGGACAAAGATGCAAAATACGGCTTCAAAATCCGTAACGCGTCCTCGGAAGACTTGTTCCCGTATCTGTTCTATCTTGACCCCCAGACGTACACCATTGAAGTGAGTAGCGTTGTCGACCTGGAAGCCACGACGCTGATAGCGCTCCAGCAATGGTATTCGCCGGCACGCACCCGAGCACCGCTCCCCAACGGTGGAGGGACGGTGACGCTCGGGATGGGTAGTGACCGCGCATTCCAGTTTGCGCTCTTGCATGGCGAGCTGTCGAGCTCCGGGTTCTTCAAGCTGTTCGTGACGGATGAATACATTGACCTGGGATGGATTAAACAGGATATATCATCGTTTGAGGGTACCGGGCGGCTCAGGCTGTCGCATGAGTCAATGGACTTGATGTCGACGAGATGGGATGCGCTAACGGTAGCGCTGACCATCACGGCACCAGCAAATAACGAATTGAGCTAAGGTCTGGGCTTTGGAGGCAGAGGAACGAAGGATAGAGACTAGTATTTGTGTTGACTATCACTTACATGATAGACTTCCGTTTTTCTTGGTGGATGTGGCTAGAGGCAGATGCTTCAGCAACCAAGCAAAGCAGTGTGCAGACCACATATCAAAAATTGAGAATTAGTTTCGGGTAGGGGCCCACGACGGCGAATTTAATGCACAGAATCAGGGCTTTATCCCATGAGCCAAGCTTGAATTTCAGTGAACGGTTTGCGTGAGGGAAGAATGAGTCCTGTAACACGGAAGTGACATATGTAGGCATGCACGCCATGATGCTGAAGAAGTGCGAAATCCGGCTTGGGAGGTTGGTGGGAGCAGGAAACGGCGAGACCAAAAAAGCAAGGCTTCGCCACATAACAGAAACCAACAAAGCGACTTCGACTTCAAGCAAAACGCTTGCAACAACCAGTCACGCAAAAAATTGGATATCGGAAACCACAAGAGACGACAACGCTGGAATAAGTCACAGTTGTCCGCCTCGCGCAAACGGGCCTCCGATTCAATAGCTTATAAGTCGCCCAATCAAATTTGTCGTTTGGAGCCCTGACGTGGGAGTTCGGAGTCAGAGAAGGTGTTACATATATTCGCGAGTTTTCATTCACCAACACGGAATTTTCATTTCAGAAGATTTTGAGCGGCCGCGTCGGTTGAGGTGAGTGCCCTATTGCACCTCGCAAATCCCGAAATTTCCGGCGTCAGAAATTCAATCCTAATAATATCCGGATATGTGGAGAGTTAACCTGATTTACCCGATATAGTACACAGTGGCGTTCTCTCTTTTAATTTATCAGCGTTGGAAGTTCTTCGAAGCTGAAGAACTAACCTGATTTACCCGATATAGTAAACAGTGGCGTTCTCTTTTAATTTATCAGCGTTGCAGGTTCTTCGAAGCTGAAGAACCAAGAGGTGTCGAAGATCTGGATCTGACCCAGTATCAACAGCACGTGACCTTTTGATACGCGCCTTGGAAGAAAGCTTGAGCGAGCGCGAAGACTCTGCAGTAAAAATTCTTGAAGAGGTAGATAAAGATTTGGAACCGATCCCAATATAACTGTACATTTTCGCAGTCATTCAGGTAAAACGGGCTCGAAAGTAACGGGATGGCCGGATCTATGTCCCGATTCGGTAGACAGCGCTTCAACCTATAATGTGTACCAAGGAAAGGGATGGTTTCTTTCCATATAGCCAAAATGCATTGAAATCATTTATAATCCATATTCAACTAGTTTAACCACCTCCTGCAACACTTGAAGTGCATACAGGCTTGAACGAAGGTTTTGATTTCAGATCAAAGGACAAATATTTGGTAGGGGGGGGGGTCTCGCACGTGCTGTTGATAGTGGGTCAGATCCAGATCTTCGACACCTCTTGTGAAGAACGGTGAGCGGATTTGATTTGTAGCGGATCATTGATCTTGCACACTGATTGCGACCCAAATTCGGAAATAGCCCCGAATGTAAGGCTGGCCGGTTCCGAGTATAATCAGGCAGGTAACAAGGTGCATATCTAAACTATGTACCCATCCTCGATGCCAAATTCATGTCTCTGGGAATCGGTTTTTTACCGTGCTGACGGCATCCCGGGCCTATGGCCTAACCAAGTCCTCCTCGGACCTCAGAGTCATGTGTCACAAGCAGTGGGATCAATGATCCGCTCACCGTTCTTCAGCTTCTTCGAAGCTGATCATGAAGAACCAGTCTCCTACCCAGCCTCACTTGCGGGGTTGGGGAAGCCCTAGTAGCGGTTTTTAATAAAGCTGAGTATCAGTCTAACCGGCTCGGGACGGGCAACACGCGGTGTTTAGCAACGACGCAGCGGAACCGGCCAGGCTCCAAGTCCAGCCTTACATTCGGGGCTATTTCCGAATTTGGGTCGCAATCAGTGTGCAAGATCAATGATCCGCTCCAAATCAAATCCGCCGTTCTTCAGCTTCGAAGAACCTGCAACGCTGATATTGTAAATTAAAAGAGAGAACGCCACTGTTTACTATATCGGGTAAATCAGGTTAACTCTGCACGTATCCGGATATTATTTGATCGTTTAGCTCTTTACCTGAGTTACCTTGTCCAGTAACCAGTTTCCACTTAATGCGCCCCCAGTCCCGGTTGCTTCAAGTTTTCAGCCTCGGTCTGTGGTAACTGACTCTGTGCTCGACAGTAGACGGTCCTGCTGTCGAGCCCTAGTGCTATGTCCTGAATAGAAAGCCTTCCAAAAATTCGGACGAGGGGGTTTGAGAGCAGTGCGGAACGCTGCAGCCATGCTTTCAAATTATCTGAATAAACCCGCTCCGCGTCGCCACCTCTACCTCGTCGGATGTATACTTTCATATCCCTAGCCCAGAGTCGCGGGGGCACTATCGACGATCTGATTCCCATTGCAACGAACACCACCTTGCTGACTACCACCATCAAAACGGAGTTGCTGCAAATCTGAGACCCTACTTGCTCTAATTGAGTGCTCTCCACCTCTTAATACCGATATCGACTCTCGAGTGTTTTGGTCCGGCGGTGGTGTTTCCACCTACCCCGCCAACGGATAGAAATCATGCATCAGGCTCGTGTACGGTGTTACTGCCCTCGAGCAGCTTCGAGTTCTATCTACTAGTACTTAGCTACTCCTGGAAAGCGAGGTACCAGTGCATGAACTGGTCCTGTCACCCTCTGCTTCATCAGCGCGCTTACGCCGCCCTCTATCTACAAATTGTCGGTGCTATTGTTCTGCAGCACGGGTCAACTCTCTGCTCTGTTCTCTGCAACGTCCTCGTGCGTTGCAACGCCTTCATGCACCTCTTTCTATCTGTAGTGGTTCGTGCTTGTAGCCTCCCTTATTCACAGCATGACAGCCTTCTCTCTGCTCTGTTACGTCCTCGTGTACTGCAACGCCCTCGTACCTCTCTTCCCATCTGTCTCTCCATTTCTCGCTCAACTTATTCTGAAATTTCATGATTGAGACTTCATTGGATTCTTGGATAAGCTACTCGATGTTCGACTTAATTTCGACAGTTCTGGTAAAGCCACCCTCGATCTGTCAAGCGAAAGCGACATAGCACAGATCACAAAGTGAATTATTCAATGCGCCCTCCGCAACAGTCTCGGAAGCAACAAACTACAACGGATCCCCCCAGCGTAACAAACAAAAGTATCACAAGAACCAAATAGCCATACAACAGGTTATACTCGGTCGAAATGGAGAACAGCGAAGTCGCGAAAACGGGCGCATAAGTCCGCGAAATCGTATCCGCCAACTGGCCCAGTCCGTTGGTCATGGTCAACGCAGCCCTGCTGGGTGCGCTGTCAATGATGAACATATCCCCCGTGCCTGCAAAGACTACGATGAGGTCGGAAGAAATAGCATAATGGAAACATCTCACCGAAAGACACGAAAACCATGCTGTTGCAGAACAAGAACTGCACGACAACCACGACGGAGTCGACCTCGCCATACGCCCGAGCGATGGCTTTCATCACGATGAACATGCTGAACCCAAGCAGTGCCCAAAGATATGCATTGCCCGGGGGCCAAAGCGTCTGATTATCCACGAGACGGCGACACCCTGCCAAACGCCCATTATCGAGCCGATTTGAAGCAAGGAGAAGCCGAGGCCGCCGTTTTCGATGGAGGTGCTGAACATGAGTGGGATGAGGACGGAAAAGGATGTCTCTGTGAACGTGAAGGCAGCGAAACAGCCAAGCGGGACGAGAAGCTGGCAGGTCACGAGCGAGCGGATGGACAACACCTCTATCGATTCCTTTTGAATACAGCGCCAAAGGTTCTGAGGAGTGGAAAAGTCGTCTTTGTCGAGAGAAGGGTCTCGAAAGGACAGATAGGTCTTCGAGCGAGATCAACACTTGGTCTGAAAGTCGAGCAAAGACGATGTCAAACCTCCTTCAATCCACATCAAGCCACCACGAAGAAGACCAATGCACCGCTGCCGGCGATGAGGCACGGGAGAAGGTACGGGAAGTTTTGAAGCAGCAATGTTCCCGAGCGAGTCTGGCCAGAGCACAGCGGGGGTGTAAACCACCGACGAAAGGTCTTAGATGGTGATCAGCCGGCCAGACATCTCAATCAGTCCAGCAGTGCGCACACCCTACCGTATTTCCAAGACTCAACATGAGAGGAATCAGCCCAAAAACGTCGGCCAAGTTGGTGGAATCTGATAGCTGTGGCAGTGGCGTTGGATGAAGAAACAAGCGTGATGGGGATGTCGCGCGCCTCGACCATTACGCTCTTCGAAACACCTTGGATACGAGAATGAGACCGGACGAAACATCACTTGGAAGGATCACTCACCGATACTACCATTGAAGCTGCCTTCCATGAAGCGGAAGAACACCCACGGCCAGACCGTCATCGGCATCCCTAGGCCGAGCATCGCCAACGCCAGTCCAAACAGTCCAATCAACGAAATTCGTCGGTGCCCGAACTTATCAGACGTCATTCCCCAAAGCAGAATCGTAGCACACTCCGCCAGGAAAAATACCGACTGCTGAGCAGAACAGAGCTCAATGATCCGCCGCGTCGCGAAAGATAAGAGCAGACAATAATTCCGGCAAAATATCCTGTTGCAGCTTCGTCGCCGAGTATGATTTCCGTATCGCGGACGAACTGCGCAATCACGATGAAGGGGACGCTGTGATGGGTTCCACGAATTGAATAAAAAGGATAATGAATAGCTGCATCTTTAGAAGCGGCGTCGGCGGCGGCGGAATCTTTTGCAGCAATGCAATCGCTTCAGTGGGGGTACGATCATCATCGTCTGAGGTGCAACAGCGTCCGTAGTCTTCGGTGGGCACGGAGAGTGTGCAGGGGAACACGAAGGAGAAATAGTGATGTGCCGGATCAGGGCTCAAGCCCAAGCCCGACCCAAGCCCGGGGCTTCTGAGCCCGACCCAGGCCCGACCCGAGTAGGGCTTCAGTAGGACCCAGGGTCGGGCTTGGAATTTTTTCAGATCCGCGACCCGGGCTTGGGCCCGGGTCGCCCAGTATGGGCTACATGTGGGCATTTTGGTGAGTGAATTATAACTTGGAACCTCATTTGGACTTACCCAAGCTGAGTTGCACCTTTAACAGACTTTCAAGTCCTTTCATCTGGTTTTCTGACCATTGTACTGGGTACCCGAAAGGGGAAAGTTGCGAAAAAGAAATCGAAAAAGGAAAGAAGGGGAGAAATTCAGCGAACTTAAGAATGAACCTGGGGAATCTCGCAGAGATCGGAAATGTGATGCCTTTAGATGCGCATGCAGATATGATCCTCACTATGCCCTCATTGAAAATTGGAAGAATTTTATTGCGCACCATTGAATGGAGAGAACAAAGTAACTATGTTATGTACGAAAGTCGATGTCGCGCTCCAGGGTGCCCACGCGACAGCTGGATAAACGGCTCAGATGTTTAAGTTGAAATTTGTAAATTGGGGGAGGGGGGATTTACCCTCGTGTGCAAACTAACTCAAGCGACACTTGAATTTGAGACTGCCGACACGAACACAGCAGGAAAAGAAAGGCAACATCTGGATGAGCCCTAAATGGAGAGTATCCTACAGAGGTGGCGAAGGCTTTCGTTCAGAAGCAGAGACAAGAAAATGGAAAGAAAATACTCACTTCGTGTAGCAGTCCATTTTGGTGAAACTCGGGACTCGATGCTGATATGTTCTCGGCGAGATTACGGCATGAAAGTTAGACATGAATTGTCCTACAATGAACGACGAAATCGGGTCCAGGGGGAGGGACTCACAATTGACAGAGAAATGCACACTTTTGTGTGCAGGCTCAGTTGGGGTGGAAATCGATTTTGGAGAGGCCGACACGGACGCCTTCGGAGAAGGACGTCGACCACATTGAAATGGCGAATTTGGGAGGTCCTAGAGCGACTGGATTTGCTCGAGGCCGAGAGCAAACCAGTGAACTGAACGAGAGAAAAAAAATTTCTTTGTGGACACATTTTGGCTGCAACTTGGTGCTGATTCAAGACAGGTATGGAGTAGCAGCATTCTTTAAGAGGATTAGAGGAAACTCGATGTCATTCTCCACCTCTGGCGCCCCCGATGGCGCATATTGGCCGGAATAAGGCAGCAACCCATCAGGATGTTTTGCGCAGGCAAAAAGGTGATGGTTCGTGTTCTGAGGCAGGAATCCATCTTGAGAGCCTGGGATATGCATGATTGATGACCCACAGAGCCCGCGAAAATGGTGTAATCGCGTCGCGACGAACAGGGAGACGAGAAAGTGCACATAATGCACATACCACACAGCCACTGATGGCACCCGGCGGCGGGAGTCTGATCATTCATAGTCTCTGTTACAGAACCGATATAAGTACAGGTGATGAACAAGTATGTGGATAATTCTATTTGGCAACCCGGCTTCTTTGGCAACCCCAGGTTTCAGCACGGTTGCCAAATAGAATCTGGCAGCCCCATGGTTTGCTAATCGTCGATAAGATGGCTGATTTCGTAGATGCCTTGTATCGCAAAGAATTGTGATCAAAAATTTCTTGAGCCAGGTTGATGCCGAGGAGTGCCGAGCTGGCTTCAACGCTCTGAGTTTTATATGCATGTCATTTGGCAATGAGTAACTCAATCTATGCAATTTTCCTTTCGCCTACCTTTGGTATCTTGAACTTGAGCATCATTCAGGCTTGCCTGATTTGGAATCAACGTCTGCCGATTTCTAGTGCTTCTCAGCTTTCCGGCATTGACCGGTAAGCAGACAGCAGAGAGTCGACTGCGAGAAAATCAAAGCCACAGTCGAAATGGATGAAGACCAGATTTTACAAAACACTTAAAATGTTTTCACGGCGGCCCTGGTATCGAAACTCCGCAGTGAACGCACACAAAATTGAAACTCCGCTCGGCCCGGGTGGATTCTGCAAGTGAGTCTAGAGGGAAGAGATAAGATGGGCCGGGTACACCGCTCCGAAAGATTCTCGCTTGCGGGGCTGCTAAACAGAATTTTTCTATTTGGCAACCCTGGCAACCCCGAATTTGGGGCTGCCAAATAGAATTATTCCAAGTATGTACCTGTACTATCGATCTCCCCCCTTTGCAAAAAGATTTTGATGGCAGTCCCATTTCTTTGAATCTTCTCGGATGAGTGTCGGAATTGGTATATATGATCCTCAGGATGGTTAAATGGCAATTTTGAAGTGGTTTGAGTTTTGGGGAGGAATTGAGCTCGTGATTATGACATATGATGGGCTGTTCGTAACATTTTTAAAAAAAATTGGGGAGGCCGAAAAAAAAACTTGAGAGGCCGAAAAAAAAATTGAAAAGGTCTGAAAAAAAAATGAGGTCAAATCCGAGAATCCCTTCAGATTGGTTCCCTAAGGTCTAGGTAGATGTCACCATGAATGTAGCTGATGATTTGGAGCTGAATTTGGTCTTTCAAACTTCAAGTCACTGCATTTTCTGCAAAATATCCACCAGAGAGGATACTTTCAGATTTCAGGGCTATCTACTGCTTTCTGCTGCTATCCAAAGCTTTCGGAAGATATCTGACAAGTTGATAATCAAGATATCTCCCGAGGTAGATATTTCACGTAACCATCAAGCTATCAGCGGCTATCAAGCAATATTTCATGAGCTACCCTCTATCCCAGATATTCCGACTATCTTTCATGCTATCCATCCAGAAGAACTTTCAGGTATCTCTGTTTGATAGTCAATGAAACTTCATCAGGGACTTCAAAAGCTCGAGTGCAGTAAGCATGGCTTCCAAATGTCATCCACCAACTCAAAGTCCACAATTTTCAAGCGCCAGCAGCAGATACTTGCCCCGCGACGCCTGGCTGGGTCTCCAGCAAACCGATCCAATTGATACTTGGCTATCGGACAGCCACGTCTACTATTTTACCCCTCAAGTTTCGATATTGAGAATCAATCCTCAATGCGAGGTCTTGGTAAATCTCTGGACTACTTACAGCCAGGTGATTCAGCTTCTGTCAGTGCGACTTATAGTGCTGATTTGTATACTATTAAAGGGCAATGTTGATGGACTGGAGAAAGGAGAGCGGGCTGAGAGTATACATTCACCCCCCCACCATTCGTGTCATCAACTGAATACACTTATTTCGAGTATTCATCGTTCGACTGCAATTAGATTGTTCACTGTCCTTGAGTGACTTTTCTTTGAGCTATCTGCTGCTATCGACTGGGTTATTCCAAGTATTCCAAGCTATCCACCAAGATATCCAGCAGCATCATACCGCCGCTTTGCTGATATTCCAAGCTATCCAAGGTATTGCCAAAGTATCTGCCGGTGATACTGTCTTGCAGCGCTACACGTAGGCAGCTCATTTGTGGGGCACTTTTTATCGCTAACTACCCACTCTTTCCTCTTACCACTTTGTTTGGGGTTGAATCATCCGCAGACCTCACTAGCTCATGGTATGGAGCATTTTTCTTCCTGCTCAACTCTCATCCACGCTATAAAGGTTTACCTGATCATGCTCTTTACTTTTTCTGACTGACTCGGTGATGAACTGTTTATTCAAGGAATTTGATGGTGGCACATTCCAATTTGGTCTCCACAGCTTTGAGCCATCTTCCACGACGGGTTCCTGCCTGCCGGGCGGCATAGGGTCTGGAAGGAGCTCCGTGCTAATGTTATCACACACAGGATTCAAGCCCATCAAGCGCTTTGAGATTTCCTGCAAGAGACTCTGCATCAAGTTAAGTCATGGTATTAGACAGAACACAGAGCTTACCTGAACATTCGCTCACAAGGGATTTTTGCCTTTCAAGTCGCCATCTTCATCTTTACGCTTGTCATGCAGTTTCAGCATCTCCTCCATTTTCTGTGCTGTCACTTGTGCTGATTTTTCTGTCGCCTCTAGTCGCAGTTGGGTATTCTGCAACTCGGCGCGCAGGTCAGCTATCAGCACCCCTGGAGCATCAGACACCTTGGACGGATTTGTTGCAAGGCTGACTGCCGGTTGGCTCAGGTTTGTGAGATTACTGAAATGTGGAATGACCCGGGCATTGGCATTGTTGTACGCATCCTGCAACTGTCTTGCAATGTAAGGACAGCCATAATTGCTATGAAAAAAAACTGACCTGCTCGTGGATTTGGATAGTTGGGGGTTGCATTCAAGTTGCCTGTAGGGTTTCGCTTGCAAACCTCGACTGAGCAGGCTAGCGGCAGAATCCAGTTTCAAGTGGTAAGTCAAAGTTCAAGTTCAAAGCAGAAACATTAATTAACCTTCAATCCGAACGGCACATTTGCCTGCAGCCCACTATTCTCCTGCACCGCCATAAGCCTTTTGTCTTTGGTGAAAAACTGCAGCAAGGCTTACCATGCTATTGCGCCACATATAGAACCAATTTGCAGCGTCCTTTGACAACAGTCAGTACCAAGTGTTCAAAAAAATGGAATTGGCACCAATGTTAGGTATATTCTGTGCAGTAGCATTGAAGTAACTGGTAAGATCGCCCCCACCGTCCATGGCAAGTGGGCGTCTCATGGCTCCCTCGTCTTCACCAGGAAATATGACGTTCTCCAGACTAGCAGTCCAACTCGGAGTTTGACTCATTGCAAATGGCTTTTCATTGTCACTTCCAGCACTTTTATCTTCAGACACCTCCACACCCCAAATGACAAATGTAAGCCCCAATTTCCCAACAAATCATTTCAATCAACCTAATACAATCAATGAAAGTCACGGCTACCATCTTCCACAGAGGGTCTGACGTCGTTGAGGCTCGGGATTGCTCTTGGATGTTGTTCCTTGAATCACCCCTGAGCTAGAGTTGGCAGTTTTAGACTGAGGTACGCGATTCATGTGTCACTTGTGGCTGTTTCAAAATTGATCTCACCACTAGGTCTACAACAGAGGATGGAGGAAGCTGGCTCTATGAGACGACATTGATCCCGCAGTGCAAGAGCCAGCTGTATGTACAATTTAATCAAGATTTGATACAATTTTAAATCTAATCCTTATCTGCTTCCGGAGTTTTCCGGTTTTGTTGATTTGATTCGCAAGTAATTGTCGGTCGGATCCTGTCAGGATTATCGTTCGTCCGAAACTATTTGCTGTGGGGATAGCTGTGGACATTCAAGATATCAACTAGCGGACATTATATGAAAGCGGAGGGATCTACTAGTTGATAACTGGAGATATCCCACATATCCCTCGTAGAAACACTATGTGAAATTGATCCTTTCCAATATGATATCTCCTGAAGACACCTGAGTTATCTGCAATGCCGATACTTGCTGATCCCTTTGCTATCTGAAAGGTGGATAGCATTGGAAATAGATCCTTTCCTGGCGGTTTTCCTCAGGGTGATACTTGAGATATCATCATGTCAGATACTGGGTGAAACAATGGCTTTCTGTACGGTTATCTACCAGGTAGATATTTTGCAGAAAACACAGTGAGTCAAAGTGCTCCAACATACCCTGAAGTGACCTCAGCAGCACCGGCAGACCATGCACAGCCATCAGATTGATCCGAATCAGAAGTTCCCGCTCTCAGCTGCTTTTGGATCATGATTCAAACGTGCTTACATTATGTAGTAACTTGAATCAAACTATAAGGCAAACTAGTTAATATTGCAGGGAAAAAATCCAAGTGGTAATGAACAATGCAATTCAACCATTTAAACTTTCTTGAGGATGAAAGACAAATAACTTAAATTGATCAGTATCTGGAGCCTTTTTCAAGCAAGATTCTATGCAACATGGTCAGAGCTCTCTGTTTTTCTTCAAAACCACCCTTCTGATTATCCTTGACCTGTGTATGTGTGCAATAGGTTGCAGATCTGTCTGGGTGGACCATTGCAGACAGGCCATATCTGGAAATATGTGGCTGTGGATTATAATGCTGAGCTGACCGAAACGGTTGGGGTTGTAGCCGAGAGTGGGAACTTGCGGCTCGGATCAATCTGGTGGCTGTGCATGGTCTGCCGGTGCTGCCGAGGTCACTTCGGGATATGTTGGAGCACTTTGAAAGACCAAATTCAGCTCCAAATCATCAGCTATATTCATGATGACATCTATCTAGACCTTTGGGAACCAAACTGAAGGGATTCTTGGATTTGACCTCAATTTTTTTTTTCTTCAGACCTCTTCAATTTTTTTTTTTTTGGCCTCTCAAGTTTTTTTTTTTTGGCCTCTCCAATTTTTTTTTTAATGTTATGAATGGCCCGTCATATGCAATGAGGTTGCCATGTCAGCCATCAAAAATATGTACCTTTGCAAAAAAAAAAGTTTTGATTGGATGCGAGCTCAATCCGTCTTTTTACCCTTCAAATTGTGCCTTGCTGCATAGTCAGGAACTATGGTGTTCCGAATGTAACAATATTAAAATTTTTTTGAGAGGTGGAATTTTTTTCAGTTAAACCTTAGAATACCTTTACTTTGCACTGTTACATACTGGGTGGGGTGTAATATGACCTCTGTTAGCATGACAACACTATGGTTGGGTGAAATAATGCATCTAGTACAGGTTTGGGCAGTTTGGACACCAAGCTGATGTAACACAGCCACTTCATCCATTCTGCTGAGACATTGACTTGAAGTGAACAGCAGGCAAAAGGAGCCATCAAACCTGGCGGAGTGATGTACCGCTGATCACAGAATCACAAAAGCTGGAGATCTTGAAGTTGAGGAGCAATGATGCAGATGATTGGAGATATTGGATTGCCCAAATCCCACCAAATGATTCATGCATGAATCAAGCCATCTCAGCAATTATGATAATATAAGTTAATAGAGATTTTCAATAGTTATAATAAGCAAAAAAAAAAAAAAAAAAAAAAAAAAAAAGTTTGCTACATGTATCCATTCAAATAAGGTGTGTTCCATCGCTGGGAGTGCATTACTGTGCATTGGTTCTGTCTCCATAGCTAAATAACTTGGGGCAGAGCCACTTGGTACCCAGACATGGTGGCTGTGCCACATCAGCTTGATGTCTGAACCGTCCGAACCTATTGGATGTTGATTAAATGTGCTATTTCACCCAACCATAGCGCTGTTATGCTAACAGAGGTCATATTACACCCAACTCAGTAGTAACAATGCAAGATAAAGGAATCCTAAGGCTGGACCAAAAAAAATTTCCACCCCTCAAAAAAAAGTTTAATATTGTTACGTTCGGAACGCCATAAGGAACCAGGACTACTGCCTCATATTTTATCCAGATGAATCAGAACAAAATTGAGGATACAAAAGAATTTTACTTTACTTTTGGCTAAACCTTTAGGTTTAGTTACTTATGTGTGTGGAGAAGATCGATTTTAACCTGTTTTGCTACAAGTACAAAGAAAGATTTTTGTCATTTAAAATGTGTCATTGTCTCAAAACATGGCAATGTGAATGTTTTGAAAAAAGAATATTCCATCTTGAAGCAAGAGTATGTCATGATCTTGATAATTCTCATTTTCTTGGCGGTTTCTGAGCAGAGAACAATTTATTGTTATCGAAATTCTGTTCACTTGGTGTGTCATTTGTGCTTCGTGTTTAAACACGTGCCTCCCAACATACTCCGCGCCGGCAATTGCCCAGATCAATCCTCAGCCGACTTGTGATTGCTTGATGCTGCCGTGAGGTAGAGTTAGCTCCAATCTCAGTTCAGCGCTCCTTGGGCCATTCGCTCGCTCATTTCAATTTTCCAAGCCATCAATTACCATTTCCTTTCGAAGATGTTCAGCGATGCAGCTCTATCCAAAGCTCTGTCCAGCTTCAAAAATTCACCTCAACAGGCTCAACTGCAGTCTGCAGATTTAACCCAATTATAAAATCTCTTGGCTTGTTCTATTCCGATTCGCGTAAACTTTGAGTAGACCACAAAAAAAGAACATCACACCAAGAACATGAACTTTCCTATTCAATGACAGGGACATTCTACTATGAAAATTCCACACTTGGGCCTCAAATTTGGACGGATTATCTCTCTGTCAACTTGAATCGGAAGTATGTTTCAATGTTTATCGAAATTAACATTCATCCACATGAGCTCGTTGTGTCCATAACCTCAATCTGAGCTCCTGTTGTGAGTCAATTATTGCAGCCGGAAAAAATGCACAACACACTTCAATGTATTCTCTACAAGATATACATGAAATTGGGCGTAAAAGATCCATTTTCTCTCGCCATTCACTTCAATGCACTCCGTAGGATAGCAGGTTTCTTCCCAACAGAGCTACCTCAAACTCGGCTCGCAACTGCAACAGCACTACCTGCGATGAACCAGTCTCAATGCTAATAGTCCCCAAATTTGCGGAGAGGTCTGGAGCCCTCTGATCTGTATGGTATGTATGCCAATGTATCCCAAGTTTCAGAAGAGGAGTCAGTTGGGACTCTGAGGAATTCAGCAGTGAACTTGAGCAAACATGGATGGAAATTCCTTCAGTGCACCACCAACAGTGTGCATTTCTTTTGCTCAAATGGAAGTCCCATGGTTGGATGAATTTTTTTTGGTAGACAAAGGTTGTGTATATAGTCTCGACATACATTCTCCAGTGCATTCCGGCTTGTTGAAAATTGCTCATTGACACCGGCCTTCTTTGGCCTCCCAGAAATCTCTGGCCGGTAAAAACTTTGTGTCATCATCTATGGGAATGTCAGGTCATAAACATGCTCAGCAGATAAAAAATTTCTTCATAGTTAACGAAACAAACAGCGGAGGCTCGGAGATGGAACCAGTCACCTATTCTGCCAGCTGTTTCTTTGTGGATTCTTTGTCAGAAATAAATTCATGTGGAGTATTCATTGTAGGAATTTAGATCACGTGTGCAAGCTGTGCACTCATGGATCACTGTGTGGGTCTTGACACTTACGTAGTGTATGCGCATTGCCCTCGTGTCTTATCCGTTTGCCTACGTACCACGACCATCTGTGTACTCTATAGGCCAAACGTCCTCCCTTGGTGTTGCTCTTACTATACTGGGTCCCCCTGCCATACTGTAAAACTCCAACATTCATCCCGCAGGTTCAGCCTCCTGCCTCGGAGAGGCCCAATCCCATGTCATGCAAAGGTACACCAGTTTGCAAAAGGGGGATATTGATAGTACAGTATATGGTCTGTTAGCAATCGCGATCACCTCAGGTAGCCACGGACTGATTACGCAATCCGGTGGCTGTGTTACTCGTATCCAGCATTTTTTCCACTGCTTGCAAGTGGTTTCGCAAGCTCTTTTTGGTCCCAAGGACTCATATTAGGTTAAACCTGTCACTGGCAAGCTTTTTTGGGTGTAAAATGACCTTGGTATGGCCAAATGGAAATGTCGCGGGAACTGCCGATTCGGCCGATCGGTCTGAGGCTTGCACCTCCGACAAGTGGTCTGGCTCGAAACATTGGACAAGCTTGAATAATTTTGTTATCCAAACACTATATAGGCTAATTAAAGCTAATCCAAGAGTTTTGGAGCCTCCAGCAGCGAGAAAACGTGTCGTAATGAGATGCATCAAATGCGCACAGCCACCGGATTGCGTAATCAGTCCGTGGCTACCTGAGGTGATTGTGATTGCTACAAGACTAGATCATTCACGGTCTTGAAGCAACAGTTTTCAATGGTTTTTGCGAACGGATCAGCTTATTATATTTATGCTCACTAGTACACGGCGTATATGGAGAGGTAGGAGTTGAGTTGAGTTGAGTTGAGTATTCAAAGCTGTACTGTATCTGGCCATAAGGGCTATGCGGTAGTACTGACTACAAGAGTCTTGGGACTGTAACGTACAGTATTTCAAGGTCTAAGTATGAGTGCTGTTCTTTCTGGAGAGAGAGAGAGAGAGAGAGGAAATAAAATATGGTACATCTAGGGAAATTGAGGGGAGTGTGTAAGGCTATTATAGTGGGAAGTGTGTAAGGGATTGTGTTTTGATGCTACAGATCAGGATTGAGTGGTTGGGGGCTCTAAGTAATTAGGTGAGAGTCAAATATAGTACATAGGAAGAGGGAGAGAGATGGGAGAAAATGAAAGGAAAGTTATCGTGCAAAGCGTTTGGTCTTGTTGATGAAGACAGTCGTGGGTAGAAGCAGATCTCGGTGGCCTAGCAACGAGCGAATATCAATGGAGCCGAGGATGCTTGCAGCATAGGAAGCTCGCTGTAGTGCTGGACGGAAAGGCTCCCATGCTGGGCAGTGCAGGAAAAAATGAGCGCGAGTCTCATATGCTGCCCCGCAAGCTTCGCACGTCGGGGAATCCGTAAGACAACAGCAGAACTTGTGTGTGTTAAGGAGTGAGAAGTCCGTGCACAGTTGCGAGAGAGTGGAGATGGCTTCTCGGGTGAGGGAAGCGGTGTACGGTGAGCAGAGCGGAGTGGTCAATATCACGTAGAGCTCTACCAGTCATGGCAAACTTCCATGCTTGTTCCCACCACACGAGGATAGCCACATCGATGGCTCTCTTGCAGGTCGTAAGCAAGACGGGTGTGGTGGGCAGGGCGCAGCGTGTAGTAGCGACTTTGGCAGCGTCATCGGCAAGTTCGTTCCCATAGGTACCAACATGCGTGGGTGTCCAGAGGTTGGTAACACGAAGATGGGGGAGGTGAGCTGCTGCTGAACATACTATCTGGTCGTATTCAATTGCACGGTGTTGACCTGCTCTTGCTCGTGTGACAGTGATGCCCTTTAGAGCAGCTTGAGAGTCGGACACGATAAGGATGTGGTTCGCGTGTGTCGCCAGAGCCTGCTCCGTTGCTTGTAGGATCCCCTCCATCTCCCCTTCAGCCACCTGTCCATCACCCAGCGGTAGGATCAACCTCTTCTTGACCGACCCATGGAAGATCCACACCACAGCACCCCCAGCTTTACCATCCAGAAGAGAGCCATCAGTGTACCACGTTGCGCTCTCGTAGTCTGGATCCTGTGAGAGCAATGCAAGGATCTTGGATGTGTCTTCTTTGGAAGGGATAATGGTGGAAACAAGGAGCGGCTCTGACCAAGGTGGAGTATGGACAGGTAAGATTTGCTCCATACCGAGGGAGAGAATTGTCAGTGATAGTGTTTGCGACATGGGGGGAAGCATTGTTAGATGTTATCGGAGGAGCAGTCGTAAGTACGTGCCTTCTGCCTGAAGGCAGAGACAGACTCTGAGTGAACTCAGTGACTGCCCCCCCTCGCTTTGTGTGGTCGCCGCTGACGTTGGGGTCTGCGCTCAGGTCCGCCGTAACATCTGGGAGGGAACTTGCCAGTGTGCCGTGTGGTCGTAGTCGCATGCCGCAGGGCGGGACTGAATCGGGCCACCGAACTGCTGGAAGTCGCTCAACGTAGTGCAAGGCCGAAGCACGGTGTGATCCCTTTGGAGCTCGAGTGATTGCCCTGTGCATGAGGGGAACAACGCCATGAGTAGGAGGCAAGGAGAGGTACAAGGCTAAGCAATGGAGTAGGGAAGACTCAAGTCTGAGAGGAGCCAGCAGGAGGGTGGCTTCTTTCTCCAATGCAGCCAAGGATGTTGTACAATAGCCTCCAGTGATGCATCGTGCAGCGGTTTTGTTAAGGTGGTTGAGAGGTTTGAGGACTTTGTCAGAAAGAGAGAAGAAGGAGGTGACACCATAATCCAAGTGAGAGAAGACCACCGTGCGCACTAGGTCATGTACCATGGGCGGTTTGAGGCCCCAGACCATGTGGGTGAGAGCGAGTGAGGCATTAAGGGCCCTGGTAGCTGACGCAACCCGAAATTTGATGTGCACTTCCCCTGAAAGTTTTGAGTCAACTTGTACACCGATCCACTTAACTACCTCAGACGGAAAGATCATGACACCATTGAAGTTTACGCCAAATGACAAAAGGTCCGCTTTTCCCGGATGGTGATGTATGAGTTCTGTTTTGCTGTTCTCGAAGGTTGCTCCATCATTCTTGGACCATCCGACAGCAATCTTAGCCGTGCTCTCGAGGACCTTGGTGTTGACGATGACTGAGCAGCTGGCTGTGCTGAAGTTGGTATCATCAACAAAGCCATAGTCCCATGAGGTGAAGATGCCGATGGTCCGAAGTCGACATAGGAGTCGGTTGATGACCAGGAGAAAGATGATTACAGAGAGGGCAGAGCCTTGAGGGGTTCCTTCAGTACTGCATCTAAATGTAACAGTCCTCACTCCATCAATAACCACTATAACTAGATGGTGATGCAGGAAGGAAGCAACCCATTGTATCAGTTTATGGGCGTAGCCTAGTGCCACCATCTCCCTCACCACTACCACATGCGAAACCCGATTGAAGGCACCTTTCAGGTCATAGAACAGTGTTGACACAGTGTTGCCTTTATCGAGCTCTTCTCGGACACGGTGAATGTATCCGTCGGCAGCTTGAGCGGTGCTGTGTCCAGGACGTCCGCCATACTGAGAGCTCTCAATAAAACCTAGAGACTCAGCGTTGAAGGAGAGACGGTCAGCTACGAGACGCTCAAAAGGTTTGGAGAATGTGCTCGAAATTTTCTACTGGGCGCCATGCTTTCAGGGATGTCTTGTCTTTTTTCCCCGCTTTTGGGACCAGTGTGGTGGTATTCACTTTGTACGCTGTTGGTTTAGTGCCTAGAACGACGGAAGTGTGGAAGATAGGGCGAATCCAGCTACGAAGAACTGAGTATCCGTGCTGGACAAATCCCATCTGTATTCCATACTGATCCGCCGCTTTCTATGGAGAAGATTTCTGGATGACAGTGTCAATCTCCACATCCGTGGGCGGTATCAGGTGTTGCTCGGAGTCAATGCGAATCATGTTTGCAAGGAGAATGGGGTCGACATTGTTACTAGGTGCATTAGATGTGGAGGCGGGGGCAGACAAATGATCTTGCCTGTCTGCCAGAGGCGGAAGTCTGCCCAGCGGAGCTAAGCAGACTCCCCCTCACTTAATCTGGTCGCCACTGCCCGTCTGGTCTGCGCACGGGTCCAGAGTCACATCTGGGGTCATTGTTTGTGTACTTGCAGCGCCGGTTTCAGGTGTGTTGGGTGAAGAGGTTTTCATCAACAGGCCTATGAACTCTCTCGGTGCTTCAGAAGTGAAAACGGAGGCAGGCAAATGATCTTGCCTGTCCGCCAATGGCAGAAGTCTATCCAGAAGACAGACTCCCCCTCGCATTCCCTGGGTACCGCTTTCCATCGGGTCAGCGCGCGAGTCCAGGGTCACATTCAGGAGCAGTGTGGAGTTGAGATTCACAGCGTGGTCGCCAAACCAAGCCTGGCTGAGGACCAGCCCTCGGTCCTGGTGGGTGAGAGCCATCGCACCTGAGTTGGGATCGCAGATGGCAGGGAAAACCACGGAACGACGTTCTTTGAGGCGGTTCAAGGCCTTGTAAACATCGGCACGTTCGAAGTTCATGGACAAAGGTGTTCCACACTTCCATCTTGGCCTGAGAGATCGCTCTATAGAAGTCCCGTCTGGAATTTAGCCACGCTTCTTGCGCTGAGGGAACGTGGAGTGCACTGATACACCCTTCTCACTCTACGCATTGCCTTGCAGAGCTGAGTGAAGGAGTCTGACCACCATCGTTTAGCCATAGATGACAGGCGGCGCCGTAGGGTCGATACCTCCGAGTGCTTCCAGGAGGACTGTGTTTATGAAGTCGACAGCGGAATCAAGTTCTTCAATCGTCGAGATGGATGGGACCAGTCAAGAGCCTAATTTAGCCGCCAGACAGGCTGTGAAGGCATCTAGATCCATTTTTGAGGCATTGAATTTGGACAACTGTGAGCGCATTACCGAGAAGTCCAGGGTATAGCAGATGGGTAAGTGGTCACTACCCATGCAAAATGCAGGGTCAATGGTCGCGTCAATTGACATGTAGATAGATGTGGAGCAGAAACCAAGATCGATTACATTCCCCGAGATGTGAGTTGGGATATCTGGAGGCGTAAGCAACAAAATACCTCGCAAGATAAAGAGATCGTGGAGCTCGAAGTCCTCCTCCCGTATCTTGGTTTTCGTGAATCGATCCCAGAGCGGGTGATGTGAGTTCAAGTCCAGTACCAGGAAAATCTTCACCTGATCGTCAAGCCTATCCAGAGCATAGCCAAGATACTTGACACCTGCTCTTGTGACTGAGTCATTGTATAGGTTAATCAGCATAATCTTCTGGGACTGGAAAACGAAGTCAATGATGATGATATCACCAGATGAGGAGAGGTCAGGGCGGGGGGCAGATATCGGAAGCAGAGATTTTTGACAGTTTAACAAAGACGGAGATACAGTGGTTTTCATGGGCATCAGGGTAGATGTGCGCGTATCCAGGGTGGTCGCAGGCATTGAGACGTTCAGCATGATGAGGTTCCTGGATACAGATAATGTCAAAGTCGCCGTTGTATGCGATGATTTCAAGCAGATTGCGGGACTTCTAGGAGTTAATCTGGATGAGTTTGAGCATCAGATGCGGTCGGGCAGCCGCGGCACCGTGTTGCACTGGATTGTCGAAGTCTCATTCAGATATGTGTTCAGTTCCACTGCACGAGCTCAGAGGGTTTCTGCTAGACGTTTCCTATGTGGGCAGGAGTAAGCATCAGCTCGATGATCGCCACTGCAATTCAAGCAGTGAGGCTTAGCAGAACAGACTGCACCATGCTCTGCCAGTCCGCAGCCTCCACATTTCACCTCCTTTACCATACACCTCAACTTGACATGTCCCTACTTGTGACACCCCCAACACTGTGTGACGCGTAGATGCGGGAAAGACCTGGAAACAATAGGAGCCGAGCCTGCCAGGCGAAGTCGACCCAAGGAAACCGCCAGATCCGCTTTGGCCCGAGACTGGAGGCGGAAGACGATCGGGCCAGCTGTACGAGGCTTCCTACCCGTGGCGTGTGCTGCCAAAATTTGCACTTCGCTGGGTGGTGGATTGACCCAGGGCGGTGAGCCAACAATTGGTCTGAGTTCCGGGTATCGCATTGTAAATTCCTCTGCGATATCAGTTAGAGATGTCGCCGCCGCATGAAGGATTCCATCAACCTGGATGTGAGCATATGTAGCCAGTGGTATTATCCTGGCCCCAGGAAAGGCACTAGGACCCCACTTGCTCCAGGAATCTGTAAGCTTGACAACATTGTCCTTTGAGGCAGGGACAAGAAAGAGGTCGCCTGATTTGGCTCGAGACGCGCAAGTGACAGGCGGCAGACCGAGGGGAGACAATATAGCATTGAGATCTGGGATGAGGCGATGATATGGGAGATGTAAGGGGAACCTCTACTCATTGCTTCTCATTTGCTCCATGATCCCATTATTCCCGAGGACTTCCATGACATTTGACACTCTTTTACAACATCTGACACTTCCTTCTGACATTTGACACTTCTTTCTGGCATTTGACACTTCCTGTGAATCCAGGACATATTTCTCCGAGATTACTCATTTCCTCTTATGTAAAATACCCATTTCTCCAAGACATATTAGTGGCACCATGCTGGCAGAGCTCCTTAGACTTGTTGTCTTTGGATCCCTCTGCCAGGTATGCCTTCTCTCTATACTATACCTGTATTCTATAGCTAATATACTTTGGATCCCTCTGCCAGTCTTGACTGTGTAGCTCTCAGCATACAGCACACTGGGGAGTTGCCCTTATACCACAACAAGTCTATCTCTAGGCCAGCACCTTGTGCCTGGGCTTAGCTAGAGAACAGGAGAAGCATCTTAGACAGCTGGAGACTGTCTAGAGCAACCCAAGTGTCTTTCCTGCTTCACAGCTCATCACTCTGTGTTCCCTCCATTTCTCTGCTTTATCTTATATTCTGGGCTTTCTGTGGTGTCTCTGTGGTTCTTTGTGGCTTCTGGACCCTCTACTGTCTTCTGTGGCTCTGAGCAGCAGCATACAGTTTCTGCTAGATCTTCCCAGCCCTAATCTGTCTGTTGGCTTACCTGTTGTGAAGTCCACCTGTGTGGTCTTAGTTTGCTGCTGCCAACCAAACAATCTCTCCCTTGGGAAGGATTGTTGGACCTCTCTCACAGAGCGGTGCCAGTTGCCTACGCTATTCATCTTTCACTTGCTTAACAGTGGTGTTAGAAGCGTCTTGTCGCATCAGGATTCGTCCTCTGAGCACTGCCTAGCGGCCACTATAACAGACTTTGAGAGGTTTGGAAGAGATTTCAGAGGCTGCAGATGTCTGTTCCTCCTCCACCTGACGCTCCCTGGCTCCCATACCTTCCCCCTGCTTGTGTCCCAGTCCTTGTTGGCTCACTTATTCACCTGGTGCTCCCACAGCCCAACTGTGGCATGTTCTCAGACTTATCGGCCTACACCAGGGTGTATACCCCATACCATGCTGTCTTTAGCCAAAACTACGCCTGTTCCTTTCTTTCATGTCGCTTGTGTGGTGGTACCCACTTCACCCACAAGTGTACACAATCGTACCAGCCATTTGATCTCATACTGTACCAGGATGAAGCAAAATGCTTCTGGACAACTTGTGAAAGGATTTCCTCTTGGAAGGAGACAGCACGCCACACCTATTCTCCACAGCGCACTCCTCCTCCTCCTACCTCCCCTTCCATTGGGTCTGTAATTGCACCTCCCAGTCAGCCAGCTCATGCTACAGCACCTTCTCCCAACCGGTTTGCACCGTTGTCTACACTGACTGCAAACCAGTATCTGGACAAGCCCCCTTCATCTCCAACTCCACCTGTTGTCCAGACTGCTGCTACTCCTGAGCTGCCACCCCAGGCCCGACACCCACGACTGTCGAGGCTGGAGCGTCGTCTTCCACGCACACTCCAGGCCAGAACAGTTGAGACCACTGCCCCCTCTCTTCGCATCCGCATCGAGCTCCAATCCACAGTCAATCAGCGCATTCTGGCCACAAATGCCTTGGTTGACTCTGGTGCCACTAGTCTTGGCTATGCCGATACAGATTTTGTGACTCAGAATCGCATCCCCACCACGCACCTTGTGCGTCCTATCCCTGTCTTCAATGTTGATGGCACCCCAAATGAGGCTGGGTCTATCACAGAGGTGGTTGATGTTGTTCTCAGTTACGAAGGTCACTCAGAACGTATGGTACTCGCTGTGACCAAGTTGGGCAAACAGACGCTCATCTTGGGCCATAGCTGGCTCAAGTATCACAACCCTGAGATTGACTGGAAATCTGGCAAGTTGAAACTCAGCCGTTGCCCCTCACAATGTGGGAAGTGTCGAGACGAGGCTAGGAGTGATATCTGGAACCTCCGTCAAAGCATGAACAGCAGGCCCGGTGTCACCGAGGTCCTGTCCCATGAGTGGTTGAGTTGGAAGAAGAGGATGATGTCGACTCTGATGACATTTTTGGCTGCGATTCCCCTAGTGAATTCCCTGATGACTCTGAGATCCAGGACGATGATCAGGTTTTCTTCACCCATGTCTGGCCTCACGAGGAATTCATCCGTGCCACATCCACTACTTCTCAACGACTTGCTGAGGCTCATGCCAAGAATGCGCCTCGCAACATCAAGGATGGCCTTCCTGAGCACTTCTATGAGTACGAGGATGTGTTCTCAAAGGAGTCCTTTGATGTCCTGCCAAACCAGAAGCCATGGGATCACGCAATCGAACTCATTCCAGAGTCCAAACCTGTTAACTGCAAGATGTATCCTCTCTCACCTGCCGAGCAGAAACAGATGGATGAGTTCATTGCAGAAAACCTGGCAACTGGTCGAATCGTCCGTCCAAATCACCAATGGCTTCACCAGTCTTCTTTGTTAAGAAGAAGAATGGCAGTCTGCGGCTGGTGCAGGACTATCGTGCTCTTAATAACATAACGGTTAAAAACCGTTATCCCTTGCCGCTGATTAATGATCTTGTGAATCAGCTCAAGGGGGCACGATACTTCACGAAGTTAGACGTACGTTGGGGCTTCAACAATGTGCGCATTCGTGAAGGAGATGAGTGGAAGGCAGCTTTCCGCATGAACCGTGGGCTGTTTGAGCCATTGGTTATGTTCTTTGGCCTTACAAACAGCCCGGCGACTTTCCAGACGATGATGAATGATATCCTGCATGATCTTATCATGGAGGGAGTTGTTTCAGTCTACCTTGACGACATCCTCATCTTTACTAAGACACGTGAAGAGCATCGCCGTGTCACGAGGCTTGTCTTGGATCGTCTTCACCAACATCAGTTGTACCTTCGTGCGGACAAGTGCGAATTTGAGAAGACACGGATTGAGTATCTTGGAGTTATTATCTCTCACAACCGTGTTGAGATGGACCCAGTGAAGGTTGCAGGTGTTGCTAATTGGCCTGCACCCAGCAATAAGAAGGAGGTGTCTGCCTTCTTGGGCTTCACCAACTTCTATCGCCGGTTCATTGAGGGATTCTCTGATATTGCTCATCCGCTGTTCAATCTCACGTGCAAGGATGTCACTTTCAAATGGACGAAAGAGGCTCAGGGAGGCTTTTGCCACCTTGAAACTTCATATCACCTCGTCCCCCATCCTCATCCTCTCCGATGATCTATCTCCCTTCCAGGTTGAGGCTGACAGCTCGGACTTTGCCTCTGGTGCAGTCCTGTCCCAGTTGTCTAAAGAGGATGGTAAGTGGCACCCAGTGGCTTTCTACTCCAAGTCTCTCTCTCCAGTGGAACGGAACTATGAGATTTATGACAAGGAATTACTTGCTGTTATCCGTGCCTTAGAGGAGTGGCGACACTTCCTTGAAGGTGCCCAGCATCCTGTCGAGATCTGGACCGACCACAAGAACTTGGAGTACTTCCGAGCTGCACGTAAGCTTAACCGCCGCCAAGCTCGGTGGTTGCTCTACCTCTCGCGCTTTGACTATACCCTCCACCACCATCCAGGCAAGTCCATGGGCAAGCCTGATGCTCTCTCTCGTCGTGCAGACCATGATGATGGAAGCAGTGACAACGAAGACGTTGTCCTCTTGAAGCCTGAGACCTTCATAGTCGCAGCTCTGAGTGGACTCTCTGTTGCCAGTGGTGAAGTCGAAGTTCTGGATGACATCCGGAAGTCAGTCCGTGACCGCAAGTTGGATGAGCCTGCTATATGTGCAGTGCAGGAGCTGCGCAAGTCTCGCACACGCACTGTTCATAGTGCTGAGTGGGACCAGCAGGATAGGCTGCTGTACTTCAGAGGGAAGGTCTATGTTCCTCCAAAAAATGACCTTCGCCGCCGTATTGTCAAGCAGCATCATGATTCTTGTGTTGCAGGGCACAAGGGCAGGTTTAAGACCCTTGAGCTTGTTGCTCGCAACTACTGGTGGCCACAGATGTCTCGATATATTGGGCAGTATACGAGCACCTGTGACCTCTGCAAGCGCACCAAAATCTGACGCCATTTACCAGTGGGCCATTTGAAGCCAACTGAGACTCCTACCGAACGTTGGCAGAGAATTTCAGTTGACTTCATCACAGAACTCCCTGAGGCACATGGGTTTGACGCACTGATGGTTGTTGTGTGTCGGCTGGGGAAACGTGGGCACTTCATCCCTTGCCACACCACAATTGATGCCAAAGGTGCTGCACGGCTGTTCTACCAACATGTGTGGAAGCTCCATGGCTTACCTGAGGATGTACTCTGTGACCGAGGACCACAGTTTGTTGCAGAGTTCACACGTGAACTTTATCGCCTCCTTGGGATTACCATCAGTGCCTCCACTGCATACCACCCTCAGACTGATGGTCAGACAGAGAGGGTCAATCAGGAGCTTGAGGGTTACCTGCGCCTCTTTGTTAATGAACGTCAGGATGACTGGGATGAGTTCATACCATCTGGAGAGTTTGCCTACAATAATGCGATACACGCCTCTACTCAGACAACCCCCTTCCTCCTTGATACTGGACGTCATCCTCGAATGGGCTTTGAGCCTAACCGTCCACGCTCTAAAGTCGAGGAGGTCAATGAGCTAGTTGATCGCATGCGCTCTGCAGATCAGGAAGCTCAGGCTGCTCTCTCCAAAGCAAAGGATGATTATGCACGATACTACAACCAGCAGCACCTGCCTACACCCACGTTCAAGCCTGGGGACAAGGTGTGGCTTGATAGCTCAGACATCCGTCAAAAGGTGTCAAAGAAGTTGGCCCATCTTCTCTGGGGACCCTTTGAGGTTGAACGTGCTGTTGGTTCTCATGCATATTGTCTCAAGCTTCCACCTTGGATGAGCCGTGTCCACCCTGTCTTCCCTGTCATCAAACTCGAGGCTGCACTACCTGACCCTATTTCTGGGCGCATTCCTCTACCTCCTCCAGAGCCAGAGCTCATTGACGATGAGCTTGAGTGGGAGGTTGAACAGGTTGTAGACAGCCAGTGGTACTACAGAAAGCTGCAGTTCAATGTCTGGTACAAGGGCTATCCTCGTCATAAGGCACTCTGGCAACCAGCTCAGAACCTGGAGAATTCTCCTGAGAAGGTTGCTGAGTTCTACCGTGCTCACCCACAAGCTGTTGGATACAAGCAATGGCTCAAGCTCCATCCCTCTCCATCAATCCACATGCTCTCAAACTCCGACTTCAGAGAGCTCTGGTCAGATCTCTGGTACTGCTGTGGTATTTCGGGTACTTCTCCAAACTGGCGCTCACAGCGTCAAGACGCCACTGTCTAGAGGAGGGGGTAATGTAAGGGGAACCTCTACTCATTTGCTTCTCATTTGCTCCATGATCCCATTATTCCCGAGGACTTCCATGACATTTGACACTCTTTTACAACATCTGACACTTCCTTCTGACATTTGACACTTCTTTCTGGCATTTGACACTTCCTGTGAATCCAGGACATATTTCTCCAAGATTACTCATTTCCTCTTATGTAAAATACCCATTTCTCCGAGACATATTAGTGGCACCATGCTGGCAGAGCCCCTTAGACTTGTTGTCTTTGGATCCCTCTGCCAGGTATGCCTTCTCTCTATACTATACCTGTATAATATACTTTGGATCCCTCTGCCAGTCTTGACTGTGTAGCTCTCAGCATACAGCACACTGGGGAGTTGCCCTTACAGGAGAGTAAATAGCGGTGGCGGTGAGCTGTCGCAGCGCACCAGTAACCGCTCATCAGGAGTACTTGTGAGCGGGGGTGGTGCTGGCTTGGGTTTGCACAGTGTAGGCTTGAGCGAGGCGGAACAAGTAGGGGGCAGCAACATCTGCGTAGAGGCGCATCGACTTGACTGAGTCAACTGATTTGCTGAGGGACTGCAGCGCCCTGTGCTGTGCTTGGAGTTGTGCGTTCATGATCTCGAGCGGTGCTGAAAGGTGCGTAGTGAGTATAGCAGAGAACGTTTGAGCGGTTTCGCCGGCATGAGGGAACTCATGGTGTTTCTCTAGACGCGTCTCGAAGGCGGAGAGAGTCTCGAGAATCGTGTTAGTGATACTGCCACGGCATTGCGTCATGTACGCGACGAGACCTTTAAAGACGGCATGAAATTCTGAGAGCGTGGCGGCTGCAAGTGCGCCATCCGAGTATTCCTTTAGCTTGTCAGCCTTCTCTTTGGCCCTCACATGTTTCTCCTCTGTGTTGGGATCATCGCAAGCTGAAGCTGAGTTAGAGGAGGAAGAAGATGCATGCCTTCCACCGAGAGGTGGAAGTCTGCTCGACTTGCGCCCGGCGGACCCCCCCTTGCTTTGCCCGTCCACCGCTGCGAGTCCCACCTCAAGCGCCCAGGAGCGGGTTTACCTCTGGGGTGGAAGTGGCGATATCTGAATGGTCCGAGTTATCGACTATAACCACCTGGGGCCTGGGCCGGTGTGGAGGCGAGGACGAGCGAGTTCCAGACTGTTGAGACTGCCTTGGCGAGTGTAGGACACGAGCATCGTCCAGGATGGGGTCGATGTTGCGTTTAGAGTTAGTGCGTGTACGACGGACAGTGACATTCTGTGAGAACACCGAGCTCGCCAAGTCTGATTCTTCCACGGGAGTATTCTCCGAAGCCTGGACTCAGCTGTTAGGATGCCGGTAGGTCGCCGTCGGTGCGGGAGCGGGCGGGGTATTGAGCCCGTCACTACCCGCCATCGATCATGGTGGCAGCCTGAAATCAACAGCATCGATGCGGAGATGGTTGACAATCCTGAAGCAGTTAGGAAGGCCCGAGTTGCATGCCGTAAGTTATGTGCATTATGTGAACCCAGTTGATTGGTCGGTTAACCAAACAAGCAACAAACAAATGCGCCTTTCTCCTTCCCATCATCTCGCGCGCTGCAAATCCTTGCCCTCGCCCCACCGTAGCCACGGTGCTGAATTGCCCTTCCACCTCGGCTATCCCCTTTTCACTGCCTCACCAGGACACTAGACGGTGTGTTTCAGTACATGACCTGAATGTGCGCGACTGGTGCGTCATGCACATCACACCCTAGAGCACGCACCGCAAGAGCGGGATATTCTGGTAAGCCCCACACCGCTCTCTTCTCATTCCTTGATACACGCACGCGTCGCTACCTTTGTTTATGTTAGCATAGTGCCTCAGTTACAGAGCTAGACAAAATGTAACTCTATTATTAAAATACCTGTTAGCGTAGTCTACAGGACAGTTAGTAAGGTAAGTGAGTAGAATAAATATGTGGACGTACGCCTCAGTTACGGAGCTAGACAAAATGTAACTGAGGCTGTGTACGTTTCGTAAACTGTGAAGTCAAAGGAGCGAGTAGCGGATGGCGGGATGAATGAATGTACGTATGAGTAGATAAGATATACGATACCGCTAACACTCCCCCTCAGACCATCAGCCCAACGAGAGACGGGATGTCTTGACTGAGTGAAGGAGGTCGGCGTAGGAGTACCGGAGCATGGCCCCGGGGCACGTTGCCAGCTACGTCACGCATGGCAACGGGGAATATGGCGTGATCTTCCAGCTTGGTTACCTCCCTCTTGCTTGCTGCTCTCCACTCTGGCCATTTCTTGGATTTCTGTGCATGTTGAAACGAACTCGGGACAACGGCCGTTGCGTACGCAATCGACGCGTGGGAATTTCCGTCATCATTCAGCACTTGAAGGCCTCGCGTGTACTTGCGGAATTGACGTCCTCTGCTGCTCGTTACTCCCTCTCCGCACTGCAAGCTGCGAATATACGATGAGGGTTTGCGGGGACGTCGAGTAGGCTCCTCTCCCACACTGCTCGTGGTCTCGGATGCCGCTGCGTCGGGATCGCCAGGTGCAATGTCTTCTGCTGTGGTATTCAAGTTCTCACTCGCATCGGATGGCTTATCCTCGCTCGGCGATGTTGTGGGATGTATAGAGGGCGAGTTCGGAAGCTCCCCCTGTGTGGTAGAATGTTCTGGAGATGCTGATGGGGAAGGAATGATATTGGGCTCGCTGGTGCGTGCACTTTCCTGCTGCGCTGTATTTCCGCGATTTTCCGCAGATTTCCCCTCTTTTCCTTCGCTGCCCGGGACGGGAATGTCTCCCCTCGTCCTTCTCCACTGGGAATGTGGTCTCGTTGTCGAAGCGAACGTCTCGCTCGATGGTTACTGTGCCCTTTGTTGGCCAGTATATTCTGTGGCTGTCGGGGGTCTCGATGCTTGGCCCGACCCATTTCGCTTCGACACCGCGCTCGTCCAGCTTCGATCCGCTGTGTACACATACCCAGACCCTGCACCCGAATTTCCGTGCGCGACTCAGGTCGGGTTTTTCGCCCGTCACGACTTCGTACGGTGATTTCGGTGCGGTCTTCTTCGTCGGTGTGCGGTTGCGGAGCCAGACGACGTACATGACGGCGAGGCCCCAGAACGATTTTGGGAGCCCACTGGCGAGTAGGAGGGCGTGCATTTGCCCGGCGATTGTGCCGTTGAGGCGTTCGGCGGCGCCCGTTAAGCTGCGGCGTGTCGTGTGTGGGGTCAGCTGGCGAGCTGTGCCCTTCAACGCGAGGTGTTTGTCAAAGAGGCCGCCCGTGTATTCCTTCCCACGGTCGGTCCCGAAGACCTTGATGTCGACTCCGTGCTGCGTCTTCAATGACACTTCGAAGTCGCGGTAGTGTCCGGAGTGTCTCTGCCTCCGTCTTGCCTTTCTGAAGGTAGATGTACGCGAGGTCAGAGTTATCGTCGAGGAAGGTGCCGTAGTAGTGATATCCCCCGCGTGTGGCGACTCGTGTCGGTCCCCAGAGATCTCCGGAGACAAAGTCTCCTGGTTTCTTTGAGCGGGGGTCGCGGTGCCTTTTGGAGATGCGGACACCTTTCATTTTCGCTCTGATGCATACCTCGCATTGCACGATGGGTGTGCTGAGGTCGACTTCGAAGCCAAGCGCGGACCCGTTGCGCGCCATCGTCTCGATGGTGCTGTGCGCGATGTGGCCGAGTCGCTCGTGCGCTTCTTTGCGTGTAAGTGGTTTGCACGCCCGACTTGGCGTGTGCGTGTGATGCTGTTGCCATGGCACGCTCTGGGCGCCAGGTGGTCAGCGGGTAGACGCCGTCACGCTCTGCGACACGTAGGATCGTCCTGCCTGTCTTCGAGTTGGTGAGTTCACCGTACCCATTTTCGGCGTTACTGAATATGAGCCCGCGTTTTCGAAGGTGTGTGAGGGAAATGAGGCCGGTGGTGCAGGATTTGAGGTAGTAGGTATTCGAGAGCGTAAACGTCTTCTTGATGTCGCCTTGGCGGCACGCGAACTCGATGGTCCCGATCTGTGTAGCGTACTCGACGCCTGATGCAGTTTGAATCTGGTAAGGTTTGCACGGCCGAATGCTGATAAAATTAGCTAGATTCCCGTCGTAGTGCTGTGACGCGCCGGTGTCGAGGAGACGGAGGGATTGGGTTCCCGATGCATGAAGTGCGCTCTCGGGGACGGCTGTGGCGATGTAGGCATGGCTCTCGCTCGCATCGTAAAGCTGCTGCTCGGCTGCGGCGGCCTTCCCTTTGCCCTTGTCTTCATCCCTCCTTGGGAAGGGGACACCCTCCTTGTCACCACCCGGCTTGTGGCACTCCTCCTTGGTGTGCCCAGGGATATTGCAGTTAGTGCATCGCTGCCTTTTCGGCTGTTGTTGCTGCTGTTTGTGGCGCTCAAATTTAGCTGCCATGGCCTTCGCCTCTTCACGCTTGTGGTTCGCCTGTGCGACATCGAATTGGATTGCTTCTTTGAGCTGTGTGCGGACCGTCTCGAAATTGAGAGGTGCACCGATGGTTGCGGCAGCGGTGAAGGTGGTCAGGATAGTGGAGCGGTAAGCAGAAGGCATAGCTTTGATGAGGAATGCGGCGTAGACCTCCTCGGGAAGCTGGCCGCCAGCGCTGATATATTTGTTGCGCTTTTTGATGAAGTGGTCAATGACGGCGAGCACATCTTCGTCTTCGTCGCCAGTGCATTTGATACGAAGGAGATCGACGAGTAAGTCGACCATGCCGAGGACACTCTTGTTCTCGAAGAGCGCACAGAATGCTGACCAGAGTTTGTGGACAGGGCGGATGCCGATGAGCTGCTGGTGCACGTCATCAGGCCAAGAATTTGTGAGGATACTTGCAATTGCCGCCTGTTTCTGAAGATATTCGTCCATCTCATCTTCATAGCTGTCCATGAGCTCCTCGTGCACGTCCTGTTCAGCCTTGGTCGCGTTTTCTTTGAGATTTGCCGGATTGGCAGGTGGTTTCATGCGACCAGTCAAGTGCTTGCGGAAGCCCGGCTGGCCAGTCAGAAACTCGGTGATCTTCTCTTTGTAGGAGACGTAGTTGGCTCCCCCTGCAGCTAGCTTTGGGGTGGAATGCCTGCCTGTCGCACTGGACAGACCGAGTTCTGATGCCATGCCGGACAGGGGCCAAAACCTGTTAGCGTAGTGCCTCAGTTACGGAGCTAGACAAAATGTAACTCTATTATTAAAATACCTGTTAGCGTAGTCTACAGGACAGTTAGTAAGGTAAGTGAGTAGAATAAATATGTGGACGTACGCCTCAGTTACGGAGCTAGACAAAATGTAACTGAGGCTGTGTACGTTTCGTAAACTGTGAAGTCGAAGGAGCGAGTAGCGGATGGCGGGATGAATGAATGTACGTATGAGTAGATAAGATATACGATACCGCTAACAGTTTACATGGCCTCGTGCGGGTCGTAATCACTCAGTTAGTAGTACTGTATTAACATGCTCTTCAATGGAATACCTACTTTCTCATTGAAACTGCAACGACTTTCTGTGGTCAGAATCAAGGTGGACTTGTCGTTTTCAGCTCAAACGGCACTGCGGCAGAGAATTTCCGTCCGGCGCCGCCATCAATATGGCAGTGCTCTTCCCATTATGGTAAAGGGGTGGATGCGGAATGTGTAGAGGGACAAGTCGCGTCGCGTCCACAAGGCACAACAAGGAAACGTTAGAAAAACTCCCACACTCAATTATGTTTCCCAAAATCCTTCCAAAGTCTTCAATGAATTTTGCAAGATGAACGGTGTTCTAAGCACTGGACATCCGCCACTAGTGCCTGTACAATCTCGGACTCGGTTCGGTGGATGAAGATGGATTCTGACTGCTTACGCGCGTCTACGATGCTGGGAGCTCAACGATGGCCGCGTTCAGACGGAAGTCTGAAAGCCTGTTACGTACATGCTTTTGCATTTCCCGCTGAATAGAGGTTATTAGCAATCGATGAAAAACGATTTTTTTCACATTGAACTGAATGCCGTTTTTGACTGTGGAGCTGCTGGGGATTGTTTGATCCCGCTGACGGACAACTAAATTGCGGACTTGGTCTGCGTTGGATGGCTACGCTGGGCAGCGCTGTAGAGAGCCTCTCTTACCCATTGTCCACTGCCTTTTACTGCGTCGTGGCTGCTATTCTCTATGTCCGGCAAGAGCACTTGCGAATGGCCAAAGTGGAGCTCTAGCTCGGCTCGTTTTTTGCAGAATCAATGGCCAAAATATTTGATGAAAAAGTTTTTCATCGTTTGCTAATGGTTTTTTTTTCGATGTACTGGGTCCCGTGACGAGAAAACGCGAAAAAGAAATCGGAAAAGGAAAGAAAGAAAGAGAATTCAAGAGGCTTGAGGCAAGCTGATTCAAATCGACAATCAATACATCTAGGTTCCCAAAAAGCATGATTGAATTACTGAAAGGTTGACAGAGCTATGAAAGATGTAACAAAGCCGGAAACGACATCACTATGATTTGGACATGCCGGTGGCGCAGTGTGGTCACTTGAGCCATGCTAGTAAAAATATCCGATGGCAAGGTGGACCGGCGGAGGAGGCAACAATTCGGAAGCTTGCGCGAAGAGTCGTGCATGTGCCGACTGAAAGTTTGAATAATATTTCTAGCAGGTGATAAAAAATTTGTGCAGCACATGGATGGCGTCAGTCAATCGCCTTGGGAAGGGAATAAGGCACGGCACTGTACCTGTGGGTTAGTTGAACATTCCTGACCCTGTATTCCGACGGTGTGGGGCTTGAGCTACTTCAGAAAGATATGCGCAAATTAGAAGATGATTTCCACGAGAAAAGCCTGGAAACACGCACCTAGAGTTCCTATGCATCTGAGATCGCGTATATCTCAATCCCATGCCTAAATCCAGCCGTCCGTTAGTCTTGCCCGTAGTTGAGTTGAGATGCAGGGTGAAAGCCACAAATCAACAGCCGAAAGACAGCTACCAAGAACCACACTGGAGCAGGCTTTTTGACTGTAGACAGAGCAGCCAGGATACACTCTTTTGCGCTCAAAAATTCCAGGTTTCGCAGGACATTAGAGAAAATATCAGCCCGAAATGAGTGGTGTGCATAGTCGAAGTAAATCTCGAGAAGTGAGCCATTTGACCGGAATTTGAAGCATCCAGAGGGTTTGGGGATACTGTGTTTGACTGTTTGACTCGGTTGCATGCAGATGTACGAGCGGGCGAAGTAGTTGTGGTGGAAGAAGGAAACGCGGGCAGATAACATTGTGACGTCACGTTATCTGGCAGCCACGATGTTATCTGACATTGCTCGACCTCGTCTTCCACTGGACAATTTGACCCATATTGAAATGCTAGAACACATCTGATTTCTTTATTGAGGCCCTCTGATTATTCTTACAAATTTTCGATAGCTGGAAGGGTGCGAACATACGAGTGTGGCAGATAACATCACAGCCACATGGCAGATAACACCCAGCTGATCGAGTCTTGTACCTTTGCTAATAACCTCTAATACGCGCTTTGCTTACCATGCATACAATGCCATACATGCAGCTTGAGATATCCACCTTTCGGCGGGAATTTTTGAACAGATTGCGTCATTTGGAACAGGGCAGGCACGTTTCTGCTCCATATTTCGCTCAATATAAGCACCGTTGACCGTCCACGTTCGCAGCTTGGCATCCGCACCACCTCGCGACATCTCTTGTGCATTACGCCTCCGCAACGGAGCTGTACACGGTGCTTCTGGGAGAGCCTTGACGCGCCGTTGGCCACCGCCCCGTGCGCCCGCCCCTAGTCGACAGATGCAGCAGATATTTTCGTGCGGCTCATCCCAGACTCGCTACGCCGCCTCGTGCCTGAACTGTTCGACTTCACCACAAGATTCGGTAACCGATATTCACCAACGCAGACGCCAAGCCCTCCCGTAGCCGCTGCCTCACCCTATCCCCTCCCATCAGGCTCCTTCATCCTTTTTTTTCCCTGCTCAGACTCCCACCCGCAGCAGCTAATTCGCCTGGCTAGCAGTCGCATCGCGCCTTGGCGACGTCTCTTTCCTCAGGTCGTACAGTCGGTTACCCGCCCTGCCGCTGCGGCGGGCGTCTGCTGGGAGGATAACTCTCAGCGAGACCATGTCGAGCTCATTGCTCTCGGGGGGGCTAGACTTTAGTGGTGGCAGTGGCGAAAAAGCTCAAGTCCTAAACAACAGGACAGATATTTCATTCATGGGACGAAACAACAAGTCCGTCGCATTCTTCGGCTCGAGAACACCCGTACCAGCCGTCAAAGGTTCGTTTTTTTTCCCCCAAAGTCCTTAAATCAATGCTAATCTTTGACTCCTAAGTAAAAAGCCCCCAGCAGGGACGTCGCCCCTGCTGAAACGGCCAAGCTCACCGACGCCGTACCCGCTGCCGGCGGTGAGGGTGGCAACGTTAACCGATCTTCGTAGACGAACCCTTCTGGAACGTCGACAATGACAAGGTCGCACAAGATTTCGCCTCCTGCGGCGAGGTCGTCTCCACAACAATCGCCGTCGACCGCAACACCGGCCAGTTGCGCGGGTTCGAACACGTCCACTTCACCACCACCGCCGTCGTCGAGGCCGCGCTGAAGATGAACGGGACCGAGATCGACGGGCGCGATGAACGTCGATTATGGACGGCCCGAGGACAAGAGCAAGGCACGCGAGAGCCGCGCTTTGTTCGTGGGCAACATGAGCTTCACCGTCACCGAGGACGCGGCGTAGGGATTCTCCAGCGAGCGCGGCGGCGGGGTGAAGAGCGCGGCTCCCGACGGATCGCGACACGGGGCGGCCGAAGGGCTTTCGGTGCATCGAGTTTGAAGACATTTAGGGCGCGAAGAAGGCGTATGCGGCGGCGAATGGCCAGGAGATCGAGGGGCGGGCGGAGGGATGCAAACGGCGGCGGAGGCGGACGTGCGAGCTTCGGCGAGGGAGGACAGGGTGGGGACCGTGGTGGACGCGCGCGCGGGTGGAGGACGCGGCGGTAGCGGGTTTAGTGATCGCGGCTGGCGCGATGGAGGTCGGGGACGTGGCGAGGACCGTGGTGGACGTGGTGGACGCGGCGCACCGCGAGGAGGAGCTCGGACGGGCGGTATTCAACTATCCGCTGGTAAGAAACTTTCATCGACCAGAGCCTCATTCGTTTATCTATCCATGCGTCATGTCTTCTTGGATGCTCGTCTTGCTCACTACGTATCCCATGTTTGTCCATGCTTAATACAGCGGTTTACAGTCGAAGACCCGATGAGCGGGTGGAATCTGAATAACTTTCGCGCATCCAGAAACTCGGTTCTATCAGTCTCGAGCTCTCAAGGCCTGGATATTTCACCAACTACGGAAAGCTCCATGGTGCTGTCTTGAATATTCATATCAAGCTAAAGCAAATTCACTGAAAGCAAGGTATATGAAAAAGGCGAATACTACGGGATGATCATGCACGCCAGTGAGAAGCGAGGCGATGCAGACGGCGCCTTTGCTTTCGTTCTCAGTCTTTTTAGTACTAGTCTCTGCGCTGCTCTAGCCGGATAATATATTCAAATCAGAGGAATACAAAAAGCTGGTGTCAACGGAATAAATCTTGAGTAACTCGGAGTAAGTGCTCAGGTATAAGCGAAAAAAGCTAATACTGATCGTATATTAGGACATCAGAAGGCAGATCCTTCAGCATATCTATGAAATGTTCATCGAAGCTATCCCCAATTTGAACGCGCGTCCAGCGAGAAACTGCCGGTAGTGACGCCAGTTCGATGTCTGTCCACCATCGCGAGACGATCATTCTGGCCAGAGTATCTTCCGTAAAGTTTTTGCCAATTCTTTCGAGCAGTAAATCGTGCAGGTGGGGGAGCCAAGGGGCTCACACCAGCTTTGTAGTGCAGAGCACCAAGGAGCTCATCATCAAAGCAATCCTTGCAACCCGTTATTTGCAGGTGTGAGAGAGAAGGGGCGTGGTGAATAGCAGTCCTCAGGTCGTCCGATGTGAGGTACGAGCACCGCAATTTGAGCCGGGTAATCTGCGGTGCCCGCAGCTGGAACGCTGTGAAGCGTGTTTGTACCCACGACATGACGGCTTCCATAGGCTCGAAATCCAGACCCAGCTCTTCCAGCTCTGGAGCGACCAGACGGTCCAAAATCGGGACGAAATGGTTTACCTCCCCATAAAAGCAGAGGTTCAGAGCACGCAGGTGTCCCAGGGCGAGAATGTCTTGTCTCGCTGCGGGAAGCAATGCCCATCCATTGGTGGTGACAGTTGCCTGGATCAGACTTGTGCACTGGGCCAGGATATCGAGTGTAATATTGGGATGGAAAGAGTCGAGGGTGGGATCAGTGAGTTGGGCCCAGGACACAAGAATATCAGTGCGGAGCACTTCGGACCACATCTTTATGCGCAATTTCCGGAGACGAGGGAGGAGACGGCCCCAGTAAAATCCTCCGTTCCCAGATCCAGCTCCTCCAAACTGTCGAACCTGCCTTCGGCGAGTTGTTCGACAAAGGACAGTGGTGTGTATTTTGGGATGTTCAAGTCCAAAGCACGCCATCGCGGAGCAGTGCTCAGAAATTCATCCGGTACGCGATAATTGCTGCCCTCGTAGTCCACTACCAAAATGATGGGTACGACGAGCGGTGCGGAGCGCTGCAGCCATGCGTTCAAACCTTCCAGATAAACCTGCTCCCCGGTGTCACCTCTATCCCGTCCGATGTCTACTACCATGGGCCTAGTCCATAGCCGCGGGGTGATATGGGCGACGTGCCTCCAATGTGAACAGACCTGCGATATTCGAAGCGGAGAAAAGGTGTCTGAGCGCGGCTAAACAAGCGCGCTCGCGGACAATTTGCGATACAAGGGAAGCAATCTTCAGCTCTGATTCTTCGATGAACCGGTCGACATCAGCTTTTGAGCTTTTCCGTGTTCGCTCTGTCTGCTCGAGAAGGATAGTACGCATGGCAGATGGAGTGGCAGCCATCGGAAGTTCGAACGGAGGATTCTAGAGGCTGGACTGAGTCAAGTTGCTTGGTGGTGGTAAGCGGTAAAAAGCCAAGTCCCAAACGGGACGATATTTCTGATGGCCACAAATTCTTGCCGTCTTTCCAGCGTGCTCAGGATTCATATTCTCCGGCTCGAGAACCCCGCAGAAAAATCCAAGGCTCGCAAAGATCATTAGAGGTCGACGCCCTCGAATTCCAGTTCGTACAATTGACCAGCACAAGCAAGCAAATTCTATAAGTTGTACAAATTCTATGGAGATACAGTAAATCGAGAAAAGAATATGAAGCAAGGAATCCATGAAGCATCTAGGTCGATACACGCGGAGCACTTGGTAATGGTACAGTGGGTGAGAGAAAGATGATACAAGCAGAGAGAGTAAATATCGACCGTGAGAGATGATACGGAAAAGATGGAGCGAAGGGCATGTCGCGCAGGAGGATTGAAGAAAAGGCAGAGTGTGTGCTGAGTCCTGGCGAATGCGCCTCGCTATTTGGTCCCGCCGGCCATCGAATGTCCCAAGAATACCCCTAGCCGAAAAAAATATTTGCACGGCCCCTAGCGCATCGTCCGCGTCGCCTCGCCAACAAAAGCAAATCGCCCGCGCGCCATGTGCCGCCCACTCGAGTCGGAGAAGCACGTCTGCTCCTCCAACTCGGGCGGGCGAGACGATCCAGGCTAGGGGAGCACGTCTGCTTCCTAGCCCGGAACCGGGTCGCCCAAGACAGCGAGGCACGTCTGCCTCGCTGACCTGGGCGAGCGGAGGACGAAAGTGCCGAGGGCACGTTAACCCCGGCGCTTCCGCCCTCTGCAGAGTAACGGCGACCGAATGCTGGTGAGGACGAGGGAGTCGGCGGGTACGAGGGGTTGGCAAGTAGGTAGCAGCGGCTGAGATGGAGACGTCGAGGCCAACACGTATGGATACCAGAAGCGTGGAATAGATGTGCGAGAGACGGAAAAGACGAGCGAGCGAAGCACACCGAAATGAAGCACTGATTTTGAGTTACCAGGCGCGGTGGGCCTTGTTACCACCAGCGGGGACGTGGGATATTTGAGAAGACCGAGGAGCAGGCGCGTAACCAGCGTAATAGTAGCCAGAGGTCGGCAAGAAGTTCGGGCGACCGTTGAAGCCCATGCAAGACTGGTGCGAGGCGTCGTAATAAGACATTGTTGGGAACGCGGTGCGAGGAGCTTGCAAGTCGTACGAAGGAGCTGGGGCTACCATTCCAATCTGGTATACGGAAGAGCTGCGCGGGGCCCGCGGTGTCTCGTAAATTAAGAGAGAGGGAGCAGACGAGACTTGAGAGGTAGTCGTCGAGGTTTCGTAGATAACGGAGCCCGGGATCGGCGCAGCTGGTGCATTTGACGCCGCCGGAGTCTGGTAAACGATGGCGCCCGGGGCGGTATCTGAACGGACGCGTTCCGAAAGGATGGGTGCCGTCAGAGCAAGCTCAGGTGAGCGGGCGGGGGAGTATGGAGGAGTAGGCTCGAGGACTTGTTGGCTGGGAGCGTCGACGGAGACTGTCGAGTTCGTAGACTGATGCTCGCGTCAGTAAAGAGACGGTGAAACGAAAAACGAAAACAAACCTCAACCTCTTGCCCTTGCTCGACGTCCTCCTCGCTCTCCCTGGGAATCTCGTCGAGTTCAGGAGCGTCGACAACGGGTGCTGCGTTGATCTGAGACTCGTGTGAGTAAATGAGAGAGAAACAACTGGCATTGACGAACCTCGCACTCCTCCACTTGACCAACTTCCTTCTCGCCACTTTGCCGCAGCTCCTCGACGGGTTTCAAGAAACTAGCGCAGCTCGGGCTCTGGAAAATTCATCAGGATGGAAAAGGACACAAGGCGGGAAAGACATACAGAGGAAAACTCGCCGACGGCATTGAAGCTCGAGGTGACCCGAGGAACCCACCGCGGAATCCCGGACGGCCGTATGCTTGCCTTGGTCGCTGGTGTACGCGTTATCTGCAAAAAATGTGAGTGGATGCCGAAAATAAAGCAAACAAGGACAGACCGTTGACGACGCCGGCGCCACTGCCCACCGGAGAGCAAGCAGTACGACCACCAGCACGAAGATGCCCGTCATGATACCACCCAAAAGGAAATAGCCTAGGATGATGTACGCGGCCGAAGGCGGAGGCGGGATGATTGTGGGGAGGATGGCGAGCGAGTGGGCGGATGCAACCGGGCGGGCGGTGGGCGCGACAAGACCGGTAGAAGATGGAGCCGAGGTCAGAGTGAGATTGAGAGCGACTCGGCCGGCGAGATAAGGACGGGGGAGAGCTCGAAACCGGGGGTCTTCGTAGTCGAGGAACAGAGACGACGGGTATTGACGCGGAGGAGACGTTGGAGCGAGAACCGGGCTAGGCGAGGGCGCAAATTCTTCAGGACGTGATCCTAGTCCAAGTACCGAGTCCATAAAGCCGCAGATGTTGTAGAATGGGCGGCCGACTGCGTCCGTCTGCGCAAAGACTTCTTCCCAAAGCTCGTCCTTGAATGCTTGGTAGGTCTGAGGCCCGAAGGGAACTGAAACAGGCCTCAATGTCTTCACGACGTTGAGGAGGGGGAGAACGGCGGCAGCGGCAGCGAAGACGAAGCGAATGTCAGGCATTGCGGTCGAGGACAAGGGATACGAGGATGAGGAGGAAGGAGGAAAGGGTTGGTGTGCTTGATGCTTGAAAAATGTGGATGCAAAAAGCGTCAAGGACGGAAGAATGACAATGGCAGGAAGCAAAAGTCAATTGCCCAAACAAACTCGCGATTCCAGCTTATATACCCTGTTTGTTTGTCCCTCCTAAACACGGCTCAAACAGACGCGTCGCGTCGCGTGAATCCAGGCCCCATGCGACCGAAATGTCGAGGAAAGTCCGTTGGAAGAAGCAGGAGAGAAGGAAGGTGAAAGAGAGCGACGTTGAAGTTCGTGATCGGCCGCGTCGCGATTGAGATCGCTGATCGAGAAAACTTGAGCCATATACGTAGCCAGAACTAGAGCCACGCCGTCCTCGCCAGACCCGCGCGACGTCGATAGGATATCTCGCTGTCCTCGGAGGCAGTCTTAGACGTTGCGATCCACGCCCGTGGAGAAGAATTGGCAAAAGTCGGCAACGCCTCTCGAGCGAACATCGTCCCATCGCCAAGATATAAACCGCCTGTTCAGCAAATCACCCCAGAGCCAGAAGAGAGACGAATGCGTGCGTACCTCTCCACTACAGTCGCCGCGTAAATAACCTTGGTTGCAACGAGGTCCAGATTCCCTCGCGCTCACGTCTAGCAATGGCGGCAAGCAGCGATAGTGTCGATTCCGCAAAGACCTAATAGCCGCCTGAACACGACGCGATGCGGAGCTGCGACCAATACGCATTCGCTCGAAGTTCTGTACGTCAAGGCGTTATTCGCATCCCGACGTGTGGTACTGCTTCAGAAGGTGCGAAATTCCAGGTGAGAGATCCAGGTATTGCTGATACTAGTAGCATTTGCTCCAGGGACGTCAACGCCGCTCACCGCGCCGTCTTCCCGCGTCCCATTCATTCAACACCTCAGAAAGCCTGGAGATGTTCCCTTCGCTGCACCGCGCCGCTCGACCAACATCTACACCAGCCATGAGACGTCCTGCTCCTGCAGCTGAGATAATAACTGCCACTCAGTCTCCGAAACATGAACGTTGCAGGCCGCGAGATGGACCTAGTTCAGGCGCGTTTGGACCTCGGGCGACTGCTCGGTGCATGTGGCGGACTCACTGCAATTTTTGCTGCGTTGGGTGGTGGAAATTGACTTTCTCTTTGCCACCGTGAACACAGAATCCTGTGTCCAGCCTCGCATGGAGTGGTTGATTTCGCCATGCGATTCGTTGTTCTCCAACCGACGGTTTTGTGCCGGAAGAGGAAGACGAAACGCGTGGCGTCTGGCTCGCAACCTTGTCGAGCGCACAGATGCGCCCGTATGCGCAGAACGAGGTCTGAGGTGGTGGTCAAGAAGTTCGTTGATTCAACAGCAGCGACGAGCCACGTAAGGTCCTTCAGAACCGGAGCGTATTATGACGGTTCCTCAGGGGAGATGAACGAATGCGACTAACTATAAGCGTTCAGTGTCGAAGTTGCGTCGAAGGACGACAGCTCGAGTCGCTGGTCAGGTTTCATAGAGCAGAGCTGCAAACGAACTCTGGATTCGAGAAATTTGATTTGAAACCATTCAAGTTGTACGCGCTTCGTCGCGTCTGCTTGCAATTCCCGGAATACAACGAAGTGAGAGAGAGTATAGAGCAGCCTTCGCGCAACGTTGAATAGCGGCAGGAGTGTCGTCGTCGGTGACGGGAGGCAGTGCTGCCAAACACCTCATATCTTCATGTCAGATTCGACGAACGGCGCTGAAATAAATTCTCTACACGAAGCTACGCTAGAAAAGCTACCGGCTTCGCCGAATAACAGCGGGAACAACATATTCGCGGCCGTCATCGGTATCAACGAGGTGCGTTCACCATCCGCCCACTTGTTGGTGGCGTAGCTTGACCAGATGTATCCAAAGTACACCGAGATCCTACCGCTCGACGGGGCCGTCAACGACGCCAGAGCAGTCAAAACGTTCTTCGTGGACGATCTCGACGTTCCTCCTCGCAATATCGTGCTCCTCGAGGACGGCGCTGCGACGCGTGTTAAGATCTTAAGCACGCTCCAGACGCACTTCCTCGACAATCGTGACATCCCAGACAACGGCAAGGCCACAATCCTGCTGTACTTCGCCGGACACGGAAGCCGCGTCGACGCCCCCGAAGCTATTCTTGCGCCTGAGGGCCGAATCGAGATGCTGTGTCCAGTAGACTACAAAACGAAGAATGCGGCGGGGGAGGAGGTGCAGGCGATCCCCGACTATGTGCTGAGCCGGCTCCTGGGGGAAATTGCTGAAAAAAAGGGCGGGAACATTGTGCGTCGATGTTGACCATCTATGCGGTTCCTGAGCTGAAAGGGTCGTTATTGCAGATCGTGATCCTCGACTGCTGCCATTCGGGTGCGTTCTGCACAGCGCTTTGTTCTCTCTTTGACCTCACCACAGGAGGGATGGACCGCGATGTCGACAAAACAGCGCGCAGCGTCCGAAGCGAGTCGTACATCCCGGTGGACTTGGATCGCCAGATTTGGCAAGGCAAAGGCGAAGCCGTGCCGTACCGAACAAAACCATTGTCGCCCTGTGTGTTGCTGGCGGCCTGCGGCGCGGACGAGAAGGCGCGAGAATTCACGAGGCCCGACGGGACAGTTGGCGGTCGTTTCACCTCTGAGCTCATCCCCATCTTGCGACAAGCCCCACTTGAGTGCACCACAGCCGTAGAGTTGATCACCCAAAGAGAGTTGAGAGAGTTGCCCAGCCAGAGTCCGCGTTGCGCCGGCGGCAGGAGCAGTCGGCCGTTCTTGAATAGTGATCACCCGGCGACTGGCGTCCTCTTGACGCCGCAGAAACGGCCCTCTCGTACGGAGTTTCCCACTAGCTTACAGAGATTTCGGGTGGAGATCGGGTCCTTGGTTGGCGTCCTTCCTGGAACGGAATTCAAGGCCTACAATTTCAATCAAGAATATTTATGTACCTTTGTGGCCCAATCCGTGTCCGACGACTATTCGATCCTTGTCGGGAAGGATGTGCAGCGAGTGAATATCCCTCCTTGGTCGCGTGCAGTGGTATCCGATTGGAAAGGTCCCCAGTTGCGGATCCATATACCCGATGGTTTCCAGTATGCGGCCGACCTGTTTCCGGTGCCCGCGCCCCGCCCACAGAAATTCGTACAAGCAGGCGCCGTGGAGGACGCAGACATCGCGGTCAAAATGGAAGGCGGCGAAATCGTGATCGGGTTTGTCAAGTCCCAGCGCGAGAACCGCATTACACTCCCAGGAAACGCTGTGCACCTCCCCGGAACAGTCGAGGGTGTTGTCCGCTTCAATTACTTCCTGAACTGCGCTAACAAGACGGATGCGATCGAGGGTATGGGACTGGAGATGTACCGGCTCGAAGGAGAGTACCCGACGTGCAAGCCGGATCCGCAGAGCGAGAACTTGATACAGAATGGCAAGGTCCAGTTGGTGTCGGACAAAGGTGCAAAGTATGGCTTCACGGTCCGCAACGGGTCCCCGAACAAGCTCTTCCCGTATCTCTTCTACCTTGATCCCGAGACGTACACCATTGCGGTGAGTGGGGCTGTTCGCTGAAAGGCCGAGATGCTGAGATAGTTGCCCATCAGCAATGGTATTCGTCAGCATGCACGCGCACGCCGCTTTTGAGCGACGGAGGGACAGTGACGCTCGGAATGGGAAGCGACCGCGCCTTCCAGTTTGAGCTCTCGCCTGGCGAGCTGGCGAGCTCTGGGTTCTTTAAGCTGTTCATGACGGATGAATACGTTGATCTCGGATGGATTAAACAAGAGATGTCACCGTTTGAGGGTACTGGGCGGCTTAGGCTGTCGCACGAGTCATTGGATTTGGTGTCGATGAGATGGGATGCGCTGACGGTAGCGCTGACCATCACGGCGCCAGCAAAGAACGGATCGAATTGAGGCCTAGGCTTTGGAGGCAGATGGACGGGAGAGAGAGACCAGTATTTATTTGACTGTATCATTTGCACAATGTCTGATTTCTTGGTGGATGCAGCTACGACAGAGATTTCAGCAACCAACCAGAGCAGCGTACATCACATACTTTCATGAAACCTGGTTTCAGGAGATGAATCCCCGTAAGAAAGCGAACGTAGGTGTACAGTGCTGTGGGAGCACAGTGCTGTGGATCGCAGAAGCTGAACTGAAATTCTAGTCAGCTGTTTGCTAAGATACCATGCCACGCAAGTGGAACAAAGGATTTCATTCAGCGACGAGAGATGGCGATAGAAAAGTGAGGTTTGGGTGGGTAACGAAGAAAGCGGAGACAAAGCCTCACCACACAATAGAAAACAGCGCAGCCACTGTCCCACAAATCACGATGGAACTTGAGTCTCCGTATGCATCAGGAAGCTCGAGACTCAGAGCTGGAACAGCTGCTAACCTCGTGGTCACGCTGGACGATATCTGAATTCTATCGAGAGTGGATTAGCCTTGCTCTTCACCTCCCCCTCGGGCGCTTATTCTGCGAAATGATTGGCTGTCAACGTGTGAAACGGAGTGGAATAAGCGCCCGTCCGGAGCTGCCATATTAGGCCATATTCTGCGTGTGAAATCTTCAACTTGGGCGCTTATTGACTGCGCCTGCGAGAACTGATTGGCTGTCAACGTGTGAAACGGAGCGGAATAAGCGCCCGCCCGGAGCGGCCATAGACACGTCAAAACTTGAGTGGAACCGTAGACGAAAGACTAAGCCATGCTATCACATCTACATCATATCTACTAGTAGCGAACAACCTCCATAACTTTAAGGTGTTGCAGACCACCCCTCGCCCAAGTTGAAGAGCGAGGCCAATTTCACACGTCGCTCGCAGGCGCAGTCAATAAGCGCCCAAGTTGAAGATTTCACACGCAGAATATGGCCTCCCTGACGGGCGCTTATTCCGCTCGCGTTTCACACGTTGACAGCCAATCAGTTCGCAGAATAAGCGCCCGAGGGGGGAGGTGAAGAGTAAGGCTGATCCACTCTCGATAGAATTCAGATATCGTTCAGCGTGATCACGAGGTTAGCAGCTGTTCCAGCTCTGAGTCTCGAGCGGCAGGATCCCGACGTACTGTGGATACATCCGGTTGGGACGACTAACAAGTGACGGATGGTGAACGTACCTCGTTGATCCCAATAACGACCGCGAATATGTCGTTCTTGCTATCATTCGCCTGGGGGGGTAGCTTTTCTAGCGTAGCTTCGTGTAGAGAATTTATTTCAGCACCGTTCGTCGAATCTGACATTGGGATATGAGGTGTTTGGCAGCACTGCCTTCCGTCTTCACACCGACGTCGACAACAACGCTACCGCCGGTTAACGCTGCGCGTAGGCTGTTCTACATTCTCTCTTACCTCACTCAGCCTGGGGGACTACCAGCCGACCTCGCGCAAGTTGAATGGCTTCAAATCAAATTTCTCTCGAATCCAGAGCTTGTTCGCAGCTCTGCTCTATGGAACCTGTCCAGCGACTCGAGCTGTCGTCCCTGTACACGTAGCCATGTAGCTATACCTTCCCCCCTACTCTCGCGGAGACATTAACCAAATCTCCAAGACACTCGGCGTCAGCGGTCACGCCCTCACGCACAATGTTCTTCGACTCAAGCCATACCAGGCCACACCGCTGTCCGGGCGTGGGCGCCGCCCGAATGTCTCGGCCAGTTCTGGATGTTCTATGAATGTACTCAAACTCTGGATGGGAATGGACGCTCGATCGCTTGAATTACCTCTTCAAGCCACTTCAGTAGCTCCTGCTTGCTTCGGTATTTTCGCGCGCGGATTGCCTCAGTGTTCCCTACTTGAGCCTCTATTGACCATGGTTTCAAGTTCTTAATTGTCGGATGCGATCTCGAGCAAGTCTACTCGCGCAGACCTAGCCGAGGTCGGCGTTATCGACGCGTTGAGCAGTGGGGTTGCATGCATTTTTGATTTTTTTCGCCAATGCATAGGTCGTTCCTCCAAGAAATGTCTGTCACTAGTCTAATCGTCTCAATCTCGAAAATGCTAGGTGACTGCTTGTGCTACTATGCAAAATCAATTGAATTCTAGAAATCCTCAGACTTCGTCTTGCATTCGTTCAACGTTGCGCCAGAAAGCAGCTCATCCGCCGTCAACATCGTCCTCTAGTACCTGTTTCCGTTCCGAGTGGGTTCGCCTCCGAGGCTCGACTCTTCACTTCCCGTCCTCCCTTCATACTCCGGCAAACAATTTATTCCTCGCCGCACCCCGCAGGTTCGTCGTTCCCAATCTCGACGACATGACCACCAACACCACGACCCCGTGGATCTCACTGGAACTCGCAAGTCTCCGTTCACGCAGCATGGTTGGTGGGGGCGGAGGGACGCTGGAATGTGAGAGTACGGTATGTCCCTGGTCGCGCAGGGGATCTCTCATGAAAATAGACAAGCCACAGAAGAGAATTCGTCTAGTTCGGTGACCCGCCCCTGCGTCCGGTTATTCTAATATATATTGTTTCTGGTTCTTCGCGAGTCGAAGTCGAGTCCATTTGGCACCACGAGTTAGCGACTTGCGCCCGGTTAAATGCATGTTCTGTATCCCTTGAGAGGAAACAGATATGAGAATCGTTCGGAGTGTCCTGTCCGTTGAGAAAAACATTTCATAAATTCCTTTTTACGATCTAAGCGTTGAGTGTTCGAAGCGAAAACGCGAATGGTGTTTCAGAGCTGAAAAGTCCATTCGCGAATTCAGCGGGCCGAACAAGTGCGAACAGCCCTTTCAGATCTGTAACCAACAGGTCCGCACCGAATTCGCTCGGGATGACGCGCAACATTTGTCGGGACCAAGGTCATGGAACAGTCCTTTGAGATCTGTAACCAACAGGTCCGCACCAAATTCGCTTGGGATGACGGGCGATATTTGCCGGGACCAAGGACATGGAAATTATTGTTTCGTACTGGCGAAAGGACAGCTCATACAGAATAAAACAGACGCGGCACATTTGCGATAGCTAATACACGGGAACTACGAGAATCGTCAGGTAACTCAAAGTTATTTGAGGGGACAGAAGTACATTCAATACTCTCAAATTTCGACGAAGGAAAGAATCTCTCTTTGCTTGGCACCTGCACAGAGGGGTCCGACGTCGACCACGAACTTAGGGAACTCGGGGCTCTCGGCATGGGCTTTCACGTTCTGCATAGGCATCCATTCACATCAGAAATACCCATTGAATCCTAGCGACTCACCTCCTCGTTCTCGAAACGCTCGACGACGGCCGGACGAGTCCTTCGGGTCCTGCATGATGAACCAGCTCAGTACGCCCGCTTCCTTTAGGAACTTTTGAGAGTTCGGCTTTCATCTCCGCCTCTTTGCCAGGCGCGGTCCAGAAGTGGATGATGAGGATGATGACCCTTTTGAAGATTCAGGAAGCAGTGGAAGTAGAAGGAAGGTGCTAGTTGATTTGGAATTCAGATCGCGCCAAAGGGTGGCATATAATAGACTATCCATTTCCCAGCGAGGTAGTGAAATAAGCAGCATTGCGTCTGTCATGAGCGACATTGGTCGAATGAATATCCGCTAGCTCAATCAACCCGCGACTGAAATCTGTAGTAAGAAAAGCGCAAAAGCTTCCCCGTCCACAGCCCTTCCACTTCTCAATGTCGAAGATAAAAAGACGCAGCCAGCGCCCCAAAATGAAGCGCCAAACAGACCCAGGGCCCAAAGCCAGAGACCGAGTTGAGACCGACATGAGAGCAAGCAGCAAGAACGACTCGATGCCGTAAGAGTCTTCCCGCGATCAAAGTATGTCCTGCCTCGACAACATCTCGACATCCCTTTTTGGACGACTCCTTTTCTTTTGTCTCCCTCAACGTCTCCGACTGCTTTCGCCTCTGTCTTAGCGCGAGCTCCTCTCCCTTCACACTAGACATGGGACGTCTGGCACAGACTCGCACGCGCGCTCGCCCGCCGCCACCCGAGGCCGTCACCAGCATGTTGGACCCAGGGTCAAGTTGGAGTTGTTGGAAACGGGCGGGCAGATGAAGAAGCAAAAAGAGTGGCGCAGGAAGGCGATCAGCGGTCAAACATCTCTCGATGCCCATCGGAAGAGAGTAGTCGAGCGGCAATGGAAAACTCACCAAGGGATCTCTCGCCCGCCAATAAATTATAATCTTCCCTGCGGCCTCGCAGTCCTTCTACTACAACCACGCACCGGACACGTCCCCCTCGCCAAGCACCTGCACGCATCCAAGGCCGACGAAACGGTAGCGCACTACTTGCTACACTGCACACCGCACTCCCAGGCCCGCCAAGCGCTATATCACAATGCGGGACGCACCGCCTATGCCATCTTGAAACTACTGGGATCGCCGGAACTTCTGCCCTATCTCTTCGCACGGGGCGCTTTCGCAGCGTACAAGGAAATTTCCCGGGCCCGCCATCATGCCGCATGTAGCGCAGCCTGAGCCGATTGAGCGCACCCGGCTACACGCCTCCCCGCCCTCATCCCTGCCAATGCCCGCCTCGACCGTCGCCATAGACCGCAGCCCGCATGCCCCGCATGCCCCGCCAGCCGCCGCCGCCACCCAATTACTTACAGCGACATGGATTACCACTGCGTAGACTTGGACTGCACGACCCGCTCCTTGACCCATACCTTACTCCCCAGAGCCACCTCTGGGGCCTACACCCCAACTATGCCAAGACCGGGCCTACTTACAGGTCCCGCGCGATACGCCTAATCGCCCGCGTTCGCCTTACCGAAGTCGGGGGTAGGATACGATGCGGTGGCTGTTCCATCTTTATTGCACAGTAAAGAAACACAATTTGCAGTGTAGCATAGTCTGTACGCGGCTGGAGGCAAATTGAATGGATTCAAAAAAACCAAAAAAAGTGCGTGGTCGTTTGAAAGATTATCACTGCATATAGATATCGCGCGCGACTTGGGACCAGCGGGTAAAGGATGTTCCTGTACGACATGAGTATAAAGCGTCAAGCAGGAGCAGGAGTCCGAACACCCACCAATTTCTGTCACTTCCACCGAATTCAATGATTTACACCGTCCGCCGCCGCCTATACACCCAGTCGGAAGAGCAGGTCGATACGAGAACTAAATTCATGAAACCCTTGCAAATCCACTCCAAAGACGAAGTCCTGGCGTAGCTCGTGACAAAGGACGAAAAAGACTTAATGCTTGGTGTATTGTTAGACGGTACGAGGATGAAACTGTGAATGACCGAGGCGTTCTAGGATTTATATCATATTCATTTGCCAGGCCTCAGATTCACCGCGCGAACCCGTATCACGAGCTATTCACAAAAACTATCGGTCCCCGACTGTAGACTCCACAGCGAGAGGCCACTGTAGATTTTTCATCACCATGAACTTGATAGCAGTTGTGAATCAGAAGGAAGGAAGGAATATATTACTGCAGAGATCCCGATGAGGAACAAGCAGGCTTCGTACCGACATACAACGCGACCACGATCGTATGCTACGGCCTCCCCGCTGTGAAAATTAAAGTAAAATTCCTCAGAAGCAATTCACTTCTCACGGACCAGGCTTAGCAGACGGGTTAACGCTGTCTACGCAGTGTATTTGAACGCCAAGGAGAAATAAGCGGGTGTTTCCTGGAAGGTCTGCAGAACCGCATGTACGAAGCTCGCGAAGATGACGGTGTGACGGCCCTGTGGGATGCAACGACTGCGAGCAAGAACTCGTAATCCGTGACTATGCCGTACCGCGCCTACATTGGAGTGATAATCCGTCTGGACAAATATCATTGGTCAATTCCGCGCTCTGAATCATAATGTGCTTGTACCAATCATGACTCGCCGCCATCGAGGTCTTGTTTCCCGGCAACGAACACTCGAGAATCCATACAAGAGGCTCAGGAGTTAGGGCAGGTATGTGAGGTCGTCGGAGGGCAGATCCTTCAACATATCTGTCAAACCTACGCCGAGGCTACCGCACAGTTGCACACGCGTCCAGCGGGAAACCGCTGGCGGACTGAACGCGATGCCAGTTCGGCGTCTGTCCACCATCGCGACGTAATCATTCTCGCCAGAGCATCTTCCGTGAATTTGTCCCCAAAGTAGTTGGGAACCAAACTGTGCAGGTGAAGGACCAGGGCGTTCGCACCGGCTCTGTAGGATAGAGCGTCGATGAGTGCGTCATCAACGCATTTTTTGGCAAGAAATCGATGCCAAGTGGGTGAGGGACTGCGCATGTCGCATGGCAGTCTGCAGGTCGTCAGATGTGAGGTTGGTGTACAGCAATTCGAGCTGGGTAGGTAATTTTCGATGCTTACGGCTGGAATGCTGTGAAATGGGCTTCCGACCAGTGCCTGCGAACGCCTACTACCGTACCCTCAAACTCAGACATAATTCCTGCGACACAGGAGCTGCCATGCCCTCCAAAAGGATCATCAAATGTTTTCTCTTCCCCAAGAAAGCGAAGGTTCAGAGCGCACAGATGTCCCAGAGCGAGAATATCTGGTTCCGCTGCGGGAGGCGCTGCCTATCCACTAGTGGTGACAGTCGCCTGGACCAGACTCGTCCACTGGGCCAGGATACCGAATGTAATATCGGGACAGGAAGAATCGAAGGTGAGATCAGCGAGTTGGGCCCAGGGAATGAGGATATCAATGTGAAGCATATTGGACCACATGTTTATGCGCAATTTCCGGAGGCGAGGGACGGTGAAGGATATGGAAATGGTGGAGACAACCCCAGCGAAACGTTCCAGTCCCAGGTCCAGCTCCTCCAGGCTGTCAAACCTGCCTTCAGACAATTGCTGGACAAATGCAAGCGAGGTGGTTCTTGGGACGTTCAAAGGACGCCATCGCGGAGCAGTGCTCAGAACTCCATCCCGTATATGATTATTACTGCTCTCCGAGTCGCAGTAGACATACTCCAGTACCAAAGTGACGGGTACGACGAGAGATGCGAAGCGCTGCAGCCATGTTTTCAAACCGTCCGCATAAGCCTGCTCTCCGTCGCCGCCTCTACCTTGTCGGATGTATATGTTCATCGGCCGGTTCCATAATCGCGGGGTGCTATGGGCGACGTGCCTCCAATATGAACAGACCTGCGATATTCCAAACGTGTCCGTTGTCGTTGCGAATCGCGAGGTCGAAAATTTCGGTCAATAATTCCACAGGGAGAATGGAAATGCGCGAGATGAGGTTCCGGACTGCAACTACGTAGGCGCGCTTGTGGTCTCGGAGTTCGACGAGGGCGCTGATTTGCGATTCAGGGGAAATAATCTTCGATTCTGAGTTCTAAATGAGCTGTTCGATATTCGCCTTTGAGTTTCCATTGATTTACTCCCTCTGCTCGAGGACAACCGCGCGCGACGGATAACAGATCTAGAGTGACAGCCATGAGAGTTCGACTCCGAGCCAGAGTTGGTTGGTGGTATTGGTCAAGAAGACAGCTGCAACTTTTGATCGCAACATCGACTTTACTGTACCATTTCGACCGTAGGTTCAGTCACAGGTCACACTGGACTTTTTTTGATGTGTGCAAAAATCGCCTTTATTCAAAAGAAAATTTATCGGCCATCCCGGAGATCGAAAATTTGCAAATCGCTGAACCTACGGTCGAAATGGTACAGTAGTTCCACCTCGCTCTCAGTTCATCTGGATTATTAAATTCATGACCGAGGCTCTGCTGGCTGCATATGCTGTCGCTCGACGCTGAACTTGTTCCTTGCAGTTCTGGCCAAGCCACTCGTCAAAGGTTAAAAGGGTATGTTACAAAATCAATTATTCAATGTGCCCTCCGCAACTCTCTCGGAAGCAACAAGCTACAACGGATCTCTCCCAGCGTAACGAGCAAAAATGTCACAAAAACCAGGTACCTATACAACAGGTTATGCTCGGTCGAAATCGAGAACAGCGATGTCGCGAAAACGGGCGCTACCGCTCACGATATCGTGCCTGCCACCTGGCCAACCCGTTGGTCATCGTCAACGATGAACATCTGCCCCGTGCCTGTGAAGACTACGATGAGGTCGGGACGAAACGGCATGGTGGAAACACCTCGCCGAAGGACATGAATTCCATGCTATTGCAGAACAAGAATTACACGACAACCAGCGAGGTGAGGTTTGAAAAGATGTCCAGGGATTGATTGATTTTGCAGAGCAGCACGAGTAGCCCAGAAAATCCACGTGTTTAAATTTTAGAGGGGGCGGTCGCCACGACAGACACTTCTTGCAAGGTGTACGCGGAAACAACGAGAACGTACTTGCTAGGCGTCTCCCGTCGCTCATAGCGTCGAGTACACCGACCTCCGCACCGCGAGCTTTCACTGAGCTTCCGAATGATCGGCACGAGTATGACCCCAACAAGCAGATTTCTTCGAGGTCACATCTGATCTTGAAACTTGAAACCCTTGGCCAAGGAAGGCACAAGTTGTTCACACCGAAGCAGTTCCGCGCAGGAAAATACTGAAGCAGGGAGAGCCAGAAAGGAGCTGAATAGCTAGCAATTCAAGCCATCCCGGGATTCCCTCTCCATCTAGAGTTTGAATCCGTTCATTCGCGTGCAACTAGGCGGCCAGTGAGGGGACCGAGGCATTCAAGCGGCGGCCACGCTAAGGACAGCGATGCGGTTGTGGTTAGAGAATATCCAACGTGTGACAGCGTGACCGTCGGTGCCGCCGAGTGTCTTTCCCGGAGACTTGGTCAATCTTTCCGCGAGCGAAGAGGGGAAGGTACAGCTATATGGCTACATATGCGGGGACGACAGCTCGGGTCGCTGGTCAGGTTCCATAGAGCAGAGCTGCGAATGAGCTCTGGATTTGAGACAAGTTTGATTTGAAACTATCCAAGTTGTAGGCTTTGTTGCTTGCAATTCCCGGAGTCGAGTGAAGTGAGAGAGAGCGTGGAGCAGCCTACGCGCAACGTTAACTGGCGGCAACGGTGTTGTCGACGTCGGTGTGAAGATGGAAGGCAGTGCGCTGCCAAACACCTCATATCCCAATGTCAGATTCGACGAACGGTACTGAAATAAATTCTCTACACAAAACTACCCAAGTAAAGCTACCGCCCCAGGCGAATGATAGCAAGAACGACATATTCGCGGTCGTTATTGGGATCAACGAGGTACGTTCACCATCTGTCACTTGTTAATCGTCCCAACCGGATGTGTACGTCGGGATCCTGCCGCTCGACGGGGCCGTCAACGACGCGAGAGCAGTCAAAAAGTTCCTCGTGGACGACCTCCACGTCCCCCTTCGCAATATCGTACTCCTTGAAGACGGTGCTGCGACGCGCGCTAAAATCTTGAGCACGCTCCAGACACACTTGCGCGACAATCCCGACACCCCAGACCATGGCAAGGCCACGATACTGTTGTACTTCGCCGGACATGGAAGCCGCGTCGACGCTCCCGAAGCCATTCTCGCGCCCGAGGGCCGGATCGAGATGTTGTGCCCAGTGGACTACAAGATGAAGAATGCGGGTGGAAAGGTGGTGCAGGCGATCCCCGACTACGTGCTGAACCGGCTCTTGGGGCAAATTGCTGAGAAAAAGAGCCAGAACATTGTGCGTTGGCCTTGGCTATCCATACGCTGCTTTGCTGAGTGGGCGGGGTGCAGATTTTGATCCTTGACTGCTGCCATTCGGGTGGGTTCTGTACGGCGCTTTGTTGTTCCCATCTTGACCGGACAACAGGGGGTATGGACCGGGATGTCGACAAAACGGCGCGCAGCGTCCGGAGCGACTCGTACATCCCGGTGGACTTGGATCGCCAGATTTGGCAAGGCAAAGGCGAAGCGGTGTCGTACCGAACAAAGTCATTGTCGCCTTGTGTGTTGCTGGCGGCCTGCGGCGCTGACGAGAAGGCGCGAGAGTTCACGAGGCCCGACGGGACGGTTGGCGGTCGTTTCACCTCCGAGCTTATCCCCCTCTTGCGACAAGCCCCGCTTGGGTGCACAACAGCCACGGAGTTGATCAACCAAAGAGAGTTGAGGGAACTGCCCAACCAGAGTCCCCGCTGCGCCGGTGGCAGGAGCAATCGGCCGTTCTTGAACATTGATCTTCCGGCGACCGGTGTCCTCTTGACGCCCCAGAAACGGCCCTCTCGTACCGAGTTGTCCAATAGCTTGCAGAAGTTTCGTGTGGAGATCGGGTCTTTCATTGGCGTTCTCCCTGGAACAGAGTTCGAGGCGTATAATCCCAATCAAGAATATTTATGTACCTTTGTGGCCCAATCCGTGTCCGACGACCATTCGATCCTTGTCGGGAAGGACGCACAACGAGTGAATATCCCCCCTTGGTCGCGTGCAGTGGTATCCGATTGGAAAGGTCCCCAATTGCGGATCCATATCCCCGAAGGCTTCCAGTATGCGGCCGACCTGTTTCCGGTGCTCGCGAGCCCCCCACAGAGATTCGTACAAGCAGGCGCCGTAGAGGACGCAGACATCGCGGTCAAAACGGAAGGCGGCGAAATCGTGATCGGGTTTGTCAAGTCCCAGCGCGAGAACCGCATTACACTCCCAGGAAACGCTGTGCACCTCCCCGGAACAGTCGAGGGCGTTATCCGCTTCAATTACTTCCTGAACTGCGCTAACAAGACGGATGCGATCGAGGGTATGGGACTGGAGATGTACCGGCTCGAAGGAGAGTACCCGACGTGCAAGCCGGATCCGCAGAGCGTGAACTTGATACAGAATGGCAAGGTCCGGTTGGTGTCGGACAAAGGTGCAAAAGTATGGCTTCACGGTCCGCAACGGGTCCCCGAACAAGCTCTTCCCGTATCTCTTCTACCTTGATCCCGAGACGTACACCATTGCGGTGAGTGGGGCTGTTCGCTGAAAGGCTGAGATGCTGAGATAGTTGCCCATCAGCAATGGTATTCGCCAGCATGCACGCGCACGCCGCTTCTGAGCGACGGAGGGACAGTGACGCTCGGAATGGGCAGCGACCGCGCCTTCCAGTTTGAGCTCTCGCCTGGCGAGCTGGCGAGCTCTGGGTTCTTCAAGCTGTTCGTGACGGATGAATACATTGATCTCGGATGGATTAAACAAGAGATGTCACCGTTTGAGGGTACTGGGCGGCTTAGGCTGTCGCACGAGTCATTGGATTTGGTGTCGATGAGATGGGATGCGCTGACGGTAGCGCTGACCATCACGGCGCCAGCAAAGAACGGATCGAATTGAGGCCTAGGCTTTGGAGGCAGATGGACGGGAGAGAGAGACCAGTATTTATTTGACTGTATCATTTGCACAATGTACTGATTTCTTGGTGAATGCAGCTACGGCAGAGATTTCAGCAACCAACCAGAGCAGCGTACATCACATACTTTCATGACACCTGGTTTCAGGAGATGAATCCCCGTAAGAAAGCGAATGTAGATGTACAGTGCTGTGGGAGCACAGTGCTGTGGATCGCAGAAGCTGAGCTGAAATTCTAGTCAGCTGTTTGCTAGGATACCATGCCATGCCACGCAAGTGGAACAAGGGATTTCATTCAGCGACGAGATGGCGATAGAAAAGTGAGGTTCGGGTGGGGTGCAAACGATGAAAGCGGAGAAGAAGCCTCACCACACAACAGAAAACAACGCAGCCACGGGCAATAAACGCCTGTGTTTTCTGTGAGCATCGGAAAACTCCAGACTCAGAGACTAAAACCACTGCTAACGACGTGTCAGTATAATAAACCTACGCCTCCTCCTTTTGATCAGAGGAGTTCATCGTGCCAGATCTCTGCACAAACTCCCCACCAACGGCTGTTGAGGTGGCACCAACCTCAGTTGACATGACATGTCCATCATTACAAATAATTGCTACGCATTATACAGCTTTCCGGAACTTTTCCAAGGAAATTAGTGTCCCAAAGTTACCCACGGGAGCCCACGTGCTACTCGTAAACTTTTCCTCGGGACGTCCTTTTCTCCGCGGCCGCGGCCGTTGAGCGCCTCACGCCCGTCTCATTCTCAGTGTCTGGCATGCGCGACGTTCAGCGGTATTGGCACGCTGCTTCACTTCCAAAGTACGCTTCACACCGCCGGCAGAGCTGTCGTCGTAGCCATCAAGGTTGGAAAGGCGACCATCGAGGTCGGGAGGACAGGCAAGGCAAGGTGTATCGTGTACACAGCACTCCCAGGAGGGTGCGGGCCGCCAGACGAAGCAGATGATGAAGGAGAAGGAGGTGTAGCGAAATAAGGCATTTGAAGTCAAGTAAGTCGAAGTGTACTATAGTGTAATAAAATTATAAAAGGGCGGGTTCAATGAAGCCGTGAAGAGTCGCGAGATCTGGGGGAATATGGTGAGAATACGCGATATCCATGGAAAAGCGCATTACTCACACCAGGCGGAATTCTTCAACGGCGGGGAGGATGGCGGGCGGAGGGAAAGAAGGTGAGGGAAGGAAAAGGAAAAACAAACGAATCAAGTCACGCCAGTGGGCTCCTTTAAGGCAGATGAGTAGGAGACATGACAATGATAGCATCTCTTGATTCAACCGGTGGGCGAGAGGAAAAGATGATGCAAGCAGAGAGAATAAATATCGACCGTGAGATGATACGGAAAAAGATGGAGCGAAGGGCATGTCGCGCAGAAGAATTGAAAAAAAAGCAGAGTGTCCTGGCGAAGGTGCCTCGTTATTTGGTCCCGCCATCGAACGTCCCAGGAATCCCGCTGGCCCAGAAAATATTTGCACAACCCGCAGCGCATCGTCCCCTTCGTGTCGCCAGCAAAAGCAAATCGATCGCGCGCCATGTCCCGCCCGCCCGAGTCGGAGAAGCACGTCTGCTCCTCCAACTCCGGCGGGCGAGACAATCCAGGCCAGGAAGCACGTCTGCTTCCTAGCCCGGATCCGGGTCGCCCAAGACAGCGAGGCACGTCTGCCTCGCTGACCTGGGCGACCGGAGCGGAGGACGAAAGCGCCGAGGGCACATTAACCCCGACGCTTCCGCCCTCCACAAAGTAGCGGCGACGAATACTCGTGAGAACGAGGAAGTTGGCGGGTACGAGGGGTTGGCGAATAGGTAGCAGCGGCTGAGATGGGGACGTCGAGGCCGAAATGCTCTCCGTGTATGGATGCCAGAAGCGTAGAATAGATGGGCGAGAAAATGGAAAAAAGGAGCAAGCGAAGCACAGTGAAATAAGGCACTGTTTTTGAGCTATCAGGCGCGGTGGGCCTTGTTACCACCAGCGGGGACGTGGGATATTTGACGAGACCAAGGAGCAGGCGCGTAACCAGCGTAATAATAGCCAGAGGTCGGCAGGAAGTTCGGGCGACTGTTGGAGCCCATACAAGACTGGTGCGAGGCGTCGTAATAAGAGATTGTTGGTGGGAACGCGGTGCGATGAGTTTGCAAGCCGTATGAAGGAGTTGCAGTCACTGAACCAGTCTCGTATATCGAGGGAATACGCAGGGCCCGTGGTGTCTCGTAAATAATCAGAGAGGGAGCAGATGAGACTTGGGAGGTAGCCGTCGGAGTCTCGTATATCACAGACCCAGGAATCGGCGACGCCGGAGATTTCGAAGAAGCTGGAGCATTTGACACCGCCGGAGTCTGGTAGAGGATGGCGCCCGGGGCGGTATCTGAACGGACGCGTTCCGAAAGAATGGGCGCCGTCAGAGCAAGCTCAGGTGAGCGGGCGGGGGAGCATGGAGGAGTAGGCTCGACGACTTGTTGGCTGGGAGCGTCGACGGAGACTGTCGAGTTCGTAGACTGATGCTCGCGTCAGTAAAGAGACGGTGAAACGAAAAACGAAAACAACCTCAACCTCTTGCCCTTGCTCGACGTCCTCCTCCCTCTGCCTGGGAATCTCGTCGAGTTCAGGAGCGTCGGCAACAGGTGCTGCGTTGATCTGAGACTCGTGTGAGTAAATGAGAGAAACAATTGACATTGACGAACCTCGCACTCCTCCACTTGACCAACTTCTTTCTCGCCGCTTTGCTGCAGCTCCTCGATGGGTTTCAGGAAACTAGCGCAGCTCGGGCTCTGGAAAATTCATCAGGATGGGAAAAGACACAAGGCGGGAAAGACATACGGAGGGAATCTCGCCGACGGCGTAGAAGCTCGAGGCGACCCGAGGAACCCACTGCGGAATCCCGGATGGCCGTACTGTCAAAGTAAATTTATGCCGACGTCCTTCTCACCGGCTGCCGGACTGAGCTTTCCGAACGGTTCTGAATTCTATTTCCTCTGCAGAACCATGCACTTATCTGGTGTAAGCTGCCAACTGGTGGCGCCAAATGGGACTCCAACCTCAAAGTGCCGGAAAACAATATATTAGAGGAACCAGACGCAGGGGCTCCCGAACTCGAACTAAACAGGTCTCCTTTGCGACTTTTCTATTTTTCTGGAATATGCCTGCGCGACGAGATATGCCGTCTCATCGTCTGGTACCCTCACCTTCCAGCATCCCTCCGCCTCCGCCCACCTTAGCTTATGAACTTGCGAGCTCCAGTGATATCCATGGGTCGCGGCGGGGATTGATGGTGGTGTCGTCGAGAACGAGAACGACGAACTTGCAGCGCGTTGCGAGGAGCAAACTGTTTGCGGGAGTGGGAGGGGAGGAGAATCTGAGCGGGGGGTAGGGAACGAGCGCCGGAGGTTGACCCATTCGGAATGAGAGCAGGTGCCAGCGGACGGGGTTGACGGCAGGCGAGCTGCTTTCGAGCGCGACATTGAAAGAACTGCAAGGCAAGATTTATGAGGATTGCTATTGGTTTTTCATAGCAGCGCCAGCAGTCGAGGTCCAGGACATCCATGCGGGATTGAGACGGTTGGACTAATGACAGACGTTTCTCGGGGGAATCGTAAACGACCTATGCACTGGCGAAAAAGCAAAAACGTACTTGATGCGGCCCCACCGCTCAACCCGTCGAAAACGCCGACCTCGGCCAAGTACATCGAACTTTCAAGCTTCCAAATAATCAGTGCAGCGACGGGCTTGCTCAATGTCCTATCCGAGAATTAAGAACTTGAAACCATAGCCCAAGGAGACACAAGTTGCGCGCGCCGACGCAGCTCCGCGCACTTCCGCGCAAGAGAATACGTCGCAGCAAGCAGAAGCTTGAATAGTAAGATCAAGTGAACATCTCCGTCCAGGGTTTGGAAACATTCCAGCCAGTAATCCAGTCAGTGAGCTGACCCAGGCATTCGAGCGGCGGCCACGCTGAGGCAGCGATATGGTTGTGGTTTGGGAATATCGTGTGTGACGGCGTGACCGTCGGTGCCGAGTGTCTTTCCCGGAGACTTGGTCAATCTCTCCGCAACGGAAGGAGGAACATATAGCTACGTACATGGCTACGTGCACGGGGACTACAGCTCGAGACGTTGGATGATTTGCGTAGCAGAGCTCCGGGGGAGCTCTGGAGAAAGACATCTGAAAGCCGTTCAACTTGAATCTACTATGTACGACGCGTCGATTTTTCTTGCAGCGCGGTGTCGAGTGAAGGTCGACATTGAGAGAGAACATAGAGCAGATATGCGCAACTAGAGGCTACACTGTCGCTGGTGTGAAGATGGAAGGCGGTGCGTCTGTCACACCTCATTATCCCAATGTCAGATTCGTCGAATGCTGCTGAAATAAATGCTCTACACAAGACTGCCGAACAGAAACTACCTCTCCCGTCGAATGCTAGCAAGAACGACATGTTCGCGGTCGTTATTGGGATCAACGAGGTGCGTCCATCACTTTCCTCCATCCAACGCTTCATGGCGGTCCACAGTACTTCGGGATCCAGACGCTCGACGGGGCCGTCAACGACGCCAGAGCAATCAAAGAGTTGCTCGTGAACGACCTTCACGTTCCCCTTCACAATATTGTGCTCCTCGAGGACGGCGCTGCGACGCGCGCCAAAATCTTGAGCACACTCCAAACGCACTTCTGCGACAATTCCGACATTCCAGACGACGGCAAAGCCACGATGTTGCTGTACTTCGCCGGGCACGGAAGCCGCGTCGATGCTCCCGAAAAAATTCTCGCGCCCGAGGGCCGAATCGAGATGTTGTGTCCAGTGGACTACAAGACGAAGAATGCGGGTGGAGAGGAGGTGCAGGCGATCCCTGACTACGTGCTGGGCCGACTCCTAGGGGAAGTTGCTGCAAATAAGAGCCGGAACATTGTGCGTCGCCGATCTTGAGTGTCCATAGACTGTTTTACTGAAGGCATGTCGTGCAGATCGTGATCCTTGATTGCTGCCATTCGGGTGCGTTCCGCACAGCACTTTGTTCTTTCCTTGACCTCACGACAGGCGGGATGGACCGCGATGTCGACAAAACGGCGCGAAGCGTTCGAAGCGACTCGTACACCCCGGTGGACTTGGATCGCCACCTTTGGCAAGACAAAGGTGAAGCCGTGTCGTACCGCAAAAGGGTCGTTGTCGCCATGCGTCTTGCTAGCGGCCTGCGGCGCAGACGAGAAGGCGCGAGAGTTCACGAGACCCGATGGGACAGTTAGCGGTCGTTTCACCTCCGAGCTCATCCCCCTCTTGCGACAAGCCCCGCTTGGGTGCACCACAGCCATAGAGTTGATCAGCCAAAGAGAGCTGAGGGAGTTGCCTAGCCAGAGTCCGCGTTGCGCCGGTGGCAGGAGCAGTCGGCCATTTTTGAGTAGCGATCACCCGGCGACTGGCGTCCTCTTGACGCCCCAGAAACGGCCCTCTCGTACGGAACTGCCCAATAGCTCGCAGAAGTTTCGTGTTGATATCGGGTCTTTCGTTGGCGTTCTTCCTGGAACGGAATTCAAGGCCTATAATGCCAATAAAGAATATTTGTGTACCTTCGTCACGCAATCCGTGGCGGACGACCACTCCATCCTCGTCGGAAAGGACGTACAGCGAGTGAACATTCCCCCTTGGTCGCGTGCGGTCGTATCCGACTGGAAAAGCCGTCCATTGCGGGTTCATGTCCCCGACGACTTTCCGTATGCGGCTGATTTGTTCTCGGTGCTTGCGGGCCGCCCGCATCAATTCGCGCAAGCAAGTACCGTGGATGACGCGGATATCACGATCCGAAGGGAATGTGACGAGATCGTGGTCAGGCCAGTCAAGTCCCAGCGCAAGAACCGCATCACGCTCCCAGGAAAGACAATGCATCTCCCTGAAGCAATCGAGGGCGTTGTCCGCTTCAATTACTTCCTGGATTGCGCCAACAAGACAGAGCGGATCGAGGGTGTGGGACTGGAGATGTACCGGCTGGAGGGAGAGTACCCGACGTGCAAGCCGGATCCGCAGAGCGAGAACTTGATACAGAATGGCAAGGCCCGGTTGGTGTCGGACAAAGGTGCAAAGTATGGCTTCACGGTCCGCAACGGGTCCCCGAACAAGCTCTTCCCGTATCTCTTCTACCTTGATCCCGAGACGTACACCATTGCGGTGAGTGGCGCTGTTCGCTGAAAGGCCGAGATGCTGAGATAGTGGCCCTTCAGCAATGGTATTCGCCGGCATGCGCGCGATCACCACCTCTGAGTGACGGAGGGATGGTGACGGTTGGAATGGGCAGCGACCGCGCGTTCCAGTTTGAGCTCTCGCCTGGCGAACTATCAAACTCTGGGTTCTTCAAGCTGTTCGTGACGGATGGATACGTTGACCTGGGATGGATCAAACAGCAAATGTCACCGTTTGAGGGCACCGGGCGGCTCAGGCTGTCGCAAGAGTCATTGGACCTGATGTCGACGAGATGGGATGCGTTAACGATAGCGGTGACCATCACGGCGCCAGCAAAGAACGAATTGAGCTGAGGCCCGGACTTCATGGGCGAGCAACTGGAGAGAGAGACCAATATTTATTTTGGCCATATTGCTTGTATAGTGTACTTGGTTGTTGTTTTCTTGGTGGATGCTGCCGGAGACAGATGCTTCAGCAACCAAGTAGAGCAGTACGCAGATCCCGTACCAAAAATCGAGAATTAATTTTGGCGAATTAAGCGTACAGAGCCTGTGTTTCAGCCAAGCTTGAATTTCAGAGAAGGGTTCGACGGGTGAATATTCAGAACTGGTATATGGGTGATACACGTCAGGACCGAGCAAATACGAAATCTGGCTTGGTGGGAAGAGGGAACGATGAAAAGTTGCACCACAACAGCAAACAACAAACCGACTCCAAGCAACACGCTTGCAGCGCTTTAGTCACCAATTTGTCACACGAAAATTGGATTTCTGTATTCATGAACCGGCCTCAAGAGAGGGAGAAACGCTGGAATATTTAGCTCAGTGACTCAGGTTGTCCACTTCGCCCAATCGGCCCTCAAGATTCAGCTTGGAGCTCGAGTACTCAGTATCGGCGTCGCTGGTGCCTACAGTGATGCCGCATGCAACGGACTCCGGGAGTTTTTGATTTACAACTGAAGATTCATTACAGGTCCCGTTTTAAAGTGATGCCCGTTGCGACTGTTTCGTTCCAAGTCAGGCAGCGGCTCGGGCTAGGTCTAGGGTTTAAGGATTAACGAATTCAGACGGCCTCGGATTTCCAGAGATTTGATGGCATTAGTCTGCCTCGATTTAGGTTGTTCTACGCCAGATCTACCCTCGATTCATTATGTGACATTTTCCAAATTTGGGCGGAGGATCAATGCCTCAGTGGGTAACACTGAATTTTCATTTAATTTTCAGCGGCCGCCACTAGAATGAGACTGACGGTAGGTTTTTGCACAAATATAGTCTCAAGCCATATCCCGGGTAGGTATTGTGAATCGAGTTTCGGACATGTCGAATGTTTTTTTAGCAACTTCTTCTGTAGCGGTTGCGGACTGATCGATGCATCACCACGGATAATTCAGTGATGTCCCCTTTTGGATTCATGTGAATTTGGGGTCACAAAGAGTATTGGTTTCTTTGTACAATGAAAGTTCTTGGAAAGTCCCAGTTTTACGATGCTGATATTTTTTTTTCCCTTTCCAATTTTTTTTTCTCAAAGTCTCAGAATACATCCATACTGCATACATACATAGCCTTGACCCTCTGGTAAGAGGAATTGCACTGTATTTTAGTGCGACCCATAATCAAAATTGCCCTATAAGGTAACTTCCGGAACAAGCCGGCTGCCACACAGCCACCTCAGTGAAGTCTCCGAGTTGATCTCGCAACCATGTGCTGCTGACGTGACTCAACGCGTACTCGACTGCAGGATGTTGATTAAGTCACTGACTAGACTTTCAGTGACTAGTTCAACAAGTCATTATAGTCAGGTCAGTCAGGTCACTGCAGTGACCTGACTGCAGTGATCATGACCTGAATTCCTGACCTGTCAACTGTAGGCGACATGGCGTCCAACCTAGCCGAGATGTGGGCCTAGCCGAGACGTGGGAGTTGTCAAGGCCCTAGCAACGTGCTAGCAACTGCTGGGTCAAACGTCAGGAGGAGGAGGAGGGAGGGTATATTCTGGTATATTATACTGGTTGCTTGACCGACCTAGTGACTAGTCAGTGACTTTGCCAAAGTGACTAGTCAGACCTTTGAAGGAACAACAAGTGATTTGGGTCACCATCCCAAGCGTACGCCCTTGACAGGAGTGGCTGTGCATCGGTGGGCTTATTCCGAAGTTACCTTGTGGGGCGATTACATATGGATTGCACTGAAATACAGTGCAATTCCTCATGCCAGAGGGTCAAGGCACTCATATAGTATGTAGGTATGCAGTATGGATGTATTCTGAGACTCTAAGAAAAAAAAAATTGGAAAGGGAAAAAAAAATATCAGCATTTGATTAAAGTGACATCTGGTACATGGCAGTGGGACCGCGTCAGTATAATAGGGGGTTTCACGAGGTGTTTTTTGAGGCTTTTTTCAGTCATTTTTTTTCGAACTTTTTTTCGAAGGCGAATCGAAAAAAGACCTTGAAAAAAGACCTCTTTTTTTCAACTTTGAGCATAAAAGGGGTCAGGGCCTTTTATGCCATGGACCTCGTTTTTTCTCGCATTTTTTTCGGCGTTTTTTCGTCATTTTTTGGTTGTTTTTCGGCGATAAAAGACTTGAAAAAAGACTTCGAAAAAAGGGCCATAAAAAGCTCAAAAAACGCCTCGTGAAACCCCCTATTAGGAATATATCCTCCTCCTCCTCCATAGCAAATTCTGTCAGGAGATTTTGACTTTTTGTTGATGTGCGAGTTGTTGTGGTCTGTGCATAACACAGCCACCAAAGCTGTATAATACCGCGGCGGTCCCTACAGTAAAACGAACAAACGGAGAATTCATTGAAGATGATGAATCAACGTCCTGTAAGGGATTCTGAGGGGGACGTGAGTCAATGGTAGGCGGTTTGTATCGAGCCGCAGTCCTTGCTAAACTTCCCACGACCTCCCGGCCATAACAGTTTCGCTGTGAATCGGGGGAATTCCAAGGATTCTGGCGTCCTCACTGCTAAGACGAGGAGGACCAGACGGGTTGAGAGACCAATATGCGGGACAGGCCGGCCATTAATATAAATCAGCATTTTCGGCAGTCAGGCTTTTCGTCCTGAACGCCCCAAGATCAATGTTCCGTTCCCCGGTGTGCTTCTGACAAAACGAGTAAAACTCTGGGGGCGGAAGTGGCAGTGACCGGCTCCCTGGCCACTAAAGCATTCCAGGGAAAGTGATTCAAATTCTAAATAAACTTTTAGTGAAGGACAAGGACTACGACCATGTGAGGATAAACTGCCCTGCAGCGGTCTTCGCAGTTCCGGAGCAGACCGTCGTCCCATTGCCTAGCACAAAGTCAGTCCCGAGTCCAGCCAAGCAAAGGGTGCCATGAACTCTGTCTTCATCCCAATCACCTCGTGGTCGCCGTTACTAGTACTTCGCTCCCACAGAAACCAATCCATCTCATCTATGAAGATGATTTTGCGCGCGAGCTTGAATAATGCCGCAACGAGTTCATTGGAGTCGCCGAATACCTTGTGCGTGAGGACGCTCGCGGCGATGCTGATAATTGAAGGTCGCGCAGCTCTCCTTGACCAACGCCTTTGCGAATATCATCTTCCGCAACCTGGGGCGGGGTATAATACAACTCACTCGGGCGATCCGAGAAGTTGAGTAGGACGACCCGAATCGGTTGGGCCAGATGATGTATTCCCGCAGCGGGTCAAGGCCGCCAATATCTAAGCTAATGAGCTAGTGAAAAATGCCATGCAGAGCAGAACGCACCGGTAAATTTGACGAGATTTTGAGGTTATATCGTCGGGATGATTCGCTATCTCCCCTGCATTGAGTACCACGGCCCATATGAGATGAGCCGGGCATACGTTCGCGTCGAGGTCACTGCATCCTAGACGCTTGAGAGCCTCCAACTGTTTTGCTTTTATTTCTGCGGCAGGAATCCGTGGATTGCCTGCTGCCGATAGAAAAGTCGTCAAGATTCGCTCATTTCGCAGAACATGAGATGATTGATTGCGCCTTGTGCAAAACGCTGAACACGAGCAGGTCGCGGAACAAGACTACGTACTTGTCCAGCACAGGAACGGAAATACGGCGCTTACCGACAGACAACCGACACGGCGGCGACAGAGACAATCTGAGTTGATCACATGGGAGGATGTTGAACCAGTGTTGGACAGTCACTGACTTTTGGCGCTGGTCTGGTCATCAAGTCGGTGACTAGTTGCTGTCAGTCGGATGACCATCAAATTGACCAGACCACGCCGGCTCCGGCAGTCCATAGCCGCATTCCTAATCGGGAAGATCAGTGGCTGAGTTTGATCAGGTGACCCAGCGTGGGAATATTCATTTGACAGACCACCGCCACTGGTCCGCCAGCACCCAATCGTGGGAACAAGTCACAAGGTCTGGTCATTTTGCTGGTCATGTAACCGACATCAGACCAGTCTGCCGACTTGTCTGACTGGTCAGATCCAACACTGGGATGTTCCGCTGAGATTTGACGCCTATAACCATAAAAGGAGCTGTGCGTTCACTCGCATACATTTTCAATACATTTTTATCTGTTTTCACGCACACTTGCGACGACACGCCTTTTCTTTTGTCTGAGTGCGCTTGCGAGCCGGAAAGAAGCCCTCCGTCCTAGCGAGCTGCCGATCCCCGCCCCGACCGTCGCCATAGACCGCTGCCTGCATGCGCCGCCAGACGCCGCCGCCGCCCAATTACTTACAGCAACATGGACTACCGCTGCGTAGACTTGGACTGCACGGCCCGCCCATACCTCCCACGCCAAGTTCCATCTCCTCAAGTCCGTACACCTTCAATGCATGCTGCGCGCGCGCACGATGCTGGGAGCTCAACGACGATGGCCACGTCTACTAATATTCGACCGACGGAGATCTGAAAGCCTATTGAGGACGTCTATCACGTATACCTCTGCTGTCCCTGCCGAATACGCGCTTTGCTTACCGTGCAGGGATGCAGCTCGAGATATCCACCTCTGCGGCGGGAATTTGAACGGATTGCGTCGACGCACTATGATATGGAACTCGTTGCACTTGGAGGGCATTTCGCTCAATGAGCACAGCACGCTCGCCGCGGCAGCTTGACATCCGCGCTACCTCGCGACATCTCTTATGCATTACGCCTCCACGCAGCGGAGTTGCATACGGTGCTTCTAGGAGAGCCTCGACGCGCCATTCGCCACCGCTCTGCTCGTCCATCATCCTTGCGACTTTCGCGTCTGTATCTAATCGACAGACGCGGCACCACGGCTCATCCCCGACTCGTTACGCCGCCTCGTGCCTGAGCTATTCGATTTCACCACAAGATTTGGCAACCGATGTCCACCAGCGCAGACGCCAAGACCTCTATAGCCGCCGCCTCACCCATCCCCTCCCTTTCCTCGCTCGAACTCCCCCACCCACAGCAGCTAATTTGCCAGTCGCATTGCGTCGTGGCGACGCCTCTTTCCTCAGGCCGTACAGTCGCTTGCCCACCCTGCCGCGCTTTTCGTCGACAACTCCCGGGTCATTGAAGATGGATGGCTGCAGGCGTCTGCTGAGTGGATGACTCTCAGCGATACCATATCGAGCTCGTTGCTCTCGGAGAGGCTAGACTTTAGTGGTGGCAGTGACAAAAGGTCAAGTCCTAAACAACAGGACACATTTCATTTCATAGGACGAAACAAGGCCGTCGCATTCTTCAGCTCGAGAACACCCGCACCAGCCGTCAAACATTCGTTTTTCTTTCCCCGAGGTCCTCAAATCAATGCTAATCTTTGACGTCTATGTAAAAGAAAAGCCTCCAACAGGGACGTCGCCCCTGCTAAAAAGGTTAAGCTCACCGATATCGCACCTGCTGGCGGCGGCGAGCGCGGCAACGAAGAGATCAAATCGATCTTCGTTGGCAAACTCTTCTGGAACGTCGACAACGACAGGGTCGCGCAAGATTTCGCCTCCTGCGGCGAGGTCGTCGCCATCGACCGCAACACTTGCCAGTTGCGCGGGGACACGTCCACTTCACCGCCGCCGTCGAGGCCGCGTTGAAGATGAACGGGATCGAGATTGACGGGCGCGCGATGAACATCGATTATGGACGGCCCGAGGACAAGAGTAAGGCGCGCGAGAACCGCGCCATGCTCGTGGGCAACCTGAGTTTCACCGTCATCGAAGATGCGGGGTGGAGTTTCTTCAGCGGTGCAGCGCTGGGGTGAAAAGCGTAAGGCTGCCCACGGACCGCGACACGGGGGCGGCCGAAGGGCTTTGGGTACGTCGAGTTTGAGGACATCCAAGGGGCGAAGAAGGCGTATGCGGCGGCGAATGGCCAGGAGATCGAGGGACGGGCAATATGCGTAGATTATTCGCAGCCGAGGGATGCAAACGGCTGCGGAGGCGGACGTGCGAGCTTCGGTCGGGGAGGACAGGGTGGGAGGACAGGGTGGGGACTGTGGCGGACGCGCGCACGGGTGGAGAACGCGGCGGTGGCGGGTTTAGTGATCGCATCGGGAGCGGTGGAGACCGTGGTGGACCTCGGACGGGCGGTATTTAACCATCCGCTGGGAAGAAAATTCCATCGACTAGAGCTTCATTCGTTTATTTATCCATGCGTCATGTCTTCCTGGACGCTCGTCTCGTTTATTACGTATCCCATGTCTATCCATGCTTAATACAGCGGCTTACAGTCAAAGACCCGATAAGTAGGATGGGATCTGAATAACTTTCGCGCATTCAGAAACTCATCTCTATCGGTAACGAGCTCTCAAGGCCAGGATATTTCACTAACTACGGAAAGCTCTATCGTGTTGTTTTGAATATATGTCAAGCCAAAGCAATTTCATTGAAAGCAAGGTATATGAAAAGGGTGCGATGTACCACCCCGAAACCCAGAAAGAAACAACAAACTTTGCGTCGACAGACGCCAGAGTACTATGAAAATCTCAAGTAAGAATACGAATACTACTGGATGATCATGCACGCCAGCGAGAAGCGAGGTGACGCAGACGACGCCGTTGCTTTCATTCTCAGTCTCCTCAGACTCTGAACTGCTCTTGCCAGATTATATATTCAAGTCAGAAGAATGCAAAAAAGTCGGTATCAACGGAATAAATCTTGAGCAACTTGAATTGCCTAATACCGCTTGTATGTTAGGACATCAGAAGGGAGATCCTTCCCATATCTATGAAATGTTCACAACAGAATAAATCTTGAGTAACTCGGAGTAAGTGCTCAGGTATAAGCGAAAAAAGCTAATACTGCTCGTATGTTAGGACATCAGAAGGCAAATCCTTCACCATATCTATGAAATGTTCACCGAAGCTACCACACACTTGCACGAGCGTCCAGCGAGACACCGCCGGTGGTGACGTGAGTTCGGGATCTGTCCACCATCGCGAGACGATCATTCCCGCCATAGTATCTTCCGTAAAGTTGTTGCCAATGTCTTCGAGCAGCAAATCGTGCAGGTGGGGAGCCAAGGGGCTCACACCGGCTTTGTAGTGTAGAGCGTCGAGGAGGTCATCGTCAATACAATACCTGCAACCCGTTATTTGCAGGTGGGTGAGGGACGGGGCATGGTGAATGGCAGCCTTCAGGTCGTCCGATGTGAGGTGCGAGTAGGTCAATACGAGCTGAGTAATGTTTGGTGCCCGCAGCTGGAACGCTGTGAAGCGTGTTTGTGTCCAGCACATGGCGGGAAATTCGAAATCCAGACCTAGCTCTTCCAGCTCTGGAGCTGCCAGACGGTCCAAAATTGGAATGAAATGTTTGGCCTCTCCATAAAAGCGGAGGTTCAGAGCGCGCAGATGTCCCATCGTGAGAATGTCTTGTCTGGTTGCGGGAGGGACAGCCCACCCACTAGTGCCGACAGTTGCCTGGATGAGACTCGTGCACTGGGTTAGGATATCGAGTGTAATATTGGGATAATAAGAGTCGAGGGTGAGATTGGTGAGTTGGGCCCAGGGCATAAGAATATCAGTACGGAGCACTGTGGACCACATGTCTATGCGCAATTTCCGGAGAAGAGGGACGGTGGTGAACGATATAGAGGTGGTGGAGACGGCCCCAGTAAAATCTTCCGAGCCCAGGTCCAGCTCCTCCAGACTGTCGAACCTGCCTTCAGACAGTTGCTGGACAAATGCAAGCGGCGGGTTGTTTGAGACGTCCAAGCGTAAAGAACGCCATCGCGGACTAGTGCTAAGAACTTCATCCGGTACACGATTATTGTTGCTCTCGTAACCCAGCAACAAAGTGACGGGTACGGCGAGCGGTGCGGAGCGCTGCAACCATGTTTTCAAACCATCCCCATAAACCTGCTTCCTGTCGTCGCTTCTATCCAGTCCGATGTCCACTACTATAGGCCTGGTCCAGAGTCGCGGGGTACTGTGGGCGACCTGTCTCCAATATGAGCAGACCTGCGATATTCGAAGCGCGGCCCACTGCCACTGCCTGTCCCCGACGTGTCTTTGTTCGCTGGGGATCGCAAGGTCGAAAATCTCGGCCAGCAATTCTACGGGGAGGATATGGATGGGGGAGAAAAGGTGTCTGAGCGCAGCTACGCAAGCGCGCTCGTGGGCGATTTGCGATTCGAGGGAAGCAATCTTCAGCTCTGATTCTTCGATGAACCGTTCGACATCAGCTTTTGAGCTTCTCCGTGTTCGCTCTGTCTGCTCGAAAAGGATAGCACGCATGTCAGATGGAGTGGTGACGGCCATCGGAAGTGCGAGTGATAGATTTTAGAGTCAAGTTGCTTGGTGGTGGTAGCGGTAAAAAGCGAAATCCCAAACGGGACGATATTTCTGATGCGCTACAAATTTTTGCCGTCTTTCCAACATCCTCAGGTTTCATATTCTCCGGCTCGAGAACCCCGCAGGAAAAATCGAAAGCTCGCGGAGATCATTAGAATTCGACGACCTCAAATTCCAGTTCGTACAATTGACCAGCACAAGCAAGCAGATTTTATAGGTTGTACGAATTTTATGGAGAAGAGAGGATACAGTAAACCGAGAAAAAGAATATGAAGCAAGGAATCTATGAAGCATCTAGGTCGATACACGCGGAGCACTTGGTGATGGTACAGTGGGTGAGAGAAAGATGATACAAGCAGAGAGAATAAATATCGATAATACGGAAAAGATGGAGCGAAGGGCATGTCGCGCAGGAGGATTGAAGAAAAGGCAGAGTGTGTGCTGAGTCCTGGCGAACGCGCCTCGCTATTTGGTCCCGCCGGCCATCGAACGTCCCAAGAATCCCGCTAGCCGAAAAAAAATATTTGCACGGCCCCCAGTACATCGTCCGCATCGCCTCGCCAACAAAAGTAAATCGCCCGCGCGCCATGTCCCGCCCGCCCGAGTCGGAGAAGCACGTCTGCTCCTCCAACTCTGGAGGGCGAGACTATCCAGGGTAGGGAGCACGTCTGCTTCCTAGCCCAGATCCGGGTCGCCCAAGACAGCGAGGCACGTCTGCCTCGCTGACCTGGGCGACCGGAGCGGAGGACCAAAGCGCCGAGGGCACGTTAACCCCGACGCTTCCGCCCTCCACAAAGTAGCGGCGACGAATGCTCGTGAGAACGAGGGAGTTGGCGGGTACGAGGGGTTGGCGAATAGGTAGCAGCGGCTGAGATGGGGACGTCGAGGCCGAAATGCTCTCCGTGTATGGATGCCAGAAGCGTAGAATAGATGGGCGAGAAAATGGAAAAGAGGAGCAAGCGAAGCACACCGAAATAAAGCACTGTTTTTGAGTTACCAGGCGCGGTGGGCCTTGTTACCACCAGCGGGGACCTGGGATATTTGACGAGACCAAGGAGCAGGGGTGTAACCAGCGTAATAATAGCCAGAGGTCGGCAGGAAGTTCGGGCGACCGTTGGAGCCCATACAAGACTGGTGCGAGGCGTCGTAGTAAGAGATTGTTGGTGGGAACGCGGTGCGATGAGTTTGCAAGCCGTATGAAGGAGTTGCAGTCACTGAACCAGTCTCGTATATCGAGGGAATACGCACGGCCCGTGGTGTCTCATAAATAATTAGAGAGGGAGCAGATGAGACTTGGCAGGTAGCCGTTGGAGTCTCGTATATCACAGACCCAGGAATCGGTGACGCCGGAGATTTCGAAGAAGCTGGAGCATTTGACACCGCCGGAGTCTGGTAGAGGATGGCGCCCGGGGCGGTATCTGAACGGACGCGTTCCGAAAGGATGGGTGCCGTCAGAGCAAGCTCAGGTGAGCGAGCGTGGGAGTATGGAGGAGTAGGCTCAAAGACTTGCTGGCTGGGAGCGTCGACGGAGACTGTCGAGTTCGTAGGCTGATACTCGCGTCAGTAAAGAGACGGTGAAACGACAAGCAAAAACGAACCTTAGCCTCTTGCACTTGCTCGACGTCCTCCGTGCTCTGTTGCGGAATCTCGTGGACTTTGAGAGCATTGACAACAGGTCCTTCGTTGATAGGCTGGGACTCGTGTCAGTAAATGAGAAGAGAGAAGCGCGAAGTACGAACCTCGCCCATGCATTGCGCGGGTTTCCCGACGACCTCTGGGGGAGTATCGCAGATTGAAGACTGGAAGTCTCGTCAGAAGAAGAAAAACACAAGGCGATAAAGAAGACATACAGAGGAAAACTCGCCGACGACATTGAAGCTCGAGGTGACCCGAGGAACCCACCGCGGAATCCCGGACGGCCGTATGCTTGCCCTGGTCGCTGGTGTACGCGTTATCTGCAAAAAATGTGAGTGGATGCCGAAAATAAAGCAAACAAGGACAGACCGTTGACGACGCCGGCGTCACTGCCCACCGGAGAGCAAGCAGTACGACCACCAGCACGAAGATGCCCGTCATGATACCGCCCAAAAGGAAATAGCCTAGGATGACGTACGCGACCGACGGCGGAGGCGAGATGATTGTGGGGAGGATGGCCAGCGGGTGGACGGGTGCAACCGGGCGGATGGTGGGCGCGACAAGACCGGTAGATGATGGAGCCGAGGTCAGAGTGAGATTGAGAGCGACTCGGCCGGCGAGATAAGGGCGGGGGGAGAGCTCGAAACCGGGGGGTCTTCAAAATCCAAAAACAGCGCGGACGGGTATCCACGCAAAGGAGACGTTGGAGCGCGAACTGCGCTAGGCGAGGCCGCGAATTCTTCAGGAGGTAATCCTGGTCCAAGTACCGAATCCATAAAGCAGCGGATGTCGTGGAATGGGCGGCCGACTGCGTCCGTCTGCGCAAAGACTTCTTCCCAGAGTTCGTCCTTGAATGCTTGGTAGGTTTGAGGCCCGAAGGGAACTGAGACAGGCCTCAATGTCTTCACGACGTTGAGGAGGGGGAGAACGGCGGCGGCGGCAGCGAAGACGAAGCGAATGCCAGGCATTGCGGTCGAGGACAAGGGGTACGAAGGAGGAAAGAGTTGGTGTGCTTGATGCTTGAAAAATGTGGATGCAAAAAGCGTCAAGGACGGAAGAATGACAATGGCGGGAAGCGAAAGTCAATTGCCCAAACAAACTCGCGATTCCAGCTTATATACCCTGTTTGTTTGTCCCTCCTAAACACGGCTCAAACAGACGCGTCGCGTCGCGTGAATCCAGGCCCCCATGCAACCAAAATGTCGAGAAAATACCCGTTGCAGACGCAGGAGGAAGAGGAGGTGAAAAGAGCGACGTTGAAGTTCGTGATCGGCCGCGTCGCGATTGAGATCGCTGATCGAGGGAACTTGAGCCATATACGTAGCCAGAACCAGAGCCACGCCGTCCTCGCCAGACCCGCGCGACGTCGATAGGATATCTCGCTGTCCTCGGAGGCAGTCTTGGACGTTGCGATCCACGCCCGTGAAGAATCGGCAAAAGTCGGCGACGCCTCTCGAGCGAACATCGTCCCATGGCCAAGACCTATAAACCGCCTGTTCAGCAAACCACCCCAGAGCCAGAAGAGAGACGAATGCGTGCGTACCTCTCCACTACAGTCGCCGCGTAAATAACTTTGGGCGCAACGAGGTCCTGATTCCCTCGCGTTCACGTCCAGCAATGGCGGTAAGCAGTGGTAATGTCGATTCCGCAAAGACCCAATAGCCGCTTGAACACGCCGCGATGCGGAACTGCGACCAGTACGCGCTCGCTCGAAGTTTTGTGCGTCAAGGTGGCACCGAACTCTGGGTTCTTCGCATCCCGACAGCGTGGTACTGTTCCAGGAGGTGCGAGAGTCCCAGAAAAGGGATCCAGGTATTGCTGATAATTGCTCCAGGAACGTCAACGCCTCTCACCGCGCTGTCTTCCCGCGTTCATTCAACACCTCGGAAAGCCTGAATGAGAGGTAGGGCCATGTTCCCTTCGCTGCACCGCGCCGCTCGACCGACATCTACACCAGCCGTAAGACACCCTGCTCCTGCGGCTAAGCTAACATCTGCCACCAGTCGCCGGAACGTGAGCGTTGCAAGCCGCCATATGGACCTAGTCCAGGCGCGTTTTGACCTCGGGTGCATGTCGTGGTGGATCGTCCCTGAGTCACTGCAACAATTTTGCTGTGATCTTCGTGAGTTCCAGTGGTGAAAATTGACTCTTCTGCCCACCGTGAAGGAAGAATGATGTGTCCAGCCTCGCATGGAGTCGTCCATTTAGATTGCTAGGGCGCGACCACATTCGTTGTTATACTCCCGACGAGTTCGTTCCTCGGAAGTCAAGTTCTAAGGGAGAGGAAGACGGAGCGCGTGGTGTCCGGCCCGTACCGCGCAACCTTGTCGAGTGCGCGGATGCGCCAGTATGCGCAGAACCAGGTGGTAGTCAAGAAGTTCGTTGACTCAAAAGGGTTGTGCAGCATCCTCTCGACGAACCACGTAGAGTCCTCCAAGAACGGGGCGTAGCAGCGTAGGCGACGATTGGGGAGATGAACGAATGCCAGGGTGCAGTGTGGAAATGTGTCGAAGAGTCGTTTTCACTTGCTTTACGGCAGTTGATAGGAGTTGATTCGTTCTTGTCTGCTGCTCTCATGCTGGTATCAATTCGGTCTCTGGATCTGGCCTCATTTGTATGGCCTTTTGTTTCTCGGGTGCTGGCTGAGTTTTTTGTTTTCGACATCGAGAAGTCCGGCGCGATCCCATTAAGAAACAGCAATCCTCAACCACCTCGCTGGTGTCGATAACCTGTTAACCACTCGAGCCATCACCGCGTCCCTTTGGGCGCGATCCGAATTTCAAATCGACCTTCCTTCTACCTCCACTGCTTCCTGAATCCTCACAATGGTCCAAACCCTCATCCACTTCTAGACCACGCCCGGCAAAGACGCAGAGATGAAAGCCATCCTCCTTGATGCTCAGTAAAAGTTCCTAAAGGAAGCAGGCGTACTCAGCTGGTTCATCTTGCAGGACCGAAGGACCCGTCGGCGTGGTCCGTCGTCGAGCGGTTCGAGAACGAGGTGCATCGCTAGGATTCATTCTGTATTTCCGATGTGAATGGATGCATCTGCAGAGCGTGAAAGCCCACGCCGACAGCCCCGAGTTCCATAATTTCGTGGTCGACGTCGGACCGCTCTGTGCAGGTGCCAAAGAGAGAGGTCCTCTCCTTCGTTGAGCTTTGAGAGAGGTATTGAATGCACTCGATAAGTTTTGAATTATCTGACGATTCCCCGGTATATTACTTGTCGTAGCAATGTGCCGCAGCTGTTGTATTCTGTATGAACTGTCACATCCTTGCCTCAACAAATACCAGCCTAACACCGTGGAGGTCATCGAGAGCATGAACTTGTTTCTCTCACAGCTCTCAAAGTCACCATTCACACTCGTTTGACCGGCTAAATTCGCGTACCCTTCAGCGCTTCAGCTCTTCGAGCTTTAGATTTGAACACTCAACGCCTGGAGCTGAAGGAAATTCATGAACACGCCCTTCTCAACGGACCGGGCATCACCATCCTCATTTCCGTTTTTTCTCAGAACACGGAATCATGTGGTGCAAGTTTCCGACTTGTGGCACCAAATGGTGTGTTCTTGCACTACGACTTGGAAGAACCAGAAACAATATATTATGATAACCGGACGCAAGGGCCGGCTACTACCGAACTGGACAATTCTCTTTTATGGCTTTCCTATTTCTGTGAAAGTTCCCCCGCGCAACGAGGGAAATACCGTCTCGTCTGGTACCCTCATTCGCGGTGGGAATCGATAGAGGTATTGTCGAGATTGGGGACGATGAACTTGCGGTGCGCGGCGAGGAGCTGATTTGCGGACGTAGGAGGGGAAGAGGATCGGAGCGGGGGGAGGGAAGTGAACAGTCGAGCCTCAGAAGCGGACCTGTTCGGAACGGAAACAGGTGCTAGAGGACGACGTTGACGGCGGGCGAGTTGCTTTCAAGCGCGACGTTGAAAGAACCGCAAGGCGAGGCTTATGATTTCTAGAATTCAATTGATTTTGCATAGTAGCACAAGCAGTCGAGGACATCCATGCATTTTCGAGATTGAGACAATTGGACTAGTAACAGACATTTCTTGGAGGAACGACCTGTATATTGGCGAAAAAATCAAAAACGCACTTGCTGCACGCGCCCCACTGCTCAGCGCGTCGACAACGTCGACCTCGGCCGGATCTGCGCGAGTACGACCCCGCGACGAGCAGACTTGCCTGAGGCCCATCCAGCAATTAAGAACTTGAAAACCATAGCGAAAGGAGGCGCAAGCTGAGACAGTTCCGCGCGCGACGACACAGAAGCAGGCAGGAGCTACTGAAGTCGAAAAAGAATTCAAGCGATCATTCCCATCCAGAGTGAGTACATTCATAGAACAGCCAGAGCTGGCCGAGACATAAGACATAAGGGCGGTGGCCACGCCCGGACGGCGGTGTGGTTGTGGTCAGAGTCTGGACATTGTGCGTGACAACGTGACCGTCGAGGTCTGTCTTTCCTGGAGACTTGGTCAATCTCTCTGCGAGGGAAGAGGGGAAGGTGTAGCTACATGGCTACGTGTACGGGCACTACAGCTTGAGTCGCTGGAGAGGTTTCATAGAGTAGAGTTGCGAATGAGCTCTGGATTTGAGAGAAATTTGATTTGAAGCCATTCAACTTGCGCGAGGTCGGCTGGTAGTCCCCCAGGCCGAGTGAGGTGAGAGAGAATGTAGAGCAGCCTACGCGCAACGTTAACTGGCGGCAACGATGTTGTCGACGTCGGTGTGAAGATGGAAGGCAGCGCGCTGCCAAACACCTCATATCTCAATGTCAGATTCGACGAACGGTGCTGAAATAAAATCTCTACACGAAACTACGCTAGGAAAGCTACCGCCCCCGTCGAATAACAGCAAGACCAATATGTTCGCGGCCGTTATCGGTATCAACGAGGTGCGTTCACCATCCGCCAACTTGTTGGTAGCGTAGCAACCGGATGTATTCCAAGTACACCGAGATCCTCCCGCTCGACGGGGCCGTCAACGACGCGGGGACAGTCAAAAAGTTCCTCGTGGACGACCTCCACGTCCCCCTTCACAATATCGTGCTCCTCGAGGACGGCGCTGCGACGCGCGCCACAATCCTGAGCACGCTCCAAACGCACTTCCTCGACAATCCCGACATCCCAGACGACGGCAAGGCTACGATACTGCTCTACTTCGCCGGACATGGAAGCCGCGTCGACGCTCCTGGAGACATTCTTGCGCCTGAGGGCCGAATCGAAATGCTGTGTCCAGTGGACTACAAGACAAGGAATGCGGGTGAAGAGGAGGTCCAGGCAATCCCCGACTACGTGCTGAGCCGACTCCTGAGTGAAATTGCTGAAACGAAGGGCCGGAACATTGTGCGTCGATCTTGGCTATGCATATGCTGCTTTGCTGAAGGCGTCGTTGTGGCAGATTGTAATCCTTGACTGCTGCCATTCGGGTGCGTTCTGCACTGCGCTCTGTGCCCTCCTTGACTTCACGACAGGCGGGATGGACCGCGATGTCGACAAAACGGCGCGCAGCGTCCGAAGCGACTCGTACATCCCGGTAGACTTGGATCGCCGTATTTGGCAAGATAAAGGCGGAGCCGTGCCATATCGAGAGAAGTCGCTGTCGCCTTGCGTTTTGTTGGCGGCCTGCGGCGCGGACGAGAAGGCGCGAGAATTCACGAGGCCCGATGGGACGGTTGGCGGTCGTTTCACCTCCGAGCTCGTCCCCCTCTTGCAACAAGCCCCGCTCGAGTGCATCACACCTATGGAACTGATCAGCCAAAAGGAGTTCAAGGACTTGCCTAACCAGAATCCACGTTGCGCCGGTAGCAGGAGCAACTGGCCGTTTTTAAATGGTGATCGCCGGCCGACTGGCATGCTCTTGACGCCGCAGAAACGGCCCTCTCCTACGGAGTCGCCCAATAGTTCACAGAAATTCCGCGTGGAGGTCGGGTACTTGTTTGGCGTTCTTCCTGGAACAGAGTTCAAGGCCTACACTCCCAATGAGGAATTTTTGTGTACCTTGGTCGCGCAACGTGTGCGGGATGACCACTCGATCCTCGTCGGGAAGGACATGAACCCTGTAGACATTCCCCGTTGGTCGCGTGCGGTGGTATCCGATTGGAAAAGCCCATCATTGCGGATTCATATCCCCGATGACTTCGCGCATGCGGCCGACCTGTTTACGGTGCCCGCGGGCCGACCACGGAAATGCGTAGAAGCAGGCACCATGGAGGACGCAGACATCATGGTCCGAAGCGAAGGCGACGAGATTGTGATCGGGTTCGTCAAGTCTGGGCGCGAGAGCCGCATCGCGCTTCCAGAAAACCCCACGCACCTCCCTGAAGTAGTAGAAGGCGTTGCTCGCTTTAACTACTTCATAGCCTGCGCTAATCAGACGGATCGAATTGAGGGCGTGGGACTGGAGATGCATCAGCTGAAAGGAGAGTACCCAGGGTGCAAGCCAGACCCACAGAACGAGAACCTGGTAAAGGAAGGCAAGGTCCAGTTGGTATCGAATAAAGACACAAAATACGGCTTCACAATTCGCAACGGGTCCTCGGACAAAGTCTTCCCGTATCTCTTCTACCTTAATCCCGAAATGTACACCATTGAAGTGAGCGGTGTTGTGTTGTCCAAGTGAAAGGCCGCGATGCTAATAATCGTACCCCACAGCAATGGTTTTCGCCAGCATGGGCCCCAGCGCCACTCCGGAGTGGAAAGACGGTGACGCTCGGGATGGGAAGCGATCGCGCGTTCCAATTTGAGCTACCACCTGGCAAGCTGTTGAGCTCGGGGTACTTGAAGCTGTTCGTCACGAATGAATACATTGACCTGGATTGGATGCGACAAGATCTCTCGCCATTTGATCCCCAGTTTCAGGGCAGTGGACGAATCAGGCCGTTGCAGGAACCGTTGGACAGATTGTCGACAAGTTGGGATGCGGCGACGGTGGAATTAACCATCATAGCGGCCAGCGAGATGTGAGGCCAGGCAAGGCGTCTGTATCTGTATTTTGTGTTTTCGTCGAGTTGTATGTTTGCGGTAGGCCATGAGGTGGAGTTGTGGGCGAGACGAAGGGACGAAAACGTCACCATACAGTGACAACCAGTCACTGAAAAACAAGACAAAAAAAGAATTTCCCAATAAATTTCTCCGAAATTTCTCTGTGTGTTGATAGCGATGTTCCTTGGTTGTGGAAGTTATACGACAGTTTAGGGTACTGTCGCACACTGTCGCACTGCCAGAAACGAGCTCGTTTCTGGCAGTGCGACAGTGTGCGACAGTAAGCGAGCAATACTCTTCTTTGATATCCCCATTTGTGGTATCTGACACGTCCGAGCGTTAGGCCCCCTGCAGGTAGTGCGTGGGAGTCGGATTTATGTGAATCGTAAACACCCTGTAAATACAGGACCGCGAAGGCCCCTAAACTGTCGTATAACTTCCACAACCAAGGAACATCGCTATCAACACACAGAGAAATTTCGGAGAAATTTATTGGGAAATTCTTTTTTTGTCTTGTTTTTCAGTGACTGGTTGTCACTGTATGGTGACGTTTTCGTCCCTTCGTCTCGCCCACAACTCCACCTCATGGCCTACCGCAAACATACAACTCGACGAAAACACAAAATACAGATACAGACGCCTTGCCTGGCCTCACAGCTCGCCGGCCGCTATGATGGTTAATTCCACCGTCGCCGCATCCCAACTTGTCGACAGCGTGTCCAACGGTTCCTGCAACGGCCTGACTCGTCCACTGCCCTGAAACTGGGGATCAAATGGTGAGAGATCTTGTCGCATCCAGTCCAAGTCAATGTATTCATTCGTGACGAGCAGCTTCAAGTACCCCGAGCTCAACAGCTTGCCAGGTGGTACTTCAAACTGGAACGCGCGGTCGCTACCCATCCCGAGCGTCACCGTCTTTCCACTCCGGAGTGGCACTGGGGCCCATGCCGGCGAAAACAATTGCTGTGGGGTACGACTATTAGCATCACGGTCTTTCACTTGGACAACACTACACTACTCACTTCAATGGTGTACATCTCGGGATCAAGGTAGAAGAGATACGGGAAGACTTTGTCCGAGGACCCGTTACGGATTGTGAAACCGTATTTTGCATCTCTATTCGACACCAACTGGACCTTGCCTTCCTTTATCAAGTTTCCGTTCTGTGGGTCTGGCTTGCACCCTGGGTACTCTCCTTTCAGCTGATGCATCTCCAGTCCCACGCCCTCAATCCGATCGATCTGATTAGCGCAGTCCATGAAGTAGTTAAAGCGAACAACGCCTTCGACTACTTCAGGGAGGTGCGTGGGGTTTTCTGGAAGCGCGATGCGGCTCTCGCGCTCAGACTTGACGAACCCGATCACAATCTCGTCGCCTTCGCTTCGGACCATGATGTCTGCGTCTTCCATGGTGCTTGCTTCTACGAATTTCTGTGGTCGGCCCGCGGGCACCGTAAACAGGTCGGCCGCATGCGCGAAGTCATCGGGGATATGAATCCGCAACGATGGGCTTTTCCAATCGGATACCACCGCACGCGACCAACGGGGAATGTCTACAGGGTTCATGTCCTTCCCGACGAGGATCGAGTGGTCATCCCGCACACGTTGCGCGACCAAGGTACACAAATATTCCTCGTTGGGAGTGTAGGCCTTGAACTCTGTTCCAGGAAGAACGCCAAACAACGACCCGACCTCCACGCGGAATTTCTGTGAACTATTGGGCGACTCCGTAGGAGAGAGCCGTTTCTGCGGCGTCAAGAGCATGCCAGTCGGCCGGCGATCACCATTTAAGAACGGCCAGTTGCTCCTGCTACCGGTGCAACGTGGATTCTGGCTAGGCAAGTCCTTGAACTCCGCTTGGCTGATCAATTCCATAGGTGTGATGCACTCGAGCGGGGCTTGTTGCAAGAGGGGGACGAGCTCGGAGGTGAAACGACCGCCAACCGTCCCATCGGGCCTCGTGAATTCTCGCGCCTTCTCGTCCGCGCCGCAGGCCGCCAACAAAACGCAAGGCGACAGCGACTTCTCTCGATATGGCACGGCTCCGCCTTTATCTTGCCAAATACGGCGATCCAAGTCTACCGGGATGTACGAGTCGCTTCGGACGCTGCGCGCCGTTTTGTCGACATCGCGGTCCATCCCGCCTGTCGTGAAGTCAAGGAGGGCACAGAGCGCAGTGCAGAACGCACCCGAATGGCAGCAGTCAAGGATTACAATCTGCCACAACGACGCCTTCAGCAAAGCAGCATATGCATAGCCAAGATCGACGCACAATGTTTCGGCTCTTTTTCTCAACAATTTCCCCCAAGAATCGGCTCAGCACGTAGTCGGGGATCGCCTGGATCTCCTCCCCTGCCGCATCCTTCGTTTTGTAGTCTACTGGACACAGCATCTCGATTCGGCCCTCAGGTGCAAGAATGGCTTCGGGAGCGTCGATGCGACTTCCGTGTCCTGCGAAATACAGCACCATTGTGGCCTTGCCGTTGTCTGGGATGTCGGGATTGTCGAGGAAATGTGTCTGGAGTGTGCTCAGGATTTTAGCGCGCGTCGCAGCGCCGTCCTCGAGGAGCACGATATGGTGAAGGGGGACATGGAGGTCGTCCACGAGGAACTTTTTGACTGCCCTCGCGTCGTTGACGGCCCCGTCGAGCGGGAGAATCTCGGTGTACTTGGAATACATCCGGTTGAGCTACGCTACCAACAAGTTGGCGGATGGTGAACGCACCTCGTTGATACCGATAACGGCCGCGAACATGTTGGTCCTGCTGTTATTCGACGGAGGCGGTAGCTTTTCTAGCGTAGCTTCGTGTAGAGAATTTATTTCAACACCGTTCGTCGAATCTGACATTGGGATATGAGGTGTTTGGCAGCACTGCCTTCCGTCTTCCGTCTTCACACCGACGTCGACAACACCGCTGCCGCCAGTTAACATTGAGCGTCGGCTGCTCTATACTCTCTCTCGCGTCGTTCTACTCTGGGAATTACAAGCGACTCGACGAAGCATACAACTTGGACGGCTTAATTTCTCTCAGATCCATACTCGTTCCCAGCTCTGCTCTATGGAACCTCTCCAGCGACTCGAGCTGTCGTCCTGTACACGTAGCCATGTAGCTATAACCTCCCCTCTACTCTCGCGGAGGATTGACCAAGTCTCCAGGAATGACAGACGTCGACGGTCACGTTGTCACGTACAATATCCAGACTCTGACCACCGTCCGGACGTGGCCGCTGCCTGTATGTCTCGGCCAGCTCTGGATGTTCTATGAATGTACTCAAACTCTGGATGGGAATGGACGCTCGATCGCTTGAACTACTTTTTCAAGCTACTTCAGTAGCTCCTGCTTGCTTCGGTATTTTCACGCGCGGATTGCCTCAGTGTTCACCACTTGGGCCTCCATTGGCTATGGTTTCAAACTCTTGAATAAATAATCGTCGGATGCGATCACGAGCAAGTCTGCTCATCGCTATGGCATCACTCGCGCTGCTCGTTCGGAAGCTTGGAAGCTCGCGGGCGGAGGGCTTGGTGCCGGTCAGCATGCTCGACGCGTTAAGCGAAAGGGTACCCAGTCAGCGCTTGTTTTTCAAATACAGAGTCATTGCGGCGGCTCAATGGATCTCGGTGTGCTGCTCTACAAAGTCCAATGCAGTCTGGATATCCTCGTAAACCTCACTTTACAAATACGGTTTGTTTGATGTGGCGCCCGTGCCCGTCAGCCACTGGTGCGGTCTTAGCAAAAGTAGCTGGCATGCTCTCACTGTCTCTTCAGTCCTTGCCTCCGTACAATGCTACCGCTCCGCGTCAAGCAGCGAGTGCTTGGACCGATAACCAGCACCCTTTGTCGAGTCTTCTCAGTCAAGCTCAAGGCCAACAAGGCCAACAGCACCAGCATCGGGACTCTCCCGCCTGCCACGAGCGCGTGGTCTGTGCGTTTGATCCCCACCATCGCTCCACCGCGCCGTCTCCCCCCACTCTTGTCATAGCCTCGGATGGTGTCTCTTCCTCTTCTGCCTCCCTTCCTCGCCCCCATCACAGCATCGCCAATGCCGTCCGCCGGCACCTGTCCTCGTTCCAAATGGGTCCACCTTCGACGGTCAGCACTTTACCTCCCTTCCTTCCCTCCACTCCCGCAAACAATTTGGTCGTCGCGGCGCACCGCCGGTTCGTCGTCCCCAATCCCCACCGTGACCCATGGATCTCGCTGGAACTCGCAAGTCTCCGTTCGCGGAGTAAGGTTGGTGGAGCCGGAGGGACGCTGGAAGGCGAGGGTACCAGACGAGAGGGCATATCTCTCGTCGCACTAGGGATATTTCATAAAAATAGAAAAGCCATAAAAGAGAGTTGTCTATGTAGTTCGTTCGTCTGGTTTTTCTAATATATATTATTTCTGGTTCTTCGCAAATCGGAGTTGAGTTCATCTGGCACCACGAGTTAGCGACTTGCACCCGGTTGAATGCGTGTTCTATATCGCTTGAGAGGAAACAGATATGAGAATCGTTCGGAGTGCCCTGTGCGTTGAGAAAAACATTTCATAAATTCCCTTTTACGACCTAAGCGTTGAGTGTTCGAAGCGAAAACGCGAATGGCGTTTCAGAGCTGAAGAGCCCATTCGCGAATTCAGCCGACCAAACAAGCTGGCGTGAACAATCCTTTGAGGTCTGTAACCAACAGGTCTGCACCGAATTCGTTCGGGATGACACGCGATATTTGTCGGGACCAAGGATATAGAAGTTATTGTTTCGCACTGACGAAAGGACAGCTCATACAGAATAAAACAGGCGCGGTATATTTCATTTGCGGTAGGTAATACGCGGGAACTACAAGAATCGTCAGGTAACTCAAAGCTATTGAGTGGCCACAAGTACATTCTCAAAGTTCAACAAAGGAAAGGACCTCTCTCTCCTTGGCACCTGCACAGAGGGTCCGACGTCGACCACGAACTTGTGGAACTCGGGGTTCTCAGCGTGAGCTTTTACGCTCTGCAGGGAGCATCCATTTACATCAGAAATGCACCATCGTTTTGGATCCCAAGGACTTACATCCTCGTTCTTGAACCGCTCGATGACGGACCACGCCGACGAGTCCCTTCGGGTCCTGCATGATAGCTGGTACGCCTGCTTCCTTGGGGAACTTTTGCTGAGCGTCGAGGAGGACGGCTTTCATCTCCGTTTCTTTGCCGGGCCGAAGTGAACGATGACCACTGTGAGGATTCAGGAAGCAGTGGGCGCAGAAGGAAAGGTGCTAGTTGATTTGAGATTCGGATCGCGGCTGAGGGGTGCCATGCAACATTCCCAGCGAGGTTGCGTCTGTCATGAGCGACATTGGTAGAATGAATATCCGCTGGCTTAATCAACCCGCGAGCGAAATCTGTAGTAAGAAAAGCGCGCTGTACTGAGCCAAAAGCTTCTCCTTTCGCAGCCCCCACGTTTCAATGTCAGAAACAAAAAGACCTAGCCAGCGCCCCAAAACGAAGGCCCAAACAGACCCAGAGCCCAAAGCCAGAGACCGAGTTGAGACCGACATGAGAACAGCAGCCAACAAGACTCGATTCCGTAACAGTCTCGATCAAATTATTCCATCAAAACTGCCTCGGCATCCCTTTTTACTCCTTTCCTTCGTCTCGCTCAACGTCTCCGGCTTCACCTCCGTCCTAGCGCGAGCTCCTCTCCCTTCACACTGGACATCGGACTTCTGGCACAGACTCGCACGCCCGCTCGCCCGCCGCCACCCCGAAGCATGCTTCACAGTATGTTGGACCCGGGACCACGTTGGAGTTGTTGGAAACGAGAGGGCAGATGAAGAGGCAAAACGAGCGGCGCAGGAAAACAATCTCTCGACGCCGCCGATCGGAAGTGAGTACGTAGTCGAGCGGCCATGGAAAGTTCTGCGATACACCCGAAAATCACCAAGGGATCTCTTGCTCGCCGACAATCTTCCCTGCAGCCTCCCAGCCCTTCTATAACGACGTACCGGACATGTTCCCCTCGCCAAGCACCTATACGCATCTCCAAAGCCGACTCTCCTGTTTGCCTCTGCTGCTGACAAGCCGACGAAATGGTAGCGCACTAGCGGGACCCACTTCCTATGCCGTCCCGAAACTACTGGGATCCCGGAACTTCTGCCCCATCTCTTCGGCTACATAGGCCGCACGAGGCGCTTTCGCAGCGTACACGGAAACCTCCCGGGCCCGCCATCACGCCTCACCTAGCGCCCTGAGCCGATCGAGCACACCCGGCTACACGCCTCCCCGTGCTCATCCCTGCCGATCCCCGCTTCGACCGTCGCCGTGGACCGCAGCCCGCATACACCGCCGTCACCCAATTACTTACAGCAACATGGACTACCACTGCGCAGACTTGGACTGCACAGCCCGCTCTTTGGCCCATACCTTACTCACCGGAGCCCACCTCCCGGGGCCTACACCCAACGATGCTAAGACCAGACCGGGCCTACTTACGGGTCCCGCGCGATACGCCTAATCGCCCCCGTCCGCCTCACCGAAGTCGGGGGTAGGATACGATGCGGTGGCTATTCCATCTTTATTGCACAGTAAAGAAACACGATCTGTAGTGTAGTATAGTCTGTGCGCGGCAGGGTGCAAATTGAATGGATTCTTAACAAAAAACCTGAATGGTCGTTTTAAGAATTATCACTTCAGATATCGCGGGCGACTTCGGACTAGCGGGCAGGTCATGTTATGACCACCGCCCAACTCACTGCAGTGCGGCCCGACACAAGTATCAAGCGCCAAGCCGGAGCAGGAGTCCGAACACCCACCAATTTCTGTCACTTCTACCGAAGTCGATGATTTACACCGTCGTCCGCCGCCTAGTATACACCCCGTCGGAAAAGCAGGTCGATATGAGAACTAAATTTATCAAAGGCTAAAGCCTTGTAAATCTACTTCAAAGACGAAGACCTCCAGGCGTAGCTCGTGATGAAACACGAAAAAGACTTGATGCTTGGTGTATTGTTGAGCGGTACGAGGATGCGTATGGAATCATGAGCTTCATTGTCAGCAGTTCTAGGATTTATTATATCATATTCATTCGCTAGGCCCTCCAGGTTCACCGCGCGAACCCGTATCACGGGCTACTCACAAAGACTCTCGGTCTCCTACTGTAGACTCTACAGCGTGTAGATTTTTCATCACCACGAACTTGGTAGCAGTTGTGAACTAGAAGAAAGCTTAAGGAAGGAATATATTACTGCAGAGGTCCCTATGAGGAACAAGCAGGCTCCGTCCCGACATACAACGCGACCACGATCGTATGCTACGGCCTCCCCCTGCCTCCCCGCTGTGAAAATTAAAGTACTTCCTCAGAAGCAATCAACCTCTCACGGACCAGGCTTAGCAGACGGGTTAATGATGTCTACGCAGTGTATTTGAACGCCAAGGGGAAATAAGCGGGTGTTTCCTGGAAGGTCTGCAGAACCGCACTGTGTACGAAGCTCGCGAAGATGATGACGGCCTTGTGGGATGCAACGACTGCGAGCAGGAACTTGACTGTGCCGTGCGGCGCCCACATTGGAGTGATAATCTGTCTGGACAAATATCGTCGTTCAATTCCGCGCTCTGAATGTGCATGTACCAATGATGACTCACCGCCATCGAGGTCTTGTTTCCCAATGACGAATGCTCGAGAATCCATACAATAGGCTCAGGAGTTAGCGCAGGTATGTGAGGACATCGGAGGGCAGATCCTTCAACATATCTGTGAAACCCACGCTGAGGCCACTTCACAGCTGTACGCGCGCCCAGCGGGACTGAACGCGATGCTAGTTCGGCGTCTGTCCACCATCGCGACGCAATCATTCTCGCTAGAGCAGCCTCCGTGAATGTGTTGCCAAAGGAGTCGAGAACCAAATTGTGTAGGCGAGAGACCAGGGGGATCGCACCAGTCTTGTAGTGTAGAGCGTCGAGAAGGGATCATCGATGCATTCTTTGCAACAAATTCAATCAATGCTAAGTGGGTGAGGGACTGCGCTTGTCGCATGGCGGTCCGCAGGTCGTCAGACGTGAGGTTGGAGTACTATAGCAATTCGAACTGGGTAATGTTCGATGCTCGCTGCTGGGATGCCGTGAAATGGGCTTCGGACCAGCGCCTGCGACCATCCGCTGACGCCCCCCGAAACTCAGATCAGACATAATTCCCGCAACACAGGAGCCGCCAGGCCCTCCCAAAAAGGCCATGAATTGTTTCCTCTGCCTTATAAAACGGAGGTTCAGAGCGTCCAAGTGTCCCAGAGCGAGAATATCTTGTCTCGCTGCGGGAGGCGCTGCCCATCCTTTAGTGGTGACAGTCGCCTGGACCAGACTTGTGCACTGGGCCAGGATATCGAGTGTAATATCGGGATAAGAGTTGAGAGTGAGATCGGTGAGTTGGGCCCAGGGCATGAGGATATCAATGCGAGGCATATCGAACCAGATTTTTATACGCAATTTCCGGAGGCAAGGGACGGAGAACGATATAAAGGTGGGGGGAGACGGCCTCAGCGAAATCTTCCGGTCCCAGGTCCAGCTCCTCCAGGCTGTCAAACCTCTGCAGACAGTTGCTGGACAAATGCAACCGAGGTGGTGCGTGGGACGTTCAAAGAACGCCATCGCGGAGCAGTGCTCAGAACTCCATCTGGTATATGATTATTGCTGCTCTCGTAGTAGCCAGACTCCAGTACCAGAGTGACGAGTACGGCGAGAGGTGCGGAGTGCTGCAGCCATGTTTTCAAACCCTCCATATAAACCTGCTCCCTTTCGCCTCTTGTACCACGTCGACGAAGATCTATCCGTATGGGATTGGTCCATAGTCGCGGGGTGCTATGAGCAACCTGCCTCCAACGTGAACAGACTTGGGATATGGAAAGCGTGTCCCTGACTGAGTATCTGCGGCTGTCGCTACGAATCGCGAAGTCGAAAGTCTCGGCCAGCAATTCCACTGGGAGAGTGTGAATGGGTGAAGAGAGGTCTCTGAGCGCAGCTACGCAAGCGCGCTCGCGGTCCCGGAGTTCGACGAGGGCGCTGATTTATGATTCGAGGGAAATAATCTTCGATTCTGATTCTTCAATAAGCCTTTCGATGTCCGCCTTTGAGCTTCCATGGGTTGCTCGAGGACAATCGCGCGCATGGATAACAGATCTAGAGTGACGGCCATGAGAAGTTCGACTGCGAGCCAGAGTTGGTTGGTAGCAGAAGACAGCTGCAACTTTTGATCGCAACAATTCGACTTTGGTTCCACCTTACTCTCAGTTCGTCTGGGTTATAAATTCATGGCCGAGGCTCTGCTGGCTGCATATGCTGTCGCTCGACGCTGGACTTGATTCTGGCAGTTCTGGCCAAGCCCATCGTCAAGGGTTAAAAGGGTATGTTACAAAATGAATTACTTAGTGCGCCCTCCGCAACTCTCTCGGAAGCAACAAGCTACAACGGATCCCTCCCAGCGTAACAAGCAAAAATATCACAAAAACCAGGTACCCATACAACAGGTTATGCTCGGTCGAAATCGAGAACAGCGAAGTCGCGAAAACGGGCGCTACCGCTCACGATATCGTGCCTGCCACCTGGCCCAACCCGTTGGTCATCGTCAACGATGAGCATATGCCCCGTGCCTGTGAAGACTATGATGAGGTCGGGACGAAACGGCATGGTGGAAACATCTCGCCGAAGGACATGAATACCATGCTATTGCAGAACAAGAACTGCACGACAACCAGCGACGCAAGGTTTGAGAGAATGCCCAGGAATTGATTGATTTTGTAGAGCAGCATAAGCAGTCAAGAACTCCATGCGTTTAAATTTTTGAGATTGAGACCATGGGGCGGTCGCAGTGACAGACACTTCTTGCAATGTTGATGTGGAAAAAACGAGAACGTACTTGCTGCGTGTGCCTCCTCTGCTCATATCACTGAGCACGCCGACCTCCGCACCGCGAGCTTTCACTGAGCTTCTGAATGATCTGCGCGAGTATGACCCCAACAAGCAGATTTTCTTCGAAGTCACATCTGATCTTGAAACTTGGAACCCTTGGCCAAGGAAGGCACAAGTTGTTCACACCGAAGCAGTTCCGCGCAAGAAAATACTGAAGCAGGGAGAGCCAGAAAGGAGCCGAATAACAATTCAGGCCATCCCGGAATTCCCTCTCCATCTAGAGTTTGCATGCATTCATTCGCGTTCAACTAGAACACAATGATGCGGCCAATTAGACAACCGAGGTATACGAGCGGCCGCCACACCAGGACGGCGGTGTGAGTGTCAATGTGGTTTGAGTCGAAGAACATTGTGCGTCACGGCGTGACCGTCCGACCCAATGTTCTTCCTGGAGACTTGGTCAATCTCTCCGCGGCGAAGAGGGGAACGTATAGCTACATGGCTACGCGCACGGGGACTACAGCTCGATTCGTTGCATGATTTCCGTAGAGCAAAGCCGCGAACAAGCTCTCAGAATTGAGAGAAATCTAATTCGACGCCATTCAAATTGCCGTCGAGCTCAAGTACTTGCAGCCCCAAGTAGAGTGAAGATCGACCGGAGCTGAGAAGGAGAATAGAGCAGCCCATGGACAACGTCGACAACACCGTGGTCGATGTCAGTGTGAGGACGGAAGGCAGTGCTGCCAAACACTTCAAATCTCAATGCCAGACCCAACGAACGGCGCTGAAATAAGTTCTCTACACGAAGCTACAGCAGAGAAGCTACCGCCCCCAGCAAGTAACAGCAACAATATATTCGCGGTTGTTATGGGTATCAACGAGGTGCGTTCACCACTTTCATCTGCCCGACGTTTCATGCGCCAACCGAATGTATCCAAAGTACACCGAGATCCCCCCGCTCGATGGGGCTGTCAACGACGCCAGAGCAGTCCAAAAGTTCCTAGTGGAAGACCTGCACGTCCCCATTCGCAATATTGTGCTCCTCGAGGACGGCGCTGCGACGCGCGCCACAATCCTGAGTACGCTCCAGACACACCTCCACGATAATCCCGACATCGCAGACCATGGCAAGGCCACGATATTGCTATATTTCGCCGGTCATGGAAGCCGCGTCGACGCTCCGGACGCCATTCTTGCGCCTGACGGTCGAATCGAGTTACTGTGCCCAGTGGACTACAAGACGAAGAATGCGGCGGGGGAAGAAGTGCAGGCGATCCCCGACTATGTGCTGAGCCGACTCCTGGGGCAAATTGCCGAGAAAAAGAGCCAGAACATTGTGCGTCGATGTCGACTCCATACGCTGCTTGAGCTGAAACGGTCGCTGTGGCAGATTGTGATCCTTGACTGCTGCCACTCGGGTGGGTTCTGCACAGCGCTTTGTTCCGTCCTTGACCTCACGACAGGTGGGATGGACCGCGATGTCGACAAAACGGCGCGCAGCGTCCGAAGCGACTCATACATCCCGGTAGACTTGGATCGCCAGATTTGGCAAGACAAGGATGAAGTCGTGTCGTACCGCCTGAAGTCATTGTCGCCGTGTGTTTTGCTGGCAGCCTGCGGCGCGGACGAGAAGGCTCGAGAGTTCACGAGGCCCGATGGGACGGTTGGAGGCCGTTTCACTTCCGAGCTCATCCCCATCTTGCGACAAGCGCCGCTTGGGTGCACCACAGCTATAGAGTTAATCAGCCAAAGAGAGCTGAGGGAGTTGCCCAGCCAGAGTCCGCGTTGCGCCGGTGGCAGGAGCAGTCGGCCGTTCTTGAATATTGATCGCCCGGCGACCGGGATCCTCTTGACGCCGCAGAAACGGCCCTCTCGTACGGAGTTGCCCAATAGTTCACAGAAATTCCGCGTGGAGATCGGGTCCTTGGTTGGCGTTCTTCCTGGAACGGAATTCAAGGCCTATAATTGCGATGAAGAATATTTGTGTACCTTTGTCACGCAATCTGTGGAAGACAACCATTCCATCCTCGTCGGGAAAGACATGGACCCTGTGGCCATTCCCCGTTGGTCGCGTGCAGTGGTGTCCAATTGGAAAAGCCCCCAGTTGCGGATTCATATCTCTGATGACTTCCCGCATGCGGTCGACCTGCTTCCGGTCCCCGTGGGCCGCCCACAGCAATTCGTACAAGCAAGCACCGTGGAGGACGCAGACATCACGGTCAGAATGGAAGGCGGTGAGATCGAGATCGGGTTAGTCAGGTCACAGAGCGAGAACCGCATCGCACTCCCAGGCAACACCGCGCACTTCCCCGAAGTAATTGAGCGTGTCGTCCGCTTCAATTACTTCCTGGACTGCGCTAACAAGACAGAGCGGATTGAGGGTGTCGGGCTGGAGATGTACCGGCTGCAAGGAGAGTACCCGACTTGCAAGCCAGACCCGCAGGAGAACGTGATCAAGGAAGGTAAGGTCCGATTAGTGTCTGACAAAGATGCAAAGTATGGCTTCAAAATCCGCAACGCGTCTTCGGAAGACTTGTTCCCGTATCTGTTCTATCTTGATCCCAAGACGTACACCATTGAAGTGAGGAGCATTGTTTCTGAAAAACCGTGTCGCTGATGGTGCTCCAGCAATGGTATTCGCCGGCACGCACTCGAGCACCGCCCCTAAACGATGGAGGGACGGTGATACTCGGGATGGGAAGCGACCGCGCGTTCGAGTTTAGCCTTCCTCCCGGCGAACTGTCAAGCTCTGGGTTCTTCAAGCTGTTCGTGACGGATAAACATATCGACCTTGGGTGGATCCAACAGGAGGCTACATCTTTTGAGGGTACAGGACGGTCCAGACTGTCGCACGAGTCATTGGACATGGTGTCGACGAGATGGGACGCGCTCACGGTAACGTTGAACATCACAGCACCAACAGGGGTCGGAATCTAGTCGAGTTAATGGCTTTAGAGGCCAGAGGGAGGAAACCGGACTGTAGTTTTCTTTGAGCGGCGACCTGATCACCTGAATGTGGTGGTCAGTGGGATAGATACAACGAAGCGCAGCACATACTTTCATGATACCATGAGGGTTTAACTTGGAGGAAGGCGAACGAAATGCCCCGAGAAGTCCTTGTATCGATAAGCTAGGCTCGAAGTCGGCTGTTTGCGCCCAATTCGATTCGCAATTATGAAGATAGACCGCAGGAAACGGCCACTGAAATCTGCTGTGGCAGGCGGTTGGTGGGAATTGACGAGGAGTATGTAGTGACGAGGTCGGACAAATGTACAAACAATCAACCAACAACATTCCTTCCTTCCTTCCTTCGTCAATAGACACGCGGCTTTGTGAAAGTTGGGCGACTGAATGAATCGACTTAATCAACTACTAATACTATCCTCATCCTAATGCTCAGTTACAATCCTCAAAAGTCGCTTGAACGCGGACCCCGAAACTACGCCACGAGGCTGTGCCCGGTTCAAATGTCCTTACATTCTCGGAGGCTGTGCCTTTGTTGCTTCTACTCGGAAGGCTGTGCCCTTGTTCTCTTGTTGTCTTGTTCACTCCTGAGTCCCGGAAAAGTGAAATTCAAATACCTTATTTCAGGATCCCTTTCAATGTCGCCAAGAAAGGTAGTCTTTGCATCTGAAGTTGAATTTTGTCCCCCGGTGCTTTGACCAGGTTGCCGAGCTTTAGAGCTTCCCCGACCTTTCTCGACAGTTATGGAATTATAGCCCCGTGGAACAGCGTGTGAGCGCTGATCGGAGGTAGACGATCAATTAATAGGACACGTATCAATGCAATTTGTACAAATCTGTAACTTTGACACGACCAAGTGTCACTGGAAAAACGTGCACAAGAGACCCCCCCACAGGACCCCGGAAACCTCCAAATTTAGAAAATGTCAAAACCGCTCTGCAAGCCTTTGAGAGGAGCGAATCAGCACATTTGATGGGAAGGCGAAACGTCAAATCCCCGCAGCAATACAGCCTTCCTTCCTGGAGGACCGAGCGTTGTGACAATAACGACTAGCTGAGAATTGAATGAATCACAGTGTAACACTCGAGCTTGTTGGTCGTTGAGGCCCCAGATTATCCAGACGGCACAACAACATTTAGCCAAAAAAAAAAAAAAAATTGTTCTCGCCATCGCTCGTAGCTGCCTGAGAGACCTCTCACAGCCCAAGGTTGGCAAATGGAGGTCTTTTGATCAAACAGTCGAACATTAAGATCCATTCGTTCAGTATAGAGTTCCACCAACTCTATCAGAGCAGGTGGAGGCTTGGAGCGCCTCCACATACCATCTTCCGTCAGCGCACACGATTTGCCGGCACCTGCTCAAGACCGTATCCGGGCGACGGTGCTGGTCAAGACTCAAGAAGGCCGCCAACCCCCCAAGACAACCTGCGTGCATGTCTCCCGAGTGTATTTTCTAGCTGAACTATCCCATTGGCGTTGGGCGCTACTTTTCTTCGCATTACAGGAGTTTTGCTATGGAGTAGGCGGAGAAATTCGAGCCAGCGACACAGCAAAGTACAATCGGTGCCTTTTCAAGCGGCAAGGCTCTCAGATAGCGTCAAGTTGTCAAACAAATGGTCGAACTTTAAAGCCGCTTTTCCTGTAGAAGTTGTACTTGTGATTATCGGATTCGAAATCCGAGAGCATAGATTCTTTGCTTCAACGGACGGTAGCCGACTGCGTGAGGTCGTATTGAGACGCGCCTGCCTGGAGGTTATCTGTAATCTAGGAAGACAGGATATTTTCGGAGGGACGGCTCGCAGGGAAAGTTACTGCGTTACGTTAGAACATTGGAGGGCAGATCCTTCAGCGTCTCGGGAATTTGCACCAAAGCGGCTACACAGTTCTACGCGCGTTCAACGAGAACCAGCTGCTGGCGAAGCGAGTTCGGGGGTCTGTTCACCATCGCGAGCCAATCATTCCTGCCAGAGCATGCTCCGTAAAGTCGCTGCCAATATCATCGAGAGCAAATCGTGCAGTTGGGCTCACACCAGCTTTGTAGCATAGGGCGTTGAGGTCATTAATGCAATCCTCGCAGCTCGTTATTTTCAGGCGGGTCAGGGATGATGCGTGGCAAACGGCGGCCCTCAAGTCGTCCGATGTGAGACTCGAGTACAGCCATTGAATCTGGGTAATGGTCCGTGCTCGCAGCTGGAATGCTGTGAAATGGGCATTGCTCCAGCGCGCGCGAACACCGAATTCCAGACCCAGTTCCTCTAGGCCAGGAGCTGAGAGGCGGTCCAAAAACGGTATGAAATGTTTTGCCTCCTCAAAGAAGGCGGGGTGCAGAGTGCACAGATGTCCATGAGCGAAGATGTCCTGTCTAGATGTGAAAAGGTTGGACGATTCATTAGCGCCAACAGTAAGATTTGTACGTTGGGACAAGATGTCAAAAAGCTGAACCTAATTAGTAGGCACGACTGCCCGAAGATATGTACCGCCCGGGGGCCAAAGCGCCTGATTATCGACGAGACGGCGACGCCCTGTCAAATGAAGTTATACGTGCCCCACATGCCCATTATCGAGCCGATCTGGAACGAGGAGAAGCCGAGTCCGCCGTTTTCGATGGAGGTGCTGTACATGAGCGAGATGAGGACGGAATACGATGTCTCTGTGAATGTCAAGGCAGCGAAACAGCGGAGCGGGACGAGAAGCTGAAGGGTCATGAGTGAGCAGATGGATGGCACCTCCGCCGATTCTTCTGGGATACAGCGCCACAGGTTCCGAGGAGTGCAAAAGTCGTTCTTGTTGAGGGAAGGGTCCCGAAAGGACGGGTGAGTCTTTCAACGAGATCAGCTCTGTGCCAGAAAATCAAGCAAAGACGGTGCGAACCCCCTTCAATCCACATCAAGCCACCACGAAGACCAATGCATCGCTGCTGGCGATAAGGCACGAGAGGAGGTATGGGAGGTTTTGAAATAAGACAATCTTCCCGAACGAGTCTGGCCAGAGCGCAGTGGGGTGGAGAATAAACCACCGATAAAGGGCCTTCGATGGTGCTCAGTCAGTTATCTCAATAAGTTCAGTAGTGCGTGCACCCCATCATATTTCCAAGACTCAACGTCAAGGGAATCAGATAGGTAAAGCAATGGCGTTCAGTGAGGAAAACGTGAATGTCAATGTCGCGCACCTTGACCATCACACTCTTTGAAACACCTTAGACACGAGAATGAGCCGGGACGGAATATCACAAGCGAGAATTATTCACCAATATTGCCACTGAAACTTCCCTGCATGAACCGGAAGAACACCCACGGCCAGAACGTTGTCGACATTCCGAGACCAAGCATCGCCAACGCCAGCCCAAACGGCCCAATCAACAGAATTCGCTGGTGCCCAAACCTGTCAGACGTCATTCCCCAGAGCAGAACCGTAGCGCACTACGCCATTAGAAATACCGACTCCTAAGCGGAATTCAATCATCCAGTGCATCGCAAAAAGAAAAGATCACCGACGATGATTCAGGCGAAATACCCCGTGGCAGCTTCGTCGCCGTGTATAATTCCCGTATCGCGGACGAACTGCGTAATGAAGGGTAGATGATGGACGCTGTAATGGGCTCCGCGAGTTATCTCAAAAGGACAACGAATAGCTGCATCTTCGGAAGTGGTGTCGGCGGCGGGGGATTCTTTTGTAGCAACGCACTCGCTTCAGTACCACCATCATCGTCCGATATGCAGCAGTGTTCGTAGTCCTCATCGATGGGTATGGCAGAGAGAGTACGCTGGGACGTTAGGAAGAAAGTTCATTTGGCTTGCCAAATCAGCGGGTAGAATATAGTCTGGCATCTATAGCAGCAGCTGCTACTATAAATGCCAAACACACAAAGCTTACGGCGAGGAATTGTCCCGTGGTTTGGGAGCAGTCAGCCAAAGTTTCGTCTGCAGCGAAGTACTCGAGAGACCGAGAAGGAATGCTGCCTTTGAAGGATTAAGGAGTCGGCAGTAGAGCTAGACCAGGGATCGTGCAATGAATTGGCTACCAGCTGGGCTGCGGGATGCACCGGTGGGACTGACGAGATTTTGATGCCACAAGAGTTTATCGAAGAGCCGAAGACTGGAATATCATTGTCGACGCCAAGAAAGAGGAGACCGCTTGCAATATAAGCTTGCTTTTTTTACCGATTTGCATTCCTGTACCTCGAGATGGTCGTCTTCTGCAGCCCGCTACAGGTTGCATAAAGTCAAGTGATAAAGGGGCACTCAATCCTCGCAGTTTGGATGAGGCTACGAGACTGTCGGAAAGCGACGAGTCTTCGTAGGAATCATAATCTGCCGATTTCCACTGGCATTGGGGAAGAGATCAAGTTTCTATATCTTGGAGAGCTTGTAGTTCGTCCCGCAGGTTGAACAATTTGGCCACTTTGCTGTCGAGGGACAAGTCGCGTCGCGTCCACAAGGCACAATAAAGGAACGTCAGAAAAACTCCCACGCTCAGTTCTATCTCCCCGAGTTCGCTTCGGACGTCGACTAGCATGCCTTGCCTCTTGAATGAAATTTGCAAGATGAACGATGTTTCTCTACTGGTATCTGAGCAATCTCTGACTCAATTCGGTGGATGAAGATGGGTTCTAAGTGTCGGCGCGTATGCGATGCTGGGAGCTCAACGACGATGGCACGTCCGCTAATATTCGACCGACGAAAATCTGAAAGCCTGTCGAGGACGCCCATCACGTACACGCTTCTGCTTTTCCCGCTGAATACACGCTTTACTTACCGTGCATACATGCAGCTCGAGAGATATCCATCTTTGCGGCGGGAGTTTTGACTAGACTGCGTCGACGCACTATGATAGGGTCGAGGGCAAGTACGTTTCTGCGCCATATTCTGCTCAATAAGCACCGCTGACCGTCCACGTTCGCAGCTTGGCATCCGCGCCACCGCGAACCAGATGCGTCTCTTGGGCATTACGCCTCCACGCAACGGAGCTGCATATGGCGCTTCTGGGAGAACCTCGACGCGCCATTGGCCATCCTCTGCTCTTCCATCATCCTTGCGATTTTCGCGTCTGTATCTAATCGACAGACGCAGCACGTTTTCGTGCGGCTCATCCCCGACGCGCTACGCCGCCTCGTGCCTGAGCTGTTTGATTTCACCACAAGACGTCCACCAGCGCAGACGCTAAGCTCTCCATAGCCACCGCCTGACCCATCCATCGGACTCCTCCATTCCCCTCTTTCCCTGCTCGAACTCCCCCAACTCCCCCACCCGCAGCAGCTAATTCGCCAGCGCATTACAGTCGCTTATCCGCCCTGCCGCGCTTTTCGTCGACAATTCCCGGGTCATGAAGATGGATTGCTCCGAGCGTCTGCTGAGGTATGACTCTCAGCGACACCATGTCAAGCTCGTTGCTCTCGGAGAAGCTAGATTTTAGTGGTGGCAGTGGCGAAAGGTCACGTCCTAAACAACAAGACAGATATTTCATTTCATAGGACGAACTAGTCCGTCGCATTCTTCAGCTCGAGAACACCCGCACTAGCCGTCAAAGGTTCGTTCTTTTTTCCCCAAGGTTCTCGAATCAATGCTAATCTTTGACTTCTAGGTAAAAAGAAAAGCCCCAAACAGGGACGTCGCCCCTGCTAAAAAGGTCAAGCTCACCGACGTCGCACCCGCTGGCGGCGGCGAGCGCGGCAACGAAGAGATCAAATCGATCTTCGTAGGCAAACTCTCCCGGAACGTCGACAATGACAAGATTTCGCCTCTTGCGGCGAGGTCGTCTCCACAACAATCCCCATCGATCGCAACACCCGCCAGCTGCGCGGGTTCGGACACGTCCACTTCGCCGCCGCCGCCGAGGCCGCGCTGAAGATGAACGGAACCGAGATCGACGGGCGCGCAGTGAACGTCGATTATGGACGGCCCGAGGACGGGAGTAAAGCGCGCGAGAACCGCGCCATGCTCGTGGGCAACCTGAGTGTCACCGTCATCGAAGATGCGGTGCGGAGTTTCTTCAGCGAGTGTGGCGCTGGGGTGAAGAGCGCGCAGCTCCCGACGCACCGCGACACGGGGCGGCCGAAGGGCTTTGGGTACATCCAGTTTGAAGACATTCAGGGCGCGAGGGGTGCAAACGGCGGCGGAGGTGGACGTGCGTGTGTTGGCGGGGGAGGACAGGGTGAGACCGTGGTAGACGTGGGCCGGGCGGCGGAGGACGCGGGTTTAGTGATCGCGGCGGGCGCGGTGGAGGTCGGGGACGTAGTGGAGACCGTGGTGGACATGGTAGATGCGGCGCACCGCGAGGAGGAGCTTGGACAGGCGGTACTCGACCATCCGCTGGTAAGAAAATTCCATCGATTAGAGCCTCGTTCGTTGATCTATCCATGCGTCATGTCTTCTTGGACGCTCGTCTTGCTTACTACGTATCCCATGTCTATCCATGCTTAATACAGCGGTTTACAGTCGAAGACCCGATAAGCGGGGTGGAATCTGAATAACTTTCGCGCATTCAGAAACTCGGTTCTATCAGTCTCGAGCTCTCGAGACCTGAATATTTCACTAACTACGGAAAGCTCCATCGCGTTGTCTTGAATATTCATGTCGAGCCAAAGCAAATTCATTGCTTAAAAGCAAGGTGTATGAAAAAGGCGCGATGTACCACCCCGAAACCCAGAAAGAAACAGACTTTGCGTCGACAGACGCCAGGGTAGGACCTATATACTACTATGAAAATCTCAAATAAGAATACGAATACTACTGGATGATCATGCACGCCAGCGAGAGGCAACGCGCCTTTGCTTTCATTCTCAGTCTCTTTAGTCTCTGAGCTGCTCTTGCAAGATCATATATTCAAGTCAGAAGAATACAAAAAGTTGGTGTCAACGGAATAAACCTTGAGCAACTCGGAGTAAGTGCTCAGGTATAAGTGAAAAAAAGCTAATACCGGCGCCGCTCGTATGATAGGACATCGGAAGGGAGATCCTTCACCATATCTATGAAATGTTCACCGAAGCTACCACACAGTTGCACGCGCGTCCAGCGAGACACCGCCGGTAGTGACGTGAGCTCGGGGGTCTGTCCACCATCGCGAGACGATCATTCCTGCCAGAGTATCCTCCGTGAAGTTGTTGCCAATGTCTTCGAGCAGCAAATCGTGCAGGTGGGGGAGCCAAGGGGCTCATGCCGGCTTTGTAATGCAGAACGTCAAGGAGGTCATCATCAATGCAATCCCCGCAACTCCTGATTTGCAGGTGGGTGAGGGACGGGGCATGGTGAATGGCAGTCCTCAGATCGTCTGACGTGAGGTACGAGCACCGCAATTTGAGCCGGGTAATCTGCGGTGCCCGCAGCTGGAACGCTGTGAAACGTGTTTGTACCCACGACATGACGGCTTCCATATGCTCGAAATCCAGACCTAGCTCCTCCAACTCTGGAGCTGCCAGACGGTCCAAAATCGGAATGAAATGTTTGGCCTCTCCATAAAAGCAGAGGTTCAGAGCACGCAGGTGTCCCAGGGCGAGAATGTCTTGTCTCGCTGCGGGAAGCAATGCCCATCCATTAGTGATGACAGTTGCCTGGACCAGACTTATGCACTGGGCCAGGATATCGAGTGTAATATTGGGATAGAAAGAGTCGAGGGTGAGATCAATGAGTTGGGCCCAGGGCATAAGAATATCAGTGCGGAGCACTTCGGACCAGATATTTATGCGCAATTTCCGGAGACGAGGGACGGTGGTGAACGATATAGAGGTGGTGGAGACGGCCCCAGCAAAATCTTCCAGTCCCAGGTCCAGCTCCTCCAGACTGTCGAACCTGCCTTCGGCGAGTTGTTCGACAAAGGACAGTAATGTGTATGTTGGGACGTCCAAGCCCAAAGAACGCCATCGCGGAGCAGAGCTCAGAAATTCATCCGGTAAGCGATAATTGCTGCTCTCGTAGTCCACTACCAAAATGATGGGTACGACGAGCGGTGCGGAGCGTTGCAGCCATGTTTTCAAACCGTCCGCATAAGCCTGCTCTCCGTCGCCGCCTCTACCTTGTCGGATGTATATGTTCATCGGCCGGGTCCATAATCGCGGGGTGCTATGGGCGACGTGCCTCCAATATGAACAGACCTGCGATATACGAAGCGCGTCCCGGACGTGTCTGGCGTCGCTCCGAATCGCAAGGTCGAAAATCTCGGCCAGCAATTCCACCGGGAGAGTATGAATGGGGGAGAAAAGGTGTCTGAGCGCGGCTAAACAAGCGCGCTCGCGGGCAATTTGCGATTCGAGGGAAGCAATCTTCAACTCTGATTCTTCGATGAACCGTTCGACATCTGCTTTTGAGCTTCTCCGTGTTCGCTCTGTCTGCTCGAGAAGGATAGCACGCATGTCGAATGGAGTTGCAGCCATCGGAAGTGCGAGTGATAGATTTTAGAGTCAAGTTGCTTGGTGGTAGCGGTGAAAAGCGAAGTCCCAAACGGGACGATATTTCTGATGGCCAGAATTCTTGCCGTCTTTCCAACATGCTTACATTTTTTTCGTACTGCTTAAATGCTCATGCAACCATAGGGTCAATAACGCATATCGTAGGACCAACCGGCAAGTCCGTCGGATTCCTCGACTCTTCTGCTGGAGAACCACCGAAAGCTCGCGGACATCATCAGAACTCGACCCCCTCGAGTTCCAGTTTGTACAATTGACCAGCACAAGCAAGCGAATTTTATGAGTTGTACAAATTCTATGGAGATACAGTAAATCGAGAAAAGAATGTGAAGCAAGGAATCTATGAAGCATCTAGGTCGATACACGCGGAGCACTTGGTACAGTGGGTGAGAGAAAGATGATACAAGCAGAGAGAATAAATATCGACCGTGAGAGATAATACGGAAAAGATGGAGCGAAGGGCATGTCGCGCAGGAGGATTGAAGAAAAGGCAGAGTGTGGGCTGAGTCCTGGCGAATGCGCCTCGCTATTTGGTCCCACCGGCCATCGAACGTCCCAAGAATCCCGCTAGCCGAAAAAATATATTTGCGCGGCCCCCAGCGCATCGTCCGCGTCGTCTCGCTAACAAAAGTAAATCGCCCGGCGCCATGTCCCGCCCGCCCGAGTCGGAGAAGCACGTCTGCTCCTCCAACTCGGGCGGGCGAGACGATCCAGGCCAGGAAGCACGTCTGCTTCCGAGCCCGGATCCCGGCCGCCCAAGACAGCGAGGCACGTCTGCCTCGCTGACCTGGTCGACCGAGCGGAGGACGAAAGCGCCGGGGGCACGTTAACCCCGACGCTTTCGCCCTCCGCAGCGTAGCGGCGACGAATGCTCGTGAGAACGAGGGAGTTGGCGGGTACGAGGGGTTGGCGAATAGGTAGGAGCGGCTGAGATGGAAACGTCGAGGCGGAAATGATCTCCGTGTATGGATGCCAGAAGCGTAGAATAGATGGGCGAGAAAATGGAAAAGAGGAGCAAGCGAAGCACACTGAAATAAAGCACTGTTTTTGAGTCACCAGGCGCGGTGGGCCTTGCTACCACCAGCGGGGACGTGGGATATTCGACGAGACCAAGGAGCAGATGCGTAACCAGCGGAATAATAGCCAGAGGTCGGCAGGAAGTTCGGGTGACCGTTGGAGCCCATACAAGACCGGTGCGAGGCGTCGTAATAAGAGATTGTTGGTGGGAACGCGGTGCGATGAGTTTGCAAGCCGTATGAAGGAGTTACAGTCCTTGAACCAGTCTCGTATATCGAGGGAATACGCAGGGCCCGTGGTGTCTCGTAAATAATCAGAGAGGGAGCAGATGAGACTTGGGAGGTAGGCGTCGGAGTCTCGTATATCACAGACCCAGGAATCAGCGACGCCGGAGATTTCGAAGAAGCTGGAGCGTTTGACACCGCCGGAGTCTGGTAGAGGATGGCGCCCGGGGCGGTATCTGAACGGACGCGTTCCGAAAGAATGGGCGCCGTCAGAGCAAGCTCAGGCGAGCGGGCGGGGGAGCATGGAGGAGTAGGCTCGAGGACTTGTTGGCTGGGAGCGTCGACGGAGACTGTCGAGTTCGTAGACTGATGCTCGCGTCAGTAAAGAGACGGTGAAACGAAAAACGAAAACAACCTCAACCTCTTGCCTTTGCTCGACGTCCTCCTCGCTCTGCCTGGGAATCTCGTCGAGTTCAGGAGCGTCGACAACGGGTGCTGCGTTGATCTGAGACCCGTGTGAGTAAATGAGAGAAACAATTGGCATTGACGAACCTCGCACTCCTCCACTTGACCAACTTCCTTCTCGCCGCTTTGCCGCAGCTCCTCGACGGATTTCAAGAAACTAGCGCAGCTCGGGCTCTGGAAACTTCATCAGGATGGAAAAGGACACAAGGCGGGAAAGACATACAGAGGGAAAACTCGCCGACGGCATTGAAGCTCGAGGTGACCCGAGGAACCCACCGCGGAATCCCGGACGGCCGTATGCTTGCCCTGGTCGCTGGTGTACGCGTTATCTGCAAAAAATGTGAGTGGATGCCGAAAATAAAGCAAACAAGGACAGACCGTTGACGACGCCGGCGCCACTGCCCACCGGAGAGCAAGCAGTACGACCACCAGCACGAAGATGCCCGTCATGATACCACCCAAAAGGAAATAGCCTAGGATGATGTACGCGGCCGAAGGCGGAGGCGGGATGATTGTGGGGAGGATGGCGAGCGAGTGGGCGGATGCAACCGGGCGGACGGTGGGCGCGACAAGACCGGTAGAAGATGGAGCCGAGGTCAGAGTGAGATTGAGAGCGACTCGGCCGGCGAGATAAGGACGGGGGAGAGCTCGAAACCGGGGGTCTTCATAGTCGAGGAACAGAGACGACGGGTATTGACGCGGAGGAGACGTTGGAGCGCGAACTGCGCTAGGCGAGGCCGCGAATTCTTCAGGAGGTGATGCTAGTCCAAGTACCGAGTCCATAAAGCCGCGGATGTCGTGGAATGGGCGGCCGACTGCGTCCGTCTGCGCAAAGACTTCTTCCCAAAGCTCGTCCTTGAATGCGTGGTAGGTCTGAGGCCCGAAGGGAACTGAAACAGGCCTCAATGTCTTCACGACGTTGAGGAGGGGGAGAACGGCGGCGGCGGCAGCGAAGACGAAGCGAATGCTAGGCATCGGGCTCGAGAACAAGGATGAAGAGGATGAGAAAGGAGGAAAAGGTTGGTATGCTTGATGCTTGAAAATGTGAAGGCAGAAAGCGTCGAGGACGGAAGAATGACAATGGCAGGAAGCAAGAGTCGATTGTCCAAACAAACTCGCGATTCCAGCTTATATACCCTGTTTGTTTGGCCCTCTCAAACAAAGCCCAAACAGACGCGTCGCGTCGCGTGAATCCAGGCCCCATGCGACCGAAATGTCGAGAAAATACCCGTTGCAGACGCAGGAGGGAGAGGAGGTGAAAAGAGCGGCGTTGAAGTTCGCGATCGGACGTGTCGCGATTGAGATCGCTGATCGAGGGAACTTGGACCATATACGTAGCCAGAACTAGAGCCACGCCGTCCTCGCCAGACCCGCGCGACGCCAATAGGATATCTCGCTGTCCTCGGAGACAGTCCTAGACGTTGGGATCCACGCCTATTAACAAAAGTCGGCGACGTCTCGAGCGAACACCGTCCCATGACCAAAACCTACAAACCGCCTGTTCAGCAAATCACGCCAGAGCCGGAAGAGAGACGAATGCGTAGGTGCCTCCGCGTAAATAACTTTAGGCGCAACGAGGTCCTAACCCTCTCGCGTTCACGTCCAGCAATGGCGGCAAGCAGTGGTAATGTCGATTCCGCAAAGACCCAATCGCTGTCTGAACACGACGCGATGCGGAGCTGCGACCAATACGCATTCGCTCGAAGTTCTGTGCGTCAAAGCGGCACCGAATTCTACATTCTTCGCATCCCGACGTGTGGTACTGCTTCAAAAGGCGCGAAATTCCAAGGTGGGAGATCCAGGTATTGGTGATAGCATTTGCTCCAGGGACGTCAACGCCTCTCACCGCGCCGTCTTCCCGCGTCCCGTTCATTCAACACCTCAGAAAGCCTGAAGATGTTCTCTTCGCTGCACCGCGCCGCTCGACTAACATCTATTTCAGCCATGAGACGTCCTGCTCCTGCGGCTGAGATAATAACTGCCACTCAGTCTCCGAAACATGAACGTTGCAGGCCGCGATATAGACCTGGTTCAGGCGCGTTTGGACTTCGGGCGACTGCTCGGTGCATGCCGCGGACTCACTGCAATTGTTGCTACTATCTTCGTTGGGTGGTGGAAATTGACTTTCCCTTTGCCACCGTGAACACAGAATCATGTGTCCAGCCTCGCATCATGGAAGTGGTTGATTTCGCCATGCGATTCGTTGTTCTCCAACCGACGGTTTTGTGCCGGAAGAGGAAGACGGAACGCGTGGCGTCTGGCTCGCAACCTTGTCGAACGCACAGATGCGCCCGTATGCGCAGAACCAGGTCTGAGGTGGTGGTGGTCAAGATTGAAGAAGTAGCAAGAAGTTCGTTGATTCAACAGCGCTATGTGCAGCATCCTTTCGACGAGCCACGTAAGGTCCTTCAGAACCGGAGCGTATCATGACGGTTCCCCAGGGAAGATGAACGAATGCGACTAATTATAAGCGTTCAGTGTCGAAGTTGCGTCGAAGACGCGTTTATTTATGTTGACTTGCCTTATGAAATCGAGTTGTTCTTGTCTGCTGCTCCCATGTCGGTCTCAACTCGGTCTCTGGCTTCGGGCACTCCATCTTTTTGGCCTTTCATTTTTTGGGCGCTGGCTAGGTTCTTTTGTTTTCGACATCGAGGTGGAATCTCGGCGCGGTCCCATTAAGAAATAGAACCATCCTTAACCACCTCGCTGGTACATAACCTGTTGGCGCCTTACCACAGCCTCCCATCGGGCGATTCCGAATTTCAAATCGATTAGTGCCTTTCCTTCTGCCCTCACTGCTTTCTAAATCCTCGCAATGGTCAATACCCTCATCATCCACTTCTGGACCGCGCCTGGCAAAAAGGAGGAGATGAAAGCCGTCCTACTCGACGCTCAGCAAAAGTTCTTGAAGGAAGCGGGCGTACTTAGCTGGTTCATTATGCAGGACCCGAAGGACTCGTCCGCGTGGTCCGTCGTCGAGCGGTTCGAGAACGAAGAGGTGAGTTGCTAGGATTCAATCTAAGGATGTATTTCTGATGTGAATGGATGCCTCTGCAGAGCGTGAAAGCCCACGCCGAGAGCCCTGAGTTCCATAAGTTCGTGGTCGACGTCGGACCCCTCTGTGCAGGTGCCAAGGAGAGAGAAGTCCTTTCCTTCGTCGAACTTTGAGAATGTGCTTGTGACCACTCAATAATAACTTGGAGTTATCTGACAATTCTCGTAGTTCCCGTGTATTAACTATCGCAAATGAACTGTGCCTGTCTGCATGCCTCTTCTCTTCATTCCATACCCTCGGCCTCGACAAATATCGGCCTAAGTAACCGCGTGTCATCGCGACATGCCATTTGGGTTTTCCATTTGGACACTGAACGCTCCAAGTTGCAAAAGGAAATTCATTAAGCGGACTGGCCATCCCGGATAATTCTCATTTCTGTTTCCTCTCAAACCGATGCGGAGCATCCATTTATCGGCCGACTCGTGGCGCCTCAGTGTGTTTTTTGCACTCCATTTTCAACTTGGATGTACCAGAAACAATATATTCGGATAACCCGACGCAGGGGCCAGCTACCGAACCAAACAATTCTTTTTTGTAGCTTTGCTATTTTTATGAAAGATCTCCTGCGCGGCCAGGGACATACCGTACCCTCACCTTCCAGCGTCCCTCCGCCTCCACTAACCTTACCCCGCGAACGGAGACTTGCGGGTTCCATTGATATCCACGGGTCGTGTTGGTGGCCGTGAAGGGCGCGAAGGGGTATGCGGCGGCGCATGGCGAGGAGATCGGGAGGCGGGCGATACGCCTGGGTTATTCGCAGCCGAGCGATGCAAACGGCGGCGGAGGCGGACGTGCGAGGTTTGGCGAGGGTGGGAACCGTGGCGGACGAGGGCGGGGATAGAGGACGCGGCGGTGGCGGGCTTAGTGATCGCGGCGGGCGCGGTGGCGGTCGGGGACGTGGCCATGGTGGACGCGGCGCACCCCGAGGAGGAGCTCGGACAGGCGGTATTCAACCATCCGCTGGTAAGAAAATCCCATCGATCAGAACCTCATTCGTTTATCTATCCATGCGTAATGTCTTCCTGGATGCTCGTACGTATCCCATGTCTATCCATGCTTAATACAGCGGTTTACAGTCGAAGACCCGATAAGCGGGATGGAATCCGAATAACTTTCGCGCATTCCGAAACTCAGTTCTATCAGCCACGAGCTCTCAAGGCTTGGATATTTCACCAACTATGGAAAGCTCTATCGTGTTGTCTTGGATATTCATGTCAAGCCATTGAAAGCAAGGTATATGAAAAAGGTGCAATGTACCACCCCGAAACCCAGAAATAAACAACAGACTTTGCGTCGACAGACGCCAGGGTACTATGGAAATCTCAAATAAGAATACGAATACTATTGGATGATCATGCACGCCAGCGAGAGGCGACGCGACGCAGACGGTGCCTTTGCTTTCACTCTCATTCTCTTTAGTCTCTGAACTGCTCTAGTTGGATAATATATTCAAATCAGAGGAATCGGTATCAACGGAATAAATCTTGAGCAACTTGGAGTAAGTGCTCGGGTATAAGTGAAAAAAAGCTAATACTGCTTGTATGTTAGGACATCGGAAGGCAGATCCTTCACCATATCTATGAAACGTTCACGAAAGGTATTAGTAGTACCATACATGTACAGGCGCACGCGCGTCCAGCGAGAAACCGCCAGTAGTGAAGCGAGTTCGGGGTCTGTCCACCATCGGGAGACGATCATTCCCGCCAGAGTATCTTCCGTAAAGTTGTTGCCAATGTCATCGAGCAGCAAATCGTGCAGGTGGGGAGCCATGGGGCTCACGCCGGCTTTGTAGTGCAGAGCACCGAGGAGCTGATCATCAAAGCAATCCTTGCAGCCCGTTATTTGCAGGTAGGCGAGGGACGGGGCATGATGAATGGCGGTCCTCAGGTCGTCCGACGTGAGGTAGGAGTAACTCAATACGAGCTGAGTGATGTTTGGTGCCCGCAACTGGAATGCTGTGAAGCGCGTTTGTTTCCAGAGCATGACGGCTAAGCTAATTTCGAAATCTAGATCCAGCTTCTCAAGCTCTGGAGCTGCCAGACGGTCCAAAATCGGGATGAAATGTTTTGCCTCTCCACAAAAGTCCAAGTTCAGAACGCGCAGGTGTCCCAGGGCGAAAATGTCTTGTCTGGCTGTGGGAGGCACGACCCACCCATGAGTGCCGACAGTTGCCTGGATAAGACTCGTGCACTGGGTTAGGATATCGATTGTAATATTGGGATAGCAAGAGTCGAGGGTGAGATCGGTGAGTTGGGCCCAGGGCATAAGAATATCGGTACGGAGCACTTCGGACCGCATCTTTATGCGCAATTTCCGGAGATGAGGGACGGTGATGAACGATACATAGGTGGTGGAGACGGCCCCAGAAAAATCTTCCCGGCCCAGGTCCAGCTCCTCCAGACTGTCGAACCTGCCTTCAGACAGTTGCTGGAAAAATGCAAGGGGCGGACTGCTTAAGACGCCCAGGCGTAAAGAACGCCACCGCGGAGCAGTGCTCAAAACTTCATCCGGTACACGATTATTGCTGCTCGCGGAGCCCAGGACCAAAGTGACGGGTACGGCGAGAGGTGCGGAGCGCTGCAGCCATGTTTTCAAACCGTCCGCATAAGCCTACTCTCCGTCGCCACCTCTACCCTGTCGGATGTATACTCTCATCGGCCTGGTCCATAGTCGCGGGGTATTGAGGGTGATTTGCCTCCAATACGAGCAGACCTGCGATATTCCAAGCGTGTCCGAGACGTGTCCGTTGTCCCAGTCGTCGCGAATCGTGAGGTCGAAAATCTCGGCTAGCAATTCCACTGGGAGAGTGTGGATGGGCGAGATTAGGTTCCGGAGTGCAACTAAGTAGGCGCGCTCGCGGTCCCGGAGTTCGACGAGGACGCTGATTTGCGATTCGAGGGAAATAATCTTCGATTCTGATTCTTCAATAAGTCTTTGGATGTCCGCCTTTGAGCGGGTTCGCTCCCTCTGCTCACGCATGGATAACAGATCCAGAGTGACAGTCATGAGTGTTGACTCAGTTGATTGATTGCAACATTCCACGGTTAGAGGTCCGATCCGAAAATGCCGGACAAGTCGCGTACAAGGCACAACAAAACCTTAGAAAAACTCCCATCCTCAATTCGGTGGATGAAGGTGGATTCCAAGTGTAGGCGCGTATACGATGCGGGGAGCTCAACGCCACGTCCGCGAGGGAGATCTGAAAGTGTGTTGAGGCGTCCATCACATACGCTTCTGCTTTTCCCGCTGAATACATGCTTTGCTTATCCTGCATGGATGCAGCTTGAGATGTCCACCTTTGCGGCGGGAATTTTGAACGGATTGTCTCGACCTTTGACGCACTATGATATGGAACTCGCTGCACTTGGAGGGCGGGTACGTTTCTGCTTTGTTTCTGCTCCATATTTCGCTCAATACGCCTCCACGAAGCGGAGTTGCACACGGTGCTTCCGGGGGAGCCTTGACGCGCCATTGGCCACCGCTCTGCTCGACCATAGTCATCCTTGTGACTTCCGCGTCTGTATCTAATCGACAGATTGTTCCAAGTCATTGCAAGAGGGTCCGGAGCGAAAGCAAGTCTTCTCAAAGGAACTTCGAAAGAAAACACGTCAAGTCACGGCTCATAAAGAATTCAGATGGAAGAGAACTTGAAGCAATTCAGTCGCAGAAACAAGGCAAGAATAATTCGAAAGCCATTTATTGCATGAAACCATATAAAACATTTGTGTTTAAAACAGCATAGTGCATGAGCAAGTGTACTAGTACATAGAAGATGGAACGAAAGCCGAAATCAAAGTCGAAAACGATTGGAAATCTAGCGTTCAAAGCGAGGGTTGCGTGGTGCCTCTAGGCAGAAACAATCATCTGCCTAGGATGTACACGCCGCGCGGTGGGCTCTGCGCGGGGGAAATCGTGTCCGTGGCCGTTGTTATTGCCATCATCGTCGCAGGGCTCGGCGGTGTGCGTGGAAGACGGTGTCGAGGAGGTGTGCGCGGTCGACGAGGTCGTCTGGTGCGTCGATGACGTAGTTGGCGCTGAGCTTGAGTGTGCAGCTGCCGAGGACGAGGGTTGCACGGTTGACGAGCTGCTGGGATGGGCGCTCGATGAAGGGGAGGAGCTCGGGTGAGCGGAGGATGAGGAAGCAGAGCTGCTCGAGTGGGGTACAGAGGATGAGGCGGCGCTGCTAGAGTGAGCGGACGAGGAGGGGATCGCGCTGCTTGAGTGTGCGCTCGACGAGGGGGGAGGAGCTCGGGTGTACGGAAGATGAGGCAGAGCTGCTCGAGTGGGGTACGGAGGACGATGCGGCACTGCTAGTGTGAGCAGACGAGGAGGGGATCGCGCTGCTTGAGTGTACGCTCGACGAGGGGGATGAACTCGAGCTTGGGTGGGCGGAGGATGCGGACGAGCTCGAGTGAGGCACGGAGGAAGATGCCGCGCTACTGGAATGAGCAGACAAGGAAGGGGCCGCACTGCTCGAGTGTGCGCTCGACGAGGGGGAGGGGCTCGAGCTTGGGTGGGTGGAGGATGAGGACGAGCTCGAGTGGGGTACGGAGGACGATGCCGCACTACTGGAATGGGCAGACGAGGAAGGGGCCGCACTGCTCGAGTGTGCGCTCGACGACGAAGAGGCAGAGCTAGAGTGACCCGCGGACGAGGACGACGCCGAACTGCTGGGATGGGGTGTAGAGGACGAGGCTGCGCTGCTTGAGTGAGCGCTCGACGAGGAGGAGCTTGCGTGGGCGCTCGAAAACGAGGCAGAGCTGCTGGGGCGTGCACTGGACGAGCTAGAGTGCACGGCGGACGAGCTCGCCGAAGGCGATGCGAAGCTGCTCAAGTGGGCACTGGAGGAGCTTGCGTGAACGGAAGAAGAGCTCGCGGCCGAGCTGCTGGGATGAGCACTCGACGAAGCGCTGCTGGAGTGCGCGCTCGACGAAGAGGAGCTTGCGTGGGCGCTCGAAGACGAAGCAGAGCTGCTGGGGTGTACACTGGAGGAGCTAGAGTGCGCGGCGGATGAGCTCGCTGAAGGTGATGCAGAGCTGCTCAAGTGGGCACTCGAAGAGCTTGCGTGAGCGGAAGAGGAGCTCGAGGCCGAGCTGCTAGGATGAGCACTCGACGAAGCGCTGCTGGAGTGCGCGTTCGACGAGGAGGAGCTTGCATGGAAGCTCGAAGACGAGGCGGAGCTGCTGGGGTGTGAGCCGGAGGAGCTAGAGTGCATGGCGGACGAGCTGGCCGAAGGTGTTGCGGAGCTGCTCAAGTGCGCACTCGAAGAGCTGACATGAGCGGAAGAGGAACTCGGGGCCGAGCTGCTAGCATGAGTGCTCGACGAAGCGCTGCTGGAGTGCGCGCTTGAAGAACTTGCGTGGGCGCTCGAAGACGCAGCAGAACTGCTGGGGTGCGCTGTGGAGGATGACGCAGCGCTGCTGGAGTGTGCGCTAGAAGAGCTGCTGTGCGCGGTCGACGAGGGGCTAGCAGAGCTCGACGCATGCGTCGACGAATGAGACGCACTGGCGCTCGAGAGTGTGCCGCTGGAACAATCGATACCGATAGTGTCAAAGAGTGTCTTGCAGCATTGGAGTGGCTGCTTGGATCCAGGGCTACAACGAGCAAGGTTAGAAATCATTGATATATCAAATTGCGACAGACTTACCAGGACTGGGAACCATCGGCGGCAGTGGTAACAGGCACGCACGCAATACCGATGCTGCTGCCAACATGAAGCGAAGACGAGACGCCGGCGTTGTTCAAGCAGCTGCTGCCGTACGAGCTCGTGGAAGATTCGAGGGTATCGCAGCAGAACGTGGTCTGCCCGCTGCAAGACACAGAGCCAGACGCGGAGGCCGATGCTGCACTGGAGCTGGCGGTACGCGAAGCCGAGCTCGAGTGGATGGAACTAGAGCTCAAGTGCGCCGCCGACGACGAGCTGCTGGGGTGCGCACTCGAGGAGCTGACGTGCGAGGACGATGCAGCAGAGCTCGAGGAGCTAGCGTGGGTGGAGGAAAAGCTGGTAGGGTGTGCACTGGATGAACTCGAGCTCGAGCGGGGCGCAGAGGATGACGCCAAGGTGCTGGAATGCGCACTCGAAGAGCTAGCAGAGCTGCTTATGTGAGCGCTCGAGGAGCTACCGTGGGTGGAAGAAGAGCTGGAAGGGTGTACGCTGGAAGAGCTCGCATGGGCAGAGCTTGATACCGTTGCGGACGACGAGGCCGAGCTGCTAAGGCGAGCGCTGGAGGAAGCGCTGCTGGAGTGCGCTGCCGAAGAGGAAGCGGAGCTGCTGAGGTGCACGCTTGAGGAGCTGGCGTGGGCACTCGAAGATGAGGCTACACTACTAGAGTGCGCGCTCGATGAGGAGCTGGCGTGGGCGCTCGAAGACGAGGCGGAGCTGCTGGGGTGCGCGCTCGAAGAGCTAGCGCGGACGGAAGACGCAGAGCTAGAGGCCGCGGAGGAGGGTGCCGCGCTGGAGTGCACGCTGGAAGAGCTGCTGTGCACGGCAGACGAGGAGCTAGGGTGCACACTCGACGCGCTGGAGCTCGACGGCCGAGTCGACGAATGAGACGCGCTGGCGCTGGAGAGTGTGCCACTCGAGCAATCAATGCCAATGGTGTCAAAGAGTGTCTTGCAGCACTTGAGTGGCTGCTTGGACCCAGAGCTAGAACGAACAAGGTTAGTACTCATTGTATGTACATCGAATAATACGGCAAAGGCTTACCAGGATTGAGATCCATCTGCGGCAGTGGTGACGGGCACGCACGCAATACCGATGCTGTCGCCGACGTGGAGCGAGGACGAGACACCGGCATTGTTGAGGCAGCTGCTGCCGTACGAGCTCGTGGAGGACTCGGAGTGTGTCGCAGCAGAAGGTGGTTTGACCACTGCAAGACACAGAACCCGACGAGGAGGCGGATGCGGCGCTTGAACTAGCGGTACGGGACGCAGAGCTGGAGTGTGGCACGGAGCTAGAGCTGCTGTGTGCAATGCCGGACGAGGTGGCGCTACTTGAAGAGGCGGGATGCGAAGCAGAAGAGCTGCTTGCGTGTGCAGAAGATGAAGCGCTGCTCGAGCGGGCAGCCGAGGAAGAGCTGGTGTGCGACACTGATGCCGAAGAGGAGTGGGCCGCAGAAGACGACGCAGAGCTGCTTGCATACGCGGAAGAGAAGGCACTGCTCGAATGCGGGGCCGACGAGGAGCTGGAGGCCGCAGACGAGCGGGGCACAGAAGAAGCGGAGCTGCTGTGCACGCTGCTGGACGAGGCGACGATGCTTGAAGACGCGGGATGTGAAGCAGACGAACTACTGGCATGCGACGCAGAGGATGAAGCACTGCTCGAATGCGGGGCTGACGAGGAGCTATGCGCGCTGGAAGATGCGGGCACAGAGCCGCTAGAGTGGGAAGCAGACGCCGAAACGGAGCTGCTTGCATGGGTCGCAGAACTGCTTGACGGAGCGACCGACGAAGAGCCGGCATGCGAAGCCGATGCCGAGGAGGAGTGGGCCGGGGAAGACGCGGAGCTACTAACGTGCGAAGCAGAGGAGGCCGAGCTGCTCGAATGAGGGGCCGACGAAGAGCTGAAGCCCGATACAGACGAGTGGGCTGCAGAAGAAGATGCGGAGCTGCTGGAGTGCAGCATAGAGCTCGAGCTGCTGGGGTGCGAAGACGACGAAGGCGGCGCGGAACTGCTACTATGCGAGGCAGAGCTGCTCGAGACATGCGAGGCCGAAGAAGAAGGTGCGGAGCTGCTGGTGTGCAACGCAGACGAAGACGACGCGGAGCTGCTTACGTGCAAAGCACTGCTCGAAGGAACGACCGACGAAGAGCTGCCGTGCGAGGTCGACGCTGAAGAGTGGACAGCAGACGATGACGCGGAGCTGCTCGACTGGGCGGCTGATGAAGAACTGGCGTGTGAAGACGATGCCGACGAAGAGTGGGCCGCAGACGAGGACGCAGAGCTACTGGCGTGCGACGCAGATGCCGACGAGGAGCTGTGTGCACTGGAAGAAGCAGTGGCAGAGCTGCTCGAACGGGTGGCCGATGAAGACGCGGACGCGGAGCTGCTGGTGTGCGAAGCAGAGGCAGAGCTACTGGTGCGCGAGGCAGAGCTGTTCGAAGGAGCAGCGGACGATGAGCTCGCGTGCGAAGAAGACACGGATGCCGACGAGCTGTGCGCACTGGAAGAAGCGGACGCTGAGCTGCTAGCATGCGAGGATGACGACAACGAGGCAGAGCTACTGGAGCTCGAGTGGGGAGCCGACGAAGAGGCGGAGCTGGTATGCGAGGCAGAGGACACCGACGCGGAGCTGCTTACGTGCGAGGCACTGCTGGAAGGAGCGGCCGACGAAGAGCTGGCGTGCGAAGCGGAAGCAGAGCTGCTGGCGTGCGACGCAGATGCCGACGAGGAGGCAGAGCTGCTAGCGTGCGAGGCTGATGATGCCGAAGCAGACGAAGAGTGGACCGCAGACGAGGAAGTCGAGGCGGAGCTGCTAGCATGCGCATAAGATGCGCTGCTCGACTGAGTGGCCGACGAGGAGCTGCGCGCGCTCGAAGAGGCGGAAGCGGAGCTGCTCGGGTGCGAAGACGACGCAGAAGCCGACGAGCTATGCGCGCTGGAAGAGGCAGCGGCGGAGCTGCTCGGGTGCGAGGACGACGACGGCGCAGAGCTGCTAGCGTGCGATGCAGAGCTGCTGGACTGGACGACCGACGACGAGCTACTGGCGTGCGATGCAGACGCAGAGCTGCTCGAATGCGGGGCAGACGAAGAGCTGGCTGGAGGAGACGATGCAGAACTGCTTGCACGAGCAGAAGAGGAAACGCTGCTGGACGAAGCGGCCGATGAAGAGCTGGCGCGCGAAGACGACGCGGAGCTACTTGCATGTGCGGAAGAGGAAGCACTGCTCGAAACCGGTGCCGAGGACGACGAGCGAGCCGCAGACGACGAGGACGCCGGCGCGGAGCTGCTTGCATGCGAGGCAGAACTACTGCTAGCATGCGAAACCGAAGAAGAGGAAGACGATGCAGAGCTGCTTGCGCGCGAAGCAGACGACGACGACGCAGAGGTGCTGCTGCTGCTGCTGGCGTGGGAGGCCGACGCAGAGGACGAGTGGACCGCAGAAGAGGATGCGGCACTACTCGAATGCGCAGCGGACGAGGAGCTCGGGGTCGAAGTCGAGACGGACGAGGAACTGCTTGCGTGCGAAGAACTGCTCGAAACCGCAGCCGACGAAGATCCAGCAGGGGCAGACGACGACGACGCCGAGCTGCTTGCATGCGACGAAGAGGAGACGGGAGTCGAGCTCGAAGTCGACGGGGTCACTGCAAGACAAGACGTTGAACATCATGACGAAAGCAAAATGAATTTAATCCACCTTTTGTGCAATCAATACCAACGAGCTCCGATCCGACAATGTTGCCGCAACATTTGGCCAGTGTGCCGGAGGAGCTGTATGCCAATGAGCATAATCATTACTTGGGAGACATGGGTGAGACATACCAAGAATCGCCTGATGCAGCAACGCAACCAGTGGCGATTTGCTCGCCACAGCTGTTCTGGGAGATGCCCAGGGAGCTGAGGAGACTTTCCGCGGCAGGACTGCTCGCGGATTCGAATGTGGTGCAGCAGAAGTTTTTCTGGGGGCTGCAAGAGAAGGGCGTGGACGAGGGGGCAGTACGTTTAGCCCCCGAACGCAAGTTAGAGAATCGACGCTTTGGAGCGAGAGGTGGGAGACCGCGAGCCAGACGCTGGGCGTTTGACTCGGGACGAGTAGCTCCGACGGCGGAGATGGCGTATGAGAGAGCGCAAAAGGCTACGGTAGTCTTCATGTTGTGTGATGGTGGTGGTTGTAGTGTGCTGCATCCAGGAAATATAGCTGGCTTTTATACATTTTCGTGAATGGGTCCAGACCGACATAGGGGTGAAAAAAGAGAGACATTTTGCGGAAGTGATCGATGTCGGGGGTTTGCTTCCGCGGATGAGCTTTCGCAAGTTATAGGACATCCTTCGACACGATATTTAACCTGAACATGCTCCGGTTGGATCGCCACAAAACAGTCTTTTCCACGAAACTAAATTCGCAGGCGTTCTTGAGAAAAGTCGATTTTTTCACGAAAAGCCAAGTAAGACACCTGAGACAAAAATTTCAGAAAGCTAAACTTCCGCGAGACATTGGGATCCAGACCAGTCTAGTACGAGCCAGGCCTCGGGCTCGCCGGGCAAAGAATGAGACAGGGAATCGTTGAGAAATTGCAGCGAGTGAAGTGAATCAAAGCAGGAAATCTAGCACAGTCCGGTGCAATGCTCCAATTCTGAGTTGAAAGACGCGCGGACCATGCGAACGAACTATGTCAAATCGAATGGTTTCGCACTGGAGAGTCGCTGCGGCACATCCATGGTGGCAAGAGAGGAAGGCATCTTTGAACGTGGGAGCGTATCGCCACCATCCCGCCCAATGCGGCTTACTTACACTCGCGACCCAAAAAGGCAAAAACGACGAAATGGGCGTATATCTCATCCAGAACTCTGACTATTGCCGTCAGAAAAAAAAGGGAACCTTGAAATTTTCCGTGTTGCAAACAGGCACAGATCGACGACAAGAAAAAAAAAAACCGCACCCCCAGTGAAAAACAAACAATATTCTCTCATCACGATTCAGAAAGCTCGGAACGAGTGTGTCACAGCGTCGAAGTTGGAGGGGAAGAGAGAAGGGAAGTTGGAAACGAGTAGCCTCGTCTGGTTCTTCTGCTGCAATGTACGAGCTGGGGCCCAAATGTAAGATCATTCACAGAAACACGACGCAGAAAACGAAACAGAAGCTGTACACGTCGCGGCACGGTTAATAGTAATAGACAAGGATTCGAGTGCAAGGAATGTATTTTAGCTTTTGTGACATGTCAACTCGATTCAACGGTTCCAAAAAAGTTCGATCGAAGATCATCCCGAGAGTCGTCAGTCGCAATGCTGAGGAGAAAATCTCCTCATGCGTTCACAATCGGATCGGATGTCTTTGTGAAATTAGTCTCCACCTTCACTCGTTGTTCTGTCCGTTAGGATGCATGAGCGAGGAAAAATCCTAGAAACCGCATTGTCTGCGAAGATAGCCAAATGAGGCTGACCATCTTGCTAAGGTCCACAAGATGTTTCCTGAATTCTTCGGTGCCGTCGAAATCTGTCTTGTCAGGTGCACAGTGACGAAATGGCCGCACTGTAGTACTTGTAAATCGTTTCGTGGGTGCCATCTGGATGGATCCTGCTAATGAGACGCTCACCACTTTTCATCCCTGCGAGCGGATTATCATGTCCCTGCGAGCTGATTATTATGTCGAGCAATCATGTGGTCCCACAATTCATCAGGCATTTCCATGCATTCGATGAGATATTCCGTGCAACTTGAAGAGGGACCCACCCAGTGCTAAAGTGCCTAGTGTCTGTCGGACTCCGTCCGTTTTTCTGCTTTCTACGAGTCTTTGACAGAGCCCGCGGTCCACCCGCCTAATCGTGCTGCAGCGCTGTTCGCCCAAGTGTGCGATGGTCTGCGATGGTTGTACAGTGTTGGTACAGTGTATTTGGACTCATCTGCCTGCTCTTTGAAATGTGAGAGCAAAATGCAATATTTTTTGTCACAGCGAGGTTGGGGTCATTCTTGAAAGCCACGACGACGATCGTTTTCTGGATGAGAGAAACGTCATGCTGTGTAGATTAGATAGCTAGCCCCTAATGATTAATCTACACAGCCACACTCTACTCTCCTGCCCGCTCTTCCAAGCGCACTCCTCGTCCCTCTGCTCTTCTCGGCCCCACCCGCCCATTCCCTCTTCTTTTTGTAGCTCACGCTTGGGTTGCGCTGGGTCTCGTCTCGGACCGGTTGTGCCTCTTGCCTACAGGACCGGCCGTTCTCCCCGCACACACACCTCTTCCCCGTCTAGCTCTCTAGCGGGCACGCAGCACCCGCACTCCCTGCCTCTCTCTTCCCGCGTCGTCCTGAAGAGACCGCCTACCTTGCCATTCCTACCAATTAGTATTCAGTGCAGGATGGAGTCAAATCAATTTCTCCGGGATCGCCTGGCAGAACTCGACGAGCAGATTCCTCTCCTCATGGCAGAGAAGGAGCGCATACAGCAAAAACTCCAGTCCATAACGTATCCGGTCTTGACTCTGCCTCCGGAAATGACGAGGGAAATTTTCATCCATTGTCTCCCAGATCTCCAGCATGCCGTCCCCATCTTTTTTCGGAGCTCAAAGCTCCCCATCCCGCTCCTTCTGTCGCAAATCTGTCGAGGATGGAGATACATTGCGTTGGATACCCCACAGATGTGGGCCATATTTCGCATTGACGTTTATGATTGGCGCACGGATCATGCACGAGTTGCTCTTCATCTTGGCCGGTGGCTGAAGAGGGCGAGAGTATCACCACTTTCCTTTGTCTTGGAACGGCATGCGAGATCCTACCCCTTCGGTTCGCCTCTGAATTATTCTCCAATGCCACCCGCGATATTGCCTCCGATTCTAGCCCTTGCACATCAATGGCAGAATGTTAATCTTTGGCAAGTTTCGCACACGGATCTCGTTGCACAACAACTCCAATCGACTCTACACGGGAGACTGCCTAACCTCGAGACGCTCGAGATACGTGCAGACGGCATCAATGCCGCGGGGAATCCCACAGTGACTGCTTTCGAGCTGGCACCCAGCCTGCGCCACGTTGTCTGAGAATATCTGCCACCGACCATGATTCTCCTCCCTTGGAACCAACTCACCCAGTTCCAAGGATGGGGTTTGGATGATATGCAGTGTGTGCATGTTTTGCGACTGGCCGTCTCGCTGGTCGAGTGCATATTTGGTCGGGTGCGCGGAAACGTGAACGTTAGCCAGACGGAACCCCTTCCCATTCAACCCGCCCTCAAGATTCTCCACTTTAGAGGTCACTATGTGTCCAGCTCGATACCTAGTCTCGCGGCATTCCCTTCATTGGTAGAACTGGATTTCCGCGACGGCATATTCTCCGAGCCATATGAGAGCTTCGTTGGCTTGCTATCGCGCTCGCGGGCCCCCTTATTGCGCCTCTCTCTCCTAGGCCGCGCATATCTGCGTGTACTTCACGGTTTTCCGTACCTACTCGACCTCGTTGATCTCAAGATCTTCGGCCTGACTGTTGCAGGAATGTCGGATTTCTTGCACAATCTAGCAGTCCGTGATCCCACCTCATTTCTCCCCAACCTGGAATCCTTCACATGTTCAGTTCATGAAGAGCATTACGAAACAGAAGACTCGGATACGGTTCATAACCCTTCTGACGTTAATTGGGAGGAACTGGCAGATGCCCTCGCGTTCAGGTGGAACAGACCCAACCCGCTTCCCCGACTAAGGTCTTTCCAGATGACGTGGATGGCAGACGGCGAATTGGACGAGGACTTCGAGGATGCGGCCTCCGACGACAGTGACAATGAACTCGCTTTGTCTCCTCCCCCTAGCTTTGATGTCAACCTTCCGCGGCTCCAACATTTAATCAAGGAGGGTATGCATGTTTCTGTGATGGCTAAAGGCGAAGGCCCCGAAGGCGAAACGGTGTCCGCGGTTTGGATATAGGCTTCCTATCGTGAGTGAGTTTGTTTTTGTGGTATCGTTTTAGGGGACTTGAATTGAACACCGTCATCCAGAGCTGACCTTGAAAAAAATCATGGTTTGGTTTTGGAGGCCTTTGAGTGTCTTGTCGCTGTACACCTGTACTGTTGTATCTTGAAGCTGAATTTTGGTTCAAAAGCTATTGCTCGGAAGATTCCGGTCATGAAATGATAGACAGCGTCAATGCTCATCAATCGGCGCTTGACTTTGAGCCACTACAACAGCCAAACGAGAGTCGTTACTCAAAGTGGCACGACTATTCCTGCGTCTATCCTTGGATTTTCCACTATGCTGCAGGTGCAGGAACTAGTAGACTCTATTCTCGATTTTTTGCATGACTCGCGCGCCGATTTGAAGCGGTGCGCCCTTGTCTGCAAGAGCTGGCTTCCACCGGCGCAGTATCATCTCTTCTCCTATTACGTTCTTCAGAACGAGCGCGATTGCCAATGGCTGTTCAATACGCTCCACGAAGCATCCCACGTTCGCAGTCTAATCACCCACATCGCTATTTCTTTGGAGGGATGGGGCAATAACGACAATTATTACAAGGGGCTGGAGGCTGTTCAATCGGAACTGACCAATCTACGGAAACTTTCCGTCTACCGCTTCCCTTTCGATATCGTTGGACTGGCCGTCGTGCAGCAGCTATGCGCTATATCGTCCATCACACACATATTCATGCTGTGCGACGACGACCCAGTCCGCCTGTGTTCGCCTCTCCTGAACCGCACAGCCAATCTGGGTACCCTGGAACTCGGGCGCAGAACGCGCAGCCACAGCCGTAGTACGCCTGGGCCGATAGTTCTACCAAGTCCTCAGTGCATGGTTGATTGCCTCGATATCAAATGCTACGACGACGAGCTCCCTGCGTCAGTGGTCTCGCTCTTCGGCATGCTCGATCTCAGCAGCCTCCAGCGGCTCACCGTTCACGACTGTGGATTTGCCAACCGGCTCAACCAAGTGCTGAGATATTGCACCTCTGTCTCGTCTCTGGACATCCACGGAGCAATTGGTAATTTCTTGAAAAGGCTTTTTTTCCGTGCTAATGCCCCTCCAGGCGAAACAGCATCATTTGGGAAGCTGCTGCATATTGGCCCGCCGACACTCTTCCGACTCTCCCACTTCACCTTTCACGTACTCGCCCCAAGCGCACTCATCGAGGTCCCATTGCTTCTCGCTCAGTTCTCACCGGAGAGCTCTCTGCGCCAGCTGACGCTCGTCACCACCCGCGATTGTGCGCCGCCGTATCTGCACGAAAGTCTGTGGGCCGATGTCGACGCGGCCGTTGCGCGCTTGCCCTTAGTGTCTCTCATCGTCAAAGTCTCCCTGGCGTTCGGCGGGGTCATCGAAAGCGATGCTGGCGTTACTTCGCTAAGGCGATATCTGCCTTCCCTGGCTGCTAATTCTCGCCTGCGAGTGACTACCACCACCAGATTGTATTAACGGGTATTATGCACTCAGGATTAGTTCTACCGGGACTGGAATTTTCGCCGTCAGCTATGAGCAATATTGTCGCATTTTTCCTGGTTTTATTTTCCTTGTTGCACTAATGGCCTGTTATTCAAATAGATCTGTCTTGACTCGAGATCATTGAGCTTCAGCCCCAAATCGACATCCGAGATATGTGGTATTTCAACGTTGGTCACCGTGCCCGCGCGGTGCCTCCGCGCAGATGAAACTATTCGTTTTTACCTCGCGCAGCCGCACATCGCCCCGTACACGGATGGCTCGAAAGCGATGCCGGGGCTGCTTTACCAAAGCATTATGTGCCTTCTCCGCGGCGAACTCCAGCTACCATTAGATAATATACGCTCAGCGCTTCTAGATTTTGCCCTTGGCCAAATTTTTAGTTTCATCGATTCAGCAATCGCGTTTCCTTCTTCGATGTACTGCTACTTTCTATGATTCAAAAATTCAGGACTCGAGATAATATATATATCTGTCCAAGAATCGAAATCCAAGATAGGAAAGTACTAAAACGGGGATAAGTGATCGCACGTCCAGCTTTCGCTCGGTTTCCATCTTCCTCTCTACGCGAAAACTATCGAGAAAATGGCCACCGTACCCGGACCAGTGCCTCCAGCGCAGCCTGCGACGAACCAGTCGCAAATGAACCCTCTTCCTCCGTCTGTTTTCACTTTGCCGCAGACAGCCCAGCTCGAGGCATTGTACACGATAATCAGGTCAAAGGAAACCAGTCGCGGGGACTTCCTCTTCTATTCAGATCGCATTATCCGGCTGCTCGTCGAGGAGGGGCTGAATCACCTCCCGGTCGTGAAGAAAGTCGTCGAGACGCCGACGGGCGCGACGTACGAGGGCGTTGGCTTCATGGGGAAGATTTGTGGCGTGTCGATCTTGCGTGCGGGTGAGGTGCGCGTTTTTTCAAGGGTCGCGATTTGGTCGCGATTTGAATGTCCGCGGCAGGCGATGGAGGCAGGGCTGCGTGAAGTTTGTCGCAGTGTGCGTATCGGGAAGATTCTGATTCAGAGGGTGCACATTTACTCGTATTGGATATTCCTTTGAACTCATTGGATGCAGGATGAAGAAACGGCGCTGCCGAAACTCTTTTACTCGAAGGTTTTCCATTTTGTGCTCGACTGTACCTGAATTGATGTCCTTCAGTTCCCGCAAGACATTGCGGAACGCTACGTCCTTCTCCTCGACCCGATGCTCGGTAGGACAAATCCGACTCGCATATATCGCAGCTGACAGCTCCAGCAACCGGGGGCTCGGCCATGAAGGCCGTCGAAGTACTCATGAACCACGGCGTTCCAGAGGCTCGGATTATTTTCATCAACCTTGTACATACATTTCTTGTTTTTTGGGTTCTTCTCACAGTTCCGCAGATTGCTTCTCCAGAAGGACTGCGAAATTTCTGCGGCAAATACCCTCTGGTGAAAGTGGTGCGTTTGCATAATTTCAATTTTGCGTTCTTCATGCTTGTACAGATCACGGGTTGGATAGACCTCGGTCTCAACGAAAAGGCGTACATTATCCCTGGCCTTGGCGATTTCGGGGGAGAGGAGGTGAGCGACGTGTCTTTTCGCTGTTCCGCGTGCTGAGGCTCTCGTTAGGTACTGTGAGTGAGCGAGTACAGGATGTAGTAGCGTACGTGGAATCTAGGATAATTTACAAGGGTAAGACCGCTCAACTATGAGAAACAGGTATGTCGGTAATATGCCTGATTGTACCATTGGACACTGTTCACAAATGAAATTTAACGCTTGAGGTTGTCGGGAGACGCCTCGTGCTCAATCACCTCCCAGATTGTGTCAGCAATCTTTGCTTTTGCCGAGGCGGCTCTACTCAAGCCGGCGCAGCTGCTCATTGGCCTCGTAACTGCCTCGTACCCCTAGGCGCCGCAGAAAATGGCGTCGCGGCACCTCGAGTCAGAGCTGCACAAGCTCTCCTTGGTCACCCATATCTGGAGCTGTTGGTGAGGCGATGAGGCTGTAGGTGGTGAAGACGATCCCGAGCTTGCGCAATGTGGGGATGAGTTCTGCTTCGACCTTGTAGGGGAGTGCACTGTAGTTGCTGTCGAGGGATAGCCCTTGGCCCCGCTGATGTCGAGACGTCTGCGGTGGTAGAATTGCTCAGGCCGGAGCGCTTGGATTAATGCCCTTGAGCTGGTCCTCGCAGACAACGAAGGCGTATGCGGGCGGATATGAATACGTCGACCTACATCGAGTCAAGTTCAGCCTCACGCCTCGAGACGCGAATAGGACGGTCTGGGTGAGGCCTGTCGCATCGGGAGGTTCGAGACACTCAGAAAACGAATTAAATTCCAGTACTGTTTTCACTTTTTCTGCTCGCGACGCAAGCTTAAATGTTGTTACCTATTTTGAAAACCCCGCTCGTTCTGGGAAGCGAAAGAAGTCGGACCGCGATCCAGAAAAGTAGCGACGACAATCATATTCAGGCCCTCGGCAACGGGATACACTGAAGGGGTTTATCCTTTTGAATTTCCTTCTGGCCGTGTGCAACCATCCTCCCGGTCGGTGTGCTTCAGAACTCGATCGGTATCAATCACAATGAACAACGCAAGAAAATACTCACATGTACAGGCGATCGGAAATCTATATCCAAACTGCGGAAGTTTGTGTGCCTTCGAGGTTTTCGACTTCAGCCCTCACAGAAATATGCATGCCCTTCTCGATCAAATGTTGGAGTCGCGGAAGGCTGAGGTCGAAGCTATCGGGAGAGGCCAGAGAAGGTTCGTTGTCACTGTCGGAGTCGTCCCAATCACTGCGGGCCATCCACGTCATCCGGAAAGATCTCAGTCGAGAGAGTGAGTCGGATCTGTTCCACCTGAACTCGAGGGCATCTGCTAATTCCTCGTAATCAATTTCGAAGGGATCATGATCCCAGTCTGCTGTATCGAAATCCTCTTCGGAAACCGAGCATTTGAAGGATTCCAGGTTGGGGAGAAATGAGGCAGAATCGCTGACGGCGAGATTATGCACAAAATCCGTCATTTCTGCGACAGTCAAGTCGTAGATCTCGAGAGCAGCGAGGTCGAGTAAGAATGGAAGACCATGAAGCACGCGCGAATATGCGTGACCGAGGAGAGAGAGACGCAACAAAGGTGGCCGTGAACGCGACAGCAAAGCAACGAAGCTCTCATACTGTTCGGAGGTCATGTCATTGTGGAACTTCAGTTCCACTAATGAAGGGAACGTCGCGAGATCATGGATCGAAGTGGACATATGATTTCCTGTGAAGTGGAAGACTTTGAGTGCGGGGTGGCAGGGAAGGAGTACCGTCTGTTTAACCTCCAGTTCCCCGCACACCCTATTAAATATGCACTCGACCAGCGAGACGGCCAGCCGCAGAATATGCACGCAATGCATGTCATCTAAACCCCCTCCCCTGAAATGGGTGAGTTGGTTCCATGGCAGGGGGATTATGGTCGGTGGGAAATTGTTCAAGACAACACGGCGTAGGCTGGGCGCCAGCTCGAAAGCAGCCAGTACGGTCGTATCTGAGACATTGCCTCTGTCTGTCACAGGTGCGATTATCTCGAGCTTCTCGAGGCTAGGCAGTTTCCCGCGTAGACTCGATATGAATTGTTGTGTTATGAGATCCCGGTACGGCAGCCGTAGAATAACATTCTGCCATTGATCTGAAAGGGCGAGAATTGGAGCTAATGTCGTGGACAACCTCAGAGTTTGAGGGAAATTGGGAAAGGCATTGTAGGAGTACTGCCATCCCAAGACGAAAGAAAGTGGTGATACTCTCGTCCTCTCCAGCCACTTGGCCAGATGAAGAGCGCCTAGGTTACGATCCTTGGGCCAACGTTCGAGCTGAATGCGGAATGTAGCCCAAATCTTGGGGGTGTTCAACGCAATGTCTCTCCAGACTCGGCAAATTTGCGACAGAAGGAGCGGGATAGGAAGCTCTGCGCCTCTCCAGAAAAAGATGGGATCGGCATGCTGGAGATCTGGGAGACAATGAATGAAGATTTCCGTGGTCATTTCTTGCGGAAGAGTCAGGACCGGATAAGTGATGGACTGGAGTTTTTGCTGTATGCGATCCCTCTCTGCCTCGAGGAGAGGGATTTGCGCGTTGAGTTCTGCTAGGCGATCCCGGAGAGCTTGATTCGACTCCATCTGTAATGAATGTTAATTGGGAGGAGCGGAAAATGAAGAGATACAAGAAATACTCGAGATATTTTCCTCTGCCGTTGTGAAAGAAAGGGAGGCTCGATTCAGCCTCTCTCGTACAGCTTTCGTGATTTTGTGAAGATAATCGTTCAGAATCGCGTAAAGGCAGAAACCGATAGCATAGCCACTCGGCATCAGCCGAATTCATGTTCAACCACAAACACGAACTACACAAAACGATACAAAAAAGCAAAACTCCAGCTACATATTCCTCTTCGTTTCGTCTTTCTGTGTGCCTTATTGCTTTCAATGTTCATACGTGTTTTTCATTGCAATCAACCCAGATCAATGTCGTCTAAGTGTAAGTTGAATACACGACCCTCGTTTTGCCTTCACGTCGTTAACAAAGTCTATACATCTTCTGTGCTGGCCTCTTCTTCCGGACCTTTTTCTATATCATTCGGGATATCGCTAGCAGGCACAACCTCAGGGCCCCCCTTTCCCGCGCGGATAATCTTGCGCTTCAAGCTGTATTTTTTGAGGAAAAGTGCTGGAAAAAGGAAACATTTCAGAGTTCTGTATTTGGATAAAAGCAAGAGATTGAACCTGCTACAAAGCATACACAGATTATTGGTGTGTTCGCGAGCCAAATTGCCGAGACTCCCTTCGTATAGGCGTGCAATACTTGAAGCCTTACTGAATCCGGCTTCGAGGAATGAGCACATACACGAGAAGAAACAAAAGCTCCCTACTGTTATGGATTCAATTTGGCGAGCACTGTCTGCCAGTGCTCCGCCAGAAAGGTTTATAGTCACACCCGAGATTTTAGCCAGCCGTTGACGAACAACCTATAAGGTGACCGATCAGTCGCTGACCTCTGGGTCGATACATATTTCTTACCGCGGACCAGATGGCCTGGCCAACGGAGATTCCGATGGTTGATCCCAGCGACCTGTTGTTGTTCCGTGGATATGTGGACAGAGGAAACATAATACGACGAACCGGAACAACCCCAAGGTCGTGGAGCTGGTGGCCATGTCCTTGACTGGCATTGCCGCTTGCAAGCCAATCAGCGGGGGAACAAACAGTGCTCCGAGGCCGAGCCCAGCGATGAGTGGGTAAATGATTTGGAGGGCACTAACTCATAGAAAATGAATCGTTGGTGGAAACGAATTGAACAATGCAGGACTTACATAGATGTCCGTTCGTCCAACATAATCATTAATCCATATCCTATCGCCATAACAGCCTAACGAAGTGCGTCAGATCACGAGCCAACACATACAAATCCGAAGGGACTGGGCACTGACATAACCAACCCACATCACTGGCCTGGTAAAGATCAAAGTTCGATCGAACATACCATCCAAATAAACATTCTACTTACCTGTAATCTCCCATCATGGCGACAATAAAGCCGCCAAGACCCGATGTGACCGAGGAGAACACAGAGAAAGGGATGATTCTGCAATAGTTCAGGCTTATCTCAATAGTTCATGCGCGACTCACAAGACCCCTGACTTGGTTGCCGAAGCACCAAGAATTTGGAAATATAGTGGGAGGTAAAACGCAGCTAAGAAACGGTTCAACTTCCCCGCTAATTATTCGAGTTTAAAAAACACTTACCAGAGAAGAAAGCGAAGGCGTGCAAGAAAACAGTGAAGAAAATCAGTCCCGTCGTGCGCGTCTATGGTGCACGACTGAGTAAATGCGAACCGGGCTGAACCGAATTATCCACCTTGAACAGTCGTGGCGGTATTATGGGAGATCTATTCGTCCACATTTCAACTGTCACTCCAAGACCCAAAGTGACGCAACCGGCAACTAGCAACGCGATTGTAGCAGGTTTATCCCCTACTTCGAGTTGGCATCGCTACTTTATTGTGAACAGAAGTACTCACATCCATTCTGGCTCTGATTAAATCCGAGCAATAGACACACGACTCCGCCGACAAACAGGAATAACCCAAGGAAATCAAACTCCCGGACATGTTCTCTGAGCGTCTTTCCGTGATGTGGGTTGAGATTCAAAAAAGAAAAACAATAGGAGGCCGGCGATCCCGCCTGTAGGTCTGGACTTTTTTTAGAAAAAAGCGAAGCCGTCTGAGAAATCAGACACACAAATTGATCCAAAAGCACCTGTTTATTCATTTCAGACACAAGTGGAATTGGGGGAAAAGAGACTGACCATCTCCAAGATACGTGGTCAGTCAGTGCCCTAAGAAATATCAGGGATACGCGAGACTGAGATCAATTTGAGATCTACCCTCCAACCAAGGGTCCTACGACGCTAGAATGACTTGGTCAAAATTTTGGATCGCTTCAATGTGTTGAATTTACCCCGCGATTCCCCACATTGCCCCAACGGCAGAAGCAAACTTTCCGCGCCTACAAAGTCGATCAGTAGTTCACTGTGTGGGTTCGTTCATGACTTACTCCTCCAAAGTAACAATATCTCCAATGACAACTTGTACCAATTGCTGAATTCCTGGAGAATCATAAGCGGCAGACGAGGAGGAAATCGACTGAGATGAAATGTACCTCCTCCCCCAATTCCCTGGAGTGCCCGGGCTAAAATCAACCAAGTCATCGATTTCGCCGCTCCACAAAGTGCCGATCCCACCTGTAGGAATCTATAAATCAAAAACAAACCTGGGAAAGTGTGACACGCACGAGGAAGATTACAATTGACGGATACAGTACTCGCTTTCGACCGAAAATATCTGAAAGCTTCCCATACGCGGGACATAAAGCGGCACCAGCAATAAGATACGCGCTTACCAGAGTTAGTACAGAAAAAAGGATGAGGCCTCGCGGTCATACCTTCCGACCCAAGAATAAGCCTCTCCCCCTCCCAATTCCGCGACTATGGTCGGTAACGCGGTGGCAATACTAGGAAAGCGAGGTATGTTAGCCCTCCCCAACGACTGTCTTCGCGTCAGAAACGTACATTGTTTGATCGAGAGCAGCCTATAATCATGATCTTAGAAAGTCACCGGCAAGGTGCATATGTAGACTTACTAGAAACGCTGTCAACATCAAAGAGAAAAAGACAAGCGGCAGGTTATTGTGTGGGACAATGTGCTCGTCATCCTCCTTAGCTCGCTTCACTTTCTCTGTTGTGGTCGGTAGCTTGTCGTGAGGATCGTTAGCGGGCATGGAGGGTCGTGAAGTCATGGCTGAAGGGCAGAAGGCGCCGAAGGGAAGTTCAAAGACCTTGAGGCCTGCAGATCCTTACTAACATGAGTTTTTGACTCGTCGCGCCGCGCACCGGCTGCGGATAAACGGCTCAAACCTCAGCCGACCGCCGCCATATGGGGTGCACAACCGTGCGCTCTGCGTGGATATCATTTACATCTACCCGAACCACCCGAACGGTTGTCCGACGCGGAAATATCTGTGGCTGAACCCGAAGCTGTTGGCTGAACAATCTGTGAAGCGTTTTCCAGTGCAGATGTGTCAAATCCATCCAAATCTTGAGATGCGACCAGTTCTGAGTCCAAGACGAGTGGGAGTTGCGAACTCAAAGTTGAAGAATCCGACATTCGCCGCGGCAAACATTGTTAAAGGTCCCACGCGGCGTGTCCATGTGACTGCGACGCGCCCATGTGACTAAAGTAAGTTGATTTTTAGCGTTCCCTTGCCTTGATTTCGCCAGAGACGTGAGGATATTTCAAGAAAAATGGATTGCGGGAAATCGAGCGATAGAAGGCTCGTTTCAATGGTTGTACGTCTGGGATTCTCCAAATTGGGTGTCGATTTTTCGTCTTGCCGTCGACGGATCTGATAGTCAAAAAGATTTCACCCGTGGCTTGTCGCTGCTATATTCGCCAGCTGGCACCAGCAACCTCCAAAAGCGCTGGTTTGCTGAAGGGTAGACGGCGGCTGCTTGGGAAGCAGCCTGAGCTGCAAAAGTTTGATGATACGCTTTCGCCAGTGATACTGATTCTGAGCGCGATTGATTCCAGATCTACATAGGCGCGTGGTGGCCCCAACACATAATGGTGACTCGGTGGAAATTCGTTGGAGACGAGGAGACAAGTTGAGTTGGCTGTGACCGCATGACAGTCACATTCGCCCTATGTACGTGGCGCCGAGCGCTCTGCAAGGTAGGACTCTTCGGCAGACCTCGGGACGACGTAGGGAAGAGAGGGAGAAGGGGAGTGCGAGTACTACGCACCCGCCGGAGAGCTAGACGGGAAGTGGGAATGGCCGCAGGCGAGAAGAGCAGAGGGTCGAGGAGGATGCCTGGACAGCGTCGACGAGCATACAGACTCCGCAGAGCTGTGGCTGTGTAGATCAGATGGCTCGCTATCTAATCTACACCGTGACAGTGTGACGGAGACGGCGTCTCTCATTGAGTGACTCTCATCCTTGCCTTCCACTCAGCCCGGCTCACAGGCTCACCTCGGCTGAGCTCCCACAACGGACAGGTTTGAATCAATACCGCATGATACCCAGTATTTTTGTCGCGCCTTTGAAATTGCTCCTTATCTCTACACTTTTTACCTCTCGGGCTGCGTCTGGATGTCCTCCAACTGCTATGAATCATATTATGAACTTCCATGCCATCGTGGATTACTCTCTTCTTTCTGATACTCCATCTTGACGAACACGCTCCCGCAAGCAGATAACCAGAAGCTGTATCCGAAGATTGAGGTGATCGATATTGGCGCCGTTCTCGGGGCGTCATCAGGCGCAGTCATTATGGGTGTCGCAAAAATCCGATCTGGGAGATACGGTCGTATATGGCTCTATTTGGTCAAATAAGTCTGTAAGGTTGGGAGGGGGGGGTATAAAATCCAGAAAGTTACGATGCGTTGATATAAGATGCTGTAATCACATATAACGTTTACAGCACATTATAGGCTTTACAGGGCATTATAGCCCCATATAACTGATCTTGCTCAGAGGCTCAAAAAAAATAATATTCGGGCCCATTCGCCGGGCCAATCATGCATTTAACTACTATAGAACGACAACAAATATATTAAAGAGGAGCCTACAGATGACATCATTAAGGGGTCGGTCAGTGCCCTACAGCTACCGTACTCGCCTCGAACTGATCTAACTTTGTGAACGGTCAGTCTGGGATCTCAAAGTGAAGCAAGTGAACACACCAGGAGGTAGGAAGCAAGAACACAAGTCTATTGAAACTGTTAGTAATGGCCGTGGGACAGAAACATTCAAGTACCGCAGAACGAACGTGGTCCTCACTACAATTTGGATCCGATCCAGGAGGCACATTGAGTCAAGGAGCAAGGCACGGAGACAAGTTTGACTCACCGTAATAGTACTAATTCAAGAAAGGCTAGGTCGGAGGCACAGGGTGGAAGGGGCTAGCTGGTGGTGGTGGTTGAAGAGAAGGAAAGGTGCAGTCACACTGTCACAGTGAGGAGCCTGATATATGGCGTTGTGGAGCATGACATCATCAAGTCCGAATCCTCTCCCCGCTTGTCCCACTGTTTCATGCGCACCCTACATCGCTCGGACTCGGACACTACCCACGTTTCGGACTCTGAGCCTGAGCGTGAGGCTTTCCGCCGTAGACTCGAGGAGTCTGATAGCCCTTCTGAAACACCAACTTCGACTCCTAGTCGCACTCCAGTTAGCCACCCGCGAGACCTCCGACGCCGATTTGCGGCGCTTCCTCCACAATGCCTTCCCGGATGTCGAAATTGGTCCCGAGCAAAAAATCAAAGTATATTTCCTTCTCTCCTTGACGATGCCAGCTGAGTCGATTTCACAGATTCGGCCGCACAAGTGTGTTTACATCCACTACACCTCACTCGAAGACTGGACAGACAAATGTGATATACTGCGATGCAATCCCGAGTTTCAGGCCAACAACGACCGGCGGTTTAACTATGTCACCATCAACATGGATGATAACCCCCTCACCTGCGCACGCATGCTCTATATTTTCCGATGCTTCCTTCCGCAAGCTCGCGAAGAGGATGTGGTGCTGGTACGGTTGTTCAAGAATTCGCGTTGGCAGCCGAAGACAATATGGGAGAATTGTCGCATTCTCGAGGATGGGCGCACAATGCTCATCTTGGCAAAATATTTCATTTGCGGTGTTCACTTAATCAACGTGTTTGGATGCACCAAAGAGAGCACAACTTACTACCTTAATGATCTCATAGATAATGATTGGTTCCTACGAGCTGGAAATGAATTTTATTCGAGTTGAATCATGAAAGGTTTCATCTTACGCAAGAGAAAGAATTAATTTGGCTCAGATAATCCAGGTCCAGGGCGGGGGGATTATAATATTCTCTGAGGGCCTATAAAAGACCCGGGGGCATATATCTCGGGGTACGGAGCGGTAAGGAGGCTGTGAGGACGATTGAAGGAAGCTGTAAGGTAGCTATAAGGGGTCTATAAGGCTGTAACCCTCCGTAAGCACTTATATGCCAAAAACGGTTTTTGCGACAGGGAGAGCGTCAGTAAGCTGTTCCATGAGGCTCCATATTAGTTACGATGCATAGAGAAAATAATCTGTGTCAATAACGGTAGAGTGGAGGGAATGGACATGTTGCGATATTTCAACATTCGGGTTGCTGCAGCTCGCGCGCGCGATGCTGCCGCACGCGAGTAAGGAGCCGAATGTGATGTTGGGTCGCTGCTGGGGCAGTCATGGTGCCGCGGACAAGTTCGAGTGGGGACGATGCGAGCGTATATAGATACGATCAAGGTGGGATCGTCGACCGCCTGAACGTGGTGCGCACGGCACTGGTGGGTGCAAGCGGTGTGACGAGCTTGTTGACGACGAGCGACGAGCGAGGCCTGCGTTGTCGATGTGCCGGAGGAGGACAAGCTCGCTGGAGGAGGCATGGGGAGTATGGGTGAAATGTACTAGAGAGGCGCCGGCAGCATATTAGACGGACTCGGACCGTAATTATACCCAATGCATACTTACTTTAGCTATGGAATACATCCCCGCTCAATTTGCAAACATTCGATACAACAAGCTACTCGATTTACACATTGATACATTTGTAAGAGAACTTCAAAACGACGATGTGAAACTGGGGTTTTTATCAATGTTGAACCTTGTCCACATCAAACAGGGCATCGAACATACCGCATTCAAGTGCGTACTTTCTTTGGACTTGGGCCGTCATCCTTCTCAGCAAGCACCTTCTTTTTGCGAATACTGCTAGGGCCGGTCTGCGCCTGCGCCTGGGCAGATGCAGGAACGATAAGACGAAAACATTCGATCTCAGCCACATAAGCGTCGCGGTTGTCGTTCGCGATGACCCAGTGTGTAATCGAAATCTCAGCCCGAACCACCGCGCCCGGCAGGAGTTTAGAGTAGTCCGCCGGCGCGATCAAGTCGCCATCGACATTGTATGTCGGGAGGGGGTGAACGCGGTGTGAATCTTTCGCGACCATTTCTTTGTGGGCCGCAAGGGCGGTGGGACTATGCGGATTGACCGGCCAGTCACTCAGCTTGAACGCATTATCCTCTGAAGGATGAATCAATACGCCTCTTCGGTGCACTCACAACCCCTACCATGTTTCTCTCCCTCGTTCTTGTTCTTGTGCTGTCAAAACATACTGTCAGTGACTGGCATGTAGTTGAACGCGACAGAGCATACCTTGAACACTACATGTCTGACCTTGATGTTCAAGTTGCACTGGGGATCGAATATGCCTTGTTTTTTGTACCCTTTTGTCCCACCGGCGTCCAAGAGTTTTCGGATGTTCTCCAGTGCCAGGACAAACTCCTGGTCGAATGGCGCCTCCCCTGGAGCAATCAATCGACACTCCAGCTTCATATCCGCCAAGGTCTTCGTGAATTCGATAGGTCCTTTCCATCCGTCCGGCTTGAGATAACAACGCGAGGGAGAGATTTTGGCGACGAGAGTGAATTCCGCAGGCTTGAGTCGAGGCTGTTTCATCATCTCTACGCCGTTTGCCTCGATGCCTTTACTTGCTTCAGATTGCGCGGCGTAGGCTGCCAAAGCAGCCTCATACTCCGCCACTGCTTGTTTCGAAGCAATGAAGGCACCATGCTTGTCTTTTTTCCACTCAACCTTCTGTACGATATCGATGTCACGTTGACCGAGGTAAAGCTCGTTCTGAGACAGCTCGTGACGAAATTGGACGTAGTCGGACATGGAGGACAGGTCCAAAAGACGACGGTATACCGTGGAAATATTTAGGAGAGTAGCTTTATCTCGAGCTTACAGCATAGGCAAAGCAGAGGTGTGAGTCGTGTGCCACTTGCCATGGCGCTTTGGCCAGACACTCGCCATGGCACAGCTGTTCTCTTTCGAAGCACCATTTTGGTTTGATCTTGGTTCAACTTGAAGATGGGCCCTGCGCAGTGGGGATCAAGGATTGGCGCCGGCCGGAGTCCGAAAGCAATCTGCAGTGGTTAATAACGGACCCGCGGCAGCTCCGGGTGCTTCGCAACCCGAGCGGCATGAAAACAAAGAGCCGAAAATCGAAACACTGTGTAGAGTCCGTGAGCTGTCATGATCAGCAGATAATACTCCCACAGTTGAAGTTCTGAAGTTCCAGGCGTTTCGCTATACCCGATTCAACTGGTCGTATCTTCCAGCATCTTACCCTCTGCAGCGCACTTGACTGGATATTGATTCAGACCATGATGTCAATAAACTCAGGCGGGTCAGTTCTTCCTCCCACTGGCAGCCACCCAGGTAGTCGCCTATACAAGACTTTATCTGCTTTGGTGAAGACACCCCGGGCTCCCCAAATATCGCGACGCTCCGCCCTCTTTAAGTATCTTCCTCGCGCCGATTATACCCACGGCCTGTCTTCGCCTCCGCGGGCCCGGCCCTCCCTGTCCTTTGAGAGGGCGTACATGGCGAATGGCGATAAGACGCTAAGACCATCTCTGCCAACGGCAACGTTCACGTCAGAAATTTCAGGCCAAGGTGCGCAAGGAGGGCGTCACCACCGTCAAGGAGGGCCGTACTACCATCGAGGAGGAAATTGAAATCACCAGGGCATGCGCTTCGACCGCGGCTACATCTCCCCGTACTTTGGCACCGACGTCAAGACGCAAAAAGTCGAATTCGAGAAGCCGTACATTTGAAGAGGATTTCCCTTCTGCAGGATATTCTGCCCACGCTCGAGAAGGCTGCTCAGGTGCGCCATCCGCTCGTGATCATCGCCGAGGACGTCGACGGTGAGGCGCTCGCTGCGCTCAACCCGGACAAGCTCCGCGGTCAGGTCGCCGCCGTCAACGCCCCCGGCTTCGGTGAAAATCAAGTCCCACGCGACGCTCGGCGCGAACACAAAAGGATAATTTCTGCATACACCCCCTCAATATTCAGGCGAACTCTTCGGGACGACGCGGGAAGAGAGAGAGGGAGGCAGAGAGTGTGCTTCGCGGGGGAACCGCGGTCCTGGCCGATTGGCTCTCGAGCGGTAGGAGGCGACGCGTCGGAGCGAAGACGGATCGCGGGAGCGGCCGGTCCTGTACACAAGAGGCACGACGGGTCTGAGACGGTGTCCAGCGACCCCAACGGAGCGAATCTACAGAGGGCGAGACGCAGGCGAGAAGAGCAGAGGGTCGAGGAGGATGGCTGGAGGGCGTCGACGAGCGTGCAGAGCAGCAGATATGTGGCTGTGTAGGTGAGATGGCTAGCTATCTAATCTACACAGCTTGACGAAGACCGCATCGTCCACTTCCTTGCCTCCCACTCAGCCCGGCTCACACCAAGATGGCCACCCCGGACACGGTTTGCGCAGGTCTCGCCGATCCTCGTGGCAACTGAATTTTTCCGAGGGCTCAGCCTTTATGGTGTATACCGTTCCGACGGACCGCGAGGCTCTGGGGCCCAGTGTTGATGTTAAGAGGTAGCCCTCAAGTTAACCTAAGGGTTAAATTGGGGTTAATTTTAACTGTTAACATCGATTCAGGTGAGTCTTAAGGGGTTAATGATGGTATTATATAATATTTCCGAACTAGTGGCTGTGTTTATCTCACTCGCGCTTTGAAAGTGCATCTTACAATGAGTTCCTGGGTGTGTTTTTGGTTCCAGGAGTGTGAATTGTCCTTCAGACCACACTCTGAACATTTACTGCATGAATTTAGATTGACTTTCCATAGTTCCTGTATTTTCGCATGCACTCAAAAAAAATTTTGGACTGTTAACTTGGACGTTTATGGTGTACCAGATGTCACTTTAATCAAGTGCCAAATTTTTTTTTTCTGAGTCCAAATTTTTCCCCCCCAAGTCTCAGAATATGTCCATACTGTATATATGCATGCTAGAGGAGTGTATTGACCCCCTACCAACAGGAATAGCATAGTATTCCAGTGAATTCAACGATAAAGCAGCTCTGGAGTAAGTCAGTCGAGTCCGGCCGAGCAATGCACAGCCACCCCTCACGTTACGACTCTCAAACCACCTATCCGATGCCGTATAGGTGCACAGACGGGGAAGCCTGTAAACACATACATGCAATGCTCTGTGTTGACGTCGTCGCACGCTGCGCACCCGGGTGGTTAATGACAAGCTGCAGAACTCCTGTATATAACAACAAACAGAAGCATAAATACATGGAATATTCCGTGCCCCTATACATTGACACTCCCCCTCGTGCACAAGACCGTTGCGTCTGTGCACGACCAGGACAGACTGTTGAGACTCCTGCGAAAAATCCCTCGAGTCCGTCGTTACTGGACCAAATGATGTGGTAACTCCTGCGAAAAATTCCCGCACATCTGTTCATCGGTGCCGCATACCCTGAGATCCAGGCCTAGCTTTCGGCCACCTATACAGGCCTGTGTTCGGTCCGAGCGTCGCCCTTTGTTCCTTCAGCGGCAGCGGCATCATTGGCGCGCAGTTCCCACGCGCACCAATGCCTGCACCCTCCTTCGTTGATCCATCGGCACCATCCGGCTCCTCCCAATCTGTCGTTTGCTGGCCTCGCAACTCCCTCAGCCATCCCATATCCTTATACTCCCCCCCGCGAAAATTCTTCGATACTGCGAGAATTGCCTGTGGGCGTGATGGGCTAGTTACCGGCGGGATGTCGTATGAGCGCAGAAGAAACAAGTGTAAAATGCGGCTGAGGACGACCAGGTGCAAGGAAGACAGGGGTAAATAGCAGGGAGTTCCTCGAAAGCAGCACCACTGGGCCTGTGTTCGCGCCTGGCGCTTGATTGTGTGTAAGGCGGCCGCCCTCGCAAGTCTGACTGCGAATCTGTTGACGTCGTCACGCGCTGCGCACCCGGGTGGTTAATAACAAGCTGCAGAACTCCTGTATATAACAACAAACAGAAGCGTAAATACATGGAATATTCCGTGCCCCTATACATTGACACGCTGCTATGTTCTCGCAAGGCGTGTGAGCACACAAGTCAATCTGGGCATCCGGGCAAGTGCAGTGTGTCGCACCACCTCGCCTGTGACTTCACAGTGTCCGGAGCAGAAGAGACTGTCAATGTGTCAATTCCGACTCTGTGAAGAAGAGCCAGCATACGCACCATTTCGAGCTGCAAGCTTCACTTCGTCACATCCATCTCTCAGCTTCTGCAACTGGCACCCACACCCATATCCATATTGCACCACCCATCTCCTGCCATAGGCCCTAATCACCCATCGTCAGGTCTGTAGATTACGTGCTGTACATCGTTAATGGCTCGCGCTGTGAGCATGAGCTTAGCGCTGGGCGAGCAATTTGGTATCTGAGGAGACCTACTGTTGCAGTGAGCTTCAGATAAGGACAACACACATGAGTGGCATTGCTGCTGGTGTACAGGTCGTTGCGCACACTGCAGAGCGATGCACAATGCGGCAACTGGGATCACACGGCACAGTTGGGTCGGGACAGCGGAAAGGCAAGCGAAAAGGTGGGAAGACACAGTGTGGAGAGTAAAAACTGTGTCGAGGCGACTCGTAGGTCTGCCATGAGTTTGTGACTGGACGCGACAAAAGCTGTCCCAGCCTGGGACACTCCAGTGAGGCTGTGCATCACGTGCATCATACCAGCCCGGCCGATTTACTCCAACTCTGCTTTATCATTGATTGCACTGGAATACTGTGCGATTCCTGTTGGGAAAGGGTCAATACACCCCTCTAGCATGCAGATATACAGTATGGACATATTCTAAGACTTGGGCGGGAAAAAAAATTTGGACTGGGAAAAAAAAATTTCGGCATTTGATTAAAGTGACATCTGGTACACCATAGACGTTAACTTGAGGTGTTAATTAAGGGGTAATTAACATTTAACCCCTTAACATGAATTTCCACCGTTATTAACCCCTTAAATTGCAACACTGCTGGGGCCGGGATCCAACTACTGGCAGGACCATGACTTATCGAAACTTCTACCTCGACGATTCTCGACGCCATCCGCATCATTAAGCGCCCGCTTGAGTTAATTTTGGTAATGGTCCTGTAAGGCGTCAATTATTGTACCTGAAAGCCTTTTGAACTTGAAGCTGTTCTTCCCACCCATGATCAAGGAAGCCCATACTCTATTCCCGCCCACAGCTTCGGTGGCCACACTGATAGTCCATAAGCCGGCCTCAGCCCAAGGATACAGTGCCGACCATGGAGGTCATTGCCACCGCTACCACCATTTGGACAGTGAAATTGGCGCAATCATAATCAAAGTCCGAGACGCGTTGAAGCAGGCAACATCCTCTTCGGCCCCAATTGCGGCGAACGCTAACGAAATCAGGTCAATCAAAATCGTGAAGACCGCGCGCAGCTAATTCAAGAGATTCTCGACTTGTTGAACAGCATTGATGAGGCATGCAAACACGTTGGAGACGACCACCATTCTCTTTCAAATGCCACGAGGAACCTACAACAGCAAGTTGCGTTCTTTTTGTCTTGACTCGCTGATTCGCACAAGCACAGAAATTTCGAGCAAATGCTCCTGCGTTTCCAGGACATCACCAGTTCGCACCGATGGTTTAAGGATTTTTGGAGAAGAGAGAGAATCAACGAGGCGTTGAAGGAGGCAAAGAGCAATTTCAAATTGTTGCTCGATAAATTCAATGTACGTTCGCTGGTTGAGAACCCCGAATTTTCATAACGTTTATGCAGACACCGGCTCTCATAAGAATTGAGGGGAAAATCAGCGACAACAATGATCAAGTCAGAAGAATGGCGAGACAGGTCAGCGACACCAGCCAGAAGATGGACAAGCTTCTGTCACTCCAACGAAATACATCCACGCCGAGGACCCAGTCTGTAAATCTGAACTGTTATAACTCCGACCCGCCGAAGTAATAGCGACCAACAGGCGATATCTTCAGATTATTCAAAAGAAGATTCTTGTCCGTCGGCTCCGGAAATTCTCTCATTCTCTGGGATTCAACCATGCTCCGTTGCCGGCTTCCCCCAGAGCTACAGGTTATCCCAATCATTTGGTGTCGAACACCCACAGGCCGCTGTCTTCCGACACAGAACGCGACATTCTTAAACCATTTGTCATTCTGGAAACGCTGCCGATGAGTGCGCACGCCGCCTCGACGACCTGTCGGTCAGCCTCATGGATTTCGGTCTTGCTGACCAGGCATCCGAAATCAGTAGTTTATCGGTCAACATCTTCACAAATATCGGAGCGTCGGACAACGATTTTGCTGTTGCCCTGCTGCTTCGAACAAGGCTGTTCAGATTTCCCGTGACTTGGTTCGCCGGAAACCCCGCGACGAACGGCTACTGGCGGACCTGGCGTTGTTTTTGGGCAATCGTGCCAGTACGCTTCGCGCTAAAAGTCGAAGACAAAGCAGCATTTGAAGCTCGGTAAATATACGATGACGAGCTTCACGTCTCCAACTTCACGGAATACGCTGACTTCTTCGGTGTTTATTCTCCGATCCTCTTGGAACTTCGTGGTCCCCGATAGGCTCTGCGACCTGTACGAAAGTCAATCGCCATCTGGGAACAGCTCGCAGAAGAAAATCCCGATATATATCGTCTGAAGTTGTGTTTGACCTCGTTGATGTCCTTCGCAGGCTCAATCGGCCTTTGGACGCGAAGGACGAGATTGAGAAGGCGGTGAAAATATTTCGTACCCTCGCAGACCAGTCCGAATATGCTCGCTCGCTGTGCATTAAGGCCCGTGTCCTCCTGGACCAAGGATCCCGCTCTTGGACTGAAGAAGCTCTCCTATGCCTTAACAACGCTCTCGCGGTCCATACTTTTCCGGAGTGCGCCTGGATACACCGAGACAGGAATACGTGCTTGACCCGTTTGAAGAGATACGCCGAGGCGGCTGGAGCTTCACGCTCCGTCGTAGGGATTTTGAAACAGGCCCCCGCATCCGAGAGAAATGACAAGGAGCTGACCGCCGCACGCCGAGACCTCGCAATGGCACTATACAATGCATCTCTCTAGCTTGATTTTTCATTATCACCAGTATTTCTCTGTCGAAGGTCTACACCGATTTGAGGCAGCACGAGAAAGCTTTAAAATATGGGAAGCTCGCTGTGGAGTGTTCTGCTGGCTTGGAGAATGATGTCTAGAAGAGGGCTTGGATGCGGTTATCATTCTGTTATCGTAACATTGAAGGCGGTGAGAGGCGTGCAGAGTATGTAGAGGGTGAGGCAACTAGGCTGTGATCATAGATATGAAAGTATTCTTGGAGCACGAGACTCGGAGTTGATCAGATAGATTGCAATCTTGAAGCTATAGAGTAGTTATATCGAGACGCTCGGAGTCGCCCAAGTCAAGAAGATTTATTTGAACTTCCAAGTTGGGCGACAGATTATCGGAAACTTGCCAGAAGCCTGAAAATGGTTTCGTTGTCCATCGCTAATGAGACGCACTTGTGGAAATTGAAACAACCAAAAGGACACTGGCACAAGAATCAGAACGCAATTTCAAAACATTGTTGAAGCTTGGTTGAAGCAAGGTTGAACTTGTAAATTGATTTTACGAATCGGCCCGAAGGAAGCCGTCGCCAAACATCACCAAACGTACCTATCCGCAGATCTTAAAAGAGGGCTGTTCGAGCCGCAGTTTTCAATAAATTCCTCTTCTGTCACCCACCACAGCCCGTTGACTGAACGTCCACTGGTCGCTGAATTTTCCCCCCGTTGTTTCACATCGAATTGACGAGTTTCTTGTCATCTTGCACAGCCGCATCCTTTCGCATCTTACCCTTAACCACATATTTCTACGATGGAAGACGAAGTTGCAGCCTTGGTGCGCCTTGCATTTATTCTACACGCTTTGCCTGACGAATCCAGGTTCTTGACAATGGGTCTGGCATGTGCAAGGCCGGTTGTATGTATTTCTGCAACTCCTCAAATTATCGCTGATTTATTGGTCCGCAGTCGCTGGCGACGATGCCCCTCGGGCAGTCTTTCCTTCTATTGTGGGCAGGCCCCGTCACCAGGGTGTCATGGTCGGAATGGGCCAGAAAGACTCCTATGTTGGCGACGAAGCCCAGTCGAAGCGAGGTATTCTGACCCTGAAGTACCCCATTGAACACGGTATCGTCACCAATTGGGACGATATGGAGAAGATCTGGCACCACACCTTCTACAATGAACTGCGCGTTGCCCCTGAAGAACACCCTGTTCTGCTCACGGAGGCGCCGCTCAATCCCAAGGCCAATCGCGAGAAGATGACCCAGATTATGTTCGAGACCTTTAACTGCCCCGCCTTCTACGTTTCCATCCAAGCCGTTCTTTCGCTGTATGCGTCTGGTCGGACGACCGGTATCGTGCTTGACTCTGGAGATGGTGTCAGCCACACCGTGCCCATCTACGAGGGTTTCTCGCTCCCGCACGCCATCCTCCGTCTCGACCTCGCCGGCCGCGATCTCACCGAGTTCCTGATTAAGAACCTCACCGAGCGCGGCTACCCGTTCACCACCACCGCAGAGCGTGAAATCGTCCGCGACATCAAGGAGAAGCTGTGCTACGTTGCACTGGACTTTGAGCAGGAGCTCCTCACCGCGGCGCAGTCGTCCGCGCTCGAGAAGAGCTACGAGCTGCCCGATGGCCAGGTCATCACCATCGGCAACGAGCGGTTCCGTGCGCCCGAGGCCCTCTTCCAGCCTGCATTCCTCGGCCTTGAAGCCGCCGGTATCCACGAGACGACGTGAGTCTTGTCCGGCGCAGCACTTATCCCCGCGTCACACTGACTCCGCATACACAGCTTCAACTCCATCTTCAAGTGCGATCTCGACATCCGACGTGATCTGTACGGTAACGTCGTCCTCTCCGGTGGCACGACCATGTTCCCTGGTATCGCCGATCGCATGCAGAAGGAGCTTACGGCGCTGTCCCCCGCGAGCATGAAGGTCAAGATCGTCGCGCCCCCCGAGCGCAAGTACTCTGTCTGGATCGGTGGCTCCATCCTCGCGTCCCTCAGCACATTCCAGAACCTGTGGTGCTCCAAGCAGGAGTACGACGAGTCGGGCCCGGGTATCGTTCACCGCAGTGAGTCCACCTCTGTATTCTTCATCTTCAAACGCTCACCGGTTTCCAGAATGCTTCTAGATCTTGCAAAAGGTTTTAATTATTGTAGTGTAGGTACCTGTACAGCCGCTAGTTTACTAGTTCGTGATGGCTTTATGACGCTGATGAATGCCATGATTTTTCGAGTTTCTGGATAAATCCCCGACCTGAAGGCAGAGACGGCGGTTGAAGAGCTGGGGTAATTTGCCCGTAACGTCCCCGGAACAGATCGCGATTCAAGTTACAGCGAAGTAATCAGATTGGAAACGACAACTTCGAGCGCGCAGTGATGTGATCAATTGTCTCAGCCAGGACTCTCAGCGAGTGCGAACGTTGCAGTTTACCATCCCCTTCTCTGTATGTTTGGCACGGATTCATGGACGATGAATATGCATCCTTGGTATGGCAGTTTTTTCGCGAATTTGGTCCGATGAAACGGTTGCAACAGGTTTTCGACAATGGTTCTGGCATGACCAAGGCTGGCTGCATGTATTCCTTGACAATCGTTCTTGAACTCTCGTTCAATATTCCGCAGTTGCTGGCGACGATGGACCTCGGGCAATATTTCCCTCTATTGTAGGCAGGCCCCGAAATCACGATTCCGTCGGAATGGCCCAGAAACAAGTCTACGTTGGGTCGGGTTCTTTCGAATTGGATGCTTGGTAACTCACTCCCAACCAGCGACCAAGCGCAAACGAAACGTGATTTTCTCGCTCTAAAGTACCCCATTAACCGCGGTTTAATCACCAACTGGGAAGACATGGAGAAGATTTGGCACCATGCCATTTACACTGAACTGCGCGTAGATCCCGAAAAGCGCCCTGTCCTGCTCACCGACGCGCCGCTCAATCCCAGAGGTCATCGCGAGAAAATGGCGCAGATCATGTTCGAGAGCTTCGACGTCCCCGCCTTCCATGTCAGCACTCATGCCACTCTTTCCCTTTATGATGGTCTAACAACCGGCCTCGTATTGGACTCGGGCGATGGAGTTACTTATGCTGTCCCCGTCTACGAAGGCTTTCCCCTTCGACATAACATTCTGCGTCTCGATATTGCGGGCCAAGATCTCACCGAATTCCTGGACAAGGATCTCACTGGCCGCTACCCATCTACGGCCACCGCTGACCATGCAACTGTCCGCGCCATCAAGGAAAAGCTATGCTATGTCGCATTGGACTTCGAACAGGAACTCCTCACTGCGACGCAGTCTTCCGCGCTCAATGCCAGCTACGAGCTACCCGATGGCCAAATCATCACCCTCGGTCAAGAACGCTTCCATGCCGCCGAGTGCCTCTTCCAGCCCGCATTGCTCGGGCTCGATGCTCCCGGCGTACACCAGACGGTGTAAGTCTTCTTTTTCGCAGCCCCCTCGTCCTGACACACCTCGCAGGTTCGATTCTATCTCCAAATGCGACCTCGACTTCCAGCGTGATCTGTACCACAACATCGTTCTCGCTGGCGGCACGACCATGCTCCCCGGTATCACTGATCGTCTACACCAAGAGCTCACAGCCCTGGCACCTGCGGACACGCGGATCAGGATAGTCGCAAGACAAGAGCGCAAGTACAGCTCCTGGATCGGTGGATCGATTCTCGCGTCGCTGAGTACATTCCAAAATATGTGGTGCTCCAAGCAGGAGTACGATGAGAATGGCCCGGATATCGTCCATCGCAGCAAGTTTCGCTTTGTGTGTGTCCGAGTCCAAGCTACTGACTGCTTTCCAGAGTGCTTATATTGACGGAGTGGATGGATGTGTAAATGGGACATACTCAATTTCCTTCTATTCAATGTACAGAAACCCATGGCGGTCTTGGTGTCTACTGCGAAATCCGCAACGGATCCGGTCCTCCAACGGCCAATTCCATCATGGGTAACAAATCAATCCACTGCTTGTGCATCTCCAATATGTTCAGATAGGTAACCTTATGAAACCTGTCTGGCGCATGTTCTTGAACAATCCACGCTTTCAACGACTTGGGGGTCCTCAGAACGAGGAAACGCCCCGGACATCGTTTGCACTTCTTGACCGAAGTACACTAGATACGTGGTAGGTTCCTTCGCAGAATTGGAAGTGGCGGATTCATCGTGGATCCTCCAGACGGACCCATCTTCGGCCGGTAAGGTGATCTCTTCATATACTATGTCCGTCTTTGTCTCCACCTCGAGATAGTCCCCATTCCGGTTCTGGGACTGAATCTCAAGCTCGTCCTCCTCCGAGTCCGACGTGTTTGTGGGCGGACTGGTAGGGGTCGATGTATGAGAGACTCGCGTTGCACGAGCTCGCATAAATAAATATCTCTCGTCGTCCATACTTCCTCCAGGACATTCCTCGAAATATCGATCAGACCAGATTCTGTCAGACATCACCTCAACGACCCCTTTGCGCGACCCATCGGATGCATGCAGGTATGCTTTTCCATTGACACTCGTCTCCGGAAACTCGGGAAACGTGCAGAGTCTGGGACAAGGATCCATTGCGTACGCAGCGCCGATCCAGCTCGCCTCCTCCCCCTTCTGCAGAATGCCTCTGGCAAGGGCGATCGTGGCTCCCAGACGATCATCTGAGTGGAACGCGCCGGGGTCCAGAGAGACACCGAAGAGGCCCATGATGCTGAAGACCATGTCAACGGGACGAGAGGAGGTTCGGAGGAGAGCACTGCGCCAGATGTGCTGATACCGGCGATTGACCGCAGCCGAGTCATCATTTCTGGATGCAAGGGCTTCCATCAACGCGGTGGCGGGGAAAGTGGCGGCAAACTCGCGACCCGCCCCGAAAATGCCAAAGTTCAGAGGAATCTGCACAGAGTCGATTATTAAGGGGATCAGGGAGGAAGAGAGCAGTGACGATTGGAGGAGGTTGAAAAGCTCTGTATGTGCAGATTGGCCCGCGATGATAGGTGTTAGCTCAAAGCCTCCGCCAACAGAGACATCCCCGTCCATGGCATGATTCCATGCGTAGAGGACGGTCGTATATTTGGGAACAATTGCTTCTTGGAGCGTCCAACCTCGGTGAATCCAACTCGTTTCTTCCTCCAGACGTACTAACCGACGAATTCCACCTGGGAGGATGCAGCACATCTCGCAGGACTGATAGATACTATTCATTTTGCTGATCTGCCAATGTTTGTCGGGTTTGCTGGTTTGCATAATACACAGGCGATCAAGCCATACAAAGCGCGATGTTGCATGTCGGAGCGACAAAATGCAAACATGAAAGAGGACGTCGAGGCTGATGGGATCGCCATCCTCGCCGCCTTTGACTCGGAACGTGCCCAGGATGTCCTTCCAATAGAGGGGACTCGACGGGTCATCGAGGTTGGTGTCATTTCCACGCCATGTGTACGATATGGTGGTGTAGGGAGCGTCTGAGAGGTCCCCCGATTCATATATTATAAGCTTATTCTGCTCCACGAAAGCCTTGCAGTCGAAGAAGCGATACCGGCATGGTGTCGCATGAAGGGATAGATCGAGGAGACTATTTCGCAGGGCATCGATGGGCGAAGAATAGATTTCTTGCCAGGACACTGGGACAGGTGGTTGCTGCGTAAAGGCGCAATTGATTAGGGTCGCATCCTTGGTAGGAAAAAATCAAACGCTTACTGCTGGCTCATTGGACAGTTCCATAATTCGAAAAACCTACTATGTAGTCTCCGGACAAGGGGCGTTATAAATAGAAAACATTTGGACTGTTTGATGCGAGAGCGTCAATGTCGTGTAGCGGAGATAGTTACGAGAATATAACCAACATTAGGCCCAGGGAGATGCAAAACGGATATCAGTATTGGACGAAGTCCGATGTAAGTATTCCTTGTGTCGTGTTACCGTACCTGTGGCATTGTGCATTGACAAGCTAAATGTTATTATGCTGTACTATTTTTCGTCGTACTGGGTTTGAGACTACTTACGCAGCATCGTCTAACTGGGGTAAAGTCAATGCATGGGCAGTACAGTCACAGACCTGCCTTGCTCCTCTCATGAAGGACGCTCGTGACCTAGAAGAGACCGCACCTTTCAATAACTTTGAAGAGACAAATCAACCTTAAAATTGAAAACAAATGGATGAAGGAATATCACCAGAACAGAATGGGCTTTGCCTGGGACCTAGATTGCCTCGGGCCAGTTTACAGGAAAATGAATCAAGTATCCGAACAAGTGGCAACTTGAAGTGGACATAAGTATTTGGAAGTTGGCTGGCAGAATGGACGAGAAATTTGACAGGAAACAAACGAAATCATGACGCCGAAAAAAGCCGCAGTTCATCGCCAAGGCTCGGTATCCGAGTGAGCTACTTGAACAGTGAACGTGCAACAGGCAGCGGCACAGACCGAGATCAGATCTTTGCTGTACAGCCACACGTCAAAACTCACTTCTCAACTTCTTCCAAGTCTTCCCAAAAACATCACTCGCTCACAACTCGCTCAAACAGAAATTCATGGGGCTATTTCCGACAGGTGGTGATTTCAAGCAAGGCACAAACTTTCTCTTGCTTCGTTGTGTCTCGGTGGTTTTTTATGCTCTCGGCATGTTTGGCTGTTGCCGATTTTTGCGGCGCTTTGGATCTGAAAATGAATCACCCCTTTTCTCAGTCTGCGGGAGTGCGGCTTTGCTCATGGCTCATTCGTGTCTGCTGTCTATTCCTTCACCCGTCGCTCTGTGCTCCGTTGACCTAGCTCGGCGTTTTCCGCTGGCGTCCTGTGGCTGGTCTCGAAGAAAGGCTTGCGGAATCCCAAACTGCTATAAATGTTATCTTCATCGCGCTCAGGACCTTCTGCAGCCGTGTCGGATCGCAGCACAACGAGTGCCGCCAGCATCTCCATAACTCTCAGCGCCACACGTTCCCAGAGCCAGCCCGGACCGACTCTGCTAGCCTCAGGAGGAGGCGGCACTGGGCAGGGTCCTCAGTCTGCGCTATACCGTGTGTTTCCCTGCTTCCTTGTTGTATATATGTAACTGATTTCTACCGGCTCTCTAAATTCTCTGTTGCGCGCTTTCGGGTCTACTTTCTGCACGTAGTGTACACGTTCCTTACCACGTTAATTCTCCTCCTTGGTGCCTCTTCTGCCATAATCGCCCGCTCCCTCATGCTGCGCCGGCGTCATTGGCGTACGTGCCTCCGAACCGAACATCTATTCGAATTCGTATCCATTTTTTTTCCCCAGGCATGATGGCGCAACTTTCAAACGGATCATGGATCCTACCGGCGCGCGTCAGCGTCGATCTTTGCAAACCGCCACAGCTTTGGGACGCATGGGTTCAGCCGTCCATGTATGCACACGGAGAGAACGAGAAGGACTTTTGGGACGGAATTATGGTCAGTGTTTGCCCTTCCCCCTCTCTCCATGCTGATAGACCTCCATCGTAGCCCTTCGCTACAGCATACTCCCCGTGCCCCAGCACTACCACCCCTTCCGTAGCCGCTTCCCCCGCATTAACAACACCGGAGACTCTGGCCACACCAACGATGAAACTGCCTAACGTGCACGTCGCAGTACTCATTGCCATGCCCGCCCCAGGGATATTGCTCGCTTCCCCAACAACACCACAAACACCAACCTGGATGCTAGACAACTACGAGCTCCCGCACCTTGAGGTGGGACTCGCGAGCGTGGCCGTCAAGAACACGAACGGGGACGGAGCGGAGCGCGATGTCGACGGTGAATACGAAGATGGCGGTCCGGTAAAAATGTGATAGAATGCGCGGGTCTCAGTTGATGAGTTCCATCCAGAGCCGATGGACCAGCTCCCGCCGCGTCACGCTGATCATGATCAAGACAGCCGCATTGGTACTCTCTTCATGAGTGGACAACGATGCACGGCGTACCCCAGCCGCTCTGGGTACCACGACTGGCGTGTACATCATACAGCGCCTCTTGTCCCAACCCCTTGAATTGCAGTTCGTTTTCGCGAGTTGACTCTTCGGCCGGTTGGACTCGGACCCAACATACTTTTGCAGACATATTACGGACTATTCTTTACCGTGGTGCAGACATGGTTGCGTATTCTATCTGTTGAAGGCTCGCAGGACAATATCACCAGACGGCGTTCCATGAGCCATACTCTACCAGATCAACAATAAGACCAGCGTGCCGCAAATCCTCCATCGCACGTCGAAACACAGGACTACACTGGAAGCCTGCGCGGGTGGAGTCGTCCCTTATTCTTATCTGCCTCCAGCGGGCAACCGCAGGCGTCTGCGAGCGCGTCGCCAGTTCCGCATCGGTCCACCACCGTGATGCAAACGCGCGCGGCAGATGATCTTGCCAGCGACCATAGAGCCCAGTCATATTAACATCTGCCAGAGCTAGAGTATGCAGGCATGGCACCAGAGGTTGCTCTATGCCATCTGTGTAGTGGAGGGCATAGATGAGGGCGTCACGATTAGTACAGCAATCGATGACCGACAAATCTGTCAAGGATGGCGCGTGTTGCAGGGTGGCTATGAGAGCATTGTATTGGACAGCAATGCCGTCGCCTTCCATCTTGAGTTTGGAGATATTCGGCGAGCGTAGCTGAAAAGCCGTGAATGTCATTTCTGACCACACGAGACCGGGGTCACCGTCAAGGCGGTAATAACGCAGGTGGAGCTCATCCAATACAGGAGCAGATAGACAGTCCAAAAACAGCATATGATGGACTTCTTCGCCAGACCAAGTTATAGAAAGAATACGCAAGTGGTCGAGCACGACCACGTCGGCTCTAGCTGGCACAAAAACAGAGCTTCCAGTGGTGACAACGGATGCCCTAACCACATTTGTGCACTGGGAAATTATATCCAGAAAGACCTCGGGGGAGGCCCTGTTAGTGAGACTAACATCGGTGAGTTGGGCCCATGGCATGGGAATTCGACAGGCTGAATCGACGGTCAATTTTCGGAGGCGAGGTGCTCTGGTAAAGGACAATATGTTTGTGGGGTCGAAACTCGAATCCTCGAGGAGCAGATATCGCAGCACAAGTTCCTCCAAAGCGTCAAACCTGCCACCCGCCAGGCGCTGGACAAGCGAGCTCGGTGCTGAGGTAGCGAATCGCAGCAACCGCCATCGAGAAGCAACTCGCAGTAGTTCCTCGGTCGAACGAGAGCTGGATTCACTGAGCCACGACCCTTGTCGCATTCCCCTGATGGAAATGGGAATTGAGAGCGGTTCCGAGCGCGCGAGCCACGTTCGCAAGCCGTCGAGATAGTTTTCCATTTCTTCAGAGACACGCCGCTGGGAAAAACACCACATGTATGGGCCCGGTCCATAGTCGGGGGAGGCCGGTTGCAATCTGCCTCCAATAGCGGCAGACGTGCGATACCCGAAAAGCGTCCCAAATGTGTAAAGAGGTCTGAATGACAGACTCGCGAATTGTGCATGAAGATTTCTGCGAGCAATTCGACCGGAAGAGTGTGAATGGGTGCGGAGAGGAATGGGAGGGGCGGCCCCGGCAGCGCATTCGTGATCTTGTAACTCGACGAACGCCATTCGGGAATTGAGAAATTGGGGAGAAGTTACTCTGAAACCCGATCCTGAGTGCAATTGAGAGGTTTTATTGGATCGTCCAGCACAGGACTGTGTAGTAGCCTGCTATCCGTGGGTTAACGAGACACACGCATCTTTTTTAACGACTCACTGTAGTGAACGCCAAGCTAGTATTGAACGAAGAAGCAGGTGGAAAGTCGGACAAGATAAATAATTGGTAAACAGGTAACAATTTCTATTCGAACCATGACCAAACTCAGGCTGCCGCGGTCTCGGGCTCGTTCACGTTGCACCAGGCCACTGGCTCCAGCGACGATCCCACGATCAATGGAAAGAAGACCTTAAAGACCTGAATTGACATTTTTTTCAAGGCTCTCGCAGTGACACGGTCCCTAACGAGTTGAAGATCGTCCAAAGATATCTGCTACGAGGGGCATTCGAGATAACTGACGTTAACTAGCCCTATGGCTTCAACCGTCACCCTGAAGACAATGGCTGGTTCAACGTCGATGCAAAGAGTGCAAAGAGGACAGTACTGTACTGACACGCTACAACTCGCATTCGCTTCACATAGATTTTTCCTTTTTACCCAGAGCCTGACCGTTGCAGAGTTCCGCCATGACCGACTGAACTCTCTGGCAGCCTTGTTCTGCCTTGTGTCTAGTCCATCTCGCGTTGAAGGATTTGGATCCAACCATCCGAGCGTGACAGACTGACAGTAATGTGCGCCGGTTGGGTTGCTTCCCTCACATCCACAGCTGTTGGCTAGACCTGAAATGTAGCCTGTGCTCAATCTCCTGCCGCATCTCGCCGCATTATTTGGACCATGAAAGTCGCGGTCAACTCGGCGACCCAGCTTCTCGGCGGAAGAATAACTTCCTGCCAATGTTCACAAGAAAATAGTTTTTCGGCGTTTCAACCATGAATGCTATCAACTTGATGTGTATTTACATTCGGCTCCAGTCAGTGTTCGCACATGTTGAACCTACTCGACCGGTCTGCCTCACGGTCGCGCACGAAATCGGTGCGCTCGTCCACGAGTTCCAACCTGTAGTCCTCCGCGTCCTCAAGCGTCATGAAAGTGCTCGGCAGGTTGTCGCAAATCCAACTCAAAAGTTCCATCGGCAGCCGAGAGATCAGTGAACCGGGATCATCTTTAGCCTCCAGGGTATCAAATACCCATTCTGCCTTCTGAGGCGGGATGTTGGTTGCAGACAGAATCGGTTCGATCGACGAGGAATATCGCCAGGATTGTCCTGTGCCCTGGTTTGGTTTGGTCGAGAAGACGGAATGGCGAGACGCAATGCTGATATACGTTAGGCCATACAAGAGCGTGCCCCTCTGTTGTCGCCTGAAAACCGGTCGATATAGAACAGGCAAGAAAAGTCGATTAGCCATACGATGGACCCAAGTTCTTGCACGCACTGGCTGTTCCTGGGGAGTTGGTAACGCGAGCATTGTTAAAGTTCCTCGGCCGTCCACTCACCGTTGAAGTCCATACAAGATCTGCATGCACGATATATCATCTTGTTCACAGTATGTTGGCGATCCTGTGGTAACACAGAAGACGAGCCGCGACTCAGGAATATTTTCTTCCTCGTAATACTGGCGGAAATCTCAGAGAAAATAAACCTGCAACCAGCTGTCGACCTACGTAAATTCCAGATGCTACGATGCGTTCGTTCAGCATGGCTGTTGAAACATATTAGTCATATTGAAGAGGAAGAAATACTAGTTACCGGACCTTCTACGTGCCAGCTACCGCCTTTGTATGCTGGATTTTCGGGGGTAAGGTGTATGTTTGCGAGCTTGATGATACACCGTATCGTCTTGCCACGAAGGGAGTACGGCGCAATGGTTTTCTCGAGTTCACCTGTATATTCTTCATGTGTTTCGAGAAGAACCTTGGGAGCCTCTTCGCAGATTTTGGTATACTCGGCATTCGTAATACAATCTTCGATATTCGGGCGGCCTTTGCTCCAGATGCATGGGACAGTGTCCCCAGCATACTTGAAGTTGTACCCTGCCATGTTCCGTGAGTGAATTCCGTCTTAATGCGGCCGGATCCCGGGGGGATGTCCCGGAAAATGTCCCTTGTCCTGGCCGTTGATCTGGCTCAGAACGCGTTCAAACAATGGCATAAATGAAGAGAGGATGGATTCGATGACGGGATCCACGGCCTTGTGTTTCGTCAAATGGAGATTGTTGATATAGAGCGAGAGCAATTTGGCCGAACCGTCAGTGGCATCGATTGAAAAATTGGAAGGGAGCCAGCAAAAGCTGTCAGAGACTTGGGTTGGCATGGTATTATATTTGTGTCAACTTTCGGGGACTTGTACGAGGGAGGCGTCGGAAAACTCAATCGGAGAAGCAAGTTTGTTCATAGCCAATGCAGTAGAGCAAGGGATGAACCAAATCGAGGACTTGGCTATTTGAACCACGTTCGAACCAGGATGCCAGTCTTTCAGGTCATCTGGGACATTCTCGAGCTCAGTGAAGGCAGCCCGTAGACGTTCCAATACTTCGCTCGAAACCAGGCGGTCTGAATACCATATTGCGTTGAACAGTCCGCACTGCAACCAATTACAACTCATTATCGTTGCAACAGCACAATTCCTACCTCGATCCCAGTGACTGAATCTGAGGGCCTGGCATATCCGGCAAGCTCAGCCAGGGTGTAATTTATCTGAGCAGTTTAAATAAATTCCAAACGACGCACGCAACGCTCTCACCACGTTCGGCGTCAGCTTTTGCTCAATCTTTAAACTGTGTTGCTGATCCAACACCTCTTTTTGCCATTTCTCCAAGATAGCTGGGTCAGAACTCTTGCTCTGGCTATCAGGTTTGCTGCGAATTGCCCATGACAATGCATACATGCGCAATTCTGCGAGCTGCACGTAAATCATGATCAGCGCGGAGCCAAAAGCCGTGTTAGAAGAGCTTCAAATCACCGTCCGGGGCTGCGGTCCCTAGCAGATCTCTTCCCACGCAGAAGAAGCCACCGCATACGGAATGAATGGAGAAGGAAACGTCCATGAAGGCTTTGGAACTGCGAGTCGTTCTTATATACGACTGGATTTTTCAAAATAATCGGGGGTTCATTGAGAGGTAATGCTGCCTGAATCGCTGCTTTCTTCAAAGACGTCACGGTCGTTTTGTTTCATAGTGGTCAAGAACTGGGACGAAAAGGGGCAGATTCAAACTCCGATTCGCCTTCGACACGGTTGAGGAAAAGCCTACTTTAAAGTCTTGTGTCGTGCGTGGGAGCCGGAAGCTTGTCTTACCCGCTTGAAAATTAAAATCTTCGAGCTTTAGACACACAATCTGCGGTAAGCTAGTAAGCGCTTCACAAACCTCGCAGCAGATCGAATACGAAACAGGCAGAGTGTGCGGCACTATGTGCCGCAGAAAGAAACCATATCCGACAAGTGGGACGGAAAACACAAGAGACTAGCGAGGGCATGAGAGCAAGGAGAAAGAATTGAGGACTACATTCGAATACATTCGTGGGAACCCGTGCGGCAGCGGGTCGGCTCGGGCCGCTAGCTTCAATAATCTATGCATCAAATTTCAAAACCCCTATCAGGCGTGGTTACTGGCTTCCACCATGCTGAATTTTGGATTCGGCACTGCGCTGCGTACTGTTATCCGACAGGCGTGTCTTCCCCGCTCTCCTATCATTACCAATAATTCTTCGCGAGTGCTGGCCAGCCAGCAAACCTCTGACACTTCCCTGTTCATTCCGCGCATTGCGCCGCCTCCCCATCGCCTGCCCACCACGGTTGTTTTGCATCAAACCCTCGCTGATCGTATCCTCCATGCGTTCGACGAAAAACTGAACCAGCTCCTTCCCCCCTCCTGTTCCCGGCCTGCCTCACAGCTTCTGGTCGACAGTATTTGGGTCCTCGGCCACAGTCTCCGGCGCGAGATCAAAGGAGAACAAGATGTCCATCTTTTCATGCGTTCATTGCTGGATGCTGCCGCCCAAATCGCTGGCGAGCTGAAGGGCGTGAGCATTGAAACTCGCGCTTGCTTGTCGACGTCGCGCCTGGCACAGCCGCAAGTAACACAGAACTTGGTAGTCGTCGAGGGCGAAGAGCCTGACGAGAAATTCGTTCTCAGTGTAGAAGAGAAATCTCCAGCTGTTGGCAGGGCCTACTTCGGCGGAATTTTCACCGCCATCACAGAGGCCGGTAAGAGTGGGTGGAATGTCCCGCGTGTTTCAGACTGCAACAAAAACAATGGAACTGCACATCTGCAAGGCCCTGCTAGCATCATTGGAGAGGTATGTCCTGACATTACTCATCATCTTGGGTTACCCATTAAAACAACACCAAGATTACCTACTTTCTGACAGATCTTGAGCAGCCGCACTGGTACACAGTCCTGACTGATGGATCTTGCTTGTATATCCTCGTGAAGCGCACTTTGACTTACCCTTCATTCTTCATTTCCCCTCCCATCCTCTTCACAGATCCGGATTTATTCCGTATCCTGACCTTTCTGTGCATGGGTGCTCCACTTTCCGACCTCGACTCCGAATCAACCCTAGCGACCTCGGCTTTACAGTCGCCGCCCACCGACACAGCGCCCACCTCCGTCTCCGAGAGCTCTCCCTTCTCGCCCATTGAACTCCATTTCATCCTGGAAGATCGCCCCCACGAAATCAAGAGACTTCAACCGGCGTACCCGCCGTTGGAACAACTTGACCCTATCGTCCTCTCCTCTTTCGACAGTGCCCCCAGTCGCGCCACGGTTTTACGGGGTTATGCAGGATCCCAGCCGATCGTGTTGAAGATAGCAGAGCACGCGCGTGATCACGATACACAGGCGGAAGGGGCTGTCTACAGGAAACGTCTTCGTGGGGTGGATGGTGTTCCAAAACTCCTCGCCGAGGGTAAAATGTTGGCGGATAACGGGAAGTGGGTTTATTGCCTCCTGCTGGAGGATCTGGGCATTCCACTGTTTGAAAGTCTACGAACAATGGATGATTTAGATCCAGAGTCGCGGTGCGTGAACTTGTCTATTTATTTTGTTTTCTCGTTGATCTCTTGGGTACGTATTAATGTAGTGCGCAGCTCGCTACAATCAAGGCAAGGTTGCGGAACCGCGGTGTATTCCATGGAGACACAGAACCTCGAAATATCCTCCGAACACGAACGGGAGGCATAGCCTTGATTGACTTTGAGAATGCGACACTGGTGCCCCTGAAAGACAAGGTTCAATCCCCAGGAATTTGGGACAAATCTCGCGTGCGTTGCCCCGCGAGTGTTGCGCCGCCGCCGAAGATATACTGTACAGAGAAATAAAAAGCAAAACAAGATTGCGCCTTGAACCAACCAGTGCACTGAGCCAGCCCAGCATCCATACCGCTGACTGACCCGAATCCAACCACTGACCCAGCCCCAAACCCGACCACTGACCAATCACCGAACCTGACTCTTACACCACTGATCGTGACGTCGAGGCAACCTCGTGGTGAGCACCGGGTTTTTTTTGTAAATATGCGATACTTTCCAAGTTCTGCAAAAGTCCAATTAGCATAAATACCCTCGTCGCGACAACCTGAAGTCCTGGTCTTGAAATGTTGGACTAAAGATTCAATTTGAGACTAATTGACAAAGTACTTAGGGTTCAGTCAAGTGGTTTCGATGCCAGTCGCTTTGACGCCGGGCCCGATGGACGGCGTAATTATTTCGGGAAATAAATAAAAATTTTACGGCTGAATTTGGATCCGAATTTTTGGACCAGTAAACAGACGTGTTTCGCAAAGAAAATCGACAACAGCCCACATCTGTCGCTTCTAAAATTTCCATATTGGGCCGCAGGCGTAGTGGCAGCGTTGCCAAACAGGAGCACACACGTCTCGACGCGTCAGCTTCTTTCGTCCGCATCCACCTTTTGCCCAACATGCCGCTCGAGGCCACGATGATGATAATTGACAATTCGGAATACATGCGGAATGGCGACTATCAACCCACTCGCTTTGACGCGCAGTCCGACGCCGTCACCACTGTAGTACAGACAAAAATCGACTCGAATCCAGAAAACACGGTAGGGATAATGACGATGGCAGGGAAAGGGTACTATTTCCATGCTACCCATGTGTATATATGCTCAAGTGCGTAGCCCAGAAGTCTTGGTAACGCACACGAAGGACCTCGGCCAAATACTGCAGGCAATACACACCACGTCCTCGAAAATCGGCGGTAATATCGATATACCGACAGCAATTGCCATCGCCCAGCTCGCGCTCAAGCACCGGTCGAACAAGAACCTGCGCCAGCGCATAATCGTGTTCGTCGCGTCTCCTTTGGATGGCCCAGCGGCGGACGAGAAGGGCATGGTCAAGCTCGCGAAGAAGCTGAAGAAGAATAACGTCGCAATCGATGTTGTGTGCTACGGGGACGGGATCGAGGAGCCTGCGGACGATGGCCGGACAGTACTCAAGTCCTTTGTCGAGAGTGCTAACAGTGGTGACAATTCGTGTGTCGCGTCTTCCCGGTATTGGACATGTGCTAACCCGCGCGGTCAGACATATCGTGACAGCCGAGCCAGGCAATCGCCTCCTCTCCGACGTCCTCATTTCCTCCCCAATTCTCGCCGGTGACCGCTCCGCTAGCATCCCTGATGACCTCGTACCTGGCGGTGCTGGCGATGCTGCGGGAGCCTCTGGATCGGGCAACAATGACTTCGAATTCGGTGTCGACCCCAGTCTTGATCCCGAGCTTGCTATGGTGCTGTGCTTCCTCTTCAACCGCTACCAACTCTTAATGACTTTTGCAGGCACTCCGGATGTCTATGCAAGAAGCCGCCGCGCGAGAGGCTGCGTCGGCATCGGCCGCATCCTCATCGACGGTACCTGCAGACCCGACAGACAGCGAGGAGGAAGCCATGCTAAAACAGGCTCTGGCTCTCTCGCAGCAAGACCAGGACGTCGACATGGATACTTCTGCCGCCGCTGCTCCTGCTGCACCGAGCACGACAGCTGCACCCGCACCGGCATCTGCACCCACACCGGCGGCTGCACCAGCGGATGCAATGGAGGAAGACGATGAGGATGAGGACGCTGCGATTGCGCGCGCGATTGAGATGAGTATGCAGCAAGACAATAATAATCCGGATGCCAAGTAGGGGATGTTCTGAATATAAAGTTTTGTCGTACTACAGCTATCCTCATCTTCCTTCATAAATGCAATACCTCAATTCCATTTGCCTGAAGCGAACTCGATTCACCTCCGTTCACGCTGTCCGTGTGGGACGCGTAGAGTAACATGTGATCTCCATCAATCCCCGATTTCAATTTCGCTCTCGGAGTCGTACCACCACCATTGCCACAAATGCCCCGTGCTCCCAAAAGCTGCGCTAACCCTCTCTTTTACGCGTGGGTCGAAGGTATTTATCTGATACTAGAGCTAATCCGCGTTTCCTTATGAAAATTCTCGTGGCAAGAGTTCCACGACGAAAAAGATTATCGCAAACGAGGTGGCCCCCCGCGCCCGACTGGATACGAGAACGCGCTCAGGAGCATCGAAGCGTGTACGACCAAGGTACGCGCACCCACGAGAACTGCTTGTCCTCAACGATGTTGGGCCGACGTGTGTCGAAAGGCGCGTATTTTTTGTTTTCTGCCGTATTTGCGCGTCTTGACGCGTCTTTTTACGCGTCAGGCTGACGGAGAAGTTGGAGGAATATTGTGCGCGGAAGGGGTATTCCGATGCCTGAGTTTAAGAAGAAGGAGAGAGGTACGGAGCGCTTCTGGAAAAGGTAATGCGATTGATTGTGTCTCTAGTGAAGAAAGCAACGGCTGCTGCGGCGAAGCCCAAGGCTAAGCGCGTCCCGAAGGCAGTCGAAGACAACGATAACGATGGGGACTTTAAGGTGTCCAAGAAATCGAGCGCACGAGGTGACGAGGACGAGGAATCGCGTGCGGAAAAGGAAAATCTCCAAGTCAGGCGACGGGTAGTGCCTACTCGAGCGTCAGCCAAGAGGGCAGCAGCTTTGGTTCCCGAGAACAGCGACGAGGAATGTTGAAGCTGTAGATCGAATCTTCGCACCTACACGAAAAACAAGACAACTAAGAAATGTTTTGTAGGGTTCTTGTTCTCCATTTCTTCTTTACGTTTCGAAATTTCTATGTTATGAATATTTATGTCTGTCAGCCTTCTGATTCTCGCTCCCTCTCGCTCCCTCTCAAAGCTGCGCGCAGGATCGTTCGGTTTCCTACGGCTTATCGAATGTGAAGATATCTTCCAATTCGTTGAAATACTTGCCCAACTCTGCACTTTACAAGTAATAGATTAACACGGGACTGATATCAGAACAGGATGCTTCCGTTCATACTTACACAGCTATTATTTCCGCCGAGGCAAGCCGCTGGAGGTGGAAGCCTTGCGTTTCAATGTTTAATTCTAGCTTGTTATCTCAATACCAATGCTAACTAGTCGGGCAACCTCGAAGCCAACAGACCATTTTTTGTTCGATTCCTATGGTCTTGCGAGCAAAGTTTCCTTTCCGGGCATTCGGCGGTGATTGTTCTCGTTTAGAACGAGGGACGTAATCAAGCAGTACCAAGCACCGTTCATGCCGAGCTCCATCGTCATCTTTCCGCCTCTGGAGTAGCCTGGGTCTCTTTTGAAAAATTTCGTTCCTCGAGACGCCTCCAGAGCTCTGAATGCTGCTGGAGCGCATATGGCAAGCTGGTCTGCGCTCATGCAATCCTAGTCGCATCAAACACACGCAGAATTTCTCTGTTAATTCTCCCACTCCTAGAACTAGACCTCGATGGGAGCGTTATCTTCGACGAACAGCGTATTTCGGACTTGGTGTCGGTACTGTATATTGCCTTGACCGTCAATTTAATGCCTCCGCCATCGGTCGAAACCTTCGGACACTCTGGGCGGTGTGTATTCACAAAACAAGCCATTTCTGTGTCTGATATTGCGTCAAGTGCGCGCTTATCACGGCGGACTACAAGTTGAATTTTACGCCTGAGAAATCCGACCAAATTCCTCAGTTGCATGAACGCGTGGCGAATGTCATGTTCAACCTTTTCACCTCCAACGGTGGCCTCTACATCAAGATCGGTGCGTTTCACGCCATGACTAGCTCCCTCACGCACTCAAGTTTTCTTCATCCAAGGCCAAGCAATCGGTGCAAACGCTGCGTTTCTCCCCCGTCCCATGCAGGTCAAGTTTGCATCGCTGTTCGACGACGCCCCGCAAATTCCATATTCCGAAGTGCTCTCCGTATTCAAATCTGAGTTCGGGCGCCCTCCGAGTGGACCTGGTGGCATGTTTGAATATTTCGACGAGCAAGCCATTGCGAGCGCCAGCATCGCGCAAGTGCACAAGGCGCGGATGTGGCCGGAGCCTGGCCAAGCGGCGGGCGAGGGCCAGTGGGTCGCCGTCAAGGTCAGTCGGCCGTGTTTCGTCCCTGCACGAGACCCTGACGATCTCCCAGGTCCAAAAGCCAGCTGTGGCAAAGCAGACGGAATGGGATCTAGGTGCCTACCGCATTGTCATGTGGCTCTATGAGAAGTCATTTGAACTTCCCGTGTACTTTGTTGTTGATTTCGTCGCGGACCACCTGCGTCGCGAACTGGACTTTGTGCTTGAGGCCGAGAACGCACAGCGCACTGCCGCATACGTCGCACAGGATCCCCGGCTCTCCAAGACTGTGTACATCCCCCGCGTGTTCCCGGAACTCACCACCAAACGCATCATGACCGCCGAATGGATCGACGGCGTGCGTCTAAGCGACCGCAATGCTATCCTACGCCTCATGGGGGAGCTACCCGGCGCATCCAAATCCCTCCGCGGCGGCACGCGCGCGGTCATGGAGCCCATGGTCGAGCTCTTCAGTGCGCAGATGTTCCTGTGGGGCTGGGTGCACTGCGACCCGCATCCCGGGAACGTCCTCGTACGGCCACATCCCGCCGCCCCGCACACGCCGCAGCTCGTGTTACTCGACCACGGGCTCTACGTGCAGCTCACGGAAGAGTTCCGGCGCGACTGGTGCGGCGTCTGGGAGGGCTTGCTGGCGGGGGAGTGGGCCGTCGTCGACGATGTAACGCGCAAGTGGGGCGTGGCCATGCCGGATCTATTTGCGAGCGCGGTGCTCATGCGGCCAACGAGACTGAGACGAGGGCGGCCGCAGCGCAAACCGGAAGAGCAAGGGAAGCGTTTCGAGGACATGACCAATTATGAACGGAGCGTCGTGATGAAGGCGAGGCTGAAAGGATTTTTGACCGACACGGATCGTATGCCCAAAGTGCTCATCTTCTTGCTTCGAAATATGCGGTGCGCAACTCTTCTTCGTTGTCATTCCATTACTGATTTCGTCTTCCTGCAGTATGGTCCAAGGTGATTCGAATATCTGTTCTCCCATTGTCGTCAGCTCACTAATTCACCCAGGCAACAATAAATCCCTCGGTTCACCCGTAAACCGCATAAAAATCACCGGTTTCGCTGCCTCACGGGCCCTCACGCGCACCCCCGCACATCGACCTTCGCACGCGTCTGTCCGAGTACTACCACCACGTAGTCTTTCGTACCGTCATATTCTCCATCGACGTTGCCTTTTTGGCTCGCACGGACGCGGCAGTGGCTTCGACAGATGTTCGGGCTCGGGCGCGACGGGATGGGTTTTGAGGACGAGATTGAGCGCAGTGTACGCGGGATGGCCAAGACCAGCTTTGGTATGGATGTTGCGGAGGATGCTTTTGATGGTTAGAGTAGTATATTATAGATAATTCTAGGGTGATATACAAATAATTGTAACGCTGACTTGCCTGAGCCCAGAGGCTTTAGAACTTTGAACTAAGCCGCAAGCGGTGTCCACAAATCCCATCATCTATCATTTATGAGCTCTTGTTCTCACCGCCTTTCTGTCTATCGTCTCCTTTGCTCTTTCTTTCCCCAAACCCTTGGATCGTTTTTGGTCTCATTCTGTGTCCTTGGACGTCTTGCGGTTCCTCAGCGTGCCGAATCGATGTTCCCAAGACCCCAATTGCAAGATGGTCTTTTCGCCGGTCTTGCCCGCTGCCTCGGCTATCCATCCGCGAATGGACACGTACATTTCAGACTTCCGGCTCCCTACCTGCATCCACATTCCAAAGCATCTGCTCTTCTCACCTGCAAGTTCTCAGGTCGTTCCCCGCCGGCGTCACAAGAACGCGAAATAGCTTGCTCTGCTCCTTTCAGCCTGACCCAGGGCTTTTGAGATTTTCTTTGTCTTTCGTATCGCCCGAATAGCTTGTTGCGTAGCGCTTGACTTTAATGACTGTTCGGTCTAATGGGAGTCCTTCGGTCTGGTGTTATTCATCCCGAATCGTGTCACATGCTGTTGACAATGGTTGTTGACAGTCCACCGCGCTGTAAGTTCAGGTTCATGACCTCGGCGACGTCGAAGTAACCGTACTGCTAGTACTACCACTTACGAAGATGCCTGCTGGGGCACGTGTCTTTTTTTCTCGTTGCAAATGCGTTGAAGCAGTTCTCTGTGCAATGTCGTTCCGGTGCTTGGCAGGAATGGCTGGCAATGCATAGCAACTCATCCCGTGGGCTACAGGTTATAGCAGGTTACTCGACACGACTGGTATCCAGTGTCAATCCGCAATCTTGTGGCCGATATTTCTAGGAAACATGGATATTCGTCCTTTTCTTCGGGCATGAATCGGCGAATTTTTTGGATGCACGTTACTCGGGCGGGGAACATTGCCTACTGCTGGTAATCAACGATGCTTGAAAGCTGACTTGCTTTCGTGGCCTGAGGAGTATATATACCGCAACGTCTGGAACTCAAGAGACAGAAAATGCCTTTCCCTCAGACATTCGACGCCTACGTTCCGAGCAACACTCTCGACTTTTTGGCCCTGTCCAAAATCAAACCGGACTATGTGCCGTTCGAGACTCTCAATGCCGTCCCGCTCGACACCGCGGCTTCGGCTACCTTCGCATACGCCAAAAAGGCTCAACTCTCCGGCTATATTCTTCCACGTCCTCCGTACCTTCTATTTCGCTCTCGCACTCCTCTACAATGGGTTCCCCTCCGGGACGCCTGGCGTGCCCCAGATCGCCTTCGAAGACCTGACGTTACGCCTCTACCAAACCTGTGTCCTGCACGACCTGGGCTGGTCGAACACCACCGAGGTCCAGGATCACCCTGCGCACGCGATGACCTTCGAGCTCCACGGCGCAATCATGACCTACGAGCACTTGCATGCCGTGGCGCCGACCTACAATGCGGAGCAAGTCGGCGATATCGTCCAGAGTATCGTCCTCCATACGTCGAACTGGCCGACCGGCAACTCGTCCGCGGTGGGGCAGCTCATGTCTCTCACCGCGTTCTTCGATATCGAGGGATACGCCAACCTCGGCCCCGGCGGTATTGATTTCAGCCTTTTGTTCAATCGCACGACGGTAGAGGAGATCGAGAAGGCTTACCCGCGTGGTGCACTTTACGCTGAAGGCAGCGCGGCGATCGAGAGGGAGTTTGAAGAGAAACCTAACTGTCTGCTGTCGCATCTAGCTGGCGGTGTGAGTGTTATGCGAATTCTCGGGCGATTGTCTTGACTAACCATGGCTCCCAGCTGGATGGCATTCTCTCAGCTTTCCGTAACGACTCGATTGTTCCTGAAGACTAGATGGTCGAAAATCGGAATGAGAGGGACGAGATGGTTCGAGAATCGAGTCAAATTTCCTCACGGAATAGAATTGGAGTTTTTCTTGAATTCTTTGCTAGTGATAGAAACTGGGAAATGTAATTCATCAGTAACTTACACCTTCATATCTTGAGACAGTGGAGAGCACGAGCTCGCGTAAAACTGTTGGCTTCAAGGGACATACGACAGCGAAATGTGTACATATGCAAATTCATTGGAGTGACGCTCTCCGGGTTGAATCAAATCCAAGAACGGCGTCGCGTCCTTGACGTTGTTTGGTTATACTTGCATGTAAGTACGATGAGAAAAGTGGCAATAGAAATCACATTGACAAATACATAGCATACACATGTTGAGATGTTAAAGACAGAACAAATACGGAGCCTCCTCCGAAACACCAATTTCAAGCCGCATTGACGCGATGCTCCGTTCCGCGGCTGTTCATCCAAGTCTCGGGACCCTAGTTTTGTGGTCACCGGCAAGTTCAGAAGCGGCACAAAGGAATTACAGACCGTCCTATTGTTCATCCTTTGATTTTTGATTCTGCGTGTAAACCATTCGAACGAAGTACATCCTGTCTCAAAATTTTTGTCTGGAGTGGCGGCGACAGCGTCGGCAATCGCTTGGCTGTCCTCGACCAAGGCACGGAGTTGCACGTCGTTTCCGGGACGAGTGAAATACACCAACGACCACCGTTCAAATTGAGATTGAGCACCGGGAGGAGGTCTTCATAGGAAATTAGCGTCAACGTAGGGTGCATTGATTCAAAAAACGTACAGAACACGATGAAGATTGGATCGAAGAATACCGCCACTGAACAGAGCCAAGGCATCTCCAATGTTACAGATCGCGTGTCCCGGCAGTGGCTGACATCATGAGCGAACGAGAACGAGTGCCGAAGAGACCATGAGACAGACCTTGATGTATTGCCAATCCTCCGAGCCGGGTACTAGCACCTGGAGCCCGCCAAGTCGATTATGCAAGAATGACAGAGAGCCGAAATCGGTATGGGCGCCAATCGCGACCTTGAGGGGAGAATGGGGCGATGGAGGATTCTTGATCACACGAGTCTCGCTGCCACTATATTCCTCTATCAAATGTTTCTTCTTCAGCGTATCGGGAGGCAGTCCAAGCTTGTCGTTGAATATTTGGAGGATTGTGTCGTCAACTTCGATGGATTTCTTCACAAAAGGTGTGATCGTGTCCGACATGTGGTCATTCACGGTAGATGGATAGGCCCGGCGGGCTTGCTGTGGCCAGGCCAGGGCATCATCCTTGGCTATATTGATGAATTCCACTGTATCAGGCTGGCCTGTTGCGTCAACCGCATTGGCTCCAGCAGCTTTGTATCTACAAAGAGGAACAGTGAATCGAGATCATCGCGAGCCTGCAACTACGAACCCAAACGAGTTACCGCCGTCCCCTTGTTCAAACTTGAGTTTTTCGTCCATTGGCAAACGCATCGTTTCAGCGGCCATTTGGAACATTCCTTCGGCTAGTTCATCTGCTCCGTGATTTTTAAGACTAGATTCACCCCTGTCATGAACAACCGAACAAAGAAAGCGCAGCTTCACAGTACTTACTACCAAAAACCAAGATTTCTGGCTGCACCCCACAGTTTCTCAATTTCGGCCCGGTCACCCGCGACGAGTAAGGAGTAGTCAATAACCAGCAAGGGGTGCGTCGGAACGTCCTCCGGGAACTCGGGGAACTGAGCAACGGATGGCATTTTGGAGAGTAAGAGGCGCAGCAAGGAGGTGGTGAGGAATAGACACTATGCGTGCGTCACAGTCACCCTCGGCCGAGGGCTAGATCTTCCCGAAATCCGTTCAAGAGTAGTCATCGCTCAGGTGACGAGAGGTGACGGCGGGAGGGAATCACTGATCACAGTACCGCCGTCGCGAAGAGGTCATCCCGAAGGCTTCGATTCCCAGGCGGGCCAGTTTTCAGCCTGAAAGATGTCGCATCAAAATTTCTCTTTGATCTCGATTTTCGAAGTCCTTGAATTACTCCGTATCAAAAAACGTCCAACTCGCGATGCTTGTCGGCTGGTACAGGATGTTACTGCGCCGACTGTCGGGTCCAATCACTTCGAATTTGGCTCAGAAAGTGCTCAGAAAAATATGCATATCCTGGCCACTTTGGGTTGATTCAGGACGTTTCCGAGTCGAAGTCTCCGTGAAGCGAGTCTGGATCCACCGGCCAGTTGCTTCGAGTCAAGTCCAGGCCTCGGTGACTTCTGTGATAGTTGCAGAGTGACAGCCGTTTACCGGAGGCTTCAAAGTTGAAGCTCAACAAAAGCTCAGCAAGAGGATAAAAGTCTGACTTTTCCCTTGAGTTCGTGACTAAGCATCTCCTTATTTGGGAGACGCTTTTCGGCACCCTCGGCGCCATCGATGCATCACAGTAGTTCGTTCTCCGCTTTCTGTGACCGTGCTCTCTCCATCCACCACCATGCCGCCATGCCACCCACCCTCATCTACGGGCTCTGCACATCTTTCACCACCCGCTCTACATCGCTCGCCAGACTCCGTCCACCGTTGTCCACCAAAGCGCCACTGATGCCGGCGGCGCCACCGTCGTCGACGTGCCGGACCGTGTCTACCCCATTTCCGACGTGTCGTCCAACAGCCCCGACATATTTTCCCACCTCTCGCGCGTCCCGGAACGCTTGCTGGCAGGTCGAGACTACGCAGATAGGCGAAAGGTACGCTTGCAGCTCCACCTCCCCCCTGCCTTCGCCGAGTCCCACCAACCCTCTGGGGTCATTTATTCCCTCATTTTCTGTCCGTTACATGACAATTTCATCCTATTTCTCCATCTTCCTTGCCACGTGCACCCTGCTATTCAACACAAAATGTACGAGTAGTGGGCTTCCGTAGCCCAATCGACTTGAATTGTATTTATCGCGCTGATATTCCTGGATATAATAACCTTTCGGCCCTTCCCAATTCCATTCAAGTCAATAACTTACTACTTTCAATTATGGGGTGTACTTGCGTACTTTGCCTGCTTGCTTGCTGCCGAAACTGCCGTGAGTGCCGGTCGGCAGCTTTCCCAAAGGGAATCACTCTTGACTTTCCGCCAAAACGTGACTTCCCAAATGCGGGAATTTGATCGCGGCAGCACGGCAAGCTCGCAGAGCGGCTGATCTTATGCCGTTGTTTGTTTGTACGACTGCCTCCGTTTCTCTCTCTCCCTTCCACCACCCCCGCCCGCCCCGCCTCTTCCTTATCCCCACCGGCCTACTCGCCCGCGTCAAATGTGGTATTGCTGTGGGGTTTGAACGACAGTTGGGTCCCATACACGTCAAACAGCCGAGAATGGAGCAGGCGCGTCGCGCTCGGACGCAGCTATCCACGTACGTCAACTCGCCTAGTCCATTTCCCTATGTAAATCCTTGACACGCTTACTATACCATTCCAGTGTCATAATTTAACCCACCACAACGGAAACTGGCCATGAAACCGTCATATTGAAGCATTATCTCGCGTTCCGAGCCAGTATTCCCTCCGCCGCTTCTTCCCACCTTGCTCTATCCCTTTCTTTCCTGTATGTAGCTACCTCTATATCCATCTTCAGCATTTGTCCTGTACAGCTTCAGTTTCTGCCGATGACCGATGAGGGAGGGGAACAGCGACCACTGCCTCGCTGATGATTGTCTTGTAACTGCTGCTCGCAGCCCGCCGGGTGGTACTTCAAGTTTCTTTCTATAGTTCAAATAGTAAGGCATATATCATTGTCAGTAGTGGCATGAATTGGCTTCTCAAGCTGTATTGAACAATCCCTCGACGAGCGCTCGCCAAGGTGATGAAACTTCGGCAGTTTTCGGCAAACTTCAACTCTGCCGCTGTCGCCGCGATCAAATTCCCGCATTTGGGAAGTCACGTTTTGGCGGAAAGTACACGGCCAAACGGAAATCTAGTGAATAGAGCGTATCTGCAACCGCAAAATCAGCCTTTTGGATTTTCGCCATCAGCCCGCAGATTTAGCCGAGGATGGTGACTGATGTGACGAGCCTCAGCTTGAGCTCGATTCTGCTGCTCGGGAAAAGGCTCGGGATGTTGGAGGAAGCGTTGCTGTCCTTCATGGGTTAACCCTTGAGAAAGAACGGGAAAAAATGAAGGATTTTGAGCTCATGGCGGGCATTCGAGCTTTGCTGCCGCCATGCCGCTTCCCATTTTGGGCGTCACAAATTTCTGAAACCGAGCATCAAATTTTTGACATTTCTGTGATTTGGAGGTCTTTGGAGGGTTGCAGATACGCTCTAATCCATACGATCCTCTGATTTGATGTTTCATTGTGACGAAATCTTAATGTTGCCACCTTTTATTCGCATGGAACCAGTAATGGTCCTTTTCTTAATGCGTCGTTAAGACAATTCTTACGATTTTGTTAAGATCTGTCATGTCGTAAGGAAGACTTGAGAAATCGTAAGACACCGGCACGGCAATGAGAGAAGCCGGTTTCCCGAAAAGGCAGCATGTCTAGACCGAGGTCACGTGTACCCACACGTTGGTTGACTTTGATGGATTGTGACGTGTCGTCCCTCTTCTCTCTTCGACTTCGCTCATCCGAGTCCTTGCTCTGCGTCCAGTCGAAGTTCCGTCTGGGATGCTCTTTATCCAAGCTGTTACCTAATTCAAGAGGCTCTTTCACTTTCTCAACCAAACTGGTAGACCTCTCTCGCTTGTGCGTTCTCTCGCGCCTCAATACCTCAACCCTCCAGAGCCTCAGGCTCAAGTGTTCAAGCTTCAGGCTTCAAGATCTCAAGCTTCAAACCTTCAAATCTCAAGTCCTCGGCGTCCTCAACTATGGAATTCCTCAAGCTTCAAGCCTATACTCCATCCTCAAACTCAAATTCATCTTTGTATAACTTCAAGTTCTTCGCTTCAAGTCATCAAGTCTCCCATCGTTCTTGCCCCTGGTTCTCTTCGTCGTTGCTGTCCATGTTCGGGTCAGTTCAGTTCCAGGTTTGTCTCTGCTTTTCTTACTAGCCATTTGACTTACTCTTTGGACTCTGTCGAGGCTCGAGTTTGGTTTGGGCGCGCGCTGTGCATAACCCAAGTGATCGGGTCCCGTACTTCGCTTTTTGAGTACTTTGTCCTTACAGAGCTTGAAATATAGTTTATCTCTATGTATGTGTTATGACCGTTATGTGACATATCAATCATGAAACATGAGTGAAGTGCATTAAGAAAATCTTACGAACCGCTGTCTTACGGATCCTTAACTGGTCCCCATTTTCAGTTCCAGTAAGAAAAACACTATGAATCCGTAAGCTGTCCAAATCTCGAGATTACATTAATGCTCCGGTGTAGCCGTGTACGCAAGTCGACCTTGCCTTTTTAGGGAAACCCAAAGTAACCTCCGCCGGACGATTGAAACGTGAATGGGCGAAAAAGTCGAAATCTCACCATAGGACCCACTACCTAAAGTTAGTGGTCTCCCTCAGCGGAACCTACTAAGGATATCTCGATGCAAGCCCATTTGAATCGTACTCTGCTGTCGAGACTGGCGGAGGAAATCAAGTACTCGATCTTTGCCGCGGCTCTTGCCCAAGCCTTGCCAGCAACGTTGCCACACACTTTCTGGCCATGCAAGGTCCCGGGAGCGTTCATGGGCTCATCATAAGCTTTTTTTTTACTCTTTCACGACTGGGAAGTTGTTCCAATCTGCAAATACGAGTCGAGAACTGGCACTATGACGCTCCTAAATCCCATTTGAGGACCACATTGTACCTTGCGGCCTGGCCTTTGACTCGTATTACTCCGTTTCGTGGATGGTTTGGTTGAAAACAAGCGGATTACTTGATTTTTTTTTAACTGCTGCTTTTTTCTCCCCTCTAGTGGGAGGGCTCTTGGACCACCGATGCACTGAGACAAAATAATTGCATTCCTCGATTGCTTCCGCATTTTTCGATCGCGTTTGCATTCTTCGATTACTTCCGCTGTCTACCTGGTCTCATGTTTGCATTCCAAGAGCCCTCAAAAACTTATATATTCAACACAAGGTTTGTTCCAACTCCTCACTTTGGCTTGTACTTTTCATCCTCACACACATCCTTGAAATCTTTGTTAAAATGTCTGCTACTCTATATATCCCTTACTCTGGCTTGTCGACGACTTGGCCGCCCTCCACCACGGTCTCGACAGTGAAGCGCGCCAAGCGCGTCAAGAAGCGACACGCGGCGGTCGCAAGACTGCCCAAAGGATACGTTTTCGTTCCACCGTCTGGTCCACTGACCTACCCACAGAGTTATCGTCTAATCGATGCCGGCCCTATGAACGAAGCCCCGAAGGTCAAGCGCAAGCGGGCGGGATTTAGCGCGTTCACCAACGTCGCTGAACGCGTCCGAACTGCGGCAAATCGTGGCAAGCGGGCGAGGATGATAGCTGATGAGAGTTTCCGGTGCTGCGGCGGGGAGATGATCTGAGGATGGGGACGGGGACGGAGTCGTGAGTATAGGTCCACTTTTCCCCTTGTCGTCCGTTGGCTGACTATCTCGCTGCGCAGGGCAACGAGGAGGCAGTAGTGTAGACAGTTTGTAAACTACTAACTTGGACATCCACAGTCAAGCTGCAGGTGCCGGTCCTCACGGATGCGGTCGGAAACTCCGCGAAGGATACGATGGGCGATATTTCGGTTTCGTGCTTTGGTGGGTGTCGTTCACTCCCCCCCCCTCTCGCACTGACCCGCTTCTTTCAGAGCCGGAGTCTTCTATACACAGTGATACGCATGGTGGCGAGGTGGGCTCGCTGGTCGGTGAGTTGCTTTCGTTGCCTTCTTTTGCCTTTGAGAGCAATCTAATTTCTTTCAATTCAGGGTCTGCCTCCGCGCGGTGGTCGCTGGTCGGTGAGTCGTCCTCGCTTTCCTCCGTATCCAAACTGACCTACAATCCAGGCTGTCTCTATGTTTCCCGCTGGTTGGTCAAATCGCATGGTGATGGCTCGCTGGTCGGTGAGTGGCCCTGCCTCCCTTTTACGCATGCAATTTGACCTTTCATACTCAGGGCCTTTTCATACTCGGCGCAGGAGATGGGCCTGGGTCTCTGGGCAAGTTGAGGGGTAGTTAGCGAGTGTGCCGGAGCACCGAGAGTACAGTGCGACGGTATGGAAAGGTCGATAGATACTCATGTCATGTATTATTCGCGTCCAGCGAACACGTCCTTCGTTCTTGGTCTTCTCCTCTGAGAGTTTGTCGAACCAGGTGTGACTGGAGACAAGGTTCACTCGGATTCGACCTTAGTTCGACTTGGAGTCCAGTCGCACATCGATTCTTTTCGCTCTCCCCTGATTGAAGCGGCATATTCTTCGAGCTGTTCGTCGAAAGCAAGTTCCCACTCATGCACGTCCAAGAGTGGAGGTAATACTAAATAGGTTTATACTTTTACGACATATGATCAAGTCTCAAGCTTCCACGAAGCTCTTGACGCTCTGCAACCAGTTGACGTATTCCTGCGAAGAAGTTAGATGCGCCTAACTTGATGGAAAAAATCCACGCACCCGCTGCTCCTTGAACCCTGCATAGTCGGGAATGAAGAACGCGAGGCTCTCGCCAATGTCGCGCTCTTCGAGGAACTTTTCGAACTGCTCCTGAACAGCGACGTCAAGGGTGGCGAACTGCGACAAGTTAGGTTATGTATCGTGAAGAAGGGGGGAATACGCACATCCGGGCCGACGTACAACCCACGGCGCTTCCAATCGTTCTCGACGCTGATAACGGTGCCGAGTTTCGCGTCGTCATAATGTGTGACGGTCTCGACCAGGAAGTGTCCGTTCTGCAGCGTCATGTCGAGCTCCAGCGCACCGGGAACCGATGACTATAAAGACCGATTAATATTACGCGGGATGAATGGTGCTGGACGAGGAACCTTCGTGATGGATGCGACGACGCGCAGGATGTCGCCGGACATATCCTCGGGGGTCTCTCCCTCCTCGCCCTCGTTGAATTCCTCTGGTGGCTCCTGAGTGTGCAGGTCCGCGATCGAGAACGTCAACCGGATGCTGCGTCGTATGTCAGCTACCGATTTAGCATACACTGCGAGCCCGAAAGTTTTTGCACAAAGGAACAGGGCTTTTGAGAATGCAGTATTCTCCGAAAGTCTTCGGGTCAGAAAATGCTGCATGCTCCAAGGCCCTTTTCCTTCGGGTAAAAATCTCCTTCCTCTGCCCCAACGCACTTTTCGTTACCGAATTGCCGCTCAAAGACAACCTCTTGGCTGCCGGGGGTGTCGTGAATCTTTACAGCGACGCATTAAGACAACGCAAGGGAACAGGGACAATAAAATACCTTCCAGACCCCTTGCTCTCTGAAAACCGTCAGGAATTCCGGCTCTTCTGCCGGTGTCTCCTCAGTTTCGTACTTCAGCTCTTCCGAGAGCTTCTGGGAGAGCATAACATCCGCTGGAGACAACATGAGCTTTGGGTGCGTTTATTGCCAAAAAAAACAGACAAGAGCCGGCCTTGAGAGAGCGCGCGGACACAGAGAATGCTCGGCTTGCGACGGGAATGCGCGAAACCGTTCTTCCGAGCAGCGGGAGTCTGGCCAGAGAAGAAGAGCATAGTTGCCTCGAGGAAATACGCCCAGACGCAGCTGCGAGCTGGCGGAATGTACGCGTTGCCGACATTTTTTTTGGAAGGGGAGCAAGGAGAGAGGAGGAGAGGAGGAGAATTTTTTCGCGTATGGCCGGCTTTGGACGAACGTGACCGTGACGTGACTTGCCTGCTCAGCGCCAAAATCTCAAACAAATCTCAACTCGACTTCACCTTGCTCTGCGCAAGTCTCTAAGCCCAGATCCAGCCACGCGTTGCGATGCCTAAAAATAATCAGGCGTATATAGAAAACAGCCTCGGGAAACTCCATCACATGTTCCAACAAGCTTGGAATGGCTTTTCGACGCCCCGAGATTCACGACTTCCCCGTCCGAAAAGTGCTTTTTTCAGGCCACTAATCCACCACGTTTCTCCGAGAATGTGGGTTTTCGAGGTGCGTCCTGAAGGACGGCCGATCTCAAATGAATGGATCAAGCGAAACCTAATACGGTTGAACATGACTCTACCGGCAGTAATCTTTCCGGAATCTTTGTTTGCCAGATTCTGGCGGGTCCGCTGCAGCGGTATTTTTGGGGGCGCGCACAGCTATCTCAGCATTATCAAGTCCAGTCGGAAGAAGCAACCTGAACGTTCCAGTCGCAGAGAAGTAAAGTGGTTGGCCGAGGCCCACTCCCAGGCCGCGACCACCATCCAAGTAACTGGTGAATTTACTAGTATTGGATGATGTCCGACGCAGGGACGTTCGCTGACCCTTGTCTGAAAAATGGCTTTTTCAGCTCGAAGCCTCAAACGAGCAGTTTTCTGAGGCTAAACTTCAGGATTTTTGCGGGCAATCCTTTGGTGGAGTTTTCCAGATCGACGGAGAATCGTTCCCTCAACCCAATCACACTTCAATTCTTTCTTTGTGGACTCTGTTGACCGGTTCCCCTCGCATTGGTTTGTCTCTTCTTCCGAGGTATCGTACCTCAGCAGACATTCTCACAGTCAATAGGTGTCGATACCGCGACCACCATCTCATAAGTCTGTCGCACCCCTCGGCACCCTGGAAGAGTACTCCAATGTTTTCCTAACAGTTTCCCGGCACGAACCTTTATCGACGTTCTTCTTCCAACAACGTCGGTCCTCAAGTGGTACGCACAATTAACGACTCTTGTTCCACTCTGCGACGCCCATAAGGTCCAACAACTGAACACAACTATTCTTGTTCCAGTTCTTGTTCTTCATGTGAGAATCTTTAATTGGATGGCGTGGCCACATAAACAACAATTGGATGTAAGCGACTATGCATGGGATCATGCATATTGTAGAGCCCTCATCTAACATTCAATCTTCGCGATGACCACTCAAGATGCCGCGGATGCAGGCCGGGCCGACACCGCTCGAGGAGACCCGGCCGTTTTCTGGTTGGATGCACTGCGCCTGCGTGTTTCCTTCACCAGGATCACCATTGGCGGAATCGTAGGTTTTCAATACCTCGAAACTTCCCGTCGCTGATCCATGAACAGATAGATTGGGACGGCCGCAGCGTCAGTCGAGACATCATACTTGTGGTCGGTATAACGGAGGAAGACTTGTTGCAAAGGATCGACGCGGTCCAACAAACTCCTACAGACTACATTCCCTTCACACGTTTCTTGGTCTTGAATTCAACTCCCATCAGATCGATGTGTCTGTCGTAATATGCTGCAAGGACACTCTATTTGCAATACCCATCACGCCCAACGTAGAGGGTCGTTCATCCTGGAAGCGATATCCCAGAGCACCTGAAGGATCGACGCAAGCGATACCGGTGTCCATCGACCCCGCTCTTGAGATTATATCTTTTTGGGCGAAAGAATTCAAGGAACTGGTCACCCCCTGGTTCGATCTGCCCGGAACCAATTCTGAGGCTAGTAGTAAGACTTAGTCTTGAATTCACCTGTGCGTGTGGTTCATTTTGCTTGGCATCTGAACACTTACATTCCCTTACGTAGCGAGGGTATGTCCCTATCGTCAAGATACACCCCAACGAAGTGCGCGAAGCTCTGCGAACCATAAACAATGTCGCTCAGCAAACCATAGAGCTGTGCAGTCCTGAACGGCGATCATTCAGTACCAAGTTCGTCTCAACTGAACTTCTTTGGCAAAAACGGGTTTGAGGGTTTTACATTTAGCTGCCGATCCTCTGCGTCGCGCAGGTGCTCGACGACGTCACGGACCGCGTTGTCGTGGACAACTTCCGTTAGCTCCGCTAAGTTGGGTTCAAATCAGTCCAGTTTTTCTCGCCAGAAGCAAACCGTGTCTTCAGCTCCAATCACAAGCTACCAAAAAAGTCGTCATTGTTGCCAGTTGGAGTTGATTCGGCAGCCGAAGCGCGTTCGAAAGCGTGAGTGCAACTTTGAGGATTGCTCTTGGGAGCAATGGACTTCAAACCGTGGAACATGATTCAATTGAAAACGAGATGTGAACCAAAGAAGCGGTAAAATGCTTTGTTCCCGTTTCTTCGATGATCATGACTCTTCCATTAGCCGAGAAACGACACGGAAGCTCAAATATATCATGCTCATCAGCTTGAATCCTCAGGGTATATTAACCAAAGTACGTCTGGTTCCAACTTGGAACATATGGCCAACACTACCGAGCTTCCCAACCCCTTCACCCCCCTCGCGTTCTTGGAGCCTGCGGTGGCAAATGCATTTGAAGTATCTCGGTATCTCTTTGCCGGAACGCTGGGGGCAAGTGCCTCGCAGCTGAGTCTTGAGCATAACTCACAGTCGACTGCACAGGCTTACATATGGGACATCGCATTGAACCTCGGAAACGACTGTGCGTTGTTATTCAGACACCGCATCGGTTTCCCAACGGTAGTGTATTTCCTATCAAGGTCAGCTGGAAAATCCCATTTTTCCTGTATTTTTCACCGCGGTGGTTAGGGCATTCACCTTGAGTTATATTCTCACGTCCTTCGTCTTTCAAGGTGAACACGTTATCCTTTAAGTATCGGATGTAGGGGCTGAATTCGAAGATGCATATAGTGGCAGCCGTTAAAGACTGCGAGGCCTTGCAACATGTCCTCGGCGTCAGCGTTCTGTTGGGGCAAACTGCTACCTCCATGCTGTTCCTGTTACGAGCCGCTGCAGTCTGGCACTCAAACAAGATAGCCTTGGCGACGTTCAGCCTCCTTTGGATTGGTGTTATCGGCGCCAATATCACTGTCCCAGTGGAAGTTCGCGGAGTGCACATAGGGCCCACTTTGCACTGCATTAACTCCGCCCTTCCTCAGAATCTAGAAGTCGTTGGGATCATGTCCTTGATCTACGACACGGTCATCTTTTTCGCTATTTCTTATCGCATCATCAGTTACACAGTAGATGCGGATTCTTCCAGGGACCTCATACGCGCCTTCTTCGGTAGGGGACAATTATCGAAATTGTCCCTAACGTTGATTCAAAGTGGGCAGCAATTTTACCTGTGAGTGAAAGTTCGGGCATTCGTGCAATTATCACTCACCTCGTGCGCCGATTACTCAGGGTTGCGATGTGCACCAATATCATTGTCCTCGTACTCTTGTGGCTCCCCGTCTCGGAGATTTACAAGGGCATGATCACAATACCTGCTATCGCTATAATTAATGCAATGGCCTGTTTGGTCTTCAGGAAGACTAAATTCGGCATCGTGAGCGCTGACGGAACAACACGTGCTACGAGCATAGATTTTGGAGTTACAGAAAACCAAAGATCAATGACACAGGAGTATCGCACTACGGAACTCCCTGGAACAACAAACTCTGTCGGGGAGAATTCATTGCCGCAAGGCGTGCCAATTTCTGCTGAACTGGGACACGGCATTGTTGCACACCCAGAACCATTGAAAATACAAATATTAGTGTAGCATTAATCCATATTTTTCCCGAGTATCGTGTTCTCTTGATATATTCAAGAGATGTTCTTGCACGCATACTCCACGCAGATGCAATAACGCGTGGAATCTGCACTCCAGAACCTCCAGTGAAATTTCCAAGCTTCATTTTTGGTCTGAATTATCGAATGATCACAAACTGCTCCTGTTCAAAAGAAAACCGCCGTGCAGAAGGGTGTGGGTACCATCAACGAAATGTCAACCGTGAGAAGCATAGCGGGAGATGCCGGCAGGCAGAGAGAGTTGAGGACTCTGCTCGTTATGAAACCAGATGATCTTTGATTCAGATGTTATGTAGATTTAGGCGATTTGGCTCAAGAACATACTAATAAGTATTGGAAAGTAGAACATAATATACGGAACCTACCGTAAAGTAGAACCAGACCATTTGCAGGAACACGAACCGCTCAAGTCAGCAAACAATGTCTTGGCTACATCCTCGCTGGATTCAAATTGAGGTTGATAAAACCCTACCGCTCGGGTGGGTTGTATATATTCATATTGCAAGCCAAACCGCTTCAAAACTATATTTTATCCTCGAAGTTGAACTCATTTCGAACAATGGAACAACGCGTGCCATCACCATCATTGCCGCTATGCGTTGAGCTCCCTCAGCGCCTAACGGCACTCGAACCGTCTGGAAAGCTGTGATGTCCACCAGGTATAGAGCTACTGTACAGGCCTCCCGGAAGGCGAAGAAAATGGCTGCACCTGGTAATACTACTGAGACGACAGCGCGAGGATCGAGATCAACAATAATTGCGATGACACGTGCTTTCACGAATCCTATGAAATGAGTCAAAAGAGTACAAAGTAGGCCCAATATTCAAGTTTTTCTGATGGTCGGCGTACGAACAAAGAATATTGACAATGAAAGTAGGGACCATTGACAGTGACAGCACCACACATTTGAGTGAAACATGGGGTCCAGCCTTGTTACTAACTCGGACATTGAGTCCCCACGTACCACAACGAAGACCACAAGAAAGAACTCACTGCCACAACAGCGGACAACCTATATCCAAACCGCGGATTTTTCTCCCACTTCAGCGATCACAGAAATACACATTCCATCCTCTATTAAATCTTGGAGCCGCGGGAGGTTGATGCGGAAATTGGCAGGTGGAATCAAAAGGAGCTTGTTGGCGTGGTCGTCCTCCTCGGGCTTTGTTCCGTGACTCCGCTCCTCATGCTTCCACTTCATGCGGAAAGATTTTGGGCCCAATTGCAAGACCTGGACTGTTTCTATACCTCCGGAACTCGAGAGCATCTGTCAAACTTGTGTAATTAACGGGAACAGTGTCTTCCGTTCTCCAGTAGGTGTTCAACTGCTGCCAAACTGAGAATATAACCGATTCGAGGTTGGGGAGAAACGAGGATGGATCCAGTGTTCGGAGGTCTTCGCAGAATTCCGACAGTTTACGAACGGTGAGGCGGAAAATCTCGAGAACCCTGAGGTGCACGAGAAATGAGGCGCCGTGCAGTACATGTGAGTATAGCCCTTCATGAAGGGAGAGATGTGACAAAGGTGGGCGTGAACGCGATAGAAAATCAACGAAATTTTCGTGATAGTCGGACCCCCCACCGCCGCGATAGTCCAGCGTTCTCAAAGACGGAAGGGTCAAGATATAGAGGATAGCGGAGGACACAGCTTCGCCCCCCAGACGTAGAGCCTGCAGGGCGAAATTCTTGGGAAGAAGTGCCCTCTCGTTCATATCTCCATCAATCCAATCGAATTTACACTCGACGAGCGAACCGGCCGATCGTAAAACGTGCAAGCAATCCGCCCCATCTATCCACGTTCCACTGAAATGAGTGAGCTGTCTCCACGGAAGGCGGATTATGCCCGCTGATAGACCCTGCAAGGAAACACTGCGCAAGCGGGGGGCGAGCTCGAATGCAGTCACAACGGTCGTGTCGCTGCGGTTATACGTGTTTATTCTGAGCTCCTCGAGAAAATGCAGTCTCCCTCGCACGTTCGATTGGAATTGTGGATTTACGAAATCCTCGTGTGGAAGACGAAGGTCGACACTCTGCCACTGATTCGAAAGGGCAAGGAGTGGACCCAAAAAGAGTAGATGATCTGTCGTGACTGCGCCGCTCCAGAACGAAGGAAAGTGGGGACGACCCTGTCTTCGCTAGCCATTCAGCCAGCCGAGGAGGACGACGTAAGGTATTATCCTTGCGCCAAACCGGGTCAAGCCCAAGGGAGAATGTGGCCCAGATCTGAGGGGTTTCGAGCGCTATTTCTCTCCATTCACGGCAAATCTGTGTCAATAAGACGGGGATGGGAAGCCTCTCCGGGCTGAAGTCGAAGATCGGGTGGGTATCCTGAACATGCGGGACGCTATGGATGAAGATTTCTGAAGTCACATCGAAAGGTAAGTTCAGGATGGGGTAGGTGACAGAGCTGAGCTTTTTCCGTATGATATTTCGCTCCCCTTCGAGAAGAGTAATCTGTACGTCAAGTTCCGCTAAACGATTCCGAAGAGATTGATTCGACTCCATCTATGCGGTGCAACGGAAGAGCTGGAACCTGGGAGGATAATGCTAAGCAGCATCGGGTCACGTGAATCATCGTCGCGCTTGTCAGTGTCACCACCATCTGCTCGCTGCTGCCGACGGCGCTCGCCGCTGTGTTGCTCGCTGTTCTTAGCGTCCTTGGTTTCACTATTTCGCTTCATCGGTCATAACTACTGCAGTGTTGCTGTGAAACTCTCGTTACTATAGCTAGGACGATGACCACCAACCCGCTGCCGGCTGCATTGTTCGAAAGCCTCCTTCTGAAACTTGTCGCCGTCCTCGAGTTGACTCAAAAACCAGAGGGAATAGCTACTCCGCAGGCGAAACAGGCTGTTCTTCACGCAGTCAGCTTTTTCTCAGTGTCTCGTTTCACTCTTGAACCTTTTCGACAGACGAACGAGTTCAAAAGCGCGCTAAACCAAGCAAAAAGAGCTCGCTGCGAACCTTCCCGGTGGAGAGCTCCTCATCGAGGAACAGACTGAGGTAATTGGGATGTTAACCGAGCTAAGGGATCGTAAGAGGTAAACTGATGCATTGGCTTGAAACAACCGAATTAAAATACACCGTAGGCAGCAGCTTGCAGAATTTTCTATGCGCACGCTGGCAGCCTCATCTGCGTTTCCAGCCGACCATCGAATGGAGATCGACTCGATGGCGTCAACACCGTTCCATGAAGCATGACAGACGATTTATGAGTCTTCGCCACATCCAAGCCGCAATATAGGTCGGAGAATACCTGGCTTTGCTCGAATTTCCAGCTCGAAATCCTTCGACCAGGTGATAAACTTTCAAGCAGGGAGCCAGTGCTAAAAAAAAAAACTGTGAATATTGCTGGCACCAACCATGAAGAACAGCAATCCAATGTTCTGTGTGCCATACATGTATTATTTACAATTGAATCAAGCTGTAGAACACCTTCAATGATACGGATACGGCATCGTGCCCTTGCTCATGTATCGCGCAACGTCCTTCATGCTCTGTATCGCCAACGACAAATCATGCCGCTCCACCTCCTTCATTTCCTGTGCATTCCCCTCCGCAAACGTCGAAAACTGCGATGGCGGGAGTACATCCTCTTCCATATCAAGCCGCCCCCGCGGCTGCGACTGCGTCTGCATCCGCGCATTGCGCGAAAACGCCGACAGCGTCCCCGCGCCGCATGCGCGCTCTTGCTCTCGTTGCAACCCCTCCTCCACGCGCCCCTTCTTCCGCATACGTGTGAACGCGCCCGCGCGCGCGAGCCCGAGGGCGGCGAGTACTCCGTGTCCGCGAGCGCGTCGCGCACCAGGGGCTGCGGCCGGAACACCTCGTCCTGGTGTTGGTGCCGCTTCTTGCGCTGCGACGATGACGGGGCGGAAGGTGGGCTGCGTACACGTGCGGTGGTCGCGGTGGTCCGACTCGTTGCGGTCGCGCCGGAGTGTTGCCGGCGGTGGCGAAGCTCAAAAGGCTTTTCAGAAAAGTCCGGCGGACTTCTAGTTGCGCTCACGCTGGAATGCCGCCGACGGTCAAAATGCTGCTGCTCGGGTATGTACGGGGATGTCACTTCTTCGTTGCGGAGGACCGCCTCCCCCGCCGCCTCCGCGGTCTTGCGCATGTGGAGCAGAACCTGATCTGCTTTCTCCAGGTCCCCCGTTCGAGCGAGCACGTTGCGCACCACTTGGAGGTCAAACCCGTGGTTCTTCGCCATCGCCACCATCGCTTGTTGACCAACGTGCTCGCGGAGGTTGCGGTCGCCATCGTCTGCGGAGATGGACACTCGCACCGGGGACACATGTGTTGACGTTGGTGCCGTGGCAACATGCTGAGGCGTGTGCATCGAGAAGAGCGACCAGCTGCGCGGGAGGGGTTCGCGCCGAAGATGTGATGGTGCGCGCGGGGGAAGCGACTGGCGCGGTCGACTTGGCTTGTGGATGCTGTTGAAATCGATCTGAGGCAAATCGGCAGGCAAGCTATGCCGCCGCGCCTCGTCCGCCGCTGTAGCTGTCGTCCGCTTGAATATAAAAGGTTGCGCGTCCTGTGCGCGTCGGTTCGTTTTCTGCTCGAGCGGTGTCGGACGGGAAGAGGCCGGCTTGGTGCGGGGAGGCCCGGGAGAAGCAAGCTGGTATTCCACGGGCCGTGCGTGCTTGTCTGGGCGTGGTGGGCTGGGCGCGCGCGAACGGCGTGTCAGACTGCTTTGTTCCACGTTACCGATGGATCGATTGCGATTGCGAAGAGTACGAGAGGACAGCCGTGAAAGGATTTCCGAAGGGTCGCCCAGGGTGCTCCGCGCGGCGTGACTCGGTTGACTGCGTCGGCCGCTGGGTGGAACGCTATCAGGGGTCAACACGCTCGGCATTCGGAGAGGTATTGGCCAGATCTTCGAAGGTGACTTTGCAGGTGTGCGCGTAGAGTGCGGAGGTGAACTCGCGTTCCAGATCTCCTCGCCGGTTGGCGATCCCCAGTCCAACGGGCTAGGAGAGCGCTGAGTATGTTCTCCACGGTGGCTGTCGGACTGGAGCGGTGAACGGCGCTGTGAAAAATGTCGTGGGGTCTGAGGGTGTTGCGGGGGAGTCTGGGTATGCCTGATTGGAGGGGTAGGGGACGGTACCCAGCGCGAGGACGAAGCTGGAAGTTGCACACGCGAAGACGAGGCGACAGCGTTGACCTGCTGCGGGGGACGGCGCGGTGGGGACTGGGGAAGTTTCTGCTTTCCGTTCATATTGTGCTGTTCGACTTCCATGTCGTCTTCAGCTGTCTCGGGAACCACATTTGCGGGCGAAGCAGCACCGGCGTTCTCAGCAACCTCGGTAGACTGATCAATATCCATACCGTCGCCGACTTGCTTGGAAAGTGCATCTCCCGAGACTTTTTTCTGCGCGCGCGGCGGAGGCCACTCTTTCTTCTTCTCCGGAGAGTCATCGTCGCTGCCATGTGCACCACCACCCGCCCAGCTCCTCACCCCATCAAAAACCGCACGAAAACCGCCCTCGATGAGCTTGGGCAGCCCGCGCGTGCGAGGCTTTGGGGTCGACGCCCGGGACTCCGTGCCGGTTGTCGGCGGCCGCGTCGTCGTCGAGGGCGTGGGGGGGGACAGAAGCGAAAAAGTCTGAGTCTGCACTCTTTCTCTTTCGAAGTGCGGGCTTGACTTTCGGTCGGGGCTGAGCTGGGCTGCGTTTCTGAGGATGCTGAGGTTCCGATATCGGTTCAGGTTCCAGCTCTGGGTCCGGTGAAACGTCCAAGACAGCGATGTCGGGGTAGATGTCGGGAACGTGGGTGCGCTGGCGAGGAAGAGCAGGTATTGGGCTGAAATCATTCGATTAGAAGACAAGAGTATCGTGAAACTGTAAATTATACTTGGCCTGCTCTGTCGCTGAAACCTCGTCAGCATCGCTGTCTTCTATCCGTCGCTTGACGATTTTGGCACGTTGTCGTGCGTCGGCAGACGGCGCGCGCTTACGCTTGCGTTTCATAACTTTGGTCGAGTCCGAGTCCGCATCCGAGTCTCGAGTGCCATTGGCGCGCGGGTCCGCCAATCTTCGTTTATCCTCGCGTTTCACCTCCTGGCTCGGGGAGGAGGAACTTTTATCCAAGTCCTCATCCGTATCCGAGTCTCCAGGTTTGACGCGCGGGTGTGCGCCGTCGTCCGATCTCCGTTTACCCTTGCGTTTCGTCTGGTTATCAGAGTCCTCAGCATCAGAGTCTTTGGGTTTCTGTGTGCCGTTAATCCAGTGCGAATTCTCCGTTGGCCAGCCCTTCTTCTGCTGATACTCCTTTATACGTTTATTGAACCAGGATTGGTTTTTCGTGTATCGATCGCGCCAGCCACCCCAAGGATGGCGAGAACTCCACGGCCATTTGTTGTGTTCCTGAGACTTGTTAAGCCTGTGAAAGCAGACAATAGAGAAGTCAAAGTTCGGCTCAGAGGTCGATTCTGAGTGAGAATCAATGTCGCAAAAGTCGGATCTGGCAAACAAAACCAATATAGCGCCTTTCTGAAGCTTATAGGAAGCTGATAGGGAAAAGATGCAACGCATGTTTTACCTATAAGATTCAGAAAGACGTTATACCAGGTTATAAGCCAAATCAGATTTTTTGCGACAGGGAATTCTCATGAATCGACACCGGAAATCGACTCCAGAGTCGATTCAGCTTCTCGAATCGACAGCGACTCTTGATGGAGAGTCGACACATGAATCGACGCGAGAATCGACTTCATAGGCGAACTTTGAATCAAAAACACATACATTTTGGACCAGGGTCTGGTATACTTTGTTACCGCTGCGACCTTGAACTCCCGGATTGTGCTTGGCCAAGTATTTGATCAACAAGTTGTCCTCGTCGGGTGTGAAAGATTTCCGAAGACCACTACTCAGAAATTTGAATCTGTGTATAACCAGGAACACGTAGAAACGAACGCAGGCATCGAGTATCTGTTTATTTGAAGTTTCCGTGAGTGTGTGGGATCACGGCGCGAAGTCTAGTCCATAGGTCGCGCCAAAGGCCAGTTGAACTTGGAGTACTAAAGGAAGTCTCCAGATACGCGTGTAGCGTAAAATATTCCCGTATGAATGCCACAATGGACCGTATAAACCGTAACCAGTCGATAAAGTTGGAACCAAAGGGATAACTTGTGACAGTCACAAGTCACACTGTAACGTTCCCGAATCCCGAATTCTGCTCCGATTCTTCCCTTTACCATTATCTCGCTGGTGCGCCGATGGTCTCGAGAACCGTCCTCAACCGCGTGCTCAGAAGTGCTCGTGCACCAGTAAGAACACTTGTGTTTCTCTTTTTTCCGAGTTTCATTCAGTTTTTAGCGCGCTCTGAGGAGTTTTGCGACCGTACATAACCCGGGCCCATTCACAGAGATTTCCCGGCTCTCTAATGGGCTCACAGTTGCTACAGAGGCCCACCCGCATGCGCAGACGGCCACTGTCGGCGTCTGGATAGACGCAGGCTCTCGGGCAGAGACTGACGCAACAAATGGTACTGCCCACTTCCTTGAACACATGGCATTCAAGGGCACTGGGAAGCGCACCCAGCATGCGCTTGAGCTCGAGGTCGAGAACATTGGTGCTCATTTGAACGCCTACACGTCCCGCGAGCAGACCGTTTACTACGCCAAGAGCTTCCGCAAGGATGTGCCGACCGCTGTGGACATTATCAGCGATATCCTCCAAAATTCAAAGCTTGAGAACTCGGCTATTGAGCGTGAGCGAGACGTTATTCTCCGGGAGCAGCAAGAGGTCGACAAGCAGATGGAGGAGGTCGTCTTCGACCACCTGCATTCCGTTGCCTTCCAACGTGAGTCCGCCATTTTTTGTAGACGCGTTAAGCCGACAACTTCTCAGGCCAACCACTTGGACGTACCATTCTGGGGCCCAAAGGTGCGCCTGTTGCCATATCTTCGTGTCTCCCACTTATTTTTTTTGCCCAGCCAACATTCTCTCGATCAAGCGGGATGACCTGGACGCATACATCAAAACTAACTACACCGCCGACCGCATGGTCCTCGTTGGTGCCGGTGGTGTCGACCACGCTGAGCTGGTCAAGCTGGCCGAGAAGCACTTTTCCTCTCTCCCCGTCTCGCCATCCCCCATCCGCCTCGGCACGGCCGCCCACGCCAAGCCCTCGTTCGTCGGGTCCGAGGTACGCCTGCGCGACGACGAGCTCAACGCCGCGCACATCGCCATTGCCGTCGAGGGTGTCGGCTGGTCCTCGCCCGACTACTTCCCCATGATGGTACTGCAAAGCGTCTTCGGCAACTGGGACCGCTCCCTCGGCTCCGCCCCGCACCTGTCCTCGAAGCTCTCGGACATCGTCGCATCGCACGGCCTCGCCAACTCGTTCATGAGCTTCAGCACTAGCTACTCCGACACGGGCCTGTGGGGCATCTACATGGTCAGCGAGAACTTCATGAACCTCGACGACCTCACGCACTTTACGCTGCGCGAGTGGACCCGGATGAGCATGGAGCCAACGAGCGTCGAGGTCGAGCGTGCAAAGAGCCAGCTCAAGGCGGGACTGCTCCTTGGCCTCGATGGAACGACCGCGATTGCAGAGGACATTGGCCGCCAGCTCGTCACCACCGGCCGCCGCATGACCCCCCAGCAGATCGAGCAGGCCGTCGACGCTGTCACGCTCGACGACATCACCCGCGTCGCAAAGAAGTATCTGTGGGATAAGGATGTAAGTGTGCTGTTTCTTGGCTGCTCATAATGAATATTTATCCTTCTTTAGTTCGCGATGGCAGCTGTTGGGAATATCGACGGCCTGTTAGACTACAACCGTATTCGCGCCGACATGTCGTCGATGATTCACTAGACAAAAATACAATACGGTTGGGCCCAATTTAAATTCTTTCTAATTTAATAGCGGGTTCAATGCAGTCGTGGACTGAAAGTGAAAGCGGGAGAAGTAAGATCAATGTCGACACGGGCGAGACACAACTAGGCTTGTGTTAAGTCTGTACATGCCTGCCAGATTCCTGCGTCGGGATAAACCGGATCAATGGTAAAAGAGCTCGATCACTTGGATCTTAGATGATTCTCCAAAACTCATCTGCAGCAAGCTGAATGCTCTCTGGGCCTGGTCCTTCAGATATTTGTCTTCTCCCCACGACTTGTGTGGTAGTTTGGTCTGCGCTCATGAAGTGCTCATATTTCATTGTTCTCCCATTGGGCAATCAGCCTAGTCTCTCTCAGACAGACGCTATAACAATTGGCTCGTACCTCGCTAGTACAATCAGCCAACTCGGCCCTGTTCCAGTCGTCCTTGGATCAAAGTAAGTCGGTCGCGATGTGTGCCGACAAGTCGAATCTGCCATCCACTTTTCGCATGGTTGAGCTCGAGAGACTTCTGGGCGTCAGCGACAGTAACTTGGCGGGGAACTGCGGAACTGCCGAGGTAATTCCGCTGAAGAATCGAGAAATGGTCTGAAAAGTCACTTGGTCCGTGCAGCTGGGTCTCCAAAAGCCATTTTTCAGACAGCACCGTCAGAAAGATCTGCCATGCCGTCCTGCCGCTCGGAAGGACTGAAAAATGTGCGACACCGTCCTACTAAAGCCACTTCGTTAGATTCCGAACCCGGGAAGTATCAAAGACAATAGTTGATCGAAAAATCTCTAGATCTCACCTCAAAAAAGTCAATGTTGTTTACAGGGAAATCGCAAATTGGGTCTCAGAACGACCTTTCTAGACAACCCTATGGTGAATTGTTAGACAGTGCGATGGTTATCAACGGCGCCTTCTACTGAGTTCTTATGGTCTCAGTTTTCGTTTCGGTACGAGGCAGTGCGAGAAAGAAAATCGAATCAGTACGCCAGCTGCTGCCAGCAACGGCGCAGTGGCATCATCCATGCTCGTGGAACCATCGATTGTCAAGACACACCGATGCGGAAGAGAGAAGTCCGGAGGTTTTGGAAGAACGAGAGCCAAGCAATGGCGAACTTGCGAGAACCGTGCTACCGTTACTTAGTACTAGCTCGATTAGGATTCCTGTTCTCGGTACAGCCACATCTATTTTCAGCTAGCCGCGCTATTTACTGCTTCCATCACCATCAAGTGCGCGTTGTGCGCAGCGGACATCCCATCGACTCTCATTTTGACCAGTATCAACCACTGCGACCGCACGATACAAGCGTCGAGCTCTCGGGCCTTGGATACGAATCAGCAAGTGCTACTTGACGCTGCACTGAGGGTCGGCAACCTCGACGTTGGTGCCTCTGACCGCTCTCTTCGCCAGTACACAGATGGTCGAATGTTGCTACATCTAACTTAAAAGTTAGATTTCAAGTAGTTATTCGACTGGACGGATTCCTTACTGCCGTCTTTCGTCCACTGGATGGCAGGCTGCAGTAGAGCGTTGGAAGACGGCTCAGGCCGAAGCTGTCGAGAAGGCGAAACGCGAGCAGGAATGGAACGGACGACAGCCTTAATCATGCCGACGAAGATTTTCATTCTCGATACGGAGAAGGTGACAAGGGCGGGACTATTGGACCAAGCTAATCGCGAGCACTTGGCTCCGGTGCTCAAAAAAACTTGTTCATCACACTTGGAATAAGCATTGGCATAAGAGCCCTACAAGAAAGCAAGGGCAGGGGCCGTCCTGGCTCCGATGACCGGCGACGCGTCATTCACCTTGTCCCACTCATGCGCATCCAAGGCCGCTCGTCTCGACAGCAGAACGGCCGTTTTCGTCCGCTCCTGCACCTCCTTCTCGTAAACACCCAGCGCCTCGATCTGGTCGACTTCTCCATTCTTCACCCGCTTGAGCTGGTCGACAAGGAGCGCCGCATCGAGGATCCCGTGATTTGCCCCTTCGCCTCGGAACATGGTCATGGCATGAGCAGAATCCCCCGCGAGTGTGACCCTTCCTCGGCGGTTGTCCCACGCCCTGCACGGGAAATCGGCCAGGCGCAGCGGCGTCGTGAAGCCCAGATCATCGGGTATATCCATCACGATACTACGCAAGGGCTCAGCAAAGCCAGCTGCCCGACGCTTCATCTCCCGGATGCGCTCCTCGTGCGTTGCCGGAATGGCATCCGCCACTTCGTCCTTGACCAGCCACGAGATGATTACCAGTGCGTCGGTCGAGATCTTGCCGTCTCCATCCTCGTGAACCGCCTGCACGCTGTACCACAAGTAATTGCCCGTGCTCGGATCCAGCGCCTGGAACAATAACGGATCAAGTCCCCTCACAGGAGCGGCCTGCTCGGGGCTAAAACGGCGCACCACGCCGACGAGGGCCACGGGCAGACGTGTGAGTTCGTAATTGTTGGGGAGCAGAAACTTCCTCACGACCGAGTTACTCCCATCTGCACCGATAAGCAGGGTCCCCTCGACTGAGGACCGGGACCCATCGGTCAACTCTAACACGGCCTTGACTCCGCCATCGTTTAGGGTCTCCACCGCAATGACTTTCTTGCCCTCGTGCAGATACCCTTCCAGTCCGGCTACGAGCGCCTCCCTCAATTTCTCCCTGTGCAGACGCAGACGCTGCTTGGAGGGCGGGATGCGATACTTGACGCCGCAAGTGGCAGCATTGAGAAAGAGAAAGTTGCCCGCGTCATTGGTGAGCGTGTGGTCGACCACCGCCTTGGAGATGGCTTCGCTTCTCTTGGGTCCGATCGTCCGCTGCAGGGCTCGTAGGCACCAATGTAGAGTGAGAGCCCAGCCTTGACGCCGTGAGCCCGAGGTGTCGCGTTCCAAGACTTCGAAAGGGATGCCGTTTTCGCGGCAGCCCTGAGCAATGGTGAGACCGACAATACCGCCTCCTGCAATGAGGACTTTGAAGGGCTTGGATTGGTCCTTTGGGGTGAAGTCCATACTCCCCATTGTCTCCGTTTGTTCGATCTTATGGCGTTCAATTTCCGTTGCGCTCGCATAACGGCAACTTATATTTGTCCCGAGAAGCACTCGAATCATTTGTATATCAAACGGCGGGCAATTGCAACTGCTCTCTCTCTCTCCAATCCCAGGCGTAGCCGCTTAAATCTCCTCCCCCTTCAACTTCATTTGCACATGCTGTTTCCGCTCGTCCTCAACAGTTGCCCCAAACAAAATATCCATGTCCTCCAAACTCAAGTCCTTGGTCTCGGGCAAGAAGAGCGACACGGCAAAGGCAACGGCATTCATGGTGCCGAAAATCGTCCACGTTTTCCAGCCGATGTTCTCGACAGCAATGGGTGCGATCTTGGAGACGACGTAGTTCATCAGCCAGATCATGCACGCGCACGCCGCCATACCCCAGTCGCGGATGCGCATCGGGAAGATCTCGCCGATGAAGATCCACTGGAGAGGCCCCCACGACACGGAGTAGGCCACGACAAAGAGGTAGATGCACGCCATCATGCCCTTCTCGGCGGGGGTCTTGGTGATGGCGCTGGTTAAGGAGGGCGGGTGCGTCTTCAGGAGCGCACCGAGAGAGAACAGGAAGACGGACATGGCGAGGGCGCCGGCAGCCATGAGGGTTTTGCGGGAGAAGAATTGCACAACGCCGAGGCAGAAGACGAGGGTGGAGGCGAATTTGATGCAGGTGAACACGCCTGAAGCCAGAAGCGCCGCATCTTCGGTCGTGAAGCCAATTTCGGCGAAGACGGTCGGGCCGTAGTAGAGGATGGCGTTATGTCCACTCCACATGGCAAGCAGCGAGACGGATAGGCCCCACAGCAGACGGCGGGCATTGGGCCAGGTGAGGAACTCGGCCAAGTTGCGGCCATGCGTGGCGGCGAGTTCCTCGTCGATCTGGGCTTTCATGTCGGCCAGCTCGACCGAGACAGCCTCCGATTGTTGATCGGGCTCATCTCGCAGATAGGCAAGCACTTGTCGCGCCTCTTTCCACCGACCGGCTCGAGCCAACCAGCGCGGCGACTCGACTATAAACGCACTGCTGAGACATACGATGGCTGCGAGAACGATCTGCAGACACAGGGGGACGCGCCACTGCGTCGACCTCTCGCTGCCGAGATGCACGCTACATCCATACGTAGTCCAGTACGCCAAGATGCCGCCGCTCACAAGGAACAGCTCAAAGAGACTCATGAGCAGGCCCCTCAGCTCGGGGGGGCTCACCTCAGCGGCGAAGACTGGCGCCGTATTGCTGATGATGCCCACACCAAACCCAGCAAGCACGCGCCCGGCATACAGCATACCCGCATTTGGATAAACCGAAGCAGTCTGCAAAATGCCGCCGACGAGGAAGAAGGAGCCGGCGAGGAGGAGCATCATGCGCCTGCCGAGCCGGAATCCCAGGAGGGGCGGGACGAGGGCGCCGAAGAAGGCACCCGCGTTGAGGACGGCGACGATGTTGGAGGAGACGGCCGCGAAGGTGGACCTGCTGGTAGCGAGGTCGAAGTCGTGCTTGAACGAAGAGAGGGAGACGACGGCGCCGGCGATGCCCGTGTCGAAGCCGAAGAGGACAGACCCGACATTGACGGCGGCTGCGACGGCGAGGGAGCGCCGATGCTTTTTGCACAGGACGAGGAGGTTCTTGTTTCCACTCATGTTAGAACAAGTTGGAGAGCCAAACAGCCAGTCGCGTGATGAACCACCCAGAAACAAAGGAAATTAAGCTTCTGCATCGCAGAAGGAGTGTAGTGAGTGTAAAACTCCTCGATCGTCGGAATGCGCATATCGGGAACCAAGGTTAAGTAATTGAGTCTGGTTCAAGAATCGACACAAAGAAGGAGTTCTCGGGAGGCTTCAAAAGGCCGGAGTCAGACTGCTGCTCGACGAGGACGTAAGGGGTAATAGTGTTCTTGTCCCGAACCTAAAGGAAAAATGTGGCCCGAATCCAATCCGAATCTGAAGGGAACGAAGAGATTGATTTTGCTCCATCCAATGCGTTCGTGTAATCTCATGCGCTGAACCCCCGCAAAACATAGACCAGACAAGAGAGTTTGGGCAGTGGGAAGAAAGCCTTCGAAGAATGAGTCACGTGCAGTATCGTCCTTCTAATCCACCCAAAATCCACCACAACTTCAAAAGTACCTATTAAAGCTATTGAAAACGCTCGCTGCTGCCGACGACATCGCCGCTAGCACCAACGTATGTGGATGAGCAAATGACACACATCGTATGTTTTCTGCAGGACAGACCCGATCTCATGCGAAATCTCCAATCCCTGAGGACTCCCACTCGCTATTAATGCCAGATTCAGGCGACGATCAAACGAACATGCCACGACATGAATTCATTTTTGTCATCAGCCCAGAAAAGAAAAAGAGACAAGTACACTATCCCAATCAGCAAATATCTTGGTTGAGCGTAGCCCCAGCGAGGGGCACATAGCACGAGATTCCCTGGTCGACGTAACCCTGGCTCAAAAACGCATTTGTTACTAAAGAAATGGTCCCCAAGTGCTGAGTTGTATGAGCGGTACAGCGGAACGGCGCCGCAGACTTGCTCGCTGTAGACGTAGCCGCTGCATGGTAGTCGTCAGTTTGGGTAAACAAAGGAGAGAAGGATGAAGATACGTGATGTCTTCGAGGTTATATCCTTCCGCCTCGAGCGCGATCGCCTCGTTCGCGTCGATGCTGGGCGGTGGAAATCTGAGCAGGCACGCGCGCACAGACTCTCAGCAGAGGGAACGTACGTGTAAATGTGGTCGTTGAACGGCTGGTTATTGTACAGCCGGAATAGCGGGACCGAGGCGCCTTCCTGAGTTGCAAAAATCCCCGCCGCGACGCCCTCTGCGACAGTGGAGATGTCGGTGCGGATCAACGTTGCAACATACTCGGCGCTGCTCATGCTGAGGGATCCAGTTGAGTTAACGAAGCGGGACGAAACGGAATACATACGTGTAAAAGTGGTCCGACACCGGAGGCAGCGTGTTGAGGCGGTACCATGGGGAACTGGTGCTACCGCAGATGCTGCCAGAGGAGCAGGTTTGTGCGACCTACGATATTTCCTTGGATGGTGGAAGCGGTCATAAACGCGGAAACCTACTACTGATGCCACGAGGGTAGCCGTAGCAGCGATGAGAGAGAGAATTCCAGCGCGCATCGTGAGTGTCGAGGGATTTGGGGAGGGAATATTCGGCTTTACGATTAACACTACGCCGCACCCGCCTTTTATTCTAGCCAGGCATCCACTTGCCACAAAGAATTTGAAACCGAATGAGGTTCATTTAATGATTGGCGCTCAACATCTGCCAATTTTACTTCCTTTGACAGGGCGCCCCTGGAGGGTGAGAAGCCAAAAGGCACATTCGATCCTCAAAAGCGCCTGTTGCTGTCTCGTAGATGGCCACGTTCGATCAGCGGTTGAAAGCGTGGGAGTGTCTCGGCCGTGTCCGTGTGGTGCAATTTTCTCGATAATCGCACCGATGCCGCGCTTTTTGTACTCGACAAGAGGAGCTGCTTGGCTGAATGTAAGAAAATGAAATAAACATCAGTGGAGGACGCGTACCTCAGAGGCTTGTTTCATCTGCCTCCTCGGTGACGATTCAAGCAAGTGTGAAAATCAATGTTGTATCGGAAGAACTTGAAGAGATCGATATCAGTGCCAGAACAGATTTGGAGAATTTGTGGCGAGGAAGGACGTACTTTCAGCTCAGTGGTTATAGGGTGAGCAGTAGAAGATCCCGACAGGTTTGTTAGTGATGATTATCAACGGCGCTTCAAGTTCTGATGCGTTTTTATAGTTTCAATGGTTTCCCTTCGAGGTATGGGGTCCGGGCGGCGTCGTAGAATAAGCCATCCTCGTAAAAGCATCGATTGTCCAGCGCGGAAGGGAACAGGCTTGGGATGAGCGCTGACTGAACCTTTGAGCAGCGTTTCAGAGCTGAGGAGGAAAGATTGGCTCGACGAAAGCCAATTTTCCGTCAATTCTGGGGGTCAGAACACTGTTGCAGGCAGGTTTATTGAACGTCTCTTCGAGCTTTTATTTCTAGGGCATGTATTGATCTCCTGAGTGGGGCTGCTACATGGATTGGAAGATGAATTCAATGAGAAAGTTAGTGGGAACACGAATTGAAACGCACGATTCCGCACGACTCGACGCCAACTTGAAAAGACAACCAAAAAGAAATGCTCCACAGCGAGCTCCTTGAATGTGAACAAAGCAGCCCAGTAAAGAGGCCGTGGTGCAGTGTCTGGAATTTCGTAAACAAAGAATGACCTATTCAAATATGATTGATCAGCAGATCTTGTTGCTACATGTTGATCTACCTTGTATGGTTTGTTTAGCTCAGTTGTTTAGGAGATCAGTTGCTCTTTTTGATTTAGCGGAGGCTGTCGGTTCAAGTCCTGATACCCACTTTTTTGTTTTCCTTCCGGATTTTTAGGTTTCAGCTTCGGTTGTCATTTCATCCAATATCCCCTGTGTTATCTTTATTTTCCTGCAATTTGTGTATCCCAAATTACAGATTCTAGTGTGCTGGTGCTCACACATGTATCTCAGGCCCTGAAATTCATCAGAGAAAGGTTGTTTGGCTCCTGCTACTGGTGAATAATCTGGCATTGACTTGAATTGACCTTTAAGTGAATGAAATATGTTATCCTATCAGGTTCAACAATGTAGCATACTTGACGAACTAATGAGTGTTGCCGAGATCACCAATGGTTTCCCACGCACCTCTGTTTTCACTTTCATCGTCTCTCGTTTGCCATGCACCCAGGACTGACATATATTTTCAATATTTTGGGTGTTTGATAGCTTCTCTTGACTAACACAATTCAATATCTCATTTAATCTGGCTGCCTTCTGCACTTTTCCATCCTGCTATTTGTGATTCCTCTCCCAGTCTATCATGTCTTCTGATCGGGAATGTCCCAGATTTATATCCTTTCTACATACCCAGATGATCTCTAGTACTTATGCCCTTCAAAAGATAATTCCATGTCTTGTTGCACAACATTCATGACCTGAGATATGTAGCTCACAGTTTTAGCAGCATTCAGGGAAAAAAATCGAGTTTACAGGCTGATTCAGCCAGGTCACCAGTTGATCAGCAGCTAACATTGTAACTGTGATAGTGAAGATGAATGTGGTGAAATTTCATAGTTGTACTCCGAAGATTTATGTTGTTAGAGTCTGTCGAGGCTGTTTTACAATGTTCAAGAATGGTATTTTCTGAAGCGAAGAATAAAAGTACAATACACCAGGCATTGTAGCCCTCAATCATAGCTTTCTAATGATATATCTATCAGTTATTTTGACGAAATGGTGAATGAGCTATGAGCTGCCGAAGTTGCAGGCACGCGGCCGTGCCAAATTGGGACTGTTAGTGCCGAATTGGGACTAAAAATGATGCTGGGAATGCCAAGGACGATGTGTCAGCTAATAGTCCGAATTAGGACTAAATAGTCCAAATCGGGCACTAAATGATTTCCAGACACTGCACGACAGCCGTAAAGGGCCGTGGTGCAGTGTCTGGAATTTCGTAAACAAAGAATGACCTATTCAAATATGATTGATCAGCAGATCTTGTTGCTACATGTTGATCTACCTTGTATGGTTTGTTTAGCTCAGTTGTTTAGGAGATCAGTTGCTCTTTTTGATTTAGCGGAGGCTGTCGGTTCAAGTCCTGATACCCACTTTTTTGTTTTCCTTCCGGATTTTTAGGTTTCAGCTTCGGTTGTCATTTCATCCAATATCCCCTGTGTTATCTTTATTTTCCTGCAATTTGTGTATCCCAAATTACAGATTCTAGTGTGCTGGTGCTCACACATGTATCTCAGGCCCTGAAATTCATCAGAGAAAGGTTGTTTGGCTCCTGCTACTGGTGAATAATCTGGCATTGACTTGAATTGACCTTTAAGTGAATGAAATATGTTATCCTATCAGGTTCAACAATGTAGCATACTTGACGAACTAATGAGTGTTGCCGAGATCACCAATGGTTTCCCACGCACCTCTGTTTTCACTTTCATCGTCTCTCGTTTGCCATGCACCCAGGACTGACATATATTTTCAATATTTTGGGTGTTTGATAGCTTCTCTTGACTAACACAATTCAATATCTCATTTAATCTGGCTGCCTTCTGCACTTTTCCATCCTGCTATTTGTGATTCCTCTCCCAGTCTATCATGTCTTCTGATCGGGAATGTCCCAGATTTATATCCTTTCTACATACCCAGATGATCTCTAGTACTTATGCCCTTCAAAAGATAATTCCATGTCTTGTTGCACAACATTCATGACCTGAGATATGTAGCTCACAGTTTTAGCAGCATTCAGGGAAAAAAATCGAGTTTACAGGCTGATTCAGCCAGGTCACCAGTTGATCAGCAGCTAACATTGTAACTGTGATAGTGAAGATGAATGTGGTGAAATTTCATAGTTGTACTCCGAAGATTTATGTTGTTAGAGTCTGTCGAGGCTGTTTTACAATGTTCAAGAATGGTATTTTCTGAAGCGAAGAATAAAAGTACAATACACCAGGCATTGTAGCCCTCAATCATAGCTTTCTAATGATATATCTATCAGTTATTTTGACGAAATGGTGAATGAGCTATGAGCTGCCGAAGTTGCAGGCACGCGGCCGTGCCAAATTGGGACTGTTAGTGCCGAATTGGGACTAAAAATGATGCTGGGAATGCCAAGGACGATGTGTCAGCTAATAGTCCGAATTAGGACTAAATAGTCCAAATCGGGCACTAAATGATTTCCAGACACTGCACGACAGCCGTAAAGAGGCATTCCAGCGCCAAGAGTCGTTTCTCAGAGTTCAGTTTTCCCAGGGACTTCAAGGGATAGATCAAATCTCAGATCGTGGCCCTGGGCCCTTTGCGTGAACCATGAAGTGACAAGACAAGGGAGTTGCAAGTCATTGTCTTTGAAGATTTCGTGAGGAAGAAGCGTGCGATGAAATAGTTGCAGGGCGTCGGCGTCCCTTTGAGAGACGAATTCTGTTTGGTTTCGCGGTACATACGACGACGGTATACGTAGCCGGACTCGGACCAGCCACATCCCAATTTGGGAACCCTATCGATGTTCGTCTTCGTATGGCCCTTCCTAGCGCGCGCCATGTTCTCCGGCTCGAAAATTTCTGGGAATATGTATGAGATGATTGTCAGTTGAGGCGCTCGAGACTCGGAAGCGCTTGAAATTCTGCGGAAGCATTTTCCAGCTATGCGGATCAACAGAACTAGGTACAGCTAGAATTCAAGTCAAGGCCGCCGCAAAAATCCAAGTACGACAGCGAAGTAGAAAACAAGATGATAGAATGGCCACGGGCAGTTCGGCTAAACAATGGCTGCTTCCTGAAAGGCTGGAGGGACGGGCACTGCGGAGACAGGACCACATCACAGAATAACAGACATCTTCACCTCCAAACTATGAATATGACAGCGCTAGGTACCCGCGGCAAGGGGATGTGCATGTTCAACTCCTGCAGACATCCTCATTGACGATGACTCCAGGAAGCGGAAAGTATGAGCAGATGCCCTGATCGACGTATCTGTCCTCCAAAGACAGACTGTGTTCGTTAAGCGAGACTAGGTGCGTGCAAGGTCGGCATTGGGACCACGAGGAGCACGAGAAAAAACTTACCGTGACCAGATAGCCTATATCCAAGCAGCTGCCTTGTTTCCCACCTCAGCGACTACAGAAATATGCATGCCCTCTTCCGTTAAATCCTGGAGTCGCGGGAGGTTGACGCGGAAATTGACGCTGGGGAGCAAAAGGAGTTCATTCATACGCTCGTCGTGCTCGCGATTATTGCCATGCATCCACTCCTCGTGCCTCCACTTCATCCGGAAAGTTTTCAATCGAGAACTTGCGCCGTTTCTATTTCTTCGAAACTCGAGGGCGTCTGTCAAATCTCCGTAATTGATGTTAGAAGTGTCTTCTGGCAGGATGTAATAAGATTGCAACGGTTGATAAACGGTGACTGCAATCGATTCGAGGTTGGGGAGAAAAGAGACTGTTCGGAGATCTTGGAAGAATTGCGACAGTTTACTGACGGCGAGACTGGAGATCTCCAGAACAGTGAGGCCGAGGAGCAATGAGAAGCCGTGCAGTACGAGTGAATACGACCCGCCGTGAAGGAAGAGACGTGACAACGGTGGACGTGAACGCGACAAAAAATCGATGAAGTCTTCGTGGTCGTCGGACACACCGTCGCCATGGTAGTCCAGCTCCACCAACGAAGGGAGGGTTAAAAGGAGAGAGGATGTCGCAGCACACAGCTTCGCCATGCAACTGTAGAACCTCGAGGGTGGAATTATTGGGAAGGAGCGTCGTTTCGTCCATTGCCCTGCCTCGCACAACACAATCAAATTTACATTCCACCAATGAGTTGGCCGATCGTAAAACGTGCAAGCAGTCTGCCCCACATATCCACGTTCCACTGAAATGGGTCAGTTGTCTCCATGGAAGGAGGATCATAATCGCTGATAGACGTTCCAAAACAACACTGCGCAAGCTGGGTGCCAGCTCGAAAGCGGCCACAACGTCCGTCCCGCCGTCAAGACTTTCGGTTATCCGGAGCTTCTCGAGGGAGTGCAGTCTCCCATGCAGGTCCGAATGGAACTGTTTCTTCACTAATTCCTCGAATGGAACATGAAGGTGCACATTCTGCCACTGGTCCGCGAGGGCGAGGATTGGACGTAGTAAAGGGGGACATGTATCAGAGGATCTGTCGACATCACGCCGCTCCAGAACGAAGGAAAGCGGCACCGATCTCGCCTTTTCCAACCATTCACGCAGCCGATGGAAACGGTCGGTATGATCCTGACCCCAAAGCTCGTCGACCCGGAGGGAGAATGTGGCCCAAATCTTGGGTGTTTTGAACGCTATGTCCCTCCATACGCGACAGATCTGTGTCAATAGGACCGGAATAGGAAGCCTCTCTGGGATGAAGTCGAAAATCGGGTGGGAATCCTGGAGATCTGGGACACAATTGCAGAAGATTTCGCAGGTAACCTCAACGGGTAACTTCAGAATGGGATAAGTGACGGAGTTGAGCTTTTTCTGGATGATATTCCGCTCTACTTCGAGGAGGGCGATTTGGACGTCCAGTTCTGCTAAACATACCGAAGAAATTGGTTTGACTCCATCCAATGCGTTCGCGCAATCTCCCAGATGCGCGGAACTCCGCAATAGGTCAGAAGGGAGATCTATTGGCGCCTGGGTAAATGGTTGCTGGATCCAAAATAAGATCTGCCGGATGGAAATAAAGCAGGACGAGTCACGTGCATCATCGTCTTTGTACAAATCCCTCCACCACCAAGTACTTATTCCTGAAGCCCTGCTCACTGCCACTGACGATTCCGCCGCCGTATTCTCTCATCATCCTAACGTTCTCGGTCTTTTACTTCCAGTTTTCTTAGTCTTTTGCTCTTCGTTGCTCTCTGTCGTTGCTCGTAACCACTGTGGTGTTGCTGTGGAATTCTCGTCATGTCGTCTTCAAGTTCATCGCACTTCTCGAGTACACAGAGCGCTTCTTCAACCAATGGCACCTCTGTGTCGACCAACAGTGGAACAGGCAGCGTCGCTTCCCCCAACTAGTAGTGACCCCACTGGGAACCCCTTCCCTACTCAGTCGCCTCTACCGGGAGGTGGAGGTGGTGGAAGTCAAGGAGAAGGTTCGGGTGGAGGAGGAGGTGGTTCGGGTGGTGGAGGAGGAGGAGGAGGGATCCAGTCCTCTCTGTACTGTGCGTCATTTTCCTTATTTGTTTCGCGGACGCTGTAAAGCTGATTTTCGTTCGTTCTTTTCGCACATTTTGCTCACTTTAGTATACACCTTTCTCGCTACCCTCATTCTCCTCCTCAGCGTTTCATCCGCTATCGTCATTCGCTCCCTCCTGCTGCGGCGGCGCCACCGACGTACGCCTCGTCCTTACGTCGAATTTCGTTTTAGTATTCATGTATCAATTTTCAGGCATGGTCGCAGAAGCCATCGCAAACGGGACCTGGATCCCCCCTGCACGGCGTGTCAAAGTCGATCTGCGCAAGAAGCCGCGGCTGCGGGACGCGTGGGTGGAGCCGCCACTGCTGAGGGGGGAGAAGGAGATCGACTGGGATGCCATCATGGTGGGCACTGAAGTTATTTCCAGGTCCCTTCTGACGACGTTCTTCCGCACAGCCCTTTGCCGCGTCGTACTCCCCCGCCGGCCGTGCTCCCTCCCCCCACCGCATCCACCCCCCGCACCCGCCCGAAACGCCTCCTCGACGGCGCTTTCGCTATCTCGTCAAGCCACCCCGACGGCTGCAGCGGAACCAGAGCCGATGCCGATGCTGGACCAGCCCCGCGTGCGAGTCGCCGTTCTCGTCGCCATGCCCGCGCCGGGGATGTTCTCCGCCTCTGAACCGGCACAGACACCCACTTGGGCGCGCGCGCCGTCGTGGGACGCGTACCTCCCCCCGCCGGACGACGACGACGAAGTTGGGCTGCCGCACCTCGAGATGGGTGTGGCGAGTGTCGGGGTGGTAGCGGCGCACGAGGACGGCGACGGGACTAAGGAGCCCCCGCGCGATTCGGAGGATGGGCCGAGCACGTAGTGTGTGTCGATTTGGCCGCTGAATTTGAGCAAGCGCGCTAGTGGCGCGTGGCAAAGGATGAATTTGGCGGAAGGAACGCAGAGCTGGAACTAACTGATACCCCGACTAGCCTATGGGGATGTGCTTGGGGATGTGCTTTGCTTTGAGACACGTCCCAATTCGCTGTACATTCATTCGCTGTGCCTCGCTCCAGCAGACGACACGGATGCCCGGAAACAGCATGGCATCCCAGCGTCCTCATGCAGCTCTCGCGGTCTGCAGGGAAACGTGGTCGTGGGCTGCCGCTGAGGTGTTTATGAGTACATACATACCGCATGACTGACGGACAGACTGACTGGCGTGTACAAAATTGCCGAATAAAATTGGGCTCCCTCTTTCTTGCATGCACGCAAATGAAATGACTGTGGACTGGGAGCCTGCCTGACCAGGCGGTCATGAACTATCAGTCATCTCGAACTGGAACGCTTTGTTTGGTCCAAGGAGCAACACTGACAAAGCAGCAGTAGAATCAACTGGGAATTTATGCCACCCCAACTGAACGCAGGCCGACGTGGACGCCAGACGACGCTGCAAGCTGAAAATATATATATATAGGGAGCTGCTGCAATCCAGTCACGTCCGTTCGCGATGGACGGGAACTGAGATACCCTGAAATTGGGTTCCAGTACTTGCTGTCACTCTGTTGACTGCCAAATGTTTGTTCGCAGTCCGCATTTGGAAATTCTGATGGATCTCATACGATGGAAATGTAACCGTTAAAATTTGCAGCAACAAAGCGTCGGTGGAGGACAACAGCATTTCAGAGGTGGGTTTTAACGGAATCTAGATAATTAAATTGGCGAACAGCTGTGGACGTTCCACGTCAGTCGGAAAGATCGCAGTTGAGGGTGTGGGTCGGTTCGTTTCCACCTGAACTGGAGGGCATCTGCCAGATCCCTGCAATTGACTTCTGATGCATAGTCGAGATGCTCATCAACTGTAGATGCGAAGGAGTCCAGGTTGGGGAGAAATGAGGCTGAATCGCGGACTATCAGATCATGTAAAAAAATCCGACAACTATGCGACAGTCAAGGGGAAAATTTTGAGAGCAGTGAGGTCAATTAGGAATTCGAACCAACAAATCACCGGGGAATATGCGCTGTAGCGGAGGTAGAGGCGTGACAAAGGCGGGCGTGAACGCGACAGGAAATTGACGAAGTATTGGTAATGGTCAGAGGCTTTGAGGCCCGAAAATTTCTGAAATCACATCAAAAGGCAGACTCAAGACCGGATATTTGGCGGACTGGAGCTTCTTCTGGATGATTTCTCTCTCTGCTTCAAGGAGAGCGATCTGCTCGTTGAGTTCTGCCAAGCGATCCCGAAGGAGTTGACTTGAATCCATCTGCATGCGGTGTTAATATATGAACGAAAAACGGAGAAACGCAAGAAATACTCGTTTTTCTTTGTGGCTTTTTTTCAATGTTTATGGCAAAAACGGAACGACATAGCCACTCGGCGTGAGCCGAACACAAATTCAATCCAAGTTCAATTTAGTTTCCCTCCCCACCAAAACCGTAAATATTCAAGAGGACATAAATAGTAGCTTCCAAGTGTGAACCCAAAATTTAAACACTGTCTTCAGCTTCGACCCTTTTCTACATCGTTCGGGAGATCGTTAGCGGGCACAACCTCAGGGCCCGTTTTCCCTACGCGGATGAACTTGCGCTTCAAGCTGTATTTTTTAAGGAAAAGCACTGGAAAGCAGAAAAATTTCAGCGTTTTGTATTTGTATCAAGACGAGATTCGACTGAACCTGCTATAAAGCATACACAAATTATTGGTGTGTTCGCAACCCATATTGCCGAGACTCCCTTCGTGTAGGCGTGCAATACTTGCTGCCGTACTGAATCCGGCTTTGAGGAATGAAAACGCATATTCCAAACGAAACAAAGGCTCCACACCGTCAAGGATTGAATCTGGCGGGCACTGTCGGCCAGTGCGCCGCCAGAAAAGTTTATAGTCAAACCCGAAATCTTAGACAGCCGTTGACGAACAATCTGTGAAGTTGCCGATTGGCTCAAGAACGGGGTGAATAAGAAAAAACTATTTAGTACCGCAGACCAGATAGCCTGGCCGACAGAGATTCCAATGGTGGACCCCAGCGACCTTTTCTTTCATGAATATGTGGACAGAAGAAACGGAGCACGACAAACCGAAACAATCCAAATGTCGTAGAGCTTGTGGCCATGTCCTTGACCGGCATGGCCGCTTGCAAGCCAATCAGCGGTGGAACGAACAGTGCTCCAAGACCCAGGCCAGCAATGAGTGGGTAGATGATTTGGAGAGCACTAATTCATAGAAAATGAATAATTAATAAGAATGGCAAGCTGAAAATCGTGGAACTTACACAGGTGTCCGTTCGTCCAACATAATCATTAATCCGTATCCTACGGCCATAACAGCCTAACAAAGAGATGCGTCAAATTTTGGGAAATGCATCCAAACCTGATGCACCGACATAGGAAAACCACATCACAGGTCTGGTGAAGGTCAAAGCTTAGTCAAATATATCATCCCAAAGCTTAACTCGCCTATAATCTCCCATCCTGCTAACGATATAGCCGCCGAGACTCGACGTGACGGAAGTGAACAGAGAGAAAGGAATGATTCTTGGCCATAGTTCAGTCTTGTTCTGACGGTTTCTGTGAGACTTACAAGACACCTGATTTGGTTGCCGAAGCACCAAGAATCTGGAAATACAGTGGGAGGTAGAACGCAGCTGTGAAGCGATCAAATACAGAACCATTATTCGAGTGCAAAATAACGCACCGGAAAAAATAGGCAAATGAATGTAAGAAAACGGTGAAAAATATCAGCCCCGTCGTGCGCGTCTGCAGCATACGACTGAACAAACGTAAACCGGAATAGACCGAACAATCTACCTTGAATAGTCGTGGCGGTAATATAGGAGATCTCTCCGTCCACATTTCAATCGCCACTCCAAAAGCTAAGGCGACGAAGCCAGCAAACAGCAACGCAAGTGGGACGAGTTTATTCCCTAAATACTTCGATTACAAACCGCCACTTTATTGAGGAAGTGGATTACTTACATCCATTCTGGCTCTGATTAAATCCGAGCAGCAGACACACAATTCCACCGACAAAGAGAAATAACCCGAGGAAATCAAACTCGCGAAGAAGTTCCGCTAATGTCTTTCCGTGGTGCGGGTTGAGATTCAAAAAGAGGAAAAGGAGGAGGCCGGCGAGCCCGCCTGTAGGCCTAAGATCTTTGTGAGAAGGCAAGAAGTTCTTTCGGAGAAATTGGACAAACAGATTGATCCAAAAACACCTAAAGTTTGATTTGAGACGAAAGAGTGGGGAGGAAAAGAGACCAACCATCTCCAAGATACGTGGTCAGTCAGTGCCCTAAGAAAGATCAGGGATGTACAAGTTTGAATTCGATTTGTTCTCTACCCTCCGACCAAAGGTCCTATCACGCTAAAGAATTTGCTCATAATTTGGAATCACATCAGTTCGATCTTCTTACCTTGCAATGCCCCATATCGCCCCAACACAAGAACCATACGTGCCGCGTCTGCAAAATGAATCACCAGGTCGCTTTTGGGGTTTACGACTCACTCCTCCAAAGGAACAATGTCTCCAATGATAATTTGCACCGATTGCTGAATTCCTAAAGCATCATGAGCGGCAGTCTGGGAAGAAATCTAATGTACCTCCTCCCCCGATTCCCTGGAGTGCTCGCGCCAAAATCAGCCAAGTCATTGACTTTGCTGCTCCACAAAGAGCCGACCCCAACTGAAAAGACTATTTAAATTAAATCAAAATTGGGAAGAATGACACGCACGAGAAATATTAGCATTGACGGAAAGAGAACTTGCTTCCGACCGAAAATGTCTGAAAGCTTGCCATACGCGGGGCATAAAGCGGCACCAGCAATAAGATACGCGCTGGCCAGAGTCACTAACGGTAAAGGGCGGAAGCTCGGGGTCTTACCTTCCGACCCAAGAATAAGCTTCTCCTCCTCCCAATTGAGCGACTATAGTCGGCAACGCAGTGGCAATACTTGGGAAGTCGGAGAATAATGTTAGCCTCCCGACGACTGCCTTTGCATTTAAGACATACATCGTTTGATCAAGAGCAGACTTTCCATGATCTTAGGAAGTATCGTTGTAAGAATGTGCGTACGCACCAGAAACTCTGCTAACATCAGAGCACAAGAGACAAGTGGGAGGTTATTTTGCGGGACAATATGTTCATCGTCCTCCTTGGGTCGCTTTACTTGCTCTGTTGTGACCCGTAACTCGTTAGAGACGTCGTTGGGGACAATGCTGGGGTCGGGTAAGTTCGAAGCCATAGCTGAACCAAAGAACAAGACGGGAGGCCGAAGCAAGAATTTAGTCAAGAGCCTCAAGAGCCTTGAGGTGACTAAAAAAATTTCCTCACGGCTACACCGTGGCACGGGTGAAATCTCTGCCGAAAGGCTTGTGCCACATATGAATCGCGTTCCGGGGTCAGGCAACCGCTGGCCATAGGCTCAACATGGTGACGGTCATACACATGTTGGAACCTCCGAAGCAGCTGCCGTTCCCAAACACACGATCCGTCAAATCTGCTTCGGAGTTCGATTGAAGAAGGCAGACCGGGGTTCTTCAAGAAATTGAACTTGAACTTCCAATGTCCGAGAAAAGTCCTACGGCGAGAGCGGTGAGGTTGATCAGAAGTGGGAATCCGTGATGTGTAAAATGTAAACCGCCACGGAGGCGGAGGCGTAACAAGGATGGGTGTGAACGCGACAGGAAGTCGTTGAAGTGCCTCCCGCCACCGAAATCCGCGAAATCCAGTTCCGCCAATGAAGGGAATGCCGTGAGGCCACGTAAATTATCTGACTGCAGACCGGGTCACCGCTCAACTGAAGAACCTGGAAGGCATAGAGAGATGAAAGGAGCGCCGTCCGACTCTCATCCATGTGCCTGCTTGTCAAGACAGATCTGCATTCGGGCCATATCTGCAGGCAATCCCTCCCTCGTACCAACTTCCAGTGAGATGGGTGACTCTTGCTTCCAGGGGAAAGCAATTAAGGACAGTGATAGATCTTCCAAGACAACATGGCGCCGCGGCAGGCTGGGTACTAATCCAAAGGCAGTCAATGCACTGTCAACCAAGAGGACTGCCTTTATCCGGAGCTCCTGGACTACTGAAGTTACAAGCGACGTCGGCAAGGAACAAGCTTGTGGCTGTTCCGAGATGAAGGCTGCCCGCTAGGCCCCGGTTCACCCACCGGCGAGTCGAAAAGCGTCCGGGGCGAAATTCCAATTTCAGTGTGAAATAGGACCCAAACCTGCGGTGCTTTCAGCGAAATGTTCCTCCACGTTCTGCGGATCCGTGAGAGAAGCAGCGGTATATGCAGCAGCTTGCAGCAGGCGGCCAGTGGCACTTCAAGATGAATGCATGCTGAAGCACTGAAGATCTGCAAGGCAGCGGATGAAGATTTTCGGAAGACAGCAGGACCGGATATGGCAAGGGTATGGGGCAGACTGGAGCTTTTCCGTCTGTATCGTATATGTCAAAGCAACTTCACTGAAGTCAGAGATGTGTCGGCACTGGCAGCGGCAAGAAGCGCGCTAATGCACGTGACTCTTCGGTCTTTCGAACCCAGACACGCCTCTTCACGTCCTGGTTCATTTGGAACGTGCCTGCTGGGTCGCACAGCCGCACTCCAGATCGATGGACTTGAACCAGTCTCTTCGGGATCGCTTAGCCGAACTCAACGTACAGATCGCCCTCCTCGAAGTAGAACGAGATATCATACAGAAAAAGCTCAGCTCCGTCACCTATCCCGTCCTGAAGTTACCGTTCGATGTGACTTCAGAAATCTTCCTCAATTGTGTCCCAGATCTTCAGGATTCCCTCCCGATTTTCGACTTCAGCCCGGAGAGGCTTCCTATCCCCGTCTTATTGACGCAGATCTGCCGTGCATGGAGGAAAATAGCCTTCAAAATCCCTCAGATTTGGGCCACATTCTTCCTTGGGCTTGACGCGGTTTGGCGCAAGGATAATACCTTGCGTCCTCCTCGGCTGGCTGAATGGCTAGCGAAGACAGGATCGTCCCCGCTTTCCTTCGTTCTGGAGCGGCGCAGTCTCGACAGATCACCTACTCCGACCCCTTTACTAGGTCCAATCCTTGCCCTCTCGAATCAGTGGCAGAATGTCGACCTTCGTCTTCCACACGCGGATTTCGTAAATCCACAATTCCAATCGAACGTGCGAGGGAGACTGCATTTTCTGGAGAAGCTCAGAATAAACACGAATCACCGCGGCGGGACGGCCATTGTGACTGCATTTGAGCTCGCCCCTCGCTTGCATAGCGTCTCCTTGGAGTGCCTGCGAGCCGACGGAATCCTCCTCCCATGGAGACAGCTCACCCATTACACTGGAACGCGAACAACTGGGATGGATTGCTTGCACGTTTTACGATCTGCTGACGCACTCGTCGAGTGTAAATTTGACTGGATTGATGGAGACATGGACGAACCGATGCTCCTTCCCAAGAATTTCGTCCTCAAGGTTCTACATTTACGGGGAGAGGCTGTGTGTTGCAATATCCTCTCTATCTTGACGCTCCCTTCATTGGTAGAACTGGACTATAACGACGGTGGTGTATCCGACTATCACGAGCACTTCGTGGATTTTATGTCGCGTTCACGTCCGCCACTGTTACATCTCTCGCTTCACGGCGGGGCATATTCACGCGTACACCACAGCTTCTCGTTCCTCCTCGATCTCACTGTTCTCGGAATTTCCGGTCTCACTGCTGATACAATGTCGCATTTGGTCCAAGACTTTCGAACGCGCGATCCAGCCTCGTTTCTCCCAAACCTCAAATCGGTTGCATTATCGGTTTGGCAGCCGGAAAATTACTCCCCCAAGGAAGACACTCCTCCCGCCAATTATGGAGATTTGACGGATGCTTTGGAGTTTCGAAGGAACCGACCTGGTCCTCGAATGAAATCTCTTCGGATGAAATGGTGCCATGAGTGCGCTGACGGATCGGACTCAGAATTCGGTGAAGACGAGCGTGTGAACAAACTCTATTTGATTCCGTCTGCCAATTTTCGCGTCAACCTCCCGCGGCTCCAGGCTTTAATTGAGGACGGAATGTGTATTTCTGTGATCGCTGAAGTGGGAGAAAAATCCGAAGTTTGGATATAGGTTGTTCGATCTTCTGTCCGTGAGTTCTTCTCGTGGTCTTTGTTGTGATATGGGAACTCAATATCCGAGGAACAGAGCTGGGCCCGATGTTTTTACTCAAATGTGTGGCCCTGTCACCGGCAATGCTATTATTATGTCCCGTCCGTTGAATACTTTCTCTTTTTGCATGCCGACGTTCTGAGCCTCTCGCAAAAATTGTATATTCGTCCCATATACTATTTCTGACTTTCTCTGGATCACTACTCGCACAACACGAGATTTGTCAGCGATCTCGCCGTGGTCACACTAGTACCACGCGCAACCACTTCAGGCAAGCCTGTCCAGTAGGGTGAGTTCTTCTTTAACTTTATGTAGCGTGTAGAGTGGTCTGAGATAACGTTCGAATCAAGAACGGGGATTGTGGAACTATCGTTCGGTTTTCATCCACACTCAAACCGTGCGAAAATCGGGTAGTTCCGGAACCATTTGGTACCATCACCCTCCTTCTTGAAGTTCTTCACGACTCAAACCTGATTCAGTGATTGAAGTCATCATCTTCCTCTAGCTCGTCGTTTTGCCACTTATTTCGCGGAATTGAAGTCAAACCGACTCTCCTTGCGTCAAATTCCTAAGCGAGTTTGGGCTCGGTAGGACTTTTTGCAGATTGCAGGCTGGCTCGCGAATTGTACTGTAACTTCCCTTGGAATTGGCGTCTGGTTGACGACGTGCCCTTTAGCATACAGTGGAATTATCAAGCTCGACTGGCCGAAGCCACGCCCCAGCATGCCAAGGATGCGGACACCGTGCTCTTTTGACTCATCGCTGCCTCGCCTCGCGTGGTCCTCAGGTATCTTGACGTGTCAATGGATAGTCTCAACCTTGAAACGGTTCTATATAAGCTACCTCAGCTTTCCCGATCTCAAGTGTACCTTGCCCTGATGTTCTGGCTTTCGTTTGCCGCTATACTGCTTCTTGCTCCCCTCGCTCTCCGTGCGGACACCCCGGGCCTTGATCAGGAACAACAGCAACGTCTATCTGACCGACTATACCAAACGAATCTTCGGGGACCTAGATGGAGTGAGTCCTGAGCTGGCGTACAAATGCTAAATTTGAACACCTCGCAGCCGGAAATGAGAACCAAAACACTCTTACATCGCTCGTTGCAGGTTCGATGAATCTTACTGGCCTCGACGTCGATACCCTCGATTATACGCTTTTTCGGTGAGGCCACCGCGTTTTTACCCAGAAAAAACGTGCCCCACTCAACCATGCCTGCAGTTGGGATCCTCAATGGTGGTGTTTGAGTATCCATCTCACGAACGGGACAACGATTGGGGTACCCACCACAGGATATTGGCCTTACTCGGGTGACAGCGGGTTAGCAGGCGTCACGGCTCCTGTGATCGATGCTGGGAGTTTCGGCTTGTTGCCAGACCAGGACGCGGACCCGAGCACTCTCAACCTTACTGGGATACAATCTAATTCCAGTACTATAATTTTCTTCGACAACCCTAGTCCGACCCACAACTACTCGGACCCGGGCTACCGACTACTTGGGTACAGTGGACCATCCAGCCGCCTTCCTAATTAATGTGTTCCACGTGCAGGACCTCGCGAAATATTGGAGCGTCAGCGATTCCAGAAGTACGTCTGTCTCCATTATATTCCATGCCAATTGATGTTTACAAAATTTTTGAAGTTGGGCAAGTCCGTCTGATCGTTCAAGGCTTGCTATTTGCCGAGGTTGAAAATTTTCTTTCAGCCTCACAAACCCGCACTGGCAGTCGGCCAAGACTTTGAACTTCACATTGCTGAAAGAGATGGGGGTAGTTGGCGTCATTGCTTCCTGGGTGCATACCTCCGACGAGGACGCTGCTCTTCAGTTCCTTCCAAACGATGGCGCACCCGGTAGTAATTCACTGTACGACGTCCCCGCGCTCTACGTCGGAAACTCCACGGGGGAAATGATTCGCGGCTTCATTCGAAATAACCAGATAGCTAGCGCTACCGTGGTCCTCTCTGCGCCGAGCTACTTCGCAGACACGCAGACCGTATTGGGACATCTGAACGGGACGGCAGACACGGACGACTCAATCCTGCTCTACACACATAGTGAGCCAATATGTGGCTATTTTCAACTGCGCGATAACAAAATAACAGGCGATGGGCCATCGATTGTCGAGGAGAACGGACCGATCGTGCTGCTCACCATAGCGGAGTACTTCTCCAAAGATAAGCCTTCTATAAATCTAGAGTCGGTCTTCTGTTCAACATTGATTTAACTCTCAAATTCGGTTTTCGTAGCTTCGTGATCACAACAGGGCATTTCAGCGGGCATCACCTAGACGAGTCGTTGTGGATGGCCGAACGCCCGGACATTGTTGCGAACGCCAAAATCGCCATCGCCTGCGAACATTTCGGCGCGCTGGAATGGAAGGACCAGTCATCGCCAAGCAAATCCACGCCGGTTTACAAGGCCACGGGAAAGCTGGAACCGATGTGGACAATGGCGTCCGTAAAATTGCTGATATCATATCGGCGCTGACGACGTTGCAGAAACGACTCAAAAGCCAGCGACGTGTTGCACCAGCTGTATCTGGACGCATTCACGGGGACGCCCGACTCGCTTCGCATGGCATTGCTAGCTCCAGAAAGACTCAACGGTACGCGCTCGATGTGGTGAGTTTTCCTTCTTTATGCCTTACATTTCGCTGACCACTGCAGGTACGGCGTAGGCGGCGCCGGGACGCTGGGACGTTCGAACATCCCTACCATTGGGTCAGTACTTTTCAATCGTGCATGCCTACCTCTCAAGTAAGGAACCATAGGATTATTCCGCAGCCAGATTACTTGTGGGCGTCCATGGTAGCCAATGTGTTGATGGATCCAGTTATTTCGCTGACGCAGTTTAGGTCGACGGAGGGTGGAGTAAGCTCGACATCGGGACGGTAGTGACACAGATCAATGTTATACTGAAGCTCGTCGCCAGTCTTGATGCTCAATATGCCAACGGGACGCTTTAAATTTCATTATACACGTAGAAGTATGCAGGAGAGCAATTATGTCGATCACATAGGAGGGAAACCAAGGGTGGCCCGCTGGGTAAAAGTCAACCGTTAGAAAGAGTAAGAAAAAAAGTAAACCCAACGCACCAGCTGCATAATGCTGGCACGATCTGCAGGTGGCAGGTTGTTAATCTGCTCCGGCGTCATCGCCAGCACGCCCATTATCATTTGCTAAAGAATCAGATTGTCAGCACTTCAACAGTCAACACAAACAGAGCACCAACTCGCTGGTCCTCGGGGAACGCAGCCAAAGGGTCAGGAACTGCGGCGGCCGGCCGCGGTGGCGGGGTATTATAGCCTGCCGGAGGCGTGGAGTTATATCCACCATTGTATCCGCGGCCGGCAGGAGGGTAAGCATAGGCGCCCTGAGGCTGGTTCTGATATGGGACTTGCGTCGGTGGGGTATTCGTGCGTGAATTCGGCTGAGACGTCGGTTGCAGGTGCGGCGGAACAGCAGATAACGGAGCCGGTGCTGGTACGGGAGCCTGTACCGCTTGCGCGTTCGCGGCACCATAGTCGGACAGTATTTTCTGATGTCAGGTTCAGAATGAAAATGGAAACACGCGGAATGGATATACTTGAAAAACGTCAAAATTTATGGCATTCATTGAGACCATCAGGGATATAAGGGCATATGCTATTGGTGGTCTGTCATTCAAAATCTGCCGAGCCGCTGCGGGAGTGGTTTTCTGGTTTTCCAGTGTCAACAAAGAAGGAAATACATTTGCATTTCTACCTTGAGAGTAAGAAGAAGCTCTAGAAGCTGTTCTGTAGCAAATTGGTTGGACATGCTGAAATGTGGGTCCAAACTAAAGGTTAAAGTTCTGGGCAAGAGAGTCACGTTGTGACAGTCACAGTGCTGTGTCGTGTTTGCTTCGGTCAAGTCCGGACCGATCCTCCTTCGGACTTCCACCAAGCATTTGCCACATCTTGTGCAAGGTGCGCTGTGTTTCAAGCCTATTAAAGACTTCTAACTCGGGGCCGTAGCACTTCTCACCTCGGCTCATAACCAAGGGGACTCGCTGACAATGCTTGGTGACCCCCCTTCCCCATTCACAAATGCATGGTTGAGACGTATCGCCAGTCGTTGGATTGACGGGCGGGATCGCTACAGGAAAATCCAGCGTATCCAAACTCCTCAAGGAGAAGGACATTCCCGTTGTTGATGCAGATATACTGGCGCGTCAAGTCGTGGAGCCTGGGACCCATGGCCTTGCAAAGATCGTCTCATTTTTTGGCCCCGAAATCCTCCAGTCCGATGGCACACTGGATCGCAAGAAACTTGGTTCAGTGATCTTTAACGACGAGGCTAAGCGGCGAAAGCTCAATTCAATTGTGCATCCCGCCGTGCGGCGCGCAATGTTATGGGGCGTTGTGAAGCACTGGCTTCGGGGCAGCAAGTATTGCGTTCTCGACGTCCCACTCCTGATTGAAGGACCAATGTGGAAGCTTGTGGGCACTGTCGTCGTTGTTCATTGGTATCTTTTCAACTTCTAGACGGTGTGTGACTTGAATATCTGACAAGTTATTTAGTTCGGCCGAGGTTCAGCTCCAACGTCTCATGGCGCGCGATAATTCGTCTCGCGAAGATGCCTCCTCGCGCCTAAATTCGCAAATCCCCATTGATGAGAAGCTGAAGTACGCGGACCGCGTTGTTGACAACTCTGGCTCCCTCGCGGACCTCGAAGCGCAAGTTAACGCGTTAGTGCAGCGTTTGGATCGGGATGTGGGGTGGACTTGGCGACTCAGCTGGGTTCTTCCACCCTGGGGAATTGTATCCGCAGCCTACACACTCATTTGGAGAACTCTTTCACGTCCAAAGCAGTTGAAGCGCTCATAAAATAATTATACAATAGATCGTATTCGTGGACCTAGTCTTTGTAACAGAGGTGTTGAACGCACAAGTACGTACCTGTATCCTGGATCAAGTCTCCAAGTCATGGTGATGTCTAATATGTCCCATCGAATTCAAAGTACATCTTTTTTCGGCGGGTATAAGAAAGGAAAACGCTGGCGGAGTGTTGCTCCGACGGCGCCTAACTATGGCGGTGGCGTCTCGGCCGAATCGTCCGCCACTTCTAGGTTCCTGTATGTACTTTCGTTTAATCCCTACCCGTCCTTCGACCCTCCCTTCCCTCGATCTGTCCGTCTTCTTCTTCTTCGTCGCCTATTAATATGGGCTCAGTCTCGCGTCGGGTTTGGTCAATCTTTCACAAGAGGAAAAAATATCGGGTTGGATATAAGCTACAGGTTCTACTTACGACCGTTCATGAGTCTATTACACAGTACACAGACTATTGAAACGTATCAAAGGGTGAGATTGTATTCGTATTCACTGTTCGCGTTCTGAGCCACCCAGAGTAAAACGACGGAGAACATCATGGCCACGTTTTGCGCGACGTTGGCGTAGCCGTAGTACTTGAACTGCTCCGCATGATCGGGCATGATATATTTCAGGACCAACACCGTCTGAAGAGACTTTTAGCTGGAAAAAGATACGACAAGACACGACGTACGACACTCCCAGCAAATCCGCCCGCCATGGCGGCGAATCCAAGAAACAAAAACAGCCGTGCCCTCCAGACGGCTCGGGAGTCACCGAAAGCGTCCTCCCCGCGAATTCTGTCCTTGTCAATCAAGTTGATGATGAGGAAACCCAGCAACGAGCAGAACCCCGGGATCCAGTCGACAAAAGTGACATGGACGGGGACAGGGGTGTCTGGCTGGCCCCAGGGAGCCTTCGCATGCGCCGACAGGACACAGGCGTCGATGAAAATCCAGTTTGCCAATGCGAACTGCAGAAAGCAGGCTTTCAATGAAGACTGCTGTCTGCCGCGTGTTGGATGGACGTACAAGGCTACCCGCGGCGTATACACCAACAGTTCGACGATATTTCCCAAAGTCGACATCGGGAAACGGATTGAGGCATACACGGCGAGGATCGTAATTAGACGGAGGAAGAGACATGGCCGCAGCAGACAAGACGCAGGTGTTTGGTATTGGTGCGCCGTGATGGCATCAATGTCTCTTGCTCGCCTCCGGCGAGTCCGCCTTCAGCCAAAGTCGACATTGCTGGCCATTTGAGGTGGATTGACGCTGAAATTTCTCCGGAAACTCTGAACGCTTGCGGAAAATACTCTGCTGTGTTACTGTTTCAAGTCTTAACCTACACTTTGGAACATTTCTTTTTTGAAGCTTGGATTTGGCTTGGGCATTGCGATTCTGAAACTCTGCATCAACCCCGAATCCAACAGCGACAAGACAGTGGGCGCTGCCCGGAACTATCGGTTATTGAATAGTATTGGTGACCAAGGGGCTGACAAAGGTGAATTTCCGAGGACTCGGGAAATCAGTTCAGCTTATAAGGAGGGAGATGGAACCACAAAAAACACACTATGACTATGGCCAGACAGCGAGTGCTTCTTCTCGGTGCGACTGGCGTTACTGGAGGATCCATTCTTCAAGGCTTGCTCGAAGACATCGAATCTTTTGTATTCATCTAGCCCTTGGCACAGATATTCTCCAGGCTTATCGATTTATGACCCAGGTTGTGGAAGCACTCGTGCGGCCCTCTTCGGCAGACAGGTCGGACGTCAAGGCGCTGGAGGACCGTGGTGTAAAAATCCGCGTCGCTGACATCGAAGGACCACTCGAAGCCTTGGTCGGTGCTCTGGCCGGCGTCGATGTTTTGATCAGTGCAATTGACCTCAAGAGTCAACTAGTACAAATTCCCCTGGTAACTGCTACGAAGAAAGCGGGCGTGAAGCGCTTCGTGCCGTGTGCGTTCACCACAGTAGCTCCGCCGGGCGGAGTAATGGTACTGCGAGATAGCGTGCGTGACACTCGTTTCCGACGACTTGATCCTAGAATACTCAATTGTGGACTTACAGAAAGAGGAAGTATACCAACACATTCGGAAATCATATCTCCCTTACACGATAATCGACGTTGGTTATTGGTACCAAATCTCATTTCCAACTCTGCCTTCAGGTCGCGTGGATTATGCATCCTTGTTCAAAACCAAGACCGCGATCCACAACAACGGAAGCATGCCGAATATGTTTACAGACCTGCGGGACATTGGGCGTTTTGTCGCGCTCATTATCAAGGATACCCGTACCCTGAACAAGTCCGTTTTCGCCTATGGGGAGCTCTTGTCTGAAAACGAGGTTTTCGATACTATGGAAGCGTTGTCGGGGGGAGAAAATCGAACGTATATACGTGAGTTGCCCCTACGTTATTGACTGTAGGCCTTGCTCAAAGAGCGGTGTTGCATCTAGGTCTCCGCTGACGAGATCGCGGACGCGCGCGCGAGCATTGCGGCCAGACTCAAAGCGGATCCGACTGATTCCTCTGCCCGTATTGACATGTCCCGTGAAGATTACCACTACAGTAAGTACGTACGTGGCGACAACACACCTGCGTACGCAACCTATCTTGGGTACCTCAACGCCAGAGAGCTGTATCCGGCTTTCAAACCGCGGACATTCGGAGATTTTGCTCAGGAGCTGTTGGACGGGCGCCTCGAGAAGCCATATGGACAGCTGGTGTTTGATTTTGCGTAGTGGATGTCATTAGTACTTTATGGTGAATACAGGATGCTACGAATGATGGTGGAGGTATCCTGATTATAGAATACATTTCCGCATTAAACCTCGGATGACCGCTGTTTAAAGTCGCCAGCCATGTCTGAATCGAAGTTGGGAGTAATTTCGATTACTGTCTACACTGTCCCGAGGTGAACTCCACGCTGACTGCCAAAATTGCTCGTAAATTCGGATCGTTTAACATCGCGGGTCCATTGCGAGTTATTGAAGGTGGCGCTGCTCCGGGCCGCAGCTGGTGGCATTGAGGCTCGGAAATTTACGATGACGATGACGAGGGTGGGATACTAGTAGAGCCCACCGATTTGATTTCCGAGGGGCGTTGAGATATTCGAAAGACATATCCAAGGGGAATCTCATGAAATGTGGAGGTATATAACAATTTGGCTGAACTAAAACATAAAAAATATTGATCAAGCGGGTCGATAGAAGGGCGTAGGGTATCCATAACAAACTGTAGATGAAGCCACTTCATTGATGGGCCGCCGACAACCCGCTTTCCCACGGTTCATTACATTTCAAGTAAACCAAAGACACTCGCCATGTCGAACTAAGGGATTCAGGTTCAACTTGCAAAAAAAAAAAAAAAAAAACTGGGATATACATAATTGGTCAATGTTCGCACATGTTGAACGTATATGACAATTCTTTCGCGCGCTCCTTACCAACACTGGTACGCTCGTCCATAAGTTCCAGCCTGTATCCTTCAGCCTCTTGACGCGTCATGAAAGTCCCCGGGAGGCGGTCGCAAATCGAACACAAGAGTTCCAGCGGCAGCCGCGAGAAAAGCGAGTTGGGATCGCCTTGAGCCTCCTGCATGGTGTCGAGGATCCAGTCCGCTTGCTGAGGCGGGATGTTGGTTGCAGAAGGAATCGGTTCGATAGAGGGATCCACGAGAAATATGGCAAGAATTTTCCTGTGCCCAGATTTGGAAGGATCGAGGAGGCGGAATGGTGCAACGCAATGTTGGTATACATTGGGCCAAGCAAGGGCACGACCTGCCGGTGTCGCCTTCAATGAGACTGTTAAAGTGGGAAAAGGTATAACGAAAGTAATGGTCTCCGTACAATAGACCCAAGATCCTGGCAGCAATGAGTGTCCCTGGAAGGCGGAGAGGATTGAGTACTACTGGAGTCATTAGACCTCTACTTACCGCTTGAGTCCATACAAAATGTCCATGCACATCTCGTCGTCCTGTACGTGGTATGTTGGGGCGCCCGTTGTAACACGGAAAGCGAGCCGCGACTCAGAAATATTTTCTTCGTCGTAGTACTGGCGGAAACTTCAGGAAGGGAAGCTAACAAACAGGTGACATACATAAATCCCAGACGCCACAATGTGTTCGTTCAGCATGGCTGTCGGAGACTATCAGTCACATTGGCGAGGGTAGAAAACTCGTTACCGCACCTTCTACATGCCAGCTGCCGCCTTTGTATTCTGGATTTTTCGGGGGTAAGGTGTATGTTCGCGAGTTTAATGATACACTGTATTGTTCTGCCGCGAAGAGAGTAGGGTGCGATAGTTTTCTCGAGTTCGCCTGTATATTCTTCGTGCGCTTCCGGAAGGACTTTGGGCGCCTCTTCGCAGAGTTTTTCATACTCGGCATCTGTCATACCGTCTTCATATTGCACCTCGCCCTCACTCCAAATACACGGGATCGTCTCCCCGACACTTTTAGAATTATACCCAGCCCAAGTTCCGTATGTCATTTTCGTCTTCATGCGACCGGATCCTGGAGGAATGTCACGGAAAATATCCTTGTCTTGGCCGTTGATCTGGCTGAGAACGTGTTCGAACAGCGGAACAAATGAAGAGAGGGCAGATTCGATGACACGATACATGGCCTTGTGTTTAGTCGGATGGAGGTTGTTGATATAAGGTGAGATTAGTTTGGCCGAACCGTCAGTTGTATCGATGGAAAAATCAGAAGGAAGCCAGCAGAAGCGCGGAGATACCGAGTCCATTTTTCGAATATGATCCTTGGTCCAGTCATCGTCCACCTCAGGTGGATTGAAACATGGCGGTGGCTCCGGCATAGTCAAGTTGGAGTAGCGAGTTCGACCATAGACGACGCAATAGAGTGAGGGGTGCACCAAATCCAGAACTTGGCCGTTGGAACGGGGATGCCAGTCCTTTAAATTATCTGGGCTATTCTCGAGCTCGGCAGTTGCTGCACGCAGGCGATCGGATAGTTCGTTCGAAATAAGACGATCTGAATACCATATCGCATCAAACGGACCGCTCTGGAGACAATTAATCTGGGCCCATTGTGTCAAAACAGCAGTTTTACCTCGATCCCAGTTGCTGGTTCTGAAAGCCTGCCGTATCCGGCGAGCTCGGTCAGGACGTAATTTATCTCGCGGGTTTTTAATCATAAGTTTCAGACGACCCAATTCTCAATGGAAACTCACCATATTCGGCGTCAACTTCTGCTCAAGCATTAAGCCTTTTTGCTGATCCAGAGCTTCTTTGCGCCATTTTTCCACGATAATTGGGTCAGAGCTCTTGCGCTGCCATTCGGGTTTGCTCCGGATTGCCCAAGACAATGCATACATACGCAATTCTGCGAGCTTCGAAAAGTCAGCGTTAGATGGAAAGGAGTAATAGATAGAATTTACAGTACGGGGCTGCGGCCCCCAGCAGACCTCTTCCCTTGCGAGCTCAGTGGCCACTGCATAGGGCAGAAACGGGGGAAGGAAATGTCCACGAGGGTTTGGGGACGGGCGTTTCCATACGACGGCGAACCTCGAGCCATCGAGTCGGGTCCTCGTTCAACCAGGCGATGTAGTCATTGCCCGTTTTGTTTTTGGGGTTCCATTCTTCTGAACTGCTCATGACATGTGTAGAAGGAGAGGGGTATTTTAAACTCCGCTGATTTGGAGGAAGCCCGCCGAGTGGCTGTGTACTCGGTGTTGACTTCGTTTTTCCGCTCTTTTCTGCCACATCGGAATGTCTGTCACTTGCTCATTCCTCCGTTCTAACATTACGTGCAGATGGAGTCGAATCAATTCTTCCAGGATCGTTTAGCAGAACGCAACGCGCAGATCGCTCTCCTCAAAAGGGAGCGAAATATTGTACAGGAAAAACTCAAATCCATAAAGTATCCGGTCTTGAATCTGGCACCAGAGATTATTTTGGAGATTTTTGTCCAATGTCTCCCAGATCTTGAGGATGCCCACCCGATTTTTGGCTTCAGTCCCGCGGAGCTTCGCATTCCCATCCTATTGATACAGGTCTGTCGGATATGAAGAGCAATTGCGTTGAAGACTCCAAAGATTTGGGCCATATTCCGCATTGACATCAGAGCTTGGCCAAAGGATCGTTCACGAGGCACTCTTCGGCTTGGCGAATGGCTGCAGAGAGCTAGAGTAGTCCCACTTTCCTTCGTCCTGCGACAGGAAATTTATGGAACCGGAATCGCAAAGTTGCCTTCCAGGTTGTCCCCGGTTTTAGCCCTCTCACATCGATGGCGAAATATCGACATTTGCCTCCCCCACGCGGACATCGTCTCTAAACAATTCCAGTCTACTCTATATGGGAGCCTACCAGTCCCAGAGACGCTGCAAATAATCTCGCACAGGTTCTCGGAGACCGTAGTGGCTACTTTCGAATTGGCACCCAGCCTGTGCTGTGTTGTCTTGGGAGATCTACCGCCAACGATGATCCTGCTCCCTTGGCAGCAACTCACTCATTTCAGCGCACGGTCATCGAATGACATGGACTGCCTACACGTATTGCGTTCGGCTGTCTCACTGGTCGAATGCAGATTAAATTTGTTTGGGTGGACGGAGACATGGATGATACAACACTCCTTCCGTGCCGTCCCGCGTTCAAGGTTCTTCACTTAGAAGGGAACAGGGTGTGCAGTTTGATACTTCCTCTTGTGACACTCCCTTCACTGATAGAACTGCGATACGGTGACGGCACTGACTTCGAATTCGAAGATAATGAGCCAATTCACCAACACTTCGTGGATTTTCTGCCGTGTTCACGCCCACCTTTGTTACGTCTCTGCCTTCACGGCGGAGCATATTCTTGCATCCTTCATGGTTTCCCATTTCGGAAGGACCTCACCTCCCTCGATATCTCCCACTCCAATGTTACAGGGATGTCTAGTTTGCTGCAGGATATCCTAAGCCGTGATCCAGCCTCATTTCTCCCCAAACTGGAATCCTTCGCATCTGCAGTTTGGTCCGAACAAGGAGAAATGACAGGGATCAATTATGGGGATCTGGCAGATGCTCTCGAGTTTAGATGCAACCTGACATCTTTCCGGATGACATGGACGCCCTACGAGTGGCTGATTTATCGTCCTCCTCGAGACTTCGACAAAAATTAAACCTTCCGTGATTTCGACACTTGATTGAGGGCATGAATATTTCTGTAATAGCTCAACTCGAAAACAACGCCGAAGTAGTGTCCGAGGTTTGGATATAGGCGCGCGTGGGTTCTCCATTGTTGAAGTAAGTAAATTTTTGTGTTGAAGTGTCTACTTGATGGAACGAGAATCTCAGAATGGTACTAGTAGCCAGATTGTTTGAAAGTTGACTCGAACCGCATGCAGAACAGATTTAGTCACATATTTTCCTTGTTGTCTGTTTTATTCCTCAGAGAATATTGTTCATTTATATTTGCCTGGATCGCGTCGGACGTTCAGTTCCCGACTCGGCCGGCTCGAAAGAGTGACGAATGATCGTTGAAGTCACGGCATTAACTGTGGAACCAGGAGTTCACTTGCGGTGCTAGACGCAGTTTTGGAAGGCATGTAAAACAGAGAGCTTAAGTAGACTCCATGCTGAAATGCCAGAATAAGCTGCGGACTTGAAAAAAAAGACAGCATTCGATAGATGGGAATCATAGAAAAGCGAGTGCGCGGACGACCGTCTACATAGTTCGCATTTTGCCAAACGTATTTATGAGTAAGCTTTACAACTGTGTATTTTTTCTACAGCAGTCTCGGATCCGAAGCTTGCCACCTCGCAAGAGAATCCAAGAAACAACTCTGCCCGAAAAACGATACTCCTAAGGGCATACGACGAACACGCGGGGCTGCAAGTGCCCCAAAGATGTCGTCGTTAGTAGCGAGGGGCCGTCGGCGCATCCGGTCCAGGTAATCAGTCATTGAAGAGGATGGTCACGGCGGCCAATAATTCTTCCACCTGGCACGCGGGCTACTGTCAACGTTCTTGGCCTTCGTGCGTCGCTCTCTTATCCTGAAATCTCCGGAGCCCGAGGAATTCAGGCCATCGAGGTGGTATAGTGCACCGGAAAGCGACATAACCATGTTTTCACTAGGCCCGCGTGCATGTTAGTAATACTTTTGATGTTTTCGAAAGCCGTCTGAAATTTCTGTCAGGTATTGGACGTAATTTTGCTTTGAAAGAGGCTGTTGCATTTTTATCGCACTTGCTTTGCAACTAAAAACTCTGCATCGTACTGGATCCAGGCGAGACGAGAAGCCAATGGCGCGCGCGAGTCATGCAAAGAATTTCAGCCACGACGCTTGATGTTGGCAAAATTCCAGTCAAACTGACGAGAAGATGAATTACTCAGCATGGCCTTGTTCAATTGTGCTGTGTAATGAATTCCATTTGATTTTTCGAATTGTTTCACTGGGGTTAACGAACGTCGTTCATGTTGCGTTCATGGTGCGCCTGCAATGCAACCGTGGGAATGATCTCGGTTATTTCCGTGGTTGAATCGTGCTGCCACTCCATGAGTCCAAAAAGAGGTTCCCATAAGGAAACACCAAAAACCAAAAGACGAAGAGCGGCCATTGATGTCACCTGAAAGCAAAGAGTGTCCCTGGAAGGCAAAAAAAGGTCAATGCATGGTCTTCAAGCATTCCTCTTAGGCTTACCGCTTGAGTGCATACAAAATTTGGGTGCACAAGACCACAGGTGGTCATCTTGTCCATGATATGTCGTAGCGCCCGCAGTAGCACGGAGAGCAAGCCGTGAGTCGGAAATATCTTCGTCGAAGTATACTGGCGGAAGAATCCTAAAAAAAACCCACTTGAACACACAGTTGGCAGTCGGCATACATGAATGCCAGACACCAAGATGCACTCGTTTAGCATGGCTGTCGAAGACAATATGAGTCACGTTTGAGGATCGAGAGAAATTGTCAGTTACCGCATCTTCTACCTGCCATGGCCAGCCACCGCTAACGCGCGCCTTTCCGAGTCAGCTGTGTTATTCCGTCGGTCTTGAAGGTGAGGTGTATACTTACTGGCGAGTTTTGCAATGTTGTTTCCTCTGAGAGAACACAGGTGGACAGTTTCCTCGAGTTCACTTGTCTATTCCCTCATGCCCTCCCGGCGGGAAACACGACCTGTCGTGATCACTCGATTTTGTTTACAAGTCCCGTGACTGAATCCACCTTGGTTTCAACTTTCAAACGCTTCGGTATCATGGGTGTATCTCACGTCGTTCAACATCAAACGTGGCGCTGTGCCTTGTGTGGATATCTTCCACCCATTTCACCTTCATCCACCCCCTTAATTCAAGAATTTCTTGCCGCTTCCGGCAACTTCAACTTTGGCTATGTCTTACAGGTCGCGGGGATCCTATCAGATACCCACCTCCGCATACTCCTGGGTTTTGAGCCCAAAGAGAGAACCGAGTTCTTCAAGCCTCACGGACTCATCGCGGTGGATTTAATGATCCTCACCGATCTTCTCCACAAATTTGCCACCGAGACGCGCCCTTGGGCCACGCTTTCTTTGGCAGGCCGGTTCCCGCGCAAAAGGGGGCTCGAAAGTCACCTCTGCAAGGCTACTACCCGCCCGAAGCTTATCGCGCACAGCATGCGCTTCTCCGAGGAGGAATATACTGCAATAAGGGTAAGTGTTTGTGCTCAATCATTACTTCAGTGTTTGAGCTGATTTCTCTAGACCCGAATCAAACAATACATTCCGTGGTATCTAGAGATTAGCTGTGGCTTCGAGGAGCAGGAACCGGAGAAGACGATGGCGCTGGTTCGAAAGGTGCGTCTGTTCAAATAGGAAGATAAATATATTCATCTCGGTTGAATCAGGTCTGCGACGACTATCCGATATTTGACCTTTACGAAGATGCCTGGCCGATTCAGGTCATTTTGAAACGAATCCTCAACGGATACGACGACATTTCAGACTATACGACGATTGAGCCTTTCTTGGATCGTGACATGTCTGCATCCACGCCGCTGCTGGCGAGTTCCCCAACTTGCTTTCCGCATTTCTACTGACTGTCAGACCCGAAGTTGCAGCACCATTGCCACCAAGACCAGCACGAGTGCGCCGGCCTCTGGAGGTATAACAACTACGGAGGTTCAAGCTGTGTATCCCCAAAAGCTAAGGCATTGCTCGGTTTTCTCAAAATGGACGAGGAGTTGGCGCCAGCCCTCCATACCCTCGGCATACGAGATGATGTCCAGTTCGAGAAGATGAGGAAGATGCGGCCTCGTCGGAAGCGGCAATTGGTGGAAGAATCCGGGCTGCGACTAACGCCGTTGCAGCGACACGTCTTTTATATGATTTTGAAGAAGAGAGTGTAAGGCCTTTCCCACATACTATTCCCCCCAGCGTCAAGTTGGCCGATATATGTGTACTATCGAAGTGGAATTTTTGTTGTACCATGACGATATTTCTGTTGTAGGATAAGTAGCTGTACATGACCAAGCAAAATGTTGTGAGATCATTCCAATTTAGATGTCGCGGCATTGTCGCACTGCAATTTCGAACTATCGGATCTGGCCATTTCAACTTAACTTCACGGATTGGTAAAATGTAAATTCACAGAAAAATATATAGCTCAAACATCTCATTGTGTTACTACACTCTCCGTGTTTTTCTCGAATTGCTGCTTCCCTCTTGGCTTTCCTTCATGAACGTGGACGTCAGAGTAGCAATTTGAAGGTATGACTCAGGCAATGAGATACGCAATACATATTCGGGCAGGTTCTGTCCAGAGTTAGCTGAGCTCAGTGTTCGCACATGTTGAACATGAGCGTCGGTTCATCTTCTCGAGTATGAGTGAACTGGAGTGCACTCGCTCATGAGCTTCAACCTGAATTCCTCGGCCTCGTCGCGTGTCATGGAAGTGCTCGGGAGGTCGTTGCAAATCAAATACAAGAGTTCCGACGGCAGCCGCGAGAAAAGAGAGTTAGGGTCGTCTTGTGCCTCTTGCATTGCGTCGAAAATCCAGTTAGCTTGCTGGGGATGTATGTTGATTGCAGAGGGAATTGGCTTGATAGATGAATCCACGAGGAATATTGCAAGAATTTTCCTGTCCCCAGGTTTGGATGAGTCGAGGAGGTGGAATGGCGCAACACAATGTTGATATACGTTGAGCCAAGCGAGGGCACGACCTGCCAGTATCGTCTGAGAGCAACCCGTTATTGCACAGAAAAGAAGAAAAAGAAAAATGTCGCCGCGCGATGGATCCAAGAGCTTGGCAGAAATAGCTGTCTCTAGAAAGAATTTCGTAACCATGGTTCAAATTGCTACACCTCGACTTACCGTTTGAGTCCATACAACATTTTCATGCATAAGCTGTCGTCTTGTTCGTGATATGTGATGTGGGGATACCGGTGGTGGTACGAAAAGTAACGACATTGATATATTCTCTTCGTTGCAGCACTTGCAAAATTTTCAACGGAAATTTCACCAAGGAGCAGTCAACGTACGGAAATTTCAGATGCGATGATGCGTTCGGTCAGCATGGCTAGAGGAGAACATCAGCTAGATTCCGAGTCAAGACGAAGACACCCCGCGCACCTTCGACATGCCAATTATCGCCTCTGTATTCTGAATTTTTTACAATACGGGCCTGTAGGCCCCAACCGACTCCGTCCCTCACAGAGTCGTCTGCCGTCGCACAGGGAATGAACGGCGAAGGAAACGTCCACGAGGGCTTTGGTATTGGTGTCTCCATAAGACGCTCGAGCATCTGATTCCGTTGTTCTATCCACCATCTCTCTGCGTCCGAATGCTTCTGTTCATTTAAGTGCTGCTTTCCTGCTGTACAGCTGTGGAGGGGTAATTTGAAAGTTCGATCGTTGCGGACATGTACAAGAGCTGTTGGACAGGAAGAATATTGCTCAACAGCGAAGCGGGGGCTGTCAATAAACAGGACGGGGTGAAAGTGAGTCGCAAACGGTATATATATACTTCTGTGCAATTGGTGTTCTTCTCGGAGCGGTGGAATATGAAGACTATTGCAAACCTTAATTCAAGCTTAAGAGCAAGATGGTTATTGAACAGTGCGGCAAGAATAGTCATGTTCATACGACGTGCGAGCGGACTAAAGCAAGGGCTTGGCAGTTGTACAACAAAAGAATTCAAGTACAGAATCTAACCATTAGGAGTCGTGCCGCTAGCAGCCCACGATTGAAGTGCATTTAAATAGACGACCCCAGAGAAAGCAGCGCGAGTTTGAGGGAAACCACCGGAGAATCCGAGAATCCAAATCTTGAGGGTATGTTGCGTTCAAGAGCAAGCAGAGGTTTCCCCGGCCGCCCCTGATGCGCAAGCGCCCGATCTCCCATGATCTCATGCAGAACGCCGACGTCGTGGCATGAGAAACGGAAACAAACGCGGTCACGGTTCTCGATCGTGTTCGGCACCAATTGCGGCGCCGACCGCTAGCTTCAAGTTCGCCTCGATAACAAGTCGCGCCACTTTGTCGTTCATGCATCGCGTCGCTTCCAGACGAAATCTTTGGGGAAGAAATAGCTCGAGACAATAATCGGAGGCTTTGCCGTAAGTAACATTTTACCCGTCAAGATCGCTTGTGGTCGTCCAGTAGATGTGGGGTGATAACAGCTTCCCGGAATCTCAGGTGTCCGATAAATGAAATACAGCGCTAGCCAGTACAGTCCAGTCTTTTCATAGCCGCTATGAAAACTAATTATACTGATCCCGATGATCAAGGACTAGAACAATTGCTCCTGCGGCCGTTCTTGTGCAGAAATCAACAGCAATTTGTAAAACTTGCGGACGCATATGTCGCTTCGGGGATGGCGCGAGGCGTGAAATGAGGCGATAGAATATAAACGAGAGACTCGTACGACGAGGAAATTGCAAACCTATTTGGGCGTGTGAACTTTGGGGAACTTTTGGGGAATAAATATTTTAAATTTTCGGTCGCGTATCCTCCTTGTCTTCTCCCCCCACCATGGCCTCCAAACCAATTCGTGAATACGACGCGAAGCTGCTCCTTGCGCACTGGCTTCCCTCAGGCACCTCCGCCGTGTGCATCTTATCCTGCAGTTAGCAAGGACTTCAAGTACCCGAAGCCGCGAGTCGCCCAGTTTGCCTGGTCTGAGGACGATGCGAGTGGTACTGTGCCCTATTCGCGTCTTTCTGAAGCACAATTGACCAAGAAGAAATCCAGACAAGTACCTGGCCGCACCGGGATGGATCTCAGCAAGCACAAAACTCGTCGCAAAGCCCGATATGCTCATCAAGCGTCGTGGCAAAGCTGGTCTTCTCGCTTTGAACAAAACCTGGGATGGCGCCGATGGTGCCAAGGCCTGGATCAAGGATCGCGCCGGCAAGCCTGTCAAGGTGGGTGAATATATTTTCTTTTCTTTTTGTGTGGAATGCGAGATCCACGATCGCGCCCATTTCACGTAAGGGGTTACGCGGGGGACAGGATACTTCATTTAGGACCTAGCTGTTTAGGCCCTGGCTGCTCGCGACCCCGAGTTACCGGCAATTCTTCTTTTAAAGAATAGTGCAGATTGAATGGAAATTTCCTGTACGCCGTGCTTTTGCACCGCGGAGAAATGTCTCGTTTCAGTTGCATCCGAATCAGATCGTCGTTGTTTATCTTGAAACTAATTTTTTTCACAGGTCGAGCACACGACTGGAACCCTCACGACCTTCATCGTTGAGCCCTTCCTTCCGCATCCCTCAAACACCGAATACTACGTCTGCATCAACTCCGGCCGCGAGGGCGACGCCATTCTTTTCACCCATGAAGGTGGTGTCGATATCGGTGACGTCGACTCCAAGGCTCTCCGTCTCGAGCTCCCTGTCTCTGCCTTATCAGCTAAGGGCACCTTCCCCTCACGCGACACCATCAAATCTACCCTCCTTTCCGCTGTCCCTGCGGGCAGCAAGGACGCCCTGACGGACTTCATTCTCCGCCTCTATGCCGTCTACGTCCACCTCCACTTTACTTATCTCGAGATCAACCCGCTCGTGTGCCTCGAGGGTGGCGAGATCCACTTCCTCGACATGGCCGCCAAGATCGATCAAACCGCTGAGAGCATCTGCGGGCCCATGTGGGCCGTCGCGCGCGATCTTACTCTGTACGAAGAGTCCTTTGGCACCGCTGCGGCTGCCCCCAAGAAGGCCGGCGTGCAAACCGATCGCGGCCCGCCGATGGTTTTCCCTGCTCCCTTCGGCCGCCAGCTGACAACTGAGGAGGCGTACATCCAAAAGCTTGACGCGTCCACCGGCGCGTCCCTCAAGCTCACGGTCCTCAACCCTAAGGGCCGCATCTGGACCATGGTTGCTGGCGGTGGAGGTGGGTCTTTCAGATACGGGATTTTTATCGCTTTTCTAACGGTTCTAATAGCCAGCGTCGTTTACTCTGACGCGATCGCCGCCCACGGTTTTGCCAATGAGCTTGCTAACTACGGAGAGTACAGCGGGGCCCCCACTGAGGGCCAGACGTACGAGTACGCACGGACCGTTAGTACGTCGTTGGAGCTCAATGAACGGTGCAGAAACTAATCACTTTGTAATTTTGCGCAGTTGATTTGATCACCCGCGGTACCCCGCATCCCCAAGGCAAGATCCTCATCATCGGTGGAGGCATTGCCAACTTCACCAACGTCGCGGCGACATTCAAGGGTAGGTCATCCCATTTTTGCCTGATTCATGCGCCTGAGCAAAGTCAGGTATCATCCGTGCCCTCAAGGAGGCCAAGTCTGGGCTGATCACCCACAACGTCAAGATCTATGTTCGCCGTGGTGGGCCGAACTACCAGGAGGGTTTGCGCGCTATGCGGTTTGTTTCTTTCTTTCTCCATACACTATATGGTTCTGATTGATTTTCGCAGACTGCTTGGTGAGAGTCTAGGCGTCCCGATCAAGGTCTACGGTCCCGACACGCACATCACGGACATTGTCCCCATTGCGCTCGGTATCGACCTCTCGAGCAAGGCTCGCCCCGTACCCGCTCCGAGCACGACCGGTACCACGACACCCGTGGGCAGCGCGATCGACGTGCATGACAGCACTGCCACACCGTCCGTTGGAACAATTCATCCCTCGGGCGAGCGCACCCAGCCCGACGACCAGATCGTGCACTTCGACACTCCCCGCATCCGGCTCTTCGCGCCCCGCGTACCGCCCCTTCGACGGCGCCACGCGCAGCTTCGTCTACGGCCTGCAGCCGCGCGCGATTCAAGGCATGCTTGATTTCGACTACTCCTGCGGGCGCAAGACGCCGAGTGTTGCGGCGATGATCTACCCCTTCGGTGGGCACCACATCCAGAAGTTCTACTGGGGAACGAAGGAGACGCTTCTGCCTGTGTACACCAGCGTCGACGAGGCAGTCGCGAAGCACCCCGACGCGGACGTCGTGGTCAACTTTGCGAGCAGCCGCAGCGTGTATTCAAGCACGCTCGAAATCCTCAAGTTCTCGTCGCAGATCCGCAGCATCGCGATCATCGCGGAGGGTGTGCCCGAGCGCCATGCGCGCGAGTTGCTGTGGCTCGCCAAGGAGGCGGGCGTGCTGGTCATTGGGCCGGCGACGGTCGGCGGGATCAAGCCCGGATGCTTCCGCATCGGTAATAGCGGTGGCATGATGGACAACATCATCGCGTCCAAGCTGTACCGTGCGGGGAGCGTCGGGTACGTGTCCAAGTCGGGTGGCATGTCGAACGAGCTGAACAACATCTTGTCGCTCGTGACGAACGGGACGTACGAGGGTATTGCGATTGGAGGCGATCGGTATCCCGGATCGACGTTCATCGACCACCTCCTGCGCTACGAGGCGGACCCGCAGTGCAAGATGCTTGTCCTGCTCGGCGAGGTCGGTGGTGTGGAGGAGTACCGCGTCATCGAGGCCGTCAAGCAGGGGCGCATCACCAAGCCCATTGTCGCGTGGGCGATCGGGACGTGCGCAAAGATGTTCGACACGGAGGTACAGTTCGGGCACGCGGGAAGCATGGCTGACTCGGAGATGGAGACGGCCGACGCGAAGAACAAGGCGATGCGCGCTGCGGGCTTCGTCGTGCCTGAGACGTTCGAGGAGCTGCCGCGTGTGCTGAAGGAGACGTACGAGAACCTCGTCAAGAAGGGCGTCGTCGTGCCCAAGGCCGAGATGGACCCGCCTGTTATCCCGATGGACTACAAGTGGGCGCAGGTTCGTAGTTTGCTTGGATCGTCGTCGTCGTGTATATGCTGACGGGTGAGCATCGCAGGAACTCGGTCTCATTCGCAAGCCCGCGGCCTTCATCTCCACCATCAGTGACGAGCGTGGCCAAGAGCTGCTCTACGCTGGTATGCGTATCTCCGACGTCTTCAAGGAGGACATCGGCCTCGGTGGTGTCGTCAGTCTGCTGTGGTTCAAGCGCCGTACGCATCGTTCTTCCTTGTCTCCCTGAGATTCTAATCTCCTTGCAGGCCTCCCCTCATGGGCTACCAAATTCATCGAGATGGTTCTCATGCTCACCGCCGACCACGGTCCCGCCGTGTCTGGGTACGTCCGAGTCCTGTATCCCACCAGCCCATGACTGAGGGACATTTTAGTGCTATGAACACCATCGTCGCGTCTCGCGCAGGGAAGGATCTGATCTCGTCCCTCGCGTCGGGATTGCTGACCATCGGGAGTCGCTTCGGTGGTGCGCTCGACGAGGCTGCGACCATGTTCTCGCAGGCACGCGACACCGGTCTTACGCCGCGCGAGTTTGTCGACAACTCGCGCAAGGCTAACAAACTCAGTACGCTTCCATCTCCCTTCCGGTTCTTTTGTGTATCTAACATGGACTGCAGTCAGCGGTATTGGGCACAAGATTAAGAGTGTGAACAACCCGGATCTGCGCGTGGAGCTCGTGAAGGAGTACGTGCGCAAGCACTTCCCGAGCCACAGCCTGCTCGACTACGCGCTTGCCGTCGAGAAGGTTACCACGGCGAAGAAGGACACCGTGCGTCCTTCCGGTTTCTCTTCCTTCGTTTATTAATTGTTCTTCAGCTCATCCTGAACGTCGACGGCTGCATCGCCGTCTGCTTCGTCGATCTTCTGCGCGACAGCGGCGCCTTCACGCCTGATGAGGCCGACGAGTACATCAAAGTGCGCTTCCTCTTCCTGAGTGATGTCCCTACTGACCACGTACAACCGCAGATTGGCACGCTGAACGGTCTCTTCGTCCTCGGCCGTAGCATCGGGTTCATTGGGCACCACCTTGACCAGAAGCGCCTGCGGGCACCGCTGTACCGCCACCCCGCCGATGACATCTTTATCAACATGGCGGATGTGTCGCAGCCGCGCGTGCTCGGTCGCATGCAGTAGGCATGGGCTTTGGATGTTTTTTGGATTGCCTGTGTTGGCGCTCAGGCGAAATTTAATGCACGAAGAATAGACAGTTGTAAAACTTTTACTGATAAATACTTTTGACATAGACAATATATAATCGGCGCCCATGCATATTGTATGGGTGAAACCACTGTCCTCGTATCGACTCAAGACCGGAAGTTTCAGCATTTTTTTTTCTCTTTTTTTGGTGTAACGATTCTGAAGATAATACTCTGGATAACTTTGTAGAAGCATTGACATGCCTCCTATGTGAGCAGACTGGATTCTCGACGCAAATGCGGAGACGTAAGGCGATCCTCACTCGCTCTCCTGACTGCCGCTGGAATTCTTGTGTTCGATTTGCAACCACCTTCCACACACTTTCATAAAGCGCGGTGATGACCGAGAAATACAGATTCAAGCTCGGCCTAGGCGAACGAACTCGATTTACTGAGACTCGCACAGCTAAACTATCGCTTATGTTCAACGAGCGCAGCCGGCAAATCGTGGATAGAATCTTCTGGAATACATTTTGGGCCGCATATTCAAAATAATCAAGTATTCAATACTACTTTGTGGGGATATTGCATCAAGGCCTCTCTGTTTGTGAGATATGGAAGGCTGGTCAAGAATGTCGGAAGGCGGAACAAGATCCGAGTCAAGTGTCTCCAACCTACGTTTTCTGGCCAGAGGCACAATCGTGAGATTCAGGTTTTGTCAAGGGAGAGATTACCGACTTCGGCCGCTGGATCTATATCCAAACCTGGGACGTTGCTTCTTCGTCGTATTCGATTTTAGCTATTACGGAAATATCCATCCCTTCTTCAATTAAACGTTCAAATCGCGGAAGGCTGAGGTGGAAGTCTTTGGGAGGGATCAGAAAGCGCCATTCGGAGGGTTCCCATGTCAGCTGGAATGAGTTCAGATTGCACCTGAACTCGAGAGCATCTGCGAGCTCCCCATAGCTGATGCCACAAGCTTCGTCTTTCGGTCTACCGTCTCCATGCCAAACTGAAGATGTGAAGGACTCCAGGTTGGGGAGGAATGAGGCGGGATCGCGAACTACCAAGTTACGCAAAAAATCCGACATCCCTGCCACAGTCAAGCAGTAAATCTCAAGAGCAGTGAGGTTGACCAGGAATGGAAAAGTGTCAAAGATGCGTTGGTATGCGCCGTCGTGGAGGGAGAGGCGTAACAAGGGCGGGCGTGAACGAGAGAGAAAGGCAACAAAGGCCTGATTGTTAGAGGCAGTGCAACCGTACCCCAGATCCTCCAGCGAAGGGAACGTCGCGAGTGCAAGGATCGAGATGGGCGCGTATCCAAGCACGTCTGTCCCCAAGTGCAGAACCTTGAGGGCAGGCCGACAAGGCAGGGGTTCCGTCGTTTCGTCCAGGTCTCTCCACATCCAACCAACTTTACATTCGATCAGCGAGACGGCTGATTTCAAGACATGCAAGCAATCCGCCTCATCCAGCGTCTGCGCTGAAATGAGTGAGTTGCTTCCATGGGAGGAAGATCTTGGTCGGCGGTAGCCCCTCCAAGACAACACGGCGCAGGCTGGGTGCCATCTCGAAAGCAGACACCACTGTTGTCGCTGAGACTCTGTCCGAGGTTATTTGCAGCGTCTCAAGGCGAGGTAGTCTACCATGTAGAGTCGACTGGAATTGTTCCGAGACAAGGTCGATGTGGGGAAGGCAAAGATTGACATTCTGCCATTGCTTTGCGAGGGCCAGAATCGGAGCTAATATCGCGGGCGGGGTTAATGGTCGATAGGGTCTATCCCGCTGCCGGTTCAAGACGAAGGAAAGTGGGGATACTCCGGATCTCTCCGCCCACTGACCAAGTCGAAGAGCATCTCGGGAACAATCGTCGGGAGGCCAGGCTTCAACGTCAATGCGGAATATAGCCCAAATCCTTGGGGTCTTCAACGCAACGGCTCTCCATGTTCGACAGATCTGGGTCAATAGGACAGCAGCAGGAAGCCTCACGGGGCTGACGTCGAAGATAGGGTCGGCATGCTGAAGATCTGGGAGGCAATGGAAGAAAATCTCCGAGGTAAGCTCGAAAGGTAGGCTCAGGACGGGATACTTGATGGAGTGGAGCTTTTCCTCTATCATCTCCTTTTCCGCTCGGAGGAGAGCGATCTGCGCCTTGATATCTTCCAAACGGTCTCGAAGGCGTTGATTCGAATCCATCTTAGCAATTGTGCATGTGGGTGGACGAAAGTTCGCTGAATGACACAGCCACTCGGCGTCAACGGATTTGACCTTGACCTGCGTTATGTATACGATTCTTGCGTACAAGTAACTGTGGGCTCGTATTATTGAATCGTGATGCAGAGAATGATTTGCTCTAGTTCACGCATTGATATCGAAAGACCACAATGCTTTTTTCAATTCTTCTGCATATGCAGTCAACTACTTCGGCCGGCCCACTCCATCCAACACCGACTGCTGCTCGCTCCTCGTCATCCCGTCCTGCTATTTTCTGCTGCGCTTGCGCTTGAAAGATATTTTCTGCTTTTTTTTGCTTCTTTTGAAGATTTTCTGCTTTTTTCGAGATTTCGAGTTCTGCGGTTTTTTTTTTGAGGTTTGCTTGTGTCCACAAAGCAAGAGAAGGGGGAAGGCGGAACGCGAAGAGTTCTATGCGCCGAACCGACACCGAGAAAACCTACCAATTGTTCTGCCTGATTGCATAAAGTGAGGAAGGCGGGGAAGGCCAAGCGCGCGGCGTCCGAGACGGGGAAGCCAGGCCGATAGGAAAACCGACGAGTAAAAAGAAAGGGGGAAGGCGGACGGCGCGGGTGTCCAGAACGATAAGAGCCAGCTGCTATATAAAACAACCAAGACTGAGTGGTGAAATGCAGCATTAAAAATGATCGTCGAGCGAAATAATGTCAAACCAGCCCGCTTCAGTGTTGTCGTTGTCGCTCTCGGTCGCTGAATTCCGCCGGCTGCAGGAATTGCACCTCCCTGTCCATAACAGCGCCTTGAAGACGTTATCTTTGAGTGTGTCGAGGACGGAACCCGAGCGAGGGCGAGGACGACGAGCTGGATGTGGTGAGCGTAGCCGAGGGCGCGTCTGTGGGAGTCCCGCTGGGGTCTTGCACGTCCTCCTTGGGAACTAATCCCTCGTCGCCTTCGTGGTCCTCGCCTATAATGAATAACTTACGGTCGGAACACGACACGAAGCGGGAAACGGACGCCGAACCGCAGACGAAAACCAGCCGGTCAGCCAGACGCGCACGGGCGAGAGAAGTTGCGGACGCGAGGACCGAGGACTGACGTGTCTTGACGGAAAACAGCTTGGCCGGCACGACGGATGGACCTAACCTGGAGGGCGGTGCTGGAGATAGCGGCCAGTCGAGCTCGGCGCAAAGGAGGATGGACCTAACCTGGAGGGCGGTGCTGGAGATAGCGGCCAGTCGAGCTCGGCGCAAAGGAGGGGTATAGGGCCGGGCAAGATTCGGTGCATTGGGGTGCTCCTTGATGTTTTCATTGTCGCGAGATCGGGAAGGCAGGCCATGGACACGTAGGACGTTGGCGATGCTGTCCAGAGTCGTATTTGACACTGTCGTCAGCAGGCGGTCGGAATGGCCAGCGGCGAGGAACACGAGCAGACCTCCTTTTGTCCGAGTTGACTGCAGCGCCAAAGGACAGGGAGGAGAGAACGAGAGCAGGAACTCCCGCTAAATCCAGATTTAGGTACGTCGGCTGAAAGTGGAGATCAGACGAAGAAATGTATAATACAGGAAACCAACGACTTTCACATCGACTAAAATGCGCGGCGTCTTAGCTGGTGAAATGGATGAGAGGGAGTAAACCCGCCCGAAAACCGCTGTGGAGGCAAGGTACTTCTTTCCGCGTTGACTATATGCGATTGGAACCACCAAAAAGAAATCTGGCGAGACGCCAAAGCGCTTCACGAAACCGAGACAGCCTTTTGCTGCGCGAGAATGAGGTTGTATGAGTCCAAACTCGGTGGGTCAATAAATTAGATGGTTCCGCACCAGAAGAAAGCGAATGTCACACTGTGACTGTTATGTACGCTGCGACTCTTCTTGAACCAGGTTGAACCTCGTGAACCTTCCTTGGTTTCCTGGCACCAAACTGGCCATAACGCTCGGAGGTTGCGTTGAGCTTGGAACTGCGTCTCGCGATTGCACTCGTGGACACACAGGACCGTGGTTTTTCTCAGGCTTGCTCGAGAGTCGAAACGTAATGCTATATTAACTGTTTCCAACAAACTCTGTTCGAAGCTTAGGATATTCCTTGCTGCGAGTCTCTTCTAGAGCTTGGCAATAGGAGATTTGCACCAATTTCCGGATAATTGCTGTCAAACCTCCGTTCGAGACGTGATGCTGAACGACTGTGCTCAGAAAGTCGATGCTGCATGTCGTCTGTCCGACGATTTTTTGTGCCGTCACTCGGCGAAGCACTGACTCAGTCGAGGGGTGCTGGATCCAAGAAGTCTGAAAGGTAGACAATTTAGATTTTGACTTTTGACAGGCATCAGAACAAGGTTTTTTGCCTTACAAGTCTCTCTGAAAGGCTCTCGCTCGTCGTTTGAAACTCGCTTCTTCCTTTTTTTCGGCCTATTCTCTACCTCTCTTGTATACTCGATGATAGGAGACTTTGTTGCAGTATTGAATGTACCTAGAATACGCCTTCATCACTGAATCACAGCGACCACCGCCGGGCGTCGTCCTGTAGACACGTAGAGACAGGTGCCAAAAAGTTTTGCTAGGGTTACGGCCACGAGCCCGCAGTAGATTCACTCTCCCCCAAAGTCTCATCCCTCGTTTACCGTATTGCTGCGGTTCCGCTCCCCTAGCCGTACATTGATCGCGTGCTATTTCTTGTGCCTTGTCCTGTCTTGCTCCTCGTCACCATTTCGTCACTTTCTCCACTGTTCACGCAGCACGTCTATACTTCCGCTCTTTTCCGTTCTTGAAACCGACATCTAGAAATCAAAAATGAGCGCGACGGTTGCCGCCAATACCACAATGTCCGGCGCTGCTGCAGCATCGACCTATTCGCCACCGCCAGGCCGCCTAGGGAATCTGACTCCTGCGCAAGCGGAAGCCCTCGCCAAGTTCGCCGGCGAGCTGCGTGCGGAAGGCGCGTTCGTCGAGGGGCGGCACGATGATGCGACGTTATTGCGGTGCGTCATCCTGGTCCGTTAACATCACTGGGCGATGCGCACGCGCGAGGACAGTAGCAAACTGGAGCAGAGCAATCCGTGTCAGAACTGGAAGCCCCTATGGCCAGAAAGGCTCCTTGCTTGCGTTCTTCTGCTTCGTGCCAATCCTACTCCTTCTGACTGCAGTGCCGCCGCCACAGATTCCTCCGTGCACGGAAATTCGATGTCCCGAAAACAAAGGAGATGTTCCTAGCATGCGAGAAGTGGCGGAAGGATTTTGGTGTGGACGAGTTGGTTAAGTAAGTTGGTCCCCGGCGTTAAGCAGGAATATGAGCTGATGAGCGCCCAGGTCTTTCGAGTTCTCTGAGCGAGCAGAGGTCGACAAGTATTATCCGCAATATTATCATGTATGCTGTTCATTCTCCATTTGACTCTTGGCTAACCATTTTCGCAGAATATGGACAAGGTGATTTTATTCGACTCCTTTCGGCGGTGGTCTAAAGGTGTTACAGTCTGGGCGTCCGATCTACATCGAGCGCATCGGCAACCTGAACGTAAAGGCGCTATATGCCTGCACCAGTCTGGAACGTCTCCTCCAGCAGCTCGTGGTCGAGTACGAATCCTTCCTCACTATGCGCATCCCTGCCTGCTCCGCCACCATTGGCCACCCCGTCGAGACATCCCTCACCATCCTCGACCTCGGCGGCGTCTCGCTCTCAAACTTCATCCGCGTCAAGGTGAGTCAAATTGGAGCAGGTCTCAAATCCGCAGAATCAGAATCTTTTCCAGGACTATATCGCCGCTGCGACACACATCGGACAGAACTACTACCCCGAGTGCATGGGCGCGTTTTACATTATCAACGCCCCTTGGGCATTCACCGCCGTCTGGGCTGCAATCAAGCCTTGGCTCGACGAGGTCACCGTGAAGAAGGTGCACATTCTCGGCGGGCCGAGTGCCTACAAGCCAGAGCTGCTCGCGCAGATCGACAAGGAGGCTCTCCCGAAGCAGTTTGGCGGCGCATGCGAGTGCGTGGGCGGGTGCTCGCTCAGCGACGTGGGCCCGTGGAACCCTGCCGGTTGCAAAGGCAGCCCGACGGCGAGCGCATTGATGGAGAAAATGGCGCTCGAGCAGCCTGCTCACGGCCAGATTATCTCTGCTTAAGGCTCAGTCATTTTAGTCTATATTATTTTATCTAGAATCTGGAGCATGTACATACCGTAGGCATACATTTTAGGAAATCATTGGATGCATTTAGCATACCACAAATTTGTGTCGAGGGATGAGCGTATCAGGGATACAGCACCATTTGCTTGTCGGCCAAAGTCCAAATATCCTCCCCCGCGCTGGCGCATGCGTTCCAAAATTTCAGCTCCCAATGGGAGTGGCTTGCACGGTGAATCATGATTTTCGACTGTACACTACAATTGCGTGCTGTTTGAACAAGCTCGCGTGTGTGCCACGGAACGGTGGGGAACGGTGGACCTTGGGGCATCCTGTACCCTCGGTAAGGACTGGCCCACAAGACCAGAACCGCCGCGGCCAGCCGTAAGGAACAGCGGTCGAGCAAGGATGCAAAGCGGCGGATCTCGGTCTGGTGATCTGAGGGAGTAAACGAGTGCTGACCCAATGGCGGCCCCATTGCAAAGTGTGTGAGGTGGAGCGCGGCGGGGAACGTTAACGCGAAATCATATTGGTGGTGAGGAGGATGTAAATGGGTGAGGCTACGGAAAAAAATGGGGCCAAGCGGGCATTTCAAGATGCGAACCGTCATGTGCGGCTTCCATCTACTCGATGCGAGGTTTAATCGGAAGGGGCGCCGATTCAGTGGAATTATACCATCGTGCAGTGAAATTTTCAAGGCAACGAATTGGCACGCAAGGGCAGTCAAGTTGGAACAGGCTTTGATGATGCGTGGGATTATAGTCTTTCCGTATCGTAGCCTGCATTTGTCGAAATCCATAGTGTCTGCACACAGGTGGCAGACTGGAGAAGAACGGACAAGCATATTGAAGGATTGCAGGTCACGGAACGCCCGTAGCGCGACATTTTTTAAGCGGACTGCCCGTGTAACTTCAGAGGTCCAAGGGGAAGCAATCGCAAGTGCTCTTGCCGTGCTAGGAGAGGAAGACGCAACCAGAACGAGGATATCAATGAGCAACTCAGGTGGTAGGTCCACAAGAGATGTTTCTCCACGCAATTGGGCCTCGAGAATTTGCTCGTAAAGCGGGGTCAGAGAGGTATCAGAAGTACAGGCTGAAGCACTTGTTTTGCTGGTTGCGATTGGGTAGCCAAAGTCGTCTGAGTCTACGTACTTATGTTCATGAAAATACGAATTTTGAGTAAAATGACGCGTTTGAAATTGGTTTCGAGCACACACCACTGAATGGGAGTGCTTGGTAGACCATTAGCTTTACGTGCAATTTAAATCTGGTCCTAGATTTATAGCAGTTCCTTGAGTTGGTTGCATTGGCAAGCGAGTGAAAGTTGGAAGGTCACGTGCTGTTGCCAAATAAAGGCATCGCCACCAAAAAATCCTTTCTCTACCTCTACCACGTCTACCACCATGACCACAGAAGATTCCGTCCCTCTTTCCTCACCAAACGCAGATATTCAGAGAACGAACACATTGGCTTTGACCTGGCTACCAAAAGACTTTTTCCAGCCTCTGATCTTAGATGTTTTGCGCGACCATTTCGCCACGTACGGCCAACTCAATCGCTGGGTGCCGCTACCTGGTTTTGGTCGAATTATCGTCGTGTACATGCAGGAGGATGACGCTGAAAGCGCGAAAATCGCCAGCGACCCCATCGTTCTCGAGAAAACGGATGACCGGTTCGTCCGCTTGATTTTCTTTGAAGCCCCACTGATTTTTTATCCAGGCCTGAAATCATGTTGCGGGTGTATCGCGCGGACCCAAATCCACTGCTGCCCATGCAGTCCACTGACCTGATCCCTGAAGCAAATTACCTTCGCCCACCAGACATCGAGAAGAATTTCCTTATATCACCACCGGGGTCTCCGCCAGTCGGTTGGGAGCCCATCAGGGAGGACCCGCCGAATGCAACGCCTCTCGCGGAAGACTTGATGGCTGCACTGCGCAAGCTCCAGATGAGCGAGAAGGCAGGCCCAGGCTTGGAAGTCTTGTTAGAGCCGGAAGACGGCGACTCTGGGGTCGGTGTGTACGTCGAGGACTACGACGGCGAGGAAGAGGAGCAGGAGGAGGACTGGGTGTACGGAGAATCTGCCCCGGGACGTGCGAAATGGCGGCCAGTCACCGCCATGCCGCCCATGAATGCATGATGTCGTGAGTGCGCCTTCATTTTTTTTTCTTCGTGATGATACACATTCAGACCTGTTCCGACCTCTCGGGGTTTGAGGACATTCGATATTGCCTTTTATTTCTGATTCCGTTCTTCTGTATGTTTGATCGTTTACTAACACCGTCTCGTCTTCTAGTCTCCGTTGGCCCACATTTGTATCGATATTAGTGAGTGTCCATCCTCTTCCTCGCTCGGATGAAATAAATCTCAGACCTGTTCTGATTCTTGTGGAGACAACATTGATATTGCCTTTTTTTCTGAACATCTTTTTGCTTTACAATTGTGACTGAGGATATTGACGACTTTTCTTTAAGACACTGGACTTTGGACTTGTTGTACAATGTGTGTATTTGACGGTGAGTTTTGTCTCTGTTTCTTGTTCGGATGAAACAAACTCAGACCTGTTCTGATTCTTGTGGAGACAACCTTCATATTGCCTTTTTACTCTGAGCCTTCTCTTTCGCCTTGGCTTGTTGCGCATATTACTGATTTTCCCTCCCAGACGTCTTTGTATTTACCTAATGCATAATATGTATTCCCGAATGTATTTGACGGCCATCACCGTCTGTTTCGACTTCATACATTGCTTCACAAGCCCGCCTCACTGGACCGCCCAACCTCAAAGCTCCAGTTCTCGAGCATCCCCTTGCATACGAGTAAAATTGTCCCGCTCCGCCCCTCGAACGCGTTCCAGTCAGACTCACCAGCTGTCGCAGCTCCGCGTTGACGAGACCCCCAAACCCCAGGCTCTGCTTGGCTACGCCCTCAGCCTTAGGGCGATGCAGCTATCGCCGTTTCTGCCCTCCAGAGACAGGCTTTGCGAACAAGCGTAACCGAGATGGATCCATCCAGTTTGTGCCTCAACTTGTGTCAGTCGTTTCGTTTTCGCGGACGACACATTCAAATCGTTGCGACCCTCATCCATCGGCGTGCGCCTTTTCCTCGGCGGTAGCGGTGGGCGCGCTGGACCTCCCTCCCGCCTACCCGTCGCTACTTCCCAGAGTATCAGAGCACTAGTACTAGGCATGGGATAATGGGGCACGGTATGAGTACTCACAACCGCTGAGGGTGGGATGCCGCTGGAGTCGACCATGCTGACGGCAAGGCAGGCGTCTAGCCTTCTCTGAAGTTCACCACGCCTGGCGGTACCGCACATCAAGCGCCGCGCGAGGGTTCCGCCGACCCTACATCCGGCCGGTAACGCTCATCATAGTCATTCGTCACAAAGACGTAGACTCGGAGGCGGTGCGCCCAAGGTTGACGTCGACGTTGTTCTGCCTGAATGATTCAGGGTAGCGAAATCGGATATCATCCATGTACATTTGGTCTTAGGAATTCGTTTCCGGGTCCCGAAATGGTAGTTGCTCTGCTGTTTTGGTCTCAAAATAAAAGAACGATGTGTGCCTCTCCGAAATAGACCTCGATGTTTGGCATCCAAAAATATGTGATGTTTTCGGCGAGTTTGTGTGCGAAACCTTGCTCCAAATGGGACGAATTTTCGGTCAGTGTTTGCTTCTGCCTCAAAAATATGCCTAAAAAAAGAAGACCTGTTTGGTCCCAAAAAAGCCATCAACCCCAGCAGTGTAACAAGGACAAATGTGCGGTGCAGTGGCTGAGAGACAAATTCCTCTCGAACCCATTCAATTCTGGGTGTATCGCGCTGAAAGTGGATCAAAATGTACGCCTCGATGGCGTCGTTCTGCTCATACCAAAATTGTGCTGAAAAAAAATTCGCATCTAAATAGGACCTGCGGAATCTGGCTTACGATCTGCTTCGCTCAGAGCACTTCGCGCTTTCAGCGGATCCCTGGTTATGCGAGTCACCGAATCCATCGTCGTCTTCGAGGATTGAACTCAGAGTCTTATCAGGAAGAATTACAGCTAACTGCAAAATCCTACTATCGAGTAGCTGTAATCCGACATGCATGGCGTCAGCGGCATCACGGCGAGTTACCCGATTGAGTTAAACCACGGGCCACGGTTAACGAGGCTCCTGATTTGAACCGAAATGTATAAAGTCATAGAGCCCAAGACTGCACCTCCGAGAATCGCTTCCGTTTCTTGGCCCTCAGATACTTGTTCACTCACGCAACTAAAGCCTCCGCGCTCACCGACTCTTTGAGTCCTGTTCGCATCCTCTGTTTCAACTTTCATGCAAAAGTGTCCCAAGAGTTCATCGCCTACAGGGCCATCCCCTACCATCACCAAGGGCACGGCTGGTTCCGAGGCCAATTCCCGGATAGCTTTGAAGCTGGTACCTATCGCACCGGAGAGCTTCCAACGATATACCCGTCACCGAACAATGTACGTCGGTGTTTTCTCCCGAGCCCGCGTTGCAACTTCGCAGGCATTGAATTACTTGTTCAGTAATAAGTGCGACACCGATTATGTTGTTCCACCCTTATGCCGCTCGTTCCCCCGGTACATATAATGCGGTTTCCCAAAAACTTTGATGATACTATGTTGTAGTGTTTCGCTTCCGCACTGGAACGCCGAACGTCACCCAGAGGGTGGTTTGTATTTCGTCTACACGGAGCATGTAAGTTCCAATAAACCTTCACTACTTTGATGCTACCCTCCATCCCAGCGCATTTTTACCGATGCATATCTATACGACGCCGCTCCTTTCGCACAAATCACTTCAGCTATCGCCCAGCTTTTGGCTCGTGCAGAAGTGCAGCAGCTGTTAAACACCGATTCCAGCCACATCGATATCGTTCTGGATCTCATGACGGAGAGTTCCGACAACGATGAATGCGGCTATTACTTCGTCGACCATTCGCCTCGGATTATTTTCTGGCTAGATGCATTCAGTATGAGTGCGCTGCACCATTGGAATCAAGTCCCCGGAATAGCTTCGCCCACGCATGCCAGTGGGTGGCCAAACTTCCCCTACCAGTGACATTTCGACTGACACGAGCAGAAATGTGTTTAGAAATCGAATACTGGTCGGTACAATACAAGGTAAGCATGGAATAGTTTGGCGACATCCGTGATCATCCAGCAAAATTATCAGGTATTTCACTGTACAGGCAGGCCATGAATTGAGATTTTTATAGGGTCCACTGCGAATATTTTCCCACCGCAATGCCAATATCTCCTCAGATCGTGGGCGAGTTGCACGATGCAATCATGTATGGAATAGGTGGTGAGCCATGTCTTCATACGATCATGTAATAATATTCTGATGTTGTGCGACACGTAGATGCTATGTCATCCCTCAAAAGCACTCAACAGTTTCCCATCGAGCGTCTTTTCCGAATGCTTACCGTGACGAAGGAAATGGTTTGTGAACCGGTCCCTGAGACTGCTAGATTCAGGATGAACCCTGGATCCGTAGCTGTCTTTGGTAAATATTATACTTTGAACTACTCAACGGTGATTGAACGTCCTGGGCAGCCCGATTTATGCAAGACTTCGGTACGGACCTCTGTATCGTATATTCTTTTCATTTTATATGTTTTTAGCCATGAGCCGATTTTATCACTTTCATGGTGAAAAAACCGCACGGTTGAACAACGACAAATCGGTGTATGGCTCCATCCCACGACGATCTCACATTTTCGCATGGCTATTGTCACCCCTGCTGTTCAATATGCCACTTCGCTACCTGCGGACCCTGCAGGTCGTAAATACGGACCGGTTGATTTACTATGCATCATGGCAACGGTTAATTACCACTCTTCGCACAGAATGGCTTGACCTCGTTCTTTATGTATGTGGAAGCCATGGATCTCTGCATTGAAGTTTACTTATAAATGAACTAGGGCACCCTCATTTTGAACACCAATGTGGGATTTTTGTCGGTGCCAGCCAGTGGACTCTCCACAGCAGGAAAAGTCGCGAGTTATGCATCGGTCTCCTTCGGCGTCACATCCATTTTTCTCGGTAGGATGGCAAAGAACCGATAGGACCAACAAATATTCAAATTTACTTTCAGGAATCTTACTCTTGCGTACCTACCAAGTAGAGTCCCCAGATGTGCCAGACGTGACCCAAGCGGCAAGATAGCCCTTACCAGGCCACAGATTTGGATCATTGAGAAAACTATTTTCAGGCTCAATTATTCTATAACCACGGGACGTCTACATACGGTTTGGAAGTGTGGGCGGTTGTGCTGTCGTTGCCATTCGCACTGACCATCTGGGCGTGAGTTTTCTTGTCCTGCTATTCCGACAAATTGACATTCCAGTTCAACAGCATGATAACCTTCATACTCGCTTTCCTCATCACAATTTTTGAAACAAGTAACAATGAAGTGCGCTGGATTCTAGTTGCCACCGTGCTCACTGTTTCCTTGGCCTTCGTCAGCTTCGTGTGGACGCAGAAACGGTTCGTGTGGGTCCAAAACCTGGTAGACGCGAAGACGAAGATGAAACATAGCACCTCGCTGATGTACGACAGTTGGTTGCCCCGTCGTCCAATTCGAAAGCCGGCTGTGGACAGTGAAAGTAATATATCTGTAGTCGCTAGTGCGAGGAGTTCGGCGAGATAATACATACATATGAATCCTTAACCAGAGAAAGATACAAGCATGCTCAATATCCGCTGCACCTCGCACTCCGCCTCGGCGACCTCTTCTTCGAACTCGTCTCAGCCCCCACCTCGAACGACTCTTCGATCAAACTCGCTAACCGCTGCAGTTCCGCGCACTGACCCGGATCCTCAAACATGACCCTCACCAAAGACACTCTTCTGGTGGGATACGGTGCGACTCCTCACAACCGCTGGAGCCAAGCTGGAGCAGGATGCCACATGAAGCGATCGTGCTGATTCTCAAGCCCACCATGGCTTGTGCGCGGCGCTGTACATCAAGCGCCGCGCGAGGGTTTTGGCCCCGTCCGGCCGATAACGCTCAGGACAGGCATTCGTGGTCACAAAGAGGACGCGATGTCGACCTCGTTCTGCCTGGATTCAGGACAACGAAATCGAATATCATACATAAACATTTGGTCTTGACGCGACAGTATTTCCTACACACTCCTTTTACTCCAAGTGGCCTTTATTTCGGCTGCAATGAATCAGCAAAGGAAATGCTGATCGGACCGTTTACCTTTGTCGCGGTGGTCCCACGAACACCTTGAGTCTTTGGTCCACTACTAGTATTTGGGGTGTGACCCTCATTAATGCAGGTCGGTAAGGTGGTATGCGCGCGACCCCCGATGAGCCGCCGCTTGCAATTGGGGCTTGGTGTCATACTCTTGAAACTTCAGTTTAACGGTGCCGGACAAGCAATCGGGCCACTTGCGAAAGAGAAACTTCTTCAAGATGGGGTGGGCCGCAACTGTGCAGGCGGGATTTAGTCGGTCACTTTGTGCAGCACCAACTCAGCACTCAGCCTCAGCCCAAACAGGACCAGTCGACCGTGTGAACTTGAGTCTGCTTTTTCGGCACCCCGATGGTTCTTCGACTGAATCACACCGCACGGCCACACCTGGCCCAACATTGCATCCCGTTGTTCTTTGATTCAGTGTATGCGCTGAGTGGTACGGCCGCGGTGAAATTCGTTTGGGGCTCGACAGGTTCACTTCTGAATGCCATACTGGTGGACTATATTCGACGGCCGCCGGCCCGCCGCCGTCTCGGCTCAATGCGTTGTTCCAGAACCGTGCCTCACTCAACTGTCCCAATCTCAAAAGAGTTGTCCCCACTCCGTCGCCGTGGGCACGTCCCAAGCCGGTCAGGCTCCCCCGACCGTCGCTGCCCCGCTTGGATGAGACCCCAGGCTCTGCTTGTCTACTCCCCTCACTCAGCCGCTGCAATTTCTGTCTTCCACCTGAGTTCTAGAGACGCGCTATACGAACAAGCGTGATCGAGGCGGACTCCATTCAGCTTGTGCCTCGGCCTCAGCTCGTGTCTTCGTTGACGCCAACGACGATATGTTCGAATCGTTGGCCGTGACACTCAGTGCGTCAAGGTCGACGTCGACGTCATTCTGCATGGATGATTCAGGATGCTCATAAAATCGGCTAGTTTGGAGGACCCGCATAAATTTGCATGAACATTTGGGCTTAACAAGCCAATACCGTCTACGAACACATTTTAGGTGGCTATTCCCATTTCCCCTCGCATCATCCGGACGCGGACGATGCTGTCTCCAAATCAGCTGCGACAAGACTTATAGGAATCCTGGATGTACCTTCAACGTCCGGTCCCGGTCCCACCAACGCCTGTGGACTTTGGGCCAGGCTTCCCGGCACCACCGTTTCCGTTGTTCGTGCTGCCCATATTATCTGTGGGATAACTTCAATTCAAGGACGGCGTAGGAAGTGGATTGGGAATCACCTCGGTAGTGATGACTCGAACTATCAGAGATCCTTCCTTCCGTGGCGCAGTTATATGGTGTGCAAGGCTGTTCACCCACCTGTCTCCAACTTCTTCCAACATGTGGCCCCACAATGGAGCCGCCTATTTTGAATACCCATCTCGACGCACCTATTCCTGGAACGATTCTTGGAACCTCCGAGTCGCTTAATTGCAAACAAATATCCAGATATCAAGCTGAAACTTGCCTGATCTGGGATGCACGCCCATTTCCAGCATTAAAGTAAAAGGCCTTGACCGCGTCACGATGAGGAACGTATCCAACGGTTTCTCGGCACTGGAGATGCTTTTTGAATCGCTGCTCCACTGCCGTCAAGCACCGAAACCTCCGCTCCCCACTTCAAGTTATTTAAATGGCTGTGCCTATGCTCAAGTTTCGGCCCTCTATTCCATGCTAGATCCTCTGAGAAGCACATCCCTGACAAAGTTATCATCCATCCACGAGGGACAAGCATCACCCTCGATCACTCCGGGTGGTTCCAGCACCGAAGCTCCCCCGACAGCTCTGAAGCTGGTACCTATCGCACCGGAGAGCTTCCAAAGATATACCCGTCACCGAACAATGTATGTCGATGTTCCCGAGCGCGCGTGTTGCAACGCAGCCATTGAATTCTTTGTTCAGCAATAAGCGCGACGCCGATTATGTTATTCCACCACTATGCCGCTCGTTCTCTCGGTCCATATAATGCGGTTTCCCAAAAACTTTGATGGTACTAATATGTTGTAGTGTTTCGCTTTCGCATTGGAACGCCGAACGTCACCCAGAGGGTGGTTTGTATTTCGTCCATACGGAGCATGTAAGTTCCAATAAGCCTTCACTACCTTGATGTTACCCTCCGTCCCAGCGCATTTTTACCGATGCATATCTACATGATCCCGCTCCTTTCGCACAAATCACTTCAGCTATCGCCCAACTTTTGGCTCGTGCAGAAGTGCAACAGCTGTTCATGACCGACTCCAGTGCCATCGATCTCGTTCTAGATCTCATGACGGAGAGCCTCGACAACAACGAATGTGGTTATTACTTCGTCGACCATTTGGCTCGGATTATTTTCTGGCTGGATGCATTCAATATGGGTGCGCTGCACAATTGGACCCAAGTCCCCGGAATAGCTTCACCTACGCATGCCAGTGGGTGGCCAAAATTCCCCTCTCAGTGACATTCCGACTGACACGAGCAGAAATGTGTTTGGAAATCGAATATTGGTCGGTGCAATTCAAGGTAAGCATGGAATAGTTTGGTGACACCAGTGATCACTCAGCAAAATTATCAGGCATTTCACTGTACAGGCAGGCCATGAACTGAGATTTTTATAGGGCTCACTGCGATTATTTTCCCACTGCAATGCCAGTCTCTCCTCAAGTCGTGGGCGAGTTGCACGACGCAATTATGTATGGAATAGGTGGTGAGCGATGTCTTGGTATGATCATGTAATATTCTGATGTTCTGCAACGCGTAGATGCTATGTCATCCCTTAAAAGCACCCAACAGTTTCCCATCGAGCGTCTTTTCAGAATGCCCACCGTAACGAAGGAAATGGTTTGCGAACCTGTCCCTGGGACCGCTGAATCGACTGGATTCAAGATGAACCCAGGCTCCGTAGCTGTCTTTGGTGAATATTATACTAAACTCATCGATGGTAATTGAACGGGCCGGGTAGCTCGATTTATGCAGCACTTCGGTACGAACCTTGATCACGCATATTCTTTCATTTTATATGTTCTTAGCCCTGGACCGATTTTACAACTTTCATGGTGAAAAAACTGCACGGCTCAGCAACGACAAGTCGGTGTACGGATCCATCCCACAGCGATCTCAGACACTCACATGGCTGTCGGCGCTTTTGCTCTTCAATGTGCCACTCCGCTACCTGCAGACCCTGCAAGTCGTGAATACGGACCAGTTGATCAACTATGCATCATGGCAACGGTTTATTACCACTCTCCACACAGAATGGCTCGACTTCGTTCTTTATGTACGTGTCTACAAATCTCTAAAGCTGAGGATACTTACAGACAAGCTAGGGCACCCTCATTTTGAACACCAATGTCGGATTTTTTGTCGGTGCCAGCCAGTGGACTTTCCACAGCGGGACAAGTCGCGAGTTACGCATCAATCTGCTTCGGCGTCACATCCATTATCCTCGGTAGGATAGCAAAGAATCGATTTGTAGGGCTAACAAATATTCAAACTTATGTTCAGGGATCTTACTTTTGCGTACCTACCAAGTAGAGTCCCCAGACGTACCAGACGTGACCAACGCTGCAAGATCCCACTTCACTCACAAATTTAGATTGAGATAGCCATTTTCAGATTCAATTATTTTATAACCACGGGACGTCCGTATACGGTTTGGAAGTGTGGGCAGTTGTGCTGTCGTTGCCATTTGCACTGACCATTTGGGCGTAAGGTTCCTTGTCCTGCCATCCCGACAAATTGACAATCCAGTTCAACAGCATGATAACCTTCATACTCGCTTTCCTCATAACGATTTTTGAAACAAGCAGCCATGAAGTGCGCTGGATTATGATTGCCACCGTACTCACTGTTTCCTTGGCCATCGTCAGCTTCGTGTGGACGCAGAAACGGTTCGTGTGGGTCCAAAACCTAGTGGACGCGAAGATGAAAATGAAACGTAGTACCTCGCTGATGTACGAGAGTTGTTTGCCCCGTCGTCCCAGTCGAAAGCCGGCTGTGGACAGTGAAAGTACTATCTGTAGTCGCTAGTGCGAGGAGTTCGACGAGATAATACATACACATACATATGAATACTTAACAAGAAAAAGATACAAGCATGCTTAATATCCGCTGCACCTCGCACTCCGCCTCGGCGGCCTCTTCTTCGAACTCGTCTCACCCCCCACCTCGAACGACTCTCCGATCAAACTCGCTAACCGCTGCACTGACCCGGATCCTCAAACATGACCCTCACCAAAGACACTCTTCTGGTGGGATACGGTGCGACTCATCACAACCGCTGAAGCGGGATGCCACATGAAGCGATCGTGCTGATTCTCAAGCCCAGCATGGCTTGTGCGCGGCGCTGTACATCAAGCGCCGCGCGAGGGTTTTGGCCCCGTCCGGCCGATAACGCTCAGGACAGGCATTCGTGGTCACAAAGAGGACGCGATGTCGACCTCGTTCTGCCTGGAGGATTCAGGACAACGAAATCGAATATCATACATAAACATTTGGTCTTGACGCGACAGTATTTACACACTCCTTTTACTCCAAGTGGCCTTTATTTCGGCTGCAATGAATCAGCGAAGAAAATGCTGGTCGGACCGTTTACCTTTGTCGCGGTGGTCCCACGAACACCTTGAGTCTTTGGCCCACTGCTAGTATTTGGGGTGTGACCCTCATTAATGCAGGTCGGTAAGGTGGTATGCGCGCGACCCACCTAAGCGAGCTACGCAACCGCTTACGGCAACACCTCTTAGGTGGGTTACGTTGTGGTAGCACAACCCACCTAAGAGGTGTCTGGCGAAGGCGGAGGCGTTGCTTCTTTTAGTAAAAGCAAGGCACGTGAATTATTTCTCTGTTGGGTCGCCGCCACCGTCTTCGCACAACGCCTCCGTGACACTTGCTTGGCGCCATGCATACGCCCTCCAGATCCTATGCGCTTCGGCCACGGATTGCAGGACCTCAGCACACCCTCTCAGGATATTTCGGCCAGCAAAAACTCCTCCGCTCACCTGGAATACCAGTGCAGATTGGTCGCCTCCGAGCACTACATCCAATATTCCGCTGAGAGTTCGCTGCCAGACTCATATTCAGTGGAGACGTACTGCCCGACAACACAACCAAGCCGGACTGGCCTTATTCAAATTTCGCATCACCTCCGCCATTTGCTCAGTCGCTGTGCTTCTGATGATTGCTCCTGAACCTCTGTCCGAGTTTATTTTCGCTGGAATTTATTCCCCTCCAAACTCCTATGCATCAGTTTACGGATACACTGAGTACCAATGTGCCGACGCCTCTGCCGCCGCCTCCGACTCCGCCGCCACCTCCGCCTCAACATTGGTCCCTCTAGGTTTCCTTATTTTCACTGGAATTCATTTGGAATTTATTCTCCTTCAAACTCTTATGAATTAAGAACTACAGATACACCAAGTACGAACGCAGCAACAACTCTGCTGCCGGCTCCGGCTCCGCTCCCACCTCCACCTTTCGTCCCTCTAGGTTTACGCTGTAGCCCTACATGCAAGTGGTTTTCCATCAGTCCAACATGCACTCGTTAATGAACATATATATAAGACAGGATGTCAAATTGCTGTTCGTGCTCTCGGATGGTGAGCTAACGCATGCCCGAGTTGCATAATGGAAGCTCGACAGCTACAGTGTTGAATCGATCTCTTTAGCTTCAATTACCGTACGATAACTATACAAACTGGTGGCCGAACATCATTGGGTGTCTTTAGTTGGTTGGCAATCTGAAGAAGCATCATTGGGGAAGGTCTGGCGGCTCGAGGGTTTGTATCATGTAGTTCTTCTGACCTTCGCCGTACATCTAAATTTGAATCCAAGTCCAACTTTCACAGCCATATTATCTCGCACCTCGTAATTGGCTGTTTGGCTTTCGATTCCGATAGTGATCGAAATTTTCCGAACACGGCTTGAGAGGTACGTTTCAAGCTCGAATATATGACAGGTGTAGCAGATATGGTCTCCACAGACGTTTCTGAGAGAGAGTTTGATGAGTGAATTCGGCTGCAGAGGCAGGAACAGAGGTGGAAGCGGAGGCTCCGCGCATTTTGATTTCATCAAAGCGGGCCTGTAGCTGGCAGTTGATCATTGAAATGAAGCAGCCAGATATATAGAAGATGCATAGGAAGAAGGTAAAGCAGAGAATGAATCAACTTTTTTCTGTTGCAAGGGATACATCGTCCATAGTTTCGGAGATTTGTTATTTTTCGTTTAATGGATGTTTAGGACATACCTAAAGCTGCCAGAGTGCTTTCGATCCCAGGAATGATGTACTGGAGTGATTTAAATAGTTACTGGAGGTTACTAGATAGATATAATGTCAACCAATGCAAGAGATTGTAGCCCAGGTTGAAGTGCTAATCGAACTTTGAGTACCTTTCACCCGATTTCGTGCACGACTTTTCAAACAGTTAGAATAATTCTAGAAAAAATATCATAAGCAGGGGGCACAGTTCAAATGAAGATTGGGCACCAAGATCAGACAATCTGCACATGAGAAGGACCCAAGAGAAAAGAGATGAACGAGGTCGATCGTTATTCGTCTCCTCATTGGTTGATGGTTTGAGGTAAATGGCAGCGGCATGACGTGCAGGATCGACGGTGGCGATGCAAACGCGGTCCCGTCACAATTATGTGACACATTTGACTCTCTTGTGTTCGCGACTCAATCTGCTGAGCAAACGAGCTCGGAGCAGTTATCTGGCGACAACTGCTCTCAGAATCTTGGTAACCCGGAGATCAGCAACAAGTATTCCTCGAATTCACGGCCTCCGCCGGCACCTCCGCCTCTGCCAGCGCCTTCGCCTCCGTCACCGCATCTGCCACCTCTCTCATTTCTTTGAGGTACACGCTGGCCACATTCGTGTCGTAAATCAAGAAGACTGGCTCATTGTCTTTCAATTTCTGTGCCAAATAAAAGCACAATCAAATATCTCATGACCTGCAGATGTTACAGTTGTGCTCAAAGACTTGGTCTCGCACGCGACTGTGCTTTCCTCTATCTGCTGTTCTAACTCGAAGTCCCGTTTACTCCTTAAACGAACCCGGTTCAGCATGGTGACAGTCTGTATAGCCACCCCACCTCTGCGAGACGTCACCTTTCGTTGGGGCTGTTGTGTTGTTGTTCAGCTCAAATTTTGTGTCTGATCTGTCAAAAGCTTCCTATGTTGTGCATCTGCATGCTGAGGTATGCAGTCTTGTTGCTGGACGTGGCAGTCATCCGGCTGCCTTTTTGTCTTCAAGAGACGTATTCAGCATGTTCAATTTGCTGACACTTCCGCATGCCAATGACTAGAAGCGAAGTAAATCTGTGATATACAGCTCGGTTTCGTGAAAGTCGTAGTTTTGTTTTCTGTCAAGTTGTAGGATGGAGATATGCGAACGGCTCGAGTGCGGAGGCAACACCTCCGCCTCCGCCCTCCGCCTCCGCCCTCCACCTCCGCCCTCCACCTCCGCCAGCCTTCGTATCCTTGCTTCCACCCACATGAATGCTATCTTATCCAACCCCAGAGCCCTATATTCTCGTCTCATAGCACCAGGTTCGATGTTATCTCATTGCACAGATGCCAGCCGAAGCCTACTACACAGCTCCTGGTGCGAGGTTCAGTCACAACGCGATTATAGGCCGATGATAGCCCAAACCAAGTACGGCAAACCTCAAAGAAAGGGCACAACAGCGACGCGCTCCCCGCTTCTACCGCCTCTGCTTCTACCACCTCCGCCTCCACCGCCACCACTTCCACCACCGTCATCCTTCGTGCAACCTTTACACCTAGACTGCCTCCCTGTTGATGCAGACCTTCTCAGCCATGCTACAAATGCTTTCTCTTGGGCAAAGTACGCTCGTTCTTTCGATTTAATTTCCTTCTTCTGCCAGTGTATACTCGCTCGTCATTTCATAGTTTTGCACACCCGCAGTATCACCATAGCTGTTCATCTATACTTAGACCCACCAGCCATGTATTTCATCCATAATGCCTGGGTTTCAACCGTATTCGACAATTTCATTCAAGGTGCGGAGGTGCCTACTGGAGGCGCCGAATAAGGAAATTAATTAAAATGTAATAAGGCGAGTAATGACTCAAAGAAGCAAGGCCTCTGCCTCCGCTGGACACCTCTTAGGTAGGTTGTGCTACCACAAGATAACCCACCTAAGAGGTGTTGCCGTAAGCGGTTGCGTAGCTCGCTTAGGTGGCGCGACCCCCGATGAGCCGCCGCTTGCAATTGGGGCTTCGTGTCATACTATTGAAACTTCGATTTAACGGCGCCGGACAAGCAATCGGGCCACTTGCGAAAGAGAAACTTCTTCAAGATGGGGTGGGCCGCAACTGTGCAGGCGGGATTCAGTAGGATTCAGTCCGTCACGTTGTGCAGCACTTACTCAGCACTCAGCCTCAGCCTCAGCCGGTCGACCGTGTGAACTTGAATCTGCTCTTTTCGGCACCCAGTTGCTTCTTCAACCGATTCACGCCGCGGCCATGGCCTTACAAGTTACATTGCATCCTGCTGTTCTTTGGTTCAGTGTATGAGGCGCCGAGTGGTACGGTGAAATTCGTTTGGGCAACCAGGTTCAGACAACCTTCAGAATCCTTCCATATTGGTGACTTTCTCGGAGACAGACAGTCACGGACTGTACGTCTGTCCCAGCTCAATGGTGTTCCATCGCAAAGCTCGATCAGAGCGAGCATATCTTTGCGCGCCGAGGAGAATTGCTCCTCTGTCCCCCTGGAACGCCTCCCCATCGGACTGGCCAGTCGTCGCAGCTCAGCTTACATGAACTCAGGCTTTACTCGCCTACATCCTGTCTTCGTCTCTGTCCACGCTTCTACGCTTACCCCGCTGGGAGGGAAACATCTACCGCCGTCGGGAGAGGCGCGTCCGGTGATTAGTTTCGTCGCAACGATCCGAACGTGCGAGATCAGGCTGCGGCTTATCTGACGATACACAATGAGCATGACGCGCGCGCGACTCGAGGGTCTTGATGTTATATTCCGGCGACAAAGCTCACTATGACCCGAGGTTGCGGAGACGCCAGACGGAGAAGATGCAGACCCGGAGGCGGTACGCTGCGACATTTGCTGATGTTGCCGTCGTTCGGGGATGTTAACCCAGAATCAAAAGAACATGCATAAACATTTGGTCTCTACGAGGTAACATCCTACAAGCTCATTCCAAGTGGCAATTTCTATTCGGCAGCGTGTTCATTCGACTCTGCTCTCTAGTGTAGCCTGGATGTCCGACGACAATCGTTCAGATCACTTACTATTAAACAGTTGGTGGTGCATCCTCAGGCTGTCCCCTTATGCCGGTGCCACGAACTCCTTGCGACTTTGGGCCAGGAATCGTGTCCGCCCTGTCGATGCAGGTCGCTGACTCGGAGGTGATATGTCGCGACGCGCAGGGGAGCTGGTTCGGGCTGAGTGACATTATTATTATCTGTGGGGCAACCAAGTTCAATTCACAAAAAGAGCACATAGCAAATTAAGACTCACCTTGCAATTGGGGGCTAAGTTCAACGATCAGGAGAACCAGCAGACTTCGTCGCCGTTTTATAGTGAGCCTGTCACGAACATGAGACAATCTATTTAAAATTTTGAATAGTAATGCCGACATCTCTGGGCTTCTCTCCGTGGCACGATTCTGGGCCAGCATAAAGCTCTATTCTCTCTGATTCTAATTTTTGAACGGCTATATCCAGAGATCACGCAAGAGCTAGCAACGTTAACGCTCCTACCACCTTGAGATGGGTGATTCTGAACTTGAACCAGAAAAACTATGCTCAGATATCATGCCGTTTTGGCCGCGCCTCAAAGCACGAGGAACCGACGATAGCCATCTTCAGTTTCTCACCGCACAACTCACAGTCCTACGACTCAACCCTGAAGATTCGGCTATATCACTGTGCCGACAGTACACTCACCTTCTAATCTACTTCGAACAGTCCATCGTCAACGCTGCCATATGCATCCAGTCCCACCAACGAGGCACAGACATCTTACGCGAACACGGCGAATAGTTCTTGCATCGAAGCCAGTTCCGAGTCCCCGACGGCTCTGAAATTGGTACTCATGTCACCGGCGAGTTTCCTGTCCGCCGCCGAACGATGTGGGTCGGTACTCGCCGCTGAGTCCGCTCGCTGCATTGCATGCAGGATAGTTTGGCCCCGCATTAACATTTGGTCTTGACGAGAGAGACCACCTCCCACAAACTCATTTCCGCGGCGCGCGCATGATTCTGGATGCTAGTAGTACCATCAGATATCTTGAAGCCTGGACGGCCCGCATAAACATTTGGTCTTGACGAGACAGTATCTCTAATAAACTCAAGTGGCCATTAATTCGGCGGCGGCTGCTCCGTCAATCGGCCGGGAAATGCTGGTCGGACCGTTTACCTTTGAGGTCCCGCGAATACCTGATGACTTTGGGCCAGCACTTGAGGGACCGGTCTGGGTCCCCTCGTCGATGCAAGTCGGTGATGTGATATGGGCGGCTCCAGATGAGCTGCTTGAGACTCTGTGTCATGCTATTAAAACCTCCGTGAAACAGCGCCGGACAAGTAGTTGGGGAGTCACTTCATACCGACAAATCCTGGCCACGCGGGTACCCGAAATCACCGGATCTTTGATCCGGCACCGCCACATCTGCTTTTGTAGACAGGCAATCAAATAACAGATCGCATCACCACGCCAATCATTGAATCAACAAATTTTCAGAACGCCGCACGGCTACCACACCTCTCAGGCTCTTCGAGTCCTCGCCCCCGCCTCTCGACCAGCCATCCGAGTTGCGTCGCCACTAATATGACTCGTGCCGATCACGTTCCGGATCCCAGCCGCATGGGAGCGACTTGGCGAAAGCCTGAGGATTCGGCAACATGCTCAGCCGAGGGGAAGTTAGCCGATGTCACTGAAATGTATACAAACGAACCGTCATGGACCGTCATACATAGAGCCCAACACTGCACCTCCAAGAACCGCCTCCGTTCCTTCGTCCCCACATACTTACGCAAGTGAAGCCTCCACCTTCACCGTCCCTTTGAGTCCTGTCCGCCTCCTCTGCTTCAACTTTCATGCAGGATTGTCCCAAGAGTTCATCGCCTAGAGAGCCATCCCCTACCACCACCAAAGGCACGGTCGGTTCCGAGGCCAATTCTAGGACAGCTTTGAAGCTGGTACCTATTGCACCAGAGAGCTTCCAACGATATACCCGTCACCGAACAATGTATGGCCTCATGAGTCCACTCGTTACAACGCGGGATTGAATTAGTTCAGCGCTAAGCGCGACACCGATTATATTGTTCCACCGCTATGCCGCTCGTTCTCTAGGTACATACAACACGGTTTCTCGCTAAACTGAGATGATATTTACTATGTTCTAGTGTTTCACTTCCGCATTGGATCGCGGAACGTCACCCAGAGGGCGGTCTCTATTTCGTCCATGCGGAGCACGTAAGTTCCAGTGAAATCTATTTAAATCTTCAAGCTAACGTCTCCATTCCAGCGCATTTTTACCGATGCGTATCTATATGACCCCGCTCCTTCCGTGCAAATCACTTCAGCCGTCGCTCAGCTTTTAGCTCGTCCGGAAGTGCAGCAGCTGTTAAGCACCGACTCCAACCACATCGATATCGTTCTGGATCTGATGACGGAGAGTATCGACAACGATGAATGTGGCTATTACTTCGTCGACCATTCGGCTCGGATTATTTTCTGGCTAGATGAGTTCAATATGAATACGCTGGACAATTGGAAACAACTCCCCGGAATAGCTTCGCCCACGCATGCCAGTGGGTGGCCGAAATTACCCTCACAGTGACATTCCGACTGACACGAGCAGAAATGTGTTTGGAAATTGAATATTGGTCGGTACAGTACAAGGTAAGAAGCTGCAACATCCAGGGAATGACTTAATGGCTTCACTCAACAAACTATCAGGCATTCCAGGCTAACTCAACGACATTTTTCTAGGGTTCACTGCGAGTATTTTCCCACCGCAATGCCAATATCTCCTCAAGCCGTAGGCGAGTTGCACGATGCAATTATGTATGGAATAGGTGGTGAGCAATGTCTTAGTGCGGTCATGCAATGTTCTGATATCGGGTAGATGCTATGTCATCTCTCAAAAGCACCCAACAATTTCCCATTGAGCGTCTCTTCCGAATGCTCACCGTAACGAAGGAAATGGTTTGTGAACCGATCCCTGGGACTGCTGAATCGGCTGGATTCAAGATGAACCCGGGATCCGTAGCTGTCTTTGGTGAATATTATACTAAACTAATCGATGGTAATTGAACGGGCCGGGCAGCTCGATTTATGCAGGACTTCGGTACGAACCTCGAAAACACATCATCTTTCATTTTATCTGTTCTTAGCCCTGGACCGGTTTTACCACTTTCATGGTGAAAAAAACTGCACGGCTGAGCAACGACAAGTCGGTGTACGGATCCATCCCACAGCGATCTCAGACACTCACATGGCTGTCGGCGCTTTTGCTCTTCAATGTGCCACTCCGCTACCTGCAGACCCTGCAAGTCGTGAATACGGACCAGTTGATTAATTATGCATCATGGCAACGGTTTATTACCACTCTCCACACAGAATGGCTCGATCTCGTTCTTTATGTACGTGGCTACAAATCTCTAAAGCTGAGGATACTTACAGACAAGCTAGGGCACCCTCATTTTGAACACCAATGTCGGATTTTTGTCGGTACCAGCCAGTGGACTTTCCACAGCGGGACAAGTCGCAAGTTACGCATCAATCTGCTTCGGCGTCGCATCCATTATCCTTGGTAGGATGGCCAAGAATCGATTTGTAGAGCCAACAAATATTCAAACTTATGTTCAGGGATCTTACTTTTTGCGTACCTACCAAGTAGAGTCCCCAGATGTACCAGACGTGACCAATGCGGTAAGATCCCTCTTCACTCACAGATTTAGATTGAGATAGCCATTTTCAGGCCCAATTATTCTATAACCACGGGACGTCTAGATACGGTTTAGAAGTGTGGGCGGTTGTGCTGTCGTTGCCATTCGCACTGACCATCTGGGCGTAAGTTTCCTTGTCCTGCCATCCCGACAAATTGACAATTCAGTTCACCAGCATGATTACCTTCATACTCGCTTTCCTTATAACGATTTTTGAAACAAGCAACAATAAAGTGCGCTGGATTATGATTGCCACCGTGCTCACTGTTTCCTTGGCCATCGTCAGCTTCGTGTGGACGCAGAAACGGTTCGTATGGGTCCAAAACCTAGTGGACGCGAAGACGAAGATGAAACATAGCACCTCGCTGATGTACGAGAGTTGGTTGCCCCGTCGTCCATTTCGAAAGCCGGCTGTGGACAGTGAAAGTAATATATCTGTAGTCGCTAGTGCGAGGAGTTCGACAAGATAATACATACATATGAATACTTAACAAGAAATACAAGCATGCTTAATATCCGCTGCGCCTCGCACTCCGCCTTGGCGGCCTCTTCTTCGAACTCGTCTCGCCCCCCACCTCGAACGGCTCTCCGATCAAAGTCGCTAACCGTTGCAGCTCCGCGCGCTGACCCGGATCTTCATACATGACTCTCAGACTCTGCTCGTCCGCGCCCATGCTCAGACCTTCGAGCGCGCCGGCATCGCTGTCCTCCACGCCCGGGCTAAATGATCGCCCCGCGCCAAAAACGCTCTTGATTTGCTGCTCTGAGTCCTGGGGTGCTGTTACGGGCAGAACGTCCGAGGGATGGCGAGACTGCGGCTTCGACCTCTGCGCACACCCGCGTTTCCCTGCCCTCCCCACGGGAAGCGCGTCCGTATCCTCAGGCGTCGCAGGTCGTTTGCACAAGAGACTCACGATGCTGTCGTGCAGCGCCTTTGTGCGATGGTCGGGGATCTTGGGCGGTGAGACGCCTACTCCATGGCGGAGCGGGGACGACGATACGGACGACGGGACGCATGCAGGGGAGGATGCCGCGCGCGTTACCGGCCCCGCAGCTACTCGTACCCGCTACAGGTAGCTCTACGCCCAGTGGTACAAAAGGTGGGTGCTCTTCAGGCGCGCAAAGCCGGTCGACGAAAAGACGCCGCTCGAGCCGGCATTCGGTGCGGTATTGCGTCCGCGCGGCCGTAGAGGGTTCCGCAGCGAAGAGGGCGCTACCGCTGCAACAAAATAAATCAGTATCGATATTCGGTGTCAAGAAATTATAGGGAAAGAGTGAAAGTAATCAACGGGAAACGGTTGAAATGGGGAGGAACACACCTAACGCCCTACGCACAGTCAAAGTGGGCATCTCCTCACGGAGAAGGAATCGGAAACCGGAGAAAACCGTACTCGGCGCAGTTGCGGGGGGCGCCGACTCAGCCGCGGGTGCAGGGGCTTCAAGGCGCTTCGCGCGCACGAGGGAACTTGGACCCGTTTTGGTTCTTATTCGGCGCATTCGGGGTCGGATTCGCATTGGCCATGATGTTTGATTTGAGAGAGTTGAGGTTCCCGATGAAGGAGCTGTTGTTGGCGGCATTCGGAATAGCGTGGCTGCCGCGGCGAAACGGTCCCCGGCTCGGCCCCGCTCCCGCGTCCACGTCCACCTGTATCGAGTTTGCGCGCCGAAAGCTCCCGCCTGCAAGAACGCTACCGTGCTTCCGGTTCCCGTCCTGTGCATCCTCACCCCGACGCATCTCGACGTCGTTCAACTCCATTTCGCTCTCCATCTCTCGCGCCTTTCCAGGACTGGGCGCCACACCGCCGCGTGCACCGTCGACTTCGTACCCGCGCGCCTTGAGGAGACTTCCAGAGCTCGAGCGTCACGCCGGGGAGGCGCTGCACAGGTGCAGCGACCTCGTCGTCGTCTGCAGCGTCATCGAAGGCGATGGGAACGCGTTCATATTGAGACAGCGACTCTCGAGAAAGAGAAGAGGACTGGGTGTACAGAGAATCTGCCCCCGGGCGTGCTAAATGGCGGCCATGAATGCATGACGTTGCGAGTGCGCCTTCAATTTTCTTCTTCGACATTCCGGCCTGTCGCGACCTCTTGAGGTTTGAGGACATTCGATATTGACCTTTATTTCAGATTCTGCTCTTCCTTATGGTTGATCGTTTGCTGACATCGTCTCGTTTTGCAGTCTCCGTTGGCCCACATTTGTATCGATATCAGCGAGTTTCTACCCTCTTCCGCGCTCGGGTGAAACAAATCTCAGACCAAGGGAAACCGTTACGCCGCAAGCCTTGCCGCAAGCGAGCAAATCGACAGAGTATATATGCTCGTGTTTACATCGAAAGCACTATTGCCTTTTTCTGACTCCTCTCTTCCTGGATACTCTTTTCTCCAGCGCCTGGACTTCGGACTTTATGTAAGAATACATGTATTTGTGAGCTTCTTCTTTGTTCTTCGTTAAGATGAATCAACTCAGACCTGTTTTGATTCTTGTGGAGACAACCTTCATATTTGCCTTTTTACTCTGAACTTTCTGGCTTCATTGTTGTTGCGCATAATACTGATTTTTTTCCCAGACATCTTTGTATTTACCTAATGCTTCATATACATTCAAGACTATATTCGACAGCCATTGCCCAACGCTCCAGACGCGCGCCTAATTGGATTGTCACAACTTAAAGGCTTCATGCAGATGAAAAATTCAAAGAGCCGTCCCCGTCCCCGTCCCCTCGAACGCCTTGTGCAGAGCTCCCCTTATGACTCTCAGGCTTTATATACCTCGCTGCTCAGTGCTCCCAGCTTCCCAAGCTGCGGTCTCTGCACCCGATTTGGACGCCTACCACGATTGACTCTTTCGCCTTACTTTGCCTGACTTGGACGGTCCAGAATTCTGCTGCTGCGGGGCAGGCGGGGATCGTGTTCACCGCCGTCGAGACTCAGAGAGGCACACCAGGTGATCACAACGACGCGAACGTGTCGTCGCGAGCAAAACAAACGACATGGAACCGTGCACTGGCCGCCATACCCCAGGAATCTCAGAAGCAGACTTGCCAGGTCTGCCAGACTCCGCCGCCTCCGCACCATTGAGCTTAGTTGCAGAACGCGTCTCGTCCGTCCCCGATGTGCCAAAGCAGAGCAGGTGTTACGCGCACGGGTCGAGCGTCTTGTCTACGTTTCATCGACGGGGCTTAGAGTCTTAATCTGCGTGCGGCTGCGGGAGGCTTACGACAAAGTCAACGTCGACTTTCGTGCTGCTAGATTACCCGGAACGCAAGTGAAATCATACAATTTGGACCTCACACCAGTTTGACAAGATACATAGTACCTCCTCCACAGCGACCACTCCATCCGTCGCATCATCGCGGCGCCTTTGTAAAGAATCAGCGAGAAGCGGGGCAGGACTTATGGGAGCCATCTACCGGTTTAGTCCCACGGATAGGCTTTGAAGTAGTACTATTCGTCGTCCCGCCCTCGTTGACGCAGGTCGTTGAGGTGATACCCTCTGTCATACTATTGAAACCTCAGTTGTAAAAAGGCCCCAGATAAGTACAGCAGGAATCACCTAATTTATCGTGACGATTTTGGGGAAGATGGAAGTACTAGTCAAGGTGGAAGAGCGACTAGAATTGGGTCACAGCAACGTGTAAACCTGCTGCTAAACAAGATGGTTCTATCGATACGGTTAAAAGCGGGCACAAAGACTCTCACGGTAAGCTCTTCGGTTACAGCATCTAAATTCACGAACCGGAACAGCGCCTTAAGGCCTTACACCGTCTACAGCAAGTCTACAGCGCAGGGGCGCGTGGTTTCAAGGTCTTCCACGGGTGATCATGCATCCGGCATTGCCACGTATGAAATACTGTGGGTGGAAGCACAAGAGTGTCCAGGGAGAGGAAGGAAGAAGGGAAGATGTATAACCGCAGCGGTCCCTCAAAGGAACAAACGGACAGCTTCGCGGGTCCCCCCACTCGACTGAGGAGCTTTGCAGCGGAGTCAACAGCTTCAGCGCAAGTCCCGAGTCGGCTGTGCTACAGCTGCCTTTGTTTTCTCAGCGAGGCCGGAGGAGGATTGCCTGCGCGGTCCCAAATTGAAACAACAGGCAGTGTCTGTCGCCCTCCCTACTCCCTTCCTAGGACGACACGGGATTCAACCGATAGACACGTTTCGATGCTCTCCTATGGAGGGTGATAATGGGTCTGATGAGAATTTAGTAAGATCGCTCACCTCCGCTGATCAAAACCCTGCCTGCGCCTTCGCCCATCCTGAGTCTTTGCTCCTCCGTAACATGCAATTTCTTCCGAAGAGTCCATCGCCGACAGAGCCATCCACTGACAAAGGACAAGCATCCAGTACGATTCAGGCGGAGGGATCCAGCATTGAAGCCAAAACCCCCGACGGTTCTGAAGTTGGTCCCCATCTCATCAGAGAGCTTTCAGCGTTATTCTCGCCACCGAAAATTGTACGTGCTACTGGTCCAAGTCCGCCAATTCCGCATTCAATACCTTTTCAGCATCAAGTGCGACACTGATTATATCGTTCCACCGTTATGCCGCTCGTTCTCGTGGTATATACAATCTGTTTTCTCGCAGGTCATTCAGAGCGTTTGATCATATTTCTAGTGTGCCTCTTCCGCATTGGACTGCCGAACGTCACCCAGAGGGCGGTCTCTATTTCGTCCATACGGAGCACGTAAGTTCTAGTGAAAACCTGTTAAATCTTCAAGCCAACGTCTCCATCGCAGCGCATCTTTACCGATGCTTATCTATACGATGCCGCTGCTTTCGTACAAATCACTTCAACCGTCGATCAACTTTTGGCTCGAGCGGAAGTGCAACAGCTGTTAAGTGCCGACTCCAGCCACATCGACATCGTTCTAGACCTCATGACGGAGAGTGTCGACAATAATGAATGCGGCTATTACTTTGTCGATCATTCGGCTCGGATTATTTTCTGGCTGGATGCATTCAATATGGGTGCGCTGGACAATTGGAATCAAGTCCCCGGAATAGCTTCGCCCACGCATGCCAGTGGGTGGCCAAAATTCCCCTCGTAGTGACAACCCGACTGACACGAGCAGAAATGTGTTTGGAAATCGAATATTGGTCGGTACAGTACAAGGTAAGAAGCCGCAGCATATTAGGTTCACGACGACATCACTCAACAAATCCTCAAGGCATTCCGGGCTACTCAACGACATTTTTCTAGGGTTCACTGCGAGTATTTTCCCACCGCAATGCCAATATCTCCTCAAGCCGTAGGCGAGTTGCACGATGCAATTATGTATGGAATAGGTGGTGAGCAATGTCTTGGTGCGGTCATGCAATGTTCTGATGTCGGGTAGATGCTATGTCATCTCTCAAAAGCACCCAACAATTTCCCATTGAGCGTCTTTTGCGAATGCTCACCGTAGCGAAGGAGATGCATTGTGAACCGGTCCCTGGGACTGCTGAATCCACTGCCAGCCGATTCAAGATGAGCCCTGGATCCGTAGCTGTTTTTGGTAAATATTATATCCTAAACCAATCGTCGGTAACTGAACGTGCCGGGCAGCTCGATTTATGCAAGAGTTCGGTACGAACCTCTCATACAACACACCTATATTATTGCATTTTACTTATTTTTAGCCCTGGGCCGATTTTACAATTCTCATGGTGAAAAAACCGCACGTCTGAACAACGACCAATCGGTGTACGGCTCTATGCCACGACGATCTCAAATTTTCACATGGCTGTCGTCGCCCTTGCTGTTCAATGTGCCACTCCGCTACCTGCAGACACTAGAAGTCGTGAATACGGATCAGTTGATTAACTATGCATCGTGGAAACGATTTATTACTGCCCTCCACTCAGAATGACTCGATCTTGTCCTTTATGTACGTGGATGCCACGGATCTCTGCAGTCAAGGATACTTATAAACGAACTAGGGCGCCCTTATTTTGAACACCAATGCCGGTTTTTTGTCGGTACCAGCCAGTGGACTTTCCACAGCAGGACAAGTCGCGAGTTATGCATCGATCTGTTTCGGCGTCACATCCATTATCCTCGGTATGATGGCAAAGCACCAATTTGCGGGACCAACAATTATTCAAATTTGCTTCCAGGGATCTTACTTTTGCGTACCTACCAAGTAGAGTCCCCAGATGTACCAGACGTGACCCAAGCGGTAAGACGCTCTTTACCCACAGATTTGGATTGAGATAGCCATTTCCAGGCCCAATTATTCTATAACCATGTGACGTCCGCATATGGTTTGGAAGTGTGGGCAGTTGTAGGCAGTTGTGCTGTCGTTGCCATTTGCGCTGACTATCTGGGCGTAAGTTTCCTTGCCCTGCCGTCTCGACCAATTGACAATTCAGTTGTACAGTATGATAACCTTCATACTTGCTTTCCTCATCACAATTTTTGAAACAAGTGGCAGTGAAGTGCGCTGGATTATGATTGCCACCCTGCTCGCTGTTTCTTTGGCCCTCGTCAGCTTCGTGTGGACGCAGAAACGGTTCGTGTGGGTCCAAAACCTGGTAGAGGCGAAGACGAAGATGAAACATAGCACCTCGCTGATGTACGACAGTTGGTTGCCCCGTCGTCCCAGTCGAAAGCCGGCTGTGGACAGTGAAAGTAATATATCTGTAGTCGCTAGTGCGAGGAGTTCGACGAGATGATACATACATATGAATACTTAACAAGAAAAAAATACAAGCATGCTTAATATCCGCTGCGCCTCGCACTCCGCCTTGGCGGCCTCTTCTTCGAACTCGTCTCGCCCCCCACCTCGAACGGCTCTCCGATCAAAGTCGCTAACCGCTGCAGCTCCGCGCGCTGACCCGGATCCTCATACATGACTCTCAGACTCTGCTCGTCCGCGCCCATGCTCAGACCTTCGAGCGCGCCAGCATCGCTGTCCTCCACGCCCGGGCTAAATGATCGCCCTGCGCCAAAAACGCTCTTCATCTGCTGCTCTGGGTCCTGAGCTGCTATTACGGGCAGAACGTCCGAGGGATGGCGAGACTGCGGCTTCGACCTCTGCGCACGCCCGCGTTTCCCTGCCCTCCCTACGGGAAGCGCGTCCGCATCCTCTGGCGTCGCAGGTCGTTTACCCAAGAGACTCACAATGCTGTCCTGCAGCGCCTTTGTGCGATGGTCGGGGATCTTCGGCGGTGAGACGCTTACACCACGGCGGAGCGGGGATGGTGAGACGGACGACGGGACGCGCGCGGGGGAGGATGCCATGCGCGTTACCGGCGCCGCAGTTACTCGTTCTTGCTTCACGTGCACATTTCCGTCGGTCGTCGCGCGTCGCAGACCAGTGCTGCTGCTGCTGCTCGTTGAATGGTCGCTGCTGGCTATACTGCTCTGCGTAGGAGCGGGAGGGGGCACCGCGTGCGCCACGAGCGGCAGGGACGACCCCGTCGATCGCCGCCTCAACAGCCTTTTCGACGGGCTCGGCGTTGTAGGGTTCCCAAGCGACGCGTTTGGCCGCCCAAAACTGAGCTTCTGTGCCGGTAGTTCTTCTGGGGGGCGGAGGCGGAGGCAGGAAGAAGCCACCACCCTCCCCTCCCGTTGATGGGCCGCCTGCCTCTCGAGGTGACTCTTGGCTATCTGTTGCAAGGCTCGTCGGTTCGCACTCGAGCATTTTTGAAGAGGACAACAAACCATAACTATTCGTGATATCCTGCATCTGTACCGTCGAGTCGTCCGCCTTCCCTTTGCCTTTATCACGTCTCCGGCCGGCATCTGGCTCTGGCTCTGCTACGGGCACGGCGTTGTCTGCGTCAACACCCAGGGCAGGCGCAACGAGAAAGGCATCAACTAGAGGCACTGCGCCCGTCTTCGCCATCTCTGCAAGCCACTCCATATTGACGACGGGCACGCCCCACTGCCGTGCTTTGGTGTATTTTGGGCCCGCCCCACTCGGACAGAGGAGATGTGTCGCATGGCGCGAGAAGACCGGCGCGAGGGTGATTCCTACATTTGTCCGTTCCTTCATAAGCAGTAGCCCTTGGTGAATACAAAGGGAGTGACATGCCGAGCGCTTTGAGCAGCCTCTTTACCCAACACGCCTCCGACACGTCGAGCCCGGAGAAGTTCATCGTTATCTTGTCCGCACCTGTTCATAAGCAAGTTAATATTGGTATATCATGACAACGAACAGGGACGCACCAGCTACAGGTAGCTCTACGCCTAGTGGTACAAAAGTTGGGTGCTCTTCAGGCGCGCAAAGCCGGTCGACAAAAAGACACCGCTCGAGCCAGCACTCGGTGCGGTATTGCGTCCGCGCGGCTGTAGAGGGCTCCGCGGCGAATAGGGCACTGCCGCTGCAACAAAATAGATCGGTATGGATATTGAATGTCAAGAGATTGCAAGAAAAGAGCGAAAGTAATGAACAGGAAACTGCAAGACACACCTAACGAGCCGTACAATGATATAATCAGCCTCGGCCGCACGGCCCACGACAGCCCCACCGGCGTCCTCTATCGCCCTGCGTACAGTCGAGGTATGCGTCTCCCCGCGAAGAAGGAATCGCAGACCGGAGAAGACGGTGCTCGGTGCGGTTGCGGGGGGGCGCCGACTCAGCAGCGGGTGCAGGCGCTTCAAGGCGCTTCGCGCGCACGAAACTTGGACCCGCTATTGCGTTTTGGTTCTTGTTCGCCGCATTCGAGGTCGGATTCGCATTGGCCGCCATGAAGTTTGCTTTGAGTGAGTTGAGGTTGCCGATGAAGGAGTTGTTGTTGGCGGCATTCGGAATAGCGTGGCCGCCGCGGCGAAACGGTCCCCGGCTCGGCCCCGCTCCCGCGTCAACGTCCGTCTGCATCGAGTTTGCGCGGCGAAAGCTCCCGCCTGCAAGAACGCTTCCGTTCCTCCGGTTCCCGTCTTGTACATCCTCACCTCCACGCATCTCGACGTCGTTCAACTCGATTTCGCTCTCCATCTCTCGCGCCTTTCCCGGACTGAGCACCACGCCGCCTCGTGCGCCGTCGACTTCGTACCCGCGCGGCTTGAGGAGACTCCCCCAGAGCTCGAGCGTCACCCCCGGGGAGGCGCTGTACAGGTGCAACGACCTCGTCGTCTGCGTCGTCGTCGAAGGCACTGGGAACGTTCGTGTTCGTATTTGCGCGTTCAGCGTCAAGAGCAGGAACGGTGGCTGTGTGACGGAAACAATTCAGTCGATCAGAATCTGCAGAAAAATTGAAAGCAGACCGTACTCCTGGGCTGCGGCCTGGGAAGGTGCGCCTGGTACATGGATTCGTCGAACCTGCCTGTTCACGGTTTCGTTAGTGAAACTGAATTTTATGAACGACGCGACGCAACGCACCCCCAAACTCCAGTGAATCCCAGAACCAATCCTCCCACACGAGCTGAATGGGCGGATTCGCCTCCCCCGCGCGATTGAATTTCTCCGCGTATCGCATCTTGTCCGTTTCCTCGGTCTGCTCCGCGCCGCACAATAGGTGGGTGACCTTTACGGGGCGCTCGAGCGCCTTCACGTACGTGCCGCCGTTCGCCGTCAGCATCTTGTTGATCTTTGTGCGTTTGACGATATCGGTGATGCCAGAGATACAGAGGGTAACACCGGAGAAGATGGGGAGGCGGTGTGCGGCGACACTGGCTGCGAGGTCGACGTCGTCACCGTGCTGCCAGATTCGATGGCTTTCGGTGATCCAGGACGGCGTTAAAATGGGGATTCGGCGTTCTACCGCACACTGGGAGGCGTTAATCGCGTACCGTCGCGTGAATTGAAGCACGCACCAAATATTTTGCACCGCCGTGGGTCTCCGCGACCAGATGGGTGACGCGGTCAGTGAATGCACTGACACTTGCCGCGCCGAGCTCAAGCGCAAGCTTGAAGAGTGATGTCTGCGACGCGTCTGTCTGCAGTTTTCTTTCCTTCACAAACGGAAACGCACCTTATCGACCACACCAGTGGCGCACACGACCGCATTTTTGAACGGACGAGGACACGAGCCAATCATGACCGTATCATCGCTTCCGACTATTTGCTGGCTATCTGCTGCCCAATAACTCATCTGAGGCGACGCGCCGCGCGCCTGGGCCACCGCGTCTGCTGCAGCCGGTCGTAGTCGTACATTTGGGACCTGAAACAGTGAGAGCTATGGAATGAAAATAAAGGAAATATCGGAATATCTACCTTTTTTGATTTATTTCCCCGCCTCTGCATCGACTGGGACAAGAACTTGCAGTCAGGGAGTCGGAGACAAAAGGAGTAACATCACGTGTCTAATTCAGGGCCGGTCCGGACGTGTGGTTGCCTGGGACCACTGTTGCTTTCTCCCTTGCGGATTACACCGACCGCACAAACCATCCCTTTTCGCCCTCTAGTCGAACCATCGTTTGCCAATTTGGCTACGCGATGTCTAGGGAAAAGCTCCAGCCCGCCCTACGTCTGCCGTATGAGACCACCTCCGAAATCTTCATCCACTGCCTCCCAGATCTTCAGCATGCCGAGTCCATCTTTAATTTGTCCGCGAGCCCCCTGCCTACAGCGCTGCTTTTGTCGCAGATCTGTAGAGCGTGGAGAGGCGTTGCGATGAACACACCGAAGATTTGGGCCATATTCCGCATCGACTTTGAAGCTTGGCCCAAAAATCGTGCTCGGGCCTTAGGCGCTCGTCGGCTTGCCCATTGGGTGGAGAGGAGTGGGGTATCGCCGCTTTCTGTCGCTTTGGAATGGCGGGATTCATGTCCGACAACGTCTGTGGTATACGATCCCATTCTGGCCCTCTCAAGTAGATGGCAGAATGTTGATCTTCGTTTCCCGCACAAGAAACTTAGCATCATCAAAAAAACACTTCCTATCGAGCCTACACGAGAGCTTGCCCAATTTGGACACGCTCCAGTTGACTTCCGACGACGAGGATGCATCCACACCCATAACTGCTTTTGAGTTGGCACCCAGTCTACGCCGTGCTAGCTTGAACCAACTAGCACCGAATACAATCCTCTTTCCATGGCACCAACTCACCCACTTCACTACAGAGACCTCGTATGGTGAGGCTTGCTTGGGTGTTTTACAGTTGGCTGTCTCGCTGGTAGACTGCAAATTTCGTTGGGTCCGCCAGCACTTCCATGGAGAGATTACCGAGACCACACTCCTTCCTTGCCATCCCGATCTCAAAGTTCTTCACTTGGTGGGCTACGACGTGTGCAGCTCAATAATTGGCCTCGCGACACTCCCTTCATTGGTGGAACTGAACTATGCTGATCACAACCCTCCCAAGCTGCAGCATTACGAGCACTTCGTTGACTTCCTGTCACGTTCACGTCCACCTTTGTTGCGCCTAACCCTCTTCGACGGTACCTATTCGCGCATACCTCGCGCTTTCCCATTCCTGATACACCTCACCTCTCTCGAGCTTCTCCGCCTGAGTGCCGCAGAGATGTCTGATTTTTCGCACGATCTCGTAGTCCGCGATCAAGCCTCTTTTCTCCCCAATCTAGAATCCGTCACATCTTCGGCGTGGCCTATAGTGGACTATTATGGTCCCCCAAAGCCTCCCGAAACAGCAGAGGACATCAATTATGGCGATTGGCAGATGGCCTTGAGTCAAGGTGGAAGAGAACTGACCCGTATCCTCGACTCAAATTCTTCCGGATGACGTGGATCCCCGACAAAAAGTCCCATTTGAAGCCTCCCCAAAACTTCAACCTGGTCCGTCCGCGACTCCAACGTTTAATCGAGGAGGGTATGGAGATTTCTGTAATAGCCGAAATGGATTGGCGCGACGGCGTGATCTCCGAGGTTTGGATATAGGTTCATCACCCGAAGAGAGCTCGAGTCCTTGGTAAGCGTATCTTTCTTGTTGCTTTCCAGAGTCTCATGTTGCCAGGCCGGGAAAGTCGTTGACTTCAGGGGTTATTATATTTTCGGTTGGGCACGGAGACATGATCTGGCGGATGCGCTGCAGTTCTGGTGGCACAAACTCCGCCTGAAATCTTTCTGAATGGTGTGGAGGCCCGACGATGTCTCGAGCAATCGACCCCGTCAAAAAGTCGCATCACGTGCGCCCGTGCCACAACCACAAGTCATTGACAAACACCTCAAATATTCCTTTCATCTCTCCCCCACGCACTGCACCGACTATCTCAGACTTTTACCCTGGCCGCTCCGCATCGGATGATTTCCCGACCGCCAGTCCTTCCAAATTGACCTCCCCGAGGTTCCTGGGCCGTGAGTTCGGCCCTGCAGCACGTCTTGGGCATGGCACAGTGGCTTCAGACTATCCTGAGCATATTCCGACATTTTCTGGTGACTTTGTTAGGCATGGTACGTGCCAAGAAACAATTTCTTCATGCATTCGCGGCTGTGCCACCCAACAGAGACATGAAACATTGTCATCCCGCTGCCACCCCGTCGGGCCTCGCATTTTCTTTTGCTTCCCAGCATAGTATTCCTCCTCATTTGGATACATGACAATTGGTGGCTCATTCCACCCACTTGCTTGATACCGGAGGCGCCACCGTACACTGTATTTATGTTACATGCATAATAATACATACTTCAATTTATAAAAAAAAAAGAAACCTCAGAACACTTTGACATTCTTGGAAAGAAACTAAGTAAAATCCTCTCATTTCACCAGCTGACTTTGCGTTCCGCTTCGGTCTTTGAGAGGAACGCGTCGTAGCACATGACCGCAACGAGCACGTGATGCGACTTTTTGACGGGGTCGATTGCGGCTAATCCCGACGATGGATCCAAGTCGAAACTTCCACCTCAGCCTGACGCTGTTCCAACGTTTAATCGGGGACGGTATGGATATTTCCGTGACAGTTAGCTGCATCGACAATAAATTCATTTTTGGGGCCTGGATATAGGCTAGTCGCTTGTAAACATTCGGAAGAACGGAATGGGAGGACATATTATCAAGCTATGTATGTACATGAGAGGGAAATGAAGTACAACAGACTAGTTTGAAGCTGGATCTCCTTTCCACAACGTTTCCTTGCCTTTCAAATATCCCTCCTCTGTAAATGCAACGCCCTCTTTCGCCAGCAAATCCAACTTGCGGTCGCACTGCGTCCCCGTTCTGTGTTCTTTACCCCACTCGCCGAGGAAGCCGCCAATGAAAAGGCTGGAAGCAATAACACGGTGGCACGGCACAAACGGTGCAAACGGATTAGTACGCAGTGCGCCTCCCACTACGCAAGATGACAATTAACGTCAAAAATAAATCATCTCGCCTCGCGAACCTGAACGGGGCGACCCTCCCACCGCCTGACAAACATCTTTGTAGGTGACCACCTTTCCGACAGGTATCGTGCGCGTGAAATCATACACGGCCCACTGGTGTGGTGTAACACGCTGCGAAAAACATTGAATAGAAGTCTTTCAGTCTCATAAGTGGCGGCTATAGCTACCTTCCCAGCCGCCGTTCTGAATTGCGACCGCAGCGCACTCGTATTTGGGTAATACATATCGCAGTCTACGGTTTAAATGAATGAAAGAGCAGGTAGCAAGTAAGGAGTATACACACCCGCAGCGTCGATGACGTTGGAAGGCGATCGAGCAGTGGTCAAGTATTTAATGGAGGAACTCAAAGTTTCTGTCCGGGTGGCTGGCATGAAGGCTCAAAGTGAGAAGGGTACACGAGTGGTGCGCGGTTTGTCAGGGTTTTTAAAAAGAAGAATGACTCGAAAACGGAGCCGTTCGGTGAGGGACAATTCAAAGACGCGTCAACTTACAAATGACCACGTGAGCATCTGCAAATATAAGTGTGACCGTGTCGGCCGTACCTGACTCAGGCTGACTCACTGAGAAATCCAGGTTCAGACTCCTCGAAGACACAAATAAAAGACCTGAAAGACAAGAGTGGAAATGCGGAGTGTATTTGATGCAGCGTACAATAGAAATAAGTGAGGGGAACCAGTGGCAATACACGAGCAAGCATTAAAGAAAAAAAATACACAAAAACGAGGAGAAATTACATATCAGCGTCATCGGAATCCTCCACGCCAACTTGGTCTACAAATTCCTTGACAAGATCTTGTAGCTCGCGGACGGCAGGGTTGCGGTCCCACTCGGTGCGGTGCCGCCAAACAGTCGCAAGGCATGTTGCCCGCAGTTGTTCAAGCTGCTCGATGTTCAGGGAGGCGGTCAGGTCACACAGCGCGGTTTCGAGTTGCGCGACGAGCTCATCGTCGAGGTGGAAGTCGGGAAGAGGTGGGGTAGGTGTGCGTTCGACTACGATAGGTGTAGGCTCAGGATCAGGATTTTGGTTTGGAGTAGGTGATGATGGCGCAGTCGGGATGGCGGCGTCCGGAGCTGGTGTTGTGAGGGAATCAATAGGAATAAAGGTAGAAGTTGAAGCACTGTTTGATGGGCCAGCGAGGAAAGGATCGTCGTTTGTGGCAGAAGAGACGATAGAAGGAGCAGGATTAAGAAGGGTGGGATCGAAGCCACTGGGGCGTTGCAATGACGGTGGATCGACGATCATTGCATCAGCGGAAGCAGAATACAAGGCAGGATCTATGAAGGGATCAAAAGACGGCGGAGGTTCGAAATTCGGGTTCATAGGCTGCTGCTGCTGTTGATCGGCCGCAAATCGCACTGTTGGTCCAGAAGGACCAAGGTTTAAGGGATCGTCTGAGCCATAGCCGTCGGTAGCATTCGCCGCCGCCATCCTGGACCGTTTCGCATCGCGCCCCGCTACGCCATCTTCGTCCGAGGCATGTGAGTCCGTCGCCGCCCCATCAGAACGCTGCCGCTTCAGCCTGCGCTCCAGCTGGACAGGGTCGGTAATGGTGTGCTCAGGCTGCAGGCCGTTATGCCGCGCACTGCGCCGAGTCCCAGGCGGTCCCTCCGTCCCGCTCCCATTTCCGCTCCCCCCGCCGTTCTCCTTCTCCTTGCCCTTCTCCTTGGGATCAGCTGTAATGGCTGCTGCTGCTGCGCGCGCCTCCTCCCGCCGCGCGCGCTCGCGCACTGCCATCCGCTCGCACTCGAGCTTGAGCTGCGGGTCGAACTCGAAGATGCTGACTTGTGTCGCGTTGAACATGGCCTGCGCCTTATAGAGCCGGTCAATATCCTCCGCTTGGCGCACGGCCGCGTTGTGGACCATCTTTCCTACATCGTCGAGAAAGTCCTGCGGCGTCAGGTACCGGCCTTTGTACAGCTGGGTGTGCATGCGCTCCAAGTCCATGTCGAAGAGCTGTGGGCGACTTTGTACTGGCGGGACGGGGGCGTCGGGTTGTGTACCGGGTTCTGTGATGCCGTTGACGTGTCCATTCACCGCAGGGACATGATCTTCCTCCATGATGTTGATGACGCCGTTCGGGTCAGTCTGCACCTGGGCAGCGGTGACGACGTCAACGGGCTGGGTCTGAAGCTGCACATCATCCGTTACATCGAAGACGTACTCCTCCTGCACAAACATCACTCGTCAGCGAGCCATTCATATCGCATGAAGCAAAAACGAACCGTCGCGCGCTTGGTAAACCGCTTGAACTTGCGCTTGAGCTGCGTCAAGATCGGCTCCAGCCGATACTTCAGCAACGCAATGACTCGCTGGTCGTTCTCCTCCTGCACCGCCAGCTCCGCTGCTGACGGCTTCCGTGGCTCCAAAGGCGGCGCGACCTCCAGCACCTCCAGAATCCTCTTCCGCCTCGGCATCCCGTCCACAAACTCACTCGGCTTCCGTCGCACGTCGCGAACGAGCCCCTCGAAGAACGCCGCGCGCTCCGTCGGGCCCGGAGATGTCAGCTCGACGCGCCCGCTCGCGCCGACACCGAACCAGGCGCGCACATCGCGCGGCAGGTCCGCGAAGCGCCCGTCGACCACGGCGAGCAGAAGCACAGGGTCGGAGGGCGCAAGTGTGTCGAGCATCGCGCGCACCGTCGCACGCGCCGTCTCAGACACCGCTGAGCACCACCCACGCAACGCGGGGATATAGAGGACAGCTGGGGCGTGTCGCTTCGCCTCTACGAAGAGCTGCACGATCGCGGCCTCTGGCGTCTGCGCAGCGCTTAGTTAGGAAGAACTGTGCATTGAATTACTTACTCGTGTGGAATCGCTCAAGAGTGCCCCAAGCTCGAGACTCTGAACGTGGTACCCTTCGAGATGGTGCAGAGCTGCCGCGCCGACAAAAGTTTGCCCCATGCCCGCCGCACCATAGAGCACTACCCGCGGACGATATACACGTAGCGACGACATCGCTGTGCTCCGAAATCAGCGATCAGCAGAGTCAAACGTAGATTTCGCAACGCACCCTGCATCGTCAACTCGCGCTCGAGCGCTCCGCTCTCCCCACCCACATCCTCATACTCCGCTTCCTCAAGCGCGGATAACTTCTTGTCGACAGGCAGGACGAGCGTGATCGCAGCTTTGACACGCTCAAGCGCATCACCAAGCAGCGGAGTAAGCTGCTGCGGCAATGGTGCTGCCACGGACGACGAGGAGCGCGCAGCCGCCGGCACCAACTCTAAACACAAAATACAATTAGCGTTTAGACTCGTTTCATTGTTGAGAATAGACGCACTCTTGATGGAGATCATGAAGTCCCTCAGCCCGACCTCGATCGTGTCGGGCTTGAGCAGTAGCCGCTCGGTCGTCTTGTAAATTTGCGGGTAGCGTCGTTGCACCGCGTTCAACGCCGCTTCCGTACACAGTGCCTGGATTCAACATTAATTGATCGAATGATTGAGCAATGTGATGCTTGATACGTACCCTTAAGTCGGCGCCGCCGTACCCCCTTGGTCAGCGCAGCAAGACCCTTGACGCGCTCACCACCCTCCTCCTCACCCCAGCCCTTCCACCCGCGCGTCATGATAGTCAATATACGCTCCCTCGCCTCCGCGCTGGGCAGCCCGAAATAAAACTCGCGGTCGAACCGCCCGGGTCTGCGGAGCGCCGGGTCGAGCGCGTCCGGCCGATTCGTCGCGCCAATGACCACGACGGACCCGCGCCCGTCCATGCCGTCCATGAGCGCCAACAGAGTCGCGACGATGGACGCGTGGATCTGGTCTTGTTTGGATGACCGCACGGGCGCGAGGCCGTCGATCTCGTCGAAAAAGATTATGCTCGGCTGGTGGGCGCGAGCTTCTTCGAAGAGAAGGCGCAGCTGGCGTTCAGCCTCACCGACCCATTTCGAGAGGATGTCAGCGCCTTTGCGCATAAAGAAGGCTGCAGAAAAGATCAGTACTGTACGAAATAAGATAAAAAACCACATACTGATTTGTCGGCCGTTGGTGCGACAGGACGCAGCGAGTGCGCGGGCCAGAAGAGTCTTGCCTGTTCCCGGGGGACCATGGAAGAGAACGCCGCGAGGCGGGGTGACGCGGAATTGCTGGAAGACCTCGGGATACAGCAGGGGGAGGAGCGTCATTTCCTTGAGCGCGTGGATGTGGTCATCGAGCCCGCCGACCTCGTCGAACGTGACGTTCTGATTCACGCCGAGTGGGTCGGCGTCTGCGAGCGCGGCATCGCCGACCTTGCCGAGCCCGAGGTTGCCCATGTTGGACGGCGTCGGCGCGAATCCCATTGCCACCGGCTTGCGCGGTGTGCGGGGCGCGTTGGCAGGGTTGTCCGAGTCAGAGTCGTCGTTCCCACCCATGCCCATCCACCGTCCGAGCTCGGCACCGCTCGCACTCCAGCCTGGGCCGTTCTTCGGGCGCCTGCGTGACGTTGGAGGACGGGCAGGCGGCGGCGGACGTGTCATTTCTTCGAGCGGGGGCGGGATGGCGTAGTTGATCTTCTGGCGCTGACGCAGGGCGTACGGACGCCCATCTTCCTCTTCCTCCTCCTCCATTTCCCGCTCTCGCTCCCGCTGCCGGTCCCGTTCCTGTTCCTCTTCCAGATGCTCCAGCTCACCCTCGGCGTCGACGTCGGAGTCATGATGTGTGTCGGGTGAAGACGTGTGCAGCGAGCCGGGCGAGTAGGCGTCTTCCTTTTCATCCATCCGCGCGCGACGAGCGTTGTGGCGCAATTCACGGGACGAAGGGCCATTTCGTTTCGACGGAGGACGGTGGCTGCTGGTGCCGTTTGGCTGGGACCGTTTCTTGATTCGACTGCGCATTGAGTAGCGCGGTTTCTGATCTTCATCGCTGGCAATGAAGCCATCGAGGTTGTTGACCTTCCGGCGCGGGTACCGTCTGGGTCCATCACTGTCCGTAGTTGAATGCGACCGCGCAGAGGTGACTTGTCGACCCTCGTCAAACAGTGCACCTGGTCCGTTATCGTCGCTTTCGACATAGGAACGCTTGACAATGCGACGGCCTTTGCGAGTAGTGGTGATCTCGAGCTCCTCCTGTGGATCATCGTCGTCCTGTGGCATTTCTTCATGGTGTGAGTCTTCGTCTTGGTGATATTCGGAGCCAGAAGAGCCGCTTTTCCGGCGGCTAGACCGTCTCAGAGGTACGCCTTGTGCAGCCATAGCCGGGAGAGTGATGAACAATCCAGTGTGGCCGTTGCTCATAAACCTTTATGCATCGCCACCTGTATGCACATGTTGTCCAAGAACTTCGGCCCTTGTTGAATCTTCCCACTCGTCGCACTGGGTGCAATACGGCTCGCTTGAGTGGACCGTGGATGTCTGATCGCGAACAGAACTCGGAGGAATAGCACGGAATCCAGGGATACGAATGTCAACCTGGAAAAATCGTCGGCTTCAAATATCCAAATTTGGCCAGCTACCGCAAAGAGCTGTGGATAGCTGTGGGTCCCTACGCCGTGGCCTGGAATGCGGGTATGGACATACCGTTGGAAAGCTATGCGCAAGAAGAGCCGTCGTGGTGGAAATTGGTTGATAGAATATGGTCTTGGAACGAGACATCATCAAGGTCGAACTCGGAATGGTGACCGGGATGAAGATGTTCGCTATGGTTTCATCTGGGTTCCGCCTCTAGACCAGGACCTCCAAATGTCAGAATCGGGGTCAAAGTCGATTTCACGGGAAAGCCGTGCACAGAAAGAGCGGTCGTCGGTGCTACTTATTCGGATGGGAACGAATAAGACGTCGTAGAAAGGTCCTCCGGAACGAGGCTAAAGCCCAATTTTTTGCGGTGTGACTTTCTTCTAGAATTTTGTTGCTGTCGGGTCGTGGATCCGGGGGTGCAGTGCCCGAGCATAATTTTTTTGCGCCGTTTTTGCCCAGAGTTCTGTGGTCGGCGGCAAGTCGGGCGTCTTTTAGAAAGACCTGGCCAGGAGTTCGTTGAAACTGGCATTGGCATGCTAGCGATGAAGGGACTAAGGAATCAAATGGACCTGAAGCAAGGTTCAATATGAACCTGTATTAGCATTCGACAACCGAGCAGGAAGGAAGATGGTCGCGCCACTCAGGACTCTCGATCGGTAAACGTTACACCCTGCTGGATATGGCGGATACGGTGTCGATACAGGTAGTGGATGTCGTGTGCAAGTCGTATGCGTCAGGAATGAGCTGAGCCTGAAGTACCCTAAAGCAACTATATATCAGATACGAAGACTAACTAGTACTGCGGCAGAAGGAGCGCGACGCGCCGCGTTTGTTTGTCTTTGAGTGCGGATCAGGAGGACACCGATTCATCGCGGTGGAACCAAAGCAGATAATTGAGAATCCATTGTTGAACCTGTTTTGTTTAAATCACGTATCATAATACAGCGTGTTATTCGCGCGATGATAGAGCCGCGTGTACCCTTGTGATGTTTTTCTGCTGGACGACGCTCTTCGGCAGCCGGAGGGTAAGTATGTTTTGGACTGTTTCCTGTCTACTTTTTTTTTTTTCTTTTGGCGCATGACTTCAGCTGAATTATCTATACGCACAATTGCCTTGTCTGTAGGCTCAACCGGGCCCAAATCCAAAATTGAAGCCATTTCACTTCACCCGACTTCTTGATCCCGCTGTTCCGTGATTCTCCGTTTCAATCGGATTTAGTGTTTCTGCACGCGTGTTCAAGTACTAAGTAGTCACTCCAGACTCAGGATCCATTCCTGGTCCAATCAAAACTTCAGGCAAGGTCCATTTTAGCACAGCTCAAGCTTTCTAGTGCAGAGACTGGGTGGATAACTGCTATGGTGCGCTTCACTTAGAGGCCACCAATTTGTGACAACCGTTACTAGTCACTCAAAAAACAAGATTTTTCTTATCCCTTTTGCAAAAGTGTTTCTTTCGATGAGAGGAATGACTTGGTAAGACAGATTTTTAATAGCTCAAAAATTGGAGGAGTTATAGATTTGTGGACCGGTCAATTTGGGACTCTCTGCCAAAATGAGGGATTCGGGCCTCCCTGAGGCCTATTCAGGCTTTCTTTCATTTGTTATCTTACATTTGAATGGTTTGATTTTCGCCCCAGGGCTGTAGACTATTTTAAAATTGGAAGAATCCCTGTGACCATCTATGGAAATCCAGTTATTTTCGCAGTAAATCTCTTCCAATCACAGGAAGAGCTCGAGTATTTGATAATTTCTAGCCATTTGGTAGCTCAAAAAAGGGTCAAACAGCAGCTGAAAGGCCATAGATGCACTTCAAAAAAGTTTCAAATTGTCGGCCACATTTGGGACTTATTCAACTTTGGTGGCGACAAAGTGATGCGCACCATAGTACTGTAGCATTTCGACCAAGTGTTCAGGTGATGGTGACAGCTGGATTTTTTTGATGTGCCTATGAAAATCACCATAATTTGAAAGGAAATTTTTCGGTCTTCTCAGTGAGTGGAAATTTGTGAGCAATTGGTCAATTCAAATGGCCCTCCGGGCATCCCTGGGACTGAAGTTTCCGCTCAGAGAATATTCACCTACCAAATTGTCCAAGCCCAAGCATAAGTATAGGTAGGTGCCCAAAGCTGGCTCGGTCCGCCCTAGTTTCTGGGGATATTCACTGTATCTATGAGTTGGATTTGGAAAGATGTGAGTTATTAGTAGTTTCGGGCAAGAGTTTCGAATGTAGGTACTTTTGGGTGCCCAAAGCTCACTTGGTCGACGCTTGCGCGTCGACCAGCTCTCATTGGGCCACCCCTCATTCCCGATTTCGTCTTGGCCATCTTCTTTGAGTTTAATGGGAGGGAGACATCAGAGAGCACCGACAGATACCGGGTGACTAAGCCAACCGATCGAGACACATGAATTTTGGTTTTGAACGCCAGACAAAACGATAGGGGCTTGCCGGATATGGGAATGATGACTAAGCCAACCGATCGAAACACAGGGAATTATTGTTTGGAGACCTGGAACTGTTCCAGTCCCAGGAAAATGTTACAGTAAATGCACAACAAACATTCTGCAAGTCAAACACTGCAGAGCTTAGCAGTGTGCATCAGAATTTGTGTCCTGCAATACTGTAGTATTTCATTCAAAAGATAAGTCATGTGTCACAAGCCCCCTCAACTTACGAATTTTTTTCGTAAGTCACATGTTTCCGGAGAGCCTTACGAAGGGTTTTGGCAGGATCCATGCTTAAAAGGCTCCGGAGCAGCCCTGCAGGGCTGTATGTATGAAAATTTTTCGTAAGTCACACTGCCTCCATCGGTTCGTAAGGCTCTGTCACACCCCAAACCTCCTTATCTAATATTTAGCCCTTGCTCATTGAAGCAGGCTAACTCATCCTCTGCAAAGCATTGTATGAGCACCAGGTGAGTCTGGGATTCGAACCCATGCCCCTTTTGATGCCCCATGAGGTCATCACACGGGGAAGATGGCTGCATACCAACTGGGCTATGCAGCCCCACCCAAACCCCCTTATCAATTGAACAGAATACTACAGTATTCCACAGCAACAGAATGTGCTGCTCCAAGCACCTTTTGATGGAGCTCATCAGCAAAGGGAAAATAGTACATATTTCTCTGTGACAACTACTTCTAAAGTCTTGATTAAATTCATCCTTGTCTGAATTTTAAACATTAGAGTTATCCAGGAATTTGACAGAAAGGGGGAGGCTGCTGACCACCTTGTATTTTTATCTAAAAATTTCTTTAAAAGATCAACATGCTTTGCCACTGCATTGCTCTGTCGTTGGAATCCTCTTGCTGTCTCTGCTGCCAAGTTAGTTTGGCACAGTAAATATGCATAGGGTGTAAACACACTACTAGTATGCATACTGTCCCATTTTGTTCAATTCGTAAGGCCATTTTGGGTGTGACAATCAACTTCACCTGAACCTTTTGTAGCCAGTCCTGTTTTGGCAATTTGATCTGCCAGCAGAGCTCGGTTAACCTTGGCTAGTTCGGCTAAGGTCAAAATCACCTTTGTGACTGAGTGACTTACAAAAATTTTCGTAGGATTTGAAGTGTGTGAGATGTGACCCTACAAATTGAATGAAATGGGACAGTATTTGCTCATGCCAGCTCTAAACGTCAATCAATCAGCCATGACCTTCATAGTTACGGCTGAGCTGTATAGTTCAGCATTATGCAAAATGCAGAAGAAGGCCGCCACTGGACCAAACAAGGTTGCCAACCCAGGGAGGTAAGTTTTGTGGCTATCTGTTTGATCCATTCACTCAATTGCCAACTTTTTCAACGTCTGTTTTCTCTACCATTTGCAAGATTCACAATTCCCCTTGCTTTGAGGGCAGCAAAAAAGCTGGTTCCTTTCAACAAGTGCTTTGTCATGGCCACCAGCAAGATCTTAGGGCTGACCAGCACCCTTGAAAACAGCTGGGTTACTGATGCCTATCATATTGCTGTTGAGAATACTGTCTTCCTGAGGAACTATGTTGTGCTTGCTACTCCCTCTGTAAACAGTCTGGTTTCATGTTAGGATTCCCAAATGTCTCTGTTCCCAGTGCATGCTGACTTGCTCAAGTGTTGGTCCTATGACACTGCTGGTGCCAAGAGTTCGAAGCATCATAAATTGGATACAGACAAGGATGATTCCTCTGTTGCAGCAAGGTCTTCGAGCCTTAATTACTCCTTGAATACTATTTCTCTGATCATTATGAAAAATTTGTCTGTCTGTCAAAATCAAATTTATTTGTTGATCCATAACGAAGCATGGGTTCTGCTAGTTTGACAGAAAGGGGGAGGCTGCCGAAGGCTGCCGACCACCTTGTATTTTTATCTAAAAATTTCGTTAAAAGATCAACGTGCTTTGCCACCGCATTGCTCTGTCGTTGGAATCCTTTTGCTGTCTCCGCTGCCAAGTTGGTTTAGCACAGTAAATATGCATAGGATGTCTACACCCTATGCATATTTGCTCATGCCTGCGGACTTTGTTCTAGCTCTCTGTTGACCTCCATCTTCGTTCCAACTCCATCCTCTATCCTCTAGCTCCATCTTCTGTCTTGAAGTCTCCACCTTTCTGGCCTGTTCCCAACATGGATATAGCATACTGCTGCACCAAGACAAGTCAGAAGGAGAATGCTTCCACCAAAAACTTCCATGATACACAAAGTGGTTTTGAAGGAATGAGGGAATTTTGTTATCAGTGTGGAAATGCGATCATGAAAGATTTCTGTTTTCAATGTGAGTGGTGAAACTCCTGCTCTGTCCAGCCATTCCATTCACAACCTAGGGCATGATCCTCAGGCCAAGCTGCAATGTCAATGGGAAATGTGGCCCAAATCTCTGCTGTTTTCAGTGTAGTCTCTCCATGCTCAGCAGAACTGCGATGGAAGCGGTGCAGTTGGCAGTAGGTATTTCCAGCGGCTCAAACTAGACTAATTTCAGTGGGAGGCGGTGGATGCATGAAGATTTCTGATGCCACCTCGGACTGGAGCTTTTTTCTATACGATTTCCCGCTCTGTTTCGAGAAGAGTGATCTGCATGTTGAGTTCTGCTAAACAATTCTCTGAAGATACTGACGCAACTCCATCCATAGATCCCAGAAAATACAAAACAAGGTGCGAGATAGAGATCTCTGAGATGCTTGTACGAGCAGTTCAGTTCTCTACTTGGCCGCACGACCGGCCTCGAACTGATCATATGACCGCCACGTCACGTCACATCGCGTCACACTTTATCGCTCTTTCACCAGGACCACAACGGCGAGCTGCTGTTCTTCGGATTCGATCGGCGTGAATTTTCATTCGACGTGAATCGAACGTGAAAAAGTATAGTATTGTTTGGTAAAATGCCCGCTCTTTTTTGACTGACTCGTTGCCAAGGCGTGGCTTAGCTTTGTCCATTGGTCTTTCCTGCAAGTTTTCTCGAGATCTAGACTCGTGTGCAGCAAGTCCCGAATTTCTCGCCAAAATCTCATTCTCTGGGCTTCTCACTGGTGCACGTCTAGTAGATCTTGACCAGTATTTGACTTGAATACGATGTCTGAAACTCTACCTGACCCAAGTGTCAAAACTGAAGCTGGATCCGACCCCATCCCCCCACCTTCCGATTACGATGCGCTGATGGCGCGCCTCAAAGAGTCTCCGCACGATCCTGAAAGCTGGAAGCGTTTGATAGACGTTGCCGAGTCCAGCGGCGACATCCCACGAATCCGCGAGGCCTATGATGCCTTGCTCAAACAGTACCCCCAACACCGCCTCAGCCCAGACCGCGTATCTAAAACATTTTTTGGATCGATCGACATATAATGACGCAGAAGAGCTTCTGAACAAGTTTCTCAGAACATCGCCCGCCGTCGAGCTCTGGAAGTTCTATCTCGACTATGTGCGACGCGTGAACAATGGGCCGGCGACGCGCGACATCGTGCGCAAGGCATACGATTTTGCCCTCAACCACGTCGGTCAGGATCGCGACAGCGGGCCTATCTGGGCAGAATACATCCAATTTCTCAACGCCGGAGAGTCGAGTAACACGTGGGAAACCCAGCAAAAGATGGATGCCCTCCGGAAGGTGTACCACCGTGCCGTCCAGACGCCGCTCGAAAATGTCGAGCAGCTTTGGACGCAGCTCGAAGCGTTCGAGATGGGTCTCAACAAAATCACCGCCAAGAAATTCATGAGCGAGCTGTCACCTGCACATATGCAGGCTCGGACCGTCCTCCGCCAGCTCAATAACCATCTCCAAGGGCTGGGCAACAACAACACCAATGGCATTTTTCTCCCTGCTCCCGCTACGTTCTCCGCGCAAGAGCGCGAGCTTATCAAGCGTTGGAAATTGTACCTCAAATGGGAAGAGGGAAATCCTCTTGAGATCGAAGAGAAAGATCGCGCGACTTTCATCTCTCGTGTCGAGAAGGTTTATCGCAAAGCCGTGATCCGGATGCGATATTATCCTGAAATATGGTGAGCCGCATCTACTTCTTGTTTTGCCATACTCATCGACGTAGGTTCATGGCCTATTCTTGGACCGCCTCAGTAGGGAAGAATGACGATGCATTGTCGATCCTCAAGGCTGGCCTCGAAGCCAATCCAGAAAGGTATGTCTTCTTCCACTCGGATTGCCCCCATTGATCTTCTTCCCTTAGTTTTGCGCTGACATACGCCTACGCCGAGCAGCTGGAAAAGGCCGAGCTAAAAAGGACCAGCGGGATTTCTCGGCCGTGCACAGCGTCTACGAACGTTTCTTCAGCGTGCTCCGCGCAAACCTCGCGCGTCTGACGGCCCTTGCCGCTCCGCCGGAAGCCTCAGCAGAGGAAACTAAGGAGGAAAATGGCAGTCAAGAGTCCATCTCCACAGCCCCCGCCACCAACAAACACTACCAGGACGAGCTCGCTGAGCGGAAGAAGCTATACTCCAATGCTTGGATCAACTACATGCGGTTCGCGCGGCGGGCACAGGGGCAGACGACGTGTCGGGAAACCTTTTCGAAGGCGCGCAAAGACGAGTACGTCGGGTGGGAGGTATATGAGGCAGCCGGTGCGTCCTTCCTTGCCTCCGTCTTGTCGTGTTCACTGTTATCTTGTCAGCTATGACGGAGTACCGCTGCAACTTGGATGATGGGCGCCTCGTCGCCTCGCGTATCTTCGAGAACGGAATGAAAAAGTTCGGCACAGACGTCGCCTATGTCTTAGCTCATCTCAGCTTCCTTTTAACGATCAACGACGAGAATAGTGCGTCTCGCCTCCATTCCTCTGCATCGACTTATCTTTTTCTCTCAGATGCGCGCGCGCTCTTTGAGCGGGTGGTTCCGACCTTCACACCAGCAGAGGCGAAGCCGATTTGGGAACGCTGGTCGCGTTCGCAGTACCAGTACGACGATCTCGAGGCTGTTTTGGAGCTCGAGCGGCGTATGGCAGAGGTTTATCCGAATGGTACGTTCGATGCGCTCTCCCTATTTTGTATTGTCGTTGTGTACGAACGCCTCCTCAATGCCACCTCTTCGTCTTCCTTAACCATTGTGTTGTCTACGCCCCCGTCCCTCCATTCTTCTACGTCCCTCTCATCCGCTCAATATCCTCACTGTGCTCCCTTGTCATTCTCCACCTTTAAAGCCCGAACTTTCCGGTGTGCTTGTGTTTCTTTATGTTCCCCCCGAGCGTGTCCTGCTCTTAGTTGTTTTACCTTCCAGCATTCAACACCCCTCCCCACGCCATTCTAATGCTTGATTCATCAGACGCGCCTATCAAACGTTTCGCTCAACGGCACACATACCACTCCATCGACGCCATCGCCGACAACGACCTCGGGTTTGCCAAAACACGCAAACTTGGGTCCATAAACAGCTCGGGCATCAATCTGACTCCGTCCATTCCCCCGCCTGGTGGGGTTAGTCCCCTTGTCGCCGCCAACGCCAACACCAACGGAAATACTCACGTCAATGACGCTGGAAACACGACTACCCAGAACCCGAACAAGCGCCCGCCGCCACCTGGAGACCGTAAGCCGAACGAGTACAAGCGACCAAGGCCAGATGACCGCGACCGGAGGAGATATTCACCGCCACCACCGCCGCCCCGCCGTGACCCCCCGCCCCGCGACAAAGATGACAAACCTGTCAGCCTGCCTGCGGTGCTCAGCTGGTTCGTGACGCAGCTGCCCCCGCGGGAGACGTTCGATGGTGCGCTGCACTCTCGTTATCAGAATTTTCAATTTACTGATCCACTGCCCGCGACAGGCCCGATCTTCAATACTGATAATCTCATGGAAACTTTACGGACTGCAGTCATCCCCAGCTCGAGCAATCGTTCGCGGTCCCCGCCTCCGCCGCCAAGATCCGGTACGTCCCATTGATCTTGCGTGCGCAACTAGGTGTACTTACCAGAATGTGTTTGTTCAGCCGGACGGCCGCCCCCAGATTACGGGCCATATCAAGGGCCGCAGAGTGGGCCACCAAGAGGCGGAAGACGGTACTGATGAGGATACGGCTGCCACAACAAAAAATAAAATACACTTTCCCGGACAGTGTTTGTATATAACGCCTCTGCAGCCCGTATGATGCATAATACATAGTGGCTTCAGTGATAGTGTTGAGATCAAACCAGTGGCCGACGTCGCAAGTGATGTGAGAGCATGAGCAACGAATTCCAAAAGGTATAAATCTATGGTATTAAATACATGCCTGAGGTGCAAGTAACTGCAAGTTCCGCTTAAAATCCCGTTCAACCGTTGGCACCAATGAGCACCATGTCCGGACTCGATGGCCGACACAAGCGGAAATACTTCAACTCATATCTCCCAAAATGTTTCTTTCCGGCCTGCTTCTGGGACCATGGTGAGATGCCATATTTACCAGGGAGATCCTGGGGGAAAAACTTACCGACTTCGGCCAATGAACGGCTGGTGATCCAAGCCTCGGACATAATTCTGCCGGTGCCGACTTCGACAGACACAGAAATATCCATGCCCTCCTCCATTAAACGTCGGAGTCGCGGAAGGCTGAGGTGGAGATTTCGGGGAGGGTTCACCCGCGGTCGTTCGTCGAGCATCCACATCATCCGGAAAGATTTCAGGGAAGGACTCAGGTCGGTTCGGTTCCACCTGCCCTCGAGGGCCTCCGCGAGATCCACATAATTGAGGTCTGTTTCGAAATCATATCCGCGCCCGACCCAGGACGCCAAGGATTCCAGGTTCGGTAAAAATGAGGTTGGATCGCGGGCCACGAGATCATGCAAAAAATTTGACATGTCAGCCACAGTCAAGCGGGAAATCTCGAGAGAGGTGAGGTCGATCAGAAATGGGGAGCCGTGCAGTATGCGCGGATACGCACCGCCACGGAGGGAGGCGTAATAACGGTGGGCGGAAACGTGAAAGCAAGTCGACGAACTGCTGATAATGCTCGGAGGCATCGACATCGGTGTCATCCAAGACAAGTTCCGCCAATGAAGGGAGTGTCGTGAGACCAAATATGCCGCCGCACTCGTCGCAGCCCTTTAAGCGAAACACTTTGAGGTCAGAATGACATAGGGGGTCAGAATGATCTGAGGGGTGACCCGGTTGGTCTGTGAATCCGTTGATGTGACCAAATTTGCATTCGACCAGCGAGACAGCGAACTGCAAAATATGCATGCAGTCCGTGAAATACACGGAATCTGTGCTGACATAGGTGAGTTGTTTCCATGGGAGGAGAATCATTCTTGGTTGTATGCCATTCAAGACAACACGGCGCAAGCTGGGTGCTACCTCGAACGCAGTTGTCATGATCCATGGCCTAGTAGGTGAGGTCGAGGTTATCTGGAGGGTTTCCAGGGAAGGTAGTCTTCCATGTAGAGCGGACTGGAATTGTTCAGAAATGAGGTCCTCATGGGGATTGAGGGAAAGGTCGACATGCTGCCATTGGTGTGAGAGGGCCAGAATCAGGGCTAATATCGCGGGCAATGCTCTAATTCGATCGGGATAACGCTCTTTGTGTCCAAAGACGAAAGAAAGCGGCGATGATCCGGCGCGCGTCGTCCACTCCACAAGCCGAAGAGCACCCAGGGCATGATCCTCAGGCCAAGCATCTGCGACAAGGCGAAATATAGCCCAAAGCTTGGAGGTCTTCGACGCGATAGCTCGCCATACTCGACAGATCTGTGACAAAAGGAGCACTGTGGGCAGCAGGTACCTCCGGCACAGCGACTTCGAATTAAAGATGGATTCGGCATGTTCAAGGTCCGGGAGACACAGAGTAAAGATCTCTGAAGTTACATCGAAGGGCAGGCTCAGGACAGGGTACGTGACGGATTGGAGATGTTTCTGGATGATCTCCCGTTCTGTCTGGAGAAGAGCGATCTGTGCGTCGATTTCTGCCAAACGATCCCGAAGAGATTGATTTGTGTCCATCGTATGCGAACGTTGAGTAGCGAGCAAAGATGTCGAGTTTTCAGACCTGTTGAAGTTCAGTTCCGAGTCTGGCAAAGAATATTTCCACCTACAAAAGATTTTTACTTATCGTGGGGTATGTGACAGAACAGGTTCAAAGCGCCAGGCGTGTCTAAATGACCGAAAACTCCGACAACGACTTGAAAGCCGTCAAGGATGGAATCGATCAGACTGTGGATAACATTGAGTATTTCCCCTGTCGGTAAACGAAACTTCGGTTGACATATTTACTGTCCTTATTTCGTTCAATTCGTGTAAGGTGGGTTGAAACTTGAGGTAGTCTATCAGTTACCGCGTCAATTAGCCGGGTCCCTGCGTTATTATGTAACGATCACGAATGCATGCACAAACAAGCATTTCATCTTTCCCTAGTGATTGGTGCAGGAATTTGTGGCACAGCGCACATAGATACATTATGAATGACTATTCTGTGATCTCTACTATTTTTCTGGAGGAAATAGAACGATTTCGGCCCAAACAGGCTGACTCAAGCCAAGATATTCAGATGAGCATTTATCTTGCTTGAAATGGGTCAATATGGCGCAAATAGTTTATTGGTGATCTGAAATGAAGTTTGGTAGCTCCAGAATCTTTGGGAGCTCGCGAGAGGGACTGCGACACGTTCAAGTCGCGTCAATTAACAGCTCACGTGAATTCTGAAAGAGGAAGCTTACATAATAACGCAGGCACCCGGGTAATTTACGCGGAAACCAACAGACTCTTTATCGCGTGAGGTACGAGCGAGAATCGATAAAGAGTCTGTCAAGAGAGACTAGGGTTGAGGTAAGTATCGCAGTGCACGAGCTGGACCTTTTCATAGCCGGTCCCCTTTAGGGAATTTGATCCGCCGGTGGCTCGGCTAAGGCCAAAATCGCCTCTGAGGCTCTGACGCAGTGACTTATTCAACATCTCTGCATTGCTTGTGAACTTGCTGCTAGTCGAGGCACGTTGCCATCGCGATCTTGCTTTCTTGCTTCCAGCCTCTTTGGCGGCTTCGGGGCAAAGAACAAGACGGGAAGGCAATGCGATCGCAAGTTGGGTTTGCTGCAGGAAGAGCGCGTTTTGAAAGGTGAAAACTCCCTATTTCTATCATGTGCTTCCCATCCAGAAAAAAATGCAGAGCACTCTACGGCGTGCACGCGCGCTCGAACACCGTGGCTGTCCGCCCTGTCTCGCCGTGAAGCGAACGTCTGTTTGTGTCGGAAGCATCAACCAAACAGCACTCCCCCTTTTTGAGAATCTCCGGGTGAGCCCGAGTTTGAACCGAAACCGAGACGGGGGAGACCCGTGCATGCAGACGTACAGCTGCATTTAGATCTCGCGTGCGCTTCCTCTCGTTTGTTTTCAACACCCGTCTCAGTCCCCTTCGATTCGTCTCGTCTCCTAAGCGCCATGTCGAATGCAGTGACTATCGGAATCCTAGGCAAGCAGAACCACCAAGCTCCTGAAAGTGTGGCTCAACCCTGCTATTTTTCTAGCATTGCAAGGTGCTTTCGTTGAGCACGAAACACGACTGCAAAATTTGCATCTAAAGCGCAAGATTACCACTGTATTGGTCAAAACACCAGAGGATCTCCAGCGTTGCGACGGGCTGATCATACCAGGCGGGGGTGTGTTGCATGCCTGTTCGCTCGTGTGCACCTGCCGATCTCTCTGTGGCTAGAATCGACAACCATCGCGCTGCTTGCGCGCCTATCTGGATTGCTAGAGCCTCTCAAGGGATTCATAAAAACAAAGCCAGTGTGGGGGACCTGTGCCGGCGCGATTCTGCTCTCACAGTCTGTCACGAACGCCAAAAAAGACGGCCAAGAACTGCTCGGGGGTGTGTCGGTCGATATCGCCCGGAATGGATGGGGATCCCAGGTCAGCAGCCTTATTTAGGAAAGCCAACGCTAATCGTGCGGAAGGTCGAGTCTTTTGAAGCACCTTTAGACGTAAACGGCCTTGCCGATTCGTCCGTCCCATTTACGGGCATTTTCATCCGCGCTCCGGTGCGCATTTCCCCGCTCGGACCGTTTGCATTGCATTTTTGAATGACTGACCGCTCCAGGTCGTGCTTGGTCTGGCGCCCAATGCGCCGATTCAGGTCATAGCGAGGTTGCCCCCGCACCTGTTGCCTGAGCCAGCAGAGGATGAAAACGACCCCCGGACGATCGTAGCACTCCGACAAGGCCTACACTTGTTGACGACTTTCCACCCAGAGTTGACCCAGGACGCGCGCTTTCACGATTATTTTGCGAGGAACTGCGTGTTCCCGACTGTCCAGGTGTCGTAACCGTCTTACCTTAGATATCAGCTTCATCTTCGCGTATCACAAATCGCACGCTTTTCAACAAACCGCGTCATTTGAGCAAAGTAACCATCGCCACCGCCTCCCAACACTCCGCAGAGCACCACCTGCTCCCGCGGTGGGAAATGAATTCGAAGTATCCCACACGGCCTCCCGCTGCGGTCTTCTGAACATATGCTTACGCGTCCGTTCCATGCTTCGTCGTCCGATAACATAAATATGCGCGGCGCGCTTCGGCGTATATAATAAGCCAGCAACCAGCCCTTCTACTTGTTCTCTACTCGGTGACAAGATGCTCTCGGGCCTCTTGCTTGCTCTCTCCGTCGTGGGCTCCTTTGCGGGCGCAGATGCGCGAAAGATGATGACCAAGTCTGAGATGCACGCGAGGCAGGTCGAGGCTGCAAAACGCTTCGAACGCACACCTCGAGCCGCCCCCGCTGCCCCTCCAGTCAAGAACATCACGTTCACGAACCCAAAGGCATCGCGTGCGTCTAAACTGAATTTTGGGATTCTGTCTCAAGCGCCCAATCCTACTTGATAGAATTTTATGTTGACGGTACTACGATCCCCGAGGTCAACTTCGACGTGGGACCCAGCTGGGCCGGCCTCTTGCCAATCAGCGCCGATCCAAATGAGACGCGCGAGGTGCGCTTGGAGGTAGATAGTCTTTGCAGCAACTTTTCTAACCCCGCCGGCCGTAGCTCTTCTTCTGGTTCTTCCCTCCTGGACCGGAGGGAAGCCTTGATGATCTCATCTTCTGGTGCGTCTTTAATTTTTAGAGTCGGATTGTTTCCCGTCCTAATTGAGTCGTATAATTAGGACGAATGGCGGCCCAGGTCTGCGTGATTTCCGTCCACTATTTGAAGCGTGCTGACGACGAACGGCGCCCAGGATGCAGTTCCTTGGAAGGATTCTTACAGGAAAACGGGGTACGTCTCACTTCTGTGCGTATTTAAGTAACGCTCTCCTGATTTAGCTTTAGCCCTTCCAATGGGGCGTCGGCACAGCACAGCCGATTGTAAATGTCAACAGTTGGACAAACCTGTCCAGTGTCCTATGGGTCGAGCAACCTGTTGGCACCGGGTTCTCCCAGGGCAAGCCGAACATCACTGTAAGGAATCTGGCGCCGTAGTCAAGTGAATAGAAACATTGACTTGATTGTTCGACAGAATGAGGTTGACTTAGCCGCCCAACTCGTCGGATTTATGGAACAATTCCTGGAGGTTTTCTCCGAGCTCAAAGGCAAGAAACTGTACATCACTGGCGAGAGTGTATGGTTCTCCGTCGCTACATGTCGTCCTCCGCTGAAAAACTTTCCAGTATGCCGGCGCATATGTGCCTTGTGAGTGGTTGTCCCCGTGGAGTAAGAAACAAACTAAATGGTGATCTAGATATTGCCGACTTCATTTACGAAAACCCTCTTGCCGCTAATCTGAATTTGAGCTTGCAAGGCATCTGGATTGGGGACCGTGAGTCCCCATGTTGGTCCCGAGTTCAACTTCATATTTATGACGTAATCTCCCATCAGCCGTTTTGGGATGGGATGTTGTACAAGCACAAATCCCGGTCGTGGATTTCGTCCATAAATACGAGAATGTTTTCGCATTCAAGTCTGTCTCCGTTGTTCAATTCTGACCGGAAAAGTTCCTGATGCAAATGATAGTGAAACGTTCATGGCCGAGTTGGATGCCATCGCTGTCGAGTGCAACTACGCAGGATACTACGAAAAGTTCGCGACGTACCCACCTGCTGGCTTGCTGCCGCTCCCTGGGAAGTCAACAGAAGCCGACCGTGGATGTGATGTCTGGGATACAGTATTCGATGCAGCATTGATCAAGGTATTAATCTTGAATAGCTTCTCTCCACTCGCTCATCTGTTTGGACGGTCAACTAGAATCCTGCTTTCAACATCTACCGCATTTTCGACACCTTCCCTATCTTGTGGGACGTGCTCGGATTCCCGTGAGTTGCATGAACGCTGTCATTTCCTAGACTTCAACCAACTGCGGCTTCGCAGCGGTTCATTCCCGCAGACCCAACTGTCGCCACTGTATTTTGATCGCGCGGACGTCAAGGCAGCGATCCACGCGCCCGCCAACGTCGACTGGACAGAGTGCTCGAACATAAATGTCTTCCCGCGTGGAGACGCCAGTCTTCCGTCGTCGTTTACGGTTCTTCCCAATGTCATCGAAAAGAGTGTGCGGAGCGTTATTGCTCATGGGCTCGCTGACTTCATCCTCATTGCTGAAGGGTTCGAATCTATTTCCTGTTGATTCTCAATTGATTTTCTCTTCCTTTTATGTATAGAGCGCGGATTGTGATTCAGAAGTAAGTTCAACATTATACCCATATCGGTGATGATCCCTATCTGACCTATTTTTTAGTATGACATGTCAGTTGCGATCGCGTGCATACTGGTCCATATGCTAAACAGATAATACAGGGAACGGGCTTCAAGGTTTCCAGACACCCATCGCAAACGACAGTTTCATCGTTGATGGCGTTGGTTCGCTTGGCACAGCACACACCGAGCGTGGGTTGACGTTCTTGGAGGTGGAGTTGTCGGGACACATGATTCCCCAATATTCCCCTCTTGTAAGCGCGCTTTCTCTTGGTGCCTCCTTACACTGACCAAATTCGCTCGCAAATTCAAATAGGCGGCCTTCCAGAGTATGGCGTTCCTCATGGGTTTCCGTCCAACGCCGTAGAGATACACGCGACAGACGCAGATACGGTCGTTGTAACAATGAAAATATTTTACAACCTTCTCTGAAAGCGAAAATCGTTACGACCGTTGCACTGCCAAGATAGTTATCCTCTGTACTGATCTCCAGCGATCAACGTACATTGTCGAAATGGCTGATCGATCATATGCTCCTTCCTTCCTTCTAATGTTCAACAACAACTAGCGGAGCACTAACCGCAATTGCAGCGTCGGTTGATGTATTTGCAAAGCACCTATGCAAAGACCTTCAATTTTCTACGTATATCTTTTTTCTTCGCGTTGCCATTGCACTTGATATGTTCATTCAAGTTGTTTTAGGAAGGCGATCCATACCACGCCTATGCCGCAGAACCTGGCAAGGACTCGAAGAAGTACTTCCAAGTTAGCATCGCTTAGCTATCCATGTCATTCCCTTGGAAACTGGTGAGTATCGTGACCAACCCGGGAACACCGGCAAGAACATAAAAGCAGGCCAAACTGACCTTGAGTTCTCATTCCCATTTCACTGCCTTTGACCTGGTGTCTTTTCGTTTCATCCAACCTTTTTTTCTGCTTCCTCAATTTCCACAATCGATTTTTCTAATGCGTTTCTCCATCCTCGTCGCCCTGTTCGCCGCGGCTGGTGCTCTTGCTGGTCAGCTATGTTCCTATGTCCCTGTACCCATGTTCGAATCCTTACACATTTTCTGCATAGCACCCTTCCACTCGCGCCGTACCTCCCTCGCAAATATCGTACCATGCAACATTAACCGGTTCAAAATCGTAACCACGCTGGCTTCCACCGGAGCCGCCGTTGGAAAGATTGATACGACGTGCATCTCTTTTGACTCTCTCTGCGGCCCCACTAAATTAGGTTTCCTTTAGGAACAACGACACCGCAGCTGCAGTCACTGCAGCTAAGGCTGGTCTCACCAGTGCCGGAGACGGTATCAAGACCATTGCTCTTGCCCTCATCACCGGCGGATCGCCCCCTGCCGCTGCACGGGATCAGGTCCAGACTGGTCTGAACAATGCTCAGTCGGCTCTCAGTGGCATCACTGAGTGAGTTTACTGTTGAACGGTCTCGCTTGGTCGACTTATTCGTTCATCCTCCGACAGCCCCACAGTAAGTACCGCTGTGGCTGACGCGCAGTCCAAGCTCGCCGCCACCATCCAGGACGGCCAGGGCGTTGTGGCGGACTGCTGAGTTGGGTTTGAGTTTTGATGATTCGTACGCTATTAGTTGATCACTGTGGGATGTGATGGTTGTTTGAAAGTAATAACATGGACACAGACTTTGGGTATGATTTATGTGGGTATGGACAAGCCAGGTTTATGAAGGAAGGCGACCGTGACAGAAAGCTTTATGATGGGGAGCATGAATTGGGCGCATCCAGCTGCGTCCAAGTGGTCGGTCTGTGGACCAGAAATTCTATGTTGCGCCTCAAAGTCGGAGAGATACGCCGATTGCTGGAGGCAGACGAGCTGTTTCCATTTCTGTAACACCAACGAGCGGGGTTTTGCCTTTCGGAAGGTACAACAAGCTGAGGTGGGTGTCGAGCAAAGATAGTTGGATTACTAAGAGCCCTACGATTAGAAGTCGGTATCGCCACACCGGGTTGGATCTGCCCAGTGGTGCCGTGAAGAACTACTGGTATTATAGCAGTTTTTCCTCATAGCATGGGCATTGAACTGTTCCAGTAAATCTGACGTACCTATTCCTCGACCTCTGCGCCTGTTGTCTTTGACCAACGAGGCGAAGACCTGACGAGGATGGGAGTTTGTGTAGGTTTGTGTCCACTGTGCACCAGTGTGGGCTAAGACGTGCGAGGCACGAGTAGATTAGTGTGAGCAGTAGCCAAGTGACCCAGTCTCTGCCGCGTGCGGCACTGTCGGCTTGATCCTTACGAATCTCGGAATCTGATCCTCGCCAGCGCGACATCTTCGCACTTAGATCCTGCTCGCTAGTCTTCCTTCGCTCGCATTTATGCGCGTTTTTTCCCGCCCTCCTCCCATTTTCTGGTTTTTGCTTGTTGCGCTAGGTCTCCTTTCTGATCTTCGGTGACCTTGATGCGCAGGTTCGGCCGTTGCCGCGTCCCGTTTCGGCCCGACCAGGCTCTTCCGCACCTTCACGCAGCGCGAAAGTCTGGTGCCCCGCCGGCACGGCCGAGCCTTTCCTCTCCCCTCGTGCTCTCCTCCTTGCTCAGCCCCAAGACCGACGCGAGCGCGGCCTAGCTTGCTGGCTGTACTGGCTCCTCCAGTGCCATAACCATCCTTGATTCAAGTTCCATCATGATCCTGCTCCAGTTTGAACGTGGCCAGCAGTGGAAACCGGTGGAGGAACATCTGGGCTCCGGCTCAAGTTAATACCGGCACATAACTTGGTATCTCCTTCCCGTCCGCAGTCATTCACACAACTGGGAAGAAAAGGTCAGGCGGCCCCGAGACGGTCAAGATTTGTATTTGGCTGCGAGCTCTGCAACTTTCTTTACGGCGACTTCCAACCCTCATTTTGGACGTGCTTTTTGAGTTCTCTATCAACTCAAAGCTACACAGCGGGAGGCCAAGAATAATCCTTCCGTGCACGAATCTATCCTGTCTGCTTGGCGTATCTCATCCGCAACCACCCATTCGCTGATGCTTCCACTCTTCCCACACCCTGCCAGAAATTTGCACATTATTTGAAGGCCTAGAAAGTGTACCTTGCTTCGCGCCCCTGCTTTCCTCACCGCCCGCCCCTGGCTGGAATGACGATGTGGCATAAAAGCGACAGAATAAACCGGATTCAGACGACCGAACCATGATGAACTTTGCACGGCTTGCAGTCCTCTCTGCCCTACTCGCCGCCACCTCTGTGTCCGCAGGGGTAAGCTGCAACCTCGTCGGCAACGTGGTGCGTCCATTCATCCATTGAAGACTGGCAAATCTTTATCCGCATGCAGACACTGCTCTGGGGCACGGTGTCCGACAATACAACCACCGCGACCCCGATCGGCTTCAGCACTGCCAGCACGGCGCCTACGGATGCGGGGGGCCACGTTCTCCTCGCCACGCGCACGGACATTCCCGCGCACGCGTGGGGTGCGTACCAGTGCATAAGGTCCACTGCTGGTGGCGGCGGCGGTGGTAATAGCGGAGGCGGCGGAGGTGGCGGCGGAGGCACCATGAGTGCGCCTCCCGCGCCCGTTGGTCCGACCATGTTCGGGTGCGTACATGCACCGTGTTTTAACACACATCTGAACTCTCCTTGCAGCGTGATTGGACAGACGGACCCCAACCTTTGCCTGACCGTGTCCGGCCTCGACACTGGCAACCTCACCATCTCGCGACAGACCTGCATGTACATACACTCTTTCCTTGCCTCCACTGCGCATACTGATCTCTCCTTCCAGTGGCGACTTCGTCGGCCTGCCGGACCAGTCGCAATCGTTCCAGTGGACCTTCAGCACTGCCCCCGTCCTCCAATCGCTCGTTTTCATCGGAGACCAGAGCACCGTCGCGCTCACTCCCGAAACACCTACCAACTACATCCCGTCTCTCTTTGGCCCTGTCGGCGCCATCGGCGACTACGTGCGCTTTGATTTTCAGGAGGGCGCCCTCTTGCAGACTCCCGAAACCCCTGGGCTTCTCATCGATTTTGTGTCCTTTATGATAGGCTAGGGTTAGGCTACCAGTGTTAGTATCTTACTGTATTACTTACCTGGTAATTACGCTTTTCTATGGGATTACCTTGCATCAGTGGCTGTGCTCTATATCTCAGCCTTCTCTTTCACGTCGCGCTAACTTGTCTTCGCGGAATACAAGTTCTTTCTTTCAGTTCTTTCTCAGAATCGAATCCTAGGTGGATGTCACCGTAAGTTATCCACTTTGTCTTCAGTTTCCTCTAGGTTCTCTGTTTGGCTGGGACCTGGTGGTACTCGCGCTTGAAAGTTGGCAAGTGGAAACCTGGATTCTTCAAAGAGAAGACGCACGACCTTGTTACGCGAACTGGCTCGAGAGCGCTGTAGCTGCTCCAGCATCGCGATTGGATCTGACGGATCCAGCACTCAGACCGTAAAGACGCGCCCTGGGACGCGTTGCAATGATTCTGGCGTTTGTGCGGTTCACTGTTGGTCTATGCTGGACAACATATGGCCTCGTAACGGACCTTCATGGCTCAAGCTGTGATCGGTACGCCTGACGGCTTTGAGGACAAAGCAGGCCATATGTCTGGCCAAAGCGAACACAATAAGAGCTTGCTGATATAAACGTTTATTCACTCAGTTCGCCCAGGAAAGCCTGAAAAAGCTACCTGACTGGTAGGCTCGTCCATGACGTGCTATTTGGTGTCCTGACATTGAGTCTAGAGCTCAAGCTTCAAGTTCTCAAGATGACCCAGCCACCACCAACTCAGCAGGCCATACCGCGGTCCTTTGTGATTTCCGATCGCACAGTGGAGTACACTGAGCATCGCGCGGGGACGGCGCGCCGCCTTCTGCACTCGGTGCTCTCGGCGACCTCTACATCGATCTCAAAACCCCCAATTTATTCGCACGTTGTACCGATGGGTGGAAAAAGTGGCCAGGTTCTGGCCTCCGTACTGCACCACTGGAACACCCCGTACACCCTAGTCACGTTCTCTGGGCAACCACACGGCGAGTATTGTGGCTTGCCAATGCCAGCCGAAAGGCGCTGAGTGTGTACATTTTTTCTTTTTGAATCAGTCTGATCTTTGGCTCTAGTTGGGAAGGTGACAGAAGTCTTGACCGAAATCCTCAAATCGGAAGGTCGGAGGGAAAGCAAGAACCTCAAACGTAAGTCAGGGGAGGCCGAGACTGCGGGGGACGTGAAGAAGCCCCGGGTTTTGATCCCGACGTCGTTCGAGACTCCCGAGCCATCCCCAGTCGCGTCTAGCGCCCTAAGTGGTACACCTCCCTCGAAAACCTCCATGAAGCCTGCATCCTCTGTGACCCCTGCGTCTCTTAAAGCTCCCACCAAGGAGAACCCATCCCCGACCCCCCACGCTACACCCGTCAAACCCTACAACACAGTCAAACCCACAACCTCCCCTTCGCAGAAGCGGCCCCCCGATCCTCCCAAGCCTGTCAAATCTGTCTCATCCACTCCCCATCCCGTCAAGCAATCTAAGTCTATATCCCCTCTGCCTGACACCCTTGTGGGCTTGAAGCCACCGACAACCTCCCTTTCGCAGAAGCGGTCCGCGCCAAAGACCTCAGACGATGATGGTGGTCCGCGCAAGCGCCAATGCGTGGAATTCCCCTCGTACGTGGTCGCCATTTCGATGTTTCTTGTTGTAACGACGCTTCACAAGGCCATCCGCCGTTGAAGAGGAAATGAAATCAGTGAATCCAGTATTGGTGAGTTTCCAGAAACTCCCGAGTTCTGCACATTTGCTGATGCCTCCTGCAGCTACAGCTCAAAGCCCGCGGCATGTCATCCGCCGAGAAGAAGCACTCGATAATCATTCTTGGCCAACACATAGAACGAGTGCTGGAGCAGAAGGAGGATGGCCGAGAGCGATGGCAGACTGCCCTTTGGAAGTGAGTTTGTTGCAGCTTTGTCAGATCTTGCAACCTTACCGGGCTGCTTCACAGTCACGCCGCGCAATTCTGGCCAAAACAAGTCACTGGGAAAAAACTGGAGGCGGGCTTCAAAAAAGAGCTCGAAACATCGACTCATTCTCCTGCATCTTCGAGAAGTACTGCGACGCCGGCCAAGACGGGTCCGGATTCTGGCAAGGCGTCTGCTTCCACCCCAGTAACCAAACCTGGGGCTGCAGAATCGCCTGGTCTCAAGTCGATGGAGATACAAGACGGACGGACGGCGTCTGCGTCTCATGCAGCAACGAAAACCAAGCCCGCAGTCAAACCTGCGGTTGTTCCAGAATCTCCAGTTCCTGCATCCAAGCCTGCGTCCGGGCTACGCTTGAACGACGCGCAGGCGCCGTCCGCCGAGCCAGCTGCCAAACCCGTCGCCGTGACGGACTCGGGAGCTGCATCGGTCCCCGAACCCAAGCCGGCAACCGTAACAGATGTTGGGAAAACAAAAACTATCTCCCCTACCAAGCCAGCAGACGCCAAATCCACGGTCGTGCCGGAATCTCGGACGGCATCCGCACAAGATCATGGGGCGACAACGCCTGTTCCTGAGCCTGCAGCGACGTCCTCCGTCATGCAAGTTTCAAGAACCGTCTCCCGCACCTGCCAAGCCAGTAGGCACCAAGTCTACGAGCGTGCCGGATTTCCGAACGGCGCCAGTTATCTCACGAGAGGTTGGGACGATAGAGTCTGCTCCTCCCCCTCCAGCAAAGCCTACCCTCACACAGTTTTTGAGAACAGTCTCTGCTCCTGCTGCCAATACTGCTATCGTGCCTGCAGCTTGGACGACGCAGACTGACAGATCAGATATCGAGCCGACGTCTACTCCTCCTGTCGCAAAGGCAGCCGAACACGCGGTGACGGTTCCTCCTGCACCCGACCCAGCGCTTGTTGATCCTTGGACGACGTCTGTGCCTCCTCTCCCGGCGAAGCCTACGCGCACAGTTTCGGCTCCTATGACAACGCTCGCAGTTAACCCTGCACTAACATCTCAGTCTGCGTCGGTGTCCGCATCAGATACGGGTCCGGCGTCTGCCCCTGCTCTAGCTTCTGCTGCGAAGCCTGCCCACATGCAAACCGATGGAACAGCCCCCTGCTTCTGCTCAGCCGCAGACTGAGCTTGATGCTCTTCTCGCCCGCGTTCGGAACAACAAGCAAATTCTCAAGGACACCCAGGCGTCGTCTCCTGGATCCTCTCGTGCAGTTCTGACTGCGTACACCGACGCCACCCAGGCAGCTACATCGACGCCCGCGATACCGGATTCAGTTTCGATCGCGGCACTTCGACGCCAGTACGCCAGACATTGTGAAGCCCATCCAGAACGGCAATCCAACGATCGGTGGCTTGCTGAAGCTGCTGCGTCGGCTGCGCTCATCAGCATCCTGACCAGGGCGAATGAGGCGTTGGCGCGCGAGAACGCGATAATCAAAGAGGAGAACACGCGCTTGAAGGAGTCTGCGAAACGCGCTGATCCGAACAGCAGGGAACCTTCCACATCCACCCTTACTTCGCCGACAACGGAGCCTGCCGTGCCAGATGGTGAAGTCCCATCCCCGCAGTCGCAGCGGCTTTCTGTCGAACGGGATGTGGTCGTTCCATCTGAACATTCGGAGTATCCGCCGCCGCCGCTGCCCATGGAAGCCGAAAACTCGAGACCGCCCCTAGACAAGATGGAGGAGCACGACGAAGGGGAGGAACACCAGCGGCTTTCCGTCGAAGTCGTTCCATCTTCGCAGTCGGACTACCTGCTGCCAATGGAAGGAGGAGAAAACTCGAGGATGTCGCAGGACGGGCTAGAAGAGGAGGAACACCTGCGGCTTTCCGTCGAAGTCGTTCCATCTTCGCAGTCGGACTACCTGCTGCCAATGGAAGGAGGAGAAAACTCGAGGATGTCGCAGGACGGGGTGGAAGAGGAGGAACACCAGCAGCTTTCCGTCGACCGAGAGTCTGACGGCGAAGTCGTTCCATCTTCGCAGTCGCAATACCTGTTGCCAATGGGAGCAGGAGAGAACTCAAGGATGTCGCAAGACATGCTGGAGGAATTCGACGTTGCACAGTATGAGCGGATAGAACCCAGCCGAGATGAGACATTCGAAGAGGATACGCATAGTCCCGTGGAACGAATGCAATGCGGGGCAGAGCAACAAATGGTCGTTGAGGAAGAAAGTACATCCCAGCCCGAAACTGTACGTCGTAGCTGCGGTCCCCGCCTCGATCATTCATTATTTTCAGATTCAGATCAAGCCAGAACCCACAAACGTCTTCCTTACCCTCGGCATCCCCGACCGTGCGGAGATTATCGATTTGACGCTGGATGATTCTGACGACGAAATGGAGGAGACATCTTCGGCCGCTCCCGTTCTGACTGCGACAAAGAAGATTCCTTGCCCCTTGGATGTGGAAACAACGCAGCGGGACCCGGCAGATGCGCACGGGGACGATAGAGATGACGTTCCGAAGGGTGAGTGCCACATCCTCTGAACGTCCTCCACGGCTTACGAGTTACTTAGCAGAGCTCGACGGTGAGCAAAACTGAAACGTGGGAACCTTCATATTGACGTGTTCATGATCAGAGTCGGCGCTCGTCAAATCCTCCACGGCTGGCAACTTTCATATCGCTGGCGTGGACTTCACTTTCACCGACGCGCTCCTTTTGGACGTCGTATCCCAAAACGGCAGGGAAAATGATGTGCGTCGCCGTTCTGAATCTTTCATGCTTAGCGCCTATGCTTGGCTTGAGCATATGAATGAATTTGTTTTGTCTGTATACTGACTGACTCAGATCCGTTTTTCACAGGCCATCGTACAGACCTGGGGTAAGATTCTCGCACACCTGCAGGTAGTTGCACGGAAATCGACTGGGTACGATATCGAGATAAATCCATGGACGGAGACTATTGAGGCGTTGCGGCGTTATTATGACCGGCATTTAGCGCCATCTTCGACTCGCTGTGCGCACCAGTCTCCACTCGGCATGCGGAACATTTCGGTATCCGTTCCGTTGATGGCCGAATTCCATCACCCTCCAGACCAAACTCTGCCTACACAAGAGCCGGGGATTCCGTCTCAGGAATCGGTTGATGTCCTCCCCTTCTGCGACCCTCGTAGATCCAGCTGATTGCAAAAATACTACACGGGTTACCGAGATCAAGATGGAGGAGAGCAGTGGTCTTGGTTCGTTTTTGGCTCCATCGTCAACTGCCACTCCTTACATGAGTAGATCTTCTCGATCTTCCCGCAGTATCTTCTGGCGTGCGCTGCCTCAACCGAGCGCATCTCTTGGAGCTATTTTACTTCAATGCCGGACTTGTACAGTGCAATGCGTGCTTGAATGACCCGTACGTCCAGTTCGACAACGTTAATCTTCTAATTCCTGATCTCAGATAGATCCACCACCAACTTTGAGTTCCCGGCTGACACGCTTGAGGAGCTTTCGGCTCACGTTGAAGATCGACATCTCCAATTATTCAACCACATCCTCACAGAGACAGCGGGGATGGGTCACAATGAAATTGGCGAGTGGTTCAAGCGGTTCGACGCATTACAGCAGTTCGATGGTGCGGAGGGCACAGTATAATGAGTATTGCTGTATTATTTTGGTTGCCATGTCATCTTGTTATATATTGTTGGATTACTGCCATGCGTTCTTGGAGTGGCGACTCAATATTCGAAAGTACGTACCACTGGTGCAACTGTGCCCGCAACTATGAAATCTGTTTTTTCATTTCACTGCCTGAAAACTGCGCAAATGACGGCCGTCTCTCACATATTCTTCCTTTGCTCAATGCGAGCTCTTGAGTCGGGTGTAAGAAGCCCTTCCTAATCTCTTCTGCTGCATCGGCCTCAACAAAGCGTTGTTCTGAGTCACACGTACAGCAATACTATCTCCTTTGCAAACCTGGCCACAAGACTAAAGCGACTGATATTTTCAACATGTACCTGCATCACAATTCAAGGGTTCAACGTTCAACATCAAATCATTGGTCGGGTGCCTTCGCTGCTTCATGACCCAGAAAAGCGTGAAAAAACGCTTGGACATGGTTCAAACAGATGAGAGAATTAGTTATACTTGCAACTCAGACATAGCTGAAACTCAATGGCCTGGGCTATCTCAGCACGGCGCCCAAGAAAAAACGAGAGAATCGCTGACTTGACAGTCTAGATGAATGTTCGTCAATCTATCCAAGGGAGGATAGTTCCAATTGATACTGGGCCTTGAAAGGGATACTCATCAATCTATTGTAAGGGAAGTTCACATGGTGATTTCCGGACAAACTTGAGAACGCTTACGCCGACCAAGGACTAGGAGTAGTTGCAAACAGCGAGAGAACAGAAATCGACGGAGACAGTCTGGTCTTTGATTTCCAAGGCACCTGTATTAAGCAAGCAACACTGCCAAGCCCGCTTTCAACCGACGGCGCCTATTTTTTCAACCGCAACTGCAACCGATCACACGGGAGTTGACAAACCTGCCAGTGACCTAAGTGACCGGCGTTAGGCCGGATGAATTTAGACTGGACTTGCCGTGAGGAGAGGACTAAAAACTGCCTCGCAACCTCGTTCGACTTTGGAGAAAAGATCGGGCATCATCCGAGCCCGTTCCTTGTTTTTACGGAAAAGAAAGAGAGTTTGAACTGAAAAAAGCGTTTGTTCAAAATTGCACCGTGACTGTCACGTCACACGCAACTGAACCATGGTCTTCCACGTCTGTTGACGTCGCTCCCGTCCACGCTCTCGTTCTTCCCCACATCGTTGCTGGATCGTCTTAATGGCCACCCATTCAGCGAACACTAGCCGAGCGGCCTCCGCTTCTCCCAGTACGGGATCTGAATCGCCCAGTCGAGCTTCAGAGTCGGTTTCAGCGTCAGCGTCCTCAAAGGCTCCCCTTTCATCGAGCTGACACTACTTTTAATCCTTCTCCGTATCAACCCCCTTTAAGAAATCCTCTATATCGCCCGCCGACGACGTTGGCAGTCGTACCCGCTGTGTTCGACACACCACAGGCAACCGCTCCCCCGTTCGATGGCTTGTTCATCCATCCGCCATTCGGCAATTTACCCGGAGGCGTCGTCTTGCCCCCAGAAGGGATGAATTATTCCGTGATGCATCAGCACCCTACCTGGTTCCTGGATATCAGAGACTACATCACGCTCGATTCCAGCCCCGAAGCTGCGATTCGATATCCCCGCGATCTCGAGCCACCTCGTCCGAGGAGGCAAAAGGACCTCCTACTCAGATGCACCTTCTGTCCCCGGACTTATGCCGGTGTCAACGCCAAAAGTATGTGGACTCGACATGTTCGAGAGAAACATAGGGTTGTTCTCTCGAAAGCCTGGTCCGACACTGCGACTTCTTCTCGTCGTCAATCGGCAGGTACGTCTCAAACCCTTTGTTAGAAACGTACTCCCAACCATTCGGTATCCAGCAAAAACTACGGGACCTGTGTTACCCATCGACACAGCCACACCTGACAAGTTGGTGTCAATATCAACGCCGACTTCGGGTAAGTTTGATGACATGAGATGTTCAACCTTTTTTCAACCGACCCAGGAAATAAATCTCCCTTGACCCCGACTGTAGCAGGTGATGAATTCGTAGTTTCCACTCCATCTGGCTGACGGAATCTTTAGCTAAGCCTATTTCGGCTCCAGTTCCGAAAGGTCCGTTTAATTTAAGTTCGTTGTCTTACCGGTCATATAACTCGATTTAGGCAAGCCTGGACCCAAGCCAGGATCCAAGGCAGGTCAGTGAACAGATACCTTCTATGAATGCTCTCACACTCTTCCAGCAAAAACCGCTTCCCCAGCTAAAGCCAAGAAAGTTGGCGCGCCCAGAAAAATCGTTATACCAGCGCAGAAGCCGAAGCCACCCCCACCGCCTCCTCCTGTAACTCCTTGGGTCAGGTCACTTTCTCCTCCACCCCCCGCCGGAATTCTCCCGCCAAGGATGAGGCCGTTCTCCCGCAAAAGCTTGGGAGGCATAGGGTCTACCGAGCCGAAGGTAGAATAATTTTTATGACCTCCCGGCTGATTCTAATCACTTCAGACGGATAACCTCTCCATCTCTGAACAGCCGGCGGCAGAATCCGACCAGGTTGAAGTCGCTCCGGTGGCCGTCGTTGATGCCTCCGTTGATTCGTCTCCCAATGAGCTCACCAGCGCTGTCACTATCATACCCAGCAGCGAGCCAGTTGTTTTTGAGGGCCAGTCCATTACTCCGCCGCCGACGGAGGCCGTGCCCACTGCGGAAGCTAGTATACCGTCTGATCCGACTACTCCAAGTCACAGTCCGAGAGATGAACTAGTAACCGAATCATTGGTTGAATCTGAAGCAGCAAAGGCCTTTGAGGACGAGGACACCATCCAGACCGAAGAGGTAGCGGATCTCTTGCTGATGGATGTAGATACGTTTGTGGACGAGCCGGATGAGGACGTCGACATGGAGTTGGAGGACGAGGAGGAAGGTTTACATCCGCCTATTTCACTCGGCGGTCTGGTGGGTCCTATGTTCGGGGTGGAAGAACCCAGTTCCGATCCTTTTTCACTATCCTCACGGCCGCTAGTGGTCATGTCACCGGTCTTCTCACCTGCGCTGTCGCCTGCCGTGCCGCAATCAGCCGAGGGTAGCAGTCGCGAACCATCGGTTGAAAAATCGACTGACGATATGCGCCCCGCGACGCCGCAAAACCCAGAGCCGCCTGAAGAGGAGGAAACACCCCCTCTCGGCCGCTTCAAGGTATCTTCGCTCGCGTATCTCATGGACAAGAATCTTTCTGTATCCCCCCCGCCCAGTCCCGTGTCTCCATCCAACCGGTCGCTGACGCCTCCGCCGACGGATATGGAAGATGAACCGCCAACGGCGACCTTGTTCGCCGCCATGCAAGACGTTTTCGTGCTCAAAATGCAGAAGATGGACCCCGACCTCAAGGCGAAATTTCTTGGGCACCTACAGGAGCAATTTGGCGTCCAGGTCGCGGAGGCCCCACCGCCACCAATAGCGAGCGAGGACGGCACGCGATGGGCCTCCCTTCCGGAGAGCGTCGTCAAACAGATAATGTCTGAGCACGCGCGCGCGAACGAAGACGAGGGAGACGTGGCGATGGCAGAGGATACGTTCGGGAGAGGCTTTACGGAGCTTGCGAACGAGTTTAAACAGGATTCCGCGGTTCAACTTAAGGACGAGCTCGAGGATCAGCTGCAGGCGCTCGTTGGAGCATTCACGGAGGAGCTGGCCGTTCCGCTGCAAAATGCGCTCACGCTGCAACTCAAGGACGAGATAATCGTGCAGGTTGCAGATCAGATGATGGACGCGCTCGTCGTGCAGGGCGAGGAGGCTCAGGTTGAGTTCGAGTGGCGGAGGCGCTTCCTCGAGCGACAGCTATGGGCGGACGAGGAGATCGACGTGCAGGAGGACGTTATTCAGCATCCCCTCCATCATCTCTTCCTTTCAAAAGCGATGCCAGCCGACATGGACGTCCGCATGCCTACCTCGCTTCTATGCTAGGTTGGACGGTGGACTATGGTGGCTTTCTTGGTATCGTTCCGCTAGCGATGGGCATAATGTACATCGCCGGAGGTATACATGGTTCGGACTTCATTATATAGCACAAGTAATAATAATTGGATGGCTCGTTGTACCCTTTTTTTTGGTATGTAAAATCTCTTCTTTCCAAATTATCTCAGGTTCGATTTTCCAAGTTGAACCATCTAGGTCCCGTGACTACAGTTCAATTCGATCGGAACTCCCTGAGCCATACATAGCGTTTGTTCAAATACACATTCCGATACAGACTTATCTAGAGTCCAAGTAGTACAATATTCTGTGACGATCTTACAGATTTGCTTGAACCATCTAGATCCCCGTGCCAGGACCGGTGATTATTCCCTTGGAGGTTAGATACCTAGTTCGGACAAATTTTGAGTTCCGGCTCACTAATGTCACAGTTAAGTACGGACAGAACCTTTGTCGGGTGGACAGAGGTCAGATCCAAAGTTCGAACACCCGAGGATCCGGCCAGAAGTTGGACACTGGGTTCAGACAATGCAGGTAATACCTAACAATGTTTCGTTCCATTGCCCTCCCCGGTTTCCTTTATACGGAAAAATGGTACCGAATGTAATCTCACTTTTCATCAAATATCCTAGGTTCATGTGTGAAACCGTATATTTCTCGATGGTTCAGTGCTCGACTCGAACTTTCGAAGCAGCTTGACCACTAAACCCGAGAATTTCCGAAAGGGGAATTGCAAGTTGAACTTGAACTTTGGAGCCAAAGCTCAACTTTCATGAATGATGTAACTAACCTGTAGCTTTAGGTCTCGGGCCAGAGGAAAAACCATCGCAGATTTATCCAAAAGTTAAAACAGATTACTCATAATAAATTCAATGCCTGAGAAGGGTGGGGACGCCTTTAAATTATATTGAATTTGCACTGCGTGCATTTATGGGCTCTAGGTTGATGGGAGTGTTCTCCGAGTCTGCAAAACACTCAAAATATTGTCCAGAAATGTGCCAACACTTTTAGAAAGTAATCCCGTGAAGCCAGCAGCCATAGGAACTTCAACTGAGAAGTTCGGCTTTGCCGCATGCTCGTGATGACAGCTCAACTTCAAAACCGGGACTTCGGCACAAAGCTCGATTTTTTGATGAAAAATGCTGTCATAACCGAAGCCACAGAAGCTCAACTTGAACAATGACTTGAAGACCGACTCTGATGTGCTTTTAATATTGACAGTGGCATGAGACATTACGTGGACTGTTGCCTGGACACGGTCAGACTTTTTCCTGGACAGAGGAGAACGAGAATTGGATTTTTCCTGTATTTTTTTCGGGATTTTCGAGAGTTTTTGGGAAAGTTTGAGGTCAGTTCTAAAGTTCGGACAAAGTCTTGACTGACCTTAGGTTGGATCCAGAATTCGGACCAGATTTGGTCCGTGGACAATCCAAAAAGTTCAGACAAATTTTCCTTGGCAGCCAATTTCAGTATCTAACCTCCAAAAGAATAATCATGCCCTCCCGTGCCGTGACTACAGTTCAATTCGATTAGAACTGCCTGAGCCATGGCGTTTGTTCAAATACACCGATGCTGAGTACAGACGTGTCTAGAGTCCAAGTAGTACAATACTCCGTGACGATATTCCAGGTTTCCCTCTATAGCTTGTAATGTAAAAAAAAAAAAAAACGAACGACGGTGCAGCGGGTTCATCCCAGAGCCATTTCTATATTTTTTCCCTTCACACTTTTCCACTCCATTGCCAAGGCCCCGCCCAGGGAAAGACATGCCATGGCGACGGAAACGTAAAACGCAGAAATGAGCGCAGCGTTGTACGCGGAGATGACTGCGGGGAGATACTGTGCGTCGACAGCGTTCCGGAGACTCGTCGCACCTGCGCTCAAGACGATCACCGGGTTGAGGCTCGGTACTTGACTCGCCAACCCGTCCTTCAACTTGTTCGTGAAAACGTTCTGCGCCACGCTGACAAACAAAGAGCCGCCGAGAGTTTGCCTAGAAGGCCAGAGTCAGTCAAAGACTCAAAGATGCCAACGAACGAAGGAAGAACACACCCAAACATGATCAGTGACGTGCCCGTTGGAATATCCTTCGGGCTCAGAACAGTTTGCGCAGCCATGACAGGTTGCTGCATCCCGAATCCGGTGCCGAGACCGTATAGGATCTGGAACCCGATCCAGTGCGCATGTCCGGTGTTCACATTAAATGTACAAATGAGACCAGCCCCAACACCCATCTGATAAGCATTAAGACGATCGTAATCATGTACGGAGACCTGCGCACCATGAGAGAGGAAAGAATCATGAACGGTGTGTAGTATCCAATTGCCGTAATGGCCGCGCCGGCGATGAGCGAAGAAGTGACGAGCGAGAGAACCATAGGGAGGTTGTCGATTCCAGACTTCACTGCGGATACTCCTTTGATGGCTTGGAACCAAATTGGGAGCTAGTTGATGAAAATGAGTCGAAGTGAAATTTCAACCAGAGGCAACTCACGAAGTATACGAGAATGAAGAACGATGAGCCAGCGCATACTGAGTACAACATACCCGCAGCAATGCTCCGGTTTTTGAGGATACGCGGGGGAACCGTGGCCATGTCTTGTTTCCAGAATTGTATGCCAATGAAACCCGAGATTAAAATCGCGAACAGGACGAAGAGCGCGATTATACGGCCGTCACTCCACGCGTACTTGGAACCGCCCCATTGCAGGGCAAGGAGCAAGCAGATAACGCCAGGCACGAAGATCGCAGTTCCGAACGGATCGAACTGGTTTATGCGCTCAGTCAGACTCATGGCTTGCTTCGTGCGGCCGGCGCCAGGGGCGGTGAAGAACAGGGTAATGACGAGTAAAGTAACCCCTCCGATCGGTAGGTTGATGAAAAAGCTGAGAGACTTTTAGCGGATGGGAAAGGAAGGGAGGAGAGTATACGAACCACCACCGCCAAGAAACCTTATCCGTGAACACACCACCCATCAATGGTCCTGCTACGCTCGCAATCCTGTACACGCTAAGTCCGATATAATGTTTCCGAATAAGATCGTATTTACCCATACATGGCCCCTATCATTCCGGTGTACATGGGGCGGTTTTCGAGCGGCACCGTGTTCGCAACGATGAGAAGTGCGCCTGCACCAAGGTCAGATATTGGGCAGTTTACGATGCGGGTTGAAACATGCCTGAGAAAAGTCCAGCACTACCGAGTCCTGCGATGGCACGACCGACGATCAGGGTGGTCGAGTTGGGCGCCACACCACAAATCAGGGAACCGAGCTGCGCCAAGATCAGGATTGTTACAAGAGGAAAATTTAGCCTTTCAAACCTCGAAGATGGTGATAGCAGACACAAAGACCTGCGACGCGGAATAAGAACCGAGGAAGACGGAGACGAAGAAGAGACGTGCCCATTTAACCGACAAAAATGAATAGAAACGCCCAAACAATAGTTGGAAAGACGCTGTCGTCAGAAGATATCTGGCGAAGTGGTGGGTGGGTAAGGCGAAAGAGTCTGGATAAAGTCAACGTACGCGCTACCGTACCTGCAAAGATTCACTTAGGTTAAAAAGCAATGGCAAAAAAAAAAACGTACCAGCCAACGTCGTCAAGGCTCTTGAACTGGTCCGTTATCTTCGGGATTGCAGTCGCTGGGTTCGACTTGAGCGAGTTTCAATAAAATTGGGCGGATGAGCGAGGCTCACCTATTATCGTATTGTCCTAAAACGTGTAACTGAGTATTGGGGAGAGAACGTGCTGATTAAGAAACCCACGAGAGCTACGAGCAAGACAGCAAGACACAGGGCGAGAGTGATGAGGTATAATTTGAAGCCATGCGGATATTCGACGACGTCTTCATTGGGAGCATTCGCGCTTTTTTCTTTCACGGGCTCCTGGAAAGCTGGCGAGTCAGATCTGGAGGGATGAATGGTTGGCGAGGCCGCTCGGGAAGAGTTGGGGCGAGAACTCATGGGTGGAGGAAGAAGTACGGTGTCAAGGCGCTAGCGAGTATTTAAATGGCCAGCCCTTTTTCTTCGGCTGACGCGGCTGTTTAATCTCCTGTGCTTGCTGTCGATCAACATTCTAATAAATCTACTTCCGGCGGAAGCTGATAAAATCAATATTTGATAGCCTGAGTCTGATCTCAAACCTTTTCAGCCGCCCAACCCGTGTGCCAGCTTCGGTATGCTGGAATCTGCACCTTTTTCTCGGAGACAAAAAACTTGAATTCGCCAGAGTCGATCCGAGCCTCGGAGCTCCTGTATTTTCGATTTTGACAGTCAGAACGATGTCCAGATTTGCACGTTTAAGGGCCGGCGGGCCGCTACGTCATCAGGGTCTGTCAGAGGGCCGTGGCTTCATTAATTATCCCCGTCTTGACGCGCGGCGATTACTTAAGCCGCCGGGGATTGACAACACGGGCATAGACTCTACATCGGAGATGTAAATAAACAACCGTTCGCGATCCAATTAGGAAGGTCCTAGTTTGGGAGGAGCAAAAGCTACAGAAGCCTGACCGCAGACATTTGAGCAGTTAGTTCAGAGTATATCAATTATCGTCGTTGAGGAAACCTGGAGCAACATCTGACGAGTCTGTAAGTACGCCATTGGTTCTTTCATGCTCCTACCAATCCGCGAACCCTACAATTTTGCCATCCCAACTCCACCAGATCATTTCGTGGTCCTCGCCCGTGTCGTCACTAAATTCGACGCCAGGATTCCGACACGTCACCCAGACACCCTCCACCTTGGCCGCCTTGGTGCGCGCCTTCCGGCGATCACCAGTCGTCAATGCAGGCGAATCGCTCGCTTCCTCGCGGAACTCGAGCAACGCGTTGTCGAGTGCAGAAGACACCGTCTGTCGCGGGATCCACGCAGGGTGTGTGAACCGCCGCGGTGCACGGAGGAGGATGTGCGTTTGGGACGGTGCTAGAGGAGGAGTCAGCTCCAAAGCGGCTGCTGACAAGTCAGGGAGGGCAGTACCAAGCTCATCCGACATGCTGTGGTCTGCGGTGGCGAGAGTGTGTGCAAGCAGGCGGATCGGAGTCCGGACAGGTTGTCGAGGCGGTGGTGCACACGGTACGGGTGAGGGAGAGGTGCGTGGAGAGGGTGATGGGGATCGAGAGAGCGGCGGAGAAGATGGGTCGTCGTCGGAATCCGCCAACGAATCAGTATCAGAGGACTCCGAAGACTGCTCATCGCGATTGTCATCCGCGCCCGCATCCTCATCATCGGTTTCCGCCTCGTCAACGCTCTCCTTAGCAGTGGCGCCCTCCTCCTCCTCAGAACTCTCCTCCTCGACATCATCTCTTTCGCCCCACACCTTGGTAGCTAGCCCATCAACTGCAAACATCACCTTGGTTTTGGCAGACCCGATACTCGGGCCAACTAATACAGCAACATAAGCCCGACGCGGAGGTCTTGGACCGGGACCAGTGGCAAGAGCCAGTGCAGTCGAAAGGGCGGTGAATGTCGTGTTGAGGTGGGAGCATAATGTATCAAAAGCCGCCAGCAAATCTGTCCGCAATTTCAGTGCTTTCGGCGTGGACTGCAAATAACATTAGCAACGATCGATCTTTCAAAGAAAAGATAAATAGGTGGACCTTGCCATTGGGTATTCGATAGAGCTGCGTCACAGGGCTGAGATGAAACCGTCAATGTCGTCCATAGCTCCAGACCTCGTGGTGCACGCACAACGGGACCTGATTCTTGAGGAACAATACGTGTCCGACCAGTGCTGACGAGAGATCTGCCGCAACCTCTGCACTGATATTCTCGACGTCTAGTGATAATTTCGAGACAGTGGAAGGGGTGTCGGAGGATTTTTCGTCCGATTCCAGACTGGGTGCCATTACCCCCGTTAAAGTTGTTTTGAGACCCGATCCGGATGGAATTTTGGTGTTGGAGCCATCTGTGAATGGTACAGAGATTGGTGGGCTCAGAGAGGGCGTCAGAACTGGCATTTGCGACACGATGATGGTGGCGGAAGATAAGACGCGAAAGCTCACGTGCCCGCGACATTCCCTGACCTGGACCACCACGATCAAGCTCGTCTCGCTCATATTAGGTTTCCTTACGCTTCTTTGAACGGAATTCCGCCTTGGTTACCATGCCGCTCACTGGGAGCTCCTTCAAAGCTTCTGATGCTCAGTATTTCAAGTCCCTTGAAGAGTTAGATGTCTGGACTGCTACACCGACGAAAGCTCTGGATACTGTCCTGAAATATCACCCTCGGCGTCCATCATCAAATCCCAAGGGAAAACTTTTTGGTGACCCACATGCCCTCGTCGCGCATGCGATATTAAATACCGTGCTTCTGAAGGTGTGCCACGACTACAAGGTGGGTTATTGCAATATTACCATCTAGTGACGCTGAGCGAGACTCAGGGTGGATACACAGAGAGTCCATTCTCTCTTGGATACACCTTCAACTTCTGGTCCGCCGTCGACGTCTTCATTTAGTGAGTAGCGTCCAATTTTCGAGAAAATATTTTACACATATCTGCATTCCGCAGTTTTTCGCACCATCGGGTGACGGTACCGCCTCCAGGATGGATCACGGCTGCTCACCGGCAAGGTGTGAAGATGTTGGGGACCTTGTAGGTCGAGTGTGTATTCGTGTTATCGATGATTTAACGCGTTTCCCTCAGAATATTCGAAGGCAACGGCGAAGACGACTGCCTCCGCCTCCCTTGTCGGGCGTCTGCCAAAATCCAAGACGGGCCCTGCGACGCAGCCGACTGAATTCAGATCGCTGCCGCTTTCTCCCCACTACGCGCGTCTTCTTGCTGAGCTCGCCCACGAGCGCGGTTTTGACGGCTACCTGCTGAACTTTGAATGTCCGCTCCGAGGCGGCATCGAGCAGACACGCGCCGTAACAGCCTGGACTACTCTCTTGGTCGATGAACTCAAGGGTAAGATTGGCTCCCATGCGGAGGTCGTGTGGTAATCCTCCCCTCGTTACCACAGAATGAAGAAAGCTGACTACTTGATAAAGGTACGACAGCGTGGTCGTTACTGGACAACTCGCATGGCAAGACAGACTGAACGGCTTCAACCTTCCCTTCTTCCTGTCGTCGACATCCTTTTTCAGCAATTACACGGCATGTATACCCTCATATGGTTTTCCCGTCCTAATGAACAGTTTCAGTGGCCCCCGAGTTATCCGTCCAAAACAGTAGAATACTTCCGTTCAGTCAGCCAGAATACCACGCACATCATACCAAAAGCCAAGCAGGACATCTACATGGGCATCGACGTCTTCGGGCGCGGCTCGCATGGTGGTGGTGGTTTCGGATCATACAAGGCTCTCGAGCACATCACCGGCGCAGGCCTCAGCACCGCGTTCTTTGCACCGGGCTGGACCTGGGAAAACACGCAAGACGCATCGGGCTTCACCTGGGAGTCGTGGTTCACCGACGAGCGCCGCCTCTGGGCTGGCCTGCGCGCGGGCGAACGCGTTACCGTCCCTAATGCGCCCCCGAACCGCCCCGGCGAGCCCCCGTGCACGCACGGCGCGTTCGCACCCGTGGGGTCGTTCTTTTGCACACGCGGCGCCCCCCCGACCCGTACGCCATCCCGCTGCACACGACGTTCTGCCCTGGTGTGGGTCGCGCGTGGTGGGTCGACGGCGTACGTGTTTTTCAGCGCCCTGGGCGGGAGGGCTGGACGGATGTCGACAAGCAGACGAGCATCGGAGATCTGGTGTGGCCTGTGCCTGTGTTGGCGTGGGAGGGCGATGAGGACGATGTACATGCGGCTGCGCTGCCCGCCGCTACGTCAGAACTGACTTTGAACGAGGCATGGAACGGAGGGAGCTCCCTGCGGCTTGGGATATCCGCCGCCGGCGAAGAAAGCGAAGATGCGGCGTTCAGATGCGTATGGTTGCCCGTTCAGTCTGTCACCATCACACCCGGCAGGTCGTACAACGCAACGGCGGTGTACAAAATCGACCAAGAGGACGCCAATGTCGATCTTGATATCGCACTTTCCGTCAAAATGATGACCTCTCCGTCTGTGTACTCCAATGCCTTTGATGTTGTTCCCCAGTCCGTTAGCAGCGATCCCCTTCCTGGCGGCTGGACGAAGCTCCAAGTACAATTCGAGTCTTCGACCCCACTTCCAGATGCAACGACGGTCAAAGCTGCTATTGGCTTTGTCATTTCCATCGTCGCAGAGGACCCCTCCAAGGCCCTCCAACTCTCTCTCCTCCTCGGTCAGCTCAACGTGTACCCCACCCCCTCGCCCACCGCGCCGACCCACGCTCCGATGCTCCTCTGGGCTGACTTCAACGCCTCAGGATCCCCAAACGCACCGTTCAACGGGATGCTAACCTGGGAAGTTGCGGCGACCTTCGCCCCGCTCTCGAATGTTCTCACCCTCACAGGCGCGGAGGACCCTGCGCCCGCTTGGCCCGTCGCCCCGTCCACGGAACGCTGGCTTCCGCGTTTTGTCTACTTCAATATCTATGCCCAGCCGCATAGCGCTGGCGCGGCTCTGATACAGAAGCCTGCGGAAGCGGCGTGGATCGGGACATCGGGGTACGATGGACCGGCGCATGCATTCTCGGTGCAGCAGGCGAATTTTCCGTTTGACCTGAGCGGAGTAAGGACGATTTCATTCTATGTACAAGGCGTCACGGACCGCGGGGAGGTCCTGCGGTGGGATCAGTGTGTGTTTGTTAATGCAGTCATCTCGTAGAGTTGTATTCTTGTATGCTTAATATCCTCGTCTGTATCGAGGAGCAAAAGCCTTCAAACTCCGACCAAAGATCACTGTAATTTGTGGGCGCCTATTTACGCGACCTTGATGCGACGATCTTTGTTTTCTGGAACTTGAGTTCACAAGCAATCCTTCGCGAGGGTCGCGGCTGACGCTCGTCTCACCTTGGGCGTTCTTTCTTGCTCGAGCTAGGCCCTCGATGGCCTCAGGAATAAAATCGCATGGTAGGCGGGACATAAAGCCGATTCATCAGCCCATAGCAGCGAGCGGTTCAAGAAGAGATCTATCCTTTCCATTCGAATCTAGACTTGCTTCGCTCTACACCAGAGCAGCTAAACACAACATTACTTTACACGGGGAGTATAACACGCCGAAATGCCCAGACACGGTCGATTGTCGCCATTGTCTCGCGTTCTACGACCACCTGGATTCCTTACGATTGGAAAAACCGGATGATCACTGGGAGGCCGACATGCGACCGGGAGATATTATTCCTATTGGCGGCTCCAACATCGACGCTGTATTCAGGCTGGCAGAAATGAGAGGGTATCTCAGGACGAGGGAACACTTCCTGGACCTCAATGATGATGAGAACGGGTCAGTGGAGAGAAGGGACGTCTCAGCGAACCGGGAATATCTGCAGCGAACCCTCGAAGAGCTGCATTCTCAGCACGACGCCGTCGTGGCGGAACGAGATCGAATGGTCCAAGAACGCGAACAGCTGCAACAAACGATTGCAGAGCTACGCCGCCAGCACGACGGTGTCGTTGCGGAACGAGAGCGAGAGCGAGGGCAGCTGCAACAAATGGTTGTAGAGATGCACCGTCAGCACGACGGCATCGTCGCAGAACGGGAACAGATAATTCGAGGGCTACGCGACCTGTACGACAATGTCACAGTGGAACGGGACGGGCTGCAGCAAACAGTCGCGAAGCTACAACGCCAGCACGATGGCGTCGTGGCACAACAGGATCGGCTCCAGCAAACAATTCAAGATTCGCGGTCTTTGCACAACAGCGTCGTGATGGAACGGGACGAGCTGCAGCAAACGGTGGCAGAACTGCAACGTCAGCACGCCGGCGTCGTGGCGGAACGGGATCGGAGGGTTCAAGAAGTGCGCGATCTGTACGAGACTGTCATAGTGGAGCGGAATGGGCTACAACAAATGGTTCCAGAGCTACAGCTCCAGCATGACGCCGTCGTCGCGGAACGAGCTCTGCTGCAGCAAACAGTCCAAGATTCGCGCTCTCTGTACGACGGTGTCGTGATGGAACGGGACGAGCTGCAGCAAACGGTGGCAGAGCTGCAACGTCGGCTGCGCTGTCTGTCCGACGGGATTGTCGTAAAACGAGAAGAGTTACACCAAACAATTGCAGAGCTGACCTGTCAACGCGACTGGGTCGCGGTGAAGCGGGAAGAGCTGCAGCATGAGCTTGCAGACCTGCACCGTCAGCGCGAAGGTGACGTAGTGAAGCGGGAGGAGCTACAGCAAACAATTCCACAACTGCGACGTTAGCAGGACAGCGTCGTGAAACGAGAAGACCTGGAGCAAACAGTTGCAGAGCTACTACGTCCGGACGACAACGCCGTGGCGGAAAGGGATCGACTGCAGCGCAGTGTTCCAGAGCTACAACTTCGGTACGACAGCGTCGTGGCCGAACGGGATCGAGCGGTACAAGAGCAAGGACAGCTGCAACAAGCCGGTACAGACCTTCAACATCAGCACGACGGTGTCGTTGCGGAACGAGAACAACTGCAATCTCAGCACAGCGGTTCCGTGGCGGAACTAAATCGACTGCAGCGAACGGTTCCAGAGCTGCGTTCTCTGTCCGACAGCGTTGTAGTGGAGCGAAGACAACCCCAGCAAACGACTGGAGACTCTCAATTGCAGCCTTCGCAGCATGCGCCGAAGCGCAAGGGAGGTGCCGACTCTGTCGACCCGCGTCCACCAAAACGGCTCGCAATATCCAATGGGTAAGCACCTCCTTTGACCTCACTCGCGAGATTGATGTCTTTGAAGCGCAACAATGAACAAGCAACTGTCTGAAGATGAACTTCGACGAAAATTCCATCACATGCCCATACCCGGCCCGCTAGACGATCCTATTCTGCTAGCGAACTGGATCCACTATCACCAGGTCGTGGATATGAAAGGGATTCGCATAACAAAACCAGACTGGGTAATCGATTTGCGGACGGTGCGCGGCCATCAGCGTGTAATGAGCCTGGTTCCACCTCGTCCAAGGGTTTCTAGCACGCGCAATGACCCGCGCCAGCATCGCGAGCGCTGTATTTTAGCGGTATTGCGCGTCCTGACGATTCCGGGCGAATATCAGCGGCTCGTTTGCTATCACGACATTTCGATCGCTCGCGCGGTGAATACCCACCCCTGTACATTCGGCGGCCTGCCCGATCGCCTCACTGGCGTCACAATTGCCAGGTTGCTGGCGAGCCGCGGGCTGTCTGTAGCTGATGCCGATGATGCGTGGCTATTCTGCCACCACTTTGTCCGTGATGAGTTAGACGGGAAGGACCCCAGCCTGACTTACATCAAGGCCTCGGAAATGCAAGAAATCATAAAACTGGAGGAAGAGGCACAAAGGAGCCGCCCAGTACCGCTGGGTATCAAACATGCAGAGGATGACCAGTACCGGAGGTATCGTCCTCGTCCGGCGCAAGTCGAGAAGGCAGGAAATCAGACAGTGAACCACTCGGATGATATGGTCCATCGCGAGTCGATTCGCGATACTGTGCGGTTGGTATACTAGGCTTGATGACTAGTCTGCACGCAAATGAAGGACAGTACTCCCTCGCAATAAGGTGAATGACTCCTCCATGAACGAAGCAGATAATTGACGGTTTTAAGGCTTTTTTTTTTTTGTTTTCTTGATCCTCCCAGCAAATATTGGCACGACCAACTGGGGAACTGTTGATAGACGATGGTCGAGGTGGAAAACTCCACACGGGTCGAAGCAGCAACTTTTTGTCGCATCTTGGCTCACAACCTACCATGATAGAGATGTACATAAACTGACTTGCTGGCGTTGGGACAAAGCAATGTTTTCGCAACCAAGCAAGGGGTCGCCAGAGCGCAAATACTTGGAAACTAGAACAAATCAAATGCATAAGAGAGTGGATGATTGAGATTCGGGATAATAAGTAGAAATTTAAGTAATACAGCTTTCGAGCGCGTTAATAAGCGGCGATGTACAACTAAGAATCGGGGAACCCAACCACTGCTTTTACACCACCCCTTCACCGCGCGTAGGGGTGGTAATTGTGTTGGCCACGCTGCCCAGCCCGCTGCGGCCCCACCCCCGCCCCGCTGCCCATCGCGCCAGGCGGCCCCGGAGGCCCATTCGGTCCATTACGTGGGCCTCGCGGAATGTTAGGATTCATCGCGGCATTACCAGCCCCGCCGCCCTGCATCCCCCGGCCCATGCCCATCCCCGCGTTCATGCCCATGCCCATTCCAGCGCCCATGCCCATGCCCATCCCGCGGCCCATGCCCATGCCCATCCCTGCGCCCATGCCCATGCCCATCATCGCGGCAGGGTTCATCTGCGCGCCGTTCGCCATCTGGAACATGCGTGTGTAGAGCGCGGCGAGCGCCTGCGGGTCGAACGGCGTGTTCCCCCCACCGCCGGCAGCGCCGCCGAAGTTGCCTCCCTGCCCGAAGTTTCCGCCGGCGAAATTGCCCCCGCCGCTGGCACCTTGCTCGCCGTCCTCGTTGGGGTAGCTGTCGCGCTGGTAGCGGGGCTGCGCGAGTTTGACGTCGATCTACTCATACGTTAACATCATGGAATAGACGGAGAGAATGGACAGACAAGTTTCCCATCAATCTCGAGGTTGCCAAAGCCAAGGAAGGGCTGCACGTTGGTGTCCTCAAACGACACGAAGCCGAAGCCCTTGCTGCGGCCGGTGTCACGGTCGAGCATGACCGTCGAGTCGATGACCTTGCCGAACTGCGAGAAGAACTCGCGCATGGACTCGGACGTGACGCTGCCCGCGAGCCCACCGATGAAGAGCTTCGTTGCACGCTGGTGCTCTTGCCGCGGGATGGCGCGCTTGGGGTCGATCTGGATCGCGCGTCGGTCAGCTGTGGCCAAGAAAGAAAACGGACATAACGTACGATCTTCCCGTCGAGAAAGTGCTCACGGACCATGACGGCGTTGACGCTGGCCGGGTCCTCGAACGTCAGAAAGGCGAAGCAGCGGGAGCGGCCCGCCGCATCGCGCATGATGGTGCAGGCGTCGACCTTGCCAAACTGCGAAAAATACGTGCGGAGATTGTCTAAATGAAATGTACAGGTTTAGTGCTACACGCGACATGCATGACAAGCGGTGTATGTACCATCCGTGGTGTCCCAATTAAGACCGCCGATGAACATTTTGCTATGGACGCCGAAGTCGATTCAGGGAGCAGAGCACATAGAGAGAGAACAAAAAAAGGTGATATTAGTATCCTGTAGGCTAGAACAGAGGTGTCACGACAAGGAGGAATAAATGGAAAGACTCTACTGTGGGTGCATAGCCTAGCCTAGACGTAAAGACGCCGGTAATCTAGCCTAGAGACGACGGACTGACTACGCGCGCGACGATTCTAAGTGCCAGTATCTGCATGGCCCCACAGTAGATGTCTGCCTGGAAAAATAAGTCGAAATTAGTGACAAGAATCTCACCCTTCGTCTTTCATTTCTGAAGGGCGAACGCTCCGCTCAGAAGCTGACATATTTTGGTATTCGCCGGCGCCTGAGCCGCGAGATTCATACGCTTGTGGTTGCTCGTATGTAGGAATTGATTGAGTCACTGGCATATACGCTGGTATTGGTGCCTGTGTGTTTGTGGGTCCTGTATGCGATTTCTGTTGACTTGTGGTATCGCTGGCAGCTGGTGGCACTGTCGACGGTGTCGGTTCTGCCTTTGCTACAGGTTTTGTCGCGGGTTCCGGTTGACTCGGTACATCTGCACTGTCTGCTGCTTGTTCCGCCACTTCGGGGTCGTCATTGCCGTACAGGTCTAAAAACGAGAAAATAAGGCGCATATTCATTAGAAACGGAGCGAAATTACCGCCGTAAAGGTCTTCATCCAGGTCCGACATGGTGGTAAGAGGGAAAAGAGAGCTAAGCGCTGCACAGCAAAAAGTCACACTTTGTCACGCCACATAGTCACGTGTGAGAATATTCCTGTGAAAAATATCGGCATCTGGGATTGCGCAAAGAAATGTGCTTGATGAATGAGGGCAAGGAGAAAAAACGAAAAAGTCTTGACCATTTGAACGTAAGAAAACGTTTTTTTTTGCCTCTGTCGGGGGCAAGTTGGAAATTGTGTTTAGACTCGGAACAAACTCCCAAAGTAAACGCAGTTCCAAGTTCCAAATGCCCTGGCAAGGAGAGCATAGCACAGGAGCAGCAACTGGGTCAGGCAGAAGCAGTAATAATTTTTGTCATCTCGAAGGTCACTGTACCGAACCGGTGTGTGCATGGGGCAAAAAGAGTTACATCGCACAAATCAAATTCGAGTAAATGAGGAACCGAGAAGTTCAATGTTCAACCTTCAAATATCGAACCTGCCATTTGCCATCTAGAAGGCGGGATTAACGGAGCTTCAGCAAAGCGTTCAGTGTCTTTTAACAAGCGGGTAAGTGCCAAAAGGCTCAAGTTCGATTGTCGCCGTTGCTCTTTATCCGGTATCGGCGCTATGGATGGGAAGCCCAGACTAGATGGATAGTAGATTAACGGGTATACTATTCGCGGCGGCCGACGGAGTGTAATTGTCCGCAGATGGGATTTTTGATGGTCAGGGTTCTCCGAGTCGGTCGTTTTTACTCGGACGACTCTGACCGCGGCGGATCGGTTGTAAACGCGGTAGAAAGTTGACTTGGAGCTGCGAAAGCCATTCCGAAGAAGTTGGCTCTTGAAAGACCTGGGATCGTGCGTAGCAAAAATCTAGCAAAAGAATACGATGTTCAGATACCCTTGTCCGTTATAGGACTTTCGAGGCCAGAACAAGGCTGAATTTGTGATTTTTGAGGCCACCATCTGGTAGGTATTTTGAGCAGACAAGCCGGCTGGATAATGGATTGGAGGCTTGAGTAACGAGTTGGGGTCGAGGCGTAACTTGGGCGTAACAACGCGTGTCACCGTTTCCAAGTTCTTTCGAAAGCCGAAGTGGCGCAATTCATAGAGGGCCACAAAAAAATAGAAACAGACCTTGTACAACATCGCTTCGTGATCTGGTCAAGATCTGATCTGCTGAAAGCATGAGCACAGCCACTGTCCATCTTCCAAGTTCATCGATGATCCTCTCCTACTCCTACTCTTCGAGGCGATTGTTCCCCTTGAACGCTTGAATCGCGACCTTTGAAGAACTTGTGGAAGTCTAAGCTACGAGCTAAAGTTGCCAACTTGCGGTTTGGAACTTGAAATACCCTGGAGTTTCTCAAGAGTCAAGTTCTTCACACATGCAGCTCATATCTGCTGCCGCGGTTCAGTCGCAGCTACCCATATACGACGTTGATCCATCTATCCGCCCGATTCTTCCTATGAGCTACCTATGAGCAGCATTTCTTGACAGAATTTCCACCGGCGCACAGCCACTCAACAACCACTGAAGTTGACTGACGTTTTTCTTTCAGCCTGTTCCTCCTATCTTGCGCCCTGCTCAACGAAAAAGAACAGCTCAGGCGAATCGAATCCTGAATGAATTATGGTCCTCAACGGCTTATCAACGGGCTTGGAATTTGTGGTAATCGGGCACGAGCTTCAAGTTCTTCGAAATCGCCCAATTATGAAGCCGTTGCGCACGGTTCTCCTTGTCAGTGTTGCGCGCCGTCCTAGACTCCGTCGACGTACTAAGTCAATGCCGTCCGTGAGCATTCTCGCAGCATACTCAACCTGTGGCAACTTGAAGTTTGCTTGCAGAACGACGTGACCGCATCCCAACAAACCACCCAGGCCTTTCAATCCCCAATCGAGAGTTTCGTCGCCTCACACAAGCGCTCGATGCAAAAGCTCCTGCAGCAGCACCAATTGGCACTAGTGTCTCAGCACTGAATGGTTCCTCGCGCAGCAAAAATGTGAACTCAGTTCAACCAAGGAGATCATCTCCCTCAGCAAGAAGCTTCGACTGCCAAGGTCTTCGACCACTGCATGCTCTCTCTCAACAAACGGTTTGTCACCTGTCCACTGACTGCATGCCCAAACCATACCATTGAAGATCTCCGGACAAAATTTCAAAGTTGCCGGCAATAACCTCCACCTCCGGACAGTGATTGGTCCGTGATCAACCTTAATGCTTTCATCCCGTCCAAAACCGTGGATCCCCTCAAGACACCTGAGATTTTTTCCCCCACTGATTAGGAATGACAACCATTACTATTCACGCCACTTTTCTGCAAGACGGCGATCACCCCGGCGTGATCATCACTGATGGTAAGTATCAGTCTGTGCCCATAGGCGCCCACTAACGTTGTCCACGTTGAACCCGATGCAACTACTCTACCCGCTGACTATAGAATCCACCGCTCAGTTTACCTACTGCTTGGATCGACCACTGCAATGTATTGCGACGAAATACACGTACAGCGCTCAAGTTCAACGTGGGTTCGTCTCGGAGTCGACTTCTAGTTGTACCCTCGTCTTTGCAAGCGGTATCTCCCTCTGTACATCCCAAGTTTCTTGAAATTTCCAGATCCAAAGAAGTTCACCTGCAGTGTTTTCCAGTACAGGACACATGGATTGCGCTCATGAAAGAGCTGTTTCTTATTCTCTCCGCATCACCGTCTGGAGTCAAAGTTAACTCAATCTGGGTCATTGAGAGACCAAATCACGGCAATGCGGCCCTCCTCAATGCTCAGGTCTTGAAAGAGCATTATTCCGTTCGTTGTAAGTTGGGGTCCTTGCCTGCTATTTCTGGTATTGATCCTTTCTTTGAGTCCCGAGCCTGCAGTATGCATCCGCTATCCATACGTTCCTCACCTCATGCATTCTCTCTCCCTCCGAACGTGAGTGTCTCATGGGAATCGGACACTCCGGCGGAGGTGGGTCCTTGTGAGTCTCTTGGCAATCCACAGAAGACGCTTCGAGCCCGTTTCTTTCCTTTCATAGGATCCAAGCCCTGGAGTACAGCCTCCGCTCCGGCCATAAAATTCCCTTACGAACTCTAGTCCTTCTCGAATCGCCCCTCATCGGACCAGAAGCCTGGCCATTCTTCAATGATGAACTCTACCCAAACGTCGTCAAGTCCAATTCGCGTCGCACGTCCAGGTGGGCATCCAAGCTCGCTGCGATGGCTTGGTTCAGGAGCCATTTTCCCTGGAAAACTTTTCATCCTGATGTCTTGCGGATTATTGAAGTGTGTGATAAGTTCGTTCTCGACAACATTTAACTCATTTTGAATTAGGACACGTACTTCATCCCTGACACTGACGGCAAACCCGGATGGATCACAACCAAAACCACCTTGGAGCAAGAGACTGCATGTTTTGTCGATGACGGAACCCAGTTGCAGGCGTATCCTTTCCTGCAAACTATCCTAGATGTCCTCCCAACGCACGTTGTTTCGGGATCTCTCCGCGATATATGGTTCGTTTGAACCCACCTGAGACTTCAGTTTGAGCACGGCGTGTTGACTCCGGACTGGCAGGCCCGCTGGGCTGTACGATCTGAATGACGAGATTATGAACTCCGTTCGCTCGCGATTGGCTTCGGTTACGGTCGTTGAGGGAGTTGGGCACTACGTGAGTTCCTTGCCCTCCCACCTCCACTTTGCATAATTTCTATTCTATCTTACCGGATAGCTCCCGGTAGTGAAGCCACGCGAAACCGCCGTTGCAATCGTCAAGATTATTGGAAAACTTGGAGATAGTAGGGAGATGCGTTCGAAGTTGTAGAGTCATTACATACACATGACCGGGCTGTTTAATTAGACTCCACATTGACTCCACACGTTTTGAAGTTTGCTCATAGGCGAAAAGCGGAGAGAGAACCAACAATACATTCATTCACAGGTCATTATTACGCTGTACATCATTATGTAGCCCGAACGCGTGGGTCGTAACGAGAACAAGAAAATTTGTACATCACTATTGTTTTGTCAGTCCGTAGGCATTCAACGCCAAGTATCGTAGCGATCGTTCTACTGAAAGACTAGACCTTCTCCACTCTATCATCGGCAGACTCTTCGTGCGAGGCCGTGTCCTTCTCGTGGTGCGTGAACGTCTCGTTCGCAGCGATCATCTCCTTGCGGTACTTTTCAGAGTTGATGACTGAGGGTAGTGTTAGCACTCTGGTCAACGAAGAAAAGAAAGAAAGAAAACGCACTGGATGATTCCTTGTAGAGCAGATCAATCTGCTCGAGCGACAGACCCTTCGTCTCCGGAATGAAGAAGTACGTGAAAATGAGGCACCCCAAGCACGTCGAGCCCCATATGAAAAACACTTTGACATGCAGTGCTGCCGTCGCCACGCCGTTCGGTTGCCCCTTCGTCGACGGGTCCACAAGATACGGCGTCGCGTACCCAATGCCAAAGTTCCACAGCCAGTTCGACGCAACCGAGAGCGACATGCCCTTTGCACGGATGTTCAGAGGGAAGATCTCGCCGGTGATGACCCACGCGACGGGGCCCCAGGAGGTCGCGAAGAACGAGATGTAGAAGCACACGAAGGCGATGAGGACGCGCTGGGCGACAACGTTGACAGAGCCAGCGGGAGCGGTTTGGCCGGCCGCGACATTGGGCACTTTGCCGGCGGTGACGCCGACGATGGCGACAATGTACTCGCAGACCATCATCCCCGCGGCGCCGATGAGCAGGAGTCTGCGCCGGCCGACGCGGTCAATGAGGTTGATGCCGACGATGGTCATGCAGGCTAGAAGGACATGTCAGATTGTGAACACAGACGGCGGGGGCGGACGTACTGTTCACGACGTCGGCGATGATCCTTTGAGTGGGTTAGCTTGGCAGGACGAAGGAATTGAGATGTACTAACGTGATAATGAAAGGATTGCTGATCCCCGCGCTTTGGAAGAATGTCGTCCCGTACTGCGAACTCGTTAGCATCACTTTGAGCTGAAGACCAAACCACCCACATAGAAAATGAAGTTGATCCCCGTCAACTGCTGCCACCCCCTGCAGCATGATCCCCGTCCACGTTCTCAGTCCATTCTTCATCTCCGTGTTCTTGAAGCAGTCCGCGTACGACCCGCTCCCAATCTTGCGCTCTTCCTCCAACGCGAGCGTGATCTCACGGCACTCCGCCTCGACTTGTGGCGAATCCGCAGAGCGATTGGTGAGGCGGCCAAGGGCGCGTCGAGCTTTCTCGACGCGGCCCTTTGTGGAGGAGGTAGCGCGGTGACTCGGGGAGCAGGGTCATACCACCACCGAGGACGAAAGCCCAGGCGAATTGGACGGCGATGGGGATCTGCATGGGGCGCGATTAATCGGGCGCAGACAATGAAACTCGACAAAACTCACCCGCCACGCGGCATGGCTGTCCTTGTCTTTGGTTGCGTTGAGGACGACAGCAGCGAGGAGCGCGCCGATGGTAATGGCGAGCTGATACAGACCGACGATCAAGCCACGGATGTTCTTGGGTGAACATTCACTCTGGTACATCGGTACCAAGCAAGAAACGAGTCCGACACCCAGACCGGCGATGACTGAAAAAAGTGTGAACAATTTTCGATTATAATTGTTTGATAATTACCTCGTCCAACTACAAATGTTGCCCACCTGGTATCGAGCTGCAGGCCAACACCGAGGGAAAAGACCAAGCAGCTGCATACGATTCCCCACTTACGACCGACCATGTCGCCCATGGGGAACGCGAGCAATGCACCGAAGAAGGTCCCAGCCGACAAAATGGAAACCTACAAAGCAAATAAAATGTTGGAATTTGGCACCCGAGAAAAAAAACTTACGACTAAACTCTTCTGCGACGTGGGCAAATACATGAAATTCGTATCCGTGCCGAGCTGGTGGGTCGGATCGAACGTCCCAAATACATTCAGCCAATCTTGCATCGCGATGACGCCTCCAATCGTCCCGGTGTCGTACCTGGGTTGGGGATCGACGTTCATTAGGAAGCAGCTAAAGGGGATTCACGAGAAACTTGCCCGAAAAGTATACCGCCGAACGCTAGGTAGATCGAGAGGGTCAGCAGAGCGTTCGATATGAAAAGAAGAAAGGAAACGCACCGGCGAAGGCGCTCATAACCATAGCCCACACGAGGCTGGCATTGCTAACTCCTTCTGCTGTTCCTGAAGGACCACCGGCCATTGTGAATTACTTGAGATGCTTCGGAGAGGGAGGCACGAATGAGATCCAGAAATCGTGCCCTTTATAAGTGGAGCCAGACTCCGCGGGGTATGTAAAGGGGCTGAAAATAGAATCAATAGAATCACGGAGCTAAAAAAAGATGGAGTTTGCACCTCTTGCTTCAATTTCTGACGTCACCAACAATTCTTACCTTCGGCGCCCGCTTTTCTGAACTCGCGATGGTCCAGGGTGAAGAGTTGGGTGAGCTATTACTATGGAATACGAAGGAATTCGGCCACTTTCTGCGCAAACTTTTCAACTCCGCCATTTTGATGAACTAGATTGGCTTACCGCTTACCATGGACCGAACAGTGACACATTCGGATCTTGTACCTCAAAAATGCCGGGAAATTATTGTCGGAATCCGTAGGCCGAGAAGGCAGTGCGACGGCCACACTGTCCCGACCCGACATCGGGCCTGCAAAGTTTCAAACTATACCGCGCATGCCGGCGTATCTGCAGCTGGTTCTCGTTGCTGTTTGGAAGTTGGAACTTGCTTCAGCCTCAACGTCGGCCGACGGCTGCTTCGGCTTGGGGTACCGCTGAGGTAAGGAGCCTATAGAAACTGGGAGAGAATGACTGAGGCTGTGAAAGCTCACCATATTCCGTGACTGTGATTTTTTGGAAGAGTGGATGTCGACACCCCTATCGGATTTTTCAGTATCTGGATGAATGTCACCGCCCAAGAAATACAGCGTGTTTGTTCACTGTTACACGTCCAATCGAGCGAACCGGGAAGGCACATGGAGCCCAAGGGATGCCATAAACTAGGCACAAGGACGAACGGAGCAGGGTACGGATCTTGGCACATGGCCGGGAAGCCGGGTTGTACTAGCCGTAATTCAACACACAAACTGTTGTCGGTGTTCATGGGCCGGTTCGAAAAAACCGCGAAGCTCGCTGCTCTGGTGAATCGAATGTCCTTGTCATACGAATTTTCTCCTCGCCCTGCCAGGAGGGATTAGATATGACCATCAATGAAGATGAGCGCTACTTGCCAAACTAAAGAATGGTAATCCTCTGAATCTCGGAAATGGTGAGAAAACACGCCACAAAGTCAGCGTTGAGCGCCGCGCGGGACCTCTTCTAGGCGACGGAGGAGATTGATGTATTGTGGTAGCATGTGCTCGTGGAGAGTGGAGAGTGTTTAGACCGGGCATCGGGATGGCGACGTCGGGAAAGTATCACCAGTCGTGACATCATCGACTCTGCCTTTTTTGGAGGTGCAAGCTTTATATCCGGTCAGATCATCATTCTGCTCATGTCAATCACGGACCTTGCCAGGCCGAAAAAAAGGGGAGGCGGCCTGCGCCCGCCGACGACCTTGTACTACAAATTGTAGGACATCATGGTGCTAGTGCGCAGAAATCGAGAGATCAGCGCTTTACACCAAACGGCGAGCTCAGCGTATAAGCACAAGCATCCCCACAACAAGCACACCAAATTGTGACGGCAGGCTACATTCGTCTTCCTTAGAGGCCTCCATAGCATATCCGCCCGGGGTGTCGATGGGCTCTGCATCATAATATTTTCCAACGTTGCCAAGCTCCAGCTCCGAGTCGCTACTCGGGACGACAAGGCTTATCCGCGGCGTAGTCCCCCGAGTTTTCCTCGCAGAGCGTATTTTTGTTAAAATCGAATAGTGCCCCCGCGCGGCGATGGCCAGTAGGCCTTTGACTGGGCACAACATGTCGCCAAGCGGTTCTTTCAACAAGTCAGGCGGCTACTGACAGACAATGTCGCAACTTTTGAAAGACACCCTGGAGGTTGTGGCCGGGGAATTTCATGGTCCTAACAATGCACCTGGACGCCAGATCGAGGAGAGCATATTTCGGACAGGGAGGATATATGCACCAGACACTACGAATGAGCTGGACTGAAACCGAGAGTAACGGCGAGGAAAGAGCTTTGAATTCCAATATCGTTTAGCAGACAAGGCGAGGTGAGGTTTCTCGTAGAAAAGTATAGTATGGATCTAGATTCCTTGCTCCCATTCCACAAGAAAGTTGGATGGGGAGACACGGTACGTCTTAGGCGCCTTGAGAGACAACCAGATGCCCTGAAAAAGGCGGCAAGGGGGGATTTTTCCAACGCAAATGTGTTGAAAATTTCCCCAGTGAACCCAAGTTGGTCGGAGGCAGGAAGAAATTTGTTCCTGTTTGTTTTGGCCTCTCATCGAAATATACTTAAACAAACGTCTTTCTCCGAACAAACTGTTTCCTTCGTTCATGAAAAAGGACGAAGATTGGACGGGTGGAAACGGTGAGATATGGTTGAATGTATGAGAGGGTTTTAATGTTAAATGGTTGAATTTACTGTGGACAGCCAGGACAAGCGGACGCAACAGTGGATATTGAACTTCCTGCATCGCAGCCAGGGCTGAAAAAGGAGGTGGGAACTGAGGCAGACGTGTTTAAATTGAGGGAGAGGACCTGGGATTGGATGGTACCGAAATCAACTTGAAGACCAAGACGGACGTCAAATTCAACTTCAAGGTTTGAATGCGCATCCTGTGAGCCAGTTGAGCCACTGGTCTGTACTGATTTTTCCCATCGTACAGACTGAAAATGAGGAAAACATCAAGGATGTAAAGGGCACGCTAGGTCCTGAACCGAGCAAGGCCGAGGAGGACGCAAAGTTCAATTTTTTTGAGGTTTGTGTTTCGAAATTTTACTTGCGCCCAATTCCCGTGTAGCTTGTATTGATTCGATTTGTTCTTCTGGCGTACAGACTGGCGAAAAGGACTTCAAGGCTGAAAAGGGCGCCGAACCAATCAAAGCTGAGATTGAAGAGGATTTCGCGATTGGAGACCTGGGTAATGATGTTTCACACAGTCTTTGTAACTAATCGCCTCGTGGGATAGACTGACGAAGCGGACATGAAGATTGACCTGGGTCCCGCTGAATTGAGCGACTTGAAGCCGAACAACGATGAAAAGATGGTGATTAGGGTTTCATGTTCCATGGAATGAGTTGCCGATCTTCAGGATCTAGTCCTAAAGTTGAAACAGCCGCCTTCGGTGGAGATTCGGAAGTCTTTGACCACAACACATTGGAAGTCGAGCTAATTGAGACAAAACTTTCTGTCTCGCATGGCGAGTGTTTCAGTCCTTTCATTCAATAAGCTCTCGGCGATTTGTGCTGAACTGCGTTCAGAAGATATCCGGAACAAAACCTGATGTTGAATCTGAGGGACATGTCGGAAACAATACCGATAGAGACAACATGGTAGACCGATTTTGCGATTAATCATGTACAACCATTGACCACGATCACAGACTATGGACGTTGATCTTCCAACCGTGGATTTGAATATCCCACAAGAAATGAAGCCCCGAGATATCAATGCCAATTAAACCGGAGTACGTTAACCAAGGTATTGCAACATATCTAAATAACTTGATACATGCAGATGTCTCTAAACGGCCCTGAACCTTTTATCGTCAAAAAGGAACCTGAAGAGATGATTCTCTCTTTGGTACCACAGCCGTCTAAAGGGCCCCGTTTTTTTCATGGACGCTGTCATGGTCCCGCCTTGCGAGTTCCGCATAAACAGACGTCAAACTGTCGACCCGGAAATTTCAACCAAGGTATGAGGTGACAGCCTCAAACGACGGGATGAGCCATCTTATGGTCCGTTTACAGTCCACAGCAAAACGACGTCGAGAGACTACCGACGAAGGTTCATCCGAAGTATGCCACATTTTAGGAAGTATATAATCCATTTTTTTCATGCTTTCGGTTCGCAGGTCGTCAAAAAAAGTGAAGAAACTGGAACGAGGCGAGGGTCTCTTTGCTGGCACGCTGCGTGCACGCCTCATTTCGGCCGGGATCGGCATGGAACCATATCCCGTCGGCGTAGAAGCGGACGTCCGAGATGTGTCTGTTCGACGAAACTTCATGCGCGATCATTATGGAGGGAACCAATTTTCAGCTTTCCCTGCGATCGCAGAGGAGTGGTACATGAAAACCGGGCATCGGTATTTCATGTATCCGAATCTCGCATAACATCCGGACGCACCAATGAGACCTGGGGCACCTGGACTATTCATGATTGCAAGCGGGCGATTGGCCAGAGACTGCATCCGCGACTGGACGAGGAGACTATACAAGGTTTCAACTCGACTTGAGACCCACGACAATTTATACATGGGGGAATATACCATCTAGCCCGCTGACTCCCTGACGCAGGCCGAATGGATGGATCAAACGACTGCGATATGTATAAATCAATGCGTTGGTTTTTCGAAAGGTTCAACATTCAGTCGCAGATGCGAAATAGATGGCGCAGCAAAATTGCTGTCAAGGAATGGGGCAGGGAAACGATGAAGTGGACACCACGCTCCAGACCAGCGAGCAATACAGATACGTCAGTGCCTCCGACATCGCCTCCGCATTCAACAAGGAGAATGAACGACTTGCCGTTTGGACCATGAAGTGCACCGGCCATGATTCCCAATTCCAACGGAATTTGGTGGAGCAGTTCGCTGGTTGGGACCCTCCACCGCCTGGACCATAGAAACCCAAAAAGGGAAATCAAAATCGAACACGCGGACGAAAATGACAGGGAAATTTCTGAACCAGAGAAAAGCTCAACCTAAACTCGAACGCCGGGCCTTGACTATGGAGAGTGAAGACGGAAGTGATTGGGAGAGGGGTTGCTGAACAGCCACCTTGTCGTTAACCAGTAGCCACTTTTTTCAATTACTTCTACAGGGTGCAAAGTGCTCAAGCCCGCTCTTGTAATTCCGGATTTACGTGTCAATCATTTTATGGATTTATTCCTGCTTTCCGAAGCTAGTCTAAAGCTCTTATAGTCTTGGGAGATATGAACTTGGGACGCGTCGCGTTTGAGTCACGTGATCCTTGTTCGTCACATTGTGACCGCCATTTCAGCCTTTCTTTCGTCGCTCCATCGACTTTGGATGCCACTCTTTCCTCTCCTCAAGATGAAACCGAGTATCTCAAACAGCACAAAGTATATATCTAGGTTCATAAAATCCGCATCACTTAGGGATCTTTTAGCTTCATGAAACTCTACGAGTCGTTGCCACCCGAAGCGCAACGGTCGTTGGTCGAAAACAAGCTTGCACCGCTACTTGATCTTGTTCCAAAAGATCGCGCTAAGAAAGGTGCCAACTCTGCCCCATGGTTTCACTTGATTTAACAAGGATCACAGTAATCAAATCTGTACAATACCTTGAGAGCAAATATGGCGGTATTCCAACCTTGGATCTGAAAGGGAAGAAAAGGGAGCTGTATGGCCTGCTGGACGAGCTTTCTCGCGATAGCAAGCGCGCCATCGTTCGCGAACGTTCCAATCGCGAAGAACTTCTCGTCGAGATTGTCGACAGCATGCTGAATTGGCTCAACGATATATGGACAGTCGTATACGAGTATAATGCACACTTCGATGATGCACACTCGTGTCTGTTGTTCGTGGCAGAGGTCCTGAATACGCTCAAGAGCATTCCCCGGATGGGAGGGTGTGTATTGTCTTCCCGATCGCTACAGTAATGCATGCTGAGGTTTCTCCAGACATTGTAGATGCACAATTGCTTATCCCCCGGTCAATCTTGCCATTCGGCGCAAAGGCAAAATTATCAAGCAATTTAATCTCGCCGAACCCCGCAATATTGATCGTGCGCTGCTATGGATCTGGCGGGACCTCTTTGTCTCTATGTTTGCCGAGGGGATTGACACTAAAAAGATTCCTGGGATGCTCTCGGATATCGAAGAGCTTCTGGGCTGGGAGGCGCTCGAGCGTCTGCTTTCTGGTGGTTTTAACAGTACGCATATCTTCTGTCTGAAAGATCGTTTAGAAAGACGGCACGTATACAGTCAGGGCTTCAAACTTCGATGACGACGACGGCGACGAAGACGAGCAAGATATATTCATGGATGACGGCTGCTTGGATGGGGGAAGTCACGGACGACGAAGAAGACGATTGGCGTTGCTCGTGTCGCCTCCATGCCAGCCATTGGACAGACAACATCAACATGCAGCGGCACAAGCTCCGCGACCTCGTTCATCAGCACCTTGTGACTCTCTTCGAGCTCACCCCGTCCCATAAACTCTTCCTGAGTATTCTCTCGATCAATCCCGATTCTGAGGAGATCGAGGAAGAGCTCTTCGAAACGCTCTCCCAGATCGCTGGTAGCTCTGCCGACACGCTTGTCGCGGCACTCGAGATTTATGGCTCGGAGGGCCATGCACCTGAACTCGTGACCCTATTGGATGAGCATGCATATCTCCTTCGCCCGCGCGACGCCTATATTCTGCAGACCGCCGTCGGTGTCCTCTCAGAATTTGGGCCCTTCCATGCGCGCGCGGTCGAAATCGCAGAAAAGGAAATATTCGATTCGGTGGCTGCTATAAGAGCTGCCGCGCGCACCGCGTTCCGCCGCGTCGAGGAGAAACCGCTCAGGGATACGCTTGTGGAGATCATGAAGCTGCGCTCAGACAACCCCCAGCGCCAACACCGCATCGAGGCGTGGGTGGACAGCGTCATGACGCGCGGTTCGGCGGCTTCGCACCCGATGGCGTTTGCAGCGATGATCATGGGCTTCCCGCTCGCCGGTGGAATGGAGGACAGCGACGATATGGACATGCTGGGATTCATCGATTCGGACCCGCGGGACCCAGACTTTGAGGACTTGCGGGAGGAGTTTCGACCGAAGCTGCGCGACCGATTCGAGGGGTGGGTAAGCACGGTGTCGGTGATGAAAGGCGGCAACATCATGCTGGGCAAGCTATATTTGAAGATCGTGGAAGAGATGCCTTATTTCAAGGCGAACGATATCGCGGAAGAGATGCTTAACCGGTAAGTCCGGTTCCTGAGTCGAGTGCCGCGTCTAATCAGAATGTAGACTGAACGACAGTCCGAGCAAAGCACACATAACAGACGGATTCGACGCTGTGCTGTCCTTCTGCAAGTCACAGCGGAAGAAACTGAGCATGCGGGCAGAGAAGCGGCGGAAGAATGAAGCAGCGAAGAAGGCGGCCACCACTCCCGCGACCGCTGCATCTACTCCCCAACGTGCTGGACCACTGCCATCCCCTGCCGTCGGGCCCACCCCAGGACCCTCAAGCCTGCCCGGCGGGATGAACGATGTCGATTAACTACTACCTATTTCTTGCTTCTTGGCACTAACTCAGCATCCTCACCATCATCAAATGTAGAACTACTTCAAAACAATTCTGTATTATTCTTCACTGCTCGGTTTGCACTATGAATATGTTTTTGCCCGCCTTCGCGAGGCCATGAAGCCTCTGAGTCTACTGTAAGTACCCAGGTACAGTCATCACCGGTCCACTCTTCGCGAAGGTCAGTTTACTATCCTCTGTGGTGCCAGGCCAATAGACTGCTCATGGAGAAAGCTGAGAAGATACTATACACAGGAAGACGAGATAAATATATGTACTCCGCACGATGCTGTGGCTGCTCAACGAGTAAAAACTTGTAGTTTTCCTGAGCTTTCATTGAATCATGCGCTGCGTACTAGTCTCCGGCTTGACTTCATACGGTTGTAGTCTCGTACCTCGATCGAGCTGTGTGCAGCAATTCAAAGCACGGAGAAGCGTGAGCTCGTCGGCCGACAGGTGAGACCGGGCCAGAATCAACAATAGCATAATGTTGCCGCACTAGAAGTTGCTGACTGTGACTTTAGAATTAGACCAGAAAACGTCAACCCTAACTTGAACTTAACCATGCGTTCAGTTCAACGAAGGTCAACGAGGGCGTGTCGAACGGATGCCATACCGCGAATTGAGAACAGAAGAATAAAGGGATGCGGTAGCCATCCTGAACAACCACGAAGTCGGGTTCCTTCCAGCCAGCCCGCTCGCGAAGTACATACAATTGTAGACAATCGTCTTCTCCACACCCCGCCAGCGGCCACACAGCGAGGATGCTCGGGAGATGCCGGTGACTGACGGTTCGCCAATAGCCGATTATATTTGACGTGATCGGTTAATGGTTACCGCAAGGCGCGCCCAGCAGCTCTTCATCTTCCCTTCATCTGCTTGTATTCTCTGGCTCGAGTGTCGATGCATACCCTACAATTACTTTCTCTTGGTTTGATATCACTGGGCTTTCGTTCCCAAGCTTCTCCCGCTTTCAATCCAAGGGCGTACCAGAAGAGCGTCGCGACTTGCCAGGCAACAAACCGCGCTGACGGGCAAGAGACTGCTGTCGAAATCAATCTCAGTAATATTTCCTGCGAAACTTCACTTCGTGGAATGAACACAGAGTCTTAGGCTACGTCGACATCAATTCCAACGCCAAAACGTCGTTAATCCTCGTTCATGGATGGCCGAGCCTTTGGAGCACCTGGTCGAATCAAATCCAAGAGTTCGAAGTACACTATTTTGATCAGGGGTCACCTCAAAAAATTTATTTTATTACTTCCAGGACGATTATCATCTTTTAGTTCCTGACCTCCGGGGATTCGCAGAGTCCACCCATCCTGGCGACGTCCGCAGTTCTGGCACGATGTCAGACATGGTCAGCGATTTGGTTTGTATATTACAGCACGCGTCGATTGCATCAGCTGTATGCATTGGGTAGGGGGCCTCTTCCTCGTTCAACAATTGGTCTCATCGTTGTGTAGTCACGATTGGGGAACCCAAATTTGCTACGAGGCCGCGCGTATGCGTCCAGATCTGTTCCGCGGCGTCGTCGGCGCTGTGATACCCGTAAGACCGGTATACGGTGCAGCATTTAGAAGCTAATCCGCGCTCCACTCCTAGTACATTCCTTCTGCGAGCGACTTTGTACCGATAGAGCACCTCGTCGTTGCGCTTCCGAAGCTCAGCTATCAGTTATTTTTCAACCAGAACACACAAGAAGCCATTGCCGAACTCGACAAGGACGTGCGACGTACTGTTCGTGCCACGCTGCGTTCCGTTACGAGTCCTCCGCCGGATGACTTTCTGAGGAGCAAAGAGTCATTCCTGGGTGGTTGGGCAGATGTCACCGAGGTTGAGTTTCGAACATCGTTTTGAAATCAAGTACATTGATCCCAGTTTTGAGATTCCTCCTGTTCCCTTCTTCACCCCAGAAGAGGAAGATTATTTCATTGAACAGTTCAGCATCCAGGGCTTCAAACACAGTACGTTCTTGCATTATGCCAGTTCGTATCGTTTGAACTAGTATGTACAGCTTTGCAATTTTATACGGAAGAGGTAGGAGTCATTTATATAACTCCAAAATCAAGGATAACTTGAATAGAACCGCCGAGCGTCATGGGCCTTTGCCCATATGCAAGGAAACCACACCATCCCTCAGCCCGTTCTTTCCATTCTCCCGAAAAACGTCAGTTCATCGAAATCGGAACCTTAAGTTGATTGATTGACTTGACGGTTTCAGGACCCGGTCGCCGACTGGGGCCTTGCTTCCAAAATACTCAAATCGACAGATTTCCTGCCCAATTCCAGAACCGAGGTAAACTCCATCTATGCGTCGGTTTCCAATTAATTCATGTGCAGTTCATGGACGGGGCACATTGGTGCCACATTGAGTATCCCACTGAATTCAACGCGCTGATGCGCGCGTGGTTGAAAGAAATGGAAGACGGAAAGACGGCAGTACACGATGAGCTTTGAATCAGATGAACGGTCAGATCAATCAGAAATAGGAACGAACCTTCAACTTCCAATTCGGTCCCAGTAATCTTTACCATACTACGAAAGATTTGGAAGGGATGCAAATATGTTTGAGGAGAAAAACAGTCAATTTTGAGATCTCCAGTCTTGCTTGCATTTCAGAAAATGTTTTTAGCCTGAACGCCAAGAGTTATTTGTTGGTATTGATCGACAAAACGTCAAAGTGGAAGTGAATTTGACGGGATGAATGTACCTCTCCAACCAGAACCTGGTTGCTGCCGACGGCCTGGAGCGCATTCGCCGCCATATTCATCCAGCAACTCTGGCGGAACAATATGCCGGCGACGTCGAAAGTTGAAAGCGTCCGAAACTACCCCAGGTAACAATTATTGGCTTCTGTACTCCACATCGCTGCTGGCCAAGCGGTGATGCCAAATTGATTTCCCCCTTCCAAACCATTGAATTTTTAATGGCCAAATAAATCCTGAGGCTACTCTGTACACTTCCAGAAATTCCGAGCTTCAGGGGAGCCATGAGTTACTTTCTTGTAAATGGACTTCAGGCCAAGATATCAGCAAAGCTCCACAGCTGACTGCTGTCAACTTGACCAACGACTTCCATTCGGCACCAGAGTGACACCCTGTTGAATGCTCGTTCCTTACCGCTCCCAGACTTTGCCGTGCCGGGTAGCCCGGGCTCCTCATCCTAGAGTATAAAAGCAGGGCGCAAATTCGACATACTCAGAACAAGCTACCAAACGTAATGCCTTCTTACCTTGCCCGCGCTCTCGCTCTTGCCTTCATCGCCGTTTCATTCTCCTCGAGTGTCGCTGCGGTGTCTTGCGCCGTGTGCCCCTCCAGTATTTTCTACCAAGGCCTCACCCGCACCTTGACTCTCGCAATGCAGGACACCGGCAACGCTGTGCAATGCAAGTGAGTAGCATGTCGTATCTCCACGGTGTATATTTACTGAGCATCGATTCATCATGGACAGCTTCGATACGCCCCCCATCGCCGGCAAGAACCCCGCCTGCGTGTATCAAGTATATCTGTGAACAGTGCCTTCATGAACAACTGCTGATCAGTATGAAACAGAACGTGAATGGAGTACTTACGATCACGAACACTGGGCCCACCATTGGCTCTCTCCCAGGAGCGTGCCCTTCGACCGTCGCCGTGGTCCAGAAGACCTCTTGTTAACGATGCCGGAGGGGGCTTGAAGCGACCAAATAATTGATTAAACAAGAGCTCCGTTCTTTTTTCTGTGACCCAAAATTGTAGTCTTGGTTCCGAATGAACGCACGTTTGCCGTTTTAAATTTGAACTTCAACCTTAAAGTTGAACGTTGCCGTCGGACTCGATGGAGTTGAACATTAGTCACGTGCTCTCTGGTTGAATTGTCCGCACTTGCGTTGCATTACATTATATTCGAGGAAGGTCCACACCCTGGTGGTCCGGCAATTGGAAACACGGTACTTGGCGGCTGGCCATCGGCGACCGCGAGGGAATCAGCGCCCTTCTCAACTGCATCGGGTTGAGCTGCCGCCACAGTCCTCACAGTGTTTCGCCTCATTCTCCCAGCTCGCGTGCGCTCCACGGGGCGTCCTCGGGGCCCTGTCTGCGCCTCAACATCTCCTTCCACCGTGCGCAGGCCGGGCGGCTGGCCGTAGCGGCGCAACGTCACAATGATTAGCGCGAAGTAGAGCAAGCCCAGTAGTAACACGGCCGTGATGGCAATACGGGGACCCAGTATTGCCTGAGGTCCCAGCAACTGCGCCTCGTCTGGGTCGAGCACCGAGCCCGTGCGCCACACGAAGGACATGATCGAGACAATGAAGAATACGACCGACCTAACCAACAGGACTCGTGATTAGATGTAATGGACAGCGAAGTTCTGCGCTACTCACCATGCCAAGAAGACAGCCGGCATCGAGAGCAACGTCCATACCTAACGGGATTCGGATAGATTTAGACGCGATGAATAGCAATGAGGTGGAACGCACATTCCACCAGATCAAGGTATCTGTCCTTCGGGCTTCCTGCAGGATCGTGGTATCAACATGATATATAGATAACATCGCAACGAAGAACGGGCACCTCGGCGAACTTTGACGCGCGATACATGCTGCCCATCGTCGAGAAACGTACGATATAGACACACCCGTAACACAGACTCATCAGCGCAGAGACGAGGGACAAGAGCGCAGTTGTGCGTGTGACGGGGTCGCTCGCGGCTGGTGGAATTTGGAACATTGTCAGGATGGCGCTGTGCAGCAAAATTATAATTAGGTGTGCCGCCAAGGGAACAGAATCAAGACGGAACCCACGAAAGAAGAAGAGCTGAGACGACATTGAGTGTTTTCCATTCCTTGATCAGCGAGGTGATAAAATCCTCCCATCTAGGGGGCGTTATTGAAGTGATCAGGCAGCGGGTTTAGAAAGGCTTACGAGTGCTTGAAGCGAACCAGGGCCGGCGAGACGACGGCAGGGGTCCACTCGTCCGGGACAGGGAGCGGGCTGTTTGCAGCAATAGGTGTGGATGCACGGATGGACGCGGCCATCGACTCGCGTGCGCTCGGTGGCGATAAAAGTTCGAGGACATCGCCGCCGATGCCTGCATCGATCATTCGCTCGATGTCTGGGCGGCTCACCTCGGCGTCTTCGAATATACGGGCTACGCGGGAAAAATACATGGAAGGTAGGCGCAATAGTAGGTGGAGGTAAACCTGCCGCGGCAGCGTGTCGGTAATGAAGATTCTGGCATGCTTTGTGGACGCCTTTGTGTCGGACTCTGAGACTGTCGAGCTGATGCAAAAGCACGAATAGAAACCTGCTCGAGTGAATTCAAAGGGGTTGACGGGGACAAAGGGGTCGTCTGTGCGATTGCGGCGGTGAAAGCCAGCAGATAAGTGTTGGAAAATCCGGAGGGGAGAGGCGGCTCTGGAACGGGACTGGGAAACAGCTTCACGAACTGGCCACGAATTATTAATCATGGTGAAAGCAGAAACAACCTCTTTTACTGTACCTTGCGGCCTATCACTATCAAACGAAACACGTTGTTTGGGGGTGTCGTTTCCGGAGATGCTAGTTTGTGGAAGAGATTTACCGGCAGGGACGGTGCTCCATGCCTGGCTAATACGAGGACTGTGGCCTGAGTCGCCGCTTGAAAAGGAGGGGAGAGAATCCAGGCTGCGGCGAATGGCCCGTGCGTTCTGAGAACGTATAACGCGATTCGCAGTGGTACCTGGTGAGGAAATTGGCAGCTCAGAGAGTTTGTCAGAAGATGTCAACTTTGAGGTCGACGAGTTCGAGTTGAACGAGTCTGAAACTTTTGGAAATAACATGTTTCCACCGAAATCTTGCTGGGACGAGGATTGGAGGGAAAACGCCATTTCATGTAACTAAACGGCGGAGGGCAGCTTATGTGGTTTCATGGTTGCGAACAGGCTCAGAGAATACCAGATTTGGGTAGCTGGGTTGGTGGTAAGTGACACTGATGAGTCAGGTTCCGAATCGCCGTGCGTGACAGTGGCAGTGCATAACACGCCACGTGATTGTGACTCACGCGACAGAACCGCCTCAGGCTGACGGTGTTACTGGCGGTGATACCAACTGCCTGGATAGACGCTTCATATCAACACCAATATCCACCAATCCGCCACCCCGTTGTGGCGACATCAAACACAAGATCTGGATCCTTAGCTGACACGTTCCCTTCCAAGTTGCTTCCAAGTATTGTGATTCACCTAAGTATAAAAAAACTAGCGGCCGGCGCCGCTAGGCCGCTGCCGGCTGAACCTTGCTTTATTCCGCACAGATCACCAACAGATCACCACGAATATCCACAGTGAAGATCACTAAATTTGGTCTTGGATGGCTGGAGCTGGAGAGGGTTGGCCGGAGTGTTTAGATCTAGCTTTCACAGATTTCGGGTATACTATCTACGGGTAAGGTCGCACTAAGCTTGGTCTTGTGTGGCGAGGTGGTTGGGCATCACAGATTTCGGGTAATATCCACGGTTAAGGTCGCACTAAGTTTGGTTTTGTGTGGCTGGAGAAGGTTGCCGGGTGTTTAGGCATCACAGATTTCGCGTACGGTTGAGGTCGCACTAAGCTTGGTGTTGTGTGGCTGGAGAGGGTTGCCGGGTGTTTGGGCATCACAGATTTCGCGTAGTATCCACGGTTGAGGTCGCACTAAGTTTGGTGTTGTGTGGCTGGAGAGGGTTGCCGGGTATTTGGGCATCACAGATTTCGCGTAGTATCTACGGTTGAGGTCGCACTAAGTTTGGTATTGTGTGGCAAGGGCAAGTGTTTGTTTGTTCCGCACAGATCAGAGGGAATATCTACGGTTGAGGTGGCCTAAGTCACTGATGTCAGGCCGTAGTATCACGTACGGTTTTGCACTGTACAGTGATCCAGCGGGCTGACTTACCAAACTGATGGGTGTGTGATTTTACGGCGCGTGACCACTGCCCTTTGCTTTTCAACCTTGGCAGTCAGTTCCTACTGCCGCCTCTGCCTCTCGACGCTGGCTGTCAGATCCCACCGCTGCCCTTGCTTTCGACCTTGGCAGTCAGTTCTTACAGCCGCCTTTGCCTCTCGACGCTAGCTGTCAGATCCCACCGCTGCCCTTGCTTTCGACCTTGGCAGTCAGTTCTTACAGCCGCCTTTGCCTCTCGACGCTGGCTGTCAGATCCCACCGCTGCCCTTGCTTTCGACCTTGGCAGTCAGTTCTCACAGCCGCCTTTGCCTCTCGACGCTGGCTGTCAGATCCCACCGCTGCCCTTGCTTTCGACCTTGGCAGTCAGTTCTTACAGCCGCCTTTGCCTCTCGACGCTGGCTGTCAGATCCCACCGCTGCCCTTGCTTTCGACCTTGGCAATCAGTTCTCACAGCCGCCTTTGCCTCTCGACGCTGGCTGTCAGATCCCACCGCCGCTCCTTGCTTTCGACTTTGGCAGTCAGTTCTTACAGCCGCCTTTGCCTCTCGACGCTGGCTGTCAGATCCCACCGCTGCCCTTGCTTTCGACCTTGGCAGTCAGTTCTCACAGCCGCCTTTGCCTCTCGACGCTGGCTGTCAGATCCCACCGCCGCTCCTTGCTTTCGACTTTGGCAGTCAGTTCTTACAGCCGCCTTTGCCTCTCGGCGCTGGCTGTCAGATCCCACCGCTGCCCTTGCTTTCGACCTTGGCAGTCAGTTCTTACAGCCGCCTTTGCCTCTCGACGCTGGCTGTCAGATCCCACCGCTGCCCTTGCTTTCGACCTTGGCAGTCAGTTCTCACAGCCGCCTTTGCCTCTCGACGCTGGCTGTCAGATCCCACCGCTGCCCTTGCTTTCGACCTTGGCAGTCAGTTCTTACAGCCGCCTTTGCCTCTCGACGCTGGCTGTCAGATCCCACCCCGCTCTTGCTTTCGACCTCGGCTGTCAGTTCTTACTGCCGCCTCTCCTTTCCACCTTGGCAGTCCAGATTCCACCACCACCTTCGCATCTCGATACTGGCAACCAGGTCCTCCCGCCGCTCCTGCCTGGTGTTTAAATTTACTCGTTTTTCAGGGTGCTTGTCGGCTCTGTGGTCCATGGTGGGCTTCCTCTAAACATACACTTGATGCGATTCTCATTTGTGAGGGAAATCCTGGTTCGATTCCAGGCAGAGCCATGGCGAGCGCAGTGAGAAGTTTATTCTTTTTGGCTGTAAGTATCTTCATCCGCAACAGCTTGGCCGTCATGTTTAACAGCCGCGCAGTCAGATCCCACCGCTACTTGCTTTCGACCTTGCTACCTTGACTGTTAGGTCCTACCGCCGCTCCTTGCTTTCGACCTCGACAGTCAGTTCTTACAGCCACCTTCACCTTGCCACATTGGCTGTTAGATCCCACCGCCGCCCTTTGCTTCCAACCTCGGCAGTCAGATCTCACCGCTGCCCCTCGCTTTCGACCCTGGCAATCAGTTCTTACAGCCGTCTTTCCCTCCCGATGTTGGCAGTCAGATCCCACCGTCACCCTTGCTTTCGACCTCAGCTGTCAGTTCCTATAGCCGCCTTCGCCTTGCCACATTGGCTGTTAGATCCCACTGCCGCCCTTTGCTTTCGAGCTCGGCAGTCAGATCCCATCGCCGCCCTTCACTTTCGTCCTTGGCAGTCAGTTCCTACAGCCGCCTTTGCCTTGCCACTTTGGCTGTTAGATCCCACCGCCACCCTTTGTTTTCGACCTCGGCAGTCAGATCCCACCGCCGCCCTTGCTTTCGACCTCAGCAGTCAGTTCCTACAGCCATCTTTGCCTTGCCACTTTGGCTGTTAGATCCTACCGCCGCCCTTTGCTTTTGACCTCGGCAGTCAGCCGTCTTTCCCTCCCCACGTTGGCAGTCAGATCCCACGGCGGCCTTCGTGGGCGGTCGGATCTGACCGCCCCTGACTTAGGCGTTTTGCAGATGGTCTGATCACCTTTGTTCCTCTTCTCTCGACCAACCCATGTCATTCGAGGATTCTTTCGGACGATTGGCAAATGACCTCGTCCTGCGTGCCAAACTCAGCATGCAAATGGGGGAACTTTTACCCTACGACGGCCCTCTCGTGCGACTCATCCTACAAGAACAACACGATCTCAATGCCAGGCTTGGCGCAATGGAGGCGGCAGGAGTGACGGCTTCGACGCATGAGCGCTGGCCCGTGCTCGTCATTCTTATCCGTGTGGTTCACCAGAATAAACGGTGCCTTTTGGCATATCATTCCTACCGCCTCAGTGCGATTCGCACAGCCTATTGGGCAGCAGGTGGCGCTATCGCTCACGTCCTAGCGACACATGAGCGCAATATGTCCACTCACGAGGTGCAATACCTCCGCGGCTTTCACGACTCCGTCATACAATACCGCGATGCCCTGTCGGCCACCGACGTAGTCGACCTCAACATGAACATCGAAGACCCACCGCGGGAATCGGTTTTCGCAACGGTGGAGACGGTGGTGGAATGTGGGCCTCTCTACATCGAGTCAGGCTTGATTGACTTCAAGCTGGGCCATCGCTACGTTTTGGTGAAGCAGCAGATCGAGCATCTTATTTTACAAGGCTACTTGCGGGAGGTCTGATCAGAACATGGAATTTCTTGTCGTTACTACCAATATACAAATTTTTGTTTCGACTACGAATATGTACACAATTCTGGGGCGACGATGAACAGCAAATAGCATTACGAGAGATTTGTTGTGACCAGTCCGACTAGCAAGGAAGCGATACGAAAGAGTTCCTCATCTGCGGGCTACGAATCCTTCCGAAGAGTCGTCCGACCACCACGGACAGAAAGCGACCCATGGCTCGGTAGTCCCGTGCCTGCGTCGAGCACGAGAAACAGTGTCAAAGGAATACCACGACGCCTGGACGGGTGATCCGCAATTCGCAAGAAGGAGCCCCATAACAGAGAACGCCAGCAAGGAAGCGTGGGCGTCAATCGCGGCGTCTGGAAGTACTTGTGAGGCTTTTCATCAACACATGAAATAAAGCACGTACAGTCTTTTTGTTCCTGCGAGAGGCTCGCAGCGTCCCACTGCGACGTTTGCTGCTCTTTGGACATCGTGTATCTCAGCGCATGCTGGACGATCACCGACAGCCCCGGCTCATTCGCAAAGGGCATCCCCGGCATGAGGGTGGTTGGGTACGCAAGCCTAGCGACGAGACCTAATGACACTCCGGACATGAGATTGACACGGAACGAGTCCCATAGGCTCTGGGCATCCGCTGTATTTATTCATTTTATCAACAGCATACGGTTGCTGCAACAACTAAACTTACAGAAAATGCCTGCAGACACCTTGAGTATATCTTCGTTCTCGCAGATACGGACAAGCTGGGAGGGCAAAGCTGGCGCTAGTCAGAGAGTGAGAGGAATTGCTAAGGGCACGCTCACCAGCCATGGCATGGAGATTGATGAGATAGACCTGGCCTTGTTCAGTCGCGATCTGGACGAGACAGACTTCAACTTCGTCCCAGTCTGGGACGAAGGTGAGGCTTTCCTCGATCTCCTTGCGCAGTTTTTCCTTCTTCTGGGATTTGCTCAGCTTCGGCCTCGGTCTCTGCACCGATTCGGTATCCAGCGCAATCACCGCACCCGCCTGGATCGTTGAGAGGTACCGGTTGGCCTCCTGTTCCGTCGTGATGTACACATATGGAGGAATTGGATAGGGCAGTGGGGACGCAGATACCACATCACTCGCTACATCGCTAGCCACATCTGCAGAAACAGCCACTGGTGAAGTCGAGGGGGAGAGTACGGCGGCGGCCGATGCAGTGGAGAATCAAGTCGATGAGGGTGGTCATGGTAAGAGGAAAGAATCGAAAGCCACGTCGACACAATTGCTGCGGCCACGTGCGGCGGTGGACGGTAGGATCTGACTGCAAGACCCAGTGCCAGAAATCGGCAGTAGGATCCTACCGCGAGATTGAGCCACCACCGAGTTGGCGGTGAGATCCAACAGCCAACGTGAGTGAATGTGTTGGCTGTAAGATCTGACTTCCGTGGCGAAGCAGCGAGTCGGCAGTGGGATCTGCCTGCCGGACTCAGTGCGCGAGTTGGCAGTCATAACGGACAGCGGGATTGACATAGATAGAGAGTTGGTAGTGGGATCTAACTGCCAAGGTAAGTGAGCAACTTCCCCCGTGGGACGACGACCAAGTTCAGCGCCCTACCCCTGTTCGTCTGCAGAAGCCTCTTTCAAGTCTAAAAACAGGCCCTTATTCGTCGTTTTTCACTTTTTTTCGCCACCAACCTCTAGTTTTTTGGTTCATCGTATTGGGCGCGATGAATCACGCTCCAGTCCGAATTAGTGGAAGAAATATAGTCAAAGATACCTGGTGCGGAGTGCATACCAACGCGACAAGTGTTGCCGAGCTTCCAAGACGAGACGGTTAAGGCAATAGGAGGTTGATAATTGCTGACAAATACATCAACTGCACCTACTACCAACGCTTTCTACCAACCTACGCCTCATCTTGTTCCATAGCCTTCTTGACCTCCATCTCAATCGGAAACTCCAGCCTGAAACCCTTCTCGGGATCTAGCTTCATGGCATTGTTCAATCCCTCTACCGATCGCTTGACTTGACGCAAACGAAGACGGAGCGCATACGCAGGCGTACCCCACGCCGGTTCGACGCAAAAATAGTCGTCGACCGTGAGGCCTGTGGCGGAAAAAAGGGCCTGGTCGAAGAACGCACGGTGACGAGGGCCAAAGACATCGCCTTTCATGTCCTCCTCCACCGGGAACTCGGGGTTTTTCGACATCACCTTCCACGTCTTGAACCAAATGAAATCCATGAATGCAGTGTCCTCATCGCACCCACAGTCTAGGAACCCCGGTCTCTCTGGTGGGATCCGTTCGGTTATTTCGCCCTTCTTGGTTGGCTCCTTGTTCTTGGGTTTTAGGAGGCCCGGCTTGGCAACTCCCTCGACATCATATTTCGACGTCGCATGCCCGTCAGTCACCTTTGCCTCCACATTGTTCCTCTTCTGCTCATGGAAGCGACAGTGCGTGAAGCCGTGCATGTCGGTAAGGATGTGCTTCGATACCTTCCTCGACATGGTCGCACACTCTGGTAAAACGTCTGTCACCCATCGGAGAAAGCGGCGAAACGAAGGATTCAAAGGATCTTCCTTCCCGGGAGGTGCATTGTCGTAGGCTATGAGGGCGGCCCGAATTACGTCTGGATACAGATCAGCGCATATATGGTGCAAAACTTGGGTACGCACCTTCGTTGTCCTCCCTCCATTTCTCGGGGGTTTTGCCATCGAACAATTCCTTGCTCGAGGCCTCTGCCTCCGGAAGGAACGAGAACGCCCACTTCTGCTCGATCATCTTGGGCAGTCCCGACGATTCGCCTTTTTGAGCTGTGAGTCATGATCAGTCCCATTCACACAATTCACTCAAAATAGGATCGCAGCCACCTTTGCGGTCATCCTTCTTCGGAGCCTTGTTGCTGTTGGCCAAGGGCTTCTCGTCCTCGTCCTTAACTGGACCCTCACCGAGCTGCACCTCGTCCTCGTCCTCAGCTAGATCGTCACCGAGTTGCACCTCGTCTTCATTCTCAGCTGGACCCTCACCGCGGTCGGCGGCCATGGCCTTCTTTGCTTCTGCCTTGACTTTCAAGAGATGCGCCCTTTCTTTCTTCGATGGGTTTAGGTGTCTCAGCCGGTAGTTAGCGTTGACCAGGAGCCCGGCCATAAGGTTTGCATACCCTTGCAGTGGGTTCTCTCCCTCCGCACCGCCGGTCTCACCGTCCGATGGCGGGGCATCCTCGATCTCCTGCAGAGCGAACATTATTTCATCCTCTGACGAACAGTGAGTACTCTTGATCTCAGGATCTTCATCCCACTTACCGCCGCCGCTGAGTTCTTCATTCGTTCTCCTCTTCTTCCCGGCACCACCCGTTTTTTTCTTTTCCCCTTCCCTTCACCGCCTTGTCGCCCTCTGATAAGCAGTGAGTACGGTTATCGTCTGGATCGTCATCCCGCTCACGCTTTTCTAATTTCCTCTTCCTAGCTTTCTTCCCCTCTTCCGCGTTCTTCGTGTCCTCCACCACCTTCGCCTCCTCCGCCTTCTTCGCATCGTCCGCCGCCTTGGCATCGTCCCGCCGCCTTGGCATCGTCCGCCGCCTTCCCCATCGTCCGCCGCCTTCCCATCGTCCGCCGCCTTCCCATCGTCTGCCGCCTTCACATCGTCCGCCGCCTTCCCATCGTCCGCCGCCTTCCCATCGTCCGCCGCCTTCCCATCGTCCGCCGCCTTCCCATCGTCCGCCGCCTTCACATCGTCCGCCGCCTTCACATCGTCCGCCGCCTTCACATCGTCCGCCGCCTTGGTATCATCCCCCGCCTTCATATCGTTCCCTGCCTTCGCATCGTCTGCCGTCACCTGGGCTTCCGCGTCCGCTACTGCTGTATCTAGCGCAATCTCCTTATCAAGGATAGCGCTGAGCTTGCTCGATAGTTGCCCCGCCGATAGTTGCCCCGCCGATAGCTGACTGGCCTTCAGCGCCTCCTCAGCAGCTGTGAGATTCTTGACAGCCTGAGCGTGTTTGGTTTTGGCCTTGTCGAATACTGTGTGAGCGGCTTTTTTGCGCTGTTCGTTGTTTATTACCTGACTAATTGATAACTATTTTATGAGCGACGTACCAGCGGGCCCATTGCCCTGTTGGGCTTTGACGTCAGCCAGTCTTTTCTTTTTCAAGAGTTTTCTCTGCATCTGCAAGTTCTTGCCGTGCATCATAAACGGCTACACAACAACAATTTCAACGGGCTGTGGATTACATGGAAGATAAGCAGATCATTTCAGACCTCTGAGAAGTTTTGGGTCGGCGTCTTGCATTTTGGTGTCGTCCGGTTCGGACGGTGTGAGTGGTTCGTGGTCCATGTCCATGTCGGTAGGCGAACAAAGAGACGATATTGATCCATCAAAAGCACGCGGACGTTTCCGTGGCCATTTGGGGGAATTTTCAAGAGTCACCAAATGTTCGACTTTTTCTACACATACACACAGTCGGAAGGAGGAATATCGGAGCGTCGAGTGAAATTTGAGCGAAATTCCATGGATATCAAAAAAACTCGTTACGGCTTAATCATGAACTCGTTGTCCATTCTACCTGCTCGACTCCGTGGCTTCCCGCTTTGATGCGCATCAAAGGCACATGACCACTTCGCCTTCAACCCTTCGTCGAGCTCTCGTTCTTGAAAATAACAACCGGAAAAATCGAAAAAAAAATCAGTAAGTTGACAGTCAATACGATGAATGTCTAGGGCATGAAAATCGGTTTTACTGCTCGTGAGATACTCAAGAACTAAGCAATTTTGATCTTAAACTTCAAATTTATATTCCTCCTGTTCGCTCCTGTACAATTATGGCTAGTTTTTTTTGCCCACTTCTGTCATTTACGATACAATGGACATAAATATGCTTTAAAACCTCGATGCAGCGCATGCCATTCCACCTACCCAGCTGAGAACTCGTTACGGGCCTATCACGAACTCGTTGCGGCTTCAGGCTGATTTGTCTGACTTCGTACTCCATGAACCTTTCATAATTTGGTCTTTTGATGCGCGGTGCGTGTATTTGGGATATTTAACTACATTCTGAAATATTTGTGTGATTTCTAGATAGACATGGATAATGTACCCTCGTCCTCAATTTGTGCCCGAAGACGGTCCATGTTTACGTTACGATTTTTGAACTCGACCACTATCGTCTCAAGACAGACTTTTTTTCCTGCCATTCCTATCGTCACAAGCCGTGTATACCTTATCGGCTCCTTATAGAATCTCAATACAAGCCAGCGTCTATGGCGAATTCCAAGAAATCGGCAGCAGCACGGGGCCTAGCCAAGTACGCTGCTGACGCGCATCGTCGTTCTGCTGCTGCATACCGCTGCAGGTGAGCTGTAACTACATTGTGTGCTCCTCCCATTTATGTTGTGTTCAGGAATGCTGAGGCACTTCGAGAGAAGGCGCGCACAAGAATGGCAATGTATTATCGTTATAATTGTCAGACTTTCATAATTTTGTTCACGCAATGAATCTCTAGGTATCGGCAACGGCTCAAGGAGCACGAAGGGGAGTGGGAGAATCAAAAGGAACGTGCTCGCGCATCAGACCGGAAGTATCGTGAAAGGTGCGTCTAACCTTTTTTCATTCACTTTCTAGTTGTAAATAAGGGATACATCGGGATGGCAGACATGCAGACTCGATTGCGCAGAAGCAGCGCTACCGTCGTCAAGAGTGAGGCTTATGTTTTCTTCCTGAGATTTTTGCACTCATTTCTAGTAGAGCATTTATTGAAAAGTACGGACGGCAGGCCTACGAAGAGCGTCAGGTTCGGGAGCAGGAGGTCCGCGCGCAGAAGGCCGCAGCGATCGCTCAGGAAGTCGCCGAAGAGCAAGCTCGAATTGCAGCGCAGCAAGCTCGCCGGGCTTGTTTGGTCGATTATGCGGAGGGCTTTGTCGCGTCCAAGAAAAACTGCTCGAGTCAGAGGCCGCTCACAACCGTTCTCTCGCGTTGAACCACATGTCGTAGATAAGTCTAATGAATTATGCATTCTTCTATGTAGTCTTGTACGGGTTACTGTTGCGCTCCATTCTTTCTTTGAGCCAATGCAAGCCTAGCTTTCAAAGCTTCGAGCTCCAACCGCTGGGCCGCGATCTCCTGGGCCTGTAAATCCCGCTCCCGCTGTGCATTTTGCGCCTGGCGTTCGGCATTTCGTGTGGCTTCTTGCGCTGCTGCAAGAGCTGCGTTCGCTGCGTCTCGATGCTCTTCTGCCAACAGAAGACGTCTGTGCATGTCTTTGCTGTCTTGGTGGCGGGCAGCCAAGAAGAGTCGCAAAGGTTTGGTTAAAATGATTAATAATCTGTTCGGCATCCTGCTTTCGCTTCCCTCAAGAAACGGGGTGACGTATAATGAAGGTATCCTCCTTGACCAAATAGGTGTTGCGCACTGAAGTGGAGCCAGCAGCCGGTTTCAATGGATACACGTTCGCACTGTGGAATAGAGTCAGATTCTAAGATAACATGTATGATGTACGACACGCACTCGGTCAATAATGTCTGATACACAACGCAAAAAACGGGCGCTCGCGCACCTGTTCCGTGAGAGGGGGACGCAATGATTTATTACGGACAATGGCTACAAAGCTATCATGTGGACGTGCATGGACAGGAACGGGCGAAAGGACACACCAAACGGTTTATTGCCTCGCCTGGCTCCGCTCACCACTCCATATATAGGATCTCTTGCTGAAACTCGGGTTCGTTGCCGTCGGTGGGGACCGTGGAGAGATTCAGCATCCGTGTCACTGTCCGCGGGGTGGTGGGGGCTCAGTGTTCGACGGTGGAACGGTGCCACCGGAGTTCGAAGCAGCCTGATTGCCCGAGGACTCCGCAGTCCCTGCGGTGACACCGCTAGATACGTTTGCAACAGCAGCAGATTGATTCCCTAGGTTGGATACATGTAAGAACAGAATGAGATAGCAGTGTTCAAACGCGAGTACCACTATGTGAGGTGACTGAAGCAATAGCGAGGCTGGATGCATTGTGACCTCCGGTTTGGAGCAAGACTGGGTCAATCTGGCGCCAAGATCAGTTTTGGCAGATAATCTCATGTGTCGACGCACCGAACTATGCCAGCGAGTTTGGGCCCACGGTTGAGCGTGGAAAGGGCCTCCGCCAGGCAAAAGCCAGCGATAACTTGGTGGCAAAGGTGAAGGGGATGCCTCGCTCTGCCCATTGAGTGAAATGCGTCAGTATAATCCAGTCCAATACTCCTGAGCGACATACCGGCGCTGCTGGATTGTCTTGAGACATGGGCGGAGGGAGGAACAAAGTTGTAGATGACGTGGCAGTTGGCACAGTTGCTGGCTGCAGGATCTCATTACCGGGAAGTGGCGGCGTGGCGGTCAGACCCTGCAGTGGACTGGCTGTCTGATCTAACCACCAAGCATTGACGGCGGGGCTCGTTGTCGGATCTCACCGCCAGGCATTGGCAGCAGGGCTCGCTCTCAGATCTCACTGCCAGGTATTGGTGGCAGGGCTCGCTGTCAGATCTCACCGCCAGGTATTGGGAGCAGAGCTCGCTGTTAGATCTCACCGCCAGGCATTGGCAGCAGGGCTCGCTCTCAGATCTCGCTGCCAGGTATTGGCGGCAAGGCTCGCTGTCAGATCCCACCGCCAAGCATTGACGGCGGGGCTCGTTGTCGGATCGCACCGCCAGGCATTCGGGGCAGTTAGATTTTGCAACGGGTGTTAATAGTGATTGACTTACTCATGGATAACCATGTACCATACATCTCGTTGGATACTCCGCCCGTCTCCTCAGAGTCGCATTCAGCTAGATGACGCAACACCTACTCAGAGCTGCATTCAGCTCGGGAACTCGGGACCTTTGGAATGTAAATTGACAACCCCAACTCGAAAGCGGCGTTATGCAGGCAGTGGCACGAAACGAGCCGAAGCCAAAAAACCCCGCACAGCACCTCAAAATGAGATGAGCGAGGAAGGCCCTGCCTGGGACTCGGCAGCAGAGGCTCTGCTGACAGGGAATGATCCTGTTTGGAACAGCCCAGAACTATGACCTTATTTATCGCTGAAAAATATAAGCTTGAGAGTCAAGGTTTAGAACAGCACTAGTAAGGTTGAGATTGCAGGTTATGCACTGTTTCCAGTTGAGGTCAAGGTCTGACATTGGGGTTTTGATGGATTTTTAGGTTATCAAGCGAGGTTGAGGTGTATAATTGTCATGTCTCAGTTGAAGGTTCAGATTGCGAACAAGAACACACTGGTTTCGTAATGAGGTTAAGGTCGGAGAGTGAGCATTTAGGTAACGACTCGCACCTGATTACCCAGTTTGGAGCTGCCATCATCTGACTGTGATCTGCCATCATTGTTCATAATTGACCACGATCGGTTAGGTCTTGGCCATCATCCATCGTAGTCCTGGCCATCATCAGTTCTTTTCTGGCTATTATCGAGCATGATGGACGACATCTTTTTACTGGCAATGACAGAAAAGTATATAAATCACAGGCAAAATATGGACCTTGCCTTTTGCTCCCCATTGTCGCTCTCTCCTGTCGTATTCGCAGCTCACTCGCTCACACCACCCAGCTCTTGCTCACTCGCTTCAACACAGGTAAACTATAGCTGTCTATTCGCTATTCCCAGCTTACTTTTTTATTTTATTTTTGATATTGTAGACTCCTACCAATCTCTTGTCTACTCTGGCAATACCTTCCTTTCAAGTATCACATGTAAGTCAATCCCCTGCCTTCATAGCCTATTATCAGTCTTATTGCTCTTCAGACCCCACTCTCATTCGTTTAATGTTTGTCTTCATTTTTGGGACTGTCATCCTGACTCTGATATGTGTATAGATGAATTTCGATCCTTCGGTCATACAAGCCTTTCAATCCTTCATGCAGCTTTTGCAGCTGCCTCAGGCTGGCTCAGCCACTCCACCTTCTGAACCAGCCCCTGCTCAGGGATCGACATCCACCGAACCTACTCTTGCCCAAGGACCTTCTTCCACCCAGTCGGCTCCTGCTCCACCAGTCACAAACTATGTGAGCAGTCGTATACCCTTGGCTGGTCTTCCTCCCTCGATCAGAGGCCATCCGAACTCGGCTACTACAGCTCTCCCTTTATCAAGTCGCTATCAACCCTTTCTAGGAACTTCTTCGCTGGCTGTTAACATGGCAGCCAATTCGAATCAGCCTCGCAGAGCTGGACCATCTCGATCTCGCTCAATGGATCGACCCTCTCGTTCTGAGATCTCGCAGGCCAATCGTGGTCGCAACATGGCCATCGAGAGTCACTTCCCTGAACCTCTTCCTCTCATACCTCGTACTGCGTCGCCGCCGAGGTCGGGCTCAGGCTCCACCAAGCCTTGGTCCTGCTGACAACTCTCCTCTATCGGTTTTCGAAACCGACAGCATCACAAACGAACAGTTTGTCAACCTCGAAGCTCATATTTACCTCCCTACTGTGAGTCTTCGAGCAACTGTTTCATCTGTTTACTGATAGCGATACTGAATACTGCAGTCCCAGGCCAATGCTTCCACCCATCTTGTCTACAATCTTGCAAATTCTTTTACTACCTACTTGGATGAAAACTCACTTCGCTTCGTATATCGACTTTCTTCCAGTACCAAGATCGTGCATCTGATCGACAGAATCTCTGCCGATATGGCTCTTTCTCCCAGGAAATGGCAGTTCCAAAACCCTTCCTCCTCCCTTCGCCAACTGCTCACTCGGCATGAGATCTTACATCTCCAACTTTTAGCTCTGTCGAACAGGGGTATTCGCCGAAAGGTCGACAACCTTATTATCCTTACTCGGCAGCCTGCCAACAACGACCTTGCTCTTGGCGATCTTTTTTACAGGAGAAAATGCTGCCAAATTTTGCAAGCCTGATATAACTATTCGGCATCGGCGATTAGTCGTGAACTTTGGCAAGTCATTTTTGCCTTCGTTTTTTCTGATGCTAACATTCTCCTTTACAAGTTGTCGCTCGTTCAGGCATCACAGGTCTTGCCAAATGTGGCTCTCAGGCCACTATTCTTCGTCGCCATTCTTGCCTGCCATCTATGATGCACTCGATATTCTCGCCTGCAAACGAAACAAACGAGGGTACATCTGATTGGGCTCCTCCTCGCTGTGACTCTGATGGCGAGACTGATGATGAGATGGAGGTCGAAGATTCGCTCTTCGTATGTAAAATTTTGATTTCCTATTTCTGTTTAATAATTTTTCCCAGCAGGACTCAGATATCGAAAACCTCCCACTGACACCGACTCCAGCAGTGCCTTCCTCTAATGTATACTCTATTTTGCTTTTCTTTCGCCCAAGCTAACGATCTTCAGGAGCAAAACACATCAGCTCGCCTGCCTCAGTCTACAAATGAGGTACTAATTTTCAGTCTTTCTTATATGTTATCGCTCAACAGCTTTCAGCTTACTTCAGTTCTGTCACCATCGGTATCACAGGCAAGTTTTTATCTAGGCTAAGAAATTTGTTGTTCACATATTCAATAGAATCTCGAGATCCCTGCCTCTGGTCAGCTATGGGAAACCGAATGGACTCCTTCCTTTGGGCGATATTCGCTCTTATTTGATACCACCGATGTGCCAAAGGCTATTTTTGAAGCTGCTTCCAGCAATGGTGCTCGCCTGGAGCCAGAGCTTCTTATTCGTGGCGAAACTGTAGCTGAACTTGCTCTAGCCCTGGTGGCTGCAATCAAGACAGCAGCTATTGCCACCAACTTTGGACCAATTCTTGCTGCCAACCGAACATTTAAAATGTACGATATTTTCCTTGCTATCGTTACAGGACTGAAGAATTTCCAGAATTGGTCGTGATGGGTCCATGGTGTCCACTGGTCGGGGAGTCGAGAAAGAGACTATCTATACTGCCTTTCGCTGCTTCAGCGAACATCAAGGGCAGTGGTTTCTTCCTCGGTTCGATGGCCGATGTTCTATTGCCACAACAATGTCCCTCGCTGCATCCTCTTTTTGTTGGCGAAAATCGTCGTATCAATCTTATCACTCTAGGGTGTCTGACCTCCTTATTACTCATCTATGGCATCGCCCCCGAGCCTCTGGGCCCCTCCATTATCCATTGGGCAGCAAACAACTGCGAGCTTGGGTCGCTCAATCGCGAGTTTGTCCAGGAGTGGCACCCTAACCTCCGAGCTTTAATCGAGCAGTGGCATACAGTTGGGCCAACAGGCGACCTTACTGACTTTCAATCGCATTTTGCATCTTTCCATGATCTTCAGGTAAGCTGCCATAGGCTGGACCTACATCCACTAATTCGATTTCACATAGATCGCATCTCTCGAGTCGCGAGATCAGGCTCAACACAATGCTCTAGCTCGTGATATCTTGTATACAGCCCTCATCGGCCAGCAGCCAGCGACATACCGAATTGAAGGCCTTTCTCACTGGCCTTCGTATGCCATGCTTGAATGGCTTCAATTTTATGGAGGTATCGATATTTGAGAATTTTATCATAATTTCTTACTGATATTTTGTTTCAAGGTGATTCGTTCTTTTCCAGGAGGCTCTTCGACCTTCCTATCACGAACATGGACCTCTATCGTCCATGACTTCGAGTCCCTTCGACCCCACCTCTCTATCGTACCTTTATCTCGTGCTGTTCGCGAGCAGTTTCTTGACCCTGGAAGCCCTGTTATTGCTATGGATCTCAGTTCACTGCTTGAGAGTTTCTTGCAGGGTTCGGGTGCTCCTTGTCCTGGAGTACTCGAAGATGCAATGCCAACTTTTAGTAAGTTGATCCCTTTCGAGCAGGTTCGTTTACACCAATATTTTTTTTTTTGTTCAACTTACGATTTTCAATCAGATTGATTCACCTGCATTTCGCCCCATGATTCTATGCTGGGCATCGACAGGAAGCCCACACATCGAGTTCGAGGATCACCAGCAGCTTGTCGTTCATTTTGTAGGACCCAACGACTATGGGTACCATGAAGACTCAGCAGTTCGGGCTGCTTTCATGAGGCGAGGTATAATCGGCTTCCGGACATGTTTCCGAACTGCTCGTATCCCTGTTGTTCATCTTGCCGACCTTTGCAGCCAAACTTATCCAGCTCGCGATGCCGAAGGGAATGCGACAGCACCATTCACCCTGAAGGATGCGATTGATAACTGGTTCTTGCTGCAGATTCTTGCTGGTATCGGTCGCCATTCTGTACTCTAGATATTTGGATACTTCATTGGACTTCATCAGGCAATTCTTACTTACACTCTATAAACGATACCCTAGATAGTTTGTCCACTCGTCTTGCCATCATCACAAGTTCTGTTTGTCATTCTTGCTGTGATTTTATCAGTCATTCACTGCATTGTATCAAGTTTGAATTATCACTTGGAATCTAGTTTAATCTTCCAGTCAATTTTCTGTGATGTACTCGTAAAAGATTCAAAAAAATAGAGTATTTGAACAAAATGCAATATATACTAGAATAAAGTGTTACCATGGGGATTCGAACACTCAACCTCCTGAATCCCACACCGCAACCTTATCCAGTGTTGAAGTGAAACAGACAGTACAGTTAGACTACTTGAACCATACTATGTATATTCTCTGATGACATATTTATATGCTCGAGTGTGCAGTTTGTTGTTCGGTAACCCAAGTAGAATATGTCATGTCATTTTCCACAAAATCACAATTGAATTCAAGTAAAAAAGAGAGGTGACTCTGTAGTAAATAACACTATACAGGGTTTCCATCGTTGTCCACATAGTGTGTACCTCTAGCGATCATTTTCTCAAACTGCTCCTTAACACGTTTACTAAAGGGAATTGTCAGCCCAGATTGCTGTGTCCCACAAAGGCGAGTTGAAGCATGGTCGTGGTCTGAACGGTGACCCAGCAATGTTCCAGCAGCTCCTATAACCCGGACTCCAAGTGAGTAATCAACAAAGTTCCCGCCACCATAGCTCGGCCATAGAGCAGGATCTTCAGTGGCAACAGCCATGCTAGAACTCCTCAAAACTCGTGTAGCCCCTGGCTGGCTCAGTTGAGGCTGGCTTGTCGCAGGCTCTGGAAGCTGTCTCTCAATTGTCCATGACAGTGTAAATGGAGCATATGATGGATCTCTGTGGATAGGGCTGGAGAAGATGTTGTCAGCTTGGTAACTTGTAAACAGAAATACATACGCTGAGTAGTTCTGAGAAAAAAAATAGCTTCACATGGGGCACGCTCATGCAGTGGAAAGTTGTAATGTTTCCCATCCACAGTGAATGTGTAACCTGTTCCTGAAAACGATGTTAGTATCTTTCATCGCCGCTTGCAAAACTATACCTTCTGCAACATTGCGGGTTGAAATTGTGGGAAGGCCGATTTCGCCAACAGCTTCTGTAATTGCGGTGATGACCTCAGTCGGCACTGCAGTCCTAGATGCATGCCAGAAAATAGTCATCCCAGCGATAGTATCCTTGTCGTGATGGATCTTTGTTTCCTGAGTTAGATTTCGTGTATAAGCTTTCGCCCGGCCAAAAACTCTGGCATCCCGCTGGCCAGCATTACATCCACTCTGGACCATTTTTCCAGGATGATTAGGCTAGGCAGAAATTTCACCATCCAAGAACGAAGAATTTAGGAAAAACATACCCGAACATCGCGCCGTTCATCGCAGGCAGTCGCGATGACTTGTGCTAGAAATGCATAAAGCTTTTCTGAATATGGCAGGTCCATTGCCAGTCCGCGCAGAGCAAAGAGCTCAATATGGTTGTCTGCTTTAGTGTCAATACATGTTCACTGCTGATAAAAGAATAGATAAATGACCTTCAGGGCGAAGGAAGATCACCGATTCGTTGGCCTGGACATTGCAAAAATATTCTGGGTTGCTGTCGATGACAATGTCTGGTTCTGGGCGACATTTCGTATCTGACAGTATCACCCCTCGGAGCTTTCCCTGTGTTGCGCTTACGATAAACAATGCGGGGTCGATGAAGAGAACTGGATTCATGGTTGCCAGGCTGATTGGCAATGAAGTCAGCAAGAGGGCGGCCCTGTGTATTGAAACCGAGGTTATTAACCTATGTAGCAGTTAGTACAACAGGTCAAAGTCCAGAACTACTATACCCAGAGACGCTTCTCTCGGTGGCTTGCAATACCAGCAAGAGATTTTTGGTCTTTTCTTCGCCTTGGCAATCCTTTTGCGAAATTCCTGCCATGTAGTTCGAGCTGGGCTGCCCACTGCTGCAGCCTCAATAGCAAAGCCGACAAGAGTGGCGAGCTGTATATCAAGGAATCAATTCGGCAGCATCTTTAAAGAATGCCATGCATACATTATTGAGGCCTGAATGAATTTTGTTGATCTCAGCGACCAACTTTGCAGCATCAGCTGTCGCAAGATCGAGAGTTTCAATACGAGCCAGTACTCGCTCCTGGACCACAAACTTCCTGGCTGAAGCTAGATTAGAATCAGGAGTTCTGAGCCAATAAAATGAATATACCTTCAGCGACAGAGGTCCTTTTGTTTGCTGGATCTCTACCCATTGCCGTTTGCGATGGTTGTTTGGAGCAAGGTGCAACGATTAGCAGAATATCACATGTGCATTACATCACACACCATGTTCGTCCATAATACTGCAGCTTGCAAAAGCTTCCTCCATGTCCCGACAATACTCACATACAAGAACTAATGATCAGCAGCTGCATAAGTGGCTCAAGCACAAGATGGTCGTCAATTTGTCCTCTTTCACTCAGACCACTCATTGCAACTTTCCATCCTTTCCACCTCGACTCCGACAATACATAAAAACTCTGCATGACTGGACAGGCTGCTGTAAGTAAGTACTGCCTGCATACAATCCATATCTTTCCCACTCTACAATCATCTCGACAAGCGTCGCCCCTCGAAGTACACCCTCGTACACAAGCTCAGTACTCCCTCGAGCACAAGACACGCCGGTCGCCGCTCCTTCGCCCACAACGAAACAAGGCCATCCCTCCACCTCGAGCCCAAGAGATGGTGCTCTCTCCATCGGCCACAACAACGCACCCCGCACAAGGGATGCCGCACCCTCGACCTTCGAGCTCCTGCCACCCGTCGCTACGCAGGGCAAAGCAGAACGCCAAGTCGGCATACACGGAACAAAGACACCATGATGGGGAAGAGAAGCGGCTCTGCATCCCTCACAACGCCGCATGTCCTCGTTTCCGCCCCACCCTCAACCTTCTCAGACTCGGAGCAAAGACGAACACGAACAGGTAGCCAGAGTACGCAGACGGAAGACGACTTGACTCGAATCGAGCTGGTATGGGTATGACGAGGAGGCGGGCGGCTGGACCTCTAAGCCGCCCGAGATGGGACGACAACACCTGAGCCCACGTACTCTGCACCAAACACCCCGATACGACAAGCATGTCTCATACAGCTAGTAAGGTGGTTGGTTTGCGCAGCATTGACCCGACACGACATGCACGACACGCGCATCTCGTCTGCAAGGGACAGGGACGCGCCGCACCACAAAGCAGAGCAAGGAGCAAAAGCGGGTAGCCCTGCCCTTTTCCCACTTCTGCCCCAAATCGCCCCCATCTCCCTTCTCCCTCCCTATCTCGGCAGAAATCGCATAAAACAGGAACGATACCCACCATTGATTCAGACCCCACGTCGATCGGGCTGGGTGGCGAGAGCGAGCGGGTGAGAGCCGAGCCCAGCAGAGAGGCGAATATTGCATTTTGTGGGCGGAGAGAGCAATATGTGTGGAGACAGCAGCACGTAGGGAGGAGATGGAGCCAAAACAGGTGGTGGCAGAGCCGAGCAAGCAGCCAGAGAGAGAGATGGCACGGAGGAGGAAAAGGAAGCAAGGACATGTTAGACACGACACGACGACAAGGAAGGAAGGGACGCACATAACCGCAGCCAGTATAGACTGGGAGATCCAGAATACGATGCTGGGGATGCGGGTCGAGCCAATGAAGGCATGTTCTAGGACGCCAGAGGGAGCAGGGCATTCTCTTCGGCAAAGGTGGGGTCGGCGTGAGAGCCAAGCAGGAGTGCTGCGACAGATGATAATAAGAGAGTTGAGCGCATTTTTGTCGTTTCTGAGGGTGTCTATGAGGTGGTTCAGAAGCATGCATAGCAAAGAGAAGGACAACACTCACCGTGGCCGTCTTGGGCAGCATGCATCGCCTGCAGAGGCTCGTACACTATGTTTGTCCCGGCGTAGAAAATGGCTAAAGAGGTTCAGAAGGTGTACGGTAGTGCACGGAAAAGCCATGACTCACTAGCTTTCTGCTTCATCTGCCGTATGTAGTCGTCGAACACGTTGTGGGAGGCCATCATTGAAACCATAGCCGAGCGAGCGGGTTCAGGAACAATACTCCAGTCCAGTTTCAAGCTCGACAGCTTTGGGGTGGTGCACAAGCTGAATGTCCATCAGCAGTCTGAATCGGTGGGAGAATAGCTGGACAAGATGGGGTATCGATGGTGCCGTTGACACCCTGAGAAAGGGGTTCAGTATTGGAGCGAAATGGGCTGGAGAAAAAATCCACCTTGGGCTGAATGTTTGGGATGTTTGCCAAAGAGTTGACCTAGCCAGCTGCGTCGTTCGCCAGGATACCAGCAACGGGCTGTGAGGCCGGAGGGAATTGGCCAGCATTCATCGCATCGTTGACGGGCTGGTAGTTGTATGGTGCGTACTCGGCTGCGGGGTCTGGAGAGCCTGTCAGGATTTCCGTGCGCCAAGAAACTTGAATAGGCGCGGGCCTGTGGGCGACGCATCGTTAGTATGTGCAGAAGCAAGAAAAACAAAGAGAACGCACTATGATAAAAAGGAGGAACACCTACACACCTTCAAATACCCGGTAAGCCTCCCTCCGTCCCGCTGAATGCCCATCTCAAGCCCGGAAAAAGTATTGAAAGGAGACGACCGCGGAGCAAGGAGCGGATGCTGTCTCTCCGGATCATTCCGAGAGAGATCGGATTCTCGCCTCCCGTCCTCGTTTCCTGGCACACGTCTCGCTCAGACTCGGAGCCGAGTCTTGAGACTAAGAGCTTCAGAACTCAGTGCGTTCGTCCCCGAGACTTCAAGCTTCGAGCCTCGAGCCTCGAGCCCGAGGTATGTTGTGTTTGTTTATCTCGCTGTCCATTTTTCCATTCTTATTATTCTCCCGGTTAGCCGTGAATCGATTTTGTGTAGGATTCGATCCGACTCCAAAGCTCTTCACCTGGGTGGACTGGAGGTAAGTCTCTCTTCGCTAAAAGTGATCAAATGTACATGTACTCACTCATTCCTTTCAATTATTTTCTCAAGACCTCTCAAATTACTGGGCTCATTCTGTTCGTTCCCGAGAGTTCGAGCTTCAAGCCCGAGGTATGTTTTGTACTATTCTCTCAGCTGCTGCAAATCTGCGTAGAACTCGAATAGCACGGAAGGTTTCTTGCGTACATTCGGTCTGACTTCGCTTTTGCCTTCCTTTCAAAGAACACGAACTCATAAACCTCTTATTCTTTCAAGTTGCTTCAAGAATGTCAAATCCTCCAAGACTTTCAAATGCTACGAGACTTTCAAGTCCCTCAAAACACCTCAAATTCTTCAACAATTCATGCATGTAGCCCGGTACATCCGAAATTCAATTCGCGCTCAGGTTTTCACTCAAGTTCTTATTTACCCGCAGCGACCTGCACGCCGCCTGCGCCCCGCGCAGATCCCGAATCCCCGCGCCCGAATGCGCTCGACATGCACCCAGTGCCCGGATTCACTCTCCTCACGGGCTGCGCACCGCCTTGCGTCGTGTCTGCACACCCACCATCGCCGCCGCCCCGAACACGTCACTCCTTTCGATGTGAATCGGAGGAATGACTTCAATCGTCGACGCCTCCGCTGTACGTGTCCTGAATCCGTTGGGTGCATGACCTTTGAACCTGGTCCATCCAAAAACGCGCTAATGCACTCTTTTATTTATAGGTATCGTCACAGCGTCCTCGCGGCAAGATGCTGTGCATCCCCACGCACTCGTTTGGAGGCATGACGCAACCCACATGCGACGTATTCCCCACCGCACGCGACGCCCATGCAAGGCCAAGCTTCGACTTTCGGCGCCCGTCGCTCGACTTTCATCGCCCGTCGTTTGAGTTCTCCCGCTCGTCACTCGACTTTGACTTCCCACGGCCCAGCGCCCCGCCGGTACTAAGCCTTCCGCCCCGACGTCGACGCCTTCCTCGCCAAGCTGCCGTTTTTCTCTCTGCCTGGCTTCCACGCCCTCGACACCGCGCTCAACTCGCTCGCTGACTCGGCTCTCGACTTCCTCGCCGACTTTCCCCCCGCCGCTCGCGCACGCTCCGCATTCCACCCACCCCGCCGAGGACTCCACCGCCGCAGGAGGTGAAGGCGGGGATGGGTTCCCCACCGAGGCCGAGGCACTCGCGAAGGCGGATTACGGACGGAGGCTTATCGAGTATGAGGACCTGCCGTTTGACTGGCGGAATAATCCGTTTGTGGTCAGTGGGTATCGGTGCGTGTCGCTCCCTCTCTTTTTCCTCCCTCCCCTCTTTCCTTCCTCTCTTTGACTAGTGCGGCTCACGACTCAACGCAGCTTCATCCCCCTCACCCACCCACACTGGCTCCGCCTCCCGCTCTCGGTCTTCACGCTCCACAACGAAACGCTCAACATTCACACGCACCTGCTCCCGCTCCTCGCGTGGGGGCTCGCCTTCGCAGGCTTCGACCTAGGCCCGCTTCCGCTGTGGCTGAAACCACTCGCCCCATGGCTCGAGTGGCTAGCATATCCGCTCGGAAACTGGGCAAGGTACACCCCGTTCGCTGTGTGGTCCGCGTCTCCTTCCTCATCAACACCAGGAAGCACACCACACACCCGACCCCGCCGAATCCCTCTTCACCCTCTTCGCCCTCCTCTGCCTCCTCTCCTCCGCACTCTGGCACACCATGGCCGGCTGCGCGCACAAGCGCGCCATAGAGACCTGCGCGCGGATCGACTATGTCGGCATCGGGTGGCTAATTGCCGTGAGTGTGGGGGCGGTGGTGCGGTGGGGGTATGGGTGCGAAGCGGCGCCGCTGTCCGACGTTCACACCACTTTGGCTGTGGTTGGCGGCGGGGTGGGAGGAGGACAAGGACAAGGGGTGGTGAAGAGAGTGCTGAGTGCACTCGGCGGCACGCTCGCGATGCAGAGCGCGTTCGTGGGCCCGCTCTACCTCAGCGCGCGCCTCGCATCGACCGTCTTGGCGTCCGCCGCGTCTATCTCGGCACCCACAGCGGCGTACGTTGGCCCCGCCTTCGCCTCGGCGTGCGACTCCCTCGTTGCGTACCTGGACTCCCTCGGCTCGCTCACCTCGTTCGCGTCCGTGTTCGAATACGCCGCCGCCTCGCTCACCACCTCCTTCGCTTCCATGAACGCATCGCTGTCATCACTGCTCGCGACGACGCCGACCTACCACCCCGTCTACTCCCGTTTTGGGACTGGTTCAATCGGGTGGAGAATCGGGTGCGTGTTTTTTTGCGTTTTGCGTTTTCTGTGTTCGGGCTTGCGTGTTGCGTTTCCGTTGCGGCTGATGCCCACTTCTTCCGTCGCAACTTCGTTCTCTATCTACCGAATCGTCGAAAGCACGCTAACACGCTCGCACAGATCTGGCGCCTCCTCTTCTTTGTCGGCATCTCCTTCAGGGCCGTCGCGCCCATGGCCAGCGTCGCTTTCTTCCGCGGGTGGGCCGTCATGTGGCAGTTTATTGGTGCGTGTCGCCTCTCCCTGCCCTCGTTTCCGCCCTCCTTTTGCTTCGTCCTCGTTTCCCCCTCCTTCCATTCTCTTTCGCTTCCGTTTACTCAACGTCCTCGCGTATGCTAACGAACAACTTTTGCAGCCCCAATCGTCCCCTCGCTCCTGTACTACCTTGTCGGGCTCGTCATCTACGCCGCGCACGTTCCGAGCGGTGGGTTATCGGCGACGATGGACGCGGAGGCGTACGGAGGCGCGGGGGGTGGGTCGCGTGGGTGAGCGATATGTGTGGGGGAGGTGAGTGTCTTGCGTCTTTCCACTATCTTCGTATGTGTTTCGTGTTCTATGTGTCGAGCATGTCTGATACATCAATAGATGCTTGAATCCCACGAAGACTCTGTCTATCTTGCCAAGCTCGCCGTCGAGGTGCTCTCCATCACATACAAGGTCATCGGTACTCGCCACACATTGTGGAGAATAGTCTTCTTCATCGAGCAGAAGGAGGCTAAGGGCAACACCATGTCTCCACTTGTTTCTTTTTCTTTCCACGTATCATGCTGCCATTGCCCTTATACACATACACAATCTCCTTGTATACACTCCCTTCAATCCAATGTTTAAATTCTTATTCATGGTGCCTTTATTTGTGGATATGAAAATAATGAATTCGTTTTTGCTCAATTTTGTGAGAAAGAGATGCAAGAGAAGGACTGTGAAAGCAATTCAATTTGTCCTCTCGATCTCTTGTCGCACATGACGATGCATGAATGAGCTTGATTGCTTTCCATGTCAACGATGATATGCAGTTTGTACCTGGGACTAGCAGTCTTCGGTAACATTAGGGGAGGTCAGAGTGAGCGATTCTTGCTCGATTCTGACCTCGATTCTGAAACAATTCTGATGCGATTTTCAGTCCGGAATCGATCAAGAATTGAAGTTACAGAATCGATCTTGTTCTTTGAAGCAAGTTGTCGACAATATGGTATCCATTTCGGAATGTACTCTAATGAAACGAAAAGTAAGTTACAGTAACAGTTATCCAACTAGTGTACCGATCAAGAGGGTATATTACTTAGTCGAAATATACAATAGCAACCATCGTCCGAGAGTGAGTGTGTTCTAGTTAGCGAGAATATACAGTAGAATCATGATGTCTGAGCGAGAGCAGGTGTTATCTAGTTAGCGAAGGTGTATAGTGAGATTAGGTCGGCAAAGCAGTATTCTTGTCAGAGATGTGCTGAGTGGACGAAACCACTGCAATGTCCTGGTAAACAAAGGAGAGGCAAAACACAAGCGAAGAATACATACCTTGGGTATATTTATTGATCAGCAATTCACACTTGTCTAGGTGAGCTTGTCGAAGATTGGCAGCAAATTTCTCGCTGCCCTCTGCCTCTGAAGAGGGCAAAGGAATATCGAGCAGGGTAAAAGGGCCATTCTCTCCCCACAAAAATTTAATGCCGAAGAATATTTGGTATAGTTCAGTTGTGTCGTGATCCTCTGGGGTTTCATATTAGCAAGTGGGAGCGAAAAGATAATTGAAGTGACCTGAGTTAATTTCTTTCCACTCACGATGAGCGATGGACTTTGCAAGGTTGTATCGCTTTTCGTTTTGTGTTGAAAGTCCCACTGGACCAGCGACAGCAGTCGAAAACAGCTTCAGCAGTGAACTCGACTGTTTTCCCATCGAGTGTAAATGATAATGGCTTCGCAGACCTGGAATTTTGGGGGTCAAATCCCAGCTGCACCAGGATCCGTTCCATGGCAGAGTAGCAGCGACCCAGGGAAGCAAGTGGAGTTGACTTGTTCCCTTTCGCAATCGATTTGGCTTTTGACTGCAAGCTATCAAAATCAGGGATTTTGGCTCGAGCCACTGCAAGAACGACATCAGCCACTGGGAACTTCGGGGGAGCAGAGTATGGAGAGGAGCTGCGAGATTGCCGATGCGATGCCCGAGCAGGCGAGGCCGAAACTGAAGATGAGGAGGAGCGAGAAGACGAGAACACTGGAGTTTCAAGTCCAGTCTCATGCGAGACAGGCAAGAAGTCGATGAAAGGCTCATAGGATTCAGAGAGCATGTCATGTTCGCTTGGAAGCAAAAGCGAGGGAAGGAGTGGAGTTTCGGTGATCGTGAATATCAAGATGAAATGGGACTGTGGTGTAACCGACATTGCAGACCACATCGCAAAGTATTCGATAGCTCCTGGTCCAATAGCAGCAGCAGCTGGTACATCTGCTGAATCATCGAACTCGAGCGATGGGACCACCGATGATAGGCTCAAGTAAGGTCCAAGCTCCCTGAACCCATTTGATGGATCCCTATATGTATCTTCAGCGAATCCAGGAGCTCTCGTGGTTGCGACCATGGTGTTCGCGATGAGAGGGTGTGTCCCTTGCACCAGTGCAGAGATTGTTGAGTCAAGATTGATACTGCGAACTGCAGCAAGATGATTGAAGTGTGAACGAAGGGAAGTTATCAATGGAAAGACTGTGGTACACAGCGACTTTGCTCGTTCGACCAGCAATAGCGAGGGAAAAGAAATCCTTGTAAACATACGAGTGATATCGGGCAGACCACTCTGCTTGACAATGACATGGCAGCTGACTGGCTGGACAGGACCTGCTACAGAGCCTATAGCAAAGAACACGATCAGATTGAGTAGACTGAAATATAAACCGAGCAACCTGCCAGAGCCATGTGGCAGAACGAGAGAAAGGTGTGACTGATAAAGTCACAACCAGTCACAGATCTTCGCTTCTACCATGGATCTCTCGCAAGTTCCACAGCTCTACCCATTTGCTCAGGGCATACTACTTAATGCATTTCGGACACACTACCATCGATTTGTAGCTGCAGTCCAAGACGTTGTTGGTAGCCATTCTGATGCGATTGTGATCTCTCGGCTCGGAGATGATCTTGATATATTTGCGGACATGGTTGCTGAGGCGAGTATTCAGGCTTTGGAGGAAAAATTAGTTTAACAAGAGCCCAGAATGAAGTGGTTTTTGGTCCTGAAGAATTTGCAGTTCTCCAAACCAGTTTGGCTACGATGCGATTGGATCTTCGCTTGGTGTACCAGGAAGCTGTTGATGAATCTCATCATGGGAGACCAGTTCTTGTTGAGACCATTCCTTCGGAAGGGCCAGGTCGACCCCGTATTTACATCGATCCTGATTTCCTCCGATGGGCCTATGGCCAACGATCTACTGCAAGCATTAGCAGATTCCTTGGGGTTGGCCGAGCTACTGTTCGAAATGCTCTTATCGCACATGGCATTGCTCAGCCTCAGCAAAGTCCTTTCCAACCTACAACCACCAATACTCATGATGAAGGCGATGATATTCTTGATCCCAACCTGCCTATCCCATCGGCTGGAGAGTTTCCTCCTGAGGTCGAAGAGCTTGCTACTCCTTCCCAGCCAACTACCTCATTCACTGGACCTGTATCCAATATCTCTGATGATGAATTGGATATGCTTCTGCTTCGTTGCGGACCCATTATCGGCGTGCAGGTCTTAGCATGCTTAATGGGATGCTTCGTCGCCTCGGTCATCGTGTTCCGATGGAAAGGCTGCGTCAGTCTCTCCTTCGTATCGATCCTGTGCGACGGATCTTCGAGCGCATTCGGATTCGTCGTCGTGAGTACCATGTGCTGGGTCCCAACTCCCTTTGGCATCATGATGGACAACATGGTCAGTTGCACCTTATTTTCTTTACCAGATATTGATACATGTGATCAGGCCTGATTCAATGGGGGATTGTAATTCATGGCTTCATTGATGGATATTCACGCCTTATAGTTGGCCTGCGTGCAAGTGATAACAATACTGCAGACACAGTCCTGGAGCTCTTTCTTGATGCAAGTCGAGTATATGGAGTTCCGTCTAGGGTTCGAGGTGATCATGGTGGTGAAAATCTTTATGTTGCTGCCTGGATGGAAACACACCGTGGAGTCTGTCGAGGGTCTTATATCTGGGGAAGGTGGGGACATTTTGCTGATGTTGGTCCTTTTTCTCATTTATTATTTTTAGAAGTGTTCACAATGTTCGCATTGAGCGACTCTGGGTTGATGTCACTGCCCAGGTTGGTGCTACTTGGGCAGATCATTTCACTGGGCTACAGATTCGGCATGGGCTGGATATCAATAATGATGCCCATATATGGCTTCTGCATTTCCTTTTCCTGGGTACTATCAACTCTCAGCTCACCTTCTTCGCGGAGAGTTGGAACCAGCATCGCATCCAGATGCGTAACTCCCCCAATCGCTCCCCCACTGACATGTTTGTCTTCGACATGTTTGTCAATGGTGTTCGTGGAGATCAGCTCCCACCAGACGAAGAAGACCTTGATGAAGAAGAACTGGAGGTATATGGAATTGATTGGCAGGGACTTCAAGAGGATGGTGTGCTTCATTCGCAGGCTCAAAACAATCTGACCACCGAGGGTTCAAGCTCCTGGATTGGCCATACTGGCCCCCCTCCTGATCTTAGTCATGTGGATGTTCAACCTCCAATGGGTACTTTGACAGAAGCCGAAGTTGCTAATTTGTATAATTCTTTTTCAGAGCTTATAGAGAGAGCAGAGGATGAGAATATCATATTGTTATGGACTCAGGCACTTGCTCATGTTCGTGTATTGTATCCTGATGTATTTTAAATTCTGTTTTCAGCTGCATTATCTTGTTTCATTCTATGGTCTTGAGCCATATTTTATAATGTAGTAGATTCTTCATGCATATCTACATTGGAACATGTGTTTCTTCAAAGGATGATGGCCAATCACAAACAAATGATAAGAGATCGTGAACATATCAAATATTGATGGTCAGATGATAATTAATAATGGTCCATTATAAACAATTCAGGTGATTGGCTGGAATATTATAGTTTTGCTGGTATCTAATGATGGTATTATCATGTTCAATGATGGCCTGATCATGATGAAATGTCAAAATTTCAAAAATATCTGAATTGTCGTTCTCAACATAGAATGTCACATGTTTCGTCCTCAACCTGACAACTCTTATTGTTCAGGTCACATGACTCGTTCTCAACCTCACCCTACAACTTTGTGACTTGACATATATAGTCTTGTATGTCATTCTGGACCTCAGATCTGTCTAGTTAACCTCCTAAAATCACTCGTTCTGCAAGCTCAACCTGCTATACGTTCTCAACCTCTATGCTCAACCTGGCACTCGTTCTCAACCTTTTATCAAAAACCTCAACCTTATATTTTTCAGCGAAAAATACTTTTATACAGAACGACCATCGAACGAAGACGTGGATGAACAGACTCAGGGCCAACGTGGAATGGGATACCTGGAATATTGTGAGAACATCCAAGAAGAAGGAGGGGCGTTCTATCAGATCGGATCTGACTTGTTCGTGGTGAATGGTTGGGACCCACAGAGGAAGATTTCCAAAGTACGCTGGCGCACTTTTATCCTGTAATGTATTATTGTTCAACTTTTTCAAAGGCGTCTTGGTTTCATGTTCAGCGAACTACAATTGGTGACAACGAAGTTGTGGCGTGCCAGTGTTCATTAAGTACGCCCAGCGAGGAATGTGTCCACCAACAGTTTCTTCGCGATAACGGCGACGAACTGTTTCCCTTGGACGCCAGTTTCGCCAGCCGTGTTGCAGATGCCGTGCTGTTTTTCGCGTCAAGAGCTAGATGAAGGTGTTTTCACAAATCATTTCTCTTCGCCCTCTCCCAATTCCCGGTCTCTAAATGGACGAGTCATCGTGGTGTACACCGGAGACGACACAGGAACCGGTCAATGGCTTTGCATGAAGGACTCGAGCAACCAGGGATGTTGGCATATCTCCACGTGCCGGGATTTGCTCCAGAAGCTGATTCGGGTGGATCCCGCTGCAACGGACGAGACGGTGGTGGATGGATCAAGCATCGATTATTCGGGTATGTGGCAGTGCCATTGGTTGCCGCCTATAATCTCATCCTGTATCAGTGCCTCGAGCACGACGGGCGGCCCCTCGAGCGGCAGGCGGTGTCCTATCTGCCGATTTCTCCACCGCCTTGGGCGTCTCTGTCGACAGACCCTCAATTATATGACCGTGCACCGGCTTTAGAACGCTGCCCAGACGCTCTGCGCCTCAATGACATTTCAACCTGCTGCTGTTCCGAACCACGGCGTCGGTATGATCCAGCGCTACCAGTCTTGCAGATGAAATGCACTGTCTATGGCTTGTTTCGGGCATGGGAGACCCCGATCGAGCTGCAGGCGTGCTCAAACCCTCGCTGCCATCATAGATACATTGGGCCGGACAGTCGAGAACATGGCATCTTTAATTACAACAATCGAAAGCTCTTTGCGCACGACTTACTCGACGAGTACACTTCGGCATATACATCATCAGAAACCCCTTTCTCTGCCTGGGTCTCTTGTCGTCGCCGACGCTACGAACTACACAGCGGACACTTGGAGTACCCGTTCGTGACGGCCGAAGTTTTTAGGGCTGTATGGTTCTCATATGTCAAGCTGCAGTATTTGGAGGGCAGCATGATGTGTCCTCACTGCGGCCCGTGTCCCGAAAACACGATTTGGGACGGAGTTACCTTGGCTTTCAACCGGAAGCATCTGTTGCCCAGCCTGGAACCTCCGACGAAATCCCAACCCGATTCTATCGAGCGGAAAACGACGCGATACTTGCCTAGTCAGCAACTTGTCCCAAGCAAAACGGTTCGGCGAGCAGTACGGCGTGTGCTCACAGGAGGGCCGCTGACCATGGCCCGAATAAAGGCCGCCGCTCTCCCGCTGGAACCGGAAGACCCCAACGAGGAGGATGACGAGGATGAGGATGAAAACGAGGAAGATGGCGAGGTTCAGAGTGGCTCTGGAGCATCTGGGAAAAGGACTCGAGCGCAGAAAGCGGCTGCTAGGACTCAGCAGGAATTGTTAGAGCGGTTGCAAGCGATCCCAGATGCCGTTGCAGGCCTCTCCCAAGTCTGCCCTGCCTTGGGGACTCTGTTTGAGTTGAAATTTGGAGAGGTCTCGGTAATTCAGGGGAAGGTTGCGCCAGATGTCTATCGGCGTTTGTTCTTGCAGGTACGTATATTTCCCGGAAGACTGCGTATCGCTAACGGGCTAAATTGGCAGATCACGGCAGAGGAGTCGGTCCTTCAGATGACCACAAAACCCGCTCTCGATGCCCTGGAAGTTTTCGTAACCCAGCCCACCCATCGAAACGCATCCGCGTTGGTGGAAATACCCGCGATCCATGAGCTGTTGACTCATGAGAAAAATTCCACACTCCTATTCCCGGAGACAACAGTTGAAGTCTGCCGGTGGATCCTGGATCGCGGGAGGATGGTTCTGAGTTCGTTGATCAAAGGCCCGGAACCTCCGAAGATAGACGAGGGCGTCGAGAAACCTTGGACTGAGGTAGGATTCATCGTACTCTGCGAGGAGCAGAGTGGACTGACGCCTCCGACTTTCAGACTGGTTGCTGCTACGGCATGCCAAAAATCAGAGAGAGACCACGTTATCCAAAATTGAAGCATGATGCGAATAACGACGTCGGGGGCAAGCGTGGTGCCAAGTGCTCCAAGTTTTACTCCCAGTACGGAGAGCGCAGACTGACAGGTGGGATTATGTGCGTGTGGTGCACACATAGCATCTGTTACGGATTTCACTGCATTCCATGGGGGGGAAGGACGCAATGATGTTTTCTCTGCGTTGATTACTCGATGGGAGAAGGCTCCTAAACGGGTAATCTACGATTTCGCCTGCGCCTTGGGACCGTACTGCATGACTCGCGAGCCGGCTTTTTTTGCTAACACGCAGTTTCTCATTGACGACTTCCACTCTGTGGGTCACACAAAATGTTCAGCAGCTGCCTTTCTCAAAACTCATTGCAATGTGGACCCCCGTCTAGCTTACATCAACTCCAGCGCAGGCGAGTGTGGAAATAGCGGTCTCGGTCGGATTCGCAAGTCTGTTAGTTATATGTCACAGGGGAGAGCAATCATCTACACTAGAGTATTCTTATGTATTTGGAATCGGCTACGTGTACGGAACCTGAATGGAATGCATACTATTCATTAAGTCCAAAATCCCCGCGTCATTCGCAGTTACTGATGTGGAAAGGTAAAGGCGATAGTGAGATAACGTCGAGAGATCAATGGCCGGCGGTAGGATCTGATTGCCCACGTTGAGACGTGAAAGTAGAGATAAAAAGAATGGCTCTACCTGGAGTCGAACCAGGACCTGCCTCTGAAAATCCTCGAACAAACGCCAAACACAGACATAAAGGCGACCCAACCGGGCCACAGAGCCGACAAGACGTCTAACTGATGAGAAAATAATAGGCTAAGGCAATGGTGGCGGCAGGATCTGATTACCGAGGTCAACAGCAAAAGGCGGCCATGGGATCTGACAGCCGAGGCCGAAAGCAAGAGCGGCGGTGAGATCTGACAGCCAGCGTCGAGAGGCAAAGGCGGCTGTAAGAACTGACTGCCAAAGTCGAAAGCAAGGAGCGGTGGTAGGATCCGACAGCCAACGTAGAAAGGCGAAGGCGGCAGTAAGAACTGACTGCCGGGGTCAACAGCAAAGGGTGGCGGTGGGATCTGACTGCCAACGTGGAAAGGCGGAGGCGGCAGTAAGAACTGACTGCCGGGGTCGATAGCAAAGGGTGGCTGTGGGATCTGACTGTCGGGGTCGATAGCAAAGGGCGGCAGTAAGAACTGACTGCCGGCATCGAGAGGGAAAGGCGGCTGTAAGAATCGACAGCCGAGGTCGACAGCAAAAGGCGGCCATGGGATCTGACAGCCGAGGCCGAAAGCAAGAGCAGCGGTGGGATCTGACAGCCAGCGTCGAGAGGCAAAGGCGGCTGTAAGAACTGACTGCCAAAGTCGAAAGCAAGGAGCGGTGGTAGGATCCGACAGCCAACGTAGAAAGGCGAAGGCGGCAGTAAGAACTGACTGCCGGGGTCAACAGCAAAGGGCGGCGGTGGGATCTGACTGCCAACGTGGAAAGGCGAAGGCGGCAGTAAGAACTGACTGCCGGGGTCGATAGCAAAGGGCGGCTGTGGGATCTGACTGCCGGGGTTGATAGCAAAGGGCGACAGTAAGAACTGACTGCCGGGGTCGATAGCAAAGGGCGGCTGTGGGATCTGACTGCCGGGGTTGATAGCAAAGGGCGGCAGTAAGAACTGACTGCCGGCATCGAGAGGGAAAGGCGGCTGTAAGAATCGACAGCCAAGGTCGAAAGCAAGGAGCGGCAGCCGGATCTGACCGCCAACATGGCCAGGCAAAGACGGCAGTAAGAACCGACAGCGAAGGTCGGAAGCACAGAGCGGCGGTGGGATCCGACAGCCAACGTGAAAAGGGAAATGAGACTGTAAGAACTGACTGCCGAGGTCGAAAGCAAGGAGCGGCGGTGGGATCCCACAGCCAAGCTCAAAGGAAAGGCGGCAGTCGGATCTGACTGCCAAGGTTCAAGGTTCAAGGGACAAGGCCGCAGTACGATCTGACATCTGAGGTTAAAAAGGAGGTGGAGATGATCAAACCTCTTGAAAAAAAAAGACATCATCCTGATAGTTCTGCCTGGAATCGAATCGGAGCCCGCCTCATGATTCCCAATAATCGTAGACTCCAATCATTAGAGGCAGCCCTCCATGGGCCACAGAACTGACAAGAGTCGTGGTAGGTAGGTAGGTACGATCTAGAACCATGAAGAGATAGGTGCAGCAGCAGGATCTGACAGCGAATGTTGAAGAGCAAGGCGGCAGTCAGATCTGACCGTTGGAGTGGCCGCGATCAGATCTCAGCGGTGGGCGGTAGGCGTCTTGGCAGCAGGCTGGGATTTGTTTGGCAGCAAACCCGTAGGTGATAATACAGCATAACATCAGCCACTTATCCGGTTGAGGTCGCACTAAGTTTGGTCTTGCGTGGCTAGAGAGGGTTGCAGGGTGTTTGGGCATCACAGATTTCGGGTACGGGGTTTTGACTGTGGGGGACCTTGCTAAAGCAAGGTGACACAGGGGAGCACGTAGCCAATAAGTAACGGATGATATCTCGCCCCTGCGGTCTCCATGGCGAAGTACCGTGCTCAGTGAGAGCTCCCGAGAACGCCATTCAATTTTGGCCCTAATTCTGCCGCTCGATCATGATAAAATCAATTAAACGGCTTTACGTCTTCGAGGACTTATTATCATATGTGAAACGCTAGGGTTTTCTTGCGATGCTTTTTTTTTCTCTTTCTCCTCCACTTGTTATCTAGCTTTTGGTGGGTGAAAGGTGAGCGGTCGAGCCAAGTCGCTATAACATGCACTCACAATCTGGCAGTAGAAGTGTGTTGGAATGCCCGGGTCAGACGATTTAATACCAAGCTCAGAGGTTCTTCGGTGTCTTTCCTCGTTCGATACGGCGCTGATGTGAATTTTTCAGGCTTCGACGGCCCTCTGGAGGAGGAGAATTGGACTCAAGCATTTGACTACAATTACAATCAGCATCGGAGTCATTGGCAGTGTCGCCATGGTCGCTGCACTTTTGCTTGGACTTTGGTTGCTCGTACGAATGCGGCGGAGGCGACGCGATACTTCTTCGCATCCTGCCAAGAGCGACGTCGGTCTCAACACTTTTCCGTCCAAAGAACGGCCATATCCCCGGAATCCTCAGTCCGACCTACGCAGGCTGGATGTCGAGTTGGATTCTGAACAGAGCCCTGTCGAAAACTCGATACGCTCTCCCTCCAATCCAATATCTCGCCCCAAAACTGTTCTCGATGGAAACCGTGGCGGAAGCTCTACGACACCGGCACCATCGAGGAAATTATCCCGCCAGAAAATGATTCCTGGCGGAACTATCCCTCCTTCTGAGCTCTCGAGAAGCCCCCGCCAGATAAACACATTCGAACAAAACACGAGCATTCCGACGGCTCCCATCCCAGCATTTACCCAGCCGCCATCACAGGTCGAACCAACGCCTGGCACACCAGCATCGAAGCCCAGCGTGCGAAGGCTTCCTCCTATACCTCAGCCACCTCAGGCACCTAAACGCTCCCCTTCACCAACTATCATTCGGCCACTTCCGCAGCCGCAGCCGGACTCGATTATCCCCAGACCTCGAGGGTCCAGCCTGCCAGGCTCCCGCCCGAGACCAAACATAACCGTTGATGTCCCTCCACCAACTCACCATGTTACCTCCGCATCGGAAGACAGCGCTGGGCCTAGCAGCCGATTCAGCGTCTCGCCTGTTTCGCGATCCTTCTCGTCTCGTCTTCCTTTCGCCGGCAGCTCACCTCCCAGCAGCAAGAAATTCTCCTCAACAACCCCGACCCTTCTTTCACAAGCCAACAGGTTTGGATCCCTTCCGAACCTAGTACCCTTGAAATCGGACAATACTGGGTCTTTCAGATAATAGTGACTTGACGTTGACCCTTCAACTTATGGCTCATTTGTATCGTTATCATCGTACGCACACTGCTTTGTATCATCTAGAAGTAAGTACATTATCTAGTCGCAGGATCGCACTGGTAGTGATTTCTGCCTTCGGCCGACGTCTGGGACTTTTTCGCTCCGGCTTTCACATTTATTCACGGGAAGTAAGTCCTCTGCGGCTGTTTGATCCGAAATCGACTCTTCGGCGGAGACTTGCATGTTTTCATGACTCAGCCTCTGCGATTCAAATTGCCTGATTATGGCAAATTTAGAGCACCGACGACCCTCTTCTGACCTCGACGACACGGATCCACAATCTTCAGACGGCCATCATTCAATTTTCGTCCGTCAAGGTATCGACTGGGCCTAACAATTGCAACAAAGCATCGGTCGCCAAGTCGGTTACAGAATATGCTCACCAGCCGCGTGGCTGAAAATGTCTTTGGAACAATAGGTACAAGTTTATTTTTTTTCCACGAGACGTATGTACATTTGAGCTTTTTCTCGTTACAGGAACGATATGTTGGACTATTCAACTTGTTCCGCAGGTAAGTAGCAAGCAATGTATAAGTATGCCGGTGTGGTCCTCTTAAAAAGGAGCAGGTGTGGAAATCCTATCGAGATAAATCGACGCAAGGGCTGTCGGAATGGATGGTGTTCGTCCTACAAAAGGACGCCTGAACTCTTTTTAATTTTTCTTCTGATCAGTCTTTGCTGGGCTATTTCCGGAGGATTTTTCGGCGTCTATGTGGTTGACGAAGATCTCAACATTCCTCTTATTCTTCAACCCCAATTAACTTCATTCCTTTGTCTCGTCTCTTGGGGACAGGTCCGTTGTCCCATGATTTACTCATCCATGCACTGACAACTTCAACCAGTGCCAATATTACGGCTCTACGCGCCCACATTATGTTTCGTTCCTGATGGGTGTTGCCGTGATCTTTGCTTTAGGTGGTTTCGAGGTCGGAATGGTCTTTGCGACGAGGCCTTCGTCGAATGAACAGGCAATACATTTTTTTGGCATATTCAGCTCGGTGCTCATAGCGCTCGGCCTGTTGATGCAATATTATGAGATTTATCAACGCAGAGAGGTGGTGGGAGTATCGATCTTATTCATGGTCGTCGACTGCGCCGGAGGTGTGTTTTCGCACCGACTCGGGACCATTTTGTGGCCATTGAAAGGCTGATTCCATCTCATTCAGGAGTTTTCTCAGACCTGTCGTTGATCTTCAAGCCAAAATTCGATGGCATAGCAGCTATCACTTACACCTTAGTCATTGTACGCCCATCCCATTTTTTTCGACATGTGGGGATTTTCACTGAAGTTGATTACCATCAGGTGATGGATGGCCTGGTTATTCTGGCAGCAATAATTTTGAATCCTCGGGCGCGAAAACGGAGGCAACGGTTGGAAGAGGCAAATCGTACAAATGTGGACTCGTCGGAGGACCCCATAACCATTCAATTAGCTCCACAGTTTCCCCTGGGTTATTCAGAACCCCAGAGCGACTCATCGAGAGTCTAGAGGAGAGCGATAAGGTTGATAGGCGGACGGATGTTATTGCAGTCATCCGTACCACGATAGAACTCGAAATATATAGATCCCATCTCATTGAATCGCCTCGGACGAAGGGAGGGCATCGACGCGTCAACACATCGAGTGCCGCGGAATAAGGAGCACTTTTTGAACATTTTTGACTTCGGCTTCCCTTTCGTCCTGCCATTCCTTGTGATTTCTGGTAGGACGCTGAAGAGCCCGTCCGAAATCGATCACGCGAAAACTGGGAGAGTGAAAGGAACGCTTCTCGGGTGGAACGGTCAATGGCCCTGGTTGAAATAAAATATTCTTCTTGAATGCGGATTTTTGGAGAAAGCCGGACAAATGCAACCGAAGAAACATGGAGAAACACTCCGCTCTAGAACGGAGGCCATCAGGATAGCCAAGAAATTAACGAGAGGACTTACTTGTTGTCGTGCGACAGATTTCGTGGATCAATAGGTTCTCCACATTCCTCTAAAAGTAAGATGGGACTTGGTTCAGCAACGTTATCGGCATTGTATCCCGGGTGCTCCGGAATGTAGTAGCCGAAGAACTTGGGGACAACAGCGCCAACAGGAACCGAGTATTTTATGCCGGGTACGAGAGCATAACCGCAAGATTCCTCCGCCAGATATTTCGGGAAGGAGTGGTAGATGGCCGCCTCATGATGCAGAAATTCTCGTGCTTCCTGCCGAGGCACAGCTACTTTCGCGACGACAGCAACATGTCCGGTGAATCCAGCATCCGAAGGTGCAGGTAATTTGAGGGAAGAACGATAAACGTTGGAATGGTGGCCACACCCTATCCTCGATTGCCGAGTCAGGTAAAGATGTGCTATGTGCTGGGGGTCGCGAGTGGAATCCGAATTATTTTCTTCAGTATTAACTTCAGGCTCCGGGTATGTGCACCTATAGTACATTGTGTCGTCTGTAACATCAGTGCCCGACACCCGACCATCAGGATCATGTACGCAAAGCCACCGAGGCAGATATTGCTGAGGAATAAACTCCTCGAGTTTCGGAAATCCATCAACTTGGAAAGGGTCAATGTCCGGGGCGGTAGATAGAGCTGGTTCTAGATACAGATCAGGTATAAGTACTTTGCCCGGATACAAAGTACTCAGTTTTACCTGACGGGGAGGCGAACACGGGTAAACGGGGTTTATCGGATTCGGACTCGTGATCTGAGGAGAGCATTCGATCCGTTAGGATCAATTCTACCGTAGAGGCCGCGTAGAATTTCGGGTAGAATTGGATGCGGGAGAGTGGAGTCTGGTAGAGTTCGCGTAAATAGTTTGACAGATCATCATGATGTCATCGCGTACACGCCGAGCTGGTTCGTGCTCGCGACGCGTCCCAGCCAGCGCGCCATCTTCCTCTCGTGCCCCACCTCCTCTAATTGACTTGCAGCGATTCATCTCCGTTCAACAGCCACACCCGGCACTCTTCGGTGTAGATCTTCATGGCCTTCTCTCATTCCACGAATGGCGGGGCTGACAAAGCCCCTAATACAGCTCCCCAACGGACAGAAGACACCCACCGGATTTCTTGCAGCCTGGCATCCTTGAGCTTCTCGCAGTGTCAATTTCCGAGAATGATCTCAATTAGGTACAATCTTGCTGGATGGCCCTCAAGGGCCGCGAGCGAAATGTGAAAAAGAAACTCGCTAACTTGAAGCCAGCTGGAACTTGATTGAGATTCTACCCGAAAATCTACGGTAGAGTCTACGCCCCAGCGGATTCAATCTTCTGGGTCTGAGCCGGGATCTAAATCCTCCAGGGAAGGCAAGATGTCGGCACCCCGAGGATATTTCAGCACGGGCCATGGCTTTCTCGTTCGCATTCTAGGTTCCCGAGAGGAAATTTCGCTCGAGTTCATCACACCAAGCTCTTCGAAAACGCTAGTGGTCCAGACATCGTTCCATGTGTATTCCTCAGCATCAGCTTCAAGCTTGGCACAAAAGAAATTGTCAAGGGTGTGTCCCCACGCACACCCCTCTGCAGTTCGCTTCATGCGGAGAATGGAATCCAACACGGAAGGTGGACAAGATTTTCCCGGTTTTCGAATGTGAGATTCCATAAGTTTGGAGCCGTTGAGGAGTCGAAGAGCAACAGTACCAAGTGTCATGTGACTGCTATTCTCTAATATGTGCTTCGTACACGTAACAAAAGTACATGAAGGGTGTGTAGCATATCGCTTGTGAAATAGATAACCATGGAGCATGTAGAGTCATTATGGTGGTACCCTGTGCAGTAAAAAGTCGCCCGGAAAATTATAACGCACGGCCCACAGAATCCTGTTCCTCCCCGAGAACCTGCCTCAGGAGCAATTCAACGCGTTCACGATCATCGCTTATCCGACGCATTTCTTCCGTCCACCGTGCTTCTCGCTGTTCGTATATGCCTTTGAGAGTGGTTAGGCTCCCGAGCGCCGTACTCAAAGCACGTTTGAGATCCTCTTCGCGTGACACGTCTGAACCATCTCCCGACAAATTGGATGGGCCCATAAACCTATCAGCGAGGGACGACTGGCGCGACCGGATGGCCCGGCGTTGCGAAGCAATATCCCGGAATCCGGCACGAACGTCCCCCATGGCGGGCGAGTGCGATAGCGATGGATTTCGCTTGATCGACCGCGATGTGAGGGAATGCAGTTTGGTCGAGTGCGAGGGGGCCGCGAGAAGAACCAGCGTCGCGTCTGTCTGCCGATCCAAGGCATTAAACTACAGAAGCAGCCAACGAACAGGGTCAGAATTGCCTAAATGGTCACGAAGGGGGGAAGTGCTCACAGACTGAACCAGTGTCTCCCACCGAGTCTCCCATCGCCGGCGACGTTTCTCAACGTTGCTCACGAAAGTGGGGTGAAATTCTAGTTCTAATAGATCCTCGCCATCCCCGTCATCTTCCTCATCAACCCAATCCGCGTCGGAGGGATCCAGAATCGGCAGGGACCCAACCCAGTTACCTTCTTCGCTCACGGCAATCCGCTGTTCCTCTGGTTCACCCGCAGTCTCCTCCCCAGAGGACTCCGGCTCTGGAGTCGATCGTGGCTGCGTGCTCTCCACCCGAGGCGGTGGCTTCCTCACCGTCGTCTGCAGCCGGTTGGTGATTGGCCGATCCTTTTTCCGCACACCGATCGTCGGTGGAATGGGAAGCGCGACGGGCTCGTGGCTCGGGCTGGATTGCAAGCTATTCAGATCTTGCCTCCCGACGCCGCCACCAAGCGTGCGGTTCGTGTGCAAGTACGCCCATGGGTTATATGATGAGCCATTGCCCTGGAACGGGGTGGCCGCCGGCGAAAACGTGGAGTCGGACACATGGCCACCAGCCAAAGCACTCTGATTCTGCGCGTAGACCTGCCACTGCCGCGCCAGCTGCTCCTGAATCGTGGACGGGTGATTCGGGTCATAGTTGGTGCTCGGTGCATGGGCACGGGGTGCGTAAGAATATGAATGGTTTCGGCGGACATGATTAAAAGGATATGGGTACGGCGAGCCCACCGGCAAGACAGGACTGAAAGGGGGGTATTCTTTCCTGCGGTCGTCGTACGAGTTGCGGATCAGAGGCGACGGCGACGGGGCCGCTGTCTGGCTATGTGGGGTCGGCGGAATAGGCGCGTCTGGCCGAGGGGAATTGAAGTATGCCTGCATGGTCGGGTGGTCCATGTAGTGCTGTATGTCCTCTGGGTGAATATGCTGACTGTACGGAGGCTGCACGTTGGACCCCGACACACGAGGGCGCTGCTGTGACTGATATTCATGAGGTGCGTCGCGTGAGTCTCGACGTTGCTCGACGTATTGGGGCGGCGGCGGCCGATCGACGTCGAGGGAACCTGCCCCAGCCTTGTCAGCTTGAGCAAATATAGCAGGGTCGATTCCGCGCAATCCAAGTTGGTCTGTCGTGCCGTTCCGAGTTCTAGCTCGGACGGTTGCGTTCTGAGAGGCATAACGCGGGTACCGGTCAGGTTCCATGGCGTGGTCGGGAGGAAGCCCAGAATGAGGGGAGCGGGGTGTGAATCCACCCTCCTCATCGGGACCAGTACGTGCTCCACGAGGATGAGTCGTTTCATCAAGCTCTTCTTGATCGATAAGAGTGTCGTCGTCGTCCTCCCGGTGACCTGCTCGACTGTCCCTCCCACCATGGGATAGTAAAGCGGCCTCGTATCCTTCAGGATTGAGATCTGACGACGGCGTTGGGGAGTTGGAGCGATCAGGCCCTCGGGAGTCGCCGTAATGATCGCGTGAAGAACCAACACTGCCGAGCGCGCTGGGGACCTCATCCTCCTGCTCTTCCTGTACGGGCAGAGAACGATCGGGGGTGCGAGGGTTCGTTGACATGGCCTGCAGCGGTGGCGTCTGCCCATGGGTCCCAACTGCCAACAAGGCGGTTCGCGATTCGGAGGGTGCTGCGTTTGTCATTCGGCGTGTCGCAGGAACCTGCGTTGGAGAGCCGTGATCCTGGTTATGATATGGGTTGTAGCTGTACTCATGATCCCCGGGTGACTGGAGGGGGGTTTGATAAGCGGGAGAACTGCCTTCGGGTGTACGAGATGCCTGCGCGAATGAAGAAGTGGTCGGGGACATTGGCTGACGCTCTCGTTCTCGGGACTTCGGACTGTCGCGTAAAGACTGCCGACGCTGGACGCCATCGAGATTTTTGGGACTGACTCGCTCCGCCGCACGGATCCGCTCGACCGCTGGATCGACTTTCGGTGGCGATTCACGAGGATAATGGGAATTGCTCTGTGCCTGCTGCAAGTCCGCGCGCTCGATCTCCGCCATAAGCTCGTCTGTCATTTGCCAATTTTCGTCCAACTTGGTGAGGAACGGAGGGAGTGCGACACGGTTGATCGGCCGCGGATGGTGGGGCGGGGTTACCTCGCGCTCTGGCTCATGAGGAGCTGAATGAGGGGGGGATGGGAGTAGCCGAGTGTTTGGCGGGGATCGTTGCAATGCGTTGAGATTATGTGTGGCGGTAGGACTGCCTTGTTGCCCGCCATTTCCAGGGCCAAAGATTTGCATGACGCTGGGCACTATGGGCATTGACGCAGTCTTCATAGAGCGAGGTCGATGGGTGGGAGAGGGAGACATTTCCCGGGTTGGTACATGCATTGACCCTGGCGGAATGAGTTAGTTACTGAAAGATGAGGATCGAGATCGACGGGAAACTCGCGAAGAAAAGGATGAGTGACAGAAGAAGACCCACCTGGAGTTGACGGATGTGTTTGAGGCTTCCGGGACCGCTGCGGCGAGTGACTGGCCATGAGCAATAGCTGATTTCAGAGTGCGCAGACTATGAAGAAGACGTGAAGAGTGAGGAAACGAGATGCTCTTGCTTTAACAGGAGGAATTCGTGTGTGTGTTTTCAACGTGTCTTTAGCCGTCCGACAGAGTGAAGTGTAACAACGAGGCGGGCGCCCATGTTAGGAAGTCCATGTTAGGAAGTCTGCCTCGAGGCAGATTACAAGGGCTTCGGTCCGAGTTGTTTGATGTATCCATAGTTGGGACTGTGGCGCACAAAAGGATCAATAAACTTGAACAACGACCCAGAGAATTACAGGGTCACGAAGGAGCTGAACAATATCGCTGCTAGACAACAGACACAACAAAAACAAGGGCGAAAGTTGTGGGAAAGTGGTGGGGCACGGCGTCACGCGTGTCACATCAACCACACTGTCTCGTGCTCAGCACAGCCTCTTGCAGCGCTTGACCGCGACGCGACATCGCGAAGCCTAATCTTCCTGTTCGCCTTCGCCACGACTTACGCGGCAGCGCGGGATTTAACGCGTATTGTAACGTGGCTGAAGGTGGTGAGTCCATATTAGGAATTTCATCAGTGCTAATTTCCCATTCTTTTAACACCCATGGCTGCTTGCCAGCGGGCTTTGGATCTTCCTGAGATTGTCCGTATTATATGTGACGAAGCGGAAGAGAGGTTCCGGCTACCTCAAATCACGCTCGTCAGCTTAGCGATAGCCTCGAGGATTTTTACTGAATCGGCTTTGGACGTTATTTGGAGAGATCAACTGAGCCTAGTGCCTCTTATAAAATGCATGCCAGAGACACTGTGGGAGGTACGCGGCGTCAGAGGTGAAGGCGTCGGCATAGTCGTTGTCAGTCACCTCAATATCAAGCGTGCCCGATTTTGACACTGGCAGTAGCATCTTCGCCGCCCTATCATATCCACAGACTTGCTCAGATTTTTGTTCTACTCGGTGCGAGTCAGGAACCTCAATCTCCGGGATCCATCCAAGTATGGCTCTGGGACGATCCATCCCGATTTTCTCAAGGCGCTGGACATGTCGTTACCGGCCCAAAGTTTCCCCAAATTGTCCCACTTTGCCTGGTTTCCGAAGAAAAAAGATGTCCTGTCGATAATGCGGCATTTTCTTGGACCCCGGATGCGAACTATTGATCTCAAACTGTCGGAGGATAGCGCGATGTTATCCGTTCTCCCTTTCGCCAGGGCATCTTGTCCCCTGGTTGTGGATTTTAGTTTCAAGGCCCCCCTTGAACGCGTCTCCCTTCCTTTGGTGATATCCGTCTCTGACGTCGTATGTGGATGGCAACATCTCACCTCCCTTTCGGTTCCCAATCTCGATAAACCCGGGTTCATGCATGTTGCTGGACTTGCTCTTTTAGACGACCTCAGTCTCACCTTTGCGGATGACACGTCCGTCAACCCCTCAGAATTCCTTTCCGGACCCACTTTTCCCGCCCTCCAATTCCTGTTTGTCTGTTGCAAGACAGCCCGGTACCGCGTTGGTCTCATTCAGACCATTTCCTCCCGTCAACTTTCAAACCTGACGATCTGCCCGATGTCGGTTTAGACAACATCGGCTTGGCAGGATCTGCATACCACTATCCACGACAGTTTGGACCAAGAAGCACTTGAATCCATCGAGGTCGAAGAAAAGCACATATCTGAGCGCCCAGCGGAGGATGCGGTGTCGGCATACGTCCTGACGTCCGATGCCGTTCGACCCTTGTTGGCGTTCAAAAACCTGGGTCGCATCATATACCAAATAAATCCCTGCCTTGACGTCGACGACCAATTCTTGGAGGAAATGGCAAGGGCATGGACTTATGCAGTCTCCCTACAATTTGGCTCCGAGGCCCTCATAATCCAGGTGCCGAAAGCCACACTACAGTGCCTGATTCCCTTCGCGCGGCACTGTCCAGATTTATCGAGCCTTGGCATCCGCATAGACGCGACTCATTTTCCCGAATTCACCCAGATTCCCGGGTCCCGCGTCAGCAATTCGCTGAGTTATATGTATGTGGGCACCTCGCGGATCAACACTTGGAATGAGGGTCCCGTCGCGGCATTCATCTCCAATTTCTTTCCCGGCCTAGAAGATCTATTTGCATTTACTGGAGACGTGCCCTTACCGGACCCTCTCCCGTCGCATTTAGCCAGCTGGGGGCGCGTTTCTCAACTTATCCCGGTGTTTTCTTCAGTGAGGGCCGAAGAGGAGGAATTTTGGAACGCGGAGGTGAGTGAGACAGGCAGCGAAGAAACACAGGGGACCGCTCGTACGGTCGAATAATACTGTTAGACCTCACCAACCTTAATACTTGCATTCCTGTCTGGTATTTACCTTTGAAGCCTGGCTTTAATTCCACCCATTAGTGGCATTCGTTTGGCGGACATAGGTGGTTTTTTAACCAAGAATCTCTATCCTGTGCAGCATATGTATTGCCAAGTTTTCCGATTGGGGCCAGGAAACATAATGTCGACGTTGAGGTAGAGTTCGAGACTCGAGAGCACTGACCCCGAGAGCATTTGGGAATTGGAATTGGCGGCATCAGATGGCGGCGGCAAAGGCGGCGGTACAGGGGCGGAACATTCCGGATGTGATCAGATCAGATCTACTTGATGATGTAATCTCTGAGTATCAGCTAATGAGCATGCCCGTCTTCGCAATCAGTACGCTTCCACTCCCACAAGTTGTCCTATTCTTCCGGCTTTCTTCTTACCTTGAGCAAGATGTCCTCATCTGCCAACCAGTAAATATCAGTCGCGAAAATTCCACCTCCACCCCTTTACCTCTTTGGGATACGCACTGCCACTTCGTCATTCGGCACCTTCGGCACATAGTTTTGTGCCGCGATGTGCCGCCGTCCACTTCGAGAAATCGCGCAAGTCCATTGAGCAAGCGGTGAGATTGCATGACAACACATCGTACTGACTCGCTGGGCCTGGAAGATCATTCTCAGAATATAAGTAGTGATTCATGACATGGATGCAGTCGTTTATATAAGTACAACATGAATGAAGAAAAGAAATTGTGCGGGAACAGCGACGTGAAGATGGTGTGTAATCTGGGCAAACACCAGCTATCTCGTCCGGCGCCATAAACAAGAGGTCTGCCGCAGCGTGGCAGCAGGAGTAATTGACAGCGGCACGTGCATCAATTGTGCCGCCGCTGCCGCCGCCGCTCGATCTCGTGTGATGCCGCCGATTCCATATCTCGAACTCTCTCCTGACCCCGACCAAACGACTTGATCCGTGACTCATTCCGTCAAGTTCCGCCTTTTCAACCGCGGAACATTCCGAGATTGAGTTTAAATTCATTGCCAGCTTAACCTAACTTAACGAGCCCTATTAAGTAAACGTAGCCACTAGTATATTGCAGCGCGTCGTCAAAAACCGTAAAATACCGTGCGTATCCTTTGCCGTCACTTTCAGAGTGTATAGAAAAAGCCTGGCTGTCCTGTGGAAATTGTTAGCAGGGCAATGACCTCAACATATGTAACACTGACCTTCCAAAGGGGTTTGAAGCTTCCCCTCCTTCGAAAGCCTGTTCTGGCGCACAAAATGCCACGACGTCAATATAAGGAGTAGTAATGTTGAACCTGTTGTCAAGTCAGTCATCCGTTAGTTTTCCCACTTCGGCAGTGGCCGCACATTGCAGAGACATAATAGCCCACACTCCCGGCATGTATTTGGGATAATCTTGCTGCCGGAAACTACAAGTAATCAGAAAATGAAATGAGTGAGCGATAACCTCAGAAACATACACCAGCGTCGCAAATATTCCTCCAACCCCACCTAGATGATGTTAGCGAGAGGTCGATGTGCGTGAGCCTTGAAACCTACCGGCTGAAACAACTACGGCAGTTTGGACGGCTCGCTGTTTCAACAGTCATTCCCCGCCAACGAGAGAGGTCACGACGCTTACCTTTGACTGCGAGACGATATTATTCGCGCTCTGTATGCAACTGCGAGTTAAAAAGACTCGAATATAATAGGAGAAACGCAAACATAGGCCAGAATCGCGGGGATGGCAGTCGACGCTCCCCCATTGACCAGGAACAAGCCGAAATATCGAGGGCCGTTCTGCCGTGCATAGCCTGTCACAACAATGCCAGTGAACATCAGGACAGCTTGGATTGCGATGAACGGAGCGCGAATCTTGGCCCTATCTGAGATCCACGCAAATACAAAACAAGTAAGCGCCTGTAACAATAATTGTCATTGAGCTGGAGTTTCGAGTGGTTAAGACCCACAGCAAAGATCTACGGAAGAAATAAATCAACAACTTTCAAGTCGCCACAAAGCTATACTCACATAGGGAGGCGTAGTGAGGAGCAACGAGTCTTTGAGATCGAAACCCATGGAACTCAAAATGGTGGGTCCGAAAAATGCTAACATGGTCGCGATTTCAACTTGGTGTCTTGTCAGGCGGAGAAAACCCACCGATTGCATTGGCTGGCATTGCGGACGCCATGAACATGAGGGCTAGCGAATGTGGAGTTGGATGAACACTGAAATTTTAATTTAGAAAGTAGGTGCGCACCGTACGCCCAAAGGGTCCAGTCCGCCTTTGACATTGTTTAAAAGGGGTATGGGTTCGAAACGAAATTGCGTACCATATGGTGCAATACTTTCGACGCGGTGATCTCGTCTGGAACAGCATCTCCACGATCCACCTCAATGCGGCGTAGAACAAACTGAAACGTCGCCTCAGACACCAGGAAACACGCAGAGCTCATACCACCGACCTTTGTTTGTTTAGGTGTCAGGAAGGTATTTTTTTCGGGAAAGTCAGCGATGAACAAGTGGTTGAGAATGGCCAACACTATCGTCGCGATTCCTTCAAGAATCTAAGTGAAAATCAGAAGGTAAGTAAATCAAATAATGCTTGGGGTACGAACAAAAATCCATCTCCAACTAGACAGCCCGCCTTTGTTCTTCATGAAAGTGATCCCATAGGCTTTGAATACGAGTCAGTAAACTTGAGAGCGAAGAAATTGAGCTGGCCCACCCAGTATACCGCTGAAGCCGCCAATGATGACTGAAAGTAAATAAAACGAAGCAATTCTAAATCAACTTTAGCAGTGCCAAAAAGCAGAAGGTCATCAAGTTTGCCTTTTTTGTACTTCGTGGCGTTTGTACCTGCCGAAAGTTGTTATGAAAACGAGGCTACTAGACCAGGATTCTGTAAATTACCAGGTGGTTATGACGAACACCAACGCCTGTAGTTCCGTTGTAAGAACAGGATACTATTTCCAGTAAAATAAATGTGTACCGGAAAGAATCCTCCCTTCGGATTCATTCAAATAAGCACCACGACTGAGCGCGACGAAATTGAATTGTCACCTCAAACAGTCCAAGAAGCGTACGGCAAGCGGCGAGTTGACCCCAAGTTTTGACCCAACCCATGCCCAGCTGAGTGACACCCCAACTGCAGCGAGTTAGAAAAAATGTGGCGAATTTTTGATGCATAAACGTACCCGAGGACGCAGATAGTAAGCCACAACCGGACACCGAAGAACCTCAGGAAAATATTGCCGGGCAACTGACTAGGAAATGAATACGTTGAGACTGCAGAAAATTGCAAATAGAAGACAAAGCGTACATCAGGGTGTACGGCACAAAGTAAAGGCACCCAACGACGCTATATCGATTTCCGATGCTGAGGCCCTAGTTCTCTGTGTGAGAGTTTGGGATGCGAAGGGATTCAAAAAAATACCAGTTCTGCTCCCATTCCAGCCGTTCGAGCGCTTGACGCGATTATCAGCTACCGACATGAAAACAAGTGAGAATAATGCTAACAACTTTGAACCTCAATCAGTTACAACCGATGGGTAGAAAACACTATCACGTACGGCAAGATTGGCGCGGTCCACGAGAGATATCGCGTACAATGCACTCATCAACGGCAGTACTCGCCAGTCGACGTGGCGCCTATCAAGCTTGCGTGAGTCGAGAACAATAGCCCGAAGTGCAAAACCTGCATAGTCCTCTTCTCAAAGGCGGGGTCCTCATCACCTTCAAGCGATTCAATCTGTTCGACCAGGTCAACACCGTCGGGTTTTCTCTACCGAGTTGGACGAGGATTTCTCCATTTTCTTGAACGGTTCTGGAGCAAGAAGAAAAAGAGATATGGAAGAGGCGACCAAATCCTTCGTTCCTTCGAGTCTGGTATAAAAAGGGGCCGCTGTGTCGTTCTCGTCACATCTGACAGCGATTATGCATGGCCATATAGAAATAACTTCGCATGCCGTCGTCGGATTCCTCGGTGGATGCTGATGCTCGATACCCGGAATCGACTTCCGTCCGAACCCATCAAAGTTCTGAAACCGCCACCATCAGATTTTGTGTTGGATTCAAACTGGGAGGCGAGCTCCCTCTAAAATGAAGTGAATCTGAACGGAAATTTTATTTCTTTGAAATAGAATCCAACCTCAAATGATCTGTTCAAGCTTTGGTGAATCGCACGGTTCCAAAATCTTTAGGGTACGTCGACGCGAGACCAATTTTTGTGGAGAAAGGACTCGGAGGTGCGCCAGCAGAAGTTCTACCGTAGCAGCTCGGAATGTGAAGGAATGCGAAGCAATGTCGACAAGATGGACCAAAAAAAGACACCGGCCTAGTGAAGCCGGACATTCAGTTTCATCCAGCAAATCAGTCATAGCTTCCACTATACCCAAAAGACTAAAAGACTAGGGACCAAGGCACGGCGGGCACCATTTCCGGGTTGCGGTCATGAAAGTTAATCACGTCAATCCATTGATTGCCCCAAATAGAAGCAAATAGCTTGGTTGGTTCTTCCATCCACTTTACATGGGGGCGCGGTGTTTCGTGCAACCACCGGCTTATCTGTTGGACAAGCTCGTGCTTTCTGCTCCCAAGGACTCGCCTCACATTGCCCCCTCAGTAATTCGCGTCAGCATTTGTTTCCCGATGACACTCTCTTGGCTTAATCAAACGGCGTCTCTGCGCTGTACGGGGTACATCGTCTCCCTATAATTGCCATCTCGAACGAGGTCTAGTTGGGTTTTAATTCGATAACTCTAGATCCAGACGGAGGTCTTTTTCCGTTTCCGTCTCTCCCAGCTGGAGGTCGAACTTCGATCCGGGATTCGGGACTAAGCTTCGGAAGCCAAGTGAAGATCGCCAAGAACAGCCAGGAACTCGCAGGCACATATTTCAATATCGCCTGTCGACGTCGTGGCGAGCGCTGACGCTGACGGCGCAAGTTGGCCGGAAGCGGGTTGCCCGAGGTGCGATCCCCTGGTACCTTCATGCGAGAACGAAAGGCATCCGTGAGTCCGAGTGGCCGATCATGTCGTGGACCGCTTCAAGGGGATCCGGCCGCGCTACATAATCTCCCCTGAGGCGACCCTCGACGTTCAGGTTCGGCGCCAGGCTCGGTAAACAAGAGACTTGAGGTGTTCGGGTCCACTCCGACGGTATTGTGTGCTAGATGGAACGGATCATGTGTGGGTACAATTGGGCTCCGTGCTATATCCCTGGGTAAGCAGAATGAACTAACGCCGAACACTAAAACATTTCTGATCGGCTTTTTTGAGCCAGAGAAAATAGCTATTGAACTAGAATCAGCGTTGCTCCATGAAGGTGCGGAGGAAAGGAGTTATATTTGCAAATTCCGCTATGCCAAGGTCCTGAAGGTTCGAGCATACAGCGTCGGACTTGAAGGGTAGCTATGTTCTACCTTTGTCTCAACTTCCCTGCCAGCTGAGAAACTAAAGCCCTTTCCGTTTCTGTACGGAAGTGAAAAGCAAGAAATTCACTGGCTGTACGGTGAGGGTGGACACGGTCAGCCCGGAAGCGTTGGATTTCTCCAGCTGACCTACAACTGTGTTTTTCAGTAGACATTGTATGCGTGTCATTGAAGAGGAGTCAGATCTCAGTAATTAGGGCAATGACCTCCAGGTGGAACAAGCGATCTGTTGTTACAACCGTTCTGTTTACTCTATAACGGGATATAACTCAGTGATGAATTTCTCCAAAACTACTTGACCACATGCGTGGGACCTGGTCACCTCGCCTACTCCTGCCGCCACATATGGCGATACCAAGATAAATTGACCATTATCCAAGCTATGTCTAGGTGTCCTTTTTGGACCATTTTACCTTTTCGGATTCCTTGGTGCGAACTGGACTGGAAACATGTCGGTTGAAAAGAAACTGACAAACGAAAGAATAGGATTTTGGCAGCAACTCAGAACCTTTATTTAATTACAGAGAGCTGGCTGTAAGTTTCGCAGTTCATTCAGAACGTGTTTTTTTACCTCCCTCTAGATCCAGACCATCGATTTTTTTACGACCAGCGTCGAACGCAAGGCCAGCCTTCTGCTGACAATGATTCTTGCTGAATTCTTTGTACCTAAAGGCTTACCATTGCACGTCCAAAAACAAAACGACACGAGAGCCAGCGGCCACGCGAGGGTTTGGAAAAATGTCCATCGTCTCTGATAAAAGGAGTCTGCCCCATCAGCTTATGGTTTGTCTCGATATAGACTATCATATAGTATAACTTGTACTTTTGCAGCAGCAGAGTATTCTCGCTTATGAAAATATTCCGCCAAATGGCAGCTCTCAGTAGCACGTATCTAACGTATTTCCTTCATTCATTTTCATCCAAAATTCCATTTTTTCCTAGCCATCGTTGGTGATTTGAAGCCACGGTGGTCGCACCGCAGCACCGCCAAAAGCCAAAAAAGGAAATCTCTGATCTCCACGTTTCCGCGAACTTTGCTGGCAAAACCTCTGTTTCTTCCTCTCATCCACAGGCGCTATGTCTGCCAGCGTTAGAGCTCGGCGGCCGGCTTCTCCTCCACCTGGTGCAGCTCATGCTCCTCCGACCTCACAACGATTTCCGCATGCGCGGCAAGACCACTTGGATGCGGATATGCGGCGCGCTGCAGCGTCTAAGGGACTTGCTCCCGGACGCGCAAAAGTCTATCCATTAGGGGGTCTGCATATCAGCTCGGGGGAGTGGAAACTCCTCGCAGTCATCATGATTGTGGCCTGTGCTGTACGGTTATTCCGATTGTCCAAACCTTCAAGTGTCGTGTAAGTCGGAGACCTTGTCGCGGCGGTATCTTGTTCTAAATATCTTGGTAGCTTCGACGAGGTACACTTCGGCAAGTTTGCCAGCAAGTACATCAAGACTCAATACTTTGTCGACGTGCACCCGCCTCTGGCAAAACTTTTAATTACCCTGGCCGCGTTTATATTCGGATACGACGGAAATTTCGACTTTAAAGATATTGGAAAGTGAGTATTCACGTCGCGCAGAGTGGAGTATGCACTGACGAATGCGCACAGACCATACGATGACGTTCCCTACGTGGCCATGCGACTTGTGCCTGCTCTCTTCGGTGTAGCAACTATTCCACTTTCCTATCTGACACTCCGCGGCCTCGATTGCCGCGCGACGACCGCGCTCCTTGCCTCTCTTTTCCTCACTTTTGAAAACGCCATCGTCACCCAATCCCGATACATCCTCCTTGACTCGCCCCTCATCTTCTTTACCGCGCTCACCATCTTCTTCTGGGTCGGCTTCTGCAACGAGGACAAGCACGAGCCCTTCACCGAGTCATGGTGGTTCTGGCTCTTCATGTCTGGCCTGTCACTCGGTGCGGTCTCGAGCTGCAAATGGGTCGGTCTCTTCACCGTCGCCACCGTCGGCCTCAGCACCATCAATCAACTGTGGGTTCTCCTTGGCGACCTCCGCGTCTCCCCGCGCGTATGGATGCGTCACTTTGTCGCGCGCGCGCTTTGCTTGATTGTCCTCCCCATCATCTTCTACATGGGCATGTTCCAAATTCACTTCATGATCCTCGGCAGCTCCGGCGACGGCGATGGCTTTATGAGCTCCGAGTTCCAACACACGCTCGGCGGACGGGGCATGCAAGACACTTTTGCGGATGTTGCCGTCGGCTCGCGCATTACTATTCGTCATCTCAACACCCAGGGCGGGTATCTGCACTCGCACGGACACAACTACCCTACTGGAAGCAAGCGTATGTGCCCCCTCATTTTTTTTCGCCTGTCGTTGATTTCTTCACAGAGCAGCAAATAACGCTCTACCCTCACCGCGATTCAAACAACGACTGGCGCATCTCCAATGCCACCTGGGTAAAGCCGGACCACGGTGAACTCAAGTACATCACCGACAAGATGCGCGTTAAGCTCGAGCACATTACCACCTTTAAGCGGCTGCACTCGCACGACATGCGGCCGCCCGTCTCGGATGTGGACTTCCAGAACGAGGTATCCGCGTACGGCATGGAAGGCTTCGAGGGTGATGCGAACGACGACTGGTATTTCGAGGTCGTGCACGGTGACAAGCGCGACAGCGAGTCGAGCAAACGTCTGCGCACGCTCCGCACCAAGTTCCGTTTGAGACACGCGCTCACGGGGTGCTATCTCTTCTCTCACAAGGTCAAGCTTCCCGAGTGGGGCTTCGAGCAGCAGGAGGTGACGTGCAACAAGAACGCGGTCATGGCGAACTCGCTGTGGTATGTCGAGACCGCGATGCACGACGAGCGTTAGTTTTTTTTGACCGTGTTCCTTTTGTTGGTGCTCATTAATTTTTGTATCAGTCCCACCCGATGCCCCGAAGGTCAACTACCAGCTGCCTGGATTCATGGCCAAGTTCTTGGAGCTGCAGCAGGTTATGTGGACGACAAACGCGGGTCTGACTGACAGGCATACATTCGACTCGCGCCCAGATTCTTGGCCGCGTCTTCGCCGTGGAATCGTGCGTACCCCTTGATTCGTTTCCGTTCCTTCGCTCATCATATCTGTCTCCTAGAACTTCTGGTTCAAGGACCGTACGCAAATCTATCTCATCGGCAACCCCATGGTGTGGTGGCTAAGCACCCTCGCTGTCTTAAGCTACATTGCGGTCCGTGGCCTCCTCATTCTCCGGGCGAAGCGCGGTTACCGCGACTTTGACAACTGTGCGTTGCTTCCATAATCAGGTTTTGGGGTGTTCGACTAACGGACTCGCAGCGAGAGTCGTAAAATATGACGGCGTGTGTGGCTTCCTCTTCCTCGGCTGGTTCCTGCACTATTTCCCCTTCTACCTGATGGGCCGCCAGCTCTTCCTGCATCACTACCTCCCAGCGCTCTACTTCGCTATTCTGCTGCTGTCGGGCGTCTTTGACCTTGTGACGTCGTCCCTACGTCCGAGAGTTCGCCTCCAGATCGCGGCCGTGCTCATCATTCTCGTCATCTGGAACTTTGTGTATTTCAGCCCTCTCGCGTACGGGAACCAGTGGACGAAGAGCAAGTGCCACAACGCCAGGTGGCTGAAGACATGGGATTTCTCCTGGTGTGTATCTCTCTTTCATACTCCTTACCCTGCCTGACTGCATGCCCTCACCCACCCACAGCAACGACTTCCCTGATTCGGTGCGTCTGTTTTCGCCACTATGTTGATATTGATTAATCGTACGTTTACAGTACGCCGAGTACGCCGGGATCGCTGCGCCCACGCCGCACTCTGCCCCTGCCGTTGGCGGGCAGGGTGCACCGGAAGGGGAGGCGAAGGCCGAGTACACGTCCGCGTTCGTGGTGAAGCCCGAACCAGGGCACGACATCTTTGCCGGCGGTGAGCGCCAGGACCCGCGGAGCAAGGCCCAGCCACCGCCGATTGTCGTCGACGAGGACGCGCTCGTCGAGTCCGTGCTGCAGGTGACCACCGGCACGGAGGAGACCACAGACAAGTCGGCGGTGGAGAGCAGCAGCAGCGACGCAATGAGCGTCGAGGCGTCCTCTTCATCTGCCGCAAGCTCGGAGGTTTCGGCTGCGGATATGTCCTCCTCGTCCGCGGGTGTGAACGCAAAGCCAGCAAAACCGGCAATGGTTCTCGGAGAGGCGGAGGCAGAGGCTGAAAAAGTCGCGCAAGAATTGTATCCCGACGCGATGGAAAAGTAGCTGTACAGTACATGCATATAAGTTACCTGGTTTGCTATATAGCGTGGTTTCCTCTAATTTAATTTTTCGCTGCCTTTTGTGCATGTGAGGACTGCAGCTGTTTTTTGTACCGGTTACTCGGCGACCAATTGCCGATGCAAATTTTGGTGGCCGGCCTTGTTGCTTCCATGTCAAGTATGTACGTACCACTCTTTCCTCTGTTCAATGGTGACGCTAACGAGTTCAATAGGATGGCTTGCAGGCATGCACTCCAAATCGCAGAGATTGTCCGAATGATTTGCGATGAAGCGGAAAGTGGTCAATACAAACGCAGATTTGAAGCCTTGCTCGCACTAGCGACAACGTCCAAAACGTTCAGCGAGCCAGCCCTCAACATCATATGGCGCGAACAAGATAGTTTGGTTCCGCTGGTCAAGTGCATGCCAGATACGCTGTGGCAGGAACGACAAACGGAAACAGGAGTCGTCGTTGTGAGTTGCTCAATACATGTATGCAGACGGACGCCATTTTGATACCGGCTGTTCTTAGTACCTTCGTCGTCCCATTGCGGCTTCAGATCTGCCCAGACTACTGTTTTACTCGGTGCGCGTCAGGAGCCTCGACATGGAATACACGAAGAAGAAAGCGCTGCATCCTGAATTTCTCAGAGCGTTGGACTTGTCGCTGCCGCAGTCGTTTATGCCAAAACTTTCTCATTTTGCGTGGACCCCAAAGAAGGACGAGGTCCTATCCATCATGCGCCATTTCATGAACCCCGAGATCCGCAAAATTACCCTCGAACTTGGCAAACACAGCGCAAGTTTATCCATTCTACCCTACATCACCTCGGCGTGTCCCTTCCTTTCCGACCTCACTTTGAATGTTGGCACTCAGCCCCGATTCATTCCTTTCATCTCGGAAGCCGTTTGCGGATGGCACCATCTCACCGATCTTTCCATCCCGAATCTCGATCAGGCTGGGTTTACGCATGTTGCGCAACTTCCTTCCTTGAAATGCCTTAGCCTTTGCTTTGTCAAAGACATGACACTCTACCCCCCGGATTTCCTCTCGGGGTCGACTTTCCCCGTGCTCAAGTCGTTGTTTGTTCGTTGCGAAACAGCTCGTTTCTGCATTGGCGTCATCAAAGTGATTTCTTCCCGCCAGTGTGAAGATTTGACCATCCGCCCATTGGCGACTTGGACGACAACGGCCTGGCAGGAACTACATACCAGTGTCCGCGATCACTTGGCGAATCCCGCATTCAATATGATTGATGTTGAGTATTGGGAAGCAAGTCCTCCAGAGGATATCACCCCGTATGTCCTCTCGGCGCCTGCCCTCCGACCCCTCTTGGCAATCAAAAGTTTGAGCACCCTCTCGTACCAAATCTACCCTAACCTTGACGTCAACGACGATTTTCTGGAGGAAATGGCTCGGGCGTGGCGTAAGCTGCAGAGCTTGAATTTTGGGACCGAGGTCGCGGTTTTTTCGACAGACCGACCTCAAGCAACCCTCAAGTGCCTCGTCTATTTTGCGCGGCATTGCCGACGGTTAAGCAGCCTGGGTCTCCACATGGACGCAACCACTGTCCCAGAATTTAAACAGCTGCCCGGACAGCGGATCCGCAATTCGCTGGAAGCCTTGGACGTGGGAGTCTCGCCGATCGACTTTGCGAAAGAGGCGCAGACCGCGGCCTTCATCTCCAACCTGTTTCCCCGGTTGGAATATCTCTTCACATGCAGGTCAGGTCAGCTAGGTCAGACACCCCGGGCTTTCGAAAGGTTGGAGAATAGCTGGAATCGCGTGGAGGATATGATCCCGGTATTCAATTCCGTGCGGTCGGAAGAAGAAGAATTCTGGGCACAGGAACTAGCTGCTTCGGAAACAGAGTCTGTCGAGTCTAGCGAGGATGGTAGCTCGGATGATGCCGAAGAAACTTCATAACCCCAGAGGATAACCCATTCTTCGCCCACTACTGAAATATACAATTTTTAGCGAGTAGTAGTGAATCCTAACTTCAAGTAATATCATATACGATAAGTCAAATAAGCGTGCGCAGAACACCAGAGTATCATTCCTAATCGTGTGCATCTTCAGAGTTTTCCCCATCCTCTGTGTCAGTCAGCTCCTCGGTCCAAAATTCTTCTTCCTGCGTCCTCACAGAGGAAAACACCGGAATGAGTCGAGACACGCGACTCCAGCTTGTCGAGTGCGACTGCAGAGGCTCCGGTAAAGGTGTGCCTCCGACGATCGGAAACAGATCTTCCAACTCGGGAAAGAGATTGGAGATGAATGCCGCGACAACCCCCTCCTTCAAAGCGTCAATCGGCGACGTTCCCGGATACAGATACTCAAGCGAACTGCTGATGCGGTCCCCATGCACTTGGGTGAATTCAGGAACACGGGTCGCGTCCATGCAGACACCGAGAGCTGATAAGTTTGGACAATGTCGGGCAAAAGGGATGAGGCACGCAAGCGTGGCCTTCGGCGCCTGGGTTATAGCAGGCTGGACAGTGTCGGTGCCAAATTGTAGTTCGCTGAGATTAGGCCATGCCTGCGCCATTGCCTTCAAGAACTCGTCGTCGACGTCGAGGCAGGGGCGAATTTGATATGTGATGTGGGTCAGCTGTTTGAAAGCCAGCAAGGGTCGAACGGCGTCTGACGACAGGACGTATGCGGACAGCGCATCGTCCGCAGGGCGCTCAGTTATGTTCCCTTCCTCGACCTCGATTTGGCGAAGTGCGACTTGGTCCAAACAGTCGTGGATGGCGATATGCAGATCCTCCCAGGCCGAAGTTGTCCAAACCGACATAGGGCGGATCATCAGGCTTCTAAGCCGGCGGGATGAAATGACCCGCACGAAACTGGCGCAATAGTCAGCTGTCTTGCAACAGACAGTCAGGAATTGGAGGGCGGGGAAAGTAGGTCTGGAGAGGAGGGTTGAGGGATTGACACTTTTGTCGTTCACGAATGTCAGACTGAGGTCTGTTAAAAGAGCGAGTTCGGCAACATGCATGAACGCGGTGTTATCGAGATCGGGAACCGTAAGAGAGGCGAGATGCCGCCATCCACATACAGCGTCAGAGACGGTTGCTACCAAAGGAAGGGAGATACGATCAGGTGAAGCCCCAAAATTAAAATCCGAAACGAGGGGACAAGATGCCTTGACGAAAGGCAGAATGGATAACATCGCCGTATCATCGAGTCTGAGGTCGATGGTTCGTATCCGGGGTCCAAGGAAATGCCGCATTATAGACAGGACATCTTTTTTCTTGGGGTACCATGCAAAGTGGGAGAGTTTTGGGAAACTCTGGGCAGGCATGGACATGTCCAACGCCCTAAGGAAGTCAGGATGGACTATCCCTAAGCGATATTGAAATGTGTGCCGGAGGTCAAGGTCCCTGACTCGCGCAGAGTAGAACAAAAATCTGGGCAAGTCCGTGGATATGATAGGACGGCAAAGATGCTAGTTCTGGTGTTAAAATCGGCATCTGGGCGCATATATATCGAGGTGACTAACGATGACTACACCAGCCTTTTCACCTCTGACGCCGCGCACCTCCCATAGAGTCTCTGGCATGCATTTGATGAGTGGCACGAGACTGGTTTGGTCGTGCCAGATCACATCCAGAGCTGGCTCAGTGAAAATTTTCGAGGTTGTCGCTAACCTGACGAGTGTTGTTTGAGGTCCGAGTCGCCATTCCTCATCCGCTTCGCCACAGATAATACGGACAATCTTAGGAAGTCCCAAAGCCCGCTGGCAAGCAGCCATGGCTGTAAAGCAGAAAATTGGCACTGATAAAACTCAGCTCGAATTCGACTCACCTCCTTCAATAACGTTTCAAATACGCCTCGAATTCCGCGTCAGCGAAGGCGTCTACGAAGTTCGATTTCGTGATGCCGCGCGTCGGTGTCCCGACTTGAAAGCCCGGCTTGTGATTTGATTTGAGTTTTATTGATGTTACTACATATGGCCTACAGGGACCTGGTGCCGGCAACTATCTATCCTATCCTATCCTAGGCTATGGTAGCAGTTCTTCGTATGGTTCGCGGATGTATCGTACGAGGCGGTTAAGCTACATTTTCAGTTATCACAAAAGGAAATATGAGAGTTGACTGCAGTAGTGTAAAATGATAGTTGCAAGCATCGTGATCATTGAGTTTTAAATGTGCGAGGGAGGGAAATGGTAAGTAGGACACATGTGGGGTCGTTCATGGTGAGTATGAGGTTATTGCGAGCGAAGCGAGCAATTATTGGCTAACACGTGACGAGGGGACAGGGCTGAATTTTGCATGTAAACACGAACAAATTCTCCGCGCAGTGGCTGACGGTGCTTGAGGGACTGAATGCCTCCAAAAACATTCAATTCTGGATATATCGCGCTGGAAAGTAGATCAAAAGATGCGCATTGATGGCAGCTTTCGGCCCATACCAAAATCATTGGGACCAGGGAAGAAAAAAACGCATTCTGAAAAAAGGAGCTGTGTAATGACGATTACGCACTTCGCGAGCACCTCGCGCTTTCAGCGGATCCCTAGTTATATGTGTATAGTGTAATTATTCGAGAAAGAGAGAGGAGAGGAAGGTGGCGGTGAACTCACGCGAAGCGGCCCATCGCCTCGATGAAGGCTGCTGTTGCTCTAAGGAACTTGGGTTCGCAGAGGAGGGGTGACACGTGTAGGGGACAGAATAGGCCAACCTCTTTCGCCGCCGAGTGGAGAGGTTTGCGGAGGGGTTCCCAAGCCGAACACTCAAGGAGAAAATGATCCCGCGTTTCGTACCGCGCGCCACATGCCTCGCAGGCCAGGGATTCTATAAAGCCCGACTTGAAACGATGGACGTTGAGGCGGGAAGGGCCGTCCGTAGTTGGGAGATGATGGAAGAGGTCTTTCGCGCTATGGTCGACGATGAGTAGAGAGGTGACTTGTCAGTGCGTCGGAGGGCGTTGCCTGTTTTTGAGCGTTTCCAAGCTTGGTCCTACTCGCCGAGGACCTGGAGGTGGATGAGACGGCGTGTTGAGGTAAGGGAGACAAAGAGGGATGGGTCAGGATCCTGAGTCGCTGCCTCCTAAAAAAAAAAAAAATGAAATAAAATAAAAAAAAACTTGGCGGCCGCATCGGCAAGCCCATTCCCAGCCGTCCCGATATGGGCTGGCGTCCAGACTCCAAAGGTTGAGGAGGGCGAGGTGTAGGCGCGAGGTAAGGGCGCTTCGGATGAGAGCGTCGTAACGAACCGCACCGTATTGGCGAGAACGTCGGCAAGTCCCAGTGGCTGTGCTATAAACGAGTTCGACTTCCCCTCATTCAGACGATACATGGGGCGTTTGAATCTACGTCTTTCCGATGGTTGATGGCGCACAAGTGCGGCCGTGTTGGAATGCATGGTTTTCCAGTGCTTTCCCTCCCTTTTCTCCTGCTCCGAACGGCTTTTGTCAGCCTGCTGCATCTGTCTGGGTGCTCATCGTCCAGACGGCCCTCCAAGTTGTTTTAGTTGCTAAAGGCTCCGTCTCGCCCCATTCTTGCCTTATCTTCATGATGGTCCCGGTGTTCCCCGGAATTTGGCCACCGCATCTGTCCTGGCGGCTGAAAGATCTACGTTCAACGTTTCGATACCCATCTTCAAACGACGGCCGTGATCGTCCAGGTTTAAGGTGTCTATGGTCTCAGGAGGAGGAGAAGTCGGATTCTCCGTCGGAATCTCCGCCCGACAGCCTGGGAGATCGTCATTCCCAGTAGACTTAAAGGTCTTGTGGTTTCGCATCGACAGATTCGGCACGCATTGCAACATGTCCTCCACGTACCTTGGGGTTCCTGGGCTCCTCGTCTTGGCCGGGCTCTGGGTGTGCAGCAAGCTCGTCTTGTATGCCTGGCGTGGCCCTCAAACCACCACCACTAGACTGCGCGGTCCACTCAGCTCGAGCCTTCTCTTCGGTCTCTCTCGCGAACTCATCGAGTCTCCTGATAGTAGCCTTGCATATGAGGCCTGGGCGGCGTCCTACGGCCCCGTGTTCCAAGTCCCCCTCATGCTCGGTCGCAAGAAGGTCGTCCTCACCGATCCAAAGGCGCTTCTGCACTTCTATAGCTCTGAGCGCACGATATACGGCAGGACCGAGTCCGACAGACTTTTCGTTGGTAGAATTGTACGTTCTGCCCTTCCACTTTGATCCCTGGTCTTGGAAAGCCAATCTCTTGGGCAGTTCGGGCGTGGAGTTTTATGGGCAGAAGGAGATATGCACAAACGGTGTGCCGCAGCTGCCGTGCGCCATGACTTATATATAGCTGATCAGCCTACTTGTGAATACAGGCAGCGGAAGGCTTTGACACCGGCGTTCAGCAACGCCGCAATCCGGAGGCTAACTGCAGTTTTTTTCGATTCGGCATACAAGGTTTGCTGTTCGATATGGATCTTGAGCATTTATTTCTTCTTTCCTCAGCTCAAATCTCTCTGGGATGCTATACTTGAAACCGCGCCTGACGGCGCTGTTATCGATGTCGAGGAATGGTACGTTCTATGACATGCCTCTGATCCGGCTCTCACAATATATCACAATATCACAGGATGAATCGTGTCGCGTGGGTTTCGCTGACCACTTCTTACGGTCCGGTTGTGGAGCTGATCTTTGTATTCAGTCTGGACAGCATCGGTATCGCTGGGTTCTCCCACGATTTCCGATATTTGGACGGGCAGCAGTCGCCCGTGACTGCTGCATTCGAGGCCATGTCGGCCGATACTATGGGTCTAATGACACACATGGTTTTCGCGTTGAGCTTTACCTTCCCAATCCTGCTGAGCGTACCAACGCAGCGCATGCGCCTCTTCTGGGAGCTCCGTCGGAGTTTGAACGTGATCGCAGAACGTTTGCTCGCGAATACGCGCCGTGAAAAAGAGGGAGGCGTAGCGGAGGAGCTTACAGACAAATCTGTGATCGGTTTGCTTCGTAGGTGGTCAAGCTTTTTCTGCATTACGCAAATAACTCTCCACAGTGAAAGCCGAACTATCCGACGGTGAACTGTACATGACTCAGGAGGAAGTGGTTGCCCAGGTCCGCTTTTTTTTTTTCCCTGTGGTTGAAAAATGATGGTGATCACACTTCTCAGATGGTGAAGTATCAGACTTCTTGGATGAGCAGCAACTTATTATATTGGTTCCACAGAACGTTCTTTTATTGGCAGGTGCGTGGGGTTCAGTGGGCTGTTATTTATTTTAACGAATGTTCTAGGATACGAAACAACGTCGAGTACGTGGTACTCATATTTGATCTGTTGTTCTCTGCTCTAAACAATGTAAACTAGTCAGTCTCACTGTACGTTTCATCGCAGAGAACCGACCTGCAAGATATTCACAAAACATTCCACATAGTGGGCGCTTATCGAATTGGCTAGACACCCAGAAATACAGGATAGATTGCGCAAAGATCTTCTTGCTCGGTTTGCTGGAGCTGATCCGACTTGGGACCAGCTCGTGTACGAGTTGCCGTATCTCGACGCTACGGTCCTTGAGGTACTGCGGTTGCACCCCCCGGTTATCGAAACACTACGAGAAGTAAATAATTTCAACCTTATCACCGTTGGCTCTTAGCCTTAATCAACATACAGGCTTTCCACGACGACGTCATCCCTCTCGGCACGCCTGTTGTAACGCCCTCTGGCGAAACCATATCGAATATCACCATCGCCAAAGGCACTACCGTGTTCGTTCCGATCAGGGGCGTAAATCGGTCGGAGGCGCTTTGGGGCCCAGATGCAAAAGATTTCAAGCCCGAACGCTGGTTCGAGGATGTCACCGTCCCGGCGAAAGATCTCCAGGGCCACAGACATTTGCTCACCTTCCACGATGGACCGCGCACCTGTCTAGGCAAATCGTTCGCGTTGGCGGAGTTCAAGGTTTCCAATTTTTTTTTGTTACCTATTTCTTGACTGAAGTCAACCTTGCAGGCCGTACTATCTGTTTTGATTCGCAGCTATGTTTTCGAGTTTCCAGATGGGCCTGAGACGAAGATTGAGAACCACGTAACCATTGTGCCGCGACCCAAGGTTGCCGGGCAGGATGGTACAAAGGTTCCGTTGAGGGTTAGGAGAGTGGAATAAGTACTAAGTACGTTCAGTATGTTTTTGATATCCCTGAGCACTGTCGATCCGGATTTTGTCGCCATAGCTGGTTACAACATCAGATACGAGTGGTATTGTTGTTCAGACTCTCAAATACTTCAAGCTTCAAGCCCAGAGTACTTCAACGTTGAATGTGATTGGAATGTGGCAATGTTATAACGTTAGATATCACGTGGTGCATTTCGAACTTGAACGTTACCGAAACTTTCTTCTCCTGTCAGTTTAGTCTGCCAACGCCGTGCTTTCGTCGGCGAACAACCCGATGGAGACGAATCTCGATGTCAAGGTGGCAGACGAGAAACCCATGGCCCACGCAGTGAAAACGGAGGAGGTAAGCTCAAAAACCAACCCACGGTTTCTGCCTGTTCCTGCGATGACTCATTATTCTCTTCTGAAAGCAGGACAAGCTGTCTTGTGGTGAAGAGGAGAATAAACACTCTTTCAAAATCGAGGAGAGTAAAGACGTACTCAAGGTTGAAGAGTATAAAGTAAAGGTCGAGACGGGTGTTGAGACCAAAGTGAAGAAGCGCGAGGAATCTGTCAAGGTCGAAGGATTTTTGAATGTCGAACAGAGAGCCAAATCTCTCAAGACCGAGGAGAATAAGGACAGTCTCAAAGTCGAGGAGAACAAGGTGGACCTTCGAGATGCGCTCGAACATGCCAAGTCGGAAAATACGCCTGGTTTCTGCATGAATCTCCGAGCCACGTATGAGGAAAAATCGCGCAAAAGTTGAAATCGAGGCCGAAGAACTCATGGTAAGTCGTGCGAAGTTGATGGCACTCGCAAAACTCAATGCGCAATAGGATGTTGATGGCCCAAACATCGACCAAGTGAACATTGAATCACCGTTAGCCAACCCGGCCGAAGACGGGAATGAAGAGCGTGATATTGTGGGTATACTTTTTCGATGGCCACTTTTATCAGAGCTAATATCCATGAAGCCTCGGACGCCCCCGCCGGACAATGGCACTGGCGTCGACGCACTTTTTCGTATACAAGGATCGTCCGTACCTCCAGCTGAATTCGACGCTGGCGGGGATGTACAAATGACAACTCCGGACGCAGAAGGTTGTTTAACACCTGAAGCCGTTACACGCATCTCAACATTTCTTTGGCAGTCGAAAGAGCTGTAACAGTAACGCCTCAACAGGTTACCGTCAAAGAAGAACCTGTGGACATGGACATTGATTCGGTGTTGTCATCCACAGAAATGCCTCGACCAGAGAAAAGGCGTAGGATCCTCCTGGATGCTGTTGTTATTCCTTTCGATCGGACGGCCAGGGCGCATGCAGATACGGATCGTCAAGTGCGTGGGGGTTTGGAACGCCAAGCCCTCCACGATAAATTTGAACTACTGAAGAATGTATTTTCATTTCCCTTGTTTCTTTTCTGTCGCATGTTGATTCCGTGTCTCCAGCCAAAGGTGAAAAAGCCAAAGAACACGCCGGTCCTGAGTCTTGACACGGTCATGGCGCGACTACAAGCTGACAAAATCGACCTCGAACCCTACCCCATTGACTTGGAACCTGAGATTCGAGACGTCACTGTACGACGCGATTTTATGACCAAGGAATATGGTGGGAATGGTCAGGAAACGTATCCAAAAATCGCGGAGAAGTTCTGGAAGAAGACGGGCATGAGGAATTTTATGTACCTCAATCTCAACTTCAATCCCCGATGCCCTGAGATTCCCGGTGCTCCCGGGTTATTATTTGACGCTGACTGTCCCGAAGACAGTGATAGCGACCTTCCCGAGTCAGACGATGAAGATGAAGCCGGGACAGTAGAGGATTGCAAACAGAAAGTTATGAAAGGCAAGGTAAATGATCTGGACACAGATGAGAAGGACAAGAAGACCAGTGACAAAGACCGAACTGAGATCCTTTTTGCCCGTCTGGGCCAAAGCATGTGGCAATACCAAGGACAATATATCCTGAATCCCGTCAACAATTTGACTGTGGATGAATGGAAACAGCAGCCAAACAACGTAAGTGGTTCGGCGAAACGTCACGATGTCTGAAATTTTTAACACTAGGTTCATAGGTTCGACGAACTTGGGCCCAACAACTTTCCTTCAAAGGCTGGGGACGTGATATTCGGGCCCAAATCGCTCTTCAACGTGAGCTGGGACGAAAACCCACCAAAGCCGAAAAGAAAAATGCGCTAAAGGACGTGGATAACAAATTTTTGACGGTGACCCCGGAGGAAATAAGCACGGCCTTTGATCGCGGAGAGGTGGTAAGTTACACAGTCGTTTCTTTCCGGTTGATTATGTTTTATCATATGTCTCTAGATCATTGTTGTTTCCACGATGAAATGTGTCGGATATAATTCTGACTTTCAGCGGGGTAATCTCGATTCTTGATTGTAAGAATATGAAATTGAAAAAGTTATAGCACTCGCAGAGAAGATGCCGCTCTTCGTACCTCCACCTCGAAAAGCAAAGAAGGCCAGCTCTAAGTCAAAGCCCAAGCCGGATGTGAAACCTGCCTCAATCAAACGCGAGGGTGCATCACCGTCGACGTCCCGGAGCAAAAAACGTACACGAAAGGAGCTGGAGGACCATGATGACTTCGAAGACGACTCGGACATTGTCCCCGAATCAGAGGATGAGAGTGAGAGCCCTCGAGAAATCTACCGGCCCCGTGGAACTCGGTCTCGACCTATTGTCTTGTCATAAGTCCAAACGTAATATAGTAATGCGATTATCCTGTTTCTCAATCCAAGAAACTTCGAGGAGAGTCCAATTCAACTTGTGAACATTATGTCCTGCATTTCCGACGCAGTTGTTTGGTTTCTTCTAACCAGTTGTTGCCTTACACGTCAAGGATTCGAATTCAACAATAATTATTCGTAATATGAACAACAATGAACTGCACGAAAGAAACTTGGCACAAGGGTACCCCACGCTCGAGATTGGGAATGGACGATGCACATAGTAATAAAGCAATCGCCTCCGAGTACGAGAACATCTTTATTCCACTCTCCTAACCTTCAACGGAACTTTCGCACCATCCTGCCCGGCGACCTTGGGTCGCGGCACAATGGTTACGTGGGTCTCAATCTTCGTTTCAGGTCCATCTGGAAGCTCGAAGACGTAGTTGCGAATGAGAACGGATAGGACCGCCTGTAAGGTTGAGTTCAATTTGAAATATATCAGAATGAAGTACCAACCTTGAACTCCGCCAACGCGAAGGATTTGCCCAAACAGGTGCGCGGTCCGTCGTGGAACGTCAGGAGGTGTCTGTGGCCCTGGAGGTCTTTCGCCGGGACGGTGACATCCTCGAACCAGCGTTCCGGCTTGAAATCCTTTGCATCTGGGCCCCAAAGCGCCTCCGACCGATTAATACACCGGATCGGAGCGTACACGGTGGTGCCTTTGGCGATAGTGATATTTGATATAGTTTCGCCAGAGGGCGTTACAACAGGCGTGCCGAGAGGGATGACGTCGTCGTGGAAAGCCTGTGTGTTGGTCAAGTCTAAGGCCTGACGGTGATGAGGTTGAAATTATTTACTTCTCGTAGTGTATCAATAATCGGAGGATGCAACCGAAGCACTTCATGAACCGTAGCATCAAGATACGGCAATTGATGGACGAGCTGGTCCCAAGTTGGGTCATTTCCCCCAAATTCAGCAAGAAGCTCGTTGCGCAATTTATCCTGTATTTCTGGGTGTCTGGACAATTCGATAAGCGCCCACTATGCGGAATATTTTGTGAATATCTTGCAGGCCGGTTCTCTGCGATGAAACGTACAGTGAGGCTGACTGGTTTACATTGTTTAGAGCGGAGCACAACAGATCAAATGAGAATCACGTACTCGACGTTGTTTCGTATCCTAGAACATTCGTTAGAATAAATAACAGCTCACTAAACCCTACGCACCTGCGAATAAAAGAACGTTCTGTTGAACCAATATAATAAGTCGCTGCTTGTACAAGAAGTCTGATACTTTACCATCTGAAAAAGTTGTCAGCTCGACTTTTCAACTCCAGGAAAAAACGAACCTGGGCCACTACTTCCTCTTGAGTCATGTGGAGCTCGGCGTCGGAGACCTCAGCTTTCACTGTGAACAAATTATCCGGATGTAATGCGCAAGAGCTTGAGCACCTACGAAGCAAGCCAATGATGGACTTGTCTGTAAGCTCCTCTGCTACACCCTCTTCTTTGTCACGGCGCGTATTCGCAAGAAGGCGTTCTGCAATAACATTTAAACTGCGACGGAGTTCCCAGAAAAGGCGCATGCGCTGCGTCGGCACGCTTAACAGAATCGGAAAGACAAAGCTCAATGTCAAAACCATTTCCGCCAGCAAACCAACTTCTTCGACCGCCATGGCCTCAAATGCAATAGTCACGGGCGACTGTTGTCCGTCTAAATATCGGAAATCGTGGGAGAACCCAGCGATACCAATGCTGTCCAGGCTACAACGAAGATCAGCGCTTTAGAGACTTCAAAAAAGCGAAACCTACGCGACACGATTCATCCTGCAATCTTTTCGTGAGAAGTGAATCAAATGGAAATCATCCCATAAATCGCACCATTGCTCCACCTCAATAACAGCTCCGTCGGACGTGGTTTCGAGTGTAGCATCCCACAAAGACTTGAGCTAAGGACATACATGAATCATGTGAATTTCGCAAAAAAAAAAAAGATGAACAGCAAACCTTATACGCCGAATCGAAAAAGACTGTAGTCAGTCTCCGAATTGCAGCGTTGCTGAATGCTGGCGTCAGTGCCTTCCTCTGCCTGGAAATCGAAATTATTAGGCGCTCAGCTTCGCTCGCAGAAATCACGGCAAACCGTTTGTGCGTATCTCCTTCTGCCCATAGAACTCCGCGCCCAAACTACCCAAGTTTGACTGTCCAGGGCTGTAGATCAAAGTGGACGAACAGCACGCACAAGTCTACCAATGAACAGTCTGCTGGTTTCGGTCTTGCCGTACACAGCACGCTCAGAGCTGTAGAAGTGCACGAGCGCCTTTGGATCAGTAAGAACGACGTTCTTGCGACCGAATATGAGGGGAACTTCGAAAACGGGGCCATATGACGCTGCCCAGTCCTCATAAGCGACGCTATTATCGGGAGACTCTACAAGTTCGCGAGAGAGACCAAAAAGACGACTTGAGCTAGGTGGACCGCGTAGTTTTGTAGTGGTCGTTCGGGACCCATGCCAAGCATGCAAGACGAGCTTGCTGCACGCCCAGAGCCCGAGCAAGCCCAGGAATCCAGGAACTCCAAGGTACGTTGAGGACATGTTGTATTGCGTGAACGTGCTATGGCGGGGCCTTTAAATCCAATGACGATCGTCGGGTGGGATCGGAAAGACTCGGGAGTTGCGGTGAATCGCTGTGGCAGTTTAGCTCGTTCAATTGAATGCATGGAATGCCAGCTAGCTGCAATATTCCATTAGAGGCCATTTCACTTCGCACAGAGGCGGAGGCGGAGAATCCCAGTTGTGATGAGAGCATTAGTACAACGTCATAGAGCCTGACGGCGCATCAGCCCTCAAAGTGTCGTTCGCTGCCGCACGCAACAACCAGCTTTCAGCTCCAAAACTGACGAGAACGAAGTGGCCTAGAATATAATATCTTGGCAATACACGGACGAATGAGGCAAGTGGGGTGAGGTTGTATTGGCGCGGCTTGATCCGGGATTCTGACTCGAATCCGTTCCGCTCCGCTATGTCTCTCAAAATGCAATTTGAACTGGTTCCGAAAATTTCCGTCTTCATTCGTTGCCTTGCTGTGCTGCGAGTCTGGTTTGCCAATGGCACGACGATAAGCAAACTTCTCGGTATCTTTTCTATGAATTCATTTGCAAAATATGGCCGATAGGTTGGCGGTCGGTTACAGTGTTTTAGTTCAAATTCGCAGATGTTCCAATTGGATTTTACAGTATTCTTCGTGTACAACAACAAAAGAGATCATGATACAAGATGAATCCTGTTTGTTCCTTTCAGGGACCGCTGCGGTTATACATCCTTCCTTCCTACTCCGCGCATGATATCCGTCGAGATGCTGTAACTGTGGAACAGTATGCGGAAGAAGCCTTATCCCCTAGGCTCATCCCTCGTGTTCAAAACCATGCATAGAACATGACGTCGCAACGGCGTCAACTGCAGCGAGGATCTTTCCACCAAATTCAGCTTTTGAAGATGCGGGATCTTCCTCATCTTTTCGAAATGTAAATCGTCCCATATGCCGAGGGCATAGAGGGCTGGCGCCGGCTCCTCGTTCATTTTCAGAAGACTGAGTAGAGACCTAGCTTTTGCGGAAACACAGCTTGAGCCCCCGTAATTGTAGTACTTCCACAGTCCTGTGCACTGGTGCTGATCTTGCTGTAATTCCGGAACCGACCATCAATGAAAAAGAGCTGGCCGAAATAAGTTTTGAACTTGCCAGCAACGGCGTAAATGCAGCCTGAGATACGTCACAGTGATCCAGAAAAGGTTTGACCGCCGTACAGTCTGAAACGTCGTCGCATCCGTTGAGGATTCGTTTCACAATGACCTGAATAGGCCAGCAATCTTCGTAATGCTCCATTATCGGATAGTCTTCGCAGACCTAATCCAACCGAGATGAGTATGTTGAGCCTTCCATAATTGAACATATGCACCTTTTTTGTCAATGCCGTCCTCTTGTCTGGCTCTTGGTCTCGAAACTCACGACTATTATCCAAGTACCAAGGAACATGATGTTTGATTTGGATCTATAGAGAGACCGAAATAAACTGAAGTACTGGTCGAGCACAATCACACTTACCACAAATGCAGCATACTCATTCAACGAGAAGCGCATACTATGGGCCACAATATTCGAGCGAGTAGTAGCTCCACAGAGATAATTTTCAAAACCCCGTCTTCGCGTTCGTCCTACCAATGAAAGCCCGGCCCACGGGTGCCTCCTTGACGAATTTCTTGAGACGGACCGTGAGTATCATTAAGTCAACAGAAGACAGTCCATGGGGCCGGAGAAAGTCTGTTCTCGCATCGGGCTCAAACCCCAAGAGTATGCGGAAGTGGATGTCTGACACGATCCCTACGAGCTGGAAGACATAGCCAAAGTTCAAGTCGGAAGGGGCAAGATTTCGTCAATCGAGGGGGTGGTGGACGACGGGACGACTGGAAGGTAGCCACATAGCACACAGCACCAAGTTTTGTGTCGCACCACCGTGACGTGGAGTACACCCATTTTCGTGAACGCGTTTGATGGTTGAGACTGAGTTACACTTGGTCACGAGACTTCAAGTTGCAAACAAAGAAACATCCCGTGATCGTGGTTACTTCGAGGAAGAAGGCGTTTAGTGGAATACAATGAGCAATCCCTTCTTAAATTATAGTATGCGAAGAAACGAAGGAATATGGAGTCATCGATCAACCAAAGTTCGCAAATCAAATTTTAGGACATTTCCGGTTTTCAAAACCCAATAAAGGTTGCCATTCCCTGAACGTTAGTTCTGTCTATGGGCGCAGCCTGGTCAGGGAAGGAAGCAAAGGTGGAGACATTTTATTCACTTATCGGGAGTCCTGCAGCCTTGGCGGGGCCGGCAACATCCAAACGTTGGTATACTGTGGCCTCGCCCGGTCCGTTGACTGAGTACACTGAAAGACCTGTGACGTTGGCTGCAAGAGAATAGATAAAACTGCCATAAAACCCGTCAGTACAAGAACTTGATCACGGAGAAGCGTGTATAGTACTCTTTCTTTCCAAGTGTAGCGACAGACGAGTCGATCGGCCCGTCAGGGACAACGTTGTATTGCTAAGATGAGAAATATCAAGATTTTGGCTGGGATGAGTTGACTGGACATGCCTTGACGATGCTGCTGTTGAGCGAATTCGTGACGGCCACCTCGGTGATGACGGAGATGCCGACGTCGATGATATAGAAGTTGCCCGATTCCGCGCTGTAGACGGACCAGCAGCTGGCGCCTTGGTTAGGAATGGGCACCGACACGCCGCCGACCGCTGTTTGGCTTGAGGTGTCCAAGTTGAAAATGTCGTAACCGACGCCAGGGTCCGAGGCAACCAGGGCGTTCTTCCCGGGAATGTGGTTGAGCGAGAAGGGGTAGTACACCACCGGACACAGTGTTATAAGTGGTGGACAGAGAACCATCAGAGTTGATGTCCCAGACCGCAAGATAACCAGCTTTTACAGAGACTATCAGCTGCGTCTCGTCTTGACTGAAAATGATTTGACTGGGGGTGTTGGGAGGTCCAGTAGCCTTTCGAAATATGAGCCGAATACAACACATGGTTTCAGAAATACGAACAGGCGTCGTCTGGTTGAGACCGAGGGAGCGAATCGAGTTTTTGATGGGAGTCAAACCGGTGTGGTCGAACTTGTAGCAGCTTGGGAATCACATTTAACTCATGCTAAATAAGAGATAAACTGCAACACACCTAACTCCGTTGACCTTTCCGGCGTTCAGGACACAAACGCGGGTTCCAGCATTATTAATGACCAGAGAGTTGGGGAACTCCCCACCGCTCGACACTGGTTTACCAATGGGCCACAGTTGAGCGGGATTCAGCGGATCTATAGCGAAGACTGAAACACTGTTCGAACCCGCCTAACGAGGAAGTTGATTAGTTTAAACCAGATTTCGAGAATTATGAAAACATACATTGACATTGGCCACGAATCTCTTCTTCGTCGATACACCGACGGATCCTTGGCTGAAGAGAGCGTCCAAACCGAAGGGTGGCGGCAAACCGTGGGAACCGACGCCACCGGTGTAGACCGCCTCGTATAAGGTCTGTCGAACTTTCAGATCCCTACCCTTCGCGCGCGCATCAGCGTCAACTCACAAGCTTGCCATCGAGTCCAATGGCCGAGGACACCAAATAATTTCCCGTTGGCTCGTTCGTCATGACTGTAAATTTATTTAGTTGGTGCCACGTATGGAAGCAGGGAACTTGCAATATGCTGCTCCAACAGCGACGTCAAAATTGAACCCAGTCGGTGCCATAGACATCCTGGCAGTAGGCTCACTCGACGCCATCACGGTCGAGGACAGCGCCGAAAGCAACAAGAGCAGTGCGGTCTGCATTTTGTAAATGAAAATTCAAGTCGAGGCTTGAAACGGTTGACGGACTCGAAATCCGAGCGAAAGGCTTTATAGCTACCCGGCATTGGTACTTCGCTTAGCACGGCGTCGCCAATTCGCGGTCTCAGCTTCGTTAGTGTTCTAAATCGGGACTGCTGACAGAAAGCTGAACAAGTTCTGCTGCGGTTGTGCTGCGGAACAGGTAGAAAATGCACGTGAGCCAACGAGGATTATGAAGAATTTGGAGGGGCCCAAGCTATTAAGCATGGACGTCTGACATGTGGGCGCACGCCTCGCGCTTGGGTTACGCACATCAGAGGTCGTTCGTAGGTAGATTGATCACTGTTCCCCGTACCCCAGTTCGCTTGCTCGTTTGCGCTCGGAGGCCAAGTTTCTGGAATCTGTAGACTCAAATTGGGCTCAAGAGACGGAACAGCGTCTGCAAGCGAAGGTAACGCGAAGCGACGTACTTGCATGTAACTAAAAAAACTTGAAACAAATTCTAGTCGGGCAGCACGGACGATGACGATCAGGGATGGTGTCAATGGCCGGAGGCCATCGTGAAGCGAGTGACCGACCGGGATTCGACGCTTCACGAGAGGAGCTCAGTAGTGAGGGACTCTGGCAGCTGCAGACTCGCAGGGGTTTGGGCTTAACATCCGCAATAATTTTATTCCATCTACGGCCATGCTGACATCTATCACTTATGCGACAAAGGCCTTGCCCTTTTCGATGTTCTTCTTCAGCTCAGGCAGGCAAGCTTCCAGGAGCTTGGTCTCCTGTGCCGACAGCTCGCCGAGCGGGTGGATCTTCTCAACGCCCTCCGGCTGCACGAGAATCAGTATCCGCATTGACCAGAGGGCGAAGGACTTACGCCAAGCTCGACGTTCGAGGAGAAAAAGTCGATGCCCTGGTCGGCGAACAGCGGGCTCTTGACAAACGTCGGCGTCGTAACACCCTTCTCGCCGTTCAGGCCACGGAGGACGGCGTTGGTGAACTTTGGCGCCGGCGTACGCCATGGAAAGGGTGGCGCTTCCGGCGCCATCCTTAGCCTTGACGACCTCGTCACCACCGAACTGAATGCGGTGGACAAGCTTCTCGTAGGCCTCGCCCGAGACGCTCTTGCCGTTGCTCGAGGAGAGGAGCGGCACAATGGTCGCGCCGCTGTGGCCGCCGACGACAGTCACGGGGGGTGTCTGCGGGCTTGGCGTTGGTGACGCCAGCGGTGAAGCGGGCAGCACGGACAACATCGAGGGTGGTTACACCGAAGACGCGTTTCGGGTTGAATACACCAGCCTTCTCGAGGGTGGCGGCGACAATGGGGACGGTGGAGTTAACGGGGTTAGAGATGACCAAAATGCATGCGGTCGGGGCTACGCGGGCAACCGCTGCTGCGAGATCGCGGACAATGGAGGCATTGGTCTGTAGATCGTCAGCTCGAGCTGTTCGGGGACATAAACAGCCCAACTCACGTTGAAGAGGTCATCACGGGTCATCTGCGGAGAGATAAGATATGGGAAAAATAGATATGGGAAAAATAAGGATGCTTCAAACGCCTATCTCGTCCCAACTGGAGTCCCGATTCCGACCACGAAGTTTGAGCAACGGTCAGGGCATGGAGCTCGCCGCGGTATCGGGTAGCAGACGCGACCCGACACTGCGCTCGTTCCAGCTTCGCTTCACTCGCCCAGTCGCGTGCTTCTCATTAACGAGCGCGACAAGTTCGTTGGGCCAAAGATTGGGATTGAATTGAAGGCTCCAGTTGGGCCGGACAGTGGACGTTTGAAGAACCATATTTCGAAAGGATATCGACTTACCCCAGGCTGAAGAAATTGTCAGCATGTGTTCAAATCTTCTTGAGAAACCCCACCTTTCTCGGGACACCAGCAGGAATCACGACAACCTCCACACCCTGCAGGGCATCATCCAAGTGGTCAGCGGCATATCCATTGACCTGTAACACGTCATTCGATACAGTTTTTGCGAAAACGCTATTGCAAAGTAACCTCGCTTGCGGTATCAATGTGGCTGACATCTGCAGCGACACCAGGAGCACCGCGAATGTCGTAGAGACTGAGAGAAGTGACAAGAGGGTCGGTTTTGAGAAGCAACGACAATGGCTGGCCAATTCCTCCTCCAGCACCGAGTACAGCGACCTTGGTGTGGCGTGCAGAAGAAGAAGAGAAAAGGCGCGAAGACGGCGCAGCCAAAGTACGAATTGCAGAGCGAGCGAACATGGTGGTGAGAAGAGAAAAGTTTCTGGGGTGCCGTCGCGTGAAATCGGAATTCCAATTTTCTGTTCTCCGATTCGGTCCTTTGTGTGACAGTGTGACAACCTGGCTTCCCCCAGTTGCCAACCACTGCGGTGGCCGCGGATTCCATTATATGGCTACTTACACTGGCTCGGCCAGTGCCTCGACCATTTGAGGATAACATTTGTACCACTAAAAGGCGCAGCCTATATTCCTGGCTGCTTGGGGTTCGGGGCTTGGCTCATCCAATACCAACGACTAAACTTTTGAATCTAGTTCATTTACCTGCCCTGTCCGCGCTGATGACGCCTGCAATGTCTACGTAATGGGATCTGTGGGATCTCGACGCGGCTCTATCTCCTGCATGGGCGCAAAAGAAGCTCTGGAGACCAAAAGCAAATACTGCCTGGCCATCCATCGCGCTCATCGGAAGGCGCCTACTTGCCTGCTGTGCGAGGTTGCGTGCCGTCAGATTGAAAGGTCGCGCGGCCCCGTTCTTGTCCTGTCTCCATGCGATCACTCCCAGCAATGTACGTGCTGCTTCACGAGCTTCACACACTCGGGGAAAACTTTTGTTCGAAGGCTCCCGAAATAATTGGTTGCCGAAGATGACGAGTCGGATGGTGGCCTCGCCCGCTGCCGCAATTTCATGCTTGTCGCCTCCGCTGCCTTTTTGTGGTTCTTTCTCCCAAGTCGGTCTCTTGGTACCTCCAAAAATGGGACGTTCACCTGTCCCCGGGCTTCCTCTTCGAGGCGCTCCGCTGGGCTGCGCCGAACAACATCGCCGTGAACCAACTCTTCGGCGTCTTCAGCGGGCGCATGAGCGTGGTCACAATCGATTGGACCGAGGTCGAGATCGGGTCTCCGCTCACTATCAGCTCCCTTCGGGGAAATTGACAGAGACCGGAAACTTTTGGTTTCTAGCCTCCCCAAACTCGATTGTTCCTCGGGTTTCGGGAGCCCAGAAAACCAATGGTTTCGGCGCCTGAAAGCTAATTGTTTGGGGATCATTTTTTGGGTTTTCCCGACTGATATTTCTCGGTGATATGGGCGTTGAATAGTAAAGTCCGCTCATCAAGTCTTCCGCAATGCGACTCGGATAGCCTGCCACTGGTGTCCTGGGCTCAGAGGTACCATAACTGCTATTTCATTGAGGAATTCGGTGACCTCATACAGGCTACTGGTTTACGGATTTCTCCACCCTTGAATGTGGGTCGTCGATGGCCCATGGGAGACCAGACAGGCTGATACGTATTAGTTGGTAGTAGCTACAGCTTCGCATGTTTTGAAAAGGGACATAGCTGGGCTTGATGTCATCTTAAGTCTTATACCGACAGCTAGGGTTAAGGAGGCACGAACTGACTCGATAAGCGTTCTAAGGGTTATTTACAGATCTTATACATGGTGTTTGCCTCTATTGATCAATGATCATTCGTTTCTTGCTCGACGCGTCCATCGCTGTCCGCCGGGTTTTCGTTCTCTGGTTCACCACATACGCCTGGCTTTCCTGGTCAGTCCTTCTGCACGATTCGGACGTCAACTGCGCACCGGGATTGGCTTCCGCGTCCGGCTGAAACAAATCTATGGCCACAGACTTCTGGGCAAGTTCGCACTAGTGAGCTCACTGTTCCGCAAGAATTCGTGCAGGCTTTCGACAAAACGTAGCAAACGATGGATTGTTGACCGAGCTACTCTCAGACAAGCAAGGGCGGACGATCTGTTGTACGTCGATGACCCGGAATACTTGGATTTTCTGGCCATCTATTTTGCGGAGGGTGAGTGCGCTGAGATCCAAGCGACAATTTGACTAATATATATATACAGTCGTAGGGAAACTTGGGAAGAAACTGCGGATCCCGCAAAGAGCCATCGCCACTGCAACTGTATTTTTCCGACGATTCTATCTCAAAAAATTCATACTGTGAAACGGATCCTTTCATCGTCATCGCTGCGTGCTGCTACGTTGCTGCTAAGGCAGAGGAATGCCCTGTACACATCAAGAATGTTGTCGGCGATGCACGGCAGATATTTTGTCGTGCGTTTTTTCCATTCATTCTCTTGCCCAGACCCTCATGGAATTTAGACGAACCATACAACGTCAAGAACTTCCCATCCGACAACTCGAAATTAGCCGAAATGGAATTCTATCTCGTCGACGACCTGGAATGTGATCTGACTGTCTTTCATCCGTACCGCACCCTGCTTGCGCTGTGCAAATCCGTGGACGCGTCGGAAGACCTCACAGCAGCCCAAGAGGAAGAAGCCGGCGAGGTGGGCGCGGGCATCGCAGCCGACGACGGCCCGCGGTACTGGGGCACCGGCGAAGGCCAGCTCGAGCTCCCGTCGAACGGCCTCCAGACTGCGTGGTTCATCGTCAACGACTCGTACCGCTCCGAGCTCTGCCTCCTCTACCCGCCGCACCTCATCGCCATCGCCGCCCTCTACCTCACGTGCATCTTCCACCCCGCGACGCACGCCGCCGTGCTCGCGTCCGGCTCGGTCGCAAGCGGCGAGAACACCGCGCCACCCGACCCGCCCCCGCGGCGGTCCTCGCGCCAGGCCGCGGAGCGCAAGAAGCCGTTTGCGCAAGACCCGCTGGCGTTCCTCGCGGAGCTGAACGTGTCGCTGCCGCTCATCGCGACGATCGCACAGGAGATCATCGCGATGTACACGCTCTGGGGGGCGGTACAAGGAGGACATCACGGCGGCGACGCCGGATTCGCGCGGGGACGACGAGGGTGCGGTGGTGACGCCCGCGTATTTGACGATTGTGCTGACCAAGATGCGTGAGGCAAAGTTCCAGGACATGTCTCACCCATCTAGCGGCCGGCCAGTGGCGGTCAACAAGATGCTGGAGAGAACCCAGGCCGCGGGGTGATGTGGTGGTACGACGATAAAACTTCAACTCTATGTAACACTTGAATAAACGGATACTTCGCTGCGGCCTCGAGTGAGCTGAGCTCCTGTCGACTAATGTGGATATCGCTATCTCGATTATCCGTCACCACGTGTTTTCCCCTTCTTGCCTGGAGCAACCATCTTGTACCTGAGAGATTGAAGAGAGTGGCTTATAACCGCACCCAGTTAAGGTGAATCCCGATTCTACGGAATACACTTACAGGCCAATAGATTTGGTATGGAATACCTACCTCCGAACTAAGAACTGGAATCGCGTTGCTTCGTGGACCCTGGTGAATCCTATACATCCGCATCCTTGTGTACTCCGTTCAGCAACACCCGCCGGTGCACCCAATGACTCGTCATGAACTCAGATAAAAAATTCGCCTTGCCTCGGCGGACGTTGCCTCGCCCAAGTTGCAATCGGTCGTCCATCGCCGATTCGCCGTGGAACGAAAGGTATAATTGATGACCTTTTGTGCTGACTAGTGCATGATTCATGCACTAGCGGGTGAGTTTCTATGCGAGATGGAGTCTCAGATTTTTGTCTGGCCTTCGAAGACGTCCGAACGGACCGGGACGGTATTCAGCTCCAGACCCGTCGATAGCGAAATTGTCTGCGCGGCGGCGGCCGGTGGAAGTAAAGGTTATTTCCGTTATTTAACACAATTCATTTTCCAAGGTATGGATTCTCTGGGTCCCTGTTGGTCCCATCGGGTTCACAGCACCCGCTTTGAAGATCGGTCGGTCTAGTGAGATCTCAGATTCGTCCAGGACCTCACAACCCGAACGGCGTTCGATCTCATGTGGAAGGGTGGCGAAGGCGTTCGTTCTGTTATTCAACTCCTGAACCGCGGCTGGTCCTACCGGGTTCACAATTTTTTCTTCTGTTTCAAAGATCGATTGGGAATGAGTGTATCCAGGACCCTGACCATCAAGCTACTAGCCCCGGTGCATACCTCAACATTGCTGTAGACACTAACGGCGGATGGAACGAGCGAAAGGCGATCCACAGCCTCCAATGCTGTCACAAGACCTTTTTATCTTTGTGATGCGGGCTCACACCGTTTGAGGCCCGAAGGCTGTTGCAACTCATTCTCGAAATCTTCCTTTTGCGCAATAGGCTGGTTCTTTTGCAGTCATGGACGAACTGCACAGCTTGTCCCGAAAAAGTCCGAGGGCAAATGAGAATGGAGAGAATTCTTTTTAAAAATCCTGAATCTGGTGCGCAATTTTACTCGATGGGTGTAATAAGCGTCTGACACAGTTTGAACGGTGTTATGATCGAAAACGTCCGGTCCTTTTTGCGCAGTCATCAGCGGGATCTCTGGCCGCAGCGTTCGCGTGCACATCCCCTTCCAGGATTCGACTGATCATTTAAAAGGCGAAGAGGGTTTACGTACTTCCATCCGTGTTTTTCTCGGACCCATGTCTTCTGTGTCTATGGTCCTGCAATTTCACGGCCGCCCCCACATTCCTTCCAGTCTCGATTTCGCAAACATTCCCTCAATAATTTCCTCTGCAGAACGACGAGGCACGGACCCGTCTACTAGTAGAGTCGGGCAAATCGTGCCTATACTTCTTATCGTCGGTCTCGGTACTTCTTGAGCTTCTTCGCTTTTCTCCTCATCTTGCTGATCTTTCTCTTCTTTGCGCAGCCATCGCCTTTGTTTTCACGCTGGCCCGCATCGTCATGGGCTGGCCAGGGTTTCCCTTTAGATGCAGAATACGTTCGGCCTCGACTAACATCACTGGATATGTTTCGCGCGTTGTCCGCTCATCCGCGGATATCATTCCCTCGTTTGTGGGACCGGGTGTCAGCAGGAGAAACACTCTTTCCGCATCTTCACAGACTCCAATTCTGCCCTTGCACCGACTGAGCCGCGAGTCTCCCTTGCCAACGGATCCAGAGCGTCCACCTACTGGCATCCCAGCGCTACCTCCCCGAGTATACGATCCGCGCGAGCCCCAACACCCACATTCGCATTTCTTGGGTTCACACAACGCCTTCCAGGCCCACAACGCCAGCCAGCATTCCTTCGCGCCTTCCGAAACCCCAACCTATCAGTCGGCATGGTCCGACTGCCCGACCTTGGTGCCAAATCTCGCTGCAGGGCGACGATTTTAAGTGCCTACTCACGACTATTCAATTACGAACGCCATGCCACGCGAGGATCCGCCACATCTTCGCCCCACGCTCTCTCTACCTCCGTTCGCTGTTTGCTGTGCACGTTAAAAAAACGAAGGTTCTTCCCGGCCGGAGAACCGAAAATAATGAATCCAGAAAACCATATTGTTCGCTCAGTTTTATAATGGACCCATACTTCGCAAATTTAATAAAACTCAATGTACTTGTGTACGATGTACTTTCGTATGTAGCCGCCGCCAAATGAACTGTAGGATATGGTGTGCTGTACCACCGGCGCGAGTGAGTCTTGACAACAGCCGGCAGTGACGTTTTTCGCAGGGAACTGTCATGGCGATTCGTGGGAAGGGTGCCTTGTGGAAATGGTGCCTTGGGTATTCTCCGCTATGCGCAAGGAAAATGCGACTTTCTCCTTTGTCTGGTTCTGTAACTGCACTTCAACCAGCCCCTATCACGCGTCCACACGCGTAATCACACACAAACAACGCGTACGCGTTAATTAATTAGTCTAAAACACCCGACCGCGTGGCTGTCTTTGGCGAAAACATGAAAAAAAAAAAACATGACGATGATTCGCGGCGTTCATTTTGACGTAAAAGGTGGGGGGTGAATTATGTACAAGAAGGATGAGTTTACTGCCAGAAAGTTCCAACCTTTATTGGACCCATACACGCACACAAATATCCAGATGACCGATTTTGACGGTCCAACAAGTTAGGGGCCCTCTTTTTCTGGAAAAAGGCTGTTGCCCTCGTGCACAACCCCCATAAATGAGTGATTGGGGGAACGAAACAAGACCAAACAACCACCTAAGTACCACACTCACAACGCCAATGGTATCGTCTCAAAACGCCTTCACATTCGCTTTCTTCGCTTTTTTCTCTTTCATCGTGGCAACACCGACCGAAACTCCCCCGGACGACGTCTACGTTCAATTCCCCGCTTACGCCCGCGAAGCTCCGTCCAGACCGATTAAGCTCGTGTCCGATAAGCCAGCTTGGAACCGAGTTTCCCGGGCCACCTGTCCGCTTCACACCCTAGACGCCGGCTCTGAGCCCTTTAGACGCATCGTCTCCGAGACCGTAGAAGGCTCTGGAAGCGCCTCTTCGTCCAGCTGTCTCCACAAATATGTGATTGCCCCTGCTGTGGCCTTGTGTGCGTGCCCGCTTTTCTCAAGACAGACTCCTTTCCTGATCCCGGGGATACAGTCGTATCAGTCGTATTAAATCTGGCATTGATTATCCGCCTCATGGTTCTCAATCGTCGACGGCATGTCGCGGTGGGCATCATTCCCCTGCGAGATGTTCCCCGTTCTCGATTCGGAGACGCTACACCGATATCGATCGCCATCCCCTCGCGCGCACAAATGGCATCGACTGATTCTACTGCCACCCTGGTCCCTCGGCTCGTTTGAAGGCTAGGCAAGTCTATAATTTTCATGTGGCGGCATCATTAAATTTCTCTCTAGATCGTTTCGTCATATATGCGGCTTTCATTACATTGTGTATTTTTAATTTCGGGTTTCCCTGCACTCTGCTGCACTATACTTCCTCTATACTCACTCACACTTACGACAATGGCCTGTACAAAAATGAGACTACATCAGTTTGGTTGCACAAATATTACCAATGGCGTCATTAAAAGCCAAGGCACACTAGCGCCACTGTACGACGAGTCCACTCAAGTTCTAGGCTCTCCAGTCGTCGTGGCAGTCGATCCGGCTTTTGTGGGCTCGGTGAGAAATTGAAGAATGACATGTTCTGCCAATTTTTTGTTCACATGACCTGAGACAGCCTGGGACCAAGTGATACAAAATCTACGCAACGGATTTTTGCTCGCCCAGACTCTGAATTGCAGACATGAAACTGAGGAAACACCTTTTGAGAGTTACTTCCAGATTTACCGTTGATTTACCGATCGACCATCTTCGACTAGCTTCGACTATACTTTGGAAGATCGCCGATCACGATCCAGCCACGCGACATTTTGATCCGCCTCGTGGCGGTGTGAGCCGGCTAGATCATGATCGAAGGCGCGATCGCGCCAACTTCCAGCCGGTTGGCGGCTTCCATAATACCGAGATGAGTTCCAATAGAAAACCTATTGCATGTGATACATATGTGAATGCGAAGATGTTGTCCGTATACGATGTGGCGGGTGCGTCCCCTTAATTCCGCGGAATAACTTCCGCTACGAAAGTTGCGCCGTCGTTCCACTCCGAGTCCGAGTCAGACGGGAAATAATGAGTGACATCGGAAGGTGCGAGCGAATGTTGGCTGGACGAATAAATAGAACCCGCCGTCGAGAGGCGGGCGGACTCTAGCGACTCCTGCGGGTCGTCCGTGCACGCGGACGGCACGATAGATGGAACGGATTCCATCGCGAGTTGAGATGGATGGGGAGTTGACAATGAGCCGCCGACCTCGGGGTCACTTGGGGCATGGGCGAACGGTTCCGCAGTCCCCTGTGGCACGGAAGGATCATTGACTTTAGGGACACCGATTTTTGACATGCTCGGCTGTGTGCAGAGGCTGGACGCGACGCGGCGGTGGCTCATGATGATGGTGAGCACCGGAAAGACAATGCGATAAATCACTGTGCGAGACAAGCAGTGAGACCATGAAAGCGGTGGTGGCGAAGGTGGACGCACGCAGGCAGAATACCAAAAAGAGGACAACAATTTCGTCTGCGTCGTGTTTTGTATCATTCGAGGAATCGGAGGACGCAATATCAAGAGGTAGAGCTCGAATGCTTGGGAGTAGAAAGAGCATCCATGTGAGAGGAAAAGACATATTGGAGATTTAAGGTTCGGAGATGTGTTCGGTTAGTTTTAAGGTGTGCAATGCGGGGAAACAGCGACCCATCCGGAAATTGGTGCGTCCAGATTTGGGGCAAAAACGCGAAGAAGTCGTGCCCTTGCCCAATTCCTAAAAAAGGAACTGCACTACGGCCACAGAGGGGACGTAGCGCGTCCGCCCGTGTGATGACTCGGACCTTCGTGTTGCTAAAAACTCTCGATATGCATTCATAAGAGTGCTAAGCGACATACATTCGAAGGAAAGAACTAAAACATGAATACGTGGCTTGTTTTTCTTTCTTTTCTCGCGCAGAATTCTTTCCGGAAGAAAAAAAAAAAAAAAAAAAAAAAAAAAAGAAAAATACAAAGTCTTCAAGATCTTCGGCCACGCAATAAGGAGCCAAGACGCCGCTCGGGTTTCCCCGGACGTGCGGACGCGCGTGCCCGTGGGGAGCTGGCGTGGCGACTTGCGAGACACATAGCATAATATGCCCCAGATCCTGTTGACCGGAAATTCAGTGCCCGCAGCAAGTCCGCTGCCGACCGGACACAGAAAAGACACGATGAACACGGCAAATCGCGGTTCGAGAAAATGGAAGAGGGTATATGGGTATAATGTTGGATGACCGGATGACGGCGTCGTACGAAGGATGAAGAGGACGTAGACCGGAACCGTGAGGTAGAGCGACGAGTTTTCCGACGTGCTGGGATAACTTTTCAAGAGATCAGTTGGTTGACCAGGGTCAAGGAATCCGACCAAGTCGACGGCCTGCTTCGAGGAGAAGCCTCAGACACCTCGTGGGACGAGGTCGAAACCACAGTCCGGGTTGATAGCTCGGAAGCCGCGAAAGACTCCGCGAAGGATTGCTGACTAGCGTCGGGATGTACTGCGATGCTGAAGGAGCCGGGGATGGACGAACAAGGGGAGGGGCCGTCCTCTCCTGCAGGTAACACCGCGGAAGGGGCAGGAACCGCATCCGTTGCTAACGAGGGCGGTTGGCCTGCCTGGAGCTGCGGTTGCGCCACAGGCTGCAACGCAATTTGTACTCTCCTGGTCCATTCTATCTGGCGGGTGCGCCTCCTAGAGAAAGCGCGCAGGATGGCTGAATCGAGGTTCGACCAAGCGCGGCGCAGGCTATGCCTGACAGAGTAGCTGGTCACTAAGCGCTTGATGGCCACAAACACCGCACACACGACGACATAGACCACTGCAGACGAGCGAGTCGTCAAATGGAGAGCACAGCTGCGGAAGCGCAAGACATACAGGGAAGAAGGATGAAGGCCAGGACAATTCGCTCCGAGCTTGAGTTTGCCTCCCTGGCAACGGGGGTGCTGGAATTGATCCTCTCCGCTTGAGTGTTGGTTATAATCATGAGGAGGTGTCTTTCTTCAGGGGTGAGATTGGGGGTCGGAGCAGGAGTATACAGCACATCTCGGCTATGAGCTTTTATAAGCCCAGTCGGAATGGAATGGGTGTAAGTGTGTAACCGTCATAACAAATAGTAGTAATCGAGATGAGATCATGTCCCGTGCTCACCCGATTGGACACTTGTGTGTAGTCTCCCTTAGCCATTATTTCACCTCAGATCTTTTAGGCTGCCTAATCTTCCATCATTAAATCATCTTTTGAGCTTCCAAAGGCTCGAAACTACTACTTTGACTAGGTAACTCCTTGAATTTATTCCAGCGTACAAAAATCACCCTGACTGCGCTCGTACTTCAAGACGCGTCCAACTATGGGTAGAATTACTTCTCGATCGATCTGGATGGAGAGAAAGGCTTAGTGAATTTATAAATGGGTGGTTGGCTCAGACCCGGAATCAAAGGAATTTCGGCCTGCGCAGCAAGATATCTGCGCGTTCCGTCCGCATTTTTGCTTTTAGATTGACAGTATATATTGATAGCCTTCCTATTTTCCTTCGACTTTAGAGTAGCTCACGAAACTTGGTCGTGTTTGCGAGACTAATACATGTGACAGTCGAATCGCTAGCGCTTGGACCTCCGAATAAATCATTTCAGTCATACCCACAACTCGGTTGACTCCAATATTTTTGACGCCGTGGAATTGCATGCAAATGAGCTTGTGGTTGGATAGCTGTGGACAAGTGTGGACACTGAGACACCGGAGCGGCCGGACCGTTCGCCCATGACATTGACAGCGGAGGTAAATGCTTGTCTCATCAGTGGCGATGTCACGTTCGACGTTTGACAATGAACACACTTGATTCGACCAAGATTCGACAGATCGTCTCCCGATCATGATCGATAGCCTGGAGGCTGGAGCGCTGGACCCTTTGATGCCCGAGAGCCCTTGGGTGCGGACCGGCCTGAACCGGCGGTAATGAGATTTTGCGGACTGAAGGATGGAATGGGGGATACTGGCTGAGCAATCGAAACTGCTCTTGAGCAGGATGTGATGGAAAGGTACCATCAAATTCGGTGCCGGAGTCGAAAATGAGGTAGCAAATTTTGAAGCCGCCGCCTCGGAGTGCAATGCTTAAGGGCTCGGGTGCTGGAGGCTACACGGGATCTGGCATTGCCGGACAACAGTTTCAGAGCTGTGCACGTCAGACTAATTAAATTCGACACAATTGGCATTGATGACACGACCAGTATTTTATTTGTGTCCCATCGAAGAACAAATAAAGGCATAGTCGTTATGAGCATCGCGCGAAATGAAGCGAGAGCGAGGGCAAGGTGCTGATGACTTCATCGCAAAAATGCCGCCGTCACCTCGCCGCAATACCAGCTGAACACAGATTCGGGATGTAGTCACGTTCACTGTCTCGATTCTTGAAGACGGTCTCAGCAGCTGGTGGCATACAGTTGTCGCGTCCACGACTGTGCAAGAGATGGCTCAGAGCTGGAGCGGCCTGAGATGGTCGCCGAGAGTGATGAGATGAACCAGTGTAGACTCGGATCGATGGCGGATCTGAAGAACGGCGAGTAGGCACCCTTGTCAGACGCCGATCATACGTCTCGGAAGAGGCAACCAAGTGCGAGGAGAGGGAGGCAATGTCTTTGGGTCGTGAAGGGTACAATGCCTGAGGTGGAGTGAGGACGAGGAGCCAGAGACTGTTGGGCTTGAGGAGAGATGAAGATGATAGCTATATTCATGCAGAAAATGGGCTGGTTCCGGTAGGTATCCCCAATCCCGGCGGAATCATGATGCCACGTAGACCGCCAGATCCAGGTGACGGCGCGAGACACCCCTCCCAGGCCAGCCGCCAGGCTGAAGAGTATCGAGACCAGTGAAGACGCGATGCGCACTACTGAACGAGTGCTCGTACTCGAGTGTCCAACCCCACAGTACAAGAGGAGGCGCGCGAGGGACGACGCCGTGTGCTCATACGGCGTCCTTTCCTCGGGTCGCAGCAGACGCCATCCCGCACCAGGCACGAGGTAGACGAAATGAAGCTCCGGATTCTCGCAAAGGCTTGACCGATGTACATGCCGAGCTCTGCCTTGAGGAGATTTCAATGTCCTGAGCGGAAGTGTTGTGTAGGTACGGGGAACGGCTGCACCCTCGCTGAGTGCGCGAAGTGATGGTGCTGCAGACGCTGCTGGTAACGACCGTCCCAGTGACTGCTGAACATGATGTGATTTCAGTCGAGCCGCAAGTCATAAGGTAGTCCCAACCAGAGGGAAAGTGGACGGGATCCCGGCACAGTGTACATTTGCGTGGCGGTCGGGGGGAGAAATGGGATGAATTCGAATATGTAGCCGTCGGAGGGTGTTGAAGTACGAGGTTGAGTGTGGTATATTAGGCGAGATTAGGTAGGTTGTCGTCGTCGAATCAGACTTTGGGCCTTTGCGGGCTCGTTGTGCAATCCGACATAACGCGACTTTCCGGTACGCGGAATACGACCGCATTCGTACCGTATGAGCACTAACAATCTGCGCCCTGCGGCAAAAGTAAGAACGAAAGACTGATCAGATTTGGAAGGCACGTACGCAAACTCTATTGCAATCCACAGGATTAGAGTGCGTGCACCAATCCGCGCGACAGGCTGAGACACACTGCGCTGTTGGCCAGGGTGGATGTTTCGAAGTTTCCTGAGTCCGACGATGTCTCTTATGGACGGAACCAAGAAGTTTGGATGCAGCGAGACATGGTCACAATCACCGTCTCAAAGACAAACTACTGCGCGCCATTGTCGAGCTCGGCTGTACGAGGAGGCCGGCAAACGGCGGATTTGGCAGAATGTTATTGTCCAGGCCCGAAAAGCCAGATGCGTTCCTAAAGGCCAGCAAAAGCCTTGAGGATTTTGGGGGGGTACTGTACGTCCGTGTATGTAGGCAACCAGCCTTCAGACCGTGACATCCCAAATAGTTTTCGGCAACGCAACCGGACCTTCCGTTACCGTGACTATTGCTTGTTTGGGCAACCATTCACTAGCATTTTCTCTGCAAAGCACCGAATTAAACAGCATATGGGCAACCAAACTGACTCTGCAACTCATTTTGCATGGTTTTGAACACAATCCACGATTATTTGGGAGCTCTCAACCATAATTGCAAGGGAAAAATATTTATTTTATTTTTTTGTAACGGTATTTTTCAGGGCAACCAGACTGACCGTTACTGTGACAGGGCTGGGTTTGGGCAACGCAACCAGCCCTTCCGTTACCGTGACGGTTGCCTACATACACGGACGTACAGTATTTTCAATCGAGCTGAGCAAGCTCAAGAGTCAACATGTACAAGTTTAGGGCGCGCGCCGCTGGTATTTCCTGGTCCATACAGTGCAGACTAGTTGCGGAACGCGACCAACAACATGAGCAAAGATTCAAAGCGGAGTTAGAATTCGAAATCATACACGTCGCCCTGTGATTGTGCCTCTTCTGCTCTCTCCCCACGGCTGGACGACACTACACGACTGGAATTCGGACCACATGAATCTGGATTCTGCTGAGATCGACCGAGCACTTATCCGGAGCAAGTGGCAATCTTCCTAGAGATGTCCTCAACCAGCTCGGGCCAGGCGATCTCAACTCCATAACATTTAGATAACATCCGGTGCATCCATCGATTTCGGGCGCTCACATTGGCTCCCGGTGCACACCGTATGCTCGCATATTCTTCAGTGATCAACGTTCAACAGTTGAAGCCAATATAACAGAACCGCTGGCTTTTCGGACAGCATTGCACAGCCACAGTAATCATTGATATCTTGCATCCACGAGCACATTTCTCGCGCAGATCTGGAAATGCACTGGGAGCCTACTTCGACTTACACAGCGGTGGTCTCTGCATGAACACGTTATTTCCTCATGAGCCTACAGCTTTCAGCCTCGTCAAACGTCACTTCGGAAGGATCTCGGGAGTCGGAACGGAATGGAAATAGTTTAAACATGGCGACCAACCCAAAAACCTTCCAAATATCCTGCAAAAAGAAACCTTTGGGCGTCGACTGGCCTCGATCGCCAGAAATCCAAACGACGCATCAAAGGACTCAGACGGCGACGTCACAACTGCTCCCCTCGCCTTTTCATGGCAGTGTCTACAATCACAAAATTAACGCACTCGCTATGTATGCCTTGGAAGCTGTCAACAGCATGTCAAGAATTCATTCATCGTGCAGTCCGAACGCCGCCGCCGCTTATCGCGCTCCAACCTTGTCCTCCAGTGTCACTTTTGGCCACTACCTTATTCCGAAGGGAGGTAGCCTGGACTCTGGAGGTGACCAGGGTAGGTATCATTTTACGGTCCGATTCACGAACCCTGGTTCCTGTGGTTCCAAGGATTTCGGAATCCCCTACCGCTCCCGGCAATCTCCAATCCGACAGGAAAGCTGTAAGAACAGCAACCGAGACGTCCGACCGAAGATGGGTATCCGAAAATCTGTGGTGGGCTGTAGAAACTGTGTCGGTTTTTTCTGAATGTGACTGCTTTCGTTTCTTTTGCAGGAATGAGGCTATCCGCTATGTGTCTCTCCAAGTATCATCCGTCACCTCAGCAGGAGGGTCCTGAAATGGGGCCCTTGGCGCCACACATCAATTGACACATTGAGCCCAAAAATAACCAAGATGCTGACATGCACGCCTGTGGTGTATAAAGTCCGCGCCCCATCTTCTCACTCCGAGATCTCACTTCATTCTTATTCTCCAGGCATGACCGCTACACGAAATAACAGGTATGATCTCAAGTTCAATATTTTTCACTGTGATTCACGCTCCCCTTGGCGTTCCTGTTGACAGCGTCTGGAGAGCGTGTGTAAGGTTCGATGGTAGTGAGTACCATGTGATGACGCGGACAGGGGAAGGGAAAGGGAAAAGGCCCTCCCGGACCTTATACCCTGGTCGTCGATAACTGGTCCCAAAAGGAAGCGGCGGACAAGAAATGTGAAGCGACCGCCTTACCCTCTTGCGAGGAGGTTTACCTCGAGAAAGGGGATTTGTGGTTATTCATTGTTCATTCGTCGCAGAACGCCTGGTATGCAACGCAGCAAAACGAGACTGACATGAAAGTCAAGCGGAAGTTATATTGGACTTACATTGTGGGACATCCGGCACATGCGGAAAAAGCGATGGCAAATTGGATGGCTGAGGCCCACAAACAGGCTGTGTTGTACTTGAAGTGGTGTTCTTTCGGTGCGCTCTTTTCTACAACTTTGACCTGCTATCCTAATTTCCAGTCAGAGGCATTGACGTCGGCGACAGCGAAAACGCCATTTCCTTTGAAGCACAGTAATGATCTGGGAAATTTGCTTGCATCTCTGGAGCAGGATTCCCTGATTTCGCCACCACAAGAAAAGGACGACAGCAGGGCACAAGAACCGCTGTCTCTTGGAACAGCCCCGGACGACCAAATTTCAGTACTGGAGACTGCTGCTCAGGAGAGCTACAAATTACGAACAAGCCTCATTGCCAAAATCTTGAAGGAGAAATGTAGGCCAAAATTCATCAGTCAAAACTTAGGCACTGGCTTACGTATCGATAGACACTCAATTGAGTGCTATTGACGCCCTGGGCGAAACAAATAAACCACCCAAGCCCTCACGGGCTCTCGATGTGCTGTTTTGGATAGTAGATGTCGCGAGTCTCGGTTCCTTCCTTCGATATCTCCACCGCTTGGATGAAGTGCGCGATACACTTCTTACGGATGACAAATGGCGGGACCACATTTGGCGTCTGGTGAAAGAGTGGGAGGAATTCAACCTGATTGTAAGCCCTATTCCCACCGCCACTATAACATCAACATTGACGACTTCCTTTTTCGGTGTCTAGTCGACAGTCCTTCTATCGTAAGCGTTTCCACGCCGCGACAGAGATAAAGTATTCACCGTTGTCCAGTGCGTCTGCTGGCATTCTTGCTTTGAACAATATAGACGGTGTCCCCCGTACCGCGATATTAATCTCCATCCTGTCATCTTTCGGCGGGATTACGACTGGATTGTATTGCATCACAATGTATCAACCTCGCGCACCGAATTCTCGGGAATCAATCGATCGCTCAAATGCAATGACCATGGTATTTGGCCGATGCTTTGCTTCAAACATCTTTGACCATTTCGTCTAGTTCAAATATAATCAGTACATCTTGACGCACAAGAGTATTGCTCTGGTTCTGGGCTTACCGATGGCGTTTCTGGTTTGGTCTTTAATCGCTTTCATGGTCGGCATACTCTCCTACAACATCGTCGGCACGGAGATCTCGAACCACGTCTCTGGTGTTGCATATGCCGTTATCTCAGTGGCCGCCGCCATATTCCTCTTCATCGCACTAGCATTTTATAGTCTCTCGAGGCTTTGGGGATCTCGACAAGGTCGTACGGCGTTTCTTGATACCATCCGGAAACAGTATCGACACTGGCGACCCTTACCTGACGAGACGGAAAAGTCTGCGGCCTGATTTTATTTCCAATTGCCTCGGATTCCTTCTCTTTCCCCTCTCTTGGCGGCCCACCTTTCCCCTACTCCATTCCCTTCCCCATTCCACTACTCGAGCCTTTTTGCTGTGCTTTCTGCGCTCTCCCTCCTCCTTTATGTTATCATGTATCAGTTTGTCTTAGTATACCAGCCTGTGTGGATTCATGTTATGTTAGATACCATGAATAATATTATCAAAATTAACTGATTAATTACCCAGTCCTAGTTTATTTATATGATCGAGTCCATCCTACTCGAAAGTGACAAAATCCCGGTTTGAAACGATTATCGCTCGCGCAAAGATTGCTCTCCAGCAAGCTCCGCGGATGAAGCAGGGGCAGGAGGCCCCCTTACAAATATTTGATGACCGTAGGTCCTGAAGTGTCTGGAATCACACTGCAAGTGGGCCATCCCCCACTTGACCCAGCCATCATCCGCTATCCACGGTTGCTCGTTCGGAAGACGGATCACGTCTTGAATAAGCCGACTAAATGGAAAGTAGTCAGTTTTTGTTCACCACGACGTGTGAGACAATCATACTCAGCACGAGGAAGTGCCTTAAGCACGTCGGACTCGACGGTCGGACCTAGCAGGGTGGCTAATATGAACGTATCGCCCCCAGCTGGTTTCTCGACCAGATAGATGTTTGTCGAGGGTGCATCCCCGCTTTCCCATTGCTCGTATTTGAGGGCTTCGGGACGGCCAGCGATAGCCTGTTGCGCTACCAAAAACTCGTCCGTAATTTCCCCAACAGTTTTCGTCACTGTGTATAGGATGGGCAATTTGCCATCCTTGGCCTTGGGATCGGGGTAGTAATGTTTTCGGATAGCGTCACGAGTTTTGGAGCCTGGTGGCACGGATGAGCAATGTTCATGAGCGAATAATTGCGAGACGCACCGAACAGAACAGCAACTATAGCCCCAGCAGGTTTCCTTATCACCTGGATATTTGCGCGGGAACTTGGACCGACGTCGACTTCGAGGTCGCCGATTTGAACCTCTACGTGTGCCTGTAGTTGGTTCGTGGTCAATAGGGCGAAGATCAAATTAAGATGAACGCCCACATCTAATTCTTTCATCAAAGTAGACAAATGGCTCGGTGGAGACGTCTTTTTGAACTCTTCGAGAATCGAGCGCAGGATATCCACACGATAGGCTTCATCGTGTTTACGAAGATCCGGATCGCTCAATACTGGCTATTGCGAATTTGAGTATATATTCCAGGGAGCTCAACGATGTACTTACGAAAAGTTCATCTAGTGGTAGATTCGGACGCGAACTCCAAAATGGGTTTTTTTTGCGCGGAAGTTTGTGAGATTGAAATTTTTCGACCATATCCTGTATTTTTTTCTGCATCCTGTTCGAATCTTTCGTCGAGGTATCGTTCAAACGATTATTGAATTCCTTTTTCTTGCGGTCGTTCCAAGTAGAATTTTCGTAACGAGCTACAGACATTTGATATGCGTGAGCCGCAAAAATAAGAGAGCACAAAATACCGAGAAGGGTATATTGGATGTCAGCCAGCTCTTCTCGACACTCTTCGAACTGAAACCAGGCAGCTAACGAGCCTCCCCGCAAGCTTCGCTCCAGTCTTTGGATGCGACGCTGTTATGGAGTCAGAATGCTGGTAACGCTCAACAAAAAAGAAAACAAAAAAAAAAAATTTACGTTGGCTGTTGTAATGTCAGTCACAAACTGGTGGCCGGAGTTTTCAACGAGCGCAACCACATGTTTTTCGATGTTGGAGAATATCGAAGACAACAGTTGTGTTTGGTGCTTGTGATATCTGAAGAGGTGCTCGGAGTGCGGGGGTGTTTGAAGATTTGAAACTACGAATAATGTCGCTGGTGCTTTGAGAGTCGGCGTAGGAGGAGGACATCATGGGGGCCGTGAAGATCAAGCGTTTCCATTAAAAGGCGGGGTTTGTCAAGGTTTTGCAGCCGAAGTTGGAAGCTGTTTGGAACCATCTGTCAAAGATGGCAACATGACACTGAATCAGCCAATAAGTACAAGGAAGACAAGGACAAGGGACCCGGACGAGCATCAAGTGCGACCGGCCTCTATGGGTTTCAAAAGATTACGGATAGTCTGTTATTAATGCTTGAATCCGTTCGACCCGGATTAACTGTAGTATCCTCCGAGGAAGATATAGACGCAAAAGTTTTGACGGAATCAGATTGATTCCCGAGGTTCCCTCTATTGTGGCGCGACGGAAAGGATCATCGGCCTGGGCGATGCGTTGAATCAGAGGTCGGACGCTAGCAAGTGGATGGCCGCCAAGAAGCCCAAGATTTCAAGTACGGGCGCATGGAGTGTTGAGATGGTAACAGCATTGAACTGGATCTCATGACATAAGTGCCACGGAGAACAGCGTTAATGTAGGTCAGGCACCTTTCCGAATTTAAACGCTCCCATCGGGACCGCTCTAAATAGTGTGGACCTGTTTGTTGCCAGAGAATCAAACCCGTCGGAGGAAATCCTGGCACAAGAACTGGGCAAGAAAGAAGAAATCTATACGATCAGATGCAGAATATGTTAAATACAGCACCGGTAGCTGTTCACTACAGCTCCGCAATCCAGATGTTCAGCGAACCACTTTGTCCTATTCTGGATGAATACAAAGAGGGACTGAACCAGACTAGCGCCGCTGCGGCGTAAGTGATCGCAGATACGCGGGACACTGTGGCGCAGAAGTTAGCGCCTGAAGCGCTTCCTGCACTGTTGTGTCAAGATGTCTCGGAGAAACATCACCAGAGCGGGACTTGAGTCAGCTTGAGTCTTACCGACAGTTGCATTCGCCAATGGCCGGTAAAGGTTCCAGGCCGCCGGTAGAACGGGATTCATTGCGAGTAGCATCCCAGTAACGCGTGGACGCCGGCCAAAGACAATGAAACGGCACCACGCCACCGAGGGGTTAGATGACTGGATAACGAATGCGTCCAACGGCGTGGAACTCCTGGAGGGACTTGAGGGTACTCTGGCATCGCAATCGAGTACTTGGCTTGAATCGTCATTCAAGACAAGTAGGGCAAGGCTCGGCGGGTTTCTGTTCGACGCGCCGAAATAATACGTTATCCTGAGTCTTGATATTTTTTGACTTCTACCAGTGGTTGTGTCTCAGAGATCCCAGTAATCGCAGCAAGTTTTTGCTCAGGCGCAAGCCAAACGAGCTTCAAAGGGAATGAATTCACGAGCGACTGCAGCAGCATGGCACACGTCGTCGAGGGAGCGCAGTGGCCCTCCTGAGTGACAGTCACAATGTGACATTCCAACTCGCCCTGAGTCCGAGCTTTTTTTTTTTTTTTTTTTTTTTTTTTTTTTGTGGGACGTATTGTGGTGGGTTGGAATGTATCGCTGGTCTGACACATCTCATAGGTGCTGTCTAGCGCTTTCGCGCTTCCATACACCGAGCCGACAAAGTCGGTCGCCCAGCCTGTCGTTTTTTGGCTATGGAATTGAAACCCAGCCAGAGGAAAACATCTAACCACCCGAGGTAATGCGCAATCGCACTGGTGCCCGACATAGTCGCTGCACCGCGGTGGGGCTGCGCATAGGAAGCTCAAGGGTGGGGCCGGAGCCCCATCCCTATCATCGCCGCCTACCCGACACCCACTAAAACCCCGGTCTCCCCAGCTGCATATGCAGTCCAATCCTTGGGAAGATTAACCTCATTTTTTAAAGTACCCTTCCAGGTGTTTAATACAAGTTTTTTGTCTATTGCTTTCTTGCCATACTTGACTCCGTTCGTAAGGATACAGTCGATCTTGAGTCTGTTGTTGATCGCTTTCAGCCACCTGTAGTGAACTTCCTGAGGAGAAGCCTCTGGCTTGCCCTGGATCACTCGTTCATTCCTGAGTCTCCAGATCAGGTGTGCAGACTCCGACACAAGGATTCTATAAAGACGCGTTGACCCCGCGTCTCCTCTCGTGATCGCTCCGCATCCCATCACTTGGCCAATCGTTGGCGGCGGAAGTGCGGAGCCAGTCTTGAGCGTCCACAGCTCGCTCGCAAGCTCCCAAACTTGACTTTGGCCTCGCGCCTCGCATCTCGTGAGTATGTGATTCATTGACTCGGTAACCCCACATTTGCTGCAATTCTTCTTGTGTTCATGCCCTTCGATGTTCTTCCAGTGGTCTCCGACCTTGTACGCTCCGTGCAGCATCATCCACAGGAAGAATCTTGCGCTTCTGGAAATATCTTTGTGTGCCGTTGCTGTCCAGACTGCCCCTTTTGACGGGAGATTGTCCGAGGGGTCCGCAATTGCGTGTTGGGTGAGTTTCATGTTTCTTCTCGTTGCCTTTCGATCGAGGAGCTTGATATACTGTGGTTGGCTCCTCTTCGTCCTTTGGATTATCTTGTATGCACTCGACTGAGTGATTGTTTTGAGCTTCACTCCTGGGAGAACAAATCTTGTGTCCGGTTTTATCTTAATATCATCTTCCTCAGATTTTGCACAGCCCTTTGCAGCGAGCTTGTCTGCCTCTTCATTTCCTTTATTGCCGGCATGTCCTTTCACCCAAGTGAATTCTGTAGGCGCCTTTCTTTTCCTTAGCTTGGATACAATTGTTCTAACGATGTCTCCATTCTCTATGTTCAGAAAACCGCTGTCCTCGTTCTTCCGGAGGTGCTTTGTCAACGCGTCAATCGAGGTCTTAGAGTCGCTGTGGATGGAGAGGGGACGTTTAGCGGGCAGCTTTCGACTGCTCGGAGGATGGCAACGAGTTCCCCCACATTGTTCGAGGGGTGGAGATTCTTGGGTATGCGTAAATATTCATTCTGTGGATTGTTCTCGCCGTAGAAGATCCCTGCTCCCGCTCGTGCGTTTTCACTGCCATTGTTTATAGCCGATCCATCAGTGTACACCACTACCGTTTCAGCACCTTCGCCTGGTGCGGGCCTGGTATCTGGGGCTGTGTCGTGGAGGTTTCTAGGCGTGCATTTGGTGAATATGCGGAAGGTGTCCGCTACGCCTCCGTGTGTTGTGATTTTCGGGTCGAAGGTTGTTGTGTCTGACTCTTCATTCCCTTCTGGTTCCAGATCTGTTTCGTAGTCCTCTGGCTGAGGCTCCCTCGGATCCCACTTCGCTTCAAGCACATCGAGCAGGTCCCTTGCTTTTCGGTAGCAATTGTGGGGGTTTTTGCACCCCGTTATGGCTTTCGTCACAGCGCAGGTAGCGCAAGGGCATCTTTTACTTGGGCGGTGTCTGGGTGCATCCATTTTCCCTCCCAAGTCTGCGGCATGGCCTACGGTTCTAACTTTGTGTTTCGTTTTTAGGCACTCGAATATATAGACTTCGCCGTGGTATACCGAGCGATTTACGTACGCCTTCCTGTGGTACCACATTGGTAGGGACCTTTGTATGTCCCTCGACACCGCCATCGCGTCCATCTCCAGGCCGTGCTTCCTTCCTGCCTTGAACATTTCAGCTAGGTCTCGACCGATCTCTTTGGGCTGAACCTTTGGGAACCAGGACTGTAAGTAAGCATTGAGTCTCAGCTCCTCATCTATGTTCTTCTCTGAACCCGGTATTTTTTCTGCCAACAGTTCGTCCGTTACAAAGCACCATAGGGGTCTTTCTGAGCCGAAGCTTAGGTATGTTTTGAGCCACGTTATTGCAATCGCTTCGTTCCTGGCTACAATGTCGAGGAGGTTCTTCCCTCCCATTTCCTTGGATGCGTACACTGTTTCTTTGTTGACGGTTACGTTGGTCTTCTCGTTCCATAAAAAGGCCCTCACTCTTTTCTCGAGGCGGGCCTCTATTTCTTTTGGCATTCCCTGGACGGTCGCGAGGTACTGCGTCATGCCGCCTATGACCATTAGGATGATCAGGCGCCGACCTTCCATTGTCGGATGACCCATCTCCCATCTCTCGAGAGCCGCGTCGATTTTCTCAAGTGTCCTTGTCCAGGTATCGGCCTGTTTAATGTTGTTCCCGACCCAAGCACCTAGGGTTCGGACTGGTTCTCCCTCTTTTCGCAATCTTTACGTGTGCTGGAATCATTGTACCTTGGACACCGTTCACAAACCTGGTCGCACGAACCCTATCACGGTGGGCTATTGTCCCAATCGGGATCATTTCTGTTTTACTTATGTTGAATTTAGCACCTGCGGCAATGCACCATTCGTCGAGGATCCCGATAAGAGTGCCAAAGTCGTCCTCCTCATCAAGGTAAACCATCGTGTCATCGGCAAACAGAGCCGTGATTAGCTTTTCTCTTTTTCCTTTCAGTTTATAACCTTTCAGGTCGGATTGGCGTAGTGATTCTGCTAGGGGTTCAATGGCAAGGTTGAATAGTAGGCATGACAGGGGGTCGCCTTGCCGGACACCTCGTGTGACTCTAAAGGGCTGTTCGCTTTTCTCGCCGTTTACCATCACATATGTCCACGCATCGCTATACAGTGCTTTCACCGTTCTTATAAACTCCTCTGGGATCTCATAGCTGGAGAGGGCTCTCCATAGATAATCATGTTCGACTTTATCATAAGCTTTCTCTTGATCTAACGCTACTATGACTCCATTTTGTTCGGTGGCTTCTGCGAGCTCAATAAGCCTCTTTGTCAACCATACTTGGTTCTTAATTTGTCGACCTGGCACGAAGCCCGCTTGGTCTGGGTGAATTAGGTCTGGTGCTACTTTGGCTAATTTGATGGATAGTGCTTTCGTGAATAGCTTATAGGCCGTGTTCAGCAGTGAAATTGGTCTGTAGTTCGCTATATCTGCCTTGTCATTCTTTTTGTACAATGGGCACATCCAGCTCTCTGAGAAGCCAAAACCCTTTGCTACACCGTTCTTTTCTATGTCGTTGTATACCCTTTGTAGTGCCCCGAGGACGTCGAAGGCTGGTTTGTTCTCGTGTTTTGCTGTTCTGAACCTGTCGTTTAGGGTTTTCCATATTTCGTACGGGATGCCGTCTAGGCCAGGGGCGCTGTTATTTTTCGACATTTTCAGTGCTTGCGCAACGTTGTCGTATGTCAGCTTCGCTTTCAGAAGGTCTTTTTGTTCCTCTGTGGTCTTTCTTGTGGTGCGACCTATTACCGTCTGGATTCTCTCTTCGCGGATTTGTGCGGGGGTGTCAAGGCGGTCTGCCTGCAGTTTGTTGTGGTAGTCTCGCGCCAGGTTCGCCATTCTTTTGGAGTCTTTTTCATATAGTGTAGTACCGTTTGGGTGCTGTTGTTGTTTTTTCAGTCTGTGGATTATCTCTCTTGGCTTGCTCTCCTTGTTAATCATTGACCAGTACTTGCTTATGGTTTCGCCTTCCAATCTATTCCGGATTTGTGCGTTCAACCTTGCTGTCTTGAATCTCTTCCGCTGAAGCATCACTAATTTCTCTATTAACGCCGCACCCGACAGTCGTCGTTCTTCCTCGGAGAGCTCGGGATTTGTGCTAATATCTTCAATCTGGTCCTCCAGCTTCGTAATTTCCTGCACCATTTGTGGGATAAGGACCTTCGCTCTTTCCCTCGCTTTCTCGCCGATGTCCGCTTTGAAGCTTGCCCATATCGTCTGCTCATTATAGTTTGGGTTCCATTGTTCTCTACCCCAGAGACTTGCCATTTCTTCCTGCATCTCCATTCCTCTCTCGTGGATGTAGGCTCTCAGGACCTTATCGTAATTTAGGTGGGTTGGCCATACCCATCGGCCTCTCCCTATTTCCGGCGCACTTTCCGTTGTCAGTCTCATTGACACCATTCTATGGTCTGTTTTGACGCCAACAGTCTGAATATCCCATTCAAAGGTGTGTTCAAAGAGGCTTCTTTTAATATATGTGTGGTCTATTCTGGATTGCGATCCACCTTGTGCCTCGCTTCTATGGCATGTGTAATCTCTGGTCGTCGGGTACGTCTCCCGCCAACCGTCCATAAGTCCTAGGAATAACTTCCAGATCGTCAAAGGCTTCCCTGGTGCCGTTGTTCTCGTTCCGAGATGGGAGGCGGTCTACTGCGTCCTCAACAAAATTGAAGTCTCCGGTCATAATATCGGGTTTGCGTACTCTCCGGTGGTCCTCGAAGTATTTCTTGATTTTTATCCAGAATCTTGCATTTTGACCTGGCGCATTTGGCGCATATATGCCTAGGATAGACAGTTCTGTGCCATCTACATTCTTCATCTCTGTCAATATAGCTCTTCCGGGGTCGATCTCTCTTGTTGTAATGTCTGCTGTCTCAAGTAGGTGTTTATTGAGCACTATCGCAACTCCTTGGGAATTTTCATCGAGTGGGTTTCTGGTGTATTCAAGTCGTATCACTCTCCCGAATAGGCTGTCGATATCTGCTTTTCTCTGGTCGGTCATGTGTGCTTCCCCTACGATGAGTGCTCCTATCTTCTGCTCTCTCATTAGCTGCCATATCTCAAACCACTTATTCTCATCATGGTGCACATTTGTGTTGCCATGGCCTGCGATGTTGAGTGCTGCAATTTTGACTGATGCTTTGGTATTCTTTTTTCCCTTGTTCCGTCTGCGCTGATTGGCTCCGACGCCAGGGGCCGGTCGTCCGGCAGGTATTGGCGGCCTCGGCGGGGGTTGGGGTGGTGCCGGTTCTGGGCGGTCATTTTGCGCCTGTTGTCGTCTTGCTTCCGCCATAGCCTCCTCCCAATCGGGTATAACAGGTGCACGCCACTCCGGGTCTATTCCCTTGTTGTGGCTGGCATGGTGGGTTCTCTGCCGCCTCCCCCCGTACTGTGGGTGGGTAGCCAGTCTGGCTACGAGGCTGGGTCTGCCTCAGCACTCCCTGTGCTTGCACAGTCATATCCTGACTTGTTGGTCGCCCCCGGGCTGGTTCGGCCCTTCCGCACTACGTGCGTGGGCGCGCATCGGCGCGCCCGCCTGCTGTTGCGCAAGCTGTGTAGCTCGGGGTCCATCCTCGACTCCTCGGGATGACCCCGCCCTGCTGGTGGGGGCAAGGTCATCCCGGAGTCGTCTCCGGGCGCCTTGCTACACGATCCCCTCCAGCCGAATGGTCTTCACTAGGAACGCGGGAGCCGGTGGTGGAGCTCTCGCCCCTTCCGACCACCGACAGCGTTTGACCTGAACCTGAATCTGCACCATTAAAATATGATTCATTGTAGTTTATAAGAATGCTCGCGGGTGTGGAGGAACCGCCTCGAGCCCGCGAAGTCGAGACAGTATTTTCCTACCTTTGGAGGGTTGATACCCGGCCCGTAGAGCACTTTCTGGGAAGTGCCCGACGGTCCATGATACCGTACCAGGACTGCTGGCCGGCGGACCCCCGACCTAAATAGGTCCCGCCGTTGCGGGCTCGCGCGCACAGAACCACCATGAGGCGGTTCCGTGCGCACAACGCATGACCCATCCCGCTTCCTTTGACGCTTGCGCGTGCTCAGTGGGTATATTTAGGCGGGTAGGGGTTGCGCGCAGCCTCGTGCGCGACTTCTTCGGTCCCAGAACCGGAGTGGGCTTACACATTCTCAGGAGCTTAATGTTCGAACTGGATAAAGGCCGCGGGGCAATATCTATTCACAGTATTCAGTACATGGCATGAGATACACGATTATTCAATATGTATCGTCACCGACGAGGCTACTCGCGATTTGGTATCTGTGGCTCCGGTATCGTACGTGACAGCCGCATCGAGCGTGGATGTCAATAGACCAGTCAAGACAGCGGTGACGTAGCGTAGCATGTGTCGCCCGTCGACTAGGCAGTTCTCGCGGGTGTTCACGAGCATCTGGGTCGTGTGTGTGCGTGAGCGTGCCGTCCGCTGGTGGTGCGAGAGGTGCTTGGATGGCAATCGGTGGGCCAAGTTTTGCGCGGTGACGTGGCAGTTGTGCAGTGGCGGCGAGCCAGTCGAGGAGCTGTATTTCGTGGGTCCGTGTGCTCACTGAACTCGAGACGTGGGGAGAAACGTCTCCGATGTCCTCCATAGGGCTACGTCTCCAGATGAGGTGCGCAGGAGAGGGTGGGTGGATCGACCTGGGACGTCGTCTTGTCCGTTGGGCGAGTGTCATCGCCGGCGCTTCCCGCGCCTCCCCGGGGTCAGGGGACTCCACTGGTCGTGGGTGAGGGGCGTAGCGGGCCTCCTCTGCCGCCTACAGCGGCAGGGGAGCTGTTTTGTCGTTCCTTCACCAAAAAGATGGTGGTGGTAACAGATCAACACCCTGAGTCCGAGCTTTTGCTGAGCTCTTCCTAGAGTGAAACTGGAATTTCCTCAAGCGCGCTCAATTATTCAATGCAGAACGATCTTCGCAGTCCACTAATTCGATGTGAACCATTCCGCTTGAGTTCTGGCCGCTGGCATGGGCAACAAGAAAATCCTGGAAGTCCATAGGCCCTTGTTCTCCTTGGACTTAGGGTCTCTCTTCAAACATCGCAGTAGCTCCTTGAAGTTGTGCTCTTTGAGAAGGCCGAACTTGCGGGAAGAATTGGGATGTTGCGCCTCGAAGTCAGCCACCGCGGTCAACTACACTGTTGACAGCGCACCATCTCGTCAGCTTCCTTCTCGGCAGTTCGATGGGTGTCCTCGACACTGAAGCAAGAACCCTGGTCCTCATTCTTCAGGCAAATCTTCTAATCCTCCTATTCCATCCATTAAACGAGCTAGCACGATGATCAACGTGAAAGCCATTCGCAAGGGTACGATATCCTGTACCCTACATTTTTCTATCTGACCGCCGCTTTCAGCCGATGTTCTCACATTCGAGGCAGATGTGGCTGGAGTACTGCCCTGGTTCTCTCATTCTTGTGTCGTCAACTCCGCAGCGCGGCTGGGTCGCAAGAAATACGTTTCTCCCTGCGAGTCGTTCCAATCATCATTGTTACCCCGCAAGCGTAGCGCCAAGCAGGATATCTCCTGCGCCCGTTTCAGTCCCCACTCCTCCCCTGTCTTGCTCCTTCGCTGCAGGCCGAGATCCAAGTTCGGCGTCACCTGGTCAAGCCTGCTACTACCAAGCTCAGGCCTGCCGTGTGGGCGCGCGCGAAAAGGGGCCTAAGCTAACGGACGCCAAGCGCTGTTCCAACTCCCTCGGGACACTTCGTTTCTTGGCCCTCGCGAACGGGCACGTCCTCCTCTAGCTGATCGTCCCTGTCTGCTCTCTTGCCGTCTCGCCTTCGCTCTACTCGTTAAAGACGACGAGGACGGAGAGTACCCGGAGGGATGACAGCGACCTCAGCCAGGAGGATGACAGGAGCACAGCTTCGGACCACGGGCTTAATATCATCTCCCTCGATAACTGTTTTTTGAATGCTGCAATACACTCTCCGCGAATCGCGATCTCGGTTCTTCTCGCTCGGCAATTTGCCTTTCGCTCAGGACATCCGCGCGCTCCGCCTTCCTTATTACTCCCGCTCCATTCTCTCTCTCGGGCTTTGCTATCTTGTCTCGGACACCCGCGCACTCTGGCTTCGCCTTCTTGATACTTCCTCCCTCGTTCCCCGATTTGGCAAACCCATCAGAGAAATCCTCGAAAGCAAAAAAAGGCTTTTAATCGCAGTAAGCCAGCGGAGACGAACAAAGAGCAAAAGTAGCAGTCGGTGTTGGTGTTGGACGGAGGGACAGCAGTCTGCATAAAACGAATGGAATGGAAAAACTTTTTTTTCTGGAGCTCTTGATTCGTGAGTGTGCCGAAAGTTTGCCGAGACGCGTGAAGTCACGTCGCACGCGATTGTGACACCAGTCCCTTGCTTTCTCCCAACACCAACCTTGCTCCCAACGTCGATCCTACCGCGTTAAGCTCACGGCTATGCCTGCAGAAATTATAGAAATAGACGATTCTGAAGATGAAATCCCAGAAACCATGAAGGAGCCGTCGAATGACATAGATAATACTCTTTCCGACTTCGAGTCCGACAACAACGAGAACGAAGAAAATGAGAAGCCGCTCATCGCCCCGTCGACAGATATTAAGGTCAATATCCAGTTTACCCGGTAGTTCATCTCTAATTTCTTCACAGGCCGACTTTGAAGATGTTCTGCAAAGTGGCTTCGAGTTCGACGGAGCTTTCGCGTTTTCAGAAAGATACGGGATGGGCGCTCCAAATCCATGTCTCAATATCGATGGGCTGGGGCCCATAGGCATACCTCTTAACCAGCGGGAAGTCAGTATCATCACCTCGGCCTGTGCCCCCAGTGGCGACATAAACGCGTCGGGAATTTGGGAAATGTCGCCAGAGAAGGTAGCATACAAGGTTTTTTTGGCGATCTTCTTTTCACTTGAAAGGGACAGGTTCACTTTGAAAATCCTGCCTGGGATATCTGGATTCAGAAAACGGCCGGAGTGGCTGCATCTGACGGTCTTGACGCATCCGGAGGCGTGAGACCGATTTTCACGTTCAAGAAGCTGGTAATTCACGGACCTGGCTCCCAGTGAGTATTTTTTCGATAGTTATTCATATATCGTCTCATATTCCCCTCTTCAGGCCGTCTCACCATAAAGAGTACGCGACCCACGTCTTTGAAAATAGCTCAATGATTCTCATTTGCTTTGTAGGTCAATCAGCGAGGATGAGTCTGACACTAAAATTGGGGATTTCGTCGTTATTCTTCCCGGCCTCTTCCAAGGAGGCCAGCTCCAGCTCAGTCATGCCGGCCAAATCAAATCGCTCAATTTAGCCCACCAAAGTGGACTGTCGACGTCCATCGTTGCTGCGTACTCTGGTGTCGAGCACACCTTGGCGAGCGTGACCTCGGGCTATCGCCTGTCGCTGCTATACGAGATCGTCCAGCCCATGACACATGCCGAGGATCGTCCCACTCTCCCGGAGATGCAAGGTGCTACACAAAAGCTTCGGCATATCATGCTGTCGTGGAAGCAAGACGTGTCGGGCGAGACACCCGAGTACTTAGCGTGCCTGTTACAGCACCAATACCCAGAGAGCCCGAATTTCTCAGCGAAGTCCCTCACTGGAGCGGATGCACTCTTAATCTCTCACCTTCACCCCCTCGCGCGCCAGCTCAAGTTTCGCCTCTATTTCGCGCATGTGCGGGCTGTAGTAAAAACATCGCTCTACGCGAATGACTGGTCGTGCCGCCGGAGACGGGGTGGCTGGGGAACATCCGACGACGAATGCGACTGGAGTGACATCGATGAAGCCGAATTTCGAGATGACGATGAACCCACAGAAGAAAGTCTACGCGTCAGCCAAATCGTCGACTTGCGCGGCATGCCTATGGATGTCGACCTCGAGCTCAACGTCGACGACCTCCTCAATGGGTCTGCTACTGACGGGGATCCCGATGAATCATCGTTCGAGAGGGATGAACGAACGGTACGTCTCCATCGCGAAGACTTGAGCTCCGGTGCTGATTATTCTCCCAGTCAGCAACGCGCACTGAAAGTAAGGAATTCCCATCTCCCTTCCCGATGGTACTCACAATACTCGTTCTAGCATACAACCGCACCGTGCTCCTCCTGTGGCCGAAGGACAGCGATCTAGATCTTAGTGTGACCGTTGGGGACATCTACGACTACGCATCCAACGCCCTTCGGAGTTCTCTAACGGACGTTCCGAGCAAGAGAGAGCGGAGATTGATCAATCAGCTGCTCGTATGCTGTCAGACTCGACGCAAGAACGCCAAACTCGGGCAGGCCGTTCAGGTTCTCAGGGAGTGTGCCGACCGGTGGAACGACGTAGAGATGCTGCTGCGGGCGATGAAGGTGTGCGGTGCGGATAAGAATATCGATCTCGTCGGCGTTGAGGGTTTCGTCTCTGTTTACCAGGCATTTGGGTGGGATGCGCTGAAGGATTTGTGAGTATTTTGCCGTAGCCGATCATCTGTGGTGCCTGACTCAGTCGCCTTTGCAGCTATAAAGATATTATGGAGAACGACGAGTCAAATGTCCGGCGGAATGCGCTCCTCGCGCGGCTGACTAGGATGGCAGTGGAAGAAGACGATGTGGAGGTCTCGCTGTGGTGTAAAGAACAGACAGAGCGTGTTTTAGAATCTCTCGGGACGGTCGATACCTCCCAGATTCCCTGGCTCGCGAGCGTCGGGCTCGCTCGCGGCGGTAAATTCTTGCGCGACATGTACGTGTTCCTTAGGCCCAAGTATCCCGTACTCATTGATCTTTTAATTAGCATTTTCCCGCAACTCAAAGCTCAGAAGTTGAGCAAACCGTTTTGGATCGCCTTCATTCAACATCTTCGACAGTGCTTGAAGGACATGCCCACTACTTCACTTCGCATCGTCAGCGGGTTGATCGGCCAAATCGTTGCGCTCATTGCGCGAAATCTCCCTGCGTTCCCAACCAAAATCATCAAGAGTGCATACGGTCCTGAACGATCAGAACGCGATTCCGACGCGATTCTCGAGGTCATCAAGCTTTGCGTGGAGACGGAAAAATGAGACATTGTGCAGCGATATATTTACCAGGATGCGGGATGCCACTCACGCTGGGTCTTTCAATGCCGCTTTCCCGCCATGGGAGTATTATTCCGTGCTGTCCACCTCTTTCGTACAGTATATGGGTTCCGTTCCTGGTCTGGACGCCATATTCCAGCCTTTCTTCATCGACGTCGTATATTCGATGATAACCTCCACGCTTAAGACTTCGGATGGGAAAGCGACTATACCATGCCCTCTTTCCGAGAATGATAGGGCCACTATCATCCGTGCGGCTCGAAGGGCTGGTGGAATATTCGTTCTCCAACAAAGGTACGACTGCTAATGCTTTGCCAGAAGAGTATCTGACCTGGTTTTCGATAGTGTCACGGCAGAGACGGTTAAAGGACGATCATCTAGCACTCTCCGAGCCCTCGCTCAGTCAGTGAAGAAGGAATTTCATCCGCCGACGTTGTCGAGAGATCACGATATGATTCAAGCTTACGGCCAAGTTATCAATACTCTCGTTCAGGCAGCCATCCGGACCTTTGACACGTCGTCTTTGGTCAAGCGGCAGGCGAATGTGTACCGTTACAGTCAAACCACTGCGACGCCGTCCCCAGCAGATGCTCGCCATGGTTGATTTCTGTTTTCAAGTTGGCGCTCGAGGCCACTGTTCGCACCTCCTCCCTCGTTTCCTTGTTCCTCCCGCAGGAGTCACCGTGGCACAGCACGCATCTGGGGTACTTGCTCCTTTCATGCCTGTTCTGAGGGACTATCTCGGGAGAGACATCTGCATCTCCACGCCGAACCGTACAAGCCTTTTGCGGTTGCAGTTGTCAAGGTTTTTGCCGAAAACGTCATGAGCGCCAAACCTCGCGAAGTTGTCCCTGTTGCACAGCTTCAAGCGATTGGGTGCCAGAGCTGTATGGAGTGCAGGACTCTCAAGGCATTTTTCCTCAGTGATAGGACGACGATCTCCTTCCAAGCCATCAAGAATATTAGACTACATTTGGAGGGCCAGCTGGCTGTAACAAAGATCCTGGGGTGTCTCGTGGAAAACGAACAAGACCAGAGCTACCCACATACTTGAGGTCAGTTTGACGGTCTCCAGTTTGCGCGAGACTAATGCTTTGACAGATTGTGAAACCCGCTGGCGTAGCCGCTCTCGGGAAATGGGCTGGAAACAACCAAGCTGGAAAAGCGCGCTCCTGTGCGCTCTGGGTGATTCTGCCGCGCAGAAACATATTCTTGGGCCGGACTACCCTTTGATCCACGCACGCATATCCGGCGCAAACGAAGTGAACCCATTGGGCAATGCGACCCGCACGGTTAATGTCCCAAAGCGCGCAGCTACTAATTCTCTGTCGACCCAACCAACAAAGAAAGCTAGAACGTCGTAAAGGATAATTCTGTATACCAAAATACTTGCTAATGGTAGTTGATATATTTCGCTATCTCTTCATGTAATTACAACTACGTTCGTCTTACTGTACAGTTCTCTATATCTACTTACTGACAACTCATCTGTTCATTTCGTTGACCTTACCATTCGCTTACTATCGAAGTGATGAATTTGATCGGTCACAATCGTGCAGTTAGGACATCGGAGGGCGGCAAACACAGCCACAAATTTCCTCTTTTAGAGTTGCGAGCACTTTTCTTGAAAAATTCCGCACTTTCTTGAGTTCTCAGCTTGAACGCAAGCACTTGTGGGTAAAACTAGCAGTACCCGTTGCTTCAGAAAAGTCGAACTGCCACGGCGATGAAACAGAGAGAACTACCGCTTCCGAGATATTGAAGTCCGTAATGATAATGATATAATCAAGTGGTATATCGTGCACTGAAATGACTATGCCGGAGAATCAACGCGGGGCCCTACAAATATTTGGTGACCGTAGTCGTTGAAGTCATCCTTGTTACACTTCATGTCTTGCATTCCATAGTTGAGCCATCCAGACTCCGCCAACCAAGGGTCCTTGTAGGAGAGCTCGTCCTTGATCAGCCGACTGGAAGAAAACGAAGTTAACTGTCGTTCACTGCCTCATGACGGAATTGTACTCAGTACGGGGAAGTGTCTTGACCACATCCAACTCGAGCTTGGGACCTAGAATGGTGGCTAGCATAAATGCATTGTCTCCCGCTGGTTTCTCCACCAGGTAGATATCTGTTGGGGCCGAGGGCTCGCCGTCCCATTTGGCATATTTATATGAATCACCGCGACTGGCGATAGCTTGTCGCGCTACCAAAAACTCGTTCGTGGTTAAGGCTTGTCCCACCGATATCGGCGTTGTGAATAGGATGGGCAACAAGCCGTACGAGTCGCCGGCACTGGGGTGATAATGCGTTTGGATAGCATAACAAGTTTTGGGACCTGGTAACACCAATGAGCAGTGTGAAGGAATCCCGGCTGCGATGCTCACCGAACAGAACAGCTAGTATAATTCCTGACGGTTTCCTTATAACTTGAATATTTGCGCGCACACTTGGGTCGGCTTCGATGCTGTTCCTTTGCAACTCTGCGTCTACGTACGACTGTAAAATTGGCTCGTGGTTAAGAGAGTGAGGACCAAAACAAGACGAGGGCACACATCTAATTCGTTCATCAATGAAGACAAATGGCTTGGAGGGGACATCTTCTTAAACTCTCCGAGAATCGAGTGGAGGATATTAACGCGATATGCTTCATCTTTTGTGCGAAGACCCGGATCCTTCAATGCTGGCTATCGTGGACTTCGTATGATTCTAGTGATTTCAACGATGTACTTACGAAAAGTTCGCCCAGTAGGGGTAGAATCGGACGGGAAATACCGAATCGGCTTTTGCGGGGACGGATGTGAGATTGAATTTTTTCAACGATATCTTGGACTTTCTTCTGCATGTTTTCCAAATCTTTTTGTTTGGCGTCGTTGATATCTTCGTCAAGGTTCGATTCATTGGCGACCGTGGGGGCCTTCCGCCTAGCTGCAATCATTTGGCATGATTCGCATAAATGAGGATATCAAATACCGAGAAAGTCGTGAATCCTGACAAATTCTCGCTGAGACTCCTCAAACTGGTACCAAACAGCAAAATGGCCTCCGTTCAAGCTTCGCTCCAGTATTTGAATGCGACGCTGTCAGGGGGTCAGGTTACTTCGAACGCGTAGTGCAAAAGTCTTACATTGATCTCTTTAATACGCTCCTCAAATTTCATGCTGCTTTCGAGAAGTGCCATCTCACGTTTCCAGATGGCCGAGAATGTCGCTGACAGGAGTTCTGTCTGACGTTTGTGATATTTGAGGAGGCTCTTGAGCAGGAGCATTGGGGGATTTGAAACTACGGATTATGTTGCTGGTGCTTTGAGAGTCGGCGTAGAGGAGCATGGAGGCAGCGAAGAGGCACTGAGCAAGGCAAATTTCCAATGATGGCACCTGACAGCGGATCGGGAAGACCAAGAAAGCAAGAACACGACGACGATGATCCACTTCGAACGGATCCAAATCTTGACAGAGATCCATAATCCTCCAAAATAGACAGAAGCCGGCGTGCTTGATGCTGCAACTTGTCCATAAGACTTATCGAGGTAGACATGGGTTCAAAATTCTTCTGGAATTCCTTTCCCTCAGAACCGAAGCCACAGCAAATTATGCCCAAAGTTTCTGCAGTTCCTGTGCGGCGATGAATAGAACCGCCGTGCAAGGTGTGTGGATGGATCAGAAGCTGTCAGACCGATTTCCCAATGCACATGGCTGTTGAGGTGGTAACAGGATTCAACAGGACCAGATAACAGACGTACGGAGAACGGCGTTAGCACTTTCCCAAACGCCTCAAAGCTGGCGAGCGAGCTCCAGAGGTAGATGGCATAGCTCTAAGTAAGAGAATAAAAGCTGGTCCGATAAAATTTTGTGCCTCGGAGATGATGAGTGAGGACAGAAGACATGCCGAAAAGGCAAGTATTGCCCCTGCGGGTGCTCTGACGGTGTGAGCCCGAGGGAAGTTTGCTAGTCCAGCGCCTATCACTTTGCTGCCGCCGACACCTTCATCCAACCCAGTGTAGATGCATATAGCTGAATTTGGGGGTTCTTGGCAAGCGGTTTCCGCGATTTTGCCGCCGACAAGGAGTCACCGACGGACGCTAGATCGTTCGCAGGGATGACATGCCATAAAGGCTCCAAGGGCCATAACGCAAAGCTGGTACTTACCACCGAATTGGGGGCTATAAGAAAAGAAGGTAGATGCCGATAGCGTTGGATAGCGTCGTTGGGGTCGGTGCTGTCCAGTGTTCACCGCGACTTCGACGTACGAGATTCGGCCGGTTCCAGAGATATGAAGGAAAGTAGAAAAAGGCTCATCGGTAGTCCACAGTACAACGACTGGAAGCGGAGCGGGACCTTCTTGCGGAGAGTGGGTGGGTGGTTGCAGCGGAACTTAGCATCGGAGGCGCTGAGAGTCCGAGTCGGTCAGGACTGAGTTTCAAAAATTCGGGTGATGTCCGAGCTGAGTTTGAAGCTTGAAGGCTCGTTAATTTACGAAGAAAGTAGGATGGTGTTAAAAGTGTATTCAAATCAGGTCTACCTAAAGCAAAGAACAAGGCGAACTGGAGGTATGAGCGTCGTGGAGTTCAAATACTACGTCAAGGGTGGACAGGTGGAAACGAGGCCTCCCGCATTTGTATACAAGCAACCAGAAACGGGAAAACAGGACCCACGGATCCGAACCAAGAAGATCGGAGGAAGGTGGCACCGAGAGATGTGGGATAGAGTATTTGAGAATAAAATAAGACAACGATTAATCACACTAAAGCCTTTTCTGGGTCACCGCCGTTCGGTATGGGTCGCCAGTGTCGATACTGTTTCCGAATGGTATCAAGAAGCGTACGACCCGGCTGAGATCCCCAAAGCCTGACGAGACCATAGATTGCAAGAAAGATAAGGAGGAATATTGCGGCGGCCACGGCAATAACAGCATATGCAACACCGGAGACGTGGCCCGAGATCTCTGTGCCTACGATGTTGAAGGAGAGTATGCCAACCATGAAGGCAACCAGCGACCAGACCAAGAACGCCATTGGTAAGCCTAGAACCATGGCAATACTCTTGTGCGTCAAGATATAATGGCCGTAGTTAAACTATATGAAACAGTCAAAGTCGATTTTGATTATGGTACGGGTGAAATACCATATCCATTGGATCTGACCGATTGGCGGACTTCGGAGAATTCGGTGCACGAGGCTGATACATCGTGATGCAGAACAGTCCCGTTGTGATACCGCCAAAAGACGACAGGATGGAGATCAATATCGCGGTACGCGGGACACCCCCTATATTGTTCAAGGCAAGAATGCTAGCAGACGCGCTGAACAAGGTTGAATACCTTATTTATGGAGCAGCGTGAAAATGCTTACGATAAAAGGACAGTCGACTAGGGAAGAAACGAATATGTCAATGTTGTAGCCGCGTGTGAATATAAGGCTCACGATCAGGTTGAATTCCTCCCACTCCTTCACAAGACGCCAGATGTGGTCCCGCCATTCAGCATCCGTAAGAAGTGGATTGCGCAAGGCATCCACGCGGCGGAGATATCGGAGGAAGGAACCGGAGGCTTGTGACGTCCACAATCCAAAAACAGCACTTCCAGGCCCATGGAGGGTTTGGCTGGGTTTCTAGTTTCAACCAAAGCATTCAAAGCATCCAACTGACTGCCTATTGATGCATAAGTCAGCGTCCAGATTTTGACTGTTGAACTTTTGATCTACATTTCTGCATCAAGATATTGGCAATGAGGGTCGTTCGTAATCTGTAGCTCTCTTGAGCGGCAGTCCCAGGAGAAAGTTGGGTCTTGTCTCCTGCCGTCGTCCGTTTCATGCAGTATCCCTGGCTGATAACCTGCTGAAGCCTTGTTCAGAGACTCCAGGAGAGTTACGAGGCCATTGCTGTGCTTTAAAGGGAATGGTGTTTTGGACGTGGTCGACGTCAATGCCTCTGCAATGAAATTCAAGCGGCTAGTCAAAGGTTCCTGAAAAAAGCGCACCAAAAGAACACCATTTTAAATAAAAACACGGCCTGCTCGTACGCCTCGCCCCATCCACTCGGCCCTCGCTTCCTCGGCATGTGCTGGATGCGCCGCAATGTAAGTCCAATATGATTTCCACTGGGCGTTTGTGTCCATAACGAACTCCCTCAACCCACGCGGTCTGCGACGAATGGCCGAATAAGTAACCAATCCCCATTCTTGAAGTAAGCTTCGTCACAAGAAGGAAAGGCGGGTCTTAGAAAATTCGTTCTGAGCCTGGTCGTGCTGGGCCCAAGCATCGATGACCAGGGAACAATTTCCAGAAGGACCTTTTGCCCTTTCCATCCGCATCCCGCGACATAACATGGTACATGCTACCATCGAATTTCCTGTAAAGTTCTCCAGCTGCTAAGCGCATGGATGTGAATCCAGGGTGGACAATATTTAAATCGAACTCATACCCATTAATTTCGTGCAGCGGACATCTCAAAGGATGTCGATGGAGGTGGGATCTCGGAACCAAGAGATGGGTGCTGGAGGTTTATGAATTCACAGGAGTGTCGGCATTGGGACCAGCTATTCTTGCTCCGTCAATTCCTCATGTGTGGCGCCGCCGCGCCAATCTACTTAGGACTGTTCTGCTGTCGTGAAGCGTTCATATTTAGAGATACCAGTAGTCTCTAACCGGCAAAGAGGATTCCTGCAAAAAAAGAACAGAACACAGCCGTTCATATCAACAAAGACAATGCACGGCACTCTACGCACCGACCCAGGGCTTGAGAAATTAACCAAGCCTGTGTTTTCCCATGCAGAACGGTTGACCGAAGGCCAAGCAAGGAACAGGAAGGCGATTGTCTGCGACCCGGCGTGGAGAAGACGAGGAAGACTGAAACAAAGTGCCGTTGATGCGGCCCGTCAATGATGATCTGATCAGTGGATTTGTTTGAGTGTCGGGAAAACGAAAAGGATTCTTGTCTTGGAATGAAGAGAGTTGGTGGTGCTTTCCGTAGCCAGATCCAGGAGTGCGGTAGTACTCTGTTGCTGTTGTCATGCATACGCAGCTTTCGTCTTGGATTACCGCGGTCGGAAGAAGGAACTTCCAAAGGAAACTCCGCGTTAAAAATATTCGGCATATCACATGCTGTAAACCTCTACAAACAGAAGCTGTGGAATCTACCAAACCAAGCGTTCTGTCTCCGGCATACTGGTGCTCTTAAGACTCCTGTGTCCGGTAGCGCCAAAGCAAGGCCGACGAACACGCGGATTAGCTCCAATTCCCGACTTTTAACTGTTGCGTTGAAAACGTGAACCGGAGATGCCATCCACTGACCATCGATCTTGAAACAGCACTTCCCGTAGCGAAGGACATTAATATTCAATGCTACATGAGTCGCCCTGGCCCGCCCTGGCCTCTCTTACCCTCTTCTGTATGTCCTGCGCCGCTCAGGGGTTGTGTTCGCAGCACTTTATCGCTGTCTGGTTAGTGATCGGGCCTAGCCTATTTGGCATCGGTCTTGGCTTTGAAACAGAGATGGATGTCTTGCGCGCCTTTACGTGGCCGCGGGAATGGACCTGAAGGGTACATAATATGCGTTCGCAACGGGTGTGGTTTCCCTCCTGTGCAGTCTCCCCGGGTTCCCCACACAACTTCTTCAAATTTCAGCCCTAAGTTCGCGGTGATTTGTTCCCAGGCATCTGGACCTCAAACTACAGTATGGTTCGACCTCACCCTGCACGGTTTTTGAGGCTCGAAGTCGGGGGCCTAGTCAAACGGTTGGTCTCACCATGGTTGGGATTCTTGTGTAGCACTAATGAGTCTCAGGAAGCCTCGTTTTGAGTGGCGGGATTTCCAAAAGACTCGTAGGGTTTGCGACCCTCCCTCTGGGGCCGAATCGTCTCGTACCGGATTTCGTTGTCGTCGCGCGGTCAGCCAACAGAGCACGCGAGCACGGCAATAAGCATGCTGCTTCTGCACCTCGCGCACTGGCACTTCTTGTTCATCCTGACGGACGTCTGGGCGCCTCTGAACCCCCTGCTGCAGCTACTGGAAGTATATCTGAGTGCGTTTGGTGGGCAGCACCTCGAGAGCCTACCTCATGCGGGGTGACGCTTACGCCACGAGCGCAACGGTCGACCCTGGCCCCCGGACCCGGCTTCCTGCTCTCGGTAACCAATGGCGCGTGCCACGGGATCTGCGACACCTCACGCTGCGGTGTGCCCGCCACCTAATCCCTTAGCGGCATCCTTCTTGTCACGCATCCAGCGAAACTCAATTATCCACAACCGCGATTCTGTCCGCTCGGTGACAAACTTGCCGAGTATTTCTGGTCCGTATGGTCTTGCGCACATCCTCAGCCTGCCCATGTTCGCCACTACCCGCACGCCTCGGGGAACCAAAACAGCATCTTCCCTTCTTCCTACGTACCTGTATGGTAATCTTGTGTAAGATCTGTAAGAATTCTGTAAGTTCATGCTCTGCTCCAGGGCAAAGGAAGCGATAAGACTCAAGATAAATCTTGCCGGCTCAGGCGAAAGGAATATTGATGGCATTTGAATTAACTCGCTTGCAAGGTTAGCCGAGTCCGTGCGCTCGTCCTCTTGCTTTTCTCCTGGAACGATTTAGGCTGCACAATTGTGATAATATAGCCCACATTCGGTGACAATAGGCCGCGCACAGCTTCAACCCGGGCGCCTCAATCACAGCATCAGAGTGTCCTGTATAAATAAGATGGCCGCGGCCTGTCAACTACCCCTCGTTTCTTGCCTTTCGCCTTTGTCAGTGACCATTTTGCGCCATGGGTCTTCACACTTGCGTGCATGCTCTTGCTAAGCCTTCAAACCACTCGAGCTTTGCCTTTAAATGTTTCTTCCTCTGATCAGTTCACTGGCACAAGGACATGACACCAACACAGTTCCTTTCTTCTGCCTTGTCGTCTTCCTGGGTGGGTCCCCTCGCTATCGTTATTTTTCGTTTTCTCCAGCGCTCCTTTGCCGCGCAGTGTTCCTGCGTATCGTGTGGCCGGTGCTCGCCACCATCATGCGCCACAATGGCGTGGCGCTCAAGCTCACCATATGCCTCAGCGTAAGAGTATTCCCAAGTTCAGTCCTCCTTCTTTGCCACAAGGGACTACGCAACCGCTCGCGAACGCCCCAAATGACACCGCAGCCGTCTTCGAGTCGTCCGCCACCTCGGATTCCGCCCTACTTCCCACCGAATCAGCTCTGTCCGCCGTGTCGTCTGCCGCCACGGGCGATGAGGACCCATCTGTCGAGCTCTCGACATTGGCGTCCTTCCATACGGCGAGCCAGCATTCGCTCGCACCCTCAAACAGCTCCACCATCCAGTCCCCACCTGACTCGTGGGCGGAGTCCGCCCCGTCCATCGTGCTGTCTGCGGCCACAGGCGACGGCTCGGAGCACCAGTCTGTCGATCTCTCGACATCGAGGGCAACGTCCTTCTATTCGGCGAGCGAACATTCGCTCGCACCGTCCAATACATCCACCATTCACTCCCCGTCCGAGTCCCCGTCCGGCTCGTGGGTCTCGGACGCCACGACATTTGTGCAACAGCCTCTTGTGTCGCTTCGACGCTGGTAGGTAATCCGGGAAAGTTGAGGTAGACGTTCTAGCACATCGACTCTCAATAGATCACGGAAAATCATCTTCACATATCTGTATATTATAACACATGCAATGGGATATTCAATGAGTTCATGCTTTCAGAATTTTTTCAAAATCCCTTACCCCTAACGGCCTATACATCGGCTGTTGTTGATGCAATTGGAAGTAAATCACGTGGTATGACATCAACGCTAGCCGTCCAAGGATCAGGCTGAAGTCTTTTGTGCTGCAGGAACGATTGAATAGACTGTGGTAACCCGGAATCCTACTTGGAAATAAGTGTGCGCAATCGCACGTCATGCAGAATATTTAGAATAATATTTCTTCGGCTTCCCTTGTCTTGTCGTGATTTCACTCACCGCAGCCGCTCCTCATCAAGCCCTTTATTCTTATGGATGTTCTGCCATGCCCGTTTCTGGCTCAATAGAATATATGTTGTTCTGGATCACCTGCGCTCAGAGCCAGTGGCGTATTTGCGAGCAACAGAAATGGCTCTACCATTGAGCATCTCGGCATGAATGTGGTTCTGACCTTGAGCCCATTCTGGTCAATGTCCAGGTCCTTACAATAAAGAGTGAAAAGCAAAGCACTCTGAAGTTGGTCTCTCTTGACAGACTATCGATTCTCCCTCGTACCTCGTGCGACGATAAAGACTCGGAAGTGCCGTGAGGCCAAAGGAGGGACTGTACCAGCGATATTTATATTTTCAATACGTCATCCTTTCACCTTTCCTTACTTAGTTTACCCGTCCAGGCCAGCGGCCATACTGCCCGAGCAAGTGGGAAAATACGGGATGCCGGTTCGATCGGGATTTATCGGCCGCCCACCTCGGACCTCAATAAATTGAATAATTATCCTTGTCACCGGCCCGGGTGAAAGCCGAAACTGGGGAAATATTGATGGCACTGTCGCTTCACAAACATTCATCGATATTTATCCTCTTCCTTTGCTCCCTTCTCGAACGACGGGATAGACCGTACAGCTGGAGAATGATAGGGGAACACAGGCGCGACAGACCGAATCACACAGCTTCGACGGCTCAATCACTGCATCATCACCTCGCCGTGTATAAATTCCATTGGCCGCGGCGGCGGCGCCCCTCGTTTCTTGTCTTTCGCCTGTGCCGTTGACCATTTCGCGCTACCATGGTCTTCATACTTGCGTGCACACTCTTGCTAATCCTTCAACCCACCTCGAGCTTTGCCTCTCAATGTTTCTTCCTCTGATCCTTCCACTGGCACAAGGCATGACACCGAGACAGTTCCTGTCTTGTGTATTCTCGTCGTCCTGCGTGAGTCCCCCTTCGCTATCATTGTTTTTTGTTTTCTCAGTGCTCCTTTGCCTCACAGTACTCCCTGTGTATCGTGTGCCCGGTCCTCGCCATTATCATAGACCACCACGACGTCGCGCTCAAGATCACCGCCGTATACGTCAGCTCGAGGACATCAAAGTCCAATATTCCTTCTTTGCCCCAAGACACTGCGCAACCTTTTCCGAACGCCCCATGCGACACCGTAGCCATCTTCGAGCTGTCAGCCATCCCGGGGTCCTCTCCACTCCCCACCGAATCAGCTCTCTCCGTCGTGGTGTCTGCGGGCGACGAACACCAGTCTGTAGATCTGTCAACCTTGGCGTAGTCCTTCCTATACAGCGAGCCAGCATTCGCTCACACTCTTCGACAGCTCCACCATCCAGTCGCCTTCTGCCTCATCGGTGGATTCCGTCCCGTTCATCGTGCTGTCTGGCGCCACGGGCGACGAGCACCAGTCTATCGATCTTTCGACGTTGGGGTCGACATCCTTCTATTCGTCGAGCGAGCATTCGCTCACACCGTCCAATACTTCCACCATCCACTTCCCGTCCCACTCCTCGTCCGGCTCGTGGGGTCTCCGGACGTCGCGACATTTGTACAACGGCCTTTGGCGTCGCTTCGACGCTAGTAGAGAATCCGGGAGTCAAAGCAGACGCTTAAGCACGTCGACTCTCGATAGATCACGAAAAAATCAAATTGTACTCTACCGCATCCTTCGGCATTCCTACACATCGTGACTTTCTTATCACATCTTGGGCTTTTTTGTCGCATATCTAATGTAACCCTAACTACTCGTACCTCGCTGTCCTACTCATACCTCCGCTGTCCGCTCATACCTCACTGTCCTACTACCTCATTGTCCTACTCATACCTCACTGTCCTACTACATCATTGTCCTCCTCATACATCCGCTGTCCTACTCATACATCGCTGTCCTACTCATACATCGCTGTCCTACTCATACCTCACCGTCCTACTCCATACCTCACTGTCCTACTACATCATTGTCTTACTCATACTTCGCTGTCCTACTCATACCTCACTATCCTACTTTCATGCCTCACTGTCCTTATGTCGCGTCCGCGCTACATACCACGAAAACCCAATAAAAATAACAAAATGCTCCGACAATTGTGACTTGGGCTTGAGCAGTTGAAAACATACAGAATATTTCCAATACTGTTTGTTCCGTGGTACAGAAATTTTACCAAGGAAGCTCGTCAACGCAAGGTAATATCCAAAGACTGTTTACAAGCCGACTGTGAGGATGTTCCCCAAATCGCTTCCAGTTCGACGGAGCTTTCGCGTTTGCGGAAAGATAATACGGAATAGGGGCCGCCAAATCCAGGTCTCAATATCGACTCGGACGGGGGTGGGCATACAGTAGGCATGCCTCTTAGCCAGCATCACCATCTTCGTCTGTGTGCCCAGCGGCGACACAAACGCGTCGGGAATCTGGGAAATGTTGTCACGGAGATGTTACGGAGAACAACGAGGTGCTCGTCGCCGGAGGATTGCCAGGCGGGCGCGTACTCGAATACTGGGAAAACTGGACAGCGCCGAGATCCCCGTCCAGTGAGCGTCGGGATGACTCGTGATGAAAAATTCTTGCTTGACGCGGATGTGCTCCCGGGGCGCATATCCCATCTCTAGCATTTCCCTCCCAATTGGGCAAACCGTTTTGAATCACTTTCATTCTGCGTTAGAAGTTGTTCCCAAACAGCGAGCTGAGATATATAAGCGATGAAATTATTACACCTGTTATTTATTCAAGCAAGACGACCTGGACATCCTTGTCCTTGGGGCATCATTAATATCTCAGCATCGAAAGCGACCTATAATCATGTCAGCATCATTGAGCAGGAAATAACGACGAGGCCCACCTTCTTTTTGCCGTTTCGCTGCACGCAGGGTCCCATTCAATGCCTCGACTACGAAGAGAAATCGCATTCAGGGGCGCGCGTACGCTGCATTGGACTCACGAGAGTTGGCGGTCTTCTCGAAAGGATACCGTATGCGCATGAGCTCTTCCCATCGCTATTCACAGTGCCATGCTCCTTGATAGCATCTTTGTTGCCGAGAAATGGATGGTGAGATCTCTGAGGATTGTACTAGAGGACGCCCGGAGCTCAAGAACCTTTCAAGATTTGAAGCTCGCCAGAGATATCCACTAAGCAAGAAGATGAATGAAACGAGGCAAAAGCTGACAGAAACCGAGCACAGACTTTTCGACACTAGACTTTCCAAATAGCAGATGAAGGTTAAGTCCAAGATCAGCAGCTGTGGCGGTGCAACGGTTGCTTCGAGACAAGACTGGTACAGAAAACAATTTATTTCTACGTATGATCGATTATCCTGCTATACGGTATTAGTCCCTGGCTAGCTACATGTGCGATGATACAGTCTGACAAGACACATTCCATGGAGGTATAAAGATAATGCGTGTGCGGAGAGGAGAGAAAAGAAATCCATGTATCAATACAACACACCAGGCTCATATTAACGCCAGGTCCACATAAAAGTCGCGCGAAACGGAGAGGCAGCCGCTCCTGCTCCGTTGTCCACTGGGCCTGAATCTCCGTCTTCGCCTTCTGCCGCACATCATGCCGGATGCGCTTGACCGTGAAGTTGAACGCAGCAGACACTGGTCGGTGGTCCGACACGTTCGCCTCATACCGCTTGTAGTGCAACTGCTGCACGCGGTTGGGCACGCGGGTGCGCCACAGAACACGGTCACACCAGGCCGGCGCACGCGCCTTTTCAGAAGAGTCCGTACTCGGTAGAATTGCGGTCGTACTTGTACGTCGGGGCGAAAGTGAGCGGGCCCTCCAAGAAACCCCGCAGACGGCAGCTGCGATTGTATTTGATCTCCTTCAGCAGCTGGTCGTGCGGCAAAGAGGCTTTCAATCTCGTTGGCCCGGACAGCGGCAATGATATTGTCGCGCCGCTGGTCGATGCGGTAGTTCATGTCGCCGTTAAGCTAATGACAGCTGAGCACCTCAAGAATTGGTACGAGACGCTGGACTTACGAAGACGATTTCGTGGTCTAGGGCCATCTGCCCGTCTCCTCCGCCCACATACGCTAGCGGCTCATTTTCACTTTCCGGGAAAAGTGACCTCTCCCTCCGAGCATCGCCGCGATATCCGCATTCCGCGCGCGTGTCGCATGCTGCCCAGCTGCAAGGTGACAATTTATGAAGCATATCGAAGAATCCTCGATCACGAGCCGTGTGATAATCCCACCCTGTTTAGTGTAATTAAGCCAACTGGGTGTGGCACAGAGAAAGAAAACACAAACCTTGTTTCCCGTACCGTCCTCCCATCCCGCGCTTTATCGAGGTGATAACATTGTCTTTCACCGACATGCGCTCCGTGTTCTTTTACCAAAGACGCATGTGAACAGCCCGACAAGACTCTCCGTGTGGATGGCAGTATATGGCACTTGTGCGGGCATCGCGATGCGCACTGCAAGAACCAGATACTCGTACCACTTGCGGTACGCCAGACGTGACCTTTTCCGACAACCCTGAAAGCCCGGTGATCTGCGCAACCGACACGTCCTGCTTATCTTTGCGGCCAAGCAAAACGTTTTTAGCGACCATCTTGCGGCTCTCGAGATCCACAACCTCTTGAAAGCCGAACGTGATGATATCGGGACAGTTGACGCTGGTGAGGGCCTCGTGCAGGAAACTGATATTTACGGGGTCGCCGTTCAGCGAAGTCGGGCCGGGCGGAATCGGCGTTCCAAGAAATAATCAGGACGCTGAGATCGCGGAACTTGCTGAACGACGCCTCGCGCTTCATCAGTTCTAGATCTGCAAAATTCAAGTGAGTTGGGAATATGGCATTATTTGGTGAACAATACTTACCGACCCAGTCCGATGCTAGCAGGCCGTCCCAGAGCCTGACCTGCTCGTCCCGCCCAACACTAGAGACGCACAACCGCCCCGTCTTCTCAATGCCATAATGATCCACCGCAAGTTGGTTCACGGGTAGCTTCGTGTGCGCCATCCAGGCATTCGTCACCACCCACGGCTTGACAGAGACATCATACGCCGAAATTACGCCGCCCCGCCCGCCCGCCCACAGCCGATTGTTCACGCCTTCGAGACAAAGCACGTCCGACGTGGACACACGCACAATCTCGATGCAACGCGGCCACCCGTCCTCTAATGTCCACAGTGACACCGAGCCCGCCTCATGCCCAAGGTACACAATGCCTGGATTCGACGGCAGCATTGTCGCGTCCGTGATGGCACCCACTGGTTCAAGCGGGACTGCCGAGCGCCCTGGGGCCCCAGGGACAAACAGATCAAACACGCGGATCGTCTGCATCCGCGCGCTATGCAGCTCCGCACGCGTTGCCGTCCAGAGCTTCCCGAATACCATCTGCGCAAAGTCCTGCTTCTCCGTGATGCGCGCGACGCGCGGCAGCGTGAACGCCAGCTGGATATCCTCGCCTTCGTCCGAGGGCGAGAAAAGCAGTGTCTTGCCCGAGTCGTCGAGCGTGACCATGCTGCGCCCGTGCCGGAAGATACGCACGATCGGATGGATGTGTGCTGAGAGCTTCGCTGCGGTGACGCACCCTGTCCGCACGTCCAGCTCAACGAGGTGTCCGTCCTTCGTCCCGATCCACAACAGACAGCCGCGGTCAGCGGGGTTGCCACATGGACGGTATTCCATGCTCAATACGCGCAGCTCTTTAATTCCATGCCCGTGGCCAATGTCTTTCTTGTCGAGGGAAAACAACGGCACATCCGACTGGGTAACATCATAGATCTTGAGATGGTGGTGCGTTGCGACAGCGATGCGCGTGCCCGAGACAATGACATGTCCGTGGTGTGCAGGCACAGTGATTTTCGGTTCGCTGGGACCAGCATAACCCGTGCGAAAGGAAAGGTGAGGCGGCCGGCGGGACGAGCGGCTACTGTCGGGCAGGTCTGGGTGTGGTGCCCTCGTCACCGGATTCCTCATCGGACGACGGCGACGGCGGACGTCTAGCAGGCGGTAGTTTCTCGCCCAGTGCGATAGTGCGAGTGGGTGGGGGCGGTAGACGACTCGACCCAAACATTTTGCGCTCTGCTCCGGTCGGTGTGGATATAGCGGGCGGAACGTCAGGATCGGGGATGGAGATGGATACGGGAGGGCGAACGGGCAGGCGTGGAGGTGCTGAGGCAGGCTCTTCCCCAGGCGATACAAACGGGCGCGCAGGGAGCCGCGGAGGTGCTGAAGCAGGCTCTTCCCCCGGTGAGATGGCAGGGCGAACAGGGAGCCGTGGAGGCATTGAAGTGGAGTCTTCAACAGGTCCAGTACTGCGACGAAAGGGTAACGGGGGTGGTATCGCAGTTGGAGGGGAGGGTTCGGAGCTTGGAGGGAGATTTAATTCGTGGGGGAGGTCGAGGTGGTGGAAGACGGGGAACAGTGAGATCACCTTCACTGGAAGTCCTGACTGGAGCTACTGCGCTGGATGGGTATGGTGGTGTCGTGGTGGCAGTGAGGGCGGAAGAGACTGTTCGGAAAGCTGCAGAGACGATTCCGAGTCGCCATCGGATTCGGAAAAAGGTTCGGGAGAGTAGAAATCTTTTGGACTGTCGTTCGCAAAGGTGGGGAAATTGGAGGAGGTGGCGGAGGACGTTTTATACCCGTCAAGTCGGACTTTCGGAATGAGTGGCCGGTAGACCCTTGATGTCTGAGGCAGAAAAATCGGCCGGACTGTCTCTCAAGACGTGGGAAATGGGAGGAGGTGGTGGGGGACGTTTTATACCCATCACATCGGACTCCGAATGAACAGCTGGCAGGCCAGTTATGCTTGGGCGTGGAGTATGCAGCGCCCGGATCTGGGGCGAAGATTGGACGGGAGGAATTTCTGTAACGATAGTTATCATTAAGAGAAATGAAAAGTACTGTATATAACGCGCACGCAACTCACGCGAACAAGCTTCGTAAAGATGATACACTCGGAATTGACTGAGTCTCCGGCTTCCTCGACGTTCACTTCCGGGCAGCACTACAGATGCAGCCAGACCTGAACGGTGACCCAAAGAGACGTTGGGACTAGGACTAGGACTAGGAGTGGGACGGAGAAGCGGCGAATTGGTCGGTGGTCGCGCTCCGAGGAGGTGGTGGAGGCGGTGGTTTTCTGGCCAACCGCAAATCCGACGATGAATTTGAAGGTCGCAGAGTTGGACTGCTCGGAACGCGGTCACCATTGGGGTGAGAGCCAGAAGTCGCCCGAGGACGCGGTGGGCCTGGAACTAAACCAGGTCCACTTTGCGAGGGTGAAAGAGCGAGTTGCTCAAACTTGGACTTCAGATTCTTCACGACCGGCAGAGATTCAGTGTTGATGTCTGAAGGCTCCATCGCAGACGGTGGGGACGAGGCAATGCCGGACGAGGCAATGCCAACCAAAATGACACCACCGAAATTATCTCCAAATGACCAGCCCTAGATGGTATATGTAGACTTGGGCGAGATCTAAGGAGCGCGAGCGCTCAGCAAAAGTTGGCGAGGCCAGTAGGGTGAATATGATACGGCAGACTTGCAAGGAGATTGTGGTGGTTGGGTCCAAGCGCAAATTTGGTTAGGGTTAGGGTTAGACATTTGACATCTTTCGGCGCTACTCATTCTAAAATTCACTCGCAAAAATTGGATCGTCTCAAACGAACGGAAACTTGCTCGTTTTGGAGCGTTGCTCAAAGTGCAGGCCGTCATTGTGGTGAAATAGTTGTGCAATCGCTCATCACATCCTCCAGTGGAATTAACGTCATAATCTCCTAACCCTCAACGGCACTTTGGCACCCTTCTCTCCAGCAACCTTAGGCCGGTCTATAATAGCCGTATGTTCTTCAATCTTGGTATCTGGCCCACGGGGAAATTCGAAAGCATAGTTCCGAATAAGGACAGACAATACAGCCTGCAAGGGTACAATTAGAAGCAAAAAAGCTGATATGAATGACTCAGAATACCTTGAACTCGGCCAGTGCAAAACCTTTCCCCAAGCATGTGCGTGGTCCGTCGTGAAAGGTGAGCAGATGGCGATAGCCCTGGAGCTCCCTCGTTGCCAGCGGGATGTCCCTGAACCAACGTTCGGGATTGAACTCCTTCGCGTCGGGGCCCCAAAACGCCTCGGAGCGATTTATGGCTCGGATTGGCTCGACAATAACGGTACCTTTAGCGACAGTGATGCTAGACACGGTTTCACCCGTGGCGGTGACTATGGGCGTGCTGAGCGGAATGACGTCGTCCTGAGACGCCTGCGGGTCTGTCGGTCAGTTTCGGTCCAGATGTCTTGTACTTTCAGAGGAGATTCACCAGTCGGGGCGTCTTCTTGAGCGCGGGGTGCATTCGGAGCGTTTCCAGAACAATAGAATCGAGATAAGGGAGGTCGGAGGTCGACGAAAGTTGATCCCAAGTAGGATCGCCCCCAAACTTGGTCAGCTCCTCGCGTAATTTCTGCTGCATTTCAGGATGCCTTGATAGTTCGACAAGCGCCCACTATAGGTATCGTAAGTATCTGTAGCCGACGACTATTCAATACGTACGGTGAGGCTGACTGAAGTTGTTTCATAGCCTAGAATATATTCAATGAAGGACAATATTGGGGGCGCCGGACCATGTACATACCGGCCAAGAGCAGAACATTCTGCGACGTGAATCTCTCAGTCGGGTAAAACAAGACAAGAACATGTTCATACCATCTGCGAACGAGGTCAGTACGCCTTTAGCATCGGCCAGAGACTCAAGACTAACCTGGGCTACAACTTCTTCTTGGGTCATGTACAGCTCTGCATCAGTAAGCTCAGCCTTGACTAAGGGCGAATTCAGTTTGTAGATTATCTAAAAGAAACAAGATCGCCTACTGAGCAGGCCAATGATAGACTTGTCTCTGTGCTCCTCCGCTATACCATTCTCTTTTTCGCGCCGCGTATGCTCAAGCAACTGTCCCGCAATTGTCGCCAAATCCTTGCGCAGCCGCCAAAACGTTCGCATACGTTCGGTCGGTATCTTTTGCAGGAATGGAAACAGGATGGCCACAGCGAAAATCATTTTCGTAAGTAAGCTGGTATCGGTGAGTTCCAAGGCATGGAACGCGGCAGTCACAGGTGACTCTTTCCCATCGATGTAGTGGAAATCGTGGGAGAAGCCAGCAATTCCGATGCTGTCGAGGCTACATAAAATCCAGCTCAGCTTCCAGTCTCCAGTCGCAGCGGGAATTCGACTCACGCAACACGGTTCATCCTGTGATATCTTGTGAGCAAAGCACACAACATATGCAAATTGATACGAAACACACCACTCTTGGACCTCAATAACCGTACTGTCTGCGTCCGAAGACGATTCAATCGTCTCATCCCAGAACGATTTGAGCTGCATAGAAGATAAATATACCATACACAATGCCGCGACTACACGTCGAACCTTGTATGCGGAGTCATAAAAGACACTGGTAAGCTTCCGGATCGCAGCATTGCTAAACGCCGGTGTGAGCGCCTTCCTCTGTCTATAAGAATATTAAACCAAATCAGCGAGCAGCGGAGCAGACAGACCGCTTATGCATCTCGCCTTCGGCCCACAAAACTCCACGCCCGAACTGCCCAGCGATTTTAGCCTTTTGATCAAATTGGGACTTGTGGATTCGCGTACCATCGCACTAATCACTTGTCTCTCGCTCTCAGTCCTCACATATATCGAGCGTTCGGTGTTGTAGCAGTGATTCAGAGCCTTGGGATCAGATAGCATGACCTGCTTCATGCCGAAAGCCAAAGGAATCTCGAACACGCCCCCATAGAGTGCAGCCCACTGCTCGTACTCCACACTGATATCTGCGGCTTGCATAGCATAGCGCGTGAACCCCAAGATCCGACTCGGGCTCGGTGGGCCCCTCAACTTGGTAGTTGGCACGCCTGCAGGTCGGAATAAATATGCAACCAGTTTCGTGCATAGCCAGATCGCGAGCAGGAGTAGGAAGCCGCGAAGCCCGAGGTTTGCTGAGGACATGGCGGTCGAGGACCGAGGTGAAGGTTTCCAAAGTAAGAGGTGACGATGGCATTTGATCCAATAACCACATGATAACACCGGGGATCCCGGGCGACAACCGCGTTCCGACCTGGTAGGAAGCTTAAAGGAGGGGTAGACTTACCTCTGGCTACCAATGTGTCCAAGACGTAGAAATAATGTTTATACCCTTCTATTACCCCGAGAGTGAACAAGGATCTCCAATATGAGATAAATCTGAGTTCATTTCACAACATCGAAACGGCCGAGGTTGGGCAGTGCTGGCACTGATGAAGGGCGTCAAACGCATGATGAACCCCGGATATGTTTTCACGTAGACGCGGAGACGAACGAGGACGATAGTCGTCAAAGTTAGCTAGGGCAAATCTGCCTGTAGTCGGAACGCAGTGAACAACTAATCGAGAACAGAACACGCACTCGAACAATCTCAAGATCCTTCCGCAATAAATTTCGCCGTCACTTCATAGTACTCCTCCTGCCATTGTACATAGCCCGAGGGTAGTGCAATGGCCGCAGTCGAGACTATGTACACGCTGAGATACGTCCTCGATCGCGAACTACCTCCGTCCCCGCGGCTGTAACCGCGACGGGCATCGCACTGTAGCACTACGGCTTGAAAAGCAGCCGCCCGCCCCATGTAGTCCTTGAAACCAGCCAAAGAAAGGAATGGACCCAAGAGATCCGTCGAGCCCACAGTCTTGAGTCAATTGACGCTACCCTAGTATACGATGCATTCATATTTGCTTTCCAGGTTACAATTGGCACCGTGCCATGAAGATCAACCTGAAACCGTCTGTCGTCCATGCATTGTAGAATAGCGTCTCAGGTGAGGGAAACCAGACAACGCGAGCAGCCAGTGATTTAAGCTGAGGGAGACTCATCTTCCTTGCAGCGTGGAAATTTGCGGATGCAGTTGGTTGGTTTAGAGATCCCCACCGTACGTACCGTATACGGTTACGGCCGTAACCGTGCTCGTAAGTAACCGTACCGTATGCCTTCCTCTGAAGGCCTGTTCGGTTACGGTACGGTCCGTAATACGGGGTTACGGTATGTGCGGCCGTAAAATTTGCCATGGCTGTCCCTTGCCTCGGAAAGTCCCCGGCAAGATCCTCCCAGCGTTTTCCTCGCGTTTTCCATCACTCGGCGAATGGTTGCGAATGGCGCGGGTGGTTGAACATCGTTCGGTAGTGATTGTATGATGCTTCAGAGTGATTCAACACCACTGCAGAATAGTATGGTAGTGTAGTAGGTATCCGAAATGTAATTTTCAAATATCTGGTGCATTTCAACATTTTATCTTATTTTCTATGGCACCTTCAAGGACTCGACGGGCGCCTTTGATGGCGCTGATGGGAATGATGGGAGCGTCGGGACTACTACCGGCGGCGTTCTCACTCACGTTTGATGGTAAGAATAAAGCCGAATGCTTGCCGAGACAGGTCGGGCCGTAACTGGCACGCTCAATCTCGGCAAAATCATCAAAATAACAATTGATTGCCATTACGGCCGTATAGTGCCGTACACGGCCGTAAGCTTTACGGGTTCATACGGATTACAGCGCACCGTATCCGTATCCATAAAGTTCCTGCCCGAGGGCCATACGGTACAGTTTCCGTATATCCGTAATCGTAAACCGTAAAATACGGATACGGTGGAGATCCCTAGAACTTGGTTGCGAATTTACAAAGTACAAAATTCCTGATGAGGCCCTAGAGTGAAAGAATTTTCGAGCTCTAGATCTGGAGTCTTGTTTTGGAATACACAAAGGATGAAACCATTGTGAAAAGCTTCGCCGGCTAATGCTCCTCAAAGGTGGAAGTTGAGGTAAAGCTTTGATAATTTATTTAATTTTCATGCCGAAGCCAAACAAAAAACTCCTTTGCCTCTCGACCATCTTCTCTACGCGTTAACTGATGGGTTTGGGCTGAAAGAGGCCTTTTTGCATGCTCCAACGTCTCCTCATCGGCCGTATAACATCCAGTCGACTTTTGGATTTGCCGCGTCGTGTTTCGAGCTTTGGCAGCGTCAATCAGCTTCGCAATGCGAGCACCTCAAGGCGGAAGCGGGTTGCACTAAAGCAGCCTACGCCGCCGCATCTCCAGGCCAAGGGAAATGTCGAACAAAATAACGATTTGTTCTCGTCGGAAAACAAAAACGATGATGACTTGGTCGCATCGTTTCTGCGATTTATAGATCTCGTCAAAGATGAACCCCAAAAGGACCAGACAGAATTGATTCACGATAGGTTTCAGCGGAGAGACCTTCAAATCCCATCGCGAGCTCAAATTGCGGAAAATGTTGTGCATTCTCTCTTTGAGCGCCGTTTGTTTCCGCAGGCCGTCGCGGTCTATCACCACATGCTGGAGGACAACCTAGTTCCTTCGCCTTCCACGGATGCACTTTTCCTAGCCATGTCGCTCGCGACGTCCACGGCACCCGGGCAGGAACAACTCGACGCCCTGACTACCATCCTCGCCTACAGCTCATTTACAGAGGCCCATTTCATGGAGTTTCTGGATCATCTCGTCACCCTAAATATTCCCCTCGACACCGTTGAGCACCTGGTTCGCGTGTTTATCTCCGTCAAGGGCGAAGGCTACCGTCCATCGCGGTCGCTTATCGTCAAACTCGTCGACATCCAAACGCAAGCCGGAGAGATCGTCGCTGCGGCAGAGACGATTACGCAGTACGACTCTCAGGAAGGCGCCTCTGACGCCGCAGAGCCGTACGCCCGTATCATAAAATCGGCTCCTGGAGACGACCAGGAAGCGGTAGACTGGATTATGGGGGTTATGAGGGAGAAAGACGTCCCCATCAGCATCATCGTCTTTAACGCCATACTCGCTCGACAAAAGCACGCCAGGGATTTACGCAAAGCCTTTGCGTTTTACGGCGTTCTTTTCCATCTTTCACAAACCAGCCCATTGAAACCGAACGCAGTCACCTATAAGCACCTCTTCCGCATTCTTGGCTATCAGTACAAGCCCGATCACAAACCCAACCACTCTCGGCGCCACGAGCCAGTCGGATCAGTTATTCCCCCCCGTCAGCTCTTCTCAGAGATGATGTCCATGTGGTTCAGCACCGGCTCCCATCCTCCTGCCTCCGATTCTGCGCTCGAACGACAGAGCCAGATGGAAATGGACCAAGCCCTCCTGACCATCGCGTTCCGCACGTTCCTCTACCTCGATGACTACGGCGCGGCCCTCGCTGTCCTCCAACTCATCCCCAAAATGGGTCTGAAGATCAACGAGCGGACGTATTTCATCGCTTTGCGTTTCCTAGCGCGCAGAATTTACTATGATGTGTACTGGGCGCGTCGGCTTCTCAAGCAGCCGTTCCTGGCGTTTGAGCTGATGGGGCCTTTCGATCACCTCAAGATGGACGGGGACCCGGAGGAAGTGTACCGATGGATAATGGAGAGGCTTCTCCAGCACAACTCCGATAGGGCGGAAGGGGAGGTCATTGCTCGCGGCGTGACAGAGGCGGAGAGAGGTCGGATTCCGACTGTTGACGAGGTTCTCCGGCACAATCAGCGCCTGCCGGGAGGGAAGATCGACGAGTATCCCATCGTGAAGATGCTATGTGCGGTGCTGCAAATGCGCCCGGCCACGGATGGCCTTCCCTGGGGGACTGTGTGGAGGAAAAAGACAGTACGGAATGCTTTGAGACAGATGGTTCCCCAAAATATTGAGCTATGGACGTGGTCAATGCCAAAATAGCAGATCTGCGCCGTGTGTACCTCCCCTGACCTATCCTACATTCACACCTAGACCTCACTAGCATGTATTCGTAGAAGCTCTTGTATTAATTTGACTGCCATCTCATCCATGTGCTTGACCATTTTATCGAGAAGGTATTGCATACTGCCATATAACTTTGGTTCACTGTGCTCTTGAGACTGGTAGATTTGGAACGCGCGGCTTGCTTCCTGTAGTCTAGAAATTTATTTCAAGCTTCAGTGTATATAGTCTATGGGACCCAAAACACCAAAATTATACTATACATTACGCTGACTCTAATTCGTACCCAAAGCTTTGCTAACTAATTTTCGTTGTCCTCCCAAACGATCCGGGGCCGCGACGCGTTCGCCGCCAGAAGTTTCCGTCGTTCGCGCCACGCTGCGAGCGCGCTGAGGAGGATCGCGAGGAAGCATGCTGCACTCGTAAGCCCCAGCGTCGCAACATAGCAGCTGCGCCCCTCGAGACATTGACGTGGTGAGGCAGGTGCCGCAGCGGCGACGGCAGTGGTCTCGCCCGGTTCATGCGCATCGAGGTTCCGCCCAAACGCGATCGAGAAGAGATTTCCGCCAGCCAACGGGGCCAATGAGAGGAAGCCCCAGTTTTCGGAGAAGTGCGCTGGGGGCAGAAACGATTAGCTATATGTACTTATAATGAATTGAGAGGAAGGGGACGCACAGAGCCCGAAGAACTCGATGCACACGGTGGGGAAAAGCCCAAAGATAGTGCCATACGAGAATCCGACGAGAACGCTCGCTTTCCACAGGTCCGCTAGATCAGAAATTTGCGCGGCGAGGAGCTGTGAACAGAAGAATAGGGTGGAGACGAGCATGAGCGAGTAAGACCGCGGGAAGCCAAATCGATTTTTCACGCCGTCGGAAATCAGGCCTGCAGGGAGGTATCAGCATGTGATCAGGCGGGAAGAGTGGTCGCAAACCGATAACTATACGGCCGGCGAAATTCATGATAGAGATGGTGGATACTTGTGCGGCCTGCCATTTAGATACTTCGACCTCGTCAAACTCTGGGTGTGTTTGAGCGTAGAGTGCCTGCGACATGGAACCGACGTTGTTGATGTCTGCGGGCCTTGAGCATGCAATAGATAGAAAGCACAATCTCGGAACATACACATTAATCCTGTACCACTTACTGTGAAAAATAATGAGTGGGATCCCCGGAGACGGAAACGGACAACACACGTAAGGAGAGGATCGTTAAAAGCAGCCAAAAATCTGGGTTAATCCACAGTGCGCGGCCATAGATATTCGGGCCGTCTTGTTGCTTGCTTCGGCTTCGGCTGCGACTGTGAGAAGTTGTACGACGCGCAGACGCACTACGTGGCTGGCTCAGTTCAATCCCTCTTGCTGCTGAAACATACTCTTCCGTAGGGCTGGAAGGGACGGTATCCTCGTCGAGGAGTGCCGTGTGGCTCTCGTCTCCGTGGTTAAAAATAGTCGCCTCCGCCTCTGCCGTGACCGTGCCCACCGTGTGCTCGCTGGCCTCGGCGGCCGTCAATGGAATGCTGCGCACAAAGAATAGCCCGATGACGGTCGTCAACGCAGTGCCTAACGACAGCAGCAGGAGCAACGATGATGTGTCACCCGGGAATAGAATGTGCGCAATGGTGGAGAAGAAGAAAGCAGAAAGGCCGAAGCCCGAGAGTACAATGCCGGTCGTCGTTGCCCGCTAAAGGGGACCAATAAGCACGGCTTTCCTTGAATACACCTGAGACGTACCGCTTTGTCGGGGAAAGATTTGGCAGTGGAATTGACCGCACCGGTGAAGCTAGCATTTCCACCTGTGCCGGTCATGAAGCTGCACGCGATAAGGAGTCCGAAGCTGAGACTGGACACGGTGGGACCGCCTTCAACGCCCACATCGTAAAAATGTCGAATGCCGGTGTATCCAAAAAAGAGGAAAACGAAGCCGAAGGCGAGAGGTATGCGAGGCCCTCGGGAGTCGACGATTCGACCCCAGAAAGGTCCGCTGCTGTATACACCAACTAAACGTACCCTTTAACTATAGCTGAAGACGAATAGATAGAACTGGGCGCACCATTTGCCGCAAGCCCGACGATATTTAGCTGAGTGTGATTAATATTAAGGCGGGCCGCAAGTTGCGGGGAATACGCTGACATTTAAATCAGCTTGGTCGCATTTCCGGGACGAGAGCTTCACCAGAGAAGACCTAGGAATGGCAATTCAAAGGCTGAAGCACTGATAGCCAGAGAAACGCACATAATTCGTTCCCGATCCGATGGCAACAACTAAGGAAGCCAGCAGAACTGTTATCCGAGACACGCTAAGCACACCAGGAACAGCCGCGTTTGGAGGAGCCATTGAGTGGTCGCGGAAAAAAAAACCTCCTCTGGATCCAGATGGTATGAACTGAAAGGCCACGTATTAGGACTTCATGCAGCGAGAGGGCGAAAGATAACTGTCACACAGCCACCCGTCGGGAGACGACGGAGGCAGTTAAATCCGAAAGCTATGACTGGGCGATTAGAATAGCTCAGGTTCCAATTGAACCATAGAACTATGATGTTCACCGTGGAGCCTGGATATATTTTCGCGCAGCTTCCTTCGATTTGAAAGGCAAAACATCACGGTCACGTGGTCACTTCAAAGTTTCAATGATCGCGTCTAATTACGTATACAGACATGTCACCGCGATGCCAGAGACTTGGTGACCGCAAGATAAGCGTACAGACGGAGAATTCAGTATTCATGTCGTTATTCAATAAATACACACTTACAAGTCACTCAAATTTCATTGCACTGATTTTTGCTGCGGGAAACTGATTGGAGGAGTGATTGGTTTAAAAACTGCCCGACACTCCCCATCAACGCACTTGACTTGGCACTAGCTTGGTACCATCGCCATGTGAATTCCATTGATGAGCGGGATGAATCCAGGTGAATCCGCGACATAACAGGCACGTACGATCATAATGACAGGAAACAAGGGTCAAAGGGCACGATGCTCTCCAAATCTGCGATCTCCTCGCTGGACAACGAAATGTCGAGCGACTCGATATTCGACGTGAGATGGTTGACCTTCCGCCCGCAAATCATTGGGAAGCAGCAGGGAACCTTGGCCATCAGATATGCGGTAGCGACTGTGCAAGTCAGAGTCGTCTCAAACAAGTCACAAGGTACATACTTGGACATGAGCACCGGCAAGCGACAAAAGCTTTTGGTATACTCCGAGCTTCGAGAATCGAGGCTGGTGCTGGAGGAGGTGCCCAGAAAGACATACATTACACGTAGACAGTAAGATAAGTAGCAGCCATCAATGCTGAGAAGATTCACGAAAAAATCCGTAACCGCAATTTGAAAGGCGGCACTTAAACACAACCACTAGCTGCAACTTGCGAAGATGATCGTCATATCTGTTTTATGCGAGGTTTGTAGACAATTCATGAGAAGATCCGCGGTCACTCTAGGGTTTGGAGACATATTTTCGGCGATGAGCTCACTGGAAAAGAAAATAGGTTATCGTTAGTCTCTCTCAGACAGACGCTATAGCAATTAGCTCGTATCTCGCTAGTTATAGCCTGAGATTATCGTGTCCTATTTCCAAGCGAATTTTGTGTCCAAAACCAAAAAGGAGGATGGCCATCATATCTGTTTTGTGCGAAGTTTGTAGACGGAACTCTATCCCTTGGTTGCAGGACTATTGTCTGTGCAGTCCCAATAGATTTTCGTTGAAACGGCAGACTTGAGAATGAGTTGGTTGCTGGAAAGCACAAAGGACCGAAAGTGATGCCATCGCCCAAAACTTGAACAAACAAGCTTCTCATTCCTTCCGTTCAAATTTTCATATAGCCGGTATCTCCGAAATCTATGGCAACGTAGAGTGAGCTGCTCTGTTGTGCAGCGAGCTGCTGATGATCCGTGCGATTTTCAGTTGATCCTTGATGCGGCAGACTTTTTGAGACCCTAGATACCTCTCCGCCCTTTATCTGTTCATCGCTGCGCCACCAGGGCCCATCCTCTTCAGCACCGTCGTATTCAATGCATCTAATGGCTTCCAGTACAAGACTTGAAGATTGACTCCACTGAGCTGGTGTACTCGAAATTTCTCGGGAACCCCATCTGCGTCTCGACGCCAATAACGTACGGGAACCCACCGTCGCAACACCACAGTAGGGTAGGGTAGAATTCAATGTTCAACTTGAGGACTAGTCTCTGGCTACGAGCGTCTTCTGCACCAGAGTCTGCGCAGATTAACGGTGGGGCGCCAGGGCTTCAAAAAATAGTCGGTTTTGTGAAACGGATGCAGTCTCACATCCACCATACCTGTTACGGCCGTCGACGGATCGCCATATGAGATTTTACTATTTCTCCACTCAACCCCAAACTTCTCGCTGAATATATTCTCAAAGAACTGAATACGCCGCTCGCTGTTGACTTGTACTACCCCAGCGCGAGTCTTCAAGAACAGCCGCGTTCTCGTACATCCACAAAGCCAAGGCTGAGAAGAGCTGCATTGAAATCCTCGCCTGTAGACAGTGGCTGTTGTGCTATGAACAAGCCTGAGGTGCGTCGTCTGTGCTTGCTCTTTCTTTTCATTCTCATCACTGGCCATGTTGCATAGGCGGCTGCCCGTCAATTCCTTAAGGGAAAATCAATTCGTATTCCTGGCTATCGAGAGGGGTGCCGCTGAAGAATACCACCCGGTCTTTGCCTGGTTTTTGCTATACTCGGCTAAGAGGTCGACGTCCTGGTAACTTTCGAAATCCAGTTTTGCATTCTTGAACCCCCTCGGTGCCTCTGTCAAGTGTCAGACAGTGCAAAATCCATCTCAATTCCACCGAGCAGTTAATAGTGGCACACGTCAAGATGATAATGGAGGTCGACATCATTTTCTCTCGCACAAAGACACAATTTGTTGGTCCTGAATATTCTGATGCCCTTGGTAAATGAGGAACGGAGGTATCGCACCTCGAAGGCATGGTAGACCTAGTACTATAGATATATTCCTTGCTAAACTGTCGGTTTGATATCGTTAAGCTTGTGCGATACCCTAGTATTACTTGTGTCAAACGCAGTTTGAGACTTCGAGTCCGTTTGACAATGTAGATAGTATATAGCTCAAGCTCAAAAAGTACAATGAAATCCTAACCGCGTTCAGTATCATCTAGGGCCTTGATTCCTGAGCATTTTGTGTATTCAACGAAAATCAGGGTGCATGGTCTTCGGTTCGATAGCGACCTCATCTCCCTGTGCGCCATCCAACACAGCCTACGCCACCCTTCTGTTGCGCCTACACTCCCAGCACGCGCATGCACTAGCATAGGCTGGTTCTCTGAGCGCACCGCAAGCTCCAAGTCCAAGCTATCCGGACATCATTCAGGGCATATATTTTCAAGGAATACTGTGACAGTAGATGTACGGCGGGAACACGGGAGCTCAGCGGCGTCGGCGACGATGATGAGTGCATCGCATAGAAACAATTATCCGGGGTCTCGCCAAGTCTGCCAGACTGCCGCATCAAGGATCAACTGAGAATCGCACGGATCATCAGCAGCTCGCTGCACAACAGAGCAGCTCACTCTACGTTGCCATAGAAATCCCTCTCTAGCTTCCCTCAGAATCTGTAAAGGCGACTAAGTAGAAGCGAAATCGACTCCCTGGAGTTCAACGCTGCAAACCGGAAATTCAGACAAGTTGACTGGGGAGACTGGAGCCGACTCTGAGGCTCTCTGAGGTTCAGGCTGCGATCTATGATCACTCATCTTGCCACATGTGGTTGTTGAAATCTCTGGACAATCCACATGCGTACCGTAGGTCCTGCAGATCTTGCCTGGCTCCTTGTCATCATATATTGATACGGCGCCCAGCCGCACCGCCCTTTTGACCCGCACCGCCATGTCAAGCCTCTACTTATGTGCACCTTCACGACCTCCGGCAACAATTCGACTCTGGCCCTGGATACCTAGTCTGCGGACCGCAGCCGCAGCCTCCCTGCATGAACAACCGCCGGAGCCGATAGCAGTACTCTTTGCTCTACGTCAGCCAGTGTTCTGTGCTAGTGCCGCGGAATCTGGCATCGTCAAGTACTGCGGATAACAGGATCTACCGCCTATCCTAATGCCGAATCTCTGGACGGATTGTCTCTAATCAATTTTCTTCAACAAGTTCCATGTCGACTCATGAGCCAATAATGTTATTCAATTTCCAGCAAGAAATTGCTGGATTTGCTCGGGAATAGCTTTCCTTTCACAAGGTGCTTTTTTCATCTCAGCATTACCATTGCTGACTGCCAGAAAGTAGAAACCATGGTCGATTGTCGCGTGGCGGTGCCCGGTCCCTATAGCGACTTGATTCTCAAAATACTTGAGTGTGTTTCTGAAGCTTGAGATCGCCTCACTGTACAACATACTGCGCACTTGTAAGGTATAAAGAGGAACAGCGAATCTGCCAGATACTCATTCTCTTCTATTTCTCCGACCTGGTGTCTACTCTTCTTCGACCAATCTTCTATTTTAACGCTTCATTCTCCCTTAAGCCTATACAATGGTCCGCATCTTCTCCATGGTTTTCTCCCTCGTCGCTGCAGTCTGTGTCGTAGCTGGTACGTCGCCGCCGTTCAATACAAATTTTATACAAATAATTTCTCTCAGCACCAATGAAGACACGCCAGACTGGAGACCTCGACTGTAATCTTGCGCGTCTGAAGATCATATTCGACGTCGCTGGTACTCAGCAGTTGGTCAGCCAAATAAATGCCACGTACGTTCTCCGAGCTGCAAGCCAAACGTCCAACTAATGAATGATCTCAGCGACCTTTCCACTGCGAGCGCGGTGGCTGTCGCACAGACGGGCTTGCAGAGCGTGAATGGGGCAATCCAGGTCATTTTAGCTGCCATTTTCTCTGGGCAGACTGCCCCCGCCAACTTCCGCGATCAAGTTGAAGCGGGCTTGAACCTGGCGAATTCGGCGCTCAGCAACATCACAGAGTGAGTGTAGCCGCTGAGTGTGCAGAGAAATTTAACATTTATGATTGTATGTCTTTCTAGTCCCAGCTTGAATGCGACAGTTACGGCTGCACGGACCAGGCTCCTTACCGCTGGCGCCGACGGGGACATGGTCGTCGCGGCCTGCAAATAAGCGGACTGGGTTAATGATTCTTAATACTTTATATGCGTTTTATTGTCGTCCTTGATTGGTCCTTAATGCGAGCAGCTGAGCTTCTCAAGTTTATGCGTTCTTTAATGGACGTTTCAATCCGACTCAAGGTCACATTCTAGACATTATCCCACTGTTCGATTCTTGGGTTATTTCCGCGATGTCAGAATCGAACTTGAACTCGGATTTGGGTTGGAACTATTCGTCCATTGCCCTAATTTACATTTCGTTGCATATGTGAAGAAGTGAAGAAAGAGAGAAGTATTTAGTTCCACTGCTATTGTTCGACTGTGCTCTTTCATATCTGTATCTTCTCTAGCCGTAACATATACCATGAGGGCCAAGTCGCCGTAGTTGTATCTAATTGACGGTTCGTTCCCATACACAATACAGGTAGCTAGTCCACGAGATTCGACATTTCAGTGATCCAGATGACATCTGTAACGTCGAGCCATCGGCGCTCGGAGTCGTAAGGACATCGCCGTAAAAGCCTTCGCTGAGTTTGTCGATCTCGACCTGATCATGCCCTACCACTGCCGAGTAAAATTCTGTCCAACATGATGGAACCACCGTTTTTCAAATACAGGGCCTTGAGCAACGTTTTGAGGCCAGGTTCCTTGCACGCGCGAACGAGGTGAGCGTCTGCACCTTTCAGCGACTCGGATTTCATCTTGCTCAGATTTGTCCTTTCGTTCATCACACTCATACCGCAGACCAAACCCGAGAATCCCGATTTTAGATATGAGAGACCGGGGAGTAGAGAGAGAGTGTGTGTTGGAGTGCCAGCTTGGCGTCCACGAAATAAGAATTGTATATAGGTCAAGGTGACGCGATGATCAGACTTGACGATGATGACTTCATGTTATCACAGAGAAAGTGCCAGATGCAACTGTTGGGGTGTTGAATGTTTCTTCGTCGCCAGCGTGGCAAAGAAGCAAAGCTTCTCCAGTATGGGCGGAGGGAAAGACGAGAACGAGAGATCCGAACATGTCTGAATTGCTGGAACCAAAGGATTGGAAGTTGTACTGTAGACGTTCAACTTGTGAAGCTCTGCCTCGATGCGCTTCTTCGCTGGACCGAACCTTTCGAGGAACTGACTATGAACGACGTCCAAGATTCTGGATTTCTCTAAGTTGAACCGAATCATAAAATCCTTCGCGCTCAATTGACCAACCTTGCGGTATCTTTCGTCCAACACGTCTTCTTGGTTGCGTCCAAAAGTGGTTGTCTGGCAAGCATCAGCGAGTGCACCAAGCTCTTCCGAGTTCGATTTCGGGTTGCTCACCTAGCACTGCCCAGTGCCGTCTTCTTTCATTCCATAAATGAGAACGCCCTCGCCGGCTGAAATCTGACAAGTTCCGCCGCAAATCGGAGAGCTTTTTCTTTATGGCTTCCTTCAAGTTCGCAATTTTTTCGCCAATGGTTGCCATTTGAGTGAGAGGAGAGAAAAAGAACACTGGATCACAGACAAGTGTCACATCACGGCGATGCTTCACGAATTCAACTCGTTGGACACCTGTTCCGTCAGAGAGAAAGACGATACATTCTCGCCGGGTTCCAGGGTATATATATTCCAGCTTGAGACGCCGCAAGGCGAACATTTGGTAATTCAACAATCGCTGTCGAATCCAGTTGAACTGGGATGCTTTGCGAGGTGGCATGCGAGTTCAGGACTTTTGCAACAGAAGTCTGGGAAACTGCAGCAAGATAGTCAAATGAGGCCAGTACAAGAAAGTTGAACAAAGACACGTGAGATGTTGAACAGAAAAGACGGCGTCTTCTGTTCAAGGCTGACCGCGTGAGCATCTAATTGTGAGACGTTATGAATAGGCATTAATCTACACCGGCGGGATCTCGAGGATTCCCTGCGTCCTCTTCATCCGAAGACGATTCATCGACAGGAGCATTACCACCCCAAAACCGGCCGATAACATTGCGCAGCATGCGCAAAGGCAATGCCTATAGCAAGACAAGATCAGTTTCATTCAAATGCAAATACGAAACGGCCCACCGCGACTTCCTCCTCCTCGTCAGACTCCGGTTCGGCCTCGCCAACTTCGCCTGCATCTTGTGGCGGAGGGTCTTCCTCCCAGTTGCCAGGCATACCACCTCCATTCGCATTGACAACGGCGTCCGCGTTCACCATCGCTGCGAGCATGAGCGCCTCGAACTCATCGGGGTCCATCTGGGCGACCGCCTCCGCAAACTGCACGACGCCCCCAGGAAAACGCTCCTGCACCGCCGGCGTCGCGTTGAAAAAGGCCTTGTAGCAAAAAGGCGTGAATTCGACTCTGATGTTGGCGCACAAATAAACCAGCGTACCTGCAGTTGCTCACGCACAGCAGGGTCAGGGATCATCTGCGCAAGGACCCGGCCTTGCTGCGCCCGCTGACGGGCCGTGATCGTGGGCATGAAGGTGCGCAAGTCCTCTATGCCCTCGAAGAATGCGTCGTTGTACAGTGTAACCGCCGTCGGCGGCGGCAGCGGGTCGCACTGTAGCGCCTTGACTGCAAGCACCTCGTGCGGAATGTATGAGAAAAGGCGCCGGTAGCTCGTTTCCAGTACCGTTACGTGCCGATATATCGAGTAGCGCAGGTTTTGGTTTTGGTATAAATTCAAAAAGTCTTGGCGTCGGTGGGAGACTGGAAGGGTTGCGGGAAGAGAAGAATACTCGGCAGTAACGGTGCTCGTAAACCAGGAAATCTCGTCTTTCCAGAGGGGAGAAGACCGTTGGGCATAGAGGTGGGACAAAAGATGCAATGCAGCTTCCGGTGCTCGCAAGTTACTGGAACTAGTCTGAGAAATTGAAAGTCTGAAGTCACCATATCGCTCACTAGCCGTCTGTTTCAATTTTGAAATCCCGATGGCTGCGTATCGCATCCGGCAGAGACACATCCAATTTATCGGCCAAAAGAGGGACAACGGAAGGGAAATCCCGGATTGCTTCTATTAATGCAGTTGTGCCTGCAGTAGGATCCTGCAACATGTTAAACCAGGTTTGAACGCTATTGTTCAGATTGTACCTTCGATTTTTGGGCGGTTCGAAGGGCTAGTGCCCTGGAGTACGACCATCCAGGCAAGAGACTTGGATCAGCCCGTGCGTCTTTCGTCTGTGGCTTACTTCTGCGAGTAGAGTATAGATCAAACATGTCAAGTAACCATTGTCCCATGCCTGTTTTCAAGGCCAGGAAGTCTAAATGAAGCAGTGCACCGTGAGGGTCGTTAGCGGGATCAAGTGACAGCCTACGAGAAGTCAAGTCAGCCTCGGATTTACTGCAAGGGAATGGCGGTACAATAGTCGAGCAAATTCGAACGCCGTACGAACACAGCCTCTGCGCTGGAGGTCGCTACATGAAACTTATTAGCTGAAAGTTCGCCAACATGGAACCAACTTACGTCGTTTGTCTATGAACAGCGAGGAAAAAGGGGCGGTTCTCAATATAATCAAAGTCCAGGCGATTCAGACCAGTGGTAAAGTTGAACGATCCAAAGAAAGCTCGTTCGTACGAGAACAATGCTCTGTCAACATACTCAACTGCCTGCGCATACTCTACGCTCAGATTAATATTGCGGCAGGAATAAAATATGGGATGTTGCGCTACCTTCTCGGTGTCGGAAGACCTCCGCGAGCTGGAGAAGTGTATCCCCATGCCACGGGAATTTGTGCAAGAGGTCATAGAACCCGTTCGGATCTACGTGGGCGTCGGATTTTGTAAATTAATGCAGGGATTTCACGGACCACCGGAATAGACGATCTTCATGAACGCAAGCGTGACGCTCTTGTACTTCTTGCTGTACTCGACGGTCCACCATTTTTCGTCCCGGACGTGGTCCCATGCATGATTGGCAAGCTTGGCCTCGACTTCCTCGTCAGACAGGGCACGTAGCGATAGGCCTTCGCGCGGCGCGGTTTGAAACCAGGTGGCGGGAGGACGGGTCAAGTTCGACCGCTGCGTTGTTTGCCGCCGGGACGATCCTGATGTAGTTTTATTCGCCTGGACGACGCGTGCACCAAAAAATTTCCGCATTTCGGCCTCCCCGTCCAGGTTGGCAAGTGAAACGGACAGAAGTGAGGCGAGGGACGCTGATGTCGATGCAGGCTCGTTGCTGTTGTTTACAACATCTTGCAGCTCGGGATATCTGGTCAACGGTTAGTAACTTCAGAAGGAAAAATGGTAAAGTGTACTTGATGGATAACTCAGCCAGTGCCTGGTCAAATTCGTCCTTGTCCGCCTTTCTTTCTCGTGCCTTTGCCTTCTTTGCGGCCTTCTTTTCATTTTTGACAACTGGGGCTCGCGGGGACTCTGAAACAACTGGGGTCTGGGCGCGTGCAGGAGAAGCCGGAACAGCCGCTTTCTTTTTCTTCTTCTGGAGGACTGTCAGATTACCACATCGGTAGACCGAGAGACACACTTTGCGTGATTTCGGAGCCACTGCAGAATCCTCGCCTGCACTTTCCTGCTCGTCATCGCCCGGGGTAAAAAAGCTATTGTCCTTTGAGTTGGACCTCAAGCAGCAGTCTTAGACCGCACCGCGGCAAATCCAGCGCTTGTTTGTGTCTTTGTGGAAGGCTTAAATTCCTCATCGCTGGGAGGATCTTCGAGTTTAGAGGGTCCACCGAGAGCCTCCAACTCCTCCAGTTCTCTCTGCTGGCGTTTGTTCAATCGAGGAGCCATGGATGACGGAGACAAGATAGAGTCACAACAGAGTCACTGGCAGTGGTGCCCGCGGCCGCGGGTTCAGATCCGTGATCTCGACGCGACGCTGCGAACGACCAAACAAACCCAAAGCATGTCGCGTTTGGTTGCAGGATCCTGGATTGGGTACTATGACTTTACTACTATTAGCATCACTGGTTTTCTGCAGCTAACCCCGAGTCGGGTACTCGAATGTTACCACGCTTCCAATGGTTCAAGTTTAACTTTCGTCGTCGACTAACTTACCTCTTTTCAGAAGTACAACAAACTCCCTGTTGAGCGAAACAATTTCTTGAAAGCATCATAACCGACTCTATATTCCTAGTGCGTAATCTATGTAAATTTGTATGTACGATAAAGAAACCAAAAGCTCTATAGTCAAGTAGTATTGTATGGGGAGTGAGTTGTGGCGACACTGCCAGCTACGTCGGGCGTTTTGGCTGCCTGTCGTCATCTTCAAGCGACTCTAGACTGTCGTCATCGCGCCGCCGCTTGAGGCTCTTTCGGTGCCGGTTCGGCGTCGGCGAACCATAGTTAATAGGCACTTTCGTGAACGAGTTCTCGCTTATCGAGTTCAGACTGGCGGTCCTCGAATGGCCTCTAGTCGGGGTCGACGGAGGCTCGACCGTGGTCGTCGAGAACTCCTTCTTGAGCAACGCCCGATACCCAGCTTGCACAACTCCAACATATCTAAACAGTGTCAGTTGCTGCTCACACGCAAAGAGTTCAACGCACTGAGGGTGTTTGGAAAAGATCGTCATGTTCACCTCGGCAAACATGGCCGGCTTCAATGTCGAGGAGTCATTTTTTCCCGCGTGGGCACACTCTGGGGAATAATTCACTACATGCCCAGTAACCAGTAGTCAGTAGTCACTCACTGCCGGGGTTCCGTTTAGAGTAGAACTTGACAAACTCCACGGGATTTCTCTCTTTCATGCCAAAATGAATCGTCGCGTGGTCAACAATAACAGACTCCGGCGTCAACTCAGTCAAGTCGAGGGTTTCATGATCATCTGCTGCGAGTCGCCGAGCCTCATCCACGATTCGCTCCCGTGTGATGAACTGGCGGACAGCCTCGCGCTTGTCCCACTCGACAACTTGACTGTCGACGAACTTGTACAGGTCACGGAGCCTCACTCTATCAAAGATGGCTCGGGCGCCAGCAAGCTCCTGAAACCGAATTAGCTCGCGCATGCCGGTAGTTGAACAGGACGAACGGGCTCATCGCCGCTCTCTATCCGCTGCATGATGTCGTCCGTCAAGTACAGAAATTTCTTCGGTTGCCAAACCTTTTCTGCGATCTTGAGGTAAGGCTCGGCGAGAATGAGCGCATCTACAATCATGTACTCTATGGCCTTGGCTGAAAAATAAAACTCGTGACATGTTCGATTTCGTGCAGATCCCCAGCATACCGGTTTTATGATTGTAAATCATCTTGTGTAGCCTGAAGCGTGTATGGCAAATTTCATCGAGTTGATTGACGTCTTTTATATCGAAACAGATCTGGTTATCGAGAACGCGCGCTGGTAATGAGTCTAGAAATATGTCAACCTCAAAGCCACTCGATTGACCAAGTACAAACCCACCTTTGCGCAGAGAACTTGATATGTTCCCCAATCATGTAAGAATCCCTCGCGATATAGTCAAACCTTTTTTTTATTTGCATCAGACATTTGTGCCAAGCAAGGAGAGACGGCTTACTTGTCAACATCGAGACCACAGCGTTTATTAGCTACGATATCGAAAAGGAATGGTTTTTCGCCGGGGCTACGCAATGACAAGGTTGAGTTCAGGAGAGTATCCAGGTTCGTTCAAGTACGCACTCGCATTGACTGGGTTCGCCATCGATGAGCGCCAGGATAAACGTCACGTCTTTCTCCGGTAAGTTGATGTTATTATTCTCTAGCAGGGCTCGGAACATCATCTTAGATCCATCCTCGTGTTTCCACTTTGTTCCGGGCCTATGAACATTTCCGTGAAGTGCGAACAAAAAATATATGTTGTCGAGTGGCTCACGAGACACTGGGCATGAAGAGACCATCCCAAACGTGGCTCCAAGGACCGTGTCCAAGGTCGTGGCAGAGCCCAGCGATTTGAACACAGTTCACCTCGCGAGGAGTGATCCCGAGCTCTGGCTGGTTGAGACGGAGATGCTCTACCATTGAGCGCGCGAGATGCGCGACTCCTGTAAAAGGATAAGTGGCGCATTATGCGAACAATTCACAATGAAATGCACCTAGGCAATGTTCGAACCGATTATGCGAGGCTCCTGGCCATACCATGTACGAGGTTCCCAGTTGTTTCACGTATCGTAGTCGCTGAAACTCCTTTGTATCGATGATGGAACTCAGTAACGGTGAGATGCAAACTGGAGAAGTAAAAAGTCAATTTGGCGCGTCCGAACGCGTACTAGAACGCACTATAATCGTGGATCTGGTCTTTGATGTACCGCATCTCTACGCTGGTGGATGATTCAACCATTGCAACCGTGGAAGGCGAGTAGCAGACGAAGGTGATGGCAGGACGTAAAGAGGGCCGATGCCCTGAGGCGCTGACCAATCAATCACTTTCAGTGAACAAACGGGGCTAGCGGTAACTCGCAAGTAACTCGACAGCTTTTTTGTATGAGCAGACGACCAGTGATACGATAATGTTTGTCCCTGCAATGTCTCCGTCCGTACGTAGCTAAACATATCATGGAATAATACTAGTGACGGCCTGCATAAGGTTTTGGATTTGGACGGTCTTAAAGTACACCTAAGAGTATCGAGTATCGAAGTGACGCCTGGACACACCCCCGGGGTTGGGGAGAAAGCGGAAGTCCAGGAGTTGGGGGGTATGGGGATGGGATGAATATGCCTGACTTTGACATTTTCCTTGATATCGCGCAAGTCTTTTTTGGGCGTCATGTCAGGGCCATCCTGGTATGCCATAGATTGAGAAAATCGAGAACCTGAAGGCGCCGACAATGCGATCACTAGGCCCATCAGGCCCTCTCCTTTCGCCTCTCCCACCGCCGTCCCGCCGCCTCCTGACCCGTAGGAAGGGCCCCAGTGGTGCCAAGGAACACCTCTTTGTGACGAGGAAGGACGTCGCACCACGTCCTAGAAGGATCCAAGAGTTGCATCCGGCCTGCAACCGAGAAAAGAGTTGTTCAAGTAGGCGCATCGTCAAGGGAAACGCAGACATACCTCGCCAAAAGCACGCAGTTGTAGGCTTACACGCCTCCATCTTGCGATCCCGCAAACCAGACGAAACCCACACCCACACCTAACCTGAACCCCGCCCCTCCTTCCGCCGCACCTCCATAAACCACTTCACAGGACTATTCAGCCCCTTAATATCGACGGAGGCCAGCGGGAACTGAAAAGTCGGTAGCTCGGGATAAGGCAGTTCTGGCTCGAGGCGCGCGCGTACAGCTGCTCTGGAGGCGTCGGCGTCCGCATACACGTCGACAGCACCTGCGCTCGCTCCATGCGCGTCCCCGCCATCGGTACTGCCGGCTTCGTACTCCGCCCGGCTGCGTTTACGATTTGGTGACAGGTCTCCGGTCCATAACGTTGGGCAAGCCGAGGAAGAAGACGACTGCTGGACGGGAGAGACAGCGGTGGGGGCGGGGGTCTCGGGCGGATACTGCAGCTCCAGATCGTCGATGGACTCGGGCTTGGGCATGAGGGCTGGGTCGGTTTTCTGTCAAAGACGTCAGTAAAATGAATGGAGATGGAAAGGGGACATTTACAATGGTCACTTGCGGGTGGACACGCGGTTTCAATTCATCTCGTTCTTGCACGATGCCCTTTAGCTTCTCCTGGCGCTCTTTCAGTCCCTGTGCCACAGTCTCCAGCTCCGCATTCCGCCGCTTAAGGAAACCCCTCTCATTGTCAAGCGCATCTCGCTCGCTCCGCAGCTGCCCACACTCCGTCCATGCGGCGTCCCGCTCGCTCTGAATGCGGTCGCGCGCTCCGCAGCTGTTCGCACTCCTGCCGTGCGAGATTCCGCTCGTTCTGAAAGCCGTCGCGCTCGCTCCGTAGCAGCTTGTATGCCGTCTGTGCGTCGTCCCGCTCACGCTGCAGCCGTTGTTCTGTCGCATGGGCCTTCTGCAGAGCCGCGGACGCGACGCGCACGCCCTCCTCCCTCGCGTGCTTCACCTGCCCCTCCAGCTCCTGCACCTTCCCTCGCAGGTCACGGACCATCTGCGACGCGCCGGCCATGAGCCGCTGCTTCTCGGCGGTCAAGTCGCGCGTCCAGGCTTCGAGACTGGCGACCTTCTGCTCTAAGTCGTGGGTGTAACCCGCCCACGCAGACTCGAGTACGGTGCTCAGAGGCGCGCGGGTCTGTGATTGGGTGGGGATATGAGCGACCTGGAGGTGTGCGTTTGGGGGGCGTGCATTTGTCTGGATGGGGGGGCTGTGAAAACGACCCAGAATGTGATTGGGAGGTGTTAAGGGCAGGTTGGCGCACGGCCCATCCCTGCTGAGTGGGCTGGTAAGCCGAGCCAGACGGTGGGTGAGAGAGGTTGAGGGCAGGCTGGCCTGACATTGCCATATTCCATGGAGCAGAGCCAGGTGGAGGAGGTCCTGTCGTGCTCGTGCTCGGTGGCGGGGGATGTGGCGAGTGGGTCTGGGTCTGGGACAAGGTCCGTGAAGTCGGGCCTACAGATGGCGCCACAAAGGCGCCTTGAGGGAGTGGAGGGAGAGGCGCACTCTCGGTCGGACCGGAAGGGTTCGCTGATAAATTTGAATCCGGTGCAGAGGACGGGCGCTGTCGCTGCGGTGCGGTAAAATTGGAAAATGATGATCCCTCGAGAGGAGTACACGAGGCAGACGCTGACGAATGAGAAGCCTGGGGTTGCGGCTCTGTGGCCACTGTGAACGGTACGGCGTGGAGAGGAGCATTTCCGGACGGCTGGCTTCCGGACTGGCGCTCGGGGGGCACCGCATACGCAGGTGTGCCGGAAGCAGGGTTTGGACGATATGAATTGGTGGAAGAAGTCAGAGCCACTCCTTGAGTGTTCCAACTCGGGTGTTCCTGCGACTGCAGATCGTAAACGGGAGAAAGCAAGGAAGAACGAGACGGGGGCGTCGGATAGCCATGTGGGTAGACTACAGAACGTTGGAGAGTTGGCTGATGACCTTCTGCGCTGATTTGAGGGGCTCCAGCAGTAGAGGAGCCTTGTTGCTGCTGCGAAACCTGCCTGGCCATCTGAGCAGTCTGGTAGTCCAATATGGACGTCGGCACTGGCTTATTGAACTGAAAAAGGGCACAATAAGTGCTGGGCAAACGTGAGACATTGGTGCATACCTGCGGGTTCATGGGGAAAAAAACCAGGGGGTTTGCAAGACCGCGCCCCTGACGAATGAGTCTTTAATTAAGATGGGACTCAGGGCCGTCGTTGAGCTTCAAGTGCAAGTCGAGCTTGAGCTTGGGTGAATCTGGACGGAACCGATGGGAAAACGCCCAATCACCTCATGCCAATCATGAGTCGCGTACAGATTGAATGATTTGCGTTATCATCACGTGTGTTCCCCGGACGCGCGTTCGGTCGGGGCGCCAACAGGAATCCTAAAGAATTTAAAAAACCGTTGGCGAAGGACCATACTCCTTTTGAAAGAACTCCGAGTCGTGTATTCCTATTTCGGCTTTTATGAGAAAAACACGGAGCTAAAAGCATTGCAACTCGTGCCTTGCGTGTTCTTTCTGGCCGTCCCATCTTCCAGCACTCATCGTGACTTATCACGATGCGGGGAATGTTCAAGAATTCTCCGACTGACTTGGTATCCAAACGGAGCTGTACATGCGTTATTTGGCGCCGTCAGCTCTTGTTCAGAATTTTTACTGTACGTAAATTCAAAAAGTGGTGGTAGAAGCTCAGAAACAAGTAAAAAGAGTGGCCTGGGCCCAACTAGAATGAAAAAGCAAAGAATCTAAGAAAGCGGAGTTGGTGACAAGGTGCAACTCCCGAAAAGGAAGTTTGTGGCTGTATCTGCCAGTCGTTCGCGATCACGTGCAAGGACGCGCAACATATATACTAATATAGTAATGTCCAGACAATCACTGCGATATGAATTCGGGTGGGTTTTTTTGGTTTTGAATTTCGGTTCGGTTTGCAATTAGCCGGGATCGGCGGAGTCAGTGGCTCAGATGGGGATCATATTTTGGAGAAAACTTGTGCCTAACCTTTCTCATTCAGCTACGCGTCAAAAGTGCCGCATATAATATCTGCCACCATTCTCCACAGCAACCATAGCAACCAAAGGAAGAATCAAGATCGAGTTAGTATTTCTGGTCCATCAACTTGCGGAAAATTTCAAATCTTCCTCCCTTGATCAGGCACTGGTGGCGAAGCCCCGGAGCCAACCATCACATGCGCTCCAACGCTCGTCATATCCCCAACAGTCAGGAATATGTACCCTATAAATGAGATGTAAACCGCTATTGGCCCAAAGAGAGTTCGTACCTGGACCAGGTGGATAGACCCTGTTATTCGGCGGACTCTTAATCTCGAGCGTCTTGTGATCCAAGACTAAAGTTGCCTCCAACCAAACCAGCCGAGCACTCGAGTGGAATGCATGCGTCGAGAATCCGAGGTCCATCAGGGCAACTTCAAATGTGTCTATTAGATGGATTCCAGAAAGCGCTCAATAAATACCTTTCACCACGGGCAATACACCAAGCACATGTTCGGGGAGTGTGACGCCCACGGTGAACGTAGAATCAAAGGCAATTTTACTGGGAACACCAGACAGTGCTGGTCTTTGCTGGGACATGTAGGGTGGATTCAGGTATTGGACGCGGAATTCTCTGATATGATATGTAAATTCAACTACAAAAAATCAGTGAGGGAGACAGACTAACGTGGAGAATTTGACGGTCTCGTTCAGACTTGGGTTCGGGTTTGACCCAGCGAGGAGGATATTTCTGGGAACGTCAATCAAGTTGAATTCAAAACAGCGTTGAGTGGCTCACCCTGAAGGCGTCAAGGTCGCAGTAGAATGATACATGCGCGGGATGTCGCTCGTCGGCAACCCCTCGTTGCTTATACGTTTCCCCAGCGGAGCGGACGGATCGTATAACGAAGGCGTCAGACTGAAGGCGGGTCAGCTACTCCACCCAGAATAACATAGCAACATACGCAGGATTGTCCGCATCGGAGTTCCCCTGCAAAACACCCACCGCAGCGATCGCGGCGTATCCCGTCTGCCCGCCGTTGATTATAAGGACCTGCCCGTTCGGCAGGAGGATCATCTCAGGCATGATCCTCCGCTCTAGCATGTGCTCGACCTCCCAGCCCTTTTGGATTCCAGCAGGCGTGACGGTAATTCGGCTGCACTGGTCCGAGGCGGGATCTTGGCTCGACAGGTTCGAAGCCGGAATCTGGTCGCTTGTGTCCGTCCCTCCGCAGACCAAAACCTCCGGGACATACAGCGGAGGCGAAAGCGGAAGAAGAGTTATGGTTCCATCGAAGGGGTTGGTCACTCGGACGCCATTCGGCAGATCCGGGAGTATAAACTCAGTATCGGTTTCAATATCATAGATTATGGTTTGGTTGTTGGCGACCATGAAGATTTTGCCGTCGGGAAGCGCGAGAACTCTTTTGTTGAATTAAATAAAAGACTGTATGCACAGACTTGTGGGTGAAATGGACTTGCCGAGGGAACAAATTGGCAACCAGACTGCGTTCAAGGAACGCAGAAGGTCGCGGAACCCCTTTGTCTTTGGAAGGGAAGAACTCGAAGCTGTTCACAGGATCTGTGTTGTAGAACACAGTCTGTTCGTGAATACCTCCCGCGATCATCTTTCTGAATTGTTAGATAAAATCAATTGGTTTCAATAGTCAACCCCACCAATGATCCATCGAAAATCCGCAGGGAAGAAGGATACCAACGGGTTTCTGCCAAGTGCACAACGTCAGGATTGTCAAAAAGCGTACATCCTGCTCCGTCGGGACTGCTGCAAGGCTCGAAGATTCGCACCCCCATGCGACCATCGACTGCAATTGCCCCAGCCATTTGGCCGCCAACACTGACCTAAAACCGAGCTGACATTCAGTTGATTTCGGCCGAAGGTTAAAACAAACCATGGACCCGTTAGACAAGAACCCGCCCGAGGCGCAAAAGGTATCCGAGACTACATTCAACGCCGTAGGTTCATTCGTTTCGAGGTTCCACAACGCCCCCCAGGCAGAGTGATTGTTTATCTGAAGTGGGCCACCAGTCCCGGAAAAATCGAAGAATAGGGCCAGCGTCGGGGACACGATAATTGCTTCGAGAGCGAGAATTCCAGAGGTGCCGTTTTGGACAAACGCCCACCCTGCGCCAGCGACAAGAGTGCCGCTGAGAATGGCAACAAGTAAAGCTTGGACCAGGTGATTCATCCGAGACGAACGTGCAGGTATTGAGCAAGCAGATGGACGGCCCTTATATACATTGAGGTGGGGAATGGGAGCCTTGGAAGCGCCTTTGTGGTCCAAGAAGTTTTCCGGTCATTCAATTGAACGGATGTGCCCGCACAACAGTGGGGATAGAGCTGCGCGAGTCCCACACCGGGTCATGAAGAAAACAGGAGGGGTTCTCGACTGCAATGAGCTGAAGACATGGTTTATTCAGCATCCATACGCTCAAAGATGCCGATGAGCTGGCGCACTATGGGACGAGCCGAATCAAGTAGACTCAAGGCACAGATAGTACTGTGGAATTCCATGTTCCCAGTGGTTCTTGGCAGTACCAGTGGCACTGGCATGCGAACTTGAAACAGCTAAAACCTTCTCGGTATGTGTAGACGCGACGTTCCAAGAAGCAACGCGGGAACTGGTTTAGTGACCTATGTGCGCAACGAGACCACTGACACCAGTAAAGCAAACAAGGTGGCGCCAGTGTATTGTTAGTAGGACCCTCTTTCGGCTGGTGGCTCTCAGTGCCACCACGTGAAGTCTCGAGAACTTCTGAGCGCGAGTTGGTCTTGGAAAAGGCCGTGCGAGTTCGGGCACAGTTTGTGGAACTGCCAGAAGAAGCACAATCTCAGAGTTAAGAATCGAGTGCTTGTTTTTGGAATTTTTGGCCCACTTGAACATGGTAGAAAGGTGCAGGAGGCAGTGGGACACATCCACGTGAAATTTACCAGACAAACAATGCGTCTCGGGCCTTGGCACTCCGCGACGGATATTCTGCCACGAAATCTTTGGTGAAAGTAAAAATTAACAGGTATGTATATATATGTGTGAGTAGATAATACAATATTAGGCCGTACTCATAAAATCCAAAATACAGTGAAGGAATACAATAGCAATTCGATAGCAGTGGCATAGCACGAAAAGAAAAATCACAGCTCACTTACTTCCTCCCCTTCTTCGCCCCTGCCCCCCGCCCCAGCCACTACTCCCGCTCCAAGCCCCTGCAACCGTTGAGTCTGCTCTATGACCTGTACAGGACGCAGCATCTCCAGCTCGGCGCATATATCGGCGTGTGTGCCCTGTGAGTGCCCCCACGAGGTCCGCCCACGCCGCCGCCTCAGGGAACGCGTGCCTGCATGTCCGGCAGTACATCATGTTCCCGCGCGTCTCGTACAAGAGCGGGAGGTGCTTGATCCCGAGCTTGGGCTTGCTCGGCGAGGGAGGGGGTGGAGCTGGGTTGGCGCTCGGCTGCGTCTGAGGCTGCGGCTGAGGCTGGGGCTGCCGTAGAGATGATGATTGCGGTCGAGGTGGTAGTTGTGACGGTCGACGTGCGGCTGGTGATGAAGCCTGAGATCGTACAGGCGCTGGCGCGCCTCGTGTGGATGGTGACGCCCCACGCGAACGGGTGGGTCCCGAGATCAGGACAATTTCATCATCATCTGCGTCCTCCTTCGCTGCCTCGGAGTCAAGGCTGCGCTTGCGTTTGAGCGAGTTTGCTGGCATGCCGGGGGAGCCGGCAGCGATACCTGCTGGAGGAAGAGCGGGACTGGCAGCCATTGGTATTGGTGGGGACCGCTGGGGGGTTGATGCTAAGATGCTGGGTGCAGAGACTGCAGGTGTCGAGGAGGGAGGTGGCTGCGCGCTTCCGTTCGCAGTCGCAACAGCGGGTGGGGACGGGCGGGACGCCGAGGTGGACGACGTGTCCTTGGGCATGACGAAGGACGGACGGGGGACGGAAGATGTGACTGTAGGCCGCGAATATGCGCGCTGTGCGGGAGCGGGTGGAGGCAGAGGGTGAGAAGGTTGGGATTGGACGGATACCGAGGGGGCAATGAGTGGGGGCGAATGGAGGGGCGAGAGGAGTGTTGCCGAGGGCTGTGGCGGCGAAGAAACGGGATGTGGATCAATCGTAACAAGCGGAGAGACCGACGCTGAGGAGGGGGCAGCAGAGGATGGAGGAGACGGTGCAGGAGACTCGGGGCGGGTGTCTGGCAACGAAACACGACGCTGAGGTTCAAATTCTGGTAGCTCCACATCATCTTCAACTTTGACTTTGATTGTCGACGCGGACGTGCTTTTCGTCTGGCCCACTACCATCAGCGCGTCTTCAGAAAGCAAAGTAGATGATCACTCACCTCCTTCTCCCGGAGTGCAGTTCTCAAGCTATTCCTTTCTGCCCTTAAGCGCACCACGGCAGACGTCGCACTGACTGCTCTCACGCGCTCCGTTTGCAACATCCTATGCGTCCCTTGCAACTCTTTCATCAAACCCCTATTGGCGTTCTGTAGTGTCTGAAGTTGCTCTTCCGCCTTGGCACGCACATCACGGGCATTCTGCACAACCAGCGAATTCTGAGCCTGCGAAACATCGAGTGCCTTTGTCAAACGCGCGTTCTCGTGTTGTAAACGGCCAAGTTCCGTCAAGAGGCTCTGTCCCTCTTCCTGCGCGCGCGCGAGCTTGCGCGCCAGCTGTGCCCCATCCTCGCGCAGCTGCACGACCACCTTATCCGTGTTACTTGCGAGCACAGACATGTCATATTTGAAGTGCAGCTTTCCAATGCCGCCGTACCGCTGGAAGTCCAGCACCGACGTTGGGACTGGGAGCGCCTCCTTATCACTGGGCTGCATGTACGGTAAGTAAGCAACTACAAGCTAACGGAACTCGACTCGCCTCCATCGCCACAGCGAAAAGGAACGTGCAGCCTTTGTGGGTGTCAGAAGCAAGTTAGGGTTATCGTAAGAATGATTGTTACTCAGACTGTTCCCACACGCCTTGCACCGCGGGCGAAAGAGCTTTTAATACCTCGAGGACTTGGCATGAGCAGTTTTAGGCAGCAATTGAGGATAAACTAAGAGAGAGGGCGGCGATCGAGCGTAGCCGGGAACTTGAAATAGGAGTAAACAGCGAATTACGGGGATGTCCGCTAAAAACAAAGTCCGCGGCAGCAAGGAAGCCGCTTGCTAAGAGCAGGGAATTTTATTTAAGCAAAGAGGACAAGCTGAGCCGCTAGGTTTTAGATGTCGCTGGTTGTGCAGAGTCTCCAGTCTGCCTCCAGCGCAATACGCCACCCACAAGCATCGCTGGAACACGCCACAAAATGTGTTACACGAGGAAACTGGCACATAAACAAACTTACCAGCACCGAAAAGAGCCACAAACTTTTTGGATCCACGGCTTCCAGGCGCAGCCTCGCGAGACATCCAGAGCGCGTAAATACCTAGCTGTTTCTCCATTTTACGCTCTACAAGCAACATCTGGTAAGGAACCTACGCCTGTGAACGTCGCGGTACCCGTTATGCGGCATGCAAGGCATTCTGTGGGAGTCTCCGCCATGGAGGTATGGAAAGAAGGAATTCAGAATTTCTCTGCCCGGGCCGGCCGCCGGTGGACAAAGTTTGTCAAGAGCCTGGATTAGGTCAGCAATCCAGGACACTCTTCATTTGTACTGTAACCTGGTTGTAATTTGGTCAACTCAAGCAGACAAGCAGAATTAAATTCCAAAGCTCCGGCAAGTTTTTGTAGACACTTTGGTGAACTGGATATCCCTGCGCCGTTATCCGGAAGTATCAAACCTAAGCAGCTGAAAAGCTTCAAGTACTTACTCAGACCTCGATGGCTACGTGCCAAGGGACGTGCTTCTGGCCTTCTTCTGGGAGCTCGAAGCTAGCGTTGATCCTGACTCGTCGACGTCCGCACTACGTTTCTTACGCCAGACTGACTGGTCGCGACCAGCTCCCTGCTCTATGCGCACTTTGCACTCAACTCCTTTCACTTCAAATAGCTGCAGAGTCGATCCTCGCGCGCTCGTCGCACAGATCTGCAGAATTCGAATTCCACATATCAAGATCTTCCCAAAATTTCAATTTTGCTACCTCCGTTTGTAAGCCGAGCCTTCGAGCTCGGCGCACACCCCCAGCTCTCAGGACCTCCTGCACCGTTATTCAACTGGCGTCCAGCTCATTTTTGCATCTTGCGATAGTTATCGCACACCATGCCTCGGATGCACTGTCGCGAAGCGGCATTCAAAATCGATGTCTTGATTGTGGGCGGCGGTATGCGACCTAACCTCATATGGCGAAAAATTTTGATCTCCAACCAACCCATCTATAAAGGTATTAGTGGTCTTGCGTGCGCATATGCCTTGGGGCGAAGCGGCCACCGTGTCCGAGTGCTCGAAAAGACCGATGGCAACCTGGTTGGTCTTGGATCTCGTTAAGCTATCTGCTCAGATGCTGAAACCCGCTAGCGTGGGGCAGGCGTACGGATGCCTCCTAATCTGACCAAAATCCTTGTCGAGTGGGGCCTGGAGGATGAGCTCAAGAAATGCCAGCCGTGTCGGAAGACTACTTTCATCTCTTGTGCATCCTCAGCTTTATTCCCTCCACCAATTCTGACGAAGCTTTTTGTGCTCGATTATTAGATGATAATGGAGATACGCTCGGTGTTCTCGAATGGCAGGAAGACGTGCTAGAAGAAGCGGGCGGGCAATTTCTGCTCATACGAGTGTGTCCGGTATCTTGGCGTTTTCATGGATTCACTTACCCGAACAGTACGACGATTTGTACAAAATGTTGCGCAACTTGGCTCTATCCGCTGGCGCTACGATCTCCTATGATTCAACAGTAACCGCTGTAGAATCAGCGCCTACACCTTGCGTTCATGTGAATGGGACGATTTTGACGGCAGACCTAATAATTGGCGCCGACGGTGGAAAGAGTTTACTGAGAGAATTTGTGACTAAGGAGGAAGATACCGGGACGAACGGTGGGCATACCTTTTACACGTGAGTTGTTCTTGACGTTCGTTCTGGAGTAATTGACCCTGCTTTTTTAGCGTATTTATTCCCATTGAGCAGGTCGCGTCGATGGATTCACGGTTGGCCAAATGGGCTCACGCTCCTCAGGTAAGGCTCGGCCATTTCCGTCATGTAAATTTCACCTTTCGTCCAGTGGCCGATTGTAATGGGGGACGATCGCTGCGCCTTGGGTGGGTAGTTCAAGTTTTCTTTCCCTCGCTTCGATTCAATTCGTCCAACTCCAGGTTTTCCTACGGTATAATTTCAAATACCGCACCTTGCATCACGGCATAGTTGATCATTGCATGGCAGAGAACCGACTACTGTTTCACTGTAGTATGGCCTGATGCTGAAGTGCCAGGTGCAAGCGACGTACCAGAAGGTTGGGACACCTGCCCCACAAGCAAGCTGGACCTATCCGAATACGACCGGTGCGTAGGACAACTCCCGTCGTTACCGTCCCTGAATACGTCCAAGCACCCCGGGCCGCCGTCTGTTTAATCTGGCACCTATTGCTCAGCGAGCCAAGTATGTTTACCGCGACCGCATCAAAGACTGGGTTGACCACAGCGGTCGGGTCGTCCTGGTGGGTGAAGCTGCCCATCCCTCAATAGTACGCCCAAATCACGCAGGACATCTTGTATCAGTACTCATGAATTGCCAGCCACATAGCACACACGGTGTCAGTATGGCGATCGAGGACGCGGAGGCGCTCGGGGTGCTCATGTCGCATCTGAGCTCCCCGGAACAGATCCCGCAGCTGACAGAGGGGTTCCAGGAGCTGCGCCAAAAACGGTGTGATTTTATACACTTCGGAGAGATGAGTAATTGGGCGTTCTCGATGATGCCCCCGGGCGAGGAACGCGACAGCCGGAATACGTTATTGCGCGAGTCATTGAAGACGGGAATCGAGCACTGGGACGACGGCATGCTGAGGGAGCAGTGGGAGCAGATTGAGGTGGGGTTTGCGTATCATATGCGGGAGGCGGCGGAGGACTGGTGGATGAAATGGGGGTCGTTAGGGAACGGCGTAAAATCCAATGGCGTTGTCCCAATCAAGATTGGTATCTCGTAAGTATCGCGCGCATTCCACCCTGTCCTCATTTGAATCATTTCAGGTCTGCTTTAGTTGACAGCAAATGTTGAGAGTTCGTGTAACAACGCCAAGAAAGTCCATCTTTCGACGACCGGTTTCCTCGTCGCGAGCTATGATACCAAAAGCGCAATAGATTTATCGCGATCATATATATATCCCCTTTATGAGAGGCCTAGGATTTTTGAGTCCTTCAAAATCAGACCAACTGGACGAAAAGTTGATTGATGGTACCTGTACAAATTGCCATAAAATGTGGTAGTAAACCGTAAAGAACATAGAACGATATATGCCTGTCGCCATATTCTTGAACTATATTATACTGTATTCAATGTAGGGAGGAGGGCTTCATGCAAAATCATGAAGTCGTCGGCGCTGGCGCACCCGCTGCCAGCCCAAGTCGGCGGCGGAACTCCTGCACGCCCCGCTGCCCGAGGCCAACGACGTCTTGACACGCCTCTGGATGCATCTCCTCGCAGTGTTTGCATAGTACATCCCACGACGCGTCGGGAAAAAAAGCTTTGATCGACCCGGGACGGGGGCTAGACTTATCGCTGCTGCTCGAAGCACCGAGTCTAGAAAGACAAGTCAGGAACGGGCGTCAATAAATGGGAGACGAGAGATGCACAGACAAACGCGGCAGACAAGTTTGCCGTCTGAAGGCTGGTACATGATATCGACGTATTCGAGAGGGAGATGGAGTTTCGGAGGCGACGGGGCTGTAGAACTCCGACAGTGGAGGGGCGCCTTCGGTTCGACGGTGGGAGGGGAGCTGGACACGGGACGGGAGGAGCAGGAAGTAGGATAGAGAGGCTGCGAGGATGCCGAATCGGATGGATCGGAAGACTCCGTGTCGGAGAAGTCGGACGATTCGAACGCCGATTTGAGATTCATGTCGCATTCGCCGAATCCAGCGGCAGGGCAGGTCTCGCGCTCCGTCGTCACAAGTGCAGCCGGATCACTGGCCGTGGCCTCCAAAGTGCGTTCGGGCGATGACGAAACGTCCATGCGACGCTTCTTGGATGGCGGGGGGAGCGTATCACCAGGGATAGTTAAGTCGAAACCGGTCCTGTCCTCCGGATCAGGGGTGTGGCTCTGACCCCTGCGTACAGCTAGGACGAAGGGGCTCATGAGGCGGGGCGGTGGCGACTGGGTGGGCATTTGACGCGGCGACACAGGTGACAAGGGGTACAGTAAAGCTGTTTCCTCATCCTCATCTGCATCTTCCTTTTCGACTTGGGCACGGGAACGCTTCCCCGCGGCGGCGCGTCGGTCGAGGAGTACGCGGAGCTTGTCCTCGGCGACGTCGCGCTCACGCGTCAGCCGCGCACATGCACTGCGCAATTGCGCTGTCTGATGCCGCTCGCTCTGCACAGCACGCACACACGCGGCACGGAGGCTGATAAACTCGGATTGGATGCGCGACGCGTACGCGCGGAAAGTAGTCTCAAGGAATGCCTTGACGTGGCCTGTAGGGACAGACGAAGCTGGCGGTGAACGCGCATGGAGCTGGACCTGGAGGCGATTGTGGTTCTGCTGGAGACGCTCATGAATCAGGCGTGCATTTGCATGGGTCAGAGATTGGATGTTGGGAGTCACAGGGTCGCGCGGGAGGATACGACATCTACGTTCGGCGTGGTAGTTCTTCGGAGACAATGCAACGGGGGCTGTGCGCCGCTGAGGAGTAACCGGAGACTACGAGGAATGAATATCCAGCTCATCCAGAAATGAACTGTAATACCTGAGGCGAAGCCGAGCGCTGGACATTGGCGGAGCGATTCATTAGTAATGTGGCCAGGGAGATCAGTCTAACCAGCCAGTGGTTATATCGGAGGATGCGGGGACTCGAGTAGGACCTACAAAGATCCAGATGACGGCCTTAAGAACACAGCTCATTGTTGCAAAGACAAAAAAGACAATAGCGCGTCAAGTCACCGGTCACAGATAGTCACAAGGCGGCAGAAACAAAAAGAACAAATCAATCCAGCAAAGTTATGTGGGAATGCTGGCAGCTTAGGACAATTGAGGCGACAGAGTAATCGCCTTCGCGCACGGCATGAGGCAATCTCGCAGAAGCTGCAAAGAGTCGCATCAAATCCCAATCAGGACTGGCGTCCGGCGTCAACAACAAAGTTCAGTTGGGCATGCCGTATCCAGAAGCTCTCGCAATTGTAATTCTATTCTTGAGGAGCGGCAAATTCTCCTCTGAGTCCTCGTCATTGTTAATTCTAGCTGTGGCCTGGCTTCGAGAAAAGCCTGAAAAGGAGGGGCATGAATAACGGTGGCGTCCCGTTCCAGACAAGGGAGAGAAGACAAAGCAAGGAGCCCATAGATCATATCGTCGGACAGGAGAGCAAACTGCAGAAGACTGTAGTAGACATGAGCCAGCGGCCAATATTTGAGGATTTGACAGTTGATTCAACTTGTCTCTGGTGCGGTCTGTGCGGTCCAGGAAGACTCAGCTGTCCCTTGTTTCGTCGAGGAAGAGGAGGATTGCCTGCGTCGGGTACACCACCGAATCCATTCATGCGAGGTGACCTGTTGACTCGAAGTAACGGCGAGTCGAAGGGGTTGTTACTTGTGTGACGGTCATGTCACGCCCATAGTGTTCAGGCGACGGTGACAGGCAGAGTTTTTTGATGTGTTCAAAAATCGCCATAATTCAATTCGAAAGAAAATTGTTCGGTGAGTGAAAATTTTTCAAAATTGTGAACACTTAAACGCTACGGGTCCATCCGAATATTTGGGGTGTTGCACAGTTCAAAACTCTATGGTGGTAGGTGACCCTACTACAAACGCAGTACTTTAAGTTCCCAAAAGTATCAAAATCTAATCATTAGAGTGGTCAACTGCAATGGACCTAGAACATCTGTTTCAAAGCAAGAGATGGTGGGATACGCCCGATGCTTACGAGGTAGCAATTTCGATTGCGAGTCCAGATTTTGCAGCGTCGCCATTCGACAGTGTTCCCCACTTCATCCACCAGTCTTCGGACGCCTCCCGCGCATGATATGCGAACCCCACCTCGATCTGCTCCCATTGCTCTCTAAGGGCCTCGTCAGCATCGTCGTCGTCCCAGCGCTCCACCCCCGTCGTCAGCGACTCGCGCATCCCCGCGTCGCGCATATCGCGCATCTCGCCTGGGAGCATCGTCGTCAGCATCGCGTTGCTCAGCTCGCCGTGGTGGATGAAGTCGCATCGCGCGCGGCGCAACTCCTGGAAGCCCTCTGTCAGTTGCGGGATCTGTTCCCGGCAACCTAGGTGCGACATGAGGACGCCGAGCGCCTCAGCGTCTTCGATCGCCATGCTGGCGCCGTGCGTGCTGTGGGGCTAGAATATTAGCGTGAGTATGCAGCGCCTAGCGAGGATGAAGCTCCGGCTGACTCACCAACAGAGGATGTGCGGCTTCACCGACCAAGAGCATCCGCCCGCTGTGGTCGACCCATTCCTCAACGCGATCGCGGAGAACGTATTTCACACGCTGAGCAGTCGGCATCATGGTGAATAAACGACGGACACTTGAAAAGTGACTTGAGCTGAGGAGAAATCGCTGAAGTGATATATAAAAGACGCACCGGTCGTCGTACGGGGACAAATCCAGTATACTTGTGGGACAGTATACGTTCCAGCCTTCGAACGCGTCGAGGGAAACGTCTGTGTCTGGCCAGTATATCGAAAACGAGTAATTGTTTCCCTTCCATGCATTTATTTCAATGAAGCTGAGTGGTGCGGTCGAAGACATACGATGGGAAAGCCTTGTATTGAATAGTTGTGAGTGGAAATAAGACGGGTACATAAATACATATAGCCAGATACTGACCGAAGGCGCAGCGATTGTCCCCCATCCAAATGGGCCACTTGGAAAGAGGTGAGAATCTATTATCATTTTCATTCCATGAACTCACCTGGGGTGTATGTGCCCATTTGACCAATTCTGGATCACTGACCATTCGTTCAATGGGAACGATCACCCTGGCACATTACAGCTTCAACTCAATTGCTGAAATAAAAGATAAAACATACGTGTACCAGGTATGTCCACTGTCCGTTGCGATGTCGTCCATCTCAGTCACGATTTTGCGCATGGCACTCCTTCCCGCCGTCTGCGCAGATTATGAGATCAGCGGTCAACGTAGTACCATTTGCGAGATGAACTGTCGGGGTTGCCGTCGCGTCTGCGCCAGTTACAGTGGAGTTGAAGGTGATTAAAGCGCCCACAGACAAAGCCAAGCGATAAAGCATTTGGTATAGGTCGTCGTACTGCAGTGGAGTTAGGTGAATAATATCCGCAGATATTCTGGCCGCACCCGGATTAGCAAAAACTGGCCTCCAGCTTCGCGCAGCACATCCTCTTTCCACTCGAGGATACCGAGCACTTCCCCACCGTCCACTTTCCGAGGTAATGTCAGCCAAGGAGAGAATACATAAATATGGATGGACGAACACGACATGAAAGTGGTTTTTCGACATGTCTGGCATTTTTTGAGCTCCTTCTCAAGGCCCCACTCGATGAGAATTTTTGTCAAGTTGGGAGGCACCCGTACGCCAGCCCCACGCTGTGCATGTCTCAGAAATTGAAAAATACAAGCGTCAAACGCACCTGGTGCCCGTTGGTTTTCTCAAACACCCGGACGTTGTGCCCACTTCTGCCCAGAGCATACGCGCACGCAAGACCGCTAATACCTATGGGGAGGGCTGAAACCCCCACTTGCATCAATTTAAAATTGATTTATTTACCTCCGCCCACGATCAAGACGTCGATTTTGAACGCAGCTTGGAAATGCATCCGCGGCACCAATTCCGTTGTGTTTTGAAGACGAGGTACCTTCAACCTTCGGAGACTGGAGTAAATGAAGAAAATTGGAAGCACAGATGTGTTCCAATTTCTTTTCTGGGAAAGGAAAAGAACAAGGCGCAAGAACGCGCCCGAAGAGGGGCAAGTCTGTTTTCCTGGTACCCAATCAACTGAAGATGCGATTTTGTCTGATGGTTTCGCTTAGACGCTTTAACACGCGCTAGCTAGATAGACCCATAAGTAAAATGCCCAATTAGCAACGAAGCCGGGTGGCAGACCATGTAGGTCACCAGGTCACGGTGGACCAGAGACTGATTGGTCTGTGAGGCTCCCAGATCTGAGGGACAGCATGAAACTTTGCGAGAGAAGGCGTTCATATGATCGGAATATGTACACTCTAGGACCTCCTGTCTTCTCCGGCTTTGTGTAGCGAGGACAAAGAGAAGCATGAGGCCTTGAGGAGCGATCATGTTTTCGGCCCAACCGGTAAGTTGTTATCCGAGTCGCCGGAAAATCCCGAGACATCCGCATCAGTTTTTTCGTCGCGCGGACTGAGCTCGGGACCTGAGCTAGGTCGTTTTGGCTCCTCGTAGCCTCGTTTATTCCCGAAACTCTTGTGTTCTGGGCGAGTTCTGGGACAGTCTGGGACCTCGACCTGGATCCGGATATCATCTTCTGAACGGACGAAAAGATCAACACTTCCCGTCAGAGTTTTAACCAGCGTTGTTTCCTGTGCCTGACGTCCTACAGCCATTCAAGCCAAAGAATCCTACACGAAACACTAGTATACCCATGGAATCAAAGCATACGGAACTTTGGCAGCCCACTCAATCCAATCTTGTCCGAACTCGCGCTTCAACCCCTCGTCTTCCTTCTTGATTCTCGAGAGCAGACCGGTGACAATAAGGGACATCATGAGGGCGTACCCTATCGCAAAAACCTTCCCCGACGTTGTGCCCTTGAAGACGCACTCCATAAACCATGAGCCCGGGCTACCGTAGTAGCACAGAAGCCCTAGGTATGCGAGGACAGCGCCGGTATAACTCGGATGGCGGCAGAGACTGTATGGGCCGGTGGTGACGAGCTTGTGGTTCCGGACGATCCCTGTCTCGAAGGTAAAATATTTGCCCAGGGTGTTGTAGCAATACAGTCTCAGGAGCGCCCCGCTGACGACAAGACCGGATCCCAGGGCTACGGCAGGCGTGACGCGCAGAGCCCCCGGGGCGCGTCCGAATAATAGCGTGGATACCACCCACTGGGACCATGGCAAAGACGAAGACGATTCCAGCTCCCCACCAATGATGGTCATCTCTGCCAGAGCAGCGGACCAATAGACGGCCTTCATGAACATACACTATGTGAGAATTTTTCTTGAGCAGGAATAAATCGATACTGACCTTCTGTGCGTTGCGAAACAACGGCGAGTTCAACATGAATTCCAACCGGGTTGGTTCAATCCGTTTCTCAGCAGCTGCGGGTGGAGGATTGGGGGCCGTTGACGCTGCATGAAGTCCTAGCGTTGCTCCTGCGATGAAAGGGAGTTTAAAGAGGGGGGACATCACTTAACGGCAATTGAATTCCGTGAGTCGCGCCGTCGCTTTCAGTCAACTTTTAACCGTGTCCATGACCAATATGGCCTCCATTATCCAACTAGCCAGATATGGAGCTATATGGAGGTGTAGTTCGAAGTCTGATCTCTGAGCCTCGAGGCGCGTCAAACGAAGTTCGATTATTGAGATGGCTGATCGTCGGTAATAGGTGAATGGATTGTGGCCGATTGTACACCTCCTTGTTCAGCTGCAGCCTGCAGATTGTATGCTTATTTGACTGAGCCTACTCGCGATGAGTTCCCAGGCTCTTGAGAGATTTTTGAAACTAAACAAGCGACTGGGGTCAATGACTATGAAGTTTGATCCGGTATCCATTTAGAGATATTACCGATTTCAGCACTCCTGGTCAAGTCGAGGACGGAGCAGACATCATCACAGGGGTCGTTGGCGATCAGCGCCAATTCAGTGCAACTAGCCTCGGGACGATTTTGCGCCGGCCAGGTGGAGCAGCAAGCAGCGACCAATATGATGACACTCAGTTGGGTCGAACAGAAGCGTTTTAGCGGCGGACAGAAACGCTTTGATTTGCCGAGTCCGTATTTCCAACTGCGGATGGGAGCCTCGAGGCCGCCGAGGCCGCCTCGAGGCTGATACGCCGAGAAAGGACAATGGACTCGACGAAATAAGTTAGATTTCACGGAAACACCACCATAGAATAAAAGGTAGGCAAGTGCAAGGCACAGTGGAGTAATAGTCTTCGGCCGCACGCACAAATCACGATCATGAGCTTACCACTCGCCAACTCGGACACAGTGCCGCTGCTGAAACCAGAATCGCGGTCCTCCTTTGCGTTTTCAGTCAGCTTGTTCGCGTTTCCGACGAAGACAGAGCTTCAAGGATGCTGGGAGCTGTGCCGGCTGCACAACAACATCGGCTTCTGGGTCGTATGGATTCCTACTGGTGAGAATGCACAAACAGATGAACTAGGACCGCTCACCGGTATTCATTTGCCAGCCTGGTCGATTTTGATGGTGTATCACGCCCAGACGGAGTTGTCTGCCATGGACGCCCTTATTCGCGCAGCGATTTACATCCCGCTGTGTTTCGGTGTCAAGTCCCTTGTAGGTTGCGCTTGTGTTGAATGGCGAGATGAACTCACTGGAAGCCAGATTATGACCATTGACGATATCCTCGACTACGATATTGACGGCCGTGTGGAACGAACGAAGAATAGGCCGCTTCCTCGTGGTGCTATCTCACTCGGACGCGCCTGGCTATTCTTCGGATTGCAAGTAGTGCTAGGTGTATATCTCGCTTTCACCGTCTTGAGCACAACTGCGTCAGTACACTTATTTTTGGAGACGTTCGATCACTCACTGCTGTGGTAGTCTGCATGCTTCCATGGCCGTCTGGCCTCTGTACATCATCTATCCGACCTGCAAGGTATTGTGAATCGTTTATGTATTGATTTGAATGACATACCACTATCAGCGCTGGACGAATCTCGCACCTATCCCTTTGGTCAGTGGGACTTATTATTACCAAGACCGGCTCCCTCACCTCCAACCAGGGCTTGATGTTCAAAGTCGGGATCTTCATGGGCTGGAGTGATCTCAGCATAGATGGTTCGGTTCCGTGGCACGTCCTCGTTCCAATTTATCTTGGTGCCTGTCTGTGGACAATCACATATGAGACTGTCTATCAGCACCAGGTATGTTCAACTTCAATCAGTTGAACGCGACTGACTTTCGGTTATTAATGCAGGACAAAGTTGACGACATGAGAATCGGCATCAACTCACCCGCTCTTCTGTGTCGCGAATACACTATTGGTATCTGCGCCGCAACGGCTCTGGGATTCCTCGGTCTCTTGCTTTATGGAGGTTCGTTGAATGACCAGGGTGTCCCGTTCTACGTTAGCGTCGGCTTTGCGGGAGTCATGTTGATTGATGCACTGTTGCGGACCGATATCGATAAACCTGACGACTGCAAACACTTCTTCCTCTTGACACCGCTGCTCGGCCAAATCATCCTGGGTGGCTTCGTGGTGGACGCAGTTCTTCATCGGTTCATAGAAGGAATTGCGTTCTGACTGAGAGTGTAACGATACATACTGTACCGAATTCGAAAACAAAAACGATCTCACGGAAAATAGGACTGGGTACTGACTGGGTGTGATTTCGTCGGCAAAGATGTTCTGCGCCGATGATCATCAAATAATTGGTATTTCCCCAAACCTCCGTGATTTGGGTCATGCTGTTTGCGCTTGGGTAGCGAGCAAGCGGGCTCACAAAGTGCCCCAAATTTTAGCGTGCTAGCCTTTTCCATCTCGCGCGTGGAACTGCCATCGGCTATTGGTATATTAAACCATTTCTGCTCTGGAGTTGAAGGTTAGGCTGTAGAAGTATAGTAGATAGGGGCAACGGAGATAACAGAATATCCGTTGGACACCAAATGGGACGGAACTACAGAGCATCGCGGGATGTCAAGTTGTCAGTCCTGGTTAACAATGGTCATCATGCAAGCTAGAGAATTTGCTATGTGTTCGATCAGGTAAGACCGAAATTGGAGCCACTTTAACATCACGTGAATCTAGGGATTGAATCAGAGTTAAACCACGCTTCAACCGCCCCTCAAATGCAGAATATGAATGGGATCCTTGGGTTTCCAGATTCTGGACATCACATGCGAGATGTATGGTAGAATGAGAGCTCTAGTTCTCATTCTAGCTCTCATTCTGGATCTCTGGCACATCTTCATCCCGTCTGAAAAGTTTAGAATAAAACGTGCAGAAAATCGACTAAAGCACGTGATCGCGATGATCACGGGGTCGTGTCTTAAAGGCATAGTCACGTTGTGACCATCACACCAGTTACGCGTCGCCCCCAACCGCGTCTTGGCTCCTCCCGCACAACTCCAACATCGGATTTTATGTTCAAGCTCCCCGCAGCCCGTCATTCTGCACGAAGGTTGCAAGCTGCATCCAAGCCTTTGGAAAGACAGCTTTATACAGTGGGATCGCATTTGCGGCCTTCGTGGCGAAATCACCGGAAAACTGACAGTATTTTCTAGCTTCCAGTTTGTTCTCGGGCCGTTTCAATCACCAGACTCCAAGGGAATATACTGCAGAGGCAGTGTATAAGGAATCTACCTTCTCGCTTGAACATCTGCCCCTCATACTCCACCCTTCCTCAAGGCGAAAACAAGGCCCAGAATCCTCAGACCGATGATGACCGCGCACTCGCTCTTCTCGAGGGAATTTCTCAACAGATTCTCTCGTATACGCTTCCCGCCGACGAATCTGATCGTCTACGTATATCGTACTCCCTCATATATGAGATGACGCGCTATTTGGCCCGACACGGTGACGACTCCGCCGCATATCTTTCCGTGAGTCAAGGTGGTAGCTTTCAGTTCAGCTGTCTGAGGTCTCTCAGGTTTTTATGAACTCCGAGGCACCCCCCTGGCTCAGACATCGCCCGAGCCCGGAAGTGCGTGTTCCAATTGACGGAATATGTTGTTCGTGCTCTCTCCACAATTCCGTCATCTTCTTCGCACCGCGCGGCGCACCCGGCGATATTTGATCTTGTTGGTGCGTTGGAACCCTCGTTCATGGCTTACGACGGTGAAGGCGGCATCCAAGAATGGACTACATTTTGGAGCCGAGTCCAGCCTATTACTTTAGAGCTCGCAATGCAGCTTGACCAAGCAGGTTTTGGAGGATGACAGTAGTATTTACCGTGAATTGAATCTTTGCTGTTCTGAAACTTGAATCACAGAAGCTAGGTTCGCTACTCGGACGTACATGTTATACATGCCTGGAAGAATGAAGAACAGATCGCGCAAAATATTTCAAGTCGTTGGTTATTATAATGTTCAAAGTCCAACCTTGTTACACCGTTTCAAGGCTGATGCGTCGGTTTTTGCAGAGCGACAGAAACGATGAGGGGATGATGTAAAAGGTGTATTTCTCACTCGGCACGCCTGACTCGCATGGGCACGTTCCCACCGGGTTGACCTGCTACCTTTGGCCGTACGATGAGTCCTTGGTGTTTCGCGATCTCAGTCTCCGGTCCATCCGGGAACTCGAATGTAAAGTTTTTGATCAAGACCGACAGGACCGCCTATACGCACAGGGTGAGCTTATTCACCGCACAGGGACAAAGCATGTACCTTGAACTCAGCGAGCGCAAACGATTTACCAAGGCAGGTCCGCGGTCCGTCTAAGAATGTGATGAGATGACGGTGACCCTGGATCTCTTTGGCGCGCAGCGGGTCGTCGGCGAGCGTCAACCATCGCTCCGGCTTGAACTCCTTCGCATTCGGGCCCCAGAAGACTTCGGATTGGTTCATGCAACGAATCGACACTGTCACAACAGTGCCTTTGGGGATGGGGATGCTATCCACTATTTCACCCGAAGCTGTGGTGATGGGCTCACTGATCGGCAGAATATCATCGACCATTGCCTAGAAGAGATTATGAACTAGCTGATGACCGATTATTGTCCCATACCTGGCGACTGGTTTCGGGGAGCGCAGGATGGAGGCGCAGTGTCTCGAGCACTACCGAGTCTAAATAAGGGAGCGTTGTGACTAGCTGATCCCATGTTGGGTCATTCACGCCAAATTGCGTGAGTTCTTCGCGCAGCTTGCCTTGCAGTTCGGGTTTCTTCGCTAGTTCGATCAGGGCCCACTGCGTACCTTCAATAAATTCCTGAGACTTTGATTCTGAGAATACCTACAGTGAGTGAGATTGATGTACTTTCGTATCCTGGTAATGTTCAGCGATGGATGATATAAATCCAGGACAGGAGCGAACCAGCCAAAAGTAAGACATTCTACCCAGCACGTCAGACCATGATCAAATTCCTTGTGAATGAATAAATACCATCTGAAAAAGAAAATAAATGTATATTTATGACTCTGAGAGACAGGAAACAGTGAACACATACTTGGGCCATAACTTCAGTCTGATCCATATGAAGCTCGGCGTCCTCCCCCTCTGCCTTCACTGAACGAATTTGTGAGCTACAGCAGTTGAGATACTGACAGGAATTATGATTACACAGCAGACCGATGATAGATCTGTCGGTGGTCTCGTCAGTGACGTGAGTCTTCTTCTCACGCCGGGTTTTCTCAAGGAGGCCATCAGCGATGCCACTCATTGTTCGACGAAGATTTCCCATGATGCGGTTCCTCTTCGTTGGGAGATTAGCGAGGAAAGGGAACTGGGTTCCAAGGAGGAATACGAGGCTGGAAATGATGCCTTGTCCTTCAAAATTCAAAGAGTCGAAGGCAGCAACCACTGCGGAGTACTCTCCGTCCAGAGTTCGGAAATCGTGCGAGAATCCGGCAATTCCAATGTTGTCGAGCCTGGAAGCGCCTCAGAACACGGTACATAGGGGAAGTTTGTGGTAAACCTACGCAACCAGGTTCATCCTATGAAGACATGTCAGTAAGCAGCGAAATAAAACCAATTAGACTCGCCAGTGTTCGACATCAATAATGTCGCCCTCTGGCGGTGCGTTGTCGAGGGCTGTATTCCAGTTGTTCTTGAGCTAATGGAAGAGATGAGAGTGGCCGTCTCTCCAAGTATCATGGGTCAATCACCTTGTGAGCCGAATCGTAAAAGACTTGCGTTAATCTTCGTATCGCAGCGTTGCTGAAGGCAGGTGTTAATGCGTTCCGTTGGCTATGTAACGAAGATTATTTAAATAATCAGTCATTTCAGAAATTTCAAGACATGCCGTTTATGACTTTCGCCCTCCGCCCAAAATAGGCCACGTCCAAACTGTCGGATGGTCAGCTGGAGCAACGCCCAAATGCACATCAAACTACCAGGTTCGCTATGACTGAGCGTCCCCACTTGGACTTGACATAAATTGACCGGTGCATGCTGTAGAAGTGATTGACCGCCTTGGGATCGCACAGAACGATTTTGCGCCCTTGGAAGATGGTTGGAACCTGAAATACGGGCCCGTATTTCGCGGCCCATTCCTGGTACAGCACCCCGCTATCTGACACTTTAAACAGCCTTCGGTTTAGACCAAGTACAAGACTGTTGCTCGGCGGGCCATTGAGCTTGATTCCTGGCACATTTCGTTTGGCGAGATGTCGAACAACCTTGCTGAAAAGCCAGAAAAGTGAAACGAGTATGAGGACGTCGGTGACCCCTAGCTGGTGTACTGGAGCCATGGTGGGCGACAAGGTATTCGGGATCCCAATCTGGGCACAACGGGGTCTCCACCGCGCGCCACTTGGTTCGTTCAAAGCTACCAGAAACGGACATCGCGTTTTTGACGGATCACTTGGCAGTGCTTGTACGTACTCGTACAAGGCGAATAAGCGGCCAAGTAGTTGACAAGGGCATAAGCAATGTAAAAATTCCAGCAAGTCTTCGTGGCGCAAGCGTCGAAGTTCAATTTCTTTTTCAACCTTACTCACCTGACAGCTAAAGGAAAAACGATAGACATATTCCACCCTTCCTCTCAAGACAAAAACAAGGCCCAGAGTCCTCAGACCGATGATGACCGCGCACTCGCTCTTGTCGAGGGAATTTCTCAGCAGATTCTCTCGTACACGCCTCCCGCCGACGAATCTGATCGTTTATATATATATCGTCCTCCCTCATATGAGATGACGCGTCTATATAAAACTAGAAAATTTTGACTGCCTTGATTTTCGTTTTCTTAGAGTCTGACAGTGGGAGACTAGATGACGCGCTATCTGGCCCGATAATGTGACGGCTCCGCCGCATATCTTTCCGTGAGTCAAGGTGATAGCTCTCAGTTCGGCTTTCTGAGATCTCTCAGGTTTTTATGAACTCCGAGGCACCCTCTGGTTCAGACATCGCCCGAGCACGGAAGTTCCAATTGACGGAATATGTTGTTCATGCTCTCTCGACAATTCCGTCATCTTCTTCACACCGCGCGGCGCACTCGGCGATATTTGATCTTGTTGGTGCGTTGGAACCCTCGTTCATGGCTTACGACGGTGAAGGCGGCACCCAAGAATGGACTATATTTTGGAGCCGAGTCCAGCCTATTACTTTAGAGCTCGCAATGCAGCTTGACAAAGCAGGTTTTGGAGGATGACGGTATTTAGTATTTACCGTGAATTTAACCTTTGCTGTTCTGAAATTTGAACCATAGAAGCCAAGTTCACTACCCGGACATACATGCAATACAAGCCTGTAAGAATGAATAGATCGTGCAAAATGTTTCAAGTCGTTGGTCATTAAAACGTTCAGAGTATAACCTGGTCACACTGTTTCGCGGCAGAAACGACAAGAGGATGGCATAAAATGTTTATCTCTCACTCGACACGCCTGACTCGCATGGGCACGTTACCGCCGAGTTGACCTGTGACCTTTGGCCGTGTGAGGAGTCCTTCGTGTTCGACGATCTCAGTCTCTGGCCCATCCGGGAACTCAAATGTAAAGTTTCTGATCAAGACCGACAGGACCGCCTATACGCACAGGGTGAGCTTACCCACCGCACAGCGACAAAGCACGTACCTTGAGCTCAGCGAGTGCAAACGATTTACCGAGGCAGTTCCGCGGTCCGTCCAAGAATGTGATGAGATGACGGTGACCCTGGATCTCTTTGGCGCGCAGCGGGTCGTCGGCGAGCGTTAGCCATCGCTCCGGCTTGAACTCCTTCGCATTCGGGCCCCAGAAGACTTCGGATTGGTTCATGCAGCGAATCGACACTGTCACAACAGTGTCTTTGGGGATGGGGATGCTATTCATCACCTCGCCCGAAGCTGTGGTGATGGGCTCACTGATCGGCAGAATATCATCGACCATTGCCTGGAAGAGGTTATGAACTAGCCGATGACCGATATTGCCCCATACCTCGCGACTGGTTTCGGGGAGCGCAGGGTGGAGGCGCAATGTCTCGAGCACTACCGAGTCTAAATAAGGGAGCATTGTAACCAGCTGATCCCATGTTGGGTCATTCACGCTAAATTGCGTGAGTTCTTCGCGCAGCTTGCTTTGCAGTTCGGGTTTCTTCGCTAGTTCGATCAAAGCCCACTGATTATCTTCAATGAGTTCCTGAGAATTCGAGTCTGAGGATACGTACAGTCAGTGAAATTGATGCAGTTTCGTAGCCTCGTAATGTTCAGTAACGGGCGAGAAAATTCAAGGCAGAAACGAACCAGCCACAAGCAAGACATTCTACTCGGCATGGGTCACATTGTGGTCAAGTTTCTTGTGAATGTACACGCACCATCTGAATGGAATGGATGTGAATGTTGCGACTTTGGGAGACAAGAGACACATACTTGGGCCATAACTTCAGTCTGATTCATTTGGAGCTCGGCGCCCTCTTCCTCTGCCTTCACTGAACATTTGTGAGCTACGGCAGAAAATACTGACAGAAATTACAATTACACAGCAGACCGATGATGGATCTGTCGGCGGTCTCGTCAGTGACATGCGCCTGCTTCTCGCGCCGGGTTTTCTCGAGGAGGCCATCAGCGATGCCGCTCATTGTTCGCCGAAGATTTCCCATGATGCGGTTCCTCTTCGTTGGGAGATTGGCGAGGAAGGGGAACTGGGCTCCAAGGAGGAATACGAGGCTGGAGATAATACTCTGTCCTTCAAAATTCAAGGATTCGAAGGCAGCAGCCACTGTGGAGTACTCTCCGTCCAGAGTTCGGAAATCGTGCGAGAATCCGGCAATTCCGATACTGTCGAGCCTGGAAGCGCCTCAGAACATGGTACATAGGGGAAGTTTGTGGTAAACCTACGCAACCAGGTTCGTCCTATGAAGACATGTCAGTAAGCAACGAAATAAAACCAATTAGACTCGCCAGTGTTCGACATCAATAATGTCGCCCTCTGGTGGTGCGTTGTCGAGGGCTGTATTCCAGTTGTTTTTGAGCTAACGAAAGAGATGAGAATGGCCGTCTTTCAACGTATCACGGGTTAATCACCTTGTCAGCCGAATCGTAAAAGACTTGCGTTAATCTCCGTATCGCAGCGTTGCTGAAGGCAGGTGTTAATGCCTTCCGTTGGCTATGTAACGAAAATTAAATAATCAGTCATTTCAGAAATTTCAAGACATGCCGTTTATGACTTTCGCCCTCCGCCCAAAATAGGCCGCGTCCAAACTGTCGAATGGTCAACTGGAACAACGCCCCAAAACACATCAAACTACCAGGTTCGCTATGATTGAGCGTCCCCACTTGGACTTGACATAAATTGACCGTTCCATGCTGAAGAAGTGGCTGACCGCCTTGGGATCGCACAGAACGATTTTGCGGCCTCGGAAGGCGGTTGGAACCTGATAGACGGGCCCGTATTTCGCCACCCATTCCTGGTACAGCACGGCGCTATCTGAGGCTTTAGCCAGCTTTCGGTTTAGACCAAATATGAAACTGTCGCTCGGCGGGCCATTGAGCTTGATTCCTGGCACATTTCGTTTGGCGAGATGTCGAACAACCTTGCTGAAAAGCCAGAAAACTGCAACGAGTACGAGGACGTCGATGACCCCCTAGCTGGTGCACTGGCGCCATGGTGGACGACAAGGGTATTCGGGATGATCCCAATCCGGGCACCACGGTATTAACGTTGGTGGGTTTTGGGCGCGCGAGTAAAGGGCGTAGATTATGTACTGTGGGAATCCGGCAGGTGTGGGTATATGCATAGGTAACGGGTGGGATGGACACTGATCTCTTCACTCGTTTGTACGTCTCTTACTGCTCGTATGGTAGAGCTACGAACGCTCTTTTGGTGTTGCTCTGGATTTCCTGGTTTCGCGGCAGTCGATTCGGGCGGTAACGGCCCTATTAGTAGTATTACTTTGACACACGCGGTCCCCACTTGGTTCGTTCAAAATGACCAGAGACGGAGGCAGATATAGGGCGGGGCCATCAGTATGATTTGACATGTGAAATTTTGAGAGCCACCTCCGCCTGTGATTCGCTTCTGTGGGCCAAGAATTCAGAGACACTGAGGAGAAGGGAAGAACGACACTTTGAAGCTGAATTTAGAGACACCGCGCGCAGAAATTTCTTCCAAAGAAAGCAAAATTGAAGGTGAAAGTTGAGAATAAGCCGCATGGCCGACTGATGGCTCCATTTTATCAACTGCCAAGAATTCATTTCATCACCAGCCAGTCCGGCTGGAGTGAAGGTCCGGTCCTACGTACGTAGCACTAAGTGCTACAGCCCTCTACAACCGCTACATCAGAAATCGGAATTTGCCGTAGTCTCTCGGAGCCAGCCTTCAATACGGTAATGTCTCGTACCTCGATCGTGTTGAAGTCTGTTATTACAGCTCTTTGCAAAATTGATGACAGTTGTCAAAAAAGAAAGAAAAGAAAACAACTTGAACACCTCGAATTGTTTCGCTTGTTTCTCGCTCAATTCTCGACCGATTTTCCTGAGGGTGGGCGCGTTCGAAAGCGGTCGACTAGGGCTTCATACGGTGTGCAAAGTGCTGTCTATCAATAACTTAAAAACACGAAGTCACGGGGTGGTCACGGGAAAGTCATGAGGTGGTCACGGGGTCCCCGTGACTTCCTGATATCCCCGGGTGCGAGGAGGAGGGCGCGAGTTCGGCGGCGAGCGCTAGCGAGCCGTCGAACGAAGCGTCCGACGACGAGCCATAAGCATGCGGGAACCTCCGCGCCGAAGGCACGGGTCACATCTAGTCTCACTGAATTCGCTCAGATCAACTTTCGGGCCATCCATCCCGATCACGAGATATATTGCGTCATATCTCGGCGAATACCGCTCCGATTCCGACGATTCCGGGCTCGTTTGGAAGCGAATAGCGACTCGAATGATTTGCCCCCATAATCAATGGATTCACCGGCGAGTCAACCTGTAAATATTGAATTCTTGATACACAGGGGTGACTTCATTCTCGCGGGTGTGCCTCGTGATTTTTTCATTTTCTGACGGCACTGCTGAGGTTGTCTGCTTTCTCCCTCTCAGAATCACCCGGAATCAACGAAATCGGATCAGTATTGGCTGAGAAAATGTGCTTTCTCTCGGTAGGGTCAAACCAGGTGGTGGGAATTTCAAATGCGCCATTTGGGATGTTTCCGTGGGCACGTTAGGTACCGTTCGAAAGCCCTTCTCAGCCGCTTTCGAACGCCCCCGGACTCGACCAAACCGGCCCAGAAATGAGCGAGAAATGAGCAAAACAATTCGGGCGTTCAAGCTGTTTTCTTTTCTCTTTTTTTTGACAACTGTCATCAATTTTGCAAACCGCTGTAAGTGATGGGTCCCGATTGGGGTTCGCCTTTGTTACATAATCTTCGCTTAGCTCCCTCTGCGCCGTTTTCGCTATACCGCACCTTTTTTTCTTGTTTTTTGTCATGGAACTGAATAATAGAAGGTATTGGAGACGATCTGCCTCCTCAGAATTTTTGAAATGATGCTTGAATGAATGCAGCAACCCGTCCTCGATATGGTGTGACATCAGTGTGACACAAACCCATCAACTTGACTCATCAATAACTTCGTCCCATGGTGCTGAAAAAATCTGAAAATATTTGAGTAGGGAGAAAGCCTCAGTTCCTTTCTATTGAAGATATATCCAAGGTTCCAGAGCGGGGAAAAGGGTCTGAAAACATGATTATGTAATAAGGTTCTACCCCGATCGGCGACCTGAGCTTAAAAACGGACTAAATTTGCCGGTGCCCCCGCCGCCCTACTTACTACTGAAAAACGACATTGACCTCGCGCTCCTTCCTCAGCCATTTTCTCCAGAGATTCCTATACTTCGGTTTCCACTGCGCCGTCTTCCCAAACACCAATTCGTCTGGCAGCATTCTGGATATTCGGTGGATTTCCCGCCTATCGTCCGGACTGAAGCTTTCTCGCATTTTCAAAGCCTGTGCAACATTCGGGTGCCGCTGTTTTTCCAGGTTTCAAATAGCGCAACGAGAATTCAAGACGAGCTACTCACTGTACCGGGGAAAACCATCCGATGCCATTTACAAAATGCGCGAAGCGACAAATAATATTCCGGTGGCTTTTTCCTCCTTCTTTGGCGGTACCAGGGCAACAGAGCTGGCACATATGATGTTACCACTGGAATGCGAACTTCAATTGCTTTCGTCGCTCGTCCCATTCGATAGTTTGCGTCAGAGCTTCGAAGGCGTCGTCCATATAGCTCTGCCGCAGCCCAGTATTGGTCCTCCTCCAATGCGCTCCGATAAGTATCGTAATTTTTTTTTGACCAGAATGGCCTCAGCAGACGACTGAGGATTCTTGGGCTCATGCGCCATATAAATCCGACTACAACCGGAGAAATCAACAGTACGCCGGCAAAGAGTATGCGCTTTCTGAAAATCAATCTCTGCGGAATCGTAAGCGGTGATTGCGTTACGCGGAGGTATAATTTCACCTTCCAGATGGCCATTCGAGTTGAGTCACGATCTCCAGCTTCGATGCTGGCTGCTTAACTTATGCCTAGCCTCGTTGCAAGTGCGTGCTCACCATGCTCCGGACCTTCGCACGGTTGAATAAGGCCCGAACAAAGTCTTTGTGACCAAGAGCTATGGAGGGAACGTGAAGCAGTGACGATAAGCTTGACTTTGGCGACGAGTACTATTGCTGCGACGAGGAACGTTGAGCAGGGATCTTGTGCTTGTGTCTATGCCGTCCAAATTTGGGTGCAGCTCCACCATCAGTCCGACGATGCTATTTCGATCTTATTCGACATTCGGGAAGGAATTTGCAGCGAGTTAAAATTCGTAATGCTTCAGTAAAGATATGGTATTAAAATGTACGGCACGCGAGCGGCCCATGCATCCCACTCCGGACCAAATTCGCCCTGCAACCCTTCGTCTTCCTTCGAGATCCTTGAAAGCAGCCCGGCAATGACGAGGGATGTTGAAAAAATATACCCCGCACAAAAGATTGTCCCAGCTATGCTGCCTTTGAAGACGCACTCCATGAACCACGAGCCGCGACTCCCGTAATACAGGAGCAGGCCGAAGTACGCGAGGACAGCACCGGTGTAGCTGGGGTGGCGGATGAGGGAGTATGGCCCTGTCGTTATCAATCTGTGGTTTCGAGTGATCCCTGTTTCGAATGTGAAGTATTTGCCCAGCGTGCGATAGCACAACAGACGAAGGAGTGCACCGCTGGCAACAAGAAAAAAGCCGAAGACGGCCGATGGGGAGAGATCCATGCTGGGGAGATCGCCGCCGAAAGTGAGCGCAGAAATGACAAGCTGCGAGCGAATTGACCGCGGACGGATTTGCGCGAGTACGACTGCGGTCTCTGCGATCGCAGCACCCCAGTAAAACAGCTGCTTGACCGGTCAGAAACTGAGAGAAGAATAAAACAAATAATCACCTTTTGCGCGCTGCGGAATGAAGGGGAGACAAGAATGAACTCGACCCTGGTGGGAGTCACTGTTCTTTCAGACGAATGGAGCGGCGGGTTAGGCGATGTGGAGCACATGTGCAGACTGAGGGCTGTTGCGAATATGCAAAGGATCTTCAAGAGAGGCATGTCCAAAAATACGAGACTGCTCCTGCTTTATTGCCGCTTCAGTTGTAGCTATTTCCAGAGACGGAGATATTGTCACCTGTCAAGATGAGAGCGAAGATGCTGCAAATCTCGGAGGCCATCGAAATTACACGCGGCTGTTCAATTCCACTTTTGGTCTGGCCTGTAATTGAATGTGTAGTACACATTCGAATGTGGAAGCTGTTAAACGAAACAATCTTTGGCCACACAAACCGGTGGTAGCAGTTACTAGAGAGAGAAAGGGCGAACAACTATTGTTTCCCACCCTGCCTCTTTGGGAGCTGACTGCCAGCGGAATACGACGCTAATCTCCATAATCCTTTTTGGTCACGTACGGCAGCGGAAAAATATCACCGGCACCGACTTTAGTGGCACCTTGGTGTTTGAATATGGCAGGCCTGACATGGGCTCGACTGGAAACAAATAAAGAGCAGCCTAGATGTTAAAAGGGGAGACAGAAACGGTGGACGAAATCAACCTCACTTGAGTCACGATGACCGCTTTTGAAAAAAATGAACATACCAGATTTTCAGCTGTATTCGCTATCCCGACGCTCACTGAACTACAGGCGTGCTGGGAGCTCTGCAGGCTGCACAACAACATCGGATTCTGGGTTGTGTGGCTTCCCACAGGCAAGGGACATTTAGCATCGCCATCGGGCCCAACCTCATTCTGTATTCACCTTCCACTTAGCTTGGTCCATTGCAATGGTTTATCGGGCTCAGCCGGAAATCTCAGCGTCAGATGCCCTTCTTCGTGCAATCGCGTATGTGCCCCTGTGCTTTGGTATTAAATCTCTCGTAGGTCATCCCAGTCCAGCAAAGGCTTTACTGACCTCGGTCGTAAGATTATGACCATCGACGATCTCCTCGATTATGACATCGACGCACAAGTTGAACGAACCAAAAACCGAGCACTTCCTCGGGGCGCAATTTCCCTGGTCCGTGCATGGATATTTTTTGGAATTCAAGTAGTATCGGGTCTATATCTTGCCACGACAACCTTGAGCGCCATGGCGTGAGTTGTTCGTGGTTGAACGCAGAAACAATTAGCTCACGTTACCGGAAGGCTCTATGCATCGATGCCTGCATGGCCACTGTACATCATATACCCAACGTGCAAGGTAATATGAGCAAAGATACCCTACCGGATACTCATGTCTTCCGGCATTCAAGCGCTGGACGAATCTAGCGCCTATCCCGCTGGTTAGTGGTTGCCTTTTTTTGGTTGCCTGACTCAGCAAGTTTGGTAGGGATTGATGTTCAAAGTCGGGATCTTCATGGGCTGGAGCGACCTCAGCGTCAATGGCTCCGTTCAGTGGGACGTTCTGGTCCCAATTTATCTTGGTGCCTGTCCGTGGACAATCACATATGAGACCGTCTATCAGCACCAGGTATATTCAATTTCAACCAGTTGAACGCGACTGAGTTTCGGTATCAACGTAGGACAAAATCGACGACATGAGAATCGGCATCAACTCACCCGCCCTTCTGTGCCGCGAATACACTATTAGCATCTGCACCGCAACGGCTCTGGGATTCCTCGGTCTCTTGCTTTATGGAGGCTCGTTGAATGGCCAGGGTATCCCGTTCTATGCCAGCGTCGCGATTGCAGGGATTCTGTTGGTGACGGCCTTGTTGCGCACCGACATCGACAAACCTGATGACTGCAAAGACTTCTTCCTCTTGACACCGTTGTTTGGCCAAATCATCCTGGGCGGCTTCGTGGCGGACGCGATTCTCCATCGACTTGTGGAAGGAATTCCATTCTGATGTTCGAGTCGCTTCATTTTATGCCGTTTATTTGCGATATCCTTTCAGCTATGCTTGAACACGGACTTCCCAGATCAGTCTTTAAAACGAGAATAGAGGTAGATAGCTCAACGTGCAGACTCAATACACGCAGACCCGAAGCACACATTCGAATGAAAAGTTGCAGAGAAGATTCCGGACAATACAGAAAAATTGCCGTAGCTGAAGTCGAAAACATCGTGAGTTGTGAAGCAGATATCCATCCTTTACATGCCCAATCTACTGTTACATGATTCCAACTATAAGAAAATATAAGTCTCACGTTGCGGGTCAAAACAACGAACACCGACGTGATTATCTGTGGCTTTTGCCCTTGCCTTTGACCAACGTGAAACCATCTTCATCTATCTCGGGCTCTTCGCGTTGCCGAGGCTCTATCAGTTGGGGGACTTCCTCGTCTTCGTCCATGCCGCTATCATCTTCGTCCTCGTCCCCCTCCTCACCTTCCCACTCCTCCGGGGCATTACTAGGAAGTTCCTGCGCAGCCATTCGCTTTCCCCGCAGACCTTCAGCCTTCGATTCGAATTTAATAACCAGCTCGTCGCGCCCGATGCGGGTTTCGTCCCACAATCGCACAATATCTAGTGCAACAACCTCTGCACTCCCATCCTCGATATTGGTCTCGAACTCGTCTGCAAGAACTTGGAGAAGAATCTCCTCCACGTATTGGTCGTCGGGTGTGGGGACTGTCTCCTCGAAAGCGTCAACAATGACAGACGCAAGCCAAGTTCGCTTCTGCGGAGCTCCAGGTCCACCCCAGCCTTCCTGGACCGCGAGACGGAGTGTATCCCATGTCGCAAGGCGCGCGATTACACCCCGCGCAAAAAGCACCGACGAAGGAGGGGGGGGCAGCGGGCGGCACGGAAGCGTTCATGATGAAAAATTTTGGAGGTCAGGATCTGTTTGTTTCAAAGGTTGTAGGCCTTCCGTCCAAACATCACTGTGCCGAATCTTATCGGTACAGCCACGTACGGATTTGTCTCTCGTACCATCGTACTCGACGAGCTTGAAGATACGTTTGGCATCCATTTCGTAGGAATCCGACAAGTGATCGTTGCATACGGAACGGAGCTCCGCTAAAGCTTCCCCGACGTTCAACGGAATAGTTAAGCTCGAGTCATTAACACATCGATCAAACCGCTTATAAACAACTTGAAGACTGACTGGCTCATCCTCTACTTTGACCATGGCATGGCCTCCTGATCCCTATGTGCAGCCAAAGCTGAACAGAGCAGAGGCGGGCGCGTATTTGGAACGCATAAAATTGCCTTCAACGCTGCTAGATTCCCCGCCATCCCTTTCGCTCCTATCCACACTGTTTTTGTCGCACCTCGAGCAGATTCCAAAGGACACGACCCCCCTGCATGTGCCGGAAGCGCAGTGGAATGGGCCGTCTACCCCGATTAAACTGAGCAGCGCGTTCACCAACATGCCGCTCGGTGCATCTGCCTTCGACCGCATCATTCACGAGAACAAGGGCGCGTTTTGTTTCTCGATCAATGCGACCTTCGCCAGTTTCCTGCGCTATTTCGGTTTCACCGTCTCTGAACTGGTTGGCCGCTCGTTCAAGTCGCTTGGGAACGATCCGACGACGCATCCCGACGGATGGAAATGGGGAACGCTCACGCATCAGCTGTTGGTCGCGGGCTGGCCGGATTCTGCGGAAAGATACCTGGTTGATGGCGCCTGGGGACCGGGAAACTTGGCTAAACCGTTCGTTTCTTTCTTGGAATTCTTGGTTCAATCATTCATGCGTTCATTACACAGGATTAAACTGACGACGGATCCGGCGGGCGAAACTATTATTGGACTGAACGAATTTGAGGCGTATCGCCTTGTGTACGAGACCATCCCGTTGTCCCCGAATATGACGCCACCAGTTGACAACTTCCCGGGATACACGCTCTACCGTCGATTCGCTCCCATCGGCACAGCGCACACCCTTCCCATCACGGCGAACTCGCCCGGATACTGGTCGCCGCTGTTCCATTTCCTCCTCATCTCTGTCCCCCCCGCTGACTTCATGTTGTATCACCATTTCTCCGCGTCGCATGAGATGGCATCGTTCACGGCGTTCTGGCTCATTACGCGCATTATCCCGGGCTCCGGCGGTGCACGGCGGTCGATGATGTATGCAGAAAAGGAAGGGCAAGGGAAACGCGCAAAGGTATATACGACGGGTGGGCCGGAAGGGCGGGGAAGCGACGAGGGACGCGACGTAGAGTGGGTAGAAATGGAAACAGGGCCTATGAAAGAGTATCTGACTAAAGAGTTCGGGTTCAAATTTTAGACTAGATTCTTTACCTGTCTTTCCAAAAGTAATAGCAATCTTGATCGCATAAGCTGTCCTCGTCCGAGACACCTCTGGCATCCTAAACCCGAAAATATAAACGGCTTTGAAACTTAAATATGTTACTATTCTCTCACCGGCGTTTATGAAATTTCGTGATCCAAAACCAACCAATGTTCCAGGGGAGGAATAGAACATTGTAATATATCCGTCTATAGCGCCCAAGTACTTGCCCTGAGGTCTCGATCCACTCCCGCGACTCGAGGATGGGTCTCCAAATCGGGTCATTTTGAGGCATACGTACTGATAGATCGGCCTTGCTCAATTTCGTGGCGATAAAGAATAGAACTGGGAATTAATCGGATGCGTTACTGCCGGTGGCGGTTTCTGGTAACTAGATGGGGTCGCACGAAAAGTATCGCGGGAAGGAAAATATAATTTATAGCGCAGGAACGAAGTCGAAATTTGCCTAGCAGCGCAGTTAGTCCAAGTCGGGAAAACTCGAGACATAACCATATCCAAGTGGCATAACAGCGGGTCAGAACCCCTTATTACGGGGTCTGGAATGTGGAGGTGCTATGGAAATTGTGGTGGCGCCATCGAAGTAGATCCGCGCACGCGAAGACTGTGGCAGTACATTCAAAGAAAGAGCAGGCGTTGAAGTCTAAGCACCGCTGTGCGGTTACTGTGAAGGTATCGGATGCCATGATATTTATCGTCCGGGATCGCGGGTGCTGAGGCTCCTGCTGAAAGTTTCTTGGTAAAAGTCGAACTTGTGATGATCTGAGTCCCCGTTAGGGATTTCGAGGAGCATTCAAGTTCCTGGAATCGCTCGAGAATTGTAGCGGGTTACTAGAGTAGATCTAGAGCATCAGTACAAGCCACTGGTAGTGCCATAACACCACCATTGCAAAATCGTTTCAAAACGGAAGCGACCAGAGGAAGAGGACCCTTCAAACTTGAAGTCATTCGAGTCAGTATGGAATGAACCTGGCAGCCAAACTTACGAGCGGTGAGCACTTGCCGGACTTCGACCAGGAATTCGCACAGATGTGGTGGCATTGCGAATGGAACTGCAGCTTGTAGGGGTAGCTCAAATTCAGTCCGCTATGTCCTTCGTGGCGTATCGCATATCGTGCAGGCTGCATGGAGGACAGAGCGAAGAGGAAACGTAACACGTGATCGTGTTCCACGTCACGCTCGAGCTCGCGAAACTTCAACTTCGCCTTATCTGAACTTATCTGAATCGACAGCCACCAACGAGTCCTTGTCATCAACAGAAATTCGAACCAAAGTTAAAATGCTTCATTTTGTCATCCGGATCTCAAGCCAACGTCTTGTCTATTTTGCCGAAGGATTGGTGAATGCAATTGCTAAATGGTGCCACTGAATGTTATCATCCAGGGATCCTCAGAAGCCGAATTCTATCACGAGAAGTCCAATGATGGAAACTTTCTAAACAAGGGTGTGTGGCGCGCGCTGACAGTTCCCACAGTTGAATGATGCCGCACTGTTTCCACCCATATACAGGGCCCTTCGTCTTGACATCTCTCGCCTTACCATGTCTTCCTCCGTTGATTCGACCTATGGGCCATGGTTGATCTCTTTGTTCCTGGAAACTATGTCTGTAGCTCATTTCTTTGAATATGATAAACCAAGCTAACAATTTCTTCAGTCTCTACGGAATCGGCATACTTCAAACGTTCCTTTATTTTCAGTGGTGGCCGAAAGACAAGTGGTCGATCAAAGGCCCCGTATGTTCCTATTTCATCCAATCTTTAATCCACGCTTACCTGGTGACGGACTAGGTGGTCATCGTCATGTAACTCGCGACGAAATTATAACACCGCCTTGCTAGCTTCTGACGCACCGTGATAGGTTTTTAGAAACCACCCAGATTTCGTTTTTTTTTCCGGTCCACATACTATCGGTTCGTACAGAAATTCGGCATCCCACAAGGCGATCTGATCTGGTGAGTCCATCCACGTCGACGCAATTGCGATGTTCATCTCGAGGTCGTCAGGTCTGACTCGGTGCGTCCATGGCTGATTGAATTCGACTGCGATGAATCCTGACGGGTGACAGCTTCAATTACTTGCGAATGTAAGTATGCATCTTTTCGCGACTCATTGATCCCTCTAACGCTTTTATTGTTTTAGTACCTTACTGCGTTCGCGGTTCAACTGTAAGTCGAACACCATACACCTCTTCACTGCAATTCAGACGCGTTCGACAGCTACTTCGCAAGCCGCATCTACCGCTGTAAGCGCTGAAACTCCGATCAACGAAATAATTGCAACAACTTTTTCCTAGTGACGAAAGAGACTGTCAGAATGACCAACTCCGGTGCCTCCAAGTGGGGGGTAATCGTTATCGTGCGTCCAAATCAAGTCGAAAAAAGTTCAACTGTGGCTAATCGCTATTACTCAGACTTTTCTGGCTGTCGTACAGATTTGTATGTACATCATCAAGGCTCCAGAACATTATTGAGGTTGTGTGGATGGATAGCAGCCGGTTTGGCGCAGACGATTTGGACGTACGTTGTCCGTGCATCAACCCCGCTCTGACTTAGATTAGACGATTGACCAGGTATCACATACGGTCCTACCAGCTTCTTGACAAAACGAAGGCACGCGTTGAAACAGTTTCATTCTCCGCAACTCACACCCTTCGGCGTTCAGGCAATCACCACACTTCAAACGGCAGCCTCGCTCGCTTGCGATCTGGCTATAACGGGCTTTCTTTGTAGCTTTTTGCAGCAAAATAAACATGGGTTGCCCAGGTGCGCGGTGTTCGTTCACGCATTTGTTCGACTCGAGCTCCGCATCTAGGACTGAAAAAGTACTGAACACGCTGATGATAAATTCCGTGAACCGCGGCATGTTGACGGCGGGCACGTCGTTGATCACCACGATTTTGGTGCGTCGGCACTGGCAGTTATTCCACGCCATCGCTGAGCCCTCGTCACCAGTTCCTCATCTACCCCGATACATTCTGGTTCTTTCTGTCTCTCGCTCCCAACAGCAAACGTTCGTCGGCTTTCTTCAACTGCCATCAACGCGCGTGCTTATTTTTCTTGTCCCAGTATACATGAATAGCATGCTCGCGACGTGAGTACCATCATATTCGTACATGTATATGCTCAGTGCTGTGTCAGGCTGAACATGCGCCAACACTTCCGCGACAAGGTCTTGGGGGATGAATGGAACACCATCAACATCGACGACATTCCTGGCGAAGGCGAACACTCAGTACGCGGGGCACGCCCAATCGTTTCAGCTGTTGAATTTGTGAGACCGCGCCCACCCGTGAGTAGGCCGATCCCCGACGTCGTTGTGAAGATATTTATCTGATCCATGGTTGGATCATCAGGATCAATCTCTTCCTGAATCAACGACTGTTGAATGCCCTTCGAGCGACTCGGTTGCGAGTGAATCCACGGAGATTGTGCTGAAGACTCCAGACATGAAAACTATTCCCGACTGAAACTAGCCTGAGCGGGGCTTTGTACATGGACTAGTATCTTCGTTCACCGCACATATAATGTATCGGAATAACCTGTATAATTTACCAGCCAAGTATACCTACTCTCCTTGACAAATACGAAATAAATTCGATCAGTGTCTCGCGCACCGAGTGCGATATAACTTAGGCAGCAAATTCCACTCTGAATGCTCCTTCATATTCCTGTTTCTCGTGCTTGCGTTTCTTGTGGCGATGCAGCGACGAGGGATCGGAGGTTACAAAATGACATCTCGACCCGTCTGAAAAAATGACGGAGCATTGAAGAGGCCTTGCATTGGTGCTAACATAAATAGTCACTCCAAAATATTCAAGATATTCATTGGCACGCACTGTATTCTGATATGAGTTTCGAGATTCGACCGTTGTAGTGTTTTGTGTCCACATTCGGGAAACGGACATTGAAACATGCTTGTATATGCCGGGAATGCCCTGAGCATCGGCAAAATATACATTATAAAGTCAAAACTCACAACTTCTCTTTGTCCTTTGCGTGGGTCAAGTTATGCCGAGGTAAATCTGCGGCCCGGGTCAAGGTGATACCGCAGGTGGTGCATGTGGCTGGATTAGCTTTCCCACTAGTCTCGGGGTCTTGGTTCTGTACAACCAATGCAGATAAACGCGTTATCTGTAGAATTGGCGCGTCCACGTACGGGCAACTGGTTTGAATGCGTAGAATTATCACGAGGCATCGTCTTCGCGCCGAAGAGTTATAAAATGAATATGAGAGATGTTGACTTGCGGCGAATGGCAATTCCGCGTCGCATTCGCTTTGTATTCTGGGCGAGATAAGAGGCGTGTGGCGCAAGTCAGAATTCAGTTTGACAAACAGGCAAACAACGTCATCGGATGTCCGGACCGACTTCCCATTTGGGTTAAGTCGGTCAAAGCACCGGTTCGCGATCAGATAGCTGGCCCATGGGAGAAACCACCAAAAAAAGAACGGCACCGCACAACCCTGGAAACTGCCAGCTGCAAGCCACACGCACCGACATCTGTGTTTCCAACTTATCCCTCAGAGCATTAAGCTGGTCTGTATAAAATATATTGAAGTGCAATTTTCTGCGCACAGTTTTTTGTGATAATTAGCGACAGATTTCGCCAGAAATTGAACTTAGGCGCGCTGTAAGTGGACTTTCAGACCTGAATCAAGTAATTATCTCGAAAGATGAAGGACGTCGGCTTTAATCGGGTGCTTCAACGTAAGCACTGCCACAACTTACTGGCTCTCTTCTCCGCGACGTCTCATGCAGCGCTAGTTCGTCGACAATGTCTTCTGGGCTCTTTATACTGCCAAACCCTCATGATGCTCCTCTGAGGCCTGAGGCTTGCCCTCAAGAGGATGCGTCCACCAATTTGATGTGGTTTGGTGCCATGCAAAACCCTTCCAATTCACTTTTCATCGTTATCGCTGTCTGGGCCACATATTCCCCAGCGCTACTTTAATTCAAGTCACCACGACAGTACTCCTCGTTTCCATGTCCACTCATCGTTTACACTGCTCGAAATCAGGTACGTGTCCACCTCATCCTCCAAGTTTCCGTCTGGCATTGACTGTTTTCTGCAGCTCTTCCATTCTGCTCCGCGCGTCCTCCGGCGCGCGGCGCACACTCGAAGAAGAATATTCATTCATGCACCATAGGGTAAGTATTTTGCATCTCCCTCGCGATGGCGTACTCATAATACCAGCGCCAAGACGCACAACACCAGCCCGAGATTATCGCGATTTCAGTATCAGGTTACACCAGTACTAGTACGTGCGCTCCCTGTTTTACCCGTTTCCAGCATTCCTTTCTCCTTCGTCCTCTTTTGAAGCTCACAAACGGTGGTGATAGAAAGCACTCACATCTATGAGATGTTCCTTCGTACCCGTCAGCAGTCCGCTCATCCCTCACCGCCGCCGCATCCACACTTCATCTGTCGCGCAACTTGTGATTCGTTCTCCGCGTGACAGTTCAAACCACTCGCTTCGGTCTGCCCGTGCAGCACTGCGTGTTGTACCACAGCCGCATCCTCGTAGTTGCTGCTTGGATTGGCCTAGTGCATGATGATATGTCCACACGGGACGTCTTCGTCTCCCCGCTGCAGGTTTGTTCGTCCTTTATTTCGTAGACGTTGTTGTCGCTCACATGTTTCATCCACAGAATTTCATCTCAGTGTAGCATCAATTTCCGTAGACTCAGCCCAGTACGAAGTTCTATGTAGCCCTAATGGTACAACCAAGTTTCTCGCCCAAGTATGGAGAGCAATTAGCGCCGTCCAACCACCACCGAGTGCGACGTAATGGTTCGTGAGGACCCTGAAACTAATGCTTTGATGGTCTTACCCTGAATTTCGAACCACCGAAAGGAGCCGGTCTTCCATTCACGGCGGTTTCCAGCATCAAGAAGCGCAACATGCACGTCCCTTGTTGATCTTCCTTTTCGAAAACTGATGATGACAGATTTCCAACCGTGGGAACCAATAAAGTAGAACTCCGTCACATACCCCTGGATTCGGCGCAACGCATGGACCATCTTGAACCCAATCTGGATATTTGCCAACAAGTCGCACATATAACTCCGTTCCCACTCAACATCAGTCGATATCGCTCCTTTTTTCATCGCCCAATCCACGCTCACTACATGGCAACTCCCCTCGATTCAACCTACGGTGTCTGGCTTGTATCTCTCTTCCTCGAAACGATACTCTACGGCATGGGCGTTCTTCAAACATGGTCCTATTTTGCTGCACTCCCGACTGACATTGCGTCGGTTAAGGGGACGGTAGGCTAATAGCATTCCTGATTTCTTTCCAAGACTGACGGCCGACAGGTTCTAGTGGTCCTGTGCGCATTACCTTCATTCATTCAGGTTTCCTGTCTGAATATTATTCAGGACTTTGGAGACAGTTCAAGTCATTTTCTTTTTCCGTTCGTCATACTTTCGTTTCGTGGAGCGTTTCGGGCAGATCCAACTCGATTTAATCTGGTAAGCAGTATCGTTGAGTTTGGAGGCTGGCTGGATCTCATGTAACCAGGGCTGATTCGGTATGGGCTTTCGTACCTCGCTTCTCTGTACAGGCAAATAATATGTCGTCAACATAGTTGCAACTTCTCGCCGCCCGTGAGTTGTCCGTCGCATGCCGCCGTCGAATTTCTTCTGAGTTTTCGCACAGTATGTGTCTGGCTTCATCGTGCAAATGTAATGTCTTCAACTCTCGGGGTCCCCTCGCTCATCCCTTTCAGTTACTTTGTGAGCCGCATTCACAAACGTGAGTAGTGTTTTCGCCCGTGCATTCTGATCTTGAATGTTGTCCCAGTCACCAAAGGGCGCCGGACGAAGTTTAGCTTATCTGCTTTCGGCATATACTTGATCGTATGTTTTATATTCTGACCGAAAGTCTGTGTTGATTTTGTTCTCTCTGTTCGATAGATTCTGCTGGCTGTCGTGCAGATTGGTAAGTCTCAACCCTCGAAGAGTTCGCGCTCGCTGACGTGAGCACACGACAGTGGCTGGGATTGTACAAACTGTCTGGTCGTAAGCTCTGTTCTTCGGTCTCAACTTTCGTTACTGAATCAGCTCTCGTATTCAGATATAAACTACGATCTTTCCTCAAGCTCGGAGAAACCAAGGCATGAATTTTGTGGCGCCAACCGCCGAGGTTCTAACTCCGCATTAGCCTATTACTACCCTTCAAGCTGCTTCTTCTCTTGTGTGCGACCTCCTCATCACTCTTTACCTCTGTCTGTTCCTCAAGAGCCAGAAGGGGGAGATGGTCAAGTACGTTGTTGCTGGTTCTCGGTCGTACTGGCACGAATAATCTGCAAATAGAACCAATTCCATGGTGGACATGCTCATTCACGACGCTATCACTCGTGGTGTGCTGACGTCAGTGTCCTCCGGTGTGAACATGATTTTGGTAAACCACTCACTTGTTTGTTGTGCAATGCTCATTCGTATTCCCAGTTTCTGGCGCTTCCGAACACGTTTTGGTTTTTCCTTGGGCTTGCCCCGAATAGTAAATGCGAGTAATATGTTCATTATGGTCGCTTGTACCAAGCTGATATTATATCACTTTGACAGTCTATATGAACAGCATGCTTGCTACGTACGCCGTGTTCTTCGTATTTTTCATGCCCACACTGATCACTGCTGTAGACTCAACTCACGCCAGCACATCCGTGACAAGGTTGCCGCCAACGACAAAGGTTGGAATTCGATCCCGATGGCCACACTCGATGTAAAGGTAACCACGACCTTTGCTCGGGAATACAAGTGACCCTCGCAAACGCGCGGGTTGTTCATTTAAACAACTACTTGTACTGAGTGAACAGAAACAAATATATCCAAGTGGGGAGAATTACAGCTGTTTGCAAAATGGATGACAGTCATCTAAAAATAAATAAAAGGAAGCATCTTGAACGCACCTCATTGATTCGCTCGTTTCTCGCCCATTTCTTGGCCGATTTGCTTGAGTCCGGGGGCGTTCGAAAGCGGTCAATCAGGGCTTCAGGGCTTGCGAAAGATGCCTAATATGTACCCGGAAACCCAATACCTGGTACGTCCAAAATTCCAACCACCCACGGCTGATTCCATGGATATGAGGGGCGAATCATTAGGAAGTCAAGCTTTGCTAATCTTACCCTGAACCTCAAACCAACGAAAGGAACCGGTCTTCTATTTGCGGAGGATGGTAAGATGCACGTCCCTTGTCGACCTTTCTTTTCCGAAAACTGATGATGTCAGATTTTTCCAACCGTGGGAATGAACAAAGTTTAACTCTGCCACATAACCCTGACTTCGGTATAACGCATGTGAGCCATCTTGAACTCAATCTGGAGATTTGCCAACGAGGTCGTACATATATATTCCGTTGCCACTCAACATAAGTTGACATTGTTTCTTCTCTTTTCATTACCGAATCCACGTTCACTACATGGCAACTCCCCTCGATTCAACCTACGGTGTCTGGCTTGTATCTCTCGTCCTCGAAACGATGCTCTACGGCATGGGCATTCTTCAAACATGGTCCTATTTTGCTGCACTCCCAACTGATATTGCGTCGGTTAAGGGAACGGTAGACCAATATCGTTACTGATTTCGTTTCAAGACTGACGGTCGACAGGTTCTAGTGGTCCTGTGCGCACTACCTTCGTTCGTTCAGGTTTCCTGTCTGAATATTATTTAGGACTTTGGAGACAGTTCAAGTCGTTTTCTTTTTCCGTTCGTCATACTTTCGTTTCGTGGAGCGTTTCGGGCAGATCCAACTCGATTTAATCTGGTAAGCAGTATCGTTGAGTTTGGAGGCTAGTTGGATCTCATGTGTCCAGGGCTGATTCGGTATGGCCTTTCGTATCTCGCTTCTCTGTACAGACAAATAATGTCGTCGACATAGTTGCAACTTCTCGCCGCTGTGAGTTGTCCGTCGCATGCCGCCGTCGAATTTCTTCTGAGTTTTCACACAGTATGTGTCTGGCTTCATCGTGCAAATGTAATGTCTTCCACTCTCGGGGTCCCATCGCTCATTCCCTTTCAGTTACTTTGTGAGCCGCATTCACAAACGTGAGTAGTGTTTTCGCCCGTACATTCTGATCTTGAATGTTGTCCCAGTTACCAAAGGGCGCCGGACGAAGTTTAGCTTATCTGCTTTCGGCATATACTTGATCGTATGTTCCATACTTTGACCAAAAGTTTGTGCTGATTTCGTTTTCCTCATTCGACAGCTTCTGCTGGCTGTCGTGCAAATTGGTAAGTCTCATTCCTCGAAAAATTCGCGCTCGCTGACGTGAGCACACGACAGTGGCTGGGATTGTACAAACAGTCTGGTCGTAAGCTCTGTTCTTCGGTCTCAACTTTCGTTACTGAATCAGCTCTCGTATTCAGATATAAACTACGATCTTTCCTCAAGCTCGGAGAAACCAAGGTATGGATTTTGCGACACCAACCGCCGAGGTTCTAACTCCCCATCAGCCTATTACTACCCTTCAAGCTGCTTCTTCTCTTGTGTGCGACCTCCTCATCACTCTTTATCTCTGTCTGTTCCTCAAGAGCCAGAAGGGGGATATGGTCAAGTACGTTGCTACCGGTTCGGTTGTAGTACTGGCACAACTAATTTACGAACAGGACCAATTCCATGATGGATATGCTCATTCACGACGCTATAACTCGTGGTGTGCTGACGTCAGTGTCCTCCGGTGTGAACATGATTTTGGTAAACCACTCACTTGTTTGTTGTGCAATGCTCATTCGTATCCCCAGTTTCTGGCGCTTCCGAACACGTTTTGGTTTTTCCTCGGGCTTGCCCCGAATAGTAAATGTGAGTACCATGTTCATTATGGTCGTCTGTCCCAAGCTGATTGATATATTGTATCACTTTGACAGTCTATATGAACAGCATGCTTGCTACGTACGCCATGTTCTTTCGTACTTTTCGATGCCCGCCCTGATCACTGCTGCAGACTCAATTCACGCCAGCACATCCGCGACAGGATCGCTGCCAACGACAAAGGGTGGAATTCGATCCAGATGGCCACCCTCACGAGCAACACTCCCAAGAAAATTCAAGGGCAAGCGTCTGTTGCTGCGGTCGACTTCGAAACGGCTTCCGTAGGAAATTCTTCGGTCGTCACTATCGCCGTCTGAATTATTTTTGAAGGTGGATATATCGAGTGGCAAACAAGAAGACTTTCTCATGTGTCCGTAGGTCTACGTGGATGACTGGCAAAATGGCGGCTCGTACCTTTGTCTTCCGTTTCGTACTACCATTTCGAACTCCCCGTATGTATATATAGCGGACCCAGCGCTTCCTAAAATGCACAAGATCACATTCCTTTGACTCCTAAACTCGGACAATTAAATGTCCAGTGAACCAAACTAGTATGTTGTTCAACGGCAAGGATAACAAGTGGTGCCTGAACACGACATGGACCTGGACCGTGACCACGGATAACGGATCCGAGTACGGCAGATTCAGGTGCGAGTTCCCAGGACTATTTTTAAAGTTCAAGTTAGGAAATTGAAGCAACTAAAACATTGTACTCCTTCTCATGCACACAAGATGAGTTTCCCCCTAGGATTTCCCCAAAAATCACGATTTTGTCGCCTCGTTCAACAAGGCGCCCACATGGACCCACACAACGCAGCGCCTACACAAACAAAATGCAAATCTGCATTTTTCCCTATTGCGTCCGGATATCACAGACAATGATGGGCTGATATGGCCGTGGTATTTCCTTTCCAGCTTGTGCGGGCGTCTCGAAGAGGACTTGACAACACTATAACCGGAGCTAGGGACGGGCGCCGCTTTCAAGAGGCGTCTAAACTACTATAAAACGTGCTTCTGGCAACACTTGCCGTCGCGGCAAATCGACCATGCCTTCCCTCGTCCTGAAAAATGGAGTCGTCTTCGCATACACAGATAGTGGCGCGGTGGCCGGTGGCAGCAGTTATACCACGCTCGTCATAATTCACGGGCACACGTTTCACAGTGGTAAGCTGATTCGTTCAGCTCCGTTCGGAAATAGTACTCACTTCTCACTAGGAACCTTTCAGCGCCTTAATCCCCTTGCACAACCCAATTCTCTGCGCATAATCTCCGTCAACCGTCGTGAATACCCTGGCTCTAGTCCATATAGTGCCGAAGAATTATCTGTGTTCGTCGACGGCAATGACGCTGAGCGGGCGTCGTTGCTGGAGCAGCAAGGCCGTGATCTTGCAATGTTCATTGACGGGATTGCCCAAATTGTCGATCCAACTGGCGGTATAGCGCTTATCGGATGGTCCTTGGGGGCTATTTTCGTTCTGGCTTTGATAGGGTGCATTGCGACGCTCCCCCCGGCGACCCAAGAGAGGCTTTCCACTCGAGTTCATAGCGTGATCATGCTACGTTCGTCCCGAAATTTTCACTATCCATTCGTTTGTCTGAACATTTTACATAAAGAGACGCCGTCGCTTGCTCTCGGCCTCCCCACTCCATCGGGCTGGCTTATCCCCCACACAGATCCCGATATCCCTGCTGAGGCTCGTGGCCCCGCTTTCGCGAAATGGGTCTCTTCGTACTTCCTTCACGGCGACCTCTCGACTCGCAGCATGGATCAATTAACTTATAACAATTTCGACCCGGACAGACCAGCGACCATCGAGATTCTCAAGCCGGAGGAGCTCTTCGACATGACTGACTTTTCTCCGGCCGAGAAATACGATAATATTGTTGGGCTTCCTCCATTCGAGAGCGCCGTATTCAACCAGACGAATAAAGCACTGTTCGACTCGTCAGTACGGGAGGCATGGAGTGCGGCTCGATTCTGGTCTGTGTATGGCAGTGCGGAGCCTTGGAATATTATTTATGGGGCTTGGTTTCTGGAGGACAAGTTGCGAACAATAAATGACCCCAACTTCGCGATCAATTTCAAGGTCCTCGAGGGATGCAACCATTTCGTACGTTCGCGTCTGCATTCCAGTTCTCAGTCTGATTGATTTTCTCGTAGCTCGTATGGGAGGATCCTGAGAAGGCCATCGATGAGTTGAAGGAATGTTTTTCCACTTAGGGTTGCAATAGGGTTTAGAGTTTCCATTGGGTCATGTAATATGCTGCGTCTGGCTGGAGTACTATTCTGATTTTATCTCGCATCCAAGTTGTCAATTCGGAGAGGATACAAGTGAGACATGGAAAAGAGGCAGCACATAGAACTTGTATCAAGTGGCAAGTTCGGATGTGAGCGCATGCCAAAATGCGCATCGTTTGGTTAAGTTTTCGCTGACTTGCTCCATGGCAATTTCACCGGGATGCAGGAGAATTCGGGGGCTGCCATTAGCGCCATTAGGCTAAGAGGTATTTAGTAGCGCTTTGGTAAATCAAGGCGTTAACAACTGACCACCCATGAAGGGGCCCCTTCGGCCACTGGAACACCGGAGGTGGCGAAGGAAGTCCAATATTGGCGCATTGCTGTCACAAGGATTTGATCATCGGGGTCGAATATTTCGTCTCCGTCGAAGAACGCATCCAACTCGTCGGCATGATTACTGCCAAGAACCGGATTATCCCAACTATGTCGATTAGAATCCCAAGTTGAATATTCAGGCATTAATACTTACTGGTATTGATATGCAGGTAAACCGGCATGATGCGCAGCTCCTGCTATCATCAAGGCCGTGCATATATATCTGAACAAGACGTTGAAACCAGTGGAAAGCGGTTGCCAAGAAATAGATAAAGACCTCATCTCGCCGTAAATTTGTTGCCCTTGCAGGCTAAACGATTGATTGTAATCGGCGAGTGGATAGAAAAGACGTATGGCCGTCTGAAATGAAGGCTCGTTGAAGGTAGCATACTGCCCGGCGATGAAATTGTACACGGTCATTTCGGTCGCGTTGGGAGAAGAGGTGTTTGCAGCAGGGTTGTCGAGACTTGCCGACCATTTTGCCCCTTCGTCTGTGTTCGAGCTGGCGAAGATCAGACGACGAACGAAATAGATAGCGTTTCCATACCCAAACATGACCGGGACATGGACAAAACGACCGTTCAGAAATGCTTCGACCGGCCTTTCGCGGATGAACACTCCGTCTGCAATGGGTCCGATTGGATAAAGGTTGCTTGTCAAGTTGGCAAGCGTATCGCGCCCAGCTGTCGCTATAGTGCCGGTAGGTGCGGCTCGCAAGCAGGCCATTATAGCGGATCCATTTCCACTGCCTCCACATCCACTAAATTACCCAAGGAAAATCAGAAGTTGATCCAGAGATTAGAGAAACCTCCGGGACTCACGCAAGACCCGTGAATTGGGCGAATAAGTCTTCGATGTAAGTGTCGGTGTAATGGGGCAAATACAGTGCCGGCGGGCTGTCTCCGATAGCCCGGATGAACAAGTTCTTGTTCTCGCCGCCTTCAGCAATGAGCTACAAATGATGTTTAGGGTTGAAATTGGTTATTGGCTAGTAGATTGGCTAGCAGCCAAGCACGAACGTGGTACGAGACCGAGGCTGCGCCTAGAAAGGAGCTCTGAACGTTATTGTCGGGCCCGTGATGGAAACCCACCTGCTGACTGGCCCCAGATTGTAACTCGACTGTTGAACTTATCTTCAGCGGAAGAAATGGCGCAGAAACAGAAAAGGAACCTTGGGTCCCCACCGAACTTAGAAATATACCGCTGGACCCATTCGAGCCCGGCCCTCTAGAGTATACCAATCAATATATCGAACATTCCAGTGGCATAAATCCAGTACCTGATCGAAAAGACCCGCATTCAATTGACCGTCCTGCTGAACAGGCGTTCCTGCGAGAAAACCAAATTGCCCGAGACGATATTCAAACGTGACGAAAATCAGAGGCTCCACTGAAGACAGAACTATATTTTCCGACGGAGCGTCGCGAGTCCTGCCAGTTTCGAAGCCACCACCTGCTCGAGTCAGTAATTTTCCTCTCGCTCTCGCTATTGCGCAGCCTCACCGTGAAAAAATACCAGGACCGGGAGTTTGCTCGCTTCGGTGGTGTTAATTGGGATATAAACCTATCGGAAACAATAAATGGAACATCATACTTCAGGTAGGGAATACTGACATTTCCGAACAAGCAATCCTCGTCTGTCGTCGCCCCCGAATTCTTCTGAGTAGTTCCAATACAAGCGAATCCCAACTAAGACGGATTGAGCAAAGAAGTTTTTTCAACGGGCTTACTTACCGCAGTTGCATTTACGTCTCCAAGGTAGGTTGATGGAGGAGAAACCGGTGCTCTCCACCTGAGATCCCCGGTAGGCGGATCCGCATATCGAATACCCAGAAAATATATAATTCCGTTTGTGGTATTTGTGAGCCCGGTGAAGTTGCCGTCTAGTTGAATAATTCAGAATACCGTCAAGAGTTCAGAGCTTTCCCTCACAATCCAGGGTGACAGTCGAGAGCGCCGCTGCATTGGCGGGGATTACTGTCGATAACAACAGGTTTGATAGCGCGAGCACACCAAGCATCAATGAAGCTAGATAGAGGCGGTATTTCATTAATCAACTCACCGACCATTTAAATCTTCGAGTGTCCCGTCATTCTATGGTCTCATGACCAACGGTACGGGAAACAGACGCCATTTCTGTCTGCAATTTCAAAATACATACTCCGAGCTCGAACGGATCTCCGAGTCGGGGCTGTGGTCTGACAAACGCAGTGGAGACAACTATAGGGCCGAGCGGATTTGGCTGGATCTTCAGTCATACCTCAAGGAACGAACGTCGAAGGTAAAGACTCAGGATAATAAATTATCTTGCGGTGGTAAGACGGATGTAACGTGGCAGAAGGTGCTGTTGTCCAGAATCGTCCATATAAGCCTATCCGTCGTTGTAAGAGAGTGGGGATTTCAGTTGTACCCAAGGACCGCTGCGCGCCAAAGGCCCTGAGGATGGGATTGCATCAATGGTGTCGCTTCGGTTGTCGCGGTTTAAAGCAAGAATCAACATGCACTTTGATCGTCTGATCGGATCCCGGGCCTGTGCCGAAACAAGGGTCTTCCAATGCTGCCAAATGAACCGAAAACACGGACACGGAGGTCCATGACTTCTTGCCCTGAAGATCTTCCCCGACTGTGCCGCTCTAATGTCGCTGACATTTCGGCGGCCGCTGAGATAGGACCTCGAACGAAGGAAACATTTTGGATAGACGTCTTCACAGACATTTCCAAGATCTAATTCGCATCAAGTTTTTCGATCACGCGCGGCGCCCTCCTCTTTGCCTCATTGTTCCGGACCAGCATCAGGACCGCGACATCCCCTCCGCGCGAAGAAAAGCTCTTTGACGATGTCCTGGAATACAACAGTATAAATCGTTCACCTTCTCGGCAGAATGTTCAGGGTTTAATGGTTCGTGGGAGCCACGCACCGGGAGGAACCTCACATCCGAGTCCACTAGAAATGGTCCATTCGCGATGCATGGACTCGCCAGGATCAACCGTTGAAGCGAAACTCAATACCAGAGCGGGCGGCAAGAGGGCGCCGCTGGCAAGAACTCGAAGAGAAGACTGGCACTAAAGTAGCGCCTATCGGCACGGCACTATCTTCGCTGTATATTCCCAAGCATGCGAGGAACGCGTACTAGTAAAGCAGTGGGGACGCGACCGTGAGTGCGGTTGAAGTGCAACGCGTTGCATCACGCCCGGCCTCGCGCGTCGTGCCTCAAACGCAGTGCCCAATGCGACGGGTTGCGGATCAGCCGGCAGTATCAAGTTTGAAGTTTATCACCTCGCGAGAAACGCCAAATTCATCTACCACTACGACCATGGGCCAGACACTCAGTTCTTTGTTCACTTTCCTGCGCATCCAACTATTCGCTAAACTAGAGGATACTACTGCAGATCTGACCGGACGCACATATCTCGTCACCGGGAGCAACATTGGCCTCGGTCTGGCGCTTGCGATCCATCTTGCGCGCCTGCACCCTGAGCAGCCTATTCTCGCCGTTCGCGATTTACAGAAAGGAGATGCGGCGAAGAAGACAATAGTTTCAGAAACGGGGTTCAAGGGCTCGATCGAAGTCTGGGAGCTTGATATAGCGAGCTTTGCAAGTGTCACCAAGTTCGCCGAGCGCGCCAGGACGACTTTGAAACGTTTGGATGGCGTGGTTCTTAATGCCGGGATCTAGATCTGGGACTGGAGGGTAACTCAGGATGGGTGGGAGAGAACGTCAGTATATTGTCAGCACAAAGTTTGGAAATTGATGTTGGATGAAGCTTGCAGATCAATGCCCTTTCTCCACTGGCCTTCTCGGTGTTTTATTACTGCCTTTGCTCCAGGCTATATCGAAGCTTCCCAGTCCACTTCCTGACTCGGCATTACCGCCACATCTGACTATTACTGGATCGGAGGGTGCTTACATAGTCCTTCGTAGCCCTTATTTAAACTTGCTCACCATTCCACTCAGCTATGCTTTTAGCGAAGTTCCCTCAAAAAAGCAGCCCAAAATATCATCAAGACAATGAACGACGAAAATCAATCCAAAAAAATCATGACGGACCGGTATCCGACGACCAAAATTTTCAACTTGTACCTTGCGCGCGAAATCGCCAAATTACCTCAGGCCCAGGGTATCGTGGTGAAGTAAGGCCGTTTCCCAACTTGAAAATCGCTTTCTCATCCTTCGGTGTTTAGTGTAGTTGCCCCAGGCCTCTGTATGACTGAAATAGGACGAGACATCCCCATCCCGGACTTTGCTTTGTAGGGCTTTCACATTCCTTGGTCTGCTTGCTAATAATTGCTCCACAGACATCTCGTGAAATTCATTGCTTTTTCTGCCCCACAAGGCGCTTTGAATTTACTATATGCGGTCCTCCGCCCCACTCCTACCGGAGCGTACGTCTACGCATGCAAACTCGCCAAGTATGTCGTATTTTGCTTTGCATGTTTCTCTTTAGACATCCTTGTCAAGGCCTCCGTCTTGGACCGAGACTAAAGATGGACTGAAGGTGCAAGCGAAGGTGTGGTCAGAGATGGTGGAGGTCTGGCGAGGAGTTTCCCCCGAGGTCGAGAATCTCGTTCCTGGGTAGACCCAAGACTTGGAGGTATTGTATTTATTCGAGCCAATTGCAACATCTCCGTCTACCAGCAACTTCAAGCCGAGACTGGCCGTCATACAATCGCAAAATCTCCGACCGACTCTCAACAAGTAAACTGGTTCAATATTGTCCGCTGATCCATGCACAACGGACGATTGCCCAAAGTTTTCCAACTTGAACAAGACAAATTTAGTGATAGCTACATACAGGTTTTCAAGTATTTATTTCCGACGATAGTCCATGCCAGAAATCACATCGCGCAGCCAACGCGTCTGTGATATTCTCCATTGCCACTTCGCTCGGGTGAAGGAGGATGCGGGGACTGCCGTTAATATCTGCACTAGGCTGAACAGACAAGGTCAATTAGAATGCAGCCATGCACAATCCGAGTATTTGCTACTCACCGTCCAAGCAGCGGAATTAGCGGCGACTGGAGCGCCAGACGTCGCAAACGAGGTGAAATATAGGCGCATCGCGTCTATGACCGCCTGATCTCCAGCGTCGAACGTTTCGGTGCCGTCAAAAAAATGCGGCCAACTCCGCGCCGTGGTTGGAGGTCAGAGTTGGCCCAGGATTGTCCCAGCTGCAGACAGGTCAGTTGAAATAATACGTGTGTTCCTGGAACGCTGACTGGTATTGATAGGCCTCCATACCGAAAATTTTGCGCGGCGCCAGTGATCAAGAGAGCAGAGCATATATACCTTCAAGACAAGGTTGTGAGTGGAGGTGCCGTGGTATAGTGAAGTGATGACTTACCGCATTTCCCCATACATTTGCTGCCCTTGTAGCTGGAAAGAGTTGTTATAGTCTGCGAGTGGATAGAGGGTCAGGGCGGTCTGGTACGACTCGGTAGTAAAGGTGCTGAATTGCCCGGCGATGCAGTTGTACACTGTCGTTTCGTTCGCGTTGGGGTTGGCCGTGTTCGCAGCGGGATTAGCGAGACCCTGGCACCAATTGGCACCTTCATTTGTGTTGGATCTAATTTAATTGTTAATGGTCGATCATGCACATTTAACATGAACCTGCCCGAAGAGGACGGGGACGCGGGCGAAATTCCCAGAACGGAATGCTTCGACGGGGCGCTCTTGAATGAAAGAACCATCTGCGATAGGCGCGAGGGGGAAGAAACTACTTGAGCGGTTGGCCAGGATCTGGCTACCCGCAAGCGCCAAAGTATTGGTTGGTGCGGCGCGTAAGCAGGCCATAATAGCTGAACCGGTACCCGAACATCCACTGCAAGAGTTGAGTCTGATCTTGAACTTCGGAGGAAAGGTGCTCACGCGAAGCCAGCGAATTGCGCGAATAAATTTTCGGCGAAGGTATCGTTGTAGTGGGGCAGGAAGCTCAACGACGGAGAATCACCCTAAACTTCCGCGTTGGTGATGCGACGCGAGTAGATAATGAACAAGACTTTCCATCGCCTGGTGGAATAATACGTTCCCATTCGCTCCGCCCTCAGCAACGAGGTGGAACATGGTTGCACCTGGGACCAAGTTAGAACAAATAATGATGAGTCTGAGGAGACTATCGAACCAGCTCCAGCGGATTCTCCCCAGATTGTGACACGCCTGTCAGAAGTTACTCGTCGAAAACTATCTGTTTCTGTACGCGTACGCACTTTGGGTCCCCACCGAAGTTACTAATGTACCTTTGAACCCAGACGAGAGCGGCTTTCTCAACATGCCGTGAGGACGCGTGATCCAAAGGCAGAAGCACGGCATACCTGATCCAGGAGTCCCGCGTTTAATAATCCGTCATCATGGACCGGGGTTCCACCTATTCCGTCGGGGTGAGGGGATATTTTTGGCAACTAAAGAAAGAACGCACTCAGAAATCCAAATTGTCCCAACCTGTAGTTGAAGGTGACAAAAATCAGAGGCTCAGTCGATGGCTGGAGAAGGTTCTCGGGAGCAAAGCCGTTGGAGCTACCGCTTTCGAATCCGCCACCTATGCTGCTTTAACTGGTATTTCCACTTTGATTCAAATTCATACAGACCATAGAAATAAATCAGCACAGGCAACGCGCTGCTCGCTGTGGTGGAAATAGGAATGTAGACCTAAACAATGAGTGTGAAAATGTGTACGTTGTGCAGCTCCTAGAAGATTTTACATTGCCGAATAGACAATCTTCAGATGTTGACGAAGTCGCCGCGGTTTGAGAGGTTGCGATGCAGGCGTCGCCGAACTTTGACAAAGTCAAGCAATGAAACCGTGTTCGCAGCGGACAACTTACAGTAGTTGCATTCACGTTTCCGAGGGGGGTGGTTGGAGGAGAGACAGCGGCGCGCCATCTGAGGTCCCCCACTGGCGGATCGGCGTATCGCACACCACGGAAGTAAATGATACCGGTCGTCGTATCTGTCAGGCCCGTGAAGGTCCCATCTGGCCAAGTTATTAGCAGGTTTCTTAGTATGCAATTTTAACTCACAATCGAGAGTGACGGTGGATAGTGCTGCTGCATCTACCAGCACCGCAAAGGCTGCGGCAAAGACTATTTGTGAGGGGAAGAACATAACGAGATGCGTGCGGAACGCTTGCCCCGGGGTTAAATAACAGAATATATGACCTCATGACGCGCCTACGCATGGCGATTCGCGAGGGAAGAGAGTTCCAAAAAAGAAAGCGGCAAAGTTCCCGCCTGCCGCCTGGGCGCCGCTATGTAGTTTGCATGAACTCCAAAGTGAACATTCCTGGGAATCTTGCTATTGGGATTTCTTGGTGGACAAAGAGGCAAGGACTTTCGCTGCATGCTAGATCGAAGTTTTCCGCAACCCGGTTGATCACCTGCGACCTGAAATCTGATGCGCATCAATCATTTGTCGGCGTTCGTCACCAATTGCGAAGATGGATAACGCCTCTGACAATGAAAAATTCATTGCTTCGAGCGTGTCGAAGATGAAGGAAAGATCGTTCGAACATCCTTGAGACCAAAGCGGACTTGGACCATCAGAATTAATCCGAAGCCCGATATCTTTCAGGAGGTGATTCTGAAAGACTATTTTTAGGGCGGATAAAGAGCTGGACATACTGTGACCGTTTCCTCAAGAGTGGACAAGTCATTCGGCCGGGTTCTAAGCAACGGTGGGTGCGTGAAGGCCGTGGCGGGTAGGCGATTGGCAAACTTGGATGTGAAACTCGAGCTTGCGCTTCTTTTGGATCTACTGCTACGACCTCGCAAAGAGAAGAGCCAATAGCGCGAAATTGAACCTAAGCCTTCGAAATTCAAATGCTGGCAAGTTGAGGTGCATTTACCACGGAGCAATGAGTGTGCTGTAAGTACACGGTTCGAAACGATGACCAGGTTAATGATCGGCATTAATCGGCTTGATATCGGCCTCTTTCGGCCTTGCCTCACTTGCTCTGTTCATAATATCCACAGCAAGCTGGACTGCGCAACAGTCATAACAAGCTCATCCTGCCTCGACAAAACCCTTTGAAATTAACTCCTGCTGTATATCGGTTTACGCCCGATGGTCGTGGATGAAGCAGCGTCAACGGGATATCGCGATTTGCTGATATTGCAGTCTGCAGATGCTGAGATGGCCTGATAGGTACGTCCTTGAATATGTTTCAAGAGTCCTATCGAGCTCATGGCATTAGGTCACGGACGGAGGACATTCTTCAACGATACACATATCATGCCAGTCAGTCCGTGCTAAGTGTTCCGACTTGCAACGTACCTGTTCAACACCGAGGTGAGTCCTGCCAGCGGGAGATAATACTGGATACAGTTTGTGTTTTTCCCCTCGGTATTTGAGTCACCTGCGTTGCTGGATCCCGCGGTCCTCGAGTTCCAAGAGACGCTCGACCCACATCATTCATGCCTTCTCGGCGTGCCTAATTCAGAAGTGCAATTCCATAGCTACAGCTACCACGCTGTGCTCGAAGCGCAAAATCCTTCAATATCCACGTAAAAACATCACCACGCCCGCTCACATGGACAGATAATGGAGTCCTTGGTTGCTACGCTTCCTCTCCCTCGTCTTCACCCACCATGGATGTCGACCTGCCCCTACACCCATGCTATCGAAAGCCCGATCCCAGCTCGAGACTCAAACCCAACGTCACTTTTTGCATGAAGTATATAAGAATGGCGCGGGATACGTTCCCGGGCAGATACCCCTACCTGCTTCCCTCCGTCGAGAGACTCGAAAATGACAGGTTTCTTCACGTCCCGTACTTCGAGTTCCACGGGCCCGGTTCACCCCCCGCCGACATCGGTACACCGGGAGACGTCTACATCGACATCACGCGTGGCGTGCAAGCGCTGTACGCCAGGTCTGAAGAGGACTGGTCGCGCTGGACACCATGTGCGCCGATGGAGCAGCTGCTCTGTCACCCGCATTTCATCGAGGGAAATCTCGAGCGCTATCTCAATATCGACCTGAAGAAGGGCACCGAGTGGGTGTGTCGACGGACGATCCTTCGGCGGCAGCAAGGGCTGCGCGAAGCGAATATCCTCAAGAGCAGCCATGCCAGCAGCGCGCAGGCGGGATGGGACCTCGCGTCGACGATCATCGAAAGCTACCTCGCGAGAACGACGGGAGGCAGCGCGGCTTCAGCTGCTGACCCTGCGCACGATGCGACGGAAGCTGACTCCGATTTATTCGCGTCGGACTCGGAAGAGATTTCGAGCTCTGAGTCGGACTCTGATGAAGGCTTTTACCCGACCAAGGCTGCCCGTTTGGCTGCCTCTTCCGGTTCTGCCGGTGCGGCGCTTCCCTCCAAACGCAAGGCCCCGCCATCTCCGCGATATCAGCACCCAACCCCAGACCTGGAGATCCAGCACCTTGAGAAAGAGCTCGCGGCGCTGCAGGCGGACAAGGATCTTCAGAGACTGCGCCGCCGCAAGCGTGAGCTTATGGGTTCGTTCTCCACCCCGCGCGGATTTCGAGTGTCCACGGAGGTCCTTCAAACGCTCGAGACAGACTACAATAAGTACCGTGTGTCTTCATTTCGTCCTATACCCGTACGTGTCTGACTTCGAGCAGATAGAGTGGATTCCTCCGTTACTCGTAAGGATATTTTTTCTTGAAATATAATGGATACTATCGGTGACATGCTTTTGACTACTAGCCAGCGAAGCGAAACAGCTGCTCCCGGATCTAAAATGTGCAGTCGACCAAGGTGCGTATGGTTCTCTTATGTGCTGGTCTCAAGTCTCATTCAATTTCAGCTCAAGAAAAACTGCTCGGGTTGAAGACGAACCGCATCGAGGCGGAAAAGCACCTGTGGGAGCGAGTGCGTTTGTGCGACGTGATTAGACAGACGCTCCAGTAGACCCGCGAATTGTCAATATCTTGGAATTACATATTAAAACATTGATTTTGTGTCCGATCTCACAAAGATCTATGAAGCCCGAAGCCCTCTGCGAAAGCTCCAATCGACCTTGCACCCATCCTCGTCCCATACCGCGAAACGATAATATACTTGAAATCGATCTGTGAGCCTTTCTCACGAAGCTTCATATTGCTGTTTAGTAGAGACGACTGCGTTTCTCCTCATTCCCTCAGGCAAATATTAAACTAATGAGACCTCTTCTCAGCATCCATCGCTTCCCACAGAATTCAGCTTGGTGCAAGGTCATTCAAGCGAAATGTACCACTCGTATGAGCAGATACTTGGTATCAATCCGAAAACGGAAAGGTGTGCCGCGAGCTAGGTTAGTGGTTGGAATAGCTGAAAATGGGGTTCGGTCAGTGTTTGAAAGTCGCGTTCGGCCAGTGGCTGGATTCGGGGTCGTTCAGCAGTCATGAAGTCATTGATTCGATGCCGGGGTTCGACACTGGTTTTGATGTCAGATGACTTGACCGCCACAATTTGCGTAAAGTCGTGCGGACGTGTCGACTGTGAAGTACAGTACGTCACAATCACGTGATGTGACACAACGCGCCGCACTCCTCTCCTGTCCGCATCCACCACCTCGCGGAAAACGCTGCAACAAACAAACACGAGAAGACCGTCCCGGGGAAAAAACCAAAAAGAAAGCACACCAGTAGGCGATGCCATGACAGACCTGCCGATCCCATCAATACTGTCGCTGACACTGGTGTCAGCGCTCTTGCTCTTCCATCTCGCAGCCTGTCCGCTTCGTAGGATCCGTAACATTTGGTACAAAAGCAGAACTTTCCCTTCAGCCGTTGATCATTGCGACTCTCAACATGGAACACTGGCCGATCACCGTCCTCGGCGATGCCGGAGTGGGCAGGAGGGCACTCACTAATCGAGCAAGTATAATACGTACAGGAGATTTTCCACTTCCACTTACTTGCTGAAGTTCACCGTTGGATCCTTTGAGAGTGAGTTGCTAGTTGCAGAACGAGCCGCGGACCGCTGAACCGATGTCTCCTTTACCAGCGGTAAGTACCTTTGGTCCTCGTAGTTACTGGGTCCAGACCTAAGCTAGGATTACGATTGGCCCCCTATGGACTGCCCACTAAGCAAGCAAATCGTAGTGGACAATCGTGTATGCTCCGTGACAGTCGATAATGGTCTGGGATTATGTATGTGGTAAGTCAGCCTCTCAATTAGCCTGCAGCTGCTCATTCTTTTCTTTTCTCAGACTGGGAAGATCCCATGGCTAAACACTTCCTCGAGCAGTCTTTGCGGTGCGTGGATTAAGCAGGTTCGCCAAGCCGCTTTCAACATCAAACATTGTGCAGAGAGGACCAAGGATTTATACTCCTATACTCTATCACGTCGCGGCAGTCGTTTGAGCGGCTCGAGGGGTTTTTGCAGACGATGAAACGTGTGAAAGGGGACGACATAGTCACGATTCTGGTCGGAAACAAGTGCGACATGCCAGATGCCGAACGCGAGGTGTCCAAAAAGACGGCGCGGCGCGTGCACGACAGCTTGCATGCGAGTTCTTGGAGACGTCTGCGAAGACTTATCAAGATGTTGACGAAGTCTTCGTCGGTCTCGTTCGTGCTTTACGGAGTGCATTGCGGAAAAAAATACTTCAGGAGCCGGTCACCGTGTCCACCAGACCGACAGCGAGGTGGAGGAGGGCAGTTTCCCGTTGTATCATCATGTAGAGGACTTTCTCCTTGAGTCCATTTTTCGTTGACTGGGACCTTGGTTTGACCGCACTGGACGTTCATGTATGTTCTTATTGCTGTCACCGAAAGCATCGACCTCTACTTATGTTCCGAATTATTTATCCAGCTTGTACAAGTATCGGAAATTTTTTTACCATTCACTTTCTTTACGCCTCAAGACACTCGTCGGAGAACGGCTATCTTCTGTTTTTTTACTCTACATAGTACAGCCATGGTTAGTAGCGCCAAGCGCGCGACAACCGAAATTTTACGCGTGAGATGTGACGAAGGTACGCATCGCATCTTTTCAACGCAGAGAAACCTCAACAAGGACATTTCGATGTCCGAGATACTTTGCAATAAACGTTGAACTTATCTTCAGGTGTAGGTCAAAAAGAGTGGGAATCCCATCCTACTCCATGTACATATTTTGTGAGCAAACGTGTTACAAGTTTTCTGGACAAGAATAACCGACGGGCCGCCGGAAGCTGAGACATCGCATCAACCACATCAACCACATCAGATATGCGTATGTATGTCGGGGTGCCCATCCCGTCATCCGTGTCCACGCGTCTCACTACTCAAAACCTATGGAACACGAAGTCGATGGCTGGCTGGAGCAGCTCGGTCAATGCAAGCAATTAACGGAGCGCGAAGTCAAAAGACTATGTGATAAGGCATGGCACCGGTTCCTCTGGCGCACGGTCAAGACTCAAAATTTCCCGATTTCTCTCAGACGAGAGAAATATTAATGGAAGAGTCAAACGTCCAGTCTGTACGGTGTCCAGTGACAGTGTGCGGTGACACCCACGGCCAATTTGTGCTACGTTCTGCTTTGCGACCAAAAATTATCATTAATTCTAGTTTATAGCATGACCTCTTAGAACTGTTCCGCATGGGCGGCAATTCGCCGGACACAAACTACCTCTTCATGGGGGACTATGTCGACCGGGGGTACCATTCCGTCGAGACCGTGTGTCTGCTGCTGTCCCTGAAACTGCGCTATCCGGACCGTATCACGCTCTTGCGCGGAAACCACGAGTCTCGGCAGATCACACAAGTCTACAGCTTCTACGACGAGTGTCTCCGCAAATACGGAACTTCTACTGTCTGGTTGTGCTTCACCGACCTCTTCGACTTCCTGCCCCCAACGGCACTGGTTGACAACCAGGTCGGTGCTTTCCCGTGCGGTGCGTTTGGCTGACAGTGTGCGATAGATATTCTGCCTCCACGGAGGCCTCTCTCCCTCCATCGACACGCTCGACCATGTACGGTCCATTGATCGTGTGCAGGAAGTACCACATGAAGGACCTATGTGCGATTTATTGTGGTCAGACCCCGACGAGCGCTGTGGGTGGGGCATATCTCCCCGCGGGGCGGGGTACACCTGGGGACAAGATATCTCTGAAGCGTTCAATCACAATAACGGACTGACACTTGTTGCGAGGGCACACCAGTTGGTTATGGAGGGCGCGTTCTTCTTGTAGCTTCTCCATCCTCTGATGACATTTCCTGCAGGGTACAACTGGACTCATGATAGAAACGTGGTGACCATTTTCAGTGCACCGAATTATTGCTACCGCTCTGGAAATCAGGCAGCAATTATGGAAATCGACGAGAGATTATCGTACAGCTTGTGTGTCGCTGTCTCGTCGCATCCTTCCGCGCTAATATTCACCCTAGCCTGCAATTCGATCCTGCTCCGAGAACAGGAGAACCGATTGCAAAGCATCGCATACCAGATTACTTTCTTGTGCGCGGGATTATTTTCTTTCGTGACAATCTTGCAACTCACTCTCTAGTAGTGATATCGTAAGTATATCATTCATGAGTTATCGGTGGATTTTCGGCCTGTCTTTACTCGTTCCTCTTCTGGACTCTTGATACACTTTATGACCTCAGCAAGTTTCTTTGCTCATGAACTGACTGTAAAACCACGCATAATTAAAGATTTCCTTTTTCGAGGAATTTTCGAGCTCTGCCCACGCGGCCAGTTGGATCTAATTAATCACGGGAAGCTCAAGGTGCGAGATTTGCAGAAGATGTCTCGACGTAACGAACTTCGTAAAATTTTCGCTTCCTTCTTGCCTTGACGATGAGCGCTACTGCGCACCCATATCTCTGTGGGGCACCACTACCATCCTCCGCACAGCAGCCAGATCTCGCCACCAAAATCTGTTACTTCAGCGTCATCCACGAGAAGCTCGTCTCCGATTATCCCTATGAAATTTCTCCCTCACCGGGGAAAAAGCCAAACGCCGAGTTTTTCCACATCCCGTACTGCCAGATATCTGGGCGCGGCCCCCGCCAGCGGATCTGCACGGTAGCCACCTGGGGGACATCTACCTCGACCTGTCGCCAGCCCAGTATTCAGCTTATGGCCGGGTAGCTGACGGGGGGGTGGAAGCGATGGTACGACCCGCAGCCGTTCATTAAAAAAGAGTCCACCATCGTAAAGCACCCCCATTTTTCAAGCCGCATGCTGTGGTGCAGCGATGCCCAGGGCGTCTCCTGGTTCGTCTCAACCACCGTGGCTGGTAACCAGGACCGCGCGAAGCTTAAGGGACTGGTGTCGATGGACCCGCAGAAGACGGACGATACCAGGTGGCAAGAAGCGTCGGCGCTGATTCGCGTCGCGCTGGGCGAGCGAGAGGAGCCGCAGGACAGCGGGAGCCGCGCCAAAGCTCACCTTGCGCGCGCGCGACGGTCCACCTCATCCCTCTCTCAGCCTCTTACCTCCAGAGAGCCGTCCCCAGCGCCTGTTCTCGGCAAGCGAAAAATGCGGAGCGAGAAGCAGTGCGTACGGTCCACAACTTCCGAAACGAAGCGGTACAAGACCCTGCTACGGCGCTCGATCCAGCAGCTCAGCGAGGAGAAGGCCGAGCTCATCAGAGGAGATCTCTGTCTTGGAGGCGCACCTCGAGTCCGACCCGCAGTTCGTGACCGTTGCTGAGCCGAAACAGTTTGCGGGATGGCTTAAAAATATCGTTGTGGGTATGTCCTATTTACCCTGAGATCCACTGCGCCATCGCGTGACTTTGTCTATCAGATGGGCTCGAGGCCGGTAGGAAGGGTGCGCGCGCTTGGCTCATTTTGTACGGATGCTTATCTTGTGTAGAAATGGACCCCAGTGTCCGGGAGTACTGGGATCTCAAAGATAAATTATCGGCCTGTACGTGTTTCCCGCTCATTCAGTGCTTTTTACGAGAGCGTCTAGGCGAACAGCAATGCAACCAAGAAGAGACGTTGCTAGAAGACATCCAGATATCGCTGGGGATCGCAATTTCTGAGCACAAGAAACTCAAATGTAAGGACTCTTCAGGGTGCCCCACGCCGTAGTTGACGAAGATGACCCGCAGTATTGGCCACACCTGCTTAGATCCGTCTAGTTTCAGATATTTTTAGGCGGCTTATGATTCTTGTGTGCAAGACGCTTGAATGTAGAGTTCCTTACTAGGCATGTACACTTACTGATGTGCACAGTTTTGGCCCCGTCGCATTTTCTTGTAGCATGGTCGTTTCTTGTGTAACCGTGTCTGATCACTGTATTGGACGCACGACTCGATATTTGATATTTTTTGTACACGAAATACATCAACCAGAAATTCGATTAAACGCAAGTCATTGTCAGATTCATACTCTTATCCGCATCGAATCCCGACCGCTCCATGAGTGCAAACACATAATCCCCAAGCTCCAGCTCCCACTCATACCGGCGATTTATAACAGGGAGGTACCGGTCGACCTCGAGCGGCATCACCACCGTCGCGGTCTCCCCGACATCTAGATACACGCGGTCGAAGGCGACCAGCTGCTGCAGCGGGCGCGTCACGGTCGATACACGCACCAGCAGGTATACCTGCGACGTGTTAGTCCACGTTGTAAGAGGGAAAGAAAAAGAGGAAGGAATGCGGACCTGCAGGACGTAGCTCCCCCGCCATTGGCCCCTCGTTCTTCACCGTCGCGCGGAAGTTTATCGTCTCGCCCGCAGAGAAGGTGTGCTCCCCTCCCGTCGATGTCGCGTTGAATCCGCTGACAGTGAACGTTGAGTAAGACTTGCCATAGCCGAAGGAATATGACGGGAACGAGAATATGTCCGTGTAATTCTTCGCATGGGCGGTGAATTTGTAGCTGCATGGTAGGGAGATCAGTATCCAGCCGTCTGAGCCAAGAATCCTGAACGCACTTATAGTACACCGGGAGAGTCTGCATCAGCCCAAAGTCATTAGCGCGAGTCATGCAGAAAGGAGCAGGAGACGAACCCCAACATCGTATGGCACACTGAGTGGTACGCGGGCACCGGGATTGAAGAGACCGAAGAGCACGTCAGAGATTGCCTGACCACCAGATTGTCCAGGGAAGAACTAGTGTGGATAGAGTCAGACTCTTGGAGCTAGCTCAGCGCAAGGTCTCACAGCGTCAATGACAGCCGCAGCCTGGCTGTAGTAGTCCGGGATGGCAAATGGTCGACCACCCTGCAAGACAATAACAACGGGTTTCCCGAGTGCGAAGATTGCGTCCGCCAGCACAGCTGTCATACATTGCTGAGAAAGACGTGATAAACGTTGGCGGAACACGCACTCTGATTCGCGGAGAGCCCGAGTGTCGCCCGGTCTCCACTTTCTGCATCGCTGTTCCAGTTGGCACCAACTGCCAGCACGATCAGGTCCGCGTTTGTCGCGACGTCAACAGCCTGCCCAAACATTCCTCAGCAGCGTGCTACAAGTGGAACCGATTGACGGACGCACCTGGCCAACCGGGTCCGTCGTATCCACCAGATTCCAAAACAGCTCGATCTGCGCGTTCAGCGAGTTGACGTTCTCGAACTTCTGCACGTAGTTCCATGCCTGATACTCCACGCGGATCTGGTGCGTTGCGCCTTTGACGAATGTGAACGCGCTCGCGCCGGGCGGCGGGCTCGTCCCGTTCGTCATGTCGTACGTGAGCGATTCGATGTTCCCGATGATGTTCCCCGACAGCGTCGCCGGCGAGTCCGCGACCAACACGCCGTCAATAAAGAGGCGCGCAGTGGTGTTTGCGTTCACCCCGACGCCGATCCATCCTTGCACGTCGTGGTCCACAGGCACCGTCAACTCGCCCTCCCATACCACACTAAAATTGTTGGACGGAAGCCCCACGGGCGGGTAGATCCCCCAGTCGCGGTTCGGCGTCTCCTGCTGCGTGAACACCGCCTGCGAGAAGTTTGTGTCGGCGTAGTACGTCCCCAGCAGGCCGCCGGGCACGCCGTTCGTGGAGAGAAGGTACCCCGGGATGTTGTATTGCCCGTTGTACAACCAAGTGTTGGTCCCCCAGCTCGAGACGAGGGACACGTCCGGGAACGCGTCAGCGAGGTGCGCGATCATGGCCTGCCGCACTGTGCTCGAATTCGCGGTGGGGTACGCACCCCAGGGGCCGGAGTAGTCGCCGTAGTTGAGGATGTCGCTGAAAGGCCCAACGAGCGCGATTGTCTTGATGTTCTGCGTGTCGGGCTTGATGGGGAGCGTGTTGTCGCGGTTTTCGAGGAGTACGATGCTGCGGTGGGCGGCATCGAGCGTGAGGGGAACATGTGCCGCTGTCAGAGCCGCCGAGTCAACGCTGTCCGGGATGTACGGATCGTCGAACAACCCGAGATCGTATTTGGTGCTGAGTACGCGGCGTGCGGCCGCTTGCAGCGTCGATGTAGGGATGGTGTGGTTTGCTACGAGCTCGACGGTTGTCTGAGGAAATCGTCAGGACGTTCGTTCCGATGTGGTCTGAATTCGCTCTTACATTCAGGTAGACATCTATCTTGAAATCGTAAAATTGCACACCTGTATATCCAGTCAGTACGACGCAGCATCTATCAAGAGAAACGGTTGCATACCGCCACCGGCGTTGAACCACTGCTGGATTGCATCCGCATTGGAATTCGCAACAGTGTGGCGAGTGAGCAGATACAGAATCGCTAGCGAATCAAGTCAGAATGTGCAGAGGTTGAATACGACTTGAAATACCATTATCATCCGCAATAATGAAGCCTAGACACGAGGACGTCAGAAGCGATGAGCGACAGTGTCGCGGAGACGCACCGTCGTAGTTCCAGTCCGCCAAAGCATCGTAAAGCATGGGACTTACTACATCAGGAATCTTTCAACTCCATGTTAGCTTTTCATCTCTGGAAATGCGAGTGCAGCAAGTACCTCATCAATTTCATTGTACGCCATCATAACTCCCTTTGCGCCGCCTAGATCTACGACCGCCTTGAATGGCACCAGCATCTCCATGAGCACCTGGCGGTTCCCGCGGCCAATAAACGGCGCTGCATTCAGGCCGGCGCGGGGACTGCCGTGGGCAGCAAAATGCTAGCGACAAGTGAGCGGAACGCACAAGATAAAATCAAAATGGATGACACCTTCATGACTGGCACAACAGCGTCTGGATCCGACCAGGAACCGTTCTTCGATAACCCAGAGGCATACGCGACGCCCATATGCGACGTGAGCACGAAATCCTCGCCCCACGCCTCCTGCACGCGCCCCCACCGCGGCTCCTTCCCAAGATCAAGCACAGGGGAGAAACACGCGTGAATGCCGATGCTGCGCGCCTCCGCGCCAATTGCGCGTCCGACGCTATACGCGAGGTCCTTGTCGAAGGACGCGGCGATTCCGATGGACTGCGGGAACATGCTCTGCTTGAACGACCCCACGCCGTGCACACACTCGCCGGTCTGCATGAAAGGGATCTTGAGGCGGGACTGCGCGATGTTGAGCTCCTGGAGTGAGTTGAACTGCGACTTGTTCGTTGGGTACCAGTCGTGCACCACTCCAACGCCTGCGCCTGGTGCAAAACGCGTCGCGAAGTCTGATGTATGTTATCATTGGCTTGAGTACAGAGACAAGCAACGCAAAACGCACCATACAGAGCATTGTCAGAATTGGGGCCCACCATGTTATCCGCAAACATGAGGTGCAGCTGCATGACTAGTGGGCTGGTCAGAACCTAAAGTTTGCGTTGGGCGCAGATACACACCAAGCTCGGGGACGCTCATTTGGTCCAAAAGCGCGTCTATAAACGCGTCCTTTGACTCCCTCTTGTCGTCCCTCGTGCATTTTGGGTTAACGACCCCAGAGTCAAAGCTGTATTTATTGAATGACAGCTGCGCGGTACAACTCCCGAGGGCGACCAGGAGACCGAGGACCGATTTGACGAGCATTGGTGCACCGACGCAGAAATACTGTCGAGGGCGACCTGGGAGAAAACTGTCGCCGATGCCAACTCATTATATGGATTCTTCTTGAGCGGCCTTGAATACGGTTCCAAAGCCAGATGACCCCATATCACCACGTGAATGTCTCTTGAAAGTTCTTCTGAACAACGAGATAGCGGTCCGGAATTTCTTGGAATCCCCAAGACGTCACGGCGGTCTCGCAGCGCGCCTTCCAGCGTTGGCTTCTGCGCACATAGAACCTTGATCCAAAGTCACCGCGGGTTCTATCAAGTTTCTATATATTCCACAAGAATTTGACCCTCTCAAAGCCAAGTTTCGGTATTGACTAGCGGCTCGAGTAAACAGAGTTTCAGCCACGGTTGAATCTGAGTGTGGACTGGGAGAGGGAGTTGAGATTGAGTTCAGAAAGTGTCCAGAAGCCAAGGACTGAGACCGTTGAAAATAAACACCGCCAAAGTCTGCACTTCCTCCTCAACTTCCTCCTTCAATGGCCTCAAATGCCTTTCACGGCTGCATGCACTCCGGGGTCGCGAAGAGGATACCGATGTTTCCCCTCAAATTCTGATACTGTTTCTTTTGGTCAAATATGTCGTCGTGGCCCATATGCAAATACCTCCCACTTGGAATTTTTGCAAGGGTCGGAACCGGCTTGTCTCAGTCCAATAGAAGGGCCTGAAATCAAACACCTCCCCGAAAAAAAGGACTCCCGCCACTTACGAGGCAGAAGAATATTTTCTCAGAATTCGAAGAATTCGTATCCGGATCGATGCGGGCCGCTAGCCGCCAGATTAGATTGGATTCGATGCAAAGGGGCACGGGAGCACGAGCCTCGTTCTGACTTCCATGTCTCCCATTCGCAACCGTGAACTCAATAGCAATTGGTCGTGGAAACAGCGCGAGCTCATCGTTGAATCGGTTCTCGACGAGATCGGAGCGGATGGCTGGAGGGCTGCGCAAGTATATCCCTCTGAGATTCACGTCGAACTACTCAAAAGTGGCCTAATATCCGATCCTTACCTTGGTTTCAACGAGAATAAAGTCCAATGTCTGTGCTTCTGGACGTGTTTCCGAGTCCTTACACGCATACAGGGATCGGCAAGGTTGAATGGCTGTACAAGTGCAGTTTCGACTATACCGCCGAGGGCGACGAAACTCACGCATTGCTCGAGTTCCTTGGGCTTGATACGCTCTGCGATGTGTACCTGGTACGCTAAAGAGAACTTGTACACATGTATTATGGTAACATCTCCAACAGAACGGCCATAAAATCCTCGCGGCCGAGAATCAATTCCAAACGCACGTAGTGCCCTGGAGCTGTCTTCCCTCAAACCACAGAACACCCTTTTTCTGCACTTCAAGTCCGCCCATCATCTCGCCAAGGAGCTCGAAGCCCAGATGGGAAGAGTCCGCGCTGGATCCACAAACCTTGGCGATCCTAGCCGGGTCTATGTCCGAAAGGCGCAGTATGACTGGCGGTGAGCAGTTCGGTCTTTTTTAGCATCGTTACAGCTGATCCTTTCATCCAGATGGGACTGGGTGTGCCATATTCATCTCGTACCAGAAGATCAGACTAATGGACGCGTTTCAGGGCCCCGAACTCATGACGTGCGGCCCGTACCGCCCAATCACGCTCAAAACATACTCCGTACGCATCCAAGAGGCGCAGATGCACGCCCTGCTGTCGGACGAGAACGTACCATCCCTCAAAGTAGATGTCACGCTCAACCAAGCGCTCGACGCGTCTCTCCGCATCATCCTGTCGGATGCGAACACCAAAACCGTGCTCAAGTCGGAGGATGTGCCCGTCGCGGCCTCTTCCATCACTTCTGTAGTTTCCTGGGATCTCAATGGAATCGTCAAGCCGTGGTGGCCTGTGGGCTACGGAACACAATACCTTTATACAGTTTCTGTGATCCTTTCTGTGGCCGGCCAGACCATCGACGAAATCACGACGCGCGTGGGCTTCCGCCGCGTCGCTCTCGTGCAGGAGCCCCTCGAGGAGCCAGACCAGTACGGCACGGGCACTACTTTTCTCTTCGAGGTCAACGGCGTGCGCATGTTCACCGGCGGTGAGGTTCCTCATCTTTTTGAGTCAGCGAAGCTAACATTGATTGTAGGCTCAAACTGGGTGCCGGCGGACAATTTCCTTACCACCATCTCGCCAGAGCGGTACCATGCCTGGCTCACGCTCCTACGCGATGGTAATCAAAACATGGTGCGCATATGGGGCGGCGGCATCTACGAGCCCGACGTATTCTACGATATTTGTGACGGTCCGTTCCTTCTTTTAAAAAAAGTGACCACCTCGCTGACCAACAACAGAGCTCGGCATCCTCGTGTGGCAAGACTTCCAGTTCGCCTGCGGCGTGTACCCTGCGCACGACACCTTCGTCGCGAGCGTGCGCAAGGAGGCGGAAGACAACGTCAAGCGCCTGCGGCATCACCCCTCCATTGCGCTTTTCTGCGGGAACAACGAGGACTACCAGATGGTCCTCCAGTGGAGTGGTGCGTCCCTTCACTCGCTCTTTCCTCTTGCTTCTCTCAACTCGGGTGCCAGATGTACCTTCGCTACCGGCAGTCAAACTCTACGAGGAGGTTTTCCCGGAGGTCGTCGCCAGTCTGACCGGTCCACAGCCCATCCCCTATCATCGCGGCTCCCCATACGGTGGCAAAGGGTGGGACACCGCAGACCCAACGATCGGCGACGTGCACCAATGGAACATCTGGGGCGGAAAGGAGCTCCCGTACCATGATTATGTGAAGCTGGGCGGGCGATATGTTTCGTGCGTTCTCCCTTGCTCTCCCGACATTCTCTGGATTAATGGCGTCTACGCAGAGAATTTGGCATCCCCAGCCATCCAGAGATGAAGACCATTGAGTACTGGATGGACGGTGCCGGTGCGGAGCAAAGGCACGCTCAGAGTGCGCTGATGGCGCAGCACTGCCGTGCGGGAACCTTTGAACGCCGCTTTGCAATTTTAATGAACGATAATTTGAGGGTTACGGAGGACCTCGAGACGTATGTCCGCGTCCTCTCCTCTCATCGGAATTCCTGCTGAATGTGTTTCAGGTATGTATTCAACACCCGACTCATGGCGTCCGAGGCGGTCGGCTACGCGTATCAAATGTGGCGCCGAAAGTGGGGTGGTCCAGGGAAACAATATGTGCGTCTTTCAATTCTCCCCAATCCACAACGACATCTTACCAAGTATTCGTACAGACAGGGGGGTGTTTTGGTGTGGCAGCTAAATGATTGCTGGCCGGTGACTTCGTGGGCTATCGCCGACTATTTCGTGCGATTTTCCGATCTCGTCTGCGTCTCCCTGTTAACCATTCTTTTATAGCTTCGACCAAAGCCCGTCTATTTCACGATTGCTCGGCAGCTGGCGACGTTCTCTGTCGGCGTATTGCGTACTGTATGCCAACCTTACCTCTCTTCGTTTCGCTCCCACTTAGAATCCCGCACAGGTCATCAAAAACCGACCAAACGACCGTCCGGCCCAGTTCTATGAATATGGCAATTTCCAATCCTACGGTGCCACGCTCGAGATTTGGGGTACGAACGCCTCCCTCACCTCGCGCGCTGTGACGCTCGAGCTCCACTGCGTCGACCTCAACTCGACCTGGACTCACACCGAGACGCATGCAGTCACCTTACATCCTAACCAGGCCACGGAGCTCCTCGCAATCCCCTGCCCCGGTCCCTCGCGCGATAACTTCACTTCGCCCACGGGCGACGCGGAATTCACTACGACGTATGCGGTTGTCGTGGGTGCGCGCCTGCTGGACGCGGAGAGCGGCGCCGTCCTTGCGCGGTTTTCGGACTGGCCGCAACCCCTCCGCTTCGTCGAGCCCGTGCTGCTGCGGGACCCCAAGCTCACCGTCTCTGTGGATGATACGTCGGGTAAAGTAACAGTGAGCGCCGAGCGTCCTGTCAAGGGGCTTTGGCTGAGCGCGGTCGGCGACGGGCCGGATGTGAAGTGGAGTGATAATGCGTTGGATGTTATGCCGGGAGACCCGCAAGTAGTTGTGGCGCAAGGTCTTGGTGGTCGGGGGGTCGGGGTTGCGTTCCTTGGGAAAGAGAAGGCACATAAACTGTGATGAATCGAATGTCGGTCCCACTTTGTGATGTTTTTTTGCAGATCTTTGCTTCATGAGATCGTCGAGGAAAGTAGGAGACTACGCGTGTGTATCAATATTCATTGACAGTAGGATACTATGTACTATACAGCAGTCTCGTCGGTCCCAAACATGTTATACAATCATTTATATAGTTCAAATAAAATATCCATCGCTGTCACTGAGGCCGCGGCATCATTGTGGCATCAGCGACTCACCCCGCCCCTCGTGGCTGATGCACCCGGTCGTGCTCACGCCGCGGTGTATACACTCTGCGCAACCCAATCAGCTCCGAGAGTCTTTGTGCGAAATAACGACGAACTGGAATCTCGCGACGCCCCTCGCTGCGTCATCGCTATCCGTCTCAGCTTCCCCATCGGCGTCTTCTTCCCCTTCAGAGTGTGTTTGTTGGATATATGCAAATCCCAAATCCTCTCTATGGCCAGGATTGTGGTAGACGTAGTAGGGAGTCGCGTAGACTGGTATGCTGCATCAGCAACAGACGACGTGACAACTAGTTGGCCCACGAACCCAGCCTACTGCCGTGGTCACCGCCGAGATTGAGCTGGTGGAGAGCATCGCGCTTCATTCGCACCCGCCGCTCGTCTTGACCGTAATCGTCGAAGTGCCGTCGTTTTCTCCGGTGCAGCGGGACCTGCAATCTTTCATTCGCTAGATCCTCATCGTGTGCCCAATCCCTGTAAACCAAGTCAGCTCTCCCAGATCATACGATATACGAAAAGAAACAAACTGGGATATCTGGAGCACCCGAGCGGCTGCGACAGTATCTTTGTCTATTCGCGGGTTACCAACGGGCATTTCGAGCGCCGGGTCCGTTTGCTGTCTGTCACCGACGACCAGTCAGCTTACATCCAAATCAAATCAGAAAGAACAAACCCGGGAAGGTCTCGACTCCTTGCACTGGGATGATTTCCATTTCTTTGTGCGCAATCTTAGATAAGAAAGGCAAAGTTGGTCTTGAATGTACATACCAACACCTCGTGAGGTCTGAGTACGATGCGCCAAGGTGGCCACTACGAGAGGTGATCAGCGAAAATATAGCACGTAGGACATACGCACGGAATTCATCTCGCTGCTTCTCCGCCGCTTTAACGGCAACACCTGCCTCATATTCGTCCTGCAGACATTTCTGGTATGCCAGCAAGGCGTCTACCTTTTCTCGTTGTGCGCAAGCATATTTGAATTGGGCAGTCATTAAAGCTGGGAAATTCAACCGTCAGAATTCTATTGCACGGATATTAGCGGGCGGAAGCACCGGAGTTTGCGGCGTCAGATTCGGAGTCGTGAGATTGTAGTAAAGGCGGTGGAGAGTGGGGAGGAATGTATGCGTTGGATGTGCCTGTTTCAAATAAATGAAAATCAGGGCGAAATTCACGCGGTTGTGAGAAAACTTGCCCATCGGATGTTGCTCTACATATGTCTGCGCAGTCTCAGCAGTCTCAGAGTCCAGGGGTACCGGGAACGAGTGTTCACCGCGAAGGCGAGGATTGTGGGGAACGCATGCAGCATGGCGCTGAATAAATTTCCGCAAGAACGTAAGCTCAATGTGGTCTGCCATCGCATACGGTGGGCCCTGAATGGTCCCCCTTTCCATCAGGACCTCAATATGGGACATGGTCTTGTCTTTTAATTGCTGGAGCCACTCGTGAAGCTCCATGTGGTCCTGGTCCGCGCGGGAATCGTAGTCCTGGCGTCTCCGCGCCTTGCGCCAGTATGTTTTGGTGAGGTTTTGGGCACGAGTGACCTCGGTTTCAAGAGTGCGATACCACTCGCTTGCTCGGCGATTGAGGCGAACGGGAAGAACGTCGCGCTGCACCCTGAGTTGGAGAATACATCGACCTTGGCTGTCTGCGGGGCCAAGGACGCCCTTCTGACCCTGGTTTCCGCGAGTACAGCCGCGCGAAACCATGTCAAGGTCAGGCCAGGGGAGATCATCCGCTGCGGCCATATCGATTGGGGATGCAGACGCGCAAGATCTGAGTACCTCCCTAGCACTGGGCAAGATTTCAGGCGGCCGGCGCCATGATTTCGTCGGGATTTATAAAGCGCAATGAAAGAGATGCGTTAGTTCACGTGATCGCATAAATCAAATTCCACGCATATATTTGTCGCGTTGCCATGGGGATGAGGCGATTGGGGCTTTCGGAGACAGCGGAGAGGGCGGCTTCGGGCTGGTTGGAAGAATCGATGTTTCAAAACATCTAAATTTCAAGATGCTGATGGTCGCGGGTCTACTGGAGATTCTGTCTAATCGCGTCACACAAACGTACACGCTCCCCCAGCTGCTTTTCCGCCTCGATACGGTTCGTCTTCATCCCGCGCAGTTTTTCTTTGGCTAAAATTGAATGAGACTTGACAAGCATTGATAAACCCATGCGCACCTTGATCGACTGCACATTTTAGATCCGGGAGCAGCTGTTTTGCTTCGGCGGCTAGTAGTATAAAGCAGAGTCTTCTGTCAGCGACAGCATCCAAAAAAAGAGGATTTCCTTACGCGCAACAGAGGAACCCACTCCGTCTGCTCAAAGTTGATCAGACGCATTCTGGAATACTGCGAACAGAGAAGACGCACGGTACTTATTGTATTCTGTCTCGAGCGTTTGGAAGACCTCTGGAGGAACCCGAAACCCGCGAGAGGTGGATAATGAACCCATAAGCTCACGCTTGCGGCAGCGTAGTCTCGGAAGATCCTTGTCCGCCTGTAGCGCCGCGAGCTCCTTCTCAAGCTGCTGGATCTCCGGGTCTGGGGTGGGGCGGTGATATAGCGGAGACGGAGGGGCCTTGCGCCTGGAGGGAAACGGCGCGCTGGCAGAACTGCAAGAGGCGGCCATGCGGGCACGTTTGTTCGGGTAAAAGCCATCGGAGTCCGACTCGGGGTTGGAAATCTCTTCCGAGTCCGACGCGAATAGTTCTGAAGAGTTGGATTCCGTCGCATCGTGCGCAGGGTCAACAGCTGAATTCGCGCTCCCTGCTATCGTTCTCGTGAGGTAACCTTCAATGATAGTCGATGCGAGGTCCCATCCCGCCCGCGCGCTGGTAGTGTGGCTGCTCCTGAGGATATTCGCGACGCGCAGCGCTTGCTGCCGCCGAAGGACTGTCTGCCGACACACCCACTCGGTGCCTTGCTCTGGGTGGAAGTTGAGGTAACGTTCGTGCCCCCTCTCGATGAAATGCGGGTGACAGAGCAGCTGCTCCCTCGGCGCGCATGGTGTCCAGCGCGACCAGTCCTCTTCAGACCTGGCGTACAGCGCTTGCACGCCGCGCGTGATGTCGATGTAGACGTCTCCCGGTGTACCGATGTCGGCGGGGGGTGCACCGGCGCCATGGAACTCAAAGTATGGGACAGGGAGAAATTTGTCGTTGTAGAGTCCTTCGATGGAGGGAAGCACGTAGGGGTATCTGCCGGGAATCGCTTCCCACGCCATTTTTATATATTTCAGGCGAAAGACGGTGTCGGGCTTGAGTCTCGAGCGGGGATCGGGCTTTCGGTAGCATGGGTGTTGGGATAGGTCGATGTCCATGGTGGGTGAAGACAAGGGAAGAGGAAGCGTAGCAACCAAGGACTCCATTATCGGTCCAGGTGAGCGGGCGTGATGATGTTTTTACGTGCATATTGAAGAGTTTTTGTGCTTCGACTACAGCGTGTAGCTGTAGCTATGGAATCAATTCTGAATTGAGCACGTCGACGAAGGCGTGAATGAACATGAGGTAGGTCACACAAAGAGTGTCGGACTTCTTTTGAAACTCGAGGGCCGCGGGATCTACTGACAAAATGTCCTTCGTCAGGAGCCCAGACGCATGAGGGAAAACGTCGAATTCTATTCAGCTGCAAGGCTTAAATAATGAATGGATGCGTGCACTTTGCTTACTTGATTATAATAGGTCAACGAGTCTTGCCCACTCCAACATCGCCCAAGACGGCGATCGTCCATTGATCCATGTTGACCAACGTTGAAGCAGTCACAGGACCGAGTACCAGAGAGTCCAAAGAGAGTCGCTGGAACTTGAAGATTGCGCGAGAAGAGCGTTGGCAGTCACTGGCCCAGTGGCAGTATTAATGGCATCGGCGTGGCTGTCATGGCACAGCCCAATAAGGGCAGTACTTTTGGCTGTATATTCGCAAAACATGAGATGCGCCAAAGAAATTTTAAGAATGGTGTAACCTGTGGCGCGTTCTGTCACACCGCACGTGTTGTGCCTGAGACGCGATTGATGCAGTCAAGATGCAGTGATGGCTGGTGCCTACAAGTGCAGTAGGGCCGATGATAATCCTATGTGAGGCAAAATTCATTAAGACTTGGATACATTCAATAAATACCTAGTATGGCAGTAGCGTACGGGCCCTACAACTCAACAAAAGCATAAGAGGAGCATCGCTACATGATTAAACAATCGCATTTCCTCTTCGGCCCCGCTTTCGGTCTGTCAGGTACGGTTCCAGGCTCCAACTCCTGATTTTTTTCGCGTTCGTAGAGCACGAATCATACTGATGAACACTTCGTCAACGTTGTTCCCAGTCTTCGCGGATGTCTCGAAGAACTCGCATCCAAGTTGTTGTGCGCGTGCCGCACCCTCCTGTGCGGGCACCTCACGCTCATTATCTGGATTATCGCATTTGTTCCCAACCAGCATCAGGATTGGATTTGGGTCATCTTCGCCTTTCACCCGTTTCACTGTCTGTGAGAAACTTTCGAGCTGGGTGAACGAGTGTCGCGACGCAACGGAGTACATCAATATAAATCCTTGGCCGGCTCTGTGCAGAACGTTTGCTTGATATCGGAAAGTCTGCAGGATCTACGCACCGTACCCAGGGATCCAGAAGAGAGGCTTCTGAGCCAATGCATGAACGTTCTCATGAGGCGGCCAAGTCACGTCGTCGCACTTACCCTGTCCGGGAGCAGTAACTTCCACTAGACACAGGCGGTCGTCCACCACGAGTTGCTTTCTCTGGTAACCGAGGTATATCGGCGGTGAATCGTAAACCTGGATAATCGCTGCTCGAGAAACCCGGTACAAGACGGAACACAGTGGGTACCTCTATCAACGAAAACATAAGTGAGCGGTTAACGGTCCATCCTGCAAGCAGCTAGTCATTCACCAATGAACTCTTCATAGGCAAACTGCGTCGTACGGAGTGTTAGCGGGAGCATGGACAGTCTCATCCAATGTCACTGACTCGAAGGCTTATGGCATTCTTGCCCACTCCAGCATCCCCAAGGACGGTCAGGGTCCATTCCTCCGCTGGCATGATGAGAACCACAACGATCGGATCACCCGCACATACAGCACCGAGACCGAAACCAGGTGGTAAGGAAAGCTGCAGGAAGAGAGGAGAAAAGAGTCAATGGTGGCAGTTGTCTGACACCTTGTCGTGTCAAAAGGAGGCTGTTGATGATGGCACAGCCAGTATGTGGGGGCAATGTCCTTGTAAAGACTGCAAATACGAGGAAAAAACCATAAAAGGCCCTAAAAAGATAGAAATGGCCCTCCTGCGCAATCGTTGCACTTCCAGATTTGAAGAAACAAATATCTCGATATCAAACGTCCACCGCGAGTAAAATGCGTACAAAATGTGGATTGACGGTTCAGAGCAGAACCCCATACAAGACCCGACGAGGGGTGAAAACCCGCAAAGATTGACGCGCTCGACTTGGGAGCAGGAGACGAGACAAAACGTGATCAAAGCGAAGCTGAGTCACGCTGTCACAGACGGTCGTCACAATTCTCTTTCCGTCTGAGCTTTCCACTGTCCTCTGTACAGGCTGCCTCATCCATCGTTTTAGCATGGCCCTTTAATCTGGTCGTTTTGTTTAATTCAAAATTTAAAACTAGAAAATCCCACACGTTGTGCCAGAGGTGCAGCGGCCTGAGTCAGGCCGCGGCGGGTAAGTATATTATCTTCGGCTTTCAAAGCATGCTCAAGCTCTCTAAATGTCGGTGTAAGTTACCTTTGCCTCAAAACCAAAAGCACCGGGCTCGCGCTCCGGGCCATCCGAGCTGTTCTGCCACGAGACATCTCGTTCAGCCAATTTCATAACAGATTCGTTTTTATCCTTCCAGGCGCACGCCACTTTTTTTGACATTCTGGGAATTTACAACTAGAGCGCTTTCTTTTTGTGGGTAAAGTTGGGTCACGGTCTCCGAGATATGTCCAGTTCTTAACTTGAACTTCCCTTCTGCGTGCGAAGATGGACTGTCGACTGGCAGGACTAATCTCGGCAGAATGGGCACGGTCCGTCCCAACATGGTCACAAGTGGTAGCGGCAGCGCGTTCAACGTTATTCTGGCCCGCCTCTTGCGGCATTCAGAGAAGGTTATAAGGATGAGTATTGTCACCTGGCACCATCCTTCTGTTCCCTGCCGTTCTTGCTATGGCTCGGTCGAGGTCGTTGACTCAAATCTCAAATTTTCTCGCGTGTCTATGCTTGCTTCCCGGGCTTACTCTGGGCAATGGAGGGGTGAAAGAGGGCTTGCATTTCAGCCTGGAGTCACGGGCTACCAACATCGACGGGTCGCTGCCTATCTACAAAGACCCCACGGCATCAATTGAAGCTCGAGTGGCGGACCTTTTTGCCTCGCATGACAATCGAAGAGAAGGTTTCTCAGATGTGAGCCCACAAAGCTAAACAATATTCTCGTTACTTGAATTTGTTTTTAGTATTCAGGGCGATTTGGATGGATGGATGCTGAATCTCGGCGATCCACTCGACGACACCTTAACCTTCAATCAAACCGGTTTGGTGCGTTGTTTTCTATTTACGATGAAGGCTCTCTGAATTCTTCTATAGGAGGAAATGGTACAACTCAAGGGAGGTATGACACGTCCCGTTCGAATCTCTTCAGGGTAAACTTCTTTACCAGGTTCAATATGGGCTGGATACGAGATGCCTTGGGATAAGTTTGTGGGTCGCAGGGTTGATATTATTTATTCAATCCCAGCTGATTAGATTTTGCGATATATCAGGTTTTCGGCGTCACCGTTGGACAGAAGTACATGATGGAAAACACAACCCTCGGTATACCAGCTTTATTCCAGTCCGAAGGTTTGTTGCCTCGACAAGCAACGAAAGACTTGGATGCTCATCATTTGCACAGGGGTACACGGCTTCACAAATAACGGCACTACATTCCCCTCTCCCATTGGACTCGCCGCATCGTTCGACCCTGCCCTCATCTCGCAAGTTGCAGGAGTCATTGCAACCGAAGCTGAGGGTCTAGGAGTGTCTCAAATATTTGCACCTGTCCTTGACTTGTCGCGGGAGCTACGGTGGGGAAGAGTGGAAGAAAATTATGGGGAAGACCATTTCCTCACCGGGGAGATTGGCAACGCGTACGTGACTGGCCTCCAGTCCGGAAGACGCAGAAACGCGAGTTCGACTGCCATCGCTCGCATGGCTGCAACCTGCAAACATTTCGCAGCTTTCGGGTCACCTCAGAGTGGCATGTCAGTTTGTTTTTTCTCAATATTCTCCCGAGCCACAACTTACCGATCGGTAGAAATCTGGCTCAAGTTTCTGGCGGAGAACGGGAGTTGCGCACTGAATTTTTAAAACCTTTCAATCGCGCATGTGTGAACAGTCTAGCAATCATGACGGCGTACAGCAGCTATGACGGGATTCCTGCCGTTTCGAACAGTCGTACGTCCTTCATTGCCACCAGATGCAATTACTAATGTGCTCTCCAAGATCTCTTGACCGATATTGTTAGTTCTTCTAGATTTCATGCGAGAATTATTTCTTAATTTCAAACAGCTCAGAAATGAATGGGGTTATAAGTATTGGGTCACAACTGACGCAGGATCCGTGGTATGTTCGCCGTTCACCCTTATATCCGTATTCACGATACGTCTTTAGGATTTGCTCATTAACTTCCATCAAACTTGCGACACGCGGGAGTGCGCTGCGAAAGCTGCCCTCGAAAATGGTATTCAGGGAGAAATGGGAGGCGGTGAGCTACAAGGAAATCCTCATTCAAAACACAATGATCTCAACGGTGGATGAAGGTACATACACCTACCTCACATTGCCTGGTACGCTTGCTTTTGCATACAGATCTTCGACCTATTGTTGAATCGTTTCGTAGACCAGATTGCTGCTGGAACGGTCGATGAGAAATACTTAGATCAAACTGTAACCGCCATGCTCCAGACGAAGTTCTCACTGGGCCTGTTCGAAGGTCAACTGCATCGCGTTCTTTCTATGTCGTTGGATACCCACATACTCTCATAGATCCCTACCCATACAGCGACTATCTTTCCACTCTTCGGACCCCCGCATCCCGCGATATTCTTCACCAGGTAGAAACAGAAAACATTGTGCTTCTCGAAAACCGAGACAACACGTTGCCCATAAGCAAGAGCGTCAAATCCATTGCCTTGATTGGGCCACAGGCTGACCGTGTTACTGTAAGTACGGGCGTCACCGCAAGGCTTGATTAACAGCATTTTCTAACAGTTCGGCGACTACGTCTTCTTCAACGCATCCAATAACGGTAAGGTCACACCCCTCGGGAAGTCCTGCGTCTGAGATTCTTCAGGCATAACCCCGCTGAATGGCTTCAAACAATATCTCTCAAATATCTCAAGTTCTATTCAAATCAACTTTGCAGAGGGATGCAAGCTTTGGTCAAATGACGACTCTGGGTTCGGGGAAGCCGTGATGGCGGCGCAAGCATCTGATATTGCAATCGTCATGGTATGTCCACGAATAATATAGTGTTACCTGAAAATAACAGGTGGTCAGGTCGGAACTTGGAGTTTGGATCAGACTCTTCTCTGGTTCGTTTAAATGTGTTACTGCGAGTTGATCGTCTCACCCGCTTGTCAGGACTCCGGGTACAAACGCAACAACAGGAGAACACGTTGATCTAAGCGATCTTGTTCTCGTGGGCGCTCAGCTGGATCTCGTTCAAGCGGTCAAGGCCGCCGGAAAGCCTACTGTAGTTGTCTTTGTATCCGGCAAACCTATCGCGGAACCATGGATCCAAGCCAGTATGCAGTTATTCAACAATCACGACTTACGACTGATCGTCGACTAGACGCCGATGCTGTTGTCCAGCAATTTTACCCCGGAGAACTTGGTGGTCAGTCCTGCTCTAAGACGTTTGGGAATTAGGTACAATGATTTTTTCAAGGTTTGGCGATAGCCGAGGTTCTGTTCGGGGCTGTAAACCCTTCTGGTACGCAACATTGCAGCGTCGCTGTCAGATCCAATATAATGATGCTCCGCAGGCAAACTCCCCGTGTCGTTCCCACAGGCAGTCGGGACTACGCCGGATTTCTACAACTATCTGGTTTGTTTCAGATTCCGTTGCTAGAAATCGACCCCTTGACTAACCGTATGCGCAGAAAGGTAGCCGCACGTTAGACCCGGGGCAAATCTTTCCCTAACGGGTCATTACTGTTCGGACATCAGGTTTGGCTTCACGTCTCACTACTTAACTCTCGCTAACAACTGAATGACAGTATGTGCTGAATACTCCAGTTCCACTATGGAGTTTCGGACATGGCCTGAGCTATACGTAAGTCCGGTCAGAAATCGAATGGTGTCGACGAAATACTTATTTACAATATAGGACGTTCGAATAGTGAGCTAGCTCAACACTTCGAAACTGGATGGCTACAAATTATTGCAGCACTGATCTGCAGATCTCTCCTTCCACAATCAGCACAACACAGAACTTCAATGTTATTGTGACGGTGCATAATACCGGTCCCGTGGATGGCAAGGAAGTTGTCCAGGTCAGTGACTGCTGTGAAAGTTCAGACAGTGTTAATTTATACGTCGTAGGTGTACATGACGGACTTGATAAGCTCCGTGGTCACGGCAAACCAGCAACTGGTCGGCTTCCAAAAAGTAGACATTCCGTGCGTTTTCTCTTCGGAAATCCGCCTGGGTTGATTGCTGACAGCCGCATAAAGTGCCGGTGGTTCCGCAACAGTCACTATTCCAGTTCTCTCCTCTCAGTTAGCAGTGTGGACTCTGCAAAATTCGTGGGTGGTAGAACCTGGAGTGTTCACTTTGAAAGTTGGAACCAGCGACCAAGTTTTCGCTCAGGCGAACTTGACAGTTACTTGATTTTCTTGGGTTCCTGCTGTATTTTGAGTGTCGCTACAAAAATATATGGCTATGGGGATGAGCAGTTACGGTATTTGAACTCAGATTTCGGTTGCTTCCGGGACCACATCAACTTTGATCGAATTTGATTGCTGAGGCTGTGCAACCCTCCTCTCTATAGGACTGACTGGGCTTATCATACGCGAATGTGAGGCACTCTAGCACTCAGCATTCAAAGGACAATTTCTCACATCTTCAAGAGCCAAATGGAGCGAAAAAACAAGACTTCGACCCCACAATTTAGTGACTCTCGTCGTGGCCGTGAAAACATCTACCTTTCTGACAGGGTTAATATCCGCCGTGGTTTCCCTGTTCATTCAGAAGCGATTTTTGGTGCCGGCCTCAACTCGCTTCTCAGTCTCAAAATGCCATCCACCACTGCCCAACATCGTCGCCTGGAACAACGATTCGGCAGACATGACCACCGCCCTTCGTGCCGTGGACTCTTTGGTGAATAACTCATATCTAAAGGGCGGTATTGATGGTATTGTCGTCGCAATCGTAACACGCGAAGGATTAATTTACGAGACTGCACTTGGTCCCCTAAAAGCCAACGAGACGGAGCCGGGAAAGCGTGGCGCTGTTGACCGACGGCATAGCATATTTCGTATTGCATCTGGATCGAAGCTTTTTACGACTCTCGAAACCCTTATCCTCAGGGAGAAGGGTGCTCTGCAATGGTCAGCACTTCCATTCGAATGGAGCGCGGCTACTTAAACGCGAAAGCAGGGACGATCCAGTTGATAAATTCTTACCAGAGTTTTCATATGCTTCTGGTGGATGGGGGCTCAACAAGACGCTTCAGCGACTTCGGGACCTGTGACTTTACGGCAGCTGGCAAGTCATATTGTCTGGTCTTAAGAATTTCCGCGTGGAAACATAAAAAAATTGGCCCCATTCCCTTGAAGGCATTGGACCGCCTCCCGTGAACGGCTGCCCTTTCCCTACCACTGAGGAAATGATCAATGGGCTCAAAAAATATCCACTCACCGTTCCGACGTATTCCTATCCCATTTATTCCAATGTCGGAATGGCAGTTCTCGGTCAAGTCGCTGTGGCCGCTAGCATGAAATTCGACGAATCCCACAGTCTCACTGAATCGCCTGCTACGTGGGCTGCATTGGCTCAACGAGATATATTCGATCCGTTGGGTTTGAATGGTAGTTCTTTTGTCGTTACTCCTGGGAACAAACACCATGTCGCAGTAGCCTCTACAGATAGCTACGAAGTAGTAAGTTCTCTGAATGTTACTTCCGACTTTGCTGATAGAATTGAAGGACTGGGACTTCTTGGAGCCGATGACATGCTCAGGCGGCCAGATGAGTAGTCTCTCTGACTACATCAAAGTCATGCAAACTATATTGGACCCAACGCGGCCGGAAAGCCTCCTGCCACCCCACGTAATTCGGGAATGGCTTCGACCATTCCACGGCTGGATGGACGAAACAACCGAGGTCGGTATGCTTTGGGAAATAGAAAAAATATGGGATTCGTATGCTCGGCCCGTACGGATATTTCAAAAGCGTGAGGATTCTCTGATTGCAACACGAGTCGCTCTCAATGACATACGCAGTGGGTGTCCTCGGCGCATCGCGCAGTGTTTTCGCAATCAACCAAGACATGTTTTACGGTGTCGCATTACTCATGACTGGTTCTGCTCCCACTGCCGGTGATATGGTCCTCGAAATCTTCCGTCAGCTCCAGCCAACCTTGGATAGAATGCTTTCGGCAAGCGTGGCCAACCGATATGCGGGACGATGGACTTCTGAAGACGGCGATGGATCGGAGGTATCCATCAGCGTTGCAGAAGGCTCGCTTTGGATCACCAAGCTCCATTTGAAGGGAACCGATGTTCTCCGCCTTATTCAGAATATACCAGACGAGGACAAGCGTTCTCGGGCGACACCGATCACGATGTGGTCGACCGGAAGATTTGACGAGTTTCGGTAAGCGGGCGTTGCTGATCCAGATCGTTTGACTTCATTCATTTTCAGAATGGCCTTCACTTCTGCATCACAAACTTGCGTGAGATCCTGGGTCACCATCGACGACGGCTTTGCCAGAGGATTTCCGACAGATCTGATATATTTTTCTCAACAGAAAGATGGGATTCACCTCCACGTACCCTCAGTAGACTTGGTGTTTACTCGAACTTGATTTAATTCGACTCTTGTACTCCATCGACCAACGGCACTGCTTGACGCTCCGCACCGCCATCGACACTTCGGTTCCACGGCCAACCATCCTGGGCTGCGGAACACGCCCTTCGGTACATTCGATGATTGCTTGTGGTCCATCAGGTAGTGTGGGCGTAAAGTTGCTCACGATTCCGTAAACTACAACCTACAGCCACACAGACTCAGTGGGATGACTCGGAATGCATGCGACCTGGCTGGTACCTTCATGAGCGCTAAAGCAAAGTTAGCCCCAATGCAAATTCGCGGGCCATCTCCGAAAGCGAGGTGGCGGTTACCGGGGAAATTGTTATTACTCTTGTCTTGCCGCCATCTTCCTGGATCAAATTTCGAAGCCCCGAGACCCCAGAACGTCTCGGAAGTGTTGATATATTGGATGGGAGCAGACACGACGGTACCCTTAGCCACACGAATACTCGTCACCGTTTCTTTGGATTTGGTCATTATCGGGGGAGCTGAGAGGAATGAGGTCGTCTTCAACTGCCTGAATGAAGTTGTAAATGATTCCCCGCCAACTGGGAAAAACATACCACCCTAGTCGTGTCACCCAAGGGAGAATGAAGTCGAAGAGCCTCGTCAATAATGGTATGGAGGTAAGGCAGTTTGACGATCTCGCTGCTTTCGAAGTTTCTGCTTACTTGCCGTAGCTCTTGTCGCAGCTTATCCTGAATGGCTGGATTCTTGGCTAGTTCAACCAGCAACCACTTTCGTTGACCTCAGCGGCTATGACTGAAATCGCACTAAGCGACGTACGCTCAGGCTGACTGTTGAATTCGGGCGAATTAATTGCATCCTGCTTAACTGGGCTGAACGTACTAGCAGTAGTTTCGAATCCTGTCCGATTGTGAGCGTTGACCTTGATTACATTTGAGGAACTGACCAGAAAATAACAAGGTGTTCTAGTTGGTTGCATTAAGAGCACTTTCAATCTGATTGTCGGCAGGTGAAATAATGCTCACTATCTACTCGAGGATTACACTGATTCGCTCAGGAAATGGATGCGCGTACCTGGGCCATAACCTCAGTATGCGACAGTCGGAATTCGCCAGCAGGATGTTCTGCGAGAGATTTGACTGAAAGGAATGTCAACACCAATATAAATCTGACAGGTTGGAGCACACACTTAACATGCCAAGGATAGATTTGTCTTCAGTGTGGCCCTTCGTCGCATTCCTTTCCAGGACATCTCGCGCGATACCACTAATATAAACCTGGAAGTCCTTTATTATGCGGTTTTTTGCTGTCGGAATGTTTCTCAGGATAGGAATACTTGACGCTAGCCGGAAGATGATATCCGACGGAGAGTTTGTGCTGGGGACCCTGAGCGTATAAAATGCTGCGGTGACGATGCAATAATCGCCCTTGAGTGATGCAAAATCATGCCCAAATCCGACGATGCCAAGGCTGTTTAAACTGAGGATGACGGTTGAGTATGATACATACGTAGATTGTACGGTGAAAAATTCACACTACACTGTTCATCCTGCGGAACTGTCAGCGAGCTCTCTAGATTTTTTTCCCGATACGGACCAATGTTGAATGTCAACAACCATTCCCAGCCGCCTGGATTCCAACGCAGTTTCCCACACATCTCGGACCTGTTCGTTGAGATTGGCGGCAGTCGGGAAGGAAAACAATAGACCGAACCTTATTGACCGTATTCAAGAAAGTACTGCAAAAGCCTTCCACAGCAGAACTGCTGAACACTGGAGCAAGAGCTTGTCGATGCCTCCAGATATTATCAGCTTGATCAACACTTCATTATGAAGGACGCACAGAGGATGATGCTCTCCCTCTGCCCATGATAACCCGCGTCCAACCTATGATAATCGGTATGCCACCAGTAGCCGTATAATAGATCATACCAGATTCTTCGTGGACCTTCGTGTGAAAGTAGTGGAACGGTAAATTGCTGGCGCGTTGGCGTAGAAATGCGCTTGGAAAACTCAATCATGCAAGTCGAACCGCCCAATGTGAGACACACCAATGGCCGTAGGATCACACAGAACGATTTTGTTAGAAAATCGGCCCGTGGGGAGGAGGAATACAGGGCCGTACGCCTGGGCCGACTTGGCAATGATGTCGACCGAACCGACAGACGATCGAGTATGGCCAAGTAGCGGAGTTGTGTATAACGTTCTGCGCAGTGCTTTACTTCCTGCGACCGCTGCCCAGATAATCAACAGGAGAGCGACGGTGTAGACTATCCAGAGACTGGCGAGGAGGATAAAACGGTCTTGGTCGTCCATAGCCTGGCAAGTATTAGAAAGGGTCCGTCTAGGCCCATGCTTTTCAATGTGTATCGAACCGATCTACTTCCGAGTAGCATTCAGTCCGACCGTGGCGGCGGCGAGTAGCATGCACGAGAGTAAATCGAACCACTTGCAACCTAGCTTGGTGAGCATCACTCCTTCGTCTTCTCCCTGTCGGTGCAGTTTTGGAGTCTATTTTAGCGAGTCGTTTGAATACAACAAGGCTGATCATTTCTTTGCGGAATAACTTTCCCATCCGACCTCTTTGAGTTTCTCCACCTTGCCAAGAACTTCGCTCTCCTGGTTTTTGAGGTACGTGTCCATAGCATCGACAAGGCGAGGGATACCGGCAGCTAGAATACGAACTGCAAGCAACCCGGCGTTCGTCCCATTGTTAATGGCCACAGTTGCGACAGGGATTCCACGCTTGAAAAGAATTCAGCCGAAAACGTCACAAAAACCCCCAAAAAACATACCGGCATTTGAACGATGCTGTGCAGCGAGTCTACGCCATCGAGAGTGCTACCCTTGACAGGTACGCCGATAACCGGCAGTGCGGTCATCGCTGCAACCATACCGGGCAGATGTGCTGCTCCTCCTGCACCCGCGATGATCGTGCGCAATGCACGAGAGGACGCGGAGCGTGCATACTCGACAAGCCGGTCGGGTGTGCGATGCGCGGAGACGATAGTAAGCTCGTATGGGATCTGGAACTGGTCCAGGATACGCGCAGCTGGGAGCATGACGGGCAGGTCCGAGTCGGACCCCATGATAACGCCCACGAGCGGGTGGTCGCTGGAGAATCCGGAACCAGGCGTCTGCGGCGCTGGGGGCGTACAGATCTGTTTCGGTAACAGGGCTGGACGGCAGCGCATCAAGGAGAACGCGCAAACGGGTACGAAGCTCGGCGTCCGACTCGGCGACGACGGTGATGTGCCCCATCTTGCGTCCTTTGCGGCATTCAGACTTGCCGTACAGATGGACGCTTGCGCCTGGGACGGTTAATGCAACATCCCGGAGAGCATTGACCTCGTCCATCGACGACGAAAGGCCGATAATATTCAACATGGCGCAAGAGGGAACCTTGAGCGCCGTGGAGCCCAGAGGGAGCGAGAGAATCGCGCGAAGATGGTTCTCATACTGCGATGTTTCGCAAGCCTCAATGGTGTAATGCCCAGAGTTGTGTGGCCGGGGGGCGATTTCGTTGATATATATGCCTCCTGCACGGCGTTGAACATCGTCCAAAAAGTACATTGGGAAAAATTACCGTCACCCATCAGGAACAATTCTACGCCAAAGACCCCGGCTCCCTCGAAAGTTTTTATTGCATCTTCGGCGATGACTTGTGCACGACGAGAGAGCGTAGGATCTCGTGTCCGCAGCGGGGCAAAAACAAGATGACACACGTTCTCTTTGTGAACGGTTTCTACGACAGGGTAAGCTCTCACCTCGCCGCTGGTGCTCCGAACCACCATCACGGCGATCTCGTGGGTGAAAGGGACCCATTTTTCAGCATATAGAGGCCGATTCCCGAGGGCCGCGATGGCGGCTGGCGCTTCAGAGAGCTCGCGCAAAACAAAATTGCCTCGACCATCGTAGGCTAAAGTTCGACTTTTCAGCATGAGGGGGAGTCCGAGATTCCTGGCAGCAGTGTGAATGGACTCGATTGTTGAATCGACGGCAACGAAATCCGAGACGGGGCATCCGTGCGACTGAAGATGCTGTTTTTGCGCGAGTTTGTCTTGTATCAGTTTGATAGTGGCGGGACTAGGGTGAATTTCGCAGTTCGCTTGAGCTAGCGCATCTGCGTCGACGTGCTCAATTTCTATCGTTAACACGTCCACCTTGGCAGCCAGCTCGCGAATTCGAGCTTGATCCGTGAAGGATCCGTCAATGTGAGCATGTTGGGTTGAGATCGGGGCCAGAACCTGCTTGGCAGGAGCATGTTCTCCAACATCGAGGATGACAATTTTTATGTTGAGTAAAGACGCAGCAGCCGCGAGCATGCGACCAAGCTGCCCTCCTCCTAGAGAGAAAAAGAATAAACCAAAGTGTATTGCTGAATATCGCTAAAAATCTGACGGATCATGGCTGAGAATCGACTTAGACATGCACGTAACACGAAGGATACCCACCTCACCCAGGACTCCTACCGTTTTATCAGCCATCGGATGCTGCCTTGTGAGTATTTGAATCAGAAAGGCGGGGAAGATGTGTTCGTGTTTGGATTTGAGGATGATGGCTTCGGAAAATATCTTGCCCTTGACCAGCATGGCTCCGGCAGCAAGTGCCGCACGAAAAAGGACAAGAAAGCGCAAAAGACGGGCCCTTTCGGTCTCCTCGTCTTCTTCATCTTCCTCGTCTTCGGATTCGGAGACAGAGGTCGTTCAAAAGACTCCAATTTTACCCCCACCCGCGCAATCTTCATCTGAGGACTCTTCGAGCTCTTCATCCTCGTCTTCCTCTGATTCCGACTCTGATTCGGACTCTGGGTCGGATTCTCCGCCGGCTGGGGCCTCTTCTGCTAACGCAGCGGCAAAGGCAGTTCCTCCACCGCGGCGTAATTCTCCATCACCTCCTCCCCCTTCGGGAGCCCTGCCTACCTTCATCCCACCTCATCGGGCAGAAAATCAAGAGGATGCTGAGCAGCTGTTGAAAGCGAGGTTCAAAAAATTCTGGATGGCTTCAGTTGCTGATGGCTTCAAGGACGACCTCGAGGAAATTAGGGTCAAGGTGCGTACCGTAGCTCTGATCGTCCTATTAAGCGTCTGATTCAACGACAGGAGCCCAATCTCGGAACTTCTCGTTTGGCGCTTCTGATTGACTCGTTGGCATCCGGCGCCGACGTTTTCTCGTCTACAGCCCAAGGAAGCGAAATAAACGAAATGGAAGTCGTCTTGGGGTAGTGAATATCGTGTAGTATCAGCCTAGTAATATTTCTTGTATCAAAGTGAAGCAACCGACGTTGACTTGCTTAGGTAGGTTTACAGCCACTATGCCGTGCCGAAATAGGGCCGAATTCCTTCCGACAGACATTGTTATCTGTGCGAGTCGATTCGTTCGCCTTCGGTTTTGCGAAAGTGGGCTCGCAGCATGGCCGTAATGGACGCTGGTGGTGACGCCTTCAAGTCAGTACAATGGTCCATGCTCCCACTCTGTACGACGCGCAGTTAAATTCGCCTATGAAGAGTTTATCGGCCAATTGCCTGCTACTTTCAGGCAGGGCCGTATGACCGGCCATCCGTCACATTAAGAACTTTTTTGTTGGAGCCCAAAATTCTTTCCTTTGGGGTCGGAATTTCTTTGGTGATTGGAATGCCTTTGTACTGTGTCCCTAGGCTGCAGGCAAGTGCAGCATGCATGTATTTGGATGATTTGAGCCAAATTGCCTTGTGTGAAGCACCCCCGAACTTGAAGCTACTCCAGCCACATCGGCGGACTCCTTTCCATTGACGAACAATTGAATGTCAATTCTGCAGAGAAGGTGGAGGATTCATTAGTCTCTGTATCAACAGACCGATATACAGGTGACGAACAAGTAAGTACCTGTATATGGGCGCCGCGCGTGCACGACAGCTTGGATGCGAATTCTTGGAGGCGGCTGCGAAGACTCCACGAAATGCACGAAATGTCGAACAGGTCTTCGTCAGTCTCGTTCTCGCATTACGGAGCGCATTGCGGAAGAAGATACTTCAGGGCAGGAGTCGGTGCCCGGATCTACCACACCGCCAGCGAGGTGGAAGAGAATACTTTGCCATTGCATCATCATGTAAGGCGAGCAGCAATACGTGCTCGTTCATCAGAAAAAAGGCAGGCCCAGTAAATATGGTCAAATCAGTCCTAAGAACACAGCAAGCTGCACATTCACCGGATGGATCGCCGTCATATTTTCAGTAATGCCAGTACGGATAATATCTCCACACATGTTCGACGATAACGACGATGGCATCAACACTAGCTGCAGGGTAAAATTGGTCCCCAGGGATGTAATTTACTGCAGGGTTCCGAAGGAACCGATGTAAGGCGCATTTTACAGTGTAAATTTAGTAAAAAAAAAAAGATCGTCGTAAGTGTTGATTCAACACCTGCGACGGTGCGCACCTCAATCGGTTAGCCATGAATTGAACGGCATTACACTAACGATAATCTCAAAGATAGGCGCTCAAATCCTTGGGGGAAAAGACTGAAATCCGCAGCTCCCGTTGGGACCTTGACTTCGCCCCCCGTACTCTTATACCAAGTTGACCGCCTCTGCGATCAGCATGCTTGGTGGTAACTTACCTCCAGCCACTCGAGCTTCCCAATGTGCACTCATCATTTTCGTTATTTTCGACTGCCGGTCAAACACTCGTTTTCCGGACCCCTGAATAGACAGCTCTTGTGAATTCTTGGAATGGATGACCTCAGCTATGGCTTCTTCTGCACGGAGAGCGACAAACGTGAGGGCCAGAATTCCCAGGATGATCACCCACTCGCGGACGCCGCGGCTTTGAAGTGAATAACTGCCATTGAATGCGGATACAAATAATCAGCGCGAGGTATGTACAGACAGATCGCAGGTTGCACGACACCTGCCGAGGCTAAGTTACTTATTGTAGAGTAGGCATAGCGCTATTGTGAGCCGAAGCGCTGAATATGGACAAAGCTATTCTTGAATGACTTGCTCGTATCACTCCTGCGCGTAGCCTAGAGCTTGCTGCGTAGACGGGCATTAGCGTTCATCGCCAACGCGTCATACACGGCCTTCCCAAGGCGATCTGGCGTCTCTTGTACAATCTAGATGCAGTGGCAGCATGTTAGCCGGTGAACGGACCTCCATGAGATAAAATGCACCAGATGCCCTGTGTTCTCGATGGTGGTAAAAGAGGCGTACGATGCGGCATTAATAATCGCCTCGTGCACGCGTCTTGGACTGCAATGAATTAACAATAAACAATTTGGTACATGTGTGAATTAGCGGATAGCGTACTTACACGAAATCCGCGATACCGCCGAGTATCAGATGGACGGGATATTGCCGGCAGACCCGGGTCAGGGTTTCGACGGGCTTCGTCGCACCGTCCGGGTCACGATACATGGCCTGGAGGGGTATGAGAAGGGGCTAGCAAAGGAACGCACGTCACTACCGCTTCTTGATCTCGGGTGCATGCGAGCGTGACACCGGGATACGCGCCCTCTGCATATCGTGCGCCAGCTAAGAATTAAATTTACATCTGAGCGCAGGTCATAACAATAAAAGACACTCACGATGCTCCACAATCCCATACTTCTGTAGGTAGACTGTCAAAAATTCTGCAGGTCGATGACGGAGTGAGAAGAACGTACAACGAAAACATCACGGACTCGCGGGTCCCATTTTTTTGAACGATCACGGCGGTTCAGTAGCGCCATGGCTTCCTCCCCGATTCGGCCACACGTCGCGTCGCTCATATGCACCCTTGACGAGTGATTCCCGGAGACGCCGCAGATGCTGGCTTCCTGCGGGGCTCAAGAGGGGCTCGATGAGCACTAGCGACGAAAATGAAAACACAGGCTCGATTGCTTGCAACATGGTTCTACCAAAGAAAAATCAGCGCTGAGGAGGGACGTAAATGTAGAGCCCACATTGCCACAGCTCCTAAACTATGCCCAATTCCGACGAGATTTCTCTTCCGAAAGTCGACGCTTCCGCCTTGCTCGGGACCAACAGAGAGGAAATGGTGGACTGCTTGTGCGTATCGTTCGCAAGAAACTAGATGATATGAAGTTAGTCCAATGACAGAAAGGAAAAAGACAATTGAGCTGTACAATTGAGGAAGAATTCCGGCTGAAGAAGTAATTGCGCGTTCAGCTGAGCGGATTGACCGTGATTTGGACAATCCAAGCACCAAGCCTCGCGAATCTTCACCGGGCTATCGCTGGATGATGCTAACGTGAAAATCACATCTAGTGTCGGCATCCAGGTCTCCTTGTGAAAGCTGGTAGAGTGAAGGAGGAGAAGAGTCAATGCTGACGGGTCGCTGGCGTTTGCTTCGAAGGCAGGGAGCCAGTAGCGTTTGGCAGTGAGGTAGAGCGGGTAGCCACCTCCAGGTGCATAGGTAACGGATTCTTCAAGCATCTGGTCGCAATGGGGAGTAGGAAGGCTGTAGAGCTATCTCATCCCGAAGTCCTATATGAGTGAAAGAAAAGAAGTCATCATTCGACATGGCAATCAATTGATCATGATCCAGTTCCATTTTCGTCCCTTGGTGGCTGAGAAGTTTAGTCCTCTCCAAAGAAATTCTGGATCCTCCCGAAAAATCACAAAGCAGTCTCAGAAGGGCAAGGACTGAGAGGCAACCAATATTATTCAATCCCACATAAGTTGAAGACTCTAGGCCTCCATAAGTCGTTGCGCAAATGTCGAAAACAATACATTCCAAGACCAAGTTCAATCAGACTGCGAGAATTAAGGTTTAGTGCGCTCAGTTCATTCGTCAGATATGACTCGGTGAAACCATCTCGGCATTCAAAAGGAGGAGCAAGTCTTGTGAGCGCATGGAGGGCGCGTCGGAGATTTTTGCCTCCGAGCTACACGCCAACTTCGGACGCTATAAGTCGCCCTAAAAGCTGTGAGGAGGGGGGAGTATCTGGAGCATTCTTAAATTTTCAAGACCCCGCAGTCCGCCTGAGTCGAGTAAAAGGCCGATTCTGCGGGTGACCGAACTTTCCTCTTCTAGAGAAGCTCCTACGGCACCTTCAGCCCAGCGATATCAAGTAACAGATGGGTCCAATGATCTTGTTCTGGAAACGCTGAAAGATTCAGGCTGTTCAGTGCTGTGCTCGAGTGCGGTGACGAGGCGGTGCACGCATAGCCCGATCATGTGACACAGTTCAAAAATATAACGTGATCTATGTTCAACTGCGCAGCCTGTCTACTCTTCCTGCAGGCGACATCGATAACAAGTGTAGCGCGCTCCGCGGCAGAGCCCACTAACTTGCTGAACTCATTATTGTCAAACTATGCATGTAGTACTAGTAGCTTCGCTCAAGCTGGACTTCATTAGTCTCTCTTGACAGACTCTTTATCGATTCTCGCTCGTACCTCACGCGATAAAGAGGACTTCATTGAATTCATCTAAATTGCAAAGGCTGCGCAAGCCAACATGAAAAAGCCCACGCTACGGATTTAACTGATTGATGAGTGAGTGACAAATATTTTTTGGCGGTCCCAAAGCTCGCTCAGTCGACGCTGCTGCGCCGACCAGCTCGCATTGGGACCATGTTACCAGAGAGTGATCCAATAAGGTGTGGATGCAAGTTCATGCAAACAAGCATCCGTGAATGATAGTACATAATTTCATAAAATCATGAAGATGGACAACGGAATTATAAACAAATAAGGGAGAAATACATATGTGCTTACACGAGCATCCATACATGTATGAGGTGCCTGTATATGTGCTCCATTGCATGAATTACTTGGACATCAAAGCAGTTCTGAAGGATTTGATCAAAACTGCGAGGAATCCACGCACCATTGCACATTGTGAGCATTGAGAAAAGATTTAGGAAAGGTTTAGGACAGTACACGATTAGTTTGCCGTATGTATCGTCATTTGACGCGATTTCAACCTAAATCTAGCATGGGCGCGACATTACCCGAGGGAAGATATTATGCAGCATTGAATTCTTGTGTGCCGAAATAGCGGACCAGTGTCGGGATTATTTCAAGGAAAGAAACAAATGCAAGGGCATGATAGTCAAAAAGGGAACCATTGGCAGAGAAAATGCTTGAATTGAACTTCAAAGTCACGGTCATGGTTGGAGGAACTTTAACAGAGACCAAGGAAGCAGGAAGCACAGGCTTTTAAAACTTGAGGTGCAAGACAGCCAGGGCCACAAACCAAAGAGAAGAGGACCGAGGTGGTGAAGATAAAGATCTGCAGCGCCTCAAGACCTTCGAGAAAGAAAGTTTAAAGCACGTGAAAGTGGCCAATATTCACAAACAGGACCACGTGACTTATGTGATCTACCGCAAGTAAGTTAACGCCGAGCACCACAGGACCCACTACCTAAAGTTAGTGGGCATTTTCAACACGCTTCGCAGCTCATTACTTGGATTAAATCACCATAACAGTTTTCTCAAAAACGTAAGCACATGTTACTACCACACTTTACACTTAACCTACATCTCAAACACAAGCCTCGAAATTGGTTCAGCTGCCCCAACGATGTGACGTGGATGTACTCTGGCTGGCGGTAATGCGAAGTAAATTATTGGAATTCTAAACACAAATTCCTCTTTCCTTGCACGTCTTTTCACGGAATACCTCAGTTTGGAACCGTCGGCAATGCACCTCAGTGACCAACTCTTCGATTACGTTTAGGCCTCTTAGGTACATTTTCGTGCAATGCAATAATGTACCTAAGAGGCTCAATGACAGGCGGCGTCGCGGATGTCGATGACGCAACCTTCCTAATCGGGTGAGGCGATGCCCCTGCCAGCACACCTCTTCCGCCACCGTCCCCTCTCCTCATCTCGTCGTCTTGCCTCCTCTCGCCCGCCGTCTACCAGTAGCTTCGGGCAATCCTCCAACTATGTAAAACTTTTCAAAGACTTGGCTCTCATGCTCTTCAAACCCAACACAAGGCTAGAAAACCTTGAATGAACCGCCTTCAACGCCGACCACTCACCATTTAGTCCTGTGGAATTGGGCCAAACCACAAGCAAGGCTTGTCTACCTTCCCCTGCCGCGAAGCCTACACCTTCGTCTACTTCGCTGCTCCAGTTCGAACCCAGGGTAACGTCCAGGGCAAACACACCGCGCACAACCACCTCGACACCATCGACGACTATCCTGGAGCTGTCGACGAAAGGTACGCCAATGCCCATCACCATCCTCGCCACCACCACCACCACTACCGCACCCCGCACGTCCGCCCCCGTCACGTCCGCATACCTCTATACTGGCGGCGTCACGGGCGTCGTTGGCGGTGGGTCTTGCTCGGCCCGTGTCGGCCTCTGTGCCCGCGTAGGTGTGTGCAGGGGTTGTGCCTGGGGTTATGCGCCCTGTGCACTCCTGTGCCTGCTCTATCGCTGTCAGCGTCACACGCGTCGTCGGCGGTGGGTTACGCTTGGCCCGCGTCCGCCTCGTGCCCCGTGGGTGCGTGTGCAAGCGCTGCGCATGACCACCTCGCCGCGTACGCCCGTCCCACTGCGTCTGCGTCTCTCTACACTGGCGGCGTCACATGCGTCGTCGGCAGTAGAGTTATGCTCGGCCCGCGTCCGCCTTGTGCCCCCGTGGGTGGGTGCCCGCCTCACTGCGCACGCCCGCCCCCACTGCGTACCTCTACGCTGGCGGCGTCACACACGTTGTCAGTGGTGGGGTTACCTTCGGCCCGCTTCCGCCTCGGGCTTGTGTGGGTGCATGTGCAAGCACCGCGCACGACCACCTCGCCGTGCACGCCCGCCCCCATCACGTCTGCGTCCCTCTGCGCTGGTGGCGTCAACATGCGTCTTCGGTAGTGGGCGTTGGCGGTGGGGGCGTCAGCGGTGGGGTCATGCTCGGTCTGCGTCCGCCTCGTGCTCACCTGGGTGTGCGTGCGTGCGGTCTAGGGTTGAACGACCCTCCTTGGACTTCGTAGTTATCTTGCTGGGCTGCCGTGGGTGGCTCAAGGCCGTAGGAACCTTTTAAATGTTATATATTTAGGAAAATTTATGTTGATTGTTCAATTGACCGCCGAATGTTTGTGAGGCTCACTGAGCACGCGGAGAGCGATTGCCATCCATTTCACAACATATCAGAACCATTTCAACAACTATGCAAAGGATAGAATGTCTGTTCAAGAATGAGATGGTAGTTGAACCGCGAGTTCTAATGAGAACTCGGTTGGCTTTTGGTCGTTTTCGTGCACAACATTTCAAACATATCCAAAAATTCTGAATAAAATTTATAAGCAGGGGGCATGTTATAGGTCCAGATTCCGAGCCTCAGATCAGGAGGTTTGAGAGGAAACAGGCTCAGGACAAAAACATTGCGATGCGTCGACTTTTATTCAGCTTCCTATTGGCTGATCTCTTGAGGTAAATGGCGGTGGCGTTCACGTCAAGGACGTCCGCGAAGGTCGGGCGACGCCATGAGAGGCGTAGGAGGTGTCGAAAAATCAGATACAGAGGCCCCAGAGATGTTGTAGTTTCTTCTCTGGAGCACACAAAATTCTCACAGTCCAAGATTCTTTCAAGTCAGAAAAAAGAGATGGTGTCAGCAGCACGTAGGTGTCGACAACGGCGTTGCACCAGTAAGTAGTTGAAAGAGATTAGAATAACATCAAATGATATAAAACAACTTTCAAGATTGTGTAAAACAGTGTCGACTAGAACAATTATTTTGTGCACGCAACCTCGTAGCGGTACACGGACGTGATGGGGGCGGGAATGCGAGGTGAGGGGCGCGAGGATGGGGATGGTCGTGCGCGGTGTTTGCGCATGCATCCCGTGTGCAGTGCTTGCGCGTGCACCCACGCCGGAACGAGGCGACTTTTTATTGATGGGTGTGTGGGTGTTTCTGAAGTGGAGACGAGGGAGGCGAAGGTGTGTGGCGAAGTTGGTGCTAACGGACCCGGCGCCGCACATTCTCGCACGCTGCAGGGTAGCCGAGCATGAGCACAATGAGCGACGAGAGGCGACGGTGGGTGGGTGATGAGAGACGATGGCAGGCGACGAGAAGCGACGGCGGGCGACCAGAGGCGGTGGGCAATGAGAGGCGGCGAGCAACGAGAGGCAAAGGTGGGCAACAAGAGGCGACAGCAGGTAACGAGAAGCGACGGCGGACAACGAGAGACGGCAGGCAACGAGAAGCGATGAGAAGCGACGGCGGGCGACAAGAGGTGGCGGGCAACGAGAGGTGGCGGGCAACGAGAGGCAACGGTGGGCGACAAGAGACGATGGTGGATGACGAGAGGCGACAGCGGGCGATGAGGCGGCAAGCAACGAGAGGTGACGGGCAACGAGGCGCGACGGAGGAGCGCTGGCAGGGGCATCGCCTCACCCGATTAGGAAGGTTGCGTCATCGACACCGGCGACGCCGCCTGTCATTGAGCCTCTTAGGTACATTATTGCATTGCACGAAAATGTACCTAAGAGGCCTAAACGTAATCGAAGAGTAGGTCACTGAGGTGCGGCAATGATACAGATGCAGGAAAAGCGAAGACTCTGCTCTGTCTACGTTAGAAAGTTATCGGTGTTCTGCTTGGCAGTCAGCCAGTACAACCTGTGTAGGAGATCGCGAGAGTTTCCCTTCACTGGTTTGCAATGCACACTGTCCCGTCTACGGGGATGATTGCGAATTTAGGAAGCCGTTCAAGAATACGGCCGTCTTTTCCGGAGGAGAAAAAACAACGGTTTACGGTCGTAAGATAACGAGACGGTGGGACAACCTTCAAAGTCGAACTTGAATCACCTCCGGATGGATCGAAAAATATTCTATGAGACGAGATGAGCATTAGTACCTTCTGGGATGAGCCTCCTTCACTCACTGGATTCAATGAACTTATATTCAGCGGTTTCGGTAACTAGTTCTGCATCACTGCGTGAGTAGTCGAAGCGCGAGAAACTGTCCGCGGCAAACTCATAAAGCCTGCTAACTTTCGACTATGCAGATCGAAAACTCATTAGCTTCGTGGTGGATCTCGAATAAACAAACAGAGGGCGACATCAACATACTGAACACCCGTCTGCGGCCTCAAAGTTCGACTTTTGACGGGATGGACGGCAAATTTGCCGTCTCGTCCCTGTCCCGTAAATTCCTCCGTGCCGAGGCATTGAGAGCAGCCGCCCCATCTGTAAACACGGCGACGGTGTGTATCCCTCAGACAGTTTTGTTTGAAATCATCGCCAATGGTTCAACTAATCTCGGGTTGAAAACGGTTTTCGTGTGTAAGTTGACCCATGGAAAAATTACGGCAAAGTTAGACGGAGAACGATGTCTTGTCCTCGGCTTGATTTGGGAATCTAATGAAAATGTCGGTGATTTTAAAATGCTTTACTCCAGTATGTACCCCGGCTTCGCGCGTCAAATGTTTTATGTATATTCTCCCACAAGATATACATCCGCCGTTATAGTACTCATGGAGCTGGCTGTCTATGCAGCCGCGGCCAAGTCATCGCCAACCTCGGTCCTCCAGCATCACCGCAACTTGGCCGCGTCGTGTGTCATGTGTAACTCCATCGGGTGTATTCGGTTCTATTCTTTCATCTTCACCTCATGAATTGACTCGACCAGGAGTCACAAATCCGAGAAGTCGCGTCAGAGTCATAATACCCGCTCAAAGTGATGGCGGTAGGGGCGGGGATCAAAACGTCGGTCCCGACGGGTGTCGGGAATCACGCCAAGATGATAGGAATCAAATACGCACAAATCATGCGGGTCTCGGCATTCTCCGCATCCCTCCTTTATAAGGTGCGACCAAGAACGCGCTGGTACACGACCAGCATGGCTCGTACTCAAACCCCCGAAGCTCAATCGTTTATTCAACGCGTCCTTGGCCTTCCCGCCGGCCCTGGCGTTCCTCTTGATCCAGTTTTAGAGCCCTCGCTCGAAGACGAGACGGAATTGCGCCGTCTTTTCGCCACAGAGAAGACCCATGCACGTCTCAGTAATCCGCTTGTTGGCCTCGTTGACGTTTTTGACGCGCCAGTCGAGCTCCGTACCACCAGAGCGAGGGTCGTCAAGGACGAGACTGACCTCAGCGCGAAGTACGTTATGCCACTGTCCGAGCTCAACAGACGCAAAGAGGGCACGCCGAGCATGGTGTCCGATCTCGATGAGTTCAAGAAAAATTGGGGTGTCTTCAGTGAAGGCTCGCTTTCGCAGCTTCTCGACTGGAACAACGTCGTCGCCGCCGGGGGTTCTGTCCTCGCGTGTCTCACCCCTCTTTCCGACGTGGCCAAGGTGTCTAAACGCTCCATGAGGAAGTACTATCACTCGGCGGCATATCCAACCTCCGACGTCGATTTATTCTTGTGGGGTCTGACTCCAGAACAGGTACAGCTGATTTCATTCCTCCTGAATGGTGATGTTCTGGCCTTGGCCCTGAAAGCCAGAAAACAGCGGCTATTTTAGCGATTTTGTCTGACAAAATCTGCGGCCAGGCCGTCGGCTAAACTTTGGCTTTGCCTCGGCCCTGTTACTCAAGCCAAAAAGCAACGGCTTTTCGGCCAGAACATCACTTTCTCGGAGTCTTGAACAGTGTTCTAAACTCGTTGTAGGCGGAAGTGAAAATCACCAAAATCTACGAAGCGGTCCGCGACTCTGTGCCGTGGGACGTCACTTGTGTGCGCACCAAGCATACTGTCTCCATTCACTGTGAGTCCAATTTTCGACAATCATTCTTGACTACAATTATTTCAGCGCAATATCCTTACCGTTCTGTCCAAATCGTACTTCGCCTCTACAGCAGCCCTGCTGAGATTCTGGCCGGCTTTGACATTGATGCACCGTGCTGTGCATACAACGGTGATCGCGTCTATGCCAACCCCCGTGCCATTGTCGCCATGATGCGCCAGTGCAACACCGTCGACATGACGCGCCGCTCTCCGTCGTACGAAGTCCGGCTCGCTAAGTACTCTGCCCGTGCCTTCGAAGTCTACGTTCCGACTCTCTCTCGCCCGGACATCGACCCCACCGTGAGTCTCAGCTTGATTTTCCTCTTATTGGACTCTGAACTTTTTCAACAGATTTACGAACGCTCGATTGTGCGTGTCACCGGCTTAGCGCGGCTCCTAGTCCTTGAGAAACTCACCAATACGGACGAGCGCTTTGTGTTTCTCGAATCGCGCCGTACCCTCCGTGGACGTCCGAATCCTCTTAACCAGTACAACAGACGCCAGAAGCGCAAGTTCAAGGGTGATCTGAAGGGAGAGGCCAATGCACTCAGCGCGCTCGAGATGAATGACTATGATGTGGCGTCGCTTCACATTCCATACGGGCCCGGATGGGATGCACGCAGGATCGACAAGTTGGTCTATCAGACCGTAAGTGCTTTCGCTCGACTCACAGATAATTGTATGTTCAACCTTCGATCGAATTTCAGGATCTCGGGATGAACTGTAAGTTTCTGCCGCAAAGTTTCAAGGCCCCGCTAAAGTATTCTTTCTTTCTTCAGCCACTTATAATCCGAAGAACAAAGGTCGTCGACTCCATCGTCATCCCGCTTTCTTTGGGAATATTGCAGAGGTTATGGAAGACTGTTGCGAGGTAACTCGTTCAATCGAAGTTAATTTGTAATGAACTGAACCTGAATCAGAACTGCCCTGCACCTATCGACGAAGATGAACGCGATCTTCAAGCGAAGGAGGATGAAGGTTTTATTCGGGGCCGAATCTCGTTCGTTTACTTATTTATTGAACATCCTCACGTGCCTAATGTTCGACTACAACTTGAACAGATTCGTTCAAGAAGACCCCGGGCGTCAAACCCTGTCAGGTAGTTTCAACCCGATCGACGTCGGGGAGTGGAGCGCGCAAGTATACATCGGCCCTACGGAGCGTTTCTTTGCGGCAATCGTGGCACATGACCGTGCAGGTGTCGCGCGTATGCTGGCGGAAGGGCAGGACACGAACCATCGCGACCATGTTGGACGTGCGCCGCTGCACGTCGCGATCATATGCCGTGCGGTTGACATTGCGTGTGACTTGGTCAATGCGGGCGCCCGTATGACGGCGCGTCTCGTCGACGGACGCACGGCGCTACACCTCGCGGCGCAGCAGGACCTTCTCCCTGTTGTTCGTAAGTTGCTTGAGCGGAGTGCAGTCAATGCGGAAAAGGTCTCGAAGGACGCAGACAAGGAGGACAAAAGTGAGGCTGTTGCAGATAAGGGCGAGCGTGAACGCATGTCGTCCGAAGACGACTGGAGCTCGGAGGATGATGACATGGCGGCTTCGGATGAAGACGAAGGGTCCGGCGACGGCGACTCTGAGGGCGACGAAGGTACGAAGCGGAAGAAAGCTAACACTGCTGAGAGGAAATCAGAACCTCCGACCAATGTCGGAGACCTCCCCGAGGACGCCGCAGACGAGCCTGACGTTTTCGACTTGCATCTCGCCGATTGGGATATGAACTTTACAGCGTTGGGCTATGCCATCGTCTTTGCATCGCTCCCAGTTGTGGAGGCTCTTCTCCACGCTGGGTCCGACGTGAAACACGTCTCACAGGCGAAAGGCAGCCCTCACGCAGTGCTGCCCCTTTCGCTTACGGTCCTTCCCGAAGAGGACCAGCGTATTTGCAAAATTGCGGAGCGTCTCATTCTGGCAGGGGCATCCTGCTCCGCTGCCGACCAGACCCAACGCACAATTTTCGAGCGCGCCGTTATCTCAGGTCGAGCAAAGCTTGTCGAAACGTTCCTGCGTTATGATCCCAATGCGAAAGCGGCGCTGAATCATCTGACCGCCTCGTGGGGCGGCGCAACTTCACCGCTGGGGACCGCAGTATCGTTGCGCAACTATTCCGTAGTCGCTACCATGGTCGCGTACGGTGCTAAGATGGCTCCGTCAGAGGAAGATGTTCAGCGCGCATTCGCTGCTAGGTATTCTTCCTGTCTCTTCGATCTTCAATATTTAGCTCAATGACTTAATTGTTCCTCAGCTCACAGTTTACCTACGTCCAAGACAAGCAATTCCTCAATCCGGTGGAGACTGCGCTTTGCCAACATGACGATATCGTGCGCCTGCTCGTGGATCTTGGTGGAGAATTCAATGTTGGTGTCAAAAGGGCACTGGGGTAGGTTTTTATATTCCTTGACCAAAACTTTATTTTGAGTTATTTGTTATAGGAGAAATAGCCAACCGAATGAGCGCCGTACCTTGATAGACTGGGTGCAGTTTGCGGTGAAAAACCTGACTGAACGCATTTCCGATCTCGACGATAAAATCAACCCTCCAGCAATCTCTGCCTCCGCCACACTCCCTGGATGGAAAGGGTATATCCAGACCCTTGAGGCCGAAATCAGGATCCGCCTTGCCAAGTCTCGGAGGGAGCAAACAGGACCGAGTTATGAAGAAACCTCGCGCAACAGGTTGATCGATGTCAAGGAGTACTACATTGACACGGAGAAATTCTTACTCGAGCGCGGGGCTAAATCATGGAGTGTCGTCTACCCAGAAAATATCTCGACCGCGTCCGAGGCAAAAGGAGACCAGTTTGGCAACCTGTTATTCGGCAGAATACAAAAACAGGGCAGCGGAGACAGCGAAATACAGTATCTTCGTCTGGGTTCTTGGCACCAAGAGCCAGTACCGGTATTCCTAAACGCGCTCTACGACCAGTTGTTCGAAGCTTGTTTCACAGGAGCGAACGAGAAGATACAGGAGCTGTGCTTACCGGCTGCGAAGCCTAATAAGGACGCGATACTCCTCCAGATAGCTGTCGCAGTGGCTGATGGAGGAAATCGTTACTCCCGCTCAGGTTTTTTTCCTTCGTTCAATCGGTTTGCATTGAAACTCATCCGGATCAACCAGGTCTCACGCCCTTGTTCGCTGCTGTTTGTGGCCGTCATTGGGATACCGCCCGATTAATTTTAGCGATATCCGCTGCGCAATACAAGCCCAGTGCCAAAACAGAAAGATTCACAACTTCCAATATCGATCTCGGTGAGTTGATATTCTTTCATTCACGGAAATTTCCTCAATTTCTTCCAAGACGACGATTCGGACAATGAGTCGGACAACTCCGAGGACTCCGACGACACAGTTGAACAAGACGCCATCAATTTCGTCGACATTGCGAACAGGCCGTCCACAATTGAATGCGAAGCACATCCCAGTACTCTTTTCAACGCGGCGCACGATAACAGTGACCGACACCTCATCCGCAAGGCTATCGCAGATGACGATTTTGAAGCTTTTGTTAATGTTCTCAACCTCTACAAGCACTGTCCGAAGCACGTCGACTTCCCAAGCTACGTGCTGGAGGCAATCGCACTCAACGACCGAGTGGAAATGCTAGACGAGTATATCAGACGCACAGGCTCGGGAATCAAAATCCAAGTCAACACCGCAGACAAAGACGAGATCGTCACGGTTGTCAACGACAAGAACAAAGTCTATCTTGGTTTGAACGTACATGGAAAGAAACGGACAGGTGACCAGACAGATTCCCGACGCAGCCTCCTTGCTGATTCCTCCCCAGATCTGGCGAAACGCAACGATCCCGATGCTTCGCAGCACGAGGAGAGGGCGGAAGTGCCTCTTGTCTGGCGAGCCGTCTCCTTTGGCGCGAGGAATATCTTGGATTATCTCCAAAGTGAACGCCCGTTAACCGCATACAAATTTTATGCAGCGAGCAACAGCACTGAAACCGCCATGATCCTGAGACGTACAACGGATCTTAAGAAGGTTCTTCCCGAATGGCTTGGATGGTCTGTGACATCGTTGGGGGAGTCACCGCTGACAGTTGCCATTGTGGGCAAAAAATTGGAGATCGTTAAATATCTCTTTGAGAAGTCACCCCGTTTGATGGCGTCTTCCCTCCACGAACGGTAATTTTTCTTCCAGCATGCGAGTTGAGTTGCTTATTCTTCGACAGAGTCAAATTCCTCGGCGTGAATCCTCTGATGATCGCTGTTCAACTTGGCTGCGGCTCTGACCTTGTTGACTTCCTGCTCGCCAAATCCATCTCGCCTGCGCTCACCGACCAAAATCGCGGGTATGTCCATACTGCATTTATTTCCTCGTTCGAACATGATTTTTTTCCAGATGGAATATTTTCCACTACATGTGCGACAGGAACCATCACGAGTTACTGAAGCACTTGCTCAATAAGCTTCCTCGCGATGTTGTTGAGGCCTTGTTGGCTCAACAGTCGAAAGTCCGACTCAACACAGTACGTTACATTCTAAATGACCATGAATGATTGCTCAAGGAAATCTTATTCGTAGCCTCTGCATCTCGCCGCTAAGCATGGTTTCAAGGCGGCGGTGAAGCTGGTGGTCGAATTTTCTAAAACTACTGCTCTCGTCCGGGACGTTGATGGGTCTATTCCCCTTCATTGTGCGGTTCGTTCAGGCTTCCCCCGAGACAATCCAGATCCTCGTCGATGCCGCTCCCTCTGGCCTTCGCATGGAGAACGGCGTCGGCGAAGCGCCTCTTGAAATCGCGACTCTTCAAGACATTATCGCGCGCAATCAAAATCTACAAAACCAACGATACACCGGACAAAGCGAGTTGAGTGGTGTTATCGACGCCCCTCCGCGGCTCGATATCGACGGACTTGAAGAGGAACTCCCGAAATTCCGCTCGACTATCACCAGCCTTGTTTCCGATGGGAACCTGAAGGAGGGAACGAAGGCGGTTGCAGACATGTTCGCTTTTGCGGAGTATATGGAGTGGAAGCTCGTTGCCGCCAAGGCGGCGCGCAACGTGGATTCCACTGTTGATTCGAGCAAGGAAGCTAGTGATAGAGTGAAAGCTCTTGCGAACGTCAAAGCGATGGTAGGCGTTGTAGATGGGCGTCGCGAGCTGGTTCATCTCGTCGACGTACAGACGTCTGTGCAGAGCAGTTTGACGAAGTCGACGCAGAAGGTGGAACCTGTTCACTACACGATTGGGAGGAGTCGTGCCGCCCGTTTGCGTGCTCAAAATAGAGAAGGCGGTCTGGCGGAGGAGGAAGATTCTGAACAGAGGGAGTTCCGCGGGAGCTACATTTACAACCAGTCGTTGATCATGGGGCCGGATACTCTTTGAGTTTGTTTTTCCTTTCATCGTTTAGCCTCATATGCATTTGCATCGAAATTGTACCTGTTCTTCCGAATGTGAATTTTTCACTCCGTCGAAGTTTTCTCGGACTTGATCATGTCGACAGGCGACTAATTTATCCTGAGTCTTACTTGCACTGGAGGCAAGCGCCGTGACACTAGGTTCACGGCGTTTGATTGACACTTGCGTGGCACTTGCCACGGCACTAGTCAAGCACTTGCCGTGGCATGGGAATCTCTTTGTGATGCCTTTGTGTTTCTTTTGTGTTGAATTTCTATATCAATTTCACTGGATGTTTTCAGTTCTTGTGTTAAATAAGGCATGGGGAATTCAGAGCTATAGAAGAACTTGCTCCAGGCTCGACAGCACATATACTTCCCCTTTCAAGCGATCCCCCACCAGGAAAGTCAAGTTCGACCGCAAGTAACTTCCAAGATGTCACTGATGTGAGGTAATGTACAGGTGACAGTGCTGAAAGCGTGGGAATGCATGGGAACTCACTTTGGAAATGACTCAATACGCACAAAGACTACACAAAGACATCACAAAGGGAATTCCGGGCCAAGGCAAGTGCTTGACTAGTGCCGTGGCAAGTGCCACGCAAGTGTCAATCAAACGCCGTGAACCTAGTGTCACGGCGCTTGCCTCCAGTGTTGGTATCCTAGGAAGTGCCGACTGGCTTGGCAGAGTCTTACCGTAGATCCAACTCAATATTCAGTGTTTTATGTCATGTTCGGTTGGACTACTCTGGAACTTTGCTGGAACTTCGAGTCGAAAAAATCAACTTCGGTTGTTTGAAAGCCGAGACAACTTTAGCGCTCACTGTTGGCACGGGCCGTGCGGCAGATTCCGGACTCGGTGATTGCCACTTCCCAACCTCCAGGCCGTCAGAAGTTTTTTTTTTCTTGCAAAGTACTTACTTTCACTGACCCCCTGTGTCGCCACTCGTGCAGCCTTGGCTTATCACTAAATTCAAAGACTTGAACGTACTTGCCGAAGAGCTTTCCCCAGATTATCCGTACGCCACTTCCACCAAGCCTGCCACAGGCACGGCCCGTCGCTCAGGCAAGAAATAATTCATTTCGTATTTTGAATTCCACGGTGTAGGGTCATCGCTCACTCTCGACGTCGGGAATGGGGGAGATGTCTATCTGGATCTTACGCTTGGGGCTTTGGCACTGTGGGGGGAAAACAGCTCATGGGTGGCAACGATGGATTGACATAGGCGCTCGTACCAACCAAATGCTTTCGAACAACTGGTCCGTCAAGTACCCATTCCTTGACTATTCGCTTTGGATGGGCACCACGCTCGAGGGCTGTCAGTACATCGGATGGTTCAAGAGCAACCTCAGCAGCGGGCCGTCGGCTGTTCTTCGCACACGACAGTGGGCAATTGACGCAAGTTTGTACGAAGTCCCCACTATCGATGTACCAAATGACGTGGAGACAGCCTGTTGCGAGGCCGTTGCCATGCTAGGACAAGCCAATCTGGGTGGATACCGGTGAACCCATTGGTGCGTCGTGACCAAATAGCGACTGGGTCGTAAAGCATCCAGGGTTTCGGATTATTGATCTCACTCGGGGGAGAGGGCGACGGTCCACAGCGCCAGTGTCACCTTGGATGGTTCAGGGTCGGCACAGTAAAGGCCCAACAATGGAATGTGGATAAATCAGGACTCATCGGCATGCAAGTGAAAAAAGGGGTACCCATGAAAAGCGAGCATACGATCAATTTTGAGGCGAATACTATCTTGGAATACGTTCTAAGCGAGAAGTGTCTTCGTTCCATCTCTCCGAAGGTCTATGCGAAGCGAAAGGGTAGCCCGCTAATGCTGGACGTTGTGAAGAAAAGAAAGGACTCGAGTGCGCCGCTTGATCTTGGGCCGTTTTCGATGTGTTTTGATGTACGTCGCTGTAACAAAGATATCAGGGAACTTGTACGTACCGACAGTGTATTTGTAGCTATAGAAATTTCTTGCTTGTATGTTGCCTCATCTTGCATGCATTGCTACGAGAGATTGGTCTTCAACCTCATATGCTCTAAATGTTAGTCCCGAAAGCGCAAAAAGCATTTGTTTATCAGAGCGATTATTACAGAACAGCGAATTGTTTTCAACATATTGATCACATGATTGTTGAACTTCAACGAAGAATTTTTGATTGCGCCCTAAACCAACCACTAACCGAGCCCGCCATTACAACAACTGATGTTTTCAACTGCTGACCAACCCCGAATTCAACCACTCAGGACCAACCTTTGAACACTGACCGATTTTCTACTATTAACCGTTGAACTTGGACTTGGCGCGCCTTGCAGCCACGTAAAAATCAACTTCGGCCTCGTTCACTTGGGGAGAATGAAACACGCTATGGTTGGGAGATCTATCGCTTCAACCCCAGCACATTTGCTGCAAGTATATGTTGACGTAAAATTTAGTGATCACCACGGGTAGGGCCACCCTTGACGGGTGGCGGGTACGGGTGTGCTCGGGTACGGGTACGGGTTGGCTTGTGAGCACCCGCGGTGACCCGCATGACCCGTCAGTGACCCGTGCCTTGATTTTTCGATTAATGGCGGCGCGTTCTCAGTCCCGAGCTTAGCTTTTTGAATGCAGAAGATTAACCTTTACAACAACATCGCCAATCCAGGCCCATTTCAGCGGTTATAGCAATTTTTGACGAGACTAAACTCACCGCGATTGATTTCGCTTCAGCCGATGTCATCCTAAGAAGACTGCAGAACTTCTTCCCTCGCCTTGGCGGCATCTGTTTTAGAGTCATAGACATTCAAATTGTGAATATTATGTCTATTACCCGTGAACTGGCAGTACGGGTCGGGCGGGTGGCGGGTACCCGTGGGCCCGGGGGTGAAATGGCGGGTAACCCGCACCCGCGCCACGGGTCGGATTCAGCGGCGGGTACGGGTACGGGTCGAGGTCTGCGTACCCACGGGCGACCCGTGGTGATCACTAACGTAAAATGAGCTGGTCAGGATCGCCGCCATGGCCAGTCTCAGTTCGACGTTGCTGCGTTACCTCGACGGAACGAATAAATACAGTGATTTTAAAGATTTTTGTTTGAAAAAAGGTTCAGTTAAAGAGCAACTAGATTCTTAACCTCTGGAGAAACCCCTTGCCAAACCTCCACCATCTCTGACCACACCTTCGCTTGAATGCTCAGTCCGTCTTTGGTGTCAGTCCAAGACGACGGCCTTGACAGAGATATATAAGGAAGGGGAGAGGGCAAACGAAAATAATACGACATACTTGGCGAGTTTGCATGCATAGACATATGCTCCTGCAGGAGTGGGGCGGAGGACAGCATATAATAAATTCAAAGCGCCTTGCGGGGCAGTAAAGGCAATGGATTTCACGAGATATCTGTGGAGCAATTAGCAGACAGCCCCGCGCAATGCGAACGCCTCACAAAGCAAAAGCCGGGAGGGGGATGTCTCGTCCTAGTTCAGTCATACAGAGGCCGGGGGGCGACTACACTGAGCTGAAGATGAGAATACGAATTTCGAGCTGAGAAACGGGCGTACTTCACCACAACACCCTGGGCTTGAGGCAATTTCGCGATTTCGCGCGCAAGGTACAAGTTGAAAAGTTTGGACGTGGGATACCGGTCTGTCATGTTCTTTTTCGATTGACTTTCGTCGTTCATAGTCTTGAGGATATTTGCGGCCGATTTTTCCGAAAACTTCGCCAAAAAGCATACCTGAATAGAATGGTGAGTAAATTTAAATAATGCTACGAATGACTATGTGGGCACCCTCCGAGCCAGTAATGGTCAGATGTGGCGGTAATGCCGAGCCAGGAAGCGGACTGGGAAGTTTCGATGTGGCCTGGAGCAAGGGCAGCAATAAAACACCGAGAAGACCGGTGGAGAGCACGTTGATCTGCAAGCTGTATGCAATGTCAGTTTCCAAAATTCTCCCGACAGAGTATACTCACGTTCTCTCCCAACCATCCTCCGTTACCCTCCAGTCCCAGATATTAATCCCTGCGTTAAGAACCGCGCCATCCAAACGTTTCAGAGTCGTCTTGGCGCGCTCAGCGAACTTGGTGACACTCGCAAAGCTCGCCATGTCAAGCTCCCAGACTTCAATCGAGCCCTTGAACCCTGTTTCCGCAATTATTTTCTCTTTCGCAGCATCTCCTTTCTTCAAATCGCGGACGGCGAGAATAAGCCGCTCGGGGTGCAAACGTGCAAGATGGATTGCAAGCGCAAGACCGAGGCCAGTGTTGCTTCCAGTGACGAGATAGGTGCGTCCCGTCAGATCAGCATTCGTATTCTCCAATTTGGCGAACAGTTGGGTGCGCAGGAAGATGGATGCAAAACTGAGTGTCTGGCCCATGGTCGTGGTTCAGGATGAACTTCAAAAGCGTTGTCTCGCGAGGTGATAAAACTTGACGCGAACCGCCGGCAGACGCGCAACCCGTCGGCCGTGCCGCAGATTCATGAGTAAGGACCCGGCATCTTGCCGTTTAGACTCGCAGGCCGTCCTAGACTCGCAGGCCGTCCTAGACTCGCAAGCCGTCACTCGCTGACAAGATCTCGGAGCAAGCGACAAATTGGAAAGAAAATGGCATAACAAGATCATGATGGAGGGTCAGCTCTTGTACGTGATTGTCATCAATGTCATGTCCTCAGTCAACACCGGGCCGGTTGGTCACCCACCTTCAACAAGTTCCTCAGTCTCTTCCGTACCACCCTATCTCTGCCTCGCCCCGCCTTTGTCATCCTCGTCGCTCATCATGACATTGAGAGGTTACGTCTCGCGCGTCGTGGTCGCCCGTCTTCGTGAAACCCCGGTCTTCTCCAGAAACTTGGCAACCGCCTGGAAGCCTTCTTTCGTGCCTAGTAGGTCCGGAATCGACAGGTCTGAAAGGATTCGCGTAGGAACTCACGCTCCAATGCGTAGCGTTCGTAAGATGTGCTCCTGCCGTTGAACCTTGTCAACTTTCAATTTGGCTCTGCGCGTTTTTTGTGCGTGGAAATTATTCAACCCAAACTGTTTAGATGGAACGATGCTGAATCATCAACTGCAATGCCAGTAAGCGCTAGTGCTAAGTACTGCATACAACAAGGTTACGTCAAGGTAACAACAAGGCCAGTTAACAAATCGTTCGTAAATCCCACTCGTATCCCGTTCGTGTCCGTTCATCATCGTAGAAGCATCAAAATAGTTGAAGCGCATCCGTCAAGCCGGCTCAATGCGTAGCTTTCTCATCCACCACCTCCACAGTCCCGTTCTGGTTCAATTTCACGGCAACCTTTTGCGTGCTAGCTCGCGCGGGCCATGGCGCGTTGAATATCTCATCGAGCTCTTCCAGTGTTCTGCCGTGCTGTGATTGAGATTAGAAGCTAACAGCTACGATCAGGAAATAACAATCGGACTGACTGTCTCGACGCCCAGGAAGTACCACAACCCGGAAGCGATCAAGTCCCATGCAACGAAGCTGAGCAAATTAGAGAATGAGAACATTCAGCGTTCAGAATGAGACTTGAAACTTACACGAAATAGTACTTCCAGCTTAGCTTCTGCAGACCGACGCTATTGGCGAAGGTATTGATAAACCTAAAGTGAATTGAAATTGAATTCAGCAAATCACACCAAAAGACCAAGGTAAGTCACGAACCCAGCAATGTTCGATATCAAGATATGCACTGCAAACGCGAGGTAAAGCATTGTCAGTGAGCTTCGGGGCTGATTCAGTAGGACGCACCGGCCATTCCTTTGGCGCGCATGTCTTGGCTCATAACCCTGGTTCAAAAACTTAGCCTTTCTGGATTTTATCCTCCAACAAGTTGTACGCACTCGGCACAGTACAACGCCTGAAGCGGCGTGTACGTGAACGCGTAGATGATCCCGAATAGGAAAATGAACGCGATGGAGGCGTTGGCCCCTTGGACGTTTGTGTTGCCCTTCTTGCCGTCTGCCTTTACGTGAGGAAGAGAAATTTGAATGAGGAACGAGACAAACATTTGGATGAAAGTGCGGCAACCATGGCGAGCATGCATGCAAGGACAAACGAACCGATGTAAAGGCGGCGGCGGCGGCCGATTTTGTCAGTCAGCGCTGCGCCCTGCCATAGAAAATACGTCAGTCGATCATGTTGTGAAGCAGGGTTGCAAATTGGGATGTCCGCACACTGAACGCGCCAAAGGCGGAAAGGATCGAGTTGGCGAAATTGCTTTGTGTTGACATCAGAGAGTAAAAAACAGGTGGACGTGGGCACTCACTAGACGAGTTGAGTGTGCGTTGAAGTAACACCGGCATTTTCAAACACGACAGGAAGGAAGTAGGTTATCAACTGGCGTCATCATCTCGTTTAACCTCAGAAAAATTGTTGACGCAAGGGAACACGCACTCCGTTTCCTGCTAGCTGGCCGTTGACACACTGGAATGGGACGAAGTATAAATATATTGTTCCGAAGCAGCTGCCGAGATAAACGTACCATGAGCGCGAGACATGTCATGCGCCATCCTGATTTAAAAACACAATTAGTACGATGCAAGTGTTCTAACACGGAACACACGGGAATTGCGCGTGCGGAATAACACGCGGTAGTCCCAGAACTAATAGGAACCTCGTGAGGATTGTTTACCAGATAAAGGGTACGGTTCAAACTCACCGCGTCTTCGCGTTTGACAGCAATCTGCTCTTGGAACTCGGCCATTTCGAGCTGTGTGATAATTGAACTAGACCATAAATTACCTAGAAGACGATATGCATACCTCAATTACGGCGTTCGTCTGTCCATCGTTCGAGTGATAGTCGATCAAAATCTGGCGGGCCTCGTCGGCGCGGCCGCGCGAGATGAGCCATCGCGGGGATTCAGGGAGGAACCACACAGAGGACATGACAATCAGCTACTCGTGCCAGACTGGATAAGCCGTTGTGGGCTCAGAAATTAACGGGAAGACACACAGGAGGGGCGATCTGCAGGATGAGGGGAAGCCGCCATGCCCAGGTGGAGTTCATCATCTGGGTGCCGACCATGGCACCAGTAGCGGGAATGCTTCCGATGAAGAAACATCTAAGGATACGTATGTATGAGAAACGACTCGTTGATTGAACAGAAAAGACAAACGTACGAGTTGTACATGGCTCCCAGCCGCCCTCGCCATTGGGGTGGAGCCAATTCTGTTACCCAGGTTGGGGCTCTGATGTTCGATGAATTGATTCATCTCGCGGTTTAACAACGTTTGAAAAAAAGACAACATACGCTGTGGTGGAGATTGCGATTCCGAAACCCAGAACGAACTGAGTGGGTCAATACAGAAGAGAGAGAGAGAATGACACAGAACGCACACGACCACCGATGAAAGCCTCACGAGTCTGAGCAGTGACGCTGACCACCGAACCTACAAGGATGAAAAGTCCTCCCTGTGTTCAACATACTCAGTTTTCTGGTAATGGCCAGATTAGGAGAAATTTTACTGTAAACATGCCTCCCCGACGGCCCCACTATTTGTATTTTTTCAATGCGTATCCTGGGCGCAGAAATTAACAGTCACGTACGATCTCTGTAGCAGGCCCCGCGAAAAAAGCACCAACGCAATTTCCCGTGACACTATGATCGCGTGAGATTACGATGAACCGTAATTGGAGCTACTGACTATATCATGAAGACGATACCCTGTCGAAAATAATTCAACGCGTCGTTCACAGAATAACTCGCAACACACGTACCGTCGCCTTTCCGCTAGACTGATAGTCGAACTTCATAGGAATTTCAGCACATGAAAAGGATCAAAGGCGAATCTTCGACACACAAAGTGCAGGTATTGAGGCATCACGTTGATTCCGCTCATTAAGCTTCCATCGAAGCCCGAAGAGACCGCGTTCAAGAAACCGACCATTACAATGAAATACAGCTGTGGATCCCATTAGAAATCAGCGATTTTGTGTAGCGCAAACTGGGAGATGCGTACCAGGAAACTGCGACGACTGAACCCTTTCAAGTCCGTCTTGACGATCGCTTCCTTGAAAGCGGCATTGTACACTTCAGCAACGTCCGAGTCTGCAGCAGCGTCGGGCCCAGACTTGACATCGTCGTCAAAGGACTTCTTCTCGCTGTAAGACATGGCGGTTCCGGAAGAAGTCCGCGTCCAGCATGATTAGCTCCACGCTGAACGGTCTTATACAGAAGCTTCTGCTTATTCTGGTCCCGGTCGGTCCGCTGATACGCGACAATCAAGATACGGACCGTCCGGTCCGAATATGGGGTAATTGAATGGAGATCAAATCGAGGATATCTCTATCCCACGATATGCATGTCGTGGGAGTGTCGTGGGTTCAAAAACCAATTTGACTCTGAGAGGGTCGATATTGAGCTGCAATCTTCATAGAGCAATTAACTTTACAGCACCGAAATGATTTCTCTGGTTGAAGTCGTGTGCACTGGTTTTCTGTTCAGTGCGTACGGTTTGTGGTTACTACAAAGCTATTGGGAGTCAGTAATAGACAAAGTGGAAATCATACAAGCGAGAACGTATTACGTGAAACTTTGTGGAAAGTACAGACCCAAAGACAATTCTGACGTTCTTGCCCAATTGCCGCGGAGGACAGGAATATTTCAATTGACATCACGATGACAGCTGAAGGAAAAACGATAGACACCCTTGGCATGTTGTAAACTTTGTTCTCCATGGAGCTCATGAGCACAACATGAGCGTCATCCCACCATCGAACTGTTCAGTGTTCTTATTGCTGCAACGAACCCAAAGCCGCATCAACGCCGCACTTGGCTATAGCCGAGCTGTTTGTGAAAACGCAAGGGTGTCTATCGTTTTCCCTTCAGCTGGAATGGTCTCAACAATTGATAGACAACGTGTTCACTACTATTTTTACCGTTCTTCGGCAAAAAATGACTCAGGCGAAGCCTAAGAGAAGCCCGGAAATGGTTGAAAAGCGACGGGAACGGAGATAGGCTTGCTATAAACACAGAAAGTGAACCCTGGATATCTGCTGGTCAAAATTCATTGTTACAGACAGCAGGTTTCATTGGAGGTCCATGAAAGCTGAAGGAAATAAAAATCAACACAAAAAGGCTCCGAACCATGTGAAGTTGAACAAAGAATTTGCAGCGACATCTTGCAAATGGCTGCAAACGATCCATTGAACAAGACTGTCGAAGCCTCTTTCTCGGATTTTTTCTCCAAAAGTTGAGCAGATAAAAGATCAGACCAGTGGGTATCCCAGTTTGAACCTCCTATTTAGTCGTTACGTGACGCGTGACATCCGTGACATGATCTGGTGTGACATACCCCCTTCCTCTTGGCCACATCGTGCAAAAGCGCCGACTATCGTCCAGGCTATCGGAACCTCCAAGTTTCTTGGTTTCTCTTATTCTTATCCGGTATTTGCTGGATTTGGACTGGTTTAAATCTATCTTAGGCGCAAAAACTGGGCTTTGCTTGTGCTTTGCTTCCGAAGAAATTTGCCACCGTCGAAGTCTTGCTTTTTCGCTTGTCGTCGTGGCGCTATCCAGGCTATATTCTTTTTTGGGCTTTGGGATGGAGGACAACCCTCGCCCTCCAAAACGAGCCCGTACTACACCGCCAACCGAAATATGTCCGGCCAGAACAGAAAACCAGCTCCGTGGTGTCCAGCTGCTTCTTGCAATTCCATCGCTGCTAGTTCATCCTCCAACGCATTCAGATCATAAACGTTCACTCGCGTTGTCTCTTCTCGCGCTGAGACGCTGTCTGGGTTTACCTAACCCCGGTGCTAGACCTCTGGATGGAGGAGGAGCCACATTGGACCTCTCCCAGCCAGATGAATGCCGTGCTTGGTGCGCGCTTGCAGAGATTGGATTGTGTGTAATTGAGGGTGGATTTGGTGGCGAGCCTTGGGCGGTGGGGATAGAAACTGAGGTGGAAAAGGCGTTGGGGAAAGCGGTACGTCATCTCGTCTTTTTTTGACTGGAGGAGCCGGATTTCCTGGTTTCGTCTCGAATCGTGGTCGAGTTTCGAGTTATTGATGGCGGTGGAATCAGATTTCTCCCAGAGCAGAATTTCCCGACTCAGTCTGGGATTAAGTATGTTCGTCGCAGTCAAATTGATTGTGTTGCGAGACATTGTCGCAAAAAAGTTCAGAATTTACGGCCTAGAACCTCAACTCTCGCTTTCTTGAATTTGGTATGCCAGAATATTAATGCACTCTTCGCAGGCCCCAATTGCCCAAAGACACCCGTCGTTGGCGTTTTATCCCTCCTACATCACCCGCCTGTCTGCACGTGCGGCTCCACATCGCGCGCGGCAACTCCTACGTCCCTCGCCTTCAACTTTTGGCAGCTCTGCAGTCGCCAATGTCGGCGGCATTACGGCCTACTATTACACCCACCTCGCTTGGGCAGACCATCTGCTCCAGGCGATGCTGTACCCCGTAGTCCCACCCAGTAAACCTACTTTCAGATCCTCTTTATCCACAAAACAATCCAAAACCACGGCTGTCGGCACACCTAGGTCGCGTGAAAAGGATGCGAGCGCGCAGCGCGACCTCGCCGCTCTGCGTTCTGCTCTGGCTCCTCTCCTCTCCGCATCACACACGAACGTCACCCTCCTCGCTCGAGTTATCGAGCTTCGTGCGCTGATTGCGCTCGGGCGTTGGGCGGAGGTCGGCGCGGCGCTGGAACGCGCGGAGAGCGCGGTGGGGCTCGCCTTTCCTCCGCCAACGGCACCCGACACTGCTGCTGGCGCGAAGCCGGAAACGGAGCTATACACGACCTCGCCGTTCCACGCCGCGCTGGTCGTGCATATACTCGTCTTGGGCATCGTATGGTTTGCATACTCTGCGATCCCCACATCTCCCCAGCCGGGGCCAGAAGGCGGAGCAGGAAAGGAAGGGACCGCGAGCGTGAGCACGCCCGTTTCCGTCCGCCTGACCCTTCTTTACTCGCTGCTCGACGCGGGCGTGTACAACGGCAAGTGCCGTGCCACCTCTGCGCGCGCCGACGGACAAATAGATATGGGCCTTGAGAGCGAGGGCGTGTTAGAGGTTAATGATGGGCACCCATTAGCATTATGTACACTGACCCTTCTATGTGTATATAGGTCCCCCTCGACGCATCGACGCTGCCACTATATATATACAGCACACACCCACGAGTACTTTATGCGCTCGGGTACCTTGTCAGCGCAGTTGCGCGTCGCGATTTAGTGCGTCATCCCGCCCCTTCTCACCTCACATGCTCATCGCGTACATTGCAGGTCGGCCGCAAACCGAAGCGCAAGACTTTTCTCCTGGAGGGCCTCAGCGTCGTGGATCGCGAGACACAGCGCGAGCTGCGAGGTGTGTCTTCTTCTATCCCCCCAGCTTACACTTGGTCCTCACGCGCAACAGTACCTCGCTGGGCAAGTGCAGGCGGTGTCCAGACGGTGGAGAAGCAGATGGCGAAGATCAAGGCCGATTTGATGTGCGAGCTGGTCGCCGTCTCGATCATGCGCAGCGAGTTCGACGACGCGGAGCGGGTGGGTCTCAGTCTTGTACATAGAATAAAATATTTAGGATTTTACAGACACTAGACGCGGTCATCGCGCACACGCGCAATCATTCGCTCTTCGGTGGCTCTCTCGCCCATCGCATCACGCTCCTTCATGCGCAGCTCGCTCACGCACTGGGTCGGCCGGCGCGCGCCCGGACGTGCTACCGCGTCGCCGCGCACCTCGCGGAGGAAGTGGGCGACGCGGGTGGTGCAGTCGCTGCACGAGCGGGTGAGGTTGCGCTACTGGTGGGGATGCGTGCAAGGGCACGGGCGAAGGCAGCAGGACGTGCGCTGGAACCGCCGCTGGCAGGGGAGACAGAGGCGGCGTTCACAGACTGTGGGGAGAGCGAGCTGGCGCAGATGGGAAAGGAGCTTGCGGTCGCGTGTCGCGGCCTAGGGGGTGCGATGCGTGCGGTCGGGGAGGTGCTAGAGGGCGTGCTGACGACAGAGATTCTGAAGGCCAAGTGCGTTTATTCGCTCATTCAATTCCGCCGACTTATATTTGGGTACAGGCAACATTTCAAGAACGCACTCAACTATGCAACTGAGTGCCAGGATAATCATTTGCGCGCGCTAATTCTAGCATTGATCGCGGCGCACTACTTGCACACTGCTGGCGACCAGGCACAGAAGATGCTTGCAACATGCGAGCAACTTGCCGCGGGACTGGGGGCGCCGGCGAAGAAGGGCAAGGAACAGGTCAACGCAGTGGGGAACGCACCATTGCGTCTCTGGGTTGGCGAGCGGTTCTTGGGTCAGTGTTCATTCGTCGTGTCAGCACGATCATTAACCTTTTTTTTTTCAGAGTTGCATAAACGCGACAAGCGAGACGACCTGATCCAGAAGCGTGAAGAGGCTAATAGAGTGCTCCGAGACGCGGCCGTTGCCCTCTCGCGACGTCGCGAATCCGCAGTCGCAACTAGCGTCGGCGTGACGATGACGTGAGTTTGAGGGCCGATCGACGGAGAAAGGGGTTTTCAATTGACGTTTTCTAATGCACCATAATTATCTTGCACCACACACTGTAACTCTACATACTATCACTACTACTACCCTTTCCCTCTTTGATGCAGCGCGTCTGGTCCACATATCTTGACGGGCAGCGTATGACTGGCCAAATAGTGCGTCTCTCATTCTGGACTGTAGGCGGAAATTAACAGCCCCTCTCCCGTGTCTAGCAGCGGAACTCGGCGTGAGTTGAACTCTTTTTTCTTTGAAGCCTTGGCTGTTCGGACCGCGTTTCTTACCTCTCTGTAGCGCCTCCGATGCCGCCTCGACGACCGCATCCACCCGACACATGCTACCTCACCACTCTCTTGAGCCACCTCGGCCCCCTTTCGCCTCCTCCTCGGATGATACCAGCCGCAGTAGCTCTCCGGTGCCGTCACTAAACGGCAGCAACATTTCGCTGCAAATCAATTACGTCCCTTCCAAATTTTCACCAGGCGTACGTCAGCGCAAAGGTCTGACCACCAAATTCGGAGGTGGCGTCGACGCGTTCCGGGCCGGCGAGGCGCGTATCCCGAAAGCCAACGAACAGGACTATGACGGCGTGGATGTCCGCGCGACTGGTAGGAAGGCAAAATGGAACAAATTCAAGTGGGTCCTTGTGTTCTCCAACACAATCGTGCGTATTTTCGTTGGACACAAATATTTTCTCAAGCTCGCTCAGTATACCCTATTCGCACTTGGCGCAGTCATCTTTATGCTGACCGTGTGGTTCGATGTATGGAAGCACGCGGACGTCTTGCGTGCCGGTAACCACACAGAACTCGTCCTGACCACGGTGGCGGCGAGTATGGCGCTGCTGACGGCCGTCATCGGGTGGGCCGGCATCGTCCTCAACAACCGGGGCTTTCTCGCCGTGTATACTTTCTTCCTCTGGATCGCGTTCGCGTTGCTCGTCATTCCTGGGTACATCACATACAAGAAGTTCGCGTTCAACCTCGAAGGGAAGATCAACAAGCAGTGGTCAGAGACTCTCGGCGCCGAGGGTCGTTTGCGCATACAGAACCAACTTGAGTGCTGCGGGTATTTCAGTCCGTTCGTGGAGGCGACCATCAGCGCGACGTGCTACTCGCGGAGCGTTCTCCCAGGGTGCAAGCAAGGGTACTTGGAGTACGAGACGGTCCTGCTGCACCGCTGGTTCATCGCCGTTTTCGGTTGTGTGCCGCTGACAATTGGCGCGATCGTTGCGGGGCTGCTGTGCTCGAACCACGTCACGTATCGATTCGGCAAAGGGATGATGCCCAAGGCGTACCGCTTGAGTCCAGAGAGCATAACAGCGATTATGGATTCGTATGCTTCGTGAGTCTATAGTGTTCTCTGTGACCCAGCTCAGGACTGAATTCACTGAACAGCAAACTCGCGGAGCAATATGGATACGAGCCCAGTCCTAGTCCTGACGAGTCTGAACGCCTGACTTCAGCTCTACCCTCTTCAGCTGTATCATTGAAGCATAGATGAATTATAATTTTCTCGTAATTATGCCTCCGTGGATCTTATGCGTAGCCCTTGTCTGATGATTCTTCGCCCTCGCTGTACTCCTGTATACGTACTCCCTTCGCAAATTCCACTCATGCTACGGCCGCCGCATGGTCCCCAAAGATGTCCGTGGCATTTCACATGATGAGTTGTAAAGCTACATTCATTATTCGTAGTATGGTACTCGTGAGGGTCATGTCGTCGTGTGGTATGATACCATCTGCTGCTCAGGTCATTTGATCCTATGCCGCCTCGTCCACACATTCTTGAACAGTCCAAACGGAACGAGTTTGATGCCGGCGCTGGTTTTTGTATTACTCGGTGCCGGTGTAGCATCTGTACCCGTACTCGGACTCCCACTAGCACTCGTATTCGTATTCGTACTCGGCGGTAGCCTTCAGTTTGACAGTTTCGTTGATATGTTGGTAGGTATATATGGGATACACACAAGTGAGAAAAACATTGCAAAGAAATACGATCCAGATTTTGCGTTTGGGTTTGGGTTCTTAGCAAGTTACTCACGCTACAGTGAAGTTGCCCGACGTGCCGGTGAAGGCAGAGATTGAACCCTCGAAGACGGACGGGTATTAGCTGCGAACGTGGATGCAGACAAAGCAAGCTCACGATGAGGGGTTTCGAATCACCGAAATAGCGCAGGCGGTACGTTCCCGCTGCGAGCAGAGTCAGTGTCGGAAATACCCCAGCAAGGTAGAAAGCTAACCTGGCGTGCCGGCCTCGATCGTCCAGTTCACGTTCACGCTGCTCGTCCCGAGGATGGTGGACACGCGTGTCCATTGGTACGTCGTTGACGGGTGCGAGTCCGAGCGCACGGGCGTCCACGCGTTGTTCACGAGGTGGTCGACGCTCAGGAAGGTGCCCTCCAGACGCAAGTTGTTCTAAGCATTCAAAAGGCGTATCAGCGGGCTGAACACGAAGCCGAGGGAAAACGGGAACGCACCCGGGGGTTAGCGCCGACGAACTGCGCGCTGACGGTCTGGTTGACGGAATACGGCGTCTTCGCGACGTCGATGAGCACTTGGCCAAAGCTCTTCCCGATCGGCGCCGCGTCGAAGACGACGGGGGTCTGCAGCGAGATGGCGTCGGATTGGAGCTCGGGGGGGAGCGGCGTCCGATTGGGGCGTGCCGGTGGGCGAGTCCGCGAGGAAGGGGACGAGGCTGGTGTATTTGTCGATGTAGGCTTCGAGAGTGACTGCAGGTCGGGCATTCAGTGAGCGGTACTTAGCAATGAAGAACGTGAAACGCACAAGGCCCGAAGATCGTCGATGCACCCTCGTACCGCTGGACAGAGTACTCCTCGCGGGTAGTGATGTAGTGAGCGTACGTGTTTGCGGGCCTGAGACCCTCCCCATCAGCACCCGCAGAGAATGAATGGAACTGCTCTCACCCAGAAACCACAACATAAGCACTGTTATCGAGAATCCCATCAGCAATAAGCTGCGCACGGACGGCATTCCGGATCCGACGCCCAGCCATGGTCGTGAGTTCTCCAGGGATGATGAGCATCACCAGGTTGCCGACTTTGAGCATCTGGATGTCGACCGTGCTGGGGGACCACGCGTACGGGAGGGTTGCGTAGCCCTGCCACAAACGCGTCAGATGGTGCAAGGGGGAGAAGGTGGAGAACTGACGGTGTTGAGCAGGATGGGCTTGGGGTACTGGCACGCGACTTGCTCGGCAGAGGGAATGGGCGTGATGAAGGACTTGACGATTTCCCAGAGGGGGTTCCTAAGCACCGGGGTGAGCATTGCTTTAGTCGAGGGGGATAGAAAGAGCGCACTGCGAGGTCGAGTTGTCTCCCTGCACAAAGTCGAAGGATCCAGGACCATCGCTACGATTCGGGTCAATTATCAACTGTATCAAATGCATTCAATGCACGCACGTCGTTCCACCAGCAAAGGAGAAGCCCATGGCAGCCGGGCAGGTGTTCACCGTCGTGCCGTTGGGGAGCGTGAAGTTATGCGTGGCCCTGCATACCCACCCTCATCAGCGAAAGGAACATAGATAGACTCAAAGGCAGCGACGCACATGTCGAGATAAACATGCACACTGCGCACAGTTCCGCTGATCGGCGACAGGGTCTGGCTCATGAGCGACTTGGCGGCGTCGACCTGGATCTGGGCGATCATCTCGTTCGAGTGGAAGCCGAATGAGTCGAGGGTGAAGCCGGGGCCGCGGCCGTGGCAGTCCTCGACGGTGCCGCCGCAGGTGGAGGTGTTGGCTTGGCAGGGCATGCCGTCGTAAGGCTGGCCAGGGGACTCGCAGAAGGCGCCGAGGCTGGGGGTCGTGAGCGTGAATTAAGCGTGTAAGAAACCACATACGTGTTGGGGCTGGTGTCTCCGACGTTTGCCTGTGCGAAGCCTGCGACGAAGGTCTGGTTGCCGGGCATAGCGTTGGGTTCCATAGATGCTGGGAGCGAATCAGTCAAGCAACAGCGGAGGGCGGAATACCTACATTCGTACAAATAGGCAGCCATTCCCTTGTTATCCGAGCTGACAAGCGTGTTGTTCTGCAACACTTCCGTTAGGAGGAAAAGATCAACGCGGTCTGAATGCCCACCTCGTAAATACTGGTGCCGTGGACCGGGAACCAGCTCAAAAAGCCACGAGAGCCGAAGCTCAGCAAGCTCATGACCTTGTCCTGGTCTCCACCCTCGTCCACGTACATCGCGCGCTCGTCGGCAGGGTTCGCAAGGTACGCCGTCGGACTGCGGTTGATGTTACCACCGACCACGCTAGTGTTCCCAATTGACAGGGACCCCGGAGCGAGTGAATTATGAGCGCGGTCGATGGCAAGGAGGACACCCGTGACGATGGCGTCGTACGTCTGCTCCACGAACCCGAGGGACGTGATCTGCGGGAGCAAGTTCTCGAGGTACCCTCCAACCTGCGCGTTTCATTGAGTCGAGTAGTTTCACAACGCAAAAAGGACTTACACCAGAGTGCTGGTGCGTGCTCGAGATGGCCACGTTCTGTGCGGTGTACAGAGTGCCGTACTTGCCCGCGAGCCCAGCCAGAATTGCGCGGCGAATACCGGTGTCGCCCATGGCAATGTCGGCATTGACGAAGACGACACGGTTCGCGGTTGTCGCGGTCTCGCCGATGATCCAGACGCGCGCGCGCTGGCGCATGTGCAGCCCGCTGTCCGTCTGACCCAGACTGGCATATCCCATCTAGCGATACATGGTGAATTTACGAACTTGTGAATATCCTCGACAAACCATGTTCGTTTCCACCACCGGACCCGTGATGTCAGCAATACCGAGCCCCAGGAGGTACTGCGACTGAGCAATGGCATTGGAGACCACGGCACTGAGCACCACAAAGGAGGGTAGTAGGCGGACCATCCTGCAGAGTGCGGGGGAGGGAACAAGAGGCGCTTCAGGATGCACACATGATATTCGATTCACAGAATGGTGATCAGTGATGAAACTGAAGTGACCAGTCCCCGCCAGCTGTCGAGCACATGGCGAACAGGAAAGAAGCGGTTTGGAAGCGGTCACCACGCATGTCTTGATGAAGCAGCTGTGGGCTTTTGTGCTAACGGCCCAGTCTCGTTAGCAACCTCCGGTCAGCAGGCCTCGGAGGTACAAGTTGACGTGCAGGCTCCTATTCAGTGCCGTACCCAGAGAATTGCCTCTGCGGTCCCGTTGGGAAAGGTTCGAAGCATGACGTATGTGCACAGCCACAGCCTGGATCCGGGAAACTTGACTGAAACCCAATATCCAGTAGCTCGAAGACTGGCAAGAAATCGACGCTATTTCAGCCTACGGCCAGATTTAATATTATTCAGGGCTAAACGTCTCTTTCATGATCATGCTCCTTTGAGCTCCGGCTCTTGCACCACGGACCCTTTCACGCCCTTTTTTGCCGTCTACGATATGGCGTTCACTCCCGCGCTGCTGTGTTGGTTTTTGCTAACTATTTTTAGCACAATGGTATTAGCGGCTCTGGTACTTGCACAGAGGCGTACATATGTGGTCCCTTGAAAGCGTGTGGCCTGTACGTGTGGGGCCCTTGGTGCTCGTCTCTGGCTACGCTTTCAAATGACCTCTGCGGAAACAGTGAAACGGACATCTGCTCCATCGGTTGTTCACTGCTCAGTCTCATAGTGGCACTGTGAGAAGATGGTCTTCTTTTCTGCCTGATTTCCCCTTGGACCCAAGTGGAGAATCACAAAACGTGCTCTCAGGCTTGCTCCTCGGTTTCATGATGGACACTTGGCTCCGGGCAGTCCGAATGTTTTCATGGCCGCAGTCGACTCGTAGCAGTCGTTGAATCTCCTCCAAAAAGCGTGCTCGCCGGCTTGCTCTTTGGATTCATGGTGAACACTTGGCTGGGAGCATTGCGAACGCTCCCAGCACGAAAATTCAGCTTCCGCAGTGGCGGAACGCCTCGGGAATGTCTACCTCGGCTCAAGGATGTGTGTGTATAGTGCACCCCGAGCCATGGAATTAAGCAAGAAATAGGCACTCGGGTTCACTACTTACTTGCTGAACTTTTACCGCACTAGGCTTACGATGCTATGTGAAGTGACTCTGACTGGTCGCAATGTGCTCGAATAAATTATGCTTGAATTCTATGATTATGCTCCGAGTCAACACTTTTTTGGTTGCACCTCTCCGCACGGAAATACCTCAATCTGCATCGGCTGTCGATTGCCTAGGTGCAGGACATTTTGCGAAGAGATTCTGGTCGGCGGTGGAAAGTATCGATGTTGTGATTGGCGTTCAGTCCAAGTCTCTGGAAATTCTCGAACTGTGAACAGTGAGTTTAGTACTAAATGATCCCGTCCGGTACAGACAAACCAAGTTGAACATCAATAAGAAAAATTCAATGGTCGCTACATCCAGGGTTTTAAAAGTATTTAAGTTCGCATAAACTTCCTTCAGTCTTCCTTCAGAGACACCACCGAGCCGAGAGTCTGAGATAAATCATTCAAGATCTCCCATGAGGGAAGCTACTCGTCTTTTCCAAACACATCGAGGGCGGCGGCGTCCGCATGACAAGCATCAGCCACGAAGGCAAGCATAAAGTCTCTCCGTCTTGTTCATTTCCTATTAACCGTATATCATCACGCCCTCAGAAAAGAACCGATAGGCACGTACCCCACGCTTCTGGGACTTCACTCATCTCAAACTGTATCTCAGCGCCAGTGGCAATTTGTTCATGACGGATGACGGGCGACCCGACCGCTTGGTCGTCAATGGTCAGTCCCCGGATGTACTTGGCCGATGGCGCGCGCGGCGGTGATGACCAATGGGTTGGTCTGACCGGGCAAATTCACGGTGACCTTGTCGAAGAACGGACTGGAAAATAACTTAAGACAGTCGCACGGAAAGAACGAAGGACGTCACGCACCTCCCCACAACGTACTCCCCGGATGCAGGATTCACGGGATAAAAGCCCAATGCTGAAAACAGATACCATGCACTCATCTGGCCGCAGTCCTCGTTCTAAAAGAGTTCAACCCAAGTATTCACTTCGAGCGAATGGTGACACCTACGCCAGACAGCCCAGTAGGGGTGTTGTTGTAGTTGGCCTGGGCGATTTCGCGCACCCGCTCTTGCGTCTTGCTCGCAGCTCCCGCAAGAGCATACAGGTACGGAATATGATGGCTGGGCTGTTGAAATCCCTCAGCTTCCGGGCCGGCACAAGGGTAAATACCAGACCGACCGACCTCATTGCTATGGTCGTTGTGGCCGCCATCAAAATGCTCGTCGAGGCTGCGAATGAAACTCGCATTACCTCCGCGATGTAGCGCAAGTGCCGGGATGTCGTGCACGACGTCGAACGTGTACGCCCACTTGTCGCCTTCGGTCCACCCTTCATCCGGGCCTGCCCACGCGCCGCTGGCATCACGCGCCTCCATAAATCCAGTTGCATTGTTGAATATCGTGAATGGCGCCGTCATCGCACGGTCGTGGAGCATGGTTACGATGTTAGCTGGCTTACCCAGCGCAACCGCCAGGCGGTACAGAGCGTAGTCATCGTCTGCCGGGGTCGTCACGCTAAATAAAAATGAAACAAGGACAATACTGACAAGCGTAGTCGAGTGTGCGGGACGCCGACTCGGAGTGCACGTCGTTAGCGACCCAGCCTTTCTCCGCGTAGACTGACGACAGTCCCGCGCGTACTTCATATCCCACGTTCTGAGGGCCGGTCAGTACATCGCAGCGTCCCAGAAACGTATGAGGTTCTCGCCTCTTCTCGATCTGAGTACCTGAAAAATATATTGAGTTCAAGAAGGAGCGGATCTGGAATGCGTACGTGGTGTTTCCGTCGTTCTCAGGCGGGACCGTTGCATCTTTGTAGGCGGCCTCCCATGCAAGATCCATATCGAAGCCTTTGACGCCTTTGACGACTGCCTCGGCGATGAGCGAGTCCGCGTGTGTGCCCACCTATCGAGAGGTCAGCCAAGTAGTAAGGCGGTTAAACACAGCAAACCATGATATTGGTTTCTAGGATTCAACAGTGAGCCATTACCTCGAAAACCAGCTACAACCCACCAACAATGTTCTTCCACATCGGAAGCCAACCGCTCTGGAAGTGTATATACATTACCTCGAGGTGATGCACCCGCGAATGAACTAAACGCGAACCTGTTGGTAGTCTTGCAGCATACTGGTGATCATGGCGGGAACTCTTTCTGGTGCGAACAGAATGAGCCAGGCCCACTCAGCCCGGAAAGTATCCTGAGCATAATCAGTGACGAAATACTTATCAGTGGACACGATGCACACCCAAATAGAGTACCCAGTGTAAGACTGGCCTTCGTGCACCTGATTGTCGTAGGCGGAATAATAAAAGCCGTCCTCATCCTGCTCGTATGGGTACTACATGGAGTCCATGAGAACGAGCTGGAATACAAATAGTATACCGGAACCTGTAGTGAATGGAAGAAGGCCGTATAGAAGACCTCCTTGTCCGCCTCGCTCGCGCCCTCGAGGGTGATGCGGTCGAGTTTCTCTGCCCATGCGGCGCGCGTACGACGGGCAGTCTCCTCCAACGGCACGTCATCCGGGATTTCCGCGTCGAGATTCCGCCGAGCTTGGTCTACGGAGATGAACGAAACCCCAACACGCACGTTCACGGTGCGAGTGCCGGGGGAAAACCGCGCATATCCAGATAATAAACTGCCGTCCCCTGCCGTCGCGCCAGTTACAGCAGACCCGTTTTGCACGACACCCCATTCCGCGAAGGGCAGGTCGAAGCGTGCGCAGAAGTAGCCCCGGAAATGGCTGGCATTGGCAGCTGTGGATGTAGGCGTGATGATCCAGTCCTGCCGCTCGCTGTTCGAGCCTGTGATCTCACGGCGCGCTGGATCGATCGCGATGCTGCCGACGGGATACGTGATGTTAGTTGGGGTGGACGTTATGACCGTGGGGCGCGTGGCCTCCAAAAGGACATATGCTTCTTTGCTTATTGGGAATGTGAAACGAAGATGACCGACACGCGATGCTGAGGGAAATTGTCAGAGGACGAACACAGAGAACGATAGACAATTTTTAGTGAGAGCAAAGTTCTACTAAGTTCTTGGGGCTCCAGCACCATTGCCGCAACGAGCTCTGGCTTGAACGTCTTCATCCAGCACCCGTTTGGCCAAGCCCTCCCAAGAACTTAGCCGAACGATGCTCTAAAATCAAATTTTTCAACACAGCTGAAAAGTAGTAACTTACTTGCGCTTTGCTCCGCCAATATTATGGTTTCACTGCCGGAATCGAGCTCCACACAATAATAACTTGGACTTATAACTTTTGTCGCGTTGTTGAATTCAAGCCCGCGTTCTTCGAAGCTGCTCTTGACTTCTCCGACGCCGGGAACAACCACAACTTGAGCACTTTCGCCCATCCATATGGCTGGCTGATGAGTTCCTTGAAATCCATGGATGGACGAGGACGTATGGTTGTATGGCGTCACAGACACATAATTCTTCTGGGTCTGTGCCACCCAGCGAGTCATAGCAAAGGGTGGTGCAGTACTCGGAATCTGGGCACCTGAGCGCGGTGGAGAACATAGACAGAGATGCTCACCATCCCTCCCGAGCCATTGGGAGTGTCCCCGCCGTTACCGATGAGCCTACATAACAATTCAGCGAAAAGAAAACCGTAGAAACATTTTCCTAACGCATTGACGTGGTCGACGGCGTCACTCGGCGGAACAGAGAATGCTGGGGGAAGCTTCGACGCTGAACCGAGCCCAGAGGCAAGAAATACCAGAAAAGCAGTTATTTTGGACATGATCGTTGAAAGCAGGAGGAGCCGGTGATTGCCGGACCATTGTTGACAGAAGTTTTCAAGTTTGTTACCACCTGGCTCGCTGCATCCTTGTGTCGCCAATCCCACTCCAAAATCACTCGTGCAGCCTCGGCTTATCACAAAATCAAAAAACTTGAACGTACTTGCCGAAGAGCTTTCCCCAGATTATCCGTACGCCACTTCCACCAAGCCTGCCACAGGCACGGTCTGTCGCGCAGGCAAGAAATTATTCATTTCGTACTTTGAATTCCACGGTGTAGGGTCACCGCTCACTCTCGACGTCGGAAATGGGGGAGATGTCTATTTGGATCTTACGCCTGGGGCTTTGGCACTGTGGGGGAAAACAGCTCATGGGTGGCAACGGTGGCTTGACATGGGTGCTCGTCCCAACCACATACTTTCGAATAACTGGTCCGTCAAGCACCCATTCCTTGACTATTCGCTTTGGATGGGCACCACCCTCGAGGGCTGTCAGTACGTTGGATGGTTCAGGAGCAATCTCAGCAGCGTGCCGTCAGCTGTTCTTCGCACGCGACAGTGGTCGATTGACGCAGGTTTGTACAAAGTCCCCACTACCGGCGTACCAAAGGACATGGAGACAGCCTGTCGCGAGGCCGCTGCCATGCTAGGACAGGCCAGTCTGGCGTCCGCGCAGACATTCACGGCTTTGGTGGCACCCAACAAAAGTGATTCGCCGTCTGGCCACGAAATCGCAGCGCCTCTTGACGTTCCAAGTCCCGCCAAGGTTCAGAAAAAATCGAAGGTACCGAAGTTTTCCGCACCTCCGGGGTCTCCGCCGCGCACCGAACGCCGCGTAACACCGCCGACAGTACCCCAGCATCCATGCTTCACAAACCCATCCCCTGTGTCCCGCGTTCAGCCTGACATACGCGCAAAGCGGAGGGGATTCCATGTTCGCGACCTTCCGCCATCTTACCCCTACCACATCAACCGAGAGAATACGTCCTACCGCATCCCCTTCCTCGAGTTTTCCGGCCTCGGTCCACCTCCTGATGATCTGGATGTCGGCACGGAGGGCGACGTCTACCTCGACCTCACTCCCGGTGTTTACGCTCTGTACGGCAAAATCGCCTCGGGGTGGAAGCGCTGGGTGGATACCGGCGAGCCCGTTGGTACGTCGTGGCTAAATAGCGATTGGGTCGTAAAGCATCCTCATCTCGAGGGTTTCGGATTATGGATCTCACTCGGGGGAGAGGGCGACGGCCCACCGGGCCGGTGTCACGTTGGATGGTTCAGGGTCGGCGCAGTGAAGGCCCAGCGGCGTATTGCGGATAAACTGGGACTCGTCCGGATGCAGAAACTGAAGGTGAAGAGGGGGCTACCGATGAAAAGCGAACATGCGATGCAATGCGAGGCGCATACCATCTTGGAATACATGCTGGGCGACAAGGACTCCATCCCTTCGAAGCTCTCTGCGAAACGAACGGGCAGCCCGTTAATGCTGGACGCTGCGAAGAAAAGAAAGGAGGACTCGAGCGCGCCACTTGATCTTGGGCCGTTTTCGATGTGTTTTGACGTACGTCGCTGTAACAGAGATATCAGGGAACTTGTACTGACAGTGTCTTTGTAGTAGCTATAGAAATTTCTTGCAGTGGCATGGCTCTTGATATTTACTGCTATGTTGCCCTCTTGCATGTACGAGATGCTACGACGAATTGTTCTCCAACCTCGTACTCTCAGTCAGTATGAACACGCATTTATTTGTGTAAAAGAATCTGTCGATGGAAGTTATTATGACCCGAGAGAACCTCGATCACAGCTGAATTGTTCGAATGTTCTGTGCAGGCTGGTGCGGGTGGAGTTCAACATGGTCACGTGATCGTTGAACTTCCAAAAGTTCTCAGTTTTCTCGCCAAAATGGTTTGGCCTCAATTCCAACATTCTAATTATATTTTCTCCTCTATCAATACTCTACTTGTCGTCTTGGACCGACAACCGAATTTCGTGCTCGTCTGCCTTGATCGTTCAGAACAAAAAATTACATGGAGAAAGATATTCCCATCGCGATGCGGTCATACTTCAAGTGAGGTTTGGCAATCTGCGCGGGCAACTTTTGTTTCTGTATTGTGCTTTGGGTATCGTTATATTAACCGGGTATCATGCCTTCGTCCGCGAACTGGGTGAGATGCTCTTGGTCTCGCCTCTCCGAAGATTCTGCTGGGGCGAATAGTCTCACGCCGAATTATGTGGGTTCCGTACAACCGATTTGCACATACAGTTATATAGTCATATTTCGAATGAGTTTTGACAAATCTTCCTCGAGAGAGGATTCGGAACCCCGAACCCAAAGCGTGTATATTCAACTGGGATCAACCGGGTACCATACCCGCTTCCTTGAACCGCCTAAATGCCTTGAACCATGACTCGAGGGGATCAAGTTCCTCAGTAAACCCGATGGCTCTGATTTTGTCCAAGCTCAGTTGGCGGTCCGAAGTGAAATGATAACCGTATCCATCCAAAAACGCCGCCCCAAACACGTCGTTTGGCTTTTTTGCACTTTGCCTTCAGCACGTCTTGGTGCTTGAGAGCATATTCGCCCGGCTTGAGCACAATAACGCCAGGTGCAGGCGGCTCAACGCCGACGAGCCCGAAGAATGCGGCGAGTGCAGGCCATCGTTCACGCATCGTCGACGGCTCTGCGCGGTCCGCGATGTTGAATAGCTGGCCGCCACCTGCCTTGTCTGGGTGCAGTGAAGCCCAGATGGCGAGTTTGGCGATCATCTCGGACGAGGCGTCCGTGAATTTCGTGTCGTATGACGCCTCGGTGCCAGGGTAGGGAACAGATGCGCCTTCTCCTTCAACGGCGCGATATAACGAGAGATACGTGGCCCAGTGCGCGGGAAGACTGTATGTGCTGCCGTTAGGGGAGAATCCAACCTATTCAAGTCAATAATCAAATTCATGGTATAGAAACGCCGCGGAGAGAATACGTACGATCGCGTCAGGGCGAACCTGACACCAGGTCCAGTTCTTCCCTTTGCTGCGTTCGGTGAGGATGTCCTCAAAGGCATAATAAAAATTCGTGTCTGGTGGTGGAAGACGTCCCATGGATTCTTTGTAGGGAGGTTTGAAAGGACCACCTCCAGGTTTGGAAATTCCATACCCCTAATACCATACTCAGTTCCAGGCGAAGGGGGGACTATGCGGACCGATTACCAGTGTACCGCTGGCCCAAGCGAGAAAGCGGAAATTTGGGCACAAAGGTTCAATAGCTCCGACTACACGCTCAAGCATGCCGCAATTGGTTTCAATCTCCAACCGCGGGTCGTTGTTTTGCATGTACACTGCGCAAAGTTTCAATTCCTGCTAAATGCCTGGCAAGGGGGAGCTCACCAAAGTAATAGACGTGTGTGACGGTGGAAATATCATGGATTTTTTCCTTGAGAAGCGCCGTGAAAGTCTCGACAGACCCTTTCGCAAGATTTATTCCGGTAACGAGGCCGAAAGCAGGAGAGTCGGTGATCGGCCAAAGCGACTCGGCCACACTGATAGGCCGATTGACGACGGCTGTCACCTTCGAAAACGTTCCTTTTGTTGGATAATTCTGCAGAAGCTGGTCAACGACTCCCCAGCCGGCGAGCCCGGACGCCCCAAAGACAATAGCATGACCAGTAGAAGTTGTCATCGTGATGAGAGATCGAGATTTCTGAAAGAGAAACGTTCGGTTTACGCTGGTTCTTGCTGGCAGCTGGTCCCTGCTGGTCCTCTAAATACTCTTTGCCTGGAGCCGAGCGTTGACTCGTTCGGTACCGGACTTCGGCAATTGCTGGGATTTCCCGCTCAGTCCGAGCCGCTTCGTGGAGTGGGTGAGCAGATCCGTTCCACCCGGCATCCGACTCGTTAACGTGAAGTTGCCGTGAGGTCTCTGACTTTTGTTCGAAAAGGACAACCAAACAGCGAAAATGACTAGCGCGATAAGCTTGTGCAGAAGCCGACTTTGTGACATGAAGTTGTGTCTCCCATTATTGCTTGACAAATGTCGACGTTGCAAGCTCTAGGGCTGAGGGAAGAAATCCGCCAACAAGATCAGTTGAAGATCATCTTGTGTTATTTTTTGTCCAAGTCCTCCGATCGGCGATGACTTGAGCAGATGAGAATCAACAAAAAATGCATAGTAGAGTAGCCAGGCATCTTGATTGTCGCTCCAGATGGGACCTAAGAAATTGTACAGAAGCTAAGGTTGCGGGACAGCAAAAGGTAGGTCCCTTGTCTGACGGAGTTTGAAGCAAGTTGTGAGGTGCCCGGCTCGCCCGGGCCGGAGCTGCGCGGCTTGTTCCGAACCTATCAAAGTTGTTCAGGTTTTTGTTTTGTTTGCAGATACCTTCCGAGAACAGTACATCTCTTTCTCCTCATGCGTTGTTCCAGGGCCTCAAATCCTATTGGTTTCAGTGGGTGCTTTCTTTGGAGTCTGAAAAACCCTGGAGTGTTGAGGTCCATCTGAGCCCGAGTCCTTCGAAGCAAAAAGCCAGGACTCAACCCGATTTTGAGGTCTTTTCGTGGACTACAACCCGAGAGACCAAGCGCATTACCCAGGCACACTGGGGCATGCATCATTTCTCAATTCGGGCCCCACCAGGTCATGGGCAACGGCGCGGAGCTGTCGACTCCGCGTCCGATAGCCTAGCGATGGTGGGACTTTGTGTGTCCGGCGGAGAGAGTGATGGAGCTGCAGATGGCGGATACGATGCGGGAGATGCGACGACGGGTGAAAAGCTGCGCGCCATGCTGGACGAGTGCGTCTCGGTCGTGGGCGGAACGCCTTCCGACTTTGGGTACGTTTCGTGCTTCTCATATGCTTACTTTCATAAATATCTACAGAATCATCAGGTCCGATGAGGTCGTATGCACCTGGGCCCTGGCATCTTTATTAGCTAACCTTCGCGAACACGCTTGGTCCCAATGGTCCGCACCCAGCACCCGCGCGTTGGCCCGCAACTTGGCCCTTCTGTCCTTCGATTCGCTTCCCTCTTCTCCCTCTCCGATCCTCTCGCGTATGACTATGGCAGCGTCGCGTCCCCCTACTCCCTCGCGGCCTTCTTCCCTACCATGCTCCATCCCTGGCCTCCTTACGCTTCACCCGCCGCGGTGACTACGCCAAACATTGCACACGTCTCGCCTCCATGGGCGCAAGCTACAAAACCTGGAACCAGTTCGGTGCGCCCAAGTTCCGGGAGAGGAAGCTCAACCGCGCGCCACCCGTTCTCTCGGATGCGATCGCAGCACACTGGCTTGACATGGACGCGATTCTTTGACCGCGATGCAGCGACGGCGCGGCGTGAGTCGACGCGCTTGCTGCGGCCTGGCGCTCAGACGGGTGGGCGCAGCTAGTGTCGAGCTCGCTCGATATACAGCTCACGCCGGATGGGACGGTGGTGGCGCAGGCGGTGCATATGGCGGTACTTGTCGCCGCGGAGACATTCCTCGGGAACGGGGTGCGTATTTTCGTTTCGTGTTCCTATAGACGTCGTGATCATGATGCTCATGAAGACAGTGTTCAAGCGTGAGCTTTTATGTGGTTCAGTTGCGCCTCACGGGCGGGCGCCCTGCACATATGATTCAGTTCTGATAGCAAGCACCACACGCCAGCGCAAGCATCCCAGTCAACACAAGGATATCGGACCCTTTCCCATCAGTATCTTGGGCGCTGCTGCAGTGTTGTCTTTCATTTCGCGAGTGAAGTAACATCGTTCTATCACCGTCACGCATGTCGATTATTGAGGGCTCTGGGCTGGTATCTTGACCACCACAGTCTCGCTTTTTGTTGAACGGAACGATATCATTGTCGGCCTGCCGAGCACGAGAAGGTACTGCGTTATTTCTGCGCCAAGAGCTCTAAGCAGATGAAAGGATGCGCCAGACTTCGGAAGGCTGGTCCTCCATGCCTCAGACTCAGGGCAGGAGATTGCGCTTGGAAAGGACGAAGATGAACAACTTTCAACTCGTGATGTGGCAGTGTTCAATCTTGAGGGACCCCTATCTTGTCTAGGATAGTACTTTGTCTTTCGACGGAGCACGTCGCAAAGTTGCCTTTACTTGGTTCCGACTCTTACATCCATGACCGCCGACAGCCTCACATTTGTCGTAAACCGTTTCAAAGCCATGCTCGATGGCATGAAGGCCAGGGACTCGAAGGACAAACTACAAAAAGAGATTCTGGATACGTTCCAATCGTTTAACATTGATGCCTTGGAGCGCAAGGCCGCTGAGGTCATGCACAAGCGGCGGTGCACATCGACGGCGCCTCTAGCTCAGGGAGGGTACAACTCGGTCCGTTCATCGCCCCTTTATTTCGTTCTCTTGCTCAGTTTGGATAACAGGTGTTCCTCATCGTTTTCGACGACGGAACGGATGTTATTGCACGACTAGCCAAAAGTGCCCATAATGAACCTCTGAGCGATGAACTTGCGACGTTGGTATTTGTGTCTGAAGCAAGTAATTGGGCTGTTCTCAGGCTGCCTGTTCTGACCAGTAATTTCCCATTGTAGATTGCTACGCTCAAGTACCTGAAGGAAAACACATCTCTACCAGTCCCTCAGGTTTATTACTCAAATTCTGATTCTGGAGAAGTTGGAGCCCGATACATGATAATGGAGAGTGTAAGAGCATTCTCGTCATCGGTTTACGTGTGCCTAATTCCTCCCTCAGATGAATGGGATGCCCCTCGAGCTGCTATGGCACGATTTTTCGTATGAGCAGCAGCAGGGAGTTGTCACACAGTGGGCGGCTATGCAGGCAGAGCAGTTGAACCCACCGCTGCCGTTTCCTAAAATTGGTGGCCTTGATGCATCTGGGGCCATTGGACCTCTCGTGCCCTCCTCCCTAGCCCCATACGCCCTCCGCAAGCCGCACTGGGGTCCTTTCGACTCCTCTCAAGCCTTCCTCGCAGGACACGTACGTTCTACTCTCGATGGGCTTCAAGAGAACGAAGGGGGGAAGAGATGTTTTCTCCAGCGTCTGATGAGCATTATTGAGGCCCTACCGGCGGAGAAGTTTGCCGGCGAACATTTCGTGCTTCATCATGATGATCCCAGCGCTGCCAATCTCCTCATCGCGCCCCCGAACAAGATCGTCGGCGTTATTGACTGGCAAGGCTCCAATATCTTACCAGTGTGGGCCGCATTTCAGCATCCCGATCTTCTGCTGTGGACCCCAGAGGAGCCGAAATTCCGCCCGATTCTGGATCGTGGCATACCCGTCGACCCTCTCCATCCGGTCTTCCGTGAATTACTTTCCCTAGCGAGTGGGAGCGAGGACCTCGAACCACTGAGCACATGCCTCGGGAAGCTTGAAGGCTCCTTTCCCTGGCTCACAGAACCTTTATTGTCATTCATCGCCGAGGCGGGATCCGCGGTGGCTGTGGGGAGCACACTGGTCGTCGAACATTGACAAACTACCAAGTATTTGAACCCCAAAGATAGACGCTATTCAAGAATCAATGGTTTTTTCTCTGCGCTCTGGACGGTGTCATGTGCTATTCCTCCCTCGACCCACGGCCCTGCTATTTGGTGTAACACAACAAAATATTCTACATAATTCAAGCCATACAAAAGTTCAGCAGGTCGGGGATCAACAGGATGACCTCGTACTTGGTCGTGATTTTTGACTGACTCCAGCCCCACCGCTCCGCAGCTGGCATACCCAGCCCTCCTTCACCTAGTGACGCTTTGATCCTTAATCTCCGCCCTATTGATGGAGACGTCAGACAGCGGCATCATTCCAGCCCGCTCTGTAGCCTCGCCCACTCGAGCAACACCAAAAAGAAATAGCAGTCGTTCTGTCCATCGGTCATGACGCGCTCCGCAAACTCCTGCCCCGCCAACTGGATGCGCTGCGCCTCCGCATCGTGCGTGCGCGCCCATTCGATGCGCTCAACGAGATCCGAGAGGTCCGGCAGCACGGGGATGTAGTGCACAAACGGCTGAAGCCAGTCGTCGAAGTACTCCCGGAAAACCGTCGACTGCGGCGTGCGCATTTCAGTCTCACCACCACACCTGGAACACATAACGCACCTTGAATACCAACGACCCAGACCTGAGCAACCCGAGGTAGCGCCCGGAAAACGAGTTCCCGTCGACGTCAAAAACGTACTTGTACCGATACACGTCCTCTCGCGGTGCGTTCTCGCCAGTGATATTGTATTCGGCCTTGATACGCGCGGCGTCGCACCCGTCGAGCTGGCAGAACCACTCATAGAACGTGGAGATGGCGACGTCCATGAGGCCCGCGTGGCCCCGCGCGATGTCGATCAGCTTGAAACGCGGGAAGGAGTGGTAGTTTGTACCGCTGATCCACCCGCCCGTGGATTGGCCGCGCCAGTCTGGGTTTTCGTCAGGACACGTCACCTGGTACTCGAGGAAAGGAACACACAGAGAACGGGCTCTTTTGGCCTCCCAGGGAATGTCATTCGGATATGCATATTTGGGGGAATTATACGACCGGCCGTAGTGAAACTGGGCCCTATAGGTCTCGGCGAAAATGAGATATATCTGTCCCACATACCTCGCTAGGGAAGAGTATATCCGCAAAGCATGGATATATTTTCGCCTGACTCAGGACGGGGTACAAATCGGTGGTGAAATCCGCACTCGCACTGTGCTGCAAGACTGCGCAGAATCAATCTACGGTAGCCTGCCAACCGGATGCACCCACAGGAATTGGCGTCGTTGGCATATTCGAGGAATCCCTTCGGCGCGTTTGGGACGAGGCAGTGCTTTTCTTCCGTGTAGAACTTGGCTGTCGGCCGGGGTTGATTCCGGAAGGGAGTCTGATCTTCGAAGGCGAATGCTCCACTTTGGGTATCGGGAATGCGGACGTCGAACACGACCCGTGGCTCGTCTCTGTGATTGAATACCAAGTTCATGTCCGGGAGAAACGCGCTGATCTGTTTCTCGCGTCAGTATATGCGGGTTACTATTCGTTCGATCGAGCGAGAGGGGCACGGGAAGCGGTGCGGGGCGTGCCAGCCAAGCCTCCATACCGTCAGCATACAGCTACTGCCCGGGAAACCTTCTCGCTTCAAGGTCTACCCACATTTTTCAGGAGAAACATCCACCCGCTGTCATAGTTGCTGTTCCAGGTGTCTGTAGTTTCCGCCAACCTACCCTCGACACGGAACGTCTTCATCCCCAAGTCTTCACTGATTGCCTAATTGCCCCCAATATCAATAGATAATCTTCCAAAAAAAATTGCATGGTTCTTCGCGCACAAGTTCTGTTCCTCGGTCTAGCATTTTCTTGAAGAAGTTCGGGTCCTTCTGCGCCATCTGATAGAAAGGCTCGAAATCCCGCTGTATCTGGTCATAGTCGTCGATGAGACACTCGCGACTCTTCGCGAAGCTGTACCACTGATCGTAGGTTCGTGGTGGCAGCCTGCCGTTTCTGAGAACATAGCGTGCAATCGCTTGCTCGAGACTGGCGGATTGCCGGTTGAACAGCTCCTCAATATGTGCTGCTGGCGAGAACAGAGGTGTGTTCCCTGGATCTCTTCGTTATCAGGTCTAACCAAGTTAGAGAATCGCAAAGGACAAACCGCTTCCACGACGATACAAATTCACAACAAAAAAACAGAATACTCCTCCAAGAACAATCGCCACCGTGAACAGCGAGATCCTACACTGTGTCTGCCGAAAGCGAGCATTTGGTTGCGAAGGGACTCGCGAATAGGCGAAACGAGAAGAAAGAGAGGCGAATAGGTTCATTGTAGCGTTATGGGCAGCTCCAGACAGGACGTAGCGCGTTGGAACTTGGCACGGCAAAAATTGGCCGTATTAGCAGTGCTGCCGCAGTAAATTACGTGAAAACGTGGAAACGTCCGGCGAGGTACGGCGAACAAACATGGAGGTACCAAAGATCATGGATCATTGCCAGAATTCGCTGATCTTTGCAAATTACTAGCTAGTCCTAAATCCAAGATGAAGGTAAGTAGAAAGAAGTGATGTGACTGTGACGTGACGGTCAAAGCGACGAATCCTGATTTGGATATGGGTTCGCGACGGCGGAAAGTGCGTTACCGGAAGGGTGAGTACACAGAAAAAAACTAATTGCATTACAAGCCATGCGATTGTGAATGCGATTCTCAACGAAGGGTCTTCCATGGATCATTTTCTGAAGTGCACTTCAACATTTTCGTATACTTCAAAAAAAACGGACAGCAGCATCCCAAATTGACAGTCGAATTGAACGACATTAAAAGGCAGAATATATCCCGCAATCCTCATATTCATGAACTTTCCCGCAAAAAAACTGAATACTCCGATTCCGAGGTAATAGAGACGTTGCGGTAGCCACCGGGAGCCACCCGGTGGCTAATTGGGCATGCGGTAACCGGTGGCTGTGGCTGTTGTGGTGGCTGAATATATGACGTCGCACGACTCCACTCTCTTGTTAACGTTCTTGATCACATCAAATGTCATCAATTACCATCCCTGGACTCCAGAATGGTGGACAGGGGGCAAGAAAGCACACGGGACAGTAGCATTGCAGCCACTGCATCAGCCATAACCACTGGTTACCGCATGCCCAGTCAGCCACTGGGTGGCTTCCAGTGGCTGCCGCAACGTCTCTAATGTAACCGTTGTCTCTATTCAATGTTGGCCAACTCACAGAGGCCCGGTAGGAAAGGGCGCTTCCACAGATCTGGCCAGATAGATGTATCTGGGTCGGGTACTTGGCTCGCTCGCTACGATTCTATATCCCTCCTGAAGAGCAGCGTAACGGCGTTCAACTCCGTCGTATTGATCGTCCCGAAGTTGGCTCGCGCAGTCCCATTCATCCTACAGGATAAGACGCGACGAGGGTTGTGGGTACGCGGCGCGAGTTATGGTTGTTTTGGGTCACCCACGGTAGGCACTAAGTATGTACTTCGAATGTCCGAGTCGTTGGCAAATTGGGAATTATGTTCACCGTTACGATCTCCAACTGCATGGTGGCCGTTGGAACTGAACTAGAGTTGTTGAAAATAATAACAATAGCGCCTTTATATACCGATACTATTACGACTCTTCAAGAATCAACATCACTTCTACTTTTCAGTAATAATAGCTGCTCGACATTGACTTCACTGCTGCCCACGCCTCGTCCAGTGCCGCCACAACCTCGTCCGCTAACCAAAAATTATCAGTGAGACATTCCCAGAAAGACAGGACGAACTCACGCAGTGGTCCTTTCTCGAGATCAACAAGGTTCTGAGCGGCGGAAATTTACAGCCAGCATTTATGTACCATGACCAAATTCCTTACTTCCTCGACGTGTTTCAAGCTCGAGCCACCAATGATCACGGAATCGCCCAAAGAGGCGCGCATGAGCGAATGGTGTGACACCCAGCGCAGTGCGACCTCGGCCACGGTCAGCCCGTGCGTGGACGCAACGGTACGCACTGCCGCGAGCGCGTCGAAGTATTCGGTTTTCCAATACCTGCGTACGACAAGAATTATATGATTCAAGAACAATCGAAATAGAGTTGACGAACCTGCCGCGGAAGCTCTGCGGAACTCGATAAACATCCAGGAAATAGTTTAGATGGAAGACGTCACCTTTCCCTGGAACCGCTCGGGGTCATAGCGGGACCCAGTCTCTGCCTTGGCGTCCATGGAAGTGTAGCGGTCGGTGAAGAACCCGCCCGCAACTACACCAGGGCATCAGCAAAACCAGGCCAATTCGTAACGACGGGCTGGACGTACGCGGGTTGAATCCATAAAACGATATCCCGAACTTGCGCAGCGCGGGAAATAGCTCGGGTTCGACGAGGTTCGACGAGGCGGTGGATGGCGTTGTAGATGCCTTCGTATACGGCGGGCTGCACGTACCCGTGCTGTTTGCAAATGCCGACGATTTCTGCGACTTCCCACCTATGTGAATGCAATAAACCTTTGCAGTAGAGGCAGGGGAACGGAGGCATTGAGAAACCTACGACATGTAATTGCTGATTCCGAACCGCTTGAAATGGCCTTCGCGGTATAACTCGTCGATAGCCTTGAGAGTCACCTCGTAGGGAACTGAGCGGTCGGGTCCGTGGAGGTACCATATCTCGAGTTTGCTAAATGAATATCTAATCGGTATTCACAGAACTTGTCGCAAGTTCGAGACGTACTCGGTTTTGAGCGCTTTGAGGGATGCCATGAGGGCTTTGCGCAAGCCCTGCATCGACACGCCAGAACATGAGCGTTATTTATTACGATTATCAATAAGATGCACCTCCGGCGTGTGAGGCCCAGTGAACTCTGGCATGTGCTAGAATTCAACTTATCAGCCTTTTATACGGAAATCAAGCAAGTACGTAGGCTAGGATTAACGAATACAAGCGAATACGAACTGCCTCGGAGTTTGAATGATTTGATGGCATGTCCCGCGCAGCTCCTAAGCATGACATTGACACCGTTATTTTGGAGAACACATGTATGGATGAATACGAGCCTCACCAAATTTTTACGGGGATTTTACTCAAGGGAATTCAAGACCTTTGTGCATTTCTTTTTGGCGGTTTTGTGCTCATAATTGATCGCGCTGATGGCTCGCGTTTCCATGGCGTTTCAATTTCAAACTCCGAGGCAGTTCGTATTCGCTTGTATTCGTTAACTCCAGCCTCTCTTCGAGACGTGATTCTGAACGACTATCTTCAGAAAGTTGAGAAGAGAGGCTGATTCGAGCCTAGCAAGTACGCACTGGGTGGAGGGGGTAGAGCTTCGAGACAACCAGGATGCCTTTCTTTTGCCAGTTGGTCTTCCCGAGGATCACCTCGCTAGTTCCTGCACAGTATGCCCGGGCGGTGTCGATCTCAAATGTACTCTGAGTACCGAACAATGATGGCGGGTTAAATTCGCGCACCTCGCTGTGTCCATGCTCCACGAAAACGTCAAAAATCTTTTCAATATCTTGAACATTGTCCACGCGGGCGCCGGCTCCGTCGGTTCCGGGCTCGCCGACAGTCATTGTTCCCTGCAGACAGGGTCAGGTCAGCTTATCCGGAAACACCTTCGCAGTAACGCACTAGGATAACATTGAGGGCGGATTTCTGAGCATTGGCGGTGGACATGGCTTCCTTGTAAGAAGGGAAAAGTTTGCGGAGAACCAAAACGTGACTCTTCAAATAATCCAGATTCTTGAAGGTTGGGGCTTGAGCTTTGACCGCTTGCCACGATTTTTATATTGCCTGCTTCCGGATGACCAGCCATAAATTGGATAATGCCGACTCAAGTACTGTACGCGTACTTTCGTGCGCAATCATTGCATTTTGCGCGAGGTTCAAATGCTGGATGTTGACAGAGGATGCAGCCCGCGTCCGACGGTGTGACGGAGCGGGACCGTGACGTTCAATTTGCAAATTGACTATGACAATGTTCAATGTTGACGTCCCTTAAGGCTTCGCAGGACCAGCCAGCTTCCTCCTCACTCGCAGGTGTCTGATACCGCACCACAACATGACGGTGCTTTATGCAGCTGCAAGCAGACGCACGCACTCCGCGCGTGAGGTACGTCCATTTCCAATGCAACGTCTCCTGCCCCTTTTTAGGACCCTTCAGACTTACAACGTTATGACCATATTCATCGGACACAAATGTTTGGTGGCTTACTTATAGCCTGAAATCCCTGGCTTCGAGCAAAAGTTTTGGTTTAAGAAAGTTACCTGAAAGGTTCTGGTTGCGATATCGAAATCGTGGTCATTACATATTTTCCCAACAGTCACCCTGGAAAGTGCTCGACAGAAAAGAAATCAAAATGCAATTTTCGACAAAATTTTTTTCCTCCTTGAATAACTTCAGCATTCTCTTAGACTTCGAGAACAACAGAGAGGGGCACACCGTATCAATCACATTGGACGACGTTCAAAGGCAGGACATATCCCGCAATCCCCATATCGACGAATCCTTCCGCAATAAACTGCAGATACTCCGATTCTGAGGTAGTATAGACGTTATCCTTGTTGGCCGAACCAGATGCGCGATAAAACGGAACACTCCCGCAGATCTGCGTCGGATAGATATACGTTATATCGCTCGCCACGATGCTGTATCCCTCCTGCAGAGCAGCGTTCAGCTCCGTCGTATTGATCGTCCAGAAATTGGACTGCCCGGCCCCATTCCCGAGGTGATAGAAGCGCACGGTGGACTCTTGCTGCGAGGGGAAAGCCATGGCGGAGATCCTTTCGAGGGTCCAGCCGGCTTGAGCGATTTCGGCGGTGACGACGGTTACGTCTAGCTCATAGGCACGGGCGGGGACGGCCGGTTGGAAGATTCTGTAGAGGGGCAGCGCAAAGGCGGGATCGCCACACGTTTCTGCAGATCGTACCTGCTGATGTGGAATAAGGAACATATACAGCTGGCAGTGTATGAGATACCAGAGCAGGAGCTGGCTCCGTGCTTAATCCAGAGGTGAAATAGGCTGCGGCCGAGAGGAGTATGGTGGGTAGGATATACTTCATGGCTGAATCCCAACAAAAGACGCAGATAATCGCGATGTTATACAGCAGCCACTGGACAGACAGAATGGATGGGGCGCCAGACCGATTCTTTGCTTGCGTGAAGGCCGGGGTATATGCAACTTGAATCTGTACGCCTTAGACGCCCCGGGAGGGTATAGAGCTCTATGCAGATCTCAACAATAAGAAGGAAGTTGAAATCAGAATGGAAAAATGTCGGGTTGAGCGCTCCGCAGACAGCTCTGAAAGACAGGAAGGCTGAATAGAACTAGAATATCCTCAACGTCAGACGGGGCGCTTGTAATATGGGCTTCACATACAGCTTTGAACAATACAATGACCGGTGAAGTGCTAGACGTCAGATGAAGCGCTGAAGGATGAGGCTCTACGCATATTCCCGAGCGGCTGACAGCTTGACTGAAACATGGTCAGTGTCAGATTAAGCGCCGTTCGTTTTGTCTTGATTCTTGAGCGCCTCCCCAGGTCCGGTGAAGTCGGGCTCGGACTCGAAGGCTCACATTAAGTACTGGGCTTTTCTCGGCGCTTCTGGGTGAGTTGGAATTGCTGATGGAATGCAGTGATTCTGCTTCTGTGTAATTATGGCCGTACCGCGAGGAGTTGGCGAGGAGATTAGTCACTCGAGCGCACAAGGATTGTTGCCCAGAATTCAGTGGTTCGCAGAGTTGCTGGCGGACGTGTTAGGCTTGCTAGGTAAGCAGTATCCCCCCAGCGAGCAGGAAGAGAGAGCGCAGAGTGTCAAGGGCTGTGACAAACTGGAAGGGCGGAAATTGAAAATATAGATTCTTCGAACTGTTGGAGGGGGAGGGGAAGTCGTCTTGCCACAAATGAGCCTATAGGTTGAGCGCAGCTAGCCATATGTTTATTTGGAGTCTATTATTATTGGTTCAGTGCTGCATGGATGTTCCTGAAGACAAGGGGATATTTGGACCTCGCGTTCATGCCAAACAAATGCGTTGGCGAAACGTGGCGCACTTTAGGGCAGGCGAAATGAAATATCAACCTCGTTTCCTGTTTCTCCTTCTTGTATCACCCTTGCTTGTCTTCTTCCACTACTATGCGCATATCCGCGCTCACCTCGACCCTCCTTTTCCTTCTCCTGCCTGCTACAGGAGTATACGCGTCGGACGAGCTCTATCCGCCTGGCTTGCAACCACTAATAACGAGAGCAAACGTTCTGCTTTCGACTGGCCAGTTCAATGAAGCTGCCAGGGTGTATTCTGAAGCTATAGGTTGGTATATGGAATGTCTCGTCTTGTTCTCTCGTCCTTGGCTGTTCCGGGGATACGACTGTGCGGAGACGGCGACTGCGCATTGGGTCCTGTGGTAGTCGCGTGCACTGGGTGCATCTCTCTTGGTTTCGGGCTCTCTGCACCACGATCTCTCGAATGGCAACGTCTCGGACCTGAGCGATGCGATGCGGTTCGATGCGTTGGCGCAGCACTGGAAATATTCTCAGTGTCTTGGAGGGGACTGCTTGGCCAGTTGCGGATCATCGCAGGGACTGCCAGTTGCGGATTGTACGGGTGGATGGCTCATGGGAGCGAGATGCGTCTCCTATGCGTTGACGCGTGTCGCGAGATGGCGAGATTTCGGGGCTGGTCCCGACTGGCTCCTCACGCCGCGTTCGACGCGTTTTCCATGCACTTTCCGCGATGCGTTGTGGTATTCAGCGTTGTACTGCAATATCCCAACGCCTCGGAGTGGAGTCCATCCGAGTGTACAATTCATGGCACGCCCAACACGTACGATGACGTGCGTGACGACATTGCCGGGCTTCCCGCGACTGTGCTCGCCCCGCGGCGCTGGACGTGTTCCATGCACTCTCCGTGCCTTGTCCCGACCGTTTGCCGGACTTGATGCTCGAGCTGCGGCCAATCCTCGCTTATTTTCGCTTTCTTCATTTTTTCTCGAATAGTTTCTGACTATTTCACCAGAACAATCCCCCGCCGACTACCTTCTGTTCTACAAACGCGCTACCGCGTACCTCTCGCTCGGCCGACATGGCGCCGCCCTAGACGACTTTGCGCACGTCCTCACCCTCACGCCGCTCCCCTCCGCGTACCTCATGCAGGCACGCATCCACACCAAAGACGGCGATTTTGCGCTCGCGCGCGCGGCGCTGAAGAAGTACACCGGCGGCGAGAAGGAGCTAGCCGACCGCGACGCGCTGCTCGCAGATATCGCCGATGCGGAAGCTGCAACGAAGCAGGCGACGCAGGAGCGTTCGGCGCAGCTGTGGAATGCTTGTGTAGAGAGCTCGTCGCGCGCGCTGCGAGTATCGACGCACAGCCCGTCGGTGCGCAGCCTCCGTGTGGAGTGCATGTTGGGTGCGGGCGACATTGAGGGTGCCGTCGCTGATATGAGGTTTGTTCGCGCCATTGTCTCTTTGCTCGCAGACGCTGACGTGTGTTCACAGCCGTCTGACGGCGCTTCTTCCCGAGGCGCAAACCCCCGCTGTTCAAGCCCTCATATTCCGACTCTCCTTCTTCTACCTGGAACCGTCGCCCGCCGCGGCCAACGCGCTCAAGCAGTGTCTACACTCCGACCCGGAGTCGCGGCTCTGCCTCCCCCTGCACCGACTCTCCAAGACGCTCGAGCGCGGCTTCACCATGGCCGACGAGCAGGGCGCCGCGGGCGACTGGCGTGGCGCGCTCGCCACGCTCAAGGGCACGGGCAAGAAGGGCGACATCTTCCGCAAGTTCGAGGAGGCGGCCGCCGAGCAGCTCAAGCCGGAGCACCTGACGCTTTTCGGCCTCGATAAGGGGAAGATTGTGCTCCCTCCCATGGGGAAGGTGTCGCCGCGGCGGAATTCACTGCTGAGAGCACTGTGCAAAGGGCACACGAATCTGGACCTGCATCGGAAAGGGGAGGAGTGGTGCCAGATGCTGTATGATATGGATGGCGGGGAGAGTGATGCGGATGCACTGCGCGGGCTGGGAGAGGCGGCGCTGGTGAAGGAAGAATGGGAGGAGGCCGTACGGTTGCTAGAGAAAGCGTTTGATGCGACGGGACGGGCCGACCGGGATGTGAGGGCGTCTTTGTTCCTCGCTGTGCGAAGCTGACTTTATCTCTCCAGTTCCAAGGCCGGCTACAGAAGGCACAGCGGCTGCTGAAACAGAGCCGTGCGAAAGACTACTACAAGGTGCTCGGCGTCGCACGCGACGCAGACGAGCGGACGATCAAGAAGGCTTAGTGCGTGCCCCGCTTCTTCTTTCTTCACCCTCATTTTAAATTTTCCGTAGTCGTAACGCCGCGAAGACAGCGCACCCAGACAAGGGCGGCACGGAGGCGAAGATGGCAGCCGTCAATGAGGCGTATGAGGTTCTCTCCAATCCGGGTCCGTTCCTGTCTCCATTCTCCCTGTAGTACGACCTCAACTCATCTTCCATGCAGAGCTACGACAGCGCTTCGACAACGGCGACGACCCGAATGATCCTTCGGGCGGGCACGCCTTCCAGCAGGGCGGGAACCCCTTCGCGTTCTTCCAGCAGGCCGGGGGCTTCCCCGGCGGGTTCCCGGGCGGCGGTGGGGGCGGGTTCAAGTTCCACTTCAGCCACGGCGGACACTAGGTGGGCTTCAGATATCGTGAACACTAGTAGGCGGTATTTTATCTGCGAGCGCTCAAAGATAGTGTATTGTTTGATTATGTCTCTAGAAATAATATACATGCTATACTGGTCAAACACGCTAGACCTCTTACTTTTTGCTGATATGGTTGTTCACCTTTCAGCGCGCATGCAAGCTGTTGGCTCAGGGCTTGGCTTCCCTTTCAGATGCTGGATTCTTGACCATTCGGATTAATTGCAAGTTTTCCGCTGCCTTTTTTCTTTGCATCCAATATTTGCCTACGCTTTGATGGCCTTTTCACCGCGTCCAAGTCACGTTGCAGGAATCCACGGATCAATGCGGCAATCCGCACCCGACCAGGCAACCCGCACGGCGAACCGCCGCACCACCTAAGTACTTCAAGCTCCCAGGCATCTCGATGATCTCCCTAGTTACGATCTTACCCCTTGACCGCGATGACCACTGCTCAGGTTAACCACCGTTTCGTACGATATCGACTTGGCCGAGATGGAATCCCCAAAATCGGCTTGGTCGATAACGACGAATTGAACGTTGCTGAAATCTTAGGATATGCCGATCTGTACAAGGTTATCGAGGCACACCCGAATCTTGCGGCCGACTACAAGTTCGAGACGGGAGACGTCAGCCCTCTAAAAACTGTAGAAATTCTAGCTCCGCTACCTGGACGGGATGTCTTGTAACTTGCATTCGTGTCCTTTTTCTGTGCTGCTTTGTTTAATACTGCTCTTGTAGATGCGTGGGCAAGAATTGTGGGTCCTCCTGAACAATTCAGCATAATGTCAATTGACGGCTTATTGGGTATGGTTAAGATGTCGCTCATGCTACAGAGTTCCACAAAAGCGGATTCGACAGTTCCGACAAGAAAGCCCAGCCAGATTTTCCCGTTATATTTACTAAGCGGGCGACCTCTATCATCCCGACTGGAAAACCTATCTATACACACCCCAATGTGACCTCGAGTCCCGACTACGAGGGCGAGCTAGGTGTTATTATCAGCAAAGCTGGACTGAATATTCCGAAAGAGAATGGATGGGACTACATCTGGTAATTCAGAATGCGATGGGCGGTACTTTCAACTTACCACACCTAGGGGAGCCGTAATTATCAACGACGTGACTGCCCGTGAAAGGCAGCGCGACCACAAGCAGTTCTACATTGGTGAGAGCTTCTTTCTCTTCATCTTCGTCGCTGCTGATCCGTTCCTTATCCACAAAGGCAAGAGCTTCGACACATTCTGCCCTATGGTCCGTTGCCTCCCCTGATATATGAAGACTCTCTCAAGGCATGCCTTAGGGACCCTATGTCGTGCCATCCTCATCTCTGTCGTTTGCCAAATTACACCTCACCACCAAGGTTAACGGGGAGGTCCGACAGTCACAGAACACTTCGGAGCTCATCTTCGACATCCCGACCCTCGTCGAGACCGTGTCGATGGGAATCTCCGTCCAACCCGGGGACATTATCGCGACGGGGACGCCTTTCGGCGTCGGCATGGGCATGTCTCCCAACGTCTGGCTCAAGGATGGCGATCTTGTGGAGATTTCCATTCCTCCGCTGGGAACGCTTTCAAACCCGGTTACTTCTACGTCTCCTGGTGTCTGCTCCTTATCTTCTCAATGACCACGTTCGTAGCGGGGAATGTCAATGACAATAGAAGGCCCGAATGCTCCGATGCATGTACGGATCAGCGAGACAGGTTAGTTTCGGAACCGCGGCACTCCGTTTTCCGGCGAGATTCTTCGAGCCCAGCATCCCGACCGGATGTGCAATGAACCGATAACTGACAGCAACAGAGAAAGATAAGTGAAGGAGAACACATTCAGGCCGAATGAAATGATTTCCTGCTATGTCCGAGGAAATGAAACGCTGGTTTTATCTCGACACGTCCGTCAGCTTCAGGAAATAGCGCGCAAGTATTCCCCGCGACCGAGACCACGGTGGTTTATTGCAAAATCTTTTTAAGAAATTGTCTATTGACGTCAGGTGAGAGGGGGCGCTGCCTGAACCATGGTCAGAAGAACGACATATTCATCGACCGCAGACATGGGATAGAAACAACTTGTTCCTGTGAGTCCGGAGCGAAATTGAATGCCTATCGAGGCTTTTCTGTCACTATCGACATCAGTGAATTCGAATGTTGAAACTGACCGCTCCAGCCCTGCACACATGTTCAACTTGGATCAAATTCGGGACCGACGATGAGGCCTGAGGCCTGAGGGCCCGGTGTGTAATCTGGCTTCCCCGAGAATGCGCTCACACGAGAATCCCGTTGTTAAGTTAGGGGCTGACGTTATAATTAATTGACGTCACGGAAACGGATGTTGCGGGCCGACCACTGAATGATGTTGAATTTCCAAATTCAGTCTTAAGAAAGAACACGACGACGTTGATGCTCAATTGAAATGATACAAATGTCCTTGAATAATTTACATGAATCTATTTTTCGACTAGAGTGAAACCTGAAGCTATTTAGCGTCTAATTGCTGCGTTTTTTCTGGAACGACGCTGTCAGGAACCCATGTTCCGATTTCATCGACGTGGAGACCATAAACGACTGTTCCCACTGCCACTGCCATGACAGATGAAGGAAGCCGTCCATCATCAAACACGTTCGACCAGTCTGCGAAGCCTATCGGATGGAAACTGTCCTGCAAAAGGATATATACAACCGCTGCAACAGCGATCGCCCCTTGGAGAACCGCCATCCTTCCGGTGGTCGATATCGGTCCATTGCTTTGACCTCGATAATCTGCACGACAGGTTTCTGTAACCAGACGGACTGCAGCGTGGCCCGCCAAAGTAACAGCTCCTGCAATTTCTGCTGACCCGTACACCGCTAAAGGAAGGGATACGAAGGCGAAAAGAAGGAAGAAAATGGTGGCCGATATGAGCTGAATTGGAAGTAATGGTTGGCCAAGTAACTTGGGCTCTGCCCGCGTAACAGCGTAATCCCTCGGGTGATTGTAGGTGACCGCAGCATACGGAAACATGCGCCATAGCGAATGCGGTTTGGGCGACGATAAACGGTGCATCGACTCCACAGGACATCCGTAACAGCAGCCGTAGGTATGGCATCCAATCCGGGAGAATGTCTCGTAAAGCGGAAGGCCGATTGCGAGGCTGGCGGCGAATAGAGTGAAGTTTGGCACATACCCTATATAATAGGATATTATTCCTCCAACGGCCGCCCCGAAAAGTCCACCATGCAGCCAGAAGCCTGGCCGGAAAACAGTTCGTATGGGTTGTTTAACGAGTTTCAACACCCCATCCTCCATGACGAGGGAAAATACTCGGGCAAAGAAAATAGCCGAGATAATGGTTATGCCGAGGGCGCGAGAGAGAAGGGCCGATTCCTCTTTGGAAGCGGGAGCGATTGTGAGTGAGGTGAATACCAAGGCGGCAAACCCAAGACCCATTAATACTCCGTAAGGAACTAGAATTATTTCTGGTCGTGTCGAAATTCTGAGATGTATGGAACGCGGTGGGGGGCCGTCCAATTCGATCGGGATATGAGATGGTGAGGGGGGCCGTGAGAGACGACGGGCACGTATGTTGGAGCACTGGCGGAAGACATACACGGCACAAAATGCGGTGTAAAGTGACAGCAGCGTCCAGCCATAGGCCTGCATGAGGAGGGAGCGAGTGCGCAGACCGGCCGGGCTGTAGACGAGATTCCAGGCTACGATGATAATTCCTCCGCCGCGGATCACAGTGTACTGTGCGACGTTGAACATGTTTAAACGCAGTTTGAATTCCACCAGACCGTGCGGAGGAGACTCCAAGCTATCGATGTAAGCTGACAGCATCCACAGAAGATCGCCAGGGACTTCTGAGCCGAGAGTGCTGAAAAGTACAAGGAATTGGACGACAGGCCACCGGAAATATAAAAACGAGAGGAGGGATATGATGGATCCGGCGTGATGGACAACATACAACGGGTACAGGTCCAACCTGTTCAATTCCGACACCCAAAGTATTGCTCTGGCTGTTACACAGCTCCTGGCATCATCGTCCAAAAACCACGGGGGCTCCTCTTTTCTCAGGCAACATCGCATCCCACGCACTCCAAGCACCTCGGATGCACGAGGGGGTGGACACGAGGCTAATGAGGAGCCCCATTGAAATCCCGAAGAAAACCATGTCCTTTCGAGTCGTGCGCAGGGAAGTGTAGAACACTTCGTTGCAGGACCGAATGATGAGACGGAGGCATCGCTCGACGAAGTAGTACACAGTGAAGAGGAGGATCAGAGCGTTCGAGTCCAGTTGTTCCATAACGGGGTCGATGGTGGGTCGACGGCATGGAAGCTATGTTGCATTTATACGGTGGGCTAAATGCGGCAATTCTCGGGTCCCACAGGAAGATCATTGACACTGGTTATGTCGTCGAACTAAAAATCCTAGTAGGGGGTTCATACGTTAATCTATCATAAAGCCACTAAGCCAGATGCAAAAAATGCCGTACCTATGTATCATGTCTCCAGGTACTGCCTCTGGTTAGACCGAGACTGAAGCGAGAGCTCACACGGCAAGCTGGCACCGGTTTAACATGGCATATGTCCATCGGGAGAGCCGACTTAGCAAGTGCCGACGAGTCGCGACAGATTATCATGCGTGATGAATGTGGTATGACCATAGTGCTGGATGTAAGTCAGAGGAATATGGCATCTGACGTTGACGCTGGATGAGTTAGAGCTGGATAGTTGGACATACCATACCGTCTTGGTCTGTCCGAGCTGGTCATCATTATTTAACTCTTCCGGCTAATTAGCGAGTGTAGCATCGCCCGGGCATCAGATGGCGTCGATATTTCACTCCCTGCGTTGAACGAGTTGGTGAGCTGCGGTAGTTGCTTCGGGTATAAACATTACCGGATACTGCGCGAGTCACCTTCCGTTGTCTGGCAGCGTAGCATCATGATTGTGATCGTAATGCAGCTCGAAGTTGATATATGTGGGTTGTTGTGGGTCCTGGGGACTTTTTGCGTATGGTAAATGAGCAAAATCGGTCCGCGGTGCAAGGTCATTCCCGGCCACATTGAAACTCGGTATTGTCTGGGTACGGTGAGCAGCCAAAACTCCGAGAGGACAAAACTCCGAGGAAGAGAGCACCACATGCGCCCCACAGGATGAGCTTACTGCGATGAACTAATTCAGACTTTCAAAACAACAAACAGATCGGAAGGAAGTCTCGAGACAGACTTCCTGAATCTTGCAGGAACGCTCTAAAATTCATCCCGTGATGCCTGGCCGGGCGGACCATCTTCAAAAGAGCAGGGGAGCCACCTGAATCGTGACCAGCACTATTCTGTCCCGCATTGGCAGTGAAAAGACCGAACCTAGCGAGTTCCCGAGAAACGGCGGTGGCAGAACTTTGAACGCGGCCCGGGGATCCTAATAATATGTTTGCTGGTTTGCCAGCCTGAAAACATGATGCTTCATGAGAATGGACAGACGGGGCTCCGACTCCGTTGTAGCCCGAGAGTTTGAGTTAGTGACAGCTTAGTCCCGGGAACCTTCGACATGAGGCTGATTAATCTTTAGGTTCGCAAAAGGGCCAATTCAAAAAATGGGAACTTACGCTGTCTACAAAATAGCCGAATCGAAATATCGCCGATGGTTGAGTATAATAGTATTGCGAAGTTGTGGTCAATGACAAAAACAGATCAGAGAGTTTCACGTGACGGAGCGCGTACATTCTTCGGCTGCCAAATACAACCAAAGTTGACCCGAAAATTTGGTCTTTAAACGAGTTACAAAAACACACGAGTATTCGCAGTCAAATACATAAAATTGACCGACTACAGACACTGACTGTACTGTTTACGAATATTTAAGTCTTGATTTGTCGTGCTGAGCAGCAAAAACTTACATATGCGTTCAAAACCACACAGCTGTAGGGTGACATGCAGGTCGTGGGCCCTGAATATCTAAAAGTTTTTAACGCACTGAGGAGTAGAAAAAAGAAAAGAAAAAAACGGACGACAAGCCTCCACACTGGCCTAAGAAATTATGAATCAGCAGCGAGCGTTTTACGCAAAAAATAAACTAACCATATTGCGAAACACCTGCAGGAGTGGTGGCCGGGGCGGTAGAGGTAGAGATAGTAGTGCTCGTGCTCTTCGTGGTGGCAGTGGTAGTCGTGGTGCTCTTAGTTACAGAGGTGGTGGTTGTGCCAGTGGAACCGCTGCAGCTGAATACAGGCGGCCCTACAACGGATATTGAGAATCCCAGATCGAGAGTGATGATATCTTTTACCAGGGATGGTATAGTTGGTTAGAAGCGGGTAGTAGATATTGACTGTGATTCCGGGGTCTGTACCCTGAGGAGCAATCCATGCTAACCAGCGATTTTTCGACGCGCAATAGATTGTACCTTATAGGCACCGGGGAACGACACAGTGGCGGGAGAGGTGCTTCCTCCGCCAGTGATCTGAATCTGTGCGCATTCCATCTTCATAGCCTCGGAGTCAGGAAATGAATATGGTTGGATAGGATTTACACACGTAAAATTGCGCCCCGGGATAGGTGGTTGCACCTATATCACAGAAGAGTAGATCGAAGTCAAATGAATGACCAGAGGGAAGAAGTAACGAACCATGCAAAGCTGTGACGAAGCTGCGGTGAGAAGGGCAAAACGACGTAGAAGTTTAACGCACCAATCATTTCGTGACGAAGAAGATATTGCCCAGCAGTAATGCAAGGCGGAATTGTGAAAGTCACTTTGCCTTTGTTGGCAATCATACGATCAACACCCCAGCTCTGGTTGGCCGCAATAAGGCCGTCCTCATAAATCTTAAACCACTGCAAACCGGTCACATTGCTTTGCTGAGCGTTCGGAATTCTGGCACTGCGATGATTGTAAACCTCCCAGAGCGAGACCGAAGGAAAGTATAACACGCACAGATAGGTCAATACAGGACCATGATGACTGGGATCAACGCTTTCGAATTAGGTTAGCTTTGAATTGAATTTCAGCGCTGTCATGGAAGGACATACGGGTCCGAGGGATCCGTAGGATCCGCACCATTCAATGTGCGGTCTAGATCGAATGCAATGTCATTTTTGCATCTCGTTGGCCCTACAAAACTCACGCCACTCTGTTGTCACTTGCGCACCAGCTGGAACTGTGATGGTGGTGTTGGGAAGGGGTACGTGGTATGGATTGATTCCACCGTTGCAAATGAGGTCTGGAGTGTTTTTAGATGGAGCGACCGAATTCCAAGCTTTGACAGACATACCGTTCGAAGTCACGTCCATAATAGGCTGCAGAATCCTATCAAGGATCTAAAATCGGGATAAAATGGAAAACCTACACCATCGTAATCAACAACGCGGATGCCTGTAAGGTGTCCCTGATCGACGCCATTCACATACATTTGCTGTTAACAAAGTGTAAATAAAGGGTCGTTGAGGATGAAGGGCAGAAAGGCTTACCTGAAAAATGGTGTGGCCATGGACCGAGGCTGCAAATAGAAAAGCTAGTGCCAAATACGCTTTCATCGTTTCTCGAGGGATTCGAAGTCCATGCCTCTCTCAGCTTTGTACTTTGCGGATAGTCCGAGAGCCACAAGTCCTATCCATCGTAACGATATTTTTCAGAGAAACATCCGAAAATCCGCAGATGAAGATGATCAGCTCCAATACGAACCGTGTCATGTGTAGGGACGCCAAGACAGGCAGATGGACCGAACAGAGGGAGACCTGTCCTTCTGCCTTCAGAGTGTCGGAGAACCGTCGCCTAAATTGCAATATCAGTTGCAAATGAGATGTCTTGGCGTCCAACGACATTGTCTGGTGATACTGCAATGTCGACAATACAATTCAGATTCAAGTGTTCCTCGACCAGGTGTGTTGGTACAGACAAAACTCCTCACTCCGAGTCCTGAGACAATGGTGTTGAGCTGAAACGACAAATAGCTTGCGAATGGAAAGCCGACTCCGCCTAGTGAGCAACCAGGAAAACCCTGGAAAATTTTCCACAAAATTACTTTTTACTTTGTTCTATTTTCTTGTAGTGGCGAGAGGTGCGAGGTAAGGGTGACCATCATGTGACATAGATCAACTTGGCGCGTGACGTCACGCGATAAGTCGTATCTCACCATGAAATAACACAGCTCCCACGGCCGTTGGACGTGCACCTGTTGAATGTGAAGTATCAAACCCAGCAAACACTTCTGCTGAACATACAATCCAATTACCAAGCAAGGCACCGCCGAGCTTCCAATTGGGAAGGCACTGGAGTATTACGCTGGAACATGATTCGGCCCCAAATCCACTGACTCGAAGCCAGTCACAAGAGATCCCACGACTGTACCAAGCTCTTGCGATTTTGTTAATGTCTGTGTATACCATCGTATGGGTCGATAACTGACAGTGTACACAGGAATTCAAGAATGTGGCGAGCTCGACTTTTACAGGAGCTTTGATATGACTGGCGCCTCTTGCGCTGTTACTCCTCTATGGCCAGCTTCGCAGACTCAGCGGGCGGCACGGCGAGCTCGAACGGAAGGCGGTGTGAGTGCGGTGTGTGGTAGTCTCGTCTCAGATCTAGAGAGCTTTGTTGACTATCGGTCCGTGGCGCAATGGACAATCGGAGAAAGATATGTGCGCGCGCGCTGCCGGGACACGCTGCCACCGAGGGTATACAATTTAGCGCCGAGGCACAGAACTGGCTTGGACCTGCGGCGTTCGGCATGTTTTTGCGACCGTTACAAGAGATAACGGTTCGCTATGAAGGCCACTGGCAGCCGTCGAAGGAAATAATTCCGAAGCTCGTTTCAAATCATTCGAGTTTCGCCTACTCGCTACTTGCGATCAAGTCGGCGCTGGCAGTGGTCAAACATTTGAACCTGAAATCCCCTAGTGTCTTTCTCTCTTGGACCAAGTCACCCTTGTCCTGGACCTCGGTGCGCTTCACGAAGGCAAAGACCTAATTCAAGTTCCGCGAAAACCCGCGTTACTCGGTTGTACTGTGGCGCTGTGGCGCTGTTGAATCCGGCGCGCACAAGTGGCGGTCAGCACGAGGCGTCGTTTTGCGGCGCACCCCTCACCTCGCGACACTCGCGGAAACGCCCGTGAATATTACGTGGACCGGCATGATCCTCCCATGCGAAGACGTTTGCGAGCATGGTCCTCGAAGGAAAAGAAACACATGAGCCGCCGATGCGTGTGTAAACACGAACAGGTGAGCTCAACGAAATAGAATTTCTTCGAGTTGAATATACATCTACTTCGTCTCCCTTCTCCCGCGAGAAGCACATAGATGATCTACATACATGCTTGGGTGACAGAATCGGAGGAGAGGGTGCATTACTCACACTCGGAGGTGACGGCATAGGCAGCTTCGGCACTAGAAGTGGCGAGAGCCTCGGAAGGAAGGCGATCGGAGTCTTCCACTGTTCGGCCGCGTGTCGGAGCAATTCGGGCTGGGCATAGGATCGTTCAGGACTGCTTAGACACCGTACCCAGTCTCTGCTCACTGGTCACCGCTGCGTGACTGCGCCACTTCTCACGTTTTGAGGTCCCCGTACTTTTAAGCTCTCCTAGAACCATGCTGGTGGTTACGCCCGCTCATTTATTCGTGGCGCTTGCAGGCCGAGGCTCACTGCATGTCAAGCATGCATGGCGCGGGCTCTCAAGGAATTCTATGTCCGAGGATGAAATACATTTTATTTTACACTTTTTTTTTTGCCATTTGTGTGGACCTCTGTAATCAAATCCAGCAATTCAATACGCTCGATGTCTGGGGCTTTGCGTATCTCAAATCTCCTGAACCCTGACGACACGCCTATTGACGCGGTTCCACTGATCTCTCGGCTGTCGACGCTCTCCGAAAACAAAAACTCCTTGCTCGTACCTCCAGAGATACATAATCATCTTCGCATAGCAGCAACATATCTAGAAGAAATATCTCCACCAGCCCCAGTAATTTCCTCCATTGCCCGTCATCAGCCTACTATTCCCCAGCCTCCTCGCAGCGAAGCTCGGAGGAAGACTGCTTATAATGTACGAATCACTCGTGAAACTACTGTGGATGTTCTCTATACCTATCCTGTTGGAGCGGTCATCGAATATCCCGAGACCAGTTTGACCGGATCCATTGGCCATTTATTCGAAATCGACCCATCAGATTGGTCGAATCCTGTTCTGAATGTTGCCTATTCTCGTGGAGCTCCCTCAGGGCAGACGCCACCTGGAAAAGAGGTTTATACTGAGATCCTTTTGGATTCAATTACCAACAAGAAAGTCCCTTGCATTCGAGCCCACACGACTTGTTTGTGACCTCTTCCTGTTCTGAGCTTGTGCTTATTAGTCGATATTTTCCAGGCAAAGGCTGTAAAATCTGTCCATACAGCGACAAGGAGCTTCTCGAGCTCCCTCACGTCTCAGCCACCCTTGCGGACGTGAAAGAACGGCTGCAAAATGATCGCGAGCAGCGCTCTGAAACATCCTCGCCATCCAAGGATGTTTTCTTGCGAACGGTTGCTTATCTCGCAGCAATACAGAAGCTTGGCTGCAGTCGGCCCCTCTCGGAACAGACGTTCCTGCTTGCCTCAGAAGAGGAAGAACGGCAAACAAGGGAAATTTACCTTCATCAAGTTCAGCGAGGGTATCGGATGCCGGATGGAATTTGTGAGGGCCGTTTGGTATTCGGTTACGGCGAAACCGAAGAGGGAGAACCTCGGTTGCCATATGTCTGGTAAATACGCCATTCACATCCCCGGACTGCGGTCTGAACGTCTGTCTGGCTTCAGTTGCGAACATTATGTCCCCGGCAAAAGCAAGGACCACTTCCATGACTGGACCTTGAAAAGTGGTGCCTACGACGTTGCATACATTGAAGCAGTTATTACAGGCGACTTGGAGGAGTCGGCACGTATTGAAGACGAAGCCGCAAATCAAGGATACGGACCTGCAGTTGAATGCACGACCGTTTCGAACTTTTCAGCTCAAAAAGCCTTCTGTCGTAAGGATTTCCTTCGATTATTCAGAATCTTGGTGATTTATAGAGCGCAGCTGTTCCCCATCGAAATGAGGAAGGCGGACTAGAACAGCCTCTTCTCGAACACCTTCCTTGCAGCAGTAAATTTCGTGTTTATGAGCCTTTGGAGAAGTACCGTGCTTCTTGCCCATACATTCTGCTCATAACGACCGACGCACACACTCATCCGGTTCCACTTCCTACGAAAACACCACCGAAAGTGCGAGAAACATTAATGGGCCTCTTAGAACAGATGGTCGACGACTTGGCCGACCTCACTCCTCGCCGTTTTCTGCGCCATCCAATTCTTAAATCCTTCCTCCGTCAAGAGTTACCCCATCTTGTTAACCCCACGTTAGCAGACTGGCACGTTTCTCTTGCGAACCGCGAACATGTCAAGTCGTATATCAAACAGGCGCAAGAGGTCCATTATCCCTTTGGTACTGGTTGGAAAGGTCTCCATTCTGGCACATATATCTAATAGAAACTAATGCCCCGTTTGTTCAGGTGTTATCAATCTCAAGTCATACCAGGACGCTAGGCTTCCAAAGGAGCACCATTACATACGGCGCACTCTAGCACTCCCACTCAACTCTGAGCCTACAGACTCGGACGAAGATGAAGAAATCAGTCCTCAAGCGCGCAAGGATGATCGGCTACGAATTATTGTATGCATGACACCTGAGGCCAGTCGACGTCTTCTTGCCTCTGGGCGTTATCTCCAAAGCGATATTGGTTTCAGGCGGATAATTGGATTCAAAGAGTTTGAGGTGGCTGGTATGGAGCGAGACGCCAACACTAGTAAGTTCATTTCATTTCAATTAGGCGATTGGCCAAACCTCTTCTCAGGCATCATCTACTGCCGGATATATCTCAATCGAATGACTGCTCAGGCGCATCAGCGTGTTTTCGAAGAGATTGAAGCCATCGTCTTCGAAGACACTGGCAAGCGGCTGCAGTGGCACCACCTCCACGCGACTGATCTTGAAGATGGCTTGGACTGCATGATTTTGTCATGGACTGCCGACCAGCATCGCGGCCAAGCAAAAGGTAATAAATATATCATTGATTTCTTGTTCTACTGATTCACTGATACCGTCAGGTCTCGGCCTTCACCTTCAGAAACTCGCTTCTGCTATGCCGCCCAAGCCAGACTTGTATGAGAGCGAACGATTGCTCCAAGACTTATCACCATACGAGCACCTTCATCGAAATTTTCGTGTGTGCACTGTGCATTACTTCCGTCTTGTCAAGCTTTGTGCCACAACTGAACAAGTACGATGGCTAATGCGAAGTCTTGTTTGCATGGAGCATCCGGACTGGGATGGCACGATCCAAATGATTTCTGATCATGGGGGGAAAGCAGCACAAGGTACCGCTCTTCCATCTCTCGAACTGCTTATGTACTGACTTGGGACAAGATTGGCTTCAAAATAAAGAATCAAGCGGCTTTGTTTTCGAAGGAATTTGCTGGCAAAAAAAGCAGCATGCTGCGGCAAATATGGGAGGCCGGCGACAACAACTCAAATCTGATAGAAACCGCTCACCGAGATGTGAATCTAGAGGGCGTTCAGTGCACGTTGGTTGGCGGTTTGAAAAGAGGGCAGCAATTTGATACAATGAAGATGAAAACATTGAAGGCAACGCTTGTTTGCTTTCGCAGCATGATCTAACAATTTTTTCCAGGCTTTCGAATTGTATGGAGTTCCACCAACGTATAAAAGCACGCACATCTCTGCCAATGCCTTGACAAATCTAAAGCGACGAAGTATTGCAATTTAATAACCATACTTCTCTGTTATTGACCAGACGCCTTCCTAGCTAATCAAAAATCACCGACAACTGGTAGCTGAAGACGTGAAAATTGCCGCATGGAATCAAAAATTCCAAACCGCTTCCGACTCACTGGTCAAAGCACGCCGAGCTGTGGAGGCGAAGCGGCGTCAGCTTACAATTGAAACAGACCTACACCGGCGCGTCAAAGTCCAAGAGGATCTGGATAAGAAATTGCGTGTTGAGGTGAAAGCGCAAGGTGCATGGGAGAAGCTTGTGAATGGACGGGCGTCTCTGACAGAGATTGGGTCGGGAAAAGTGGCACTGTTAGATCCAATAATGGTGACCGTAGATTATGTACAATCGTAAAATTATATACAAGCATTAAATCAAGAACATCTCAAGAAGCTGGGACGGGTCTAAGCATCCTCCTCTGTCCAAGATTCTCCACATTCTATTCCTGCCGACCGTAGCCTAGCTCGGTTGGTGTGAGCCAACTGCTTCCAAAAAAAGAGCTCGTATTTGAGCCTGCGGATGTCGTCCTCCAGGTCAGAAGTGCGTATAGTGGCCCGTGGGGAGTGAAAGTGAGTCTTTTTGGCTGGGCGCTGGTATGGTGTAGAGGAGCGCGTTCGGGAAGACACCGATGAGGATGTGCGTAGTGATGATAAGGTCATCGCGGGCGATGGTCGCAGGTGGTCGCAATCCAGGAGTTTCGTCAGGGGTACGAGGTCCAACCAGGCGTGAAATGTCAATGTTTGCCATCTATGTGATCAGAATCTAGTTTGAGGCTGGCGACATGCTACATACTGGACGAATATTTGCCAGGAGCTGGTCGTGGTTGTCGAAGGAAAGGGGTCTTTTGTTTGCGCCATGTTGTGCTTTAGTTCGAAGAAGACTTGCTCATTACATACAGGAACAAATGGACGCAACGCAAGCAATGGATTTATTTCACAAGCAGAATGGCACTACACGACGCTAGCAACAACGCAGCTATATGTACGCAAGATCAACAGCAAGGTATATATCCAGGGAGAATACTCACTGAATTTTTGAGGGACGCCGTTTTCTGGAGAACATATTTTACTGCTATTTACCAGGTTAGTGCATTGGAATCTCCAAGCCAAAAATATGTACTACTCACAAGCGTACAGAAGGACTTGGACTTGGGTGGCTCGTGGGTGTGAAGACGGAGGCACCAAATGCCCCAATATTCCAAGGCTCGTTCCTCAGTGGGGAACTTCTCCCACTTTGCTTCATGAACCCGGTTAACTTGAGCGAGTCCGTCGGCACTGAAAATGTTTGTACTGCTTCAGCGATCAAGCATCACACAATTTGAATACGCACTTCGTGAAGTATATCCCAGGCTCCTTGCCCTTTATGACGACATAATAATATTTACCAGCGTCATTGTCGTGGTCGGTGTGGTTGATGCCGCCGTCAAAAAAAGTGGGGGTACAGGGAGGACCATCGTGCGGCATTGTGGACAAGAACAACCAAAGAGGAAGGATTTTGAACCAGAGGCAAGGGAAAGGCGAATGCGCTGAAGAATTTCGTGTCATTGATCAGTTTTTATAGACTCACGCCTACATCTTTCGGCCGACATCTCTGTGCGATGAGCTCGGCAAATACGCTACGCATCATGCCTCATTTCATTGGAGAGGCATCTCAAGGTATTGAGGGTGGCCGCCACTTATTCCAAGATTTTCGAAAAGCGGGTATAGATAGTTTGTGCCTGAGGTTCTTGGTTTGAGGTGCGTCGAAGACATATAAGCTTATGGCGGTTTCTAGAGTTCACATTTGAATGTACCCGGCCAAGAAAGATAGAATGAAACAAGGAAATTGCACCTACAGAGCCATTTTGGGAGTCGAAGCTTGGTATGTCGCGACTCTGACATAACATCGGCATTCAAATATATAGCCAATTCTCAGCGTGACCTGTGACTCGACGCGTCTCTTGTACTTTAATATCTTTGTTTAGACGCCACCTATGCTTTGGCATCCACAGGCGAGAACGGTGCGGGGACCTTATTGCTGCATCATGGCTAAGGCGTGGTTGACCTTCTTTTGAACAGACTCGCAGTGGAACGGTTTTTGGGGCATTCTTCTCAGAAATCTGCACCCTTGGAACGCGTGGGTTTCACTTCGCCCCGCACCTTTCGCTGGCAGTGGCTGCCGAAGGCGATGACCAGGAAGACCACGAACCTGAAGACACTGATTTGGACGAGACGAATGAAGTGTGGCCAGCAAATCTGCTTGATGAGGTGGACGAAGAGTGGCCGCCGACAAATCCGCTCGACGATGTTGATGACCTTCGAACTCCCCAGGCCCCCACTTCCCGTAAGCGCCGCAGATCAACTACGTATGAAAATTGTGTTGCCACTGGCAAGCCACTCGATGGCGCACATCGCCGTCGTTGTGCTAAACGTATTCGAACGAGAGCTGCCAATGGGCATGTTCCTAGTGCAGCAACTGTTGACGCCCATGTTAGGCCTGCAGAGCCCGTCCATGCGTCCTCATTGGATACAAGGTCCCTTCCGACGGCTCATGGTGCATACGGTGGCAAGGTCGAAACGAAGACTGAAAAATATGGCAGCAAAAAACGTCGCAGCCTTGCTGAGCTTCTTGGGCTGGGCCTTGAGTTAGTTACATGGGATGGAATGTAGGTTCCAGATGAATCTCTTTGCTCGACCATATCTGACATCTTTACAGCAGTCCCATTCCCTTGGTCGACAAGGCCGGCTGCATATTCGCTGTTCTGGCGGGGCAACCCACCGCCCATGGATATGCACACTCCGTACGTGAAGCCTTCAAGTTTATCCAAGCTGAGGGCAACAAAGCCCATTTCCCCACCTCCATGCTTCGCCACCGCCGAGGTCTCTTCGCAGTGATAAATGTTGGGCTCATATTTGGCAAAGGGCAAATGGAACCGACCTGGCTCGATACGAAGGGTTATGCCCCACTCGGACAGAAACTCCTGGCCAACGAGCACATAAGACGGATGGCTGTGTTTGCCAGCTGTACGTTTCCTTCAATCGCTGATGAGCTACACCGACTCGACTCGATATCTTCAGCTACGTTCCAACTCTGGGCTCCACGGCTCTGGGGTTATTACCATGAGTATAACAAGAAACTGAGCGCCGCATTCCCGCACCTTCGCCGTCCATTCGCAAACTCTGTCTTCTCATGCGCTGCCTTCAATTTTGGTCCGCGTGTATGCACCTTCAAACACCGCGACGTCTGCAACTTGCCTTTTGGCTGGTGCGCCATCCAGGCACTGGGCAACTTCGATGCAAAGAAAGGCGGGCACCTCATCCTTTGGGATGCTAACCTTGTTGTCGAGTTCCCTGCAGGTGCACTTATCCTACTCCCGTCCGCCACCATTGCACACTCCAATGTGCCTGTTCAAGACCATGAGGAGCGCATCTCCTTCACGCAGTTCACCGCGGGTAACCTGTTCCGATTTGTGGACAACGGGTTTCAGACGCAGGATCAGCTTGCGTCCGCAGATCCCGTTGAGTATGCGCGCTTGATGGAGCTCAAGGAGAGACGGTGGGAGGAGGGGTTGCGGTTGTTTAGCACTGCGGGAGGAGATGCTCGGCGCAAATTAGCATGGAAGAACGTACATACGCCTTTCCGTCCCATAAATCATTACATTATAATTTGTTTTACATTTGTATATTGGTACGAGCATTCGTTGTTAAAGCTGTTAAAGTCCTTTTTTTATATTGCGTTTTTACATTTGTATATTGGTACTGTACTTTATGTAGTGCATTTTCAACATCTAAGTCATTTTCAAGCACAGATTCAAACGCCGTAATTAACGGTCTAATGCGACAAACAGCTGATGAAATGTGGTGTGGGATACGGCCACGGCGGCGCGATACCTGCATTGGTATCTGGTGCTCATAGCCAGCCAGCCGCATTCGTATCGGCAGCCAGCGATGGCGACACGTTCCGTGCGGCGGTCGATGGAAGTGCTCCGGTGTCGAGAACAGTGCTCTCGGCGTGGGAGCATGCCCAGACTCCGGAGACATAGCGTCGCTTCAAGAACATGGCGCGTACCGACCCGACGATGCGGAACAAGACGGGCAGAGCGACGAAACACTCGACCAAGACCGAGCAACGGAACGGAGGGCAACAGCCCCCGACGCAAACAGCGACAAACTCTCCAGCTGCTTTGTCCTTCGTATTTATTCTCTTCGCGGCCTCTCTGCCTTGGAATTCTCTTTGACTTTGCTCTACTTCTCTCTGGGCTCGAACCTCCGCCGCACCGCCACCTCTGCCGCCGTCGATGGCCAACTGACAAAGACGTCCGACATCTCAGCGCGCCCGCCCCTCTCTCTCAGCGCAGCCGTCTCTCCCCATGCTCGGTGCCGCCACCGCCGCACACCACGCCCGACGCTCTGGTCAAGCACGCCGCGCCCGTGCTCGCTTGTCCCCGCGCACCTGCGACACCTGGCGCGCCGCCACACCACCCCGCCAGCTGCCTCGAACCTCCGGACACCGGACAGCTCACCAGACGTCTGCAACGCCCCGGCTCGCTACGCCTTGACTTGCGTCCCGAGCTCGCGCTCGCTCGCTCCGCACACCGCTCGCTCGCCCCGCACACCGCTCGCTCTCAGCCGCTCATGACGGCGCGCTCACCCCGCACATGGCGCAACGCCCGGCCCGCTGCACACGCGCTAGCCGCGTCTTAGCCCAACCCCACGCTCCACGTGCACGAGCTCCACGCCCCGCACCTCGACGGCGTGGACGCACTCACCTCCGGCAACGCCGCCCCCGCCACGCTCGACTCGCCGCACGTCCCCTCGTCTCCAAACCTTTCGCTCTCTCACTTCACACGCGGCACATCCCCGACTCATCGCTGCGGGCACTGCCGCAGCCCGTCCTGACGCCAGGACAACGCGCTCGTCGCGACCGCGCGGAGCGTACGCCACCGCCCCCCACCAGCGCCGCATTCGATCGCGATGCTCACCCACACTTGCCGTGCACGCGGCGCGTCGCATCCACTGCCGCGCTCGCTGCCATCGCTCCAGTTAACCCGGGCTCTCTGCGCAGCACACTCCCGTCGCATCGGCACACCTCTGTAAATGCGTATTTAGTCGATACTTGAATGTAAATTTAAAGGCGTAATCAATCATACCAAGGGTTCATGAGGCCATGAGTAGAACGACGAAGGCGCGCCACACACTCGTCTCGCCGACGACCCGCTGAGGCCCTGGTGAGAGCCTTATGCGGGACGGCTGGCAGGACCTGATGGTGGCCGTATCCCCACTCCTGTGTCGACGCCTGTTGGCGACGAGCTCCCGGGCTGCTTAACTGCAGCACCGGGCCCAGGCTGCGTGCAGAGGGGGCCCCTTAAAGTGGCCCCCACGCCAACCTCGCTCTTGCTCGGCGGCGGCACGGCCTGCCCGCACCCCGTTCCACGTTAGCCAACAAACACTTGCACCCCGTGTTTGTGGTTCTCGACGCAAGCGCACGGGCAAGCGTGGTAGCATCGAGTTGGGAACAGGGCGGGATGCGTCCTTGTCCAAGGGACACATCCAGGCAGACGGGATTGATGTTGCGCTTCGGGGACGTGAAGTCTGTGAAAGCAAGTAGACGAGAAAAGCAGTGAATGGCGTAGAGACACACGAAGGACATCCTTGGCAGCCAAAAATCTTGCATGTCCCGAATGAATCAATAAAAAAGAGGCGATCTCAATTCCTGCGTCAACGCCTGTTGGCGATGAGCTCCCGGGCTGCTTAAATGCAGGTCCGGGCCCAGGCTACGTGCAAAGAAGACCCCTTAAAGTGGCCTCCTCGCCATCCTCGCTGTTGCTTGGAGGCGGCACGGTCCACCCGCGCCCTGGTCCAAGTTCGCCGGCAACACGCTTGCCCGTGTTTGCCGGTTCTCGACAGCCGCACATAGGAGTTTCATGGCGGTGTCGGAGTCTGGAGCGGGGCGGGACTCTTGAAGTCCAGGTAGACAAGATACAGTGCCTGATTTGAAAAAAAACTCCTGGCGTGACGGGCGTATCAGCGAGGGAATGATGAATGAGAGGACCACTCACAGAGTACACACAAGTAGCCAAAATCAAGCTGCCCGTTCATTGCAAGCTATTTGAACCCAAGAAAGTGCGGAAAAAGAAACTCTACGCAGCTACTTCTTTATCACCGAACGTAGGGGCCTTGAAACCGCGTCCGTTCTTGAAGGAAACCCAATCACCGTACCAGGCTCCCCGCACTGAAGTGTCCTTTTTCTTCCACGGCTCTTCTTCTACCCGAATCTGCTGCACAGCCTTGTCGATAGTTTTCACATAATCGCAGGTTTTGACAGGACAACGCAAGACGACCCGTGACTCTTCATCGAGGCTGACCCTGAGGGACGATACGACGAAGCATTTGGGGCACTGGTGGGGAACAGACTGCCCAAACGGATGCCGCCCAGAATGATGCCACGAGTACCTGAAGACGTCGCCATCCTCAAAGTACATGAGGATGTCGGTGTGTATCCCAAGCTCGCAATGGCTGGCAAGGATGCGGGCGAAGCTCTTCCCGTAGCGAGCAATGAAGAACGCGTGGACTGTGTCCTGCAGAAAAGTATTCGCAGCGGCCGGCAAGAAATGCTCGACCGTGAATCCGATCGCGTATTGGATTTTGGCACTGCGGCTGCGATGTGAGTCCACCAAAAAAACCGTGAATCAAAAAACTGACGTTTTGACAAAGGCACTGACTTCCTCACGCGTCGCTGCGATTCAGGCCGCCACACGAGAGAAAAATGAGCATAGATCCCGAGGCTGCCTTAATCACGGCTTGGAGTCGAGAGGGAATGAGAATGGGGAGGACCTTTGGCTCCTCCGTTAACTGACGTGTAGGAGAAAGTTAACAATCACGCAGACCTGATGAACAGGGGAAGCAGCTAAGCCTTTGGGTTCAATCCAAAGATCACCGGTATCAGGCGTCGAGTGAGTGGTAACGAAGATGAGGACAGTCTCGGGCTTGAATCTAAACAACGGCATGTGAGAATGGGACCGCTCTTCGAATAAATTGGACGCACTCCTCGAGGTCGGCGACGACGCCCTGAATTTTCCTGTGGAATGCGTTGCGCTTTTTGGTGTCATGAAGGTTGAATACAAGCTCACAGAGCTTGAGTTGCTGTGGCGATTCACTATAGTACGGACGGAGGTGGCTATGGACAACGTGAGACGCGTCACCGACGATGTCGACCCCCCTCCAGGTGGATGGAGATGATAACCGTTCGCGCGCGGTGTCGATAATGGGCCACTGCCCGCGGAGACTTTGATTCCCGAGATAGCGCACAACACCCAGTGGCCGGCCGTGCTTCCAAAAACCCTGCTGAGGGTTAAGCCTCTGCAAAGGTGGAGAAAAAAAGCACTCACCTGGTATGGAGCCAGTGCTGTCTGTTTGGGAATCACAGCTTTTTTCCAGGCGGGAATCTCCTTAGCCCCAGAGACCCAACATTTTGGGCAATAAAACACGAGCTCGTCGTCGACTTCTGTGGGGAACTCCAGACATTCGGTGCAAAAATACCGCGGACAAAGTGAGCACTTGATAAGCGTGCCACCGTCCTCGCATCCAGAGCACCACTGGAAAGGAATGAGATAGTTTAGATCAAGAAACATTGAATACTCCCGTTGTTCTTGTCGGACGGGTGGGAGGTCAAAATAAGGCTTGAATGAGGACAGTGAGCACACTAGTTAACCAGCCACATTACAAATTCGCACCGCAATTTTCTGTCTTTTGGTGGGAGGGGCAGGCACCACTACCTGAGCTTGAGCTGCAGCCTCTGCAGCCGCAAGGTCATATTTGGGGGCAGATCCTCCATTGGACTTGCGAGCTGTTTGCTTGGTACGAGCCATAAAAGAGTGGGCAGAGAGAGAGAGTGTGTGGTAGTGAGACAAAGAAAGACGACGCGCTATCATTGAACACGTGGGCATGTTGACCCGGTCACGTGATCACATTATTTGATCACGTGTCCAGACGCGAACGCGTCTTTATATGCGACGCGTCCAAAAAAGGCTCGACCTTTTCGTTCCTTGCTACCCACTAGATAATCCAAGAAAATGATTTTTATTGAAAAACTACAATCTATTTTTCCCGACAGGCTACACCATGGTTATACATGCAATGAGCAAGGAAGTAACGTTCACATTTCCGGCAGTGCCCAACCAGGTGCTGAAGAGTTGGTCCGTCCATTCCGGCGCCATTTGCAAGCCGCTTCAAAATCTTCAGTTCGTTGTTGTCCAGGCCCTCAACATCAGAAATACCTTGGATAACATAGTTCAGCCCAGTGCATTAACGTTCAAATATTGAATATAAACTCACTATGCGTCAAGTACTTGGGGAAAAAAAGCTCAGCGGTCCCACTCGCGATAACCTCAATCTGGAATGGTCCTGCTTCACCCATGTAACCCGCAAGCCATTCCTCGGCGGGATCAAAACCCAATCCCCTGACTTGTTGCTCTCCCACTTTCTTGTGAGCAGCGAGTCAGGTGCCGGACCCAGAGGAATATATTCCTCTTTTGACGTGCACGTCTTGTAGATACTGCTGAGATTGACTGCCAAGCTGGATTAATGACGCCACTTCACTTATGGTGATGAAGACCCACGGAAAAATTGGCAGCGCGGCTGCTCATGGTGACAAATGGCAACTGCGACATCGCCAAGCCAGATAAGTATGCGGCAGGGCATTGGCCCAGAATCCTTGGTTCCTTTTGGACAAAAGCAAGACCAGTAGAGATTTTGCTGGCGAAGGTACTTCGCCAAATGGACGGCAGGCACTGGCATGTTTCCAACGAGGGGCCTATACTTGTGTCAGTATGAATTGCTTGGAAGTTTTGGCATGAACACACCAGGAAACTTGGCCTGCCTCACGAAGAGTAGTTGAATAGAGCAACAGCTCAGTCGTTGCACGCTGCGCTTCGGCCTCAGGTCCATCAAAGAGAGCAGGATTTGCGGGCAAAGGGTGAGCATTGGCCCAGTGTGCAAGAGAGTACGAGGGATCGATCACGAATGTGGTTTGCATCGAGGGCTTGGGCAAGTAAGGGCGGTGAAACAGCGAGCGTTCCTTCCAGGACATGAAGGGTGGGTCGGAGCGGCGTCTCCTACCAGCACGGACATTATTTGAACGGCCAGCGCGGTGGCGTGCCTCGCGCTAGACGAAGCTGAGGCTCTTTTCCTCGTGGCCGAGGATAAGTGCATTGACTGCTTGGAATTTTTCTAGTTCGGCGAACACATCATGCATGTACAACTTCAAGAAAGGCGTCGTATTTTTTTGGGGTTGAGTACATACAGATAAGACACAAAAAAGATTCAGGACAGCCATACGAAACATTCAAGAAAAAGAGCCACCGCCTGAATTATTCGCCGTCTCTATTCCCCCGGTCTCCAGCCCCGCCAGCAATCCCGATGTACTGGCCTGGGTCGGTGCAATGACCTGACGAGTCGAGGTGGAGCTTGTGAGCTGGCATGGTCCGCACGAGGTCACAGGCTTCGCAGAGAACGATGGCGGAAGACACGAGCATCCAAACGTCAGCAGGTACACCCAACCTTGAATTCCATTCGATCCAGGCAGCACCAACAGGGCTATGGCATGTGTCGCCGATCCAGGTGGGGCGTTTCCCATCTCGATAAGTCCGAAAGCTATAGGTGATGGCCAAGGGTTCGGCAGCTTCAACTAAGAGAAGCAAATGAGCGAAAGTGAGATTCAGAATAGGATAGGCTCATACTGGGCAAGACGTCAGGATGGTTGGTGCATCTCCCCTTCGCGCCGGTGCTCGTTGTAGCCATCCGGTGAGAAGTGGTTCATGCAGCAATCACAGACAACGGTTGAGTGCATGAGTGCAGAATAATCGACGTACGGGACGCCAAGAGCCTGGCCCATAGCGGATATAATTTGACCGGAAGGCTGGCCCATGAATAAGACATGGTTGAGCCGACGACGGTGCAAGTTAGCGTAGACATGGCGATCATAAACGAGGAGTAACGGGTGCGTGGTTGCATCGTCCCATAGTGGATGGACAGACGAATCTTCTTCGACATTGCGTTGGGTTCAGAATTCATGAAGAAAATGGACGGGACTCACTTTTGAGCAGACCTGTTCGGGTGGTTATATCGAACAGATAGGCTAGCAGGTCAATATCTAAGGGTAGGATAAGTAATGCGCTCTGCAAGGGAAAGCCAAAGAAGCCCACCAGCTGTTTTGCGTGCAGCTGCCACATCGGCAGTATAGAAGGAGCGCAGGATAGGCTCCAGACTTTTCAAATGCGGAGCAATAGGAGCGGCGCGACGGCGAGGCGAAGGCTGGTTGCCGGTAGGCTGAGTCAACGGCACTGGTGCGCAACCAGCCCTGGGGTCAATGGCAATGCTGGGGACCGCACTAGAAATGGACGTTTGGGAGCTGGGAGGTGAGATCGAGGATAGACCCAGGCTGGAAACTGAGCCAAACGAGGAGATAGATGAGGAGGAGGACGCCTGGGAGGACGAAGGGCCTTCGTGGTCTTGCTGTTCTTCGTCTTCTTCGTCATCGCCGTATTTTTCGCCTGGGAAGAAAAGAGAGGTACGTTGTCAACGGCTAAGATGAAACGAAAAAAAGAAGAAAAAAAACGTACGGTCAAAGCTTTCGCGCTCCTCCCAAGTGAGGAGAGTCCGAGTGATGTTGATCCGAGGAACGACCACTGAACAAGACAGGAGTAAATCAGAGACGCTCAAAAAAGACAAGACAAACTTTTAAATTCGCAGCGGTGATCAGCAGCATAGTAAAAATCGGCAGACCCTCCTTGATGAATGCCGTCCAAACGGAGAACGAGGGGGTCGTATGCAAAGCCGCTGCGTCGCAGGTGTGGACAGAAAAACGGCGAAGCAAACGGCTCCCAGACCCTATGGAAACCAGACGCCGCGATGATGTCTTTCCTGGACCGCCCCACAACGCGTTGAGGGCTGTATTGTAAGCATGAGCAATGAAGGAAAAAAGTAGCTGCCGAAGGGATGCACCGTGGATACTCAGCATAAGAGTTAGAGTCGTGAATGAATGTACAGAGCTTCTGTTGTCGAATATTGAGCTCGATGAGCTGGTTGTAGTGCTCAATCATTTGTGGATCACCGCCGTTATGAGGTCGGGGCAGATTAGACTTTTGGCGATGGAAGTAAGGTGCAAAGCGGCGACTCATTTTTTGAGCGTGAAACAAGAGGGAACAAGAACAGTTGCAATGAGCATTTGGTTGCGGCTCGTCTTATAATAATGCCTCAAATGGTTTGCGTCGCTCCTCGGAGTACTTAGCTGGTTAGCAACTGTCAGCGGATGAAAAAAAAATTGAAACAAGCGGAAGCAAGTATGTTGGAAGTAAGTCGCGGAAGTAGAAGGCAGTAACGCGTCGCGTTACTGCCTTATAGGGATACTAGACTGGCGCGACTGGGTCCAAAGCCATCGATACACTGTGTAGCAATACAAGACCATACATATTATGTCCTATTACCTGGCCCGTGGCTCCCGGGCCTTCGCAGACGCCTAGATCTGCCCGATGGACAGCTGTCTGTCAAGAACGGCGCCTTCCGCTTCGACCCGAGTGTGAGTAATGCACCTATTACTCACAGAATCGCTCTGCGTTCACCAGAAGCAATGCAATCAACACTCGGAACTTCTATCGACCCTCGGCTTCATGTACTTACTTCCATCCCATCTGAGCATCGGTCGATGCCGAATCACCTAGGCTGCGCATAAACCGCCAATACCCTGGTCTCGTGTAGACGAAGAGCGTCAGTTGGACATGCAAACATACCTGCAAGGTCTGCTGAGCCGGCCGTTGCCGCACTTCATTCATGGCATGTGTCTGTCCGCCGCAAATCGTACGAGCAATTGACATGCGCAAGCCGTCAGGGACGGCTTTTTCCATGGTCATGCAAGCGTGCCTGACGTCGCGAATTTATTTCCGTTGCCTTCTACACGTCAAGCCGGTACCCAGTGTTCAACTCTCGGCGTCTCTCGCGGATTAGGACGGGCAGCATCAGTCAGGTGCCTGGGTTGTGTTCGGTGAATGCCTTTGTCGATCAGCTGATTTTTGCGTTTTGCATTGATACCAGGACTGCGAGACATGTCTAAGTACGCTGGTTTTTTGTAAGGTGCGGCCCGTTTCCCCACATATACAACACCGATGGCAGAATTTTTATTTTTTTATTTGAAAGATCTGCCTCCGACGCCACCAAATCTCAAAACAAAATTTGTTTCCGTCTTCCATGGAAGCAAATGGAGCTCGACAGTCTAAGCGACTCAGCCGACGGCGTTTTGGTTGAATGATGGTTTATTCATGTGATCACGCAGGATCACGTCCCAACAAGTTGACGAAGCGCCCAGCCCTGATATTGCCCAGCCTGGTAATTTTCCCAATCTGATTAAGCTCCTACTGCGGAGGTCCTTTCCGCTGAAACATCTTTACCAGGCAATTTTTACACATCCGGGCCCCAGAGTCTCAGCTCAATTTCGTCTCAGGACACGTCTTCTCTATTCCCAGCCTCGGGCCGATAGCGGGAATGTGATCAACACCACATCGGCAGCTCGAAAACGATGTTTCGCATTTTTTCCCCCATTTTTTTTCCTTGTACTGAAAGGGGCTCAGAATGTGAACAAGGGTCACTTTGAACATCTTCTGAATCCCAACCGCAGAGAGAACTCGTTTGTCAGGCCTTTCACGCGACTACCGGGGTCTAGGCCGAGGTGCTCGTCAGTGGTGCGGAAAGTTAACTTGTGAAAGTCGCTAAGTCATCTCGCACTTATTTCCGATTGATATTCCAGATGCACGATCGGTATCAAGAATCGGCGGTGCCGTAAGTCCTTTCATTCATATATGATATCGGCCCCTGTGTGCCTCGCTAACCGAGTGCTAACCGGCATCTAAAGTTTGTAGATTCAACCAATCCGCATCGGGGATTAGCGCGCTTCTGTCACAAGCACAATGCCTTTCTTCTGCGGGCTGACGAAGCCTGTTAAGTAGGGCCACGCTTCGCCCGCATTGTCACATTCTTGATGGTCCAAAAGTATAAAGGAAAGCGAAGCTGACGCGCAAGTACTCCCTGCTATTCCACAACCTGGATTTTTAATGCTGCAAGGCCCCCTCCCCTACACTTTCGAAGACCGAACTGGCGCACATACCTCCTCCGACTTTGATGATATCTACGACCGCCTTTTCTTTCATGTGGCCACCACACCACAGCGCTCGGGTAGTAGCGCAATCATGATATACAGCATGAACCGCCGCGCGTCGCGCCACCGAGACTCACAGCCCATCCACCACCCCCCCTCCGCCGTGCTTGAGTTTCTGCCCGACGGGTCACTTGGAAACGTGTCGTTCATGCAGCCCAGCGGTACATTAACGATACCTATGGTGCGGTATCTCCGTAAGACCTCTTTGTTTGGACGGTACGTGACGGCTGCGATAAGCTGCGGGAATACGCCCTTACCCCGCAGCATGATAGGTCGTTATCTCGCAAATTTTTGTGCTCGGACGGCCGTGAATACAAGTGGGTGCACCGAAGCGTGGAGGGGCAAGAATGGACTGTGTGTACTCTTTCTCTTTGTTCTTTTTTCGTCCTGACATGCGTTTACCGCCTTGAAGTGCACGACTGCCGACAACTTTCTGGTTGCCCATTACGATCTCAAACCGCCGGACGTCCGCGCCTACGGCGTCTCGGGTAACAACCTGACGATATACGAACCATTTGCACCTCTGACACTTGGTGCGTTCTTGGTGTTGTTGCATATGGCTCTCGTCGTCTTACAGAATGTCAGAACTCCTGGCGTCGTTTATCATCATGCGCCACATACAGCAATATCACCTCTGATTCGGCTCCCGGTCGATGACCGTGTTCTGCCGTGTTTCTCAGTGATGCGGTTGTAGGCGAGTGATAGCGCGTCAGCTGGACGCGTCTTCTATTTATGATACTGGAATCATCTCGGACTCTCATCAGCATCTTGCGCATATCTCACTGTATATTTTATCGCATCGCATTCATGTATTCTAGTACAGACCGTCATCAGCATTTATATCCTACCTATTGGCGACCACCAGAGCGGTTCCCACCTTTGAGACAAAGACAAAATTACCTCAACGTGATTCGCAGACCCACTGGTGCGAATCCATTCCATGACGGCGTTCCTTTTTGGTTCCTTTTCTTTCTGCTATTGACGGTCCAAAAGCCTCGGAAACTCGGAGTTGTGGATTACAGGTCGGAGTCTTGCTCTTAAAAATAAGAGAGATTGCTTCTGAGTCAACTATCATATAATCTTTCTCCGAGGCCCAGAGGCCTAGATGTCGGCGGAGGCGGATTGGAGAGAAGGAAGTAAGAGGAACCGCTTTGATCCTACGCGACGGTTGCTACTACCCCAATCAGGACATAGACGCCGACGGCAAACATACGCATACACTCCTCCTCTCTCTCGCACACAAAACCTCGATGGCAAGCCAACCCTACGTGCAGACGGGGGAACCATTAAACGACTTTCTGCGCTCGTTTTGGCAGCGGCAGATTGATGCAGCGGAGCAGGAAACCCCCGATTATCGACATCCGCCACTCCCGCTTGCCAGGATCAAGAAAGTCATGAAGAGTGACCCCGACGTGAAAGTAAGAACGTTTTGCGCGTTTCTTTTTCGTTTTTCAACCATTTGAACCACTGAAAGATGATCGCTGCTGATGGTATGTCACCTGCGCAACCAGACCTCTGTCTCGATTGGCTACAGCTCCGGCTGCCCCTCTAGCACCTATTTTATTCTGCAAAGCGTGCGAGAGTGAGTGCCTCGCATATTTTTGCTGCGATATAGATGGCCCTGGCTCACCGAGCTAGTATTCATCGCGGAGATCACGGCACGAGCATTCATCATCGCAGACTCCAATAAACGCCGAACCTTGTCCCGCGCCGACATCGCAAAGGCGCTGACAAAGTCGGATCAGTTCGACTTTCTCATCGACATCGTGCCAAGGGAGGAGCCCTTTGCGGGTGCTGCCAGCGCTAGCGGCAGCGCGGGCAGCAACGCGAAACGACAACCCGTGTCGGCGCCCAAACGCGAACCGGTGAGTCGACACCTAGGTCTGGCGGACGACTATCGGCCAGGCTAGACTTGGTCTATTAGTGCCAGCGACAGCGAGGCTGTTCATCGGCTGATCAATGCCCAGGTATCATCCCCAATGGAACTGGAGCCAACGGCGCGGGTTGCTGACGGCGAGGGAGACGCGCCCCAGGATTCAGCACGGGGCTCAGAGGTGCTAGACCAGGTACGAGGAGACTTTCTCCGTTTAAACTTTCAACATTGACCAGATGGACCATAGTTGGAGTCCTTGTTGGCGGCAGGGCCCGCCCCGCGTGCGTTACCCTAACACAGACTATTTTTTGGCGCCACGGAGTTGGACATGTACTCAGGCATGCATGCATAAACTGGCGAACGATTAGTGAAATCAAGGTTGCCTGTTCGAGGTTGGAGTTCCCGCCGCAATATTTTTACGTGTGCGTTATCCCAGACGTTCAGTCGGACATGACGTGCGGCGAAAACGACGCTATACGCTATTTTCCAGCATGTCGGCGCCCATTAACTCTCCAGACTATTGGCCGGCTATCTGGACTCTGGGCCGTTCTATGCTCTTCTGCTGATCTGCAAGTCAATCTCAAGTTTAAAATTGAGATTCGGAAACCTTGCAGCTGCGATTGATTTATGTCTACTAGTTCTAAATATTTCGCGTTACCTCTAAGAAGCACGAATCTGAACTTAAACAGACCCCATCTGGTTATGGGTCAACATGGATCTAATCTCACGAACCCACTCGGACCGTCATTGCCGTGACTGCGCGTTCTCGGAACGATCTGCCTGAGCTTAGATTCACATATACAAGTCGTTATCGCGGATACGACAGCGCGGCCGCACTCAGGATCCGGCCTTAATCCAATCAAAAGCTAGCCTAGGTTAGACCAAGTCTGTTCTTGTTTCTGAGCCTGACTTGGCATGTGAATGCCACATATTCTTGAGGTTAGGATAAATGATTTCGTTCGAGGACCGTTCTAATCTGTGATAGCTCCAACAATATTCCATCGTTCGTTGTTGGCAACTCGGGCCAGCCTTCGCTTTGGCAAACCATGACTCTGAGACGAAAAAAAACCTCGTTCACTGTCCCACGATATGCTTAATGCGTGCCTTAAAGCGTGCGAATTCGCGTACTCTTCTGCCGTCTGCTGTCTGGGAAAAAATGACCGTGTTCATTCGTTCTCTGACAAAGCTCTGCCTCTTAGGTCACGGCGGCAGCGGTCGAAATAGCTCAGACTCGCAGGATGAATCCTGTTGAGCGCAAAATATTGTGTGGTAGGCCTACCTCAGCATTCACCCATCGATATCGGTATCTACGCCGAAAAATGCAACGTCAATGAACGAGAATGCACCAAAGAACAGATATAATCTGCGAAAATCAAAGACTCTGAGAGTCTTGAGCAAGGCCCAAGGCGGGATCTTCAGGGGGTGCTGAACCGCGATTAGTCTCTCGCAGCCGGATTTCAAACAGGTAATCTTGTTTGTTTGAAAAACTGTGGTAAAAGGTTGAATCGCGAGCTTTATGTAGCGGGGCGAGAGTATTATAAAGGTTTATCTCACTAAACCTCGCCGAATTCCGGCTACTTTTACGCCTTTGAACGATGGTCGCAACTTACAAGAGATGGACCAGATATTTTCGCAGAACAAGTATCTGAGTTATACTTGATTAAAGTTTTTCGAAAGTGCTTCAGCTGTAATTCGCAAAGAAATCCGGAAAGACCTCGGTTACAAGAAACAAGGGGCGCTTAACGGGCACTAACTACTTGATAAAATTAATTTATAAGGGGTTTTCCCAGCCGCTACCCTACCCTTTGGGCTCTCCATGAGTCCATAACAAGAACTTTTTTTCTCGGGGTTTTCCTGTATTTTTTTCTGAGACGTTCAAGAACAAAAAAAAAGCAAAGCTGTGAAGTGCTGTTGACGCGTTGTTATTTTGTCAAGTCGTTGCCCCTAATTGTCGGCATCATTGCCACGGCGCGAAGTTCCGACGATTGTTACCGAAAGCTGTCGACCGTCCTTCCACGCAACCACGATGTCTGAGGCATCTACGGCTCCTTCTATCGAGTCCGCAAATAATGACTTGGAGACAACTGCGACGCTTACCGAGACTACTTCTGTCTCTGTCACCGGCAGCGCAGACTCGGAGGACGTGGAACTTCCACCTACTCGTAAAATCACCATCGTCGAACCAGAAAAGCCCCCCAAAGTGACACACGATGCCGAAGAGGTTTCTGCTGTTTCTATCAGCACAGAAGGGGCTTCACCGCCAGAGGAAGAGGCGACGGCCGAGGAGGAGGAGGGGGAAGCTGATGGGGAAGAGGTGGATGAAGAGGGTAACCCCGACTTCGAGAAAGACGATGAGGAGGACGAGCTTGAGGAAGCGTATTTCTGGCACGACCAAATCATCGGGGAACTGCGTCGCGTCTGCCGCGATAATAATCCGCTCAATGCCTACAAGATTCTTGACAGCCTCAGCGTGGACCGACTCGGGAGGACGAGCTACACTGCCCGTGCTTCGCGCACAGGCGAAATAGTCGTCGTTAAAAGCAATCCACTCGAGGCACCTATCGAAAAATTCACGGGTCAGCGACTGGTCACCGAGCTGTTCCTTATGCGCGATATGTTGTCCCATCCAAATGTAGTAAGCTTTTTATGACCTGTACCTCGTCGACGAAACCGAGGTACTGCTCGTCACAGAGTACATGGCTGATGGTCATACACTTGGGGATGTTATCGCCAACACAGCCAGTAAGTTCACGGAGCAGCAAATCGCGCGGATCTGTCTCGAGGTGAGTCCGGGTCTCTCGCAATTCCTCCTATCTCAGACGAATTCATGGCCAGATTTGCAAAGGACTTGCGCATTTGCACAGCCAACTAATCATCCACCGCGATATGCGTTCCGATTCCATTATAATCGACGCCAAAGGCCGTGTAAAAAATTAGTGCGTATGCATTACTCTTCTCTCATCGTATTAAATATATATATATATTCGGCCAGCCGGCTTGGCCTTCGCCGTTCAGCTACCCGACAAGGCTGCCAAGCGTCGCACCATGGTCAGCACACTTACTCTGCCAAAAAGCTCTCCATACACCGTCGACAAGACGCATTGGACCTCACCTGAGGTCATCAGGCGCAAGGAGTACGGCTTCGAGGTCGACGTTTGGGCATTCGGTATCACGATGGTTGAGATGATCGACGGTGCGCCGCCGTACGCGGGCCAGGAGCCGCTCAAAGTGCTCTTCCTCATCCTCGTCAACGGCGCGCCGGAGCTCAAGGATCCGGATGCGCTGAGCGATGAACTAAAGGACTTCTTGTCGGATTGCCTCGCAGTAGATGTGATGCAGCGCCCAACTACGAGTGAACTTCTGGAGGTGCAGTGAATTCCATGCTTATTGGCTGCGGGGTTGACTGAAGTTTTTCAGCACGTATTCTTGAAAAAGGCCTGCTCTCCTGCGGAGTTGGCCCCGTTGTTCGAATTCAGACCCAAACCTGAACCTGGGGAGGATGCTGTCACATCCGAGTCGGCCCAGGTTTCGCAACTAGCAGATTCAACGGTGAACTTGGACACCTCAGAATCTGTGGATGTTTCGGCCCAGATTCCCAAGTCTCAGGAGTCAAGCACGTCTTCTGACCAGGCTGGAATCACTCAAGCCGCTTCGTCCACGGTGAACGCAACAGTTTCCTCGCCGCCTGCTCTTCAGACCTCCGGCGTCATCGATGCCTTGGTCGCTCGCGGAGCGGATACCACCGATTCCTCTGTGGCAAATGTTGTGAAATCGTCTGCGCCAAAGATGGTTGAGACGACTTCCCAGAATGGTGCCAGCGTTGCAACTGCAGCTCTGAACTCTGCCGCGCCTGACGCGTCCATCCCAATCGACTCGTCCATTGCGGCTGCCTGATTCTACGACGCTCTCGTTCATACGGGGTAAATTTGGTGGGGTATATAGAATAAGTTATAGGGTACGTTTCTTTCTTGAGGCTCGGTGAATCTGAATGGACTTGCATCGATAATCTGGCTCTCGATTTGACAACACCACACGTTGCGAGTGCACGAAGGTCGCAACTTATATGATCGCGTGCAGAACATCGGCAACCTATTTCAGGTTTGTCTTGTGTTCGACGTCGAAATATGGGACGCGACCTTGTCTTGGGTAATAATAAGCGGTCCGGTTTGAGATCCAACCAACATTGGGTGACACTGGTTTACAACAAATTGAAGTACTGAAGAGAATCCACCCGCTCGACCAAATTGGTCAGTTGATTACCAGACGTGGGACAGGATACTTATGTGCAACATTTCCTCGCGAGCCAAGCTGTCAACGCCTATTAAAAGTTGAACAATGGTCTGTTTTTATAACCCCCTCGACATGGAAATTTAGGAATGGGTTTATTTGATCAGCATGGACTTCATAGTCGACGTCAATACCAAGTAGTGTTCACGTTTTCAATGGAACTCGAGGCAACGAGTGCGGATTCAGGAAATACGTACACCCTTGCGTCGAGTACCGCCGACCCATCCGATATTTAAGGTGCTGTGGGTCTGGAGCTGCGAATCCCGAGGTCGGGCCTCCTATCCGAATATTATAATCAACTCAGGGCCAGTGTCGGCGGACTTGCCGCCTTTCTTTCCTCCTGGGTAGCCGCTTTTGCCTCTGTTGACTACTTGAACCGACATTTCCGTTTTTCAGCGCTTATTACTACTGCCACCTGTAGTTCCATGATAATGATGTGGGTAATTTTCAGAACTTTGCATCTGTAGTTTAAGCATCCCATGATCCCAACGAATCCCGATTTCTTGATAACCTAACTGCGAAATACATGGCCGCGCATACTACATATTACATTGCGTCGTAGAATAGTGAATTATGATTCTTCAACAATGCCGGACGCCTGCTACCCGAACTCTCGTCGATATACTTCCAACTGGTCGTTCGGGACACTAGCGAACACACTACATTCATTCGGGTGAGCTTCGAGGGCGTGCAACATGAGCGCATAAGTCTCCTCCTTTGGGTTGTATGTAATGAGGGCCCTGGGCAAAGCCTCAGTTTGTTCAATTTCGGTTGCATGGTACGCACAGGCAAATGAGACAATTTTTAGATCGGCCCTCTTCCGCAGGGCTGAACAAGATATCGAGGTGCTTCGAGGTCATGATATTCAAGGCAGAGGTCCTGGAAGATGTCATGTCTCCGTCTGTCTGCAGGCCGACGCCATAACAGTGAGCACGATAGTGATTATTATCCAGCTGATGTGCAGCGAATCAGAAAGATGTGTGCAGAAACTTCGGTACCGGCAAGAGACGTACAATATTGAATCTTGCCAGTTTCTGCTCTGCAAGAGCGGCACGCTTCTGTGCTTCAGATAGGTCATTGAGCAGCTTCTTTCTGTCGATCAATACTGCCAATAATTCAAGGGTTGCGTTGGTAGTTAGTTCAGGGGGAGTTGATCCGGACATACGGTAGTCAATTCCTGAGCTAAGAGTCGCAACCAGAGCCTCCTGCACGTTAGGTAGTTCTGAGGACGACGCTAGTCCGCTAAGCGCCGACTTGAGTTGGTCATCGATGGAAGGCATGGTGGTAGGTGTTCGCTTGTTTTGCTCCGTCTCCTCCCCAAGCAAAATAAGACGAATGCCGGCGGATGGATCCAGCATGTTTTCGACACGAGGGTACCCGCCGAGCTCCTGCCGTGCGATCAATTTCTCACCGCTCCAATCTCGGCCCAGTTTATCGCAGTGGTACCAGCTCGCTTGTTTGATGGTGCACCAGAGGGCGTAAATAGGAAGATATGGATGCGGAATCATGCGCTTTTTATCCAGCGTCGGGCCTGGCCATCTGATCCATTCTTTCTTCACATTTAATGCGAATAACGCGTACGAAGAGGGAGAGATATTCAACCATATATCGCCGGGATTACCAATATCGGAAGGAGGGTCGCAAAATGAACGAAATTCAAGGAAACGGACGGAATAACGGTCCTGCTGTAGCTCGAGGTGGAAGGGGAAGTCCTCAAATTCGGCAACATTCTGCGCGTTGACACGAAAAGTCTTCCATTTGAAGTGGAATTCGATGGCCGACGAGCTTTTTGGTATATAGTTTTGCGGCCCAGGTTGCTCTGGTCGTCTCATAGAACTGGAAACCAGAGGATGGTGAAAGAATGAGACAAAGAAGATGTCACTTGGTCACACCCAGCGGCAAAACTCGGCACCTTTCCGGAAGTTCCCGCTTAGTTCTGGCTGGGTCCGCTGGGAGTGAAAAAAAAAAAAAAAAAACTCGTAGAATCTCGTGAACACAATATTATTTTGCAAACTACCCGTTAAAACCACATCGACATGCAGAAGACTTCTCCGAATCTTTAACTCAAGCGCTCGGATTGATACCAACGGCTGAGAAAGTGAATGAGATCACAGGAAATGTAGACAGACGAAATATAGCTCACTGATGTATCCGATGATACCTGTTCATCGAAATTTAAATACAATTCGTACAAGAAAGAGGATAAACGCCTACCCTCTGGCCAGTCGTCATTGATAGACTCAATATCAACGATGCTGTTGAATCCGTTTTTGTTGGCGGCCACGAAAGATGGGTCCGCAGCATTCAACATGCGGCTGTTGGTGTTCTGCTTGTAGTTCGTGTACATGCCGATAATGTCTGCGCAATTCCTTTAAGCATCGATGCCAAACGGCATGAAAGACAATATTCACTGGTCCACTGATCAGTGAAGAAGAGCTGGCCAACATGGGCGACTGCAGACGATTCCGAAGGAGTGGGGTGAACCAGGATATTGAGGTGGTTCGCGGCTCCGGTGGTGAACCCTGGGAAAATAGTCTGGAACTCGGCGATGCCATTTGAGGCTGATGATGTCAATCAGTTCCAAGGCGGGAATTTACCGGGACAAGCCTCTTTCTCACCAGTCAGCGTTGCACCGCGGAGGAAGGTGGAGCCATATTCGCCGACAGCGTTGGCTATAAATGACCATTTGAATCATCTACAGGAAGGAGATTCAAAGAAGCGCTTACGGCCCCAGAGTTCAACCATAACCTAGGGTCACATTTGAGCTCGCATCAGTAGAACAAAGGGCAAAAACGAACATTAGGAAGCGGCTGGCAGGTAGCCGTATTCATTACACCAATGTCCACGGTGAACGCGACTCCGCTGCAAATCTCGGCTTAGCAACAGGCTTATGTTCAAGAAATAGGTCGCATTACGGTTGGCCTTCGGTGATGTCGGTGCGAACGGGCTAGAATATGATTCAGTTGTGCGAGGAGACGAAACGTTGCATGATTTACAGCGTTGGCAACGTAATCCTCTATGAGTTTATTATGAGGACGGAATGACATCAACAGGTTTTGACGTACCCAGAGGCGTCTCAGGCGAGAGAACGCAAGTGGTCTAATTCAAGCAATGAGATTTAGGTTCGGGAGCCGAGCTATCTCGTACGTTTAGCATGCTGGTGTAAAAGGTCCGCCTAGAGAGGCCGCGAGCCTCCCTGCGTTGCTTGTTATATTGCGCCACCTCGGCCGAGCAGTCTCGGGGGGCGGGAACAGCAGGCACGGCTAAACACCGTCGGTGAAATCGACGTCAATACTTGACAGAATTGAACCGAACCTGCAACAAAACCGCAGAGAACAGCGAAAGATACAAAGGAGGCGAAGCGCATTTTAGTAGGAAGAACTGAGAACTGTTTGTTAGTTGCTCGAGAACTAGCGAGAGTCGAAAATGTGAAGGCCTTTTATACATGGATTATGGTGTCTTGTTTACGTCCATCACACAACAATCGCAACGGAAAAAAGGCCGGACACAACAAATATGATTGCGCGGCCGCTGAGGCACGAGCGCCTGGCCGAGGCGAGGCATCCCAATGCTCTGGATTCAAACATAATCGAAGCTAGAGGACCGTAGATTATCCTTGCGTCTTCTCAAAATATCAACACTAGAGCGGCGTAACTCGGTTGAGCGTGTAGACCAATCTACCTTTTCGATCTTCGAGCGTGTATTCGATATTCCGCAAGGGGGAAATGATACTTCGGAGGCGAACGGCAGGTGCCCGGAATGCTAGACAATGCAAAAGAAGAAGCTGAAGGTTCGTAAGTTCCGCCTTCCGAAAAACTGCCTACGGAATGGCAACGAAATCAGCTCCGAGAGAGACAGCACATTGGAAACGACACGAGCCTAGGTCACCGGAACTAAATTGCATTACCCGAGGTCAAGGAATCTTGCTAATTGGCTGCAAGTTGCCTCAAGTTATTTCGGCCTCACACGACATGGGAGACGGCGAGCCATATAAGGCAAGCGTAGAGGCTTCTCTCCTATGGTGTACACCCGTAGAATTCCCTTCGAGGCTAGTTCAAGGCGAGACAAAATAGAAGAGTCGAAGCTTCGTGTCTCCCGGCTAAGTCTGGAGAGGCCCAAGCCAGGAGAGGCCTACAACGAACTTCAATTACGAAAAGCAACAAGTTGAATTATTTTGAGCAAAAACTGAGAAAGTTCTTGTCAGGGCTACAAGGGGAATAGTTTTCGCAGCGAGAGAATTCGGGTCCGAAGGCGCTGGGAACCTAAAAGTAGAATCCGGATAAAATTGTGGGTCGACAGTTGCTTGGGGACTGAGAGCGCAGTTAGGGAGTAGGCGCTCCAAACGCAAGTTACGCAAAGTCTCGAGAAAGAGACTCCTTTTGTGGAATGGAAACAAAAATGTGCTGGCGCAAAGCCCACAAACTTCGGAGACGCTGCCCAATAGCAAGCTAGGACCGCTGTGTTTCCGGATCGTTTGCTAGCCTGGAGGATTAATGAGACGGTCAGGTCGGCAGTCAGCGGTCAGAACTATACAAAGTATGGACAGGAACCGCGCTCAGACAGGCGGATGCGGACCGAATTGGAGACCCAAGAAATGAATACGACGTGGCCAAAAGGTATTGAGAGATACGAAAAGGTGGGGCCAGCCTAAAAGAATACTGCGACGTAGAATTACCCAGCCGTCAATATATTGCAGCACATGGAATGCAGTACAAGACCCTACTTATGCCTTGTCGATACTACGTGTCATTCGAGTCGATATCAACCCAGGGATTTGGGTCGTCTGCCAGCGACGCGCCCAGCGATCTGGGTCGTCAGCTCTATCCGCTTCCTACCCGCCTCGCTCGGTGTTGGAATGTGGGCTGCACAGCACCATCGAGCTTGCTGAAACTAAGATCCAAAAAGCGCGACGGAAACGACGTTCTCGATCCGCCAATATCATGTGTCCGTCGTCGCCAAGTCTGAGCCGGCATCAGCTGGGGCCCCATCGATTGGGGTCGTCCGCAATATCAGCTCCACTCGCGTCCAGTCGGCCTCGCTCGGCGCGGTAATGTGGTGTCTACCATTGGGCAGTCGGTATTCGGTAACTACGACGCACGGCATGAGCAACTCACTTATCAGCAACATGTCGCCGAATCTCCCGCAAAGAACGCAGCTTTCCCTGTGTGCACCAGGTGCAGCGCAACTCCAGAACGCAGACCTCCTGCGACACGAGCGCGGGTAGGCGTGGCTTCCGGCGCTCCGAGCCCGCAAAGTACATGAAGTGTGTCCCCAAGAGAGGGTCCCGGATCTGGTGGCTAGAGGTACGTCAATATGAGATTGGCAAATCGGCGCGGAACAAGACAATCTTTAATACGCACACGGCTCGCACATGTTCCACCGCCTGCGCACGCGTCGTCCGCCCGTCATAGTGTGCGGTACACAAGGTGCAGGCCCACGCATCGTCAAATACGACCGGGTCCGGGCGTTCCCGCCTCCGCAAGTCATCCACTGCCGCGTCTGTTAGCAGCGCCCACGCAGACGCCACGCCGAGGTGCGCAACGTCCCCGCCGTTCATGCGCGTGCGCTCGATCGTGTGCTGGACCTGTCCTCGGAGTGAGCACGTAAGACCTGAAAGAGGGAAGAGGCAACTAACACACTCCCGCCACCGCATCGCACGCCGCCCATGTATCCCTCGATGCACTTCTACGGGACACAACATACATACAAAGCGCTTATCTAGATCCGCGCTCCTGCCAGCACCCTTACCCGTTCCCGCACCAGTGTGCAGCTCGCCCCCGCAGAACTCATCCATCTGCGCCGCGGTCGCCGTATCAGGGTCCAGACCTACTAGACGTACCAACGCAGCAGCCGCCTCGGCGCCTTCAGGCGCAAAATGCAGACGGCGGTCCCAGTAGTTTCGGAGGCTGCGGCAGCGGAGGTGGGCGCCTGCACCCGCCCACCCAATGAGGGAACGACCGGCGGTGACGGACATCGCGCCCACCCAGGAGCCGAGGCAGGTGAACACGCTTGTCGCCAGGCCGAGCCGCTCGAGGTCGGAGCCGGGCTGGGTGCTGCTGGATGCGCATCCGGTGGACTGAGGAAGGAGGGAAGCGAGGAGAGCGCGCTTCTCCGACCGCCATGCCTCGACGAATGTGGGAAGCGAGAGGAGTGCGTGCGCGAGGCGAGGGTCATCATCAGGGAGTGGCGTGTCAGAGGGGTCGTGGATGAGCGCTTGCAGCTGCGGGAGTGCCTCGATGATGTGATGCGGAGGAGCATAAGGCCATGTTGCTGGCGGAGCCGTGCGCAGGACGTGCGACGCCGCGACACCGACGGCAGTGGTGCGGTTCATGATGAGCAATGCGCGTTCGCGTTCGAGGCGGTCTGCACGGGCGGCAGCGACGAGTGGCAAGATATGCGGACGAGCTTTGTTCCACCGCTTGGACGTCAGCCGCGGAAAGTCCTCGAGATACGCCATCGCGGGATCCCAGTCCACGTTGTCTGCATCCCGTGGATCGTGACCCTCGTCAACGAGACGTTTGCGTGCACTAGAAAGTAAAACCTCAGGTCTGGCTTCAGAGGGCGGACAGTCAATATACCTTGCGACAACACGCCTGTAGTGCAGATTCCAGCGATGGAGCAAGTCGTCGTGGACTTTGTCTCCCCAGACTTCAGCCTCGTCCGCCCGCTCCACGATAGCCTGCACGGCCTGTTTCCGCGCCTTGATGAAGGCATCAAGTGTTCCGGGGTTAGCGTCGCTGTCCCTCAGCCTTTCGTACTCTTGCGCTATAGCTAGCCCGTCCGCCCGCCAGAGTCGCCCGACATCGGAGTCCGCATTAGAGGTGCGGCCATCTAGTAACAGTGAGTCCAATAAGGTCAGACGAGACAGCGCGAACGAACCATCCCGAAAGGTCTTCACGACGAGAGTATTTATGTCGTGTGATGAAGAATACGAGGGGACACTTTCAACGAGCCTGGCCTGGGAATTGAGATTAATCGAGACGAATACAAAAATGCCCACTTCGAATTCATGCATTCTGTACACAGACGGCGCCATAATCTGTAATCTGGCGCCGTGTTTGTGGTACCACATTCCTGCGCAAGTCATATAAGCAAGTCTAAATCACGGAAAGAGCGCGAATTCATACATCACATTCTCGCTTGCCGAAGAGCAATTTTGCCCACCTGCGGCCAGAGATTTCAGGAGGGCACAACGGAAGCGGCGGGTATCCGATGAAAGAAGAGCGCCACAGCGCATCATGAGAGTGGAGGAGAGCACGAAAGGCCTTGTTCACGCGTGCGACGTGCCTCAGGTCGATTGGATGCAAGTGCCCAAGGACCTAAGGGTGTCTATAAGCGCAAACGTGGCTTGAAGAATTACTAACCTCGAGTGAAATTTCCACAGGCATTTGCGGGAAGAGACTGAGATCTTGCAGCCTTTTTTTCTGTGCTGTTTGAGGAATTCGAAGCGCTTTCCAGCATTGGACAGAAACGTCATTAACTGTGGGCAATGAGATTTGGTCAGAAACCCCAAACTTGACTTACTTGCGGCGCGGGTCCTTATGTGTCCCTGTCGACCGCCGAACTCTCCGCAAGGGTCATCGTCCACGAAAGGTAGCAGTTTGGGGTCCGAAAGCTCTTTGAGTTCTAATCCAGGATTCTCAGAGTCGGTGATATTTTGAGAAGATTTTACAGTGTGGCTGGACCCAGGAGCATCGTTCAGCAAAATGGCCATGGAAGCACAGCAGAGCGAGCGCAGTCAAGAGCTTGCTTTTGAAGTTGTTTTGAAGACGGCTGTGCCGCGGCGCCGCTACATGTCAAGAGAGTCACAAAAGTCACACTGAGTCACTTTTCGGCTAGAGTAACAAACACATGGCAAGTGCAAAGGGCAAGCAGAAAGTGAGGCAGAAGCGGAAACTCCAAGGTATTATTTGAAGAAGCTTCAAGCAGTCAACGCGGCAGTTAACGGTAAGACAAGTTGGTAACACGTTCCTTTGGTGCCACGTGATGCGAGACTCCTTGCTTCCAACGTTGAACCACTTTATTCAGACCCAATTTTTGGCAAAAAAAAAATCCATTCATTTTGAGGCCCCTTTGCCACAAATTGGAAAAAAAAAAAAAACTGCCGCTTTCATGGGCGCGTATTCTCCACCCCATAAACGCTACTTATACTTGGTAACTTGCAATGAGTTAAGTGAGTTGTGGTCATTCTCCCTCTCCAGGCCGCATCTCAACGCGTCGCCTTCCAGGACAATAAGAAATTACGAACAAGTTTCGAAAGACCGCGTTCTGGACATTTCTGGAATCTCGCTCCCTCGGCTGTTTCAAGCTAATCTTTTCTCTAGAGGTCTATCTTGGTCCATTTCGTCTCGGTGTGGCACTGTTCAGCTGTTGCGCTCGACACTGCGGTTTCTAGCTGCCGCTCTAGTCCCTACAGCACAACACTGCACCACCTCGCACAGCAAATCGCATTCCCTGGGAAGATTCCACTCATCTCGTCGTTGAAGCTTATACCACGCCCTCGATGCGTTCCTCTGCCACCCTCTCGCCGACGTGCGGGGATTAATGTACACTTCCCGAAATGCTATCTCGGAAATTTGTTTTGGATATATTCACACCGTCAACTCAAACACGTCAACTCACAATGCCTTATCAGCTCTTCACTGCCATTCTCTAGCGCGCGCCTTGGATCTGGATTTAACAGCTCCTGGAGAGGATTTATGTACTTTGAGTGCTGACCTTTTGTTCAACTCGTCTTCCTAGTGGCCAATGTCCGACAGCCGCCTCTACAGTCGTTTGCTCCTCGCAAAAGGTCACGGCTACCCGCTCTTCCATCCCCAACCGTACGACGATCTCCCCCTCGAGGCACGCAAGGGGGGGACTGAAATCGGCGACGTGGGCATCATCACCTCCGATGGCTCTTTCGATCCCATTTTCAACATATGTCGAGCGGCGGGCGATCCCCTGAATCGGTTCGGGGTTCCCGATGGTTTCGAGCAGGTGAGGCTCGAACCGGGGGATATCGCTCCAAAAATTTCATTTCATCGACCCGGATCGGACGTATCAAGCGCCATAATCCGGAAGCGGCGCCTGGACATCGAGGCGGAAGTGGAAGGAAACGTGTACGTAGCTCGATTTATCTTGACGGTTCCATCAACTCCTTACCTCTCAGATTTTGCCCGCTCGGTGTTGGCGCAGTTGTCGAGGTTTCGACGTCTTCCAAAGCAGTCGCAATGCTGCTTCTGCCGGATGGTGCCTCGCGCACCAACCTCCGCCGTCTGCAAATATTTCGTGATTATGCCTTGAGACACGCTGAGCGTTGGTACGCTTTCGTTAACGGCGACCTCCAACGTATGGTCGAAAGCGGAGATCTGTACCTCGTCACCGGCGTCGACAAAACCTCTTCCTGGAGCGTCGCCGCGCTCGAAAACAATTCTGAGGACTGTGAACTCTCCCTCACGCTCAAGCCTGCCTGCGTCGGGTCCGCCAGCGCGACGTATGCCTGGGACTGGGAATGCGCAAGCTCCTTTACGAACTCGGGACCAAGACGACGGGCGGGGGAAGAGTCTTGGACCGACAACCAGACCGTATTTCTGCGGGGCTTCAAGGTCGCTGTCCGACAGAAGCTGCTCAGGAAATCGAGCACCGTGACAGTGCTATCAATCGAGGACTCGAAACCGTCAGACATCTTTGCAAGAGGCCGATCCATTCCATTTGCAAGAGGGCGGTCTCATGGCTCAGGTGGTTTTTCTCGGTCGAATACGGGATCAAGTACAGCGTCTGGAGAACAGGAGTGGATTTCAGATAGCAAGGTTCGTTGAAAAGGCTCGTGGTGTGCACTTCTGATATATCTTCCAGCCATATCATCCCGCGGATGCCATTAACACTCATCTCCTCCAAGCTGTGAGTGACTGTACACTGTGCCTGGAATGCTAATTTTGACCAGATTGCTGCAGTTCCCTGACGCCAAAGCAGCCATTACACACGACGACGAATGGGCTTCAGTAATAGATGAGGTGTGTTGTATGAGTTCTCTTGATTAAGACGGAGCATAATCCTGCTTCGAAGCGCGAAGGTATTCCGACTGACACAGAGCTGGTAAAACGTATTTGTGAGCTCTACAAAATTGAGAACACACCCGGTGAGTAACGGCACTTTGTATCGTATTTGCTGAATTTGATGTCCAATTAAACAAGACGGAGGATTGTTCCTTCAACACATTGACCCTACCAGCCCTGAAGGATCTCCTGACCCGAGGAATGAGCTGAGAAACCCCAGTAAGATCGTTCGAGCTAGCGAGACCCTCCCAGGTCCGCCATCAAACATTTTCCCAGAAATCTCAAGAGAGGATCTTCGGATGCGAGTATTCAACCCAAAGCCTTCTGTGTCCACAGGATCCACCCATCAATTTGAGGATCCTGCCTCCAAGACGCCTGATATCGAAAAGTATGTATGAAACTCTCTTTCGTTTGCGTGGATTGACTTGTCGTTTATAGCCTCGAGGATCTCGGTGACTCGGTCCTTCGTCTGGTTGTGACGAGCCTGATAGCGGAACTGTATCCCGGGCTCCGCGTTGGCCCAGCAGCGGTGCGCGATCACTTTCATTCCGGGGAGATAGTATTTCTGAGCCTTGGTGTTTCTCTTGAATAGAAATTGCGGGAATTACTTTTGGACAACACGACGTTGGACCACTTGTACGTGTTATGCTTGCTAAAGAATTGCGACTAAAGCGATAACAGATGCGAAAAGTCCAATTTTCTCAATCGATTGAAGACCTCGTCCTCTGCCCACGGTATCCACCTTCGTGTAATTTTCAAGGTAACACCTTCCCCCTGAGCTTCTCGCGGATCGCTAACTTCACTCAGGCGTTCATCGGCGCGCTACATCTAGACCAGGGTCTAGGACCTATGAAACCACAGCTCGATGCCTTGTTCCGGCCGTATTGCCCTTCCGCGTACGAACTCGTGCGAGAATCCTACAGAATCGATCCCTCCAAACAGCTTCACACCGCCAGCGTCAGTCCCTCCCAGCCTATCCATCCGTCTCAATCCCCTCCGTCCCCGTCCTCAGCCGACAGCTCGGTAAACCACCTTGCGCTGTTCAATGAGAGCGTGCAGCAGGGCAACTGGCGTGTCGAATGGGTGTACTCAGACCATCCGTCAGCCGCGACCGGGCTGGACGCAGGCGGAAGCAACAGGATCGTGACATCGCAAGAGTCCCCACCGCGCGGAAGCAAAGCTAACTCGATGCCGGTGTGGTCGGTGGAGGTACGCATTGATGGGGAGTGCTTCGGACGGGGCGAAGGAAATACGAAGAAAGCAGCGCGAAACCAAGCGGCGAAGGAAGCGCTGTCACGCCTGGGTGCCGTTGTCTAGTGCGTAATCTCATGCCTGAATTTTCTCGAATCTGAGACATGTGTGCATAGATCATTCTGCAGTGTCTTGACGAAGAATTGTCTGATACGTAGTGTAGAAGTAGATCGAGGAACGGTAAATTATGCATGTATAATTTTCGGACCCACAGTATCAAGGACATAGTTTCGCAGTCTGAATGAATGACGGCAGTTTTATGAGAACTAAGCCTTTATCCCCTCTGCGGGTTTGGAAGAGGGGAGTCATTATCTGCCGCTGGTTGCCAGAAGAGCGCGTGAGTGCCATGTCTAGATTGATAGCGATAGTCGCAGAATCTAAGTCGAAGGGTCTGCTTGAATAAATACCCGGTAATGAGAGAAGCGAAAGCCACGTATGCGTCTGGCCCACGGATTGCGTGGGCCGGGACCCTGCGCGGCCTCCAGCTATATTCTCAGCCACATCCCGCGAGTCTAGGCACGCCGGCGGGAAGCGATTTCAGGGTTTCCTCGACTCTCCAACTCCGAGTCCTCCATCAGGCCGGTTGCAGTCTTCTCCCATTCGCACTGCACTTCCCAACGATGCATGCAGACGGGGCTGCCCGTCGCGTATTGGATTCTAGGTGCATGGTCGTTTCCGCTCCCGCTCGACGGGCGACGTTGTGTTGTCCATCATCAGACGAGGTATGGTCTTCTCCGCAGCGCAGCTCCTCGTCCAAAGCAATACTTCGGCAAGCCTTCTCCCCTTCTTGGTGCCGCTGCCAGTTCGGCGAGCGAGGCTTCCAGCACCGTGTGGTACTCGCCGTCCACTGGCACAGCCGTGTCCAGCGACACTTGCAGAAGCTTGCGGAGCCATCTGCGTGTCCACGAATATGGCGCTTCTCCTCAAGTGACCCTTTTAGGTCCCCTCAAGGAGAACCCCCGCACGACAAGACACCTGCAGCTGCTGTCGGGCCCCATCGAAACCGAGGTGTCGTCAGCTCTCGTCCACTGCTTAGATCGGTGCTCATCGAGTTCATCAATCCAGAAAGGGCCGAGGACATGAGCGGGGTAGGCCTCTAATGGATCCTCAAGGAGCCTAGGAGTGCCAGTGAAATTCAAGAGATTCCGGGCTTGACATATCTCCAACACGCCTGTTTTGAGAGGAATGCAATTTCGTCGTCATCGTGTCTGTCCTGGGCGATTAACGCGGCATGAAGAGCCGAAACCGAACACACATGGTCGTCTCATGAAGATTGTGAAGCAAGGTCTGAAGAAATGGCTGCTGAAGCAGACGAGCGCCCGGGCCCAAAGTCGGGCGTCAACAAGCCGAAAAAGGAAATTCGGCCTTTCAAAAAGCACCATTCACTGATTCAGCGTCATTCACTATACATTTTTTTCTACTTGTCGCCCAATCTTAGAAAATGCCGCCGAGAAGTTTGAAAACTGCCCATTGACCCCTAACGTCCTGAAGGTACATCATGTGTAACGTCAAGCTCAAGATATTCAGCGATGGGAGGCATAGGGTGAGTTTCCAGCGGACAGCGAACTCTGAGCGAATACTGAATTTGGTGCTTGGCTGAGAAGTCATAGTATCAACGCACCTTCGATTTCACGCAGAAGAACTGGGTTCTGCTTCGCAAGAAAGATGCCAGCCAATGGGGCCTCGTGCGCTTGCGTGCTTTACTGAATGTTAATTGCTCAAGGCTCGATATCGCCCCGCCAAGAAATATGCCAGCAAGTTATCAGCCCAATCGTCCTATGGCACCTGTGCTTCAGCTCTACTATTGTGAAGGAATGAAGGATAGACACAAACATTCACCCCGAGGATTCGCGCCCAGCAAGGAATTTCCAGAGTACATCCGCCTCTTGCTCCGTTGTCCGAGTCACTGACGCCGTGGAGGCGGCTTGCAGTTATCCGCCCCAGGAACGATGAGATGAGACCTACGGTTCACGACGTCTGCCTCGAGGGCAGCGATCTTCCTCTCGGCTTCGCGAAGGAAAGCGGCATCCTGCATGGCGCTGGACTTCACTATAGTGGTCGTGGTATTTAGCGGGTGCGGAAAAAGGAGTGCGCGAAAGGGAAAGACCCACGGTTTTCATTCTCCGCCTCCAGCTCCTTTACCCGATCCTCCAACCCGCTGGTCCGCGCGTGCACCGAGGTACCGTCGTGCACCGTCACAGCTTGCAAGACAGAGTCCAGCCCTCCTGCCGGCTCCGCGTCAGTGTCGTTGCGATCTGGAAAAAGAAGAGCATACCGCACGCACGGGCTGCCTCGACGCGTCCGTTCGTTCTTGGCTTTTCAGAAGGCGGGGCTTCGATGTTATTCACTGGGATGCATTAACGCTAGCAGCGAAGGGGAATGGAAGGACGTACGCTGCGCGAGTTTTGACTCGAGGATAGAAATTCGAGCTCGTGCTAGGCGGTATTTCAGTTCCGATTCACAGACGAGGGAACGTCGCGGACCTTCTGAAGCAGCAGTCTCGGCTGCGACACGTTCTACGGAGGGAAATCCATCAGCATTGGTAGAAAAGACCAAAAAGATGAGATACACACGCGCGTTGCACGATCGCATAGCCTCGTGGGCGAATGTTTCACGCATGAAGCCCAGGAATTCGGGATGGAAGGGCGTTCGCTCTGGCGTCGCCGGTGGCTTCTGCTGCGCAGCGAGTCCCTGGTCGATCATCGTCTTCAGGGCTGTATTCACCGCCTCCAAGCGCTCTAAAGTTGCCGTCTGCTCCTCGTGCGATTTTTTTCAGTGTCGTATTCTCCGCCTCTAGACGCGCGATAGTCGCCGCCTGTTCTCGCATCTCCTTCGTACCGCGGGTGTTGTTCCTGGGTTTCCCGTAGTATGCGTCCCAGTCATTCTCGTCTTGCCGCACCCGCGGCATGGCGTCCAACCCCTCACTGGGTTCGCGCGACGTCGATGAATTCCGAGAGAGCTGCCTGGGACGCGCCTTCTTCCGTGGCTCTTCTTGCTCGTCCGTCGTCTTCCGCTTCTTGGGAGGCGTCTTCGGCGTCATCTTGGCCATATTCTCCCGGAGCTGCAGTGTGTGCGCTACGAGGATCTTTGTCGCTGCCTCCGCGTCCTCGTTCTCCACCAAAGAGCGAGTCCCACGTCGGGCAGTGGTCACGGTGCTCACTGAGTACCATCCAAACGAGGCCCTCACCGGCCAGAGCATTTGGGCAGGGAAGTAAGGATGGACCAATATGCCAGGATCACCGAGCTTCGCTTCGCGCACGGAATCGCATTTGATGGCGCTCCAGCGCGTCCAAGTCCCATGCTCGGCTTCTCCTTCGGCTAGGACGCATGCGTACAGCGCACTCGCTGTCGGCGCGATGTAGATGTCCCCAGGCGAGCCTATATCCATCGGCGGCGGGTCGGAGCCAGAAAAACAGAAGAAGGGGATTTGCCATTTCCTTGCGAAGGGGGAGGTAGAGCTGCGGTTGGAGTAGCGGTACGGAAGATAGGGATAGTTCGCCGGGAGAATGTCGACAAGAAAAGTGCAGGTGACAGCAGTTATTCCTCGTGCGGCCACGGTTTCCGACAGCGGAAAAGTACATGGATGGGGTCGCAATTCAAAAGCGGTTAATTCTGTGGATTCTTTGGAAGCACGCTCATCCTTCGTTAAGGTAAGTGACCAAACTCGACAAATTAAGCGATTATCTCAACATTCGTTAAATCTGCAGTTATTTGTGCCTGCAAGAGATGTTTTAAGAGGATTTTAGCAGATGGGCAGAAGCGGACTCACGGGTGACAATATATCAAGATTATTTAGCGGATTCACCTCTTTTCGTGGACTCTTGCGCAAAATCCTGTGCCGGGACCATACAATGAACTTTACGATGCAAATCCAAGGATCATGGTCTCACTGATGCAGTAAGGTTATACTGAGGATTCTGTTCAGCAGTATTGGGTCCAGTAGAAGTTAAAGTCTCTGGAGAAGCGATACGATGGCTGTTCAGATGAGCCATGGAAGAAATTTCGAACACCGATGCGTCGCGATTGGACTGGAAAGGATCGTTGAGCACTCTGCGTGGTCGTGGACAATACATCTTGCGCAGGGTCGAAACGATGGAGGGCCGGTCATCTCTCACCGTGTCGAACGGAAAGTTACTCTGAAAATTAGAAGAATTTGTGTGGGTGTCCGCCCCAAGGTAGCTCATCCTTGAAGCTGGAAAGATGCAAGAAACGAGGCGAGAAGCAAGCCAGAAGTCCTGGTTACCTAAAGCTGTCATGCACATGCACGGCGTGATTCGTTCACTGAGCTGAAGAAATGCTGCTTTGAATATCGGGACGAAGGGAAAGCAAGCGAAAAAGTATTGGGTTTCATGGATACACGAGTCGACGTCGATGTGAGAAGATACAGAGGAGCGCAGAAAAGAGACAGGTAAGCAAAGAGGCCGCCTTGAGATGGCAATCAGATGCCAAGAATATTTGATCGAACTGGGAACTACATGCAAAATCGCGTCCGAGCGCAGATACATATACCGACCGTCAAGTTTCTCTTCCATTTTCCGAAGATTAGTTCACTCGGCCAAAATTCTGTGTTGCGGCAATACAAAACTTGCTCCGTCTAACGAGGGTGGGTTACATCTAGCGGTGAACACTGGAGACCGCAAAAAAACGGGTTAGTTTAATACTGGGTACTAGTAGTCGGTGCACATACCTCAAAATCCACGATAACCAGGAATGACTCCGAGTCCGCGACTAGAAATTTGGAAGGTGATCGCTTGCCAACAGTGTATCTATGGCGCTCGTGCGTCAGCTGAAGGAACAAGAATAAATGCACATACAATTCGATTGACGGCAGCAAGTAGTCGTTGTAGCATCACATCAAATCCCGCCATGGTGTATCCTCACCGCCCATATCTACTAGGAGATTTCTGCTTCCACCAAGGCCTCCGTAACGCCCCCCGACAGGAACGCGACGGGCGAGGTCGGTCTAGAGGGCGGCGATTTTGTTTTGTTGGTCGGAGATACAGGCTTCCGCACGGTGAAGAGTGGCCGTATCCCGCACCGCGGCGGCCATGACTGTGAATGGCATTCATCAGAGATAATGGTGAATGGACAGAGAAAGAAGACGCACGATCCTCATTTTCTGCTTCTAGTGCTGCGAGTCGGTCTTCCGCCTCCGTGGACATACTCTGCGGCATACACAGCGCGTTAGTGTCATGCGGAGTCGCATTCTGCGCGGCGTAATCCAGTCCTCCTGTCGTCCTCGCATCAGCAGTCGTTATCAAGGAAAAGGAAGAGCATGCCGTAGGAACGCGCAGCCCCGACTTGTACGCTGCTCTTGCCAGTGGTCCTTGGCACGCCGGGAGAGTCTGTCACCGTCCACTGCGATCAGCGCCAGAGCGAAGAGAGGTAAAGACGTACTGATCTTGGCCTCGAGAGCAGCGATTTGGACTCTCGCTGAAACGGGAACAGTCGACTTTCAGTTCGGGGTGGACAACACTAAAGGAGCGCACCGTCTGAAGCGGCGCTCTCGGCCGCGATACGTTCTACAGCAACGAATTCCTTTAGTGTTACTGGCAAGAGAGCAATAAAAGAAAGGTACCGCGCGCGCATTACACGTCTGCATCGCCTCCGAGGCGAACGTCTTGTTGGAATTCCGAGGTCACCGCTCGCTATCTCCGATGTCATTTGTTGTCATATTAAGCCACAGGTACTCCCCTCCCCCCTGGTCGTCGTAATTAATACTTCATTTACACTAATTAGTCGTGTTAACTTTGTATAAGTAGTCCATAGTTTGGAATAATTCCCCGTGCGTTTGCAACGGGTTCACTGCTAATCTGGAATTGATCTCTTTGATTCCAACACGTCTCTCGCATGAAGTCCAGGAACTCGGGGTGAAAGGGCATGCGGTCTGGCTTTTGTTGCTGCGTTTTTGACGCCTCGTCAACCGCCGACTTCAAGGCAGCATTGGCTGCCTCCAAACGTTTAATGGATGTCGCCTGTTCTCCGTGTGAGTTTTTCAGAGCCGCATACTCTGCCTGCAAGCGCTGCATAGATGCGGTGTGCAATTTCTTCAGAGCCGCATGCTTTGCCTCCAATTGCTCCATCGACGTCGCCTGCTCTCTATGCGATTTCTTAAGAGTCGCATTCTCTGCCTCCAAGCGCTCTATGGATGTCGCCTGTTCTTCGTGCGATTTTTTCAAAGCCGAAATCTCCGCCACCATCTTTGCTGTCGGCTCCGGGCACGGGGATGGCCGCGCTTTCTTCTGTGGCTCCTCCCATCCGTCCGTTGAGGGCCGCTTCCTGCCAGTTTTACCGTGGATCTTGCCTTCCTGGAGTTGCAGCGTGCGCTCTATGAGGATCTTGGTCACAGCCTCTGCGTTCTCGTTTTCCAAGGATGAGCGAACGTCGCGCCGGGTGTTGTTGACGGTTTTCAGTGAGTACCATCCGAATGAACTCTTCACCGGCCAGAGCAGGTATCCGGGTAGGTACGGGTGGCCGACGATGCCGGAATCGTTGAGCTTGACTTCCCGCGCAGAGTCAGCAGACCTGAGAGCGCCCCAGCGCTTCCAGGTCCGACATTTGGTTGCACCTTCGACCGGGAGACATCCGTACAGCGCACTTGCTGCTGGCGAGACGTAGATGTCGCCTGGCGAGCCGATGTCCGAGGGTGGCGGGTCGGGACCAGAGAAATAGAGGAAGGAAATTTGCCATTTCTTGGCGGTCTGCGAGACGTAGTGTTGGGATGGATAATTTGCTGGCAGAATATCAACAAGGAGGGTGCAATTTGACGACGTGATTCCTCGCGCAGCCAAAGAAGGGTCTAGTGTGGGGAAAGTCCGCGAGTCGAGCGGGCATTCCATCTCGGTGATTTGCGAGTTTTTTACAGCAATACCGTCGTCCTTTTTAATGGTGAGTGACCACAATCTACAAATGAAGAAATATCGCAACATTTGTGGGCTTTGATGGTCGAGCGTGCTTTTTCTGATGAGCAACGGGTCAAATTCATGGCGGGGAGGACGTAAATAGACTCGTAGCTGGCACCTTTACATTATTTTGGGCATTTACGACGTTCGTAGAATCCTGAGACATGGCCTCAGATTTTGGCGATGCAAACAAGTACCCTGGTCTCACCAATAGACGGGAATTAGATTGGAGACCATCATCGACAGTATTAGATCCAGAGGGTTCGCTTTGAGCCCAACCTTGAGGAACCATAGTAGAACCTGGGCCGCTCTTCAAGTTCGACAGCTTGAAGGAAGAAAGTCGGGGTGGTACGCGATTCAATGACTGGAGAAGATCGGCATGCCCGTGGAGACAATCCTCAGTATTCAAAGAAGTTGTGTCGAGGTTAATGCTGGCCGCGGCTGAGTTCATCCTTCGAAAGCCTCGGAGGCGAATTGGCGAGCAATTGGTTTGGAGAAGAGCGCAAATCGGTTATGTAAGCTACCCTTACTTATGCCCAACTCATGCCGCAAAAACAAAAATTCCGGGAATAATTATAAGCCAGCAGATCGAGGCCGTAGTGGATATCCTTCTCTTTAGTTTGTATGGTGCTACCGCGATATATTTTTGACGTTAAGTTCGAGTTACACATGGCTTGGTTGTCAACCCTGGACTAGAGTAACTGGTGGTGTGTCCGATAGACGGACCAGCACACTCGCTCACCGCACGGTGGCGGCTATGATTGGGGATCGGATTTATCAGTGAGAATAGCAGAGGCACAATTGAACCAGAAGGCAAGAGAGTAAGAAGACTGACAGTTGTCATAGATTGTCACTCTCTGCTTCTGGTCTTTGGAGTCTGTCCTCCACCTCTCGAGTTGTGTTCTCCGACACGCGCAGCGCGGTATTGTTCGGCATAGCGATGGTCTGTAATGCGTGATCCCGTCCTCCCGTCTTCCGCACTCCATCTACGAAATCAGTGAGAAAGGAAGAACTCTCGCAGGAAGCAGCCTCGAGCTGTGCGCTGATCTTCGTCTTTTGCACAACGGAAGGGTCTGCTCAACGTTCATGACCAGACCTGATCAGCATCAAAACACCAAAGCGAAGTCACCTTTAAGACGTACGGTGTTTGAGCTTGGCCTCGAGAGCGGTGGTTTCGGCTCTCGCTAGAAATGAGACGGAATGTTTCAGCCCGAGGCGGACGAGGGACAGAAGACTTGAAGGGACCGCACCGTTTGAAGCGGCGGTCTCGGCCGCGATACGTTCTGAAGAGACAAAATGCCTTCAGTATTGCTAGTAATACGATGAAGAACGCAAAGATACGCACGCGCATTGCAGGTCCGCATCGCCTCCGAGACGAACGTCTCGCGCATGAAGACCAGGAACTCGGGGTGAAAAGGCATGCGATCTGATACGATGGGCGGCTTTTGTTGCTGCATTTTTAATGCCTCATCGACCGCCGACTCCAAGGTGGCGTTATCCGCCTCCAATCGCTGCATAGATTCTTCGTGCAATTTGTTCAGAGCCTCATACTCCACCTGCAAGCGCCGCATAGATATCGCCTGATCTCCGCGCGATTTCCTCAGAACCGCATTTTCAGCCTCCAAACGATCTATCGACATCGCCTGCTCTCCGTGCAATTTCTGTAGAGCCGCAAGCTCTGCCTCCAAGTGCTTCATCGACGTTTTCTGCTCTCGGTGGGATGTTGTCAAAGCCGTATTCTCTGCCTCCAAGCGCTCTACCGACGTGGCCTGCTCTCCGTGTGATTTTCTCAGAGTCGCAATCTCCTCCTCCAGCCGCGCAAGCTCTTCCGCACGGCGGTTCTTGTTCTTGGGCTCTCTGCGAGGGGCGTCCCGGTGCGACGTGGACGCATTCGAAGAGGGTCCAATGGAACGGGAGTCCTGCTTTTCGTGGGACATTCTCAGAGCCGCAGTTTCCGCCTGCTGCCGCTCCTGCCTATCGCGGGTGGTCCCGGAATATGCGTCCCAGTGATTCTCTACTTGAAATCCGATGTCTCGGCCTCCGGGCGACCTCGATGACCGCAGGTCACGCTCGTCTTCCAACTGGCGCTTCTGGTCCATCCACTTGGCTCTAGCCTGGAGCGTGTGCGCTACAAGGATCTTCGTTGCAACCTCCGCTTCCTCGTTCTCCACCAAAGAGCGGGTATCCCGTCGAGTGTAGTTCACGGTGTTCGCCGAGTACCATCCAAAAGTGGGCGGGGAACCACGGGTGCACAAATATACCGAGGTCACTCTTTTTGACCCTGTCACTCCAGCGTGCCCACGTCCCACATTCGGCCTCGCGTTCGACTGAGAGGCACGCGTACAGTGCACTTGCTTCTGGGGAGACATAGACGTCACCCGGCGAACCGATGTCCGCCAGCGGCGGGTCGGGGCCAGAAAAATAAATGAAGGGAATCAGCGATCCTCTCGAAGGGGTAGAGCCAGAGGGGCAAAACGGAAGGAACGGATAATTCGCCGGGAGAATGTCGACAAAAAAGGTGCAGAGAACGGCTGTTATCCCTCGCGCGGCTATGGTTTCCGGGACAGAAGCAGATGGATGAGGTCGCAATTTGGAATGAGAAACAGGCAACACAGCATTCTCTGCCTCCCAGCGCTCCAGAGACCCGGCTTGCTCTCCACGGGATTGTGACAGAGCCCTGTTCGCCTCCAAGTGCTCCATAGACATCTGCTGGCCGTGATGTATTCTAGGAGCCGCATTTCCCTCCTCCCGGCGCGCAACAGTCACTGGCTCCGAACTACGGGTGTTGGAGCGGGGTTCCCCGCAATATGCGTCCCGGTGGTTCTCAACTTGAAGCACTACCGGCTCCTCACTGGGCGCACTCGACGGCGACGCATCCCGAGACTCAGACAGCCCCATGAGACGCGCCTTCTTTTGCGGCCCCGTCCACGAGTCTTCCAATGACCTCTTCTTGACCGTTTTGTAGACCCCCTGAACGTTTCCCCCCAGAAGTCGCAGCGTGCGCTCTATGAGTATCTTCGTCTCGGCTTCAGCGTCCTCGTCCTTCACCAAACCACGCACTTCCCGTCGGTCAGTGTTCACAGTGCCTGCTGAGTATCATCCAAATGCGTTCTCCATCGGCCAAAGCATGTGCGCGGCGAAGTAAGGGTGTACCAATACGCCGGGATCGCCAAGCTTCAGTGTGTCATGGTTACACTTGACGGCACTCCAACGCGTCCAGGTCCCATTGCGATCGGATGCGCCTTCTGCGGGAAGACACGCGTAGAGCGCACTTGCTGCTGGGGGAGACGTAGATGTCTCCAGGCGAGCCAATATCTGCTGGCGGCGGGTCTGAGCCGGAAAAATAGATAAAGGGGATTTTGCATTTCTTCGACATGTGCGGGGTCGAGTAGAACGGAAGATAAGGATAAGTCGCCGGGAGAGCGTCGACGAGAAAGGTGGAGAGAACAGCAGTTATTCCCCGTGCAGCTACGGCGTCCGGCAAAGGGAAAACACACGGATGGGGTCGCGATTGGAGAGGAGGAACAGCTGATTCCGGGGATCTTTGAGCAGTGGGAGCACTTTCATCCTCCACACGGGGTCAGCGATAAAGCTCTACGAATAGAACACCATCTCAACATTTCTTAGATTTGTAACTTTTTGAGTCTTTCAAAGACGTCAGGGGGTTGTAAAGAAATTGCACAGACAGGACTCACGGGGAACGACGTATCGAGATTATTTGGGCGGTTCACTTGAGAAGAATCCTGAAAAAATAGCTCAGCCTTTGCGATACAGAAAGGCACCCTGGTCGCTCACTTGAGATACAGTAGAACCGTTTCTTGGACGCAACAAGCCTGAGGAAGAAACTTGGGCCACGCGATTGGATTGGAGAGGATCGGCATCTTCGTGGAGATGGCTCTCAGTATTCAAAGAAGCTATGTCGACGTTGGTTCCAGGTGAATTCATCCTTCGAAAGCCTGCGAGAACTGCGGAGGGGAAGGTTGCAGATTGGCAAGCAAATAATCGGTTGGACTCGGAGAAGAGCGCGAATCGATTATGTAAGCCTTTCCCTTCAATTGTGACAGCGGAAAAAATTCTTGGAATAATAAGTACACAAGCTCGCACATCGAAGCCGCAAAAATCCTCAGCTCTCTTTCGTCTTTTTAGATGTTGCCCTGCAATATATTTTTTGACGTCAAATTCACACATGACTTGGTTCAACTTTCCTGTCAGCCGCTTGCCGCAGTCATTCTTTCTCTTCCACACCACCACATTCCTATATCCTATCCCTGCTATGGCCAACTTTGCCACCGCCCTACTCGGCACGTTCTCGCGCATGATCTTCCCACCCACCGCGCTACCAAGCAGCCAAAGCGACCTCGACTTTACCGCCGAACGCGCCGCTGCGTGTACCTGCATTCGCCCCGCTAGCTCTACAAGTGAGCGTCCACGTCCCCGAAGTGCATTCGACGGATACTGGAGGTGGGAAGAGAGCAGCGGTATGATTTTACTGGACCGGGCATCGCAGGATCCAGGACTCAAGGTGTGTTCGTAGGTACTCCAGCTCCAGTGAGGCTGACCACCGTTTCGTAGGGTCTGGCTGACACCAAAATAACTCGCTCGTCGCCTGTATTAGTGTGTCAACCGCCTCGCACCGACGCTTCAAGCACCACGTCGGAGGAGTTCAATTCCGTCAACTTGCTCGAGAGTCTCGATACAACCGTACCCATACCAGACTCTTCATTCGACATCTCCCTGATCAGCGACACATCCACCGAGAACGCCGAAGACTCGTTCGAATGCGATACCTCCTTTACGCTCCCACCGCTACCAGTAGCTCCCGCCAATCTTGGTCTCGGTCTCAGCGGGCTCTTCAAAGCCGACGGCTCGCCTTTCGATGGAATGGGCGTCGTTTCGTTCGGATGCGACACAGAAGGCCACGGAGGATCGCCCCGGGGCCACCAAACGCAGCACAGGCGAACTGTCGCGTGTGTTCCTCGAGGAAGCAGCGTGGACGTGGGCCTCGGACCCCCACCATCAGATGTTGACTGTGATTCAGGAGGACGAAGAGCAGGAGCTTGTTGAGGAGAATCTCGAGCATGTCAAGCCGTGCACTCCAAGCCACAAGAGCAAGACTAATGTGACCCGACCTCTAGCTCTTCCCCCGTGATTTGTCGACAATGGATACGGTTTCGAGCGGACTCAAGCGCAGAACCCACGCGGCGCCTCCGACTCCGCGCTCTTCCCCAGCGACTCTTCGTGTGCGCCGGGCAAATTCTCTACCTGTTTGGCGTGGATGATTCGAAGGAGACGTCCGGCGAGAATTCAAACTCTGAATTGGGCGTTCCTTTCTTCGAGACGTTCGTGTATTTTTTTTGTGTAGCACAACTTGTATGAACAGATGGCCGTTGACTGAGACACCCCAGGAAGGTCTCGCTCGAAAATACGGATAAATAGCTATAGCAAGAGGTCAGAACCCCCGGGGATGGGTATTTGTACTGAAGCCAGTCGACTCGCTTCTTTGGTCAAGGTGCGGGATGCCGGACAGCGGACGCGGCAGGACGCGCGTCGCGATACATTTGATGGGTGCCATCATGATCGACGATCCTTCCGTAAGCTTGAAACCTTAAAATTGCCGACGCATCGCCGATGATAACACTGCGCACCCTTTCCCTTCTCTCATGAGCCCCATACAGTACAACATTGCTCTGGCAAATTGCCAAGAAAATATGCCCCTTCGCTCTTGCAATCTCCACCGCAATCTGCATCAGCAGCTCGCGCTCAGTTATATTTCTCAAAGTTGCGGATACAGCAACATCGACGCTGGCCAGCCTACGCTCGGAGATACTGAACATGTACGCCTTGTGTCCGACTCGAATTCGTCGCTCATATCTTCGTCCCAGAATCGATGCACCAGGAAAATCCTCGTGGTCGGACGACGACAAAAACGTCTACCACCCGCACCTCACACTTCGACGCTATTGTACTCCCCATGATATCAAAACCGAGGCCCGCCAGTGCTCGAACGCCATCCAAGAGCATCTTGGACCATTCCGCAGCCAGCTTAGGCTGACGATCCGAGGCATTACTTTGTTCAAAGACACTAGGCTCGGTCCCCGCGTCGTCCGCCACTTCCCGTTCAGTACATTTAACTCACTTTGTGCGTTACCCAGTTCTATAGAGAGATTCTTCAACTGTCACGAATCGCAAGTTCGAGGCATGGAGTAGACTACGTCGCTGCGTCAAGCACTAAGCCGGTAGTACGCGTGGAAGAAGATGGAGAGCAGGCGGAGAAACCAACTGGTTGGGTCGACGCTTCTTTCATGGTCGATTGTTGTTCTGTTCCGATATCGATTCTTTTTCCGGAGGCAAAAGGATCAGCGGAATCGGACAATTTTTGGCCAAGAAACGGAGCCAAGGCACCGCTGGGAGGTCGGGGCGCTCGAACCTCGCCGACACTTCTTTCTCTGTCGATTGTTGTTCTATTCACTCGATCCTTTTTCCGAATGAAAAAGAATCAGCGGAATCGGACAAAATTTGACAAAGAAACAAGTGGCGACGAGGTCGCCGCCCCAGGTTGTTGAGACTTCTTTCTCTGTCGGTTGTTGTTCGATTCAGCCGATTGATTCTTTTTCGGGACGAAAAAGGATCAGCGGAATCGGCCAAAATCTGGCAGGGAAAGGAGTGGAGTTGAGATCGCTTCCTCTGTTCAGTCTGTCGAACTTGTTCTTCTTCTTGATTCTTTTTCTGAAACACGAGTGGCGGAGTCGAACAAGATTTCGCAGAGGAACAAAGTGGGGTCGAGGTCGCTGCCTCCGCTTGGTTCTCTCTGTCGAAGCTGTGTCATTCCCCTCGATGTTTTCGGAAGATTAATCGACGTAGTCGGACAATATCAAGGACGAACAGCGTGGAATTGAAATTTGTTCTATCTACTGGATTCTTTTTCTGGACGGAAAAAAAATCAGCGGATGGGACTTGATGAAGGAGGAAAGTGACGTTGATGTCGCTTTGTCTCTGTCGAACTTTGTTCTATCCATTCGACTTGTTCTGGAAGAACAGAACAGTGGATGGAACAAAATTTGATGGCGGAAGAAAGTGGCGTCACGGCTTCGCGGGTCTTTGTTCACTCGGTTGATTTTTGGACGAAATTCAACAGAGAAACAGAGTGCTCTCGGGACCGTGACGTGGATCGTTAGAACGAGAGCTGTTGCCTCTACCCAGGAGATTCGCGACGTACCACCGCTTGGTTGCTCAACGCAGCAGGTCTGCTGCTGACTTCGACTTCGCGATTCGCGTTGAATGATAATACCCTCTTTCTTTTCTCAAGTTAAGATGATGTACTGATTTGATTCGATTCCCAGAGCCTCGCACGCGTATTTCCGGGTCCCGGCCGTTTCACGACGCCCATCTCACGATGATATCTTTATTTCTTCATATACTTACATGTACTTTCAATATTCGTTTCCCTCTGAACTAGCGAGACTGTTGATTCGAACGTAAATGGCCATTCCGCCCCGTTGTTTTCGCCTTTTTTTGATGCACTGGATTGAACGGCTGATCTACCGATATGCACGAAGTACACAAACAGAAAGGTTTTTTCTACAGTCCTAATCACTTCACACATGATAATTAATTGCGAACGAAGTGCCTTCGGAACAGTCTTCAGTGGTGACGGTGAAGTTGCCGAGATCTAAAAGCCGGTCGTTCATGATACAATTTTTCGAGTTGAACGTCGTGTTCGGGAAGGGGTTATTCGCGAATATGCAGTCGGTAGCGAAGCCATCTGAGGGGCAGGTCGTGCATGTAATGTTCCATTTCCTGCAACAAGTGAGCGAGTGCGACATGTGTATGAACCATAAAAAACGCACTGCGCGTCGCCAACGGGCCCATTTTCCAAGTCTAGAGACCCTGCGCTGAGTACAGATGTCAAGAATTTTCCAGGGAATTCAACGTGTCTGTACCAAACGAAAACACGAAATTCAGAGGTTGCTGATGAATAAAAATGAAGATCCCAACGAACTGAATAAGGTACTGGGAGCCTGATTGGAGCAGCGTCCACGGCCCAACCGGTACAAGAGGGACCCAAAGGACACCGGGCGGAAAAGCCGGGCTATCGTTTTCGATGCCCAATTCCGCGGGCCCGGCGGGTAAATTGAAGGGCGGTCCTTCGGCCGAAAGGAAACTCTGGAAGGAGACGTTGCTGGCTGCCGGAGGCGAGCATGTGGCGCGCGTAGACAACGGGGTAGCGGAGGTTAGACCGAGCAAGGTGACTGAGACGAAGACGGCCGCAGGGAGGAGCATGATGATTGGAGCAAAGAATAACTTGATGCAGATAAGGGTCCCGTGAGCGCCGGTGAAGTTGAGAGCAGACCCTCGACTATAAATACTGAAAAGACAGCGCGAAATGACGGATAGTTAAATGCCGCCCGAGTACGAAAACTGGCCCACAGCCCGAGGTAAGTAAGCACGCCGCCCGAGGTGAGTCAGTTTCAGCACGTTCGGAGCTTCATTTGGTCCATACAGCGGTAAATCGATGCCTTTCCTTCAGCGGGAGCCTGGAGCCTGAAGGTTATAACCGGGGTACCCGCACGGCGATGTGGCTATGTTGGTAGCAGCAGAACACCTCGGTACAACTGTCCGAGTCTTGGATGCCGACCGGGTTTTGTACAAGACCACCGATTCACAAGGTCTCGGTAGGTTGATGGCGAGAACCAGAAGACGACGGCAGTTGCCGAGCGCCTAACCATCCGATCGGTTGAGGTTGAACCAAAAATCGAACATAGCGAAAAATCATGCAGATTCGTTGAAGCTAGCATGTTCTCTGATTTATAGGATTTTTTGAGTTTTGCTGAGCAAGTCGATTGCCCACGAGGCAATCAAATTCAAGTTCTATTGACTTTCAATTCAAGATACAGTGCGAAGATGAAGTGCTCCTCCAGGATGACATTCGCCCCCGTCCCACACAGTCGCCTCTGTCCCACCACTCAATATAAACTGCGGCAAATTCTCTCGATTCCTGTGCTCAACTGTCTTCATAAACCACTTTGTCGCCCAGTGCCGAAGAGCGTATTTGAACCACAAGTAGAACCGCCATTTATACGCGGTAATCACACGCGGGTTGACATAAATGCGCTCCAATCCGAAGAGTCGCCGCAGGTCGTATGGGAGATTGAATGATTCAGACGAGAAGCACTCGTCCGGCGCGGAACCTCGGAAGCGCAGAGGTGGGGTGGTCGCCGGCGTTTGGTTTGCGGGCCGTGGGTAGTTTGGGTGTGTCGGTGGGAGGGGTGATGGTAAATGGGATGCAGAGAGCCGCGAATCTGTCCGCATTTCCACCGGGAGGAATGGTTCCGCGCTGATGCTCACTATTCCATTCCAGCAGGTGAATACGGGAACTGGCCGGTTCTCTATGATGGCTGCGAAGCTGGTTTCATCTGAGAAATACGGCCATTGACCAGAGACGATACGCCCGAGACAGTCGCGGATAACCCATATGTCATATAATCTGCGGTCGTAATCAGCGACAGCTCGGAAGGTCGTAACGGACGCAACCAACCCCCACTGTTGGAAATCTAGCCCACATGCCATATCGTATTCTCCGCCATTTGTTTCGAGTAGTTCAACCATTGATTCTGCCTCGACAAATACGTCGTTACTAAACAAAACGCGATTGTAACCCCCGTATGTCATCAAAGGTTCCAGCACGAGGTTTCGTGTCGCAGCGAGAAAATCGATGCGCGGCGGACCCGTGGCCATGGAGGGCGGGTGTAGGATTGAGGTGTCCTGCGTGAGGATGCGATTTCGGACTCCCATTTCCTGCAGCTTGGTCTCAAACCCGCGGAGTATGCTTGGACTGTGGTCAGAGCTATAAGATTCGACAATGGATACAAAAACGTTATCCTGAGTATAATCAGCAGGAAGCGATAGAAGAGCTTCAAAAAACCTACAGGACCAAGATAGTTGATTAATTTGGAGACTTCCGCCACCCAGTACGGCAGGACATTTGCGTTGTTGTGAAACATTGCCCCAATAAAAACCTTCTCTGCATGGTCATCAGTGCGACTCGGACGTGGAGGACCAAGACGCACCCGTGTTCCCATACCCCTCACGTTTCAGCTCACGGTTCGCTAGTTGCACCGTAGCTTTGAATCGGTGATCAATGGGAAGTTCGTATGTGTAAAAATGTACTCCGAAGACAGCGAGAAAGAGGTAAGCTAGCCATATGCTGGTCGCGCGGGGTCGACGACGTGGCTGCTCGAAGTTCCAGTTTAAATTAGCCGTGCCTTCTATGCGGAAGAGTCGAATTGCACACCCTTTTCTCCCAGCCCGCAATGTATTCGTTCACCTCGAATGCGAGCGGAACGTAGTGCTCTCGATAATGCCACCAGATCCGCAAAGAATAAGGCAGAGCTCCTCCGAGACAGAAAGCGCACATGGAAAACCCCAAGATTGGGACAGAAATCAGTGTAGCTACGAAGAATGTCCGTGGAAGTGGGAAAGCATATGGGAATCCCACTCCTAGTGAGATCAGCAAAACGACAGAACAGGCGGCGAAGATGAACGCGAAAGACAGGAGAGGGAGAGTGAAATGGAGGCGGCGATGAATTGATATGCGACGAATAATCTTGGTAAACCGTTGGAAACTGGGCCAAGGCATTGTAAGAGAAAAATGTGGAGGGGAAATGAGAAGAGAAAGATTTGACAGACCGCCGCCAAGAAAAAAATAAGGCCGTGTTGTGTGGTTCGGATGTGGATTTCGGGATGTAGTCGGATTCCATGCCATATGACGTTGATCGCGAGTCGCCAGGTCAATTATATTGTGACAAGTTATGAGTCTGTACATTCTGTTCGGGAAGCAGGGCCAAGCATGAGTTTGGGTATGTCGTGGCGCGGGAGGTGGCGGTCGTCGCACGACGCACATGACCTCAAGAGTCAAGTCCAAGTTGACGCTGCATACTAGCTATAGACCAAGGATTTGAATGAGTGTTGTAGTAGGCAGAGTCTAACTAGGGCATCAAACCGTGTATATAATACGCCAGTATTTGGCCTATGGGACGGCCCGACCCGTGCATAACTTGGCATCTCGGAGGGCATAGACGGGACTCCCGGGTCCCGTGTGCTTAGCTGTAGACGGGCGCAGAACTTTGACAAGCGAGAAGACATTCATCCAAGATCGTCAGAGACTCAGAGATTGCCACCAGAGTCCAGACGTGGGGAATACCGGTTAACTCCTGAAAAATACTCTTGCGATCGAACAAGGAGCAGAATTCAAACATCTGGAAATAAACTGATTCGGATGGCGCTGATATGACTGGGCAGTTACACCCGAACAGCGCCCTCTGCTAGCGCTGCCAAGGGTTTCGTCACTGGGAGTTACTGAATGAGGATCAGATGCCTTGAAAGCTGCCAGCGGGCAAAAGAAAGTTCACCCAATCTTTTCAAAGCCCATGGGTGGAAGAAAAAGATGGAAGTGAAACAGAACCAAGTAAGTAGTTGGTAATGATCAACCACGCAACAGCTGGTGGCCGGCATCTACCGATATCATGATGTCTGCCCTTGTTTGTCAAACCTTCGTTCGAACCAAGTGACCGCAGTTTCATCGACAATGCCATCCGCGGAGAGTATGCTTATGCTCGGTCGCCACGAGCACTTCTGTGCCACCTGTTTGAAGGGTGAAAGAGTTTTCCGTCAGAAAAATCTGCACATATGCAGCAGGGTTTGGATCACTTTCCTACTTTATATTTTTTGCGGCTTATTGGTTTAACCTTGGCAGTGTGATATTGTGCGGTACTGTTCAAAAGAGGTCCGCATATCCCATCGTTCAAATCATCCATTAATTATTACGTCGGCTCTAGTGTCAGAAGAAGGACTGGTAGAGCATTTTTTCCAAGCGAGTGCTTGGGTTCTCAGATATCTACCTGCACAGGCCCGAACATAAACTGGCATGCGGCGGAACGGACAAAAGAAGCGGAATTCCAGGGCTTATTCGGGCCCTAGTCGACAATACGGCCGTGAAACTAACGCTCCAAGCGGTGTGCGATCCTCGAGTTCGACCTCGTTCGTCAATCCGCGATCGACGTGCCTCTCTTCGCCCGAGTCGACGTGCAGATGGAGCCGAGCGATATCGGTGGCCTGGAGAATATCTTGCTTGGAAAGGGCCCAATTCCGGATAAAATACAGGGCATGCTCCAAATCACCGGGTTTCTTGCCGCGGAGCCGGTTCCGCTGCAGGAGCTGGAACTCGACAAATCCAGGGATACTTGGCTCGCTGGGAGAGACGTCGCAGCTGCCCAGGGACATCCTAACGAGCACGTCGTCGTATTCGATATCTGCTATGCGTGTGGCCCGGCGGCCATCAACGTCCCCATGGTCATTCATCCCAAATTGAAGGATCCTGCGCCGACAGGTACTGTTGCTGAAAACCTCGAGTACGCATTCGCCTTTATCGACACCGTTCACTCATCCCTGTGGCAGGGATCTGAATATGCGAATTCGCCTGAATGAAGAGAACAAGATGTCGGACCTGCGTTCTGAGATGCAGCCATCCGATATCAGGATTATGCGTGAGGCGGCCGCCTTCACCAAAAAGAGGCCCTCCTTTCCAGATGATCGCCAAGTTTTCGATCGAAGAGGTCTATGCAGATATATATGAACGACTCTTGAAGCATTGGAATGCTCATAAAGGGAAGGCAACTCCACGATGAATGCTTATCCCGCTCCCACTTGTTACCATACAAAATTGAAGTAGCCGAGTTCGGCGATGATGTTGCGAGTGTTGAACGAGAGTGTCGAAGAAGAATCATTGGTGCTATTACAGTTTTAGCTGCATTAGTGGCCTCACCTTGGCCGCAAGATACGAATCACCAGCGGTTTACAAATTGTACAAAGCAAAACATTCGATTCTCAAGTTCTGCGCGATTGTGACCAGCTGGCAATGCGACCAATGGGGTTGGGCATCAGCCGATTGAAAGCTGTGCACTTTGTACTTGTTTGTTCTCGATTAATATCAAAATCCGATGGTTTTTTTGATCTTTTTTGTTCGCGGTGCACGAATACTGTCATTTGCGGACAACTTTGAGAGACAAAGTTGTTCCTTACTCATGACTGCTTGTTCCCACCAAATATTGACCCTCTTCGTGTTGCAGGGCCAATGATATAAGCCATTTCCTTAACCAAATTTGTGGCTATCTTCAGCGCTGGAAGCATTGCTCTGGAAGATCCCAAAATTCCTGGAAAATTCAGTGAAGACAGTATCAAGTCCTAGCATGCGCTGTACAAAATTTGGGACCAACACTGTAAGACGTTGCTGAGAAATTCAAGCTTCCAACTTGGAACTTTGATCGCATTGATGAGACCGAACCGTTTCAAGTAAAATAGGACTCTGATTAGTATTTAGAGTATTTAGGATTGATCTAAGTAGCTACGGAGGGATAAGGGTATGATTATAAGTGGATATAGAAGGGTTCTATGTAAATTCTAAGCAGTACCTGCTGCCAATCGACTAGGTTGCAAATGATCAGTGTTGCGTCAGAGCAGTTCAAGATGATCGTACCGCTCATCAGATTCCAGTATAGCTTTGAGCATTGCTGGCTTTGTTTTCATGTCCTTCAGTAAGGCCTTTGCAATGATTTCTTCTTTAATAAGCTTCCTCCGGATGTCGAGCTGTTGGCGGAGCTCGTCGCGATTCAAATCACTGAGCTTCTGGGGATCTGTGATCACAGCAATGGCTTGTAATTCGGCGGTCTTTGCTGCCGCTAAATCCTCCTTCGCCTTCTGCTTTGCCCGTGATTCTTCCGCCACGCGTCGCTTAAAGGCCAACAAGTTGTCACGAAATTTGCGCATTGCCCCGCTCGCATCCTCCACCAGAGCAAGTCGCATGATGTAGACAGCGTCCTCTTCCGTGTTGAGCACAGCATCTGCAAAAGTTTCTGTGTCGTTGCGATGATATGCTGTCTGCGCACTGAAATGGGAGATTGTTGTTGCAGAACGGGTGCGGGAATGAACACGCCAACCACCGAGCAAGCCTTCATTCATAACATTGTTGGCCGGAATGCAGATGAGGAGTTTTTCGGTCGGTGAGAGCTGATTGATGATGCTGTCATCTGAAAATTCGGAGGAAAAGCGTTCCCATGCCGGGAGTGTGGCTTTGAGAAAGGCAACAAGGATGATTTCAAGGTGGGGGAGCCGGGAGGCCATGAAATGTACGGAATCAACGGCGAATTGGTCACGGAAAGGTTTTCCATCAAAGGTGACATCAGCGCTGGGTATTGTGGGATCAAGTAAAAGATCTGGTTGGTCGATGAGCTTCTGCGTATGAACTAGGATGCGAGCATGTAGCGGGCCGAGGTCGATGTGGTTTACACCTGGTCGGCATGTCATAGCCATGTAGGGATCTGAGATGGCGTTTTTGTAGAGCGTCATCACGCAACACTCTGTCATGGTGGGTATGTCGTTAAGTCCGTTGAATGCGTTTTGTTCCGAATGATTCAGGCCAGGAGTCTGCTTTGAGTCGCGGATGATGGAAAGAAATTCGAGGTAAGCTGCGTGGTATGTTACGAGTTCGGCAGCACCAGCGTTATGGGATCCGTAACGAACATTCGAAGTGTCGGGGAATTTGATAGTCGAATGTTCGCCTGTGACGTCGAATTTCACTTTCGTGAAGAAGTGCCGGTGGAGGTCTTGATGACCTCTCTTGTCATCCTTGTGCCGGAAGAGATTTCCGCAAATAGAGACCAGCTTGTGTGCACCCCGCTGACTCGCCTTCAACGCACGCTCAACTGCATCTGAGTCCGCCTCCGTGCCAAGTGCAATGGTGGCGGCGTTGTCCTTGTTTGCAAGAAGGATGGGCGGGGTGAAACCGTGAATCTCCCATGCAGCATTCATCCCTGCGACGCCAGCTCTTGTTACATTGTGATCTTTGTGATCGCAGCACCCTGCGATGATTATCCGAAGGAGAAGAGCCTGCTGTTGTTCGGGGAGCATATCGATGCTACGAGCACCAACGTGACGCGCCAAGGACTGTAGTGCTTCCGTGCGGAGGTCTTCTGGTAGGGAGCTGTGTTTTGAGTAGAATTCAGTACGTACATCGTGCGTTGATTTGGAAAGGTAATAAATTTGAATTGACCTTCGATTGAGAGCGGCAGGATCATCGCAGATCTCCTCGACTACCTCCCCACAGCGCGTCCTCAGCCTCCTCCGTAGTCATATGCTCCAATTCCTGTCTCCCGACATCAGTTTCAATGACGGCTTGCCTCTTCTCACCGCATTTGCGAGCAGTTAAACGAACATCTGCCGCATGATCTGAGTTGTATGCCACCATTTTTCGCCATAAGTCGTCCTGCTCCAGCTGATAGCCTTCGAGGGAATCGCGCTTTGCGAGGGGGCTGTTCATATAGGTTTCAAAAATGTCTCGATTCACTTCCTCCCATCCCTCAAACTGAGTCTGTGCAGTATGATCGAGAGCGTTCGCAACGCCTACGACTCGGGTACGAAAGGCGGTTTGAGGGGCTTCCGGATCTGTTGTGTACGTTGGGGCTGCATAGGTTAGGTGTCGGGCTTCGACTTGAATGTTTCGCACGCTAGTTCCGTCGCTACTGAGACAAACATCTTGTAAAATTTCATGTGCAGTTACAAATTGTTCTGCAGACAAGAGATAAAGATACATACTTTTTGCTCGAGCCAATTCATGACCGAGTTGAAGCCGCACCTTAATTCCTGCCTCTGTAATGACGCGCCCGACCGTCCGACGACTCATTGATCGCTTGATTGTGACACCGAGAATCTTGCCAACGCGAATGAGCAGCGGGCCAAGCCTGGCCTGCGCGCAGCCGGCACGTGTGAACGCGAGAGCAAGGGAACGATATTGGGAACTAAACATGCGTCGATTCATCCCAGACCACTTCGATTTTGCTCGGAGCTGTGTTCGGACCTGCTGCAGGACTGCCTTCGCACGCTTTTCTCGCATATTTGTTGCTCGAAGTGTTTTGTACAAATCCTTCTGTTGCTGCTGCTGTGTGTCGAGTTTTTGATCTAGGGATGAGATCGTTTGCAATAGAGTTTCGATTCGGAGTGATTCGGATTTTGAAAGCTTTTCAGCAGCATGAGCACGGAGTACGGCATCGAGTACCTGCTGTTTGGCACATGCGAGCTTCGCAGAAAGCACTGACTTGTCACGAATGAGACGGTTGATCCTCTGATTCTTCTTCCTAATGATCACCGCCTGACTGGAGATCTCATCATACGCATCTTTGAGCTCCTCCGTGGTCTCTCGAAGTCTCTGAGCTGAAACAGCATTCTGCTCCTGGAGAGACGCAATTGTCGAGCGCGAGTGCACGAGTTGGTGATGAAGAGAAGTGTTTTCGGCTTGGAGCTCGGAGTTGGACTGGGATAGGAATGATATATGAATATCCTGTTCATTTATTCGGTCCTGCAGAGTTGAAATATGTCGTTGTGAGCGTGTAGTGGAACGAGGTGGAGATTGAGGAGGTGCGATGGTATTTTCTTTCTCCGAGGGCTTGTGTCGAGAGGCCCGAGCAGCAGCCAAGCCTGCTAGCTGTTTCTGTGTCTTCTTCTGACCCATTCAAGGCAAAGCAGTCGTAGAAGCATACAGAAAGCGCGACGCGTCGAAGTCGAAAGCGGAGGTAACGGGTGTTACATGTCACTCGGTCACAAAAATGATCCCCGTCGCGGAACAGCGCCCCGAGTGTCAGGCACCAACACAGAGCCGAATCTTATCTGTCGGTCCGAAAGATAGCCAGTGAAACTTTTATTTGGACAGAGGATTTTGTGCAGGGTGCATTATTCGCTGAGAAGTGGACAAATGACTGGACAATCTGCACGCTGTACATTCAATTTTTAATATTTCGAAAATTCCTCTGTCCGTTTTGTTGTAATGCTAACGTTGAAGATATAGAATGTGGCGACTTAATTTTCATGACTGTGTGCAACCAATGGGGCGCAGTTGAAATCAAGCCGAAATCAAAAACCAAGGTCTAATCGAGAACAAACAAGTACAAAGTGCACAGCTTTCAATCGGCTGATGCCCAACCCCACGACCAACCAGGCAAGAGAATGTATATTCGGGTCGAGGATTAGCAACTACAACGACGAGGAAGCACATCTGAGCAGGGTCTAGTAGACTGGTATTAGTACTAGCTGAACACTGATCCACGTTCGATCAATCCAATCGCGGAGCAAATCCTGAAGCAAACCCCGCATACAGCCAATCAATGATGAGAGGCGTCAAGGGTCCGAGTTTCTTCTCCTTCACCATAAAATCAAGGAACATATCGTCGTGCAATCCTCCATCTTGGATGACGAGTTCCACATCTGGATGCCGACCCTTCTTCAACTTATCACTCAGTTGAACAATGTCGTCGCGCATGCACTCGAACTCCCCCGCAGTGACGAGCACGCGCTCGAACAATCCGTCCACTCCGTGGAACCACGATTCGGGGGCTTTCGCCGGCTCCGCGAAGGCAGCGGCGTCGTCGGGGAACCCAGGGAGGATTTCAGCACCGGCGTCGCGCAGGACGCGGCGGGTCATTGTATCGATGCCGTCGAATTCTTTGCAGGACTTCGTATCCGCGGTGAGGGACGTCCATGGAGAGAGGAGACATAGTCCACGGATGGGAGCTAGGGGAGTGAGACGTGGTAGGCCGGCACGCGGGTGAAGCATTTGCGAGACGAGCTGGAGAGCGAGGTTCCCTCCGGCCGAGTCTCCCGCTATCTGGAGGTTTCCAGGTTCAACACCCGCGTCGAAGAGGAACTTCAGCCCGAGACACGCCTGTTTGAGAGGGGTCGGGAACATAGCCGCTGGCGCGAGCGCTAGACATGCATTTACTCTCAGAACTCGGAAATAAAAATAGAATAAATCATGCAGGACGTACAATATTCAAGGATAGCGACACCGAAATTGAGGTTCGGGCTTACGTTCTTTTTCTCCAACTCTGTCTTGACATATTGCCAGAAATCGAGCCCGAAATCCGTCAGTGGCAGAAGGAAGCATCCGCCTACAGGGATCTGAGCTACGACTCGGAGGTGGTGCACCAATCCGCGCGCGTACCATGCAGATAAAGAACAACACGATCGTGACGATCCACCCGCTTCGGGCCAATCCAGAGTAACCTCGCACCATCCCCGAGCTTGTCGATCACTGGGCTGAGCTTCTTTTGCTTCGTCCATTTCTCATACACGCTCATCGTGGTTCCGAAAGCAAACTGTAGTTGAGGTAAACCCAAATTGGTGATCGCATAGCGAAAGGCGCGTTCGCCGACGATGCGCTTCGTCGAGCGTCCTTTATTCCGCGGCGTGTATGGTCCTACTATGGCTGTCCAGAGTAACACAAAAGCTGCAAAGCTGTTAGCGAGGCACGCAGCAGACGCAGCGAACGACGCACGCAGCGGGATAACAGCCGCCACGATTCCCAAGGCTCCGTACCAAGGAAGATCTGCATACTTGCGTTGTATCGAGGCCATTGGGGAGTCGATACTGCCAGCTGAAAAGCTACGTTCTATCTAATGTGGATCCTAGCGGATGTGGCCGCATACATGCATAGATGCCATCATGATTTTCGCCACCGAACGAGATAACAAACGGAGCAAAAACAACGCCGCACCCAGGTCACATTCACGGAACAAATAGCAGATAGCATAGCATAGCCCGTCTTCCTCTCCGCGGCCCTCGCCCTCATAGAGCCAAGATGTCATGTAAAACGGAAAGGAAACAGCTCGAGAATGCCTGAGAGGAGGCTCGGGCGAATCCAAGGTGCCTTTCCAGCTCTCACACGAATTCGAGGACCGACGCTCGGATCCCCGTTGAGGTGTCAGGCAGTGCGTTAACGGGCTCGAAGTTCGAAACGGCGTTGAGCCGTCTACGAGGTGCACATACACTGGTTTGTTGGCAGAGGCGGCGATCCGATGTCGAAAGCGCCTGCGAGCGTCTACATGCTATGGGCGAAAGCGTCAGCGTCAGCGCAGGGGAAAGCGCAGAGGCAGGGTAGAGAGAGGGGGACAACGTAAGGCAGGACGCGGGAGGAGGGTGAAAGGTACGGAAGCAAGAAGAATGTCAAGAGGGTACCGCACAGCGAGGATAACGCACCCAAAACGACGCGAAAAAAAACCTTCACTCTATCCGGCGCGTTTCAAGTCCCCGCCTTCTCAAACTCGCCCTCGCCCTCCTCCGGCTCGGCGCTCGGCCGCCACCCACCCACGCGCGCGTCGCCCGCCCGCTGTCGTCGTCGATAGCGCTCATCTCCATGAGCGCCTGTGCTGCGCGTACCTCCAGCAGCAGGTCGTGCGCGCGGGGTAGTGGACCGAAGCCGGACCGACTGTTCCTGAAGACTAGAGTACAGGACGTCAAAGGCGTCGACCTGACCGCTGCAGGACAAGGATATATCAGCGCCGTGCAAAGGGCAAGAGACGGAAAGGAGAAAGAAGCAGGGGAAAGAAAACAAATCGCAAGGAAAAGGTAACGAGGGCCAGCTGCGTCTCATTGTGCGGGACCCTCATCGTCCGCCCATGCATCGCGTGTCGTAGCACGCTCGTAAACAGTCGCTAACCTCCCTATACTCTTTCCTGCTTGAATCCACTCGACTCCAAACGTCGCCTCTCGCCCGACATCCGCTCTCGAAACGCTCCCCTGTGACGCACACGCCGGCTCTGTCTCGTCGTAGCTCTCACCACCACTCGTGCACATTCATCTCGCACCCTGATCCCTTGCCACTCCACACCCACGCGCTCCTCTCTCTCTCGAAAAGCTTTCCACGTGCACTCCCCGTCTATTCAGTTCCTTCCCCGTAGATCTCAGATTTGCCCGCAATGCTCACGCTCTGTGTATCCTTGTCCCGAAATCCCGCCGCATAGACACCCGACTCGCGCCCTCATCTCGTCTGTCCGTCGCTCTCCACCCATCTCATCTCGATCGGGAGGGAACTAAGGAGGTGAGACTAGAACCTACTCACGAAATTCTCCCTGAGGCCTTGAAGAACGGAATAACTTTGCAGCCCGAGGTGGGGAGAGGGTCGCTATGTATCTGTGTGGTCGTGAGCATGGGAACGAGCCATACGGGGGACAGCGGGGAGAGGGGGAGAGATGGGATGGGGAGAGAGTAAAGTGGTGTGGAGACGGAGAGTGAGGGCAAGGGAGAAGGTCGGACGGAGAAGGAGAAGCGATGAAGGGGAAGATAAGGATGGGATCGGATAGCAGGCGAGCAAGGGGACGGCAAGGTGGGAGGGAGTGGCCATGACAAGTAGATGCACGTACCCACCGCGTTCCACCATGAGGTCGCGTCGTGGACGACGCGGAGCAGCAGCGCGCCGACGACGATGGTTGCACTGTAAGGTTAGCGAGCAGCGGTGGACGGGCGAGGAGGAAGGGAAAAGAGATCGTAATGAATCGTAATAAAGACACGCGAAGAGCGAGCAAAGCAGCGACCGCGGCTCGTGAGAGCAGGAAGCGTGCGGTCAACGAGCAGACGTGCGTTTACACCATATACATCTTGCATCTCATCCACAGCAGACGTCGCAGTTCCATCGCGTAGCCGCGGGCCCTCCGTCGATGCGGCTTTATCGCATCCCGCAGCGCCTCCCCGTCTGGAAATGCCTCCCTCTCCTCGATCACTCGCGCACCTCCCGAGTGGGCTTCGAAGCGCCCACACGAAGACGGTCGAAACCGACTAGATGAGAACCGACAAGACGAAGACAGGCTCGACACATCGTGCGCACCGCCCGCTGTCTCTGTTGCCTCGGCCGACGCCCTCGCGGGGCACCGAACGAGAAAGTCATCCAGCCCTCTCCATCTCCCGCCACCCGACATGCCCAAACGTCCGAGCGCACACGCAAGCGGATTGCAAGCCTGGGAGGCACCGCCGAGACCAGTATGTACCCGAGACTCGACTCGATTGCACAGCGCACCTCTTCGACGACTGCACGGCGTCGAAATTGACGCGGGACACGCAGGTGCGCGAAGCGAGGCATCACTGTCCAGCACGTCGCTCCGAGTCGATCCAAGGAATGTGCGAGAGCGAGGGCCGACGCCTCCCGCTCCCCTGCGCCTGAAGCGGCTCCGCTCCAAACCCGCTCGCCATATTGCAACGTATGGAACGCGTGCGCGCGTAGCATATGGGAGCTCCAACGAGTCCAATCCATTGGAAAGAACGAATGGGAAAGAGAGGCCAGGATCACGCAAGGACGCACCTTCATCCAATACCGTGCGCTCACCTTCACCAGCCGCGCGGAGGTCTCGGCGCCGTGCCACCCCACGAATAGCGCGCGTCATCTGGCGGAGGTCGAGCGTCGGGTCGTCGAAGGCTGTTCCTCGAAGCGGAGGAAGGGATACGGAGCGAGGAGTCAGGACGCCGCTATTCCGCGATGCCACGGGGAGGAGGTAGCTGAGAGCGAGCTATCTGCGAGGTGGATCAGCACGAGTATACTCGACAGAAATGAAGTGCTTGGAACGCAAGGGTTTAAGGAAACGATTGGGAACAAAGTGGGCGGGGAAGACAAAATAGATGCCGTTGTCTGTGGTCCCGCCCGCTCGCGAAGCGAACCCGAGCCTCGAAACCCGAAGTCGCAGACGCACCGTAACGGCTCTCTTCGCGTCCTGGATCAGGCAATGCTGGCGCGTGAAGCTCGGAAAACACCTCGAGCAAGGGACTCAATCGACCCCGCTACGGACCACTCCAGCACCGAAGTCGTCGACGAGTGTGCATCCACTCAAGCATCGAGGACCACCGATGAAAACCGAAGAACACGACGTACATTCACGCATGCAATCACAGTCCCATAAAACCAGCCGGAGCATTTCTGGATTCCTCGCAAACCGCGGCGGACTACAAATCAGCTTCAAGTTATAAGTCGATGCCGAAGCCTAATTCATCCAATTCTCGTACATTGCGGCGCCGGACCCGTTCCGTAAGAGAGAAGAAGCGGTCCATGGAAATGAGGAATCGACACTCCAAACAGTGAAGCACACAAATATGCACACCGACGCGGGGTTTGAAAGTACTTGGTTGGAAAGTAGAGCAAGAGGATCGTGATCGCATCAACGGAGATTGCCGACAACCCACATCCCAATTTGGAAGGCCGACTTCTTACTGAATAATTTTGAAGCGACTGGAATTGGTGGCTACATTTTTGGAATTGATCTGAGTCGAGGGTTTGTTCGACGACGAGTTGAGCCGCGGACAAGGAGCGGCCCTAGTTGAATCTGCCCAGCCTCCTACATCTCTCGGACATTCCAGCTGTCAATTGTACAACATTCATCAGGCTGTCTGTCATCGAATTTGATTGAAGTGTTGCTAACACTTCAACGTGTGAAAGATAGTGTCGTCCTTCTTCACTTCCCCTCGCAGCATACCCCCGCTATATCTCAGTTCTATATCCTTGTGGCTTGGTTTCAGGTCATCCTTCACCAGATACAACCTACATTTGAATGGCTCAGCGTCCAATTATCATCTATGGTACGAAGCACAATCTCTTCATACCAACAGCCTTAATCACTCTTTCAAGGTGGCACAGGGGGCCAAGGTGGAGATGGAAGTGCAGGGACCGGTGGAGCAGGAGGTACCCGGGGAAGGTCCCCATGTAACTTTTACCATCGGAATCTCGTCAGTTAAAACTAGGGCTGCATTGTTCTAAACTCTCTGACTCTGATGCAGGGACAAGCTGGAGAAATGGCTCCGATCTCCACCTGATATGACACAGAAACACTACGAGATATACAGGCTTCACATGGAAGGCACAGGGTCATGGCTTCTCCAAAATAAGACATTTATTAAATGGGAAGAAAATCCTGGGGTGCTTTGGATTGAAGGGTCATGTAAGTCTTGCTTGTGATTATAGCCTCCTAGTTCTAATGAATTGGCTAGCAGGAACTGGGAAGAGTGTACTAATGTGAATTCTCTCTCTTTTGGTCCTTCTTTCAGATCTCAAAGTACATCAAATCCACAGTTCAACAGTGATCAAACAGCTCTTTATCAAGAAAACACCATCCACAGCTATCACATTTTTCTATTTTGATTTCCGGAACAAAGAGGCGCAAAGTGTAGAAATTGCACTCCGTCGAATTGTTCTCCAGCTATCAGCCCAGTCTCCTCAAGCTCATATCACACTGGACAACTACTATGAGCAGTCAAATGGACAAATATTGCCAAGTTACGGGATTTGCTGGCTATCTTGCATATCATGCTTGGCAACTTCGAACAAACCTACATTGTTCTGGATGCACTTGATGAGAGCGACCAGCACAATCTGCATCAGCTGGTGAATCTGGTTCTGACACTCAAGACCTGGGAAGATATCTCACTGCATCTGTTAATTACAAGCCAAATTCGGGATATCTTGACAGCAAACTTTGAAGGTCTAGCTTGCATTCCCCTCAATGCTCATGTAACTGGAGATGACATCAAGTCATATGTTGCTGATCAGCTGGATACCAATCCTGAGTTGGCAATGTGGAAAAAGTCTGCCACGCATATCTGCTCACAGATTGTTCACAAAAGCAATGGAATGTAAGTGACTTTACAGTTCTTCATTGTTCTTAAATTGAGGTTGATTGATAGGTTTCGGTTGGCTGCATGCCTTCTTGTTGAATTTTCTCGCTGCACATGGCAAGATGAATTGGATGAAACACTTGCAAATCTGCCAGATGACCTATTTGAAGTCTATGACCGCTTCTTACAGAACATCCGGCCAAAGGATTGGCTATATGTGGAAGCTCTCCTTCGCTGGATAATGTTCTCCAACTATTCCTCCACCCCATTCCTTGATGGGCTGTCTACAAATGAATTTGGAGATGCTATTGCATTTGACTTTTCAAACCCAAGTCAATACACATATAAACCTAATCGACAGGAAGACAATGCAAGAGCTATTCCAAAGTGGCTGTCTGGTCTTATCCAGGTCAATAAATGGACCAAGGTCACATTGGCTCATGCTTCAGTCCAAGATTACCTTCTATCTGACCACTTCAAGCAGAAATTTCGTAGTGATCTCAGTGAGAAACTCTCACACAAAGTCATTTCTCAAACCTGTATCAGCTATCTTCTCTACTTTGGCAATCATCCTTTGCAGATTGGAACAGTTTATGAATACCCTGCTGCATTTTATGCAGCAAAAAACTGGTATCATCATCTGGTCAACTCCAATGACCATAAATCTCTGCTCTCACTGGCAACACAACTTCTAGAGGATGGAAGTAATCAATATGGTGCTTTGTTCTACCTGATCAGACAATCACACGATGATAAGCAGTGGTTCTGAACATGGGTGAAATATGCAAGAAATTTGCGAATTTTATCCATTAGTACGAAGCACCGTCTCCAGAGGATCGACATGAGTCCTGAATGGTTGGTCAGGGCACTATCCTGCATGAGAGCCTTAAGCAAGCTCGCCTGGGGGAGACCGTGTAGAATACCGTACTACATGGCGCCCAACATTAAGGGTCGGCGCGAGAATAAGCCTTATCGGCGACGCTGCGTCAGACGTAGGGCCCATAAATACAAGGGAGTGATCAGAAGAAACGCACGGAACCTACTCTGAAGGCGGGGCTGCAAGGAAGGACAATCTGGTGCTTAATCTCGAGGGACGGGAAACCAGCTGCTGAGCGGACGGCCTAATCTCAGTGATCCGGAACTGTCAAATGTCGGAGAGGAACCGGTTGCCCGGCGACTCGCGGCAATCAACTATCCGATCATTGTTGCCAGCCCGATCGGGTTTCTAACCCAGTCAAAAGTGATCTTGGGCTTAAGCCCGGACACATTTAGTGGAGGACGAAGTTCTTGGTATCAGCCGAATGCTGAGATTAAGCACTTTCTGAATCTGAAGGTCCTGTTTGGGGGACATGAGTGGTTCAAGATTAGTGGGTCGACGTCGAGACGAAACAGCGATCGAGGGAGACAGTTAATCCGGCCACGCGGATACCCAGGGTCTAGGGTGGGCGATCCTACATATTTTGACGGACACGTGAACACAAAGACAGATACAAACACGATCTGCGTACCAAATAAGTAGTCTAATCTCGTAGTAGTAAGCGGTTTCTGTACAGTATATAAGGAGGGATGTTTTCAGGCGTTCGATACTGAACTCGGTGACCCAGCTAGAGCACTACCCGTAACACGGTACGCTTCAGGCAAGGCAGCGGTTTGGGACTTGTCGTCTGTAACATTCTCTTCGGAGTCTCGTTCGTTTGTACAAGTTTTATCAATCAAGTTATTGGCGCTACGTTTGTGTGAAAGAATAAGGTTTTGGGACGAGAATAGGACATTGGACGGGACTTGGACTTGGACAAGAATTGGACGGGACCTGGACTTGGACGAGAATAGCATTGGAATGGATGGTACAGGCCTGAGAGAGAGGCATTTAGGGGAAGGAAACGCGTAACAGCACTTTGGGAATTGGGGGCAAAACGCTTAACAAAGCACTATTGGGAACCTGGGGCAATAGCTGAGAAGCTTTACATCTGTGCAACCGTTGCTTAATCTTGCTCTTGCTTGAGAACAGCGTCGGCACAACCACTCAGCTTTATTTGTGTCCTTAATCTTCTTAAAGATTAACACGATCCGAGCTCGGCGGCTTGTCTAGACCAGTTCAAAGAGGATCAGTGAGGAATAGTGGGATTGTAGTGTGATTGAGGATCTTATTCTCGCGCGCTGCTATTCTTGTCGGGACCTTTGGATTGTAGTGTAGTACTTTTGTCGTAGACTCCGAGCAAACCTTTTCAACGATGTGGTCCTACCATCTCTGCATTTCTGCTGCAAAGAAGGATATTTTGAATGTGTTTCTATTCTCCTGGAAAATGGAATTGACATCAATGCTGTGTGCAAGGAAGGCAGTGCATTGAGCCTTGCATGTTACATGGGAAATACCCAGATTGCTGGCCTTCTCCTTGAGAAAGGGGCAGATATCAATCTTCAAGTTGAATACTATGGAACTGCCTTGGGTGCTGCAGCATTTCAAGGCAAGAAAGAGGTTGTATCTCTCCTTCTCAAGAAAGGTGCAGATGTTAATGCTCTCAGTGGGCACTATGGGAGTGCATTGCAAGCTGCAGTATACCAAGGTTCTGTTGAGATTATATACATCCTTCTCGAAAATGGTGCAGATATCAATCTTGCTGGAGGCCACTATGGGAGTGCATTGGGAGCTGCTGTTTACCGGAAGTCACAGGAGATTATTGATATCCTTCTGGAGCATGGTGCAGATATTAATATGGCAGGTGGATACTATGGAAGTGCATTAGGAGTTGCTGTATATCAGAATTCACAAAACCTGGTCTGGGTTCTTCTTGAAAAGGGTGCGGATGTTAATCTGGCAGGTGGACATTATGGAAGTGCACTAGCTACTGCAGCGTACAAGGGCTCAGTGGAAATGGTCTTACTCCTACTTGATGTAGGTGCAGATGTTAATCTCACAGGTGGATATTATGGAAATGCATTAGGTGCTGCAGCATCCTGTGCTTCAATGGAGATTGTTTCCATGCTCCTTGATGAGGGTGCAGATATCACACTCTCAAATAGAGCATTGGAAAGTCTATTGGAGACAGATTCAATCACCAACTTTGATCAACAGCAAATTGAGACTTTGCAATATCTACTAGACACTGCTACAATTTCAGACATACCACTAACTCAGCCAGAAAATGAATCGAAGTACTGAATCTAGCACTGTCTTGGCACACTTCCCACATATTTGAGCAAAGTCTATACCTTGAATGATGGATCAATATTGTAAATACTGTTTCTTTGTATGAATATGGCAAGCATACTGTCCAATAAGTAAAAAACGCACTATGGTAAGACTTTTGCATATTTTTGTCACAATGAGTGGTATATTTTATCGCACATATATTGTCTAATAATTCAAAAAATACAATGTGGTGAGATTTTGCCTGTTTTTGTGATGATGAGTGGTAGATTTCACAATAAAAACACAATGGGAGGGGGAGAGGATAATACTGGGAATGTGGGAACTGGTAGCAATAAAATATGCAGTGTTGTGTCAAAGGGTAAAAAAATCATGTTGTGAACTTCAACCTTTAATATTGGGCTTCTGCTCACTGCGGTCACTTAAACCAGTGATGCCCATACCAAACCACTGGAAATACAACAAATCCTGGAGTCAATGGCGTGGATTCAGCATCAGGGTCAACCGCAGAGCCTTGTTGACCTGTTGTAGCTGTGAATGAGTACTGATCTTTTTGCGAGCCTTCTTCTGATGAGTATGTTTCTTCCATGCAAACGGGTCATAGGGTGTAGTATTGCCCCATTCCCGCCTCGTCCCAACAACGTGATTCTGTGGAAGGTGAATTCGAGGAGCATCGGCATTGACTAAAATCGCTTGCAGAGTTTGAACAGCAATCACTTGAGAACAGCCTGTCCTGGTTGTCGTCAAAGTTGCGTCGAGTCAGTCGCGACGAAGATGACGAGCATTCTGTCCTCGAAGCGGGGGAACAGAGTGAGCACCATGCCGCGATGCCACGGGGAGGAGGAGGCAGCTGAGAGCGAGCCATCTGCAAGGTGGCTCAGGGAGCACCGTGATGGTATCAACGGGGATTGCCGATAATCCCGCATCTCAATTTGGAGAGTAACTTCAATAAATACATTGGCCCTCCGGGTATACCTGGACCCGCCTCCATCGCATATTTCTGTGATCCACACATTCAAATGGACCGTTGGTGTGCGTGTTACAGGTTTTAATCTCGTTATTTAGCTTTCGGGCATTTGTCGGGCATGGCTGCCAGTGTAAACTCCCATTAAAAGCTGTCATATAATGATAACACGGCTCAAAGATTCGCTCGTCACGTCGACCAGCTCACATTGAGCCTGGTAGGATATCGATGCTGTGAGCAGGTGTGTAAGTGTTGAAGTGTTCTAAAAGATCTTGTGATACCCGAGAATTAGATCAATGATTGTGTGATTTTCTGATAGCCGAACATTTTACTTTCCACTTTCCAGACCTGGACCACGTACCAGGTCCAGGAATTTCAAAATTCAGATACAATCTTAGGTCAATGGAAAATGCTATTAGAATTTTCTCCATGTCCTTTACCACGCAAATGCGAGGAGACTCAGGAAAACACCTCAAGTGCAAGGATTCGATCGATTGCGTTACTGGACCTACGCGCTGCAAGTTGACCGGCATGTACCAACGCAAGCGAGAAGAAAATGCAGAGCCCAAGAATCCAAGGAGGGAACTTGCATCGCCCTTACGCCACGAACGCACCACGACAACCAAGATAAGGAGTAGAAGAAACAATGCGCCTTCACGCATACAAGCACAGTCCCATGAAAACCAGCCGGAGCATTCCTGGATCCTCTCAAACCGCGGCAGACAAGTCAACGCCACTTAAGCCCAATCCACCCCCATTCTCGTACATTGCGACGCCGCACCCATTCCGTAAGAGAGAAGAAGCGGTCCTCGACTCCAAACGTTGCCTCTCGCCCGACATCCGCTCTCGATACGCTCCCCCGCTGTGACGCGCGAGTTGTGTCTCGTCGTACCTCCCAACCCCATCCCCCACCGCGCCCATTCATCTCCTCGCGCACCCTGATCCCCGGCATCCCACACCGAAGTGCTCTCTCTCAGGAAGCCGTACACCCCCCGCCTATCCAGTCCCTTCCCTTCCCTTCCCGGTATGTACTCGAGTCTTGCTCGCATCCCTCGCGCCCCGTGTTACATGTATCTTGTCTCTGAACGCCGGCGTCCTCTCCTCTCCACGCAAGGAAAACCAGAATACACAGACTCGCAGAATCGAATCGAACCCACTCACGAGGATTCTCGGGACTCGTCCAGGTCCAGGTCCAGGTCCAGGTCCAGGTCCAGGTCCAGGTCCAGGTCCAGGTCCAGGTCCGGGTCCAAGTCCAATCTTCTCGGATGCGCGCGTACATATACATATACATAAACGTATTTGGAGCCCATTGAGGATCGGTAAGATCTATGTGGGCGTGAGCATGACGCATAACGGGCGGGCGGGCGATATGGGATTGTGATATGAGCGGGGAGGGAACGGAGGCGGGGACGCGGCGAGGGTAGGGCAAGGGCAAGGGAGGGGAGGGCAAGAAGGTAATTAGAGGTAGGACAGAGGGAGCGGAAATGGAAACGGAAACAGATTGCGACTAAAGAGCAGAAGAGAAGATGGACGCACAGCGATGGCGATGACTATTCTCGCCACGTCGGAGATCATATCGTGAGGATCTGCGCCGCGCCGGTGGTGTCGACTGTACTGTGCAGGGGTTAGCGCAGGTAGAACTTGGGCGAGGAGGAGGAGGAAGGGTAAAGAGATGATCATGAAGCGACACGCGAAGAGCGGCGACGGCGTGCATTTTGAGCCTCGAGTCGAGCGAGCAGTGCCGGCGGTACGCCCCGCTGTGTCATCTAGGCAGACGTCGGACATGGTGCGTTTCGCACAGCCCGCAGCAGCGGTCCGGGGTTGTCCTTGTCGCAGCTGAGAACGCGTCTTTCGCTTCGACCGCGCGCACATCGCCGAAGCGGACACACATATCGCTAAGGCGAGAACCTACGCGAAAATAGGCTGCAGCATGTGCATCGCCTGGCTGTCCCCGGCTTGAATGACTCGGTGACAGTTGACAGGACGATAAGGTCGCCTCCCGGCAGCTTAATAGGCCGATGCAGCATGCTCCCACTTGCCCGAGGCTACGGTGCTGTCGATTGGACTGCGGAGGGGAGAGAGTTAGCATGTCTTGGGCAGGCGGGGAGGAGGACGAGGTGAAAGGGGGAAAGACAAGAAGACGTGCGAAGAGGTAGTAAAGCGATGACGCCGCCGTCGACGCGGCGTTGAGCATTCTAATGTCAAGACAGAGGGTACTCAAGATTAGGTAGGAGCCGACCACGCAGGTGGGACAAGGCAGGCTGCGCGGTCGCCTGATGACAATACATAGGCTCCGCCCCATTGTGTCGAGACGTCGCAGTACTCTGGCCCATCGCAGCGTGTGCAGGCCGCGTGGTGACTCCTCGTCGCTGCGACTGAGAACGCCTCCCTCCCCTCGCTCAGTCGCGCACCTCCCGAGTGGGCTTCAAAGCGCCCGCACGAAGACGGTCGAGACGGACTAGATGAGAACCGACAGGACGAGAAAAGGGTCGGTACATCGCACGCTGTCCCCGACACCTTCGCGGTACAGCGAACGAGATCGTCATCTCCCGCCTCTGCTCGGCAGGGCACCCGACATGTCCAAACGCCCGAGCGCGAAGGCAACTCCGAGACTCGACTCGGAGCAATGCACAGTGCACCTATTCGACGACTGCATGGCGTCGCGGGGAAATCGGCGCGGGGAACCCAGGTGCGGGAAGCGAGGCAGCACTGACCGACACGTCGCTCTGAGTCGATCAAGGAGACGCACGAGAACGAGGAGGGCCTGCGCCCGAGGCGGCTCCACTCCAAACCCCCGCTCGCCAGATTGTAGCGCATGGAACGCGTGCGTCCGTTGTGTATGCGAGGTTCAAAGAATCCAAACTCAGCAGCGGGAAAGAACGAATGCAAAGAAAGGCGAGGATCAAACAGGACGCAGACGCACCTTCACCCAATACCGTGCAGTTCACCTTCACCGGCCTCGCGAAGGTCGCGGCGCCGTGCCACCCCACGAATAGCGCGCGTCATCTGGCGAGGGTGGTCGAAGTCACGTCGAGTCAGTCGCGACGAAGGTGGCGTCCTCGAAGCGGAGAACAGAATGAGCAGCGAGGACGCCATGTCGCGATGCCACGGGTAGGAGACAACTGAGAGCGAGCCATCTGCAGTGGTTCAGGGAAGACCGTGATGGCATCAACGGGGATTGCCGCATCTCAATTTGGAAAGCAAGTTCAATTTTACAATCTTAGGTCAATGGAAAATGCTATCAGGATTGTCTCCGCGTCCTTGACCACGCAAACGGGTGAAGAGTCAGGAAGATACCTCGAGTCCCAAGTATTCGATGGATTGCGTTACTAGACCCACTCGAGCGCCGCAAGTCGACCGGCATGTACCGACGCAAGCGAGAAAAAAACGCAGAGTCCAAGAATCCAAGGAGAAAACCTGCGTCGTGCACAGTCCCATGAAAACCAGCCGGAGCATTCCGGATTCCTTCTCAAACCGCGGCGGACAAGTCGACGCCACTGAAGCCCATTCTCGTACATTGCGACGCCGCACCCGTTCCGTAAGAGAGAAAAAGCGGTTCATATGCACGCAAAAGAGGGATGGACACTCCAAGCACAATAATGCGCGCAGACGCAGGGGAAGTCGAAGCCATTTGGAAGCAGTCCAAATTCCTCTACGACCTCAATCTCCTCAATCTGTACATCGAGGAAAAAATCAAAGGAGATCTACGATGCAGATGGCATTGAACTTATCGAGCTTGCAAGGAAGGACGCAGGTCGACACCTACACCGCGCAAGGCCACAGCAGCCACGCTAGTACATATATGTTCCTCCTGCGTGCATATTCTGGTTGCAGTCCATGGCCAGTTTATACGCCCAAGACGCAGTCCTCTTTTTCGCACGCCTCTAATCGTAAGGGTGTTCCGACTGGTCCGTGTTCGCTTTCACACCTGTATGCGTATGCCTTACTTAGTACGATGCTCGCTCATGATCAGGGTTCACGATTCTCATCCGCGCCGTGCGTGTGCTGGGTTCTTGTACCCCATCCTCGGCGACATGTATGGCCGCGATGCCGGGACTGGGCACCCGCCTGGATTCTGGGAGTCGGCCTTGGCCCTTGACCCTGTGACCGGCGCCATGCAGGGTCTCTTCAACACGGTCTGTGTGCCTCGGGCTGACTCACTTTTGTAGATACGAGCGCCCTCGAGGATACGCTGGGGGACGAACGCGATAACAAAATACATGTAGTAGATGTTGGAATTCCGAGTCCACTGCTCACTATCTCCGATGTCGTTGGCTGTCGTATTAAGCCACAGGTACTCCCCTCCCCCTGGTTGCCATAATTAATGTTTCATTCACACTAATTAATTGTACCAACTTTGTATAAGTAGTCCGTAGTTCTGAATAGTTCCCCGTGCGTTCGCAACGGGTTCGCTGCTAATCTGGATTTGATCTCTTTGATTCCAACAGTAGATAAATGAAACAGGAACTAGAGTTTCTTGAGCCGCATTCAGCCGCTGAGTTTTCCGCGGCCTGGAGGAAGCCGCGCTCCAGCAAAGGCGCCAGCGTTCTTCGTGCCCAAGAGAGGCGGAGGTAGTCCCGGGAACTCGCTGAGCGACCCACTCACTTCGTCGAACGTTATAACGTTGAGGGCGGCATCTACCTTGCGATTGTAGGTGTTGCCGGCCAGGTCGACGTAGCTGAATCTGAGGAAAGCTTCAGATGAGCCTCAAACAGTTGTCGACTGACGGGGCGTACGTATTGTTGCTGGTTCCATTTCCACGGCCAGTGTTGCTATCAAAGAATCCTCCGGCGAGTTGTCTTTCTTTGATCGTAGACCCGAGAATGAAAGGGCTAGGAAGCAAATCGCGATCGTACGAGTGGTCAAAGGTGGCCGTGACTTTGCGATATATATGAGTTTGAGATGGAGACAGAAAGATGGTGGGACCAACATTGTGTTCCTGCGTCGTTCAAAGCAGTATAGTTGATGGTGATGGGATAAGAGAATTTGTCGACGACGGCAGGGAAATTATTGTGCGTCGAAAACACGCTGCCGGAGGACGATTGGAAAAGATTCTGGGGAACAAGAAAAAATGAAACGGAAATCAGTCGAAATGAGTTGGCGCACCAATGTGTTGCCCACATAGTCTTGTTGGTTCACATACTCCAGCGTTTGGGAAACTACCACCGTATTGCGTTTCCCACTTCCGCTGAAGATTTCGGCGGCGATATTGATTTGGCGACTGGCCGTGACTGTAATGTGTAGGTCCCCATTTGCATCGACCCTTCCGGTGGTGCTGGCCACAGCGAAAGGCTTTGCGCTGTACGAGGTGATCTTCCCAGTGGTCCGTTTCGAGGACGAGTCCGTTATGACCTGGAGTGCACCAGAAACGAACCAGTTTTGCAAGATGGTTTTGTCCGCTTCCGCTGACGCTACATCGATGGTGAACGTGTGTGGGTTTCCGTCCGTTAGCAGCGGTACGAAAGGTGTCAGATCTGAGAAGGCGGTCAGTCTTCCGCCTGTAAGTTCGATGTTTACACGAACCCAGGAAGTAAGTGGGCAAATCGAGAGCCCCATATGACGTGATCGGACTCCAGGCAGGCGGCACTATCCCTCCAGTAAAGATGACCTAACAAGTGTTAGTCTAAAGGCATGCAAGAGCAAAATCTGGCGTACTGGGTATGGGAATGCAACACCAGCAACCTGGCCGTCCACCAAGAGTCTCACTTCTCGGAATGGACCTTGGCCTGCACTTGGTTATTATCTCGTTTCGTTGGGGTAAGGCACAACTCACCTAGCGCCCCACTCGGGAACTCATCTAGGAATTCGTTGGCGGTGTTGAGGTACTACATCCAAATTCAGAAAACACAAAAAGGAAAGGAAGCAAATTTACCCAGAATTCTGTTTCAAAGTATCGCTGAGAAACCAATTCTACTCCAAGGTGTTATCAACCCACCTTCGTTGCCATTTCCAGAGGGAATCAGCTGTCCAAGAAAATCAGCCTTCGATACTCAACAGAGGAGCAATGTAATGCACCTCAGCGTAAACTGGTGATGAATGGCTCAATTAACCAGAAATTTCCTCAACTCATGTCATTCATACGCACTTTCGACTGCGTTTTGTGGCACCGTCACGTTGATCTGCCTAGATTAATGGATACGAACCCAAAAAATGTAGTAGACTCACCGAAAAACTAGGCGGTACGCTCGCCTCGTTTCCGGTGTTATTAGCCAAGGTTGAAAGAGGAATGATGGTATTGGCCTGCTTGGCAAGAGGGTGTGCCGGGGACGACGCGTAAAAGGTGGCGTGAAGGGTCGCTAGATCACCGTATAAATGAATCCAACTTTACAGACTCGAGAAAACTTACTCGAATAGATGCCGTTCAAACCAGTCTGTTTCATTGTCAATGATTCTCCATACCAAATAGCTGTAGCCTTGCCTCGATAATATTATCCAGTTCCAGAATGAATGTCCCCGGCTTGGCGAACAGGGGGATAAACCGAGTAACATCTTTCATGTAAGTCCAGATGATTCCTGCGGCGGTGGGTTCAGGAGTGGAAGTCCGCCAAATCTCGACGTTTTGGAAAGTGAAGATTCCGAGGCGGTCGTATTGGGTCCCATTACTCGTAACCGTGAAATTCAGAGTAACGGCAGCCCATGAACCCGGCGTCCCGCAATCAGTCGGAGGGCTGGTGCATGCGTGAATTTTCGAACCCGGTTTATCCGGCGCTCAAACATACGTGAACTCGACAACCTCCGCCCTGTGCAGATAGTCAGACCAGCCCACGCGAGGAAAAAACGCAAAAGTCACGTACTTGCCGTATGAGTTGGCAAAATCGCGTCTGGAAACGGTGGTCGGTCATCCATACGAAATGTGGTCGAGAAACCCACTGGAGAATTTGGATCGTGCATTGCACAGCGTGTTGTGGAACCGGCGGAGGCTGCGCGACCTGGAAATCAAATGACACTGCGGCGCATTGAGGAAAGACGGCAGCGAACACCAGAGCACAGAAGAACCACAAGCTCTGCAACATCCTTTGACCACTGGGCCGGGTTGCTCGGAGGACTGTGAGATGGTGTAGCCCTCTTATATACGAATCATGTGCGAACCCCGAAGTGCCGTTGTGGGAGTCTCGCCATCGTGTTCGAAGATGCAATGTGGAATTCTGTGGATACATCATGTCCGAATCGGCTCTGAGATAGCATACATCTGAGCGGCGCTCGTCCAATGGCTCACTTCGGGAGATATTAAGGGAATTGCGGCTATTAGGATGATGAACGCACCAAGTAGTAGTACTGCTAGCACCGTAGTTGATTGCCCGAACGGTCGTGTGCAAGGTGGTAGCACTTGACAAGATCTAGACTGTACCTATAGTTGTGAGATTAATTCCGGTGCGCACCAGCGAGCAGGTTGAGAAACAGAATCGGATTATCAAGGGGTAAAGTAAATATATTCAGGTAGGGGGCTGTTTTGATCCGTTACCACCACCATCTTTCTGGTGAGGGAACGACAAAACAGCTCCAGATCCCCTGCCGCTGCAGGTGGCTGAGGAGGCTCGTTACGCCCCTCGCCACGGCGAGACCCCTGACCCCGGGGAGGCACGAAAATGCCAGCGATTGATCTAATTCAATGAGTACTACGACGCACCGGGTTGACCCAACCCTCCGGCTCGACGTACGCTTCAGGAAAGAGGCGTCGGCAATCTCCGCTGATTTAGATTGGATTTGATCCGCTGATTTGATCACTGCCTTGCTTTCTCGATAACTTGCTTTGATCTTGCTTCCCAAGCGCGTCCAAGGTGCGGCAGCCTGGAAATACATGTGCAGCTTCAAGAAATCGAATTCTTATGCAAATATAACTGCCGCCGCGGCATCGACCCCAGCCTTTGGATTCCCCGAGCCAAGACCTAGGAATCCAGTTTTTCGGCTTTTCGATGTGTTTTTCGCCGGATGGCAATGCTCCTTCCAACAGGACGATGTTGCATGAACTATGGTGCGTGAACACCCCTCATGTGTATTCTTTCACCTTCTCGCGATCTTTGCTTCGCGAATTCTTCGATCATTTCTCTGGTCCGATATTCCGAGACTGACGACCGTGGTACAGGGTATCCCGCGCTGCACTTTGGTTGTGGCCAACAATGGTGGAAGGACTCGATCGCACATGCCGACTCCTGGCGAGAGGCTGGTACGTCTCTGTTTCCCATTTTGCCGCTCTTCATCTCGGTAATCGAGCGAAATACATGTCAAGTGATATTGCAGAGATCCTGATTTTCATTATGGCAACAGGCAGCGAATCTGCCCGACGGTTGCCTATTTCAATATTTACGATCGTGGTCGACATGGGGTAGAACGCGTTTCTCGGATCTTGCTGGGTATTCAAGTTTCTTTCGAGATATCTGTGTTGCGTAGCCTAATGTCCCCTCCCCGGGCCTCCCGCAGTACATGACTTCTTCTCCCTGCAGCCGTCCCCATCTTTCACGTGCATCGTGCTTCGCGACTCGGCCAACGCCTTCCTGCAGCGCGTCTCGCGAAGCCGGTGTTCGTATTCCCGCCTGTTACTGGAGGATTCTGATATACGTGGGGTGATGGGGGGAGGTAGGTAGAGAGATGATACGCCTTGATGGATAGAGATAGAGACCAGGAACCGCCGGAATTGGAGAGATAACAGGCGTGAAAGCATATTAGATGCACCTACGTAATGTTGCCGCGACTCGCGACTTGGGCTTGCCAAATCGACTTCGGACCGCTGACTTGGACCGAGTCAAGTCGAGCCACTTGGTAGACCTCCAGCGACTTCCAAGTCAGCTGCAAGTCGACTTGGACCGACTTGAGTGACTTGAGTTGGGGTAATTTTGGAAAATAATTTTTCATGTCTGTAGATGGGATTAGAACAGTTTTGGAACATTTTTTTCAATTTTTCTCAGGCTGTATCAGAATGTCACGACCGTGACACAATGTGATTGTGTCACGCTTTGGTTACACGGATGTGAGTTCAACAGCTCTGAGCCTGAATCAAAACTGGAAAAATGTGGGAAAAATTCAGGATCTTACTCAAAATGTTTTGAACCGATCCATCTCATAAAATCACTCCCAGGGATGCTATGTGAAATTTAAGGCCATTTTGATGCTTTCTGCGCAGGAAGTTTCAAGTTTGATCACTCCAGAGGCTTCTAAAGCCTCCCTCCATAATGTGGTAGGTATTTGAAAGAGTTATGAAAAAGATCCCGACTTGGCCGACCTGAGTCGACTCGGAGTCACTCCGAGTCACTTCGGCTCAGCCAAGTCGAGTTGAGTTGAGTCGAACTTGAAATGAAGTCGACTTACCGAGTCGTGACTCGACTTTTGGAGTCACGGCAACATTACACCTACGGTACGTTCTGCGCTAATATCTCTTTGGTCTCCAAATAAGATGATCAATCAGACACTGACTGGTGTTGCCCCGCAGATGCGACGTCTCAACGAGCAGCGGCCCGGCCTACGAGACACTTCGGCGCCTGTGCCGCTGCAGAATGAATAAAGATCCCGTGCAGCACACGCGGGTTATCGCCTTTGCCCCGTCCGCCGGGTAAAGGGAAGCACTTGCGCTTCACTCGCTCCTCCTACGAGGAGCGGACGGGACCCCCTACGGATAGTACCAATGCCCGGTCCCCGCGCTGATCCCACTGCGGAGGCGCGCGCGCACTTCAGCGGTGGTGCTGGCGATGGTCGTTTGGTCTTGGTGGATGGGTCCTGCATGAAGAAGCCTTCAGTCGTCGTCGCATTATGTCCCTCCTTCGCCCGAACCTTCCTCCCACCGCCCGGTCGCGTAGCCGCAAAACAAAGACTCAAGAAAGAGCTTCATCGCGTGTCCGTCACATCCAGCGCCTCTTTAATTCGGACTCGATCACACCGCAGCGACCCTTTATTTTGCATTGGCAACAGCCCTTTGCTTGCCTCGACTCTCCTTACTCATAATTCACTCAGCCTCCGTCCAAGTCTATCACGGATGAGAGAATCAATCATTCTGTTGAACCCCAGACGCGGAGCCTTTCATTTGGCTCGAGTCCCGACTCGACGACTATGTGGTGGCTGTAAAGAATGTTGTATGATCTCGTTCAAAGAGAATAATTCTGAAGCGACTGAAATTGGTGACTACATTTTTGGAATTGATCTGAATTGAGCCTTTGTAGTTTGTTCGACGACGAGTTGAACCGCGGGCAAGGACGTTGCAGCGACCCTAGTTGAATTCGCCCGGAAAGGGCAACGGCGCTTATTTCGCGGCCGCACATATCCAAGACCTTACTCGGGTAATATTTATCTGCTGCCAGACCGCGAGCCTGCGGGACAACTAGACCCCTCCCGCCCGTTTTGCGTCCAGGAACGCGATAAATTTGCCGTAGTCTACAGGTCGGTCATTATGAGGCTCGAGCATGCGTTCAAAGGTTTCATGTTGTCATTCCCGCTCCCAACAATTCCACCTACCCATTTATTGAATTGTTAGTAGGTCTAAAATTACCAAAATTACTAGTAAGTCTAAAACTTTTGGCGTCGCAGGTGCTGATTGCAGTGCCCGTGAAGCGTTCGGGGCCGGAGAACGATGTGGAGGCAACTGGTGGCGTTCGGCGGGATGTATGGGGAACGAATATGATGGTGGTACCTAAGAAAGATATCCGGGATTCCGGGAAATTCCGGTCCTCCACCAACGTGATGTTGGCGCGACACCAACTTTTGCTCCTGCCTTCCATCATCGCCATTTTGTGTTCTATCGTACATTTACAAGCATGCCTGCAGCGCTCGCCGTATTGTTTTGTTGCATAATAACGACCACGATGCCTACTCGGAGCTGTTGCCGAAATTGATACTGCTGTCTCCGACATTCTGAGAAGCCGGTGATGTGATTCGTACTGGACTGTTAGTATGCGTTTAAAAGCAAGCTCGCATATGTCCACTAACTTCAACCTCTTCTACTTGGATCAACCAACAGCATTGAGACACAGCACTCGCAACCCACCTGCATGGCTAGCGCTTTCAATTGTTCACTTCTCCCCAACCCATTGACACCGAGCGCACTCGTTCCGTCCGACGTAGCGCATGCAATGCAAATCGCACAGTACATACTCGTCGGCACAATGGGGGTGTGTACTTCGCGACGGTTGGTCGAGCCGCGTGAATTGATGTACACTACTAGGCGTTTCTCTGGTCCATCTTATCAGACGTCGTGGACGACTATAAACTTTTAACCACAACCAAGGTCAGCGTCGGCACCATGGTGTACTTCTTGTCTAGGTAAGCAAGCGCTCGCAAGCTTCCCGCAAGCCTTGATAAACTGGTCGTTTTTGCAGGATATTTACTTTCGGATACATCCTTGGTGGCACTTTGTTCCAAAGTAAGTTTCAAAATGCATGTCCTGTCCATGAAGTGAGATTAACTAAATTTCAGCCTATCCTTTGAAGCGCTGTCACTTGGCATTGACAATCGTGGCCTCAATGTCTGCTCTGGCTGTGCCAACAACTGCATTGCTATTCTTCCTCCGCGCGCGGGCTATCTTTGACAGGAACCCATACTTCGTTTTTTGTATCTTCCTCGCCTGGCTAAGCGTTCTCGGCACGTCTCTCATTGCCCCCATCGAAGTCAAGGGTGGCAACCTCGGACCAACTGACTTCTGTGTCACGGTATCTGCCCCAAAATACATTGGAAGCGCAGGCGTTAGTAGCAATGCCGTCTATGACACGCTCATTTTCCTGTCCATATCCTGGCGATTGTTCCAAAATTCGTATGTCCAGCCAGATCGCGGCTTCAAGGGTAACCTTTGGGCCTTTCTCTCCGGACAGTGCCTGCATCAATTCTCCCGCGCAATCCTGCAAGACGGTCAGTTGTACTACCTGTGAGTAAGCTTTTTGAAGCGGTGTCGCTTGCGTATTGCCGAGCTCATGGACGCATATGCCAGTATCATCGTTGCATCCAATCTCTTGAGCGTCGCCATGTTCTATGCGGGATCCATTTACAGCACGACGTTCACCGTGCCGATCCTGATGGTAGCAAATGTCATGGCGTGCAACGTCTTCCGGAACACCAAACTCGGCTTCCAGAGACGCGTTGTAACCACGTCCGAGCTCAAGACGCGTGATATCAGTTCGATCCTGTTCATGGACTCGCAAACTGGTGGCAGCGGGCGTATGCCAACGCACGCCGACGCAGACACCCGGCCCAGCAAAGTCCATCCCACAAAAACTGCGGGGGCACCCGCCTCGCAGGACTCGGAGTCGTCGAGTTTTGTCATCGAGAAGGGTTCAAATTGTTAGCGGTATCGTATATCCTATCTACTCATACGTACATTCATTCATCCCGCCATCCGCTACTCGCTCCTTCGACTTCACAGTTTACGAAACGTACACAGCCTCAGTTACATTTTGCTTAGCTCCGTAACTGAGGCGTACGTCCACATATTTATTCTACTCACTTACCTTACTAACTGTCCTGTAGACTACGCTAACAGGTACATTAATATAGAGTTACATTTTGCTTAGCTCCGTAACTGAGGCACTACGCTAACACAAATCTAGTATGATGGATACGGGAGAGCGGCTGTCGCGTATTGTCTTCGGCAGTGGACGTACTTTATTTTTGCTTTGATAATAGACTGTTTATCGTTGCGCGCCCCACCGACTCTGGGTGGGTTGTGTGAGATGACAGTAGAAAGGAACGTTGCCGACCAATGCAATGCAGCACAGCAGGTGTGCCTCCTTTCCATGGACAACTGGGTATAGTTTCAATGTGAGCAAGGTCCAGAAGTCGAACTGTCTCTGGGTGACGAAGATACCTACTTGGGAAACGGCATAGCCAAGAAAACATTCTATGGACATCCGCTTGTCAAAGACTTTCGCTTATTGAGAAGCGTGCAAGGTAAGAAGCCGAAATTCAACCCTGGTTCTCACGGTTCATCACAGAAATCTCGACCCAGCTCGAATGCTATATGAAATGGAAGGCAGTCATTGGATCGCCACTTCAGTATCTGCACCTGTAGACTTCACGGGGTTCAACTTTAGCTCGAATCGAAGGTAATCTGGGTTACATGAATGTGAAATCCTACTCAACATATCTCGCAGCTACTGTACGTTCTCACAAAGCTGGGACTCCGCGGTGACGATTGCGTCGTCACTTGTGCCCATATGGCTAATAAAACAGATCAATAAATCCAGAAACTAAATTTAAAAAAACAATCACCTATCGTTATCATAGGAATAGAAGTGTGAAGTGCTGAAAAGCCGAAATGTCAGTTACATTTCAAGTGGTCGACGCCTACCCAGCTGGGAACCACCCAACTCCGAATTCCACCGGTACGGTGCAGCTGAGGTGATCGTTGGTTATTATATCCGGGTAGGAAGCTCTTTGAATAGACTTGTACGTACTCGTTTTTGATTCTCACCTTGAGCGCGAAGGATATACTAGAAAGCCCATCCTTCAACTTGGAACTCGAAGTTGTTAAATTGTGGCACACGGTCGGTCGAAATGAGTGCCCCGTTGGCTGTGATAATGAACTGAACAAGCATCACTAGATGTCAGTCGCATCTCCAACTCAACCCACTTAGAATTCAAGGGCGATTGCATTGTGGTCCTGGTCTGATAATCAATGGAGGAATCCAGCGGCTCGATGTGGTGGTGTAGTCTCACCAAGTCACTGCAAGCATTGGTTTTTATACCAGCAGGTTGACATACGGTGGTAAATTCTTGAGTTGCGAGAGCTTCTTGCATTTCTGGCTGCCGAACGCCGACTTTGGCGGTGGAAGGCATTGTGGCGGAAGATGACAGCTATGGAAAGAGGGATGGACTGACTTTTCTTCGTCTCCTCTGTCGCGAAGACGAACAGATCCAGCATGCTCTCGGCACCAAAGCACTCCCAGAGCTCATGCAGACCGTGCTGCGGCCAGTGGCCTGAATAATAGATGCGCTCGTACCCAGGGAATGGCACGGTAGCCGGCCGTCGAGGCGAAAAGCTGATCAGATATTGGATGAAAGATAGATGAACACAACATTTCAATGAAAGGAAGAGCTCTTCGGTAGAACTAGCATTGACCATGATATCAGTAACTGAGAATGAACTTTGAAGCGACGTTCCACTAGGCATCCGTTCGGTAACCCGTGGACCCATCGCGTGCGCGGCAACAGCACTTCGGGACAGAAGGAAGCGGCGTCGAACTGTCTACGAAAATATCGTGCGCGTGGAGATTTGGCGTTTACGTCGCAGTCGGAGGCAGCGAGCCGATGGCGACTCGGACGACTTTCAGCAAGGAACAACGGAAGGTTCGCCTTGGCCTGCAGCGTCATGGAAAAAGTTAGCATTGCCTCAGGCGGAAAGAGGTCCAAGGCGGAAGGGGAAGCGTTAGCTGCATCCATCGGATGCCCAGATGAAGCGCAGCGACGTCAATTCTTCATCGAGACTCCCGAAAAGCACTAGGGGGTATGGGCCGTTGCTCAGATGCATGGCAGTTACGAGTACTTCTGTAATTCTAAAAGCATTTATATGTTGTACTTGAAAAAGTCTCCCAACATGAATGGGAAACGACTGAACAGATGCACTAGCTACCTATATTTATGCCCTATGTCTTGAACTTTGCCTTCCTGCGAAGAGGACTGGTCAATTGGTCATGATGTGTTCGCCGAGAAAACGAAGAGTAGGGGAATAAAAAAGGTATGAGCGAAGGACATTAAGAGGTTCATGGAACCATTCTGTAGGAGAGGCAACAATAGGGGGATAGGAGGGTAAACTTACCATACCCTTCACTCCTTTTCGCACTGCACCAATTCCGGGCGCGAGACATTAAGCGATTGAATTTGGATTGAATAAGCACACTACATGCAAGTTGCTACTTGCAACTTACAACTTTTTTCAAAAATGCCCAGAGAATCTGGTGAAATCCAAATGCTGGAGATGATTTTGAAAGGGGAATGGAGAGGGTAAGGGCACGCTGATCATGGCTAGAGCAGAGATCGGAAGTATTTGTTGCTGTTGATTAATGAGAACGATGCTCGATAGCCTCGACTTGGCTGACCGAAGTCACCGAACAATAAACACCAAGAAGCTAAAAGTCAAGAACCTGACCACATGAGTTGGGTTGAACCTAAATAGCGATAAACTCGGGTATGGCACAAGAGTGAGTCGCAGAGGGAATGTATTCGGGCACGGGGAGTCCGGGGACATGAGCGCAGGGGGGATACAAAGGACCACTGAAACATGCGACACACAAAGGTATTTATACAGTTTCGAGGAACAACAGATAGGGGCGTAGTCGTGGTTGCAAATGCGAGCGGCGCATCGCAATCCTATTTCCAACAGAATGTACGGCAATCTCCGTCTGACATGCCGTGCATGTGGATGCCGGTGTATTTGGCGCTGTTGATAGGTTCAACTTACCTCCACGACATGGCAGATGCCAAAAATCGGAGGTGGTTGTGGTTGACATTTGCATTTTAAGTACCCAAAATGTCAGAGGAGCAAACTTGAACACGCCAGGGTGACTTTCGTCCAAACATAGGGCTCAAGAAGCAATCAAGATCAATTCAAGTCGTGAAGTTGTGAAAACATAAAGACTGACAGCAGATAAAAATTATTTATGGACAGGTACTGGTAGATTAGGATTCCATAAACAAAAGCCTGGCAAAATATGGGTACAATATTCCAAATTGAAGTAGAACGAACAGAAGTGGAATCTGCTACATAAGATTTTCCCAGTACAGCCACTAATCTCATTAGTTTCATGTTGTGATGTTTCGGCTCAAAGATGGCCCGGCTAATGAAAAATGTTAATTTGATCACAAAAAGCTAATGAAATTTAACACAGCCACTAAATTCTGTACTGAGTAAAAGTGTGACAGCAAGTGGAGAGGTCGGTGAAATGGCCCTGCACGATTATTAAGAACGATTACATAAGTACTCGTAAACGAAAAGTCGACTACACAAGTTGATGGCGCCTCCGTAAGGAAGAGAACTTAGAGAAGTGGTCCATGCAAGGAGGGATGGACATTCTAAGCACAAGAGACTTAAAGAATGCTAGCGTTCAGGTGGGAGTTGAAGGGAGGAAGTGATTGTGATCGCATCAACGGGGATTGCCGTCGCGCGCATCCCAATTTGGAAGGCAAGTTCAGTTTCAAGTTTCAAACACAATTTTTGGTAGATGAAGGCAATTGGAAAGGTGTTTCTTTCTGGCTTCGGAATAGATTCAAACTCAGACCTTGATGTAGGCTCAACGTTCAACTCTCGAGTTCGCATCGATGATATCCGGACTCCACACTGTCAGTCGGATTTCGGGGAACATATCAGCTGTCCATTCCACCAGAGCCGGCACTCCCCATATACAGTTGTGACCGCATCTGTCAAGTCGTCTGGCTCTTGTACATCTCACGCTGATGGGAGACAATTTTGTGAACCTGGACGACGGGTAGGGGGGTAACCGGTGACGCGTGCGAGCGGCACTTCGGAGTCGACGTCTCCATCTTCAACAGCAACCTCCGTGGAAACTCCTGCACTATCTGGACCAACTCATCGGGTGTTGACACATAGTGAACATGCCCTCCCCACTCTGCCCATCCCATCCTCACTTCGTGGTTGAATGTCTACTGTAGTGTGCCGGCATATGTATGTCCCAGCAGAAAATACTGTCAATACGGCATAAACGTACACATATACATATCCTGTGTCATTTATCATGTATCATTTATGATTTAGCCTGTCACCCCATAAGTTACGCCCGGGCACGAAGCGGAGGAACGGACGGTCTCGAGGCTTGGGTTCATTTCGGCCAACAAGCTTCGATGAGTATCTCTGTCGGCATATGTTAGATGGAACTGTGACAGTTCAGGCACCGCACAAGATAAGAGCGCTGTAAATGTAACGTCTATCCCTTGCACCCATGCCCCAGCCACCATCCCGTCATAGCCCCACCGCACCCGCCAGATACGAACGCCGCGCGTTCCACTCCTGGTCGCGGTACTCGCGGTCGCCGTCGCCCGCTTCTGCCCAATTCGACGAAGACGAACCGCCAGCTTCAGATCCCGAAGACTCCGAAGACGAAGGGAGCTCAGACACAGACTACGAGTCGGATGTAGAGTACGAGCGTGCTCGTGCCTCGCTCTACAACGCGAGAGGCGCGAGCAGGCCTGCAAATACCCCCGCAAGTAACGCGAGGGGCGGTACACCTCCGCCCGCCTACTCACGGTACGACCCTTCCCCGTCCTCCTCCCGCAACGCTTCAGGCCGTCATGCGTCGAGTCTCCCTTCTTCAAATCGCGGTCAGTCCTCGTTCAGCCACCCCATGGCCCGACTAAGTAGATCCACAACTAGATCTCAACGCTCGGTACCGGTCACCTCCTCCGTCTACACCAATCCGGCCGGCTGCGCGCGTTCTCCCGTCGCACACTCCGCCCGTCTCCCAATCCCCTCGATCTCCACCTTCACCTCCGCGGAGTACAGCCTCATCATCCAGTACACGGACAAGAGATCGAGTTACTTGCTACAAGGTAGTTTATTTCTACGGCCCTGTTCTGCTCAAATACCCAAAGCTATGTGCATTATACAGTGCGGTCTTCCTGGTCACTATGCACCAGGTTCGTGATTGAGTTGAAGGACTGCATGAGTTTAATTTTGTCTATCCTGCCTTAGATTGCCCTGAGCGACACTCTCAGAGTCCTGCTTCATCCCCATCCTTTGGCAGGGGGAGTCAATACGGACGCTCTAGAGCCCAAGATATTTGCTATAAGGTAGTTCGTTTTACGGCTCTGTTCCGCTTAGTCACTCAAAGTTATGTACATTCTCCAGTGTGGTAACTCTGGCCACTGGGCACAAGGTTTGTGATCCCGCTGAAGGACTGCCTGAGTTTATCTAATGTCTACACGGTAGATTGCACCAAGGGCACACCCAACTCAAGGGCGCAAGATATTTGTTTCAGGGTTAGTGGTAGCATCCCTGTGCTGCGACGTCACTCAACCACAGTGATGATGTGTAGTGCGATGAACCTGGGCACTGGGCACAAGGTTTGTGATCAAGTCGGGGGCCTTGCCCAGTTTAACGTCTATGCTGTCTTAGATTGCCCCAAACGGAGAGGGACTACCGGGGATATTTGCTACACGGTTAGTCTCAGCAACCTAGTCCTGTGACCAGGCTCAAAAAAGCGACGTGTAGTGTGGTGAACGCGGTCACTGGATGAAAGGTTTGCGAACCACTTCATGGATTTACCGTTTTCAATATTTACGCTTGCATAGCTTGCCCGCAACGCTATTGGTGATCCCTTCTTGGCATCTGGCTCCCGTGAGGCGTACACCGCACCGAAAAAGAAAGAATGGGGGGGAATTTTTGTACGATTAAGTAGGATCACAGAGAAAGTTGACAAACGGACGATGATTACATCAACGGGGATTGCCGACAGCTCGCCTCCCAATTCGGAAGGGGAGTTCAGTTCTCCTGTTGCGACTTTTGGATGTGAATGATTCTAAAAGTTGATTGAATTTTCCGGAGTGAGTTCTTGGCAAATTGAACGGGAATCACTCGGAACTCGGCCTTTGCTCGAAAATGAATTGAACCTCAGACAGCGAGTATAGTCGTTGAATCGAGCTGCAACTCTCCTGGAGGTTCCGACTGTCGATTCTATGTGGACACGAGGGTGCGGCGGGCCGCAAAGTGGTCCACCATTTCGGCTGAGATTCCAAAGGGCACATGGTCAACGCTTGATTCAGCGCTGAGTCAAATTTTAAATTAAATTAAATTGAGTCAAAAGCCTGAGGTGATGTTCTGCCAATGTGGAATGAATGGCCTGAAAGTAGACGTGAGAAGGCTGCAGATAGACACAGATGATGTTATAAAGAGAGGGAAGAGAGATTTTCAGAGAGAGAAGATGCGATGACAACCATCAAGGTTTGAACTTGGTTATGAAAATTGCAACACTTCAACAGTACATCATTTCAATTTGCTTTACGGACGCTGACTCACCTCCAATGTACGGCAGGTACGTGTCCTCCGATTGAGTAAAGTTTCCACCCTTTCCAATGTGGGCGCGTCTGGAAGTCGGACTACTGGGTGACGAAGATATGCACTACTGGAACAGCATGGCAAAGAGGATAGTCTCTCAACACCCACTTCTCAAAGACTTTCGTCTGTTGAGAAGCGTGCAAGATAACGGGCAGAAATTCAATGTCCACTCCAGAGCCTGACAGTTCTGCAAGGGATCTAATGGCTCTTGCCCGCACGGCCTATGCAGGAAAACTCACATCTGACTTCAAGGCTCAAAGCTACGGCAAATAATTGCAACGTGGTCACACGGGAAGAATAATAGCATTAACATCATATTTCGCAGCTAGGTGTGTTGGAGTTGATCGAGCCGAGGTCTGAAGTCAATTATAGATTAGAATCCCATGTATGACATCACACTTTTCACACGTTGTTTTTTGACCACCACCGTCTCGCGTCGCGCGCGCGTCATCTGCCTTCTGGTACTTAATTCCAACAGGTTATGGGCCTTCCGTGCACCACTGCCTAAACAAATCATCCACTGGTCCGCTTTTCTGTGCCTGCTGTTCTATCGGAATAGCTATCTGGTCTTTGTGCCACTCGTCTCATCCTCTTTGTCTATCACCCCAATTTCGACTCTTTCACCATGGTTAAACCCTCAGACATCCCTAAACTTACATCTACCAACTACTGGACCTGGAAACCTGATGCCGAAGCTCTGCTTATGGCTGAAGGTCTCTTTGACACTGTCAACCCAAACCAGACTGTTCCTGCTGGTGTAGTCCAGCTCCGTAAATGGACTGAGAACAATGCCAAGGTCTATGGTCTACTGTATCTCGCGTTGGATGACCCTGTTAAAACCAAGGTCAATAATGCCAATGTCCAGAGGAGTGGTTGCCTCCTTTGGGGTACACTTGAGTCGATTTTTACCACCCCAGACCCGTCCAATCGCGCTCTTCTCATGATGTGCTTCAACGGCCTCACACACGACCTTTCCAAACCCGCTGATACTTTCCTGCAGGCTGTCGTTACAGCTGAGAGAAATCTCGCTGCTATTGCGGTCTCGCTTCCTACATTCACGGTTCAGGACAAAATCCTTAATAGTCTTTCATTGGTTTATTCCCCCATCACAGCTATCCTCCAGAATGAATCTCCTCAGCGTGACATCCCGTTGATGATCAATGCGATCAACAACTGGGAGAGCATGGATCTTCAGAAGACAGATTCTCTCATTCAGGCTGCACGTTTGTTCAACGCATCATCCCTTGGTTCAAATCCAGGGAGTGTTAGGGCTGAAGATCCGACTGCCTTTGCTGCTCACGATCATCCTCACCGCTCACACCCGCACTCGCACTCACGTTCTGCTTCCACCCCGGCCTATGACTGGACGAACACGAAGAATCGCACCGACGTTTGCTATAGGTGTGGCCTCCCTGGTCATTTGGCGCAGTATTGTGTCTCAGAAATGCCTGACGATGTTTGACGTCGCATCATTCGAGAGCGCAAAGAGAAGGCCAGTGTCACTGTGGACTCTGACGATGATTCGGATGCAGAACATGTCCACTTCGTAGCGCAGGACCACTTCGCTGCTGCTGCTTTGGATCTCCCCACTGAGCTCAATGTCAACACGATGGATCAGGAAACATTAGTTGGTTTTACCAACTCCCTTCCCAACACCATCGTGATTCCACCCATTTCAGTGGCCGACTTGGAGACTGGGCACACAGATAAGCTCCACACTGTGCTCCTTGCTCACGTCCAAGCGCAGCACTCATCACCCCCTTCCATCACTGACACTGTGTCTCCCACCATCCTCTCGGCTGCCTCTACACCTGCATCCACACCCTCGAAGAAGAAGAAGTCAAAGAAGAAGATTCCTACCTCTCCACCACCAGTTTCTGTGGTGCAAACTGCAATGCATGGGCTTGCTTTGACGGACGATGAGGAAGAATATTCAATGTAGGATTTCAGGGAGTGTCTCGGCTCAGGGAGTGTGTTGGAGTTGATCGAGCAGAGGTCTGAAGTCAATTATAGATTAGAATCCCATGTATGACATCACACTTTTCACACGTTGTTTTTGACCACCACCGTCTCACGTCGCGCGCGTCGTCTGCCTTCTGGTACTTGATTCCAACAAGGTGATCACGAAGTTGGAACTCGTCGCGATGACAAGTGGCGACCCGCCTTCGGGCCCTGATATACCAAAACCGCTGATACGACAAGTTAATCGACTCGTAATACCCAAAGGAAATAATGATCTACCTATCATCATTGTACACATAAAGATGGTAAGTGCTGAAAAGCGGAAATGTTAGATATATTTCAAGCACGTAGTTGAGACTGGGAGTGAAGCACCTATCCTGCTGGAAGCCGCCCGTCAAATTCGAGTGGCACCGTACCGCTGAGTTGATCGTTGGTGATGATATCCTGGAAGGATTCCTCACCGATATTGAGGTTGATGCTGTTCACCAGTTCCACACCCACAGCGCCTGGGAGATCGGCTAGGTCGACGGCGCTCCACGAAAGAGTGTACGTGTTTCCTGGAACCACAGTCGTGGCCTCGAGTTCTATCGAGAAGGATATGGCGACGTGAACACTGGATCAGGAATGAGTGGGAGAGCCGAAGGGAGATTGTAATACAATTTACAATGCGAGGATTGTAGCGAAAGGAAGAAAGAGGTGCATGGTGCTCTTGAGTACCGCGAAGCATTTTCTTGCAGCTTTATACTGTTGAGTGCGGCCCGGTGCTTGACCCAGGTTTGGCTTTCGCAGCCTGCCTTGATGTTCCTCAACTTCGACCACGTCAAATAGACTTGTTTTCGTTTTTGATTACCACCTTGACACAGATAATGTTCGACTTGGAATTCGAAGTTGCACAATTTGACAAATATTCCACACGGTCAGCCGAAATGGCCCGTCATTTGACGAATATCGAATCGAGCGGATTGTTAATACCTTTAGTGAGGAGGACATAGAAAGCCCAGTCTTCCACTTCGTGTTCGAGGTTGCAGCACTTGACCACTGGGGAATGTTGCACAAAGTCAGCCAAAATTCCCGGTTGTTTGGCCAAGGAACATCGAATCGAGTGCCTGATTAGCTGTGATAATCAATTTAACTGTCACCATGTGTCAGTCGAACCTCAAGCTCGACGCATCTATAACCCAAGTACGCCTGCGTTCATTGGACACATAGCTTGATAATCATGGAAGAATGCTGTCCCTCGATGTATTGTTGGTTTCACTAAATCAAAACAAGAATTAGTTTTCGATTCATAAGGAAGTTGAAGTTGACATACGGTGGTAACTTTCCAGTTGAGTTGATATATTCCCGGTCTGAGAAGTGCCGTTTTTACAGGCCATCGATGGAAGGCATCAAACAGGCATGGCGCGGATACTGAGAGCCATGGCAAGAGGGATGGGCTGGGATCATGAACGGATCCAACATACTTCAGGAACGAGAGCATTCGCCGAGCTCATGAAGACAGCTGGCCAGGTGGCCTTGATTTTGGGAGCGTTCGCACTCACGGGATGACACGGAAGCCAACGGTCAGGGCGAGAGGTGACGAAGTATTGGATGAATGATGGAAATGGACTGGCGCTGTATAGATGACCACAATAGTTCATCGGTAGAATTAACACGGCAATGATATGGGCAACTAAAAATGAACTTGGAATAACTCGGAAGCGCTGAGATTGAATTGGCGAGTCTTCCAAAGCACTGTACATCCTTGCTTCTGTCGCTTTCCCAAGAAAAGGAGGCAAAATGCCAAACACATGTGGAAACGTTGGTCCAGATTCCTCTTGCAGGGCTCCGAGTTTATCCATCAGCTGCGCACGAAAGCGTCAGCAAAAGAGACTAGAAAGCAAAGAGGACGGGAACATATGTCAAACATTTGACATGAATGAAGAAAGAGAGCGGGGGAGGGCACCGCGCAAGTCTCCAGAAAGATCGATAATACGACAGTGAGTCCAGATGCGACGCACCCCATCCCGAAATGCCCCAGAAATCGCTCGGTCACATCCTGACAACGCAGAAGAAACTCTTCGAGATTGTAAGTCGAGTGTAGACTGACAAAATGAGACGCCAAGAACACTTCGATTGTTGCAGGCCGAACATGGTGCATATAAACTTCATTTCTTGAAACAACGCAACTTCGCATTAACGGATCTTAAATGTGGAGGTCTGAGGTCACCTCGAAAGGCAGACTTAGGGACAGACTGGATTTTTCTGTATGGTCTCTCTTTCTACCTCGAGAACAGCGATATGGGCGTTGATTTCTGCTAGGCGATCCCGAAGACACTGGTTCGACTGCATCTGAATGAAAGGTTTATGTCAATGGCAAAACTTGAAGAGGCGCAAGACATGCTTACTACAGTTACTTAGAGTGAGTTGGAGTAGTTTGCCATTTTGGTCGTTGCGGTGCGCAACACGATGGGCCAACAAAAGCGCAAAGTTAAAGAGATTCCAAGGGCCAATGGGCGCAAAAAAGTTGAAGGAAAGCTGCAGGCGAATCGGCTTTACGTTACTTACATGGACGTGCAAGCCACATCCACGGTGATTGCCGCTACTGTATCTTTCCCTTCAAATCGGTAGTCACGCGTCACGCACATCTATGTCGATCACGAACTTTGGTCGAAGTCACGCGTCACTCAGGCCTCTGTCGAACCTCCAGACCGTCACGCAGCGCCCAAAATTGCCCCCCAAATGCCAAAAAGCCAAATTTTTCGAAATTTTTCGTTTCAGTTGCCGAAATTTTCGAGGTGTCACGCAAAAATTCGGTGGCTGCCGAAATGTCGAATAGGTAAAATGTGTCACGCGTCACCCCCCATGTCGAATTGAAGGAAAAAATAAAGTACCTCTCCGCTTCCTCCACCGCCATTTCAGGAATCAAAAGGTCAAAATGCTTGCAATTCGCCCAGTAAAACCGCACAACGTCTCTGATTGCGCCCGCCGCCAACCACGTGTATTTTAACACAAAAGGCACGAAAATCTATCCCTTGTCTCGGTGCGGAGTGACGGAGCAAGTTTCAACGCGTTCGCGAATTTCACACTTCGGTCTTTCCAAGGGTCCGGTGAGTGCGAGCGCGGTGCTCACTGGCCAAAGTTCATTATTGGCAATGCGTAATGCGTGTTCCGCATGCGATAGCTCAGGCACCGGGCCCGGTGTTTGATCCATGTTTGATTTTGCGGCCTGCCTTGATGATCTTCGACTTCGACCATGTCAAATAGACTTGTACTCGTTTTTGATAACCATCTCGCGGACACGGAAAATATTCAATTTGGAATTCGAAGTTGCACAATTTGGCAACTTGCCTCGCGGGAAAATATTCTACACCGTCAGCCGAAATAGGCCGTCGTTTGACGAATATCGAATCGAGCGCCTTGGCAACACCTAAGTGAGGAGGACATAGAAAGCCCAGTCTTCGGCTTCGTGCCCGAGGTTGCAACATTTGACAACTTGCCCCGTGAGGGGAATGTTGCACAAAGCCAGCCAAAGTGCCTTGTAGTTTGGGCCAGGAGCATCGAATTGAGTGCCTGGAAGGAAGGAAGGAAGTGTATTTGCACCGCAGCGGTCCCAATGAGGAACATAGCGGGTCCCGTACTACATACACGGCGTCAAAGTATGCTACGGACATCTACCTGCTTTGCCGCTGTGACCGTTTCCTCCTGCCGACGACTTACTATACGCGAAGCACTTCATCCTCACCTCAAACCGGGTGTTTGTTAATCCACACCTCAATCGGGCGTTCGTTCGTTTATCACGCTGCAAGTCGAGACCGGAGGTCCCGTCTCACGGATTCCACAGACGGATGTGCACAGAACTGGTTTGTCCATTACATCTACGTTCTCAGGGGAGGTAAGTACAGCACAGCCGGTATATAACGCGGATGCGAGTCGTAAATTGCCATAACGTCTGCCACGAATTTAGCGAGTCGTGCGGTGGTTTTGCGCGAGGACAAAAGCAGTTTCAGGAAATCATACGGCCTGTCTGCCGACCATCTTCCCTCGATTCCGCGTATCTCAACCATCACGTCTCGCAAGAACGTCTCACGCAGCAGCCGGAGGCCTGGGTGTGCTGTACAGACGAGGAGTGCATGTGCCTCGTCTTCCACTGCACCACGACAGAACCTGCATAAGCGTAGGTCTCGAGGCGCAGCGGCCCTGTATCGTCCCGGATAACGCAGTCGTTCCACGCTGAGGTTGTGATCAGATAGCATCAGGCGAGTGATTGCTTTCCTGTGCGCAGGAACAACGATATCAAGATAGTGTCGACGGCGGCGTGTCACTAGGCCCAAGCGGAATTGGTCCTCCCCTTCGCTGATGCGCTCAACCCGGTCCCGGAGCAGGTGAGTCCGCTCGAACGTGTCGATGTCGCATTGGAGGTCAGCATCGAGCACCTCTAGTACCCGCTCCGTGATCGCCTTCACTGAATCGTCGTTGCTTAAGTCCTCAGCTGTCACCAGAATTGGAGTGGGGAGGCGCTGCAGCACCAGGGCAATATCCCCAATCCAGGACGCCTTCCTTGCCCGAAACAGTGCAAGAGAATCGAGGAGCGCGTCGCGCGCGATCCTGTCTTCCGAGTCCGGAAGAGTCAAAAGGTATCGCAGGCGGGAGAGGGCGCGCAGCAGACGACGGATCTTGATAGGAACCTGTCCAGTTTCCGTGTATAGAACTGAAAGCATTGAGGAGGAATTCAATCCGAGCAGGCGACGTAAGTATGACTGTTGAATCTCCACCATCTCGTCGACCAGACTCGAATCCACATCGAGTGCGATTTCCCCGCCAGAGATCAGGTAGCAGTCCACTCGCGACATGTAGAGCTGTAGTCCCTCTTTCATGGGGAGGGAGCCCAGATGTGATTTTACACGCGCGAATGTTGCGTTAGCTAGCCTCCTTGCTTTCGACGCCTTCTCGGCATAGTGTGCCGCGAAGATATTGTGGTGTGTGGATGTAAACCACACGCCCACGTACTTGTGTCTGGGAACAATTTGCACCGCATCAGGCCCGACACGAAAGACTGGTAGCACAGCTGGAAGGGGTCCGAAGATCATCCCTTCTGACTTAGGCGGGCTTATGAACATGAACTTTCGGCAGGACCAGTTGTAAAAGTAATCCATCTTGGCCTGCAAGGTCCACGCCTCTGTGCTGAACATCGCCTCGTCGTCTGCTTGCTCCAGTTGGTTGACAGGCCTGCCATTCAGACGAATGTCGCTGTCATGGACCGGCAGTTTGAGGTCCGCAGCGTACACATTCCAGAAGCCGGGAGATGCGGTGTCCCCGGTGAGCAGACCAATAAGTGACCGGAAAGCTGCTGAGTATGCGCCGTCGCTTCTAACGATGTACGACATGCGCGCATAGACCATTCGGATCCAGTCAAACCAAGGTCCACCCACTCCCGCGGTGTAGAGGAGGTTCCAGAGGGTTGCGATATCGGTTGTAGGGAAGGCATTTGTCATGTCCGCGAAGAAGACATACAGCGTTTTCCCCTCTGCACGGGCGCGGTCGATTGCGCAACGGAGAATGAAGGAGTTGTCGTCGGTACGGCGTTTCGGCTGGAATCCATTTTGGGTAGGCGGCACTATTTTATTCACCAGCCCCCACTCCCGAAGCCGGTCGTCGAAGAGAAGGGTCATGCATTTGAGCAGACAGCATTCCAACCCGATAAGCCTGTAACTTTCTGGGTCGTCGACAGCCTTCCCTGCCTTCAGAACACCGATTAATATTGTCACCAACCACTGCTGGGGTGCGCTGCGAAGGTCCACGCAAGTTTGGATCAGGTCTCGCAGGGCGTCGTTCGGTATCTTCATGATCCTCGAGTATGTGATGAGATCGATCCCGTGTGCGCTCCTTGTTCCCTTCTCACGTAGTTTCTTCTTCAGGCGCACAATGTCCTCGTCCGTCACCCGGCGCGAGAAGAATCCCTCGGGGGTAGAGTCGATGGTGCATGCGGGAATGGTTGCGCTCATCAGCGCGAGAGTTTCGTGTAACTCTGCGTCAAAGTGAGCGGGCATGACAGCCGGCGGGTTCAAGCGCGCCTTGAACGAGTCGTGCAACTGATCGAGCGAGACCTGCGGCCGCGAGGGGCGTTCATCTGTCCAGCTGCGGATCAGGTCCCAAAACTCGCGCCCTGTCTCGCAGCCCAGGAGAGCAACCAGATTCTTCCGTAGCATCTCGCGTTCCCTGTGGTGATTTGATTTAATATCGCACTATTGGTTTCCAAGGTAGACTTTGTACCTTCGACGACCGCGATGAGAGTCGCCCGGATCCTCCACCTCATCAACAGAGATTTCGGTCGGTGTCCTCTTCTTGTATTCATTTATCTCCGGTATCGTCGTTGACACCTTCGGGATGGCTATGGTAGCCGCTACGGCATGATCTGCGTTGAAGCTGACCGAGTCCACCTGCGGGAGGGACCATCTCTACGGTGTTTCAGGCTTCGCAACCGCCTCTTGAGCCATTGGCTGGGCAGCCAATGCGTGGGGGTTCAGTTGGGCCTTGTTCCAGTCAAGAGCAGGCGGAGTGGGGCGGCGCGGGCACGAATCACGTTCGCTGCCACTTTCAAGACCGGCATGCGCACAAGGTCATCGCATACTCGCCAGCCCAGCCCAGTAGCAATAGGTGCGGATTGCGTGTTGCGACGACGTGTAGATAGTCAGCGAGGAGTCCCTGGGCGCCAGCACTGTTGCGTGCAGCACGGCAGCTAGCGCACCCCCGACTTTCAGACCCTTGGTCGATGCGGAGCATGGTGTTTGCGGAGTTCGAGGGGCCCCAGTACAGTGCAAACCCAGCCTTCGAGTATGGCTTCCCAGCGTCACGACATGTTGCTGCGACATATACCGAAATCGGATCTGACTGAGTTGTCACAGGCCCGTATAGCTGCCGTGCCGCATCTTCAGCACTCACACTCAGCGTCAACAAGCGGGCTGCCGCCCGGTCGAGATCTGTCTCTGGGCCAAGCTGGATCGGGATGGACTTGGGCTTTGGGACTCGGTACCTCTTTGCGCCGCGCACAGGCACTTCGAACCACAGCTGCGAGTGATCAGACCAGTCAGCTGCATCACGCACACGCAGCGACTTGTCTGGCAGGAAGTCCACCAGGGCATTTGATACCAGGGCGAAGTCAATGACCGTGCGTCCTAGTGGTTGAAAGGAGGTGAATGCTCCTGGGAATGCTTCCTCCTTCACCGTGCCGTTCACGATAGTCAAGCCACAGTCTTTGCATAGCCGTAGGATCCACCGGCCGCGTGTGTTGACCACTGGGTCGAGCGAACAGCGACCTAGCGGGGCCCCGGCAGGGGTCTTGTCACCTACGCGGCCGTTCAGGTCCCCTTCGACGACGACATACTTGGACGTTGCTGAGCACAGGGTGACAACTTGCTCAAGCCTTTGTTCTGGGTCGGTATCCGCCCATTGGTTCCAAGGCGAGCCGGGAGGGGGGAGGTATACGCCAATGAGGAAAAGAGCGTCGAATTCGATCACAATCATGTCCGGCGCAGACAGGTCGTGACGCACGGTGTACTCAACCGAGTCGCTGATTACTGCTGCCAGTCCCCCCCAAGCCTGCTGAAAGTCGGCGGTTTTGGGACGTGCCATGGAGACGATACTGTACCCGCGCGGTAAATCGACGCAGTTCTCGTCCCCTGGCCGCAGGAACGTCTCTTGGAAAATTGTGATATCATTGGCCTTAATCATCTCAATAATCTCTTCATCGGTGAGTTTGAGAGCGAGGCGACCGTGTATATTCCAAGCTAAAATACGTAGACTGAGGTATCATTGCATTAGCTGCATTGTAAATTATTCGCGACGGGATCTCTACCAGAATTCCTCGACCTGTTTCGCTTTGCCTTTAGCGTGGGTTGCGGACTCAGAGGCGAGCTTCGCGTTGCGGCCCTTCATCCCCTCGGGTTCCTGACGAACAGCCCGTATGAACGCCTCCGCCTGCGGAAGCTCTCGGAATCGGATGCTGATCGTGTCTCGCACGCCAGAGACGCCTCGCGCCGAGTACATGTGGTCGAGGTCGATATTGGCCAGTTCGAGTGCCCGACTAGCGATGCGTCTCGGCCCATTTTTCTCGGCAGCCTTCTTCACGTCGACGGGCCAGAAATGAACATCGTTTTGGATAGTCTGAGCGTGACGGGAGTCGCTGTGACGATCTTTGTCAGCCTGACTCTCATCCTCCGTCCTCGCTCTCTTGTTTGATCCCTGGACCCTCTCCGGGCTCTCCTCCACTCTACGACGAATGCTAGGCAGGGCAGAGAGAGGCTTTGCCGAGTTGCGGACATTGGCGATGTCGTTTCGGGCTTCGCGACGGAACGAGTAAAATTCCGTCTGTGTGTCCTGCAGATCATTCACCGTGTGCGTTAGGTTCTCAATCGCCCCGCGGTTCTCCAGGACGATATCTGTTAGGCCCGAGTCACTGCCCAGTACCGCTCCGCCATGCTGCATGTCTTCCAAGCGGTGGAGGATCTCCGCGTAATTTGCGTCGATGGTAGCGTGCAAGTTGTCCACGGCCTTTTGCTGCGCCAACAAGAGCATCCCTACGACCAAGAAGTTCGCCTCTGTGCGCTCATCGCGTTCCTTGGCACGCTCGCCCTTGGGCGGCCATTTGAGGCCCGCCTGTGTGTAGACTTCCAGGTCGGATGGGGCAGGCTCCGTGATGGAATGAATGGAGTCGGTTCGGGTCAGAGGAGTCGTGGACGTCGACGCCCGGGCTGCGAAGGTGCGTTGAGTCTGCGCCACCATCGACCTGTCAGATGATGAGGGAGGTGGGGCCTGATCCTGAGTGAAGGTGGGGACGGTAGGCCGCACAGTTGCTGCAGGTTGCATCAAGTCAGTTTCTAGCTTCTGGCTTGGTCGCAGTGCTCACTGACCCGGTGCAGGGACTGTACTTCCCCGTTGCGTGGAACCACCATCCTCTGGGGGCTGTGACTGTGTGCGCAAGGGGCCCGCGTCATGCGGTGGCGCATCGTCTCCCTCGGGGCGGGGGCCGCGAAGTTTGATTTTGGGGAGTGGCTTGATGGCACGAATTTGGTTCGGAGGTTCACTATTCGCGCGGGAGGCAGACATGGTGACGGTTCGTCTCTGAAATTTTCTTCCAGCCCCACTTTAAATACTTGTCAGCCACGCAGGTGTTTCATCGGCATGTGTGCTCAATTTCAAAGAGCTAAGTCATGCTCGTCTCTGCCGATTCCCGCTCAGCGCAGCCAGCCACTGCTAGTCCTGCTGCCACGACTGCCGATCCCCTCCCCCGACACCTTTGTTCAGAGAGTCTGCACCACGGTGAGGAGGGTTAAGGGGGGTAGGGGAGTCTGCTCGCTCAGCGCTCGCCCGGGGTCCATGCACGGAAGCAAATTTTTACTGATCTCGAGCACATGCAACCTCCGACCCTCGCCGCGACGGGGCAGCGTAGGTGAAACAGCAGGGCGCACACTCTGGGAAGCAGCGGGCTCGCGCTGCTTGTTGGCGCCGCATGTTGTGCCGGACAGGTTGTTAGACGCAGACGATTTAAGCGTCGTACGCAGTACCATAGTCTCGCCAATAATATCTTCGTTTGCATTCATCTGCCTCAGACCTCAGTGGTCGCGGCCTCTCGTTCTATGCTCAGGTGGCACCCCCACACACGCTCTTCATTATACGTGGCCCGATGCGAGCATGAAGAAGAGGGTGTTGTCGTAGACATCACGATGAAGCACGTCTTCAGTATGTTGCTACTGCCTGTCTCTCCCACCAGAAACTCAGGGCTCGTTCCCCAACGTGTCGCTCCTGTCTCTGGCTCACTTCATTCCATGCTGCTGCAGTTGCATGCGCAGGAGTCATGACCAGAGCGTTTACGGAGTCCGTTGTCTCGAGATACGGTATTCCCAGTTTTCGATAGTGGAGGTGCGGAATTCCAGGGCATCCTCTGGGGACTCCCAAGTTTCGGTGCGACTTTGTCTCGAGATACGGTATTCCCAGTTTTCGATAGTGGAGGTGCGGAATTCCAGGGCATCCTCTGGGGACTCCCAAGTGCGGAAAAGTCGGCAAGGGACCTGAGGGTCGAGCTCCTGGTTGCACCCAACGCACGATTCAAGCACTCCTTGAAGAGCCTGGAGATCCGACATGTGTCCCACGCCTGGTTAGCTGTGATAATCAACTGAACTGTCACCAAGTGTCAGTCGAACCTCAAACTCAACGCATCTGTAACCAAAGTACGCCTGCGTTCATTGGAGAGCTTGATCGAAGAATCCAGTCCCTCGATGTGCTGTGGGTGGGAACTTTTCAGGTGAGAGAAGCCTTTGGTATATTCCTGCTCTTGACGGACCCCGGTTACCCCCTATCCGTCGTCCCCGACTTGTATATGTGTCGCACCTTTCTATGGTCTTTTGTATCCTCTCGCACTCGTGTCCCCGCACCCGAATACATTTCCCTGCGACTTACCTGCGTGCTGTGACCTGAGTTTATCAGGATACTCTGAGGGACTCATGCAACAATCGGTCTCAGTCAGGTTTATCTCAACAAACTGCTCATTCCTCGTTTGCTTTCTTCGGCATACGATAACTTCAAAAAAAAAGCGTGTCTAAAACTGGACCATGACGAAAGCTGATTCCCTTCGTCTCCCTATAGCACATTACATCAGAAGAGGCAACGAGAGCGCTCGGTTTTCTGCGACCGTTGCGTTTCGTGCCGATGGCCGGGCATAAACTAAAAAGTACAGAGAAAATTCGCTGAACAATGGCAACATCAAGTAAATTTTGATCACGATGACAAGAAAGGTGTTGATAGCGCCGAGAACGTGGATGTGAATGAGAAAGAAATGAGAAAGAAATGAGATAGAAAGTTCTTTGCCACGGCTGCCATCGTTCCATGGCGCAGAGAGCAAGCGCGAGGTTGCTGCCCCGCAATTTTTGACCCCCCCGCGAAGGGCCCTATATCTTGCATACCCGAGCCAAAACCACTATACACCGTGCGTGAAGCGAAACGCAACATCTGGGCGTCCCGATCCAGACGATTCACACCAGCCCATGTTGCGGTAAACACAGGGGGACGTCGCGCCCTCCAGCCTCGGAAAATCTCAGTAAAAAACAGGATAGAACCGAAGGCAAATGCGAATATCAATTCCAAGAATGATGAAATCTCTGCACAGCGCCGACAAAGAAAAAATGACCCGAGTCGACGACCTGATGCCCTCCCTCGGTTCTTTCACAGCTTGAAGTTGAGTATGCCGTCTTGTGGTATAAAAATCTCCGCCTCGCCTGCCATCGGTCATTCGACTCAAGAAAAGCTGAAACGCTCAAGATTACTTACGCTCTTTAATGAATAATGGCTCGGTGGCTTCGAGGTAAGGCTTGTAATAATCCTTGGTGATTTGCTCCTGAGCAGCATAAGCTCATGATCAGCTACTGAGTGTGTTCTCATACCTTCATGAACCACGCCAGGTCTTTGGTCCAACCTTCGGTCCATTGAAATACGCCCGGCTCGTCGTGCTTTTGGCCGAAGAGAAAATAAGCGCACTCGGGTTCCGCAAGAACGCGCTCGTAGACAGGTTTGGCGTATGATAAGAACTTGGCCGCGTTGTCGGGTGCCACGACGACCTTGACGGTCAAGATGAACGCAGGCTGGATGGACTTGGTGGTCATGACGAGAAATGTTCTCGTAGCCAGCTTTTTGGCGCTTGGTCATTGCTTGGTCAGGTATGGTGCTATGGGTCATGCAACATCAGTCATCGATCCAACTCACCACAATGCTTTCAAATCCCCAACATTGATATTCGTCAAAGCTTCAGCCCACTGACTCCAAGAGTCCTCTGCTTCTTGATTATTATTCTGCTTTTTTCTTTTGCGCCTGGTGTATAGTTTATTCGCTGCAGGTCCCGCCGATCCAATGTTGAGTCATATTGGGTTCGTGTCCTGCGGTTGCTACTCCGAAATTTGAGTAACGCTGCGACGCAATCACAACAAAACATATTGCGGAGTTCATGCCCTTGGGCACCTGGGCTTGGCTTGTCCAGGTTCGCTAGTACCCGGTCTTTTCATCTTCCTCTGCGGCTCGTGTGCATGTCACCCTCCATAGCGCCGAGCTCGTTCATTCACGCAGGCGGGTGCCCAAAGTAGGCGCAGCGGTGTTGCACAGACGCAAAGGTCGAGCCGGTTGCGAGAAACAAAGTGACGGACGATTACGGGTCGATGCCGGTGTGCTGGAAGCAGGTCCGTCCACTCTGGCCATTCCTACCTGGGAAAACCGCGAACGGGAAGGGCAGCGTGTCCGAAGAGCGGCTCGGCATGGGCCTTGCTGATTCGCACGACGGAACAGCATTTACATCTGCAGATCAAAATGAGTCAGACTCTTTCCGCATTTTTTCAACTGTTAGAAACAAAGGAAAGGAGAACACACGAAAGGTCGACTAAACCGTGCTCGCACCGACCGTCAGATTCGCGAGCGGTGCGGCGATCTCCATATTCGTGCGCATCCACCGCATCGCAAGCTTTTTCCTCCGAATCCTTGATACCGTCCTCCCCTGCGTCTCGCGCCCATCCCGTCCTCATAATTCTGAGATTGACCGCGCGCAAAGGGTAGAATTTAGCAGCGCACCGTCCTCGTACGGAAGATGAAGATAGCGGCGTCGGTGAACGTTTATGTCGTCAAAGAGCCACGCGCTGGGAGGAAGGGAAGCACCGCGTTCATGAAATGCACGTTCTCGACTATTTCAAGTAACGGCGCGAAAGAACGACAGAAGGCGCTCGGGCTTGCTCTCCGTCTCCGTCTCCACCTCTAAACCCCCTCTCGCTATTTATTAACCCATAGCTGTCCAATCATCCCAGCATCGAGCTCATCCAGAAAGGAAAGCCTTAGTATGAAACCGATGACGACAAGCCGGGGCTACGGTGTGCGACGGGAAAGCAGAAAGACACGAGCTGCGCTCCCTGATCCGTGGAGACTCCGCGATGCGTTCCTGGGCCCTGAAAACAGAAGCGCCGGTGGCCGACTGCGGATGAAGAAGCGATGAGTCGTGTACTGCGAGGGCGAGGACGAAAGGCGTCAGAAAGCCGTGTACCGAAGGGAAAACTCACTGAGACGTACCTTCTCCTGATTCTGGTAAACTGGAGATCATGGCAATCTATTTGAAGGACGGCATTAGCGCGTAAGGTGCACTGGATGGATGGCGAGAGAAAGAGACACACCAGTGATTGGAGTCCAGGCGCTCACCGCTAGTACCCGTACTTGATGGCGGACATCCGCAATCGCAAGGCGGAGAAGGAAAAGTTCAAGATTAAAAATTGGAAATTCCTATCAAAAAGACAAGTATCGACCAAGCCGAGCTCTCGCGCGCGGTATCGCGAAAAGGGAATGCAGGCGAGAGGCAGTAGATATCAAGCTCCCTGAGACCGACAGCGCCCGTTTCCCCGCAAATGTCGCGTTGAGCAGATGGGTAAGGCAATATGTATGGGAACATCCGCCGAGTGGCAGCAGGTAAAGAACGTGGGGGACTGCGCGGAATGTCCACGTACCAGGCGGTGGCAGCGCAGGGGACGGAACAGAAGAAAAAGAATTTATAAAAAAGTCTCTGCCGTCGGCGTTTCAGCACGCAGACAGCAAGGTCGAGGGTGCACAGCTGATTGTTGACCCACCAGGAATTGGAAGCCCTGCATCCCACGGGCTCGAAGCCGAGGAAGATCTTATCTGCGTGAGGTGAAGGAAAGCGGGAAGTCGCATCGTTGCCTTCCCCGGAGCGGCTTGGATCACTGCTGCCGATTGCGAACATCTCCTGGACCCGACGAAAGTATCTGCTGCGCAATGCGTGCGCGCCTCGTTCTACAAGCGGTCCGAGACACTACGATCACCTGAAGGAGCTGCAAATTCAGCAAGAGCTCAACATACTCCACACCCAATTCGGTTCGACACCACCCGTCTCTAGCGTGTTTGCAGCGTCCCGACTGCGGCAGTGCTGTGCGGCTTCCACACCACACACCGAGCATCTCCAGTCCATATTGCACAGGTGGCGGTAAACATACTGGTTCTCGTGTGGGGCCCCTCCAGGTATCCAGGTACCTCTACCAAGTCCGACACGCCAGAGCAAGTCGAAGCGCACCGCCGCCGCTTGAGGGAGGAAGAGGCTAGCAATATCCGCGAGACTCTGACAGCTCTTGAAGAGAAAATAAGAACAAAACAACGATTGAAAGGAAAGATCGTCGCAAGGCAATCGCAAAGCAAGCTTCCGCTGCGAGGGCGTGGAGAACAGACGAGCTGAGTGATCGCATCAGCGGGTAATGCCGGCATCTCTTGGCTGCTTTCCTATTCTTCTGTCGGTTTGCGTCCAGGCCCGTAAGTTCGCTGCACCAACACCCTGTGCGCAATTGACATGTACAACTGCAGTGGATGGCTTATATACTTCAGCACAACAACCAGGATTTTCCAACCGTTTTCACCCGTGGAAAAAAAAAAATCTGCTTCAAGTTGTCTCCAACGGTTGCGCTTATGAACCGGGTCAGTGTGATGGACTCGGGATTTTGCACCGATGAATCTTCAGAAGCGGAGCCAAGTACGCATCGCCGCGCACGAGGAATATCCATGCGCGCCTCAAATTCTGGAATAGCGGGGCACAAATGACTTGCAGTGCTAGTCCGACAGGAAGCGCCACCTCACCTATCTCAATCACCCGCTCCGGTTCCCCAGCGTCGCTGCACGCAACCGCGAGATGAGCGCGGCGACATGTAGATCATGTCAAGCTTCAAGCCCTTCCCTATGGACAAGCAATCTCGCACAACCACCGCCAGCAATGATCTTGCAGCTTCCGATCGCCTCAATCATGTCTCTCGTGTCCCTGGACGACGATCGCAATTTTGAATAACGTCCGAGCGTGGGCGGGTGTTGCATACAGTATTGATTGAGCCGCCTGTGCCAGTGCGGTCCCGATTACTACTATCGGTGTGTGTTTTCTGCCTGCCATTCTGCGCTTTTAGTTCTGCATTATTGGATGCGACGCTGACGTACCGCCCACAGACATCAGCCGCTGTCTCTATCTATCTCGTCTCCACTTTGGGCCGCATCTACTCAACCCTCAAGCACTCGCTCCTCATCGCCTCCGCCATCTGATCCTTACGTCGCTATCGCCACTGCCGCCGCCTCGCTTACCTCTTCATTGCCACAGTCCGCGTCTCTCGCTTCATAATCTTGCTCATCCTTGAGGAGTGTTCCGTCTCTAGTTTCCATTCCATTCCGGACGGGCGGCTAGAATCTCCTTCGACGACTTCGGAGCCCGCGTCGAATCATGACTGTCCTCGAATGCCGGCTGGGAGACGCTACCATCCCTGTCGCCGCCGTCGCGTCCTCTACTCCGAGGACAATTGTATTTTGTGTTCCGAAAGGGCGACGGTGCGAAGTACATACGAGACGTCGAATCGTGGAGAGCGCGCGTTGATAACATTCCGTTACGATGGGGATAATATGCTGGTTTGAGGCGGGTGGGAGTATGCATGCCTCACCTTCTTCCTTCCCGGTGCGTGGTGAATTCGATCGTTTGGAGTCATGGGTTCGACCTCGCAGGGAATCAGAATTGTATAATGAGTCTTCCTTCTATCCCTTTCGCTCCCGCCTCCGCTCCCTCCCACGATCTCCGATCCCTCGCTCTCGCTCTCGTTCCCACCCGCTCCATTCCCTTGATCCCATCCCATTTTTGGCTCTTGCTAACGCATCTGTACAGCGCTGTGTATTAGACAGTAATTCAAATATATATTTATTAAGTTTGCAAGCGGGCGTCTGGCAACTTTACGCAACACTGTCGAGCCATCGATGAGAAAATTCACACATATGCGTTAAGATCTAAGTGTGCCTGAAAACCCTTCCATCTGTCCTTTTCGAGTGAAAATTCATTTCGATATTCAGCGATTATTCCAGGTTACATTCAGTCCTCAGAATCGATGCGGTCCGCTACTTTATCTGCGACAGGCGAAATTATCTTGAAATGTGTCTGTGCCTCTAATTTGCTTTCTTTTTTTTTTTTGGTGGTACGGATACAGACCCTGAGCAACTAACTTGGTTAGTCCAGGCCCTCGTAAAATTCGGACCGTGAGATCCGGCTCTCATTTGCTTTCATCGTGCTTACACGGTATCCTGCACGCTCCACATTCGTCAGGTTGGCTGAGTGACATTGCGCTGCTTCCGCCGTCTAAATGTGGAATCCAACCAGTTCCGGTGTTATTTCTGGGAACCACTATTTGCAACGGTGTATTTTCACGCCTGTCAGTGCGAAAAAAATTATATTCACTGATAAATGCAATTTTGGATAAGGTCCTCGACTCTGAAACTTTGGCCTGAACTTAGGTTCGGCTAGGGCATCAAAGCGTGCGTATTACGGTTAGGGGGCATAAAAAATACAGTCGTATCCGTAATGAAGAATGCCAGGGACGGCACAGGTGTTATGAACCCATAACTGCCCGTTACGTGCGTATTCGATCTTTCTGTGCTATCTGGAAGCGCATGAGTGTTTTATTCGGCGTTCAGCCTCATCCTTTTGGTCAAATTCACCCGCCGATAGACCCCAAAATCGCTCTCTCGGCCGCCACATCTCACCGTAAAAAGCTGTATTAAAACGGGTATATTGTTGGGGGTGAAATAGCCAGACGGTATGGAGCTGTAACGGCTTTTACGGCCCGTCAACCTGTAAAATTATGGGACGGGTGGATGCCCTAGGTCCGGCGGCTATCTGCTAAGACTGCTGCATTGTATTCGGACAAGATAGATCATTCAGCCTAGATATACTTGGGCTTGACGGTCCTGCTTCTCCTCTCGTACCAAATGCCTTCATCCAGCGTCATTGACATTCTAGTCGACGATATTGTTGCCTCCGTGAATGCGGTTGCACCGCTTCTGGATGAGCTTCATGATGGTCTTTGCCCCCCATTCGTCCAAGCAATCTCAAACACTGCGGTCTTGTTGGTTCGCGCACTTCAGGTATGAAATTTCAGATGAAGGTCCTTCAGGGCTGACATTAAATGCTAGAATGTGAAAAGAAATAAACAGCAATGCTGTCAGCTCACGGAAAATATTCATGGAATCATCTATGCAATTGTCGATCTCCACTTGCAATCAGATCCTCCTGGGTGTGTTTCACCGACAATAATGGATCATATTGGCCAATTCACAGAGTATTTATCTGCTCTGTTTTTCTTATCGCAATTGATGGCATTTGGTTCAGAACTCTTCACAAAATTCTGGCATTTGTCCAAGCACAACAAGACAGCAGCAAGATCAAACACTTCTTCCGACAGAACCAAACGAGTGCCTTGCTCAAGGATTGTCAAGGTGGGCTCCAGCTAGCCTTAAGCTCACAATATCAATGAAGTGCAGAGACAGACTCGCCATATGCATGCTGAACTGCTTGAATTAATTTCAACTCTGTCTGACTCGACAATTTCTGATTATGCCTCTTCTGTAAGTCCCTTTTTTGTAGGGTGATATTTTATAATGTTTTGTGCAATTAGACCCAAACCTCAAACAAGTCTCAAGCAAGGTAGGAACCTAACCTAAGCTTCAAACAAAACTGAACTCTGGCCTATCAAGCTCCCTGTCTCTGTCACTTTTACCTGTTATGCCACAGATTTTCCATGGCCGCGAATCAGAAGTCACACACATTGTGCAAATGCTCAATCAACAATGTGCCAGAATTGCTATCTTGGGTCCTGGTGGTATTGGCAAGACAAACCTTGCCAGAGCTGTGTTGCATCACCCTGATGTGGCAGCAAAATATAAGGACCGGCTCTTTGTACCATGTGAATCAGCTACTACAAGCATAGAAGTTGCTGGTTTCATTGGAGCTCATCTTGGACTGAAGCCAGACAAGAATCTTACAAAGGCTGTGTTGCACACACTTGCCAAGAAACCAATCTTCCTCTTGATCTTGGACAATTTTGAAACAACTTGGGAGCCATTCAAATCTCGTGGTGGAACTGAGGATCTGCTTTCCAACCTCACTGACATCCCTCATTTGGCATTGATAGTTAGTGTACCAATCAATATCAGTTACACCAATATTGATTTTGATTTTCTAGATCACCATGCGTGGAGCTGAACATCCAGCCAAAGTTCACTGGACTCGGCCATTCCTTCCAGCACTGGGACCATTATCACAAGAGGCTGCTCAACAGATGTTCAAAGAAATTGCTGAAGATTTTCATAACCCAAAAGACATTGATCAGCTCTTGAGATTCACTGATAACATGCCACTTGCAGTGGATCTCATGGCACACCTTGTTGCTTCTGAAGGGTGCTCACCTGTCTTGGCTCGATTGGAAGCTGAAAAGACTTCTGTTCTCTCTGAAGGTTCAGATAGGCGATCTAACTTGGATGTGTCCATTGCATTGTCACTTTCAAGTCCCCGTCTCACTGGCCAGACTGGGGCTATGGACTTGCTGCGACTTCTCTCTATTCTCCCAGATGGTCTATCAGATGTTGAGCTCATCCAAAGCAATCTTCTTATTCCACAGATTCGGACATGCAAGTCTGTATTGCTCAGCACATCCCTGGCATATCTAGACAACATGAAACGTCTGAAATCACTTGTGCCTATTCGTGAATATTTGCAGCATTTCAACCCAGTAACACCAGCTATTGTTCTGCCCCTGCAAAGACATTTCCAAAGTCTTTTGGGCACATACAAGAAATATGGAGAATCTAACCAGGTCACCAACATTGTACGAGACATTAGTCTCAATCTGGGAAACATATATCAAGTTCTGTCCCGAGCATTGAATCCACAAAATCCTGATCTCCCAGAAGCAATTAGATGCACAATCCTACTAAATCGCTTTGGCCGGATGACTGGACATGGTTCATTTGGTCTGATGTATTCAATCCAAGCAATACTCCCTCATATGGATCATGAACTAGCAGTCCATTTTGCTGTTGAGGCATTGTTTGCCAGCAATTCTAGTGAAATAATCAGAGATCGTGAGCTTTTGGGTTCTGAAGCCAAGACTCACTGCCAGACTTTCAATAATCCCACTCTGGAAGGTGTGTTGTAGAGTGTTGCTCTCCTGCTGATGTTGCTGATACCATCTTTGTTTCACAGCTGAATTGTATCGTGCACTGGGCACCTACTATTGCTGGTACACAAATGATTGCTCTGAAGGGGTACAATATTTTGAAAAAGCCTTGATGTTAGCCAGAGATTCTGGTGACATACAAGTACAGTCCCGCATCTTAAATAATCTTGCTACAGTCAACTTCAGGATAGCAAAATACAATACCTCACAAGCACTTGCAAACAAGGCATACATTCTTGCACAATTATGTGGAAATTGCTATGCTCAGGCAAATGCACTGCGGATCAAAGCCATGTGTGCTGAGAGCCTCGGAAATCCCCAGAACTCAGTTTCTATTCTGCAGACAGCAAGAGAACTTCTCGAGCTTTGTGGGATGTCTCAAGGTGTCTTGGATTTTCAACTTACACAGACTATGGCTTTTACACACATGGAAAAATCTGAGTATATGGAGGCCCAAAGTCTCTTCACTCAAATTTTGTCCATGATGTCTCCTGAACAGGGACTAGAACAAGATGCATTTGTCCGGCTTAACATTGCACAAATTGGTGTGGTTACTGGTGCAAGTAAACATGATGTAATACAAAATCTGGAAATAGCTAGCACAATTTTCAGCAAACTTGAATACATCTCTGGGACTTTTTATTCAACAATGATACTTGCTGATCTTGAACTCAGAGAAGGGAGCATTTCAGCAGCAAGAAATCATTTTGAGAAATGTCTGCATTGGTCCTGGACAAAAGATGCTCAAGTTTCATCTTACTGCCTGGAGAAAATGGCAGACATCAGCTGCTGGGGAGCTGCCAACTTTAATTGGGTTGCCACCTCTGGCATCATTTACCTAGGATTTGCACAGAAAATAAAGCAGAAATCAGGATTAGACAAAGCACTATGCAGTCTAGGCAACATGTTCTTGTCTATTGGAGATGAATTGACAGCAGAAAGTTTATTCACAGTTGCATTGGAGGGTTTCACAGAGATGGATGTTCATCGTTGGAGGGCAAATTGTATGTTGCATCTTGGTGACATAGCTGCACATCAGGGGGACATATCTGAAGCACAAAGGCAATGGAGAGATGCTCGACCTCTGTTTGAGAAGTCATTGCAGGGCAAAGAAATAGATAACATTGACTCTAGGCTGGCTGGTGTTGAAAAAGCTTATGAGAGAGCTCTGACAACACTTGCAAAATTGCAGTCACCTACCCAGTCATTGCCTGAGTTTTCCCCTTCCCAAGAACAGCCTGCGAAAGTCACTCTCATGTGAGGCTCAAAAAAAAGCAATTACCTCCTATTTATAGCCACTAGTGGGTTCTACTGTAGATTGTAATGTTTGGCTGTGTTCACCACAATGGGTGCTTGCTACACAGAAGATTTGGAGTGCAATAATTCCACCATTTAACCTCAGCTTACTGATTAAAATTCTGTAATTTTGTAACAATTGTCTAAATAGTCAAACTCTCAATTCACCCACCAAGAATAACCTGAGCAAATTGTGGTGTATTCTTGTAGATGAGAGTAGAGAGTAAGTTGTAAGTAAAGACGAGCAAAGAACACCTACCTGGCCCAAATAACCAGGTGAGCTAGCCAGGAAGATATATATGATCTCCCAGGCTAACTCATCTGTGATCAGGCGGTTGTCCCTGAGTACAATAATTCTGTGTTGATAATAATTCTATTCTGCCCAGCAATAATTAAAGCATCATTAAATACCACAAGTGAAGGGCGCTGTCTATTAATCACACCATTGCTGAAACTTGGGCTTGATTGTGCTTCAACCATGGGACCATTTGTAATCTCATATCCCTCTGCAAGACACATGAGTACCATGGCACAGATGCATGGAGACACATTGGTGTAGAGTCACGAGAAAAATGGACATGGTCCAATTCATAATGAACTTGGCACATCTGGTGACTATGTGCTGTGCAGTGACTGGGACACAGCATATCCTACAAGACTTGTTGGTGTAATTAGCTTTTATTGCCAAACATTGAAGATTTGGATCAAAGAATGTGTGGTAAATAATAAGGATAGATTCTCAAGGCAAACCCATGTTGGTAATCATCTCCCAGCTGAGACTGAAAAGAAAAATTGAGATAGTTGAAATCTTTTATTTGTATCGAGTCTGATCCAAGTATTGGGGGTTGCTCATGGACCTGAATGAATGTGTTAAAACCATGACTACACAGGACTTTCATCAATCTCCATTAGCCTGTAAAAATTCATTGAATCACTGGGAAGACAAGAAACTGTTGTTAAATTGAATGTATAATTTTTCACACCAGAATATGTTCACACTGAGCTTTTCCATGTGTTTTTGCCCCAATTTGGTGATGTGCACTCATAACCATGTGTTTATCATGTTTCTTCAGGTCTATGATCAACACTGACAAATAGGATGGACTAAGTGAGGTTACTGCATTAGATGAATAGGAAACATCAAATACAGTTTGAGTTCAAAAACTGGATTGAATAGGGATGCTCAATTCTTAGTTCAGTTTGTTCATTTCACTTTTTAATTAAAATATTTTAAATCATGCGGTGATCACATCAGACCTTGGCTAACCTGAGTGTGTTGACACTGTGTGATAAATAAGAGAAAAATATAAAGGTAAAAATATAAGAGACTCTGGAAGCTCAATAAAGGCTTCAGAAAGGACAGTCAGCTGAGCAACAGTTTTATTTGAGGAATAAGAGGTAGTTGATGGGGTTTTGACGGTATCCTGGAATCAAAAGATCCAAGTGTCATTGAATTCAGACTTTGGAACTGAATGCATAGAGAATACCAGGGATAACCAAGGCAGTATACATGCAAAGAAAAGAGAGTTTTTGGGACAAGAGAAAAGGGTAGAAAGTCACTGGCATGTTCCATCAGACACTGGTAATGAAGCTGCACTGGGGGTGCAGCTGGGATATCAAAAGTATCGAATGTGAAGAGGTCAAGCGGATGCAGGACTAGTGGTGGGACACACCAAACTCTAAAATCAGACACCTCCAGTACTATAATTCACAACTCCAACTCCAATACTTGCGGTGTGTGTGTGTTCGAGGAGGTAGGGTATGTATCACCCTTCTAGAAGGGTTGTGCAAGATGATAGATTTCTGTCCTGTAACAGCAACAGTAGGGCACTCTGTCTTGGGTAGGAGGGACTACTAATCGTGGGAGGATCTCGGGTTCAATAGGACACTCTTATCCTCAAGGGGGCACCAACTTTAAAATTTCGGAGGTATGTCGAATTCAGGTGTAAATGTGGGTGAGAAATTGATATCTGAAAGTTCCAGGTCGATACGAGTGCAGGTTCTCGAGATATGACAGTTTTGATAGGAAAGTCGAATATTTTTTCGATTTTTTTTCGACATTTTTTCTGAAGTGGATGCATCGTTTGGAGCATTTTTCACCAAAAATTTGCTCCAACCCCCTCCCCCCGTGGGAAAATTCAAAAAGAAATCGGAAAAATTCTGAAAAAATCAGAAATTGATTGCCAGCCCTCATTTTAGTCGAAATTCGACCTGACGTACATTTCTTGAAAGTTGGGTCCCCCTTGCTTATCCTATCCAAGACACTGTCCATGATCATTGAGAGCCAGTACTTTGACAGCTAGCCAAGAAAGCCAGAAGAAACCGGACAGACTGTCAATCAACAGAGATTCTACTCAGCTCGTCCACAATGACTGGTGGTGGCATATCCAAGACTTGGCAGATCTTACTTGAGCAGCAGCATAGGCAAGGCATGGCAGCTCTTACTTGAATGGCTGGAGGTCTTTTCTCAAGAGGTGGGCTTTATTTCACTGGTGGCGACTCGACTCTCCCTGCAAGGAGTACTCTCAACTATGAACGGATGGTCTCAAGTGGCAGCTTTTACATGAGAGGCACACTCAAGGGCAAATGCAGCGGCCCTTATGTCACAGCAGGAGGCCCCTTTCAAAGATATCAAATCACTCGGTGATGAGCCTGGCACCGAGCCACCCTAGCAATTTTTCATTTTGCTAGCTAAGGACAACCATTTAAATATGAAGTTGTGCATAAATGGCTTGTTATTTCAATACAGGAGCTATTACCGGCCTGGGTAGCTAGCTATAAGGGAGATAACGTAGCATGGAACCCTGTCAGTGTATTCTAGGCGCGACAGCTCTGGTAAAGAGTCGGAGTCCTTCAAGAAACACAAAGGAGACTTTTCGCAAAAGGTGTATTCAACCATCCGGACGGATTGGGGTATGCCGTACATCCCATAAACCAAGGGCATGATGGAATTAACATTACGAGGCGGGTATCCGACGTGATTAGCACCGGAGGAACGTACCAGTTGGGCCAGACGAGACGAACCAAGCCATCAAAAGAGTTCGAGTCGAACTTGGTTCCATTGATCGACCGAGTCATGATGTACAAACAGCATGGTGGCTGCACAAATACATGAATAATGAGGAACAATAGCCGAAGGTGTGCCAAGGACTGTTGCGCCCGTTCGGGAGGCTACCGGGCTTGGCTTCTGAAGTTCCGTGACTCAAGCGAGAATTGCATCATATATTGATGTCGGCTAGTGGATTAGCGACATCAAAGGTCATTAACTTATTTGCGAGTCCAAATAGACTCGTGCAGCGCAGCAGGAAAGTGTGCTGATTGTAGATTTTCTCTCTTACTCATCGGTTGTTCTATTTATTAAGCAGTCAGGAAGTTATTTATGTTCTGTCATCTATTTGTACAATATTCTGTTTATAGAAATCGTCGTAGCGTATATAAAGCCTGTATTAGCTCTAGGGACGCCAGTGGATCGGACCCCTCTTGTTGCTACAGTTAAGTTTCGCTGGAAACTTCTGTGGTAATCTGATTGTGTCAGGCCATTCGGAGAAACCTCTAGAAGCTATAAAGTTTCTGTTGTTTTTCTTGCAATACATTGTTGGATTGTGATCAGATCTCTTTTACGCGTGAACAAGTTAAACGAATACGGTTTCGGAGCGCGTGAATTGGATTTGGATACAAGAGAACTTGGTTCTAGCGAGATTTGAAGTCTTTTGACTTTTCGCGAAAAGCCTATTGCAGGAGAAATACTGTGAACTCAAACGCTTTGTACGGAGTTACCTTCTCCAAAAACCACCTATACAATCGATAAAACCTTTAAACAACTTCCCTTTGTTTCTGGAACGCGTAAGCGCCTAGAAGTGATCAGAAGTCGTTTGTCTGTCTTGTAGAGTTGAAAAGGACTTTGCTCTCGGAAGTTTAGCTAAATTGCAGCAGTCTATACTGGACTGGAACCCCGAACTCAACCAAACGAGTGTGTTGTGTGTTGTGTGTGTAGTGTAGTGTGTGTGTTGTGTCCCGAATACCTTTCGCGAATACTTCATTTCACATATATATTCCACCCTAGACGCAGAGCAAGCGTTTCATCGGTCTATTTCTTAGAGTGCTGCAGACACATGCTTTTCAATTCAAAAGAGTACCACTATATTCCCCTGGCTCTTATGTCATGGTGGGAGGCCCCTTTCAAAGATATCAAATCACTCAGTCTATTTCTTAGAGTGCTGCAGACATGTACTTTTCAATTCAAAAGAATACCACTATATTCTCCTGATTTCTGGTGTGGAAGTGCGACCTGCCTAGCATGTTGCCTTCCCATCCCGAGTCGGCTGTACATGTAGGCTACATATTCCTTCAAGATCTCTATTATGCCTTCACGGTGCAGACTCCAAACTTTTCACTTCTTCAGCAATTTATTCAGAGCTCAAGCAACACTTGCTCATTTACACCAGGAATATTCTATTATCATGCTTCTACCTTCTACATTCGCTCACTTACAATATCAACACAGACTCTATTTTATTTGCTACATACATCCAACACGATGAGTTCAATCCAAGTCTTCAGGCATCTCGGACTGCGCCAGGGATTGATCTCGAACAGCTTGGGCAACCATTTCGATGCTGAGCAGGCAGCACTGATCTCCCTATCCGTCTTTGTGCACCTCCTGGATCACTGTTGATGAAGGTTGGGTTCTAGCATAGCTACAGCTTTCTGCCATGGACTCTTACATATGTCAGTTTATGTTTGTTTACCTTGGACAGCCCAGATCAAGGACTTACCTCTCTATTTGCTTACCACCACCACGTATCGCTCGTAATTCACTCATTTACTCGGATTCCTCGTGCATACATCGGAGTTTTCATCTACAAAGAGCTGAGTACATTTTATTAATCATATTACTGACTCGGCTACTTTAGAGCACTCTCTGTGATCATGCAGCTCGGTATTTGGCTGTACGGCTCAGCACTCCCTCGAGCACAACCAGGACACACCTCAGTCCACCCCAGGACCAACCTTCTCTTCGACACTGGGCAGATAGTTTACTGCCTCTACAGGTGCTACCCCTGGTCTTTTACACAAATGAGAAATGTAAAAAGGAGATAAAAGGAATGTCTAGGATCAAGTCAGTTTGCACCTCTGGGAGGTGATGAACCACTGATATCAAGGTTATTTCTCAATCATAGGTATATTCACCTCCTGCCAGAGCTAATCCACATGCTCCTGCAGATGGTGCCATATTTTGTGCTAGTTCCTTTGACTCCCAGACTGTTATAATCATCTCCTGTGAGTCAGCTTCCCAACCACCTGCCGCACTTGCCAGTAGACAGCCTGCATCTTATTTCTTCCATTTGTCTCTCTGCAGGGGTGTCTGCACCTCACAAAGTGAGGTTTGCTGCCATGGGGAGTGTAATATTCCCACTGGAGCACCTCAGATGTGTTTCTGGGTGAAAGGGACATCCTCCCATGAGTCATTTCTGTGCTCCAGCAGCAGCAGCTGCTTGCAGTGTGCACTGCAATCACAATTATTGTCATTCTGGAAATCTGGTGGCAGGCCAGATAACACTGAGTCGAAATGCACACACGATGTCAACAAGACCATGGTGTGTATTGCGAGAGCAAGTGAGGTATGAGGACAAGAGTAAGAAACGATATCTATATGTAAGCTATTTGGTCCATAAACAGTGGCCGTGTTTACACATTCACAACAATCAACAGCATGTTGCTGAAAGGCTTCCACCAGTCAAATCATGACTGTGAATGACTGGCAGGGACTCCCTGGCACTTCTTTTCATTATCTATGTCCTCCCACTGGAAGTGTCCATTCAATTTCTGCCCTCTGGGAGCACCTCTCATGCAGCTGGTAGTGAAATTCCACTTGCGGCAAGTGAAGTGGTGAGAGTAAGAACCCTCAACTGGTTTGCACTTGCGGAGGGAAGCTATATATCACACAGTGACTCCCTGGAGGTCATCCAGCGGTAAAAGCAGCTCTTAGCTGTTGCCACTATTTCTAATACCTTTTCTGGTGACTTTGAGTTCTGCCTTTCAAAACAGAAACCAAGATGCTTTTGAATTCTCCCCAGTGGTCACCTCCGGCACATAGAACCACGGCTTACCACTGCTGTTCATAGCCCAATGCTGGTTATCTTGCAGTAAAACTTTACGGCTTTACCAGCCATATTATTGAACTGCTCGACAAATAGTGTTTGTTGGACTGGCTTTTGGCCTTCAACAGTGTAGCGTGCTACTCTGGGGTGAGTACATGCTCTCGATCTGATCCTCACTTCTCCCATCAGTAAGTCATAAAATGAATAAAAACTTGCAGTTTTTATGTATGTTTTGTTCCATGCCTTATCACTGGATCAATGGATTTGTACTATTATTTATTTAAAAAATGAACTGAATAAACTGAACTAAGAATTGAACACCCCTAATATGTTATTATTTGAATTGGTGTTGGAGCTACAACATCTACACTAAATTTTTCCAAGTTTCTGTGGGGAGCTCTCAAGCATTTGAGCTACCATGCAGTGACTCTGAAAGAAATACACATGCAGCTATATGGAAATATCAATTTGCATATATATAGAGACTGATTTCAAAGGTCAAATGATTGAAAACAAGAAACCCAAACAAACTGAAGTTGAGCACAAATAAATTGTACATGGAACAGAAAAATCAAGGAGTAAAAAGACAACCCCTAGCTGGAATAAATAGAAGGTAACAGTTTTTGAGCATCATATGGAAGCAACTTTTACAGGCTGCTCTTGGGAACAGGAAACCTCAACCAATAACTGGGCAGGGGCCTGCAATTTTGCCAGTGCTGTGAGAGCCCCCTCAGAAATTTTTCCACCACTGGCCAGTCTAGAGTCAATGTCAGCTATATCCTTGGCTTGCATTGACTTCTGAAACAATGGTCGAGCCTCTCTCCATTGTCTGTTTGCTCCAGATAGATTCCCCTGATTTGCAGCTATATTGCCAAGGCGCAACATACAATCTGCCCTTCCATGATGAACATCCATCTCTGTGAAGGCTTCTAATGCAACTGTGAACAGACTTTCTGCAGTCAATTCATCTCCATTGGACAGAAACATGTCCCCTAGGCTGTATAGTGCTTTATACAGTCCTAACTTCTGTTTCATTTTCTGTGCAAATGCCAGGTAAATGGTTGCAAAGGTAGCAGCTGAATCAAAGTGGACAGATTCCCAGCAGCTAATATCTGCCATCTTCTCAAGGCATTCAGATGTGAGTTGCACTTCTCTTGTCCAAGCCCAATGCAGACATTTCTTGAAACGATTTTTTGCTGTCAAGAAGGTCCCTTCTCTGAGTTCAAGACTAGCAAGGATCATTTCAGAATAAAAACTCGCAGAAAAGTATTCAAGGCTGCTGATAATTGGCCTTGCCACTTCCAAGTGTTGGAGCACATCATGCTTGTTTACACCAGTAACTACATCCACATGCCCAATAGCTATGAATGTGAGGGCAAACAGATCTCCATGTTCCTGCTCAATAGATAATGCAGATACAATTTGGGTTAATATTCTTTTGGCCTCAGCATACTCAGATTTTTGGAAATGTATAGCTGCCACATGAAAACTGAGTTGAAAGTCCAAGGCACCACCAGACATCCCACAAAGTGTAAGAAGTTCCTTGGCTAATTGCAGTAGAGAAAGGGAGTCCTTGAAATTTCCAAGACTCTGACAACACAAGGACTTCACCCGCAGTAAATCTGCTTGCTGGTAGTAATTTCCACATAACTGAGCAAGTTCATATGCCTCATTTGCAAGTTGCTGGGATATTTTGTATTTCCCCATCCTCCAGTTGAGCAGAGCAAGGTCATACACAATGGGGCACTGTGCTTTTATATCATCAGCATCTTGGGCTAATTTGAGGGCCCTCTCAAAGCATTGTATCCCTTCATCAAAGTCATTATCGGTGAACCAACAATAATAGACTCCCAATGCACAATACAGCTTGCCTGTGAAGCAGCAATAAATAGTAAACCAGAAATAAGTATAAACAAGACACAGCAGTTCCACGCACTTTCTAAGGCAGCATCATTCAAAGCCTGGCACCATACCTTGGCTTCAGATGCCAAGAGCTTGCTATCCTTGACTATGACACTATAACTGCTGGCAAACAATGCACTGATGGTGAACTCAACTGCTAGTTTATGATCCTGAGGTGGGAGTATTTTCTGGATGGAATGCATTAATGCATGCGAACCACAACCAGTGAGCCGGCCAAAACTATCCAGTAAGATTGTGCATCTTATAGCTTCTGGTAAATCAGGATTTTGTGGACTCAATGCTCTAGATAGAACCTGATGGAGATTCCCAAGATTAGAAGTAATGTCCTTCACAATGTTGGTGACCTGGTTAGATCCCTGATATTTCCTGTATGTATTCAAAAGGCTTTGAAAATATCGTTGGAGAGGAAGAACAATAGATGATGGAACTGGGTGAAAATGCTGCAAATATTCTCGGATAGGCACAAGTGATTTCAACCGTTTCTTGTTATCAAGGTATGCCAGAGATGTGCCAAGCAATACAGATTTACATGTCCAAATCTGTGGAATAACAAGATTGCTTTGGATAAGTTCAACATCTGATAAACCATCTGGAAGAATAGAAAGCAGTTGCAACAAATCCATGGCCCCAGCCTGGCCAGTGAAACGGGGACTTGAAAGTGACAATGCAATGGATGCATCCAAGTTAGATCGCCTATCTGAACCTTCAGATAGTGCAGATGTCTTTTCAGTTTCTAACTGAGCCAAGACAGCTGAACACCCTTCAGAGGCAACAAGGTGTGCCATGAGATCCACTGCAAGTGGCATGTTATCAGTGAATTTCAAGAGCTGATCAATGTCTTTTGGATTATGATAATCTTCAGCAATTTCTTTGAACATCTGTTGAGCAGCCTCTTGTGATAATGGTCCCAGTGCTGGAAGAAATGGTCGAGTCCAGCAAACTTTGGCTGGGTGTTCAGCTCCATGCATTGTAACCTAAATGCAGAATCAATAATGGTACAGCTGATAATGGCACACTGACTATCAATGCCAGATGAGGGATGCCAGTGAGACTGGAAAGCAGATCTTCAGTACCACTGCGAGATTTGAATGGCTCCCAAGTTGTTTCAAGATTGTCCAAGATCAAGAGGCAGATTGGTTTCTTGGCAAGTGTGCACAGTACAGACTTTGTGAGGTCCTTCTCTGGCTTTAGTCCTAGATGGGCTCCAATAAAACCAGCAATTTCTATGCCTGTAGTAGCTGATTCACATGACACAAAGAGCCGCTCCTCATATTTTGTTGCCACATCAGGGTGATGCAACACAGCTCTGGCAAGGTTTGTCTTGCCAATACCACCAGGACCCAAGATAGCAATTCTGGCACATTGTTGATTGAGCATTTGCGCAATGTGTGTGACCTCTGATTCACGGCCATGGAAAATCTGTGGCTTAGCAGGTAAAAGTGACAGAGACAGGGAGCTTGATAGGCTGGAATTCAGTTTTGTTTGAAGCTTAGGTTAGGTTCCTACCTTGCTTGAGACTTGTTTGAGGTTTGGGTCTAATTGCACAAAACATTATAAAATATCACTATTAAAAATGGACTTACAGAAGAAGCACGATCGGAAATTGTTGAGTCAGACAGAGTTGAAATTAATTCAAGCAATTCAGCATGCATATGGTGAGTCTGTCTCTGCACTTCATTGATATTGTGAGACAGAGTTGCCTGAGATGTTATCTATTCACAAGGTGAGCTTCTTGTATATATTATCAATATTGCAAAGCTTACTGCAAAATTGTCCAGGGCCAACTGCAGTCCAGAGTTGCAATCCTTTAGCAAGATGCTCATTTGGTTCTGTCGAAAGAAGTGCTTGATCTTGCTGTTGTCTTGTTGCGCTTGAACAAATGACCGAGTTTTATGAAGAGTTCTTGAGAAACACTATTAGTTGCTCAAAGAAAAAAAAAAATAGCAAGATCAATACTCAGTAAAGTCCCCAACATGTTCCAATGCTACAGGGGAAAGACAGCCAGGAGGATCCGATTGCAAGTGGAGATTAACAATAGCATAGAGGATCCCATGAATATTTTCCGTGAGCTGACAGCATTCCTCTTTATTTCTCTTTGCATTCTAAATTCATGTCAATTCTCAACTAGAGAACCTTCTCTGAAATTCCACACCTGAAGCGCACACATCAAAGACACTGCAGTATTGGAGATTGCTTGGACAAACGGGGGACAAAGACTCTCATGAAGCTCATCTAGCAGGGGTACAACTGCGAGAACCGAGGCGACGATATTGCCAACTAGAATTTCAGTAACACTTGATGGGGGCATCTGGGACAAAAAAGATGAGATGCACAACCCCGCAACCCGAGAATATAAATGAAATCTGTGTAAGATGTGGCAGATTGGCGCCGGGTCCATATTGGGCCAAGGCCAGCCACAGACCAGGAGTGATATTGGTGAATATAGATTCCTACACATGAAAGTGCGGTAAAATAAACCCAACAGTCTCGCGAGGCGTCAGACGTCGTTAAGGAAGCTACGGAAGGAGGAAGACGCCAGGTCCACACATGCGCTAATCGCGCACTAGATCTAGACATCTACACTGCATCTACATCATCTTTCGTGAGCCTTCCAAGTCCTTTCAGCTGAGCTCTCAATCGCCGACGATACGTGCCGCAGTAGAACTAGCCGAACGTAGGAGAGCAAAAGTGAAAAGTTCGCACATCGACATGAGGTAGGGCCTCAACCAACTCTGCGAAATACGGGAAACCACACCTCGCGGAATCAGCATAATCATATCCAACAAAGTTGATGCCGCTCTTCTCAACAAATTGAACAAGGATCCCAAGGAACCAAAGATTTGATACATCTAAGGTTAAGTAAAGGGCTCCTGCGGAAAATTCTCACCTTATCCCAGTCGGAGTACTATCCAGGTGATAGCGGACTGAATTTTGGTGCGGGACATCGCACATCGGTGGCGCTCTGACAACCTGCGCGGTTACAGTTGCTGCAACCGAACTGCGGAAGCGCTTTAGGAACACAGGGTGGAAAGGCGCGCTGCGCGCAGCCTCGGTTCGACATGCCGGACGCACGAGCGGCGGTGGCCGTGCTGTTTTTGGAATCGAAGGCGAGAATATTTCAAGGATAGGCCAGTGCTCGCAAGTGCGGCGGGGACCAAGCGTACCCTAACCTCAGAAGGACAGCATTTGAAATTCCTTTTTGAAGGTAAACAAGAGCGAGGGACTTCGCGGTCCCCACTTCGGTTGAAGTGTAAGTGAACCCCTGTGGGTGACGAATACGCACTTTGACCGCCATTGTAGTCAATCTTGGCGCCGAGGCAGTGTCTGTCAGAGGTTGTTGGAGAGGTGATGGAAGCAGCCGCGTTGCCGGTTCTCCGCATGACACATTCTTCGAAAGCTGAGCTGTGAGCGAGAGAGCGGCAGGAGCGGCAGGAGCGGAGGATAGGCGGAGCTTAAAAAGCTTCAGACGGACGGACACACGTTATTTTATAAATAGGGTGAGGTGATGACTGAATAATTCTTGGACGGATTCAATAACAATTTGGTCCATGCTCAGTTCTGAATCAGATCGAATGCCTTTGTTCAGCCTGGAGTTGAACCGTTGATGGCTGAGCTACGAAAGCAAGTCGTCGTCGCTTAACGGAGACGATTAAGAGAAAGCACAGATACACGCGTCGACGTTCTGAGATAATTTCCTTCCCCGCACCAGAGGAAAGCGTTACTTGAATTTGATGTAGCTTGCGATATCGAGACAATCTGTTGCCGCCAGAAAAGCAGATGAATGTTCGAGACAAGGCAAGGGGAAGTCACGTTGCCGGCAATCTCCGTTGATGCGATCACCACCTTTCCCCCGCACGGCGCACGCACGCTTACCGAACGCTCAACACGAAATGCATCGACTCGGATATTCCAAGGGTGGAATAAAGCTCGCCTGACCGTCCATTGGTCGTTCCCATCGGTGCAGATCCCTCTCGAATGCGAGCATGTCATTGGCATATCACGAAAGACCACATCGCACCCGCGACGTTGCACGTCCTCCGCAACGACCAGCAAGGGCCAGAGAACACTATCCTGTCCGAGGTCCTTCCTCAGCTGTGTGCATGTTCACAACGCCAGACGCTCATCTATATCCCTCCCAACGAATCCACGCCTCGCGAGCTCCTCTCATCCTTCACTTTTGTCGAGGCGTTGCGCCCTCGTCCTCGCTTTCCCTCGCGCCGCGCATCCATAGCATTAGCACTGCGCCCGAGAGCAACTTAGCATCACGCCTTTTGAATGCCTCGAGTCCGCACAATACTGGCCGCTCTTGCACAACTTGAGCCTCCGCATCGTCTGTGCTTCGTGCCTGCCTCGGGCCACCGCCAACGCGTTTCGGCATCCGGCTACGATGTTATTCGAGGAACTCGTACCCTTGCACATGCTCCCCGCGTCCGTGTCTGTGACGACGTTTCCCTGCGCATGCCCGACATGCGCATCTGCCTCCACACCGCCCCAAACCGCTCCAAGATCACGATCTCAAGGATCTTGAGCAGTTCAACCTCGCATCTATGCAGCTTAAGGGTTTTCCCTCCGTCCCACCGCTGTCAGCACCCGGTGCGCCGACAATGGAAACTTCCTGTCGCCGCCGCCGTTGGCTTGATACTGCGACTCGACGGATTTAGTGCATATTCCTGTATCCGCGCTATGCACTTAACGCGACGTACTAGACCCCTCTCGCGCACACGGCTTTCTCGGCTTGTTGGACGTCGGAATCCGGGCTCGCCGAACACGTACCTTTTTCAAGAAGGTTTTCACGCCCTAATTTATTTCTCGATTTTTTTCATTCGAATTCTCGGTACTATGTCGTGGACGTCGGCCAGCACATTGACTCATCAATAATATGTCTCCCTTTTCCTCACCCTTCATCCCGGTGATCGACTAAGTTAACGTCGTCCTTCAAATAGGCTCCGATGGTCTCCGAATCGTGGTCCGACCTCAAGGATTTCCCTCGCATCCAGTTTATCGACATTGGGGAGGTGGTATTTATCCTTGTGATCCGATTTTCCCAACGTTTCTCCTCTTCGCTCATACAGGACACAGCTCGCGATCTCTTTACCCGCCAGTGCTGAGTGCTTCACTATTGCCTCGACGACTTCGGAGACCGCGTCTCGCTGCTCTCGTGTCATGTACGTGCATAATTCTGAGGTCTTGAGGATGGATGAGAGAGTGTGCGACGCGGGGGGCGGACAGGGACGGATATAGCTTAACGGAGAGTAGTCTGGAAGTGGAGACAGAGACGGAGAGCAAGCGCAGACTAGTTACTAATGAAATCGATTCTTTCCCCGCTGCACGAACTGCCAATAGAAGGTGGGTGGACATCCAAAGCACCCACATTATACAGGCTCAGCATCATGTCGGTCAAATCTTTCCACCATGTCCCCGCTGCGAATGTCGAGTACATGTTCCAAGGGGAAAGTATCGTTTTGATCGTCCTATACAGTATTCCCGTTGTCGCCGGACATCATGTCAAATGAAAAGATCCTTACCTTCTGAGACCATAACCCCGGCACCGAATCCGGAGTACCAGTGCTCATAGTTGTTTGACTGATATGAACACTACCGCTCTGTCCACGATCCCGGAATCGCAGAGATTGTATCTCTGAACCCTCTACTTCAGCCTTCATGCGTGGTGCTGCGGTCGGATGGCGCAAATTCAGGTTTAGCAGGAGACTATTGGTGTACCTAATGAAGTGCGATGAGCACGCCGGTTCAGATTGAACAATACATCTACCACCAACACTTTGCCCAGAATATACGCACTGCAAATTTCGCCTGAGTAGAGTAGCAAGAATGAGAATTCATTGCAGCTCACTCACGGGACAACATGATAATTGGCTGAGGGGAACCTGACGAACATCGCCAAGTCAATGGCCGCAATGATCACGCTAGCCGCTCCGGTCTGTACAGTCCGGTGAATTATCTTGGTGAGCAGATTTTCTGTGCCCGATAGAGAGTTAGTCTTGGCTTTCGCCAGCTATATACATCCGTCTATATGAGCGTCAATACGTAGGTCTTGAGTTTTAAACAGACTTACGATGTAGGTCATGGTGGCAGTGATCAAGGTATCGACCACAAAGCTTCCCGCCAACCACGCCTTTCAGACTGATATTAGCGACGACGAGGCGGATTGGAGACTGAGTATCACCGAGAATCCTGGATGCAGGCGGATGAGATTTTCTTGCGTCGGTGGGTAGAGCAGCTGTAATGAAATCAACCGTTGAATTGAAACTCAAATGTGGAACGGACCAAAACACCGGGAACGATCGCAGCGAAGCCTTGCATCAATGACAACTGCCTTAGAGTCAGTTTATAGACAGCTTCACTCTATTGCAGACCGACCACAACGATGAGAATGGCTACACCATGGAAGAACTGATTCGACGTGAGGATCCAGATTCGCCTTTTGTGGGATCAAGGTCCGCTGAGTCCCTAGCACAGTCACTCACCATGAATAAAATATCTGAACAGCCATGGAAACTGGTAACAAGTGTATCAATGAACATTGCACGGGGGCGAAGATTATTATACTCGCTGAGACCGCAGGGAATCGGAATCATCGCCGCAGTCCATGGAAGAATCTCCCACAACGCTGGTCGGCCCCAAGTTGTCACGGCGAAGTACCTGTACGAGGTACAAGCATTCAGTTGTAGTGTTTGTTTATAAAATACTACGAAATACCAGCCATGTATGGTAAGGGAGATGGTTTGCACCACATCCACAAGAAACACGAAATAAACTAGGAATCTGGTTAAGACTACTTCCCAACAAGAGTGTGAACATACCGAGGATGCGGAGGACCGGCCTGTCCGTTGGAAAGAGCTGGCTGTATGTGTCTACGAATATTATCTCGGAACAGGAAGACATGAGGTGAAATGAACAGACACACAAAGTTGCATGATGAGTGTTCCCATGAAGAGCCAGTTGAGAATGTTGGCTATGTACTGGAACGGCTTCCAGTGGGCTGCAAAATTTGCGAACAGCGGAGTACTTACAACGGGTCCGACACTAAGAAAAAAGAAAACCGTTAAGACATGTGCGCAGAGCAGCGAAGGAGAACGTACACAGTAGCAACATCAGGCGCAAGAACTTCAAAGACTTTGGTGCTCATCTTCGAGTTGGAGGGATGCCGGCACCTATGAGATTCGGTCCGTATTATATACTGTCACATTGGATACGTACGACCCCGCAAAGCAAGGATATGTAAGCCGAATAAGATCTGTGTTAGCTCCATGGTATGCGGCAGATTGGCGCTGTACGTACTAAGATTTGTCAAAGAGTTGATCAAATTTCATTCAATGGGAGGCGGATTCAGGGCGGCTTAGTCGTGGTTCGATTTCAGCCGACGGGCAAGCACATTGCGTGATGGAGTCAAAATGTTGTGTCGGGGTCCTCTTCAGTATACCCCACAATTATCATGATATGTTGGATTTTCGCACTCCCGATTTTTTGGATGTCTTGTACACGTTTAGGCATGTACTTCACTTGACTTCGCCGAACTAAGTATCGGCACTTCAGAATAAAACAATAATTGTGAAGTGGAGTGACTGTTCAATCCGAATGAGTCCCCTCTACAGTTTCAGGTCATTTCCTTTCGAAGTGAGCAGGTAGGAGGGAAATACCGCCAAGTGTGCATTTCCTGCAAGCTCGACCCCGACAGTAAACCCACCAAATCCCTCAAGCAAAATTACAAAGGGAAGTGTTTGCAAACTCAAGTCGATTCTCAGTTAGCATCCGACTCTCCCTTTGGTTCAACTTGAGCGTTGCTCAACCCGTACTGGTAAAGTTCTTCTGGAGTTATTACTTCACAGATTCACGCCATATTCCGAGTTTATTGTTCAACTGAGTGTTGTTCAACAGTGTGATTAACATGAGTTCACTGATTCATTGTATATCGAAATCGTATTCAATTCTGATGCCCAGGTACTCAGCGTACCAGGACCCCAGCACACCACCGATGATGAGATCACAAAAAATTGACGTTTCCCCTCCTGGCAACAACCATCAAAAGACCATCCAAACGCAGTTAAAACACCATCAAAATAGCTCTAGCTCTGGTATTGTGCCCAAGGATCAGGCACTTATCCTTCGAAATTGTGTTGCAAAATAAGACTCTTCTCGGCAGGTGCATGCCTATGACCAATCTGCCTATCGTGAGCGGAATCCAATTTCTCCGCAGGGCAAGGTGCTGAAAATGAGCTCTATGAACTGTCTCGGTTACTCAGACGTTCCGCTGATGATCCGCATCAGTTTAGGAAATGATCGACCGAAGTGCAGAACGCCAATCCCTGCTCTTTTAGCCGAAACGTGTGTGGACTACCGAGGCAGCTCTATGTATTAGTTTCGACCGTCCCATGACAGGCATCAGAAGCGATTGAAGAGACTGCGGAATTGACGAATCATTATCATAGACCAACACATTGATGCCGCGCTTCTCAACACACATTGAACATAGACTGAAGTACTGAACGATTTGATCTATCCAATGTTTGATACACGCGCATTTGTGGCGCTTGTTTGTGGCACCAGACTAAATTTTCGTGCGTGCGGAGAACACGGCGTCGAAATAGCAGCCTCCGCCCCTTTACCGTTTTGGGACGAGCACGGCACATCAACGTGATGCCGAGCTGTGCCGAGCTGCGCCGGCATTTCAATCCAGGCCGATCATGCCCGTTGCTTTCGTCAGTGCAGCGCCACAGCGTGCTCTCGCTTTTCTCGTCTCGCAAGGCGCTCTTGCACAAACATACCACTGAGCCCAAGCCTTCCGCGTGCGCATCCGCACCCGCAACTGGCACCACCGCGCTTGAGCCCACCGACCTCGTCGTTGATCCTGATCTTGAGCGTGGACTTCGCAACCGGTTAGCGCGGTGTTCATTGTTCACCTTTCCGATTCGGAGACCAGTACGTTAATGTGCAGAGTGATGTCAAACCGAGTCGACGTCGGGTGTGCAAGATGCAGACTTCGGATCTCGGCTTTCTGGTGGTCGTGTCGAGTGCGGCGGAAGTACGAGCGGGCGCGCTCGAGTGGCCGCGGAGACGTTCACATCCAGCATTTAGCGATCTCCGGTGCGCTGACATTCCTTATCGACACGAACGTTTGCTTGATACTGCCACTCGATGGATATTTCCTCAGCCTGCATACGTATCCGCGCTGGAAAATCTGCACAAAATGCGTCTTGAGTTTTCCTCCAAATTCCCAGCACCGGGGTCGTGGACGTTGGCGAGCACGTATACGCCTCGGATCCTCAATGGTACCTCTCCTTTCCCTCCCTTTGCATCTGGGTGTGTACACGCCACCGCTGGCCTTCAAACACGCTCCGGTGCTTTCCGATTCGTGATCTTGTTCAAGATGGGGAGGAAGGTGCGTGGTATTGTTCACTCGGGACACGGGTTTCCTAACGTTTCTCTGCGCTCTCGTAGGACAGGACTCGCGACTTGACTTCTTCATTCGCAGGCGTTCGCTCATTGCATCGCTCTCCCTCTCTCTCAAAGGCTCACCGGCTCGCATCGAAATCCGGCGCCGTCGAGGGTAGGTACGATCCGCTTAACGGGCTACTTAGTGATCAAGAACTTGAAAAAGGAACATTACACGGAGAGAAAATCTGAATGGGACGGTAAGGGCGGTAAATTGCATCACATTGCCGCGGTCGCCCAACGCTCTTGTCCCGACAAATTTCGGCGCTGCAAGGTACGACGAGTAGATGGCTGATGCGTCTTGCGTATTTGGTCTTGTCTTCAAGTTCCCTTCGTCAGGCTGTTACTCTGCCTCCCTCAGTCGCGTTTCTCTGCTTTCTGGACTGACTTGATCTCTAACGACCTCGCACCTCCGTTCGCGCACTGAAACGCTGTGCACCTCAAAATGGTCGATCGTCCATCCAAATGCGTACCTTGCCAATGCAGCTATATTTAACAACTGCGATTCGCTACTAAATAATAATATGCTTGCGCGCCGCTCGTCTCAATCCATACTGTACCGTTCTCTCGGAGATAGTAGGTTTCTCCCTTGGGCATTCCCTTCGCTCGTACCGTGCCGGTCCAAGCCCTACTCCGAACTCGGCGCCGTTCAGTGCTGCATTATTCGCTCGGACCTACGGCACGAAAGCAGCAGGACATGATGCAGGCGGCAGAAGAAAACTTTGGCGTCGACGACTCTTCTACTTGATGAGCTCGAGTTCTGGATCATTTTCTCCAGTTTCTTGGGGTGCAACTCACTGTAAGAACCTATCTACGACCATCTACCTCTTCAGAATTTCTGAAAACGAACTTGAACCGGCGTCACTGCGGGGACCCATTCGTTTTACTATAAGTAAAATGGCCAGAAAAAAGTATTGGAGGTCCCTCGTGTTTTTCTGCGGATTTTACTGTCAAGTAAAATTCCGTTAATTTTTTCTCTTTGTCAAACGATGCCTTTTTGTCTCGGTAAAACGGTTTTCCCACTATACGTTTAGTGAGAGAATCATTTTACAGGACAAAGAAGGAATGATCTTACAAAGGAAAAAATACAAAAAAATTAAGGCCTTGAAAAACAGCTTGAACCTCAAGTACTTTTTTCAGGCTGTTTTACTGACGGTAATACAATTTGATCACCGTAGTGCGTAGTACACCGCCGCTGATTGTGGTGTGACAGCCTGTGACAAAAACTCACCAAATTGGCTTTTAACTGTGTCGTCAAACGGTACTAAAAAAAAAAAACCTGAAAACATTGCAGCTTAGAGAAAACACCTTAGCTTTCTTCTGAAGACAGAATTGAGGCTCAAGAGCTAGGGCAAAGGGGCAAAAACATGAAATAAGGTTCTACGCCGATTGGACACGTCAACTTAAAACGGACTAGGTGATATATCATTCCCACCGAATACAACACCGACATAAACAACATTCTTCCTTCTTCAGATACCGTGCTTCCCTGCTTCCAATGTTTTTTTACTTAAAGTCTGCCAACCATCCTTTCACGAACTCAACCTCTTGCTCATGTATAGCTTGTATCTGAGGTGGTTCTTGGCTATGATCCGCTAATCCGGTTTTCGTCGTAGTGATGGACAGCGTCTGGGGAGAAGTCGATCGAATGCTCGCAAAGAGGAAGGGAACAGAAAGACGTACCGGGTATTAGCTTGAACGGTTTTAATGGCGTATCCTCCCTGAATTCGGTCGGACTAATAAAACTGTGAGGGCAGTCGAAGCGCCACGGGTCAACTACGAGGAAAATCGATGAACACAAGGAGAAAATTTGAGGATGAAAGACCTACCCTGGCCATCGACGATGGCCAGCCTGTCGTGAGCGATATTAAACCCGCCGAGCTTGTTGACGTCTTCGATATTAGGCAGCGGTGGTACTTGGAAGAATTCTCCCGGAGGATATGCTTGTTTGCAGATCTTGGAAGAGTAGTTGACGTCCACAAATTTGGATAGCATGCTCGGGATGGAATCGTCCGGAGGAGGTGACTGTTGAAAGTTACTGATCAGAGACCTAACATGGCGCGAGATCGAACTTACATCGAAAAATCCCCATTGGGTACAAACTTGAAACTGCCATAATCTCCATGTCTGTGAAAGATCCGTCTGTTGAAATTGTGTATCGTTCAAGGTCCCAAAACACTGATAGAAATAAAAAATCAAAGAGAATTAGAGCTGCCTGATGGTATTGACCTCGTCTGATGTAGAAGTACGGGGGCATCTGCTTGAGGTCTGCAAAGTCATAAATGACGGCATTCGCAAGCACTTTACGAATCGATTTTCACCTTATTAATAATGGTGGCAAGATTCCACGTCGCATTGCTAACGGTGAAGCCTTGGAACGTGTCAATTGTCGTGTTACTGGGATCTCCCATGGCGGCACAAGTGTTGGAAAACGAGTTGCTGTTGACTGCTGGATCCCAGTTCTTGTCTTGCCACGCTCCCAGAAGGCCCTGTATTCACAAAATGCCGATAAGAGACAATACTTCGGGGACGGCGCAAGCTCACTGAAAAGAAACTGGTCAAATCAGCATCCAGCGTCAAACCTGGCATTCCGAAGAAGCTTTTCACTTGAGAATTCGTCTCTGGGTTGGAGAGAAGGTTGTCTACTTCCTTCACAGCGGTAATGAATTGAGCCGAACAGTTGGCCGGTGCAGCTCGGCGGACAATGTCGTAGTAACCCCAGTTACTTATGGCGGCTTCAGTAACTCCACTCGAGGCTATGGCTCCGAAGACGATGTCTGGGTAGAGGACTTTCATGTGAGCGGAACGTGCTCCAGCGTAGGAACCCTTGTCGTAATTTTATCATTTCTGGACTTTTATGGCAAGGAGAAAATACTCACACCATAGTAAATCCACGGCGTATTCGGAGCTGTGAGGTCCTCCGGAATTTCAGCGAACTTGACATGTGTCATGAAGTTTGCCGAATCGGCGGCTGCTTGCTCGTTATTGAGCCAGCTGAATATAAATTATGCTCATTAATCTAGGTCTGTACACGAGAGAACATACCGTAGCGAGTCAGTCGTGAAATTTTGGACCGGGACAGATATTCCTAAGATAGATCAACAAATAAATCCCATATTGACTTGTACCACCAAACGCACCGTAGTATCTATGCTCCAAAATTACACCCAGCCCATTCGTTGCATTCGCTAAAATATCCACAATCCCGGTATCCAGATAAGGTAACCTATCCGTCACGCTCGTTTCTCCACCGTCCAGAACGATAACAGGTCCACCAGGCTTATAGTGTCGAGAGTTGACAAAGTATCGCTGACTCCAAGTGAAACCAGTGTCGGTGAAATGGTCCAAAGGTTGTGTAAAATTAAAAACGGGAAAAGTGGTTTGTCGCTTTGAAACTGAAGTCGCAGTGGGGCTTGATACGCCGTTCAGCCGCTCGAGCCGCTCGAGACGGTGATCGACGAGAATTTGTGATGTGGGTTTGAAACCGGAAACAGAGGCACAGAGGATTGGGAACAGGGAGACCAAGCTCAGCTTCAGATTCATGGTGGGATGGATCGCGCTGACCGGTCTTGACGGTTGATACTACGTCCTTCTATATACTCTGAAATATATGGTGCTCTCCGATTGGGCGCTACCAATACAGAAAGGAGAAAAGAAGCGAATCCGGAAGCGCTGTAAAGAAGCGGAAGTAAAGAGGGGTTTCGATCTTTGAATAGAATTATCAACCCATGACAATGGAGTTTACCCATGGCCATATCGCAAGCCGAGCCTGGCCGCCTCCGTCCATCTGGAGCAATCGTGTGGAGCGCACGGCGAGTGTTGCTTCTTTGGATAAGGATTTGAGTTCCTCCCACTCGAAATCGATCACTGCGTTCAGGGCGGCCTTAGACACCGAAGTGTTGAGGCCCGTTCGGGTCAGCTAGCTGTGTCAAGCCTGGCGAGTCTAATTATATTTCCCCGAAAGGGAAGTTACGCAATATTTGCCGGAGGCAACCGACAAGCCATTTTAAAGTTTTCCTCTATTGCTGCAGTTGCTTGAGGCTCTCAGATATTTGAACGCTTTAAATATCATGGCTTGCACCTATTTCTAGGCAGTCAAAATTTGTCTCATTTTTCCTTGGCATTTTCTGTGAGAATTTTGATGTTTTGATTGAGTTGTCGAGGCGGACGGAGTTTCAATTCAAATATCGGCCGCTCCGGCATCAAAGCTAGCATCTCGTATGCAACCGTCCAAACAGCTACATCCGCAAGAATAAACGGGCCAGTCAACATTAGAAATTGGGAAATATAGAATCTTATACTTGGTTTGCTTTATTGCCCCTCAAGAGTGTCTTAGAACACCTTTTTATGCCGTTTTTGTTATACTCACAAAAACTCCTTACGCACTCTGCCGGTAAGCTATCCACCAATGTTCTTCTTCGTATGTCCTGTATTTCCAGTTTCACTTATCAGTAGCCTCATGCTTTTGGGTTTTTGATCAAAATTGAAGTCAATGGAATCGCTGAATTAGCTGTAGAGAGGGTCGAGCCGTCCGCATCTCTCGGCTTGTCCTGGATCAAGTACGGCAAGAATACTCCGTAACACATCACCCCAAGTGCCGTAATTTGATGGGATCTAATTAGACCAATCGAACTATGACTCGCTCGGCTAGAAGTAGACGCGGCTTGGCGCGTGCCCCATGGCGGCGAAATTTCTCCGACGCGGGACTGTTTTATACCCAAGCAGTAAAAAATCATGCTTCCGCGCGCAGTTGGAGCGCAGCCACTGAAGGAATCCAGCGACGCCATCAATTTCCCGATACCCCAAATACAAATATTCCGTTGGCTTATGGTAAAAATCAAACGGTGCCGTGGTGCGCCATGAGGCAATCTGCGTCTCGTGTCGGTTGAACTTAGGTTGAACATTGAATTTCAAGTTGTACAGAGATGCACATCAGAAAAGTACACAGAGGGAAAGGGGCACAAATTCGTTGAACTTTGGTGGAACTTTACAGAGGAGGATTTATATAGCGAGCGTTCATATAAAACGTCTATCTACGAGAGACTAGAGCTCAGCCAAATAGTATGACGGTAAAGAAACTAGAAGGCTCGGCCTACACCCGCACAGACCTTGCCTAGAATTGTTTGAAATGCACCGCACATTCTGTCTAGATTCTAGAATACATTTGTGTTGACATTGCTGCGCACGCGCGACGTGAACTTGAAAGCCCAGGGAATACAGGTCAAGTCGGCCCCGGGTTGAACAAAAAACATTGCGGGAAGTTCGCCGCGGCGGTTAGTGATTATCAGGGTCAATTATGGGTCTGGGAGCGACCTTGACAGGCAAGGTAATTTTATATGGATCGAGGTTCTTCGGAAATCAGCAAACGCCTTTCAATTGAGTTGATGGGTTTTAGGAAAGGATCAAGTAACAGTTCTCCCGGAAGTGGTTCCGAAAATAAATTGTTTTGGGAACGTTTTTAGAAGCCCTCGTACAACGGAATTCCCCGAGTGATTGAAGGTATGGTGTTGAATAGGCTCAAAAAGAGCAAAAAAATTCGCTTCGGTCCCTTAGTTGTTATATTTCCACTGCCAAAGAATGAACACCTAGTTGACGGACGCTCTCCCTTCGCACCTTCTTTCTTTGCCCCCGACCCACCACTTCCTTTTTCTTTTCTTTGATATTTGGAACGGCCAAGACACTCTCTGAGTTTACTTAGCCCATGAGCTTGCCACAAAGAAACCGGGGCTGCTGTTATAAGACTGAGAGCTACGGGGAGCGCGTCTGCGGTACATCCCCCTATGTTTCTTTTCTCATGATGCTGTTGTACTTCGTTCCGTGTCTCGATGTTATCTTGATTCATATCACGATCTCCAGAGCCTACGTTGATTCCTATCGACTCACTTATAAACTGTGCACCTGCTCACCTCGCTCTACCTTACAGACTATAACTTCTCTTTAGTCCTTCAGGTTCCATTAAGACGGCGTCGCCATGTCATTCTCGTCAAATCGCCGTCACCAACCATCGGGAATCACTAAAACATCGGTGTATAATATATATGTCCCTTCGAAATTCAAGGTCTCGTTGATAACTCTTGACAGAAGTCAACGATAACGCTACAATTCAAAAAGTCTGCGACACCGTCAGCGGCCTCCGGCGACAAGATTTGAATGCCGATGGCTAGATCAATGCCGTCGCTGTTCACAATCCCAACTCCGGAAGCCCGTTCCCATCCATTTTGGAGAGTATTCGCGTGGGCGAGCTTTCAATGAATTTGGAGCTTTCTGGAAGGTGGATTTGGACGCCGCAGCTCAAGGATCGATGCGGCTGAACTCCAGAACATGTACTAGTAGGTCAATTCCATGTAGGTTGGATTTTCTTGGGGCACGACACTGCTTCAGAATTAGCTGAGAGAGGATTCGTATTGGAAATCAACTTTAGTCGCATCATTGTGTGTACAAGTAGGTACAAGATTGAACATTTTAGTAGATACATAAGTATCCGTGAACGCCAACTTAAAGATTTGCTTTCAACCTCTCCGTATCGCACGGCAACTGACAACTTGGTCTCTCGAGAGACACTCAAACAAATTAGAGCTTGTTCCTCGCTTTTTTGTGACTGGCAACTGGATTCCGGAAAATTATGTGCACACAACGCGTTCTTGTTGTTGTGGTATGTGTACGCGTCTGGCGGAGTTTGAATGACGTAAGCGGCCCTCTTCTGTCTCATCAACTCCACCGTCCATTGCGGCAAGGCCAGTATTTGGCGGGAACGCATGGCAAGGTGCATGCCCTTCTTTAGCATGTTCGCTTAGTTATCCCCTCCGCACCAAGGTCCGTCGCGATCTGAATTCTTGTCTCCTCGTATCGCCTTCGAAGTCCCAGCTGTCAGGCAGCGAAAGGATCGTCCTAGCCAGCAAGGTTAGTGGCGTGCACACGTATGGCGGGCTCGCGGCCCTCGAGCAGGTGCGTCATCCTCACTTCGCTTCCATTATGGTTCTGATCGCATGTCCTCAACTGGACTCGCAATGCGGACCTCCCGACCTCGGCACTGCGACTGGCCCGCTCGAATCTTAACGTCGACGACGTCTTTCCGCCTCGATCCCACTCACACTACGCTGCTTGCTTCAATCCCTTAGCCAGCTTGCCGGCGCCCCGCCGCCATCGCTTCGAGTTCTCAAATGCAAAAGCGCGCCGCCATGTCCGTTTTTTCACGCACATCCGTACCCTCAACTCGTCGATTCCCCGCAACGCACTGACCCAACCCGTCCCCCCGGCCCGCCTTTGCCTTGCCGACTCGACAACGCCCCCGAGAGCCAACACTCGACTGCCTAATCCGCATCCTCGACACACGCTATGCCAGGCGCTATACAAAACCCGCCTGTACTATGTAAAATGCCCTACACACACGTCGCGTCATACCGCCTATCTCACAAGTTGCACAGACCACGAATATTGGTTTGAAGCAAGCAACGGTGCACGCGCTTCCTTGACCTCCGTACGATACGTCTCTCGCGCCGCCATCCTGTTCTCCGCTCCTTACGCCAGCTGCGCTCTATCTACTGCGCACCCCATCGGTTACCGTCACCGTTCCCGTTAGTACAGAGACATATATTGCGCCCAATGCTAACGCTCAATGTCCGCCTATCCCGGTCCTCGCTCGCACACCCTCTCTCGGATTCATGCCTACGTACGATACACTAGTCGGCTCAAGAACGCAAACGCCCACTCGCCCCAGTCACAGACAGAAACCCCCCTCCAGGTACGTACCACACGCAGCTTGAAGCTCGAAGGTGCATGTCTCCTCTAGTTTGGATTCTGGTTGACAGCCCTGACCTTTCCTTCCTTTTCCTCCCTTGTTCACCTCGGCTCCCCCTCCCGGCCTCAGCCTCGACTCGCCCGACTCAGAGCCATGTGCTGTCCACGCCAGGCCCGTGTTCCTCGGATCATGCTCACTGGTACTCGAGGTCTGCCTCTGAAGACCTGCTTGCACGCAATTCGCCGCGCAAACGCAAACGCAAACACATTCTCGCATCCCGGGGGCAGGCAAGTCACGACAGCAGGCAATCCGCGACGGCCACGACGGCGGTGCGCGCACGGTACGGTTGATTTGCCCCATTCGTGTGCGAAACAAACCCCGTCGAGCCTCAACTGGCGGCCAGCATACCCACTCCCTGCTCCCTGCGTGCGGACACGGAAACAATGGCGACTAGACGACTCGAATTTCTACCCCTCGACTTGAACTTACAGTGCGATACAGCTAACTGGAGCCTGACGGCAGCTTTGTACGCTTGCCTAATACGTATGTATGGATTTTATGTCGAATTTGAAGCTCCAAAAATTTCGTTTCGTCCATCCAGATTCTGTAAATTACCCAGCCATATTATAGCTGTTGATATCATACTCCAAGTTGAACCACAGAATCCCAACGAGCAAGTGGTGAGACGAGAGCATCTTGGAGTTGTGCTTCCCCGTGTATGGTTACCATCATTGCATCGTAGTCTGTTCTCTAGTGGGTTGTCTTTCGTTTAAACCCATCTGTGACGAGTGCGAGTGAAGTCTGCGTGATGAGTTGATTTACGCTGAACATAGGCGCTCGTACAGGTAGAAGGATCCAAAAGAACTGACACCACAAAAGACTTTGAGCAAGTGAAAAGGGACGTCAGGAATGAATTACAAACCTAATCTCTCGCGGTCTACGGGAGTAATCTCCGCTGTTAATTATGGCGTGCGCATCTATATGACATGAGGGGCCACCGTTCAACCAACAGACGACAAGCTGCTGTTTACGAGTTGACGAGCCTGCGTGAAAACCGGAAGCAGCAGAGGTGCATCTGCTCTCAAACTCCGCTAAAACCTTCCGGTCTTAGACTGAGTTGAAATTTGACGAGGAAGCGGTTGTGGTGTCTTGTAAATCAACTGGGCGCAAGGCGCTTCGGGTGCCATCTCCTCGGGCAGCTTCAAACCGTCTTGTTTTTGACCACGACTCGGACTGAATTTATTTTAATGAGCTGCAGAAATGGGATGAACATTAATTCGGAGAAATGCAAAGGTACATAGCTGCAGTCGGCACGGATGAATGAGCCCATGCCCTATACCCGATCTTGCAACGGCCCCAATGCGACGAGTCTGTATTTCTGTATTTCGTGGGTTCAGGGGTTTGGACTTATCTTCTAGAGTACCCCCAAATTGATGAGAAGCTAATCGACGCGATATCGCCAAGGCACACTTTCGAAAACGGCTTGAAAGGTCTGGGGGAGAGCTGATTCCGCGTTCTGGTGATTCTTGCAAGTCGTTTGTAGAAAGCTCTAGGTCGAAGTGATTTCGGAGTCGACACACATCCACGCCCTTATGATTTGAACCCGGCTTCTCCAAGACACCACAATAGAAATGGCCCTCCCTAGCTGTTCTTTTTCTGGACAATAATCGAATGCAGTCAATGCAATCCAATGCAATCGACTGCAACTCAATGCAACTCAATGCAACTCAATGCAAGTTGATGCAACTTCAATGCAACCAAACTTTGAGCCTTCCAGAGCAGAATGCACCTCAATGCAAACCTCGTGCACGCATATCTTTCGTCACAATTTGATCTGCACTCGCACTGCATGTCAGTGACAGAGGTCGAAGTTGAACTCGATATGCATAGAAGCCTCGTGCAATGCATTTGCATTGCACTTGTACTGCACTGAACTTGCATTAGATTACATTCCAACGTTGAATGCATTGGAAATGCAACTAGTACTACGGCTTCCCCTTTGGGCCTCAATTTTTTTCGCCCCAAACCTACCTAAAATAGGTAATTCTTTTTCCCTTGATTTTTTTCCTTCAAGTCCTGAGGCCACTCTCTTTCTTCAACTTCTCGCCCCGTTTGTTTCTCGTCCCACTCGTGATTCTAGTTGCTCATTCATGCCGAAGCCAATAATATTCAAGCCAAGGCTCCGGAACAGTTAAGGTTTCAAAAATGCCTTCACTTGAATAAGTTCCCTAGTTCTCTCAATTCACGAGTAAGTACGTACAAATATTCGTTTAGACATAATGCTTTTGCGGATTTGAACTCTGGGAAAATTCGAAGATTCCATGCGGTCTGTTCCTGTCAGTTCCTTCTGACTTCAGTTTGGGTCCCTGCCCTCCCCGCAAATGTGTGATATCAGTCTGCTTTGGAAGACTCAACCGTGCGTGGGATTCGGTTCGGTCTTCTGATTCTATTTTCCTCTTCCCCTGAATCGGAGGGTGTTTTGTTTCAAGCTCTTTTGTATATTAGACACCATTCATTAGTTCTCTTGTTGAGATTCAAGTACGTGCGTATTTTGTGTTGATTTCAACTTGACTGACTTGTGTCGTCGCCGATAGACCTTTGCGAGTCGAGCCAGAGCCAGAATTCATCGTAATCTGTGCATGAGAGCATCTGTGTGTCGCAATCCAAGTGCATGTTTTATTTTCTGTCCCTCGACCTCATTTTCACACACTGACCTTCCTCTTTGTCTAGCAGCCTCAGTTTTCGCGCCGCCTAGTACATTTTCATTGTATTTTGAATTATCAATGGACATCTGGCCTAGGTGCTCAAGTTTCACGTATCAATGCCAGGACACGCCGTGGGATGAGAGCTGGGTTGAAGTGTGATACTAGTAGCTCAGATGAACAATGAACCTAAGTGCGTGCTTGTCTTCTGTTGATTTAAATTCGACTTGACTGACCTTCTGTTTGTCTTCTGAGTTGAACTTGACATTCATTGGACTCGCCGAGATGCGTACATTTCAACTTGAACTTCGTTCCAATTCATTGATGTCCTTTCCAATGGGTGAACTCGACTTTGGCACTGTTCAGTATGTTTCTATTCCCTCTTGCATCGCTGATTCAAATCTGTCATAAGTACTTCAGTGTCGAGGATAAATCTCGAGAAGGATGGGTATGTTGTGTCAAATTGAGATTTTAGTGCGTACTTAGTGTGTACTTCTCTTGTACTTACTGGTTTTGACTTGACTTATCTGTCCTTTTCCCCATAGACCCATGTATCCTGAATCAGACTCGGCATTTACTTCATTAATATCAACTCCTCGGAAATCGGTCCGAACCTATGGTGTTCAAAATGTACATTTATTCGGCCGCAAAACTTTTCGGAGTTTTCGGCGATTCCGCAACATAAATAGGGTGTTTAGCGCTATCCCCGCAAAAAAGACAGGCGTCAATCACTGTCTTTGCTTTGCGGGGTATGGCGTTCAAAATGTACATTTAATCGGCCGCAAAAGTTTTCGGGTTTTTCGGACCTTCCGCAATAAAAATAGGCACTTTGACACTATCTCCGCAAAAAGCAGAGGCGCCTATCACTCAGTTTATCTTGCGGGGAAATCACTGATTCCCGCAAGATAAAGTTGGACGCCAGCAAAATATAGCGGCGACGCGCCCGCAAAACATTTGGGGGTCCGCAAAACTTCTGGCCGAAAAATTTACCAACAATTCGGAATATGGTCGCACAGTCATTCAGATATTGAGATCAGCGATTAAGGTGATGGTAAGACAAGGAAACGTACGGCGACTCGACGTAGCAGTAATATCCCTCGACCCAGCCAATAATGGCTGATCAGTGAGTGGAGTTTCTGTGGAAACTGATGATTCTTGAGCCTAATAGGTGGAGAGATCGACAAGACAATGTAAGCATTCAACATTCCCGAGATCACCAAAGACAGAAGCAACATCTAATGGACATCTAGACGTGTATGTAAGTAGAGGAACATTCTGAAGCAAGTCATTTGTGCTATGTACTTGGCCATCAGCCGGGAGGCATCAAAATCGATCCCAACTGGCTTCTGAAAAAGAATGCATCAAGGACATCAGCTGGCCACATGTATGGACATTGATTTGAATTTTCAGGCCAATGAGTGTCAGGATCTACGTGAGGTGTGCAAGAGGCAGAAGAATTTCTAGGATTGTTCCACATTTTTTTTCATAACAATGGTGGGGCTGGACCATATGGTACATGTCTTGAAAATGCCTGCTGCATGCAGGACTGATCGGTAGGTACCATTCTCCAGAGCTACTTTTCGGTGTCGAATGAATCAAGGAAGGATTAATTCAATGCAAGATGTCTATCATAGCTACCGTGAGCAATCAGTACAGTATGCCTTGTACTTGAACATCCCCGAGATCCCCGAGGAGTGTCTCAAACATGTGACAAACAGAGGGAAGTATGAGTTTTATATGTTTGTAGTGTCTGTCTACGAGAGACTAGTGATTCGTTGTTCCTTCAGTTGACGTCGATTTGGATGTCCTCGTCCAGTGGGATAAGGCACAACATAGACAATCACTGCCGGACATAAATGAGCGGCAACAGACTGAGTATCAACATATTCCTCTGTCATACAAACACTTGGAATGCAAGGGCAAATCATCGAGCTGCCGGACATGCCCGTGACTGTAATGGCCGAGATCTTACAGGTCGGGGATTGTTTCTTGATTCAGTGGATGAACCCGCAGCACTCTCCGAGCTATTTCTGCGGCTAGATGTCAATGTATCGATTTGAATTCGAAATAAGACCACAAAAATCCAGGCCAATCGAAATTACATAGAGCACAACCTCAACCTCCATCCTAGATTATTGCAGAGAAACCCTTGTCCCAGTTAATTAAGCACCCATATGTACAGTAGCTCCTGCACGATTCCAGACAATGAGTGCATTATATACCATATACCAGTGGGACAGGCTCTATTTATGTTGCTCATTGTGTGGGACGCAGCTGCACACTAGTACTGAGTCAGTATATCAGTTCCCTAAATCTACTAGTGCAGGCATGCACGCTCTGAATATGCCGACGAATCTCCTGTATCTTTGCGGAAAATTATGAATATATATTTTGCGGTCGCATTGCCGCTATATTTTGCAGGCGTCCAACTTTATCTTGCGGAAATCCCTGATTTCCCTGCAAGATAAACGGATTGTTTGACGCCTGTCTATTTTGCGGAGATAGTATCAAAGTACCCATTTTTATTGCGGAAGGTCCGAAAAACCCGAAAACTTTTGCGGCTGATTAAATGTACATTTTGAACGCCATATGAACCTGAACTTGACCGACCACTATAATGTGTTCTGAGTGGCCTACACCCCTGCCACAGGAGACATGACAATGACTAAGTGACCTGGAATAGTGAAAATGACAAGACAAACAACACCTATAGTGACCAGCCACGAAACGGCACCAAACCCGCCCTGTGCCGAGCAAGCCTAAAATGGCGAGAAATCGGGGAAATTTAGAATACAGAGGTTTGGAACATAGGGGCTGTATCAATGTGCATTACCATGTGGTTGGGTTGAACGTTTGGATCAAAGAAGTGCATTAATGCAATGCATTTGTACATGTATGACTTTGCTGGTCATGGCCAGTTGTGGTAAGTGCAATTCGATGCAACTGCCTCAGTTTATAAACTTTGCTCTGCATCTCACTGCATTCAATTGCACTGTTGCATTTGATTACTGTCCAAGAAACCCTGCCATAAATTCCATTCAATTCCACTATATTCCATTCAATTGCATTCGATTCCAGTGACATCAGTCATACGATGGTTCCGTCCAACTGTAGGAAAATGTAAGCTTGAGCTGACTCCAGAAGCAGCATCCATGTACCTTAGTTCAAGGGAAATGCTGGCAGAGTACAAAACCGTATCTGCCCAGCTGCCAATGTGCCAGTTGGACCCTGTGGTGGAAATGTTGCTTCCGTAAGCCTTGATTCTCAAGTTGTGGGAAGAGGCAATATCGATAGAGTTGAAAGCAATGAAAACCTGAAATAGTGAGTACCTCTATCAAAAGACTTGAGGGCGACGAAGACCTGAAGATCCTTCCAGAAGGCAGAGCCTCCGAAGTTGAAGCTGATACCGTTGCTATTCTGGAGCTGAGGCTTGTCCCAGGGGCGGATGTCCATAGTGTTAGCTGTGCCCCTAGCAATATAGTCCTTGTCCGAGGGGTAGGCCACCCAGCTGGCAATGCCTGAGCTGAGAATGGTGTCACCCCACATGTTGATGTGAATGGTGAAGCCCTTCACATCGATGTTGGTCACAGTGGTGCGGACATGGATGCTGGAACCGCTGCCGGCATCAAGCTCCTTGAGGTAAGCGAGTACCTTGGGAGTAGTGACGAATATAGGTTCGAACTCAATGCAATGCTTAGTCTCGAGCTGGGGCTTCTGCCAGGGGTGGTCGTCCTGAGTGCTGAACTCACCAGACAAAATAGACTGGTTGCTAGGGCTGCCGCCCATGACCGTGGCCATGGTTCCACAGCACCCATGGCATGGGTGCCATGCCCGTTCTGTCCAGGATTTTTGCAGCTGACCCACAGCACGGTTTACAAGCTGTATGGGCTGTTGAAATTGGTTGTCACAGTCATTGCACGGGTATCTCATTTACAGGCACTTTTATTGTCCTCTGGTGGTGATATTGTTTGGTGATTTAGTTATTACCATTCTTGTATCCAATCCAGCCTCACCTGAGTCACCAGTGTTGTGTCTTGTGTGGTTTAAGTAGTGTTTGAACTCTGGTGAAGCAGAAGGATTCGGCGGGCACTTTGGTAAGAGGCTTGAAGGATGATGGAATGAAAGGCTGAAGACTACAGTTGAATAACTACTGTTTAAATACTGTACTATGAGTCGTGAGAAAATATACTAGAACAATAACATTGTGCAACTACAAGTATGGTCCAATCAAATATTGTTCTGTTGACACATGTTCTGAATAATAACCATGCCATGACAACATGTTAGGTGTGTGTTGTTTAATTAATATCCAAAACTCTGGTGCTGCCTCCTTGTACTCACAAGGATAGAGCCATCATGTGTTAGATGCCCTGTTGCCTGCTCTCTGAGGGTTTCTGATAATGACTTATCCTTATTCTACATACATCAATCCGTCTAGTGTCTATCCATGGTATCTTGTCATGTGTTTGGTGCTTAGATAAGATGTCATGAATTAGGGCAAAATCGTGACAGGTTCCAAGGATGAAGAGTCCCCTGGTGCTGAAAGAGGTGACAGCAGTCATATTGAGTGAAGATCAAGTGTGGTTTAGAGCGGACTTGGTGCTAGCCGAGGGGTCCCACGTCCTAGGATTGATATTGAAGACCTTTATACATTTTCAACACACACAGAGCTTGAACGGCATCGACCGAGAAGCGGTTCTGATGCTAAAATGTTTTGAATTGAATATCTGAAAGGCAAGTGCAGGAGTGGAATGGAATGGGAGTAATTCATAAAGAACTGTTTGCAATATGGAAATGCTACTGGCACACCCTTCTCTTCACTCCTCTGCCTTCAAGCGACTGTTCTGGATGGAAGACACTCTTTTTCCTGATGGTGCGATCATCATATGTAGTATATGTCGGAAAAATCCCAAACAGAATACAACAGATTAAGATGCCATACAAGATTTTATAAGCCACTAAGCCAAGCCCTGGCTTACAACACATAGGTTAAGATAACATAAGTGGTTGTGAGCCACACCCTGGTTTGCAAGCACTTATAAGCCGTTGAAAGGCCACTGCAGGCATACAACATTTGAAACGGCTTCTAGGACCTCCCAATTGTCTCACAATTGTCATGTTGTATGCAAATCATTATGATTATTATCATTCTCGTGGTTTGAATTTTTAGATTTTGAAAGGTCAAGGGAAGGGAAAAATAGTATTGCATTTCAGCCATGTTACATGTCATGTACTATGTAATTGAAATGTTCCTGAACGACAGATTGGGCCTGAAGACTGCTGGACCCAATTACGATTCCTTGACACTGCCAGCATACAGTGAGCTGATCCGCCAGGCACCGGTGTAGATCATCGATGTTGCTGACAGGATAGAGGGGTGGGTGAACAGCTCCGAGAATGAGGATGAGAAGCTGTTGGGGAGGACCATGAAGAGTTGTGGTGGCAATTGTGGCAAAGGGAGAGGGCATTGACTGCAGTACAAGGGGGAAAAGCTGAAAAGAGCAGGAGAAGATCATTGAGGATGTTGAGGTTGAGGCATTTGATGGATTAAAGAGTGCAAATTCTGTGGAATGCATATGCATCATCTTGAAGATTCAGCTTCGTGGTGGCATGGCTGAGTGACACGAGAGCATTGAGGGTATCAAGGTTGGCGACATGTCATTTGAGGGAGATTGACATGGTGGCATTGAAGATTTTGAGTTGGTTCTTGAGGCAAGCCCAGAGGAATGAAGAGTTGAGGATCACAAATGTTGAGGGCCAGGGACAGGCATTGAGCACATGAAGTACATAGTGCAGAGAGAATGAGGTGAAGAGGAAGATGAAGGAAGAGAAAGAGAGAGGCGATTGATGGAAACAATCATTCGTGATTGTCCTTTTGAGCCAAGCGGAATGATGGCAGAGTTTTAACTTGAACAATGGTTCCAGCTTCTCTTCGACAATGGTAGCCACTTTGTACGATCCAATATGGCTGCCTCCAAGAGTGACTCTGAAATATTTGAAGGCAAGTGATCTGAGAAGACAGAGAACAAGAAGAGCCAAGATATTTAACATATATTTAACATTGGTGTGGTCGTGCCTTTCAACTTTCCACAAACTGTTGTATGCCATCCCGAGCCTAATAATGGCTTGAGATGGCTTATAAGCTCACACAATCCACCATGCATGCAGCTTATAACACATTATAATCCATCCCAAGCCCATAATCCTGCTCAAGCCGTTATAACCCAGACGAGTTTTTTCCGACATAGATGAATCGTGGTACAGTATTCAACCAGTCAATGGGACACTTAAATTAAATGGCTGATGCGCCGAGTTTTTGAGACTTTTGAAAAAATCCTATTCATACAAAAGCTTTATTACTACACCCTACACTCGTGTATAAGATATCTTAATTTTTGAGGCTGAAATAAGAGGGTAACCAGAGTGAACTTCTGTCACCACTCAGTGGGACAGTCACACAGCGTGATGTTGTCTTTGTTTGGCTGTTGCTTCCGTCTGGCGTCTAACAGGCGCTAAGCTCGGAAGAGTTATTCTTGACGTGCTATTGAAAAATAACTACTCGTCGCTGTCCTGTCCCTCCTCATCACTCTCACTGCTGTCTTCTTCACTCTCCTCCGAGTCTTCTTCGGATTCCTCTGGGGACCCAAAATCCATGCCCTTTCCTCGTGATACCGGCCCACAGCAATGGCCATCCATTCGTCATGATGTGAACGAGAGATTTGCTTCTTCTTGGTGTCGGATTTTGCATGTCCAACCATATTGACACGTCGAGTGGCAAGAGTCAAAATTTCCGGTTTTTGATCACGACTTCCTATTTGGGTTGTGACCATCATTATTCTCGGCAAAGAGAAAACTGCTTCTTCTTCATGTAATGTAGTCTAGAATACACTCAAACTAGATAGAAATACTCATGCAGTCTATACCTACAGTTCTATGTCTTTACAATATTCGAAAGGGGCTATTAAAGTGTTTTGTCATATTGTGGTCTGCGAAACTGATTTAGCAGAGGACTGAGTTTGGATTGAACAGCCATAGGAGTCATCAAGAATGATGATAATACCCACAAGACTAAGCACAATTTATTACAAGACTGTGTGGTAAGAACTACGACTTCAATGGAGCAAATTGTCCGACTGTCCCAGTGAGTGGTGGTGTCCCATTGACCGGTTGAATACTGTATGTGTTGAAGGAAGTCTGTCTTCTTCCATTCTACCAATGGGCTCGAGCATCACTTCGATATGAATCGAGGCTTGAGCCAAACCAACCTCACAGATGAGAGGCCCTATCTCCTGGCTAAAGGACACTAACATATGTGAAATGGAGAGGCACTCCCCTCGAGAATCCAGATTAATTTCATCTGTTCAACCATTCAAGCAGCACGCATAATGCCAGTTCCTTTCAATTTGAACAGAGCTTCACCATGTCATATGCATGCAGCCTCCATTTGTTTGAGTGTGGATATCTGATCTGCACAGTGGATTCAATTCCACTTTATATTACATTGATACTTGTAGTTTTATCTAGGATTAGAACTTAAAATGATACTAATGGTTTCACAACCAGTTTTCATCCAACCAGAAACATTTCCTTTTTTTGGTGTGTTTTGTGTCGGGTTATCTGCAGGCCAACCTAAGGGCCGTTGTTGACACTTATATCACACATGCAGGGCAGTGTCATGCAAATAGTGATTTGACTTACCAGTATGTAGACATAGAAATATTAGTTTCCAACAAATTTCGAAGATGGCCTGGTCAGCCCATAAAAGCAAAAAAAAAACCAAACAAACTGCAGTTGGGTACAAATAAATTATACATAGAAAGATCAGGAAGGAGGAGTAAAGAGATCTGCTCAAAGGTAGCTGGAATAAATAAGAGGTAACTATTTTTGAGTATCACATGAGAGCAACTTTTGGAGACTGTTCTTGGGAGGAGGAAAACTCGGTCAATGACTGGGTAGGAGCCTGCAATTTTGCAAGTGTTGTTAGAGCTCCCTTGTGAGCTTTTTCAACATTAGCCAACCTAGAGTCAATGCTGGCTATATCTTTGGCCTGCAATGACTTCTCAAATAGTGGTTGAGCATCTCGCCATTGCTTTTCTGCTCCAGACATGTCGCCTCTCTGTGCAGCTATATCACCGAGGCGCAACATACAATTTGCCCTCGCATGATGAATATCCATACCTGTGAAGGCCTTCAATGTAACTGCAAATAAACTTTCTGCAGTCAGTTCATCTCCAGTACACAGAAACATGTTGCCTAGATTGTAGAGTGCTTTGTGCAGTGCCAACTTTTCTTTCTTTGCATGTGCAAATGCTAGATAAGTGATGCCAATGGTGGCAGCCCAATGAAAGTTTGCATGTCCCCAGCGCCTGATATTTGCCATTTCCCCCAGGCAGTAAAATGAAACTTCAGCATTTTTCCCCCAAGACCAATGCAGACATTTCTTGAAACGATTTCTTGCTGCCAAGATGTTCCCATCTCTGAGTTCAAGATCAGCAAGTACTGTTTCATAGTAAAAAAAGCCCTGTATAGTGTTCAAGGCTGCTGAGAATTGTTCCTGCTCTTTCCAGGGGTTGTAGCACATCTTCTTTGCTTGTGCCAGTAAGCAAACCAATCTGTGCAATGTTCAACAGGACAAAAGCATGTTGTTCTGGGTCCTGCTCAGCAGATATCTCAGACAAAATTTGAGTGAAGAGACTTTGGGCCTCTGTATACTCAGTTGTTCATGTGTGTATTTGCCACAATTATTTCAAGTTGAAAATTCAATGCACCTTGAGACATCCCATAAAGCCCAAGAAGTTTTCTTGCTGTCTGTGTGACAGAAAGAGAGTCCTGGAGGTTTCCAAGGTGTTGAAGACATAGGGCCTTGACACGCAGTGCATCTGCCTGCTCATTGCAACATCCACACAATTGTGCAAGTGTATATGCCTCATTTACAAGCACCTGGGATGTATTGTATTTTCCTATCCTCCAGTTAATCAGGGCAAGAGTGATCAAATTAATGCTCTGTCCTCTCATGTTGCCTGTGTCTCTAGCTAACATCAAGGCTCTGTCAAAGCATTTTATGCCTTCATCAAAGTGGTTATTTGTTATGACACAATAGTAGAATCCCAATGCACGATACAGTTCACCTGTATAACAGGATCAAATGAAAGACATATCAGGAATATAAGCAGGATTATAGAAATTTGGCATACCCTCTAGAGCAGGATCATTCACAATCTGGCAGTGTTCCTTTGCTTCAGAAGCCAAAAGCTTGCAATCCTTTATTATGCTGTACTTGCTTGTGAACAATGCTTCAGTGGCAAACTGAACTGCTAGTTTATGATCCCCATGTGGAAGTATGGCTTGGATGAAATGCATCAATGCATGTGAGCCATGACCAGTTACTCGGCCAAAGGAATTTAGTAAGATTACACATCTTATAGCTTCTGGTAGATCAGGATTTTGTGGAGTCAATGCTCAGGATAAAACCTGATGTAGGTTGCCAAGATTAAGAGTAATATCCCTCGCAATGTTAGTGACCTGATCATATCCCTGATACTTCCTGTATGCGCCCAAGAGACTTTGGAAATGCCTTTGCAGAGGCAGAACAATAGCTAGTGCCACAGGGTGGAAATGCTGTAAATACTCACGGACAGGCACAAGTGATTTCAAACATTTTTTGTTATCAAGGTATGCCAGTGATGTGCCAAGTAATACAGACTTGCATTCCCAAATCTGTGGAATACCAAGATTGCCTTGAATAAGCTCAGCATCTGACAGACCATCTGGAAGAATAGAGAGGAGCTGCAATAAATCCATGGCCCCAATCTGGGCAGTGAGACGGGGACTTGCAAGGGACAAAGCAATGGATGCATCTAGGTTGGAGCACTTATCTGAACCTTCAGATAACAAAGATGTCTTTTCAGTCACCAACCGAGCTAAAATAGAGGAACATTCTTCAGAGGCAACAAGATGTGCCATAAGATCAACTGCTAATGGCATGTTATCAGTGAAGTGCAAGAGCTGATCAATGTCTTTTGGGTTATGATAATCTTCAGCAATTTCTATAAACATCTCTTGAGCAGCCTCAAGGGATAATGGCGCTAATGGCCAGAGGAATGGCCTAGTCCAGCGGACTTTGGCAGGGTGTTGAGCTCCACGCATGGTGATCTAGAAATTTGGAATGAATATCTGTGCAGCTATTATTGACACACTTACTATCAATGCCAGATGAGGGATATCTGTCAAACTTGAAAGTAGATCTTCAGTACCATCACGGGATACCAGTGGCTCCCAAGTTGTTTCCAGATTGTCCAAGATCAAGAGGCAGATTGATTTTTTGGAGAGGGACCGTAGCACAGCCTTTGTGAGGTCTTTCCCTGGCTTTAGTCCCAGATGAGCTCCAATGAAACCAGTAATTTCTATGCCTGTAGTAGCTGATTCACATGACACAAAGAGCCGGTCCTCATATTTTGCTGTGACATCAGGGTGATGCAGCACTGCTCTGGCAAGGTTTGTCTTGCCAATACCACCAGGACCCAAGATAGCAATTCTAGCACACCGTTGATTGAGCATTTGCACAACCTGTGTGACCTCTGATTCACGACCATGGAAAATCTGTGGCATAGCAGGTAAAAGTGAAAGAGATAGGGAGCTTGAAAGGCCAAGATTCAGTTTTGTTTGATGCCCCAGTTAGATTCCTACCTTGCTTGAGACTTGTTCAGCATGTGGATCTGATATCACAAAAGGTCATAAAATATCACCAGACAAAAAAATAAACATACAGAAGAGACATGATCTGAAATAGTCGAGTCAGACAGATTTGAAATTAATTCAAGCAGCTCAGTATGCATGTGGTGAGTCTTGCTTTGCATTTCATTAATATTGTGTGCCAGAATTGCTTGTGATGTTATCTGTCCACAAGTTGACTTCATGTATATATTGTGAGGTTGTAGGGCTTACTGCAAAATTATCCAGGGCTAGCTGAAGCCCATTTTGACAATCCTTCAGTAAGGCACTCAGTTGATTCTGCCGGAAAAAGTGCTTGATCTTGCTGTTGTCCTGTTGTGCTTGAACAAATGTCAGAATTTTATGAAGAGTTCTGAGTAAACTGGCATCAGTTGCTGCAAGAAAGAGACAGAGCAGATAAATACTCTGTGAATTGGCCAATATGATCCATCAATGTCGGTGGAACGTAACCAGGAGGATCTGATTGCAAGTGGAGATTGACAATTGCATAGATGATCCCATGAATATTTTCTGTGAGCTGACAGCATTGCTCCTTATTTCTCTTTGCTTTCTACAATGTCAAGCCAGCTCTGAAAGACCTTTATCTGAAAATCCATACCTGAAGTGCCCGAACCAACGAGACTGCAGTGTTGGAGATTGCTTGCACAAATGGGGGGCAAAGACCATCATGAAGCTCATCCAGGAGTGGTACAACCACGTTCAAGGAGGCAACAATATCGTCGACTAGAATTTCAATGATGCTGGATGGAGGCATTTGGTACGAGAAGAGAAACAGACTCGCTAAGACCCGGTATATCTAGGCCGATCAAGATCTATGTCACCCGAGTACGATGCAGCAGATCACCAGATGTAAATTAGAACCAAGGTTTGCCAAGCCTCGGAAAGTCTATCAGAAGTCGCATTTATTGATGAATATAACCTCTTTTGCGTCACAAGCCACCGAAGATACGCTGCAAATAGTCTTAGGACCCTCAAAATGGTTGAATTCTGTATTTGGACGGCATAAACAGCGCCATGATTCGGTCAATTCCGAGGTCATGCTCCTCGCCCGAGCTTCCTGTCGCATTGTATGCAGAATCCCGCCTTGCACGACTTGGGGTAATTGCAGTATGTTTGAGCGACTAGAAGAAATTTCGGTACAGCGGAACCGGGATAGGGTAAACATCGGCGAGTGCGCGAGTAGAGCGCACTTACACCCGGGTTTGGTTAGGCTGTCGACTTTACGTCTGTTGCGCCGTGCGGACACGCCTTGGCAGTGGGAGATTGTCGCCCCCTTCAGCGATCAGATGAAATAAATGCAGCAGCAACACGGCGTTTGCACCCGTGGCCGTGTGCCCTGTCGCTCATTCTATACATTTACGGCGTTCTGGCACGCCGCGTCGCTGCAACTCTCGCAACTGCTCGAGGGTAGAAAAGCCGAGCTTGATTGAGGTGGACAAAGATGTTAAGGAGAGGTCTAGCCACGCATCGCCGATGTCACTGTTCGAGCGACTGATGCATGCGGGATTCTGGGATCTCAATTCGGTGGAGGTGCTTACAAACAAAAAAAAGAAAACCGATTTGGCCCTTTTTTGTGCTAAAATACGGATGGTTACCCACACTCTGGCATGGAAATCTGTGTATTTAGTTGTCTTAGAGGTGTTGGTATGCAGTGTTTTAACAACTTCAAGCACGGTGAGGATTTTGCTTGTCAGAGATAGTGTAGACCCGAACCAGTCTTAATTTGACGGCTGATAAACGCCAAGGACTGGAACATAATCATCGGTCGCTCAGGGGCACGGAGATTGCCGAGCAGCTCGAATCAACGGACTTGACCAAAATTTTGATAACTTTGAACCAAAGTTTTTTTTTGTATCCGAATTCTGAGTATATTGTTTTGCATCACTCAAAATTCTAAGACTCTTGTCGTTCTCCTAATTTTAATAGTGCAAAATTGAGCTTGTAATTTGCGGTTTCACCAACAAGGCTTATGTAAGACTGGATATAGGGGCTCGTCCATAATCGGCGGTCAAACAGCCTATTGAAAGCTCAATTTTGCAGCTATTAATTCGGAGAACGACAAGAGTCTTAGAATTTTGATTACTACAAAACCCTCTACTCAGAATTCCGATACAAAAAACTTTTTCTCAAGGTTATTGAATTTTGGTTGCAGTCCGTTAATTTGGCAATCTCCATGCTCCTTAGCGACGGTGATTATATCCTAGTCCCTCCGGTATCTGATCAACCGACTGCCTTTGAGAAGTTACACTGGCTCGAGTCTAGAGATAGAGTAGCAAACTGGTTCGACGCTGAGGACCGTTGGATTTCATGTGGCATATATAGAGCTGAATCGTTGACGCAAAAAGAGCAGATAGAAGCTTGAAAGAAGGGTGTCGGCGACCTCGGCAATCTCCGTTCTTGCTTACCTCACTTGCATCTCACTACTCCCGCCATGGCGAAGCGAGTTCTCTTGGCTCTTCATGCCAGTCTATTTCGGTAGTCGAGTGCTAACGCCGCTCCCTCGAACGAGTAGCGATGATTTCGGATTTTTACTCGTGGGGCTAGTCGAGGTAAGGGGGGTGGGCAAGGGGCGGGTGTTGTACTGCCCGTCGAAAAGGTGAGCTGATAAAGATTGCAGACAAAGCTTGAAAAAAGAGTTGTGTGGCTCAATTTGCGCATAGCCCGTTTCTCGGTGTGTTTTCCTTGCTCTTCAAATGCTAACCTCTATTCTTGCAGCAACCTACTTCATCCGCCACCGCGTCGTAAGTACTTCACAACTCTTCCGGTCTGCTTGTAACGATGCTCGTAGCTGTGCTCGGACCGCCAGTGCCGCGCCGGCCCGCGACTCGCCGAAACTTAAAGCCGTAATGGCCAACGCGGCCTCGACTTTTTCACCGCCCGCGTATGACCTCGCGCAGTGCACACTTTCGCGCCGCACACTTCGTGCATGATTTCGGTTGTCAGAGGACTGGTGCAGGAGACGCAAGGATAGACGACTTGAGGCGAAGGGATGGTGTGCGAGGTCGAGAGCACGGACAAGACGTCTCCTCCCGTGTCGTTGCTTGTGGCTTCACCCACACCGCCATCTTCATCCCCCCGCGTCCTGCTTCGCCTGCCCCTCGCGTGCGTGGACTTGCGGCAGGCCCTGCTCATGTGCACGGGTTATGGACCTTCTTCATCGGCGCACGAGCCGGCGGTCTGGACAGCGGGTGGCCTTCGGGGCCAGGCGCGGTGCGGTGAGAGGACGGAGACAGCGAGGGAGACAGCGAGAGTGCCCGCGTGGAGGTGCTCCTAGCTGCGGTCGCCGTAGGGCTGGGCTTGGAACCGACAAGATACTCGCTCCCATCGAGTACCGGAGCTCAAAGACAAGCAGTCTCGTCATGTTCTCCTTTTTAGAGTGAAAGTCTCGTTTTTTTGTTATTGAATAGAGATTTCATAGTCATCCAGAAAGTTATTGTGTAGGCCCCTTTGCTATGTAGTATGGGGAGTTACATTCGACGACGAGGCGGAAATATTCGCCCACCGGGGTAATTGGCAAACAATAAAGTTATCATCGGCGGTAGCAACAAAGGCAAGAAGGAAGGAGGCCTCGAGGAAGATATGGGAAGACCTGGTTGGCGATTGGACCGGTCATGAGAGGGAAGAAAGATCGTGCAGTGAGCGCTGAATGGCGTCCCCTATGTCGGACGCACAGAGGAGAACAGCATGCGCGTTTTGAATGACCAGGAGGTACGTATGTCGGACAATTAACCCAGAAATCACAACAAGAGTCATAATAACAGCCAGACTAAGAAGAACCACACCAAGTGGGACGAAAGACGCGCCATCAAAGCGCTCGTCGTGCCCTGTGTCGTTGACGTTGTGCTGTTCTTGACTGGCGCATCAATATTATTATTCGATTCCCGGCCTGTACGCAGTCCCGTTCAGATTTTCTCCCAGTCTGGTGTCCCTTCTTCAGGATCTTGATCACAAGCTCGTTGTCGTTATGTGGATTGTACCCGGCGCCGGATTCCGATGGTGGGAGTTAGAGTGTGTGCTGACGGTGTTTGTTGATCTCAGATCTGATTGCCGCGGCAAGTCCTCCTTGGCTGCAACTTCCAGCCTCTCGAATTTGTTCAACTTCAAGTAGCCGTTTTCGACTCTCTGCGGGACCTCCTCAAGGATTTCATGGTTCTTTTTTTTTTTTTTGTATTCCATCCGCCGATCCTCTCCGCCTCACCCTTTTTCTTCAATTTGAATTGGCTTGGTCTCGCCTGGGACTGCAATGGCAATGACACCTTTACTCCATGGACTCGATGCCCAGGCCCCTGATGCTCGCGCGTCTTGTCGCTGCGAGGCATTTGTTCCGAGTCCGACCTCGAGGACTACTCATGATCAACCGCCCGGTGGCTAATCGTCGAAGGAGAGCGGAAAATGCCAAATTTAAAATATATGACGCCTGGCTCTAATGCACCACAAACGCGCTCTAGCAAGGTGCGTCAACTGCTCGCGTTGAAGCGCGAAGCCACAACTCATGCTTGACTCGATAGCGCTCTCATTGACAAGGGGAGATCCGTACCTAGAAGACGTCGCGTTCCGCTAATGGGGAGGAACATAGTCGCCGCGACGCCGCCAAAGTCCCCGCAAGACGCCCGCCAGCAACATGCCCGCCAGTACCCGCACCACACCATCGATGCCGATGTCCCGTCCTCCCGCCCAGATCATCGATGATGCGTTCGACGCACCGCCCCCGACAACGATAACGATCCCCACTCGTTCCTGACAACGGTCCACGCCTCGTATGCGAGCTCCTGCCATCCATCGCTTTCTTCAGGACGTAGTGCGTGCGCGTGCCGAGCACATGTACACACGCCTCGCTTTCCTGCCCCCACAAAGTCCTAGTCGATCCTGATCTTGGGGGCCGGGGTGCGGCCTCACGACCAGCAGCTAGGCGTGCCCCTTGTCTGCAGCGAATCCGGGGTCGGTGCGACGCCGGCTGCTCGCGTTCCCTCTTGCAGCCTTCACGAATGGTAGCTGCCGCCTCCGGATCCTGTACTTCGTGCCTGCGGCTACCCTTGGTGCGTCTCGGGATTCTGCTACGATGCGTTGGTGTCCAAGCCACCTGTCGCTGGTGCGCGCACGGAATCCGCTTGCTCTTCGTGTACGGTCTTCCCGTCCGTGTCTGTGACGACGTCTCCCGTCGCACCTCGCCCGGTGTACGCCTCCGCCTCTACCACGTCGCGATCATGACCCCGATCTTGAGCCAATTGACCTCGCAACCAAGTAGCTTGGAGTTCACCCCTCTGTCTCCGGCGCTATCAGCACTCTCCGATGAGCCGACCGTAGGCATTCCGTATCGACGCTTGATACTGTCGCTCGACGGATCTACGCGTACATATCGCCTTATCCGTGCGCGCCCATTTGCACGCAGTGCGACAGTCACGGGCTCAGAGCTCGAGACACGCTGCGATATGGCACGGAGGCTTGGCTTGGCTAACGCGTATCTCCTTCAAGAGGGTTTCCGCTTAGTTTCTGCCGCCAATTCTGGTCTCGATCTTCTCCTGCGAATTCCCAGCATCACTGGACGTCGGCCAGCACATCGATGCGCTTCATCAATGGTACGCCCCTCTTTCTTGCACCCTTCATCCCAATGACCGAATAACGGTCTCTACACAGTAACGCCGTTCTCCGAAAACGCTGCGATGGTCTCCTACTCGAGGGCCGTTCGAAGGTGTGTGTCGGTGGTATTTTTCGTCGTGACACCACTTTCTAACGTTTCTTCTCTTTACTTTCGCAGCATACGACCCATCACCTCTTCATCCCCGCAGCCCGTCTGCCGATGCTGGGACGGTGGACATTTGCAGGGCGTGGCTTGATGAAGAGATCCGGTGGGATGGAGGTGGAGACGGGGGTCGAGGCAAGAACAAGCGTGAACGCCCAGAACGACTCCTCCTGCGCCGTTGCCCACAATCGTCGAGGACGTTGAGGGCATGAACGCAGTGTTTCCTTTCCTCACACCGCACCACGGTTTCACCCCGCGGCCGGTCGCCGATGCCGTCGTTCACGTCGTCCAGTCCTTGACGACTGGTCCCGCATAGCTGCGCGTACATCAGGAAAAACCAGATTCAGTATTTCTTGTCCAATTATCGCCAATTGGCAACAATGATCTAATTTAGGATATTTATCAAAATTCCGTGTCAATTAGCTGTAAGCCTCGATATTTTGGCCAGAATATTGGGAAATGCCATCGACCATGAAAGCAGATCAATGTAGATACAAAGACAGTGAAAGACGGCCACTATCCTCCAAGTCAAAGCTTCGAAGAAAGGCCTTAGACTCTTCCTGAGGGAGTGGTGCTATCCTGTCTAGATACTGGCCTGCTACACGATTCCAGGAGAGAAGACTCTGGGGATACAAACGAATGAAGCACGAGGGTGGTACAGATGGAAGTAAGAAATGACATGATCAAATTTTCTTTTCAAGTCGTTTGCCGATCGGCAATCCTCGGATGTACCGGTAATCATCGGACGACTTCGGATGAACTACAAAGCACAGCCCATCGACTATACAGAACCAAACATTGATCTTGCCACGCTGGCATCTTCTTCACGTTCCACCATCTCCTCCGCTCCTCGCAATTCCAATTATTCCATTAGCCTTGTTGCGACTCTCCTCCTACACTTGTATGTACTTCCAACACCCTTGGAGCTCTCAAGCCAATCTTTTTCAGCTATATCTGGCAGTGCCTAGCTTGCCTCAGCCTCAAGTGTCGCATCCATGTGCCTCTAGGCTCTAGGTAGGATTCTTGTCTTTGTTAATACCTTATTAACAATTCCCCCGTGTTACCTGCCTGCAGTTGTCGAAGGTTCGGAGTACCAGACTCGTTAGGTGGTGGAATATCAAGGTGCGCGTCTATGCTTCTGGTATTGATGCAACAGCTGAGAGCGTGGAAATAGTAACATGTACATATCAACTTTATCCCGTCAACGCTGCGCTCAGTGACTGCACTGCTGGATCCGGTATGTTGCTCTCTTCTACCGTTACGACCATGAACTCAATAAACTCAATTTGCGCACCCTAGTACCTCAGCGAATTCCATAACAATGTATGTACCCCTCGCACTTCATCTCTTGCTCCCCCATGTATTGACTTGAGGTATGAATTTTAGATAAAGAGCCACCATCGGGTCGAACTTGCAGGAAGGATTTGCATGTGTGGATGGGCAAGGGAGTGCAGTTTTTTCAAGTACGTGTCTCTTCGTCTGGATGTCTATTGTGGTGGTCCTGCTCACCATGTGCATCATGCTAGTGGCAAGTTCGCTTCGGCACCCGTGCCTCCGCTCCGCCCAGTAACTCTGCACCGACGCCGTGGGACATGCCTGGGCAGTGATTTCCAAGCCTCGGCTTCTTGCCTTCCATGGTTACGGTAGTGACAGCACTATGCATGCAGAAGTTTCTTGGGAGATTGGTGCTATGACGGCTACGTAGATGTTAGTACAGTACGATGTGTTGTGTAGACCCTTTAATACACGACATTTTCTTTTGTCTACAAAGTTAAAACCTGTGCAATGTACCCACAAAGCTCCTGCAAGTCACCATATCTGGTTATAATTGGTCGTAATATGCTAAAATGCGACGTAAATTGGTGCCATTTGACATGGAAATATAGGCACAAGCTTTATTGAGTAATTGTCGCCAATCAGCCAATTGGCGACAGTTGGCAGCAATTATGGCCAATTACTGATTCTGGTTTTTCCTGATGTATGTATGACGCCGTGCCGTATCCTGCGGGCTTTCGGTGATGGGGCGGGTACGCGGAGGAGACGCACGAGTCCACCTTGAAGAACAGAGGAAGGAGCGAGAGCCGGCAGTGGAGGTGGAGGTGGAGCCCGAGATAAATATCGAGTGCGGGGTGCTGTGCAGGGAAGCTGCTTGCTCCGGCGGCGTTCTCTACGGATCCGACAGGTGCAAACAGTTATTAGATGGACTTTACGACGTCTCCGTCGCGGTAAATGACTGCTCTGGTTACCGACTGCGTCCTTCGCGTCATAATTTGTGGCTGGCCCGTGCTCGTGCGCCGGCTTCATGCAGCGCATCATCCGTTTTTGTCTGCACGAAGACGTTGCGCCGTTGAGTTCTCCCGTTTGCGCGCGGGCTAATTCCGGGTTGGGAGGATGGGACCGGGGCAGAAGATGCGGGATCGACGGTTTCGGAGAGGGAATGCGGTTCGGGCTACCGCACCCTTTTCTCGGGAACTCCAAGGGCTAGTGCAAACGCAATTGGATAGATCACACGGTGTGGTCTCCTCTCTTTTATTCTTTAAAGTAGAAACTGACTGGTTCTGGCTCGCAGATTCAAATGCCTTTCGAATTTCCCGAGCATCGCCAGTGACACGGTGTGCTTTCCATACAGGGCGGACTTCCTGTACGCCGGTCATCGACGTCACGGTGTCATTCGCCATCTCGAAGGTTTTGCGAGCTCGACGTCGCGCAGCGTGTCCTGCAGCTTTCTTGCTGCACGGAAGTCTCATAGCCATGCATGACTTCGGTCTTGGGAGTAGGATGAGCGCGAGACGCTAGTGCGCTATCCGCCGGGTGGTCCAAATGCGCCTGGCTCGCATCTCGAGACATTGTAGCGGCAGCAACACCGCGTTCCCCGACGTACAGATGGGTAGAGCATGCGGAGTGGAAGACGAGACTGAGATGCTCGTGCGCCTGCGCCATGGTCTCATTTGCGGAGGCGGAAAGACCATTCTGTCGTTTTAACGCGCCTCGCACACACAGCTGAATCTCTCGCAACCCGAGCTGTAAAGTTATCGAGGGTACGCGTCCCACGGGGACAGGAGCTTGGTGGAGGAAATCTCACTGAGAACGATTGTGCACGGCTGGGTCTATGTATGTACAGGAGTAAATCAGGCATTATTGGCATGACACTCATACATCGGGAGGACGACCTTCGAGCGAGCAAGCCCTAGTACAGATCACACTCATGTCGACCTGCTTCTGAAGACGCAGGCATGGGATTGGAGCGCAGAGGCGCATTTGTTAGTTTGGTGTGTTTTATTTCTGTTTTATTTTCCGTCCTGAAATGACTGACCTCCGTGTAGTGTGCCGGTGAGAACTGAAGCACTTTGGTGTGTGAGTTCGAGTTGTTCCGCAGCGGTAAGACAACCGCAAAGAAGTATAGGTGAGATTTACGCAAGGAAATTTCGATACTTTTTCAATAGAAGGTGCATATAGCAGAAAAAGGGGGTTCAGTTTTTGTCTGGCACACTATCTTTTTCGAAATATATGCCATGTGCACATAACGCTTAGATTGTCCAAACAATTACTATCGATCTCCCCCCCTAAAGTAAAGTTCTTTTCTGTCCTCAATTTTGCTCCTTCATCTGGATAAAGTATGGAGCGGTAGTCCTAGTTCCTGACAACGCAGCAAGGCACAATTTGGAGGGTAACAAGACAGATTGAGTTCGCATCCAATCGAAACTTTTCTTTGCAAAGGTACATATTTTTTATAGCTGACTCGGCAACTCCATCACAAGCTCAATTCCTCCCCAGAACTCAAACCACTTCACAGTTGCCATCTAACCACCCCGAGGATCCTATATCCTGATTCCGAAGCTCATCCGAGAAGATTCCAAGAAATGCCATCAATTCTTTTTTGCAAAGGGAGATCGATAGTATAAACAGTACTAGTGTTGTCAAGTCATCGACTTTTGATCGACCCGGGTCGCTGACCTTTGACGTTGTGACCGTTCCGATGGCCAATGACCTGTCGATGCTTGGTCATTGACTTGTCACGAGGAAGTCGGGAGCGTCAATCAAAATTTGTTGAAAAATTCCCACACTTGAGACCTTGCTCTTGCAGACAGGGGACAGATCGAAGCTCACCGAGGTAAACAGACTGTCTGGATGGAAATTCAAGTGGGATTAACACAAACTGTAGTGCATGAATACTGTAGCAATCTGTGTGAGTGAAACGGTTTTCAGAGCGTGACTGAAACGGGCAGTTTGAAACCAGAAACCACCTCACCGTTATGATGTGTTACAGCTGAAACGGACAAAAATTTTGAACCTGTGTTTTCTTGCATTTATAGCTGGTTTGGAGAATTTTGGATGGCGTAATGCAAAATTCGTTGAAACAGGACCCCCGTTACCCGTTACTTGGCCCAAATTTTGAAACGAAACGGTGCGGGTGTTACGCGTTACGTTTCACTCATACAGATTGCTACAGTATCACACACCTAGCACATTCAAATACAAGGTATAATATTCAAACTTGACACATCTGGTGATGACTTGCCATGCAGTAACTGAAACACAGCACATCCCAGTAGTATAAATAGTTGTTATTGCTGAACATCAACACCAACTAAAAAATTTGATCAAAGAACATGTGGTAAATAATAAGGATAAATTTTCAAGGCATACCCAAGGTTGCTTTACCAAAAATGAATGAGAAACATAAAAAAATTGGATTGAAGATGTAGTTATATATTTGAATTGGGATCAGGGTTATGACTTTTACACTGAATTTTTCCAAGTTTCTGTGAGGAACTGTCCAGGAAAGAAGCAGGCCTGCAACCATATGAACACCTCACCACACAAGCATGACAGCGGTGTGCAAACAGTGATCCAAGCAAGCAAGCATGCCGATGCACCGACAAGAATACTAGGGATCTGCTGAAAGCACAAGGTGCTTGCGAAGTGCGTAATCATCATTACACAGCTCCTTTTTCTCAATGCATTTTTTTTTCCTCCCTGTTCCCAATGATTTTGGTATGGGCTGAAAGCTACCACAAAAGCGCATCTTTTGATTTGATTTTCAGCGTGATATACCCCAAATTGAATGTTTTTGAAGGCATTTAGTCCCTCAAGGACCGTCAGCCACTGCGCAGAGAATTTGTTCATGTTTACATGCAAAATTCAGCCCTGTCCCCTTGTCACGTGTTAGCCAATAATTGCTCTGCTCACTTCGCTCACAATCAGTTTCCAAGTGGGTAGAAACTGATTTTGAAGGTGATCTGGTCAAACTATGAAAGCAAAAAAACTAAATAAACAGAAGCTGCACACAAATGAATGGTACATGAAGCAGAAAGTTCAGGAAGAAGAAAAGAGACCCTACTTGAAGGTAGCAGAAATAAATAAGTAACTTTTGTTGACTATCATGGGGAGAAGAAAACTCAATTACAAAAGCTAAAAACAACCTAAAGTTGAGCACAAATAAATTGGACATACAACAGAAAGATCGGGAAAGAGAAGCAAAGAGACTAAAGGTAGCAGGAATAAATAAAAGGTAATTGTTTTTTTGAGCATCACACAAGAGCACCTTTCTCTGGCTGTTCTTGGGGAGAGGAAAACTGGGTCAATGACTGGGTAGGTGCCTGCAATTTTGCCAGTGTTGTTAGAGCTCCATTATAAGCTTTTTCAACATTAGCCAACCTAGAGTCAATGCTGGCTATATTTTTGACCTGCAATGACTTCTCAAATAGTGGACCAGCATCTCGCCATTGCTTTTCTGCTCCAGACATGTTGCCTCTCTGTGCAGCTATATCACCAAGGCACAACATACAGTTTGCTCTCCAACAGTGAACATCCATCTCTGTGAAGGCCTCTAATGCAACTGTGAATAGGCTCTCTGCAGTCACCTCATCTCCATTGGACAAAAACATGTTGCCTAGACTGTATAATGCCTTGTATAGGTCTGGCTTGCGTTTCATTTTCTGTGCAAATGCTAAATAAATGACAGCAAATGTGGCCGCCCAGTCAAAGTCAACAGGTCTCCAGCAGCTGATATCTGCCATCTTCCCAAGGCAGTAAGATGAAATTTCAGCATCTCTCGTCCAAGACCAATGCAAACATTTTTCAAAACGATTTTTTGCGGACAACATGTCCCCTTCTCTCAGTTCGAGATCAGCAAGTGTTTTCTCATAATGAAAAGTCGCAGCATAATGTCCAAGGTTAGTGAGAATTGTCTTCATCATTTCTAGGTTTTGGAGCACTTCTTGTTTGCTTGCACCCGTAACTACACCAATCTCTGCCATGTTCAACAGCACAATGGCAGAATCATTTTGTTCTGGCTCTTGCTTAGCAGACATCTCAGCCACAATTTGAGTATAGAGAGTTTGGGCTTCTGCATATTCAGTTTTTTCCATGTGTGTAGCAGCTACATTTATCCTAAGTTGAAAATCCAAAGCACCTCCAGACATTCCACAAAGTGCAAGAAGTTCTCTTGCTGTTTGCTGCAGGACAAGTGAGTCCTGGAGGTTTCCAAGGCTCACAGCACACATGGCCTTGATCCGCAGTGCATGTGCCTGATCATAACACCTTCCCCATAATTGTGCAAGGGTGTATGCCTCATCTGCTAGTGCTTTTGAAGTGTTGTGTTTTCCTATCCTCCAGTTGACCAGGGCAAGATTGGCCAAGCTGAGACACTGTGCTCTGATGTCACCAGTATTTTGGGCTATTGTCAGAGCCCTGTGAAGGCATTCCATCCCTTCAGGGCAATTGTCTGTGAACCAACAATAGTAAGTGCCCAATGCATGATACAAGTTAACTGCAGAGGGGAAAGACAGATCAGAAATATGAACAGTATATAAATTCTTCATTCACCTTCTAGAGCTGGATCATTCAAAATCTTGCAGTGGCTCTTGGCTTCAGAAGCCCAGAGCTCTTGATTTGTTGTTGTGCTGTGGCCACTTGCAAACAACACCTCTGTGGCAAACTGAACAGCAAGGTTATGATCCCAAGGTGGAAGTATGGCTTGGATGGAATACATCAATGCATGCAAGCCATGACCAGTCATCCGAGCAAAGGCACTCAGTAAGATTGTGCATCTTATAGCTTCTGGTAAATCAGGATTTTGTGGAGTTAGTGCTCTGGATAGAATCTGATGTAGGTTCCCAAGATTGAGTGTAATGTTGCTTATAATATTTGTGACCTGGCTGGATCCATGATATTTCCGGTGTGTGTCCAAAAGACTTTGGAAATGTCTTTGCAGAGGCAGAATGATGGCTGGTTCTACTGGGTGGAAATGTTGCAAATATTCTCGGATGGGGACAAGTGATTTCAGACGTTTCTTGTTGTCTAGGTATGCCAGTGATGTACTGAGCAATACAGACTTACATGCCCGAATATGTGGAATAACAAGATTGCTTTGGATAAGCTCAACATCAGATAGCCCATCAGGAAGAATAGAAAGCAGTTGCAACAGAGCAATGGCCCCACCCTGCACAAAGAGGCGGGGACTTGACAGTGATAAAGCAATAGATCTGTCCAGATTGGAGTGTTTATCTGAACCTTCAGATAGCATAGATGTCTTTTCAGTTTCCAAGCGAGCTAAGACAGACGAACATCCTTCAGAAGCCACAAGATGTGCCATGAGATCTACTGCAAGTGGCATGTTATCAGTGAATTTCAACAGCTGGTCAATGTCCTCAGGTTTATGGTAATCTTCAGCAATTTCTTCAAACATTTGTTGAGCAGCATCATGAGATAGTGGTGCCAGTGGTTGGAGAAATGGCCGAGTCCAATGAACTTTGCCTGGATGTTCAGCTCCACGCATTGTAACCTAAATTCAAAATCAATGATGATCTAACTGATAACAACACACTGACTATCAATGCCAGATGAGGGATGTCAGTGAGGCTGGCAAGGAGATCCTCAGTGCCACTTCAAGTTTCAAGTGGCTCCCAGGTTGTTTCCAGATTGTCTAGGATTAAGAGACATGCTGCCTTCCTAGCAAGAGACTGCAGCACAGACTTTGTGAGGTTCTTCCCTGGCTTTAGTCCCAGATGAGCTCCGATGAAACCAGCAAGTTCCACACTTGTAGTAGCTGATTCACATGACACAAAGAGCTGGTCCTCATATTTTGCTGTCACAACAGGATGATGTAAGGCAGCCCTTGCAAGGTTTGTCTTGCCAATACCACCAGGGCCCAAGATAGCAATTCTAGCACATTGTTGACCAAGCATCTGCACAACCTGTGTAACTTCTGATTCACGCCCATGGAAAATCTGTGGCCTAGCAGGTAACAGTGACAGAGACAGGGAGCTTGAAAGGCCACAATTCAATTCTGTTTGCAGCCTGCGTTAAGTTCTTACCTTGCTTGAGACTTGTTCAAGGTTTGGATCTGATTCAACAGGTCATAGAGCATCAACCCCACAAAAAAAAATGAACACACAGAAGAGGCACAATCAGACATTGTTGAGTCAGACAGATTTGCAATCAATTCAAGCAGTTCAGTGTGAATATGGTGAGTCTTCTTCTGCATTTCATTAATATCATGAGACAGAGTTGCCTGAGACGTTATCTGTCCACAAGTTAAGCTTTGATTTATTGTGAAGATGGAAAGCCCACTGCAAAGGTGTCAAGGGCTGACTGCAGCCCGGCCTGGCAATCCTTTAGCAAGGCACTCATTTGGTTCTGTCGGAAGAAGTGCTTGATCTTGCTGCTGTCTTGTTGTGCTTGGACAAATGTTAGAATTTTATGAAGAGTTCTGGATAAAATCAGTTGCTATATAACAAAGGAAGACAGAACAGATAAATACTCTGTGAATTGGCCAACATGTTCCATTATTGCTGGTGGAAGAGACCCAGGAGGCTCTGATTGCAAATGAGCATTGATAATGGCATAGATGATCCCGTGAATATTTTCTGTGAGCTGGCAGCATTGCTCCTTATTTCTCTTCACATTCTGAGATTTCACATCAATTCTGAAAGACCTTCATCTGAAATTCTATACCTGAAGTACACGCATCAACACAACTGCAGTGTTTGAAATCGCTTGGACAAATGGTGGACAAAGTCTGTCATGAAGCTCGTCCAGGAGTGGTACAACCGTGGTCACAGAGACAACAATATTGTTGACTAGAATTTCGGTAACACTAGATGGGGGCATCTGGTAGAGAAAGGATGAGAACCATGGCCCTGCAAGCCGGGTATATATATAGGCCGAATGAGTGCTTTCATGTGACCGATTGCCGACGGATCTATGTCGGGGCCAGGAGTTTTGTTGGTGAATACGGATTCTTCTGCGTAAAGATGCTCAAAAATGAACTGTATATAGTCTTGACCATCCCACGGCAGGCGTCAGAAGTGATTGAAGACACTGCGGAATCAGTCATACGTGATGCCGCATCTCAGTAGAACAAAGACTCCCAGCATCAAACAGATTGATCCAGCCAACGTGAGATACACGGCCCCCGTTGATGAATACCGCGTTCCACGAGTCGTGGTAATTGTGATGCCAGATCAAATTTTTGTCTGAGGAATAAGATAGCCCAAGTCAACTTATGATCTGCTCTTTTGCGAGGTTCCTGGTGTTCAGCCGGTATCATTTGGGCATTATCGATATTCTTTTCTGTGAGGCCGGTGTGCGGGTTGAGCGCGAGATCCTATACTCATCCTTTCCTTTCAAAACAAGCAGACGCGTCATTTCTCTGGGAAAGTAAAAGACGATTCGGTAATTCTCATCCGGAAATAGATTAGTTATCACTTTGCGATTTTGCGCGTTAATTATCATCCTAGACGTTAGGTTTGCGAATTCACAGACAATTACAGCTTTGCCTGAGGAGGCGTCAGAGAGCCAGAGGACAGTAGATCAATGTTAAAGTCAATAGTCGTTTATGGTTGCATATTTTGAATCGAATCTTCTAAACAGCTTTGCGGCGCTGAGCCTGGAGTCAGGTTGCGGGACCTAGTTGTCAATGAGCGGAAAACACAGATGTATATGTGCACGAGCCCGGGAGATAATTTCAAGAGGCGATGCAGCTTGCGATCCCGAGTCAAATCATCGCAAGAAAGTACTTAGATGGGAGTTCGACAAAGGGAGCCGTCGGCAATCTCCAATGATGCGATCGCTTAACGCAGAACTCTTCCCCGCAGTCACCACGAAACGCAGCGGACGGTCTCTTGCATGGCGCTTTCATCGCCTCTGAGGTTCACATTTCTCTTTTCCCTTTCTGACCTTCGCACTGGAACTTTTCAAGACCGGGGCTCGTGTGAATGCTTCCGCGTGGAGTGCAAAATATTCTTTTGTCCGAGGCCACTTTGCGCACATCCTTGGTACGACAGCCACATTTTCTGTTTTCAGGATGGACCCTCGCTTGCGAGGATCGGTCTACTTCCAACTGCATACGCAACATCGATATGACGTGGATCGACGACGTCGTGTGGAAGGCACTGCTTGATAAATACGCTCGAGGTCTCGCACCGAGTCCCCATCGGGACCAACAAAACTCGACACGTACGAACATTCCATGCTCGGTACATTCCACCTCATGCACGGCACATGTACGCAAGCTCGGCACATTTGTTGGAAATATGCCGTGTTTTGATGGAAACCCGGCACATTTCCAGAATGGGCAATGTGCCGACTTTAGCCGCGACTATCACGAGATCGCGTGTAAACACGGTCCCGTGATGCCATGCTGATCGTGTGCAATTGCAGAAGACTTAGCGAGTGACTAATTAGGAAGCGCGGACTTGATGAGAACCAACATCAACGGTTCACATCAGAGATTGGAGAGACCGGCACGGGGTAAGGACGAGAATTCTACGATGTATTGATACAAATTAAAACAAGAATTCCAAACTGTAAGTATATGATACTGTAGTATTTCGTTCAATTCATATAGTCACACATCACACGGCCAAAAACCTATGAAAATTCTCATAAGTCACTCAGTCACAAGGGCGATTTCACCGGCAAACCCGCCATTCCAAGGGATTCCTAAATTGGTTGAGCAACCGATTGAATCCCACCATCTTTGGGATGGAAACCTGTGCACGCCGTGGTCGCCATTTTGATGCGCCTTCCACGTGTCGGCGATGGGGTGGATGAGGTGCAAGAGAAAAAAATCAGCAGACATGACACGTGTCCTTTCCCAAGCGACTACTGACACTGTACCGATGTTCGGTACATTCCAAAACGAAATATGCTGCCTGTCCCTCAAAGACGGTACATTGATGGGAATGTGCCGAGTTTAAGAATGTACCTACGTTCCGAGTTTTGTATATACTCAGTTCCCATTGGTTATGGAAGCTCTTGGCGGGCATGCAGCTCGTGTTGCAGATGTACAGTCTCTGTACTCGCTTACAGACGACGCGTGGCCGGATTGTCTCTTCCTTCGCGCTGTGGGCCCAGGTCAGCAATTGACAAGACATCCTCGAGCTTGCTCTGCACGCAGGAATGGCGGGAGAGGCAAAGAGCTTTGTATTTCTCCCGGTTTACTTGCACTCCGATCCCTGATCTCAGTGTTGTTGACACCGTTTTGTCAGATGTGCCAACACCGTGCCGTCGTCTATGTCGCTTGACGCTGCCAATCAGCGGATTTTCTTTATATTTTCTCTCTATCCCTCTGCCCGGAACGTGAGAGTTACGGGGAACCGATCGATCTTGTTCCTGTGCGAAGCTCGAGATGCCAAGTCCATCTCGCGGCCTTGCGGGCTTTGCCAGCTCAACGTGTACCTCTCATTTTCAAGAGGATTTCCTCTGTGATTTGTCAACTTGACCATTTCCTTCCCAGCAATGCGGTCGTGGACGCCGGCCGGTGCACGGAGACGGATGACGACTTGCACGTCTCTTTTTTTCCTTTCACTTTATTCCGATGATCTAATAACGGTCTACACGGTAACGCCACCCTTCGAACAACCTGCGATGGTCTTCCATTTGAGGACCTGGTCCAAAAACGTTGTACCCCAGATACCTATTCTTTCTTTCTGAGGTTTACCCTCCTCGCAGTACACAACACGCGATTTTTTTCACTCGCAGCTGTTCACCCAGTCCTTGACTTTCCATCTTCCGCGTCGTCCCTCGCGACTGCCTTCACCGTTTGGAGCAGCGCTTTCGTGCCGCGTGCGTGGACGCCGAGGCGTTGAGGAACGCGGGACGGGCAACGGACAGGAACAGGTATCGCTTGACGGTGAAAGAGAGGGCGGCGGAGGCCCATTTGGAGGTGGAGATGGGAAACAAGTGCGCGCGCCGAAAGATCACTACTCCCGCACCCGTTGCTCACAGACGTTGACAGGCAGCGTCTCCCTTCCTCGCAGCATCACTCCGTCCTGAATCCGGTCGCCAACGTCGCCATTTTCACGTTCCGTCCCATGCTTCACGACTTGCCCAGTGCCCGCCAGTCTTACGGGCATCGGCACGAAAACGCCGTGTCCTCGCGACCTTGGTCCTCTCGCTCGCATCTGATTCGTTTCGGTGCTGATGGGAGCGCTGAGGAGACACATGAGTCAACGCTTTCAAGCTCCTAGGAGGAGCGGGAGCGGCAGGTGGAGCTGAAAGTTGAGTGGAGGGCAAGCAAGCCCGGAAAAACTGTTTCTTCCTCATCGTTCCTTCCTAGTCTCGCCAAACACAACCGATTTCGGATGACTTGCCAATGTCTCCGTCGCGGTACACGACGGCCCCGTCCCGTCTTCACAATCCCCGCACTGACAGCCCATACCCCGGCTGTCGCAGCCGTGCAGGTGTGAAGTCGAATTGAAGCCAGACTGAATGTCTACGTCTATGCAGACACTTCTGGCCTGCAGCAGCTGTACCCGCATTATCCGTATCCACGCCACGAGGGACTCAGCCAAGCGCATGAGGAATTTCTGTACCGCGGGTATGATGCACGCCATCGACGGCCAAGCGCGTACGCAGCTCGTGAAGCTGCGGCTGTGGCCACATGTGCGAAGCAGTCGGCGCGTTCTGCGCTTTATTGAAAAAGAAAGAAAGAAAGCTATATGGGCAGCATGCAGGGAGGAGGGCATCGAGGAACACCACGACGGAGGAAGGATGGGTCAGTTGGAGCGGTCATGAGAAGGGAAGATAGATCATGCAGTGGGCGCTCCCCGGGAAGCAGAGGAGGGCAGCACGGACGGCAGTTCGTACTTGTAACGAATACCCGGGACTCCGGGAGGTATCGTACGATATGTGAGGAAGGGAGACAAGGACAACGAATCTCAGCGACTTGCCCTTTGTATGAAGCGAGGGTCGGAGAGAACATTGAGGATTCGAGGTGCGCGAATTTTTTTGCAGGCGGTGTAGTCCAGAGCTGGACGATTGAGGGGGCCAGAGCTTGGCGAAGGCAAGGCTAAACTTGTATTCTGCATCATCGACGTTGACTCCGACGTAGCCGTTCTACAGTGTACTTTTCTGGACTGCATCCAAGTTTGCGAAGAATGCAAATTTGCGTCTGTACAGAGTTCCGTTCGGGTTATCTTGTACACCGATGCCTTTCCCGGGCCTTGTCCTTTTTGTGTACAGCGTTCTCGATGTGCCGCCCATGGCGGAGTCCGATGGTGAAAGCAAGATGAGTGCAAGGTGAGAGTCAGAAAGAGGGGTCGGTGGCGCTGCAGCCGCTGATGGCCGCGGCAATGTGCATCTCACACCAAAAATGGAAATGTTTCTGGTAAGCTAGAAACCCTCTTAGAAACTCATAGTTTCTGTGTATGTTTCTATTCTAGGAGAGACTACAAGTGAAGATAAGTCAGAAATCAAAACTGAAATACATAGTTTCATGAGTATTTTTATTGCTACAGAACAAAAGAGTTTCTTTTATGTGATGAAAACATCCCAGGAACTCTGGATTTCTTTGTCCCTTTCAACTACACACAAAGAAAGAGTTTCATGAAAAATCACATGAAACTGGTCATTTCTGTGGATTTTTCATGAAACTCTCCCTTTCTGTGAGGCTGAAAGGCATGGACAAACCTCAAGTTTCTGGGTTGCTTTCATCACACAAAAGAAACATTCTCTTTCACTGACCCTGAAAGTGATTCTGAAACTATGTATTTCAGTTGTGGTTTCCAACTTATTGTTATCTGTAGTTTCTGCTCAAATAGGAACATGAACAAAAACCACCAGTTTTGGGGAGGGTTTCTATCCTACCAGAAACATTTCCATTTTCAGTGTGTCTACAGTGTCGCCTCTTTGGACTCACAGCAGCAACCGACTCTACTTTTGGAGGACTTCATAGTTTTCGTTCTCCTTGGTTTGCCAGGGATTGCGAGCTGCGAATGACTACTCAAGGCGTGAGTCTCGCCCGAGTTCTTGCGATCTCATTTTTTGCTCAGTGGACTTGAAGCCCCTACCCCTGATGCCACCGCATCTCGAGCCCGATGCTCATGGTGACCAACCATCGTAGAGCATGCAGAAAAGCGATGACCTCGTTGACGAGAGGAGATCCAGCAGTGGCAATCCCCGATGACATGCCGCTCCGCGTCCTAGCGTGCCAGTGAATGAACCAACTGCGTCCTTCCACTCGTGGGCGCCCACCGGGGTAGGCTCCCGAATGCGAGCGTTCATTGCTCCTTGCGAACCGTATCGCAGCTGTCGGTGTCGCAACGTCGCATGTCTTTCACACCCGCCAATAACATAGCTGTACTTATCTTCCTCCGTATCGCGGCCGAAACTGCTTCGCAACTGCACGCACACGTCTGCAACCCCACGACGCGTCCGACACACCGCTCCCGATAATGATTCCTTGCGGCCGAGCTTCTATCGCCGCACGCTTGCGTCTGGACGTCGCGCCCATGCCCTCGCCTTCCCTCGCGGACGCTCCACGCATCCACGGACTCGCCCTAGGGCACACGACACACAACCAAGCGTGCCCTTGTGCTTCGAATTCGAATCCCAGATCGGCGATGCAGGCCGCTCGTGTTCCTCATACAGCCTTGCACCACCGCTGCCTCCAGATTTTCGGCCATAGATGCTGGTGCAATGTTATTCCAGGCACTTGTCACTGCTGCACATACGGACCTGCTTCAAGAACCGCCAAGTATTCAAAATACTGTGACACCTTGCTCTCACGCACGACGACACGCTCTGGCAAAGCCTTAAGGTGCGTTGACTGCTCGTGTTGCAGCTTGAAGCAAGAACTCAGGGTTCACTTGACAGCGATCTCGTTGACGAGGGGAGATCACGCGGGGGTGTATCTCGAGAACGTTCCGCTTCGAGCGACTAGCGTGCGACGTATTGCCATGACTCCGTCGTGGCAAACCGCAAAGTCCCCGCAGGACCCCCCGCCACCGACACGCACGTTCATATCCACACTACACCATCGGTGTCGACGCCCTCCGCATCACACGACGCGTTCGGCGCACCGCTCCCGGACAACGATCCACGCCTCGTCCGCGAGCTCCTCTCGCTCTGCGCTTCGTCAGGACGTAGTGCATGCGCGTAGCGAGCTCATGTACACGCACCCTCGCCCTCCCTGCCTCCGCAAATATCACTACCAAGTCCCAGTCATCAATCTGGATCTTGAGGGGCGCGGCCTCCCTACGCGCAACCACGCGTGCCCGTCCCAGGTCGGCGCAACGCCGGCTGCTCGGGTCCCGTCTTGCACCCCTGCACGACCGCCCTCTGGATGCTGTGCTTCATTCCCGGCTACCGTTGGTGCATCTGGGGATTTTGCTACGATGCGATATTGTCCAAGGCAGTCATCGCTGGTGCGCGTACGGACCCGCTTGCTCCTTGCGCACGCGCCCCACGTCTGTGTCCAATCTGTGTCTGTGATGACGTAACCCACCCCGCCGCCCGTGCATCCGCCTCTACCACGCCGCTCCAAGTCCGATCTCAATCTTGGGGGGGTCGATTGTGCAACTATCCTGCTTTCGGGTTCACTCCGCCGTCCAGCGCTATCAGCATCCTCTCCGGTGCGCGTCGCCGCCGCTGTTCGCGTGATACTCCGACTCGACGGATTTACCTTTCCCACCTTTGTATTACTGCATCCGCACTCTCGGTAATTTGCATGCAATGCGACAGCCACGGGCTCAGAGCTCGAGACACGCTGCAATGTGGCACGCGAGGCTTGGCTTGCCCAAATTGTATTTTTTCAAGAGGTCTTTTGGCCCCCATTTCCTTGCCTCGATCTTTTCCTCCGAATTCCGAACACTGCGGTCGTGGCTCGTCGGCGAGTGCATGGATGCTCGGCGGATCCTCAATGGTAAGTCTGCCTCTTCCTCGCCTTCATCTCGGTGTGTACACACTAACGCTAGCTTGCGAACAGGCTGCGATGGTCCCCGATTCGAGGACCTGTTCCAAGATCGGGAAGAAAGTACGTCTCGTATTTTTTACCTCAAGAGTCGATTTTTTTAACAACTCTCGCCTCGCTCTCGCAGGACACCACTCACAATTTCACTTCACCCTGCAGCCGTTCGCCTACTCCCCCTCCGCCGCCGCTTTCATCAATCCGTCCCGGAGTGCCTCCGAATGCCTCCACGACTTCAGGCAACGCGTCTTGTTGCTTCCACACCGCAGATTAAGGTTGTCCTGGCGGACTTTGTGCTGCGGCTCGCGTACTTGGATGTGGAGCGCGACGCAGGGCCGGACAGACGCGGGTATGACTTGACAGATAGGTGGGGGAGAGGGGGATTTGGAGGTCGAGGCAGAGGTCGAGCGGAGAGTAAGCGGTAGCCGAATTGGTGCTATGGGCGTACCCAGATGTGCTTGGTGTTGGCTTGGGACGAGCGCACGATATAGGCTGATCGAGGGATGAATATGGCTGGATGGATAGGAGGAGGAGGGGGTGCAGGCGGATTTGGAGGTGAAGGTGGGGGCGGAGACAGAGACCAGGGGCAAGCGCGAACACCGAAAGTGACCCGCGCCGTTGCTTGCAGGTGTCAACAACGCGCACCACATCAACGTGGCATTTCCTCCCTTTCTCGCAGTACATGGTTTCTTCACCCAGCTAGTTGTCGACACCGTCCTCCGCAAGGATATACGAAGGAGTGGGGACCTAGAGGGGCAGAGGGCGAGCGAACTCAGCGAAACTGCTGCTCCAGCGCCGTTATTTGCGGACCTGGGCGAGTGCAAGCATGTTACGAGGACTTCAAAACGTCTTTGTCGTGTATGACTGCTTCGGCTTGTTCTTGCGCCGACCGCATCCCGGGTATCTGTTCGTACGCCATTCAGGCCCTTCTCTCTGCCCGACAAGCGCACGCTGCACGATTTCTTCCCCTTTCATGATCGCTCCGACCGCCCCACTCTTCCTGTCTAGTGATGGCAAAGTTCGGTTCGGTTCAGGTTCGGGGTACTTTTTCCTGAACGCCGAACCTGAACTTCGGTTCGGTTCAGGCATTTTGCTGAACCCGAACCTGAACCTCAGGTTCAGGTCCGGTTCAGGTTCGAACACGTCCGAACCTAAAAAATATTAACCTTTCAAGGTGAGCAAATTCTGGGACAGGAAAATATGTGAAGACCTCATCGTGATGATTTCCATGCTTCTAATGTGTTTTCTGTGCCCACCAGCGTCATGACTGGGACTCGAGGAATATTTTCGTTGACATGGGATCACATGATGTAAGTTTGATGTGAGCTCTTGACTCCAGAACTCGTTGAGATCACAGTATTTTCAGTCAATAGTAGCTTCAGGAAGGTTTGGTGAGGTATTCTCTATCTACATGCAGCTAATACACTCACATTTGTACTGATAAAGCGACAGATTGGCATAAAATCATGGCACTGCGGTTCGAAGTTCGGTTCAGGTTCGAACCTCTCAGCTCTTGCCCGAACGCCGAACCGAACTTGGCATTCAGGTTCGGCCATTCTCCGAACCTGAACCTGAACTTCACGTTCAGTTCAGTCCGGTTCGGGTTCGAACCGATTTCCCGAACCGGACTTTGCCAACACTATTCCTGTCTTCCTCTCGACCTCCTCGGTCCTTGGTTCTTGCATGCCAGCCCTCATTTTCTCCCTCAATCCCACGATCTGCACCCCCTTGTGCGTCGCCTAGTTGTGTAACTCGCTACGAGCTGAATATGAATACACATAATGATGATTCTGGGCAACAATATCTATTCAGGCAGAACTAAATGCGAGATTCGTATTCAAATAACGTGTCTGCTTGTTTCAAGGGCCCGGGACTCCATCTAGTATCCACACCGCGGCCGCGGCTTTGCATCCACCGCACGGGCGTGACGCTAGCGTCGGCGTGCGGTCTCGCTCGCTCATCCTGTCCTCCATCCCACCGCACATTGCCCCAGAGGCGCGCGATATCTTGTCAATATGAATGGTATAGAGTGCGGAACGCCCCAACTCGAGCGCTGCCCCTTGCACGTCCACGAGCTGCGTAGCGCTTGGCCATCGATGGGGTCCGTCCATACTCGCGGAGGGAAGCTTGGTGCAGCGCTTGGACTGTGGGGCTGCTTCATGGTGTGGGTACAGGCAATGCTGGCGCTGCGTTGCGAGTGCTGCAGGCCAGTGGTGTCCACGTAGATGTAGACGTTGAGTATGAATGACTTCGGCTTCATTCTTGGACGGATTGGGCTGCCAGTGAGAGGATTGTGAAGACCCTAGACGGGGCCGTCGATGAAGACGTTGTAAGGGGACCCGTCTAATGTAACGGTGCTGCGTTTGTCGGGATTAGCAAAGAACGCTGGGCAGCAAGCGGCTTGTCTGGGCTTGATTACTCTTCATCTCCACCTGCGGCTTTTGCTCCTCCCAGTATCCTTCAAGGTGCTTACGCGGGCCTCCTCTGCATAACCCCACCGACTCGGCGACACTGAAGAACCCAAACGCGAGCGGGAGGTAGACACGCCGTCAGCGAGGGAGACCAGTCGAGAGGACTAAGAGGAAAATGAACAGGACGCTGTCGGCGACTGGTGGCAGGGTGAATTTAATGGTGCGGGAACGAAGGATGCAATGCGCGTTGTCGACATCTGTGAGCAACGGCGCGTTTTGAAGACGGGTGGGGCCGTCGTGTACCGCCATGAAGACGTTGGAGAGCCCGTCCGATACGGGTTTGTTTCTGCCGAGATTAATGAGGAACGCTGGGAGCAAGCGGCTTCTCCGCGCCTGCTCGTCCTCCATCCCCAACTCCGCTTCCACCTTCCAGTCCCGCTCCTCCCTCTATCCTTCAAGGCGATGACTCGGGGTCTCTTCCTTGTACCCCACCAAAACTAAACCGGGTCGCGCCTGTGCGCGGCAAATGAGGCCACCAGGCCACGGCACAGTGTTTTCGTACAGAGAAAAATGCAGTAAGACGCACTGTGCGGAGCCGGCGGCGACCGGGAGAATGAAGATAGCAGCCTCAGGAACGGCTGCGTGAGGGAATCGGGCACTGCGACGAAAGGAGCCATCGCGTGCATGCAATCCGGGTTGTCGACAAACAGCGGGGGAAGAGAGCGAGCGAGCGCAGAGAGGATAGCTGTCTCTGCCTCGAAATCCCAGTTCATTGTCTCTCCAATCCATCAAGCCATGCCCATTCTTTCGATGGCCTGCATCCTGCGCTTGTCCCACACCAACATCAGCAGGACATACTCCCTGAAGCCGCGAAGTCGTGAAGCACGACGCAGAGGGGATGTACTAAGTGCGACACTCTCACACTCACACTCGGCTAGCAAAATGTACTTACTTGCAACACAGTGTCGCAAGACGCGCTCGAGTCTGCAGTGATGCGAGGACGTGCGACACTCTGCCAGAGCTCGGCCGCATCATAGTTGATTGATTCTATCAATTAAACATTCTCACTCTTCAGTTGCTGTTCGGTTGAATCTTGCTCTCTTCCACCACCCCCGTCAACGACGAACGACATAGTACGACACAGCCAGATCGCTCATTTTTGTCTGGCGTGGTTCCAGCGCTCGTCAGGCCATGTACGATGTCGACAAAGATGAAGGAATTGTCGTGCCGGTCCGGGAGGTGTGACGCGTCATGCAGTGGGCGGATGGCTCATATGGTGAGCGCTCACTGAACATACGCCTGCATGCAGCTCTGACTTTGTTTGCCGCCTACAGCAGCCACCAGAGATTGACGAGGACAATACCAAGTGAGGATCAAGTGGGTTCGTCAGCCGAGGTGTCGGCTGTTCTTGCAGCGCAAGGTAGGTTATAGTAATTTAACCCTGCTGTTTCAAGACTGAAGTTTTCAATGCTGATTACCAGAAGGCACCTGCCAGCGAAAACGCATGCAAGCTCTCTGAAGGTCTTCCTGCACGTGTGGTCGCACCAGTGTTGCGGAGGTCAGGTCAAGTCCTTGACCTGACCCCTAGGTCAACGGGTCAGGTCGGGTCAGTCAACTCTGACCTGACCCCCGGATGACCCAGGGTCAAGTCAGGTCAGCTCGAGGGTGCCCGACCCTTGTCCTTTGACCCAGGGCCATGACCCGGGGTCACCGCAACACTGGGTCGCACAATTCAGGCACCTTCCGTAAGCGCCTAAAATAATACGCTGTCGCGCCTGGCATGCGGCGTGCTCTGCGGTGAACTGCTCTAACATGCTGCATTGTCCCTGCGGTTTACGCGGGAAAATGCAAGATGAAGGCAGGAGCTAGGTCGATGTAACGTACGTTATGCTCTAAGGCAGTTTGGGATGCAGAATGAGTGTAGTGTAGAATTGAATTGAATATATTTTTGAAGCCTATACAAGTCTGCGTTGACTCTATCGAAAAATCCAGCATCTTGAATGCTACGCCGAGCCTGCCAGGTCCCGGACCGTAGCCGAAAAGTAGCCGAGCCGCTGCCGTGTGCCAACTGACAGTGTCGCAACATGATCGGGTGTGTCGCAAGTTTGCTTGCATGACTCCAGACTGGTGACAGTGTCGCAGCTCACAAGGCACTAAGCGAGGAGTGTGAGTGTGAGTGTGTCGTAGTTGGTTGATCCCCCGACGCGGAAGATCAAGACAGCGGTGTTGATGAGTGATCGACTTCAGGAGGAAGAGGTGAGTATGAGTGCTGATTTCCTCGCGATGTGAGTAGGTATGCAAAGAAATATAATGAAAAACTGTCGAACGGCAGCGTCAGGTGAATATGGGCGATGGAATGTCGGCGCACCGGAGGCGGTATTAAAAGCGCCGGTGTTCCACAGCACAGAGACTCTGGTGCCCAGCTAATCGCTGACCGAAAGCGCGAAACCAGTGGGCATCGGAGTCACTCGCCGCATCCCTGTGATGGCTCACCTCGCTGTTGGTGCCGATCGTGAGCGTCCCGGGCCCTCTATGTGCAGGAAGACTTGGTTGCCCAATGCGACCACACCTTCTTCTGCACGCGGTCCAGGACACTACGCCCTGCTCCATCAACTGCATGAACAGCACACACAGCACAACACATTCCATATTCGAACGTGGCGCGTGTGTTCGCACCATCTCACGGGCTTTCACACGATGCAGCCACCAGCTCTGGTGCATTTGCGGTACACAGGCGGACATACACATTCCCCCTCCTGCACCTCTCCAGGTACATCGACAAACATTTGCGGTATACAGGCGGAGTCGACTCAGTAGTGCCGGCAGGAGGCTCAAAGAACACTGTACAAGTTCAGTCACCCAATCAGCCACAGCCACTCACCACCGCATGCCTGATCAGCCACCAGGTGACTCCCGGTGGCTACTGCAAGTTCTCTAATGAGCGAATTGAGTAAGACTGCAACTGTTTTCATGTACAAACATTTACACACAGTTTAAACCGTTTTTGTTTTTGTTTTTGTTGCCACCCAGGAAAAACAGTTTGTAAACCATTTTTACAAGATTTAAATGGTTGTGCTCAGTGTGCAGCAGCAAAGGCTTAATACACTGCTGGTGGCAGCCCAATGAAAGTTTGCATGTCCCCAGCAGTTGATATTTGCCATTTCGTCCAGGCAGTAAAATGAAACTTCAGCATTTTTTCCCCAAGACCAATGCAGACATTTCTTGAAATGATCTCTTGCTGCCAAGATGTTCCCTTCTCTGAGTTTGAGATCAGCGAGTACTGTTTCACAGTAAAAAGGCCCTGTATAGTGCTCAAGGCTGCTGGGAATTGTTCCTGCTGTTTCCAGGTGTTGGAGCATATCTTCTTGGCTTGTTCCAGTAAGGCCCTGTCTAGGACCCTGAATTCCGATTTACACCTATAAATAAATACTATTTATACACTTCCAAAAAGAGTATCCCACAGTGATCACCGTTTACATGTGTAGTCACACAATTACACGGACCGTCACAAAGCTGTGTCTGCTAATTGAAATGTGATACCATGTGTTTGTAGCGTGTTTCTGCAGGTCATGATAAGTTATCAACCTGTCTTGCTCTCCCCCAAGCACCATTATGGTCCTCACACACCCAGTGATATTGAAAAAGAAGACCACGCCTATGCACATTCAGCATTGGGATAAAATATGCAAAGCCATTGCACTTAGTGCAGCTGCAGCTGCAACAGCCATTATTGCTGCTTGTGCTAATGAAGAGCCTCAGCCCATGCACACATCATGGCATACAGGCCAGTGCTGGATTGATGAGCTGCTACAAGGTATGTTTCTTTTGTGGTGTTTGTGGCTATCAACATTGGTCAACATTGAATCTAGGCCATCCAAGTCGTTTTTACCACGCATTTGGCATGAATCACCACATATTCTTAAATTTTATTGCACATGAACAAGGCATGTTTCAATTGAGGAAAAAATTGCAATATTTCTTCAGATCGCTGTTACAGGCCTAGGGAACTGTGAGCATCAGGAGCACCTCCAGCACAGTGGAGAAACGATATCCAAGTACTTTGTGTGCATTTGGACAAGGGTTTTGCATCTGATTCAAGTTTTAAAGATGTTTTCACCATGTCCTCAATGCACTTGTCAATCCAACATTCTATATATCCTATATTACAGCTCTTTGCGGTACAACAGGCACGAACTGTTTTTTTTCAAATTTGCGACTTTTTGAGACTTTTTGACTAGAACAGCTGCCCCGACCTTGATTCTCAACTGTTTCCCCTAAGAATAGGCTCATTTGATTCGCATTGAAATTCTGCAGCCAATGGAGTATTGGCATTTTTGATCTGCTTATATAATGAAATTTCTTCCTGAAAAATTTGGTTTTGAGTAAGACACCTGTACCACTTGGAATACTGCCCTGATTGACCTAGTTTTTGGCTATGCTAGACATCTGCTATGATTCTAGACAATAGAATGTTTATTTATAGCATATACTGAGTGATTGTCATTTAGTAGACACTCTAGCGAAGTAGATATCTGGACACTACAATAAGTAGAGTTGTTCATGGAGGTTTGAATACACTAAGCTCCAGAAACACCCACATTAGCTAGTGCCACATCATATGTATAGAATATCCAAAAACTAGGTCCATGAGAGCAGTATTCCAAGTGGTACAGGTGTCCTACTCAAAACCAGATTTTTCAGGAAGAAATTTTATTATACTGTTGCATTTCAACCATAGGTTCAGTCACAGGTCACAACAGAGGTTGAATTGAACCTATTTAATTTTGGTCACAGGTCACTACAGCCTCTGAACTAGGTGACATTTTTGGGTCTGAGAGGGACTCCAAGAATGATTTTTTTTTTTTTCAGTTCATTCAATTTCAACCTCTGCAGCACATTATGTACTGTATTTTTGAGCCCTAAATAAACAGGATTTGCTATGAAAATACCCACTGAACATGTGAACATTTGAACCAAAAAATTGAGGTCACAGGTCCTGGATGTGGTTGAACCACACAAAAGTTGAACCTAACGGGTCACAGGTCACACCCGGTGAACCTACGGTTGAAATGAAACAGTATAAGCGGATCAAAAATGCCAATACTCCATTGGCTGCAGATTTTCAGTGTGAATCGAATGAGCCTATTCTTAGGGGAAACGGTTGAGAAACAAGGTCAGGGTAGCTGTTCTAGTCAAAAAAGTCCCAAATTTGAAAAAAAAAAAAAAAAAAAAAAAAAAAAACCCATCCGTGCCTGTTGTATCACAAAGAGCTGTAAACTCTCACCAAATGAAGTGCCACCTGAAATTCAAAACAACCCACACTACTATCCATTCTTCAAAGAATATTGTGGTGCTGTGGATGGATCACTTGATAGTTTTGTATCTGCACAAGACATATCACAATATTGCAGTCGGAAGGGCCGCATTTCCCAAAACATTTTTGCTGCATGTCAACTCAATCTGCTTTTCTGTTATTTGCTTACCAAATGGGAGGGGAGTGCTGTAGATGGTGGGGTTTACCAAGATGCTTGGTCAAAAGGATTTGCCATTGTCCCTGGAACATATTATCTCGGTGATGCTGGACTTCCTGTGTGCAATGCCCTCCTTGTTCCATACCAAGGAATGCACTACCATCTGCAAGAATGGAGGAAGTCTGGCAATTTACAATAATATCTCAGCATCTCAGAGAATATTTTATTGAATGCTGTCTAGGCCAGCTAATCCAAAAGAACTTTCCAATCTACGCCATGCACGACTCTGATATGCCATTGAGCGAATTTTTGGCATTTCAAAGCACCGCTTTCAGTTGATGAATGTCACACCTGAATATTCCCCCAAAACACAAGCCAAAATTCCATGTGTACTGGCAGCACTCCATAATTTCATTCACCTCCTTGATCCAGATAATTTCCTGGATAATGGACCTGGGCACGGTGGGCCTCGGAACCCAACATTCACTCTTCGTGAGGTCAATGGTGATGAAAGACATACATTCCCTTCAGAAGAGCTTGGACAATTCATTTCACCTGCAGAAAAGGCACGTGCAGAAGCATTTCATGACCAGATTGCACAGGAAATGTGGGACCAGTATATATTAGATGGGCAAAATGACAATGATGAGTAAGATAGTATGTCTCAAGAAATGTATCTAAAATTTTGAAATTGTGCTAGTTGATAGTATTCTAAGATGTCAACTCGGCATGCAGATAATCAACATGACACTGTATCTCATCCTCTGGGATTGCAAGGAAAGCATCAGTGATGCTAGTATCAGAACGAATGAGACGTAAAATGAGAGCCTTCTCTTCTCCTGAAAACTGGTTCATTTTTACAATGATTTTGATTGCAAGAATCTTGCATGTAGGAGAGCTTGGACCGCTGCTTTCAGCCTTCAGAGCAGCTCCAATGCCAGCAAGTGCCTCGAGCATTGCATGGCTATTACTTGGTTTGTGCCCATGTCCATTCCCATGGTGCTGCTTTGCAGGCGGACTGTCAGAGACAGAAATAGCGCAAATACGGCACTGTGAGACTGAGGATGTCGGTGAATGAAAGAATATAAGCCTTGAGGCACAACCAAGGGAATAAAAAACTCCACTGGTACTAGCTCATCCACATCTGAGAACAGGGAGCTTGGTGTGGTAGAAAGCTGGGTAGAGGTCACAGATAAGGGTCCGTTGATGAGCCTGGCACTAGCAATTTTTCATTTTGCTAGCTAAGGACAACCATTTAAATATGAAGTTGTGCATAAATGGCTTATTGTTTCAATACAGGAGCTATTACCGGCCTGGGTAGTTAGCTATAAGGGAGATAACGTAGCGTGGAACTCTGTCAGTGTATTCTAGGTGCGATGGCTCTGGTAAAGAGTCAGAGTCCTTCAAGAAACACAAAGAAGACTTTTTTGCGAAAGGTGTATTCAACCATCTGGATGGATTGGGGTATGCTGTACGTCCCACAAACCAAGGGCATGATGGAATTACTATTATGAGACGGGTATCCAACGTAATTAGCACTGGAGGAATGTACCGGTTGGACCAGACAAGACAAACTGAGCCATCAGAAAGGTTCAAGTCAAACCTGGTTCCATTGATCAACCAAATCATGGTGTACAACCAGCATGGTGGCTGCACAAATACATGAATAATGAGGAACGATAGCCGAGGGTGTGCCAAGGACTGTTGCGTCCGCTTGGGAGGCTATAATTAGCAACCGGGGCTTGGCTTCCGAAGTTCTGTGACTCAAGCGAGAATCACATCATATATCAATGTCAGCTAGTGGATTAGCGACGTCAAAAGTCATTAACTTATTTGCGAATCCAAATAGACTCGTGCAGCGCAGCAGGAAAGCGTGCTGATTATAGATTTTCTTTCTTACTCATTGGTTGTTCTATTTTATTAAGCAGTCAGGAAGTTATTTATGTTCTGTCATCTATTTGTACAATATTCTGTTTATAGAAATCGTCGTAGCGTATATAAAGCCTGTATTAGCTCTAGAGACACCAGTGGATCAGACCCCCTCTTGTTGCTACAGTTAAGTTTTGCTGGAAACTTCTGTGGTAATCTGATTGTGTCAGGCCATTTGGAGAAACCTCTAGAAGCTATAAAGTTTCTGTTGTTTTTCTTGCAATACATTGTTGGATTGTGATCAGATCTCTTTTATGCGTGAACAAGGAAAACAAATACGGTTTCAGAGCATGTGAATTGGATTTGGATATGAGAGAACTTGGTTCTAGTGAAATTTTTGACTTTTCACAAAACCCTATTGCAAGAGAAATACTGCAAACTTGGATGCTTTGCACGGAGTTACCTTCTCCAAAACCACCACCTATACAATTGATAAAACCTTTAAAACAACTTCCCTTTGTTTCTGGAACGTGTAAGCGCCTAGAAGCAATCAGAAGTCATTTTTCTGTCAAACGAATATGGTTTCAGAGCACGTGAATTGGATTTGGATACAAGAGAACTTGGTTCTAGCGAGATTTGAAGTCTTTTGACTTTTCGCGAAAGCCTATTGCGAGAGAAATACTGTGAACTCGAACACTTTGCACGGAGTTACCTTCTCCAAAACAACCTATACAATCGATAAAACCTTTAAAACAACTTCCCTTTGTTTCTAGAATGCATAAGTGCCTAGAAGTGATCAGAAGTCGTTTGTCTGTCTTGTAGAGTTGAAAAGGACTTCACTCTTGGAAGTTTAGCTAAATTGCAGCAGTCTATACTGGACTGGAACCCTGAACTCAACCAAACGAGTGTGTTGTGTGTTGTGTGTGTAGTGTAGTGTAGTGTGCTGTGTTCCGAAGACCTTTTCGCGAATACTTCACTTCACATATATTCCACCCTAGACGTAGAGCAAGCATTTCACCGTATGGCAACCAGGCACACATTTCCTTATTCAGAAGGATATGTGCCCAACTCGCTTGCTGGCGTGACACCTAGTGTTACAAATAATTTTTTTTTGCTGCTAAAGAGCTTGTAGCCTTATTTTCAGCTCCATGTCCAAGAAAAAGGCATATTTTGTAGTTTCTAAGTGGATCTGATCAAAGTCAGAATGGAAATCATCCCATTTTCCACACTTCTGTGTCGGCATCAGCATGTACTACAGTTTTTGGACATGATTTGAGCTCGGATTTTTGCGTGTATGGGTTCTAAATGTAATCCAAACCTGTATTCCGAATTCTCTGAAGACTGAATCGCTGTAGAGAGGATTTTGTAGGAGGATTGGCCGCTCGTTAGGCCGTTTGATAGGTCTGGTCTTGGGACGGAATTTCCTTCTCTATCTACCTGAACTTACTTCAAATCCCTCATCTTGTGGAAATTCACACATTTCAGTTCATTTTTGAGCATTTCAGAGAGAATTGGACAAGAATTGAGGGCTCTGACTGGGTTTCGATAGACAACAGAGAAACATGTCACCAATGTCACAGCCAGGTCACGATAAGTCACCAAGCACACCTCCTTCTGAATAAGGAGATGTGTGCCCATCAGCACAGGTGTGCCCGGTTGCCATATGGACCCTAACTGTTCCTGTGATGATACTGATGCAGGCTCTATGTGGCCATCTTCATCCTTGTCAGTCAGAGGATCATTGTCAGGGAGGTTGTCAGGCCAGTCAGGACTAAAGGTGGTGGCAGAACTCAGCCATTCTGCCAGGCAGAATGTCAGAATGGCAGGCAGAATGGCGCAATTGGTCAGAGCATGGCAGAATCTGGCAGAATCTTCCTGAAGAATCAAATATTATTAGTTGATATCGATTTCTGGGAGTTCAAAAATCTGAAATATCTGCCCTTGGTGAGCTTGGATCACTTATTGGCGGTGAGTTGTCTACTTGGACAATGCCAAGATGAATACAGGAGCATGTGAAGTGAGGATGATCACCTGTTTTGGATGAGAAAAATACATATATCAATGCTGAGGGTATGGTGGGAGCTACGGTGTTAAAGACTTGATAAACATAGTCAGCAAGCCCAGAAACACCACCTATCAGGCTGATTTTCAGCACAAAACAATGGAAAACCCGAAATGATGACACCAATTCTGCCAAATTCTGCCAACATTCTGCCATGCGATTCTGCCATTTTCCCTGGTGGAATTGACTCCAAACTATTCTGCCCACAGGCCTAGTCAGGACTGGTTGCACAGGGGGGCAGGCTGAGTTGGCATGAAAGCCCATTCACCTGTAGCAACTGCGCCATCAACAAGGGCTGCCATCTCATCATAGAGGGGGAAAGATGTCGTGCGCCATTTATGAAGCTTTGGGCTGGTCTAGACAGTGTCAATATTGTCCTGGAACAAAATTTGTCACATAATGCAAGAAGGGCCTCCTACATGCTGTCTTTGACAACAACACATTTCTCTACATCATCCCAGCCCCATCCAGATTTTTTGCACAAGGATTTGACGGCCAAATAGTCTCTTTTGAGCTTGGAGGGTGAAAGATGAGTGCTGTAACTCAAACAGAAAAGATGGAGTACTCACCGTGTTCCAGCATGACTGACATGTCTCTGGGGCCTTCTCACAACCCCGACTCTTCTTCTTAGAACCCTTCAAGGCTGTCGAAGAAGTCATCCATCTAGAAGAATGCCATCCGGCATTGTCCATTTGATTCCCAGCAGCCTTCTCGGTGACAAGCTGTCCAATGAGGATCACATCTGATTTGGCATTCTATTGGTATCGTTTTGCTGTGCTGTCGGCACCATTAGGGTTCTCATTTTCCTTGCCAGCTGCTGTCTTCTTGGCCATGGGGGATGAGTATAGATGAGTCAAGCGTGCACAAAGAAAAGCTGAAGTCACGGCCATGTAATGGCGTGACTGCAAATCCAATTTACACCTGTGCTACCGAACACTTTTTAGACTAATTACACTCTAATTCGGTCCCAATTAGCATTTCTACCATTTGGCAGAACAAATTATTATTTACACTTTTAATTTGGGATCCCAAACAGGGCCTAACCAGTCTATGCAATGTTTAACAGGACAAAGCATCTTGTTCTGGGTCCTGCTCAGCAGATATCTCAGACAAAACTCGAGTGAAGAGACTTTGGGCAAATTTTGGTGCAGTCTGTTAATTTGAGTTTGGTAATTCCATATGCCTTAGTGATCTTTTCAGTGAAAAATGTGAATTCTTCATTCAGTGCAAAACTAAATTGAAGATGTAATTATTTGAATTGTCATTGGAATAACAGCTTCTACACTAAATTTTTCCCAAGTTTTTTTGAAGAGCCATCAGCCATTTGAGCTGCCACATAGCAACTCTGAAAGAGACAGCCACATGAACAACTCAGTGCATGTGCATGGCAGTGCCATACAACAGTGATCCAAGCAAGAGTAGGGTTGCCAGAATGCAGCCATGGACATATCAATTTCCATGTGTATAGAATCTGATTTTGGTCAAACTATGAAAGCAAAAACTCAACAAACTGAAGTTGAGCATGAATAAATTGTATATAGGGTAGAAAGATCAGGAAGAGTAAAAAGACCCCTACTTGAAGGTAGTAAGAATAAATAAGGGGTAAATGCTCCTTGAGTATCAGATGAGAATGGCTTTTGTAAATTGTTCTTGGGAAGAGGGAAGCTCAGACAATGACTGGGTGGATGCCTGCAATTTTGCAAGTGTTGGCAGTGCTCTCTCATGAGCTTTTTCAACACTGGCCAGCCTAGAGTCAATGTTGGCTATATCTTTTGTCTGTAATGATTTCTCAAACAGTGGTCGAGCAGCCCTCCAATGCCTTTCTGCTCTGGACATATCTCTTTGATGCAGAGCTAAATCCCCAAGGCGTAACAGACAATTTGCTCTTGAACAATGAACATCCATCTTGGTGAAGGCTTCTAAAGCAACTGTGAATAGACTTTCCGCTGTCAATCCATCTCCATTGGACAGAAAGATGTCACCCAGACTGCATAGTGCTTTTATATAGTCCTAACTTCCGTTTTATCTTCCATACAAATGCAAGATAAACAACACCAAAGGAGGCAGCCCATTCAAAGTTGCCAGGTCCCCAGCAGCTGACATCCGCCATTCTCTCTAAACAGTTGGATGCAACTTCAGTGTGCCTTGTCCAAGACCAGTGTAGACACTTCTCAAAACGATTTCTTGCTGCCACTGTGTCCTGTTCTCTGAGTTCAAGCTCAGCAAGAACCTTCTCATAATAAAAAGCTCCTATAAAGTCTTCCAAGCTGCTGAAAATCATCTTTCCCATTTCAATGTTCTGGAGCACATCTTGTTTGTTTGCACCAGTCACTACACCAATCTCCCCAATATTTATCAAGGCAACAGCAAGATTGAGCTGTTCTTGCTCTATAGAGAGTTCAGAAACAACTTGAGTAAAGATACTCTGAGCTTCGGCATACTCTGATTTTTCCATGTATGTAGATGCCATAATCATACTGAGTTCAAAATCCACAACACCTTGAGACATCCCACAAAGCCTGAGAAGTTCTTTTGCAGCCTGCAGCAAGAGAAGGGAATCCTTGAAGTTGCCAAGGTCTTGAACACATAGGGCCTTCACCCGCAGGGCAATTGCCTGCTTGTAACTATCTCCACACAGTTGTGCCAAGACATATGCCTCATCTGCAAGTGCCTGGGATGTGTTGTATTTGCCCATCCTCCAATTGAGCTGAGCAAAATTGCTCAAAATCCTGCACTGTGCTGCGATGTTACCAGTATCTTTGGCCAATGTTAGAGCATTCTTGTAGTATTGCATCCCTTTATCAATGTGGTTATCTATAAGCCAACAATAATAGTACCCCAATGAGCAATACAAGCTAACTGCAAAGAACCAATATATGAGAAAGAGGTATAAGCAAGCTACAGAGACTTCACGCACTTTCTAGAAGAGGATCATTCAAAATCTGGCAGTGTGCCTTGGCTTGAGAAGCAAGGAGCTCACGATCCATGATTGACATACTGTAATCATTGGCACTAAACACAGAAGTGATGAACCTGACTGCCAGTTCATGATCACCAAGTGGAGATACAGCTTGGATGGAATACATCAATGCATGCAAGCCGTGACCAATTATCTTGCCAAAGTCACTCATTAAGATTGTGCATCGTATAGCTTCTGCTAGATCAGGATTTTGTGGAGTCAGTGCTTGGGATAAAATTTGATGTAGGTTCCCGAGATTGAGTGTGATGTCTTTCACAATGTTGGTGACCTGATTAGATCCTTGATATTTGCCGTATGTAGTCAAAAGACTTTTGAAATATTGTTGCAGGGGCCGAACAACAGCTAGTGATACTGGGTGGAAATGTTGCAAATATTCCTGGATAGGCACAAGTGATTTCAGCCGTTTCTTGTTATCAAGGTATGCCAGTGATGTGCCAATCAATACAGACTTGCATGCTCGAATCTGTGGGATACTGAGATTGCTTTGAATAAGTTCAACATCTGAGAGGCCATCTGGAAGAATAGAAAGCAGTTGCAGCAAAGTCATAGCACCAGTCTGGGTGATGAGACGGGGACTTGAAAGTGACAAAGCAATAGATACATCCAGGTTTGAATGCTTATCTGAACCTTCAGATAGTACAGATGTCTTTTCAGTTTCCAACCTAGTCAAGACATGTGAACATCCTTCAGAAGCAACAAGGTGTGCCATGAGATCCACTGCAAGTGGCATGTGATCAGTGAAGCTCAAGAGCTTATCAATATCTTTGGGGTTATGATAATCTTCAGCAATTTCTTTGAACATCTGACAAGCAGCCTCTTGTGATAATGGTGCTAGTGCAGGGAGGAAAGGCCGAGTCCAGCGAACCTTGCCTGGATGTTCAGCTCCACGCATAGTTATCTAGAATTTGAGCATCAATATCAGTCCAGCAGATATTAGCACACTAACTATCAATGCCAGATGAGGGATGTCAGTGAGGCTGGAAAGCAGATCTTCAGTGCCACTACGAGATTCAAAGGGCTCCCAAGTTGTTTCTACATTGTCCAGGATCAAGAGGCATATTGATTTCCTGGAAAGAGAGTGCAACACAGACTTTGTGAGGTTCTTCCCTGGCTTCAGTCCTAGATGAGCTCCAATAAAACTAGCAACTTCTATGCCTGTAGTAGCTGATTCACATGACACAAAGAGCCGATCCTCATATTTTGCTGTCACATCAGGGTGGTGCAGCACAGCTCTGGCGAGGTTTGTCTTGCCAATGCCACCTGGGCCTAAAATAGCAATCCTAGCACATTGTTGATTAAGCATTTTCACAATCTGTGTGACTTCTGATTCACGGCCATGGAAAATCTGTGGCATGGCAGGTAAAAGTGACAGAGATAGGGAACTTGAAAGGTGAAAATTCAGTTTTGTTCAAAGCCTAGGTTGTATTCCTACCTTGCTTGAGACTTGTTCAAGGTGTGGATCTGATTCCACAAAATGTTATAGAATGTCACCATACCAAAAAATGAACATACAGAAGCATGGTCAGAAATTGTTGAGTCAGACAGATTTGAAATCAATTCAAGCAGTTCGGCATGCATATGGTGAGTCTTTTGCTGCATTTCACTAATACTGTGAAACCGAGTTGCCTGGGATGTTATCTGTACAGAAGTTAAGCTTCTTGTAAACACAGTTCTGGATGTTGTAAGGCTTACTGCAAAATTGTCCAAGGCCAGCTGTAGGCCAGCCCGACAATCTTTGAGCAAGGCACTCATTTGATTCTGTTGGAAAAAGTGCTTGATCTTGCTGTTGTCTTGTTGTGCTTGGACAAATGTCAGAGTTTTATGAAGAGTTCTGGGTAAAATTCCATCAGTTCCCATGTAAGAAAGCAAGACAACAGATAAATACTCTGTGAATTGGCCAATATGATCCATCATTGTCGGCGGAACACAACCAGGAGGATCTGATTGCAAGTGGAGATTGACAATTGCATAGATAATACCATGAATATTTTCCGTGAGCTGACAGCATTGCTCCTTATTTCTCTTCACATTCTAGGATTTCATGTCAGTTCTGAAAGACTTTCATCTGGAAATCCATACCTGAAGTGCACCAACCAATGAGACTGCGGTGTTCAAGATTGCTTGGACAAATGGGGGGCAAAGACCATCATGAAGCTCATCCAGGAGTGGTACAACCGCATTCACGGAGGCAACAATATTGTCGACTAGAATTTCGGTGACACTGGACGGAGGCATTTGGCACGAGAAGAGAAGCAGGGCTGCCAAGACCCAGTATATCTAGGCCGATCGAGATCTATGTCACCCGAATACGATGTAGCAGATGCAAATTAGAACCAAGGTTTGCCAAGACTCGGAAAGTATTTTTAGAAGCCATATTTATTGATGAATATAACCTCTTTTGCATCACAAGCCACGGAATACTGATACGCTGCATATAGTATTAGGACCCTCGAAATGGTTGAATTCTATATTCGGACCGCACAAACAGCACGACCAATTCCGAGGTCGTGCTCCTCGCCCAAGCTTCCTGTCGCATTGTATGCAGAATCCTGCTTTGCACGACTTGGGGTAATCGTGGTACGTTTGAGCGACTAGATGAAATTTCGGTACAACGGGAGGGTCCGGGATAGGGTAAATATTGGCGAGTGTGCGAGCAGAGCGTCACTCATACCCGGGTTTGGTTAGACTGTCGACTTGACGCCTGTTGCGCCGCGCGGACACGCCTTGGCAGTGTCGAATGCGGAGACTGTCACCCCCTTCGAATTCACTGGTCAGCTGAAATAGATGCTGTAGCAACACGGCGTTTGCACTCGTAGCTGCGTGCCCCGTGGCTCATTCTGTACATTCACGGCGTTCTGGCGCGCCGCATCGTTGCAACTCCCGCAAGCGCTTGAGGGTCGAGGAACCGAGCTTGATTGAGATGGGCGAAGATGTTGAGGAGAAGTTTAGCTACGCAGGGGCCGATGCATGTGGGATTATGGGATCTTGATTCGGCGGAGGTACTTGTGAACGAAAAAAGAACCAGTCTAGCACTTTTTTGTGCTAAAATACCGATGGTTACCCACACTATGGCATGGAAATCTGTGTATTTAGTTGTCTTGGAGGTGTTGGTAAGCGGAGTGTTTTGACAACCTCAAGCACGGTGAGAACTCTGCTCGTCGGGGATAGAGTAGCAAACTGGGTCGACTCTGAGAACCGTTGGACTTCATGTAGCCAGTCCTAGCATATGGAGTTGAATCGTTAACGCAAAAAGGGCAGATGGAAGCTTGAAAGAACGGTCTCGGCGACCTCGGCAATTTCCGTTCTCGCTTACCTCATAACGCCACTCCCTCGAACAAGCAGTGGTGGTTTCGGATTTTTACTCAGGGATAGTCGAGATGAGGGAGCGTGTTGTCCTCAGATCTTTCACTGTAGAAAAGATGAGTTGATAAAAGATGACGGACACGGCTTGAAAAAGAGGTCTTGCGGCTGAATTTGCGCATAGCGCGTTTCTCTGTGAGCTTTCCATCTTCTGTATACGCTAACCTCTCCGCTCATACAGCAATCTACTTCATCCGCCACCGCGTCGTAATTCCTCTGGCCCGGGCTTTCTAGGCACTTGCAATGGTGCTCGTACCGTCACAGTGCCGCACCGCGACTCGCTGCAAGCCGTGATGGGCAACGTGGCCTCGACTTTTTCACCGTTCGCTATGACGCGCTTCACGACTTCGTGCAGTGCACGCTTCCGCGCCGCATACTTGGTGCAAGATTTCGGTTGTCGGTGGATTTCGATGCAGGGGACGCGTGGATGGACGACTTGAAGCGACGAGACGGTGTGCGAGGTCAGAGCGCGGACAAGAGGCACGGGAGGGGGCAAGACGCCTCCCGTGCCGTTGCTTGCAGCTCTCAGAATAAGTACAAGCGCGTTGAATGATCCCTGCGTTGTCTCCCTTCTTCGAGTCAGTGACCCACGCCGCCGTTTTCATCCCCCCGCGTCATGCTTCACCTCGAGTTTGCGCAGCGCGACTGTGTCTGCGCGAAGGTGCTGCGTCGCTCCGTCGCGTACTTACTCTGTCCTTCCCCTTGCGTGGTAATCCGGGTGGGACAAGAGCGGAGGTAACTGCGGCAGGCAATGCGCATGTGCACGAGTTATGGATCTTCATCGGCGCACGAGCCGGCGGTCTGTCTGGACAGCGGGTGGCCTTCGGGGCCAGGCGCGGTGCGGTGGGAGGTCGGAGACAGCGAGGAAGACAACGAGAGTGCCCGCGTGGAGGTGCTCCTAGCTGCGGCCCTCTCAGGCTGGCTTGGGACGGACGAGATATTCGCTCCCATCGAGTGCCGGAGCTCAAAAACAAGCAGTCTCGTTATATTCTCCTCGAGTGAAAGTCTCGTTTTTGTCATTGAATAGGAATGTCATACTCGTCCAGAACGTTATTGTGTGGGGCCCTTGGCTATGTGGTATGGGGAGTTACATTTGACGACTAGGCGGAAATACCCGCGCACCAGGGTAATTGAAAACGCAAACAAGAAAGTTATCGTCGGTGATAGCAACGAAGGGAGGAAGGAAGGGGACCCCGAGGAAGACATGTTTGGCGGTTGGACCGGTCATGAGAGGGAAGCAAGATCGTGCAGTGAGCGCTGAATGGTGTCCTCTTTGTCGGACGCAGAGGAGGACAGCATGCGCGTTTTCAATGACCAGGAGGTATGTATGTCGGACAATTAATCCAGAAAACGCAGCGAGAGCCATCATAACAGCCAGACTAAGTGGGACGAAATATGCGCCAGTAAAGCGTTCGTCGTGCCCTATGTCGTCGAGGATGTGCTGTTCTTGGCTGGCGGAGCAATATTATGATTTGATTCCCAGCCTATACGCAGTCCCGTTCAGATTTTCTCCCAGTCTGGTGTCCCTTCTTCAAGATCTTGACCGCAAAGCTCGTCGTCGTTATAAGATCGATCCTCGACAGAATCCGGCCGGCGATGGTGAGAGTTAGGGTGTGCTGACGTTGTTTGCTGATCTGATTGCCGCGGCAAGTCCCCTTGCTCCCAACCTTCAACCTCTCGAATCTCAGTCTGCTCAAGTAACCCTTTTCGACACACAGCAGGCTTCTCGAGGATTCATGGTTTCTTCCCTTTGTCGATCCTCTCGAAAATGCCTCGCTCTTTCTCCCCTACCTGACTTGGCGAATTCTTGCGTGGACTGTAATCTCGACATCGTTACTTCGTGATCGGGTGCCCAGGCCCCTGATATTCCCGCCTTTTGTCGCTGAGAGGCACTTGGCTCCAGTCCGACCCCGAGACTGAGGCGCTCTGTGGTGCGCGAAGCGCCGATTTTGAAATACTGTGACGGCTTGCTCTGATGCACGACGAACGCGTTCTAGCAAGGTGCGTTGACTGCTCTTGTTGAAACTTGAAGCCATCTGAGGCTTGACTTGACAGCGGTCTCGTTGACGAGAGAAGGTCGCGTGGTGGCATATCTCGAGAACATTCCACTTCGAGCGACTAGCGTGGAACATATCGCCTAGTGAATCGCAAAGTCCCGCGAGCAACATGCCCGTCCGTACCCGGCGATGCAGACGTCCTCCCGCGGCTGCGACCCCAGATCATCCACGACCCGTCCGACGCACCGCTCCCCGACCACGATCCATCCCTCTAACGCGAGCTCATGTACACGCACCCTCGCCTTCCCTGCCTTCACAAACATCACCACCAAGTCCCAGTCCTCCATCCCTATCTTGAGGGGCGCGGTCTCCACGCAACCAAGCGGCCTCTTGTTTGCTGTGAATCCCAAGTCGGCGCCGGCTGCTGGGGTTCCGTTTTGCACCCTTGCACGCCACCTTTTAGATGCTCTGTGCTTCGTGCCCAGCTACCGCGGGTCCATCTCGGGATCCTGCCAAGATATAATGTTACTCAAGCCACTCGTCGCCACCCGCTTGCTCCTCGCACACACGTCCCGCCCCTGTGACGACGTCTCCCGCCCCACGCCACGCCGCGCGCGCACCCTTGATCTCGATCTCGATCTTGAGCCGTTCCACCTTGCAACAAGATCCAGCTTTCGGCGCCGTCAGCACTCTCTCCGGTGCGCCAACAATGGACATTGTATCGCTACCACCGCCGCTCGACGGATTTCCTGCATATTCCTTTATCCGCACTAGGCGCACGTAATGTGCCATACGAAAGCCCTCTCGCGCACACGCCCTTGTGAATCTTGGCTCGCCCAACGCGAATTCCAGCATTACTAGACGTCGGCCAGCACGTGGGACGCCGAGAATCTCTTCAAGAACAAGTCGCGTTCCAAGGTGAAAGAACTCGAGGACATACCTGAATTGGATGTCGACAAGGAGAGGAGCAGGAGGACGCTCTTCCTGTGGAGAAGTCACGGACTGATGGTACGTCTCTCAAGTTCTCTGGTTATTCATCCCGGTGCGTACACGCTAACACCAGTCTCCGAACAGGCGGCGATGGTCTCCGATCCAAGGGCCCGTTCGAAGGTGCATCTCAGCGGTACTTCTCCTCGGATTATGGGTTTCTTAACGTTTTTCCTCTTTGTTCTCGTAGGAATCTACTAGGATACGGCCCACGACTTCACTCGCAGCCGATCACCGACTTCACCGCCGTCCGCCGTTTCATTCTTCCGCGTCGTGCTGCCCCGGGCCGGCTGCTTTCACACCTTTGGGCAGCGTGTCTTGGTGCTTCCGCACCACACACAAGGCTTGTCCTCGCGGAATTCGAGCTGCGGCTGGCGTACCTGGCTGAGCTCAATGGTGAGATACTGGGACGGGTAGGCTTGATGGGGAGGGGGGAGGGAGATGGAAGTGGATTTGTAGGTGGAACCGGAGACGGAGGTGGAGACAGAGCAAGCGCAAGAACGAGAACGACTCCTCCCCCACCGCTCAAACGTCCACGACGGGATCCCATGAACGTTTCCCTTTCTCATATCGCGCCACGGTTTCATCCCGCAGCTGGTCGTCGACACCGCCATCTCCATCCTTTTCATCGTCCTTCACGATGGATCGGCCCGCCGCTGTACGAGCGCGGCGCCATGTCCTCGTCGCGTCGTTCTTCCGCTTACGCTGGCTCGTTTCAGCGTCGGGCGGGTACGCAAGGAGATGCCGGCGACTCAATGTTAACACCTTGAAGGATAGACGGAGGAGCGGGAGGTGGAGGTATAAGCGAGGGTCGAGGGCGGAGAAGATGCTTGCGCCGGCGTGCCTGGGCGAGCGCAAACACTTGCATGAACTTGATAGCGTCTTTGTCGCAGTAAATGACTGCTTCACCTCAGAGCCGGTCACTGACACCCTCCTTCGTGTCGTGCTTCGCAACTAGCCCGTGCCAGCTTCGCGCGGTGGCTGTCTGCACAAAACTGCTCCGCCGTACACTTCGCGTACCTCATCAAGTGCGGGAAGGTTTCGGAGTTGGGGGACGAGACAGGCGCGAGACGCAGGGTCTACGGTTTCGGAGAGGGAACGCAGCTCGGGCTGCCGCACCGTTTGCTCGGGAACTCCAAGGGCCAGTGTGAACGCGTATCGGATTGGTACGTCCTCCTCTTCTCAAAGTAAAATACGCTGACTCGTGTTGTCCCGCAGATCTAAGCCCTCATCCCCGCGAGATTTTCCCGGCTGCGCTGGCCGTTCCACTCATCCGCAAGGCACAAGCCGGGTCGCTCTTCGGACACGCTGTCCATCTTGCCCCAGCGACTCGGGAACAGACAGCCGGCGACACTGCCGCGTTCGTCGTCATAAGGATTATCGGATTGGGCAGACCCCTCCTGCTGTACCGAAGCCCAATGTACTTCACGAGCTCGACGCCTTCGCGCCGCATGTCCTGCGGGTTCCGCGCCTGACAGTCTTGTTGGGAGTGGGGTGAGCGCGAGACGCCAGTACGCTATTCGCCGGGTGGAAGATCGTACGCGTCCCAAATACGTCTCGCTCGCATCTCAAGACATCGTAACGGTGCCCACTGGCAGCGACGCCGCGTTCCCCGACGCAGGGATAGGTGGAGCATATGGGGATGGAAGACGGGACTGAGATGCTCGTGCGCCTGCGCCATGGTCTCATCTGCGGAAGCGGAACGACCATTCGGACTTGATGGCTCGCAGACACCGCTGCATGCTCGAAACAGCTGCTAACGGATCGCTTGCCTCCGTTCACTACACACCCTCCCTGTGCCACGTCGTCGGCCGTCCGGAAGCACGCGTCAGCACTCGCAGTTTCAGCCCTACCCACCGTCGCTTTGATGCGCTGCGCTTTGCATGCACGGCTAGATCTCGCAGCCCAAACTACATTAGTGCTTGGTCATCGATGATATGCGTCGTACGCGAGGAAGAGCTTGGCGGAGGAAGTCTCTGGGAATGGCTGGGCGCTTCTGCTCTATGTATGTACGGGAGTAAATCAGACATTGTTAGCACGAGACTGGTGCATCGGGAGGACGACTTTCGAGCGAGCAAGCGCTAGTACAGATCACACTTATATCGACGTGCCTCTCGGCTTCCGAGACTCGTTGGCATCGAATGACTGAGCGTGGCGTTCTTCGCGCCCGTCCATGCTGGCGACGCGCAATCTTTGTTCTCCTTGCATTACTGTTACATTTGTGTTTGTGTAAGGAGAATTCTGGAACTCTGAGTCTCCAGGGAGACTTTCGAGCCGAGAGAGCTTACTAATTCAGGCAACTCACCGCCACCAACCCGATTAGGCAAATTTCCCATCAAATCATATAAGGCGCGAAGGGCCGGCGGGCCGGCAGGGTCCGCTACCTGAGCAGGAGGGGGATGGACAATAAGAAATATTTTGTATGAGCACCACACCACAGAAGTGAAAACAGTGATTTAATTTCTAGCTCTTCTGGCGCTCCAGCTGCCAGTCCCAGCAAGTGCAAGGCCCCCGACACTCGCTCCCCAGCACCTGCCATCAACGGGGCCTTCGGCGCTTTGACCCCCCTCGAAGAAATGCCATCTCTAGCGACCACACATGGGCTCCCTACCCATGAGCATTCTGCTTTTCACATAGAATATTTTTATCTCGTCTATTCTTTACGCCGACACTTCCTAATAAATGTATCTCTTCCCTTTCGATCTTTTACTCCTGTCTTGCATAGTTTACTCACATCATCATGTATTCCGAACATTTACCCGGCTGGCTCAGGGAATGGCGGGAGGATCTTGATCAACTCCATGATACACACATAGTTCTGCACATGAAAAATCAGGCATTTCAGCACAAATTGCCAAGAAAAGGTAACCTTCTGGGTTTGAGCTGATCCAGGAAGCTCCAACAGATAGGATGTGCCACAATCAAGATGAGTGTGCTGGGCTTGAGCTTGTTGGCCAGGTTGCAGAGCATGATGAGGGTGTTGTTGACATCGCAGATATCAAACTGAGTGATGACCTTGGGCAATTAGCACAAAACCGGATGGGTGCTGCCTGGCATCCCCGAAACAGACTGCAATCCACCAACTAAGGAGACTTCAGTTCATTGCTAGCTGGTAAAAAGAATGTGAAACTTACCCTCAACTTTGTGGTCTGTGTGAGACTCCGACTCCGCCATGTTCACATCAGGAGGGGACGGTGAAGATTGCACGACTTGTCCGTTGTGGGCGCACTTCTTCAGGTTCATCAAGTCGTGTGCAAATAGAATCTCGCTCATGAGTATGTTCTGAAGACATGTCAGTGAATGTAGATAAATGAAGGCACAAAGGCCATACCTTGTTCTCGGTTAATGCAGCCCACTCCGGGTTGATGACAGTCTTGTATCAATTTTCCTTGTTGTACCCAGGCAGATTATCCACAGTGCAGAGTTGCACAGAAAATTAGGTGGACATTTCCGCCATGGCTAAAGTCGGCTCCCGGAGACTAAACCAATTGCGAACTGCAGCCCTAGAATTCAGAGGCATCTGAATATTCGCTCCGTGAGTTCCAGCATATACAGGAGACAACGGAATGGAAACTCACCCGGCTTCAACCCAGTGTGCCAAGGGCAGTGCTATCCACAATGGGGCACATTTCCCTGACAAGCAGCATGGTGGCTGGATTGCCATTGGTGAAGACGCACTCGCACCCACATCTGGCAGCGGGGTCAGCATGAAGGGTGCCTGGATGGGCATTGTTTCCGGGCAATCTGGAGGCACTAACTTCATAGAGCAAGAGACATATCACGGGGAAGAGTCCATCATGGAGGGTAACAGTGGCATGAATGTTGATGCAGAAACCTGGAGTCAACCAAGACAGCAGTCACAGAGAGGCCAGGAAGGATAGAAGGGAGGTGGAGGCATCCTTGTTGAAACTCGTGGTGAAGGCAATACCGGCAAACGTGGTTATCATGGTGAGCACAAGTAGAGAAAGCAGAAGAAAGGAGCGACAAGGCGCGACCAAAATCAATTACGGTATGACATCAAATCAGGCCAAAAGGGCCGAAGCGTCAAAGCCGGTATCAAATCATTAATTTGAAGCGTCGAAGCCAAAGCGCAAGAGTCACAGCAACGAAACAAAGAGGTAAGCTGCACAAGAGACAAAGAACTGTACAGCTTCCCAAAACTTCGCATCTTTCAAGAAAAAAAGTTTCATATCTCTCAGACCCACCACCTAAAGGTAGAGGGAATAATACTTGTTGTGCGTACTGCAAGAGAAAGAAAAATGACCATTTCAGAGAGAATGCTACAGGCTGTGTGTAGAAGCTGATTTTAAAGGTGGTCTTGTCAAACTACAAAATCTAAAAAACAAAACAACCTGAAGTTGAGTGTAAATAAACTGGACATGTACATGGAGCAGAAAAATCAGGAAGGAGTCTATTTGAAGGTAGCAGGAATAAGAGATAACCATTTTTTGAGCATCATATGAGAGCAACTTTCACAGGCTGTTCTGGGGAAGAGGAAGCCTCAGCCAATAACTAGGTAGGTGCCTGCAATTTTGCAAGTGTTGCGAAAGCTCTCTCAGATGCTTTTCCAACACTGGCCAGTCTGGAGTCAATATTGGCTATATCTTTGGTCTGCAAGGACTTTTCAAATAGTGGTCGGGCATCTCTCCATTGCCTTTCTGCCCTGGACATATCCCCCTGCTGCACAGCTATATCACCAAGGTGCAACATACAATTTGCTCTCCAACGATGAACATCCATCTCTGTAAAGGCCTCCAATGCAACTATGAATAGACTTTCTGCAGTCAGTTCATCTCTGTTGGACAGGAACATGTTTCCTAAACTACAGAGTGCTTTGTGCAGCCCCAACTTCTGTTTCTTTTCCTGTACAAATACAACATAAACAATGGCAAACGTGGAGGCCCAATGAAAGTGAGTAGGTCCCCAGCAGTTGATATCTGCCATTCTCTCCAAGCAGTTGGATGAAACTTCAGTGTTTCTTGTCCAAGACCATTGCAGACACTTCTCAAAATGATTTCTTGCTGCTACTATGTCCCCTTCTCTGAGTTCAAGATCAGCTAGTATCACTTCCTGGTGAAAAGCCCCTTCAATGGACTCATAGCTGCTGAAAATTGTGTTTGCTATTTCTAGGTGTTGGAGCACATCTTGTTTGCTTGCAGCAGTAACTACACCAATACGTGCAACATTCAACAGGATATAAGGATAATGTTCTGGATCATGCTCAGCAGATACCTCAGACACAAGTTGAGCAAGGAGACTTTGGGCCTGTGTATAGTCGGATTTTTCCATCAATGTAGTAGCCACATGCATCATAAGTTGAAAATCCATGGCACCTCGAGACATCCCACAAAGCCCTAGAAGTTCTCTTGCTGTCTGCAAAAGAGAAAGTGAGTCCTGGAGGTTTCCAAGGCATTTAGCACATAGGGCCTGCACACGCAGTGCATCTGCCTGTTCATAAAAACTTCCACACAATCGTGCAAGTATGTATGCCTTGTTTGCAAGTACTTGTGAGGTGTTGTATTTTCCACGTCCCCAGCTAAGCTGAGCAGTACTGATCAAAATATTGGACTGTGACCTCATGTCACCAGTATGTTGAGCTAGTTTTAAAGCCCTCTCAAAGCATTCCATTCCTTCAGAGAAATTATCTGTGAACCAACAATAGTAGGTGCCCAGTGCACGATACAAGCTAACTACAAATGAAAGTAAATAGAGGACAAATTAGGAATATGAGCAAGACATAAATCCTTCACACACCTTCTTGACCAGGATCATTCAAAATCTCACAGTGGGTCTTTGCTTCAGAAATCAAGAGCTCACGATCTTCTGTCATTATGCTGTAATTGCTTGCAAACAATACCTCAACCACAAACTGAACTACTAGTTTATGATCTCCAGGTGGAAGTATGGCTCGGATGGAATGCATTAATGCATGCAGACCACGACCAGTTATCCGGCCAAAGACATCTAGTAAGATTGCACATCTTATAGCTTCTGGTAGATCAGGATTTTGTGGAGTCAGTGCTCTGGATAGAACCTGATGTAGGTTCCCAAGATTGAGAATAATGTCCCTCACAATACTTGTAACCTCACTGAATCCCAAATATTTCCTGTACATTTGCAGAAGATCTTGAAAATGTCCTTGCAAGGGCAGAACAATAGCTGGTGCCACAGGGTGGAAATACTGCAAGTATTCACGGACAGGCACAAGTGATTTCAGACGTTTCTTGTTATCAACATGTGCTAGTGATGTTCCAAGCAACACAGACTTGCATGTGCGAATATGTGGAATAACAAGATTGCTTTGGAGAAGCTCAGCATCTGAAAGACCATCTGGAAGAATAGAGAGGAGCTGCAACAGATCCATGGCTCCAGTTTGAGCAGTAAGTCGTGGGCTTGAAAGTGATAAGGCAATGGATGCATCCAGACTAGATTGTCTGTCTAAACCTTGTGATAGCACAGATGTCTTTTCAGTTTCCAATCGAGCTAAGACAAATGAACACCCTTCAAAAGCAACAAGGTGTGCCATGAGATCTACTGCTAGTGGCATGTTATCAGCAAATTTCAGGAGTTGGTCAATTTCTCTTGGGTTATGATGATCTTCAGCAATTTCTTTAAACATCTGTTGGGCAGCCTCCAGTGATAATGGTGCTAGTGGCTGGGGGAATGGCCGAGTCCAGTGAACTTTGGCTGGATGTTCAGCTCCACGCATTGTGATCTAAATTCAAAATCAATAATGGTGCTACTGATATCAACACACTAACCATCAATGCCAGATGAGGGATGTCAGTGAGGCTGGAAAGCAGATTTTCAGTACCACCACGAGATTTGAGTGGCTCCCAAGTTGTTTCCAGATTGTCTAAGATCAAGAGACATATTGATTTCTTAGCAAGAGAGATCAGCACAGACTTTGTGAGGTCCTTCCCAGGCTTTAGTCCAAGATGAGCTCCAATGAAACCAGCAATTTCTAGGGCTGTAGTAGCAGATTCACATGACACAAAGAGTCGGTCTTCATATTTAGCTGTCACATCAGGGTGATGCAACACAGCTCTGGCAAGGTTTGTCTTGCCAATACCACCTGGGCCGAGGATAGCAATTTTGGCACATTGTTGATAAAGCATCTGTACAATTTGTGTGAGCTCTGAGTCCCGGCCATGGAAGATCTGCGGCATAGCAGGTAAAAGTGCCAGAGAAAGGGAGCTTGAAAGGCTAAGATTTAGTTTTGTTTGAGGGCTAGGTTAGGTTCCTACCTTGCTTGGGACTTGTTCAAGGTTTGGATCTGATTGAGGAAAGATTTTAATATATCACTACACCCAAAAAATGGACTTACAGAAGCCCCATCCGAAATTGTAGAGTCAGACAGATTTGAAATCAATTCAAGCAGTTCAGCATGCATATAGCGAGTCTTTCTCTGCATCTCATTGATATTGTGAGACAGAGTTGCCTGGGATGTTATCTGTACACAAGTTGAGCTTCTCATAAATACAGTTGCTAATGTTGCAAGGCTTACTGCAAAATTGTCCAGTGCCAGCTGTAGCCCAGCCTGACAATCCCTCAGCAAGGCATTCATTTGGTTCTGTCGAAAGAAGTGCTTGATCTTGCTCCTGTCTTGTTGTCCTTGTACAAAGGTTAGGATTTTATGAAGAGTTCTGGGTGATATTCCATCAGTTTCTTACTAGAAAGACATGGCAATAGCAAAGGAATACTCAGTAAAACTGCCAACATGTTCCAATGTTGCTGGTGGAAGACAGCTGGGAGGGTCTGATTGCAAGTGGAGATTAACGATTGCACAGATGATCCCATGAATATTTTCCATGAGCTGACAGCATTGCTCCTTATTCTTCTTCACATTCTAGGACTTCATCTCAGCTCTAAGAGACCTACATCCAAAAATCTATCCATACCTGAAGTGCACGAACCAATGAGACTGCAGTATTTGAGATTGCTTGCACAAATGGGGGACAAAGCCCATCATGAAGCTCATCCAGGAGCGGTACAACTGCATTCACGGAGGCAACAATATCGTCGACTATAATTTCAGTAATGCTTGACAGAGGCATCTGATACGGGAAGAGAAGCAGGGCTGCCAAGACCCACTATATCTAGGCCGATTGAGATCTATCTCATGCCAATAAGATGTAGCAGTCTTCGCAGATTGCCGCCGGACCTAAATTCAGACCAAACGGAGTTTATCGAAATTCGCATTTATCGGTGAATACAAATTCTTCCGCATGACACAGCGCTGAACATATGCTACAAGTAGTCTCCACCTGTCTCAATCAGGATGCAAGAAGTATTTAAATTCTGCATTCAGACAACAGTAGCAGTGCAAATTGCAATGACACTTGGCTAACCTGACCTAGTGCTCATTAGCTTTCCATTGCGTTGCAACACGCCGAGGACTCGAGCAAATATGGTTTAGCCGCTGATGGGTGGATTGTTCTACGGCCAGGTTCTGCCGAAGAATCTCGCCTTCCACAACTGGGAATAATTGTGGTGGGAGCAGGATAAGGTAAACTTTGTGGAGTATATGTGATACTATGTAACTTGAAGCAGCAAAATGAAAGGCACAGAACACGGTCTAAGATTATTCCACTTGTCGGAGATAGGGCACCGCATGAATTCTGAAGACCGGTTGGGTAGGCCTTGGACTAAAATAGGTGTGCCTGGAATGCATGTGGAATACCGAGTTCAATCGTTGGTTCAAAACGGGGAGATGGGAGGCATTGACTCGCTTTTCAGCCACGCTTAGATTTTACTTTCTCGTCGATGGTTGGATGGTTTTGTGTACAAGTACGAGATCATAGTATGCATTGCAGTGCAGACTGAGAGAAGTAGATAACTGGATCAATTAAAAGCACTCAATGATGTATGCTGTACAGATGCGTTAGCGAAAGCCAGAAAATAGGATGGGATCAAGGACAACGGCAATAGTAACGGGAACGGGAACGAGCGGAGGGGAGGAGATGAGAGGGGAAGCGACTCACTAAACAACTCCGAACGATCTCCCTCCAAATGGATTTGCTTCGCCCGAGAAAGTCACCTACGAGGGTATCAACGATGTACTGCCGAGGGGTAAGGAATGCGCCGAGTATAGGTGCAGATGCGTACGCGTAGGCCCAGGCAAAGATGATTGAGGCTCGGGGAAGAATGGAGAGATGAGGAGAAGACACCCACGCGCCCTCTGTCCCAATCCTAAGCACCATCGCTGACCCTAAGCGCATCCCAAGCCTAACGGCACCAGCATACAGAATGCCACTAGCCTCGATGTACGTTCGCCACGTCTTCGCCTCGTGGAACAGCACGATAGATGGGATTGCTCCTCGGAGTCGAGACGACGCAGGCGGTGAGGACGGCAGCGAGGATGAGACACAGAGCCGGTAATACCCAAGATCATACACGAGAGACGCAGAAGTCGCTGTGGCAAGGAAACAAACTTGCCTCGCGCATTGCGTAGATGAAATGCATTGCTTCTGTCATAGACGCGTCGACGGCGGGCGCGAGAATGATAGGCGCAGCCAGTAGTACGAGGGGTCGAGGAAAGCGATGATACCTCCGAGGGTGAGGGGTGCAGACTAAGATCCGGTGTGCGCAGGCGGGGATGGCGGTGATGAAGAATGAGTCTGTCATAGGATCTTAGGGAGGGTGGGATGTAGAGATGGAGGGAGATAAAGATGGACGGTTTCTGGCATGTCGGGCAGACCAACACCTACCTCCAGTCCGTTGGCGTGTCGTGTCTAGGAGCACACAGGTTAACATGGCAAAAGACACACATCAAGAATACCAGATTTGAGATTATATTATTTCCGACCACACTCAGGCATAATCAGCAGGATGCCAGGGCCCGCTCGTGCATTGTCGATCAAAAGTCGGTTGTCGTCCAGTCTAAGGCAGCCATGATGGGACGGTCGGAATTGGAGTTGAGCGGAAGAGATGCACCGCCGCTCGATGGCGGTATTATTAGCACTGTCGTTCCGTGCTTCTCGAGTCATGGCACATTGTGTACGGTGCATTCCCATTCAGCAGTGCCACGCCAGCTGGGTAACCGGAACCGGTGATTGAGAGCGTCGATCCGGGTGAGACAGAACTAGTCAGGCCAGCGACCCGCAATTGCTCATGGAGGAAAGAGTCGTCACTTGACGTCTTGTCACAGCTGCAAGGTGTTCGTGCCCATGCTGCAAAATACATTTGTTCTGTGCCCAGCCATGCGAGCCGGAGCCCTGATGCGACACCAGTCCGAAGCCGTGTATAGATTGATTCATACAAAATCTCGTATCCATCGCAAGATCCGTTCATTCCGAGCCTATACACGCACCCGATGGGCGAGGATTGAGGAGGATTTCAGACTCGTAAGCCTCGTCCTGAGCAGGCCCTTAGAACTTGAACCAGACGTGAGCTTTCATTTCTAGGAGTGAGTTTGAAACAGCTGAAAAATACCAGTTCTTGTTGTGCCAGTATGTATATAAGCTATCCACTGCAATTTTACAGGTCGCTTGCGCTCAAGCTGTGAATGCGAAGCGATAGCTGGAAGCTGGATGAAAGTTGGACGAAAGCAGAAAGCGAAGAGGTGTCGGCGTTATCCGTTGATGCGATCACGCAGCTTCTCTTTGGTCGCTTTCACCACTAAATGCGTAGGAAGTGCGTAGCTTCAACACACCATATTTTATTCGGCCTGCATCAACCAAAGTGCACTGTTTCTGGTGTACTTGTCTTTTTTTGTGGCGCACGGTGACCAATCGTGCAAACTATCGTGCAGCATGGAGAACAGCGATGACCCGCGCGTTGGCGAGAAGATCCTGCAGTAGTGCAGTGCATCTCTAGAACGGCCCACGTCGAGTGACTGGCATTCAAGGAGAGGAAGCTCGCCTACTTGCCGCCTGCGCTCGAATGCGGACGTGCCTTCAACGCGAGCCATGGCCCTTGGTGTCGCGGCGTCGCACGTCCTCTACACTCGCCGGCAAACATGGCCACGGTGCACTATGTGGGCGGGGTTCTTGTGCAGCACCCTCACGTCCACATACCGGCCACTCTTGCACGACCACGGCAGTCTCCGGATCTGCTGTACTCGTGCCTGCGGCTACCTTGGCGGCGACCGTTCGCGTGTCTCGGGTCACGCCACTCGTCGCTGCCACGTGTACAGACCCATTTGCTCCTCGTGCACGCGCCCCACATCTGCGTTTGCGACAATGCCTCCCGTCCCGCCCCGCATACGCATCTGCCTCCACCACGCCGCCTGTCCAATCTCGATCTGAGCATGTCAACCTCGCAACTATCCAACTTTAGGATTCGCCCCTCCGTCCGTGGCGCTGCCAGTACCCTCTCCGGTGTGCCGACAGTGGACATTCTGCATCGTTTCCAACGTCTGCCACTCGATGGATGTGCCGTGGATCACTGTATCTGCGCGAGGTGCACCCAATGCGACGTACCAAATCCCACGCACCTTTCCTGTGATATGGCACGGGGGAATCTTGGCTTGCCTAGCGTGTACATATTTTGTTCAAGACGGTTACCCATCCACAAATTCTTGTCTCAATCTTTTCCTCAGACTTCCGAGCACTGAGGTCCACTGGGGGCAAGGCCTGTGACACTAGGTTCGTGGCGGTGCTTCGACACTTACCATGGCACTTGCCATGGCACTTGTCAAGCACTAACACGCCACACGATTCCCTTTGTTCTAAATTTACTGAGCCATTTCCGTTTCGGATGTCGGTCCGCTTTCGGCGCGGTTTCCGGAGATCACCGATGTTACTAGTAGCTCATCTTTGGCGGGCAGGAAACCATTCACATTAGCTAAAAGATCCTATGACTTGGATACATATATTGATTATTTGCTGCCCCGTGCTTACCGTTTGTCGCAGAAGCGACTCATAGTCCCCAAGGCTCGCGTCTGCTCAACATTCGCGCTGTGCAGGCCAAACTTCGTCGCACATGAAAGACAACTCGCTCCATTTACCCCACTGCTGCCCCCGGAGATCAAAGGTGATGAATCCAGTGTGACTGCACGCTAACAAACACACATGCAGCGTGGGCAAGGTGGGGTGAGACGGATAGAACCTATGGCTTGCGTCCCCTCAACACCCTCAGTAAGCACTTCAAATTATCATGCATGAGGCTCGGAAGAACTTAGGAGAATGTGGTATTTACACATTAATCAACGAGGGATGACAAGAAGGATGGGACTCGCGTTAATGGGACTCGGCTAAAACATCGGCTAAGCTTGGTTAGCTCGCTTAAGGGCTCTCATTAATGGGACTCAGCTTCATCAATGGGAGTCGCGTATTTCCGCATCAGACTGCATCAAATCTTGTTCCGGCCGGCAAGCTTCGAAATAAGCCTTGAAAAATTATTTTGCACGCGAAAAAAAAAATATTTTAAAGGCCCCACGCAGTGGGCCCCCGCGGCGAGCGGCAGCACCACGCAGTGGGCCCAGCGGCAAGCGTCAAGGGGGGGGTCCGTGGGGGTCTCCCCCACGAAACAGTTGATAATTTATAAAGAATAAGCTTAAAAATTGGGAAACTGGGAATAAGCATTGCGTAATTAACTAGGACAGGCTGTCAGGCTAAAGGAGGGGGGTCTGGGGGGAACACCGTTCCCCCCAGCGCAAGTTGTATCACAAAATGTGCTTATACTCACCAAAAATCTTTAACCGGCGGATGCATGCCGAAAGTGATGCGCTGATTCTGGATGATGCGAAAGACATCAAGGATGGGACTCGCGTAAATTAGCCGAGTCCCACTCCCATTCTTCTTGTATATACTCTTAATCAACAGTTCAGACCAAGTCTGGGTATGGCAAGCATACTGTCCAATAATTCAAAAAACATGTTGTAGTGAGATTTTGCACATTTTTGTCACAGTGGGATATCAATCTTTCAAAAAAACGGGTTGTGACGGTTCCTAGTCTCAAAAAAAAAACACAATGGTCAAATGGCAACCCCAAAAAACGCGATGGCGTTAACAGAGGCAGAAAAATGCAATGTAAGTGAAAAAAAAAAAGTGATGCACAAAACAGCAGATAAAAACATGTTCTGGAGTTCAACTACAACTAGGACGCAGAAACCCTGACCTATGCACCTATGCATACCATCTAATGGGCACGGTGTTATCAATCGTCACTATCGGCCTCTACCTCCCTACCTCTCCCATCTTGGACAACTTTTTCATGGAATGGAACCTAATCACCAACGAGGCTCAATTCCTTGTGGATGCACTGCCAAATGTCAAGACAGCAGAAGTGGAACAGCTTTCTCGAAAGCTCAATGCTATCAAGGTGATTTTGACTGCGATGGATGATCCCCTCTCGACCGCTTCTGATCTGGAGGACCTCATATCTTACATGGACAGCTTACTTGCTCCTCAGGATGGCTTCCTCTTGAATCCTCCCCCTTGCTCCTCATACTCACATTCCTCATCACCATACCGGCAATAGGGCCCTAGGGGCCGCACGGAGTACGAACTTGATCTTGATCGGGATATCTTGCTACATGGTCTGGCCCACATGACCAGCACAGGGTCAAGGAGGGTGAAGTGTGTAACGCGTGGTTTTTTGACCATGAACTTTCATCATGTTTTTTTCGCACCTGACTTGAATCGTGTTTTTTGTATAGATGGCCGCGAAACCTGATAGCATCAAATTTGGTTCAAACATTGTCACCTCCCTTTTTTTTTTTTTTTGCGCTGTTGACACAACGCGTTTTTTTGATTTATTGGACAGTATACCGCAAATTTACCTTGATCGGAAAGTTCCCCATGGAAGTGTGAGTTAGATGGGGTTGGGATAAATGCACCAAGAAAAGAGCGGAGACGTGGGGAAGCTTGTCGAGTTCCAGAGTGTCGAGTCAGGAGAATTGTTGAGTCGAGATGTTCAAGATTGTTCAAGAATCAAGAATGTCCAAATTCCGGTTGAAGCCTGAGCCAAATCTAGTTGAGTTTCTGAATGACGGAAGTACGTAGTGCGAAACCTACCTCAAATGCTTGGGGATGTACGAGTTGGATGATACTTCAAGTTGACAGAGTGCAGACTTGATGTAGTTGAAAGCAAAGCAGATGACGCACCTTTCCGAAGGGATCATGCGGAAGAGGCTCTTTGGACATCGAACATCGGACTGAAATAGATACATATTTCAGTGAGCAACATAAATGGCCTGAGGATGAAGATCTCTCCATGCTTAGAGCCCGTAAGTGGTTTCAACGGGTCCAATTCAAGCTGTAACTTCAAGAAGCATGACTTAACTCTTTCAAGGCGCCAGATTTTCAGTCAGCACACCGAAGATTGAATAAATGAGTAGCATACCCTGACATGCTGACAAGGTAAGTTGGTATGTCGTATTTCCTCTGGCATAGTTTCGACCTTCACCGGAAGTGAATTGCAGGTCACTGGTTTGAGTAGATGTGGTAACATACCTCCAAACAACCTTTCGCTTAGTGGAATGAAAGTCAAGTGAAGGAATCTTAGATTCCTTCTTGCATGAATCAAACAAGCTCGAGGAATACATCTATAGAGCAATTCAGCCTGTCCGTCAGTGCCAAGACGAGAAAGATACACCACCATGAATTCGCAGACAACCAGAATCGACGTGCCGATCCGATTACAGGTGCGACCAAGAGCTGTAAAAGATATAGGGTCTTGAGGACGAGCAAGGGACTATATCATTCAGACAATCAGAATGGACAGTGTACCTTGTACGTGCGAGTACATACCTACTATCCTTGCTTGAATTCTAAAACATCAGGACTAGGCTCGGAAATACATACATTGATCTCAGTTTTAATATTGATCCTAACTGAGCCCTCAGCTACTTGGTACTGCTTGAGAAAACTGAAGCGTATGCCCAACCTTTAATCATTTCTTTTCATCAACATTTTGTCGCCGCGACGGATGCGCGCCGTAAGATGCAAAAAAGATGAAAGCAGTCACGATGACGTCACTGCCGTTGGATAACGGTGCCGAAAGCGGACCGATATCCGACTCTTCGAACAAAGGGATCAGAAAGGGACTGGCGGGCCGTGGCAGGTGCTTGACAAGTGCCGTGGCAAGTGCCATGGCAAGTGTCGAAGCACCGCCACGAACCTAGTGCCATGGGGCTTGCCCCCAGTGGTCGTGGACGTCGGCGAGCACATGCACGCGAATCATCATTGGTACATTTCCCTTAGCTTGTTTTTCGGTAATGCGGTGCTAACGTCGCCTTCAAACAGTCTACGATGGTCTCCTATTCGCGGTCCTGGTCGAGATCGGAAAGAAGGTGCATCTCAGCACTTTGTTTCCTCAGAAGTCAAACATTTTCTAACATCTCTCGTCTTCGCTCTCGTAAGACACGACTTCTTCACTCCGGCAGCTGTTCACCGATTCCGCTGCCGTTTTCATCTATCCTTCGTGTTGCGCTGCCTCTATGCCTTCGGGAAGCGCGTCTTGCTTCTGTTTCGCAGCCTTGGCTTGGCATCGCTCATTTCGTGCTTCTGCTCGCGTACCTGGTTGAGCTCGATGGTGGGATGATGAGACAGGAGGCTCGATGGGGAGAGGGAGGGGATGGAGGCGGAAATGGAGGTGGAACCAGAGGCAAAGGTGGAGACGGAGAGCAAGCGCAAGAACGAGAACGACTCCTCCTGCGTCCTTGCTCACAAACCTCGAGAACGCGGATGGCAGGAACACGGGGGTCTCGCTCGCCGAACTTTATCCCGCCGTTCCGCCGATGTTGTCGTCGTGCTCTTACCTGTCGTGCTTCTTGGCTCGATGGCTTCCTACAGATCTAACAAGGCGTGCTGCACAAAGCTGCTACGCCGTGTCCTCGCCGCGTCATTCTTCCGCTGGTGCGACCCCGGTGCTGGCAGGTACGTGGAGTGGACGGACGAGTAGACGTTTCGAAGGAAGGAGGAAGGAGTGGAAGGCAGAAGTAGAGGTGGGGATGGAGGCCAAGCGTGGAGGGGCTCTTTCTCCGGCGCGATTCTTTGCGAACCTAGGCAACCTAAAGACATATTGGGCGGGGTTTAGGACGTCTCCATTGCGGTACATGTCCGTCACGGTGCACGACTGCTTTACCCCCAGGGGGTCTCGAGACCGTCCTTCGTGGCGTGCTCCGTGATTGTCCTGCGTAGTACAGCTCTGCCCCAAGGCATTGCACGAGCAACATTTCGGCATTGAGTAAGTAGGATGTAGGGATTGACCTTCGGAGAGAGGATGTAGTAGGCGTGGATCTGGAGATGCCCGCTGCTGCATCGTCCTTCTCGATTTTCCGCACACATATACTATATGGTGCATTTCTCCCTTCATGTATCCCAAGTCAAATAAAACTGGCTGATGTTATCCTGTAGATATAAGTTGGATGGCGCACCCCGCGAGATTGACCCTGCGCTGGCCATCATGCACGCTGGCAAGGCATACACTTGGTCGATCTTCGGACATGCTGCCCCTCCCGCCACATACAGCAACAGTGATACCACGTTCTTTCGACATGGGGGGAGGGGGGAGATTGTTTTGAGTACACCGCTGAGGCGTGCTTGTCTTTCGTGCTGTGCTCCACGGCTGGCTCGACGGCTTCCATCTGCGCTACACTGGCGTTGTGTTCCTGCGAATGATCTCGGCGCTGGGGCGGTGGGAGCGCAGGGGTGTGATGTTCGCTGGCAGAAGATTCTATGTCGTGCACATCACCAAGGTGCTGCCATTCCTTCGTGTTAACCCTGTTTGGCAGCTACTCCCATTCTTCGACGTAGAGTTGCCAATCACGACTAAGAGCCTAGAAACGAGGGACATGAACATGATTGAGTGTCCAGCGGACACCAGCTCAGTCATCCTCGACTTGCCGAGGGTTGCAGTGATTGCATGTATTGGAAGTGGTCTCAGTGGGTGGAAACTGTTTCATCGCCATATGCTCCGGTACAAAAAAAACATTGTCGCCACCGTTTACCACTTCAATGTAGAGTGCCATTTTTATTTACATTTGAAAAACAAAGAGAGAGGATGTACCATAATCTGGGGCCCTTCCAAACTACATAGCTTCGAGATTTGCAAGTGACAGTAGAACAGTGAGCATCTCCAGATCCACTGCATTTGTCCGAAATCATCAATTTCTGTCTCACGCCCGTCCTATCACGCCAAAATTGTGCACGTGCAACGAAGTCCGCCAGGGGTGAAGCACAGCGTCTTCAGGCAGACAGCTACGCTGCGCAAAGCCAGTGCGGACCATTTGCGAAGCAAGATGCGACAGGCAGCATTAGCAACAGGCTGTGGTGTGTTCCAAACATGACATTAATTAAATTTTTTTTTCTGAGGAGATTTTTTTTTAGTCCACTGCCAGAATACCTTTAAACTGGATCTATGTACACTGGGTGGGTGTGAGATATGTAGGAATGAGTGAATAGGGCTATATTAGGGGTTATGAGTGGGATAATAAGCAGATTCAGGACTTGCGGCACTTTCAGGCTGCCGAATTTGCCTAATTTGGTTAGGATCAAACACCACCACTGATGAACCACTTGATTGCACTCTCAGCATTGGTATCCAGTTCTTGTTCAAGGTGGTGGATGTGGATGTGGGTGGGATATCACCCAAATCAGCTTATATAACAGATATCTCTTGTGGACCAATATATTGAGTAAGGAGTCATAGCAGGATTTGACTGGGATGACTCACACTGTGCCACTTCAAGTTGCACAGGACGATTTGGAGATGATTTCAAAGGAGCCAAACTTATAAGCAAAAAATTACATTGCAGAACAATGGGCATTGAAAAATATTCTGGACCTGAGGTGTTAGTGAAATAGTGCTCATTTGAACAAGCACCGCACTCTGATGCTGAGTGCACAATCAAGTGGTTCATCAGTGGTGGCGTTTGAATTTAACCAAATTAGGCAAATTTGGCCCGAAAGTGCCAAAAGTCCTGAAACTGCTTGTTATCCCACTCATAATCTCTAATGTAGCCTTATTCACTCATTCCTATGTATCTCACACCCACCTAGTGTACATAAACCCAGTTTAATGGTATTCTGGCAGTGGATTTAAAAAAAAATCTGCTCAGAAGAAAAGTTTTATTAATTTTACATTCGGAACACCATACCTTTGCTCCAGCATGTTGACAATTCATCGCAAAAATTGTGCTGCTCAACTGGGCTTGCTTTTTGGTCAATTGAATACACATACACTGTGGACAAAATGATTGACCAGTGGGTTTTGCACCATATACTTATCAATAACCAATGCATGTTTTCAGCACGAAATAGGATTCCAGCAATTGAGATAGTCGGGGGCAGCATTTACCGCATATCGATGAGATCAGCATGTTTTGATCCACCATCAAATAGTTTAAATAAAATCAGTGTTTTTCAACTAGATCAGAGATTATTTTGGTGGGAAGCCAAGTTGCCCACATTGAAGCTTAAGATGTCCCCTTGCATTTCACAAGTTGAGCCATTTAAAAATGTACAGGGGTTAGCTTGCTATAGAGCTCACAAAGTGGTCAAATGTAGCCGATATCGGCCAAAAACAGTCAAAACAGCCCAAAATAATAGTTTTGCAGGCTCCATAGCAAGTTATGCCCTGCATATTTATAGGCAGTTCAACTTGTGAAGTTGAAGAAGGCACCACAGTGTTTGGTTGATTTTGATGCTGGATCAGACTATTTGGACAAGATGACAACTTAGTTTGCATCAGAGGGTCCATTTGGTCATGGTTGCGGAAAATGGACCAGTCAATCATTTTGTCTACATGTATGTTTGACTGCCTGCAGAACCTGCACATTAAATTTGAATCAGCATTGAACGCAGCTGAGATAATATAATGACAAGTGGGACTAAAATGCAACTTGAGCTCCAACAAGTTGCATTTTAGTTCCACTGAAACTTGGCAGTTCCTGGTGTGAGTCTGAAATTTTTGATCAAAGAACATGTGGTAAATGATAAGAACATGTGGTTCAGGGCAAACCCATGTTGGTAAGGTTGCTTTACTAGAATTGAACAGGAAACATCAAATGCAGTTTGAGTTCAAAAACTGGATTGAAGCTGTCATTATTTGAATTGGCACTGGAGCTACAACATCTACACTAATTTTTCCAAGTTTTTACAAGCTATTTGGTCAATTGCATGTAGTGACTCTGAAATAAACATACAGGTAGACATATAAACAACTCACAGCATGTATACAGCATAGTGCAAACAGTGATCCTGGCTGGAATAAATAAGTGGTGACTATTTTTTAGCATCACACAAGAGTGATTTTTCTAGGCTGTTCTTGAGAAGAAACTTCAGCCAATAACTGGGTAGGTGCTTGCAATTTTGCAAGTGTTGTTAGCACTCCTTGATGAGCTTCTTCAACACTGGCCAGCCTAGAGTCAATGTTGGCTATGTTTTTGGCCTGCAATGACCTCTCAAACAATGGTCGAGCACCTCTCCATTGCCTTTCTGCTGTGGACATGTCCCTCCTACATGCAGCTATATCCCCGAGGTGCAACATACAATTTGCTCTCCATTGATGAACATCCATCTTTGTAAAAGCCTCTAATGCAACTATGAATAGACTTTCCGCAGTCAATTCATCTTGATTGGACAGAAACATGTTACCCAGGCCATATAATGCTTTGTATAGTGCTGACTTGTGTTTCATTTTCTGTGCAAATGCTAGGTAAGTGATGCCAGAGGTGGAAGCCCAGTTGAAGTTGGCAGGTCCCCAGCAGGTGGTATCTGCCATCTTCTCAAGACAATAATCTGAAACTTGCACCTCCTTTGTCCAAGACCATTGCAAACATTTCTCAAAGCGATTTTTTTGCCATCAACAACTCTCCTTCTCTAAGTTCAAGCTCTGCAAGTATCATGTCATAATAACAAACCCCAGAAAAGTATTCAAGGGTGCTGAGAATTTTTTTTGCTATTTCCAGGTTGTGGAGCACATCCTGTTTGCTTTCCCCAATAGCCACACCAATCATCGCAATGTTCACCATGGCAATGGCAAAATGGTCTTGTTCCAACTCCTGCTGAGCAGACATCTCAGATGCAATTTGGGCAAAGAGACTTTGGGCTTCTGTATACTCGGATTTTTCCATGTGTATAGTTGCTACATTTGCCCTGATTTCAAAATCTAGGCCACTTCGAACCATTCCACAAAGCCTAAGAAGTTCTCTTGCGGTCTGCAGCAGGGAAAGAGAGTCCTGTAGGTTTCCAAGACTCTTAGCACACAAGGCTGTCACACGCAGTGCAGTTGCCTGCTGGTAATAATTCCCACATGTTCCTGCAAGGATGTATACTTCATTTGCAAATACTTGCGAGTTGTTGTAGTTTCCCATTCTCCAGTTGATCTTGGCAAGGTTGAGTAAGCTGCGCATCTGTAATGTTGTGTTGTTGGCATCTTTGGCTACCATTAGAGCTCTGCCAGAGCATTGCATCCCTTCATCTGAGCGATTCTTTGTGTACCAACAATAATACGCTCCCAGTGCACAATACAATTCAGCTAGGAAGAGGAACCGAATATATCAGAAATCCAATCAAAGTATAGAGACTTTGCACACCTTCTATAGCAGGATTATTCAAAGTCTGGCAGTGTGCCTTGGCTTCAGAAGCTAAGAGCTCATGATCCTTGACCATGGCATTGGGGTTGCCAGCAAGGAATACTGCAACAGTGAATTCAACTACCAGTGTATAATCTTCAAGTGGCAGTATGGCTTGAATGGTATGCATCAATACATGTGAGCCACGACCAGTGAGTTGGACAAAGTAATCCAGTGCAATTGTGCACCTTATAGCTTCTGGCAGATCAGGATTTTGTGGAGTCAATGCTTGGGATAGAACTTGATGAATGTTTCCGAGATTGAGAGCAATATCCCTTACAATGTTGGTGATCTGGCTAGACCCTTGATATTTCTTGCATGCTTCCAAAAGACTTTGGAAATATTGTTGCAGGGGCAGAACAACTGCTGATGGCACTGGGTGGAAGCGCTGCAAGTATTCCCGGATAGGGACAAGTGATTTCAAACGTTTCTTGGTATCAAGGTATGCCAGGGATGTGCTAAGCAATATAGACTTGCATGCCCGAATCTCTGGAATACCTAGATTACTTTGAATAAGCTCCACATCTGAGAGTCCATCTGGAAGAATGGAGAGGAGCTGCAACAAATCCATGGCCCCAGCCCAAGCAGTGAGACGAGGACTTGAAAGTGACAGGGCAATGGATGTCTCTAGGTTGGATTGCTTATTAGATCCTTCAGATAGCATGGATGTTTTTTCTGTTTCCAACCGAGCTAACACAGATGAACACCCATCAGAAGCAACAAGATGTGCCAGAAGATTCACTGCAAGTGGCATATTATCGGTAAATTTTAAGAGCCGATCAATGTCTTCTGGGCTATGATAATCTTCAGCAATTTCTTTGAATATCTCTTGAGCAGCCTCTTGTGACAATGGTTCTAGTACCGGGAGGAATGGACGAGTCCAGCGAACTTTAGCTGGGCGTTCAGCTCCACGCATTGTAACCTACAAATTCAAAATGAATATCTGCTCAATTGATCTCAACACACTCACTATCAGTGCGAGATGAGGGATGTCAGTGAGGCTAGAAAGCAGATCTTCACTACTACTACGAGACTCCAGTGGCTCCCAGGTTGTTTCCAGATTGTCCAGAATCAAGAGACACATAGAAGACTTCCTTGCAAGAGATTCTAGCACAGACTTTGTGATATTCTTCCCTGGTTTCAGTCCCAGATGAGCTGCAATGAAACCAGCAATTTCTACACTGCTAGTCGCTGATTCACAGGACACAAAGAGCCGGTCTTCATATTTAGTTGCCACAGCAGGGTGGTGTAAGGCAGCCCTTGCAAGGTTTGTCTTACCAATACCACCTGGGCCCAAAATAGCAATTTTAGCACACTGTTGGTCAAGCATCTGCACAATGTGCATGAGCTCTGAGTCGCGGCCATGGAAGATCTGTGGCATTGAAGGTAAAAGGGAAAGCGATTGAGAGCTTTGAAGGCCAAGAATGAGTTCTGCTCCCAGCTTAGACACAATTCTCACCTTGTTTGAGACTTGTTTGACATTTGGTACATCTAATTTGGTCAATTGGTATCGAGGAGCTCACACAAAAATGGAATGAACATACAGAGGCATGACCTGAGATTGTAGCATCTGACAATGTTGAAATCAATTCAAGCAGTTCAGCATGCATGTGGTGAGTCTTTCTCCGAATTTCATTGATGTCATGTGCCAGAGTTGCTTGAGATGTAATCTGCCCTCAAGTTAAATTTCTCTAGTTTATGGTGAACATTTGAGCCTACTGCAAAACTGTCCAGGGCTGACTGTAGCCCGGCCCGGCAGTCCTTCAGCAAGGCAGCCATTTGGTTCTGACGAAAAAAATGCTTGATCTTGTTGCTGTCTTGCTGTGCTTGCACAAACGTCAGAATTTTATGAAGAGTTCTTAGAATGTCATCAGTTGCTTGCAGTGAAGGACATAATAAGTCAATATGTACTCAGTAAAGTTCCCAACATGTTCCAATGTCACTGGTGGAAGACAGCTGGGAGGCTCAGATTGCAAGTGGAGATTGACGATAGCATAGAGGATCCCATGAATATTTTTGGTGAGTTCGCAGCACTCCTCTTTATTTCTCTTCACATTCTAGATTCAATGTTTATGTCAGTTCCGAAAGACCTTTGTCTCAAAATTTCGCACCTGAAGGGCACGAATCAAAGAGATTGCAGTGTTCGAGATTGCTTGGACAAACGGGGGACCAAGGCCATCATGAAGCTCATCCAGGAGTGGGACAACCGCGTTCACGGAGGCAGCAATGTTGTCAACTAGAATTTCGCTCACACTTGATGGGGGCATCTGGTACGAGATAGAAAGCTTCTCATGAGCACGACCTCGCCTAATATATGTAGGCCGAACAAGAACTGCGTCATCTCCATAAGATGCGGCAGATTGCCGCTGCATCCCAAGTTTACCAGAGACTCAGGTTGATCGTATTTATAGTTGGATATAAACCTTCGGCATGAAAAGGCGCTGTAAAACAAGCTGTACATATTGTCGACTTGTCCCACGAGGGGCGCCGGATGTGGTTGAAGTCCGCATTCGGACGACGGAAGCAGACAGGCCGACTCCATATAGCGCTTCTCGCCGCACTGAACCCAACCGAGATTTCGCAACGAATGATTTGGTTTCGCTGATAGGTAGGTTCGGTGTCTGTTGAGGAATTCTGGCTTACACGACGCGTTAGGGCATCAAGCCGTCCCCGTAATTTGACGGGTTGACGGGCCGTAAAAACGGTTACGTCCCCGTACCGTCTGGCCATTTCACAATATTCTTTACGGATACGGCCGTATTTTTTACGCCCGTAACCGTAATACGGACGGTTTGATGCCCTACGACGCGTGTTATGTTACAGCAAAAACAAACGCGGAAAGGAGTCGGATGACTTCGATGAGAACGTCGAGCGGGAGTAGCCCACTCGTCTTTGGTTCGGGGATCGATTCGTGGTCTATTGCAGCCGCGCACGCGCTTTGCCCGCTGTTAGCCGGCGGATGCATTTGTGGCGTTCAGTTGTGGCAGCACAATTACACCTCCCGCAAATTGGCAAACCGAATCGCGCGAGCACTCGAGGGCGGAAGGTCCTAGACTCACCGGACCAGCGGAAAGTGCTTGGAGCGGAGGTGTTACAAAGCGAAAATATTATCAAGGCGATGAAAGAAGTGGTGGAAACAGCGCAGCTGGGTGCGCTCCCGAAGATCTACCGTGATTGGAGTTGGAAAGACGCGATAGATGGCAAAAAAACGGCAGAAAGACGGCGACCTAGTCGGTATCACGGTCGCGAAAATCCGGGAGAGAAAGGGGGATGGACTTCTGTTGGGGTTAAAGGTCATGCAGGAGTCACTAGCAATGAGGTGGCCGATGTGGAAGGGTGGACTGGTTCGCTCGTAACCTTTCCCCTTTCTTTTCCATACATAATGATTCGGAAGCTAGAATAGATGAAACGAGAACTTACGAATTATTTATTCAATAGCCCAGCTACGAAAATGAACAAGATATGGCAATAAGCATAGGACAGAAATATCAAGGAGACTCTTCTTTCGCAGCTGGATGCTGATCCACAGTGGGTACTAGGGGGGATTCTGGAGCCACTTGCCGAAGAACAGATGGAAGGGCTATTGTAATCGCTGCGAGACTGAAAACTTGGACTCCATGGAACAACTGGCACAGCTGCTTCCAGTGCAGTGAAACATGGCGGAAGCAAACGGGTAAAAAAACTTGCTTCTTGTGCTATATCACAACGATTCCCTTCGCTGTTCGTGGACGCCAACAAGCCACTGTGAGGCGAGTTTACCCGGTTCTCAGCGCGCGCATCCAGGGCGGAAGAAGCAAAGAAGTGTCTGGCATTTTCCGTAGATCCAATCGCCGAGCTCGTCTGTCTTCCGCCTCTGTAGCCGACCACCCACTCTGGCGCCGTTTTCAGTTACCCATCGCGGAGCACTTTGTGACCAGCTCGACGCCTTCGGGCAGCATGGCCTGCCCTTTTGGTCCCCGTATGTGAATGACTTCCGAGAAGGATGGGAAGAGCGCAGGTTGCAGGCCAGTGAAAAGATAGGCATTTTGGAGGTGGAGACAACCATTCTCTCCGCGCTCGCTCGCTCTCTTCCCGTGCTGTTCGTCCGCAACGCGGATCGCATGCACGCAAGGCGTCCGTTCCTCGCAGAGCCCGATTCCTCGCGCAGCCGGTCACCAACCTCGCTATTCAATTCCCCGCGCCGTGCTTCACGACTGCCGCCCATCTATTTCGGGTCCGCGTGAAGACGCTGCGCTGTGCCCCCGCGCCTTGTCCCGCCACTTGCCTGTGACTCGTATCGATGTTGGCGAAGAGACGCGGAGGAGACGCACGAGAAGGATAGGATGAGCGAGCTGGAAGTGGAGGTGGAGAGCCAGCTGGCAATCAAGCAAGCCCGGCGAAGCTGCCTGTGGAGGGTGGATGTGCGATGCTGGGTCGGTCCGCACTTTATAACTAATCATTGACGAGATACTTATGAGACATCGGGTGTCCCCGATCATGAGGGGAAGTGTGGTGGGAGGCGTGGAGGAGCCAGCGAGCGAGGGCTCCTGATCACTTAGCCCGTGTGGTCGGTGCTAGAAACTTGAATGGACCCTTCTCGGCACGCACAAGCACGCGATTGGGATTTTCTAGGATTCTCATACGGGTACGCATGAGATATGGAATCTTACGACTCACCACCAGACCCAAGTATGCAGCGACTTGCAAATTTGACAACGAAGATATTATACGAGATCATGATACATATCCATGAAAGCACGTCGCGCTGAATCGATGATGGGAAGGGGAAGAAGGGTTTGAGGAGTGCGCGCGGAGGGAGCAGTGCGTATTGAGGGGCGTCACATCAAATCGGAAGACATAGATGGTGTACGAACGGAAAAATCTAGATGTAACGCAGCAAGGCTCGAGACAAGTGACGTGCCAGACATGCAGTAGCTATAGCAAATCTCGACAACGAATCCCGGGTCCAGAATACGCTGTCATTTAAACTGCACCATCGTCAAGAGCATTGAGAGTCTTGATGTGTACGATGTTTCAATGCGCGAACTTTGAAGATGGCGCAGATCCAAAGGTCGCGCTCGTCGTCCAGAAGAAAGACAAACGCGTCTGAGAGAGTCATCAGAGACAAGACTAGCACAGAAGACAGGCGCGCCACCGATCGGCTTTTCCTCGGTCGACGGTGTATTGACTGTAATATTAACACAAAAACCCAGACCGTTCGCATTCGTGTTCGTGTTTTCTCCTGGACCAACATCCCTTCTTCAAGACCTTGGCCACGAGCCCGTCTTCGTTATATTGGCCGTACCCATCCTCGACGGCGCCGGATTCCAACGGTGAGCAGAGAGGGAGAGAGCGAGACGGAGTGCGTTGATGGTGTTTGTTGTTCTGTAGCGGCTGATTGCCGCGGCAAGTCCCCCTTTGCTCCCAACCTTCAAGCCTCTCGAATCTCAGGCTGTTCGAGTAACCCTTTTCGACACACAGCGGAGCTTCTCCAGGATTTTGTAGTTTCACTCTCCACTGGTGCTCCAAGGATTGCGAGCCGAGATCGCCTCGCTCTCGAATTGGCGTAGTCTCGCCCGGTTCTTGCGTGGACTGCAATCTCAATGACGCCTTTCCTTGGGTGCCCAGGCCCTGATTCTCGCGCGTTTTGCTCCTGAGAGCACGCAGCTCCAGCCTGGCCTTGGGGCCTGGGCTGCTCGGTCGTGCGCGAACCGCCAAATTCAAAATGCTATGACGCCTTGCCCTAATGGACGACGAACGCGTTCTAGCAAGGTGCGTTGACTGGTTGCGTTAAAACGTGAAGCCAGAACTCAGGCTCAGCCTCGCAGTGGTCTTGTTGACGAGGGGAGATCGCGCGGTGGCGTAACCTTGAAAACGCCCCATCGCGGAATGTATCGCCGTGCCTCCGTTGCGGCCAACCGCAAACTTCCCGCAAGACCCCCGCCAGCAACATGCCCGCATCATCGATGCCGACGTCTTCCCGCAGCTGCAGCCCCAGATCATTCGCGACGCGTTCGACGAACTGCTCCCGACAACGATCTACGCCTCGTGCGCGAGCTCTCCTCGCTTATCGTTTTCGTCAGGACATTGCCCCCACGCCTCGCCTTCCTTCGCGGACGCTCCGCGTAGCCACTTCAACCAGCAATATGCACGTCTATACCCGTGCCACACTATCGATGTCGACGCTCTCTTGCGGCTGCAGCCGTGGATCATCCACGACACGTCCGGCGCACCCCTCCCCGAGGACGATCCACCCATCGTGCACGACCTCCTCCTGCCCATTGCCTTCGTCAGGACGCAGTGCGTGCGCATGCCGAGTACATGTGCACACGCCTTCGCTTCCTCTGCCACCACTCAGTCCCGGTACTCGATCCTGACCTGGAGGAGCGCGGCCTCACTACACGCAACCACGCCTGCCCGTCCTGGGTCGGCGCGACGACGGCTGCTCGGGTTCCATCTTACACCCTTGCACACCGCCCTCTGGATGCTCTGTGCCTCGTGACCGGCTACCGTTGGTGCATCTCGGGATTTTGCTACGATGCGATGCTGTCCAAGCCACTTTCCGCCGCCGCTGCCGCGCGTATGGACCCGCCTGCTCTTCCACACACGTCCCGCCCTTAGGAAGACGTCTCCCCTCCCACCCCACCCCCCGCGCGCATCCTCGACCACGATCTCAATCTTGAGCGATTCGGTCTCGCAACTACATAGCTTCCGGATTCGCCCCTCCGTCATCCGGGCTGTCAGCAGTCCCTCCGGTGCGCCAACAACGGACAAGCCGCATCGTCTCCGCCTTTTGCTTAATACTGCGCCTCGACGGAGTTTCTGCGTATTCCCGTATCCGTGTTAGCTGCACATAATGCAATGTATCGAAGCCTCCTCGCGTACACGGCCTTCTCGCGCTTTCTTGGCTCGCCCCACGCTTACATATCTTTTCAAGAAGATTTTCCCCCCAGTTTCTTACCTCGATTTTTCCTCCGAATTCCCCGCACTACAGTCGTGGACATCGGCGAGCGCACGGACGTAGATCATCGATGGTCTGTGTCTTTTTATTTGTATTCGTCTTAGTATTCGATAAGTACACTAACGCTGTCCTTCACAGGCTGCGATGGTCTCCGATTCGAGGATCTGGTCGTCAAATGGGAGGGGTCACGCAATGGGTGAGTACTTTTTCCTAGGATTCTTACGCTTCACGCTTTCTAACGTTTCCCTTGTCGCAGTACACGACCCATGACCTCTTCGTCCCCGCAGCCGTTCACTCCGCCATAGTTTTATTCACCTATCCCAGAGTGCTTCAAGGCTGCTTCTATGGCTTCGGGCAATGCGTCTGGCTGCTTCCGCACCACACAAGGCTTGTCCTCACGGATGTCGTGCTGCGGTTCGCCGACTGGGATGTTAGGATGGTGGGACGGGTAGGCTTGATGGGAAGGGGGACGGGATGGAGGCGGACTTGGAGACGGAACCGGACGCAGAGCTGGAGATGAAGAGCAAGCGCGAGAACGAGAACGACTCCTCCGGTGCCGTTGCTCACAAACCTTGAGAACGCGGATGGCAGGAAGGCGGGCGTCTCGGTCGCCGAACTTTACGCCGCAGCCGTCCGCCGACGTCGCCATCCCGTCCTTCCCCGTCGTGCTTCGCAGCTTGACGGCTTCCCACAGATACAGCAACACGTGCTGCGCGAAGCTACTGCGTCGTGCCTCGCCTCGTTCTGTCGCTCGCGTGACCTCGGTGCTGGCGGGTACGCGGAGAAGACGTACGAGCAACGCCTTGACGGATAGTGGGAGGATCAGGAGGCGGAAGTGGACGTGGACGTTGAGGTCAAGCCCGGAAAAGCTGCCTGCTCTAGCGCCCTTCTTTGCGGACCCCGGCGAGCGCCAACACATATTGGATGAATTTTCCAACGACTTCATCGCGGTACACGACTGCCTCACCCATAGCCGGTCACCGACAAAGCTACTTGCTCCAGCGCCGTTCTTTGTGGACCCAGGCGAGCATAAACACGTATTGGATGGACTTTACAACGTCTTCATCGCGGTACACGACTGCCTCACCCATAGCCGGTCACCGACCCTGCCGTCACCGTCCTTTGCGTTGTGCGTGCGTCGCGACTGACTTGCACGCGCTTGCGGCCGTCCGTACGAAGGCATTTCGCTGCACACCTCGCGGACTGTGTTGCGTGCATTCTCAGGCCAAGCGCGAGACGCAGGGTCGACGGTTTCGGAGAGGAATGCGCTTCGGGCTAACGCACCGTTTCCTTGGGAATTCGAAGGGATAGTCCGAATGCATATTGAATAGCTCTCACCGTGCGTTCCCTCCTCTTTATTCTTCAAAATTCAAGTGAAATGACGAAAGTTTGGCCGCAGGTGCAAGTACTTTTCATATTCCAATGGGTCGCCGCCACGTCCAGCCTGCGCAGGCCGTCGCGCGCGTCAGCCTCAAGACACGCCGTACCGTCGCCCGAGCATTGCCGATGACACTGCGTTCTTTCCATACAGGGCGGGCTTCTTTCCTGTATATCGGTCATCGACGCCACGGTCTTCACTAGCTCAACGGCTTTCTGAGCTCGACGTCGCGCAGCGTGTCCTGCGGCTTCCACGCCGCACGCCACCGTGCATGAATCCAGCGATGGGAGGTGCCCGGTTGCTGGTGCGCTATTCGCCGAGTGGAAGATCGTACGCGTCCCAAATGCGCCCGACTCACATCTCAAGACATTGTAGCGATACCCACCAGCAGCAACACCGCGTTCCCCGACGTAGGGCTGGGTAGCGCATGCGGGGGTGGAAGACGAGACTGAGATGCTCGTACGCCCGCACCATGATGTCATTTGCGGAGGCGGAAAGACCATTTGGACTTGATGGGTTGCAGACACCGCCGCATGCTCGAAGCTCCAACGGATCATCTGTCCGCCGTTCACTCCATACACTCACTACGCCACGTCGTCGGCCGTGCGGAAGGACTGCGTCAGCGCTCGCAGTTTCAGCCCAGCCCACCGTCGCTTTGGCGCGCCGCGCTTTGCATGCATGGCTAGATCTCGCAGCCCGAGCTGCATGAATGCTTGGTCATCGATGATATACGTCGTACGCGAGGAAGAGCTTGGCGGAGGAAGTCTCTGGGAACGGCTGGGTGCTTCTGCTCTATGTATGTACGGGAATAAAACAGACATTATTATCACGACACTTGTGCACCGGGAGGACGACCTTCGAGCGAGCAAGTGCCAGTACAGATCACACTCATGTCAACCTGGCTCTCAGTTTCCGAGATTCGTCGGCGTCGAATGACTAAGCGCGCCGTTCTTTGTGCCTGTCAATGCTGGCGACGTCTAGCCAAGTTTGCTCTCTGGTTCCCTTTAGGAACTCGGGACCTGGAATTTGAGCACGAAGGCGCATTTGTTAGTTTGGTACGTTAAATTTCCGTTCCGCTCCCTCCGGAATTGACTGACCTCCCTGTAGTGTTGGTGAGAACTGAAGTACTTCTGCGTGCGAGTTCGGGATCTGCACCCTGTGATTCTGCAATAGTAAGACAATGCATCAGTAAAACTACATGTTTGTCTTTGGCGTCTTGACGTCTTTGCAAAGACGTCAAAGACGCCAAAGACGCGTTTTTCCCGAAGACGCGCGTCTTTCAGATGGCAGCGTCGATTTCGTCTTTGGGAAGACGAGAAAGACTTGAATATCTTTGGATAAGACTTTCTCAAAGACACTCAATACAGTTCACAAGACGCACATAATACAGACAAAAAGCAAATATATTCAAAGCTAAAATTACAAGCACGACATATGTTACAAAGTCTGAGACCATTTGTCAAGGTAATTGCCGCTGGTTGGGCTGAGAACAAAATCAAAGCTACAAAGTATGATAAGCGGTAGAAAGGAGGGTTGACAGAGGTACATACCTATGATGCCAGGGCGGGGTCTGAACTATTTAAAATTTAATCGCTGCAAAAATTAAGCTAAGGCAGGACGATCAACGTGATCACGAGGAAGGGCAGAAGGAGACGGCATACCCGCATGAAAGGCCTCAACAATGGCCAGACGCAAACTTGACTTAGGTGCATATAGCGGAGAGGTAGGGGGGTTCGGTTTTCATCTACCACACTACGTTTTTTAAAATATATGTCATATGCCCATAATGCTCAGATCATTCAAACAATTATGAGATACCCAGGAAAAGATAAATAACCACGCCGTATGCGATTTGTCAAGCTGCTCCCGATTGTCACAATTTTCCTGGTTCTCATTGCAATACTGACACTTACATTTGCATTAGTGTAGAAAGAACTTTGGAACTATGAATCTGGGGAGATTTTCCAGCTGAGAGAGCTTACCAATTCAGGCGACTCATCGCCATCAATTCGATCAGGTAAATTCTCCATTGCAGCTATTTGTGGGACTTAGGGTGTTGATCAAAATTTCTATAAGTTCTGTAGCGCGCTTCACGGCAGAGCCCACTAACTGCTCACAAGTGCTTTTCCTTGCTCATGGCCAAATTTACAAAGTTGAAGTCAGTCTGCTTGCCGAGAGTCCAGCACAGTTCGAAAATTGATGGATGGCGTGGAATCTTTTCGGGGACAACCCAAAGCTCGCTCGGTCAATGCTGCCACATCGACCAGCTCTTATTGGGCTGCATGCCATCCCTAGCCAAACTATGTACAAGCCTTGAATGAGTCCACTCAGCTCTCAGGTGATGGTCAGAATGCTTCGTCAATGTGATGCACCATCAACTGGGTTTGACGGCGGCCGTGGTCCGGATGTCTCTCAGGCTTTGGAGTACTGCCAAGGTGTAGAATGAGGTCCAGATTCTCTGGATAGCCAACAAGCATTTGCTTTTTTTTGTGTGCGTTATCTGAACAGAAATTGCACAGAATTTGACGCAAAGGCCCTCGATGTGGCGGAAAAATCAGTCCGACCAAAAATTTTTGGCTCACGGGCCTATAGCACATTCTAGGATGTTCACATTTGCTGTCATATTGTGAAACTTCAATGAATCAGGGTGAGTTGAGCTATTTAAGACTTGTGCCATGTCTGCAGGGATTAGGCTAGTGAATAATGGTAAAGGTTGAGACCATCCAATGGCTTTGAAACACTCACACATCTATGATCAAAGCATTTTTTCAGGTTGATTTTATATATTTCAATATCAAAAAATCAAAATGAACTAATATGGCTTGAGGTAGTGGTGGCAAGGTTCGGTTCGGTTCAGGTTCAGGGCACTTTGCTCTGAACGCCGAACCTGAACCTGGCGTTCGGTTCAGCAAATTGCTGAACCCTGAACCTGAACCCGCATTCAGCGTTCTGAACGCGTTCGAATGCTGAACCGAACCGAAAAAATTCGGGCAATTTGGAGGTCTAATAACTGGTCCTGGAGCATAGCAAGCGGGTCATTTACTTGTTCTTACCTTGAATGATCGGATTTGAATGCCTCAAGGATGTTGAAATGGCCAAGAAACCGAAATCCAGAAATCTTCAAATAAATTTTGTGTCGTGAGACAGTACGGTCCGAGTCCCGGTGACACAACACTGATGAAGATGGCCGTGGAATTGACTGCAAGACGTCAATCCATTACTCTAACAGTGAGTCAGTAGCGAGCGATGTGCGAATTTACCCCGATGTCGCCGGAAATCGCAACAAAATCGTCAAAAGTTGGGTAAATGTCAGGACTTTCGCGTTTGGCGTTCGAACGCGTCCACGGCGCCCCGAACGCCGAACCTGAACCTCGCGTTCGGTTCAGGTTCGAACCGATTTCCGAACCGAACCTTGCCACCACTAGCTTGAGGACTCAATGAGATTTATTGGTTAGGCCAAGGAACTCGACTTGAGGTTACAAAGACCTCATCTCTTTCGGACAGTGCCGAGAATCCAGAATAGATGTTCGGCGATCACCGAGCAAGATAATGAGCTGGGAATCTCGGAGTGGATCTCCGCGGGACAGTATCAGAAAATGAAAGGAAAATGACTCAACCGGTGGCCAAAACTCAGCTGCTGACAAATTATAGACCTGACAACAAAAGCGCAATCTTGGCTGAGTGGAAGGCAAGTGAATATTGCAGTCCCTCAACCTAAAATCCTGTGCAGAGGAAGTGTGCATTGCGGTGAATTTGAACAATGACCAATCGTTTATGACTGATTTTGCACAAGGACAACCAAACAACTCTATTTACTGCTAAAAAAAATGGGCTGATCGCATCTCAGGACCCACTAACAAGTTAGTGGGCATTTTGACATAAAAAAGAATGTGCCTGACAGTATTTCACTTGTAATTCTCTCAATTCTTATCCATTTCCTTCGAGATTTCGTGCATTTGAATGGGGTACTCGGGGTGCACAGTTCCATAACTACATTTCAACTATACAACAATCTTAAAATTATGAGGTTTTCTGCCATGAGCTTAATATTACCATGAATTGTGATGTGTCTGACGTGTCCAATGGATTTGAACAGGTGTTTTGAGGCACTTGGAAGCCTGTAGAATGCCCTGAAGGCTTTGGGACATAACGCGGACATTCTGCACTCAGATCATTCTTTGTTTGGTCGAGGTGTCAGATGTCACGTCTCTCGCTCTTTCTTATTCATTCCCTACTGCCAGCTTCTCTTCACTTGTCCCAATACCTTACAGCTCTTCATGCACACATACAACAATCTCATAGCCCACATCTGAATGCTCAAGCCATCTACCAATGCAATATCTTGAAGAAAACTATGGCTATGCTCTCTGCTATCAAGCTGAATCCTAGCTGGGCCACATGTCATTCAGACATAAGATGGAAAGTTGCAAAGGGCTTGGGAGGGCTAGTCTGTTGTGCAGATGCAGTGAGGTATTGTAATTTGAATTTGGTTTTTTGTCACTCCCCTTCAAAGTTGTTTCTGTGTCCCTCATTTCTTTGCATGATTATATCTTTTCCAGTGGGTTCCAGCTGCTTCTCTGCACATACTGTAGAGTTTCATTCAATTCTCTGCACCTGTGACACAAATTTTTGAACTTGAGTTTTCTGAAATCGGCAGGGCAGACTATGACACTAAAAAAAAATTCAGAAATGTGGTGACCAATCACAGGGAACCATTGGCAGTGCTCAGATGTCTGCGAACAGAGTTTCAGCTATATCCCAAATCAGGCAAAGCATCACAAATGACTGTGCAACAAAACTGCTCCAAAAAGCGATTAAAATCATTGCAGTGCGCTCTTCTGGAGTCAGTTTTCTTGCTCCAACAGTATGAAAGCAGTGGACGGTCAGAAGACCATTCAGCCTTCATGTCTTGGAGCCAAACGCGCCACGAGCACAAAAAATTGGGTTTTTCAGCCATTTTCCAAAGACTTTGTGAATTTTTTCAGACATTCGGAAATCTGTTCTGTGACCTGTGACATGTTCGAAACTTTTCTGAAATTTCGCGGCCTGTGATGTGTGACATCCGAATTGAGTGCCTCCAATGCCCCATTTGATTGTGCTATGTCTCACAGGAAATGAATAAGAATTGAGTGAGATATGGCTAAAATACTTTTTTGCTGATCAAAACAAAAATATGATGGGCACCCTAAGTTACGCAAATAGCTGTAAACCATATCAGATCTGTGTACTGCAAGTTATCATTTCACAGAGAATGGGTAAAACAGTAGTACGAGACAGGCGGTTGCCTTGCTTTGGCATGTTGATAATTCATCGTGAAAATTGCCCTGCTCAACTGTGCTTGCTTTTTGGTTGATTAAATACATATACTGTATTATGTCATTCAAATAAACATGGGGTGTGATGTGTGACCCTTTTGATCTATTCAACATTTTGGCTGAGGGTCCAGCAAGTATGACATGGTTGAAAATTTCGGTAATGCCTCCAAACCGTGTGACAAGGTAGGAAATGGTTTTTGACACAGTGTCAGCACAGAGCCAATTCTGGGTTCTGGGATAATGAGGGCAACTGAAGCACGAAGAGTTCAAGAGACAAATAGGTCTGGAGTTTAGACTAGAATAATGTACAGTACATGAAAGTAAAGACAGATTATATACTAGAGTCCATAGGAGTGATTAAGGTACTATGTCAACACTGAACAGTTAGGGTAAATGAGTAATAAATGCAGGGGTAAAGATGTAAAGGGGAGCGATCGACAACCCGATCATGAAAGTAAGGAGTTAATTAGAGATCGTGAAAGTAAAGAGTTCATTAGAAATCAGGAGTGGTAACAGGAGAAAAAGAGAATTAGAGATCGGGTTACGGGTGTTCGGGTTCTATCAGGTTCTGGATTTCATGATATTACCCCCCCCTCTAGGGTAGAACCCATCTTGGGTTCTACTTGGGCCACTTCTTCTTCTTCCACAGATCCTCTCCCGAGATTACCCATTTGGTACCACTGCGAGTTTCTTGCAAAGCAGTTGGGTATTTCTCGTAGAAGTCATCGAGACATTCTGTAGACTCCCCCAGGTGTTCAAGTGGTTCCCAAGTGTTATCTTTGGGCCAGTATCCTTCCCACCAAATGAGATATTGGAGGCGTTTGTGTCATTTATTAACCCGGATGTTCAAAACTTCTGCCACTTCATAGAGATTCACCCCATCCACCATGTCTGGTGGAGGGGGGTCATCGTGGCATTGATGATCTGCAAAAGGAGGTATCCAGGGTCGAAGGAAAACGGTGTTGAACACAGGGTGTACCTTCCACAATGCTGGTAACTTTAGTTTGTAAGAGATAGCGCCAACCTTCCATATGACTGGAAAGGGCCTGTATTGACGGTCTTTGAATTTCTTCGTGGGTTGATGGGTCACTAGGTTGGTGCCAGAAAGGTACACCTTATCTCCGGGTTTATAATCTGGGTCATCCTGCCTCTTTGCATCATAGAACCATTTCATAGTTTTCTGCACGGCCCGCATGGCGGCGGCAGCTTCTTCTCGTACTTGGGACATCTGGTTTGCAAAATTTGCAGCTTCCTCTGTGGGCACTTCTAATCGGGGTTCTGTACCCTTTCGAGGGTGATAGCCCATCATGAGGAAGAAAGGGCTGTAACCCGTAGTCCAACTGACTTTGTCATTATGGTTGAATTCTGCCAATGTCAACCAATCTGCCCAGTTGTCCTGCAGGAAATTGGTGAAGACCTAAAGATACTGTTCAATATCTTGGTTAACCTGCTCCATTTGGCCATCCGTCTGAGGGTGGTAGGCAGTGGATGCGTTGGACTTGATCCCCAGTAGTTTCAACAGATCCTGCATGAAGTGTCCCACAAATTGCGTTCCTCGGTCACTGATAACCACTTCCAGCAATCCAAAGTCCTTCCACACATGGTTGTGGTATATTTGGGCCATTCCCTCTCCTCCCAAGTGTTCTGTGCAAGGGACCACTCGTATCCCTTTGCTTAATCAATCCACTACCACTGCAATGGAATCGTATCCTCAACTATTCAGCAGTTTGGTGATAAGGTCAACCGACACATATTGCCACACTTGTTCTGGGACTGTATTCGGATGTAGAGGTCCTCGAAGTTTGGTGGGGAATAACTTGGTCCGTTGACAAGTAGGACATGCCGCCACATATCGCTTAGTGTCTTGCAGCAGAGTAGGCCAGTAATAGTTCTGGGTTATAAGTTCCACAGTGCAGAACTGTCCTGGGTGCCCTGACATACAGTCGTCGTGGTGTGCCTGTATAATCCGGTGGCATAATTTTCCTGTTGGGGGAACATATACTGTTTGGTACCAGGTTACAAACCCGGTATTGTGCGCTTCCCATCCTTCGACTTTCTCCTCCAGTGCTTTCCATACCACATCTTCCCAATCATCTTTCCCTTTTTGAATATCCTCCATGAAATGATCCCCAGTGGTGTCATCCAACACCGCCAGCATAGCTTTCAAAAATTCCTCCCCATCCATTGTCCTGAAAAATTGTGCAGGTAGCAGGGTTAAATTTGCGTTATCCTCTGCCCCCCATTCATGACCGCTTCATCTCGAAAGTGTGTCAGTTTTTGCATGTTGTTTTCCCGGTTTGTGTACCAAAGCGAAATCGTATTTGCTTAGCTCCAGCAACCAGCGAGCCTGGCGACGATTTAACTTCTTGGTCGTTGTGAAATATTCCAGATTTTTGTGGTCCGTCCAGATTTCAAACTTTTTCTGGCTTCCTTGTAGATAGTGTCGCCATTCATAGAGAGCCTGCATTATCACAAGCATCTCCTTGTCGTGGATATTGTAATTGCGCTCCATGTCGTTAAGGCCCTTCGACATAAACACAATAGGTACCCACACCCCGGCTTGGCATTGCGTCAAACATGCACCTGTAGTGTAGTCCGAGGAGTCGGCTTCCACTCTCCATTCCCCATTGTTGGTTGGGAAATGCAGAATGGGTTCTGAAGTGACCGCCAGTATTAGGTCTTCAAATGCTTTCTGCTCAAGTTCCCCCCATCGCCATTTGTAGTCTTTCAAGTGAGTTGGGTTAACGGTTTAGCATAATCCCCGAATCCCTTGATGAATTGCCGATAGAAGTTTAGGAACCCCAGGAAGCTTTGTACGTCCTTCACTGTTTTGGGCACTGCCCATTGTCGCACGCCCTCCATTTTGATAGGGTCCATCCGTATCTTGCCATCCCCCACAATAACGCCCAGATATTCCACCTCTCGCTTCTCGAACTCACATTTTTCGGGTTTCAGGAATAGGTCGTGTTCCTTTAGAATTCGTAGGACTTCTTTGACCGTTTGTCGGTGTTCCTCCAAGTCACCCAAATAGATGAGAATATCGTCCAGATAGACGATTACCCGTCCTTCTGCAATAAGTTCTGCAAAAATGTCATTCATCATCAACTGGAAGGTCGCAGGGGAATTGGTAAGGCCAAAGAATATCACCAACGGTTCCCACAACCCGCGGTTGGTTATGAAGGCCGCCTTCTCTTCGTCCCCTTCTTTAATTTGGATATTGTTGTAGCCCCAACGGACATCTAGCTTGGTGAACCAGGTGGCCTTCCGAAGCATATGCATGATTTCCGAAATCAAGGGCAACGGGTATCAATTTTTTATGGTGGGGGAGTTCAGTTTTCGATAGTCCTGAACTGGTCATAGCTTCCTGTCTTTCTTTTTCACAAAAAAGAAAGAGGATGCCCAGCCATATCCTGCCGGTTTCAACGTGTTCCTTGATGAACGCATCAAGTTCCTCCTGCCCCGGTACCAACAACGGAATTGTTCTTCCTTTGATGGGTTCCACACCAGGTTTTAACTCGATAGCGTGATCCCATTTATGATGTTCCGGTAGTTTGTCGAAATCCTTCTTTTCGAAGACACTCCAGAATTCTTCCAATCATAAGCAGGCACACTCTCCTCGAGCGTGGTTTTCCCTTTGACTTCGTGGGCTGCAGCTGCCAATTGCATGGCCACGCTCCCTGTCGCCCGAAGGTGCAAAGGCTCCAAGAAGTCCCCGACCTCTTCCGGGTATATCTTGGTGACGAAGACCTGGTCCCCTTCCTGCAAGGGAGCATTATCTTCCTCTTCCCATTCCTCCCATAGTCGTGCTCGTTTGCAGGCCAGAGGGCACCGTGTAAACTGGAGAGTTTGCTTCTGCCAATCGATCTCCAGGTTGTGTTGCTTGAGCCAGTTGAATCCTATAATTATGTCGCTTTTCCCTGTATTGGTAACCACGAACGTGAATACTTCAGAGTGATCTTGTACTCAGAGCCGCATCCGGGTTACGTGGATAATTTGCCCTCCTTTGTTGAGGGTCCTGTTAGTGTTGTACACTGGTATGGCAATGGGTAGCGGTTCCGCTTCTAGTCCCTGTTCATCCACAAACCGCTGGTTCATGAACCTGTTGGTGGCCCCACTGTCCACTAACCCCACTACTGAGTACCCCCAGAGACTGTTAAGTCCCTCTAGAGTCATGGGTACCATCATGGAGTTCCCCATGGCCCGTATGTACAGCAGCGGGTTCTTGAGACTATCGAGAATGTCCAGTATGTCGGAGAGGTAGGCGGTCCGAATTTCCTCCACCATCTCTTCATCTATTTCCTGTTGTGGAGCAGGATGAGTCCAATTATGGATAATTTGCCTAGCCTTCCAGTCCTGCGCCCTTATCTGTGCTGCGACTCGGTCCACGCTTCCAAGGGGGAGTCTATGCCATCCCACTTTCTCCTCCCTCAGTTTCTGAGGCTTGCAGCCCTTTTTAGAGTGAGGAGAGATTTTGGTCTCCTCACTCTCGGGTTGTGCTGCATCTTCTTCTTCTTCACCGGTTTCTTCAATAGTTTAAACAGAAAATGCATTCTTCGAAGTCATTACAGGTGTAGGGGGGTATACAGGAATCCGAGGGCGCAGTCCTCACTCGGATTCGGCAGGAAAATCCTCCTTATCAAGCTGTTCTTGAATCATCTCCGCGACTAGGGCCCAGAATTAGGGATTAGTCGGTCCCCGGCTAGTACAATTGCGAGCCAAGTGGCCGGGTTCTTCACACTGGTAGCACCTAGGCACCAGCTTCTTGCTAATTGTCCTATCCAAGTCCATAGGGGCAGGCCCTGAGGTAGACACACTTTCTGTAGCGACCGGTGAAACAGTGCACTTGACAAACGTGAAAGAATAGTGATAAGATGTGATGGGCAACAACCACACCAACAACTACCAAACTAAACCAACACTACTACTCCCAAAGATTAAGTGCTTCTCCTTGTGAGTTCGGGTCTGAGCCGTAGTATGCGGCTAGCTGGTTCAGAATTGAAACCAAATAGAAATCCAAGACACACAGTACTTCATATGTTCATCTTTTACTTCAGATGAGTACTTCCAACTGAAGGAAAGTCCGCCTAGGCACCTTGATGAATGAAGTAAATAGGTTGTTTTTATAATATGTGGATACAAGGAGGTTTAGACGATTAAATCTAAGGCTCCAGGGCAGAGGTTTTGATAACTTGCGAAAATCCTCACTCCAGTAATCTGTGAGTATCCGAGGCTAACTCCAAGCAAACAAAGGCTCAAACGGTTTGTTATGCCGTTGACCTAGGCTTTCCAATGCACTAGGAATGTTTGTCTACTTTGTTATCAGGCCCTAGGGACACTGCACGTGTCCAGACATCGATCCAACACACTACAACAGGGCTCCTAGGCAACAAGTTGGGGTGAAGGCAAAGCGCCTGACAAGGTTCAGTTGGTCGCCTAGGGGTAGTAAAACCTGGTTCAAATCTTCTTCTGTTAAGGCCTCCTGCCAGCTACCGCAATTCCAGTCAAGATCCAATACACTACAACAAGGCCCTTTGCACAAGTCGGGGTAGAGGCAACTCAATGTTCAAATATGACTTCTTTCAAGAGGGAGAACACCCAATCAATTTTATAAGTGAAGACTCAATCTTAAGTCAACAACTGAAGGTTTCTTTCTCAAGTTCAAACTCCAATTCCAGAGTCAAACAAATATCCAGATTCCAAGTAAAGACTAATACAAGCAGAGTTTCAGGGTACCAAAATCTCCACATATAGCCTGAGAAACCTGCACCGGTACTTAGGTGGGATCAATCTGGCATCGTGGGTATTCTACTGGGTTTTTATACATATAAGCAATGATGGATGAGATAAAGTGAAATGAGTCAAAATAAATATGCCGAGGCCATTCACAAGTGTCGGAGGTAGGATAAGTCATGTTGAATGACTGCCTAGGTCTATAATTGGTATATGTGTGATCGCAAGTGCCGCCATCTGCACCTACAAGTACGCGTCTGTACGGCAGGAGTTGAATCCTGTCTAATAATAGTTTTGGTTGCTGATTCATGCGGTCTGGTGACGCTCTGGACTTGCCGATCCCGACTGCCAAGACTACTGATGCTCGGTTCCAATAAGAACTGTCCGATTGTTCTCCTATATTTGTCTATGTTTGTCAGGTCGCGCTCGCGCTTGACCATCACGTGTCTTTCTTATGCCAAAGTCTTCGGATCAATGCCTTGGCCATCTCCTCGGCCCAACGGTTCCGTCCAAAGTCAACGATCGTCCGCCTAGGCGCTGGTAATCTTACTAAGTTCCATATGGTGTCTTGTTCCATTGGCCCCTAGCCGCCTAGGCATCTGTCTGAACACATCTGGTGAACTCTAGCAGTCTCCCTCCGAACCACTGCACTTCTGGTTGAAGACCTTGTCTTCAATATCGCTCCTAGGCATGGATGGGCTTCCAGGTATATCTCCTTAGTGGTCATGTATAGGTGCCTAGGCAAGTGCGTCCCACTTGTAAGACCCAAATACTACAGCTAGCCGTCAGAGTCAAACGCTAACTCTCCTTTATATCACCGAACAGGGTCCTAGTGCACTTGTACAAGTAACCGCCTAGGTGCATTCCTACGCTTCCAGATGATTTACATTCTGGTCTGAAAAAGCGCAAAAATACCAGGGGGTCAACGCTTTATTTGTTGCGCCGTCTCACCGGCGGGTTGGAAGAGGTCGTGAGAGCAGGAGCCGGGGTTTCAAATCTGGTTTCCTCTGGAAGCCTCCGGAGTGCATATTGTTGTTGGATTGAACCCGTGGTACCAGGATGGTTCTGTCGCGCAAAGCGCCGTCCATAACATGGAACACGCGGCAGAGCCCATCGTGTTTGATGACAGCCACCTTCCATCCTGCATAGCTGATAGGCAAAGAGTTTTGCCCGTAAACAGCCTGCAAAACTTGTTTATGGATTCCTTGTTTAAGGAGACGAATGAGGGTCGTCTCGTCGTAACCCGCGGTGTTGTTATAGGTGTCGAGGAGGGTGAAATATTTGGTAGCCGTCCCAGCACCTTGGCATAATTTCTCGATCTTGGCTTGCACAATTTCCACCTGCACTCCTCCTTTAAAGGCATCAATGAGAGTCTTTTCAAATTCTTCGTACATCTTGTACATCTTGTTGTTGTCTGGGTCCTTCGGGTTGCGCATGGCCTGCACCACATTGTTAGCCCATGCCGCAGCCAACCCTTCTTTCATGTAGGACAGGACAAATGCAATCTTTGTGCTGTCCTTTTCGTATGTCGGGTTGTCCAAGAAGTGCAACCAGCACTCGGCCAAATACGAGTCCACTAACTCCGAGTCTCCCTTGAAGGGGGTGGGAGCTGCAACCCGAGCGGTCTTCTTTGATTCCTTGGATCCTCCTGTGGTCGCTTTATTTAAGGCCTCAATGGCCAAGCATAGGAGCTCCTGTCCCTGCTGGTTCTCGACGCGTAGATTAACCAGCTCATTTTCCACCCGAGTGTAGCTGGTTTGCAACTTGTCCATCGCATTCTGCATCGCTCCAAATCATTGTCCCACATGGCCTAGGGCTTGGAGAAGGGTCAAGTCCCTTCCATCTGCGTCCAGCTGCCCAAATTCTTCCACTGTCGGGAGCACAAACTCAGTTCCGCTCATCGTGCTACGTCCAGTCGGGTTCGCCATAGTAGGGATGTTATTCTTTTGTCAGCACAGAGCCGATTCCAGGTTCTGGGATGACGAGGGCGACTGAAGCATGAAGAGTTCAAGAGACTAATGGGTCTGGAGTTTAGACTAGAATAACGTACAGTACATGAAAGTAAAGATGGATTATATACTAGAGTCCATAGGAGTGATTAATGTGCTATGTCAACACTGAACAGTTAGGGTAAATGAGTAATAAATGCAGGGGTAAAGATGTAAAGGAGAACGATCGACAACCTGATCATGAAAGTAAGGAGTTAATTAGAGATCGTGAAAGTAAGGAGTTCATTAGAGATCAGGAGTGGTAACAGGAGAAAAAGAGGAGTAGAGATCGGGTTACAGGTGTTCGGGTTCTATCGGGTTCTGGATTTCATGACACACGGTCTGAGAATATATTTTGATGCTGTGGGCACTCGGAAGATTGATTATAGCACGGGTTGACTTTATTTGGCACATTGGACCGACTCATTTGTTCTTTTCATTCTCATGACCTCTTCAACACTAAGACTCCATGCCAAAAGATATCAAAATACCAATTGAAAAATATCCTGATGACCCTGATCCAATGATCACATCCACAGCAGATGATAAGGCACTCAACGGCTGCAAAATCTCATCTTGCTGGGTGAAATGGGCAACAATGGAATCAGTGAAGGAGTCGCTTACATTGGAAAACAATGGCACCAAAACTTTTGACAACATCAAGGAAGACGATGTGGGTGTAAATGACAAGGTCGAGTCAAATCCTGCAGAAGTGATGGGAAAGCACATTCAGAAACCAACAACAAGATATACTGGCTTTTGGTGGCACAGAGACAATGCTTGCTGGCAGTCAGACAAGGAATTTAGCTAGATTTTGCTGGAATTGTGTTCATCATTTGCTTTGGAAGTTGAAAAGTGTGTATTGAGGAGCCAAGCATGTTTTAAGCTGATTTTCAAGTCTTTTTCGAACCAGTGGACCAATTCAACAAATGCCTGCATGATGCGTGACCTCGACCAAAGTTTATCATTGACACAGGGGTGCATGATGTGTGACTACTGAATTGAATGAAATAGTTGCGAGCGCAGCGAGCAATTCTTCAGTCACGTGCGAGGGAGAGGGTGAAAAGGGGCAGTAAACAAGAACAAATTCGTCAAGATTGATGGCGACGAGTGGGGCACGAAACGCCCAGAACTTGGTCATTTCTTGCTCTGCTATTCCAGAAATTTAACTGTGAGCTTTTCAAGTATAAAGGAATAGTATTCCCAGCTGGAAACTCAAATGGACTCCAAACAGATGTGTTTCGATTTTCAGCCCGTTTTTTTCATGCCACCGCGTGACTAGTGTGTGACTTCTCGGACTGCGAAGCAAGCACCCAGCGCAGCTGCGGATCCATATTACGGTATGTTTGACTGCCTGAAGAACCTATGCATTAAATTTAAATTGAACACAGCTTAGAATACCATGACAGTTCAAAAACTGAGTTGAAGATGTAATTATTTGAATTGGCATTGGGCTACAACTTTTATGCAAATTTTTACAAGTTTCTGGGAGGAGCTATTCATGGCAGCAACTCTGAAAGATACACATGCAGCCATATGAACATCACATGTGTGTGGCAGCATAGTGTAAACAGTGATTCAAGTGAGTGGGCTTACCAGCATGCAGACATGGAAATATCAGTTTTCATATACATAGAAACTGATTTTGAAGGTCAAACTATGAAAACAAGAAAACTAAATAAACTGAAGTTGAGCACAAATAAATTGTACATGGAGCAGAAAAATTGAGGAGTAAAGAGACAACCCTTGCTTGAAGGTAGCTACAATAAAAATAGGGAACTATTTTGGGGCATCACATGAGAGCGACTTTCACAGGCTGTTCTTGGGAAGAAGAAACCTCAGCCAATAACTGGGTTGGTGCCTGTAATTTTCCAAGTGTTGTTAGAGCTCTCTCATAACCTTTTTCAACACTGATCAGCCTAGAGTCAATGGTGGCTATGTCTTTGGCCTGTAATGACTTCTCAAACAATGGTCGAGCATTTCTCCAATGCCTCTCTGCTCCAGATGTGTCTCCTCGCTGTGCTGCTATATCACCGAGGTGCAGCATACAATTTGCCTTCCAACGATGTACATCAATCACTGTGAAGGCCTCTAATGCAACTGTGAACAGATTTTCTGCAGTCAGTTCATCTCCATCGGACAGAAACATATTCCCCAGCCTGCATAGTGCTTTACACATTCCCAACTTCTGTTTCTGTTTCTTTGTAAATACCAGGTAAATAATGGTGAAAGTAGAGGCCCAATCAAAGTTGGCAGGTCCCCAGCAGCTGATATCTGTCATTCCCTCCAAGCATTGAGATGCAATTTGAGTGTATCTTGTCCATGACCATTGCAGACATTTCTTGAAACGATCTTTTGCTGTCAGCAGCTCTCCTTCTCTGAGTTCAAGCTCAGCAAGTATCAGTTCAGAAACAAAAGGCCCCATATGGGATTCAAGGCTACTGAAAAGTGTGTTTGCCTTTTCCAGGTCTTGGAGCACAGCTTGTCTGCCTGCACCAGTGACTATACCAATCTGTGCAATGTTCAGAAGGAGAATGGCAAAGCCCTCATCTTCCTGCTCAGCAGATTTCTCAGATGCAATTTGAGTCAAGACACTTTGAGCCTCTGCATACTCAGATTTTTCCATATGTGTGGTTGCCACAACTAGCATAAGTTCAAAATGCCCTTTACCTCGAGACATTCCACAAAGCCCAAGAAGTTCTTGTGCAGTCTGCAGTAAGAGAAGGCAGTCCTTGAGGTTTCCAAGGTCTTGAACACATATGGCCTTCACCCAGAGTGCATCTGCCTGCCGTTTACAATCTCCGCACAATTTTGCCAGTGTGTATGCCTCGTTTGCAAGCACCTGGGATGTATTGTGATTTCCTGTCCTCAAGTTGATCAGGGCAAGATCGTTCAAAGTGGAGATCTGTTCTTTCATGTTGTCAATGTCTCTGGCTATTGTCAGGGCTCTGTCAAAACATTCTATCCCTTTAGAGCCATTGTTTGTGTGATTCCAATAGTAATGTCCCAATGCACGATAGAATGTGGCTGCAAAAAGAATCAATACAGGATAAAATATAAGCAGCATATGGACTTGACTCGCCTTCTGGAGCAGGATCATCCAAAAGCTGGCAGTGGGCCTTGGCTTCAGAAGCCAAGAGCTCCCAATCCTTTATTATCATGCTCTGGCTACCTGTAAACAACACTTCAATGGCAAACTGAACTGCTAGTTTATGATCCCCAGATGGAAGTATGGCTTGAATTGAATGCATCAGTGCATGTGAACCATGACCAGCCTTTCGGTCAAAGTCATTCAGCCAGATTGTACATCTTATAGCTTCTGACAAATCAGGATTTTGTGGAGTCAATGCATGGAATAGAACTTGATGTATGTTCCCGAGATTGAGAGTGATGTCCCTCATAATGTTGGTGACCTGGTCAGATCCACAGTATTTCCTGTACATGTCCAAAAGACTTTGGAAGTATTGTTGCAGGGGCTGAACAACAGCTGGCAATACTGGGTAGAAGTGCTGCAAGTATTCCCGGATAGGGACAAGTGATTTCAAACGTTTTTTGTTATCAAGGTATGCCAGTGAGGTGCCAAGCAATACAGACTTGCATGCCTGAATCTGTGGAATCCCAAGATTGCTTTGAATAAGCTCAACATCTGAGAGTCCATCTGGCAGAATGGAGAGGAGCCTCAACAAATCCATGGCCCCAGTCTGAGCAGTGAAACGGGGACTTGAAAGTGATAATGAGATAGATGAATCCAGGTTAGATCGCTTATCTGAGCCTTCAGACAGCAGAGATGTCTTCTCAGTTTCCAACCGAGTCAGGACAGGTGAACATCCTTCAGAAGCAACAAGGTGTGCCATGAGATCCACTGCAAGCGGCATGTTATCAGTGAATCTCAAGAGCTGCTCAATGTCTTTGGGGTCATGATAATCTTCAGCAATTTCTTTGAACATCTGCTGAGCAGCCTCGGGTGACAATGGTGCTAGTGCTGGGAGGAATAGCTTAGTCCACCGAACTTTGGCTGGGTGTTCAGCTCCACGCATTGTGACCTACAAATTTCAGCATCCATATCTGTGCACTGAAATCAACCCACTGACTATCAATGCCAGATGAGGAATGTCAGTCAAGCTTGCAAGCAGATCTTCAGTGCCACTACGAGATTTGAATGGCTCCCAAGTTGTTTCCAGGTTGTCTAAGATCAAGAGACATGATAATTTTCTAGAAAGAGAGCGCAGCACAGCTTTTGTGAGGTTCTTCTCTGGCTTCAGTCCTAGATGAGCTCCAAGAAAACCAGCAATTTCTAAGCCTGTAGTAGCTGATTCACATGACACAAAGAGCCGGTCCTCATATTTTGCTGTCACATGAGGATAATGCAACACAGCTCTGGCAAGGTTTGTCTTGCCAATACCACCAGGACCCAAGATGGCAATTCTAGCACATTGCTGATTGAGCATTTGCACAATGTGCGTGACTTCTGATTCACGGCCATGGAAAATCTGTGGCACAGAAGGTAAAAGTGAGAGAGATAGGGAGCTTGAAAGGACAAGCTTCAGTTTTGATCAAAGCCAAGGTTAGGTTCCTACCTTGCTCGAGACTTGTTTGAGGTTTGGATCTGATTGTGTAAAAGTTTATAGAATATCACCATCCACAAATGAATGAACATACAGAAGAGGCATGATCCGAAATTGTTGAGTCAGATAGATTTGAAATCAATTCAAGCAGTTCAGCATGCATATGCTGAGTCTTCATCCGCATTTCATTAATATCATGGGACAGGGTTGCCTGTGATGTTATCTGTTCACAGGTTGAGCCTCTTGTATTCATTGTGAACATTGGAAGCCTACTGTGAAACTGTCCAGAGCTGACTGCAGCCCAGCCTGACAATCTTTCAGCAAGGCACTCATTTGATTCTGTCGGAAGAAGTGCTTGATCTTGTTGCTGTCTTGTTGTGCTTGCAGGAATGTCACAATTTTATGAAGTGTTCTAGGTAAATCAGCTACCACATCACAAAAACAAGATAGAGTAGATATATACTCTGTGAATCTACCAACATGTTCCATTGTCGCTGGTGGAAGACAGCCGGGCGGCTCTGACAGCAAGTGAGCATTGACAATAGCATAGATGATTCCATGAATATTTTGAGCGAGCTGACAACATTCCTCCTTATTTCTCTTCACATTCTAGAATATTCACATCAGTTCTGCAAGACATTCATCTAAAATTCCACACCTGAAGTGCACACGTCAGAGCAACTGCTGTGTTTGAAATTGCCTGGACAAATGGGGGACAAAGACTGTCATGAAGCTCATCCAGGAGCGGCACAACCGCGTTCACGGAGGTGACGATGTTGTCAACCAGAATTTCACTAATCTTGGATGGGGGCATCTGGAACAGAAATTATGGGAAGCACGACAATGCAGGCTGAGTATATATGGGCAGAACAAGACCTATGTCATTCCAATAGAATGCTTCAGATAGCGGCCGTATTGCAGCCGACAGATCTAGGCTGGTCCAAGGTTTGCCAGATTCGAATATCATCATGACAAGGCACTGCAGCATATAGTATCGACAGGTGCGGTTGAACTTCGCACTCACACAGCGGGAGCAGTGCAATCATCTGTTGACTTGATACAGTGCTTCTTGTTGCACTGAACCTAACCGAAACTTCGCAACGAACGATTTGTTCCAGCAGATGATAGATAAGTAATTTCCGTGGAAGAATTATGGCTTCCACGACGCGTGAGAATTGCGGCGCCTCCGCGTATGGTACAGCGAAAACAATCACGAAAAGAGTCGGATGACTTCGATGAGAAGCTCGAGCGGGAGTAGCCCACTCATCTTTGGTTCGGTATCAATTCGTGGTCTATTGCAGCCGCGCTTGGCCGCGCGCACAAGCTTTGCCCACCGTTGGCCGGCGAATACATTCATAACCTTCAATCGTCGCAGCACAATTGCACCTCCCGCAAACCAGCAAACCGAATCGCGCGAGCTCACTGGACCAGTTGGAAGTACTTGAAGCGGAACGTTAGAAAGAAATATATTCACATGACGATGCAGGAAGCAGTGCTTCTGGATGCGCGGCCGAGGATCAGAAGTGCGCAATAGATGAGATTACGAAGAACCTGTAAAAATTTGCGTTCCAACGGCGACCTCTTCGGGCTCACGGTCGCGTAAATCCGTGAGAGTCTGAAGGCGGAGACGAAATCTGTTCATGTGGGAGTCGCTGGAAACGAGGATGTGGGCAAGGTAATCGGAGGGTAGTAGAAAGGGATCCGAGATGTGATCAACAGATGCGTCCGCAGCACTGGTCCTTCGGAGAGCAAAGCTAAAAACAATTCCACAAGCTAAAGCATACAAGATAAATCGGAAGCTAGAGAGAGACGAAAGGAGAACGTACGAATTAATCGATAGTCAAGAAAAACATTAAGCCAGTAAAAGCGGCCACACTGAACCCGGAAGGGAGCTTCCACCGGCACACAAAAACTGGCAGGACAAAGAAATATCGAGGAGCTCGAGGATAAAATTCTTCCCCTGCAGCTGGATGTTGATCCACCGTGACGACGCAATGTAGGACGATTCCGGAATGTGCCGAACCGCAATGCAACGGCCATTGTACCGCTGTGAGACTGAAGAGTCAATTGTCCGCCTCGGAATATACTGCCAGTGACGCGGTGCGAGGAGCCTGGGTGGCAAAATAGATCTGGGACGTCTGAATTGAATGTGCCGGGAGAAAATGAGTAAAAAATGTTTTTTTTTAGGTAGATTACAAATGAAAGGTGTTGCCTTCACCGGTCGTGAACGATGACGAGCCGCTGTGATCTCAGTTTCCCCAATTCTCAGCGCATAGATAAGTGGAAGAAGGAAAGAGGCGTCGGCATTATCCGTTGATGCGATCACTCAGCTCGTCTACTTATCTTCTTCGCCTTTCGCCTTTGGTTTTGTCGGCGTTTTTAGATCTGCGAGGGAAGGCCTGCAATTGCCTTTCGAGGAGCTCATTTCATCTGAAATTTATTTCCGTCCAAGATCTGCCGGTCCGCGAATATTACTCTCGAGTCTTCTGCCTCGGTCGCGCGGTCTCATTCACCTGTTCTTGAGAGACGTACTTGGATACCTGGAAGGGCCACAAGCGGGAACGCGCTCAGCCTGTGTTCGATTCCACAATATCAACCAAGCATACCCCGCGTGTCGTTCTGGAAGCGACTTTGTACGCTGCAAACAAGCTACTAGTAGAGGTGAAAAGTGACGTCGAATCGAGACCAGTGTGAAATATGTTGGCCTCTCGCTGTATGTGCAGTTCGTGCAGTTGACGAAGGTAGACCTAATGTCTCGGGTCGTGTGCAGAACAAGGCACGCGCATTGCGCAATAGTCTTTTTTCGTGTCGAGAGGACGTTCGTTTCCTTGACCTCGCACGAACGGGACCTTCTTCGTCCTCGCCCCTTGCAGGTTGTCTCCGTGGGACCAGAAATGCGGGGCTGCCTCGTTCTCAGGGCTCAATGATTCCCGGTTCACCAACCGCGAGTTTTCTCCAATGTCGACTGTTGCAAAAAGCTTGTATTTTCTTTTTGGTTTACCGATTGCCATCCCCGTACCTGGCGCTGCTCGACCTGTGTGCTCGCAACGCGACACTCGGGGGGAAAACGACTCGGAGGGCTCTTCTTATTATCGTGGAGAGCTCGAGATTTGAAACGTATCCTGCACACAGCAATATGGCAAGCGAGGCTTGGTTGCTCAACGTGTATTTTTTCAGGAGGACTTGACACCTTCGATTCTTATCTCGGTCTTTTTCTTCCCAGCGGTTATTGTGGTCGTGGTCGTCGATGGACGTCGGTGAGGGCATTGGACGTGGACGTGGTTCATCTCTTGTTTTTCGCTCTTTGTCCCGGTAATCGAGTGCTAACGCCGTCCTTTAAACAGCGAGCGTAATCTCGTATTTGTGAGCTATTTGATGCGTCCCAGTGCGTATATCGCCTCACTTTCTAACGGTTCCTCTCCTTGCAGTGTTCGATTCGTGACTTGTTCACGCCGCAGCCCTTGACCCACTTCGCTGCTGTCTTCGCCTTCTGCGTCGTGCTCCACAGCTGCCTCCCGGCTTCGAGCAGCGCGTTTTGCCGCGTTTGCATGCCTGGGTGGTCTCCGAGAAGTTAAGGAACGTGGTTCGAGGGCAAGATGCGGGCTTGCGGAGGGACAGGTATAGCTTGATGAATAAGAAGCGAGGGATAGAGTGGATTTGGGGCCGGTGGTCAAGCGGAGCAACCGCGAGCTCCGAGAAAATGATTCCTCCCGTCCGTTCGTCGACAAAGACCAGCGGATTGCATGGATGTGCCGTCTCCTATACTTCACCCCGCCGCCGGTCACTCACGCGGCCATCTTCATTTTCTGCGCCGTGCTTTGGGACCGAACCCCCCGCCGGTCAGCTTCACATTTCCACGAAGCAGGTGGGCCGTACCTTCGCAGACTTCGCCCTTCTGCTCGTGTTTGGGTCCCTCGGTGTTGCCGAGTTGGGGGGTGCACGGAGACGCTGAGTCAACTCCTGGAAGGATACAAGCCTGGAGAAGCCGCTTGCTCCAGTGCCGTTCCTTGCTAATCCCAGCAAACACGAGCACGTTACATTGAATAGGCCTGCCAATGTCTTTCATGACAGCCCCGTCCCATTGTCACAATCCCTCACTGGGAGCCCAGACCCCGGCTGTCGCAGAGGAGGGCAGCGCGGACAGCAGTTCGTACTTATAACGAATACCACGAAGGTAATGTGCGAGGTTGAGCGAGAAAGGGCGACAACACAACGACTTGCCCTTTTGTATCAAGCGAGGGATCGGAGAGAACATCGATAATTCCAGCAGGCGGTCTAGTCCAGAGATGGGCGATTGAGGGAGTCAGAATAACAACCAGTCGAACACAAGACCAGAATAAGACGAAATCCAGCTCTTAGTACTCCGCATCGTCGGCGATTACTTCGGCCTAGCCGTTCTACAGTGTACTGCTCTCGAGTTTCAACCTGATCCAAGATTGTGCAGCCAGCAAATTATACAAAGTCGCGTCCCTACAGAGATCCGTTTAGATTATTGTCTTTCCTTGTCTGGTCCATTGTTATGAACACGCGCCGCCAGATGGCGGAGTCAGATGGTAAGAGCAAGGTGAGAGTCAGAAAGAGGTAGAAAGAGAGTCCGATCGGTGGCGCTGCAGCCGCTGATGGCCGGGGCAAAGTCTTCCTCCTGCTCTCGACTTTCATCGGCAGTGTCGCCTCTTTGGACTCACAGCGGCAACCGACTTCACTTTTGGAGGATTTCATAGTTTTGTTCTCTCCTAGTTCTCCAAAAATTGCGAGCCGCGAATGGCTACTCTATCTCAAGCGAGTCGCGTGAGTCTTGCCTGAGTTCTTGCGATCTCATTTTTTGCTCAGTGGACCTGAAGCTCTGCCCTTTATGCTACGGCATCCTCTGGAGTCCGAGGCGCATGGTGACAAACCATCGAAGAGCATGCATAAACAACCTCGTTGGCGAGGAGATCCAGCGGTGGCGATCTTCGACGACGTGCCGCTCCGCGTCCTAGCGTTCCAGCGAATGAACCAAGCAGGCCCGTGTCCGCTCACTGGTTGCCCCCCACCGATTCACTCGCATGCGAGCGCTCCTTGCTCCTCGCGAACCGCACTATCTAGTCGCCGTGGCCACGTCGCACGTCCTCCACACCGGCCAGCAAACCGGGTTGAGTCCCTTCCGCAGCTGCACGCGTCTGCAACACCAGAAATTCATCCACGACGCGTCCGACAACCCACGCCTCGTGCGCGAACTCCTCTCGCTCTGCGCTTTCGTCAAGACGTCGCGCCAACGCCCTCGTCTTCCCTCGTGCATCCACAAACGTCATCGGCATACCTACGCCCCAAACCCAGAGCAGCTCGGCCTCATGCCATTTGATTTCTTCGAATCCGGGGTCGGCGCAATACCGGCTCACCGCTGGTCCATCTCGGGATCCCACTGCGATGCTGTCCAAACTACTCGTCAGGGCTGTGCGTATGGACCAACTTATCCTCGCACACCCTCCCCGCGTCTGTGATGTGCCCCGCCGTGCGTACATATCCTCTCCACCACGTCGCGACCACGCTCTCGACCTTCAGCGCTCGACCCCGCAACTATCTAGCCTTAGAATTCGCCCCTTCGTCCTCAGCGCTATCAGCGCACTCTCCGATGCACCGATAATGGACATTCCGCGTCGTTGCCAACGTACGCCACCCGACGGATTCGTCACGTATTTCTGGATCCGCGCGCGGTGCACAGAACGCGACGTACTGATCCCTCTCGCGCATACGGCCCTCTCACGATATGGCACGGCGGAATCTTGGCTCACCCAACACGAATTCCCAGCATTGCTGGATGGCGGCCAGCGCTGGATATGACCTTATTTATCGTTCAAAATTATGAAGTGATGAACAGAGGTGCAGAACAGTAGATTCAGGGCCTTTCTAGGTTATGGTCAGAGGGTTGTGACTGAAATTTAGAGGCTTTGTGAGGTCTGTGGCCGAGGTTTTGACATTTAGCAAGGTTTAACTCACAAGTTGGATATGAGATAATTGATTGTCAGCCACAAAGTTGCAGTGCAAAGTTTACCTGTCATAACTGTCATTACGAGGTTGAGCTCTGAAATTGTGTGCCAATGTCAGAGTATTTCCCTGTTTGGCAGCACCATAATCTTACTGTGATCTCTAATCATCGCCTAAAATCAACTGTGATTCACAGGAGATTAACTAAGCGAATAATGGCTCGCCTAAGATCAACCATGATTTACCCAAGATCCACCATGGTTTGCTTATCATTGGCTACAGTTCTCCCAAAATTCACAACTAAAATGGTAAAATATACCTTGATAAATATATGAAGCAAATTACAGCAAAATGCCATAAGACAATAGAAGGGAACAATCACCGGAATTGAACTTGTGACCTTAACTCTCACACCCCAACCTTATCCAGCGTTAGAGCGAAACAGTCATTACCACTAACCCATATTATACATCTTGAGTTTCCCTGAATAAAGACCTTTACATAGGTTGAAACAGACAAACTTGTAGTAGATAAGCCTGTGATGAAAACTCTGATGAGTATGCCTGGAAATTAACATTTTCGGTAGATTACATGTTGGTGAAGTGCTGCTTTCACGGCGGTGAGTTGGCATTGGTACAGCCCCCGAGGATCCCACTGTGACACCGCATGCGCACCCTATTTGTGAGCAATTCATTTCAATGCATTCGTTGCACCCTAATTTAGTACTTACCAGGCCTTCCATCTCATCTTGACTCATCTTCGAACCCACCAAACCACGATCAGGCACCGCTGCGCAAGCAAGTCGAGTCACGGTGCGAGGGACAGCCGCGAGCGCATCGCATGCACGCGGTCGGGGTGCTTTTCAGTGAATACGCTGTGCTGGAGAGAAGACAGTGAGTGCGAGATATTAATCATTCACTGATTTCGACTCATGTGGAAACAGCTCGTTTGGAACCCCGCGCAGGGACGACTTACAGGTGGCTCCGGGTGCGAGGTGTGGATCGTGCTGTGTGGTGGAGAATCCGCACCGTGCAGTGTCCTGTTAACGGCGTTAGCACTGTGCCGGCAATTCACAGATGGAAGAAACAACATACGGGAATGCGGGGTGTGGGTGCGCAACAGACACAGGCACGCCGCCGTGGAGAAGCAACGCCGACGCGATGCGCCGCTTCTGCATCCTGTGTCCGCCGGCCTGAAAACGAGTACAGGCAGGCCAACAAAACCCCCCGGTGAGCATATCGTCATATTTTCACCTGTAAGTAAAACTCACCCTTTGCATTATGTCTTGTCTCGCCTCCTCTCGTCTCCACTCGACAGCCCGTCCGCGCACCCAGCCTGGGTTATCGAGACTCATAAATACATACACCTTCAGTGTATTAGTTAGCACTTGAATATGAGTTTTTTGAAACACATACCTGCAGCTATATCGCCTCGCAGGCTCAGCTCAGGAACAAATAGATGTCCAACTCTCGAGTAGCGAGAGCTACTGGATTTAAGTAAGTATTGATGTTCACATTTGAACGCACTCGAAACTTTCTGAATTGGATCCTGACTTGCGATAAAGGCGAAGACCTACTTACATTCCAGGTCAATTATTAATGAAACTGGGACTGGGAAATGTATCTCCACGGTGGACTCCTCAAGCTCATTTGGAGAATTGAAAAGAGTGAAAAGCGCACGCACCTTCAAGTAGAATAGTATAGGTTGAACGCGCTTGCAAAGACTTGAATTGAGAATGGAAACCTGAAATACATTCCACATTTCAGCAACACAGACCGAATTCATATGTATGAAGGAATGCATATACCGTGTGCATGCACATGCAGCCGGGGTTGAACTGTAATTTCAATAGTTTTGGCCTTTCAGTTTGCACACCTGGGACATCGAGAATAGCCCTGAAATTCATTCAGCTGGCAATACAAATGCAACTAACTTCAAGAGCAACACATACTATTTCAAACAGCTATAGTCACAGTGTTTCGGCTTTCGGCAAGCTGGATTCAAGGTCAGTGCTCGTTACTGCCGAGGCAGGAAGCTGAAAATGACTGACCTTCATGATACTTTCGATTCCAACTGTAATCTTGAACCTGAGAAAAATCGAGTTGACCTCGACACCTCACTTGATTGGACGGTGTCTGCTATTTAAGAGCTATTGACAAAAGAAAAAAATAAAAGTCGAATCGAAAGCGCAGACAGAGAAGTACTTACAGGACATTTTACACAGGGTTTCGTTTCGTTCTTATTCAAAAACTCATCGAGTCAGTCAGTGTTTCGTTCGAAGTCCAGGCTTGTTGAACGCGAGTCAGTCGGGATTTGATAGAAAACAGTAGAATAGATGCACCTGAGCCCGTAAACCAACAAAACATAGTCTATGGGACTCAACGTCTCTTCAAATAGCAGGGAGAATGTGGGGATCTGTGAGATAGAAAGACCAGAAAGGTCAGTGGAATAGGATTTGAGGATGAGCAAAGGGACCCACTTGTATGATTTAGTACAACTGAGGCTCAAGCAATGGACAAAACTGGCATCAGAGGTGCTTCAACTTGAAAGGAAACCATTGACAATCTAACATGTAGAAAGGCTAGTTAAATCGGAAATGTGCAAAAATCAAGCACGCACTTCAGGTTAAATTGCCCATCAGGATCTTTGTCCTCTTTGGGAGCTCATTAGAACATTGCCATCGCGAGCCTCATAGCATTTGTGTGTCGCCCCGAAGGGTTGTATAAAATGCAGCATGTATAAAGTTCACTTATGAGAGTGTCACGTCACGTTCGTAAATTTTGAACGTGATGAGTCACACTTGCTTCCTCTTTGCATCCTCTTCTTTCTGCTGCGTCATCTTGTCTGTGTTCTTTGCCTGTTCATTTCTACACATCTCTGGTCATTCTTCTGGCTGTCATGTCTTCGTGTGCTCCATCAACTCCTCTTAATTCCCTCTTGTTCTTTGCGCCTTGGTGTATTATGTTTCTTGTTGTTGTTATTCATGTATCATTTGACTGGCGAGGCCTTGATATCGATCCTTGAGCTATCATGCCTGATCTTGGGCTCTGATGGGTGATCTTGGGCTGTCATGCATGATTGTGAATGATCTTGAGTTTTGATAGCCGATCTTGGGATCAGATGGCAGAATCAAAAGAACTGCTGTCATTGGCCGACAAGTCTGGGTTTGATGCTGGATGATCATGGACAGAATGCCAGAAAACCATGTTAGAATGCCAGAAACCTTATCAAATGTCCATTTTGGACCTCTGTACGTCACTTTCATACCATAATTTGTCACTGACCATAAATTACGTACTGAACCTCGACTTACGTCCTGAACCACAGATGAGAATCACATGATCTGCTGACACTGACCTCATACTTCGTTCTCAACTCTTGTCATGGCTCTTCGCACACAAACTAAGAAAAAATTGCAACCTCTGTGCAAAACTTATGCTACATGCTCAACCACAGCACACAACCTAAACCTCATAATTTTGAATGAAAAATGCTTTTATAGCTGGACGCGGAGAATCTCTTCAAGAACAAGTCGTGTTCCAAGGTCAACGACCTCAAGGAGATACCCGAATCGGATGTCGACAAGGAGAGGATCAGGATGTCCCTCCTCCTGCGTAGAAGTAACGGATTGATGGTACGTCTCATGTTCCCTAGTTCATCTCGGTGCATACACGCTAACGCTAGTCTCCGAACAGACGGCGATGGTCTCCGATTTGAGGGCCCGTTCGAAGGTCGTCTCAGCGCTACTTCTCCTCGAGCCATGGGTTTCTTAACGTTTTTTCTCTTTGCTTCCCTCAACTTCACCCACAGCCGATCACCGACTTCACCGCCGTTTTCATCCTTCCGCCTCGTCCTGTCCTGCTGCCTCAGAGCTTTGGGCAGGGTGTCTGGCTGCTTCCGCGCCACACACCGTGGTTGTCCTCCCGGAATTCGTGCTATGGCTCGCTGGATGTGTCGATGTTACCGTGGGACGGAAGCACGACGCAGGGCCGGACAGGCACGGGTATGGCCTAACGAATAAGTGGAGAAGAGGGGGGATTTGGAGGTAGACACGGAGAGAGAGGCACCCAGATGACTCCTCCCGTGCCGTTCCTCGAGAATGGACATTACATGAGCGCGGCGTCTTCCTCCCTCGCAGTACACGATTCTATCACCCAGCCGGTTACCGACACCGCCGTCTTGTTCTTCGCCACTGGCCCACCCAGCGGCTTCGGAGCATGTCCGCGAAGATGCTCCGCCCTGACATCGCGTCCTTTTCCTGCCGCTCGTGCTGGCTGGTTTCGATGTGGGTGGGAATACGGTGATACGCGGAAGAGACACACATCTCCACAAGCGGGAGCGGGAGCCAGAAGTGGAGGTCGAGGTCGAGCAAGCGCGGAGAAGTTCCGGCGCCATTCTCGTTCTGGGCAAACACGTTATATCGGACGTCTCCGGTGCTTCACGCTACACCCGTCACCGACACCGTCCCTCGCGGTGCGCTTCGCAGTTGACTCGCGCGCCGGCTTCGCGAGCATATCTTCCTGCATTTTTGGCTCGACGAAGATGCTGCGCCGCCGAGTTCTCCCGTTTGCGCGCGCGGTCAATCTCAGGGTGGGGAGGACGGGGCGGGCACGGAAGATGCAGAGTCGACGGTTCGGGAGGAAATGCTTACTGCCACGTCGCTTGCTCGGGAACTTCAAGGGCCAGTGCGAACGCATATCACATAGATCCCACGGTGCGTTGCCCTCTCTTTTATTCTTTCAAGTAAAAATTGACCGGTTTTGGCCCGTAGATTCAAGTGCTTTTCAAATTTCAATGGGCCCTCGTGCCATTGTCCAGCCTGCCGCGGCGCAGGCCGTCGCGCGCGTCAGCCTCAAGACACGCCGTACCGCCTCCCGAGCATCGCCAGTGACACCGTTTTCCTCCCATACAGGGCGGAGCGGGCGGACTTCCTCCCTGTACACCGGTCATCGACGCCGCGGTATTATTCACTAGCTTGACGGCTTTGCGAGCTCGACGCCGCACCGCGTGTCCTGCAGCTTTCTGGCCGCACGGAAGTCTCATAGTCATGCATGACTTCGGTCTTGGGAGTGGGACGAGCGCGAGACGCTAGTGTGCTACCCGCCGGGTGGCCCAAATGCGCCCGGCTCGCATCTCGAGACATTGTAGCGGTGCCCACCGGCCCACCGGCAGCGACACCGCGTTCCCCGACGTAAGGATGGGTAGCGCATGCGGGGGCGGAAGACAAGACTGAGATGCTCGTGCGCCCGTGCCATGGCCTCATTTGCGGAGGCGGAAAGACCGTTAGGACCGGATAGGTCGTAGACACTGTCGAATTAGTTGTTACACGAATCATCTCACCGCCTTTCACTCCATACCCTCCCCACAGCGCGTCATCGGTCGTCCAGAAGCACTGCGTCAGCGCTCGCGGTTGCAGCAGGGCCCACCGTCGTTTGAAGCCTCGTGCCTTGCACGGATGGCTATACCTCTCGCAACCTGAACTGCCTAAGTGCTTGGTCAGAGGGTACGCGTCCCACAGGGAGAGGACCTTGGGACACGGCTGGGGTGTTTCTACGCTATGTGCGGGAGCATGTCGAACCTGTATATCGTCCTTCCAGACTCGTTGACACTGAATGATTGAATGTGGCGTTCTTCGTGCTCATCAACGCTGGTGACATTGAGCCAGGATCTCTGCGATTCCTCTTGGAGACTCAGGGCATGGGATTGAAGCGCAGAGGCACATTTGTGGATTTGGTACGTGTTATCTCCGTTCCACTCTCCTTCCTGAATTGACTGACTTGTGCCAGGGAGACCTGAAACACTTCGGCATGCGAATTTCTGCACCCTGTGATTCCGCAGCGGTAAGACAAGCGCAAAGAAGAACAGATGACACTTTTGCAAGGAAATTTCGATACTTTTTCAATAGTGGGGAAGGGGTTTTAAATTTTCGTCTGACACACTATGTTTTTCGAAATATATGTCGTGTGCCCATAATGCTCAGAACGCCCAAACAATCATGAGATACGGAACCACGCTCTATCTGATTTGTTAAGCTACTCCCGATTGTCGAAACTTTCTTTGTTCTCCTTACGTGGCTGACAACTACATTCGGGTCTTTGCGTAGGGAGAACTCTGGAACTCTGAGTCTCCGTGGAGATTTTCGAGCCGAGAGAACTTACCAATTCGGGCAACTCGCCGCCATTAAACCGATTGGGCGAATTTTCCGTCAAATCATATGATACTCGTCGTGCGTACTGCAAGATAGAGAAAAGAAAAATGGTCATTTCAGAAAGAATGCTAAAATACTTTTTCATTTCGACCAAGTGTTCACGGGGTGTCACCCGTCACCTCAAAAGTTCACTGGGTTCAGTGTTCATAAGCTGACCGTCACTGTCACCGACCTGGCAAATGTTCACGCCGCCAATCGGGTGCATATTGCCAAGAAGCTCAGTAAACCCGTACTGCATTTTTCAAGTTCGGTTCGAGTTCGGATAGGATAGGATTCGGTTCAGAACCGAATGGCGGCAATACTATATATGTACTGGAAGAAATTTTTAATTTCGTCGTCCTTTCTCTCTTTCATGGATATGGAAAATACCTTCGACACTCCCGACATGGCCATGGCCCCACCCAAGCTCAAAAAATCAGGGCCGAGTACTTCCTGATTTCGCAGGAGCTTGAATTTGACCTCCTTCCCTCACTGCACCTCTCTATTGCCAAAATGCTCGAGTTCTTGCTCCCCTTTCAAAGCCCGGCCATAACTGGCTCCCAGCCTGCCCAGTTTTTCAGCAAGGAGCTTCCAGATATCAGCGACCACGACTTACGAATTCGTTTGCAGCGCCTTCCTATTCTGGATGCGAAGACGATCCACAAACTTCTCGCCAGTTCTCGTGAACAGTTCCTCGATGGATTGCGATCTGTCATTTACAGTCATGTCGGCGGTGCTGCCAGTGGGTAGACAGCGGGGTCTGTCGGACTCGGAGCTGTTCCACATCCTTTGGAGATGCCGTGCCTCCTATTTTTGGGCGTGGCCAGCGCAAGAAAATTTCCACGTGGCGTTACCTGGGGCCGGCTTGGGAGGGGCACTGATTTTTCCGCATATTTTTGACTATTTTTTTGGCGAATTTTTAGTAGTTGAAAAATCATCTTTTATTCCGTTTCAAGACTTCAGAAATTTGGGTGTTCACTCATCGACCATCACCGTCACATGGTCCCAAAGTGTTCAGTTCACGGGTGGCCGTCACCTGTCATCTGAACACTTGGTCGAAATGAAACAGTAGTAGTACAAGACAGGGGTTGCTTTGTTCTGGCATATTGACCACTCATCGCAAAAATTGCACTGTTCAACTGGGCCTGCTTTTTGGTCAATTGAATACATGTGTGTTTGACTGCCTGAAGAACCTACACATTACTGGGTGGTTTTGGCCGTTGTATTGCAGTGTTTACAATGGTTTTTGCGAGCGAAGCGAGCAATTCTACCCTAACGCGTGACGAGGCAGAGAGATAGAGTAGGCTGAAAACACGAACAAATTCTCTGCGCAGTGGCTGACAGTGCTTGAGGGACAAAATGCCTTCAAAAACGCTAAATTCTGGGTGTATCATGCCAAAAAGTAGACCAAAAGATGCGCATTTTTGGCGGCTTTCGGCCCATACCAGCAAAAGGGTGGTTTAAGATTAAGCCACTACATTGCCAATGTGAGTGGTGGCTTAAACCACTGGCTCAAGCCACTGGCTTAACCCTGGCTTAAACCATGTTTAATGACATATTAAAGTGGGTTTTCCAGTAGTTTAAGCATGGCTTAAGCTGGTTTGAACCTGATCATGGCGTAAACCATCAGGTTTAAGCCATGGCTTAAGCCAGTTTGATCCTGATGGTGGTTTAAGCCATCAGGTTTAAGCCGTGGCTTAAGCCGGTTTGAACCCAATGGTGGTTTGAGCCATCAGATTTAAGCCATGGCTTAAGCCAGTTTGAACCCAATGGCGGTTTAAGCCATCAGATTTAAGCCAATTTGAGCCTGCAAATTTAAACAGGTTTGAACCAAAAAAAATGCATCTGACACCTTTTTGAACATGTGTCTATATGACACTTGAATTCCAAGCCACTATAGTAAATACACTTATATTCTTATCTGAAACTCGAAGGTATCAAATCACATATTGTGATTTTGGATATTTGGATACACCAGATGTCTATGAGAAAGTACACAATAGATGATACAGTAACAAAGCAGTGAGACGTAAGAATGAAATAGATGGAAACAACACGTAGACAAGTGTGGAACAACCGGTTCAGTTTGGGGGAAAAACATTAATGAACAAGAAATACGAACTTTTGTAAAGGGCGAGATATATAAGCAGCTCAGTGCTGTGAACCACAATGCCAATGCATTATGGGATTGATGATGGAGTGACCACATCATTCAATTCAGAGCAGCTCAGTTTCAGGAGGAAAAAATTGGATCAAAGTCCAGAATTTGGGTATGTGAAGTTTGTTATTCAACTATAAATTATATTTATTTAGTTGGGTGATTCTATTTGGCGCCCCAGGCGCTGCTTATAAAGTTGACGCCCCTTTCCACTTTAGGCAATTCACCGGGCGGTGCATGGCACTGCACAATGTCATAAGAAAATTATTGACCATAACCTCATTTACAGCCCACTGGCTGTAAAAAAATCGGGGAGATGCATTCATGTTTATAGTCTTGCTGTACTGAATCTCTGGCAAATGCGAGCCCTACAGCATAAAGGATAAGTCAAATGGAAGATACTGTGACAATTTTGTGACGCTGCCGGATCGCCGCTTCCAATTCAAGACGCATGCTTGAAACATTTATATCCTCCCAGAAGCACACTCAAAAAGTCTGAAAATATTTCACTGGGGTACTGAGAAGAATCATTGTTGAAAACTACATAATTTGACATTCAATTACACCTGCATGCATTCTAGATAAGTCAAACACGGCCGGCTTTTGCCGAAACCTGGCGACTGGGATATTACTCAAAATGGAAGAGGTGTCGCAGTTGTAAGCAGCGCCTGGGGTGCCAAATAGAATAATTCTATTTAGTTTTTACCTACCTCCCTGTCTTGACTGCATCCAAAGGCTAAGACTCAAGCAAAAGATTCCCATGAACATTTCATGGTCTTTCAGTGCTTCATTGATTGTTCACAAATTGAGCAGTGGTGGAATGAGTCAACCAAGCCATATCAGAAAGCTAAAGAATGGCATAATGTATATCAACTTGAGGATCATAAAGGTAAGAATCAGTAAGATAGAGGGTTGGATTTGGTGACAGGGGTATCATGGAAACTTGACTACTGAAGAAGCTGCATATGTGTTGGATTGTAAGTTGAGTTATCTTGTTAGCTTTTTCAAATCTCATTGTTGTGCAGCAGCAAGAGTACAGTGGCACCATGCTCACACAAATATGGAGCAATGGCAAGAAGAACTTGAAATTGTTGCACAAGAGTTTCACCATGCAACTCAAGGATTTAAAAAAATGCATTCAGTTTGCACTGCCCATTTGTGCGACCATGAAGGCGAACCAGGAAAAAAGGCTTATAGATTCAAGGTGGCAAGCATGTATGATCAAATGGGGAGAAATATGCAACAGGAGTTTGACAAGGTTGGTGGCACTTGATGGGCTGGTGTTAGTTTTGCCCAACATATCAAGTCTGAGTGCCCAGATCCAAAAATTGATTGGGTGTCTGTTATAGTAGATGACAATTAAATGAAATCAATTCTTTCAGTTGAAATATCTAATTCACTCAAAAAATCTGAAATTTTAACTCAACTAACACTGCTTCCATAATTTTTTGGTTTAAACCAGTCTGGCTTAAGCCATGACAGCTTGAACCAGACTTGCCTCCCTTGTAAAAAGCCAGGAAGCCTATAGACTACTAGGGATCTGCCAAAGCACGTGTGCTCGTGAGGAGCATAATTGGAATTATGATGCTCCTTTTTATGGGCGCAAAATCTTTCTTCTTCATTCTGGGTAATTATGGTATGGACAAGACAATGCTATCGATGTGCATCTTTTGATCCACTTTTCAGCACAATAGACACAAAATTGAATGTTTCTGAGGTGATTTTGTCTCTCAAGGACTGTCAGCCATGCCTGTCCAAGTTTGTTCTTGTTTTCTGCATATTCTATCCCTCCCCTAGTCACATGCATTAGAGAAGAATTGCTCGCAATCACAGCTCAAGCTGGTTCAAGCCATCATGGCTCAAGCCGGCTTAAGCCATCATGGCTCAAGCTGGTTCAAGCCATCACGGCTCAAGCTGGTTTAAGCCATCACAGCTTAAACCAAACCTGCCTTCCCTATAGAAGGTCAGAAAGCCTATAGACCTGGTGTAAGCCATCATGGCTTAAGCCGGCTCAAGCCAGACTGGCTTAAGCCAGGCCAACGTTGGCAATGTGCTGGCTTAAGCTTAAACTGCCCTACAGTACTGTGCATGGCAGTGTAGTGCAAACAGTAATCCAAGCAAGTGGGCTTGCTGGTGTGCAGACATGGAAATATCTCTGTCATTTTGATTGATCTTGCTGAGATCAACTGGAGAAAGGGAAAATATGATATATCCCAAGTGCTTGCAAATGAGACATACACACTTGCACAATTATGTGAATATTGCTACCAGCAGGCAAATGCATTGCAGGTGAGGGCCCTATCTGCCCAAAGCCTCAGGAACTTCAAAGACACACTTACTGCAGAAAGCAAAAGAAGTTCTGGAGCTTTTGGGGGATATCCCTAGGTCTCTTGGATTTTCAGCTGAGAATGACTGTGGTAACTACACATGGAAAAATCTGAGTATACAAAGGCTCAGGATATCCTCACTTAACTTGCCTCTGAGTTGTCTGTGGTTCAGGAACAATATCTTGCCATTGCTCTATTGAACATTGCACAGATTGGTGTGCTTACTGGTGCAAGGACACAAGATGTGGTTCAAAATCTGGAAACAGCAAGAATAATTCTCCATAACCTTGGCCACTTTTCTGGGGATTCTTATTATGAAATGATACTTGCTGAGCTTGAAGTCAGAGAAGGAGAGCTGCTGACAGCAAAAAATTGTTTCAAAAAATGTTTGCATTGGGCTTGGACAAAACACACTAAAGTTGCATCTAACTATTTGGAGAGAATGACAAATATTAGCCACTGGGGACCTGCCAACCTTGATTGGGCTGCTATGTTTGCCATCACTTATTTAGCATTTGCACAAAAACGCAAACAGAAGTTGGGAATGTGTAAAGTACTATGCAATTTGGGGGACATGTTTCTGTTTAACAAGGATGAACTCACAGCCGAAACTCTATTCAAAGTTGCACTAGAGGGTTTCACAGAGATGGATGTTCATCATGGAAGAGTTAATTGCATGTTGTGCCTTGGTGATATAGCCATGTGACAGGGAGATTTGGCCACAGGAGAAGAACCATGGAGAGATGCTCAACCACTGTTTGAGCTGTCATTGCAGGTAAAAGATATAGCCAACATTGACTTTAGGCTGGCTAGTGTTGAAAAAGCTTATGAGGGAGCACTAACAACACTTGCAAAATTGCAAGCACCTATCTAGTCACTGACTGAGTTTTCCACTTCCAAAGAACAGCCTGAAAAAGTTGCTCTCATGCGATACAAAAAGCTACCTACCCAGAGGCAATCAGTTTATTTTGACCATCAACCCCAATGTCTGGTTGGGTTGTGGTGAGGTTTAATCATGTCAAATACATCAGCTTTCTATGCATCCCTATAGCTTTGTGTATAATGGAAATAAATGGATATGAATGGTATATCATGCTGCACAAATAGTGATCCAAGCAAGTAGGCTTGCTGGCATGCAGAGGTAGAAATAGCAGTTTCCATGTGGGTATAAACTGAGTTCAGAAGTGGTCTCGTCAAACTACAAAGCTAAAAACAACCTAAAGTTGAGCATGAATAAATTGAACCTACAGCAGAAAGATCAGGAAAGAGGAATGAAGAGCTTTCTACCCAAAGGTAGCAGGAATAAATAAGAGGTAACTATTTTTCGAGTATCACACAAGAGCACCTTTCTCTGGTTGTTCTTGGGGGGAGGAAAATTCATTTAATGACTGGGTAGGTGCCTGCAATTTTGCAAGTGTTGCAAGTGTACCCTCATGAGCTTTTGCAATACTGGCCAGCCTGGAATCAATGCCAGCTAAATCTTTGGCCTGCAATGACTTCTCAAACAGTGGTCGAGCATCTTGCCATTGCTTTTCTGCTGCAGACATGTTGCCCCTCTGTGCAGCTATATCACCAAGGTGCAGCATACAATTTGCCCTTGCATGATGAACATCCATATCTGTGAAGGCCTCTAATGCAACTGCAAATAAATTTTCTGCAGTCAATTGATCTCCATTGGACAGGAACATGTTGCCCAGATTGCATAGTGCTTTGTACATTCCCAACTTTTGTTTTGTTTTCTGTGAAAATGCTAAATAAGTGATGCTTAAGGTGGCAGCCCAATTGAAGTTGGCAGATCCCCAGCAGCTAATATCTGCCATCTTCTCAAGACAGTAAGATGAAACTTGATTGTCCTTTGTCCAAGACCAATGCAGACATTTCTCAAATCGATTTCTCGCAGCCAAGATGTCCCCTTCTCTGAGTTCAAGATTAGCCAATATCATTTCAGAGTGAAAGGACCCAGAAAAGTGTTGAAAGATGCTGAGATTCATCTTTGCTGTTTCCAGGTTTTGGAGCACATCTTGTTTACTTCCACCAACAACCACACCAATCTTTGCAAGGTACAACAGGGCAAATGCATCTTGTTGTGGCTCCTCCTCTGCAGACATCTCAGACCGAATTTGAGTCAAGAGACTTTGGGCCTCTGTATACTCAGATTTTTCCATGTGTGTAACAGCCACAGTCATCATAAGTTGGACATCCAAGGGACCTCGAGACATCCCACAAAGTGCTAGAAATTCTCTTGCTGTCTGCAAAAAGAGAGAGCGAGTCCTCGAGGTTTCCGAGGTATAGAGCACAGAGGGCCTGCGCACGCAGTGCATCTGCCTGCTCATAAAAACTTCCACACAATTGTGCAAGGAGGCATGCCTTGCTTGCGAGTACTTGTGAGGTGTTATATTTTGCCATTCTCCAGCTGAGCAGAGCAGAACTGGTCAAAATACTGCACTGTGATTTCATGTTACCAATATCTTGAGCTAATTTTAGAGCCCTCTCAAAGCATTGCATCCCTTCAGAGCAATTATTTGAGAACCAACAATAGTAGGTGCCTAATGCACGATACAAGTTGACTGCAGAGGAGAGGTAAATAAAGGAACAGAAATATGAGACATAAATCCTTCACTCACCTTCCTGACCAGGATCATTCAAAATCTGGCAGTGGGCCTTTGCTTCTGAAGCCAAGAGCTCACGATCCTTTCTGTTGTAATTGTTTGCACACAATATCTCAACAGCAAACTGAACTGCTAGTTTATGATCCCCAGGTGGGAGTATGGCTTGGATAGAATCCATTAATACATGAGAGCCATGCCCAATCATACGAGCAAAACCATCCAGTAACATTGCACATCTTATAGTTTCTGGTAGATCAGGATTTTGTGGAGTCAATGCTCTGGTTAGAACCTGGTTTATGTTCCCAAGATTGAGACCAATGTCCCTTACAATGTTTGTGACCTGATTGGATCCATGATATTTCCTGTATGTGCTCAAAAGACTTTGAAAGTGTCTTTGCAGAGGCAGAACAATAGATGATGCAACTGGGTGAAAATGTTGCAAATATTCTCGGATAGGCACAAGTGATTTCAGACGTTTCTTGTTATCAATATATGCCAGGGATGTGCCAACCAATACAGACTTGCATGTGCGAATGTGTGGAATAACAAGTTTGCTTTGAAGAAGCTCAGAATCTGAGAGACCATCTGGAAGAATAGAGAGGAGCTGTAACAAATCCATGGCCCCAGCCTGGGCAGTGAGACGGGGACTTGCAAGTGACAAAGCTATAGATGTGTCTAGATTGGATCGCCTATCTGAACCTTCAGATAGCAAGGATGTCTTTTCAGTTTCCAACCGAGCTAAGACTGTTGAGCACCCTTCAGAAGCAACAAGATGTGCCATGAGATCCACTGCTAAGGGCATGTTATTAGTGAATTCCAAGAGCTGGTCAACATCTTTGGGTTTGTGATAATCATCAGCAATTTCCTTGAACACCTGTTGAGCAGCCTCAAGTGATAATGGTGCTAGTTGCTGGAGGAATGGCTGAGTCCAGCGAACTTTGGCTGGATGTTCAGCTCCACGCATGGTGATCTAGAAAATCAAAATCAATGTTGGTGTAGCTGCTATTGATTGGCACACTGACTATCAATGCCAGATGAGAGATGTCAGTGAGGCTTGAAAGCAGATCTTCAGTATCACCACGAGATTCCAGTGGCTCCCAAGTTGTTTCCAGATTGTCCAAGATTAAGAGGCATATTGATTTCTTGGTAAGAGCATGCAGTACAGCCTTGGTGAGATTCTTCCCTGGCTTCAGTCCCAGATGAGCTCCAATGAAACCAGCAATTTCTATGCCTGTGGTAGCTGATTCACATGACACAAAGAGCCGGTCCTCATATTTTGTTGTTACATCAGGGTGATGCAACACAGCTCTAGCAAGGTTTGTCTTGCCAATACCACCAGGGCCCAAGATAGCAATTCTAGCACATTGTTGATTGAGCATTTGCACAACTTGTGTGACTTCTGCTTCACGGCCATGGAAAATTTGTGGCATAGCAGGCAAAAGGGACAAAGATAGAGAGCTTGAAAGGCCATTCAGTTTTGTTTGAAGCTTAGGTTAGGTTCCTACCTTGCTTGAGACTTGTTTGAGGTTTGGGTCTAGTTGCACAAAGAGCTGTAGAATATCACCACACCTAAAAAAAAGGACTTACAAAAGAGGCACAATCAGAAATTGTTGGGTCAGACAGATTTGAAATTAATTCAAGCAGTTCAGCATGCATATGGCGAGTTTGTCTCTGCATTTCATTAATATTGTAAGACAGAATCACCTGAGATGCTATCTGTACACAAATCATGCTTTTCATGAATACAGTTGAGAATGTCATAGGGCTTACTGCAAAATTATCCAGGGCAAGTTGTAGCCCAGCCTGACAATCCTTGAGCAAGGCACCCAGTTGATTCTGTTGGAAAAAGTGCTTGATCTTGCTGTTGTATTGTTGTGCCAGAACAAATGTCAGAATTTTATGAAGAGTTCTGAGTAAAATGCTATCAGTTGCCATAAGAAAGAGACAGAGCTGATAAATACTCTGTGAATTGGCCAATATGATCCATCATTGTTAGGGGAATACAACCAGGAGGGTCTGATTGCAAGTGGAGATTGACAATTGCATAGATGATCCCATGAATATTTTCCGTGAGCTGACAGCATTGCTCTTTATTTCTCTTCACATTCTAGGATTTCACATCAATTCCGAATAAGCTCCTCCTGAAATTCCTCACCTGAAGTGCATGAATCAAAGAGATTGCAGTGTTCGAGATTGCCTGCACAAATGGGGGACAAAGACCGTCATGAAGCTCATTTAGGAGTGGGATAACCACATTCAGGGAGGTGATGATATTGTCGACTAGAATTTCAGTAGCACTAGATGGTGGCATCTGGGACAAGTAAAATGAGAGGCACGACCACATAGGTCGAGTATATATAGGCTGAATGTGTTGCCATCCCAAAAGGATGCAGATTGCGGCCACATCCATGTTCGGACCAGGGTTGGCCACAGACTAGGAGTTTCATTTATTCCTACGCATGCAGGTGCTGTAAAATAAGCTTTAACCTCCCACGGAAGACTTCGGAAGTGGGTAAAAAGGCTGCGGAATCAATGTAAGCATAGACCAATTTTGATGCAGCAGAACAAGAGTGGGACAAGGGGATGGACAGCCCACTTGCATATGGTCGGGGCATCGACCGGTGATCTGCTCTGCTGCGGTATCCTGTGCCGTTCCGAATTGGCGGGAGAATGCAATTTGGACCTTGAAATAGCCCCATTCTATAGGGAAGCAGTTGTCGGCATCCATTTTGGGACACGACGAGGTCAGGTGCAGTATCGCACGCATGCAGACGCACAGCCAAGCCCACCATTGTTCAAGTGGGCAGAACGGAAGTGGGAGGATATGGTCAAACAAACGAATAACCTACTTGTTTGATTGGGGCGTCAAGTTGTCAACTTGCGATCTGCTCTGATGGAGTCTGCTGAGCAAAGATATCAAAGGGCTATCACTCTGCGATGTTGCGTCGATTACCATCCCAGATGTTCGGTGTGCAACTCGCAAACGAACTCACAAACCATTCGCAGCTTACCTCAGTGGAGGATTGCAAAGAGACAGTAAATCGACGCTTGGATTCATGGCTGTACTTTGAATCAAATCCTACAAAAGCCTCCAGAGTCCATCGAGTCGGGAGTTGAGCTGGGAGACCAAGTCCATACGCCGCGTGTGTCCCGGGACAAGCTGAGAGCTCCCGCAGATAAGTACGAACGGGGATCACTCAGCTGATGGGTCGAAAAAAAATACGCAGAGGACCGGTACTTGGGTTTGATGTAGCGTTAGCTCAGTGTGAGATTTAGGTAAACTGTTGGCGCGAGCAGATGGGAGTTTGGGACAAGACAGTTGCCGGCAATCTCCGTAGATGTGATCGCCAAGGCCCAGCTCGTCTCTTACACTCACCGCAAAATATATTGACGTTCTCCGTTGTCTCTCGGCGCATTGCGAGGATTTCATCTCTCCACGAGATTGGCTTCTTTTCCTTCTTTCCAACTATGTCATGGTCTTTCTATGATTCTCGCAAGGCTGGAGCTCGCGTGGTTGCGTCCATTATTCTTGCGGATCCTCTGCCGCATCTCTTGCTCACAGTATGGACTCTTGTTCGCGGGAATGTGTTCACGCCATCCCGCATCTGCTGTAATATTGGGCCGGATCGATGTCGTGTGGAAGAAATGGCGTCAGGAGGCATGACGCTGTGTTCCGTTCTAAACACGCACAGGAGGTGGAGAGTGGCGTCCTTCCTTCCGAGGAGGATATACAAAACGGTGAGCCCAGATGAATATTGATATGAGGCAGATAAGATGAAATGAGGCAGATTAACCGAAATGAGGCAGATTCAAGCAGACGAGGCAGATTCCTTTTTGGGGCCGAAATTCCCATCCGTCCGCTATTCTTCTTACGTGCGCGTCCTCCACGCATCGTCCATGCACCTCGAAGCCTTCTACACATCTTCAATTTCTCGACTTATTCCTTCTTGGCATTGTGGCGTGGATGTCGGCGATCGCGTAGACGCAAAGCATCAAAAAAATCGAGTGCTGACGTCGTCCTTCAGACAGCTGTGATGCTGAGAGCGCGTTCGAGTGGGGGCAAGGTGCGTCTCAGCGGTATTTTCCCTTGGGACGTAGTGTGCTAACGTTTCTCCGCGCTCTGGTAGTACATGACTCACGACTTCTTCACCCGGGCAGTTGTTGACCCTCGCTGCCGCCGTTTTTCGTCTTCCGCGTAGTGCGCCACGACGTGCTCGACCCCTTCGTGCAGCGCTACTTGTCGCTTTCGGTCCCTTCGAGGTGACAAGAAGGATGGTAAGGGCGCAGGATAGAGGTCAGTGAAAGTATGGGCATAGGAGACGATGGAGGGGGATTTGGAGGTGGAGACAATCATTCTCTCCGCTCTCGCTCGCTCTCTTTCCGCGCTGTTCGTCGGCAACGCGGATCGCATGCACGCAAGGTCTCCGTTCCTCGCAGTGCCTGATTCCCTCGCGCAGCCGGTCACCAACCTCGCTATTCAATTCCCCGCGTCGTGCTTCACGATTGCCGCCCATCTATTTCGGGTCCGCGTGAAGACGCTGCACTGTGCCCCCGCGCCTTTTGTCCCGCCACTTGCCTGTGACTCGTATCGATGTTGGCGAAGAGACGCGGGGGAGACGCACGAGAAGGATAGGATGAGCGAGTGGAGAGCCAACTGGCAATCAAGCAAGCCCGGCGAAGCTGCCCTTGGATGGTGGACGTGGGAGGCTGGGGCAATCCGCACTTTATAACCAATCATTGACGAGATATTTAGGTGTCTCCGATCATGAAGCGAGGTGGGAGGCGGGGAGGAGCCAGCGAGCGAGGGACCAGGGTTCATGGTCCGCTAGCTCGTATCAGCACGTCGCACAAACACATCGTGCTTATGCGTACCAGTAGTATGTCATATGGAATCGTACGACTCATAAATAGACCGCGGCGATGCGATATATGCAGCGACTGGCATTGATTCGATGGCGAAGAGGACATCAAGAGAGTGTAATATGTATTCATGAAGGAACGTCGTGCTAAGCAGGAATCGATAATGGGAAGAGGCCTGGGTCCGGCATACGCTGTCATATGAACCTGCACCGCCGTCAAAAGCATGAGAGTCTTGATGTGTACGACTTTTCGATGCGCGAACTTTGAAGGAAGTGCAGATGTCGTCCAGGAGGAAGACAAACGCGTCTGCCAGAGACAACACTAGCACAGAAGACAGACACGCCATCGATCGGCTTGTTCTCCGCCGACGGTGTGTTGACTGCAATATTAACGCAAACTTAACCCAGACCGTTCGCATTCGCGTTCATATTTTCTCCTGGACCGACGTCCCTTCTTCAAGATCTTGGCCACGAGCCCGTCGTCGTTATGTTGATCGTACCCATCCTCGACGGGGAGCAGAGAGGGAGAGAGCGAGACGGAGCGCTTTGATGGTGTTTGTTGTTCTGTAGCGGCTGATTGCCGCGGCAAGTCCCCTTTGCTCCCAACCTTCAAGCCTCTCGAATCTTAGTCTGTTCAAGTAACCCTTTTGGACACACAGCGGGACCTTCTCCAGGATTTCATAGTTTTTTTCTTTTCACTCACTCTCCGTCGGTCCTCCAAGGGTTGCGAGCCGAGATCGCCTCGCTCTCGAATTACTTAGCGTGGCCTCGCCCGGTTCTTGCGTGGACTGCTATCTCAATGCTCGCACGCCTTGTTGCTGAGAGGTACTGGGCTCCAGTCCGACCTTGGTGGGGTGGCGCGCGAACCGCCAAATTTAAATCATCATGACTTGCTTGCGCGACGGACGCGTTCTAGCAAGGTGCGTTGACTATTCGTGTGGAAGCCTGAAGCCAGAACTGAGACCCAACCTCGTAGTGGTCTCGTTGACGAGGTGAGATCGCGCCGTGGCCTATCTCCAGAACGTTGCGCTCCGAGTCACTAGGGTGGAAAGTATCGCCGTCCCTCCGTTGCGGCGAACCGCAAAGTCCCCCCAAGACCCTGCCAGCAACATGCTTGCACTACACCATCGATGCCGACGTCCTCCCCCAGCTGTGACCCCAGATCGTCCACGACGCGTCCGACCCACCGCTTCCCGACGACGATCCACCCATCGTGCACGAGCTCCTCGCGCTCTGCGCTTCGTCAGGACGTAGTGCGTGCGCATAGCGAGCTCATGTACACGCACCCTCGCCTCCCCTGCATCCACAAACATCACCGCCAAGGCCCAGTCATCGGTCTCGATCTTGAAGGGCGCGGCCTCCCTCCGCGCAACCACGCGTGTCCGTTCTGGCTCGGCGCCACACCGGCTGCTCGGATTCCGTTTTGCACCCTTGCACGATCGCCCTCTGGATGTTCTGTGCTTCGTGCCCGGCTACCGTTTGTGTATCTCGGGATCCTGCTACGATGCGATGGTGTTCAAGTCACTCGTCGCCGGTGCGCATATAGACCTGCTTGCCCCTGGCGCACGCACCCCGCGTCTGTGTCTGTGACGGCGTCTCCCGCCCCACCTTTGCCTCCACCACGTCGCCCAACCCTGATAATGCTCGCGATCCTGAGCATTTCGACGCGGCAACTACATAGCTTCGGGATTCGCCCCTCCGTCCCCGGCGCTGTCAGCACCCTCTCCGGTGCGCCGACAATGGACATTCCGCGTCGTCGCCGACGTTTGCTTGATACTGCCGCTTGACGGGTTTCCTGCAAACCTATCCCTGTATCGCGCTAGGCGCACGGAATGCGACGTACCAAGCCCCTTTCGCGCACGCGTCCTTCTCGGGCTATTGCACGTCGGGATCGTGACTCGCGCGACGTGTATTTTTCTTCAAGATGGGTTTTCACCCCATACCTTATCTCAGTCTTTTCCTCCGACTTCCAAGCATTGCGGTCGGGGACGTCGGCCAGCCCATCGATGCGGCTCATCAATGGTACGTCTCTCTTTTCCTCACCTTTCACCTCGGTAATCGACTGAGCTAATGCCGTTCTTCAAACAGGGAAAGTCCTCCGAATTGCGATCCTGGTCGACACCGGGAGAATGTATAGCGCAGTGGGTGAGTGCTCAAGATACGCACACGTACACACTCTCTAACGTTTTCCTTGTCGCAGTACACGACCTCATCGCCTTTTCGTCCTTTCAGCCGGTCGCCGACGCCGCCGTTTTTACTCACCCATCCCGGAGTGCTTCGCGGCTGCCTCTACGACTTTGGGAAGGGAGTCTTGATGCTTCCACGGCTCAGCTCCGGCTTGTCGTCGCTGATTTCGTGCTGTGGCTCGTGTACCTGGATGGCCTCGGTGTTGGCGTGGGACTGGTGCGCGACGCAGGGCCGGACAGGCACGGGCATGGCTTGATGGCGAAGGAGAGGGCATTGAAGGGGGATTTGAAGGTGGAGACGGGAAATGAGCCCGAATGCCGAGAACGATTCCACTCGTGCTATCGCTGCTCACAGACGCTGACACGGATTCGCGGCGTCTCCCTTCTTCCCAGTACGCGATTCTTTCACCCAGCCGGACCGTTACCGACACCGTCCTTCGCGACTGGCCCGCCCGGCGGCTTCGCCAGCGCCCTGCCCTTGTCGCCTAGTTCTTCCGCTTGCGCTGGCTCGTTTCAATGTCGGTTAGGGGGTAGGGTACGCGAAGGAGACGCGCGAGTCAACGCCAACGCCTTGGAGGATAGATGGAGGAGCGGGACCGGTATGAGCGAAAGTCAGGCGCGGAGGAGCTGCTGGCTGCAGCGGACCCGGGCGAGCGCAAACACGCATTGGATGGGCTTTACGATGTCTTTGTCGCGGTACACGACTGCTTCAGCTCATAGCCGGTCGCCGATACCGTCATTCGGCCAAGTGTCTCGCGATTGGCTCGCGCCGGCTTCGGGCAGCGCATCTTTCGTCGGCGCGAAGACGCTGGCTGAGTTCTCCCGTTTGCGCGCGCGGTTAATCTCAGGGTTGGGAGGACGGGGCATCGCGAGGAGCGGGGGAAGGCCGGTTTCAAGAATACGGAGGGCGAAGGGCGGTACGATTGGTGCGGAGATGCTCGCTGTCACACCATCACTTGCGGACCTCAAGGCCAGTCCGAACGCATATCGGATGGATGGTACGTTCTCCTCTCCTTTTTTTTTCAAGTCGAATCAACTGACTAGTGTTGTCCCGCAGATCTAAGCGCCTTCAATGCACCCCCGCGATATTCCCGGCTGCGGTGGCCATTCCGCGCGTCGGCAAGACACAAGCCAGGTCGCTCTTCGGACATTTTATAGCACCGCCATCCCGCCGCAGCGACTCGTGAGCAGACAGTGGGCGATACCATGTTCCTCGTCGTAAGGATTATAGGATCGGGCAGACCTCTTCCCTGTACCGAAGCCCGCTGTACTTCACGAGCTCGACGCCGTCGCGCAGCGTGTCCTGCGACTTCCGCGCCTGGCAGTCTTGTTGGGAGTGGAATGGGCGCGAGACGCCAGTCGTTATCCGCCGGGTGGAAGATCGTACGCATCCCAAATACGTCTCCCTCGCATCTCAAGACATCGTAGCGGAGCCCACCGGCAGCGACACCGCCTTCTCCGACGTAGGGCTGGGTAGCGCATGCAGGGGTGGAAGACGAGACTGAGATGCTCGTGCGCCCGCGTCATGGTCTCATTTGCGGAGGCGGAAAGACCATTCGGACCTGATGGGTCGCAGACACCGCCGCATGCTCGAAGCAGCTCCAACGGAACATCTGCCCGCCGTTCACTCCATACACTCACTACGCCACGTCGTCGGCCGTGCGGAAGGACTGCGTCAGCGCTCGCAGTCGCGACAGAGCCCACCGTTGCTTTAGAGCCTCGCGCCTTACATGCACGGCTGTACCTTTCGCAAGCTGAGCTGCGTGAGCGCTTGGTCATCGAGCAGCGGCGTCCCACGGGGAGAGGAGCTTGGTGGAGTAAGTCTCTGGGAACGACTGGGCACGGCTGGGTGCTTCTGCGCTGTATGTACGGGAGTAAATCAGACATTGTTAGCACGACACTCGTGCATCGGGAGAACAACCTTCGAGTGAGCGAGCGCTAGTACAGATCACACTTATGTTGACCTGCCTCTCTTCCGAGACTCGTCGGCATCGAGTGACTAAGCGCGCCGTTCCATGCGCCCCTTAATGCTGGCGACATCTAGCCAAGATCCCCTCGCTGTGCGATTCCATTTGAAGATCCGGGACCTGGAATTCGGGCGCATTTGTTGCTTTGGTATGTTACATTTCCGTCCCACTCCTTCCGGAATTGACTGACCTCCCCAAACACCCCGGTGAGAGCTGAAGCACTTCGGCGTGCGAGTTCGGGACCTACACCCTGTCAACCGCAAAGAAGGACAGACGAGACTCACACAAGGAAATTTGGATACTTTTTCAATAGAAGGTGCATATAGCGGAGAGGTAGGGGGGTTCGGTTTTCATCTACCACACTATGTTTTTTGAAATATATGTCATGTGCCCATAATGCTCAGATCATTCAAACAATTATGAGATACCCAGGAAAAGATAAATAACCACGCCGTATGCGATTTGTCAAGCTGCTCCCGATTGTCACAATTTTCCTGGTTCTCATTGCAATACATCAGTACTTTGACAGATTGGTTGTCGTGTTGTACAACATGTGAAAACGCGATAAAACGCGATAAAACACAATAAAACACGACAACGCATTTCAATGACAACACGGATCTTTTTTTTTGACAACAAGGACGTCAAAAGGCGCAAAAAACATGACAACACCAGACAACACGACAACGTCGATTTTTCAAAGAACACAAATTTCGCAAAATATATAGAAATAAGTAGGGGTGTTATTGATAACGAAAGATCCAGCAAGTTAGAAATAAATCAGGTCAAAAGTAACGTCAAAAGTATTCTACGGACTGCTCGGGGTGTATATGAAGTCCCGGTATGCATCGAAAGCGAAGGGGGCGGGAGAAGGAGCCATGTACGTTTGAGCCCCGCATGCCGCGAGCATACACTCCCAGCGGCTGCGAGTGAAGCGTCGGATATTTTTGAGGTAAGAAGTGACGGAGGTGCCCGAGCTTGACTTGCTGAATTTGGGAAGCTTCTCGGGACGGACACCGGTCTCAATGTAGAGCCTCAAGGCGCGTTCGACCTTTACAATCCTAGTCAGCCTGTCACATTATGGCGGAATCAATGACTCACCCCCGCCGCAGCCATGGCCAGAAGACCGGAGGGCATGTTGCTAAAATCATACTTATTTGTGACGGGGTCCAGCTCAGTGGGAAGAATGAACTCTTCCTTCCTCAGGATGAGCAAAAGAACCTTGATGATGAATGGAGATTCCAGGTAATCGTCAGGTTTCTGAAGAACAAAGTCCCGCCTCAGTATCGCTGTGACTCGCAGGGTAGTTGGGCAACGTACAATATAACCGGTCGCTTTGGGGTCTTGAGGGGCTGTTCTCGGGTGCCGGGATCCTCCAAAAACCCGGCCCATTCGAGCGGACGGCCCACCGAGCATAAGCGCGGGTTGCGACCGGCTGGTCTCGGTAATCAGGGCCCTGGAAAAAGTCGTGAACAACGTCGACGGCGGTCTGAGCGACAAGCGAACGGCGCTCTCGAAGGCGTGCAGTGACCTATTGAAAGAGATGTGAGTTACTATTGAATTAAGCCCAGAAGACCTACCCGGTTGCATATCACATCGCCCCATGTAACGACCCAAGTATTTCCGGGATGTACGTGATCAAGAATCTCTTGCACAGCAGCTACGCACTGTGCGAGGGATGACAAGAAGAATGGGAGTCGCGTTAATGGGACTCGGCTAAAACGTCGGCTAAGCTCGCTTAGCTTGCTTTAAGCCTCTCGTTAATGGGACTCAGCCTTATCAATGGGAGTCGGGTAATACCGCATCAGACCACTTCAAATTCCGCTTCGGCCGGCAAGTTTGGAAATAAGTGTTCAAAAATCGAGTTACACACGGAAAAAAAAATTGAAAGGCCCCACGCAGTGGGCCCCCGCGGCGAGCGGTAGCACCACGCAGTGAGCCCAGCGGCGAGCGTCAAGGGGGGTCCGCGGGGGTCTCCCCCGCGATACAGTCGATAATTCATAGAGAATAAGCTGAAAAATTGGGAAATTAGCAATAAGCATTGCTTCATTTAATTAAGACAGGCCGTCAGGCTAAAGGAGGGGGGGGTCTGGGGGGAACACCGTTCCCCCCAGCGGCGGATATATCCCAAAATGCGCATATACTCAATAAAGATTTAAAACCGGCGGGCAGATGCCGATACTGATGCGTTGATAGCGAATGATGCGAAAGCCATCAAGAATGGGACTCGCGTAAATTAGCCGAGTCCCACTCCCATTCTTCTTGTATATACTCGCACTGTGCCTTGGACTCTTTGGTTTCGCCCTTGGCCGCAAATACCATCGGATCCCCGGACACATACAGAGCACGATATGCGGCAGGGAGAAGCTCTGTGTCCCAGGTAGGTTTGACGAACTGCGGCAGACCTCCATCCTCGGCAGCTCCGGACGGCGTGAACGGCGTGAAGGGATCGGAAGAACCTTCGATCTTGACCTTCTTCTCGGTCTTGACCTTCGGGGTGTCCACGGCAGGAGCAATGATGAGCGCGGGCATCTTTGTTGCAGGCTGGGGCTTCGCTGGCTGAGACTTCTTGGGTTTGGCTGCAGTGGTCGATTCTGGCTTGCTGGGCGTCTCGTCGTCCTCAGAAATCTCGATGGTAACGATCTGAGATCATTCAGGAAGGTCAGTATGGATTCCAAAGGAGTAGCAAAAGCGTACGTCGTTGGAGCGGGCGCCCTCGTTTTTTTGTGTCCAAGGCTGGGCGAGTCGACTCGGCATCGGCATCAGTCAAGCCACCTGCTTCTGGGACGAGGATAGCTCTGGCTCCTGCCTTCGAGGCCTTGCTGGCCAGGAATGTCTTCGACAATCCTGCATGCTTGGATGCTGCGGCGGCATCGCTGGAAGAACGGCGTTATTTAATGTTACGTGGCGGCTGTCAATGAGCTATACATACCTGTTCGTCACGGCAGCAGACTTCTTTTTCCCAGCGGCCACCTCTTTCTTCCTGACAAGCTCGTCGACAGCTGCTCTGGTCGCGCCTTTCTCGCGCTTTTTGCTTTTCTTTGGTGCCGCCGGGACCTGTATGAAGATGTCAGGATAGAGTGAGAACATGAGCAGCATTCCACATACCTTCTTGGGCTTGTCGAATTCCCCTGCAGACAGGTAAGCTTCATCGTCGTCCACCCGCTCAGAGTCCGAGCCATCAGCGAAAGATGGCTCTGGCCGGTACTCCGGCAGGTCCTGGAGACTGAGGACGGCATCTCGCTCCTCCACCTCAACAGTTGCCTGTAATGCCGCCTGAGCAGCCGCAGCTCTTGCAACCGCAGCTTCGTACTTCTGTCTCGCCTCCTCAGCTTCCTTGAGCTTCTGTTTTCTGTCGGCCTCGACTTCTTCATGACTGCGGTACACTTTGGGAGCGTCGGGCTTCCCTGGGTTTTGAACTCGGTTAGGTCTTTCAGGCAGAGAGCGAGGCTCAACGGAGATTTGTTTTTTCTTTTTTGCCGGTGCAGCGTCCTCGTAGTCAGAGTCTTCGTTGGCCTGGCGCTTTGATCCAGTAGCAGCCTGTCGGCCTCCACGTCCACGCGCACCGCCGCCGCCACGTTTACCGCCACGCCCGGTACCTCTCTGCGCCATCGGAGAGGAAGAGTGAAGTTTTTTCAAATCAATGTGGCACGATCGGTGAGCACGTGTGCTGTTTCCAACCAATTTTCGTCTAAGTCCCTTTCCGCCGTCCCTTATCATGCCACACGGAATATCTTACACTTGCCCAGAATGCCTCAAGGAATTTGCTACCTCTCGTGGCCTTGCACACCATCGTAATGCTGTACATCGGCATTTCACGCCCGCCTCTGAAGAGGAGGACGAGAACTCCTTCCAGCGCCGCTATCATCCTCTCGCTAACGGTATTTTTCCTATTTTTCCTCTACTTGACATTATCTGACTCAAGACAGCTCTTCCTTGCGACCCCGATGGGGAGTACTTACCACCATATGCCCCTGCACCACCGCTTCCTCAGCCGCCAGCCGATGGTCAAGACCCAGCCGCTTGGGCACCATTTGGCTCTCGCCTCGCTTTCGACTTCGCACACTATCATTTTGTCGAGCTTCAAAGCTCCGAGCATGACATTAATAAGGCCCTCGACCTGTGGGCAGCTTCAGTCATCGAATTCGGCCGGGACGCGCGCTGGCCTGATGCAGCTGCGTTTTATGCCGATATTGACAGCATTCGACATGGTGCCGTGCCGTGGAAGACCTATCGCATGCGGTATACTGGCCCTTTACCTCCAACAAACCCGCCTGCATGGATGACGCAGGAATACGAGCTGTGTACTCGTGATGTCCGTCAGTTACTTCATCACCAGCTCGGAACATCCGCCTTCAAAGACTACGTGGATCTCGTACCCTATCAACAATTTAATCATCGAGGCCACCGGGTATGGTCAAATCTCATGTCCGGTGATTGGGCATGGAAGCAAGCTGTGAGTTCTTCCTCGTACCAATACTCTGCAGGACCTCATCACTGCTGACGAGAAGCTTCATGGCTGCGCTTTCGTGCCTGTGGTAGCCGTCAGCGATAAAACTACGGTATCTGTTGCCACCGGGCATCAAGAATACCACCCCGTCTATATATCCCCTGGTGTCTTGACAGGGACAGCCCGTCGCGCACATGGGAACGGTGTTCTCCCTGCCGCTTTCCTCGCCATTCCCAAGAGTATGTTAAATGCCGTTTTTATTCTCGTATTTTCATTGATTGGCTGTGACTACAGCAAGTAAAAGACAGCGAACCAGGCCCGAGTACCAGAAGTTCTGCCGTCAGCTGTATCATGCAAGCCTTGCACGAGTTTTCGAGCCTCTGAAGGCTGGGATGACCACACCCGACATTGTACGCTGCCCGGACGGGCATTATCGGCGCATTATCTATGGACTCGGGCCTTACATCGCAGACTATCCGGAGCAGGTCTGGCTCGCAGGAATCGTCCAAAACTGGTGCCCTAAGTAAGTAATACGACCACAATTCTTTCCACCGCCTCACCTTCATTTTACCAGGTGCGATACTCATCCAGACCGTCTAGATGATGCCGAGAATGTCCATCTTCGTGCAGAGAGCGTGACCGACATCATGATCAGAGAATTCGATCCAGGGATCTTGTGGGACGATTTTGGTATCCGAAGCGATGTTGTAGTGCGCTACTTATCTTTGTGATTCCGTCCCTTTGCTGACGAAATCTTTACAGCCATTTACTCACGGATTTCCACGCGCCGACATTCATGAGTTGTTATCTTCGGACCTCCTTCATCAGGTTATCAAGGGGACATTCAAGGATCACCTTGTTACTTGGGTGAACGAGTACCTCCACCTTGAGCACAGCGAGAAGCGTGCACTCGAAATTATTCAAGATATCGATCGCCGGTATTTTATTTCGCGCTCACTGCCACATCCCTTGATTATGACACCTGGGGCTTCAGACTCTCGGCAGTACCTCCATTTCCTGGCATCCGTCGGTTTCCCGATGGACGGGATTTCAATCAGTGGACTGGGGATGATTCGAAAGCTTTAATGAAGGTGCGCCTTTTCCTTGACAGTTTCCTAATTTGGTAATGACTCGTCGAAGCTATATCTCGCCGCAATCGCTGGCTACGTGCCGTCCGACATGGTAAAGGTGTTGTCAGCCTTCATGGACTTCTGCTACCTCGTCCGTCGCAACGCCATCTCTGCCCCCGACCTTCTCGAGATCAAAGCCACACTCGACCGCTTTCATCGACTACGTGATATTTTTATTCGAACCGGGGTCCGCGTCGACATCTCCCTTCCTCGTCAACATTCTCTCGTCCATTACCCACGTTCCATTCGCCTCTTCGGCTCTCTCAACGGCCTATGCTCCTCGATCACCGAGTCCAAACACATCAAAGCCGTGAAGGAGCCATGGAGGCGGTCGAGCCGTTACCAGGCACTCCGGCAGATGCTGGTGACCCTCACCCGTCTTGACAAGCTCGCTGCTGCTCGCCGCCTGTTCACCTTTCGTGGAATGATGACAGGTACAACGTCGTCTTACACAGCTCAGGTAGCTGCTGGATTCCAGCCTCAAACCACCGCTGCAGCTGCAGCAGCTGCTGTCGAAGCTGAGGCTGATGAAGATGACGACGATGGTGTTTTTCATGGCCCCCCGATCTTTGTCCGATGTCGAGGTAGCCGCAACCCCACGTAAGTACTCAGACTTTTCGCTAAATTCTTCGCTGACAAGAACATCTCTAGAACGAAGATATCCCAAGTTTCTGCCTGCTCTGGCTGTCTATATCAACCAGCCATTACTCCCCCTCCTGCTGGGTCGTTTTTTTGCACGCGGAGGTTCACGGTCCGCTTCCTGATGGCGCCCCTCTGCCTCCCCTCGACGATTGCCCGGCCTTTGAGGGGCGAATCGATGTTCATCACTCAGCCGTTGCCCGTTTTTATGCTCCAAGTGATTTGGGTGGAGCAGGAGGGATGTATCGCGAGCGTATCCGCTCCACCCCTAGTTGGTATGGGCACGCTCGACGCGACACGGTTCTGATCGACATTGGCGGACCTGTTATGAAGGGGCTTGTGGTCGGACGTGTCCTCCACTTCCTCTCGTTCGTTTTTGGTGACCGAGAGTATCAATGTGCTCTCGTGCACTGGTTTGTTCCTGTCGGGGATGCTCCGGACCCTGATACGGGGATGTGGGTGGTGGAACCCGAGATAACTGCTGGTTCTCCGTCGCTGGAAATCATCAATATCAAGGCCATTACCCGCGCTTGCCATTTAATTGGCGTTTACGGTACCGCGCCGCTGCCCGAGGACTTTAATTATGCCCAATCACTGGATGCATTCAATACTTACTTTGTTAATAAGTACGCAGACCATCATATGTTCGAATTACTACAGTAAACTTTGGAATAGTCATAGAAATAAATATTACATGCTGTTGTGGTGTTGTGGTGTTTCGTGTTGTCCACAATGCGACAACGCCAAAAAACACCGACAACATGACAACCATTTTGTCAAGTTACTGATGTACTTCGCATTAGTGTAGAAAGAACTCTGGAACTCTGAATCTGGGGAGATTTTCCAGCTGAGAGAGCTTACCAATTCAGGCAACTCATCGCCATCAATCCGATCAGGTAAATTCTCCATTGCAGCTACTTGTGGGACTTAGGGCGTTGATCAAAATTTCTATAAGTTCTGTAGCGTGCTTCACGGCAGAGCCCACTAACTGCTCACAAGTGCTTTTCCTTGCTCATGGCCAAATTTACAAAGTTGAAGTCAGTCTACTTGCCGAGAGTCCAGCACAGTTCGAAAATTGATGAATGGCGTGGAATCTTTTCGGGGACAACCCAAAGCTCGCTCGGTCAATGCTGCCACATCGACCAGCTGCATGCCATCCCTAGCCAAACTATGTACAAGCCTTGAATGAGTCCACTCAGCTCTCAGGTGATGGTCAGAATGCTTCGTCAATGTGATGCGCCATCAACTGGGTTTGACGGCGGCCGTGGTCCGGATGCCTCTCAGGCTTCGGAGTACTGCCAAGGTGTAGAATGAGGTCCAGATTCTCTGGATAGCCAACAAGCATTTGCTTTTTTTGTGTGCGTTATCTGAACAGAAATTGCACAGAATTTGACGCAAAGGCCCTCGATGTGGCGGAAAAATCAGTCCGGCCAAAAAATTTTGGCTCACGGGCCTATAGCACATTCTAGGATGTTCACATTTGCTGTCATATTGTGAAACTTCAATGAATCAGGGTGAGTTGAGCTATTTAAGACTTGTGCCGTGTCTGCAGGGATTAGGCTAGTGAATAATGGTAAGGGTTGAGACCATCCAATGGCTCTGAAACACTCACATATCTATGATCAAAGCATTTTTTCAGGTTGATTTTGAATATTTCAATATCAAAAAATCAAAATGAACTAATATGGCTTGAGGACTCAATGAGATTTATTGGTTAGGCCAAGGAACTCGACTTGAGGTTACAAAGACCTCGTCTCTTTCGGACAGTGCCGAGAATCCAGAATAGATGTTCGGCAATCACCGAGCAAGATAATGAGCTGGGAATCTCGGAGTGGATCTCCGCGGGACAGCATCAGAAAATGAAAGGAAAATGACTCAACCGGTGGCCAAAACTCAGCTGCTGACAAATTATAGACCTGACAACAAAAGCGCAATCTTGGCTGAGTGGAAGGCAAGTGAATATTGCAGTCCCTCGACCTAAAATCCTGTGCAGAGGAAGTGTGCATTGCGGTGAATTTGAACAATGACCAATCGTTTATGACTGATTTTGCACAAGGACAACCAAACAACTCCATTTACTGCTAAAAAAATTGGCTGATCGCATCTCAGGACCCACGAACAAGTTAGTGGGCATTTTGATATAAAAAAAATGTGCCTGACAGTATTTCACTTGTAATTCTCTCAATTCTTATCCATTTCCTTCGAGATTTCGTGGTGCACAGTTCCATAACTACATTTTAACTATACAACAATCTTAAAATTATGAGGTTTTCTGCCATGAGCTTAATATTACTGTACCATTTCGACCGTAGGTTCAGGGGGTGTGACCTGTGACCCCTTAGGTTCAGCTTTTACATGGTTCAACTTCCTCTGGGACCTGTGACCCTAATTTTTTGGTTCAAATTTTCACATGTTCAGCAAGGATTTTGAGTGCAAATGCCATTCATTTTGGGCTTCAAAGCATGTAAAATAATGTGTAACAACAAGCCGGAACTGAACAAGCCAGGGAAATCTTTGTTTTGGAGAGTCCCTTTGGGGCCCAAAAAGGTCACCTAGTTCAGTGTCCTTGGTGACCTGTGACCAAAATTAAATAGGTTCAATTCAACCTCAGTTGTGACCTGTGACTGAACCTACGGTCGAAATGGTACAGTACCGTGAATTGTGATGTGTCTGACGTGTCCAATGGATTTGAACAGGTGTTTTGAGGCGCTTGGAAGCCTGTAGAATGCCCCGAAGGCTTTGGGACATAACGCGGACATTCTGCACTCGGATCATTCTTTGTTTGGTCGAGGTGTCAGATGTCACGTCTCTCTCGCTCTTTCTTACTCATTCCCTACTGCCAGCTTCTCTTCACTTGTCCCAATACCTTACAGCTCTTCATGCACACATACAACAATCTCATAGCCCACATCTGAATGCTGAAGCCATCTACCAATGCAATATCTTGAAGAAAACTATGGCTATGCTCTCTGCTATCAAGCTGAATCCTAGCTGGGCCACATGTCATTCAGACATAAGATGGAAAGTTGGAAAGGGCTTGGGAGGGCTAGTCTGTTGTGCAGATGCAGTGAGGTAAGGTAGGGGACATACAAATCCCGCAAACCCCACGTGACTCTGTGACACGTCCAAATATAGTCAATTTCTCGAGAAAAAGAGCGCAAATAATCACCACTGGTCTCTGGGCTTATCGGTCCCATTAAATTACAGTAATTGCATGTAAAAATGAGTAGCAGCCAAGAAATCTAGTCCAATGCATGCCAAAAGTGACTAGTTATCACTTTTTGCCTACAAGATACCAAACAAACTTGCAACGACATCTCCTCAATCACGACTAAATCAAAAATTAAGCCCATCCAGTATGGTGTTATTTACATATATAAGAACAATTTGATGCAGGGGATTTCCTCAATTCTCAGTAGATCTCATTCACGACCCGATTTTCGTCGAGATGTCCGAATTTGGACGAAAGTGTCACATCAAATAACGGCACATGGGGTTTGCGGGATTTGTATGTCCCCTACCTTATTGTAATTTGAATTTGGTTTTTTTGTCACTCCCCTTCAAAGTTGTTTCCGTGTCCCTCATTTCTTTGCATGATTATATCTTTTCCAGTGGGTTCCAGCTGCTTCTCTGCACATACTGTAGAGTTTCATTCAATTCTCTGCACCTGTGACACAAATTTTTGAACTTGAGTTTTCTGAAATCGGCAGGGCAGACTATGACACTAAAAAAAAAAATTCAGAAATGTGGTGACCGATCACAGGGAACCATTGGCAGTGCTTGGATGTCTGCGAACAGAGTTTCAGCTATATCCCAAGTCAGGCAAAGCATCACAAATGACTGTGCAACAAAACTGCTCCAAAAAGCGATTAAAATCACTCTTCTGGAGTCAGTTTTCTTGCTCCAACAGTATGAAAGCAGTGGACGGTCAGAAGACCATCCAGCCTTCATGTCTTGGAGCCAAACGCGCCACGAGCGTAAAAAATTGGGTTTTTCAGCCATTTTCCAAAGACTTGGTGAATTTTTTGAGACATTTGGAAATCTGTTCTGTGACCTGTGACATGTTCGAAACTTTTCTGAAATTTCGCGGCCTGTGATGTGTGACATCTGAATTGAGTGCCTCCAATGCCCCATTTGATTGTGCTATGTCTCACAGGAAATGAATAAGAATTGAGTGAGATATGGCTAAAATACTTTTTTGCTGATCAAAACAAAAATATGATTGGTGCCCTAAGTTACGCAAATAGCTGTAAACCATATCAGATCTGTGTACTGCAAGTTATCATTTCACAGAGAATGGGTAACAGTAGTACAAGACAGGGGGTTGCCTTGCTTTGGCATGTTGATAATTCATCGTGAAAATTGCCCTGCTCAACTGTGCTTGCTTTTTGGTTGATTAAATACATATACTGTATTATGTCATTCAAATAAACATGGGGTGTGATGTGTGACCCTTTTGATCTATTCAACATTTTGGCTGAGGGTCCGGCGAGTATGACATGGTTGAAAATTTCGGTAGTGCCTCCAAACCGTGTGACAAGGTAGGAAATGGTTTTTGACACGGTCTGAGAATATATTTTGATGCTGTGGGCACTCGGAAGATTGATTATAGCACGGGTTGACTTTATTTGGCACATTGGACCGATTCATTTGTTCTTTTCATTCTCATGACCTCTTCAACACCAAGACTCCATGCCAAAAGATATCAAGATACCAATTGAAAAATATCCTGATGACCCTGATTCAATGATCACATCCACAGCAGATGATAAGGCACTCGACGGCTGCAAAATCTCATCTTGCTGGGTGAAATGGGCAACAATGGAATCAGTGATGGAGTCGCTTACATTGGAAAACAATGGCACCAAAACTTTTGACAACATCAAGGAAGACAATGTGGGTGTAAATGACAAGGTTGAGTCAAATCCTGCAGAAGTGACAGGAAAGCACATTCAGAAACCAACAACAAGATATACTGGCTTTTGGTGACACAGAGACAATGCTTGCTGGCAGTCAGACAAGGAATTTAGCTAGATTTTACTGGAATTGTGTTCATCATTTGCTTTGGAAGTTGAAGAGTGTGTATTGAGGAGCCAAGCATGTTTTAAGCTGATTTTCAAGTCTTTTTCGAACCAGTGGACCAATTCAACAAATGCCTGCATGATGCGTGACCTCGACCAAAGTTCATCATCGACACAGGGGTGCATGATGCATGACTACTGAATTGAATGAAATAGTACAGTATGTTTGACTGCCTGAAGAACCTATGCATTAAATTTAAATTGAACACAGCTTAGAATACCATGACAGTTCAAAAACTGAGTTGAAGATGTAATTATTTGAATTGGCATTGGGCTACAACTTTTATGCAAATTTTTACAAGTTTCTGGGAGGAGCTATTCATGGCAGCAACTCTGAAAGATACACATGCAGCCATATGAACATCACATGTGTGTGGCAGCATAGTGTAAACAGTGATTCAAGTGAGTGGGCTTACCAGCATGCAGACATGGAAATATCAGTTTTCATATACATAGAAACTGATTTTGAAGGTCAAACTATGAAAACAAGAAAACTAAATAAACTGAAGTTGAGCACAAATAAATTGGACATGGAGCAGAAAAATTGAGGAGTAAAGAGACAACCCTTGCTTGAAGGTAGCTACAATAAGAATAGGGAACTATTTTGGGGCATCACATGAGAGCGACTTTCACAGGCTGTTCTTGGGAAGAAGAAACCTCAGCCAATAACTGGGTCGGTGCCTGTAATTTTCCAAGTGTTGTTAGAGCTCTCTCATAACCTTTTTCAACACTGATCAGCCTAGAGTCAATGGTGGCTATGTCTTTGGCCTGTAATGACTTCTCAAACAATGGTCGAGCATTTCTCCAATGCCTCTCTGCTCCAGATGTGTCTCCTCGCTGTGCTGCTATATCACCGAGGTGCAGCATACAATTTGCCTTCCAACGATGTACATCAATCACTGTGAAGGCCTCTAATGCAACTGTGAACAGATTTTCTGCAGTCAGTTCATCTCCATCGGACAGAAACATATTCCCCAGCCTGCATAGTGCTTTACACATTCCCAACTTCTGTTTCTGTTTCTTTGTAAATGCCAGGTAAATAATGGTGAAAGTAGAGGCCCAATCAAAGTTGGTAGGTCCCCAGCAGCTGATATCTGTCATTCCCTCCAAGCATTGAGATGCAATTTGAGTGTATCTTGTCCATGACCATTGCAGACATTTCTTGAAACGATCTTTTGCTGTCAGCAGCTCTCCTTCTCTGAGTTCAAGCTCAGCAAGTATCAGTTCAGAAACAAAAGGCCCCATATGGGATTCAAGGCTACTGAAAAGTGTGTTTGCCTTTTCCAGGTCTTGGAGCACAGCTTGTCTGCCTGCACCAGTGACTATACCAATCTGTGCAATGTTCAGAAGGAGAATGGCAAAGCCCTCATCTTCCTGCTCAGCAGATTTCTCAGATGCAATTTGAGTCAAGACACTTTGAGCCTCTGCATACTCAGATTTTTCCATATGTGTTGTTGCCACAACTAGCATAAGTTCAAAATGCCCTTTACCTTGAGACATTCCACAAAGCCCAAGAAGTTCTTGTGCAGTCTGCAGTAAGAGAAGGCAGTCCTTGAGGTTTCCAAGGTCTTGAACACATATGGCCTTCACCCAGAGTGCATCTGCCTGCCGTTTACAATCTCCGCACAATTTTGCCAGTGTGTATGCCTCATTTGCAAGCACCTGGGATGTATTGTGATTTCCTGTCCTCAAGTTGATCAGGGCAAGATCGTTCAGAGTGGAGATCTGTTCTTTCATGTTGTCAATGTCTCTGGCTATTGTCAGGGCTCTGTCAAAACATTCTATCCCTTTAGAGCCATTGTTCGTGTGATTCCAATAGTAATGTCCCAATGCACGATAGAATGTGGCTGAAAAAAGAATCAATACAGGATAAAATATAAGCAGCATATGGACTTGACTCGCCTTCTGGAGCAGGATCATCCAAAAGCTGGCAGTGGGCCTTGGCTTCAGAAGCCAAGAGCTCCCAATCCTTTATTATCATGCTCTGGCTACCTGTAAACAACACTTCAATGGCAAACTGAACTGCTAGTTTATGATCCCCAGATGGAAGTATGGCTTGAATTGAATGCATCAGTGCATGTGAACCATGACCAGCCTTTCGGTCAAAGTCATTCAGCCAGATTGTACATCTTATAGCTTCTGACAAATCAGGATTTTGTGGAGTCAATGCATGGAATAGAACTTGATGTATGTTCCCGAGATTGAGAGTAATGTCCCTCATAATGTTAGTGACCTGGTCAGATCCACAGTATTTCCTGTACATGTCCAAAAGACTTTGGAAGTATTGTTGCAGGGGCTGAACAACAGCTGGCAATACTGGGTAGAAGTGCTGCAAGTATTCCCGGATAGGGACAAGTGATTTCAAACGTTTTTTGTTATCAAGGTATGTCAGTGAGGTGCCAAGCAATACAGACTTGCATGCCTGAATCTGTGGAATCCCAAGATTGCTTTGAATAAGCTCAACATCTGAGAGTCCATCTGGCAGAATGGAGAGGAGCCTCAACAAATCCATGGCCCCAGTCTGAGCAGTGAAACGGGGACTTGAAAGTGATAATGAGATGGATGAATCCAGGTTAGATCGCTTATCTGAGCCTTCAGACAGCAGAGATGTCTTCTCAGTTTCCAACCGAGTCAGGACAGGTGAACATCCTTCAGAAGCAACAAGGTGTGCCATGAGATCCACTGCAAGCGGCATGTTATCAGTGAATCTCAAGAGCTGCTCAATGTCTTTGGGGTCATGATAATCTTCAGCAATTTCTTTGAACATCTGCTGAGCAGCCTCGGGTGACAATGGTGCTAGTGCTGGGAGGAATGGCTTAGTCCACCGAACTTTGGCTGGGTGTTCAGCTCCACGCATTGTGACCTACAAATTTCAGCATCCATATCTGTGCACTGAGATCAACCCACTGACTATCAATGCCAGATGAGGAATGTCAGTCAAGCTTGCAAGCAGATCTTCAGTGCCACTACGAGATTTGAATGGCTCCCAAGTTGTTTCCAGGTTGTCTAAGATCAAGAGACATGATAATTTTCTAGAAAGAGAGCGCAGCACAGCTTTTGTGAGGTTCTTCTCTGGCTTCAGTCCTAGATGAGCTCCAAGAAAACCAGCAATTTCTAAGCCTGTAGTAGCTGATTCACATGACACAAAGAGCCGGTCCTCATATTTTTCTTTCACATCAGGATGATGCAACACAGCTCTGGCAAGGTTTGTCTTGCCAATACCACCAGGACCCAAGATGGCAATTCTAGCACATTGCTGATTGAGCATTTGCACAATGTGCGTGACTTCTGATTCACGGCCATGGAAAATCTGTGGCACAGAAGGTAAAAGTGAGAGAGATAGGGAGCTTGAAAGGACAAGCTTCAGTTTTGATCAAAGCCAAGGTTAGGTTCCTACCTTGCTCGAGACTTGTTCGAGGTTTGGATCTGATTGTGTAAAAGTTTATAGAATATCACCATCCACAAATGAATGAACATACAGAAGAGGCATGATCCGAAATTGTTGAGTCAGATAGATTTGAAATCAATTCAAGCAGTTCAGCATGCATATGCTGAGTCTTCATCCGCATTTCATTAATATCATGGGACAGGGTTGCCTGTGATGTTATCTGTTCACAGGTTGAGCCTCTTGTATTCATTGTGAACATTGGAAGCCTACTGTGAAACTGTCCAGAGCTGACTGCAGCCCAGCCTGACAATCTTTCAGCAACGCACTCATTTGATTCTGTCGGAAGAAGTGCTTGATCTTGTTGCTGTCTTGTTGTGCTTGCAGGAATGTCACAATTTTATGAAGTGTTCTAGGTAAATCAGCTACCACATCACAAAAACAAGATAGAGTAGATATATACTCTGTGAATCTACCAACATGTTCCATTGTTGCTGGTGGAAGACAGCCGGGCGGCTCTGACAGCAAGTGAGCATTGACAATAGCATAGATGATTCCATGAATATTTTGAGCGAGCTGACAACATTCCTCCTTATTTCTCTTCACATTCTAGGATATTCACATCAGTTCTGCAAGACATTCATCTAAAATTCCACACCTGAAGTGCACACGTCAGAGCAACTGCTGTGTTTGAAATTGCCTGGACAAATGGGGGACAAAGACTGTCATGAAGCTCATCCAGGAGCGGCACAACCGCGTTCACGGAGGTGACGATGTTGTCAACCAGAATTTCACTAATCTTGGATGGGGGCATCTGGAACAGAAACTATGGGAAGCACGACAATGCAGGCTGAGTATATATGGGCAGAACAAGACCTATGTCATTCCAATAGAATGCTTCAGATAGCGGCCGTATTGCAGCCGACAGATCTAGGCTGGTCCAAGGTTTGCCAGATTCGAATATCATCATGACAAGGCACTGCAGCATATAGTATCGACAGGTGCGGTTGAACTTCGCACTCACACGGCGGGAGCAGTGCAATCATCTGTTGACTTGATACAGTGCTTCTTGTTGCACTGAACCTAACCGAAACTTCGCAACGAACGATTTGTTCCAGCAGATGATAGATAAGTAATTTCCGTGGAAGAATTATGGCTTCCACGACGCGTGAGAATTGCGGCGCCTCCGCGTATGGTACAGCGAAAACAATCACGAAAAGAGTCGGATGACTTCGATGAGAAGCTCGAGCGGGAGTAGCCCACTAGTCTTTGGTTCGGTATCAATTCGTGGTCTATTGCAGCCGCGCGCACACGCTTTGCCCACCGTTGGCCGGCGAATACATTCATAACTTTCAATCGTGGCAGTATAATTGCACCTCCCGCAAACCGAATCGCGCGAGCTCACTGGACCAGTTGGAAGTACTTGAAGCGGAACGTTAGAAAGAAATATATTCACATGACGATGCAGGAAGCAGTGCTTCTGGATGCGCGGCCGAGGATCAGAAGTGCGCAATATAAGAACCTGTAAAAATTCGCGTCCCAACGGCGACCTCTTCGGGCTCACGGTCGCGGAAATCCGTGAGAGTCTGAAGGCGGAGACGAAATTTGTTTATGTGGGAGTCGCTGGGAACGAGGATGCGGGCAAGGTAATCGGAGGGTAGTAGAAAGGGATCCGAGATGTGATCAACGGATGCGTCCGCGGCGCTGGTCCTTCGGAGAGCAAAGCTAAAAACAATTCCACAAGCTAAAGCATACAAGATAAATCGGAAGCTTGAGAGACGAAAGGAGAACGCACGATTTAATCGATAGTCAAGAAAAACATTAAGCCGGTAAAAGCGGCCACACTGAACCCGGAAGGGAGCTTCTACCGGCACACAAGAACTGGCAGGACAAAGAAATATCGAGGAGCTCGAGTATAAAATTCTTCCCCTGCAGCTGGATGTTGATCCACCGTGACGACGCAATGTAGGGTGATTTCGGAATGTGCCGAACCGCAATGCAACGGCCATTGTACCGCTGTGAGACTGAAGAGTCAATTTTTCGACTCGGAATATACTACGGTGCGAGGAGCCTCGGCGGCAAAATAGATCTGGGACGTCTGAATTGAATGTGCCGGGAGAAAATGAGTAAAAAATGCTTTTTTTGAGGTAGATTACAAATGAAAGGTGTTGCCTTCACCGGTCGTGAACAATGGCGAGCCGCTGCGATCTCAGTTTCCCCAATTCACAGCGCATAGATAAGTGGAAGAAGGAAAGAGGCGTCGGCATTATCCGTTCGTTTTTAGATCTGCGAGGGAAGGCCTGCAATTGCCTTTCGAAGAGCTCATCTCATCTGAAATTTATTTCCGTCCAAGATCTGCCAGTCCGCGAATATTACTCTCGAGTCTTCTGCCTCGGTCGCGCGGTCTCATTCACCTGTTCTTGAGACGTACTTGGATATCTGGAAGGGCCAAAAGCGGGAACGCGCTCAGCCTGTGTTCGATTCCACAATATCAACCAAGCATAGTACTCCGCGTGTCGTTCTGGAAGCGACTTTGTACGCTGCAAACAAGCTACTAGTAGAGGTGAAAAGTGACGTCGAATCGAGACCAGTGTGAAATATGTTGGCCTCTCGCTGTATGTGCAGTTCGTGCAGTTGACGAAGGTAGACCTAATGTCTCGGGTCGTGTGCAGAACAAGGCACGCGCATTGCGCAATAGTCTTTTTTCGTGTCGAGAGGACGTTCGTTTCCTTGACCTCGCACGAACGGGACCTTCTTCGTCCTCGCCCAAACCTGCTTGCAGGTTGTCTTCATGGGACCAGAAATGCGGGGGCTGCCTCGTTCTCAGGGCTCAATGATTCGCGGGTCACCGACCGCGAGTTTTCTCCAATGTCGACTGTTCCAAAAAGCGTGTATTTTCTTTTTGGTTTACTGATTGCCATCCCCGTACCTGGCGCTGCCAACACCGTCTCGCATGCGCGGACGTTCTGGCTCGTCGTCAACGTTTGCATCGCTTGATGTTCCCACTCGCCAGATTTTCATTATATTCCTCGACCTGTGTGCTCGCAACGCGACACTCGGGGGAATACGAGAGCTCTTCTTATTATCGTGGAGAGCTCGAGATGTAAAACGTATCCTGCACACAGCGATATGGCAAGCGAGACTTGGTCGCTCAACGTGTATTTTTTCAGGAGGACTTGACACCTTCGATTCTTATCTCGGTCTTTTTCTTCCCAGCGGTTATTGTGGTCGTGGTCGTAGATGGGCGTCGGTGAGGGCGTTGGATGTGGACGTGGTTCATCTGTGGCGCACCTCCCTTTCCTTGTTTTTCGCTCTTTGTCCCGGTAATCGAGTGCTAACGCCGTCCTTCAAACAGCGAGCGTAATCTCGTATTTGTGAGCTATTCAAGCTGATGCGTCTCAGTGCGTATATCGCCTCACTTTCTAACGGTTCCTCTCCTTGCAGTGTTCGATTCGTGACTTGTTCACGCCGCAGCCCTTGACCCACTTTGCTGCTGTCTTCGCCTTCTGCGTCGTGCTCCACGGCTGCCTTCCGGCTTCGAGCAGCGCGTTTTGCCGCGTTTGCATGCCTGGGTGGTTTTCGAGACGTTGAGGAACGTGGTTCGAGGGCAAGATGCGGGCTTGCGGAGGGACAGGTATAGCTTGATGGATAAGAAGCGAGGGATGGAGGGGATTTGGGGCCGGTAGTCAAGCGGAGCAACCGCGAGCTCCGAGAAAATGATTCCTCCCGTCCGTTCGTCGACAAAGACCAGCGGATTCCGTGGATGCGCCGTATCCTATACTTCACCCTGCAGCCGGTCACTGACGCTGCCATCTTCATTTTCTGCGCCGTGCTCTGCGACCGGACCCTCCGCCGGTCAGCTTCGCATTTCCACGAAGCAGGTGAGCCGTATCCTCGCAGCCTCCGCCCTCCCGCTCGCGTTTGGTTCCTTCGGTGCTGCCGCGTTGGCGGGGTGCGCGGAGACGCTGAGTCAACTCCTAGAAGGATAGAGGGAGGAACTGGAGCCGGAACTAGAGGTGGAGGCAAGCAAGCCCGGAGAAGCCGCTTGCTCCAGTGCCATTCCTTGCTAATCCCAGCAAACATGGGCACGTTACATCGAATGGGCCTCCCAACGTCTTTCACGACAGCCCCGTCCCGTTGTCACAATGCCCTCACTGGGAGCCCAGATCCCGGCTGTCGCAAATGAGGGCACCACGGACGGCAGTTCGTACTTATAACGAATACCCGGAAGGTAATGTGCGATGTTGGGCGAGAAAGGGAGACAACACACAACGACTTGCCCTTTTGTATGAAGCGAAGGATCGGAGAGAACATCGATGATTTCAGCAGGCGGTCTAGTCCAGAGAGGGGCGATTGAGGGAGTCAGAATAACAGTCAGTCGAACGCAAGACCCGATCCAGCTCCTAGTACCCCGCGTCATCGGCGATGACTTCGGCGTAGCCGTTCTACAGTGGACTGCTCTCGAGTTTCGCCCTGATCCAAGATTGCGCAGCCAGCAAATTATCCAAAGTCGCGTCCCTACAGAGATCCGTTTAGATTATTGTCTTTCCTTGTCCGGTCCATCGTTATGAACACGCGCCGCCAAATGGGATGGTGAGAGCAAGGTGAAAGTCAGAAAAAGGCAAAAAGAAAGTCCGATCGGTGGCGCTGCAGCCGCTGATGGCCGCGGCAAAGTCTTCCTCCTGCTCTCGACTTTCATCGGCAGTATCGCCTCTTTGGACTCACAGCGGCAACCGACTTCACTTTTGGAGGATTTCATAGTTTTGCTCTCCCCTAGTTCTCCAAGAATTGCGAGCCGCGAATGGCTACTCTATCTCAAGCGAGTCGCGTGAGTCTTGCCTGAGTTCTTGCGATCTCATTTTTTGCTCAGTGGACCTGAAGCTCTGCCCTTGATGCTACGGCGTCCTCTGGAGTCCGAGGCGCGTGGTGACAAACCATCGAAGGGCATGCATAAACAACCTCGTTGGCGAGGAGATCCAGCGGTGGCGATCCTCCACGACGTGCCGCTCCGCGTCCTAGCGTTCCAGCGAATGAACCAAGCCGGCCCGTGTCCGTTCACTGGTTGCGCCCACCGATTTACTCGCATGCGAGCGCTCCTTGCTCCTCGCGAACCGCACTATCTAGTCGCCGTGGCCACGTCGCACGTCCTCCACACCGGCCAGCAAACCGGGTTGAGTCCCTTCCGCAGCTGCACGCGTCTGCAACACCAGAAATTCATCCACGACGCGTCCGACGACCCACGCCCCGTGCGCGAACTCCTCTCGCTCTGCGCTTTCGTCAAGACGTCGCGCCAATGTCCTCGTCTTCCCTCGTGCATCCACAAACGTCAACGGCATACCTACGCCCCAAACCCAGAGCAGCTTGGCCTCACGCCATCTGATTTCTTCGAATCCGGGGTCGGCGCAATACCGGCTCACCGCTGGTCCATCTCGGGATCCCACTGCGATGCTGTCCAAACTACTCGTCAGGGCTGCGCGTACGGACCAGCTTGTCCTCGCACATCCTCCCCGCGTCTGTGACGTCTCCCGCCGTGCGTACATATCCTCTCCACCACGTCGCGACCACGCTATCGGCCTTCAGCGCTCGACTCCGCAACTATCTAGCTTTAGAATTCGCCCCTTCGTCCCCGGCGCTATCAGCGCCCTCTCCGATGCACCGATAATGGACATTCCGCGTCGTTGCCAACGTACGCCACTCGACGGATTTGCCGCGTATTTCTGTATCCGTGCTCGGTGCGCGGAACGCGACATACCAAATTCTCTCACGCACATGCCCTTCTTGCGATATGGCACGGGGGAATCTTGGCTCACCCAACGCGATTTCCCGGCATTGCTGGACGTCGGTCAGTGCCGGACGCGGACCGGGAGAGTCTCTTCAAGAACAAGCCGCGTTCCAAGGTCAACGACCTCGAGGAGATACCTGAATCGGATGTCGAGGAGCAGGAGGACGTTTCTCCTGTGAAAAACCACGGACTGATGGTACGTCTCTCACGTTCTCTAGTTATTGATCTCGGTGCATACACGCTAACGCTAGTCTCCAAACAGGCGGCGGTGGTCTCCGATTTGAGGGCCTGTTCGAAGGTGCGTCTCAGCGCTACTTCTCCTCGGGCCATGGGTTTCTTAACGTTTGTCCTCTTTGCTCTCGCAGGATGCGACCCACAATTTCACCGACTTCACCGCCGTTTTCGTCCTTCCACGTCGTGCTGCCCGGCTGCTTTCACAGCTTTGGGCAGCGCGTCTGGCCCCTTTCGCACCGCACACGAGGCTTGTCCTTGTGGACTTCGTGCTTCCGCGCACGTAGCTGGCTGAGCTCGATGGTGGGATGGTGGGACAGTTATGGCTGTCGGGGAGGGAGAGCGGGATGGAGGTGGATTTGGAGGCGGAACCGGAGGCGGAGGTGGAGACCGAGACGGAGAGCGTGCACGAGCCCCAGTGCCTCCTCCCCCGACAATCGTCAAGGACGTCGATCGCATCAAGCCCTCCCTCTCATCGCGCCACGGTTGCACCCCGCCGACACCGTCCTTCGCGTTGTGCTTCGCGATTGGCCTGCCCGCTGGCACAGTGCGTCTCAGCTCCGTCTGTACGAGGGCGCTGCGTGTGCGGGCGGACTCCATGGCCCCGTTTGCGCACGCAGACGATCTAGATACCGCGATGGGCATGAACCGCCTCGATAGAGGGGCGGGCGTGTCTTGATGGATAGAGGAATGGGCGCCGGAAGTGGAGGTGGAGGGCAAGCAAGCCCGGAGAAGCTGCTCGCTCCGGCGCCATTCTCTGCGGACCCGGGCGACCGTACACCTCGCGGACTGCGTTGCGTGCATAATCTCGGCGCTGGGAGGATGGGCCGGGCGCCGAAGATGTAGGGGAAGACGGTTTCGGAGAAAGGATGCGGTTTGGGCTACCGCACTGCTTGCTTGCGAATCTTATAGCTTGCCCGGACGGGCACTGGATACACCTTCAAAGTTATGGTACGTTCTCTCTTTCTTCTATTCTTTAAAGTAGAAACTGACTGGTTTTGGCCCGCAGATTCAAATGCCTTTCAAATTTCAATAGGGCCCCGCGCCATTGTCCAGCCTGCGCCTGTCGTCGCGCGCGTCATCCTCAAGACAGCCGTACCGCCGCCCGAGCATCGCCAGTGACACCACGCTCTTTCCATACAGGGCGGAGCGGGCGGACTTCCTTCCTGTACACCGGTCATCGACGCCGCGGTATTATTCACTAGCTTGATGGCTTTGCGAGCTCGACGCCGCGCCGCGTGTCCTGCAGCTTTCTTGCCGCACAGAAGTCTCATAGCCATGCATGACTTTGGTCTTGGGAGTGGGACGAGCGCGAGACGCTAGTGTACTACCGGCCGGGTGGCCCAAACGCGCCCGGCTCGCATCTCGAGACATTGTAGCAGTGCCCACCGGCAGCGACACCGCGTTCCCCGACGTAAGGATGGGTAGCGCATGCGGGGGTGGAAGACCAGACTGAGATGCTCGTGCGCCCGCGCCATGTCCTCATTTGCGGAGGCGGAAAGACCGTTAGGACCTGATGGGTCGCAGATACCGCAGCATGCTCGAAAGAGCTGCTAACGGATCGCTTACCTCCGTTCACTACACACCCTCCTTGTGCCACATCGTCGGCCATCTGGAAGCACTGCTCAGTGCTCGCAGTTTCAGCCCAGCCCACCATCTCTTTGACGCGCCGTGCTTTGCACACACAGCCGGATCTCTCGCAACCCGAGCTGCGTGAGGTCATCGAGGGTATGCGTCCCGCGGGGAGAGGAGCTTGGTGGAGGAAGTCTCTATGGGAACGGCTCGGCACGGCTGGTTGCTTCTGCTCTGTATGTACGGGAGTAAATCAGACATTAGCATGACACTCGTGCATCGGGAGGACGACCTTCAAGCAAGCGAGCACTAGTACAGATCACACTTATGTCGACCTGCTTCTCGGCTTCCGAGACTCGTCGGCGTCGAGTGACTGAGCGCCCCGTTCTTTGTGACCCTCGATGCTGGCAGTCACTTTGCTCTGCGATTCCCTTTGGAGACGCGGGTATGGGATTGGAGCGCAGAGGCGCATTTGTTGCTTGGTGCATTTTATTTCCGTTTCATTTTCCCTCCTGAAATGACTGACCTCCGTGTAGTGTGCCGGTGAGAGCTGAAGCACCTCGGTGTGCGAGTTCGGGATCTGCACCCTGTGATCCCGCAGCGGTAAGATAATTGCAAAAAAGGACAGATGAGATTTTCGCAAGGAAATTTCGATCCTTTTCAATAGAAGGTGCATATAGTGGAAAAGGGGGTTTCAGTTTTTGTCTGGCACCTTATGTTTTTCGAGATACATGCCATGTGCCCGTAATGCTCAGATCGTCCAAACAATTATGCATTCACAAATGTTCCTCCAATAATATTTTGGGGAACGATACCATCTAAAAGTAGTATTTTGCTTAAATCAGCAGACCTTCATCAATTCATCCTCAAGCTACTCACAGACATATATTCTTGTGTTATTGTTCTTGACTGTACATAACTCTTAATGTTTCCACGAAGTGTGTAAACTATGTTGTACATCAGTGTTTCAGCAACAGGAATCATTGAACTTCTGTTTATGGATTTCGGCTTGATACCCCATCAGCATTCCAATCATTGACAGCAGTGCAATTTTGTACTTGGCCCTGAAATGATGAATATTTTCATGCCTTGCCAAGATGGTAAATTTTCCACAGCAACAGGACCAGTGAAATTTTACCAAAGCAGTGAACCAAAATTTGACCACAATTATGCCCCCCATAGAGAAAAACTCAGTTACAAAAGCTAAAACAACCTAAAGTTGAGTACAAATAAATTGGACCTACAGCAGACAGATCAGAACAGAGGAGTAAAGAGACTTCTACTCAAAGGTAGCAGGAATAAACGAGAGGTAACTATTTTTTGAATATCATGCAAGAACAACTTTCTCTGGCTGTTCTTGGGGAGAGGAAAACTCGGTCAATGACTGGGTAGGTGCCTCCAATTTTGCAAGTGTTATTAGAGCTCCCTTGTAAGCCTTTTGAACATTAGCCAACCTGGAGTCAATGCTGGCTATATCTTTGGCCTGCAATGACTTCTCAAATAGTGGTCGAGCATCTTGCCATTGCTTTTCTGCTCCAGACATGTCCCCCCTCTGTGCAGCTATATCACCAAGGCGCAACATGCAATTAGCTCTTCTACGATGAACATCCATATCTGTGAAAGCTCCCAGCACCACTGTAAATAGACTTTGAGCGGTGAGTTCATCTCCATTGAACAGAAACATGTCCCCCAGATTGTATAGTGCTATACACATTTCCAACTTCTGTCTGTTTTTCTGCGCAAATGCTAAATAAATGATGGCAAAGGTGGTAGCCCAATCAAAGTTTGCAGGTCCCCAACAGCTTATATCTGCCATTCTCTCCAAGCATTTAGATGAAATTTCAGCATCCCTTGTCCATGACCAATGCAGACATTTTTCAAAAAGGCTTTTTGCTGCTAATCTGTCCCCTTCTCTGAGTTCGAGATCAGCAAGTATCATTTCATAATAAAAGGGCCCAGCAAAGTATCCAAGGCTACTGAAAGTTGTTCTTGCTATTTCCAGGTTTTGAAGCACATTTCGTTTGCTTACGCCAGTAACCACACTGATCTCCCCAATTCTCACCATGGTGAGGGCAAAAGTTAAATGGACTTGTTCTTGTTCTGTAAACATAGAAGCAACTTGAGTAAGGATACTCTGGGCTTCCGCATATTCAGATTTGTTTCTGTAAATGGATGCCATAGTCATCTTGAATTGAAAATCCGCAGTACTTCGTGACATCCCACACAGACCAAGAAGTTCACTTCCTTCCTGCAAAAGAGAAAGCGAGTCATGGAGATTTCCAAAGCTCTCAGCACATAGGGCCTTGACCAGTAGGGCACTTGCCTGCTCATAAGAATCTCCACACAATTGTGCAAGGATGTAGGCCTTGCTTGCAAGTACATGTGAGGTGTTGTATTTGCCTGTCCTATAGTTGAGCAGTGCGAGACTGCTCAAGTTGATACTCTGTGCTCTCATGTTGCCAGTGTCTCTGGCTAATGCCAGGGCTCTGTCAAGGCATTTCATGCCTTCATCAAAGTGATTATCTGTATACCAACAATAGTAGAGCCCCAATGCACGACACAATTCACCTGTCAAGGAGCAGATTAGAAATAACTACAAGCAAGATAGAGAGACTCCACACACTTTCTACAGCAGGATCATTTAAAGCCTGGCAATGTGCCTTGGCTTCAGCAATCAAGAGCTCACGATCCTTGATTATTATGCCATGGTTACTTGCAAGCAACACCTCAGTGGCAAACTGAACTGCTAATCTGTGGTCCCCAGATGGAAGTATAGCTTGGATAGAATGCATTAATGCATGTGAGCCATATCCAGTCACACGGCCAAAAGTATCTAGTAAGATTGCGCATCTTATAGCTTCTGGCAGATCAGGATTTTGTGGAGTCAATGCTCTAGATAGAACTTGATGTATGTTTCCGAGATTAAGTGTAATGTCCCTCATAATGTTTGCAAGCTGGTTAGATCCTCGATATTTCCGGTATGTGTCCAAGAGAATTTGGAAATATCTTTGCAGAGGCAACATTATGGCTGGTGCTACTGGGTGGAAATGCTGTAAATATTCTCGGATAGGGACAAGTGATTTCAAACGTTTTCCATTATCAAGGTATGCTAGAGATGTGCTCAGCAGTGCAGACTTGCATGCCCGAATGTTTGGAATTTCAAGATTGCTTTGAATAAGTTCAACATCTGAGAGACCATCTGGGAGAATGGAGAGGAGTTGCAATAGATCCATGGTCCCAGTCTGGGTGGAGAGACGGGGACTTGAAAGTGACAAAGCAATGGATGCATCCAGGTTGGATCGCCTATCTGAACCTTCAGATAGTACAGATGTCTTTTCAGTTTGCAAGCGAGCTAAGACAGGTGAACACCCTTCAGAAGCAACAAGGGATGCCATGAGATCCACTGCAAGCGGCATGTTATCAGTGAATTTCAAGAGCTGTTCAACATCTTTTGATTCATGATGTTCTTCAGCAATTGCTTTGAATATTTGTTGAGCAGCCTCATCAGATAATGGTGCCAATGGGGAGAGAAATGGCCGAGTCCAGTGAACTTTAGCTGGGTGTTCAGCTCCACGCATTGTGACCTAGAAGTTTGGAATCAATATCTGTGCAGCTATATTGACACACTCACTATCAATGCCAGATGAGGGATGTCAGTCAGGCTTGAAAGCAGATCTTCAGTACCACCACGAGAGTCAAGTGGCTCCCAGGTTGTTTCCAGATTGTCCAAGATCAAGAGACATATTGACTTTTGAGAAAGAGTCTGCAGCACAGACTTTGTGAGGTTTTTCTGTGGCTTGAGTCCCAGATGAGCTCCAATGAAACCAGCAAGTTCCACACTTGTAGTAGCTGATTCACATGACACGAAAAGCCGGTCTTCATATTTAGCTACTACAGCAGGGTGATGCAAGGCAGCTCTTGCAAGGTTTGTCTTGCCAATACCACCAGGCCCCAAGATAGCAATTCTAGCACATTGTTGATTGAGCATTTGTACAATCTGTGTGACTTCTGATTCACGGCCATGGAAAATCTGTGGCATAGCAGGTAAAAGTGACAGAGATACAGAGCTTCAAAGGCCAATATTCAGTTTTTGTTTGACACCTCAGTTGGGTTCCTACCTTGTTTGAGACTTGTTCAAGGTTTGGATCTGATTGCCAAAAAGGTTATGATTATCACCACACAAAGAAATGAACATACAGAAGAGGCATGATCTGGAATTGTCAAGTCGGACAGATTTGAAATTACTTCAAGCAGTTCAACATGCATTTGGTGAGTCTTTCTCTGTATTTCATTGGTATTGTGAGACAGAGTTGCTTGAGATGTTATCTGTTCATCCCTTAAGCTTCTCCAATTCATTGTGAGGATTGAATGCCTACTGCCAAACTGTCCAGGGCTGATTGTAACCCAGCCCGGCACTCCTTTAACAAGGCAGTCATTTGACTCTGATGGAAAAGGTATTTGATCTTGTTGCTGTCTTGCTGTGCTTGGACGAATGTCAGAATTTTATGAAGAGTTCTTGGAATGCTATATATCAGTTGCCTGCAGAGAAAGATATAACAAATCAATACTCAGTAAAGTTGCCAACATGTTGCATTGTTGCCGGCGGAAGGTAGCCAGGAGGGTCTGATTGCAAGTGGAGATTGACAATGCCATAGATAATCCCATGAATATTTTCGGTGAGTCGACAGCATTCTTCCTTGTTTCTCTTTGCATTCTAGAGTTCATGTCAGCTCTGAAAGACCTTTGTCCGAGATTTCTCACTTGAAGCGCATGCATCAAAGAGACTGCAGTGTTCGAGATTGCTTTGACAAATGGGGCGCAAAGACTGTCATGAAGTTCATCCAGGAGCGGCACAACCGCGTTCACGGAGATGACGATGTTGTTGACCAGAATTTCGGTAACACTGGATGGAGGCATCTGAAACAAAAACGATAGGAAGCATAATCACGCAGGCTGAGTATATGTAGAGCAAGATTTATGGCATTCCAATATAATCCTTCAGATAAAGACTGTATTGCTGCCGACAGATCTAAGTTGGGTCCAAGGCTTACCAGATTCGAATATCATCATGCCAAGCCACTGAAAAACATGCAGCATATGGTATCGACCTGACCCACGAAGCGCGCCGGATGCAGTTAAACTTTGCACTCACACGGTGGGAGCAGTGTAATCATCTGCCGACTTAATGTAGCGCTTCTCGCCGCACTGAACCCAACCGAGACGCGGCAGACGATTCCAGCAGATGTTCGGTTTCCGATGAGGTATTCTGGCTCCCACGACGCATGCGCATTTATGGTATGGTCCAGCGGAAACAAAGGCGTAAAGGGACCGAATGGCATGAGCGAGAAGGACATTGTCGAGCGCGAGTAGCCTACCCGCCTTTGGTTAGGCGTCAATCTGCGGCGGCGCACATCCGTTTTGGCAATCGTTTCGCCGTGTTCTGGCATGCCAGCACAATCGCAGCTCCCGCAAACCGGCAAACCGAGTTCCGCAAACCCCTGAGGGCGGAAGATCCTGGACTCATCGTCCAGTGCAACCACTTGAAGCGGAACATTGGAAAACAGAAAATATTATTATGCTGGTGACACAAGCAATAGAAACGGCGCCGCTGGAGGTGCCCCTGAGGATCTTGAGTGATTGGAAATACATAACGATAGACAGGCTTTCAAAGAACTTGCAAAAATAGCAGGAACGGCTTTTACACAGTATCCAACGGCGAAACGAGGAGGCCGACAGGCTGTCCGGAGGGTGGTAGCACAAAGGGAATGCAGGATGTAACTACCATAGATGCGTATGCGTTGCTGGTCCTTCTCAGGGCAAAGCCAAAAAACCACGCTAAAGCATACGAAATAATTCTCAGAAGCTAGAAATAGACAAAAGGAGAACTCACAAATTAATTGATAGCCCAGCTACGAAGAAAAACAATTCAGCTAGCCAAAGCGGCAGCAAGGAACCCGGAAGTGAAGCCTCCACCGGCACGCAAGAACTGGCAGGACAAAGAAATATCAAGGAGCTCGAGTATAAAATTCTCCCCTGGAGCTGGATGTTGATCCGTGACAGTTAAAAGGTAGATGAATTCTGGGACAACGCGCCGAAGAACTAATGGAAGGGACCTCGACCTGTAACCGCTGCGAGACTGAAGAGTCAATGGAACATATGCTGGCAAACTGTCAGTGCGAGGAGCCTCGTTGCAAAACAGATCTGGGACGTCCGAATTGAATGTGCCGGGAGAAAATGGGAAAAAACGCTTTTTCGAGCCAGATCACGAATGGCAAGTGTTGCCTTCACCCAGTTTTCAGCACATGGATGAGCGGAAGAACGAAAGGGGGTGTCGGCATTCTCCGTTGATGCGATCACTTAGCTCGGCTATCTTCGCCTTTCGCCTTGTTGGCGCTTCTCGACCTGCAACGGAAAGCGGCTTGCAAGTTACAATTGCCTTTCGAAGAGCTCATCTCACCCGAAATTCGTTTTTTCCCCGGTTTTCGCTTTCTTACCGACGATTTTTGCAACAACTGCCAGCCCGCAACTTTCTCGAGCTAAGTGGCGGTCTCGGTCGCTTGTTCCAGCGTGTTGAGCTTTGAGGACGTACTCGGAATCAATGTCAGCTAGGGATCGTCCGAGTCGGCGTGTTGTGTGGAAGCGAGTCAGGACGCTTCAAACACTCGGGTGTCTGGATGCGCTGCTCTGGCAGTTGATGGAATGTCTCGGGCCGCGTGCAGAACAAGGTATGGGCGTAAGTATTGCGCAAGTGGAGGCTTTATCGGCGTAGTGGAGACATTCACAGACGCAACCATCAGGCCAACCGCTGCATGGACGTGCCGAGGCGACTTGTGATGCCCGCTGGCAAACGGCTTACCCTGGACGTCACGCAGATGGGATCTTACTCGTCCTCACCCTATGTCTTGGCGTGATGCGGGGGTTCCTTGCGGGTTAGAAATTGCGAAGCACCCACTTCGAGCTTGCTATCTACGCAATGGCACAGCGGCGGCAAAAGCTTTCTCTTTATTTTCCATTCAATTCGCTGGTCCTCCCATCCTCGTCCCCAGCATTCCCGCCGCCGTATCCGGTGCGACGAAATTCGGCGTCGTCGCCCATGTTCGCTTGATACTGCTACTGTGGGTTTTCTTGATATTTTTGAACGCGACAATCGGGAGGAAAGGTGGCTTGAAGTATCGGTGGGACAAGGAACTGGATTGTATCGCATTCACTCGGCGCCGAGTTGGTGAATTCCTCATCGACAATGGCCTCACTATTGCAGGAAGAAGATTCGACTTCTTGGCATACTCACAATCAGCTCTGAAAGAACATGCCGTTTGGTGTGTGCCTTGAAATGTATTCGTCACGGTACACGATCGCCTCGCCCCGTTTTCACAATCCTCTCAGCCCACACCCCAGCTGTCGCAAACCGGGCAAGCGTCAAGGCGAAGGGGTACCCAGCATCTACGCGGACACGCAGCCGCAGCACCAGCATTGCCTGCGCGCGCGCTCATACCATGAAGAAGCCTCGCCCCTCCGCCCAAGCGCATGAGAAATTCCTGCACGACCCTTTGACTTACGGACACGACGCACCCCAAAGCTCGTGGACGGCGAGGCGCGGCGCTCCAGTTGTGGTCGTACTCTATGCCATTGAAGAGATATCGCGCGTCTCTGATCATGAGGTGACCTGTGCGGCGGCGGGAGGGCGAGGAGGAGCGATCGAGCGAGGGTTCATGAGCAGCCAGCTCGTGTGGTCGGTTGTCAGCACGCAGAAGCTCGCGATTTGGATATTCTACGTACGCGTAGCATATGGAATCTTACGACTCATATAGAGCACGTCGATGCGATGCAATGTATGCAGCAGCGACTGGAATTGAATTCGACGGAGGACATCGAGATGTTGTACAAGTTCGTGACACCGAAGCTACTTCGTGCTGCGTATACGCGGAGTCGATAATGGGAAGAGGAAGGAAAAAGAGTTTGAGGGGGGGTGGGATGGAAGGGACGTCACGTCGGATCGGAGGAGCACACAGAGGGTGTAGGAACGGGAATTCTAGATGTAATGCAGCAAGACTCGAGAAAAGTGACGTGTCGCAGACATGCAGGAGTAGCTACACAATCTTGATAATGAATCCCAGTATATCGTGTGAAGCTGCGCTGTCGTCCAAAGCATTGAGACTTTTGCCGTGCACGTTTCATGATCAATGCGCGTACTTGGAAGGAGGCGCAGATAATTCCAGATGTTGCGCTCGTTGACGACTGCGAGCCAGAATAGCAGTCAGAGTCAAGATTAGCACAGAAGCCGCGCCACCGGTCGTGTCGTCGAGGGCGTGCTGCTCTTGACTGGTGAAGGCGAGCCCCGCAACATTGATCCAATTCCCCGCAGTCCCGTTCAGATTTTGTCCCGATCCATTGTCTCTTCTTTAACCAGCCCGCCGTTATGTGGATCTACCCATCCTTGGTGGAAGTCAGAGAGAGCGGGTTGTGGCGGTGTTTGTTGATCCGTCTCTCGCTTGCTCCCAACTTGCTCGAATCTATGCTAGTGGCCCTTTTCAGCTCACAGCGGGAGCTTCTCGAGCGTTTCATGGTTTCTCTACTTTCATTTTCTCTCCGCCGATCCTCTCCATGAATGCCTTGCTCTTCTCGACGTGAATTGGCGCGATCTCGCCCGAGTTTTTGCGTGGACTGCAATCTCAATGTTTCCATGTGTGCCCAGGCCCCTGATGCTCGCGCGTCTCGTCGCTGCGAGGCATTTGTTCCGGAGTCCGACCTCGAGGACTACTCATGATCAACCGCCCGGTGGCTAATCGTCAAAGGAGAGCGGAAAACACCCAACTTAAAATATATGACGCCTGGCTCTAATGCACCACACGCGCTCTAGCAAGGTACGTCAACTGCTCGCGCTGAAGCGTGGAGCCAGAACTCATGCTTGCTTCCACAGCGGTGTCGTCGACGAGAGGAGATCGCGCGGTAGCGTATCTACAAGAGTCCCGCTGCGAGCGACGAGCGTGGAATGTATCGCTGCACTTCTGTCATGGCGAATCGCAAAGGCCTCGCAAGACGCCCGCCAGCAACATGCCCGTCCCTACCCGCACCGCACCATCGATGCTGACGTCCCGTCCTCCCGCGGCTGCAGTCTTAGATCATCCACGATGTGTTCGACGCACCGCTCCCAGCGGTGAACCACGTCTCGTGCGCGAGCTTCTCTTGCCCTGCGCTTCGTCAGGACGTAGTGCGTGCGCGTAGCGAGCTCATGTACACGTGCCCTCGCCTTCCTTGCCTCCACAAGCATCACCACCAAGTCCCAGTCATCAGTCTCGATCTTGAGGGGCCTGGCCTCCCTCCGCGCAAGCACGCGTGTCCGTTCTTCGTCGGCGCGACACCGGCCGCTCGGATTCCGTCTTGCCCTTGCACACCGCCCTCTGGATGCTCTGTGCTTCGTGGCCGGCTACCGTTGGTGCATCTCGGGATTTTGTTACGATGCGATGCTTTTCAATCCACTCGCCGCCGCCGCCGCGCGCACAGACCCGCCTGCTCCTCCCACACACGTCCCGCCCCACGCTACCTCGCGCGCGCATCACCACGATCTCAACCTTCAGCGATTCGACCTCGCAACTACCTAGCTGTTGGATTCGCCCCTCCGTCATCGGCGCTGTCAACAGTCCCTCCGGTGGGCCGACAACGGATAAGCCGCATCGTCTCCACCTTTTGCTTGATACTGCGCCTCGACGGAGTTTCTGCGTATTTTCGTATCCGCGCTAGCTGCACATGATGCGATGTACCGAACCCTCCTCGCACACACGGCCTTCTCGCGCTATCTTGGCTCGCCCCACGCGTACATATCTTTTTCAAGAAGATTTTTCCGCCCCCAGTTTCTTACCTCGATCTTTTCCTCCGAATTCCCCGCACTGCAGTCGTGGATATCGGTGAGCGCACGGACGTAGATCATCGATGGTATGTGTCTTTGCGTCTCTATTCGTCTCAGTATCCGATAAGTACACTAACGCTGTCCTTCACAGGCCGCGATGGTCTCCGATTCGAGGATCTGGTCGTCAAATGGGAGGGGTCACGCGATGGGTGAGTACTTCTTCCCAGGATTCTTACGCTTCACGCTCTCTAACGTTTCCCTTGTCGCAGTACACGACCCATGACCTCTTCGTTCACTCCGCCATCGTTTTTATTCACCTATCCCAGAGTGCTTCAAAGCTGCCTCTATGGCTTCGGGCAACGCGTCTGGCTGCTTCTGCACCACACAAGGCTTGTCCTTGCGGATGTCGTGCTGCGGTTCGCCAACTGGGATGTTAGGATGGTGGGACGGGTAGGCTTGATGGGGAGGGGGACGGGATGGAGGTGGATTTGGAGACGGAACCGGACGCAGAGCTGGAGATGAAGAGCAAGCGCGAGAACGAGAACGACTCCTCCGGTGCCGTTGCTCACAAACCTTGAGAACGCGGATGGCAGGAAGGCGGGCGTCTCGGTCGCCGAACTTTACGCCGCAGCTGTCCGCCGACGTCGCCATCCCGTTCTTCCCCGTCGTGCTTCGCAGCTTGACGGCTTCCTACAGATACAGCAACACGTGCTGTGCGAAGCTACTGCGTCGTGCCTCGCCTCGTTCTGTCGCTCGCGTGACCTCGGTGCTGGGTACGCGGAGAAGACGCACGAGCAACGCCTTGACGGATAGTGGGAGGAGCAGGAGGCGGAAGTGGAAGTGGACGTGGAGGTCAAGCCCGGAAAAGCTGCTTGCTCCAGTGCCCTTCTTTGCGGATCCCTGCGAGCGCCAACACGTATTGGATGAATTTTCCAACGACTTCATTGCGGTACATGACTGCCTCACCCATAGCCGGTCACCGACAAAGCTACTTGCTCCAGCGCCGTTCTTTGCGGACCCGGGCGAACATAAACACGTATTGGATGGACTTTACAACGTCTTCATCGCGGTACACGACTGCCTCACCCATAGCCGGTCACCGACCCTGCCGTCACCGTCCTTTGCGTTGTGCGTGCGTCGCGACTGACCTGCGCGCGCTTGCGGCCGTCCGTACGAAGGCATTTCGCTGCACACCTCGCGGACTGTGTTGCGTGCATTCTCAGGCCAAGCGCGAGATGCAGGGTCGACGGTTTCGGAGAGGAATGTGCTTCGGGCTAACGCACCGTTTCCTTGGGAATTCGAAGGGATAGTCCGAATGCATATTGAATAGATCTCACCGTGCGTTCCCTCCTCTTTATTCTTCAAAATTCAAGTGAAATGACGAAAGTTTGGCCGCAGATGCAAGTACTTTTCATATTCCAATGGGTCGCCGCCACGTCCAGCCTGCGCAGGCCGTCGCGCGCGTCAGCCTCAAGACACGCCGTACCGTCGCCCGAGCATTGCCGATGACACTGCGTTCTTTCCATACAGGGCGGGCTTCTTTCCTGTATATCGGTCATCGACGCCACGGTCTTCACTAGCTCAACGGCTTTCTGAGCTCGACGTCGCGCAGCGTGTCCTGCGGCTTCCACGCCGCACGCCACCGTGGATGAATTCAGCGATGGGAGGTGCCCGGTCGCTGGTGCGCTATTCGCCGAGTGGAAGATCGTACGCGTCCCAAACGCGCCCGACTCACATCTCAAGACATTGTAGCGATACCCACCAGCAGCGACACCGCGTTCCCCGACGTAGGGCTGGGTAGCGCATGCGGGGGGTGGAAGACGAGACTGAGATGCTCGTACGCCCGCACCATGATGTCATTTGCGGAGGCGGAAAGACCATTTGGACTTGATGGGTTCAGCCCAGCCCACCGTCGCTTTGACGCGCCGCGCTTTGCATGCATGGCTAGATCTCGCAGCCCGAGCTGCATGAGTGCTTGGTCATCGATGATATGCGTCGTACGCGAGGAAGAGCTTGGCGAAGTGGGAACGGCTGGGTGTTTCTGCTCTATGTATGTACAGGAGTAAATCACACATGATTAGCATGGCACTCGTGCATCGGGAGGATGACCTTCGAGCGAGCGAGCACTAACTTATGTCGACCTGCCTCTCGGCTTCCGAGACTCGTTGGCATCGAATGACCGAGCGCGGCGTTCTTCATGCCTCTTAATGGTGGCGACGTCTAGCCAAGATCACCTCGCTGTGTGATTCCATTTGAAGACCTGGGACCTGGAATTCAGGCGCGAAAGCGCATTTGTTGCTTTGGTACGTTACATTTCTGTTCCACTCCCTCCGGAATTGACTGACCTCCCTGTAGTATTGGTGAGCTGAAGTACTTCTGCGTGCGAGTTCGGGATCTGCACCCTGTGATTCTGCAGCAGTAAGACAATGGCAAAGAAGAACAGATGAGACTCTTGAAATTTCAATACTTTTTCAATAGAAGGTGCATATAGCGGAAAAGGGGGTTTCGGTTTTTGTCTGGCACACTATGTTTTTCGAGATATATGCCATGTGCCCATAATGCTCAGATCATCCAAACAATTATGAGATTCCCAGGAAAAGGGAATTACACCTCAAGTATCTGATTGGTTGAGCTGCTCCCCATTGTCATAATGTTCTTCATTCTCCTTGCACCTCCATTTGTGTTTGTGTGGGTCTCTGGGGGGATTTTTCGAGCCGAGAGCTTACCAATTCGAGCAACTCGCCACTATTAACCTGATTAGGCAATTTTCCATCAAATCATATAATACTCGTCCATTCAGATGCACACCAGAAATGGAAAATTTTATTAATCTCCTGAAAGTTGAGCTAATATCAGTTCCAATTTCAGCTTTACCAAAAGGACTAAATTCATTGGATCTGAAATTGCATCAGAAAAATCCTCTTTCAAAGTCGCTTTCATACTCTGAAAGTATGACTTTCATGGACATGCTATTTTCACCGTTGGTCCAGTAATTGCCGGACCAATGGCAAAAAGCCTGCAGCTCTGAAAATTGTTCTTTCAGAGTCTATGAAGGGAAGTTTGATAGTACTGCTTTCTGTTTCTCTTTCAGGCATTTGAAAATTGGCACTTTCAGTAGGTGTCAAAATTGGATCTGATATTACCACTTTCAGCTCAGCTTTCAGGGCATTAATAAATTTTTCCATTTCCAGTGTGATGTGCACACTGCGATAAAGAAGCATTGTCATTTCAGAGAGAATGATGAAATAGTACATAATTGCTGAACCTTTAGGTTTGGCTACCCTTGACAACTTGGATTTGGGCCACTTTTGCTACAAGAACAAACAAGAAATTCGTCATATGCAATTGGTCATCATACGAAATTAGAGCAACCGAGAATTAATCTGGAGATAATTTCACTCCAGTAGTCACAAACCCTTCTCACCTGCTTGCCTCGCATTTCTTTGGCATTTTTTCAGACTCTACACGAGTTTTTAGCCCTCCGGACCTGTTGATTGGACATGTCATTGCCGTTGTGTCATTGTTCGGCTCGTAACCGGTGTTTTTCCGGGATCAATCACCATACCAACCGCCACGGCGCCATTTTCCTCTTCCTTTCTCCCTCCATGTCGTACCCAGCGTCTCTGGCGACTTTTTGCAATGCTCCTTTGTCTGTGGTGTTTAGCGGCCGCACCCGGGACTCTTGTCTTTCTCTGGATTGGATACTGAACTCTGGACTTCGCACTCGAAACTCGAAGGCGTCTGGTATCCTCACTCTTCCGAGCAACAACGGTGTCGTGTCTGGCTCGATGAATAATGTTCCTGTGGCTGCGGGCTTGCCCTCTGATCTTGTCCTTGGCCTCGACTGGCTTCAGTCTGTCGGCAACCTCGGTCCTGGGCTTGTTTTGTTCCTGAGTTCTGGCCCACTCGAGCTTCGTGATCCGCCTCTTTCATGGAATGGGACGGCCTCGGAACTTTCTACTTTGTCTACAAGTTTGTCTTTGAGTCACTTTTGGCCCTGACATTTGGCCCATATATCTTTTTTGGCAGTATCGTCGTCTACGACAAAACACCGTGCTGGCATGGAACCTTCATCGTTCCCAGGTGTGTCACGGCTTTACTGAAGATTTTTTCGGACGCTTATTTGTTATCAGCATCATCTGCCATGCCGGCGGGCTCGTTCCCCTTGCCAGTGTCTCCGGGGGGTGGACCTGGTGAAGTACTATCCCCCCAGTCTACACCTCATACGCAAGGTGTAGCAACTGCTAGTACGCTTGCAGCTCCCCCCACACCCCGTACGCGAGGTGTCATTGTGGTCAACGATGATGATATTGTGAATGATAATATACATGATTCTTTTGTTCGTCTTACTATCAATGAGAAAATGAGCGTTGTTCGTTTCATTCTTAATTATAAACGTCTTCCTGTTTCCCAAATGAGAAAGATGAGTGCCCGTCATCAACATATGCATATGCGAGCGCCGAGCGAGAGGACTCGGAAGGATGTTGATACCTTGCGCGCGGAATTTCTTGCTCATCAATGTACTGAGGCATGTCTCATCCTGAAATCCGAAGCTATGGTGGCTGGATTTAGCACCGTTTCCCTTTCGGATACTGAACTTCAGGAGTGTGAAATAATTCTTGGCATTCGATCCAAGTTTAACCCGAACAAAAGGAAAGCACCCTTGCTGGCTAGCGGCCGTCATCATAAAGTACCCCGTCTATCTTCTGGGTTGTCCACAAGCAGCACTGAGTTCCCCATTTTACTACCACAGACTGAGAAAGATGAAATTGTTCGAGAATTCCGTGACGCTACTAACAATGCTTCATTGAAATGCTATGAATGCTCTTTTTGTGGTCAATTTGAAGACGCAAGCCAGACCAAGATGAAATGCATTGATGAACTTGATATCTCGCTTCTCAACGATGCTGTCGAAGAGCTCCGTACAATTTGGCATCAGCCTCGCATCGAATCATTCAACGCATCATCTATTATCAATGGTTCATATGTACTTTGTCACCTTTGCAAATCTGCTGTCAGTAAAAATTCTTTTTGTTCAATTCCTCTGCGCAGCTATGCGAATGGTCTTTGGATTGGTGATGTTCCGGAAGAGCTCAAGGATTTGACATTCCTTGAAGAGCAATGCATTGCACGAGCTAGGGCAACAAGATGTATGTATAAGTTGACGTTAGGACCTTCGGGTCAACTTGCTGCTCGGGGAAATGTCTGTATTTTACCTCAGGATTCTGCATCTTTCATGTCAGCCATGCCCACGCCCTTGTCGCAGTTGCGAGATGAGATCTGTGTGATCCTTGTGGGCTCTCCTGATACAGAAGTTACCCCTGATATGCTGAGGAAGTCACCACTACTAGTTCGCCGGGAAAAAGTGAAAAAAGCATTATTCTGGTTGATTGCAAATAACCCTCTGTACAAGGATCTCGACAAGGAGGCCATCGTCGATAATTTGGAAGAATACCCTGTCAGTGATTGCCCGTTTGCAACCCGAGATTTATTGCGGACAAACTCTGCTAACAACCAGGGGTCATCATATACCTCCTACTCTGATCAAGCAAACGCGGAACTCTTCGAAAACTCGGATACGTTCGAGCTGACTTCAACGACTCTTGTGGATGCAGACAATGTTGAGAGTACATACAAGCAGAGGAAACTAGCTGCGCTTCAGAGGTTAAAAAAACAGGAAACAAGTTTTGTCAAATTTCCTTCGGGGAATACACCCTTGTCGACATCAAAGAATCCGAAGGTTTTCGGCTGGCTGTGGCCTACACTTTTTCCATACGGTGTCGGACTTGTTGATAAGAATATTAGTGTGTTTGCACGCGACCTGGGTTTCCGGGAGGTTGATACCTTGACACACGTTCAACATTTATTGACCATTGCGGATCGGCGTTTTCAAGTCCACAAGTCATTTATATTCATCATGAATAATATCATACAACGTCGGCAGTCATCCTTCAAATGTCGTCTCGCTACGAATCGTTCATGGTTTCCTGTCGTGAAAGACCTCATGCAGCATGTCGACACGGATACAATGGCCAGTTATCAAGCGAAGTTGGAACAAAATTCATTTGCAAAACCCGAGACCGAAGGGGGAGAAGGCAGCGTCAAAGCTCATGAAATATCTCAGTTACGTATCTGACCATATTCCAGGATCGGTTGGTGATGTGAATAACATGAAGCAACAACTGCATGGCAAGATAATGTGTGAGGGATTGCCCCATATTTTTGGGACGGTGAATCCTGCAGAGTCTCATAATCCTATTGCTCAACTTCTGGCGGGAAGTGAAATTGATCTGGACAAGATTTTCTCGGCCCTCGGCCCTGCAACCAAAGAATCAAGTACACGTGCAAAAATCTTGGCTGAGAACCCAGTCGCAGGAGCTCAATTCTTTCATTTGATGGTGACAAAATTTTTGGAGATAATTCTCGGTACAGATCGAGCTTCAAAGATAGGCATCCTTGGGAAAGTCAAAGGGTGGTACGCAGTAGTTGAAGCACAAGTTCGCGGCTCGCTTCATCTCCACATTCTGATCTGGATTGAAGGAGCTCCAGCTTCTCCCCTTGATATGAAAGACAGAATGAATGCAGATCCCAAATTCAAGCAAAAGCTCACCGAATGGTACGACGACATAATTTGCCAAAGTTTTCCAAAGAACACAGTTCCCTATGTCGCCAGTGAGGATGATGCAAAACAACGGCCTGTTTTGAGTCGACCTTTAGATCCGGACACTGAAAACTATGAGCAAAAACGCGACCAACAACACCGTGATTTGTGCGAAAATACTGGTTTGGTTCACGGACATAATGCCACCTGCTTTAAACATATTCCACGACGTATCCAGTCCCTCATTGATCCTGACAATGATTGCAGATTTCAGCTGCCCCGCCCTCTTGTTTCCGAAACACATTTTGACGACGACGATGACTTGGTAATCAGATGTGAAAACGGAAACTTGAATGGTCACAATCCGACCGCAACTCTTTGTCTTGGATGCAACACCGACTTGAGACAGACCGCCTCTGGTCCTGTGGCAATGGCCATGGTCGAATACATGTGCAATTATACCGTTAAATTGCAGTTGGATACTTCGATTGTGTTTTCTGCCTTGTGTGCTTCAATTAAAGCTTTGCAGGAGAACCCTCCTCAGGACATCGATGGTGTGGTAGACAGTGCGGAAATGAGCCGTTTGATGATGGTGAAAGCCACAAATAAACTTGTTGGCAAACGAGAGCTCAGTGGGCAGCAAACGGCCAGTCATTTGTTGGGTAGAAAGAACCGCTACACGTCGGATGAGTACCAAGAGTATTGGTGGTCATCGCTTTTGAGAGACATTGCCCGAGACATATTTATTGAGGAATCGGGAGCCAGATCAGATGTTCATGATGAGGGTGAAAGTTTGGATGACGGTGCTCAGCGTCTGACTATTCCCGATGATGAAGATGATTCGCTCGTAACCCTCCTTCCCGGAATGCTCGAATCGGTTGAAACTGAACCTATTTCCACCGAGAAAAAATACTCGAGGCTATTCGAGGACTATTTTTTTCGACCGCCTGAGCTCGAGAATATGTGCCTCTGGGATATGTTGAGAAATTACACCAGAGAAAAAAAGCCAACGTCGAAAACACAGCGAAGCATATACCTCAATTTTAAATCTGGACATGCCCAGCAGACCTCTCAGTGCTTAAAGAAGCGGTCAGCTCCCGTGGTACCTGTTCTCATGGGTTACCGAGTGCCTCGAAACGACATAGATGCATATCAACTCAAATATGCAGCGGTGATTCTAGCATTATTTCAGCCATGGTCATCGGTCAAGTCACCCCTAAAATCTCCTGAAACAAGTTGGACTGACGCTTTGGACAAATTGCGAAAGTCTATGTCCCCAGAACATGTTCAAGTGACTTTGAACATGCAACTGTTGCACCAAACTCGAGACGCAAAATTTGACTATGCCGCAAAGCGCGGAAAGAGACTTGCGGAATTGATGCGACAAGCAAAGAGTTCAGGGATGAATTTTGAGGATGAAGGTACCGATGAGTATGACCCAGTATGGGAGAACGCGATGCAGACATCTATTGATGCAGATGACTTGGATACTGCGGCTCTTGTCAAGAATACAAGATCCACGCGAGACGCCGAACTGATTGTCTCTGAAGCAGACAAGATAGGGTTTTATTCCGTGAAAAGTGGCACAAATGTCGAGTTGATGGCTGGATTCAATGGGAGAGTACGAATCGGTGACGAGGATGATGTGGTCAAAGCCAGCATGGCGAGCAAAAATCTTTTGACAGAGAAGAACTCGCTGATAAAACATCGTCTCCGCGCAGCTGAGCAAAGCGAAAATAATCCTCACCGTATCCGTGCATTATCTGAGCAAATACCACATGCGTTGCGTACGACTCTGCAAGACGAGGCGAAAAGGGCCCAGGAATTGTATGAATACTTTCGTGCGAAGTTAGATTCACACTCAAATCAGTCGCCATGGCCGTCTTTGTTGCCCTATCAGCAACTGTGTTTTGCCCTTGTCATTAAACATACCTTGAACGACGAGCAAACAAGAGTGTTTCTTCTGTTGGCTGATAAAATTGGACGAGAGCTCCACACTGGGAAAAAAGAGACACCGATGACCTTGCTTTGCACTGGGCCCGGGGGCACGGGAAAATCGGTTATATTCCAGGCCTGGAAGGAATTCTACGAAATCACTGGGCGCCCCGAAAGGCTACGCTTGACGGCACCAACCGGTGTCGTTGCCAGCGACATTGGAGGCTGTACAATCCATTCCGAAGCAAGCTTGCGAGTATCTCCTGCCAAAATGAAGTCGACGCCGAGTCTACGCACGAGTCTCGAGGAACGAATCTCACCACTAGAGACCCTGATCTTGGACGAAATATATTTCCTCGGTGCGGCAGATGTGGCCCGAATTTCCGAATACCTGTGCATGGGAAAGGGTGTTACAGATCGCCTGTGTGGGGGACTCAATTGGACGATCTGTGGCGATCCCTGCCAGCTACCTCCGCCAGGGAAAGGTGTAAATTCTTTGTTCGCGCGCGAGCTTGTTCGGTGCCATATGAATAACAATTTGAACGACTTGAATGAGCGTATCCGCCAAGATGTCAAAGGAATTCAAATCTGGCACCAGATTGAGCATGTTGTCGTGTTGGAGAAGATAATGCGACAAAAGGATGACCCACTTTTGATCGAAATTCTAAAACGGCTTCGTAAAGGGCTTTGCAACGAGGAGGACAAGGAAATTCTGGATAAATATGTGTTATCGAGCAAAGAATGTAGCGCAGAAACAAAAGATCTCACCAATATCAAAAGATGGGTTGACGACCCGCATCGCGCATGCCCATTGATTGTATATACAAATGTTGCCCGAGATCGTCACAATCTTAACATGGCTGAGGCCTTCGCCACGGCGACTGGCCAAGGATCCCATGTTTACCATTCAAGAGATACCAGGGGTCGAGGGGGGAAGCGGCAGCAGCTCACCGGGCTGGCTGCCGAGGCGGCGTGGGCCGTGCCTGTCAAAGAGGCCAATGATCTGGGTGGGAAGGTATTGACTCCAGAATTGAGCACGGCTTTGCCACTCACTTCATTTTTTAGGTGCCTTATATTCCTGAGATGCCAGTCTTCTGCACAGAAAACATCGCGACAGAGCTCGGGATTTCGAACGGCAGTCCAGGCACCTTGGTCTCCGTCATTTTTGAAGAGATCGAAGGTCGCCGCTATGCCATTTCGGCCGACGTGGACTTCAGAGCATATAAAAACAGCAAGCCTGACGCACCTCATCCGCACCGCGTAACACTCAAACCAATAACCTCCACTATTCATTTTCGCCTCCCGAACTCCGAAAGCGTCTACAGCGCGACCCGTTCCCAACTGCCTCTTATCCCTGCCTTCGCATTTACATCCCATAATGCCCAGGGTCGATCACTGGATGTCTGCTGCATCGATCTCGCAAGCTGTGTATCGATACAGAGTGCATATGTCATGCTCTCGCGCGTCCGGCGGCTTAGCGGTCTCTGCATACTTCGTCCCTTCCGGCTCGATCGCATCCGGAATCATATATCTGAAGAACTTCGAGCCGAATTGAAACGCACCGAATTGAAGGCTGAAATAACCAAGGCCTATTCCAGGGAACGGTTGTCCTGGTTTTACGACTTGGTTCCGGGAGGGGAAGGTGAACTTGCTGACTGAAAGGCATCTCGAGCTGGAAGGGTTGGATATCGACGTGGACATGGCAATGGAACCAAGATAACAGGTACGGTTTTGTATTCATACGGTGTTCTAGCTTTACATTGACGTTACAATAGTCTATTGATCCTGAGAAGTTAGGTTCCAACACGTCGGAAAACTATATACCAGCTCACGCACGCGTTTCTACTCTGGCTCGCCGTATGCGTCTCCGAGCGGTGTCCTCCCTCGCTCCATAACACTCTCATGCCGAAGTGAATGCGCCATCGCACTGCGCTGCCTTCTCATCCTCGTCGCCATACAGGCCCGATCCGTGTCCCGCGCGCCGATGTCGTTCATTTGCCTCCCTGGCCTCCATTGCATCGCCCTTCCCAACTCTGTCCCAACACTTCTAACACACACACTCGAAACCGCCCAACTGTTCCGCGCACCGAGCAACCACGAGACCCACGCGTGCATGCAGCGTTCGCATTGCTCCTAACTCCCGGGCACTTCTTGTGATTGCCCACAGACCCGCCCTCCATCGCAGTTATCCTCCGGTCTGTCTAAGTTCTGATGCCAATGTTTGTGCGGTTGGACGGGAAGAAGGGAAGAACGACAGAGGCATACGAGCGGAAATTGGTCACGGCCGTGACACAGGACACGCCACTGTTGCTTCTTGCGCTTCAAAGAATTAGTGAGACTTATGTGGACGACAGCTCCAGATATTCTGGTAATGGGAAACTGAAATACCTGGACTGATTTATAGCTATTTTACTTTACAAAAATTAAGAGCCTCCATCTTTTATGAATATTTTGGGTGATGCAGCTCACAGTCAAACATTCCAACACGACAATGCCACTGCTCGGATCATACTGATTTTGGACTCCGACTGTGCATCATAAAATCGAGTTGTGTCGGAAACGCGGAGCAGAGGTCATGGTTTCATATGCAGAAATTAGCATGAGCTTCATTGTGGTGAATGGGGTGTTTGAAATCGGTCAAAGTGGAAGTCCCTGCTTTTTTACTTCACGCGACTCGGTACAAGCTCCGACTTGATGAAATGATGGCCGAACTTGATCAAATTAAGATGCAGAACTCAGCGAATCCCGGTATGTGGGCATTTGGAATCAGACTAAAGGTTCAGCTCCCGCCTCACAGAGGCCTAATCCACGTCATAGGTAGTCACTTTGCTCCTGCATATTGACAACTCATTGCAAAAATTACCCCACTCAACAAGGCCTACTTTTTGGCCAATCAAAGACACATATGTTTGACTGCCAGTGAAAGTCCAAATCCAATGAAAAATCTGCAAACTAGTAGAGAAAAAGAAGGAAAGGAACCTACACATTAAATTTGAATCAGCATTGACCTGAGCTAAGAGAAAACAACAACAGACGGAAGCCCATCGATGTAAACGCAGTGTTCTAATGGAAATTTAGGTGGGATTAACAAAGCCCGTACCCAGCACAATCAAATATAAGCACAGCACATGTACTCGAACTTGACACATCTGGTGATGCCTCCTGGCATAATCGGCTGTTATCGTTGAACATCAGCATGGTCCAAAAAATTTTGATCAAAGAACACATGGTAAATAATAAGGATAAATTTTCAAGGCATACCCAAGGTTATTTTCCTAAAATTGAATAAGAATCATAAAAAAACCTGAATTAAAGATGTAATTTTTTGAATTGGGATCAGGGCTACAACTTTACACTAATTTTTCCAAGTTTCTGTGAGAAACTAGCCATGGCAGCAACTCAGAAAGAAACAAGCCTGCAGCCATATGAACATCTCAGCACACAGGCACAGCAGTGCTGCGCAAAGAGTGATCCAAGCAGCTGGTGCACAGACAGAAATATCAGCTTGTGGGTAAAAACTGATTTTGGAGATGGTCTGATCAAACTACAAAAGCAAACAAACAAAACAAGTTGAAGTTGCACACAAATAAATGGTACAGAGAGCAGAGAGATCAGGAAGGAAGAGAAAAAAGCCCTCACTTGAAAGTAGCAGCAATAAATAAGAGGTAACCATTTTTGTATTACATGAGAGCAACTTTTGTGAATTGTTCTTGAGAAGAGGAAAGCTCAGTCAATGACTGGGTAGATACTTGTGATTTTGCAAGCATTGTTGGAGCTCCTTTATCATAAGCTTTTTCAACACTGGCCAGCCTACAGTCAATATTGGCTATATCTTTGGTCTGCAATGACTTTTCAAACAGTGGGCGAGCAGCTCTCCATTGCCTTTCTGCTCCAGATGTGTCCCCTCGATATGCAGCTATATCACCGAGGCGCAACATACAATTTGATCTCCAACGATGAACATCCATCTCTGTGAAGGCCTCTAATGCAACTGTGAATATGCTTTCTGCAGTCACTTCATCTCCATTGGAGAGAAACATGTCACCTAGACAGCATAGTGCTTTGCAAAGTCCGAACTTCTGTTTCTTTTCCTGCGCAAAAACAACATAAACAATGGCAAAGGTGGAGGCCCAATGAAAGTGAGTAGGTCCCCAGCAGTTGATATCTGCCATTCTCTCCAAGCAGTTGGACGAAACTTCAGTGTTTCTTGTCCAAGACCAATGCAGACATCTTTCAAAACATTTTTTTAGCTGACATGTCTCCCTCTCTGAGTTCGAGATCAGCAAGTATCATTTCATAATAAAAAGTCTCAGAAAAGTGTTCAATATTGCTGAGCATTTTTTTTTGCCATTTCCAGGTTTTGGAGCACATCTTGTCTGGATGCACCAGTAACCAAACCAATCTGTGCAATGTTCAATAGGATAAAAGCGTGGAGTTCTGGGTCCTGCTCAGCAGATATCTCAGATGCAGTTTGAGTGAGGACACCTCGGGCCTCGGTATACTCAGATTTTTCCATGTGTGTAGTAGCCACAGTCAACATGAGGTGAAAATGCAAGTTGCCTTGTGACATCCCACAAAGCCCAAGAAGTTTCCTTGCTGTCTGCAGGACAGAAAGGGAGTCCAGGAAGTTTCCGAGGTGTTGAAGACATAAGGCCATGACACGGAGTGCATCTGCCTGGTTATAGCAACATCCAGACAATTGTGCAAGTGTGTATGCCTCATTTGCAAGTACATGGGATGTCTTGTATTTTCCTGTCCTCCAGTTAATCAGGGCGAGATTGGTCAAGTTAATGCTCTGTTCTCTTATGTTGCCTGTGTCTCTGGCTAACATCAGGGCTCTGTCAAAGCATTTTATGCCTTCATCAAAGTGGTTATTTGTGTACCAACAATAATAGAGTCCCAATGCACGATATAGCTCCACTGTAAAGAGGAACAAATAAAAGACAACTTAGCAATGTATATATGCTTCACTCACATTCTAGAGCAGAATCATTCAAAGTCTGGCAGTACATTTTGGCTTCAGCAAGCAAGAGCTCGCGATCTTTTATTATTATGCTGAAGCTGCTTGCAAACAACACCTCAGTAGCAAACTGAACTGTTAATTTATGATCCCCAAGTGGAAGTATGGCTTGGATGGAATGCATTAATGCATGTGAGCCATGACCAGTTACTCGGCCAAAAGAAATTTAGTAAGATCACACATCTTATAGCTGCTGGCAGATCAGGATTTTGTGGAGTCAACGCTCGGGATAGAACTTGATGTAGGTTGCCAAGATTGAAAGTAATATCCCTTGCAATCTTGGTGATCTGATTGGATCCCCAATATGTTCTGTATGTGTCCAAAAGACTTTGGAAATGTCTTTGCAGGGGAAGAACAATAGCTGGTGCCACAGGGTGGAACTGCTGCAAATACTCACGGACAGGCACAAGGGATTTCAGACGTCTTTTGTTATCAAGACACGCCAGGGATGTACTAAGCAATACAGATTTGCATGCCAAAATATGTGGAATACCAAGATTGCTTTGAATAAGCTCAGTATCCGAGAGACCATCTGGAAGAATAGAGAGGAGTTGCAATAAATCCATGGCCCCAGTCTGGGCAGTGAGGCGGGGACTTGCAAGGGACAAAGCAATGGATGCATCTAGGTTGGATCTCTTATCTGAACCTTCAAACAGCAGAGATGTCTTCTCAGTTTCCAACCGTGCCAAGACAGGTGAACATCCTTCAGAAGTAACAAGGTGTGCTATAAGATCAACTGCAAGTGGCATGTTGTCAGTGAATTTCAAGAGCTGTTCAACATCTTTTGGTTCATGATGATCTTCAGCAATGTCTTTGAATATCTCTTGAGCAGCCTCAAGTGATACTGGTGTTAGTGGCTGGAGGAATGGTCGAGTCCAGCGAACTTTGGCTGGATGTTCAGCTCCACGCATGGTAACCTAGATTCAGAATCAATAATGGTGCAGCTGAAAAAATGTACTGACTATCAATGCCAGATGAGAGATGTCGGTGAGGTTGGAAAGCAGGTCTTCAGTGTCAGTACAAGATTTCAGTGGCTCCCAAGTTGTTTCCAGATTGTCCAAGATCAAGAGGCGTATTGATTTCTTGGAAAGAGAGCATAACACCAACTTTGTGAGGTTCTTCCCTGGCTTGAGTCCCAGATGAGCTCCAATAAAACCAGCAATTTCTATGCTTGTAGTGGCTGATTCACATGATACAAAGAGCCGGTTCTCATATTTTGCTATTATATCAGGATGATGCAACACAGCTCTGGCAAGGTTCGTCTTGCCAATACCACCAGGACCCAGGATAACAATTCTAGCACATTGTTGATTGAGCATTTGCACAATTTGTGTGAGTTCCAATTCACGGCCATGGAAAATCTGTGGCATTGCAGGTAAAAGCAGTAAAGATAAACAGCTTAAAAGGCCAAGCTTCAGTTTTGTTTGAAGACCAGATTAGAGGTATACCTCGCTTGAGACTTGTTCAAGATTTGGATCTGATTCCAAAAGGTTATACATTATCATCACACAAAAAATGAACGTACAGAAGAAACATGATCTGAAATTGTTGAGTTGGACATATTTGCAATTAATTCAAGCAGTTCAGCATGCATATTGTGAATGTTTCTCTGCATTTCATTAATATCATGGAACAGAGTTGCCTGAGATATCATCTGCCCACGAGCTCAGTTTCTTTGATTCATTGTGAAGATCGGAAGCTTACTGCAAAGCTGTCCAGAATTGACTGCAGCCCAGCCCGGCAATCCTTCAGCAAGGCACTCATTTGGTTCTGACGAAAGAACTGCCTGATTTTATCATTGTCTTGTTGTGCCTCTATAAATGCATGGATTTTGTGAAGAGTTCTGGGTAAGAGGATATAAGCTTCCCAAGAAAACAGAACAAATCAATATTCTACTCCGTGAATTTCCCTACATCATCCAATGTCGTCGGTGGAAGACAACCAGGAGGTTCCGAATGCATGTGGATGTTGACAATGGCATAGATAATGCCATGAATATTCTCTGTGAGCTGGCAGCATTCATCCTTGTTTTTCTTCACAGTCTAGGATTTCATGTCAGTTCTGACGGATCTTGGTTCAGAATTCCGCACCTGAAGTGCCCGAATCAAAGAAATTACAGTATTCAAGATTGCTTGGATGAATGGGGGAGCAAAACCATCATGGAGTTCCTCGAGGAGTGGTACAACCGTGTTCACGGAGACCACAATGTTGTTGACTAGAATTTCGGTAACAGTAGATGGGGGCATCTGGTAGAGAAAGGATGAGAACCACGACCCCGTAAGCCGTGTAAATATGTATATATGTAGGCCGAATGAGTGCTGTCATGTGGCCGATTGCCGACGGATCTATGTCGGGGCCAGGGGTTTTGTTGGTGAATACGGATTCTTCTGCGTGAAGATGCTAAAAGATGAGCTATATATAGCCCTGGCCATCCCACGGCAGGCGTCAGAAGTGATTGAAGACACTGCGGAATCAGTCATACATGATGCCGCATCTCAACACATTCAACAAAGACTCCCAGCATCAAACAGATCGATCCAGCCGGTGTGAGATACATGGCCCCCGCTGATGAATACCGCGTTCCACGAGTCGTGGTAATTGTGATATCAGACCAAATTTTTGTGCGCGGAACATGAGTGGGAAATGGATAGCTCACGTCAATTTGTGATCTGCTCTGCTGCGAGGTTCCTGGCGTTCAGCCAGCACCATCAATATTGTTTTCTGTGAGGCCAGTGTGCAGATTGAGCACAAGATTCTATACTCACCCTTCCACTTCAAGCAGGCGCGTCATTTCTCCGGGGAAGTAAAAGACGGCTCGATAATTCTTATACGGAAATAGATGATTAGTTATTACGTTGCGATTTTGCGTGTTAATTATCATCGGTTTTCGAATTCAGATAATTACAACTTTACCTGAGGCGGCTTCAAAGAGCCAGAAGACGGTAGATCAACGTTAACATGAGAGTATTACGGTTATGGTCGCATGATTTGGATTGATTCCTCTAAACAGCTTTGCTGAGCCGAGGATATACCAAACCCGTAGTGCACGAACATTTACAAACCCCGCACATCCAGAATAAACACGGCACATTGATGAGAATGTGCTGTGTTTGAACTGCGAGGAGTCAAAGGTGGCACTTGCCTTTCCTGGATGTGCCGGGTTTGGGTACGACGCGTACGCGACGCAGCAATCCCATTGCTGGATTTACCACGTGATCCATCAGAGCTTTCTTTCTCTCTACCACGGCCACCTCCTCGCTGGCCCCCGTCTCTAGATGAAAAAGCGTGTCAAAATGCTGCCTGGTGCGTATCCGAGATCACACGCCAGCCGATCTTGAATATCTTGAGAGCCTGTCTGGACGACAGCTGATCGAATTCCGCAATCATGTGCGTTGTCCTCGGCTTCCCCGGAATCCCGCCTCACAAAAAGCTTCGGACGCACCGAAAACAACTTCTTCATCCAAAATAAATTGAACCCAATGCCGTGAAGTTTTTGGACAACAATTGGATCGATAGCACGCTTCTCAAGGGCATCCGCATGACGCGTCATCCACCCGCAATTCGAAGCACACGCCTGCGGATCTCGAATATGTTGGCAGATTTTTGGAATCATGTATGTCTTTTTGCTCGATTTCAGCATTCACATGGCAGATCCCTGGTTGACCTCATGAATTCATTTGGCTCTTGGGACATTCCTGGCGACTTCGATGCCTTCCCGACGCGTTTCCGCCATTGGCAACTTCCCCGCCCATTGAAATGCTTCCTATGCTCCCCCACCTCCACCGGACTCGCCGCCGAGATCTCCGCAAACTATGGAATGTTCTAACTCGGTTGCAACTTGCCCCACACGCCCAAAGTCTCGCCTCGCCGTCGCGCTGAAATCGATCTGGCAAATATTCTCACCTCAACATGTACCAGAGCTCCGTCGCAACGTAAACGCAGTGCAGACGGCGACGTCTCGACTCGGGAAGAAAAGAAGAAAAAAGTGGACAAGGTATGCATATGGCTGCTCCACCTAAAATGATTTTATATAGGCTGCCCTTTAATTTAATTGTAGTGACCGCAGTTTTGGCCTTGCAAATATTTACTAGTGTACTTACTCAAAAGACTAATCAATACCATTGTTCTTAAATAATACACACCGGGGTCAATGCATATATTATATTTACCAGCAATGACGCAAATGGACCCAAAGGTTTTCGAGCTTTGGGTCCATTGACATCATCGCACATCGTTCTAGTCCCTTTTTTGGTATATAGTTCAGTAAGAAGCGTGCTGTGTGAGAAGCACAAAGAATTGTAGGTGGGAAAGGCAATGTGCCGGCTTTCATCCAGGACCCAGTACATGATAAACGAATGTGCCGTGTTTGAATACATGTGCCGTGTTTATTCTGGATGTGCGGGGTTTGTGAATGTTCGTGCACTACGGGTTTGGTTAATCCCGTGCTGAGCCTGGGGTCAGTTTGCGAGACCTAGTTGTCAAGGTGCGGAAAACACAGATGCATATGTGCACGAGCCCGGAGATAATTTCAAGAGGCGATGCAGCTTGCGGTCCCGAGTCAAATTATCGCCGCAAGAAAGCAGATGGGAGGTCTACAAAGCGAGCCGTCGGCAATCTCCGATGATGCGATCGCTTAACGCAGAACTTTCCTCGCAGTCGCTTTCATCGCCTCTGAGGTTCGCATTTCTCTTTTCCCTTTCTGACCTTTGCCCTGGAACTTTTCAAGACCGGGGCTCGTGCGAATGCTTCCGCGTGGAGTGCAAAATATTCTTTTGTCCGAGGCCACTTTGCGCGCATCCTTGGTACGGCAGCCACATTTTCCGTTTTCAGGATGGAACCTCGCTTGCGGGGATGGGTCTACTTCCAGCTGCATACGCAACATCGATATGGCGTGGATCGATGACGTCGTGTGGAAGGCACTGCTTGATAAATACGCTCGAGGTCTCGCACCGAGTTCTCATTGGTTGTGGAAGCTCTTGGCGGGGGGTGCAGCTCGTATTGCGGATGTACAGTCTCTGTGCTCGCTTACAGACGACGCGTGACCGCATTGTCTCTTTCTTCGCGCTGTGGGCCCGGGTCAGCAATTGACGAGACATCCTCGGGCTTGCTCTGCGCGCAGGAACGGTGGGAGAGGCAAAGGGCTTTGTATTTCCCCCGGTTTACTTGCACTCCGATCCCTGACCTCAGTGTTATTAACACCGTTTTCTCGGATGTGCTAACACTCCGCGCCGTCGTCTATGTCGCTTGACGCTGCCAATCAGCGGATTTTCTTTATATTTTCTCTCTATCCCTCTGACCGGAACGTGATAGTCGCGGGGAACCGAGCGCTCTTGTTCCTGTGCGGAGCTCGAGATGCATTTGGGCTCGAGATACCAAGTCCATCTCGTGTCCTTTCCTCCGCGATATGGCACGCGGGCTTTGCCAGCTCAACATGTACTTCTCATTTTCAAGAGGTTTTCCTCTGTGATTTGTCAACTTGACCATTTCCTTCCTAGCAATGCGGCCGGGGACGCCGGCCGGTGCACGGAGACGGATGGCGACTTGCAGGTCTTTTTTTTTTTCCTTTCACTTTATTCCGATGATCTAATAACGGTCTACACGGTAACGCCGCCCTTCAAACAGCCTGCGATGGTCTCCTATTTGAGGACCTGGTCCAAAAAGGTTGTACCCCAGATATGTATTCTTTCTTTCTGAGGTTTACCGTCCTCGCAGTACACAACACGCGACTTTTTCACTCGCAGCTGTTCACCCAGTCCCTCGACTTTCCATCTTCCGCATCGTCCCTCGCGACTGCCTTCACCGTTTGGGGCAGCCATTTCGTGCTGCGTACATGGATGCTGAGGCTTTGAGGATCGCGGGACGGGCGACGAACAGGAACAGGTATCGCTTGACGGTGAAGGAGAGGGCGCAGAGGCCAATTTGGAGGCGGAGTCAGGAAACAAGCGCACGTTCCGAAAGATCACTACTCCCGTACCCGTTGCTCACAGACGTCGACGACGGAATTGCACGCACGCAACGTCCCCCCTCCTCGCAGCATCACTCCGTCCCGAATCCGGTCGCCAACGCCAACGCCGCCATTTTGGGACGGACTGATGCTGCGAGACGTTCCGTCCCATGCTTTACGACTCGCCTGCCCGCGGCTGTGTCGGCACGAAAACGCCGTGTCCTCGCGGACTTTGTCCCGCCGCTCGCGTTCGGGTCCTTTCGGTGCTGGTGGGGTACACGGAGCAGACGCACGAGTCCCGCCCTAACGGATAGAAGGAGCGACTGGAGCAGGAAAGGTAGTGGGCAAGCGAGTCCACGCCGGGGGAAGCAGCTCGCTCCAGTGCCGCTCCTAGCTCATCTCGACAAACGCAATGGATGAGGCCAACATCGTCTTCGTCACGATACACCACGGCCCGCCTCGTCTTCTAATCCCAAACCATTCAGCCCAGACCCTGGCTGTCGCAGCCGTGCCAATATGAGGTCGTCGAAGTCATACCCAACGTCTACGCCGACAAGCAGCTGCAGCGCCGGCATTGCCCGCACCCGCACCCGCACCTGCAGCCGTATTACCAGTACCAGCTCGCGGCCCAAGCGCAAGAGAAATTCCTGGACCAGACTTCCCCACGCGACGAGTACAATGCACGCCATCGATGGCCAAGCATACGCAGCTCGTGGAGCTGCGGCTGGTCGGGGGAGCAGGGCAGGAGGGAACGATAATCCAGATCCCAATCGACTGCGTATCGCCGATGCTGCGAGCCGCGCCGCAGTATCATCGATGCTCGCTCCCGCTTTCGCTGAATCCCAGACGTGTATTTATTTTCTCGTTTCGGGTGAGGACATCCCGCTTTTTGGACATGTCCGGATAGAATAGACGGTGTTATTCTGCGTAAATACAAATGGTTGCCCAGATACGTATTCGGATTGGATTGGATGACGATGCGAGTTTACAGTATAGAGTATTGACAAAGAAAAAAACAACAAGTTATATGGTCGGCATGCAGGACCAAGCGAGAAGGAGGGCAGGAGCTTTCGAGGAAGTCAAAGACAGAGGATCGGAATGAGCCGGTCCGAGCAGCGATGAGAAGGGAAGAAAGATCGTGCAGTGGGCGCTCAACAGGAAGCAGGGGAGGTGTGGACGGCAGTTCCTACTCATCGGTAGCTATCGTACAATGTACGAGGAAGGAAGACAAGCGCAGCGTATATCCGGTCCAGTTGCGAATCCAGACGACGAATGAGTCATAGCGACTTCCTATTTTGTACGAAACGAAGGGTCTGAGGGAATATCGAGCATTTTGACGTCCGCGATCTTTTGAAGGCGGTGTGTCCAGAGCCAAGAGAAAGGCGATTCGGAGAGCCAGCAAGTCGAAGGCAAGACCAGAATAAGTAGGACCAAATCTCGTTCCTTATACTCTGCGTCGTCGACGTTGACTGTTCTCGACTGGGTCCGAATTTGTCAAGACGATGCAAAATCGTATTCGTACAGAGTTCCGGTCAGATTATTGCCTTTTCGTCGATGGTGAGAGTCAGAAAGAGAAAGTCGGTGGCGCTGCAGCTGATGGCCATGGCGCCGAGGTCTGCCTCCTGCTCTCGACTTTCATCTACAGTGTCGACTCTTTGGACACACAGCAGCAACCGACTTTGCTTTTGAAGGATCTGATGGTTTATTTCTTTCTCGCCTGGGCTTCCCAGAATTGCGAGCCACTGCCGAATGGCTGCTCCATCTCAAGTAGCGTGGTCCCGCGTCTTGTGTCTTGTGATCTCATGGTTGCTCTGTGGGCTTGAAGCGCCGCCACTGATACTACCGCGTCCTCTCGAGGCTGAGGCGCGTCGTGAAAGACCATCATAGAACATGCAGAAAGGGACAATGTCGTTGAGGAGGGCGGACCCAGCGGTGGCAGTCCTCCACGACATGCCGCTCCGCGTCCTAGCGTTCCAGCGAATGAACCAACCTGGCCCGCGTCCGCCCACTGCACTCGCATGCGAGCGTTCCTTGCTCCTCACCAACCGCACCGCAGCCGTCGGCAGCCGTCGCATCTCCTTCACACCCGCCAATAAAGTCACCTGTATTTTCGTTCGCACCGCGGCCAGAACTGCTCTGCGGCTGCACGCACATGTCCGCAACCCTACGACGCGTCCGACACACCGCTCCCGATAACGATTTGTGCTTCGCGGCCGAGCTTCTCTCACTGTGCGCTTGCATCGGGAGGTCGCACTAGTGCTGGCCAAAATATGATACGGATATGAAAAACCCATATCATATTCATATTCATATTGTATCTACCACGAGAACCCAGCCGTATATGGGGATCTGATATATCAGATGTCCGCTGATCAGCAGACAGTGGTGATATATCAGAAACGCTAGCTTAGCGGTAAGGCTGATATATCAGCTCACCTTCATTTTGCCCTGTCACGCACATCGCCCGATTTTCGCGCTCACCATTGCCCGCCTCGCCGCCAGAATTGATGGCGCTCGGTGCATCAGGGAAACCTTCCTTTGGTAATCCGCCCGGATTACCCGGAATTTCCCCCTAATTCGGTTGAATTCCCCAGAATCACCTCGATTACCTTCATTACCTCGCTTATCTTTTTTACAATAGTCCCAATTGAATTCCGGTGGATTAGGGTGAATTATCCAGTATTACCCCAGCATTACCACTTGATTACCGCTCAGTTATCTTCATATTTCTCGCAAGGTTTGGAAAATAGTATGAAACAAGTGTATTTGAGCAGCTACTTTCTAAGACAACATAACTACTGGACAAGAAATACAGCGAACTATTCCCCAGTGCCGTAGCCTCCTTCGTGATTATACTCAAGAATGGAACAGACAACGTACAATCCCGAATCTCCGTCGCCGTGTCTCCCCTCTCGGCATGCACCAACCCACAATGTAGATGAACCCATTACTTAGTCTTGATAAAAAAGACTTGAGTGCCTTAATAAATAATTAGGAACAGTGAACGTACCGTGTATTGACGAGCAGTCACATTGTTGGGGCTCCACCATGCTGAGTGCGTGCATATAACCATACCTGATGCTGGAGAGGACTGAGCGGTAGCATACAAGAATAAAAAGGAGTATACATACATTGGTCGCATGTCGGTTCCATTGCCGACTGTGGGCATAGGACACTGGATCAGCATGTGCTGGCGCTTCCAACGGCGCCCTGGCGCAGAGAGAGAGGGTGTGGGCGTTTCCAATGCCCTGCCAACCGGATCCCATCGTGAACAAGTGCAATTATGATTGTGTATTAAACTCACCATAAGACAAGACCCACACGCCACCCGAGAAATCTGTCTCGTCGTTGTGTGTTCTAAATGATGGCGAGAAGCACGAGCGCGAAGGGAACGCGCATGAGGGGAAGCGGGGTACGGAGGCACACACCGGGGCAATGGCAGCTGTGCTTGTTCAAGGGAGACAGCGCCGTTGTTCTGGAGTCTCGAGCAGTCGGGGGAAGTTGCCCAAGTAGGTAGATATCACATACCTGAGTATGCTGGCGACAAGCCAGTGATGTGGCTGGGTATGTTCTAAGTCAAGACACAAGAGACAAGAACAGAAGACGTACCTTTACCTTGGTACCGATGCTCCTGGCCCGCAGATGCGAAATGGCCATTGAGCACAACTGTCGGATGTTGTAGAGACACGAGTAACCTTGGAGCACAACACCATCTCAGCGAGTGAAAGAAGGAAGATATAAACTCACTGCGGGGATATTGTACACAGAAGATAGACGTCTACGAGAAAAGTGGTATGGATCGTCAGAAGGGGTGTAAGAGGCATTCAAGAGTATGGAATACCTTCAAGATGCATGCCATGTTTGTGAGGGGAAGAGAGGATGTGACGGACACTTCCAGTCGAAGGAGGATGGGGGAAAGGAAGAAAGGTATTTGGCGTTATTGTGGTTACATCAAACAAACCAACACGCTACGTAGCATTCATGATGTCTCGGCTATGTTCGGCTAAAGACTTTGAAACTTTCGTCTGTCTTAGCTGTGTGATGCTCTACCGAATAGTCCGCATCAGTGTTCGTCAGTGAAAAAGTGGAGAAACTAGCATATATCTGGCTGAACCTTTGGGTTTAGCGGCTCACATGTGCAGAGAAGATCAATTTTAACCTTCTTGACGGATATAGGGATGAATAAGCCAACCGACCGCAATTATTGTTTGAAGACCTCGAACTGCTGTAGTCCCAGGAACAACCAATTCAGATTTGTTTTCAGAGTTTTGTAAACAGGAGAACCAGGAATGAAGGTAATCTAGGTAATTTGGGCAGATCATCCTCCGTTACCAGCCATTAGCTTCCGTTACCCTGAATTACGGTGATTAAATAGCCACTCGGCAAATTCCCCGAATTCCGAGGAAATTACCAAAGGAGGTTTTCCCTGATGTGGCGCAGCCCAAATGGGTCGAAATTGTTTGTACATGTTACAATCAGTTAGTCTCCCATCACGCCTTCTTTCGCCTTCCTGCGTCTGCTGTCCCTCCACTCCCGGTGCTCAGCTGGCGCCCTACCTGTGTCCAGGTCATTGTTATTGGTCTCACACATGTCCTCGCTGCCTCCTTGCACTCTAAATTACTCCCATTGGTCCAATATGGTCGCTACATCAGTGTGCATCTGCAGGCGGTATTGTTCGTAAAGGCTGCTGCTGGCGCTCCGAGCCTCTGAAATTCAACATCAATACTCTTCTCCATTTGTTTTGTGATATGGCCACTCACCATCTCTTCAAATCCGATACTGCGCTCACAATCGACCACGGCATCTGCATCATTCTCGACGCCGCCAGGCCTCCTCTGGTTATGACATCCCGCCAACCCAAAGCTGGATTATGTTGTGTGTGGCTTTTGCTACTCACAGCTGCTGGCAGTGGAACAGAATGCAAGCACACTGCTTCCGCACACACCCAATACTACCCCGGCATTCTGGGTAGTGTTGGCAAAGTTCGGTTCGGTTCAGGTTCGGGGTACTTTTTCCCGAACGCCGAACCTGAACTTCGGTTCGGTTCAGCGATTTCTCTGAACCTGAACCTGAACCTCAGGTTCAGGTTCGACAGGTTCGGTTCGGCGTTCTCCGGTGTTCGAACGCCTGAACCGGACTCAAAATTTCTCATGTACAAACAGTGAAAAAACCGAAGTCTATCAAAGCTCCTCCTCATCCACATCTGCATCCAAACCAAATCCTTCCTCAACAAGTTCTGCAATCAAGGCATCCATCCGTTTCGCTGCGATTTCCCCGGCACTGATATGTCCATTCCGATATGTGCTCTTGAGCAATTGGAGTGCCTCGAATAGATCTATATTTAGTCTGTTGCGGAGCTTTGTACCAGTGAGGCTTCCGCTTGAGAATGCATGCTCAGAAGCAGTTGCAGAGCCCTAAATCGGGAGATAGTCACGGGCCACCCAGCGCAATGTCGGATACTTATGTTGTATTGTGCTTAATTTAACAAAGGTGTTTGTGAATAAATGCGTGTGATTAGTGGAACGGAAGACTCACGCCCCACCAATGCAGTATGTTGTTTGTTGTCTCAAGCTGGGAGGTGAGATATTTTTTCAGTTTGCCATGAGGCTGGGCTGCACCCTGCTGACTTGAAGGTATGGCAGCCGAGTGTGGAGTTGGACATGGTGGTGGAAGGTATGTCAGAGAATGAGTGGGTAGAAAATTGCGAACCAGATCTACCTCTTATACGACGAAAACACCTCGTCACGGAGCTAAGGAATGGGGAAATTTCAGGAGAAATTGTGACAGACAGCATTTTTGGTCCTGGTAAGGTACGCGTGCGCACAGGAATGACCGAGATGAAATTTTGTAAGCCAATTTTACATGCAGCGGTGCGCAATTTTTCCGGTACCGGTTCGGGCGTTCGGACACGTTCAACGAATTCCTGAATGTTCCGAACCCTGAACCGAACCTCAGGTTCAGGTTCAGCCATTTGCTGAACTTGAACCTGAACTTGGCGTTCGGTTCAGTCCGGTTCGAGTTCGGACCGATTTCTCGAACCGAACTTTGCCATCACTAATTCTGGGCCTTGCAGCATGGGCCCCGCGCCTGGTAGACCTTCTGCTGCAATTCACACTGCATCTAGACTGGGTGCACTGCCTCACGCTGGTCCGCTCACACGCCACATTCGGCTGCCCGCTCACCGCCGATAGGGTTCTCTCGTCCATGCGTGCTGCTTGCATGGCACTTACTGCTCGTTCTGACCCTTGCTACTGTAATTCCACGATCACACCTGGTGCCCATACTCTTCTCCCCCTCCCCGCTTTGGCCCTTGGAAATTCGCTGGTTTTCTGTTCGCTCACGGTCGCACTCGCTGCTTCCGCCCCTCTTCCTGTGAAATGACGTACTTCGTAGCAATATCATTTGCATTTGCCGTACATTCACTTGAGAAGGGTATTGTCAAGTATTACAAGAGGAATAAACACCAGACAGAAGATGCCGTGCCACGGGCGGTTCATATCACGAACTAGTGACCCACGCAATTTCACCTGTACATCTTACACTTCATTTTTGCCTTCATTTGCTAGAATAGACATGAATAAAGATGCACAGCAGTAGCTGACGCTCGCCCCCAAACCGTCGGGCCATCGAGCTACATTCGGTTTTCATTTCTCGCGAACTGATGGTGTGAGTGTGGTGTCCTTGATCTCCACTTTATCTTTGCTTTTGAGTGCTTGAGAAGAGAGGATCACGGACAGTGCAACCACTCCCGAAGTGCCGTTGAGTCCCCAGTCCCAGGAATCATTTTGAATCATTGTGGTGCAAACTCATAGTTTGTGTGCTTTGCTCTATATCTTCTAGGCCCATTTGCTCGCCCCTTCCAGTTGCAGGGAAAAACGAGAATAACTTGAATTGAAAACACTCACCGAAAGTTCTGTGGAGCTCTGTGCCAAAGGATTCAATTTGACATGAACTCATTTAGGTCGTGAACTGACTGTTCGTGATTTTTTTACCTGCACTTCCAGTAAACGTGACGGCAATTCAGATTACTCCTTTGCATCCAAATAACGCATTCCTGATTTTTACAGAAATTTAGAGCACCTAAGGATGGAGCTAGGAATAAAATCTTCAGCCATTTAGCTCGCGAACTGATATTAGAAGTGGGATCTATTTTGAACTTACCAATGCATATTAGGATCTCTTCCAATCGAGTCCCATATTGCAACTTTAATCGCTAGCCATGAATTCAGTAATTTATTCCTACATCCATTCAATGCCTCATGTATTCATTCTCAATTCTAAGGCAACTGAGAGTGCTCCAGGGAGAGGTATAAGGCGAAACCAGCGAGCTGATCTGTTCGCGACAGAAATCAGTTCACGAAGCATACTCTTCTCTTGCGTTATGACACATAACATACAATGGATTTCCGGGTTCGTGGATACTTTGGGCACTTCCTCTCAATCCTGAGTAACTGGAACCGCTCCAGGACAAAGGTGCAATGTACAAACCGGCCCAATCAATTGGTTTGCGATGGATATCAGTTCGCAAAACCAATCTCATTCTCCCATTTGAATGGATGATCTGTTAGGAACATGAATTTTATTGCGACACAGGGCCCCTATATTTCTCCCTGCCATAGATATAGGGCCCGGTAGAAGATATTGAGGCAATCGTTTGGGCTATGGTCATCGGATAAGCGGCCATCAATCGCCCATTAGAATAATGAGACGCATAGTGTGATTATTCCTCTTGACCATCGACACTCACCGATTTGGTTCATTACTATGAAGGAATCCCTCGATTTCAAATTGTCGAAAACTGTGTGAATGTTTGAAGCCAGCATGAATATTGTGTTAGCGACCCTTTTCGGACGTCTTTCCGAGCTTATCGGCACCGTTACCCGACGTGACTACCGTGACCATTTCTCCTCTCACTACGACACCGCCCCTCAAGCCATCTTCTCTATGCTGTCTGGCCGCATGATTCATCTACCATCTTGTTGCATGGGTTCATGGACTTCTCTCCCCACTTCCGTTGGCACGTTTCACCGAGCAGACGACTCGCTCCGGATCCTTTCGCTGACGACGGTGTCTCCGGCTGCGACTTTGCCATACGGCTACCAATTTCCCCCAGCCTTGAAAATATCCCTTGAGGGACCTCTCTAATCCTCTCCCTCTTCCATTTTGGTCCCTATATCCCTGTGAAATTCGGAATATCGACATTTCTGGTACACTCCTGTCATCTAACGAAATCGAAGCAACGGTGGCCAGGAGATCGGCTTCCTGTGGTTCATGGTGCGTCAGCAGTCACTCTGCAGTCTTCCAAGCCACTTATCCCGGATCTGGCCCGATATCATAGTGCACTAGCCAGTTTTTTGGTGCCACGTCACAAGACTCGTCCTGGCCGTCGGCTGTTAGCATGCTGACCCGCATACGGGCTCAATCCGCGGCTGGTGCGGGTGGTACCACTGGGCCCTGGTGCATCCAGGATGCGCCTGGAGCGGTGCGTGCCGTGGGGTGGTCGAACGAGCAGATGACCAATGGCGGTGTTCCCGGTTGTTAAACGTGCAGCGCTGGCAGTGCTGATTGATGCTGTTTAGGCTCCTACGGGAAAATATTACATGGCGCTTGCCCAGTATCAGAGGCTGCTGCTGCGAACTATCGGTAATCGGGCAGGCGCCGAATCGGGTTTGCGCGAGTGGGCAGTGATGGCTGAACGCGCGGCGACGGAGCCAGAAGGCTTTGGATGACGTGTCGTAGCCGCCTTGTGTCTCGGATGGTGGCTGCGCAGCTCGCAGAGGTGCTGTGTCTATCGACGTGCTGGTTACCGGTGACTTCAGGCACGCGCGGCACGGCTGTGGAAGCACATCCCATGGTGTCACTTGCTGTCTCCCAAGCTCCCCCCATGTCACTGCACAGCTTGCCGCTTCGACGGTAAGCAGGGTGCGCGAATTTTTGCGGGTGCATGATTTAGTTTAAAACATTGGTTTACGTCGCAGTTATCTGTCGATTTCTCTTACTGATTATTATCTGTGTTGTATATGTATGTGCTATATATCTATTTTTTTTTGTCATTTTTGAGGCACATTTCGTCGACGTCGTCGGCGACGACGACGACGAGTTTTGATCGCGTTTGATGCCGATGTCGAGAGAGTTTGATGGACATCGTCCAAATTTGGAACGTTCCTGGTCGTCATGCAGCACGGCGACGGCCGTCTATGTGAATATTTGAATATAGGCAAGAAGGATGCTGCCATGATATATCAAAAGTGCCTCTAAGTTAGCGGCTGGGATATATCATGGCTCTACGCTATTTAGCGGAGGCTGATATATCACTCCTCCACACTAAGGTGGAGAACCCCACATCATATCTGTAGTGTATCGTATTTGTATTGAGGCATTGAATATGGATATGATATGAATATATCCAATTATATTTTGCCTCTTAGGGATTTTACATAGAATCCGTGCTGTTCACCTTTCTGCAAGCCCTGACTTCAACAACTTTCAATATTGGTGTTCATAGACTCAGTTGCTGCAATCATGAGTAGCCACACATCAGATAAAATGTGCATCAAGGTTACAAAAGGTGCTGAATGGATATGCTGGCACTTGAGAATATTAATGTCAGTGATAGTTGATGTCCTTTGCAAGCGCACCAGATGGAATTAAATAATATGATCTAGAGAACAAAAACAACATGACCTTTCATTGCCTGAAGCCAGAGAGAATTTCCAACATAGAGATGGACATATGTGGTTTCTTCCCGATCACATCGCCACAACTGAGGCTGATGCCGGTGCGTGCCGGGAGCAGTTTCATGTCCTCCGCCAGTCGCCAACTTGATCCATTGATCAGAATAGAAAGTACAGGCTATGTTGCGAGTGGAATTGTCCGAGGAAAGTGATTGCCACACAGCCTAGGCTGTTGTATCTGTATCCAAATATATTTGAATACACTCAAGCCCGTAATATATTATATCCATATCGTATTGTATTATATCGCAGCGTATTCGTATTCAATTGGATGGCCAAAGGCCGTATCGTATCCATGCATATCTGGATATATCCAAAATTAAATTTTTCATATCGTATTCTTGGCCAGCACTAGGTCGCACCCACGCCCTCGCCTTCTCTCGCAGACGCTGCGCACATCCACCGAGCCCTGGGGCCCATGACACACAACCCAGCGTGCCCTTGCGCTCCGAATTCGAATCCCAGATCGGCAATGCAGGCCGCTCGTATTCCGCATACACCCTTGCACCACCGCTGCCTCCAGATTTTCAACCGTAGATGCTGGTACAATGTCATTCCAGGTACTTGTCACTGCTGCACGTACGGACCCGCCTGCTCCCCGCGCACGCTTCCACACGATGTTCCCCGCCGCACCCCGTTTGCCGTGTGCATCAGCCTCCGCTACGCCGACCTAGCCTCGATCGCAATCTCGATCTTGAGCAGCAACCTTGCTACTATGCAGCTCCTCCGCCCCCGGTGCTATCAGCACCCTCCGACCTTCCGTGTCGTCAACGTTTGCTTGATGCCCCTCAACGGATTTCCAGCGTTGATATTCCTTTATCCTCGCTCGGCCATTTGCGCACTGCGACAGCGGGATGCCAAATACATCTTGCGCACACGGCCTTCTTGCGACATGACGCCATGATCAACGCTTCAATATGAGAGGGTCTCCACCTGCACCCCCCAATGCAGCTTCCGTCTCGGCAGTACGGTTGTGGACGGCAGCGAGCGCATCGATGCGCCTCATCAATGGTACATCTTCCACTTCCTCGCCATGTCTGGTGTGCGTACATGCTAACGCCGACCCCGAACAGGCAGCGATGGTCTCCGATTTGCCATCCTGGTCGATATTGGGGAGAAGGTGCGTTTCAGTGGTATTTTTCTTCGCGCCACGGCTCTCTAACGTTCCTCCTCTTTTCTCTCGCAGGACACGACCCACAACTTCTTCACCTCCGCACCCATTCACCTACTCCTCCTACTACTCCGCCGTTTGCATTCACCCACGGAGCGCTTCATGACTGCCTCTACAACGTCGGGCAGCGCTTCCTCCTGCTTCCGCATTGCAGCCCAGCTTGTCCTCGCGGAACTCGTGCTACAGCTCGCGTACCTGGATGTTGGGATGGAGGGACGGATGTAGCTTGATGGATAAGCGAGAGAGGGATGGCGGGATGGAAACGGAGAGCCTCCCACGCCGTCGCTCACAAACCCGACAACACGTATCGCATGAATGCATTGCATGGCTCCTTCACCTACAGTGCCGGACAATCAAAGCCAACAAATTTTTTGAGCTATTTATGTGAGGCTCAGGAAGTAACTAATAAGCTTCTGAATGATACAAATGATGTATTTACATCAAAATGGTTCAAATTCCATGAGCTGATTCCTCGTAAACTCAATTTTTAGTTTTGAGGCCCAAAAAATTGGCCAAACACCTAAAAACATCCCAAAAATCACGAGAAAATAGTGATCAACTCCCTTTCATGAGTGCTTTCTGAATCTGTTTGAATTAAGAAATTTCAACGAGCCGTTCCTGAGAAAAATGCCTTTCTTTTTCAGCCTAGTATGTGGGCTGGACTGCTGATAATTAGAGTAATTAGGTCACAGGGCTGTGCAGCATAGATGCAGTGCGGATGCCTTGAGGCACAATGTGTGCCCAACCCTTCTTGACTTCATTCCTCCACCTAGACCCCTACTATATCATTCAAATGAGGCCATGGTCATCCAAAAAAAATCAAATGAAACATATCTGGTCTTTGGAACCAGACCAAGAGTTTGCAGGAGTTTGATTTAGTTGATGAGGATGTTGTCGGGAAGTTTGTGAACTGATTGTGGCATTTTGTAGATGCATATTGTAAAGAATTGACTGGAGAAGCTGCCGCATGGGCAGTGAAGCAGTAAAGGGGGCATCAGAAGAGGTCACAATGGGCAATGAAGCAGATTGAATCTAATGTCCATTAGGTACACATCCATCTTTTTGTCTTTCCAACCCCCAAAAGGGGACACACAATTCAAGTTTTGACCTCAAAAATTTCGCCACAGCTAAATTGTCGTGGAAAAACTTCAGAGGTGTGTTTTTAAGCTCTTTTGAGGTCTGGGAATCTGAATCTGAACTCAGATTTGCTTTAAAAAAAGCCGTTCTCCCACAATTAATTAGTTACAAATTTGTTAGCTTTGATTGTCTGGCACTGTAGCTGGTTATGGACACTGCTATCGTCATCCTCCATGCCGCGCTTTGCGACTGGTCCGCCAGCCGCCTTCACAACGCTTGCATGCATGACTCGTTTTGATATCGGCACACCAGAAGATGCACAAGCCAACATCTCAAATGACGGATGGAGCCGGAGGCAGAGGTGGAGGCAGACAGCCGTATATGGGGATCTGATATATCAGATGTCCGCTGACCAGCGGACGGTGGTGATATATCAGAAACTCTAGGTTAGCGGTAAGGCTGATATATCAAATCACCTTCATTTTGCTCACGTACCGCGCTCTCCCCGATTTCCGCGCCCACCGTTGGCCCGCCCGGGCGCCTCGATTGATGGCGCACCCAAATGGGTCGAGTTGTTTGCTCATGTTACAAGCACATCACGTTCCATCACTAACCCCTCCCTCCTCCCTCCGCCTGCTGCCGCTTCACTCCTGGTACTCTGCTGGCTCTCACTCTTTGACAGACCGTTAATATTGGTTCTCCAAACATATTCGTTGGCTCCCTGCGCTCTGAATCCTTCCCCATGGTCAGGTATTGTTGCTACATCAGCCTGCATCTCCAGGAAGCATTCTTGATAAAAGCTGCTGTTAGGCCTTGGGCATTCTGAAATTCAACGCCGACACTCATCTCGATCCGCTTTGTGACTTCCCCGTTCGGTATTCTTCCAAACCCAATATTGCTCTCGCAATCGATCGCGACATCCGCGCTATTCTTTTCCGCTTCTCGGCGCCACCGGACCTCCTATGGCTCCGACATTAGATTAACACCAGGCCACATTATTGCATTGTGGGATGCATGACCTTCGTATACACCCCGCTGTTCGTTCCACCCCCGGCGCGCCGTTCTACGGGCATGCAGAATATTTATTGCCCTGCATTATGCTCTCGCAGCATGGGCCCGCTCCTGGTAGTCACAGCTTGCCGCCACAGGCCTTTCATTCGCACCACATCTACACGGCGTGTGTTGCCACGCGCCGGTCTGCCCACACGCCCCATTTGGTTGCCTGCTTGCCGCCCAATTCCTCCGCTCCAATTGAAATCCCTGCGCAGTCTCCTTCTCCACGCTCTCCACTGGTACATGTGCATGCCGTTGCATTCGCATGCGCCCCGGCGCTTTTAGTTCGCTCGACTGAATCCAGGTGCCGCAATGCTCTGTATTCACTCTCGTTGCTTGATGCACATCCGGCATGCATCTCGGTTTGCCTCGCGCATTCTAACTGCATCGACGTAGTGGTGCTTGCTGCCCATCCACACCCTCGCCACCGCAATTCCGGGTGTCCGGCTTCCTTACCCGAGAACCACACTTACTGCTACTCTCCTCCCCTCAACGCACTCGGTCCGTTGCTTTATTCTGCTGGGTTTCTGTTCGCTCACGGTCGCACTCGCTGCTTCCTCCCTTCTTCCTTCCTTCTGCATACCGTACCGATCAAGGGATGTATCTCATAGCAATATGATTTGTGTTTGTCGTCCATTCACCTAAGAAGCTAACATTGTCTTCCGGTTTGCATCACGAGCTTCTGACCTGCGCATTTTGACCTGTATGACCTGTTTACGTCTCGTTTTTTTTGAACACATGAGAATAAAGATAATCAGCAGCAGCCAACATTCGTCCACAAACTGTCGGGTGCTCGCGCTGCTTTGGTTTTCACATCTCGCGAGCTGATAGCACGAGTTTTGTCCTTGCTCTGAATTTGACCCGTTGCTTTTTGAGTTCCATTTTCTCAAGAAACACTCGCCCGAAATGCCGTTGAATCTCCTCTTCCAGGTATCGCTCTGGCTTGCGTGTTTTCCTTTAGCTCTTTGCAATGTCATTTGCTTCCACCATCCGTGGTGGCAGGAAGACAAGAATGACCTTGAACTGGGAACTCTCACCGAAATTTCTGCCGGTGGTCAGTGTGCCAAGTGTTGGGTTTGGATGACCATCACGAACCGATTTGGGTCGTGAACTGACTATTCACGAGTTTTGACCTACACCTCCAGACAATGCAATATTGATTCAGGTTACTCTTTTGCATCCAAATAGCACATTCGGTGATTTTTCCAGGAATTTAGAGCACTTTGCGGATGGAGCTAGGAATAAAATCATCAGTTTTTTAGCTCGCGAACTGATATTAGAAGTTGTATCCATATCGAACTAACCAGCACATATCAGGATCTCTTCAAACCACCTCACATTATTCAACTTCAACCGCTACCTGCGAGGTCAGCAATTCGTTCCTGCATTCAACAATGCTCCAGCCATTTATTCTCCATTCTACAGCAGCTGGGAGAGCACCAGAGGAGAGATATAATACAAAAACCAACGAATCGAGATGTTTGCGACAGAAATCAGTTCGCGAAACATGCTTTGCTTTCGCATCGGGACACATAATATACAAATGGTTTCCGGCTCCTCAAGTACTTCAGATACTTCCTCTTGATACTCAATAACTGAAACAGCTTCGAGAAAAACATGCAATGCGCAAAACGGCCAGTCATTCGGTTCGCGGTACAAATTAGTTTGCAAAATCAATCTCATTCTCCCATTTGGACGGAGGATATGTGATGAGTATCTATTTTATTTCCGCAAAAAACCACTGTGTTACTCACCAGGATGGATGTGGCGCCTGGTTCAGGATATTGAAGACAATTTTGGGGCTGCGGCCACCATAAGCGCCCATCAGGCGCCCGTCAGAACAATTTCAGTGCTATAGGTGCATAGTTTGATTAATTCCTTTAATATTTGACACCCTCCGGTTGGGCTGGTCATTAACAACGAATCCCTCCATTCCAAATTGTCGAAAACTAGGTGAATGTCAGAAGTGAGCATGAATATTATATTAGTTGCCTTTTCGGACATGTCTCCGAGCGATTCGGCACCGTTACCCGACGTGACCAATGTGACGACTCCTCTTCTCACCTACGACCACCTTCCTCAAAGTATCTTCTCTATGCTATCTGACCGTACAATTGAACCACCATCTCGTTCTATGGGTTCATAAACTCTGCTACCCGCCTTTTCGGCATGTTTAAATAAGCAGACAACTTGCTCTGCATGCTTTCGCCAAGATCGATATCTCTGGCTGCAAGTTCACCCTGGGGCCTCCGATTCCCCCAAGCCTTGAAAAATCTCTTTGGAGACCTTTTTTATTCCCTCGCTGCTTCATTTTGGTCCCGTTCTGGCCATAAAATTCGGAATATTGACATTTCCAGCATGATCTTGTCATTCAAAGAAATTCAGGCAGCAGTAGCTAGGAAAGCTTGTTCTCGTGGCCAATGGTACGTTGATAGTCGCTCTCTAGGTTTCCAGGCCGCTTAATTCAAGGTTTCGCTTCGCATTCATAGTCCATGAGCGCTTTTTTGGTGCCACATCGCAAAGTGCAGTGCACCAGCCCGTCCGTGCCGCCGCCGTACTTCTAGCAGATGCACACCTCGTAGTGGCTGCTCATGGTGCTCACTGTGATACTAGAACACGACCCATCACCCTGTGCTCTGTACGAGGCAGCATATCCACCCCAGCACATGCTGGCGCTGGCTGTAGCACCCCGCCCTGGACCCGAGCTCAGTTTCTTGGAGCTTGTCTTGGTGGGTACCACTGGGTGTCCACTGGATGTGTCAGCACCCAGGCTGCGCAGCGAGTCGTGCGCACCGCCAGGCGGTCGGATGCAGTTGACAGCGACGTTTTGAGCGCAGCGGATGCGATGTGATGCACCTCTCAGCCGCCTTCTGGCATCGTTACCACCAATATTTCGATGCGCACAATGCTGGTCGGGCTACAGCGGCTGCTGGTGCCGTTGGGTGCAGAGTTTGTGCGCATACGTCCGCAGGAAGATAGGGATGTTGGCGAGCGGCTCGGTCTGCCATTGCGAACCGTCGTATTCGGGTGTGGGGGCAGTGATGACTGGCTCAACGCGCAGCGGGGAAGCCAGAGGGCTTTGGATGGTGTGGTGGGGTGTCGTAACTGCCCGCTGCAACGCTTCGCTGACCCGGATGGTGGCTGCAGAGGGTGCGGTGGCGTCGGGACCGTGCTCATAGATGTACTGGGTGCCCCGAGCTTTCAAGCGCGCGGCGCGGCAGCGGCAGTGCATCCGAGAGCACTGCACGTCGTATGTGGGTGTATCTAGGCTTTTCTTGCCATTTTTTGCCCAAGGGTTGGCAGCAGGGCAGACCAATTTTCGCCAGGGCATAATTTTATTAAAAGCCTCAATTTACGCCGTAATTCTGCACTGATTATCTTCACTGTTTTCAATTTGTATCTTATATCTGTGTACTATATATCCAAATTTTTCCATGATTTTTGGCGCACATTTTGTTGTCGTCGTCGCTGACAGCGTCGACGATGTTTGATCGCATTTGATGGCGACGTTCAGCTGTTTTGATGGATGGTGTCCAAATTTAGAGTCCTTGTGATGGTCGTGGAGCACGGCGTGGACCGCACATGCCAATATGATAATGTGGGCAGACAGCACTCTGCTCTGATATATCAGACCCACCTCTAAGTTAGCGGTTTTGATATATCATGGCTCTACGCTTACTAGAGGCAGCTGATATATCAGCATGCCATACTAAGGTGAGGCAGAGGCGGAGGGTAAGCAACCCCGGATAAGGTGCTTGCTCCTGCGCCGTTATTTGCGGACCTGGGCGGGGGCAAGGATGTATCGGATGGACTTAGAGCGAGGATTTCGTGGACTTTTCTTTTCTTCCTTCTTTTTCTCTCTGCTGATTCTCTCCGAGAATGCATGGTCGTTTCTCCTCAGTCTGAATTGGCGTGGTCTCGCCTGGGTTTTTGCGTGGACAGCAGTCTTGATAGCATCTTTACTTCATGAACTGGGCGCCTAGGCCGCTGATACTCCCACGTCTTGTTGCTCAGAGGCACTCAGCTCCAGTCCGACCTCGGGGTGGTGCGCGAACCGCTAAAATATGATGACACCTTGCTCTAATGCATGACAAACGTGTTCTAGCAAGGTGTGTTGACTGCTCGTTTGAAGCTTGAAGCCATAACTGAAGCTTGACTTGACAATGGTTTTGCAGACGATGGAGATCGTACGGTGGCGTGTTTGCTCCGAATGACTAGCGGAGAACAGGTTGCTGTGCCTCTGTCGTGGCGAACCACAAAGTCCTGCAAGACCCCACCAGCAACTTGCTCGTCCATACCTGCACCACACCCTCGATGCCGATGTCTTCCCATGGCCGCAGTCCCAGATCATCTGCGACGTGTTCGACGCACCATTCCCCAGCGACGATCCATGCCTAATACGCGAGCTCCTCATGCTCATTGCCTTGGATGTAGTGCTAGCGCGGGCTGAGGACATGTACAGCACATCCTCACTCTCCCCCTGCCTCGCTTCCACAAATATCACCACCACTCCGTCCCAATCTCAAACTTGAGGGGCACAGCCTCAGTACACGCAACCAAGCATGCCCGTTCTGTATCAGCACAACACCAGCTGCTCGTGTTCCCTCTTCCACTCTTGCACGACGCAGCCTCTGGATCTTATGTGCTCTGTACCTGCAGCTTCCGCTGGTGCATCCCTAGGGATGGTCACGGGTACGGGTTCGGGTACAAACTGGTCAACCCGCACCCGTACCCGGGAAACCCGGACCCAAACCCGCGGGTTTGCGGGTCTATCACGGGTATCGGCACCGCGATGCCGAATGTGATCCCAGCTTCGGCACCTTCCAAAACTCACCTGAAACAACATTTCAAATCAGGATAGCAATATAGGATGTGATTTGGAACATAATTAGACAATCTCTACCTATAATTTCATAATCTCTACCTCTGAATTGACTATATTGAGCTCAATACCAGTGCATTTACATTGGAATTTTGGTACCCGCAAACAACCCGTGGGTTTCGGGTCTGGAAAAATCCAGACCTGCGACCCGTACCCGCTCAACCCGACCCGTAAACCCGGCGGGTTGTCCCGCACCTGTGACCATCCCTATGCATCCCGGGATCCTGCTACAATGTAATACTGACCAAGGCACTCCTCGCTGGTGCATGTACAGGCCCGCTTGCTCCTCGCGCACGCAGCCCGCGGCCCTGTCTGTGACGACGTCTCCCACCGCATCCCGTGTGTGCATCTGCCTCCCCAAACAGCCTCAAGTCCGATCTCATCTTGATCTTTTCAGCCTCGCAACTATGGGACTCCGGTGCTGTGGACATTCTGTGTTGCTGATGACGCTTGCTCAATACTGCCGCCAGGCCAATTCCCTTCGTATTTATGTACCCACGCGAGGTGCACATAATGCGCCGTACCAAACCCCTCTCTTGTACACGGCCTTCTCGTGCAATCTTGGCTCGCCCCATGCATAAATATCTTTTTCAAGAAGATTTTTCGTTCCCAAATCCTTGTCTCGATCTTTCCGTCGAATCCCTGGCACTGCTGTTGTGGACATCGGCGATCGCGTTGATCCAAAGCATCCATGATACGTCTCTCTCTTCCTTATCCTTCACCCCGGTAATCAACTCAACGCCATCCTTCAAACAGGGGATAGTCTTCAAATTGCGATCCTGGTCGACATTGGGAGAATGTATAGTGCTGTGAGTGGATGTTTGAGATACGTGCATGTATGTGCTTTCTAACGTTTTCCTTGTGGCAGCACATGACCCATCGCCTCTTCGTCCCCGCTGCCGCTTTCATCCACCCACCCGTCCTGGAGTGCTTCATGACTACCTCTATGCCTTTGGGAAGCATATCTGGCTACTTCTACACTGCAGCTTAGGCTTGTCGTTGCAGACTTCATGCTGCGGCTCGCGTACTTGGATGTGCCAATACCACGGAAGATTGGGTGCAGGAAGGGGTGGACAGGGATGGGTGTAGGTTGATGGAGAGAGAGAAGGGCAACAAGATGACTCCTGTGCCGTTTCCTGAGAACGCATATTGCATGAATGCGGCGTCTTCCTTCCCATCACCCTGCTGGTTACCGACACCGCCATCTTGTTCTTCGCCACTGGCCCACCCAGCAGCTTTGCAGCATGTTTGCGAAGATGCTGCGCCCTGTCATCGCGTCTTTTATCTGCTGCTTGCGCTGGCTCGTTTCGATGTGGGTGGGGATACAGTGATACGTGGAGCAGACAACAAGCGGGAGCAGAAGCCAGAAGTGGAGGTTGAGGTCAAGCAAGCGCAGAGAAGTTGTTTGCTCCAGCGCCGTTGCCGTTATTTGCAAGCTTGGGCAAACACGTTACATCGGATGTCTCCGGTGCTTCATGCCACACCCATCACAGACACCATCCCTTGCAATGTGCTTCACAGCTGATCCACACGCAACGCGACCGTCTGCACGAAGCTGCTCTGCTGTACACCTCACGGACTGCATTACATGCATGCATAATCTCAGCGTTGGCAGCCTGAGGACAAGACAGGCATGAGACACAGGGTCGACGATTTCGGAGAGCATCAGGAAAATGTATTCCGTATGGCACGGTCTGGCGCGTGCTGGCGGTATGGCACCCCTGGCGCCAGACCGCCAGCTTGGCCAGAATTTCCACCAGAATTGGCACCCAGTTGAATTTTTAATATTGCGACCAGATGTCTTGAGTCAATTATGTCGAGTTCTGAGGAGTGTCCAATATGCTAAGAAAAAGATTCAAACCATTATTTCACTGACTTGGGGACCACTCATTTGCGAAGTCATTCAAACTCCGATCGCACGTGCTGCTGATATGGCGTGATTGATGCCAACCAACGCCACGTCACACACATCTCTGTCTCTTCCCCTCACTCGTCGCGTCTCCTTGCTTGCTGACCATGCGCCCTCCGTCCTCCAAGGTCCCGTTGGATCCATCATACAAGCCATTCAAGCCATTGGGCAAGATCTCTGGCCTCGACTAGCCCGCAAACTCTCACTCCGCAGAGCACGCCAGCCCCTCGCAAGTCGCAATTTTCCCTTTCTACCGCAAGGTCCCCCGCTCCGTCCGAAACCACTACGTGTTTCAATATTATCCTGCAAGTTCTCTGTCCCGCAAGTCTTCCTGTCCTGTAGGCTGCTGGCTGCCTTGAACTGCAAGCTGCCTCTCGCAAACTTTATGGGCTACCTCAAAGCGGATATTGTATGTGCAAGCATGGACGCCCTGAGTCTTCGGATCTCTGATATCATTCAATGGTTTCCGCTCTGCTCGATTCAATCCTAGGTTATCATGCTTGTTGTCTTCCTTTCTCGATGCTCTTCCCACTGACAACCCACAACGCTTCCTATCAAGTCGCCATCTGCCGTTGGTATGTCAAACTCAATTCAACTGATCTGTTGTTGACCATCGTTTCCAGTTTTATATTCCATTCCAACTACGAAGAGAATCTGTCGTTTTCCAGATTGAGCACTTCTCATCAGTGAGTTTCCTCTCCATCGGTAATAATTCACTATCCCATACATCAAAATATAGTGGCGGGATGCAAACGTTACTCATCGCCGTGTTCCATTCGTGAAGCCGTCCATTGGTTAGGCCGGATGGCGGAGCGCAGGCTAGCATCCTGCCAATGCCAGTGGTCGTGGTACACTTCTGGGGTCTCCACTTTCGTTCGATTCATGTACTGTATACCATATGCATATGTAGTATCAATTTAAAGTGTATTGTGGATTCCATTTGCGAGCAATTGAAAAGTAGTAAATATCTCGAAGCAAGCCAGAATGCGGATTCTGGCGCAGTTCTGGCGCCAGAATCGATTCTGGCACCGTCTATCTTTTTATGCTGCCAGATGATATTCTGGCAAGCTGGCACGTCTGGTGCGTCTGATGCCAGACGGGCCAGACGAAAAACATTTTCCTGATGAGGGGGATGCGGTGGATATGGATTTGAAGAGGCTCGCTGCCACACTGTCCTCGATTCTCAGCACACAAACACCAGATGGTGTGTTCTTCTCTTCCAAGTCAAATCAACTGGCTGATGTTATCCTGTGGATCTCAGTGGACGGTGCACGATGCGAGATTGTCCCTCCAGCAAGACATATGCTTGGTCGCTCTACGGACACACTGCCCATGCTGTCTCATACAGCAACAGCGATACCGTGTTCTTTTGACATACGGGAGGGGGATTCTTTCGAGTACACCACCGACACGCACTCGTCTTTTGCGCTGTGCTTTAGGGCTGGTTCCACAGCTTCCGCCCGCACTGTGTTGGTGTTGTGCTCCCACAGATGATCTCGGTGCTGTAGGGGTGGGCCACGCGTGCCAGGGGCATGATGTGTGCCGGCGGAAGATCCTGCGCATCACCAAGGCATTGCCGCACTTTCGTGTTATAGCGATGCCCACACATGCAGACGGCCATTCTACGCTCTTCGATGTGGAGTGGCGGATCACGACTGAGGGCCTAGAGACAAGGGAGATGGACATGATCGAGTGCCAAGCAGACACCGACTCTCAGTCGCCCCTGACTTGCTGAGGGTTGGGCTGCTCGTGTGTGTTGGAAGTGGTCTCAGTGCACGGAGACCGTTTCACCGCTGTTCCTGCCTTCTTGTGGATGCTCGAGTCCGGTAAAAAAATTGTCATCGCCACTGTTTGTCACTGCGAATGGGCTGGATAATGCCTCCATCGCAGGACTTAACTGCTCCATCCTACAGTCTGTCGCCGACACTGCCTGTCACATCATGCTTCGCTAATGGTCTGTTTGCTCAGCCCGCCTGTCTGCACGAAGACTGTACTTCACCCCTTGCAGACTTCACTGTGTGGTACAATTTCGGCGTTGGTAGGACCAGGTCGAGACGCAGAGATTGATGGTTTCAGACACAAATTTGGTCCCTGGCTGGCTGGGACCTTGGATTATGATATGTCCTCTCCCTATTTTTCTGAAAAAAGTGAATAAAAATGGCATGCAGATAGAAGTGCCATTCGAGTGCGCTGCCTGTGCTTTCTGTCCATGTGAAGGGTTCAAGTTAATACTAATTTAACCCTTAAGTCCAACACTGAAAGAACCAGCGATATGCGATTTGTTGAGTTGTTTTCAATTGTCACGGACTCACGGCAATAATTACCATCTTCCAACCTTTTTTCATTCTCCTTGCATGACTGACACCTACATTCATGGGCTTGTGTGAAGAGAACTCTGACATCTTCCCCATGAAGTGAGAGAGCCTACCAAATTCAGGCAACTCATTGCCATCAACCCGATTAGGCAAATTCTCCATCAAACTGTATAAACTTGTCAATTCAGATGCGCCAACTGCAAGCTAAAGAATTATCATTTCAAAGAGGATAGTAAAGTAGCAGTACAAGGGTTGCTTTGCTCTGGTATGTTGACAACTCATCACAAAAATTGCCCTGCTTGAGAGGGCCCGCTTCTTGGTCAATGAGATGCATATATATTTAGCTGCCAGGGAAGGGCCAAATCTATGGAATAAATTACTATGAATCCAATGAAAGCTCTGCAAACTAGTAGGAAAGGGTCTACACATCAAATTTAAATCAATATTGGAAGAGCTAGGCAAATGCAATCATAGATGGAAACTCATTGATATAAACACACTGATCTGATGGAAATCCAAGTGGGATTAGCAAAACCTGTAGTGGTTGAACATCACATACCTGGCACATTCAAATACAAGCACATCACATGTACTTGAACCTGGCACATCTGGTGACAATGGTAACTGAAACATGAGACATTCTATGGGACCTGTCAGCATAATCAGCTGTTGCTGCTGAACATCAACACCATCTTGTCATGAAATCCAGAACCTGATAGAACCCGATCACCTGTAACTCGATCACTATTCCTTTTTTCTCCTGTTACCATCCCTGATCCCAAACAAACTCCTTACTTCCACAATTGGGTTATCAATTGTCCTCCTTTATGCCTCTACCCCTGCATTTATTATTCATTTACCCTAACTGTTCAGTGTTGACATAGTACCTTAATTGCTCCTATTGACTCTAGTAGTTAATGTGTCTTTACTTCCATGTACAGTACGCTATTCTAGTCTAAACTCCAGACCAATTTGTCTTTTAAACTCTTCGTGCCTCAGTCACCCTCATCATCCCAGAACCCGGAATTGGCTCTGTGCTGACAAAAGAATAGTGTCTCTACTATGGTGAACCCAACTGGACGTAACACAATGAGCAGAACCAAGTTTGTGCTCCTAATGGTGGAAGAATTCAGGCAGTTGGATGTGGATGGAAGGGATTTGACCCTTCTCCAAGCCTTGGGCCATGCAGGACAACGATTCAGAGTGATGCAGAACACGATGGACGAGTTGCAAACCAGCTATACCTGGGTGGAGAACGAGCTGGTTAATCTACATGTCGAGAACCAGCAGGGACAGGAGCTCCTATGCTTGGCCATTGAGGCCTTAAATAAAGCAACCACGGGAGGATCCAAGAAATCGAAGAAGACAGCACAAAGATTGTGTTTGTCCTGTCTTACATGAACGAAGGGCCAGCTGCGGTGTGGGCCAACAACATGGTACAGGCCATGTGCAACCCGAAGGATCCAGACAACAACAAGATGTACAAGATGTACAAAGAGTTCAAAAAGGCTCTCATTGATGCCTTCAAAGGAGGAGCACAGGTGGAAATTGCACAAGCCAAGATCGAGAAATTGCACCAAGGTGCTGGAACGGCTACCCATTACTTCACCCTCCTCAACACCTATAACAACACAGCAGGTTATGACGAGACGACCCTCATTTGTCTTCTTAAACAAGGGATCCATAAACAAGTTCTACAGGCTGTTCTGATTGGAGGTGCCCACAGAGGAAGCTGCAAACTTTGCAAGCCAGATGTCCCAAGTACAGGAAGAAGCTGCCGCTGCCATGGAGGCCATGCAGGAAACCATGAAGCGGTTCTATGATGCAAAGAGGCAGGACGACCCAGATTATAAACCCAGACACAAGGTGTATCTTTCTGGGGCCAACCTGGTGACCCATTGACCCATGAAGAAGTTCCAAGACTGTCAATACGGACCCTTTCCTGTTGTATGGAAAGTTGGCGCCATCTCTTATGAACTAAAGTTACTGGTGTCGTGGAAGGTACACCCCATGTTCAACACCGTTTTCCTTCGGCCTTGGATACCTCCTTTTGCAGATCATCAATGTCATGATGACCCCTCTCCCCCAGATATGGTGGATGGGGTAAACCTCTACGAGGTGGCAGAAGTCTTAAAAATTCGGGTTAACAAACAATGTAAATGTCTCCAATATCTCATTTGATGGGAAGGATATGGGTCTGAAGATAACACTTGGGAACCACTTGAACACTTGGGAGAATCCACCGAATGTCTTGATGATTTCTACCAGAAATACCCAACTACTTGGCGAGAAACTCACAGTGGTACCAAATGGGTAATCTTGGGAGAGGATCTGTGGAAGAAGAGAAGTGACCCAAGTAGAACCCAAGATGGGTTCTATCCTAGAGAGGGGGTAATGTCATGAAATCCAGAACCCAATAAAACCCAATCACCCACAACTTGATCACTATTCCTTTTTTTCTCCTGTTACCATCCCTGATCCCAAACAAACTCCTTACTTCCACGATCAGGTTATCAATTGTCCTCCTTTATGCCTCTACCCCTGCATTTATTATTCATTTACCCTAACTGTTCAGTGCTGACATAGTACCTTAATTGCTCCTATTGACTCTAGTATTTAATCTGTCTTTACTTCCATGTACAGTACGCTATTCTAGTCTAAACTCCAGACCAATTTGTCTTTTAAACTCTTCATGCCTCAGTTGCCCTCATCATCCCAGAACCCAGAATTGGCTCTGTGCTGACACATCTGAAAATTTCAATCAAAGAACACATGGTAAATGTTCAGGATAGATTTCAAGGCATACACAGGGTTACTTTACTAAAATTGAATAAGAAACATAAAAAACTGAATTGAAGATGTAATTATTTGAATTGGAATCAGGGCTATGACTTTGACACTAATTTTCTGTGAGAAGCCATCCATGGCAGCAACTCGGAAAGAAATAAGCCTGCAGCCATATGAATATCTCAACACACAAGCGTGACAGTGCTGTGCAAAGAGTGATCCAAGCAAGTAGACATGCTGGTGTACAAACAGAAATATCACGTTGTGGGCAAAAACTTATTTGGAGATGGTCTGATCAAACTATCAAAGTGAAAAAAATCAAACAAATCGAAGTTGCACACAAATAAATGGTACAGACAGCAGGCAGATTAGAAAGGAGAAAAGAGACCCTTACCCCTACTCAAAGGTTGCAGGAATGAATAAGAGGTAAGTAGTATCACACAGGAGTGACTTTCTCCATCTGTTCTTGGAGAGAGGAAAACTCAGCCAATGACTGGGTAGGTGCCTGCAATTTTGCAAGTGTTGTTAGAACTCCCTCATAGCTTTTTCAATACTGGCCAGTCTGGAGTTAATGTTGGCTATATCTTTGGCCTGCAATGATCTCTCAAGCAGTGGTCAAGCATTTTGCCATTGCTTTTCTGCTGCAGACATGTTGCTCCTCTGTGCAGCTATATCACAAAGGTGCAACATACAATTTGCTCTGGCATGATGAACACCCATATCTGTAAAGGCCTCCAATGCGCCTGTGAATAGGCTTTCTGCAGTAAATTCATCTCTGTTGGACAGGAACATGTCACCCAGACTGCAGAGTGGTTTGTTCAGTCCCAACTTCTGTTTTGTTTTAGATGAGAATGCTAGATATATGACACCAAAGTTGGCAGCCCATTCAAAGTTGGGAGGGGATATTTGCCATTTTTTCGAGGCAGTTTGATGCAACTTCAGTGCCTCTTGTCCATGACCATTGCAGAGATTTCTCAAAATGATTTCTTGCTGCCACTGTATCCCCTTCTCTGAGTTCAAGCTCAGCAAGAACCAGCTCATAATGAACAGCCTCTATAGTGTATTCTAAGCTGCTCAAAAACATTTTTCCCTTTTCAGCATTCTGGAGCACATCTTTATTTGCACCAGTAGTGACACCAATCTGCCCAATATTCATCAAGGTGATGGCAGGATCAACTTGTTCCTGCTCTGTAGACATCTCACAGGCCACTTGAACATAGATACTCTGGGCTTCAGCATACTCAGATTTTTCCATGTATCCAGATGCTATATGCATCCTGAGTTTAAAATCCATAATGAGACATGCCACAAAGTTCTAGAAGTTCTCTTGCAGTTTGCAGTAGGGAAAAGGAGTCCTTGAGGTTTCCAAAGTTTTAGCACATACGGCTTTCATACACAGTGCATCTGCTTGTCGGTAATAATCTCCATATAACTGTGCCATGATGTATACCCCATCTGCAAGTGTATGAGATATGTTGTATTTGCCCAGCCTGCAGTTGAGCAGCAAAATCACTCAAATCCCATACAGTGCTTTATGTTACCAGTATCTCTGGCCAATGTTAGGGCTCTCTTGAGGCATTGCGTCCCTTTATCAATGGGGTTATCTCTAACTGTACGATAATAGGCCCCCAGTAAATGATACAATTGGGCTGTGAAGAACCAATAAATAGTAGATCAGAAATAGGTATAAGGAGAATATAGAAAATGACTGGTCATGGCTCACATGCACTAATGCATTCCATCCAAGCCATACTTCCTCCTAGTGATCATAAACTGGCAATTCAGTTTATCAAGAGTGGATTGTTTGCCAGCAACTTGTCAATCAAGGATTGCAAGCTCTTGGCTTCTGAAGCCATGGCACACTACCAGACTTTGAATGATCCTGCTCTTGAAAACATGTGGAGTTTGTTGACAACTCATCACAAAAGTTGTGCTGCTCAACTGAGCTTGCTCTTTTGGTCAGTTAAATACACATATGTTTGACCGTCTGAAGAACCTACACATTGAATTTGAATCAGTGTTGAACACAGCTGAGAGAATACAATGACAGATGGAAGCCCACTGACACTGGAGGCAAGCACCGTGACACTAGGTTCATGGCACTTGAGTGACACTTGCATGGCACTTGCCATGGCACTAGTCAAGCACTTGCTGTGGCATGGGAATCTCTTTGTGATGCCTTTGTGTTTCTTTTGTGTTGAATTTCTATATCAATTTCACTGGATGTTTTCAGTTCTTGTGTTAAATAAGGCATGGGGAATTCAGAGCTATAGAAGAACTTGCTCCAGGCTTGACAGCACATATACTTCCCCTTTCAAGCAATCCCCCACCAGGAAAGTCAAGTTCAACCGCAGTAATTTCCAAGACGTCACTGATGTGAGGTAATGTACAGGTGACAGTGCTGAAAGCGTGGGAATGTGTGGGAACTCACTTGGAAATGACTCAATGCGCATTTCGCACAAAGACTACACAAAGACATCACAAAGGGAATTCTGGGCCAAGGCAAGTGCCACGCAAAGTGTCAATCAAACGCCGTGAACCTAGTGTCACGGCGCTTGCCTCCAGTGTGAGGTAAACATGCTGGGAGAGCTAAGTGAGCAACTGTATTGCATGAATATCACACACATGGCACATTCAAATATATGCATGGCACATGTATTTGGCACATCTGGTGACTATGTGCTGTGTAGTGACTGAAACATGGCACATCCTACAGGACCTGTCAGTATAATTGGCTGTTATTGCCGAACATCAACAGTCTCAAAAATTTTGGAGTCATATGCCCGGAGTGACAAAGGTCGCCGGTGTACACTGTACACCAATGTTCAGCGGTGTACATCAGTGATGATCAATGGCATCAGCTGGACATAAGATTAGATAGCGGACATCAGCGACTGCTTGTGATGGTGCCCACTGAACTTGATGTGCATGTCCAGTGGACTTCAGTATATCTCTGCTGAAATTAAAATACTAGAAGTATTTGTTCTAGATGAGTGTATTCAGACATATAACCAATTACTGTTGACCAGTGGCCAGCCTGTCCACCAACTGTCCATCACTTACAATGGTGTGCTTGCATACCTAACTCATGCATTCAATTCAATGCAGGTCAATAGCTATGAAGTTCAATTTTGAAGGATTGATCTGTAGAAAGGTGGATAAGGATCAAAATCCCTGAATTAATGCTCAGGAAAGAATTGCACAGATTCTGAAACATGGTTGGAATCACTGTCTGGCATATCTTTAGTTTTGAATGGAATTGGGATGTTGGCTTTCATTAAAAATCCACTGAGATCCAATGTAGTTCGGTGTACTTTCCTGAGAAGTACACTGAGTCTCGCCGTAAATTGCACAAGGCAGTTTAGTTATTCATAGTGAAATATGCCAAACATGGCCCAAAGTGCATTAATTCTTGCTGTAAACCCGACAAGATCCAGTTTAGTTCGATGAATGTCCCCTAAAATTACAGCGGAGTTCAGTGTACTTTATCTCAAGGTTCACTGAGGTACATTGGATTTCAGTCTTACTGTTAGACCAGCAGATAAAAATATGTACACAAAAATTCCACTGAACTTCATTGAATACCGCACTGAGGTTCAGTTAACTTCATTGGATGCAAGTTGGATGGATGAATGCCGCTGAACATTGGCACCACATTCAGTGAAGTTTGAGACACATGGCCACTTCTGCCGATGAAGTCTGGCGGCACTGACCGGGTTTGCCGGTCCGCGCATAATACACAAATCTTGATCAAAGAACATGTGTTAAATGATGCCTTTGAAAATAGATTTTCAAAGCAAACCCATGTCAGTTTACTAGCATTGAATGAGAAATATAAAATGCAGCTCAAGGTCAAAAACTGAAGTAAAGATGTAATTATTTGGATTGACATCAGAGCTACAACTTCTCCGCTAAATTTTTTCCAAGTTTTTGTGAGGAGATATCAGCCAATTGAGCTGCTATGCAACAACTCTGAAAGAAACACACATGCAACCATATGATCAACACACTGCATGTGCACAGCAGCATGATGCAAACAGTGATCCAAGCAAGTGAACATGTGCAGACATGGAAATACTAGTTTTTATGTGCATAGAAACTGGGATAATTCTATTTGGCAACCCCAGGTTTCAGCACGGGTTGCCAAAATAGATCTGGGAGCCCCATGGTTTGTTAATCATTGATAAGATGGTAGATCTCGTAGATGCCTTGTATCCCAAAGAATTCTGATCAAAAATTTCTTGAGAGCCAGGTTGATGCCGAAGAGTGCTGGGCTGTTTTCAATGCCTTGCTTCGAGCTTCATATGCATGCCATTTGGCAATGAGTGACCCAATCTCTGCAATTTTACATTTGTCTACCTTGGGTATTTCGAACTTTAGCACCATTCAGGCTTGCCGGATTCTAGATCAACATCTGCCGCATTTCTAGTGCTTCTCAGCCTTCCGGCATTGATCAGCGAGCAGACGGCAGAGAGCCAACTGCGAGAGAATCAAAGCTAGAGTCGAGATGGATGAAGACCAGATTTTACAAAATACTTGTTTTCACAGCAGTCCTTGGATCGAAACTCTGCTCAACCTGGGTGGATTCCGCAAGTGAGTCTAGTGGGAAGAGATAAGATGAGCTGGGTCGAAAGATTCTCACTTGCAGGGCTGCTAAATAGAATTTCTCTATTTGGCAACCCTGGCAACCCCGAGTTTCGGGTTCCTAGAAACTGATATGAAAGCAGAAAAACAAATGAAACTGAAGTTGAGTGCAAATAAAGTGTACATTAAGCAGAAAACTCAGAAAGGAGTAAAGAAGTCCTACTCAAAGGTAGCAGAAATAGATAGGAAGTAACTACCCTTGGGCCTCGATTTGAATGTCACATGAGAGCAACTTCCATAATCTGTTCTTAGGAAGATGATACCTCAGCCAATGATTGGGTAGGTGCTTGCAACCTTGCAAATATTGTCAGAGCTCCTTCATAAGAGTTTTCAACAGTGGCCAGTCTGGAGTCAATGTTGGCTATATCTTTGGTTTGCAATGACTTTTCAAAGAGTGGTTGAGCATTTCTCCAGTGCCTCTCTGCTCCAGATGTGTCTCCCTGCCATGCTGCTATATCACCAAGGCGCAACATACAATTTGCCCTTGCACAATGAACATCCATCTCTGTGAAGACCTCTAATGCAACTGTGAATAGACTTTGTGCAGTCAATCCATCTCTGTTGGACAAGAACATGTCACCCAGACTGTATAGTGCTTTGTACATCTCCAACTTCCGTTTCTTCTTCTGTGCAAATGCCAGGTAAATGATGGGAAAGATGGCTGCCCAATCAAAGTTGATATGGCCCCAGCAGGTGATATCTGCCATTCTTTCCAAGCAGTTGGATGAAACTTGAGCATTTTTTGTCCAAGACCAATCCAGACATTTCTTGAAACGATTTTTTGCTGCCAACATGTCTCCTTCTCTGAGTTCAAGGTCAGCATGTATTGTTTCACAGTAAAAATCTCCAGAAAAGTGTTCAAGGATGCTAAAAACCTTCTGTGCCTTTTCCAAGACTTGGAGCACATTTTGTTTGCTTGTTCCAGTAACCACACCAATGTGTGCAAGGTTCAGCAGCACAATGGCAAAATCACTATGTTCTGGCTCCTGCTCAGCAAACATCTCAGATGCAATGTGAATACAGAGACTTTGGGCTTCTGCATACTCAGTTTTTTGGAAGTGTATAGCAACCATATTTGTCTGAAGTTTAAAATCCAAGGTACCTCCAGACATCCCACAAAGCCTGAGGAGTTTTCTTGCTGTCAGCAGAAGAGAAAGTGAGTCTTGGAGGTTTCCCAGGCTCTCAGCACATAAGGCTTTGATCCTCAGCGCATCTGCCTGATTATAACAACTTCCACACAATTGTGCAAGGATATATGCATTGTTTGCAAGTAGTTGTGCGGCCTCGTATTTTGCTGTCCTCCAGTTGAACAGGGCAAGACTGATTAAGGCGCTGGACTGTAAGCTGATGTTGCCAGCATATCTGGCTAACATCAGGGATCTGTCAAAGTATTGCATTCCTTCAAGGTGATTGTTTGTGTATGAGCAATAGTAATATCCCAATGCCATATACAATTCAGCTGTAAAATAGAATCAAATAAAGGAAAAATCAAATATGTAAGCAGAATATAGAGATTTTACTCACATTCCAGAGCAGGATCATTTTGAGTTTGGCAGTGCATTAGGGCATTGTCAGCCAAGAGCACGCGATCCTTTATTATTATGCCGTGATTGCTTGCAAACAAAGCTTCAATGGCAAACTCAACTATCAGTTTATGTTCCCTGGATGGGAGTATTGCTTGGATGGAATGCATCAATGCATGTAAACCATGGCCAGTTGCTCGGGTAAAATTGTCTAGTGATAATGTGCACCTTATAGCTTCAAGTAGATCAGAATTTTGTGGAGTCAATGCTCGGGATAAAACTTGATGAAGGTTGCTGAGATTAAGAGAAATATCCCTCACAATGTTAGTGATCTGGTTAGATCCCTGGTATTTCTTATATGTGTCCAAAAGACTCTGGAAGTACCTTTGCAGAGGCAGAACAATGGCCGATGCTACTGGGTCAAAATGCTGCAGATATTCCCGAATAGGAACAAGTGATTTCAAACGTTTCTTGTTATTAATGTATGCCAGGGATGTGCCAATCAATATGGACTTGCATGCCCGAATCTGTACAATAACAAGATTGCTTTGAATAAGCTCTATATCTGAGAGTCCATCTGGAAGAATAGAGAGGAGTCGCAATAAATCCAAGGCGCCAGTCTGGGCAGTGAGACGGGGACTTGAAAGTGATAAAGCAATGGATGCATCTAGGTTGGATCGCCTATCTGAACCTTCAGATAGCAGAGATGTCTTTTCAGTTTCCAACTGAGCCAAGACAGATGAACAGCCTTCAGAAGCAACAAGATGTGCCATGAGATCCACTGCTAGTGGCATGTTATCAGTGAATTGCAAGAGCTGATCAATGTCTTTTGGGTTATGATAATCTTCAGCAATTTCTTTGAACATCTGTTGGGCAGCCTCTTGTGATAATGGCCCCAGTGCTGAAAGGAATGGCCGAGTCCATTGAACTTTGGCTGGATGTTCAGCTCCACGCATTGTAACCTAAATTCAGAATTAATAATGGTCCAATGGATACAACAGACTGACTATCAATGCCAGATGAGGGATGTCAGCGAGGCTGGAAAGCAGATCTTCAGTACCACCACGAGATTTGAGTGGTTCCCAAGTGGTTTCAAGATTGTCCAAGATCAAGAGGCATATTGGTTTCTTGGTAAGTGTACGCAGCACAACCTTTGTAAGATTCTTGTCTGGCTTCAGTTCAAGATGAGCTCCAATGAATCCTGCAATTTCTATGCCTGTAGTAGCTGATTCACATGACACAAAGAGTCGGTCCTCATATTTTGCTGTCACATCAGGGTGATGCAAAACAGCTCTGGCAAGGTTTGTCTTGCCAATGCCACCAGGACCTAAGATAGCAATTCTAGCACATTGTTGATTGAGCATTTCCACAATGTGTGTGACTTCTGATTCACGGCCATGGAAAATCTGCGGCATAGCAGGCAAAAGTGACAATGATAGAGAGCTTGAAAGGCCAGAATTCAGTTTTGTTTGAAGCATATGTTAGGTTCCCACCTTGCTTGAGACTTGTTTGAGGTTTGGATCTGATAGAACAAAAGGTTATATGATATCCTCACACAAAAATTGAACATACAGAGGAGGCATGATCAGAAATTGTTGAGTCAGACAGATTTGAAATTAATTCAAGCAGTTCAGTATGCATATGGTGAGTTTGTCTCTGCATTTCATTGATATTGTGAGACAGAGTTGCCTGGGATGTTAACTGTACACAAGTTGCAGGTCTCATAAATACAGCTGTAAATGTTGTAGGGCTTACTGCAAAATTGTCCAAGGTTAGCTGTAGCCCAGCCTGACAATCCTTGAGCAAGGCACTCATTTGATTGTGTCGGAAAAAGTGCTTGATCTTGCTGTTCTCTTGTTGTGCTTGGACAAATGTCAAAATTTTATGAAGAGTTCTGGGTTAAATGCCATCAGCTGAAAAGAAAAAAAGACAACAGATAAATACTCTGTGAATTGGCCAATATGATCTATTGTTGTCGGTGGAACACAACCAGGAGGATCTGATTGCAAGTGGAGATTGACAATTGCATAGATGATCCCATGAATATTTTCCATAAGCTGGCAGCATTGTTCCTTATTTCTCTTCACATTCTAGCATTTCATATCAGCTCTGAGAGACCTTTATCCAAAAGTCTATCCATACCTGAAGTGCATGAACCAATGAGACCGCAGTGTTGGAGATTGCTTGCACAAACGGAGGGCAAAGACCATCATGCAGCTCATCCAGGAGTGGCACAACCGCATTCACGGAGGCAACAATATTGTCGACTATAATTTCAGTGGCGCTTGACGGAGGCATTTGGTACGAGAAGAGAAGCAGGGCTTCCAAGACCCAGTATATCTAAGCTGATCGAGATCTATTTCATCCCAAAAGGATGTAGCAGATTGGCACCGGATCAAGGTTTGCAACACTCGGAGAGTTTATCGGAAATTCGCATTTATCGATGAATATAGCGGAAAATATGCTGTATCCACTTGTCTCGCAGAGGACGCCGGAAATGGTTGAATCCTGCATTCAGATGACGAAAACAGTGCAATAACACTTGGCCAACTTGACCTAGTGCTCCTCAGCTTTCCATTGCGTTGCAAGATACTGAGAGCTCGAGCAAATTTGGCTCAGCTGGTGATAAGCGGATTTGTTCTATGGCCAGTTTCCGCTGAATAATTCCACCTTCCACAACTGGGGATAATTGTGGCGCAGTTATCAGGCCAGGCGAGGTACAGCGGAACGGGAACGGAATAGGGCTAACGTCATGGAGCACACGAGATACCATATAACTTGAAGCAGCAAAATGACAGGCACAGAATACGTTTCAAGGTAATTTCGCTCGTCGCAGATAAAGTAACAGACCGCATGAATCCTGAAGACCGGTTGGGTAGGCGTTGGACTAAAATAGGCGAGCCTGGAATATGCGTGGAATACCGAGTTCGATCATTGACTCAAAACGGACAGATTGAAGGCATAGACTCGCTTTTCAGGCACCCTTAGATCTTAACACGGATGCGTGGGCTTTCTCGCCGATGGCTGGATGGTTTTGTATAGCAGTACGAGATCGCAACACGCATTGCATTGCAGACTTTAAGTAAATATTTGAATTAGGGTTCGCCACTCGATGATGTACACTGTACAGATGCATTAGCGAAGGCCAGAAAATAGGATGAGATCAAGGGAGGGGAGTGGGTGGGCCCAAGCAGGAATGAGAATGTGGGATGGAGGTCGAGAGCACAAGGAATAGAATTGAATGGAACCCACTCATTGACTAAACGATGCCCTGCGTAGGTCGAACCCCTTCCGAACGGATCCGCCTCGCTGAGACGAGGGCATCGTCGATGTAGCGACGAGGTACTGCCGACAAAGTGCGGTGAGCATGGGCGGAGCTTGAGTCTTGAAAGAAACAGGGACAGCGCACCTACCTGCTCCATGAGTCCATCTTCTACCGCCGATGCAGCCATAGCCATTGAAGCTGCCATGACGACCGCTGCTGCCGTTTCTCCGGCTACGACCACATCGGTCGCCTTCCCTCCCAGCAAATCGCTTACCACAATTTGCCCCAGCCCTGCGGAGCGGCCTGTCACGCTCTTCGCGCACGCGATTCCACGTCTTCGCCTGTCCAAGACGGAACGGAACGAAACGAGAACACAGATAGCATTGTTTCTGTCGACTAAAGAACGTGGCGGAGGCAGCGAGGAAAGCTGCCGTTGGTCTCCTGGGCCGAGACCAGCCATGAGTCGAGTCGGAAGTTGTCGAGACGAGGGGCGCGTGCCTGCGATTCTACGTCTTCAGCCCCTCGTATGTACCTCGTGCAGTGGCCCTCCCGGAACGAGCGAAACAGAAATGCCTTGCTTCTGTCGTACACGCCGACGGCGGCAACAAGGATGATACATATGCACAGCGCAGCGAAGAAGTGTCCGAGTCTGATTCAGATACCCCCCGAGGGCGAGGGACGGAGACAAAGATGCGGTGCGCGCAGGTGGAGATGGCAGTGATGAAGAGTGAGTTGAGTAGGGAGGCTCGAGATGTTGGCGACCGAGGGGGATCAAGATGGAGAGTTTCCGGTGCGTTTGGCAGACCGACACCTACCTCGAGTCCATTAGTGTGTCGCGTCCAGGAGCACACAAGCCAACATGGTGAAAGACACACACCAGATTTAAGATTATATTATTCCCGACCACACTCGACACAATCAGCACGATGCCAGGACCCGCTCGCATCAGGCTCGTGCATTGTCGATCAAAAATCGGTTGTTGTCCGGGAAAAGGCAGCCATGATGAGATGGTCGGAACTGGAGTTGAGCGGGAGAGATGCACTGCCGCTTGATGGCGGTAAGTATTATTACCACTGTCGTCCGATGAGGCTTCTCAAGTCATGTACGGAGCATGCCTGGCATTCAGCAGTGCCACGCCAGCTGAGTAATCGGAACTGGTGATTGACAGCGTCGATCCGGGCGAGACCAAACTAATCAGGCCAGTGACCCGCAATTGCCAACGGAGGAAAGAGTCGTCGCTTCATGTCTTGTCACAGCCGCAAGGCGTTCATGCCCATCCTGAAAAAGTTCATGTCTATAATATACACGCATCAAATGGGCGAAGATTGAGGAAGAGGATTTTGGGCTTGTAAGCATCATGATAGTCCTCAGCGGGCCCTCATAACTTGAACCAGACGTTGGCCAGACGTATTCTTTCATTTCTAAGGAGTGAGTTTTGAGTGAGTTTGAAACGGCTGAAAACATGATGCCGGTTCTTGTTGCGCTCAAGGTGTTGGTCCAGCGGACCTGAATGTAAAGCGATAGGTAAGAGTTGGATGAAAGCAGAAAGCAAACAGGTGACGGCGTTATCCGTTGATGCGATCACTCAGCTCATTTGACTTTTCCTGATCGTTTCGCGCGTAGCTTCAAGACACCATATTTTATTCAGCCTGCATCAACCAAAGCCTTCTTAGCGTACTCGTCTCTTTTGGCGCGCGTGGTGACCAAGCGTGGCAACTACCGTGGAGCATGCAGAAAAGCGACGACCCGCGCGTTGACGAGAAGATTCTGTGGTAGTGCATCCGAGTCGGACCAGAAGGCGAGGAAGCTCGCCCACTTGCCACCCGCACTCGAACGCGAACGTGCCTTCGACGCGAGCCACGGCCGTCGATGTCGCGGCGTCGCACGTCCTTCACACCCGCCGGCAAACATGGCCACGGCGCACTATCTGGGCGAGTTCTCGCGCAGCTGCACCTTCACGTCCACAACGCCAGACGCTCATCCGCGACATCCAACGATCCACGCCTCGTACCCGAGCTCCTCGCTCTGTGCTTTCATTAAGACGTCGAGCCCACGCCCTCATCTTCCTTCGCACGCGCCCCCCGTATCCACGAACATCCCACACCCAAAGCGGGAGCAGCTCGGCCTCACGCCATTTGCTTTCTTCGAATCCGGGGTCGGGGCGATACCAGCGGCTCCTGCACGACTGCGGCAGCCTCCGGATCTCTCTCTGTGCGTCGTGCGCGCCCCGGCCCACCGCAGGTGCATCTCGGGATCGAGGATAGACAAAGAGGCGGGCCGGGTGATGATTGATGTGAGGCAGATTCTTCGAGAAGAGGCAGATAGAGCGAAAAAAGGCAGATTCCCAAAATGGAATCTGCCTTTGATGTTGCTCGGCTGCCTCGGGGATCACTGATTGCTCGGCACGGGATCACGTGTGTGACACGTATGAAGCGCAATCCAGGTTGGATTCAAGTTGGATTCAAGTCAAGCAAGCCACTGGGCATACACTGAAGACAAAGATATTATCATTCCACATTGATCTAAATATACTGTAACATGCTACAGCGCCGTCGTGCACATTTGCATACATATATGCTAGTCCAACAAGATCGCTTTGACAGCTTGGCACGGAGGCTTCACACATTGAACCATTCAATTGTTTTGCAAGTGGCTAAGCGACTAGAAACTGAGAAACAACTCTCCTATATATCAGAAGAAGAACAGAGGGTGTTTGACCTTCTCAGAGAGGTGAAGGCTATTTCTGCTAGGATTCCTGGTTCAAGTGCATTGAAACTCACTTCACGGAATCAGATCCGGGGCTATATGGGATTGTTTGGCATGCCTGTATTATTTTTTACATGTAACCCAAATGCAGTGCATAGTCCGATGTTTCAAGTTATCTATGGGGATGTACATGTTGACCTAAAAGACAGATTTCCGAAGTTGGTGGAATATAATCAACGAGCACAGCGTCTTGCAAAAGATCCAGTAGCAGCAGCAGATTTCTTTGAGTTTTCAATCAACTGCATTTTCAAATATCTCTTCGGTTGGGATTTTGACAAACAAGAGAGCTCCATTGAAGGAGGTGTCTTGGGGCATTTAAAAGCATGGTATGATATTAATGAACTCACAGAACGTGGTGGACTTCACGCTCATATTTTAATCTGGTTATGTGGTGCACTTAATCCATCGCTGATGCACCAACACCTTGCCAGTGACACAGAGTTCGAGAAGCGAGTTTGTGAGTTTTTGGAAAATATCATATGGCATCATTTACCTGACACTGAAAATACACCCACCATGCCCAAGTTTGAACCTAGGCCAGAACGTTTTCAACCACCACCAGATTTACCTGATGAACCACCATCATGGTTTGAATCTTTTGAGAAGAATCCAGACAAATATTCCACAGTTCCTATTCTGGACCACAATCATCAAGATCTAACAAATTTTCCTGAGGAATTTCTTGAGTGGTGGGCTCAATTCTTAACTGAACTGGTTGATTTGGGTGAGAAATTACAGAAACATGTCTGCAAACCTGTGTACCATAAGTATGGCCATCATGATGACTGTCGCTTCCTGTTTCCTCATGAAATTGTAGAACATTCGTCTTTCAATGCTGACACAAATTCATTTTTGTTACGAGCTCTGCAGCCTTTTATTAATTGGTTTAATCCATATATCCTTGTCTGTGCAAGACACAATCATGATCTTAAATGTATTCTCTCAGGAAAGGCTGCAAAAGCTGCCATGTTCTATATTTCTGACTACATCACCAAATTTGATGAGAAAACATATCACACATTATTGTTGCTCTCCCAGGCTGTGGTAGCAAATAAGGTTCACTTGAGTACTGAAGCTAGTCCGCTTGCAGCAACAAAGAGTCTCCTTCACAAGTGCCTTTCTCAGCTAACCAGGCAGCAACAAATTCATGCTCAACAGGCTGCGTGGTATATCCGTGGCCATGGTGATGCTGTAATGTCGCATGAGGTTGTGCCAATGATGTCAGCTGCATTGCTTGCTACAGTCAAAAAAATGTATGCCTCCCAGATCCCAGACAAGATTCCTACCTTGGTATCAGAAGAGAAAGATTCTGATGATGAAGATGAAGAAGAAACAGGCACCAATGTTGCTTCACAGATTTCTGCAGCAGAATTTCCTGTATGAGTGGTTGTTACACCGCAGGGGAATATTGTGCATTCATCTCAAATTGAGGATTATCTCTATCGTGATGTGGCCTTGGCAAATGTTTCATTTTATGAATTTATTCATCAGTTTTCTATAGAGCGACGTGCCAAAACTTCACGTACTGGTACATTTGGGAGATTTGAGCTCCAACCGCCGCATCAAAAAGCTGGAAAGTGCCAAATTGCAGAAAGGGTCAATTATCAACATGGACCTGTACATAAACTACGTGTACCACAGGTTATTGGGGCATCTATTCCTCGGAAAACTTCATCACTATATCCGATGTTTGCACTATCCCACTTCAAACCCTTTTCAGCTACTCAACCATTGCTTGCAAAAGGTGAAACTTTTGAAGAAGCCTTCACACATTTTAAATTCAGCTCTTTTGACTCTCGTATCCTCGAAAATTGGGAGGCTCTTCATGAATGTGAGGATGAACGAGATGCAGAACGCATGAAGAAACAGTTGTCTGCTCAGAAAGCAGCTAAGGCTCTCACAAAGTCAATGAGCACGATAGATTCCACAGATCTGCTAGAAATCGATGAGAGCTCTATTGGGAACACCACTTTGCTGGTTGATCCCAAGATTCAATCACTTCTTCAATCACTACTTTATGCTGAGTGGCTCCATCCAAAATCAGATCAAGATAGTTTGCGAACAGAATCCACCAAACGCTCTTTCTCATCCTCAGTTATCAAAGACTTGAAAACACAGCTAAAAGAACAGGAGGTAGCCTTTATACATTCACAGAGAACATCAAGTAATGTTAACAAAGGAGCAGTTAGTAGCATATTTTCTTCATTTTTGCCAAATGGTAATGATATTATGGAGACTGAATCGTTACATGCCAGCAGCTCTGTCACAACTACCACACCTGAGGCAGTATTGGCTGATGTCTCGCTTGAGTGGAAATTGAATGAGAAACAAAACATGGCTTTTCACATCATTGCTCGAAGTTATATTGATGTACTAAAGGCAAGGGCCAACAAGACTCCTAGGGAAAAGCAACCTCAACTCAAAATGTTCATGTCTGGCCCTGGGGGGGTTGGAAAAACATATGTAGTCCGTGCTGTTCAGAAGGTGATGGAACTATATGGAGCTGCACACAGGATTAAATTTACAGCACCCCTCGGAAGTTGTGCTGCCTTAATCAAAAGTTCAACTCTGCACAGTGCACTCAAAATTTCAGTGAAAAAAGTCCGAAAGAGTCTTGACGAGACAGATAAAGAGTACACTGTGAACTTGAGCATCCGTCAAAAGCAAGAGCTCGAAGAAGAATGGTCCGAGGTGGATATTCTTGTTGTGGATGAGGTATCGTTACTGGGAGCCGAATTACTCGCAGAGATTGACCAGATACTTCGATTTGTCAAGGGTGATTCTCGGCCTTTTGGTGGTGTCATTCTTATTGTGTCGGGAGACTTTTATCAACTCCCTCCAGTACAACAAACACCACTATATATGCCTATTGTTCCCCAATTTCGAAATAAGAAATCCAATGAGCGTCAATATATGGCTCGACTTGGGAGATGGACATGGAAACAAGTAGATACAGTGATAGAGTTGACAGAGCAAAATCGTATGCGAGAAGATTTAGTTTATGCTGAAACTGTCAAACGATTACGAAAGAGACAGTGCACTGATGAAGATGTGCAACTTTTCAATTCTCGGGTTATAAAATCAAAAATGCTGCCATCAGGAATTTCTCTAGGTCCTGGTGATGAAAAATACTATTCTGCCAGTCTGATTGTAAAAACAAATCGGGAACGAGAAGCTCTCAATGATGCAAAGACCCAAGTTGAATGCATAAACCGAGTTGTTTGTGCTGCCTATGATCAGATTGATGGTCATGAAGTCACTGATCTACGGATCAGGAAATTCTTGTTGAATTTGGATATGTCACCATTCACTAGCAGTGGTGCATTAGCCGGCTTTATTTCAGTTTATCGTGGAATGCCAGTGATTCTCAGGCATCACAACCCCTGCCCTCCACTTGGTGTTGCAAATGGTTCACAAGGCTTCATTGCAGACTTTGCAGTTAAATTTGATACAAATGGACTCAATGTTCTAGAATGGACTTTGGTTTATTTCCCTCACTGTGATGTGGAGTTACATGGATTACCTGCAAAGCATGTAATACTCACTCCTATTGACTACAGCTTTAGGACTACGATTCCTGCAAAATTATCTGAAACTGGTGAACCAAAATCAGTGCGAGTCAAAAGACAACAAAGACAACAAGCAGACTATGAAATTGGGTTTGCAGTTACTGGTCATTCAGCTCAAGGAAAAACTCTTCCAGTTGTAGTCACAGATCTAAATGTTGGTGGTTCCACAGCATATGTGGCAGCCTCACGGCCAACAACACGAGAGGGACTCATTCTTCTCAGGGAGGTCAGTAAAAATGCACTGAATAAACCACTTCCACCACAGTTATTGCTAGAAACTAGACGGTTGGATGCATTAGAGCATAATACCAGGGTACTTTACAAATTCTTAGATGAGCCACTAGTTGATGTGCCAGATCCAGAAAATTGCCTTGGTCTAAATGAAGACTCAATCAAACTACATTTCAATGTCTCCAATAAGTGTAAGTCAAACAAAAGTGATGGCCTTGACGAACCACCAGTGAAACGGATCCGAAAATTGCCAATTCAAGGCCAACAGCTTAGTGAAGTGGTTGCCACATTTACATTGTCTTCATGGGACCCTGTGAACTACTCGTGTGCATATGATGCTTTAATGAGTGCATTTCTGATTATTTTTGATTCACTGACATTACAACAGATTCAGTACCTCACTGATGACTCTGAACTTACAAAAATTTTTTATGATTTATACAGTAGACTGGATCGTGAATCTGTACAATCTTTGAACCATGCCAGAAACACCATGTGGGACCATCTTTCTCAATTGGATAATAATCTTCCAAGATGGGGACCTAATTTGGCTTCTTTTGACCAAATTATGGCACACCTAGTGAATGTTCACCGCATTACATTAACTCAGAAGATCTCTTGTAATGTATGCAACAAGATTAAATTCTCTACCCTATGGAATTCAAGTCTAGGCTCTGTTCTATCAGATTCTGTGCAGACAAGATTATACAGCTTCCAAAACCATGAGTCATCATTAACCACCACTCAACAGTGGATGAATGTGCTTGAACTTGGTACATGGCGTAGAGCAAGGTGACTCGATGACATCATGGTGGATGATGCAGAAGCCTGCAAATGCTTGGGGACTGCAGGTAGTGAATCTATCAACTATGTTGACACAATTTGTCCACCAATTATCTTCATGGATGTTCCACAAGAGATAGATGATAATATGTTTGAAATCCAACCTACTATCACTTCTGCTCTTGCGAATTGGACATACATATTACGAGCCATTGTCTACCTTGGTGGGCTACACTACACCACATATTTTCAAATTGGGTGAATGGTACAAGCATGATGGGCAGCTTCATGAAGGAAGGGCTATGAGAATTCCAAGCAATGTTGCATTAAAATCACCAGATCAGGTGGGCAGGAAGGCATTTGCACTTCTATATTCTTTGTAATTTACTTGTGTTGTTCATTCATGTACTCACTCTGAAAAGCTGAATATTGGATTGGCTTTCCCAAACTGAACATTTTTCGGTGATATGATGTCATTTGATCACGTGACATGATGTATGTCACACGCTTACGCGCTTCTTTGTCTCTTACCATCATGTCCAAAAACAAGATGCTCAAAAACAAGAAGATGTTCAAAAACAAGAAGAAAAGCAAGGTCCTGGGTCACAAAGTGAGTCATATCTTACCCTAATACATCTCTATGAGCTCTTGAAATCTTGTTAGAAAGCGAGCATGGTACACAAGACCCAAACACTGATGCTTAAAGCAGCAAAGATGCCTCTTACATTCACACAAGCTGAATACCTCAAGTCCATTGTGAATGATCTTCCTGATGGCATTGTGGACTCAGATGGGGAAGAGATCTTGCAAAAAAGATCTCCAAAAGATAGTCAAAAAAGCCCCTAAAGTGACACTCAATGTGGCTGAAAGATCCTGGCTCATCATTGCAAAGGGGAATGGACACAAAGACCATTCAGATGTGGAGATAGTAGCCAAACCAGATCTTGATGATACTCCCACTGCTAATCTCATGGCAATGGTGCAAAAGATCAACCCAGCAGGTGTTGGACTTCAGCCTTTTCTTGAGGGCTTGGCTGAATTTGCAAGGACCAAGAGTCCCGTCTTGCATCCTAATAATACTTTTTCGGTTTGTGAATATGATGCCAATTTGTCCATTCCTGAAAGTTTTGTTCTAGGTTTTCACATCTTCAACCATGTTCGCGACTAAAGCCAGCAAGCAAGCACAGAAATATGCTGACCTTGCACAATTTGGTACCATTCCGATGTTAGCCCATCACCCTCGTATGGATGCAAACATTACTCTTGTGAATTTCGTGTGCTGGTCCTCAACTCGGGTGACTAAAGTTGTCACCCAGTGGATGAGCGAACCGCACCATTCGTACATGGTAATGATCATCCACCCCACTGTTGGCTCTGGCAAAACTGTTGTGATCGGTGACCCAAATGTCATTGGCTGTGACAAGAGGAAGACAGAGGGCTCTACCATCTTCGACAATGCCCATATGATTGCACTCCTACATGCCTTGGGGAAGGAATTCCGTGTTACGGAATATTGGATCAATAACCTGCGAAACAAATGGAACACAAATGGGGAATGTCTTCAACTTGCACTCGAGTAGATGGTGGAAGTTGTCACCAATGGAGTGGACATTCAACGGGATGAACATGGGAATATAAAAACCATTGTTGGGTTCCGCAAATTAGAGAAACTCAAGAAGAAGGACAAGAAGGTAGAGAAGTAGTTGTAATAGAATGAGAAGTTGTCACCAACAGAATAGACATTTTACACGATGAACATGGGAATATAAAAACCATTGCTGGGTTCTACAAATTAGAGAAACTCAAAAAAAGGACAAGGTAGAGAAGTAGCGATAATTGAATTGAATAGCTTGAATGTGGGAGTTGTAACATTCTCTCTTTTGGTAAGTCACCAATAAAGATGACAGAGAATATCGGTCAGGTGGGCCAAAATCTCCTGGATCTTGGTAAGAGGCCTTCTAGGAATCAGAGGCACACTCTGCCTTAAAATAAGAGTCCCGGAACCCGCCATTCCCAAGTAGGAGTTGTAACACTCCAACTGTGTAATTTCATAAGTCATCAATAAAGATGACAAAGAATATCGGCTCAGGTGGGCTGAAATTTCCTGTATCTTGGTAGGAGGCCTTCTGGGGGTCAGAGGCATACTCTACCTCAAAATCAGAGTCCTGGGACCCGCCGTTCCCAAGGAGGAATTGTGACACTCTAACTATGCAATTTCGTAAGTCACAAATAAAGATGGCAAAGAATATCGGTCAGGGTGGGCCTAAATTTCCTGGATCTTGGTAGGAGGCCTTCAGGGAGTCAGGATCACACTCTGCCTCAAAATCAGAGTCCCGGGACCTGCCATTCCCAAATAGAAATCGTAACACTCTAACTGTGAAAATTTGTAACTCACCAATAAAGATGACAGAGAATATCGGTCAGGGTGGGACGAAATCTCCTGTATCTTGGTAGGCGGCCTTCTGGGAGTCAGAGGCACACTCTGCCTCAAAATCAGAGTCCCGGGACCTGCCGTTCCCAAGTAGGAGTTGTGACACTCTAACTGTGTAATTTCATAAGCAATCAATAAAGATGACAGAGAATATCGATCAGGGTGGGCCAAAATTTCCTGGATCTTGGTAGGAGGCCTCCTGGGAGTCAGAGACACACTATGCCTCAAATTCAGAGTCCCGGGACCCGGCGTTCCCAAGTAGGAGTTGTAACACTCTAACTGTGAAATTTTGTAAGTCACCAATAAAGATGATAGAGAATATCGATCAGGGTGGGCCAAAATCTCCTGGATCTTGGTAAGAGGCCTTCTAGGAATCAGAGGCACACTCTGCCTTGAAATAAGAGTCCCGGAACCCGCCGTTCCAAAGTAGGAGTTGTAACACTCCAACTGTGTAATTTCATAAGTCATCAATAAAGATGCCAGAGAATATCAGTCAGAGTGGGCCTAAATTTCCTTGATCTTGGTAGGAGGTCTTCTAGGAGTCAGAGGCACACTCTGCCTCAAAATTAGAGTCCCGGGACCTGCCATTCCCAAGTAGGAGTTGTAGCACTCTAGCTGTCAAAACAATAGCGGTGCAATATCAAATACATGTCATAAAGTTACAGAATGTTTATTGACGTACACAAAGCAAGCAATTAACAGCACTCAGTTGAGAACAAATAGTTTGGCTGAGCATATGGAATAATTGACATTTTATGAATACACTACGCCTATCCAAGTTTTCTTTATGTCGCCTTTGCTTGGCCCTCTACATCAAGATTTTTGACTTCAGATGTAAAGTCATCGACATCCATATGAGCAGTATCAGTGCGCAGATGATTCACCTGCTTGAAGGGAGCTGGCAAACTCCGCTTTCCCAGCTTTCCTGGACTATCAGTTACACTCTTGGTGCTCTTAACAGCTGCAGCCTGATCGTCAAGCCAATGAAGATACTAGAGATTTTTAGTACTCTCGAGTGTACTAAGAAAATTCCACTCACCGAAGTGGCCTCACTACTAATCTTGATAACTCTGTCAAGATGACACTGGACCTTCAGGACACCTTTGGCAAATGGTGCAACCCTGAAAGACACAAGTATCTCAACAAGATTTCCACACTGAATACTGGAACGGAGGACATCGGGATCAAATTGCCAGCAACTGTTAAACACAGTTTCAACGAGGGAAAAAAACACAAGAAAAAGAAAGAAAGCATGTACCTGGAATTGGCTTCAATACCAATCAAATTGACCACTTCTACCTCATTGTCGGTTGTGTACACCAATTTCATTGCAGAGTCATTTGACCAGTGCTTGATATGCCCTTGAACATCCAACTGGGCAGGAATTTCTGCAACAGCAAACACACTGTGCTGAGCTGGAGTCATAACACGTGTAGTGGCAGTAATTGCGCTACAAGTGCCACCCAAAGCAACTGCAGAGGGCACAGGGGTGATCTCAAGACCAGAACCACATAGAAAATCAGACACGAAGTCAACAGCCTTGGCCGCATGTTGAAAAACTTCGTCACCCAACCCAGTGATAGTGATGGTCTGCATGGAGCGACGTGGACTGAGTTCATGACTGTGACAGCTGTTATTATATATGACTGAACACAGACACAAATTCTGACCTGTGCGGTCCTTGAACAGTAAGTGCACAATCAGTCACGAAACCGACAACACTGAAGAATGGCTCTTTTCCAGTGGAGCGGTCCTTCAGCCAAGTATAACCATCCCGAGGTTCAAGTGTAAACTTCGAGTTGATACTCGCTGCTGAGACAAGCGTATGGAGAGGGTGGACAATCCCCTGATCCGAATCTCGTGTTTGACAAAACTTAGGCAAGAACTCTTTCCCTGGCATAATGAAACCATGAGATCAAAAAATTCAACAAAATCCCAATATACATATGGTCCTGAGACACTTTGATGCCATCACAAAAGGCGTTGGGTTCAAGATTATCAAAAAAAATGCATGATGTGTGTGTGTGTGTGTGTGTGTGTGAAAGGAAGCATTTCTTCGGTGTGTCGTTATATTTATTTATAATATGATAATCACAAGCTATTATATTTGGAGCTTGGAGCACGGGATTTGGAGACTATTTTGCATCATAATAGCATCAATGCCTGCACGAGATGTGCAGAGTGGAAGCACAACGTGCAGAATTATGTCATCTCAGTGGCTAATTGTGTAATAAATGGTGAAGAGTACGCCATCAGGACAAAAATAGATCCACTGATCAGAGATGATATCATCCCACAATCTGCCTTTTATATTTCGAAATCTGCTGTCGCTACATGCTCCTGCCTAAGATTACTGCTCCTATGACACCAAAACCAAGAACTCGCAGCGAGAAGGCTACTGAAAAACTAAAACACAAGTTAGTTTATTCTCTCTCTGTTCATCAATGTTTTGTTCAAAACTAATGTGACATGTATCAGGGCAGAGTCGGACGGTGAAACAGACCCAACTAATACAAAGCGTCTACATCGTTCTGCCTCTCATGACTCAGCAACCGCTGAATCAAATCCAGCTACCAAGGAAGCGCATGTAAATTACTCTATGCTTTCAATGAATGCTTTACTGACTCATACTAGCATTCACCAGATGAAACTCCAGAGAAGCCAGTCGCATCTGTTCTTGGGAATCCTGCAACTATAGATCCACTGGAGTCAGTCCAAAATTTTACTTATTCTACTATGATCTGTTCAACAATTTATTTCCAAGGCTTGAACCACTTGCGTCATTTGAAATCACTCCAAATTCTGCGGCCTTGCATGAGCTTCTTATGCCAGCTGCTTACGATTGTGTCACCAACTATGAACTGGCGAAAGGTGTCAACTTCCAACTTGAAATCTTGCCACAGCGAATCCAGCTAACTATGAGCTACGGGGTGCCTCTGCTGTTGTGTATCGTAAAGGCGGTGATAAACCAATCAGATTCTTCATTGTTGGCTGCGTCACTCACCGCTCTGCCTTGTGCTCCTGTCTCATCAATAGACGGCATTCAATCAATTTCATGCCCTCCATTGTCGGTTGGGTTAGGGCTACAGGCGTGATTCAGGAGCTTTTGGGTGGCAATGTTACTGCTTACGTCTTTGGCGGCGGTCTTTTATTTTCCACAATGGGTGAAAATATTTCCAGTTAAGTTTTCGAATCAAAGTTATCTGCTTTTTCTCAATAAACGATTCAGGTGCCATTCCCACTGCAGCCTCCCCAAAGAAAAAGACGTCAGCAGGCGATTCAGGTCAGAAACATTGTCAGAATATTTCAGGATTCTAATTGCATGGTTAGCACCCGCAAAGATTCCCGTGTCACCCAAGAAAAGTGGTGGTATTGAGTGGGACACTTCCGCAGCTCGAACAGCCGATAAACCAGGTACAACGTCATATCTCTCATCTTAATGAACTGTTATTTACAGCACTCTAGTTCCTATCTATGATGCATGCTCGATTGATTTCGACATCAAGAACTTCCAACAATTGCCGAAGTATGAGGATAAGCTGGATGCAGGAATGGTTGCGATGGTGATATTCACACTCGGACGTTATTCTTCCGCCACTGGTGAGAAGCTATCTTTCAACATCCAAGCTGCTGTGGCCATGCATGATGCAGTTGCCCAGGCGGATCGCCCACCTGAGACTGTCATTAATGCCAAACTTCCGCTTCCTATCACTTGGTTGATATAATTTTGAAATAATTTTTGAATGTAACAACTTTGGACATTGATCAAATATCTTTCCCACTGTTGCTGTGAGATTTCTTCACTCTGTAAATCCGTGCAGAAATGGAGAAGTGCTCCACTAAGTGATACAGGACGAAAATCTCATTGGGCCAACTTCAGTAAGTGGCAAGGAAGATACTCAAAAGACATGGTTGCACACTTTTAGTATAAGAAAATAATATTTCTTAGCAAAAAAGTTATATACCTATTCTTGTTTCATTCGATTATTAGTTTGACTTTCAACCCAAGTCAAAAGGATGCCAGGGTAGGATGGATTTTCCTGAAAAATTCCAGACATGTCCTACTGGTACTGAAGATCATGTTACTGAGAAAATTGGAGTCCCCCAAGGACAAATGCCCCTTGGCCATTTGAAAGATGTGGCCGAGATATGAGTTTCCTAATTAGGCATATGTGAGAATTCATGTACGTAGCCTGTCAGAGTAGGGGACCGGCGCTTGCCGCCGCTACCGATGTCATATGGAATCGTACGACTCATAAATAGACCGCGGCGATGCGATATATGCAGCGACTGGCATTGATTCGATGGCGAAGAGGACATCAAGAGAGTGTAATATGTATTCATGAAGGAACGTCGTGCTAAGCAGGAATCGATAATGGGAAGAGGCCTGGGTCCGGCATACGCTGCCATATGAACCTGCACCGCCGTCAAAAGCATGAGAGTCTTGATGTGTACGACGTTTCGATGCGCGAACTTTGAAGGAAGTGCACATGTCGTCCAGGAGGAAGACAAATGCGTCTGCCAGAGACAACACTAGCACAGAAGACAGGCGCGCCATCGATCGGCTTGTTCTCCGCCCGACGGTGTGTTGACTGCAATATTAACGCAAACTTAACCCAGACCGTTCGCATTCGCGTTCATATTTTCTCCTGGACCGACGTCCCTTCTTCAAGATCTTGGCCACGAGCCCGTCGTCGTTATGTTGATCGTACCCATCCTCGACGGCGAGCAGAGAGGGAGAGAGCGAGACGGAGCGCTTTGATGGTGTTTGTTGTTCTGTAGCGGCTGATTGCCGCGGCAAGTCCCCTTTGCTCCCAACCTTCAAGCCTCTCGAATCTTAGTCTGTTCAAGTAACCCTTTTGGACACACAGCGGGACCTTCTCCAGGATTTCATAGTTTTTTTCTTTTCACTCACTCTCCGTCGGTCCTCCAAGGGTTGCGAGCCGAGATCGCCTCGCTCTCGAATTACTTAGCGTGGCCTCGCCCGGTTCTTGCGTGGACTGCTATCTCAATGCTCGCACGCCTTGTTGCTGAGAGGTACTGGGCTCCAGTCCGACCTTGGTGGGGTGGCGCGCGAACCGCCAAATTTAAATCATCATGACTTGCTTGCGCGACGGACGCGTTCTAGCAAGGTGCGTTGACTATTCGTGTGGAAGCCTGAAGCCAGAACTGAGACCCAACCTCGTAGTGGTCTCGTTGACGAGGTGAGATCGCGCCGTGGCCTATCTCCAGAACGTTGCGCTCCGAGTCACTAGGGTGGAAAGTATCGCCGTCCCTCCGTTGCGGCGAACCCCAAAGTCCCCCCAAGACCCTGCCAGCAACATGCTTGCACTACACCATCGATGCCGACGTCCTCCCCCAGCTGTGACCCCAGATCGTCCACGACGCGTCCAACCCACCGCTTCCTGACGACGATCCACCCATCGTGCACGAGCTCCTCGCGCTCTGCGCTTCGTCAGGACGTAGTGCGTGCGCATAGCGAGCTCATGTACACGCACCCTCGCCTTCCCTGCATCCACAAACATCACCGCCAAGTCCCAGTCATCGGTCTCGATCTTGAAGGGCGCGGCCTCCCTCCGCGCAACCACGCGTGTCCGTTCTGGCTCGGCGCGACACCGGCTGCTCGGATTCCGTTTTGCACCCTTGCACAATCGCCCTCTGGATGTTCTGTGCTTCGTGCCCGGCTACCGTTGGTGTATCTCGGGATCCTGCTACGATGCGATGGTGTTTAAGCCACTCGTCGCCAGTGCGCATACAGACACGCTTGCCCCTGGCGCACGCACCCCGCGTCTGTGTCTGTGACGGCGTCTCCCGCCCCACCTTTGCCTCCACCACGTCGCCCAACCCTGATAATGCTCGCGATCCTGAGCATTTCGACGCGGCAACTACATAGCTTCGGGATTCACCCCTCCGTCCCCGGCGCTGTCAGCACCCTCTCCGGTGCGCCGACAATGGACATTCCGCGTCGTCGCCGACGTTTGCTTGAGACTGCCGCTCGATGGATTTCCTGCAAACCTATCCCTGTATCGCGCCAGGCGCACGGAATGCGACGCACCAAACCCCTCTCGCGCACGCGTCCTTCTCGGGCTATTGCACGTCGGGATCGTGACTCGCGACGTGCATTTTTCTTCAAGATGCCATACCTTATCTCAGTCTTTTCCTCCGACTTCTAAGCACTGCGGTCGTGGACGTCGGCCAGCGCATCGATGCGCCTCATCAATGGTATGTCTCTCTCTTCCTCACCCTTCACCTCGGTAATCGACTGAGCTCTTCAAACAGGGAATGTCCTCTGAATTGCGATCCTGGTCGACACCGGGAGAATGTATAGCGCATTGGGTGAGTACTTAAGATACGCACACGTACACACTCTCTAACGTTTTCCTTGTCGCAGTACACGACCTCATCGCCTTTTCGTCCCCGAAGCCGGTCGCCGACGCCGCCGTTTTTACTCACCCATCCCGGAGTGCTTCACGGTTGCCTCTACGACTTCGGGAAGGGAGTCTTGATGCTTCCACGGCTCAGCCCCGGCTTGTCGTCGCTGATTTCGTGCTGTGGCTCGTGTACCTGGATGGCCTCGGTGTTGGCGTGGGCCTGGTGCGCGACGCAGGGCCGGACAGGCACGGGCATACCTTGACGGTGAACGGGAGGGCGCTGGAGAGAGATTTGGAGGTGGAGATGGAAAATGAGCCCGAACGCCGAGAACGACCTACCCGTGCTATCGCTCGCAGACGCTGACACGGATTCGCGGCGTCTCCCCTCTTCCCAGTACGCGATTCTTTCACCCAGCCGGAACGTTACCGACACCGTCCTTCGCGACTGGCCCGCCCGGCGGCTTCGCCAGCGCCGTGCCCTTGTCGCCTAGTTCTTCCGCTTGCGCTGGCTCGTTTCAATGTCGGTTAGGGTTAGGGTACGCGGAGGAGACGCGCGAGTCAACGCCAACGCCTTGGAGGATATATGGAGGAGCGGGACCGGTACTGTACTATTTCGATCGTACTATTTCAATCAATTCTCTTCGCCTGTGACCTGTGACAGTTCGTTTCGAACTTTGGATTTCGCAAATGGGCCGGGGAGAGCGTGACACCCAAAAGAAATTCGAAAATGTATCCCAAAATGATATAATTGCATCCCAGATATCCAAATCCGATGTATTTACACTTTAGAATGAGATAGAATGAGCACCGACGGCATGATAGCTCGCCACTAACGACAAGGATGAGTTGTACCCGGGTTGAAGTAATTATTTTTTTTACCTCTTTCTGCTATTGTTGCTGGCGAAAGGCGGTGGAAAGGAGGAGAGAACAAGGATGCGGTGATATGGCGATGCTCAATGCGGAAGTAAACACGGAAGCAAAGTATGTCCCCGATCACCTCAAAACGTGAGATCGCCTCGGCGTTTGAACTTTGAGACGGAAACACCCTGGAGCGCGAAAATTGAATTTTTGGGTCATTTTTGAGCGATTTTGTGACCTGTTTGGCACATTCGAAAATCCTCCAGCTGACCGTGACTTTTCGAAAAAATTTCGAAAATTTTGGGCCCTGTGACGCGTGACACGAGAATTGAATGAAATAGTACAGTATAACCGAAGGTCAGGCGCGGAGGAGCTGCTTGCTGCAGCGGACCCGGGCGAGCGCAAACACGCGTTGGATGCGCTTTACGATGTCTTCCTCGCGGTACATGACTGCTTCAGCTCCTAGCCGGTCGCCGATACCGTCATTCGGCCAAGTGCCTCGCGACTGGTTCGCGCCGGCTTCAGGCAGCGCATCTTTTGTCGGCGTGAAGACGCTGGCTGAGTTCTCCCGTTTGCGCGCGCGGTTAATCTCAGGGTTGGGAGGACGGGACGGGCGCGGAAGACGTCGGGGAAGACGGTTTTAGGGAGGGAATGCGATAGGTGGGGATCTGGAGGAGATGCTCGCTGCCGCACCATTTACTCGGGAACTCCAAGGGCCAGTGCTAACACATATTGGATAGATTTCACCGTGCGTTCCCTCCTTTATTCTTTAAATTAGCAGAAATTGATTGGTTTGGCCCGCAGCATCAGGAAAAAAAATCTTGACTACATCACGTCTCGTAGCCTCAGTAGCCGAGGTAACCCCGTAGTCTAGTCCCCCTTATGGTAGCCCTCCGTAGCACACTGCCAAGGTCTCGTAGCCCTCCGTAGCTCTCAGCGGTGGCTATGGTAGCACCTCGTAGCTCTCAATAGCTTCACACCTTGATATAGTAGCAGCTCATATTGCTTCATATCTTACAATATCTTGCTGTTTCCAGCAACACATAAGGAACGAAAAATAATATTGAATTGCGGTGATAAATACAAACACAAGGTACGAACAAAAACATGGCTTAATGCCATGCAACACAGCGAAGCCACCATGAAGACTATGAAGGAAACAGCATTAGCATGACTATACAAGAAGGCTTCAAATGAGACTTACAGGCGTCGAGAGCAATGAATAAAAATGTTACCGTAACTGACAAGCCAGACTGCGGCCAGCACAATTTGAAAGGTGAGGCTCGAAATCATCGGATTGTCAGCTTGCTTTGGAAAGACAGTGAAGAGCTCATCCATGTGTTGTGCCAAAAGGTGGAGCTTAACATGATGGTGGAAGCAAGAGGAGGACTGTTTCATGGAACTCAACGGACTCTAGCCAGGGAACTCGTGACGTGATCAAGAAATTCTTGACAGTGCGAAAACTTGAGGAAGGTTGAATAGATCTAGTGTTAACTTGACAGCGTCCGGGCTTCGACGGTGCAGGGAGCAGCTTGAAGGTACGAGCTTGAGGGCATTGATGACATCGAGCTTGACAGTGCGCAGGAAACTTGATTCACATCATTTGGGCTAGTCTATAGCAGGGCCCGCAGTTGAGGACTTGCAGTCACTGAGGAAAACTATGATGCTTGAGGTTGGGTTGGGGCCCTGGGTTTCTTGAGGGAACCCAAGGATTTCTCGACGCCACTCGAATCACCCGGGGAAGCTGTTGAGGATGAGCGAGAACTGTCTGAGGCGATAAAAGGCAGTGCAGGGAGTGACGACACAAGATATGAAGAAGATTGGCAGCCATCAAGGCGGTCTGAGTTGTGGTGAGATGGAGGGAAAAGACAAGAAGTCGACGTGTGAGTCACACGACGATCAACCAACATCACGGGATAGCACGTGCTTGCGGAGTTTGAAATGGACTTAGCGATTTCGAAATAACCTTCTGCGAGTGATTGAATACAAAAATGTTCGACTCAGGATGGATGGCAATCAGAGCTATCAGATGCTACGAAGCCTTGGCATGCAGCTACGAACGGCTACGAGCGCCTACTGAGAGTCGGCTGAAGACTACTGAGGCTACCCGCGCTATGAGAATTTGAGCTGCAGTGACGGAGTAAAAACTTTTTTCCTGATGAGATTCAAATGTCTTTCGAATTTCAATTGGCCCCCCACCCCATTGTTCAGCCTGCGCAGGGCGTCGCGCGCGTCAGCCTCAAGACACGCCGTACCGCCGCCCGAGCATCACCAGTGATATGGTGTTCTTTCCATACAGGGCGGAGCGGGCGGACTTCTTTCCTGTACACCGACGTCATGGTGTTGCTCACTAGCTCGACGGCTTTGCGAGCTCGACATTGTGGAGCATGTCCTGTAGCTTTCTTGCTGCACGGAAGTCTCATAGCCATGCATCACTTCGGTCTTGGGAGTGGGATGAGCGCGAGACACTAGTGTGCTATCCGCCGGGTGGCCCAAATGCGCCCGGCTAGGGCATCAAGCCGTCCCCGTAATTTGACGGGTTGACGGGCCGTAAAAACGGTTACGCCCCCGTACCGTCTGGCTATTTCACTCCACAGAAATACGCCCGTTTTAATACGGGTTTTTACGGGTTAGGTGTAGCGGCCGAGAGGACAATTTTGAGGGCCATTGGTAGGTGAATCTGGCCAAAAGGATGAGTTTGAACACTAAATAAAACACTCACCACCTTCCAGATCGCACGGAAAAAGTTGAATACGCCCGTAAGGGGTGGTTACGGTACGGTTACGGGTCCATATCACCCGTCCCGTTTCTCACAATTTTCTTTACGGATACGGCCGTATTTTTTACGCCCGTAACCGTAATACGGACGGTTTGATACCCTACGCCCGGCTCGCACCCGCGCCATGGTGTCATTGGCGGAGGCGGAACGACCATTTGGATTGCAAACACGGCCGCATTGCTCAAACAGCTGCTACCGGATCATCTTCCCGCCGTTCACTCCATACCCTCCTTACGCCACGTCTTCGGCCATCCGGATGCACCGCGTCAGCGCCCGCAGTTTCAGCCCACCGTCGCTTTGACGCACCGCGCACGGCTGGATCTCGCAGCCCGAGCTGCACGAGTGCTTGGTCATCGATGATATGCGTCGTACGCGAGGAAGAGCTTGGCGGAGGAAGTCTCTGGGAACGGCCGGGTGCTTCTGCTCCATGTATGGGAGTAAATCAGACATTATTAGCACGACACTGGTGCATCGGGAGGACGACCTTCGAGCGAGCGAGTGCTAGCACAGACCACACTTATGTCGACCTGCCTCTCGGCTTCCGAGACTCGGCGTCGAGTGACTAAGCGCGCCGTTCCATGTGCCCCTGAATGCTGGCGACATCTAGCCAAAATCCCCTCGCTGTGCGATTCCATTTTGAAGACCCGGGACCTGAAATTCGAGCGCAAAGACGCATTTGTCGCTTTGGTACGTTACATTTCCGTTCCACATCCTCCAGAATTGACTATCCTCCCTGCAGTCTGGTGAGAGCTGAAGCACTTCGGCGTGCGAGTTCGGGATCTGTACCCTGTAGACAAACGCAAAGAACGACAGATGAGACTTTCGCAAGGAAATTTCGATACTTTTTCAATAGAAGGTGCATATAGTGGAAAAGGGGGTTTCAGTTTTGTCTGGCACACTATGTTTTTCGAAATATATACCATGTGCCCATAATGCTCACATTGTCCTATGCAATCCGTTAAGCTGTTCTTGATTGCCACAATGTTCTTTGTTCTCCTTGCATCAATGACACCTACATTCATGTTTGTGTAGGCAGAACTCTGGAACTTTGAGTCTCTGGGGGGACTTTCGAGCCGAGAGGGCTTACCAATTCAGGCAACTCACCGCCATCAACCCGATTGGGCGAATTCTCCATCAAACCATATAACTCGGGTAGCGCGCTTCGCGGCAAAGCCTACTACTCACACTGAAAAAGGAAATGTTTCTGGTATTATAAAAACTGTCTGTGAAACTCATAGTATCATTTCAAGTTCTTATACTAGCTGAAACTACAAGGATCAAATGTAATAAGAACTGAAATTGACAGAAGTAATTTTAGAATCACTTTCAATAGCACAAAGAAAGGTAGTTTCATTGTATCATGAAAGATGTACAGAAACTCGAAGTTTTCTTGAGCCTTTCAAGAATGCTGAAACAGTCGGTTTCAGGACGAAAGAAACCCTGCGGCATTTTTGCCATTCGTCCGGCAATTCCCGGGCCAATGGCAAAAATACCGCAGCCTTTCTTCATTCCTGAAACTCGTACGTTCAGCGGTCTTAAAAGGCATTGTAAACCTGGGACTTTCCAAGAGCTTTCATTGTACAAAGAAACCAATAATCTTTGTGACACTGAAAGATATTCTGAAACTACTTCTTTCAATTTCAGTTCATATTCCATCTAATACTTGTAGTTTTAGCTAGTATAAGAACTTGAAATGATACTATGAGTATTACAGACGGCTTTTATGGTACCAAAAACATTTCCTCTTTCGTGAAAATATGGGATATGGAAAGTCCGGCATCAAAAACGGCGACAAGTCCGGCGTCAGGGCGGACTTTCAATTTGCATCAACATCCTATCTGACCTCAGGATCCCTGCGCTGCCTTTTCTGTGCATCCACCCTTTTCTCTATTCTACAAAAGGTGCGTATCTGTCTAGCATAAACACCTCAATCATCATCAAGCTCCCAGCCTGGGACCAGAGTCCGGCTACTTCGAGTTTTGCATCAATGTTCGACTAGTGGCGGCTGAATTACTACTCGCTCATGTAGATACTACAATACTACTTGCCTTGGCAAATTTCCGTTGACTGGGGTGTAAATTCTGCGCATCAGGGATTCCGCCATCAAAAAAACAGAGACATCGATCAATGTAGGCGGCGACTTCGAATATGTCTTGCTTGAGCCGGCAGTACTTGGACATCTCGCCCAAGGAGAGCTGGTACATGGATAAATTCAATGACCGAAAGGGCATATATATACAGTGAAAAAGAGAGCTGAAGGTGAGCTGAAGGAAGGCAACTGGGCTATAGAGGTTGCCCCTGTCTCGATCAAAATGATCTGCCACCGAACCTTGCCGTCTTGATTTTGTATCAGCGCCGTGCCTTCCGCCGTCAGGCACGCCGGACTCGATCGCCGGACTTCCCATTTCCCATTTGTTCTCCTTTTTTCGCTGTGACTTATCTTTCTCAAATTTCAAGTTGATCCAAAGACAATAAAGAAATGAGCACTCCTGGGCGAAAGGTGGCCAATCCGAGGACTTTGGATGTTTTAACTGAAGAAAGGCCAATGATTTGTTGCACCAAAATCTGAAAATTTTACAATATCTCTATAACTAGTGAGGTATGAACTAATTGTTATAGCATCTGTCTGAGACACTACAATATCTTGTTCTTTCACTCAGGCTTGATAATCTCTGCATACATTGTATAGATGATGGAAATTTTGTCGAGCTGGTCGATGCTGCTGATTCAAGCAAATGAGCTTTTGATGCACAAAAATCTCGCAAGCATCTTTTGTTTCCTTACCCACCAGTCAAATTCACCAAGTACACTAGTACAGTTGCTAACTTGTTGTGTCTTCCAATTTACTGTGCAACTAATGCCTCAGGGTTGGCAACAAAATAGACAATAAAATTTTCAACTGAACATTTAAGGTCGAGCCTTGGTGCCAGATGGATTGTATCACGGACCTGCGAACTTTGCTCTGTTCAAGTTCAAAAAACAAGGTACAGTTTTGTACCCGGCAATGGGATGGGACCTGGTAATGAGACGAGGGCATTTTACACCCGGCAGACACATTTAGACCAAATCCTTTGCACACTTGAAGTATAGCACACCACAAATGGTCTATTAAAGTTTCAGAGCTGTTGGTACTTGCAGCCTTATTGTAGAGTGAAAGCAATCTGAAAAGTCCGGATTCAGATCCGGCCATCTTTGTTAAATATCTTCAAGAGGAAACAATATATGGTTTCAAAGACAAGCCAGGCCATGTAATTATATGCAATATACACATCTATCATGGACCGAAGGTAACCAGAGGACCTTTGACTGCTCTCTGCCGTGAATTCAGGTATTGTCGCGAGTATGGCATCAATACAGATTGTCACACTGTTTTTCCCCATTGGGTCAATTCACTCATTTGAGCCATTAGGGGCAGTCAGACTAGGTGCTTCAGATGTGTTTCTGCTGAGTCCGCGCCACCTTCGTCACTTCGTCACTTCGGCTAATTTTAAGCAACTTCGTCACCTCATATAAATTTAGCACATTTGAGGATTGTTCGTCACTTGGGACTCCCGGCTGTAAATGTTCATCAGCTCAGTTCCTTGCTGCGAATCTCCGTCAGTTCAACATTTCTGTCACACTGTCACGCGAAGCATTCCTGTTCAGCGTGTACAGATACTAGTATCTGCAACAATATCGACTCCGGTTGTGTGTGACAGGATGTGTACAATCTGCCAGACCTAACATTGAGGTATGAAAAATCTGCGGTAGGAAAGCATGTCACGTGGTACTTCTGCTCGGTAAAATCTGTGATGTGGGATCAGGAAAGAAGGAAGGTGAGGTCTGAGAAATATTTCCGAAACTCGTGAGGCTTGTTTGAGTCGAATAAAGAAGCCATATGATCATTACTAGTGGGCACCGAAGGCGGCGGCATTACGGGAGCGGCGGAGGGGTGGGACGAAATTGAAACACGGGAAAGGGGACATGTGAGATATCGAGTGGTGACAGCGGCAAAGACGCTGGTGAGAGCAGCGAAGGTGATGGGAGAATCATTGAGGGGAAGTGGTGGTAGGTGTAGCCAAGTTGGAGACGATAGAAGTTGAGACCCTTCCATAATGTCACATCTACCAACCGGCCAAGCGCGAGCTGAACCCAAATAGAGGTGAACTGCACAAGGCAGGAAGGAAGGAAAGTGGGGGCAAACACTCCAAACAAGTCCGGAGCTATGCAAGAACCAGCGGCTAACTCGCAAAGAACTATGTGGGGCGGAAACGGAGATGAGACAAGTGAGACGAGGTGACGGTGACAGGAGCATAGATGTGGACGTAGACGAATATCAGGCAAAGTGAGACAAAGACAGAGACAAGAATGAAAATGAGTGACTTAAGCCACGAGTTCTGGGGCAAACAAGAAGTGATTGATTGAGAAGGAAATCTAAGTATTTATACAGAAGTAAAGAGGAGTGAGTGTAGTAGGAATGAATGGAAATGAAACTCAGCGGATCCTGGATATCTAGGGACACTACGAGGCGGTACAAAAATAAATGGCAAAATAATTGAGACTGGGACGCGAGCGATCGCAGCGGAAGGGGCACGGAAAGGGAGTGAAATAAATAAGATATTGAGGGATGAGGCGATGTGAAGGCTGAATCGTTGAGGAGAGGCCTGAGTCGGGGGCGTGAGTGAGTGAGATGAAGGCAGAAGTAGAGAGGAGGCGTTGTTTAGTTCGAAGGATATGGCCAATGTGATGGCTGATACGTGGGTCCATGTAGGCGAGTACATGCTCGGCGCGCTGCCATGCGTGACAATATTCAAAAAAATTGGCAATGTTGTTAGGATGACATCTCTACCACTGCATTTTGCAGCACACTCACTTACTGTTGGCACCCTGGTGCATCCACATCTGTGTCATGAACTGGCATGACTCAGCATCACAGATATCCTTTTTCGGGATTCAACCACATTCCTTTCTTGGAATAACCCATCTTCCACTTGGTTATTCCCTGGTAAACAACCTCTATTCAGCATTGAATAGTGATATCCGACAGTACAGACGACATCCTAAACCACTATTCGGAATCCATGTGGACATGGATTCCTCACTACACTACAACCCGGGTTATTAGGGCTATAACCCGACATTCAACACACACCATGCTGGGTTCTTCATGCTGATACCCCAGACTCCTTTATGCTGGAATGGTTCCTAACCTCACTCCTTTCTGTTGGGGAACCATCATCCCTTGTATCCACTGCTGAGACGACTACACTCCTGAACTATGACAGGTGTTGCCCTGGCCCCACCTGTCAGCTCCTTTATGCCTCCCTATCCTTCATGACCCCTTTGTGCCTGCTATGGACTCATATTTAGCCTACGATCGGACTCCTAATAGCTACAGTATATAAACCCAGTAGAATCTCCTTGTACAGTAGATTCTACCTCGTCTAATCTCAGGCTTTGCTTTGGCTGGATTACCTGGTTCTTGGACCTGAGCCTAGAGTGCTCTTGTTGTCTCGTTGCTAACCTAGCAGTGTAGGATCAGAGCCCCTTGCAGGTAGCAACAGGGAGAGGCGCTACCTGCAAGGTGGAAATAGATCCCGACACACTAGTCCCCAGGTAGAGTGGTATCACAACCCATTTGTGTTGGGTCTTGGATACAGACAGAACCCCTGTTTGGGATAGGGTTATCCCCCATTTGGGGTTCTATGGAGCAACCACTACCCCTATTCCAGAACCCGAAGCCCCTATGTTCAGAACCCGGAGCCCCTACAACTACAACCCAGAAGCAGGTTCTTCACAGTAGGGTTACTGGTCCTTATTTTACCTCGGGTTCTTCCTTTCGGGTTGCTTGGATTGTTCCCATCTATGGATATTGGCCTGAGGACGTACAGCTGGCCAATCTGTGCGCTGTGGATCCTCAATATCTGGTCATGCACTATTAGAGTGGTGACAGATTCCCTCCCAACATCTAGGGCTGGCTGCTGATGTGTTACGCTTGGATGATATCCAGCTGACCTAAGAGCCGTTGCTGACAATCTGCGCCTCGAGTGCCTGATCTTCAACCCAGATATTGTTGAGGTACATCAACATTGTGGACAGAGTGTAGCAATTAGGTGAGGGAACATGGTGGTTGGAGAACAAAGAAGGCGGGTGACAGCAATGGCATGGAATGGCCATGCGCTTTGTGTGACAAAAATATTGAACTGATGGGCTTTTGCAGCAGAGAAGCTGGACTGACGAACATTCACAGCTGGGAGCCCCAAGTGCTGAACAATCCTCATATATGCTAAATTTATATGAGGTGATGAAATTGCTCAAAATTAGCTGAACTGACGAAGTGACAAGGGTGGTATAGACTCGTTTCTGCTAGGCATTTCAGAGATGCTTCAAGAATTTCTTTATCATGGGAAAGACATATAAATCTTGAAGCACCTTTGAAACATTGAAACACCTCTGGAGGCGCTTCAACACGCTCCAAAATGTGCTTCAAAAAGCGCTTCACATGAATTGTGATGACTGACAGCTTATTCTACTTGAAGCACATTTGAAGCACATGTGAAACACATTTCAAAAAGGGGCAGTCAGAGCGGACTGACACTTCTCCCATGCTTCTGATCTAAAATAAATCTCTGAAGCACATCTGAAATGCATGGCTGAAGCACATCTGAAGTGCCTAGTCTGACTGCACCTATTATCAAGTAAAATGTGGCTCCAGGGGTTCTGTTCTGTATGTCTGACCCATCCAAACCACTTGAGTCTTGACATATTGATCTCACAGTTTCTGCTCATTCATTTTCCAAGACTTCTGCATGTTGGCAAAAATAGTTGATGATAGCTGACGTGATTGTGTCACGTCCCATTTCCACATCATCAACCTGATAGTGACATTTCACCTTGATCCAGGCCGATATAATTCATTTCCTCACTGATAAGTTCAGGATCTTAAATAAAAGTGAGATTTTCACCCATATATTTGATCAACTGACTCCAATTCGGCAAAAAGTGTCACATTTTGGGGCATAATGCCAAGAAAGATTTGACTATCCCATTACCACATACAAAACTGTACACACCGGGATTCAAACATGTACTGCCACTTTGAATGTTTGGCCTTGTTAGAAAGTGAAGATTCAAGATTTGGCAGAGTGCCTATGAAATTAGGGTGCCTACAGGACCCACTACTAAAGATGGTGGGCATAATACTTGGTCATTCAGATGCAGGTACTGCAAGGTAAAAAAGAATAGTCATTTCAGAGGGAATGGTAAGATAGTACAAGATAGGTGGTCACTCTGCTCTAGCTTATTGACAACTCACCACAAAATTGCCCCGCTCAAGAGGGCCTACTTTTTGGTCAATCAAATACACATATGTTTGACTGCCTGAAGAACCTACACATTAAATTTGAATTGGCATCAAACACAGCTGAGATTAATACAATGACAGATGGGAGCCTAGCCCAAAGGGTAGGCAGCCTTAAAATTTTCACATCTGGTCGGAAAAGTGGATTAAGACCCTCGGAGACCCACCCACCCTCGAGCCGAGCACAGCCACACCACAGCCACATGTAAATGCGGTAACTGATCCATTCAAGATGATAAAACTTTCAAGTTTTATGTGCTTACAATGAGTGATGCAAACCAAAGACCAGTGTCAAATATTCTTCAGGCTATTTCAGACTGCAAAAAACACATGCCAATCATTAAATGAGAGTTCCAAAATCTGAACCTCCTCGGTTTGTCATTGATGACAACTTGATTTGGCCATGTGGCACTGCTCCCGCGGCTCAGCACAGTGAAACCTAGCCAATAAACCAAAGATCAATCTGCATATTTTTCTGCCAATGTTTTTTTATTGTTCCAAACACATTTTCAGAACATTTGGAACCTTGGTCAGAAAAGCAGAGTCAATTGCTTGTGCTGTTGTTAATAACGGTTTGACACCGCACGTGTTTCTAGTGGTTTGGTGTATCGCCGTATGAGCCCATTTGCAAGTCCGCTGTAAGTACCGGTGGGTGTTTTCAGGACTTGTTGCTGTGTGGTGGACTCCAGCAGTGACCAGAACAGCTGTGAATGGTGGTGCAAGCAAGAGGATGTGCCACACCACGCAGCATCACTTGATGCCAAGAGGTTTACCCTAATTGAGTTAAACCACTATTAAGCCACCCCAGGCTTCTGATTTGAACCGGTTGAATTTGGTTGAAACACGATATTTGGATTCTGGAGCTCATCTAGCACTGACCACGGGATTAATCTCTGCTGCTATGGCCTATGACATGAGGGTTCCTGGATGGCTGCCATTCAACCAACAGATGACAAGCTACCTATTCTGGCTATTTACGAATGGAGGTCTATTTGGATCACAAGGCCACGTTCAAGCGCTTCAGTGCAGTCTCATGCAGTGAACAAACAAAACGCCACCACATGATTTATCAAAGTCACATTGAGTTGTATTCAATTCCACTACATTCCATTCAATTCCAGTAACATCAGTCATACAATGGTTCCATCTAGTCTCTGTAACAGAACTGATATGTTGATGACAAACAAGTAGGTGTCAATATATGGTCTGTTAGCAATCACGATCACCTCAGGAGGGGACCGATTGATTATGCAATTGGGTGGCTGTGCCCTCACCTCGACACTCTGGAAGTGAAGCTTACAGTGTGTCTCTGGGTCTCTACTTGTGCCCAGGAGTGTGTATTACTCACAGGGCCATATTCCCACCATTTATTGTGTGAATTTTTTATGAATTTTTCATACTTCTGTCGGGAGCTGCAAGCATTGGGATGATTGGCTGAATTGGGCTTAGATAATAGCTCTTTCCCGAAATATGTACCTTTCCTGTTCTAAATATTCTACTACTTTCCTGGACTTCACAGATGATGTTCTGGTGCCTTTCTGGGCCAGAATGACACGAGAAATCGCTGCAGTGGGCTTGGTTCTGAACGTGTCAACTGCGCACAGCCACCCGATTGCATAATCAGTTGCTCGCTTCCTGAGACGATTGAGATTGCTACAAGACTAGGTTCTGTCCAACTGTAAGAAAACATAAGCTCAGCTGACTCCAGAAGCAGCATGCAGGTACCTTAGTTCAAGGCAATGTTAGTCTCTCCTAGACAGACGATACAACACACCTCGTTATGTTGAAGTCTGTTTGTAAGCAGTGGGGTCCGATTGCGTTAAAATCTTGTTATGAAAGTTGCGGAGCTTGAATTTCACCTCTTTTCATGTCGTTTTGGCTGCACCGCACATTTTCCTGACTTTGCTTGGGTTATAAATAGCTTTAAATCTATATTCATAATTATCTGCCTCTTCAGAATTTCCCAAATCCAGCTTGAAACATTGTACTGTGTTGTCATTGAATGCAGTGACTCACTCAACTTGGAGGCAGGCCCAGAAAATGAGCTGTTTGCTCTGGGATAGAAGACCAAGTGTGACACACTCAGAAATCCAACCAACTACAACACAACACTCAAACCAACAACCAAATTGCATGCTTGAGTTTGGGGATTCCAACCCAGTATAGGCTGTGGCAACCTGAACAGGTCTGCATTTATTAAATCGAAGCAGAAACAAAAGATCAGTCAATGTGAGACTTTTTGCGAAAGCTGTCTATTGGTTTCCCAAGCACTCAACCAAGTCCAGGGACTCATTGGGATGCAAAGTATAACAGTTTTAGTTGCTGTGAAGTGATGGTGAGAGTGTAGAGTTTAAAATAAACTTGGTGTACAAGTTCACACAAATATTTTGATGCAGGTAGTTCAAATCCAAGTAACAAATGAGGTCCGACCTCTGTATATCCATGTGTTTGTATAATCCAATCAAAACCCAAATAATCATGTGTTCAGATAGCCAGAGTCTGAAGACAACATTGTCAGGTCTTTAAACCGACTTTTAGCAAAAGGTGTGTGTGAGTTCGAAGCTTGACTTGTTCTGTTGGACAAGGATCCCCATTGTTCTCAACTTGTCCCAACAAGAAGTAAGACTTCTTTTTAGCAAAAAGAATCACAATCTTCTTGAATCTCAGCCGGACTGACTCCAATTTCGACTCAAGAAGATATAAATCCAACACCAAAACAACTTTATTTCAACTTGCACCAGACAAGGATTAAAGCTTCCTGTCAACAGCCAAGCTTAATAGCTTAAACTGCCAACAGGAGTGCCAGGATCCAGTGCCTAAATCGACTACAAGCTACTCTATATATATGTCTACAGATTCTATAAATGGAAATGGTACAAATAGCATATAAATAACTGAGAAATCGTAAACAATGCTGAACAAATAGTACAAACAATGAGTGAGACTGAAAAGAACTAATTTTAGCACGTCTTTGTGCCCCTTGTACGAGTTTATTTGGTCCTTGCAAATAGTTTGGTGGCCTCTGACATTGCTAAACCTCTAGCCAACATCAAATTGTGATACTTCTCATGTCTAAGTCACAGGATCTCAGAGGCCAAGCCCGGATTGCTAAATATAGCTCCCATGGAAGTGCAATCATCCTTGGCACACCCTTGGCTATCATTTCGCATTATTCAGGTATTTGTACAGCCCACCTAGCTGTTTGTACACCTGTGACTCGGTCAATCAGTGGTTCTAGACCTTTCGCTAATAGTCTGATGACTCGGTTCTTGGCACCTGAAGCATGTGAATGTGGGTATATGGCCTTGCTGAACTCCCAGGAGCCTAGATGAACCCTAAGACATGCAACAGCTTGTCATAGTGACATCATAAATGTCATGTTCGAAGAATTCATGCTTGCAACAGCAATATCAGCTCTGCAGACTTGGTTCAACATGGAATAGGTGGTCATTTGAGTCGGCCATGTTTTGAATGAATGATATTCAATGCCCTTAATGGGCCATTGTGCTATAAAACCCCAATCTGTTTCCAGGATGGTTGGGTACACCTTTCATGAAAGGTCTGTTCTGCCTTATTTACACTGAGATCTTGCCAGAATCATTGTATAAGTTTGCACACAGCACTTCTACGATAAGCGTAGCTCAATAGAGATGTATTGGCTCTGCAAAACTGCACAATGGTGTGCAAAATGGGTTATTTCTAAGCTGGCCCATTTGCAGGCTTATCAGTGGTGTGACAGTGATGTGACAAACACTCGTCAACTTTAATCTTCAACAGTGTTGTCAAATGATGGAGGAAACATCCAAAAATATTGGGGCACAGAGATTGCATCTTGACCTCGCTGCTGAAGATATTTTTGAGATTCTAGTTCAGGGGGGAGGTTTTCAAAATGTGATTATGTAATAAGGTTTTGACCCGATTGCACAGTGGACCTTAGAAACAGGCTACTATTTCAACCATAGGTTTAGTCACAGGTCACAATGCCAGTGGAACTGAACCTATTCGAGTTTTGGTCATGGTCACAAGGCTCTGGGAGGCGTGTTTTGAGGCAAGAAGCACTGGCAAATTCCGAAACATCATTCAAAAAAGGAAATTGAACCTATCAAAACTTGAATCTAAGAGGTCACAGGTCACACCCCCTGAACCTATGGTTGTAATAGTACAGTAGCATTGAGCCTAGCTCCATTGAAAACAAATGTTCATCAAACGGCGACTGAGCTTTAAGAGATATGATGTGAATCTGATGCGTCCTTGTTATGGTATATGTACGTGTTGTGCGGAGTTTGAATCAACCGCTCTACCAACTTCTTTCAATCTTTTTATCTCTTCTTCACAGATCCAGCTCATTCATCGGGCTCTGTTTCCACAAACGCAGCTGGCATTGGTCTGTGCCCGCACAACTGTCACATTGCCTGCCTGCAACCAATTCCAACTTGCGAGTACTACCAAGGTTTTTTATTTGGCAGAAATGCTGTGGCATAGCGAGTGGTGTGCCTGTCTTCTCTGGCACATTTGCTCACTTAAATCCCCACACTCAAGTCCATCACGTACAATACTGTATCTGAATCCTTGCCATCCTGCCAGCTGTAATCAGCGAAAAATCATTCTAGTGGTGTGCAATCTTAGTCTATACAGTGTAATCCATGACCAGGTGCATCACTTGCACTTTGCATTCATTCCAACTCTGATTGTAACCAGCTGTGCTCGCAATGTGTACCTTCCAACCTTGGCATACTGTATGTCGAGTCCATCTCGATCCAGCCTATACTAGACTGCTCGGCTCAAAATCTGCCTTCCTTCCCACCGATGTAAATGCACACCACCATGTCCTGCATCAATGTTCACACCCATCCGCATCCCACAACTCGGTTGAGCCAACTAATTCACTGTAACGTACTCCCCGGGCCGTGACTTGACATGTGAAACATGCACAACATGGGCACAACTGGTGCCGCAGTGCCGATTCAAAAATTCTCAAGCTATGCAAGCTGTGTGAAACGATATCATCCTGGACACAAGCAACGGGTTCTCATTGTTCTGAACACAAGCAATGGGTTACGATGCATCACCATTTCTTTGATTTCCGTTCTCCCGCCAGTAGCACAGTACTTATTGTGCAGATCAAGTTTCACGGCAACGACTGCACTCACCCTGACCGGAATTGGGCACCTGCCGCATGTCACTTTCTCTTCCCCTTGCTACTCGCTGCATGGTCGGCATATGCACTTGCTGCCTGTGAAGACGTATTATGCTCAACGCCAATGCTCGAGGTCCCCCATCACCTGCCATCTTTGCATCCCTTCCGCTGCTTTGTGTTGCTGCGCTGACTTGGCCCGTGAACACACCTATACTTCTCGCTCCCTGCTCCCAGCTCGCACGTCCTCGACACTACAGTAAGTCAACAATTACGCCTCACCCTACACAATCTCCGCCTCACCATACACCCTCTAACCTCATCTGCCGAGGTGCATCATCAGTAGCTCAGCCACACATAAAGCTAGAAAAGATTCAGATGAGGGTGAAATCATCCTACAAGTCCTGGCAGCGGATACATGAAGGAGCACACAGGTGTTTCTCTCCAATCCAGCTGATTTTTTTTGCCCCCTTTGATTTTCCCTTCTATTGACCTCAGCCTCAACCACACCTGACTCGGACTCGTGCTCCTCGGCTCGTCCCCACTAACCTCACTAATACTCAATCACGCTCCGCCGGCATTCAGGACATATGCTGTGCTCCTTGGTTCGAAAAGTGCTTGCGCCATGGTCTTACATCTCATTTAGCTCGCACGCACCAAGTGCCCATCGGGCTCACTCACACATACACTGCAAGCCATGCATACATAACATCCACCCAGCAAGCCATGAGAGTGGCGCGTAGGCCCACACGTGGCTGCGCGAACTCTCGGTGCGTCCCAGTGTCGACTCCCAGCCAGCATACTCCCTGCGTGTGGACACGGAAACGACGGTGACAAGAGGAACATACAGTACATACCATACACTACATCTATACTTGATTGAGGCCTCTTGGTTTGGCACACGGCGTTCTTTCAAATATATGCAATGTGCCGAGAATGTTCAGATTGCCAAACGGTCATGATATACCCAGAAAGAGAGAACCATGCGCCATGTAGTTTGTGTAGGAAGAACTCTGAAACTGACTCTCTAGGAGATTTTCGATCCCGCTGAAGCTGAGCTTACCAATTCACGCAACTCACCACCATCAGCTGATTAGGCAATACTCGTCCATTCAGATGCGTGTACTGCAGAATACAGAAAAATTGATATTATAGAGAATGGTAAAATAGTACAAGATAGGTAGCTGCATTGCTGCGGCATATTGACAATTCATCGCACAAATTGTCCTGCTCAACAGGGCCTGTTTTTTTATCAATCAAATACACACATGTTCGAAGGTTCCAAATCTATGGCATAAATCACAACAAATCCAACAAAAGATCTGCAAATTAGTAGAAAAAGAAGGATAGGAATCTGCACCTTAAATTTGAATCAGATTGAACAGAGCTGAGAGAAAGCAATGACAGGTAGCAGCCCACCAATGTAAACACATGTCCTGATAAAAACTTAGTGGGATTAACAAAACCTGTAGTGCATGAGCATCACACACCTGGTATATTCAAATGCTAGCATGTCACTTGTCACTTGTACTAAAGCTTGGCACATCTGGTTACAATGTGCTGTGCGGTGGACACATCCTACAGAACCTCCTGGCATAATTAGCTATTATTGCTGAACATCAACACTGTAAAAATCTCGATTAAAGAACACATAGTAAACAATAAGAATAAATATTCGATGCATACCAAGGTTGCTTTACTAAAAATGAATGAGAAATATAAAAAAAACCTGAATTGAAGATGTAATTATTTGAACACTACGACTTTTACACTGCTATTTCCAAGTTTCTGCGAGGATCTATCCCGGAAGGAAGCAAGGCTGCAGCCATATGAACACCTCATCATGCAAGCACGGCAGTGGTGTGCAAACAGTGATCCAGGCCAGTAGGCTTGCCAGCATGCAGATGTTGAAATATCGATTTCCATGTGCATAGAAACTGATTTCTGGTCAAGCTATGAAAGCAAAAAACCAAACAAATTGAAGTTGAGCGTGAATAAATTGTACATAGGACAGAAAGATCAAGAAGGAGTAAAAAGACCCCTACTCAAAGATCGCAGGAATAAATAAAGGGTAACTGCCCCTTGAGCATCACATGAGAACAACTTTTGTAAATTGTTCTTGGGAAGAGGGAAGCTCAGCTAATGACTGGGTAGGTGCCTGCAATTTAGCTAGTGTTGTTAGAGCTCCCTCATAAGCTTTTTCAACACTAGCCAGTCTGGAGTCAATGTTGGCTATATCTTTGGCTTGCAATGACCTCTCAAACAGTGGTCGAGCATCTCTCCATTGTGTTTTTGCTCTGGATAGATCTCCTCTGTTTGCAGCTATATTGCCGAGGCACAACATACAATTTCCCCGTGCACGATGAACATCCATATCTGTGAAGGCATCCAATGCAACTGTGAATAGACTTTCTGCTGTCAAATCATCTCTGTTGGACAGGAACATGTCACCCAGACTGCAGAGTGCTTTGTGCAGTCCCAACTTCTGTTTTGTTTTATATGCAAATGCTAGATAAATGACACCAAAGTTGGCAGCCCATTCAAAGTTGGCAGATCCCCAGGAGTTGATATTTGCCATGTTCTCGAGGCAGTTGGATGCAACTTCAGTGCTTCTTGTCCATGACCATTGCAGACATTTCTCAAAACGATTTCTTGCTGCCACTGTATCCCCTTCTCTGAGTTCAAGTTCAGCAAGAACCAGCTCATAATGAACAGCCCCTATAATGTATTCTAAGCTGCTCAAAATTATTTTTGCCTTTTCAGCATTCTGGAGCACATCTTCTTTGTTTGCACCAGTAGCCACACCAATCTGCCCGATATTCATCAAGGTGGTGGCGAGATCAACTTGATCCTGCTCTGTAGACATCTCAGAGGCAACTTGAACATAGATACTCTGAGCTTCAGCATACTCAGATTTTTCCATGTATGCAGATGCTATATGCATTCTGAGTTCAAAATCCATAATGCCATGAGACATGCCACAAAGTTTTAGATGTTCTCTTGCAGTTTGCAGTAGGGAAAAGGAGTCCTTGAGGTTTCCAAAGCTTTTAGCACACATGGCCTTCATACGCAGTGCATCTGCTTGTCGGTAATAATCTCCATATAGTTGTGCCAAGATGTATACCTCATCTGCAAGTGCCTGAGATATGTTGTATTTGCCCAGCTTGCAGTTGAGCTGAGCAAAATCACTCAAAATCTCGTACTGTGCTTTCATGTTACCAGTATCTCTGGCCAATGTTAGGGCTCTCTTGAGGCATTGCATCCCTTTATCAATGTGGTTATCTGTAATTGAATGATAATAGGCCCCCAGTGAACGATACAATTGGGCTGTGAAGAACCAATAAATAGTAGATCAGAAATAGGTATAAGAAGGATACAGAGACAACACACTTTCAAGAGCAGGATCATTCAAATTCTGGCAGTGCGCCATAGCTTCAGAGGCCAGGAGCTTGCGATCCTTGATTGACAAGTTGCTGGCAAACAATACACTCTTGATAAACTGAACTGCCAGTTTATGATCATTAGGAGGAAGTATAGCTTGGATGGAATGCATTAATTCATGTGATCCATGACCAGTCATTCGGGAAAAAGAATCCAGTGCAAGTGTGCTTGTTATAGCTTCTGGTAGATCAGGATTTTGTGGAGTTAGTGCTCTGGCTAGAACCTGATGTAGGTTCCCAAGGTTGAGAGTAATGTCTCTCACAATGGTGGTGACCTGGTTAGATCCATGATATTTCATGTATGTGCCCAAAAGACTTTGGAGGTATCGCTGCAAAGGCAGAACCATAGGTGATGTGACTGGGTGAAAAAGCTGCACATATTCCCGTATAGGCACAAGTGATTTGAGACGTTTCTTGTTATCAAGGTATGCCAGGGATGTGCCAAGCAATACAGACTTGCATGCTCGAATCTGTGGAATAATAAGATTGCTTTGAATGAGCTCCACATCTGAGAGGCCATCTGGCAGAATGGACAGCAGTCGCAACAAATCCATGGCCTCACTCTGGGCAGTGAGACGAGGACTTGAAAGTGACAAAGCAATAGATGCATCTAGATTGGATCGCTTATCAGAGCCTTCAGATAGCAGAGATGTCTTTTCAGTTTCCAATCGAGCCAATACAGGTGAACAGCCTTCAGAAGCAACAAGGTGTGCCATTAGATCCACTGCCAGTGGCATGTTGTCAGTGAATTTCAAGAGCTGGTCAACATCTTTGGGTTCATTATAATCCTCAGCAATTTCTTTGAACATCTGCTGAGCAGCCTCTTGTGATAATGGTGCTAGTGGCTGGAGGAATGGCCGAGTCCAACGAACTTTAGCTGGGTGTTCAGCTCCACGCATTGTGACCTACAACCTGAGAGTCAATATCTGTCCAGCTGATATTAGTAACACACTGACTATCAATGCCAGATGAGAAATATCAGTGATGCCGGAAAGCAAATCTTCAGTACTACTGCGAGATTCAAATGGCTCCCAAGCTGTTTCCAGATTGTCCAATATCAAGAGACATATTGACTTCTTGGAAAGACAGTGCAGTATAGACTTTGTGAGGTTCTTCCCTGGCTTCAGTCCCAGATGAGCTCCAATCAGACCAGCAATTTCTATGCCTGTAGTAGCTGATTCACATGACACAAAAAGCTGGTCCTTGTATTTCACTGTCACATCAGGGTGATGCAACACAGCTCTAGCGAGGCTTGTCTTCCCAATACCACCGGGACCCAGGATAGCGATCTTAGCAGATTGTTGGTTGAGCATTTGCACAATCTGTGTCACTTCTGATTCACGGCCATGGAAAATCTGTGGCATAGCAGGTAAGATTGACAAAGATAGGGAGCTTGAACAGCCAAAATTCGGTTTTGTTTGAAGTCTAGGTTAAGTTCATACCTTGCTTGAGACTTGTTCAAGGTTTGGATCTGGTTCCACAAAAGGTCATAAAATCTCATTGCACAAAAGATGAACATACAGAAGAGGCGTGATCTGAGATTGTTGAGTCAGACAGATTTGAAATCAATTCAAGCAGCTCAGCATGCATATGGCGAGTCTTCTTCTGCATTTCAGTGATATTGTGAGACAGAGCTGACTGAGATAATATCTGTGCATGGGTCAAGCCTCTTGTATGTATTGTAATGCTATAGGGCTTACTGCAAAATTGTCCAGGGCCAACTGCAGCCCAGCTTGACAGTCCTTCAGCAACACACTCAGTTGATTCTGTTGGAAAAAGTGTTTGATCTTGCTTTTATCCTGTTGTGCTTGGACAAATGTCAGGATTTTATGAAGAGTTCTGGGTAAAATGGTATCAGTTGCAATGCAAGAAAGACAGCAGATAAATACTCTGTGAATTGGCCAATATGATCCATTATTGCTGGTGGAACACAACCAGGAGGCTCTGAGTGCAAGTGGAGATCCACAATTGCATGAATGATCCCATGAATATTTTTCGTGAGCTGACAGCATTGCCCCCTATTTCTCTTCACATTCTAGGATTTAATGTCAGCTCTGAAAGCCTTTCTTCTGGAAATTCATACCTGAAGTGCGCGAGCCAATGAGACTGCAGTGTTTGAGATTGCTTGGACAAATGGAGGGCAAAGACCATCATGAAGCTCATCCAGGAGCGGTACAACTGCATTCATGGAGGCAACAATATCGCCGACTAGAATTTCAGTGACGCTGGACGGAGGCATTTGGTACGAGAAGAGAAGCAGAGCTGCCAAGACCCAGTATATCTAGGCCGATCGAGATCTATGTCACCCCAATATGATGCAGCCAGACGCAAATTGGAACCAAGGTTTGCCAAGACTCGAAAAGTTTATCGGAATTCGCATTTATGGGCGAATCTGACTTCTTCTTCTGCATGACAAGCCACTAAAATACGCTGCAAATAGTCTCAGGATCCTGGAAGTGGTTGAATTCCGCATTCGGACGGTATAAACTCCGCCATGATACTCGGTCAATTCCGAGGTCATACTCCTCGCGCAAGCTTCCTGCCACATTGTATGCAGATTCCTGCCTTGCACGGCTTGAGGTAATTATGGCGTGTTTGAGCAACTAGAAGAAATTTCGGTACAGCGGAACGAGCCCGGGATAGGGTAACATCGGCGAGCGCGCGAGTAGAGCGCCACTCACACCCGGGGCTGTTGACTTGACGTCTATTGCGCCGCGCTGACAGTGGAAGATTGTCGGCTCCTGCGACGGTCAGATGGAATAAATGCAGTAGCAACACGGTGTTTGCACTCGTGGCCGTGTGGCCCGTCACTCATTCTGTACATTCACGGCATTCTGGCGCGCAGTGTTGTTGCAACTCCCACAAGCGCCCGAGGTCAAAGAAGCCGAGCTTGATTGAGATGGGCGAAGTTTTTGAGGAGAGGTCTAGCCACGCATCACCAGGGTCCTATGGGATCTTGAATCTTGATTCGGCGGAGGTGCTTGTGAACGAAAAAAGAACCAGTCTAGCACTTTTTTGTGTCAAAATACCAATGTTTGCCCACAATCTGGCATGAAAATCTGTCTATTTAGTTGTCTTAGAGGTGTTGGTAAGCTGAGTGTTTAAACAACTTCAAGCACGGTGAGGACTCTGCTTGTTGGAGATGGAGTAGCGAACTGGGTCAACTCTGAGAACCGTTGGACTTCATATAGCCAGACTGGTATATGGAGTTGAATCATTGATTCATTAACGCAAAAAAAGGGCACATGGAAGCTTGAAAGAGGGGTGTCAGCGACCTCGGTAATCTCCGTTCTCGCTTACCTCACTTGCATCTCACCATCCCACCCATTCTTTTACTGGCGAAGCAAGCTTTCTTGGCTCTTCATCTCAGTCTATTTCAGTAGTCCAGTGCTAACCCCGCTCTCTCGAACAAGCAGCGATGGCAAGGGGTTAGTGCCGGCAAATGCCAAGACACCAGCTAGGTGGGTGGGTAGGTCCTGAGAACCCTTAATCCACTTTTCCGACCAAGGCTCCAGATGATCTGAAAACCCGTTTGGAGCAATAAAAAAAAATTTTGGCCAAAAAAATATGTGTATTCATCTTTGCGTATCGGCTAGATTTCACTGTGCTGACCCGCCGGAGCGGTGCCGTGCCAAATCCAGCTGCCATCGACAATTAACTAAGGAGGTTCAGACTTTAGAACTTTCATTTCACGATTGCCATGGGGATTTTTGTAGTCTAAAATGACCTGAAGAATATTTGACATTGTTCTTCAGCTTGTATAACTCACTGTAACCACACAAAACTTGGATGTGGCTGTGGTGTGGCTGTGCTCGGCTAGAGGGTGGGTTGGTCTCTGAGGGTCTTAATCCACTTTTCCGACCCGATGTACAAAATTTTTAAGGATGCCTACCCCCTTGAGCAATGGTTTCAGATTTTTACTCAGGGACTTAGTCGAGATAAGGGTGGAGGGTGTGTCATTCTCAGATCTCTCGCTGTCGAAAAGATGAACTGAAAAAAATATTGTGGACACAGCTTGGAAAAGGGTCTTGCGGCCGAATTTGCGCACAGCATATTTCCCCCGATTTGGTCTGTTTTCCTTTCTCTTCATACGCTAGCCTCTCCAATCAGCAACCTACTTTGTCCGCCACCGTCTGCTTTTAATGGTGCTCGTAGCTGTGCACGGACTACCGCATTGCCACGCTGCGACTCACCGAAAGCTGTAATGGGCAATGCGGCCCTCGACTTGAGTCAGAGAGACAGGGATGCGTGCGAGGTCGAGAGTGCGGACAGAAGGCCTTCTCCCGTGCCATTGCTTGCGGCTCTCAGAGCAAGCACAGACGTGTCTTGTATGGTCCCTGCGCTGTCTCCCTTCCTCGAGTCACCGCCATCTTCATTCCCCGCATCATGCTTCACCTCAGTTTGCGCAGCGTGACTGTGTCTGCACCATTCCATGGCGTACTCTGTCCTCCCCCTCGTGCGCGTGGTAATCTGGGCGGGACGAGAGCGGAAGTAACTGCCGGCAGGCAATGCTCATCTGCACAGGCTATGGACCTCTTCATCGGTGTACGAGCTGGCGGTCTGTCTGGACAGCGCGTGGCCTTCCGGGTGAGGCGCAGTGCGGTGGGAAGACGGCGAGAGTGCAGGTGTGGAGATGCTCCTAGCTGCGGTCGCTGTGGGGCTGGCTTGAGACCAACGAAATACTCGCTCCCGTTGAGTGCCGGAGCTCAAAAACAAGCAGTCTCATTATGTTCTCCTTTTAGAGTGAAAGTCTCGTTTTTTTGTTATTGAATAGAGATTTCATAGTCGCCCAGAACTTTATTGTGTGGGCCCCTTTTGCTATGTAGTATGGGGAGTTACATTTGATGATGAGGTGGAAATATTCGCCCACCGGGGTAATTGAAAACGCAAACAATAAAGTTATTGTTGGCAATTTTGGGGCCTGTGTTATGCATTATGTTGCTACCATACAGATCAGTACAGTACCCACCAAGTCAGCACCCTTTGGGAGGTGCAACAAAACCTCAAGTTTCTGGGTACCTTTCATGATACAGTCACGGCAAAAATTGTTGCTCATGCCCAATATAGCAACAGTACTGATGGCAATCTAATCGGGCCATCAAAGCGCAAAACCAAGAAAGATATTCAATTATACACAACATCTAGGGATTATATACAATATCTAGGCTATGTTTTAGACTCTGAGTAGCTAATAGTCAATCCAAAGAAAGTTGTTTTCCTTCAGTGCCTCCAAACGACATGGGAAAGAGTTGTAAAGATGAATCGTGTATGCCTTGAAATCAGGCGACATCCAGATTTCACACGCCAATTGAAAAAGCATGTCTGCGGACTGCACCTCAGCATAGCACAGATGCTGCTGAATTTCGCTCTTCAAGTGCGCCCATGCATTCTCGATGGGGGACACATCCGGGGACTTTGCTGGCCATGGGAACATAGTGACACCTTGATTGCAAAACCATGCCTTGGCAAGTTTTGACATGTGCTTTGGATCATTGTCTTATTGAAAGTAGAGGAAAGTGTGCCATTAATTTTCACAATGATCATACAACAGCACCAGTGTGCGGTTAAGGATGTCCATGTACTGCACTGCCATGAGATTTCCCTCCACTTGCACCAACTCACTGACACTATTCGGATGGATGGTACCCCCAAACGTTGATCTTGATACCTCTAAGCCCATGTGCCTCGCATGGCTGGACCTTTCGACAGCAAGAACGTTCTCTCCATGATGGTGGCGGCACCAACAACGCCCAGTGCCTGTTTTAAGCTTAATCTTTGGCTTGTCTGAGTTGATCATGACACCCTGAGCAAAAACTTTTTGGGTCTGTCCATACCGCAAATTTGTTGTACATTTGCTCGTGTTCTTGGACGTGATGAGACTGCAGGTTAGGCTTCACACGTGGGACATATCTGTGCAAGCCCACACTTGAAAGTGCATGTTGAATCTGGTAATGATGGTGTCATTGGGAAGAAAGATGTGTCGAGAAGTGTGGTGTACCGTGCACCCCGGGACATTGGGTAACATCTCGCGACTGACATCCTTCCCATCAACAAACTCCCCTGCATTGATCTGTCAAATTGCTTCTTTGAGATCTCTGTCTGAAATTGCTTTCGGCCAGCCCATATGGCCCTTCCTGTTGTTGAAGTACAAGTCCCCACCATGTGCCTTCACCTTTTTGTAATTACGCTTGAGTGTTCGTCGATTAAGTGAGGTGTGCTTGAATGGTGAAATTGTTGTCATCTTTTCAGAGGAATAATTGCAATGGTTGTGGAAAGTGACCAAAACAGCTTGTTTATTTGGGGTACATTGAGTGGTGACACGCTTTGATTGTGCATGGGTGGGCAAATGTGTCGCAGGCATGGCAAAAACACATTGAGAAGTGGTAAACAATTGGATTGATGGGTCTCGTGAGGCGGTTACATCATACATCAGTACAGTTACTATATCGGGTATGGGCAACAATTTTTGCCGTGGCTGTATAAAGAAATGCCTACATTGTTGACAAACTGGTCATGGGCCAAAGGCCCCTTCCCACCTTTTTTGGGAACATCGGACCGATGCATGATAATCAATCAAATTTTGACCGGATATAAAGTTTGCACCTCCAAAAAAGGCAAGTGGACACTTTAGTTTTATAAAGAGTTTGAAAGGTACTCTGAAACAAGTGGTTCAATTCCACTTTATATTTCATTGATACTTATAGTTTTATCTAGCATTAGAACTTGAAATGATACTAATGGTTTCACAGCTAGTTTTCATCCAACCAGAAACATTTCTTTTTTGGTGTGTTTTGTATAAGGTTATCTACAGGCCAGCCTAAGGGCCATTGTTGACACTTATCACACATGCAGGGTAGTGTTATGCAAATAGTGATTTGGCTTACCAGTATGTAGCCATGAAAATATCAGTTTCCAACTAATTTCTAATTTCAAAGATGGTCTGGTCAGCCCACAAAAGCAAAAAAAAAAAAAAAAAAAAAAAAAAAAAAAAAACTGCAGTTGGGCACAAATAAATACATAGACCAGAAAGACCAGGAAGGAGTACTCAAGAGTAGCTGAAATAAATAAGAAGAGGTAACTATTTTTTGAGTATCACATCAGAGCAACTTCTGGAAACTGTTCTTGGGAGGAAAAAAGCTCAGTCAGTGACTGGGTAGGTGCCTGCAATTTTACAAGTATTGTTAGAGCTCCCTTGTAGGCTTTTTTTCAACATTAGCCAACCTAGAGTCAATGCTGGTTATACCTTTGGCCTGCAATGACTTCTCAAATAGTGGTTGAGCATCTCTCCATTGTTTTTCTGCTTCAGGCATGTCTCCCTGATGTGCAGCTATATCACCAAGGTGCAACATACAATTTGCCCTCCCATGATGGACATCCATCTTTGTGAAAGCTTCTAATGCAACTGTGAATAGACTTTCTGCAGTTAGTTCATCTCTGTTGGACAGGAAGATGTTGCCTAAACTGCAGAGTGCTTTTGTGCAGTCCCAACTTCTGTTTCTTTTTCCATGCAAATGCTAAATAAACAATGCCAAAGGTGGCAGCCCAATCAAAGTGGGTAGGTTCCCAGCAGTTAACATCTGCCATCTTCTCAAGACAATGAGATAAAGCTTGAATGTCTCTTGTCCAAGACCAATGCAGACATTTTTCAAAAACATTTTTTGGCTGCCAGTATGTCCCCTTCTCTGAGTTTGAGATCAGCAAGAGTTACTTCATAGTAAAAAGCCCCAGTCAAGTATTCAAGGAGGCTGAAAATAGTCTTTGCTGTTTCCAGGTTTTGGAGCACATCTTGTTTGCTTGCACCAGTAATCACACCAATCTGTGCAATGTTTAACAGGACAAAAGCATGTTGTTTTGGGTTATTTTCAGCAGATATCTCAGACACAATTTGTGACAAGAGACTTCGAGCCTCAGCATACTCAGACTTTTCCATGTGTGTAGAAGCCATAGTCATCCTAAGTTGAAAATCCAGCTCACTTCTAGACATCCCACAAAGCTTGAGAAGTTCTCTTGCAGTCTGCAGTAAATAAAGCGACTCTTTGAGGTTTCCAAGGCTGTTAGCACACATGGCCTTTATCTTAAGTGCCTCTGCTTGCTCAACACAATGTCCACATAATTGTGCTGTAATGTATGCTTCATGTGCAAGCACCTGAGATATATTATATTTTCCCAGCCTCCAATTGAGTGCTGCAACAATGGTCAAGTTACAGAGTTGTGCTTTTATGTTCCCAGTATCTTTGGCTAATTTTAAAGCCCTCTCAAAGTATTGCATGCCCTCATCAAAGTGATTTTCAGTATGCCAACAATAATATTTTCCCAATGCATGATACAACTGGGCTGTGGAGCAGTAATAAACAGATCAGGAATAGGTATAAGCCAGACATAAAGATTCAACACACCTTGTAGGGTAGGATCATTCAAAGTCTGGCAGTGCATCTTGAGATCAGCAGCCAAGACCTTATGATTCTTTGTTGTTGTGGTATATTCACTTGCCAACAATCTCTCAATTGTGAACTTGGCTGCCAGTTCATGATTCCCAGGTGGAAGTATGGCTGGAATGGAGCACATTAATGCATGTGAACCATGTCCAGTCATGCAGCTAAAGCAACCTAGGAGGATTGTGCATTTGATTACTTCCAGTAGATCTGGATTTTGGGGGGTCAGTGCTCTTGATAGAACATGATGCAGATTGCCGAGATTTAGAGTGATGTCTCTTATAATGTTGGTGACTTGGGTAAATCCTTCATATTTATCACATGTGTGCAAAAGACTTTGGAAATGACGTTGCAGGGGCAGAACAATAGCTGACACCACTGGGTAGAAATGTTGCAGATATTCTCGCACAGGCACAAGTGATTTCAGACGTTTCTTATTATCAAGGTATGCCAGGGATGTGCTGAGCAGAACTGACTTGCATGCTCTAATCTGGGGAATCACAAGATTGCTTTGAATAAGCTCAACATCTGAAAGGCCATCTGGAAGAATAGAGAGGAGCTGCAACAAATTCATGGCCCCAGCCTGGGCAGTGAGACGGGGACTTGACAGTGATAAGGCAATGGATGCCTCTAAGTTGGAGCGCTTATCTGAACCTTCAGATAGAAGAGATGTCTTTTCAGTTTCCAACCGAGCCAAGACAGGTGAGCACCCTTCAGAAGCCACAAGATGTGCCATGAGATTCACTGCCAGTGGCAGGTTATCAGTGAATTTCAAGAGCTCACCAACATCTTTGGGTGTATGATGAGCTTCAGCAATTTCTTCGAACATCTGTTGAGCAGCGTCTTGTGATAACGGTGCTAGTGGTTGGAGAAATGGCCAAGTCCAGCGAACTTTGCCTGGATGTTCAGCTCCACGCATTGTGATCTACAAATTTAGGATCAATATATTTGCAGTTGATAGCCATTGGCACACTGACTATCAATGCCAGATGGGGGATGTCAGTGAGGCTGGAAAGCAGATCTTCAGTACCACTACGAGATTCAAGTGGCTCCCAAGTTGTTTCCAGATTGTCGAAGATCAAGAGACATATTGACTTCTGAGCAAGAGAGCACAGCACAGCTTTGGGGAGGTTCTTTTCTGGGTTAAGTCCCAGATGAGCTCCAATGAACCCAGCAATTTCTATGCCTGTAGTAGCTGATTCACATGACACAAAGAGCCGTTCTTCATATTTGGCTGTCACATCAGGGTGATGCAACACAGCTCTGGCAAGGTTTGTCTTGCCAACGCCACCAGGACCCAAGATAGCAATTCTAGCATATTGTTGATTGAGCATTTCCACAATGTGTGTGACTTCTGATTCACGGCCATGGAAAATCTGTGGCATACCAGGTAAAAGTGACAGAGATAGGGAGCTTGAAAGGCCAAGATTCAGTTTTGTTTGAAGCCTAGGTGACGTTCCTCCTACCTTGCTTGAGATTTGTTTGATGTTTGGATCTAATTCAATGAAAGTTATAAAATATTACCACACAAAAAAATGAACATACAGAAGAGGCACAATCCGAAATGGTTGAGTCAGACAGATTTGTGACCAATTCAAGCAGTTCAGCATGCATGTGGCAAGTCTTTCTCTGCATTTCATTAATATTGTGAGACAAAGTTGCTTGTGAAGTTATCTGTCCACATGTAAGCTTCTTTTACGTATTATATTGAAGAGCTTACTGAAAAATTGTACAGTGCCAGCTGTAGCCCAGCCTGACAATCCTTTAGCAAGGCACTCATTTGGTTCTGTCGGAAAAAGTGCTTAATCTTGCTATTGTCCTGTTGTGCTTGGACAAATGCCAGAATTTTATGAAGAATTCTTGGAATCCTATCAGCTGCGTGCAAAGAACAACAGGGCAGACAAATACTCTGTGAATTGATCAATATAATCCATCATTGTCAGTGGAACACAACCAGGAGGATCTGATTGCAAGTGCAGATTGACAATTGCATAGATAATTCCATGAATATTTTCCATGAGCTGACAGCACTGCTCCTTATTTCTCTTCACATTCTAGGATTTCATGTTAGCTCTGAAAGACCTTCATTCGAGAATACATACCTGGAGTGCACGCACCAATGCAACTGCAGTGTTGGAGATTGCTTCCACAAATGGGGGGCAAAGACTATCATGAAGCTCATCCAGAAGTGGTACAACCGCATTCACAGATGCAACAATATCGTCGACTAGAATTTCAGTGATGCTAGATGGAGGCATTTGGTACTAGAAGCAGGACTGCCAAGACTAGTATATCTAGGCCGATCGAGATCTGTGTCATCCAAATAGGATGTAGCTGTCTTCGCAGATTGCCGCCAGATCTAAATTCAGACCAAAGTTTGTCACAGATTCTCGGAGTTTATCGAAGGTCGCATTTATCGGTGAATACAGATTCCTCTGCATGACACGGCACTGAAAATACACTGTAAGTGGTCTTCACCTGTTTTAATCAGGATGCTAGAAGTGGTTGAATTCTGCATTCAGACAATGGAAACAGTGCAATGACACTCGGCCAACTTGACCTAGTGCTCCTCAGCTTTCCATTGCGTTGCAACATACCGAGCTCAAGCAGATATGGTTCACTCAGTGATAAGTGGATTTGTTCTACGGCCAGTTCCCACTGAAGAATTCCACTGTCCACAACTGGGGATAATTGTGGCGCAGTTATGCGGCAGAATGGAAGCGGGATAGGGTAAACATTTTGGAGGGCACGAGATAGCATTTAACTTGAAGCAGTAACATGAAAGGCACGGAACAGGTTTCAAGATGAGTTCGCTCGTCGCAGATAGTGGCACTGCATGAATTCTGAAGACTGGTTGGGTGTGCACTGGACTAAATGTACCTGGAATACTTGTAGAATACCGTTGACTCGAAAGGACAGATAGGAGTTTGAAATAACAGCGTCGGCGATCTCCGTGAGCGCTTACTCTCTCTGGACTCCTTGAACTCGCAAATAAATGCGCACTCTCAATTGCATCGACTCAGTCGGAATTCAAACTCAGAGTAAATCACTGTGCGGTTGTTTTTAAAATTCGAAATTGGATTGATTTAAATTGCTGGTATTTTGATGCACGCGGGCAACGAGGGTTGAGAGCGGTGCGTGCCTGTCACGAGCGACATATCGAACAGCTCTCAGATGAGCGAGCACCTGGAAATGCGGAAGGGGTTCGGCCCGACAGCGTGGTGCGGCGATGATCACATTCGGAGGTGCTGCGGCTGGTGCGCTGAATAGGGTCTTTGTGCACTAGGAGGACACCAGCGGCTGCCTCAGACAAGAAGTACAGAAGCTCTGTGGCCACCGGCGCCAGGGTTCGAGGGAAGTGCATGAGTTCGCAGCTGGTTAGGGAGGCGGACCGTCTTAGCCTCTTAGGCTTTGGTGGCGGGTGTGGCGTTTCGTGTATTCGAGAGGGATCTGTACCGGTGGGGAGAGCCTGAGAGGCCGCGGACGCTTGGGACCCGGAAACCTCATCGACGAGATCATCGCGAGTCGTTGCATGCAAGACACAGTGGCATCAGGAAAGGACGCCGTCAAATCCACAAGACGCCACTTGGACGCCACTGGGATCGCAGTGCGCGCAAGAATTCGGGCGAGACCACGCTACTTGAGAGGATAGAGCAGCTATTCGCGGCTCATAATCCTGGGAAGACGAGGAAAGAAAGCAAAGAAAACCATTGAATCTTCCCCGAAAGCAAAGTCGGTTGCCGCTCTGAGTCCAAAAGATTGCAGATGAGTCGAGAGCAAGAGCAAGTGATTGCCGCGGCCCTCAGCGGCAGCTCAACAAACATCATCAACTTGAACTCTCTTTCTCGGAATCTCGCCGCCATACTTATTCGGAACCCACCATTCGGCTGGCAGTTTAAGAATGGGTACATTTCTCTACATAACGATGCATCGACCTGGGAGAGAATCTGAAAGGGACTTTGTACGGATGGACTAAATTTTATCTATCAGTGCCTTTGTCTCCGCAAATTTGGACTCCATTAACGGACAGCACATCCTCGACGATTCACGGTACGACGAGCGGATCGCTGGCGCATTCTTGGACCTAGTTTCGTCTGGTTTTTGAACGCCGACCGCGATCTGGGTGCGACCTCTGTAACGCCAACGGCCCACGGCTCTCTGTCTTGCACGTCTTCCCCGTTGAAAGTAGCGTCGAAATTAGTGGTGTTCTCTTCGAGCCTTCCTTTCCGCAAGTGCAGCTTCAGTCTGTTGTCCAGTTTCATCTGATATACGTTGCCTGCCAACTTGCCTGTCGCGTCTCCCACTGCCAGGTCTCTTCCTCACCGCCTAGTCCCACTCTCTGTCTACTCCTGCTCCTCGCACCATGCCGTCTCATTACGCTGAGCAGACACATAGCTGCGTCGACTTCGCACCGGTCTCGCCGGCAGAGCACTCGGTCCGTCAGCGAGGTGCCGCGCTGCTCATGGAGCAAGCCCAGATTCAAGAGGCGAAGTGTGAGAGAACTTGCATGATCTGTGCCAGCACCGGCCATTGCTGCCAGAGGTGTTGTTGCAAGGTATATCGAGTACATCAGTAAAACTGCACGTTGGTCTCTGGGGTGTTTGCCCTCCGGGGAGAGGTCTTTGCACTCTGAGTCAAGGTGTTTGGTCTTTGGAGTAGGTCTTTCATGAACTCTGATTATCTCGGTAACTCTGCAAATTAATTCCTATATTTGGAATGTCAAAGTTCTCAAAGACCTCCCGCTCTGAAAGACCTTCCACAAGACAGAGTTCAGCAGATAAAGTAAACTGCTATTTTGTGAGAATTAACATCTGTATACTTGTCAATGTGATAGGCTTTGATGCTATCTAGTTCAAGACAATTCTGGGGGAGATGGAACAAGACGACTTTTGAGTAAAGCATTGGTGGAGCAACAACGAAATTTTGCTAAGTCCACGACAGCGGCGATTATACTGTTACAGCAAAGCTTGCCGAGGGCACACGTGCGCCGAAAAAGTGGTTCGTTTTGATCGCTTCACAACAAGCGCAAACCTCTCTTTCTTCCTTTCTGTCATCTTCTCCCTCCGCACTTCCCTTCGCCATGCGATACTCCCAAGGGCATTACCCCTCTCCAATCCGGTCAAGGTGTCTCTTCTACTTTCATTCTCATCTTCCCCAGCATCTGACGGATATGCGAAATCCCATACAGGTTACATCGCAGCTAACGAGTCTTGTCGTGCACAAGTTGTACGTACGTGTACTTTTTCTAAGCTCGGCTGGGACTCATACATCCTCAGCCTCTCCATCCTGAATGACACCTAATTTGGCTTCCCGGTCCCACAGTCCGAGTACATGGCTCTACCATACTGTACTTTTTCGTTCAAATCGACACGGGGGGTGACGCGTGACTCTTTTGATCAATTCAACCTTTCGACACAGGGTCTGGCGGAGTGTGACATGATAAAAAAATTCGACAACATGCTCGGACTGTACAAGGAGGTCAGAAACAACTGTGGATGTGGTCTCAGAGTTTATTTTGCTGCTATAGGTGCTTGAAATCTGCATTGATTCCCGACTTTGATTGTGTTGTGCTGCGTCATCTCTTTGTTTCTTCTCTCCTCCCAAGCAAAGATTCTATGCCAAATGAGCTCAAGATTCCAATACTGTCTGACATAGAATCACTTATTCTCCCTTCACAAGATCTTTCCGTCTGGGATTTCGTGTCCTTCGAGCTTCCGCGAGCATTGCGCACGTCACAAAGGCTGGCAGTGCAGAGAATATCTGTCAGAAACCCGAAGGAGTGTGGACACTACCTATATCCACATACTCTATGCTCCGCCAGATTCACTGGTCGACAAGCTACCTGAAAATGCGACTTCCGCTGCCGCTGCTGGCCTGACTGTAGTCCGATGCCTCCATCTACCCAGTGCCAATGACGTCGGGCTGATGCTCCTGTGGATCGTCCAATTCGGAAAGCAGGCGAAGGAGCTGCGACACAGAGATGTTCACTGGGAGTCGGGCGAAGAATTTAGTTAGATTTTGCTAAAATTGTGCTCTCTAATTGCTTTGGAAGTGAACAAAAGCGTTCATTGGGCAGCCAGAGGTGTTTTAAGCCAATTTGCAAGCTTTTTTCGAACCGGTAGACCAATTCGACAAACCCCCGTGTGACGCGTGACCTCGACCAAAGTTCGTCATCGACACAGGGGTGCGTGACGCGTGACTGTCGAATTGAATGAAAAAGTACAGTAGATCAAGTGCCAGGACTACTACTACTCACGGTGGTCGAAAAGATGGAAGTACAAGGTACGTTCCAATCATTCTTATTCGCTCAATGACCTCTGACACGTTGGTAGAACATCAAGAGCGAGTACTGGCTCAAGGCGTGCAAGGATGCATCCAGACGTGGCCTGGCATGGCACGCGGATCCTTTAGAGGTACGTTCCATCTTTTGTTACCCGGCATCTATCTAGTCCTAACGCACTACGAGATGGAGCCCGAGGCCTTCCTTACCTGGCTCCACGATTTCACCGAGCACCGTGACGCGCTTGTCGCCCACAACAAACAGGAAACACACGTCCTCTCCTCCTCTTGTTCCTCGCCGCCGGCTACCGCACCACCATCGTGACTATCGACTGCCTCATCGCACACAACGAGATCACCTTCGACCTCCGCGCGGTACTCAGCCCACGCACGCTCGTCGTCACGCGTTGTGCCGTCACGGGCCTCGAGCGTCTCTTCCAGCTGCTCATCACCTGCACGACCCTTGAGGGCGTCCCCGTCTATCAGCTCGGGCTCGAGGGCGTCGCTTTGCTTCTCTCGGCTCGGCCTGTCGACTCAGAGCTTAGCTAGGTACCTTGTCCATACTATCTAGGTACCCGTGTCTATATAGAGATCATTTCAAAAATAAATTCAATATCTATTGTACATCGTATTGTGGTGGCAAAAATGCCTGCTAAGCTACAGGAGAAATTGCAATCAGCACTGCCATGCTCGGCGACTACCGCTGTTGGAGCAGAGTTCGAGGTCTTTCAAGGGAACTGTACCGAGTTCATAGAGAACTCTGGCAAGACCCCGATGTCTTTCAGAACTCTGCAAAGACGTGAGGTCTCTGTAGAGTTAGTTGAACCTTCTCTACAGAGATCTCACATCTCTGGGATTCGGCAGGTCTTTAAGGTCTTTGAGAACTCTGCAAAGACCTCAAAGACCTCAGAGACCAACGTGCAGTTTTACTGATGTACTTACTCGTCTCGGGGTCGGAATAACGCTTCACTTCGCGCAAATTAGCGCAGTAGAAGGGTCGTGAATGAGGGGAAAGACACCCATGGTCCGCGGGACACAGATCACGTAGACTTCGAGCTTCACTATCCCACTATGCTGCATCTCGAGGACATCGTTCCGAAGGAACGAATCACCCGTCGTCCCCGCCGGTCCGTATTGTCTAGAATGCAAGCGTGCAACGCTTGTCACGACCTGTCGCCGCGACTTCGCCGTTATCCGCGCAGTCCCCCCAAGCACATGCCCCACACGGCCGAGCTTCTCCTCAGCTCCACGAGGCATCCGACATGTTGTTCCCTGACGACAACCCCAGCCGCGAGTCGCTCCCTATGTTCGTCGAGGCGCCCAGGAAGACGTCGTCGCCGCTTCCTTCTCCCTTCATCGCCGGGGCCGTGCGTACATTCGCTGCGCTCGGCCTCACGTCATTGGATTTCCTCGGATACGGTGTCGGTGCGATACCGGCCGCTCTTGCACGACTGCGGCGGTCTCCGGATCTGCTGTACTCGTGCCTGCAGCTACCGCCCCGAATGAGGCATTTCGGGATCCTGCTAGGATGCTGTTCAAGGCACTCGTCGCTGTTGCGCATACGCACCCGTTTACTTCTCGCACACACTGCGCCTGTGTCTGTCACGACGGGTCCCGCCTCACCCTGCGTGCGCATCCTCGGTCGCGATCTCGCTTTTGAGCAGGTCGACTTCGCAACTATCCAGCTTTCGGGTTCGCTCCGCCGTCCGGCGCTATCACTGGCACCGGTCCCTCTCCGGTGCGCCGACAATGGCCATTCCATTCCGTGTCGTTGCCAACGTCTGCCACTCGACGGATCTGCCGCGTATTTCTGTATCCGCGTTCAGAAGCACGTAATGGGACATACCAAATCCTCTCGCGCACTCGCCCTTCTTGCGATATGGCACGACGGAATCTTGGCTCACCTGTCACGAATTCCCAGCATTGCTGGACATCGGCCAGCGCGGGACGCAGAGAATCTCTTCAAGAACAAGTCGCGTTCCAAAGTCAAAGACCTCGAGGAGATACCCGAATCGGATGTCGACAGGGGAGAGGACACTCCTCCTGCTGTGAAGAAGTCATGGACTGATGGTACGCCTCTCACTTTCTCTAGCAGACCGGTGACCGTCTGCCTATCGAAACTGTGTGGGTAAGTTGTGTCGATAGACAGACCGGTCGATCTGAGTTTGAATTGCTGATACAAATTTTTTACCCAAAAAGGCAATTGACCAACTCGCTCATTTCTCAACAAAATTGAGGGATTCTTTCTCTGGGTATGACTATTCAGTGGTAAAATGTAAATTTGATGACTTTGAGAGGGACAAGTGAAGTTTGGAATGTGCTAGGTGTTAACTCGCTGCTTTTGTTGTTGTTTGTATGTGATGTCACCTCGCTTCGGAGAGCCGGTCCGGGATAACCTTTTTTGGTAAGATCACCTTGCCTGTCTCCATCTCTACCTCCGGTTCCGCCTCCACCCCCTCCCCATCAAGCCTACCTGTCCCACCATCCTGACATCCAGGCTGGCGAGCCGCAGCACGCAGTCTGCGACGGCAAGCCTGGGCCACGATGTGGAAGCAGTAGGACGCGTTCCCCGAGGTCATGAAGACAGGCGTGACACCCGAGGCGATGAGCGAATGAAAACGGCCGTGCGAGTTGGAGTAGGTGAATAGGTGCCGGGGTGAAAAAATTGTGGGCCGTGTTCTACGAGAACAAAGAGGAGAAACATTAAGAAACCATGGCTCGAGGAGAACAAGCGCTGAGATGCACCTTCGAACGAGCCCTTGAATCGGAGACCATTGCCGCCTGCGGCCTGTTCGGAGACTAGCATTAGCGTGTACACACCGAGATGAATAACTAGAGAAATAGACCAGTAACTGTTCTGTCGTTTGAAAGCAAGCTGTCGAAGACAGAACAGTCGATCTGAGTTTAAATTTGCAAAACAAAAACTAGGAAGCTCAGGCTTCGCCCACACGGACCTTGCCTAAATTCTCAACAATTGTCTGCCTAGAAATCTGTTAAGCCTTGCAGTGCAAGAGTCGAAAATAGAGTACATACTTGCGACCCGTGATCCAGTGTGGCCCGTCAGGATGCGGCGGGATAAATCGGTCCCTCCGCTTACACCAGGTACAGTATGTACAGAAATTTTTCCTGTGGGCACTCGCCTATCCTAAAATTCCCCAAATTGCTTAGCTGAGTATTCTGGCTATCATTTCTGCACAGCAACCTGGTCCAGCCATGACTTTTTTTCAATTTGTTGGAAGTCACAGTGAGACGCGATGCGCCTGCGTGCAGTGCGAGATGCCTGTCAAACACGGCCGTTGGCTTTAGCCCAAGCAATGCAGCCGGTGGCGTCCCGGACAAATGTGCACACACGCCGCGAGTGGGAGACACAATGATATCTGTGTTCACCATGCATAGCACAGTGTCCGTGCCCTCATAACGCGACCGACAACCCGTAAGGGCGAGTCTACAAGATGCGCAGTGCTGGCACACTGCACAGTGCGATGCGGCGGAAAGCACACCCAATTTGGTTGTTTATCGGCTTTACCCCAAAGTTTACTGAGTTTACCAAGTTTACGGCAGGCAAGGTGATCTTACCAAAAAAGGTTATCTCGGACCGGCTCTCCGAAGCGGGGTGACGTCACATACAAACAACAACAAAAGCAGCGAGTTAACACCTAGCACATTCCAAACTTGAGTTAACACCTAGCAGTGTAATCATGGCGATTACATCATATTGTTTGTTCGTAGGGTTGCTGGCACACAATGCCAGCGCATTCTCTTTTTCTTCTCGTACGACTACGATCCCTGTCTAGTTATCTTCGAATCCCGACTCCCTGCGAAGGGTCTAGTTGCTAGTTGTGTGTGATCTGGTCTGAGAGTCTTCCATCTGCTTCGGTATCCTGCCAGGTGAGCAGGATTCCATTTTTTTTAGCAACTTCAACCTTTCCATCTTGACGGACGCACGAGTGAGGCCTCGTACGCGAAACCGTCTAGTTCCCCTTCAGGCCTGACAGCCTAGGAGTGTGAGAATGTACACACGCCCGGTCGCCGAGCAACGCCTCGAGACCACACACATACACACGACAGTTGAGCAACGTCTCGCCGTCGCTTACCCGTCCAGCACAGTTCGAAAATTGATGAATGGCGTGGAAACTTTTCAGGGACAACCCAAAGCTCGTTCGGTCAATGCTGCCACATCGACCAGCTCTTATTGGGCTGCATGCCATCCCTAGCCAAACTATGTACAAGCCTTGAATGAGTCCACTCAGCTCTCAGGTGATGGTCGGAATGCTTCGTCAATGTGATGCACCATCAACTGGGTTTGACGGCGGCCGTGGTCCGGATGTCTCTCAGGCTTCGGAGTACTGCCAAGGTGTAGAATGAGGTAGTCTCTCATAGACAGATGCTTTATATAAACGCTCGTACCTCGCTATATAAAGTCTGTTGTTTACCGCGGGGTCCTGATCGCAGTGCACTGCTATTAGGTAATCTTAGCTAATCAGAGTCCGATTTCGTTCTCTTTGCACGGAATACTTTCAATTCCCGGAAATTTTTGTGCATTATAACTTTTATTCAATGCTTACAACTTTCTGCCTACTCAGAATTTCAAAAGAGAGACAAGGAATGCTTGTGCAAAATAGCGCGTTTTGACGTGATTCTAACACGTGATTCAACCGTGCTATTGGCAGCGTCTTGCGATGTAACAAAGAATTTGCACAAAAATCACACAAATAATCGTGGACACTCTGGGCACCTCAATTTGCTTTCAGAGCCACAAATTATGTGTCCACATTGCTCTGGAGGACTGAATGGAGGAGTTTCAGCCGTGCCCGGATTAGCTAAGATTAGCTAAGCTTAGGTAATAGTGGTGCACTACAATCGGGACCCTGCGATAAACACAAGACTAAGAATGAGGTCCAGATTCTCTGGATAGCCAACAAGCATTTGCTTTTTTTTGTGTGCATTATCTGAACAGAAATTGCACAGAATTTGATGCAAAGGCCCTCGATGTGGCGGAAAAATCAGTCCGACCAAAATTTTTTGGCTCACGGACCTATAGCACATTCTAGGATGTTCACATTTGCTGTCATATTGTAAAACTTCAATGAATCAGGGTGAGTTGAGCTATATAAGACTTGTGCCATGTCTGCAGGGATTAGGCTAGTGAATAATGGTAAGGGTTGAGACCATCCAATGGCTCTGAAACACTCACATATCTATGACCAAAGCATTTTTTTCAGGTTGATTTTATATAATTCAATATCAAAAATCAAAATGAACTAATATGGCTTGAGGACTCAATGAGATTTATTGGTTAGGCCAAGGAACTCGACTTGAGGTTACAAAGACCTCGTCTCTTTCGGACAGTGCCGAGAATCCAGAATAGATGTTCAGCAATCACCGAGCAAGATAATGAGCTGGGAATCTCGGAGTGGATCTCCGCAAGACAGCATCAGAAAATGAAAGGAAAATGACTCAACCGGTGGCCAAAACTCAGCTGCTAACAAATTATAGACCTGACAACCAAAGCGCAATCTTGGCTGAGTGGAAGGCAAGTGAATATTGCAGTCCCTCGACCTAAAATCCTGTGCAGAGGAAGTGTGCATTGTGGTGAATTTGAACAATGACCAATCATTTATGACTGATTTTGCACAAGGACAACCAAACAACTCCATTTACTGCCAAAAAAAATTGGCTGATCGCATCTCAGGACCCACTAACAAGTTAGTGGGCATTTTGACATAAAAAAAATGTGCCTGACAGTATTTCACTTGTAATTCTCTCAATTCTTATCCATTTCCTTCGAGATTTCGTGCATTTGAATGGGGTACTCGGGGTGCACAGTTCCATAACTACATTTCAACTATACAAAAATCTTAAAATTATGAGGTTTTCTGCCATGAACTTAATATTACCGTGAATTGTGATGTGTCTGACATGTCCAATGGAGTTGAACAGGTGTTTTGAGGCACTTGGAAGCCTGTAGAATGCCCCGAAGGCTTTGGGACATAATGCAGACATTCTGCACTCAGATCATTCTTTGTTTGGTCGAGGTGTCAGATGTCACGTCTCTCTCGCTCTTTCTTACTCATTCCCTACTGCCAGCTGCTCTTCACTTGTCCCAATACCTTACAGCTCTTCATGCACACATACAACAGTCTCATAGCCCACATCTGAATGCTCAAGCCATCTACCAATGCAATATCTTGAAGAAAACTATGGCTATGCTCTCTGCTATCAAGCTGAATCCTAGCTGGGCCACATGTCATTCAGACATAAGATGGAAAGTTGGAAGGGGCTTGGGAGGGCTAGTCTGTTGTGCAGATGCAGTGAGGTATTGTAATTTGAATTTGGTTTTTTGTCACTCCCCTTCAAAGTTGCTTCCGTGTCCCTCATTTCTTTGCATGATTATATCTTTTCCAGTGGGTTCCAGCTGCTTCTCTGCACATACTGTAGAGTTTTATTCAATTCTCTGCACCTGCGACCTGTGACACAAATTTTTGAACTTGAGTTTTCTGAAATCGGCAGGGCAGACTATGACACTAAAAAATTCAGAAATGTAGTGACCGATCACAGGGAACCATTGGCAGTGCTCGGATGTCTGCAAACAGAGTTTCAGCTATATCCCAAGTCAGGCAAAGCACCACAAATGACTGTGCAACAAAACTGCTCCAAAAAGCGATTAAAATCACTTCAGTGTGCTCTTCTGGAGTCAGTTTTCTTGCTCCAACAGTATGAAAGCAGTGGATGGTCAGAAGACCATCCAGCCTTCATGTCTTGGAGCCAAACGCGCCACAAGCACAAAAAATTGGGTTTTTCAGCCATTTTCCAAAGACTTTGTGAATTTTTTGAGACATTCGGAAATCTGTTCTGTGACCTGTGACATGTTCGAAACTTTTCTGAAATTTCGCGGCCTGTGATGTGTGACATCCGAATTGAGTGCCCATTTGATTATGTTATGTCTCACAGGAAATGAATAAGAATTGAGTGATATGGCTAAAATACTTTTTTGCTGATCAAACCAAAAAATATGATTGGCGCCATAAGTTACGCAAATAGCTGTAAACCATATCAGATCTGTGTACTGCAAGTTATCAATTCACAGAGAATGGGTAAAACAGTAGTACAAGACAGGGGGTTGCTTTGGCATGTTGATAATTCATCATGAAAATTGCCCTGCTCAACTGTGCTTGCTTTTTGGTTGATTAAATACATATACTGTATTATGTCATTCAAATAAACGTGTGATGTGTGACCCTTTTGATCCATTCAACATTTTGGCTGAGGGTCTGGTGATGTGCAGGAAATAAGACTATACCTGAACACTGCAGATTTTGTGCATTTTAGGTCTTATTTCTCAGCATTATCTCTTACTTCTGTCAATGTATAGTCTCTGTACATTTGGCTGGGCAATGATCGGAGTAACAGGTACAATGGGTAGGGAAACTACTCAGCAAACCGGCAGGTGCTCGCTCTGAAACACGTAGGGGATGTGTAGCCCATAAATACTCAAAGAGGGACTATTTCGTACCTCAGAGGAATAAGCGCGGAGTATTTACTTCCATGTGTGGGATTGTTGGGTCTTGTTTCTGGTTACGGTGCAACTGTGTCTAGAGCACATGGTGTGCCAAGAAGGCCCAGAAGCTTCTTTCCGATGGTGATCTGGGTTACCATGAAGGGAACAGTCATCCTTGATGGGATTGATCATCAACTGGAATAGTATTGCCTTACAGAAGAAGGAAGCTGCTTGGAGAAGGATGAAGTGTTGGGTATCATTGGAAAGCTATGGGCCTCAGGAGTATATTCTGATGGTCCAGAAGGACAGGAAAGAGAGTGTAGAGGGAGATATACCAGGAGGGACAAGACATCAATTTCGATCGGACAAGATTTCAAATTGTTGGGTTGTGGGTTGACTAGAGAACTGGTTCTTCCCGATGAAACAGCCAATCACATTACTCGCACGGATACCTTTCCGACGGATAAACGGCTCAGGCCTAGGGCAGAGGGCTTGGGTGTCTCGTTTCTAGTGGAGGACATTCTTTCATATGATTGTTTCTTATTTACATGTGATTGTGGACACTGTATAAATACTTAGAGGAGTTCGTCAGTACGGTACAGAATCATCCCTGTATTAGTAGGCGTAACGCTTGCGACTTGGGTTTTATTTCTGGGGTTGGCACTTTGAGCACAGTCAGTTGTTGGTCTTGTCATTGTGAAACCTTCTGGTTGGACTTGGAATAAGTTTGGTTATTGGAAACGTCTTGAACGTGATTGAGTGAACACAGTTGCACGGATTGTACGGGATTTGCACAGATTGTATGGGAATCGCACGTTATTGCACGGATTGCACGTTATTGCATGGGTCGCATGTTATTGCATGGGTCTTTGACTGTTTCTGAATCGACTATCAGCGAGAGTACGCCTCTCACACACACTTGCTTGGGGAACAGCTTAATTCCCAATACTACCTGTTCTTGCTGTTTGGTTTCGAAACCATCCATCGCTTGGATACTACTTGGATCGTTCTTTCCAGTAGTTCTGATCGGTGAAGGTTGCTTTCTCTCTGAGGAGTACCTTAACCTTTCCCTTCAACCTACGTCTAGACCCTGACCAAGGGACTGACACTCATCTGGTCTTGTACTTTCTCAGCTACTTGCGCTCTTTCATGGTCTTTGGCATATTCTCAGTAGCTTATTGCTATTTCTGGGAGCCTTTGATTGTTGTTTTGGGTGTTTAGTTGGTTGTTTTGGTATAGGTTTGGAGCACATCGATCACCGGTGAGCATGACATGGTTGAAAATTTTGGTAGTGCCTAAAGCTGTTGGCGATGGCGAAATGAATCGCCACTTGCCCAATCACCACCCTGGCGCAGAGTGGCGAAATGGTCGGGCCAGAATTGTTAGGTGGCGATTGGGTGGCGAGATGATAACATAGATGGACCGCAATCTGTGCGTTTGCATCGTTATTTTTGCTACCTAAGAACAGAGAGAGCGCAGGATGCAAGGTCTGAGCATGTGGAGCTAGAGGCTCCCGTTCCAACCATCGCGACCGCACTAGGGAAGAAACAAGTTTCAAACAACTGTCATTAATGGGCAGGCAGATCAATGATTTCCAGCTTGTTGGGAAGGCGTCGGGGAATGTCGTGCCCCAGGAAGACATTCAGAAAGCTTATTTAGTCCTGGAGGAACAGCCAGGCGACTGGAACATCAGCGATATGTTGTAATCATGGTGGAAACTTGTATTTCTCGCCCTCGAAAGAAATAACATCATCTCCGAATCACCAGCCTGGTGCAAACCCTGGTGAAATTCAATCGCCATTTCGCCATGGCGAGACGAGCCGAAACCCGATTCGCCATGTGCATTAGTAGTGCCTCCAAACCGTGTGACAAGGTAGGAAATGGTTTTTGACACAGTCTGAGAATATGTTTTGATGCTGTGGGCACTCGGAAGATTGATTATAGCGTGGGTTGACTTTATTTGGCACATTGAACCGACTCATTCGTTTTTTTTTTTTCATTCTCATGACCTCTTCAACACCAAGACTCCATGCCAAAAGATATCAAGATACCAATTGAAAAATATCCTGATGACCCTGATCCAATGATCACATCCACAGCAGATGATAAGGCACTCAACGGCTGCAAAATCTCATCTTGCTGGGTGAAATGGGCAACAATGGAAGCAGTGATGGAGTCACTTACATTGGAAAACAATGGCACCAAAACTTTTGATAACATTGAGGAAGATGATGTGGGTGTAAATGACAAGGTCAAGTCGAATTCTGCAGAAGTGACAGGAAAGCACATTCAGAAACCAACAACAAGATATACTGGCTTTCGGCGACACAGAGACAATGCTTGCTGGCAGTCAGACAAGGAATTTAGCCAGATTTTGCTGGAATTGTGTTCCTCATTTGCTTTGGAAGTTGAAAAGTGTGTATGGAGCAGCCAAGCATGTTTTAAGCTGATTTTCAAGTCTTTTTCGAACCAGTGGTCCAATTCAACAAATGCCTGTGTGATGTGTGACCTCAACCAAAGTTCATCATCAACACAGGGGTGCGTGATGCGTGACTACTGAATTGAATGAAATAGTACAGTATGTTTGACTGCCTGAAGAACCTATGCATTAAATTTAAATTGAACACAGCTTAGAATACCATGACAGTTCAAAAACTGAGTCGAAGATGTAATTATTTGAATTGGCATTGGGCTACAACTTTTACGCAAATTTTTACAAGTTTCTGGGAGGAGCTATTCATGGCAGCAACTCTGAAAGATACACATGCAGCCATATGAACATCACATGTGTGTGGCAGCATAGTGTAAACAGTGATTCAAGTGAGTGGGCTTACCAGCATGCAGACATGGAAATATCAGTTTTCATATACATAGAAACTGATTTTGAAGGTCAAACTATGAAAACAAGAAAACTAAATAAACTGAAGTTGAGCACAAATAAATTGTACATGGAGCAGAAAAATTGAGGAGTAAAGAGACAACCCCTGCTTGAAGGTAGCTACAATAAGAATAGGGAACTATTTTGGGGCATCACATGAGAGCGACTTTCCAGGCTGTTCTTGGGAAGAAACCTCAGCCAATAACTGGGTTGGTGCCTGTAATTTTCCAAGTGTTGTTAGAGCTCTCTCATAACCTTTTTCAACACTGATCAGCCTAGAGTCAATGGTGGCTATGTCTTTGGCCTGTAATGACTTCTCAAACAATGGTCGAGCATTTCTCCAATGCCTCTCTGCTCCAGATGTGTCTCCTCGCTGTGCTGCTATATCACCGAGGCGCAGCATACAATTTGCCTTCCAACGATGTACATCAATCACTGTGAAGGCCTCTAATGCAACTGTGAACAGATTTTCTGCAGTCAGTTCATCTCCATTGGACAGAAACATATCCCCCAGCCTGCATAGTGCTTTACACATTCCCAACTTCTGTTTCTGTTTCTTTGTAAATGCCAAGTAAATAATGGTGAATATAGAGGCCCAATCAAAGTTGGCAGGTCCCCAGCAGCTGATATCTGCCATTCCCTCCAAGCATTGAGATGCAATTTGAGTGTATCTTGTCCATGACCATTGCAGACATTTCTTGAAATGATCTTTTGCTGTCAGGAGCTCTCCTTCTCTGAGTTCAAGCTCAGCAAGTATCAGTTCAGAAACAAAAGGCCCCATATGGGATTCATAGCTACTGAAAAGTGTGTTTGCCTTTTCCAGGTCTTGGAGCACAGCTTGTCTGCCTGCACCAGTGACTATACCAATCTGTGCAATGTTCAGAAGGAGAATGGCAAAGCCCTCATCTTCCTGCTCAGCAGATTTTTCAGATGCAATTTGAGTCAAGACACTTTGAGCCTCTGCATACTCAGATTTTTCCATATGTGTTGTTGCCACAACTAGCATAAGTTCAAAATGCCCTTTACCTCGAGACATTCCACAAAGCCCAAGAAGTTCTTGTGCAGTCTGCAGTAAGAGAAGGCATTCTTTGAGGTTTCCAAGGTCTTGAACACATATGGCCTTCACCCAGAGTGCATCTGCCTGCTGTTTACAATCTCCACACAATTTTGCCAGTGTGTATGCCTCGTTTGCAAGCACCTGGGATGTATTGTGATTTCCTGTCCTCAAGTTGATCAGGGCAAGATCGTTCAAAGTGGAGATCTGTTCTTTCATGTTGTCAATGTCTCTGGCTATTGTCAGGGCTCTGTCAAAACATTCTATCCCTTTAGAGCCATTGTTTGTGTGATTTCAATAGTAATGTCCCAATGCACGATAGAATGTGGCTGAAAAAAAGAATCAATACAGGGTAAAATATAAGCAGCATATGGACTTGACTCGCCTTCTGGAGCAGGATCATCCAAAGGCTGGCAGTGGGCCTTGGCTTCAGAAGCCAAGAGCTCCCAATCCTTTATTATCATGCTCTGGCTACCTGTAAACAACACTTCAATGGCAAACTGAACTGCTAGTTTATGATCCCCAGATGGAAGTATGGCTTGAATTGAATGCTTTCGGTCAAAGTCATTCGGCCAGATTGTACATCTTATAGCTTCTGACAAATCAGGATTTTGTGGAGTCAATGCATGGAATAGAACTTGATGTATGTTCCCGAGATTGAGAGTAATGTCCCTCATAATGTTGGTGACCTGGTCAGATCCACAGTATTTCCTGTACATGTCCAAAAGACTTTGGAAGTATTGTTGCAGGGGCTGACCAACAGCTGGCAATACTGGGTAGAAGTGCTGCAAGTATTCCCAGATAGGGACAAGTGATTTCAAACGTTTTTTGTTATCAAGGTATGCCAGTGAGGTACCAAGCAATACAGACTTGCATGCCTGAATCTGTGGAATCCCAAGATTGCTTTGAATAAGCTCAACATCTGAGAGTCCATCTGGCAGAATGGAGAGGAGCCTCAACAAATCTATGGCCCCAGTCTGAGCAGTGAAATGGGGACTTGAAAGTGATAATGAGATAGATAAATCCAGGTTAGATCGCTTATCTGAGCCTTCAGACAGCAGAGATGTCTTCTCAGTTTCCAACCAAGTCAGGACAGGTGAACATCCTTCAGAAGCAACAAGGTGTGCCATGAGATCCACTGCAAGCGGCATGTTATCAGTGAATCTCAAGAGCTGTTCAATGTCTTTGGGGTCATGATAATCTTCAGCAATTTCTCTGCTGAGCAGCCTCAGGTGACAATGGTGCTAGTGCTGGGAGGAATGGCTTAGTCCACCGAACTTTGGCTGGGTGTTCAGCTCCACGCATTGTGACCTACAAATTTCAGCATCCATATCTGTGCACTGAGATCAACCCACTGACTATCAATGCCAGATGAGGAATGTCAGTCAAGCTTGCAAGCAGATCTTCAGTGCCACTACGAGATTTGAATGGCTCCCAAGTTGTTTCCAGGTTGTCTAAGATCAAGAGACATGATAATTTTCTAGAAAGAGAGCGCAGCACAGCTTTTGTGAGGTTCTTCTCTGGCTTCAGTCCTAGATGAGCTCCAATAAAATCAGCAATTTCTAAGCCTGTGGTAGCTGATTCACATGACACAAAGAGCCGGTCCTCATATTTTGCTGTCACATCAGGATGATGCAACACAGCTCTGGCAAGGTTTGTCTTGCCAATACCACCAGGACCCAAGATGGCAATTCTAGCACATTGCTGATTGAGCATTTGCACAATGTGCATGACTTCTGATTCACGGCCATGGAAAATCTGTGGCACAGAAGGTAAAAGTGAGAGAGATAGGGAGCTTGAAAGGACAAGCTTCAGTTTTGATCAAAGCCAAGGTTGGGTTCCTACCTTGCTCGAGACTTGTTCGAGGTTTGGATCTGATTGTGTAAAAGTTTATAGAATGTCACCATCCACAAATGAATGAACATACAGAAGAGGCATGATCCGAAATTGTTGAGTCAGATAGATTTGAAATCAATTCAAGCAGTTCAACATGCATATGCTGAGTCTTCATCCGCATTTCATTAATATCATGGGACAGGGTTGCCTGTGATGTTATCTGTTCACAGGTTGAGCCTCTTGTATTCATTGTGAACATTGGAAGCCTACTGTGAAACTGTCCAGAGCTGACTGCAGCCCAGCCTGACAATCTTTCAGCAAGGCACTCATTTGATTCTGTTGGAAGAAGTGCTTGATCTTGTTGCTGTCTTGTTGTGCTTGCAGGAATGTCACAATTTTATGAAGTGTTCTAGGTAAATCAGCTACCACATCACAAAAACAAGATAGAGTAGATATATACTCTGTGAATCTACCAACATTTTCCATTGTTGCTGGTGGAAGACAGCCGGGCGGCTCTGACAGCAAGTGAGCATTGACAATACCATAGATGATTCCATGAATATTTTGGGCGAGCTGACAACATTCCTCCTTATTTCTCTTCACATTCTAGGATATTCACATCAGTTCTGCAAGACATTCATCTAAAATTCCACACCTGAAGTGCACACGTCAGAGCTACTGCTGTGTTTGAAATTGCCTGGACAAATGGGGGACAAAGACTGTCATGAAGCTCATCCAGGAGCGGCACAACCGCGTTCACGGAGGTGACGATGTTGTCAACCAGAATTTCACTAATCTTGGATGGGGGCATCTGGAACAGAAACTATGGGAAGCACGACAACGCAGGCTGAGTATATATGGGCAGAACAAGACCTATGTCATTCCAATAGAATGCTTCAGATAGCGGCCGTATTGCAGCCGACAGATCTAGGCTGGTCAAAGGTTTGCCAGATTCGAATATCATCATGACAAGGCACTGCAGCATATAGTATCGACAGGTGCGGTTGAACTTCGCACTCACACGGCGGGAGCAGTGCAATCATCTGTTGACTTGATACAGTGCTTCTTGTTGCACTGAACCTAACCGAAACTTCGCAACGAACGATTTGTTCCAGCAGATGATAGAAAAGTAATTTCCGTGGAAGAATTATGGCTTCCACGACGCGTGAGAATTGCGGCGCCTCCGCGTATGGTACAGCGAAAACAATCACGAAAAGAGTCGGATGATTTCGATGAGAAGCTCGAGCGGGAGTAGCCCACTCGTCTTTGGTTCGGTATCAATTCGCGGCGAATACATTCATAACCTTCAATCGTGGCAGCACAATTGCACCTCCCGCAAACCAGCAAACCGAATTGCGCGAGCTCACTGGACCAGTTGGAAGTACTTGAAGCGGAACGTTAGAAAGAAATATATTCACATGACGATGCAGGAAGCAGTGCTTCTAGATGCGCGGCCGAGGATCAGAAGTGCGCAATATAAGAACCTGTAAAAATTCGCGTCCCAACGGCGACCTCTTCGGGCTCACGGTCGCGGAAATCCGTGAGAGTCTGAAGGCGGAGACGAAATTTGTTTATGTGGGAGTCGCTGGAAACGAGGATGCGGGCAAGGTAATCGGAGGGTAGTAGAAAGGGATCCGAGATGTGATCAACAGATGCGTCCGCGGCGCTGGTCCTTCGGAGAGAAAAGCTAAAAACCATTCCACAAGCTAAAGCATGCAAGATAAATCGGAAGCTTGAGAGACGAAAGGAGAACGCACGATTTAATCGATAGTCAAGAAAAACATTAAGCCAGTAAAAGCGGCCACACTGAACCCGGAAGGGAGCTTCTACCGGCACACAAGAACTGGCAGGACAAAGAAATATCGAGGAGCTCGAGTATAAAATTCTTCCCCTGCAGCTGGATGTTGATCCACCGTGACGACGCAATGTAGGGTGATTCCGGAATGTGCCGAACCGCAATGCAACGGCCATTGTACTGCTGTGAGACTGAAGAGTCAATTTCCCGACTCGGAATATACTGCCAGTGACACGGTGCGAGGAGCCTCGGCGGCAAAATAGATCTGGGACGTCTGAATTGAATGTGCCGGGAGAAAATTAGTAAAAAATGCTTTTTTTGAGGTAGATTACAAATGAAAGGTGTTGCCTTCACCGGTCGTGAACGATGACGAGCCGCTGTGATCTCAGTTTCCCCAATTCTCAGCGCATAGATAAGTGGAAGAAGGAAAGAGGCGTCGGCATTATCCGTTGATGCGATCACTCAGCTCGTCTGGCTTTTTAGATCTGCGAGGGAAGGCCTGCAATTGCCTTTCGAAGAGCTCATCTCATCCAAAATTTATTTCCGTCCAAGATCTGCCAGTCTGCGAATATTACTCTCGAGTCTTCTGCCTCGGTCGCGCGGTCTCATTCACCTGTTCTTGAGAGACGTACAGTACTTGGATACCTGGAAGGGCCACAAGCGGGAACGCGCTCAGCATGTGTTCGATTCCACAATATCAACCAAGCATACTCCGCATGTCGTTCTGGAAGCGACTTTGTACGCTAAACAAGGTAGAGGTGAAAAGTGACGTCGAATCGAGACCAGTGTGAAATATGTTGGCCTCTTGCTGTATGTGCAGTTCGTGCAGTTGACGAAGGTAGACCTAATGTCTCGGGCCGTGTGCAGAACAAGGCACGCGCATTGCGCAATAGTCTTTTTTCGTGTCGAGAGGACGTTCGTTTCCTTGACCTCGCACGAACGGGACCTTCTTCGTCCTCGCCCAAACCTGCTTGCAGGTTGTCTTCGTGGGTCCAGAAATGCGGGGCTGCCTCGTTCTCAGGGCTCAATGATTCGCGGGTCACCGACCGCAAGTTTTCTCCAATGTCGACTGTTGCAAAAAGCTTGTATTTTCTTTTTGGTTTACCAATTGCCATCCCCACACCTGGCGCTGCCAACACCGTCTCGCATGCGCGGACGTTCTGGCTCGTTGTCAACGTTTGCATTGCTTGATGTTCCCACTCGACAGATTTTCATTATATTCCTCGACCTGTGTGCTCGCAACGCGACACTCGGGGGAAAACGAGGGCTCTTCTTATTACCGTGGAGAGCTCGAGATGTAAAACGTATCCTGCACACAGCGATATGGCAAGCGAGACTTGGTCGCACGACGTGTATTTTTTCAGGAGGACTTGACACCTTCGATTCTTATCTCGGTCTTTTTCTTCCCAGCGGTTATTGTGGTCGTGGTCGTCGATGGACGTTGGTGAGGGCGTTAAACGTGGACGTGGTTCACCTGTGGCGCACCTCTCCTTGTTTTTCGCTCTTTGTCCCGGTAATCGAGTGCTAACCCCGTCCTTCAAACAGCGAGCGTAATCTCGTATTTGTGAGCTAGCGTCTCAGTGCGTATATCGCCTCACTTTCTAACGGTTCCTCTCCTTGCAGTGTTCGATTCGTGACTTGTTCACCCCGCAGCCCTTGACCCATTTCGCTGCTGTCTTCGTCTTCTGCGTCGTGCTCCACGGCTGCCTTCCGGCTTCGAGCAGCGCGTTTTGCCGTGTTTGCATGCCTGGGTGGTCTCTGAGACGTTGAGGAACGTGGTTCGAGGGCAAGATGCGGGCTTGCGGAGGGACAGGTATAGCTTGATGAATAAGAAGCGAGGGATAGAGGGGATTTGGGGCCGGTGGTCAAGCGGAGTAACCCCGAGCTCCGAGAAAATGATTCCTCCCGTTCGTCGACAAAGACCAGCGGATTGCATGGATATGCCGTCTCCTATACTTCACCCCGCAGCCGGTCACTGAGGGGGCCATCTTCATTTTCTGCGCCGTGCTTTGAAATCGAACCCCCCGCCGGTCAGCTTCGCATTTCCACGAAGCAGGTGGGCCGTACCTTCGCAGCCTTCGCCCTCCCGCTCGCGTTTGGGTCCCTCGGTGTTGCCGAGTTGGGGGGGTGCACGGAGACGCTGAGTCAACTCCTGGAAGGATACAAGCCCGGAGAAGCCGCTTGCTCCAGTGCCGTTCCTTGCTAATCCCAGCAAACACGAGCACGTTACATTGAATAGGCCTGCCAATGTCTTTCATGACAGCCCCGTCCCATTGTCACAATCCCTCACTGGGAGCCCAGACCCCGGCTGTCGCAGAGGAGGGCAGCGCGGACAGCAGTTCGTACTTATAACGAATACCACGAAGGTAATGTGCGAGGTTGAGCGAGAAAGGGCGACAACACAACAACTTGCCTTTTTGTATCAAGCGAGGGATCGGAGAGAACATCGATAATTCCAGCAGGCGGTCTAGTCCAGAGATGGGCGATTGAGGGAGTCAGAATAACAACCAGTCGAACACAAGACCAGAATAAGACGAAATCCAGCTCTTAGTACTCCGCATCGTCGGCGATTACTTCGGCCTAGCTGTTCTACAGTGTACTGCTCTCGAGTTTCAACCTGATCCAAGATTGTGCAGCCAGCAAATTATACAAAGTCGCGTCCCTACAGAGATCCGTTTAGATTATTGTCTTTCCTTGTCTGGTCCATCGTTATGAACACGCGCCGCCAGATGGCGGAGTCAGATGGTAAGAGCAAGGTGAGAGTCAGAAAGAGGTAGAAAGAGAGTGGCGCTGCAGCCGCTGATGGCCGGGGCAAAGTCTTCCTCCTGCTCTCGACTTTCATCGGCAGTGTCGCCTCTTTGGACTCACAGCGGCAACCGACTTCACTTTTGGAGGATTTCATAGTTTTGTTCTCTCCTAGTTCTCCAAAAATTGCGAGCCGCGAATGGCTACTCTATCTCAAGCGAGTCGCGTGAGTCTTGCCTGAGTTCTTGCGATCTCATTTTTTTGCTCAGTGGACCTGAAGCTCTGCCCTTTATGCTACGGCGTCCTCTGGAGTCCGAGGCGCATGGTGACAAACCATCGAAGAGCATGCATAAACAACCTCGTTGGCGAGGAGATCCAGCGGTGGCGATCTTCGACGACGTGCCGCTCCGCGTCCTAGCGTTCCAGCGAATGAACCAAGCAGGCCCGTGTCCGCTCACTGGTTGCCCCCACCGATTCACTCGCATGCGAGCGCTCCTTGCTCCTCGCGAACCGCACTATCTAGTCGCCGTGGCCACGTCGCACGTCCTCCACACCGGCCAGCAAACCGGGTTGAGTCCCTTCCGCAGCTGCACGCGTCTGCAACACCAGAAATTCATCCACGACGCGTCCGACGACGACCCACGCCTCGTGCGCGAACTCCTCTCGCTCTGCGCTTTCGTCAAGACGTCGTGCCAACGCCCTCGTCTTCCCTCGTGCATCCACAAACGTCATCGGCATACCTACGCCCCAAACCCAGAGCAGCTCGGCCTCACGCCATTTGATTTCTTCGAATCCGGGGTCGGCGCAATACCGGCTCACCGCTGGTCCATCTCGGGATCCCACTGCGATGCTGTCCAAACTACTCGTCAGGGCTGCGCGTATGGACCAACTTATCCTCGCACACCCTCCCCGCGTCTGTGACGTGCCCCGCCGTGCGTAGATATCCTCTCCACCACGTCGCGACCACGCTCTCGACCTTCAGCGCTCGACCCCGCAACTATCTAGCCTTAGAATTCGCCCCTTCGTCCTCGGCGCTATCAGCGCACTCTCCGATGCACCGATAATGGACATTCCGCGTCGTTGCCAACGTACGCCACTCGACGGATTCGTCCCGTATTTCTGGATCCGCGCGCGGTGCACAGAACGCGACGTACTGATCCCTCTCGCGCATACGGCCCTCTCACGATATGGCACAGCGGAATCTTGGCTCACCCAACACGAATTCCCAGCATTGCTGGATGGCGGCCAGCGCTGGACGCGGAGAATCTCTTCAAGAACAAGTCGCGTTCCAAGGTCAACGACCTCAAGGAGATACCCGAATCGGATGTCGACAAGGGAGAGGATCAGGACGTCCCTCCTCCTGCGTAGAAGTAACGGATTGATGGTACGTCTCATGTTCTCTAGTTCATCTCGGTGCATACACGCTAATGCTAGTCTCCGAACAGACGGCGATGGTCTCCGATTCGAGGGCCCGTTCGAAGGTCGTCTCAGCACTACTTCTCCTCGAGCCATGGGTTTCTTAACGTTTTTTCTCTTTGCTTCCCTCAACTTCACCCACAGCCGATCACCGACTTCACCGCCGTTTTCATCCTTCCGCCTCGTCCTGTCCTGCTGCCTCAGAGCTTTGGGCAGGGTGTCTGGCTGCTTCCGCGCCACACACCGTGGTTGTCCTCCCGGAATTCGTGCTATGGCTCGCTGGATGTGTCGATGTTACCGTGGGACGGAAGCACGACGCAGGGCCGGACAGGCACGGGTATGGCCTAACGAATAAGTGGAGAAGAGGGGGGATTTGGAGGTAGACACGGGAGAGAGAGGCACCCAGATGACGCCTCCCGTGCCGTTCCTCGAGAATGGACATTACATGAGCGTGGCGTCTTCCTCCCTCGCAGTACACGATTCTATCACCCAGCCGGTTACCGACACCGCCGTCTTGTTCTTCGCCACTGGCCCACCCAGCGGCTTCGGAGCATGTCCGCGAAGATGCTCCGCCCTGACATCGCGTCCTTTTCCTGCCGCTCGTGCTGGCTGGTTTCGATGTGGGTGGGAATACGGTGATACGTGGAAGAGACACATATCTCCACAAGCGGGAGCGGGAGCCAGAAGTGGAGGTCGAGGTCGAGCAAGCGCGGAGAAGTTCCGGCGCCATTCTCGTTCTGGGCAAACACGTTATATCGGACGTCTCCGGTGCTTCACGCTACACCCGTCACCGACACCGTCCCTCGCGGTGCGCTTCGCAGTTGACTCGCGCGCCGGCTTCGCGAGCATATCTTCCTGCATTTTTGGCTCGACGAAGACGCTGCGCCGCCGAGTTCTCCCGTTTGCGCGCGCGGTCAATCTCAGGGTGGGGAGGACGGGGCGGGCACGGAAGATGCAGAGTCGACGGTTCGGGAGGAAATGCTTACTGCCACGTCGCTTGCTCGGGAACTTCAAGGGCCAGTGCGAACGCGTATCAGATAGATCCCACGGTGCGTTGCCCTCTCTTTTATTCTTTCAAGTAAAAATTGACCGGTTTTGGCCCGTAGATTCAAGTGCTTTTCAAATTTCAATGGGCCCTCGTGCCATTGTCCAGCCTGCCGCGGCGCAGGCCGTCGCGCGCGTCAGCCTCAAGACACGCCGTACCGCCTCCCGAGCATCGCCAGTGACACCATGTTCCTCCCATACAGGGCGGAGCGGGCGGACTTCCTCCCTGTACACCGGTCATCGACGCCGCGGTATTATTCACTAGCTTGACGGCTTTGCGAGCTCGACGCCGCACCGCGTGTCCTGCAGCTTTCTGGCCGCACGGAAGTCTCATAGTCATGCATGACTTCGGTCTTGGGAGTGGGACGAGCGCGAGACGCTAGTGTGCTACCCGCCGGGTGGCCCAAATGCGCCCGGCTCGCATCTCGAGACATTGTAGCGGTGCCCACCGGCCCACCGGCAGCGACACCGCGTTCCCCGACGTAAGGATGGGTAGCGCATGCGGGGGCGGAAGACAAGACTGAGATGCTCGTGCGCCCGTGCCATGGCCTCATTTGCGGAGGCGGAAAGACCGTTAGGACCGGATAGGTCGTAGCGCCGCGCCGCGTGTCCTGCAGCTTCCACGCCGCACGCCACCGTGCATGAATTCGGCGATGGGAGGAGGCCGGTCGCGGGTGCGCTATCCACCGGGTGGGGGATCGTACGCGGCCTAAATGCGTCGGGCTTCCATCTCAAGACATTGTAGCGGTGCCCACCGGCCCACCGGCAGCGACACCGCGTTCCCCGACGTAAGGATGGGTAGCGCATGCGGGGGGCGGAAGACAAGACTGAGATGCTCGTGCGCCCGTGCCATGGCCTCATTTGCAGAGGCGGAAAGACCGTTAGGACCGGATAGGTCGTAGACACCGTCGAATTAGTTGTTACACGAATCATCTCACCGCCTTTCACTCCATACCCTCCCCACAGCGCGTCATCGGTCGTCCAGAAGCACTGCGTCAGCGCTCGCGGTTGCAGCAGGGCCCACCGTCGTTTGAAGCCTCGTGCCTTGCACGGATGGCTATACCTCTCGCAACCTGAACTGCCTAAGTGCTTGGTCAGAGGGTACGCGTCCCACAGGGAGAGGACCTTGGGACACGGCTGGGGTGTTTCTACGCTATGTGCGGGAGCATGTCGAACCTGTATATCGTCCTTCCAGACTCGTTGACACTGAATGATTGAATGTGGCGTTCTTCGTGCTCATCAACGCTGGTGACATTGAGCCAGGATCTCTGCGATTCCTCTTGGAGACTCAGGGCATGGGATTGAAGCGCAGAGGCACATTTGTGGATTTGGTACGTGTTATCTCCGTTCCACTCTCCTTCCTGAATTGACTGACTTGTGCCAGGGAGACCTGAAACACTTCGGCATGCGAATTTCTGCACCCTGTGATTCCGCAGCGGTAAGACAAGCGCAAAGAAGAACAGATGACACTTTTGCAAGGAAATTTCGATACTTTTTCAATAGTGGGGAAGGGGTTTTAAATTTTCGTCTGACACTATGTTTTTCGAAATATATGTCGTGTGCCCATAATGCTCAGAACGCCCAAACAATCATGAGATACGGAACCACGCCCTATCTGATTTGTTAAGCTACTCCCGATTGTCGAAACTTTCTTTGTTCTCCTTACGTGGCTGACAACTACATTCGGGTCTTTGCGTAGGGAGAACTCTGGAACTCTGAGTCTCCGTGGAGATTTTCGAGCCGAGAGAACTTACCAATTCGGGCAACTCGCTGCCATTTATGAAGGCCCTTATTGGACAAAAGTAAAAAACACGTCTCAAATACCAAAAAAACATCGAGATATCTAGAGATATCTAGATAATCCTCGCGAACGGTCAAGATATCTAGATATCTATAGATAATCATCAAGAACTGTCGAGATATCTAGAGAACGTGAATATTTCAGAGATCTCGGATATCTCACCCGGGACCGAGATCTCGACTTGCCAATCAAAAATTTATTTGACATCATGCTGTCGAGATCATCAAGATCTCGATTTTCTCGAAACACTTGTGTTCCTCGAGATCTCATCTTTTCCAGGGCCCTCATCCACATGGTGTATGCTCACCAAAACACCACGTTCGCCAAGCCAACCCGTCCGTATCATCAGCTCAGGTACAGTCAGCCCACTGACACCCCTCTCAGTGAACGTCTCCTATCTTTCTCTCCTTTCTTCCTTCCACTTTGAATGTTCCCTTCGCTCATGCCCTTCTCCCCCCATGGTCAGTGCACGCAGTGTACACCCTGCGTTTCGTGGTTTGCCTCTCGTTGGGATCCTGTTTGACGCGAGAATGTTCCCTGTAGCGTGAGACAAACCGTGCTGGCCATCATGATGCCAGAGCGAGTTCGCTCCTGCAACGGTGTATGGTGTGTGGTGAATGTATCGGGCGCCAAATGAACCAGGGGAGCCATGGACGCGGAGGTATGATGCAGCGATATGCTCTCGGGGAACACGATGGCCCATGACCTTGTGACGGCCCTTGAGCATACGCTGGCCAAAGTTTGGGAAGGTTTGCAGAATGGAAGCGAGAATGGCGTCCAGCTCATCATCAGTGATGGTGGAGACAGGAGCAGATGTGGATGTGTAGGTACGGGAAATGGTTCCATCCCCTTGGGGTGTGTTGGTGTATACAGGGGCACCCAGCTTGACAAGGCCATACTCAAGTGCTCGTCGACGAATAGTTCGAGCACTAACGTGGAAAATGTTCCGCAAATGAGTTGGGCCACGCAGATTGAGGGCCTCTGCAAGGACTTCATGGTCAATGTCGACTCGTGGCCGCCCTCCAGTGCTAGTGCGAGTGGTAACGACAAGCGCAGGTGCCGTGGGGGGATCAGACGACTGGTGGCGCACATCAGTCAGAGCATTGACCATAGACGTCAGGCTTTGCTCCGCAGTGGCAAGCTCTGCAGGGGGGACGATGTCCTGGTGCTATGCCTTATATTAATAAGACAGAAAACATTAACAGAAGCGACTTGCCAGTTGTAATGCGGTGGAGAACTGTAGAACTTCGTTGATTTGATGGTTCAGCTGTGTCTCAGCGCCGCGCTGTGTGCGCAAAGTACGGATGACATTGCACTTGAGAATCTGGTATGCTGCACGAAGATTCTCTAATCATTCAGAGGGCTCGGACATGGTGGATGGAGAGTTGCGATGGTTTTGTTGACTCTCACGTGGGCGCGCCAATGGCGTGCTGATTGTACAGTGTCGCGAAGGAAACGGCTCTAGAGCAGCGGCCCAAGGTCCTAAAAATACGCCATTAGCACGCAATGCCAAGGACATGATTCCTCAGCATAGAACTAAAAATAGGCTACAATTGGCGGCTGTAAATGAAACAGGTTCATGTGTGTGGAGCGCAGCTGACTCACAGTCATGCAATGCCAAGATATACCCAAAAATAACTGCATTGATGCGATGAATGATAAGGTTACGGGGATCAGAGATCTGCAGTGTTTGAAAATCATAACGTCGAGATCTCGACCCCATAATGTCTCGTGCAGTCGAGATCTCAATGTTAAATGTCTCATGCAGTTGAGATCTCGATATTGTTGATTCGACATCTCAACCGTATCATTTCTCAGAGAGTCGAGATCTCGAACAGGTATATTTCTTTAGAAAGACTCGTCTTTCTAAACAAGGTTGGGATCTCGAAGATCTCAAATGGATAACTCATTCTTGAATGATACTGAAATCTCGAAATCTCTAGAGATCTCTAGACAATACCATCAAAACATCGAGATCTCGACATTTTCTCCAACGTTCTCTAGAGATATCTAGAGATCTCGACGTTTTGTTGGCCAAAACCCCCAAATGCGTGGGTTTTGTCCAATAAGGGCCGTCAAAGCCATTAAACCGATTGGGCGAATTTTCCGTCAAATCATATGATACTCGTCGTGCGTACTGCAAGATAGAGAAAAGAAAAATGGTCATTTCAGAAAGAATGCTAAAATACTGTTTCATTTCGACCAAGTGTTCACGGGGTGTCACCCGTCACCTCAAAAGTTCACTGGGTTCAGTGTTCATAAGCTGACCGTCACTGTCACCGACTTGGCAAATGTTCACGCCGCCAATCGGGTGCATATTGCCAAGAAGCTCAGTAAACCCGTACTGCATTTTTCAAGTTCGGTTCGAGTTCGGATAGGATAGGATTTGGTTCAGAACCGAATGGCGGCAATACTATATATGTACTGGAAGAAATTTTTAATTTCGTCGTCCTTTCTCTCTTTCATGGATATGGAAAATACCTTCGACACTCCCGACATGGCCATGGCCCCACCCAAGCTCAAAAAATCAGGGCCGAGTACTTCCTGATTTCGCAGGAGCTTGAATTTGACCTCCTTCCCTCGCTGCACCTCTCTATTGCCAAAATGCTTGAGTTCTTGCTCCCCTTTCAAAGCCCGGCCATAACTGGCTCCCAGCCTGCCCAGTTTTTCAGCAAGGAGCTTCCAGATATCAGTGACCACGACTTACGAATTCGTTTGCAGTGCCTTCCTATTCTGGATGCGAAGATGATCCACAAACTTCTCGCCAGTTCTCGTGAACAGCTTATAGATTCAAGGTGGCAAGCATGTATGATCAAATGGGGAGAAATATGCAACAGGAGTTTGACAAGGTTGGTGGCACTTGATGGGCTGGTGTTAGTTTTGCCCAACATATCAAGTCTGAGTGCCCAGATCCAAAAATTGATTGGGTGTCTGTTATAGTAGATGACAATTAAATGAAATCAATTCTTTCAGTTGAAATATCTAATTCACTCAAAAAATCTGAAATTTTAACTCAACTAACACTGCTTCCATAATTTTTTGGTTTAAACCAGTCTGGCTTAAGCCATGACAGCTTGAACCAGACTTGCCTCCCTTGTAAAAAGCCAGGAAGCCTATAGACTACTAGGGATCTGCCAAAGCACGTGTGCTCGTGAAGAGCATAATTGCAATTATGATGCTCCTTTTTATGGGCGCAAAATCTTTCTTCTTCATTCTGGGTAATTATGGTATGGACAAGACAATGCTATCAATGTGCATCTTTTGATCCACTTTTCAGCACAATAGACACAAAATTGAATGTTTCTGAGGTGATTTTGTCTCTCAAGGACTGTCAGCCATGCCTGTCCAAGTTTGTTCTTGTTTTCTGCATATTCTATCCCTCCCCTAGTCACATGCATTAGAGAAGAATTGCTCGCAATCACAGCTCAAGCTGGTTCAAGCCATCATGGCTCAAGCCGGCTTAAGCCATCATGGCTCAAGCTGGTTCAAGCCATCACGGCTCAAGCTGGTTTAAGCCATCACAGCTTAAACCAAACCTGCCTTCCCTATAGAAGGTCAGAAAGCCTATAGACCTGGTGTAAGCCATCATGGCTTAAGCCGGCTCAAGCCAGACTGGCTTAAGCCAGGCCAACATTGGCAATGTGCTGGCTTAAGCTTAAACTGCCCTACAGTACTGTGCATGGCAGTGTAGTGCAAACAGTAATCCAAGCAAGTGGGCTTGCTGGTGTGCAGACATGGAAATATCTCTGTCATTTTGATTGATCTTGCTGAGATCAACTGGAGAAAGGGAAAATATGATATATCCCAAGTGCTTGCAAATGAGACATACACACTTGCACAATTATGTGAATATTGCTACCAGCAGGCAAATGCATTGCAGGTGAGGGCCCTATCTGCCCAAAGCCTCAGGAACTTCAAAGACACACTTACTGCAGAAAACAAAAGAAGTTCTGGAGCTTTTGGGGGATATCCCTAGGTCTCTTGGATTTTCAGCTGAGAATGACTGTGGTAACTACACATGGAAAAATCTGAGTATACAAAGGCTCAGGATATCCTCACTTAACTTGCCTCTGAGTTGTCTGTGGTTCAGGAACAATGTCTTGCCATTGCTCTATTGAACATTGCACAGATTGGTGTGCTTACTGGTGCAAGGACACAAGATGTGGTTCAAAATCTGGAAACAGCAAGAATAATTCTCCATAACCTTGGCCACTTTTCTGGGGATTCTTATTATGAAATGATACTTGCTGAGCTTGAAGTCAGAGAAGGAGAGCTGCTGACAGCAAAAAATTGTTTCAAAAAATGTTTGCATTGGGCTTGGACAAAACACACTAAAGTTGCATCTAACTATTTGGAGAGAATGACAAATATTAGCCACTGGGGACCTGCCAACCTTGATTGGGCTGCTATGTTTGCCATCACTTATTTAGCATTTGCACAAAAACGCAAACAGAAGTTGGGAATGTGTAAAGTACTATGCAATTTGGGGGACATGTTTCTGTTTAACAAGGATGAACTCACAGCCGAAACTCTATTCAAAGTTGCACTAGAGGGTTTCACAGAGATGGATGTTCATCATGGAAGAGTTAATTGCATGTTGTGCCTTGGTGATATAGCCATGTGACAGGGAGATTTGGCCACAGGAGAAGAACCATGGAGAGATGCTCAACCACTGTTTGAGCTGTCATTGCAGGTAAAAGATATAGCCAACATTGACTTTAGGCTGGCTAGTGTTGAAAAAGCTTATGAGGGAGCACTAACAACACTTGCAAAATTGCAAGCACCTATCTAGTCACTGACTGAGTTTTCCACTTCCAAAGAACAGCCTGAAAAAGTTGCTCTCATGCGATACAAAAAGCTACCTACCCAGAGGCAATCAGTTTATTTTGACCATCAACCCCAATGTCTGGTTGGGTTGTGGTGAGGTTTAATCATGTCAAATACATCAGCTTTCTATGCATCCCTATAGCTTTGTGTATAATGGAAATAAATGGATATGAATGGTATATCATGCTGCACAAATAGTGATCCAAGCAAGTAGGCTTGCTGGCATGCAGAGGTAGAAATAACAGTTTCCATGTGGGTATAAACTGAGTTCAGAAGTGGTCTCGTCAAACTACAAAGCTAAAAACAACCTAAAGTTGAGCATGAATAAATTGAACCTACAGCAGAAAGATCAGGAAAGAGGAATGAAGAGCTTTCTACCCAAAGGTAGCAGGAATAAATAAGAGGTAACTATTTTTCGAGTATCACACAAGAGCACCTTTCTCTGGTTGTTCTTGGGGGGAGGAAAATTCATTTAATGACTGGGTAGGTGCCTGCAATTTTGCAAGTGTTGCAAGTGTACCCTCATGAGCTTTTGCAATACTGGCCAGCCTGGAATCAATGCCAGCTAAATCTTTGGCCTGCAATGACTTCTCAAACAGTGGTCGAGCATCTTGCCATTGCTTTTCTGCTGCAGACATGTTGCCCCTCTGTGCAGCTATATCACCAAGGTGCAGCATACAATTTGCCCTCGCATGATGAACATCCATATCTGTGAAGGCCTCTAATGCAACTGCAAATAAATTTTCTGCAGTCAATTGATCTCCATTGGACAGGAACATGTTGCCCAGATTGCATAGTGCTTTGTACATTCCCAACTTTTGTTTTGTTTTCTGTGAAAATGCTAAATAAGTGATGCTTAAGGTGGCAGCCCAATTGAAGTTGGCGGATCCCCAGCAGCTAATATCTGCCATCTTCTCAAGACAGTAAGATGAAACTTGATTGTCCTTTGTCCAAGACCAATGCAGACATTTCTCAAATCGATTTCTCGCAGCCAAGATGTCCCCTTCTCTGAGTTCAAGATTAGCCAATATCATTTCAGAGTGAAAGGACCCAGAAAAGTGTTGAAAGATGCTGAGATTCATCTTTGCTGTTTCCAGGTTTTGGAGCACATCTTGTTTACTTCCACCAACAACCACACCAATCTTTGCAAGGTACAACAGGGCAAATGCATCTTGTTGTGGCTCCTCCTCTGCAGACATCTCAGACCGAATTTGAGTCAAGAGACTTTGGGCCTCTGTATACTCAGATTTTTCCAGGTGTGTAACAGCCACAGTCATCATAAGTTGAACATCCAAAGGACCTCGAGACATCCCACAAAGTGCTAGAAGTTCTCTTGCTGTCTGCAAAAGAGAGAGTGAGTCCTCGAGGTTTCCGAGGTATAGAGCACAGAGGGCCTGCGCGCACGCAGTGCATCTGCCTGCTCATAAAAACTTCCACACAATTGTGCAAGGAGGCATGCCTTGCTTGCGAGTACTCGTGAGGTGTTATATTTTGCCATTCTCCAGCTGAGCAGAGCAGAACTGGTCAAAATACTGCACTGTGATTTCATGTTACCAATATCTTGAGCTAATTTTAGAGCCCTCTCAAAGCATTGCATCCCTTCAGAGCAATTATTTGAGAACCAACAATAGTAGGTGCCTAATGCACGATACAAGTTGACTGCAGAGGAGAGGTAAATAAAGGAACAGAAATATGAGACATAAATCCTTCACTCACCTTCCTGACCAGGATCATTCAAAAATCTGGCAGTGGGCCTTTGCTTCTGAAGCCAAGAGCTCACGATCCTTTCTGTTGTAACTGTTTGCACACAATATCTCAACAGCAAACTGAACTGCTAGTTTATGATCCCCAGGTGGGAGTATAACTTGAATGGAATCCATTAATACATGTGAGCCATGCCCAATCATACAAGCAAAACCATCCAGCAACATTGCACATCTTATGGTTTCTGGTAGATCAGGATTTTGTGGAGTCAATGCTCTGGTTAGAACCTGGTTTATGTTCCCAAGATTGAGACCAATGTCCCTTACAATGTTTGTGACCTGGTTAGATCCTTCATATTTCCTGTATGTGCTCAAAAGACTTTGGAAGTGTCTTTGCAGAGGCAGAACAATAGATGATGCAACTGGGTGAAAATGTTGCAAATATTCTCGGATAGGCACAAGTGATTTCAGACGTTTCTTGTTATCAAGATAAGCCAGGGATGTGCCAACCAATACAGACTTGCATGTGCGAATGTGTGGAATAACAAGTTTGCTTTGAAGAAGCTCAGCATCTGAGAGACCATCTGGAAGAATAGAGAGGAGCTGCAACAAATTCATTGCCCCAGCCTGGGCAGTGAGACGGGGACTTGCAAGTGACAAAGCTATAGATGTGTCTAGATTGGATCGCCTATCTGAACCTTCAGATAGCAAGGATGTCTTTTCAGTTTCCAATCGAGCTAAGACTGTTGAGCACCCTTCAGAAGCAACAAGATGTGCCATGAGATCCACTGCTAAAGGCATGTTATTAGTGAATTCCAAGAGCTGGTCAATATCTTTGGGTTTGTGATAATCATCAGCAATTTCCTTGAACATCTGTTGAGCAGCCTCAAGTGATAATGGTGCTAGTTGCTGGAGAAATGGCTGAGTCCAGCGAACTTTGGCGGGATGTTCAGCTCCACGCATGGTGATCTGGAAAATCAAAATCAATGTTGGTGTAGCTGCTATTGATTGGCACACTGACTATCAATGCCAGATGACAGATGTCAGTGAGGCTTGAAAGCAGATCTTCAGTATCACCACGAGATTCCAGTGGCTCCCAAGTTGTTTCCAGATTGTCCAAGATTAAGAGGCATATTGATTTCTTGGTAAGAGCATGCAGTACAGCCTTGGTGAGATTCTTCCCTGGCTTCAGTCCCAGATGAGCTCCAATGAAACCAGCAATTTCTATGCCTGTGGTAGCTGATTCACATGACACAAAGAGCCGGTCCTCATATTTTGTTGTTACATCAGGGTGATGCAACACAGCTCTAGCAAGGTTTGTCTTGCCAATACCACCAGGGCCCAAGATAGCAATTCTAGCGCATTGTTGATTGAGCATTTGCAGAACTTGTGTGACTTCTGCTTCACGGCCATGGAAAATTTGTGGCATAGCAGGCAGAAGGGACAAAGATAGAGAGCTTGAAAGGCCATTCAGTTTTGTTTGAAGCTTAGGTTAGGTTCCTACCTTGCTTGAGACTTGTTTGAGGTTTGGGTCTAGTTGCACAAAGAGCTGTAGAATATCACCACACCTAAAAAAAAGGACTTACAAAAGAGGCACAATCAGAAATTGTTGGGTCAGACAGATTTGAAATTAATTCAAGCAGTTCAGCATGCATATGGCGAGTTTGTCTCTGCATTTCATTAATATTGTAAGACAGAATCACCTGAGATGCTATCTGTACACAAATCATGCTTTTCATGAATACAGTTGAGAATGTCATAGGGCTTACTGCAAAATTATCCAGGGCAAGTTGTAGCCCAGCCTGACAATCCTTGAGCAAGGCACCCAGTTGATTCTGTTGGAAAAAGTGCTTGATCTTGCTGTTGTATTGTTGTGCCAGAACAAATGTCAGAATTTTATGAAGAGTTCTGAGTAAAATGCTATCAGTTGCCATAAGAAAGAGACAGAGCTGATAAATACTCTGTGAATTGGCCAATATGATCCATCATTGTTAGGGGAATACAACCAGGAGGGTCTGATTGCAAGTGGAGATTGACAATTGCATAGATGATCCCATGAATATTTTCCGTGAGCTGACAGCATTGCTCTTTATTTCTCTTCACATTCTAGGATTTCACATCAATTCCAAATAAGCTCCTCCTGAAATTCCTCACCTGAAGTGCATGAATCAAAGAGATTGCAGTGTTCGAGATTGCGTGCACAAATGGGGGACAAAGACCGTCATGAAGCTCATTTAGGAGTGGGATAACCACATTCAGGGAGGTGATGATATTGTCGACTAGAATTTCAGTAGCACTAGATGGTGGCATCTGGGACAAGTAAAATGAGAGGCACGACCACATAGGTCGAGTATATGTAGGCTGAATGTGTTGCCATCCCAAAAGGATGCAGATTGCGGCCACATCCATGTTCGGACCAGGGTTGGCCACAGACTAGGAGTTTCATTTATTCCTACGCATGCAGGTGCTGTAAAATAAGCTTTAACCTCCCACGGAAGACTTCGGAAGTGGGTAAAAAGGCTGCGGAATCAATGTAAGCATAGACCAATTTTGATGCAGCAGAACAAGAGTGGGACAAGGGGATCGACAGCCCACTTGCATATGGTCGGGGCATCGACCGGTGATCTGCTCTGCTGCGGTATCCTGTGCCGTTCCGAATTGGCGGGAGAATGCAATTTGGACCTTGAAATAGCCCCATTCTATAGGGAAGCAGTTGTCGGCATCCATTTTGGGACACGACGAGGTCAGGTGCAGTATCGCACGCATGCAGACGCACAGCCAAGCCCACCATTGTTCAAGTGGGCAGAACGGAAGTGGGAGGATATGGTCAAACAAACGAATAACCTACTTGTTTGATTGGGGCGTCAAGTTGTCAACTTGCGATCTGCTCTGATGGAGTCTGCTGTGCGGTTCCTAGTGTTGGTGGGACAATGCGGTTTGAACTCTTGAAATAGGCCATCTTCGTAGCGCAGCAACTTCAGAATCGTAGACTCATCGGCAGCCAAACCCACCATCGCTCATCGACTCGCGCATCTGCGGCGCTCTGACATGCGCAGTTGCACCTACTACAAGTCGAGCTGCGCAATCGCTTTAGGAGCGTGTTTGCGGATGGGAAGCAGCTGCAAGCTCTGGGAAGTCAGTACAGCCACACAAACCACGCGTCAAACCGAAGCAAAGATATCAAAGGGCTATCACTCTGCGATGTTGCGTCGATTACCATCCCAGATGTTCGGTGTGCAACTCGCAAACGAACTCACAAACCATTCGCAGCTTACCTCAGTGGAGGATTGCAAAGAGACAGTAAATCGACGCTTGGATTCATGGCTGTACTTTGAATCAAATCCTACAAAAGCCTCCAGAGTCCATCGAGTCGGGAGTTGAGCTGGGAGACCAAGTCCATACGCCGCGTGTGTCCCGGGACAAGCTGAGAGCTCCCGCAGATAAGTACGAACGGGGATCACTCAGCTGATGGGTCGAAAAAAAATACGCAGAGGACCGGTACTTGGGTTTGATGTAGCGTTAGCTCAGTGTGAGATTTAGGTAAACTGTTGGCGCGAGCAGATGGGAGTTTGGGACAAGACAGTTGCCGGCAATCTCCGTAGATGTGATCGCCAAGGCCCAGCTCGTCTCTTACACTCACCGCAAAATATATTGACGTTCTCCGTTGTCTCTCGGCGCATTGCGAGGATTTCATCTCTCCACGAGATTGGCTTCTTTTCCTTCTTTCAAACTATGTCATGGTCTTTCTATGATTCTCGCAAGGCTGGAGCTCGCGTGGTTGCGTCCATTATTCTTGCGGATCCTCTGCCGCATCTCTTGCTCACAGTATGGACTCTTGTTCGCGGGAATGTGTTCACGCCATCCCGCATCTGCTGTAATATTGGGCCGGATCGATGTCGTGTGGAAGAAATGGCGTCAGGAGGCATGACGCTGTGTTCCGTTCTAAACACGCACAGGAGGTGGAGAGTGGCGTCCTTCCTTCCGAGGAGGATATACAAAACGGTGAGCCCAGATGAATATTGATATGAGGCAGATAAGATGAAATGAGGCAGATTAACCGAAATGAGGCAGATTCAAGCAGACGAGGCAGATTCCTTTTTGGGGCCGAAATTCCGTCCGCTATTCTTCTTACGTGCGCGTCCTCCACGCATCGTCCATGCACCTCGAAGCCTTCTACACATCTTCAATTTCTCGACTTATTCCTTCTTGGCATTGTGGCGTGGATGTCGGCGATCGCGTAGACGCAAAGCATCAAAAAAATCGAGTGCTGACGTCGTCCTTCAGACAGCTGTGATGCTGAGAGCGCGTTCGAGTGGGGGCAAGGTGCGTCTCAGCGGTATTTTCCCTTGGGACGTAGTGTGCTAACGTTTCTCCGCGCTCTGGTAGTACATGACTCACGACTTCTTCACCCGGGCAGTTGTTGACCCTCGCTGCCGCCGTTTTTCGTCTTCCGCATAGTGCTCCACGACGTGCTCGACCCCCTCGTGCAGCGCTACTTGTCGCTTTCGGTCCCTTCGAGGTGACAAGAAGGATGGTAAGGGCGCAGGATACAGGTCAGTGAAAGTATGGGCATAGGAGACGATGGAGGGGGATTTGGAGGTGGAGACAATCATTCTCTCCGCTCTCGCTCGCTCTCTTTCCGCGCTGTTCGTCGGCAACGCGGATCGCATGCACGCAAGGTCTCCGTTCCTCGCAGTGCCTGATCCCCTCACGCAGCCCGTCACCAACCTCGCTATTCAATTCTAATTCTCCGCGCCATGCTTCACGACTGCCGCCCATCTATTTCGGGTCCGCGTGAAGACGCTGCGCTGTGCCCCCGCGCCTTTTGTCCCACCACTTGCCTGTGACTCGTATCGATGTTGGCGAAGAAACGCGGGGGAGACGCACGAGTAGGATGGGATGAGCGAGTGGAGAGCCAGCTGGCAATCAAGCAAGCCCGGCAAAGCTGCCCGTGGATGGTGGACGCGCGACCGCACTTTATAACTAATCATTGACGAGATACTTATGAGACATGTCTCCAATCATGAGGCGGGGAGGAGCCAGCCAGCGAGGGCTCATGATCAGCTAGCCCGTATGGTCGGTGCTAGAAACTTGAATGGACCCTTCTCAGCACACACAAGCACGCGATTTGGATTTTCGAGGATTCTCGTGCTTATGCGTACCAGTAGCAGAACATATGGAACCATACGACTCGTAAATAGACTGCGGCGATGCGATTTATGCAGTGACTGGCATTGATTCGACGACGAAGAGGACATCAAGAGATCGTGATATGCATTCATGAAGAAACGTCGTGCTAGGCAGGAATCCATAATGGGAAGAGGAGGAGGTTTGAGAAGGGCGCGCAGAGGGAGCAGTGCGTATTGAGGGGCGTCACATCAAATCGGAAGACATAGATGGTGTACGAATGGGAAAATCTAGATGTAATGCAGCAAGGCTTGAGACAAGTGACGTGTCAGACATGCAGTAGCTATAGCGAATCTCGACAACGAATCCCGGGTCCAGCATACGCTGTCATATGAGCCTGCACCGGCGTCAAAAGCATTGAGAGTCTTGATGTGTACGACGTTTCAATGCGTGAACTTTGAAGGAGGATCCAAAGGTCGCGCTCGTCGTCCAGAAGGAAGGCAAACGCGTCTGAGAGAGTCACCAGAAGCAAGACTAGTACAGAAGACAGGCGCGCCACCGATCGGCTTTTCCTCGGTCGACGGTGAGCTGACTGCAATATCTGTAATATTGATGCAAAAACAGACCGTACGCATTCGCGTTCATATTTTCTCCTGAACCAACATCCCTTCTTCAAGATCTTGGCCACGAGCCCGTCTTCGTTATGTTGATCGTACTCACGCTCGACGGCGCCGGATTCCGACGGTGAGCAGAGAGGAAGAGAGCGAAGCGGAGCGTTTTGATGGTGTTTGTTGATCTGTAGCGCTGATTGCCGCGGCAAGTCTCCTTTGCTCCCAACCTTCGAGCCTCTCGAATCTCAGGCTGTTCGAGTGACCCTTTTTGACACACAGCGGGACCCTCTCCAGGATTTCGTGGTTTCTTTCTTTTCACTCACACTCTGTCGGTCCTCCAAGGATTGCGAGCCGAGATCGCCTCGCTCTCGAATTGGCGTAGTCTCGCCCGAGTTCTTGCGTGGACTGCAATCTCAAACGCCTTTCCTTGGATGCCCAGGCTCTGATTCTCGCGCGTTCTGTTCCTGAGAGCCACACAGCTCCAGCCCGACCTCGGGGCTGAGGCGCTCGGTGGTGCGCGAACCGCCAATTTCAAAATACTATGATGCCTTGCTCTAATGGACGACGAACGCGTTCTAGCAAGGTGCGTTGACTGGTTGTGTTAAAGCGTGAAGCCAGAACTCAGGCTTGACTTTACAGTGGTCTCATTGACGAGAGAGATCGCGTGGTGGCGTAACTTGAAGACGTCCCGCTCGGAGTGACTATCGTGGAACGTATCGCCGCGCCTCCGTTGTGGCCAACCGCAAACTCTCCACAAGACCCCCGCCAGCAACATGGCGCACCATCGATGCCGACGTTCTCCCGCAGATGCAGCCTCAGATCATCCGCGACACGTTCGACGAACCGCTCCCGACAACGATCGACGCCTCGTGCGCGACCTCTCCTCGCCTATCTATTTGTCAGGACGTCACACCCACGCCTCGCCTTCCTTCGCGGACGCTCCGCGTAGCCACTTCAGCCAGCAATATGCACGTCTATACCTGCGCCACACCATTGATGTCGGCGCTCTCCTGCGGCTGCAGCCCCAGATCATCCGCAACGCTTCCGGCGCACCCCTCCCCGACAACGATCCACCCATCGTGCACGAACCCCTCCCGCCCATTGCCTTCGTCAGTGCGTACACATGCCGAGTACATGTACACACGCCTTCGCTTCATCTGCCACCACCCAGTCCCGGTACTCGATCCCGACCTTGAGGACCGCGGCCTCACAACACGCCGCTTGCTTGCTTCCAATTCGACATCCCGGGTCGGTGCGCTACCGGACGCTCGTGCCAGTGAGCCTGCAGATTCTCCGTACTTTGTGCCTGCGGCTACTGCTGGTGCATCTCGCCATCCTGCTACGATGCGATCCTGTCCAAGCTACTCGTCACCGATGTGCGTACGGACTCGCTTGCTCTTCCCGTCTGGGACGGTATCTCCCGCCGCACTCCCGCCCGTGCGCATCCGATTCCACCTCGCGACGATCCCGATCTTGAGGCGTGTTTTATGTAGCTTTGGGTTCGCCCGGCACTGTCAGCACCGCCCTCGGTCACGGTGCGCCGACAGTGGACATTCCGCGTCGCCGCCGCCGTTTGCTTGATGCTCCCAGTCGATGAATTCCCTGCATACGTATTCTTTTATCCACTCGGGTATTTGGACACATTGCGACGGACCAAACTCCTCTTGCGTACAGGCCCTTCTTACGCTATTGCACCTCGGCAATACGTAGTTTTCCAAGAGCATTTCCATCTCGAATTCCTTGTCTCGACTTTTTCCTCAGTACTGCCGTCATGGACGTCGGCGAACGCGTGGACGCGGATCATCAAGGGTATGGCTCTTTCCCTCTCTATTCATCTCGGCGTGTACTCACGCCGTCTTTCACAGGTTACAATAGTAGGAGATTCTCGATTTATAGTCCTAGTCGAGATTAGGCAGAACGTACGCCTCGGTGGTATTTGTCCTTGGGACACGATTTTCCTAATATCTCTGCCCTTCGCTCTCACAGGACACGACCCCCCGACTTCACTTCTTCACCCTGCAGCCGTTCGCCTACTCCCCCTCTGCCGCCGCTTTCATTAATCCGTCCCGGAGTGCCTCCGAATGCCTCCACGACTTCGGGCAACGCGTCTTGCTGCTTCCACACCGCAGTCCTGGCTTGTCGTCGCAGATTTCGTGCTGCGGCTGGCGGGTTGGGATGACCTCGGTGTTGGCGTGGGACTGGTGCGCGACGCAGGGCCGGACAGACACGAGCATAGCTTGACGGCGAAGGAGAAGGCGCTGGAGGGGGATTTGGAGGTGGAGACGGGGGCCGAGAACAACTCCATTCATGCTATCACTGCTTACAGACGTCGACAGGGATGCGCAACGTCTCCCCTCTTCCCAGTACGCGATTCTTTCACCCAGCCGGAACGTTACCGACATCGTTTTTCGCGTCGTGCCGCACAACGTGTCCGCCCGCAGGCTTCGGGCACCGTGTCTTGCCGTGCGAAGCCGCTGCGCTGCGCACCTCGCGTCCTTTTCCCGCCGCTCGCATGTGTGGCTCGTTTCGATGTCGGTGGGCTACGAGTCAATGTCAAAGCCTAAAGGATAGAAGGAGGAGCCGGGAAGGGAGGTGGAGATGGAGAAGGAGAAGGGAAGGTCGAACGTGGAGAAGCTCTCTCCGGCGCCGTTCTTTGTGGACCTGGGCGAGCGCAAATACATATTGCATGGACTTCACGACGTCTCCGCCGCACTACACGGTTACTTCACGCCCTACCGGTCGCTGAGACCGTCCCTTGCGTCGTGCGTGCGTCGCGACTGACCCGCGCCCGCTTTGCACGGCGCGGCCGTCTGTGCGAAGACGCTCCGCTGAACACCTCGCGGACTGCGTTACGTGCATGCATAATGTCAGCGCTGGAGAACGAGACAGCTGCGAGACGTAGGGTCGACGGTTTCGGAGAGGGAATGTGGTTCGGGCTATTGCACCGTTTGCTCGGGAACTTCAAGGGCCAGTGTGAACGCATATTGGATAGATCTCGCGGTGCGTTCCTCTTTCTTTTATTCAAACTTGAAACTGACTGGGTTTGGCCTGCAGATTCAAACGTCTTTCGAATTCCAATGGACCCCCCACTCTACTATTCGGCCTGTGCCTGTCGTCGCGCGCGCGTCAGCCTCCAGACACGCCGTACCGCTGCCCGAGCATCGCGAGTGACGCCGCGTTCTTTCCTTGCAGGCCGGAGCGGGCGGATTTCCTTCCTGTACACCGGTCATCGACGCCACGGTCTTTTTCACTAGCTTGACGGCTTTGCGAGCTCGACGTCGCGCAGCTTGTCCTGCAGCTTTTTTGCCGCACGGAATTCTCCTAGCCATGCATGACTTCGGTCTTGGGAGTGGGACGAGCGTGAGACGCTAGTGTGCTATCCGCCGGGTAGCCCAAATGCGCCCGGCTCGCATCTCGAGACATTGCAGCGGTGCCTACCGGCAGCGACACCGCCTTCCCCCGACGTAGGGCTGGGTAGCGCATGCGGGGGTGGAAGACGAGACTGAGACGCTCGTGCGCTCGCGCCATGGTCTCATTTGTGCAGGCCGAACTACCATCTGGACTCGAGGGATAGCAAACACCACCCTGTGCTCGAAACAGCTGCTGACGGATCGCTCACCGTCGTTCACTCCATATTCTCACCACGCCACGTTCGGCGTCACATCGCTGGCCGTGCGGAAGGACTGCGTCAGCGCTCGCGGTCGTAGCCGAGCTCATCGTCGTTCTAAAGCGTCACACCTTGCACGCACAGCCGGATCTCTCGCAACCCGAGCTGGGTGAGGTCATCGAGGGTACGCGTCCCGCGGGGAGAGGAGCTTGGTGGACGAAGTCTCTGGGAATGGCCTGGTGCTTCTGCTCTATGTATGTACGGGAGTAAATCAGACATTATTAGCATGACACTCGTGCATCGGGAGGATGACCTCCGAGCGAGCGAGCACTAACTTATGTCGACCTGCCTCTCGGCTTCAGAGACTCGTTGGCATCGAATGACCGAGCGCGGCGTTCTTCATGCCTCTTAATGGTGGCGACGTCTAGCCAAGATCCCCTCGCTGTGTGATTCCATTTGAAGACCTGGGACCTGGAATTCAGGTGCGAAGGCGCATTTGTTGCTTTGGTACGTTACATTTCCGTTCCACCCCCTCCGGAATTGACTGACCTCCCTGTAGTATTGGTGAGCTGAAGTACTTCTGCGTGCGAGTTCGGGATCTGCACCCTGTGATAAGACGATGGCAAAGAAGAACAGATGAGACTCTTGAAATTTCGATACTTTTTCAATAGAAGGTGCATATAGCTGAAAAAGGGGTTTCAGTTTTCGTCTGGCACACTGTTTTTCGAGATATATGCCATGTGCCCATAATGCTCAGATCATCCAAACAATTATGAGATTCCCAGGAAAAGGGAATTACACCTCAAGTATCTGATTGGTTGAGCTGCTCCCCATTGTCATAATGTTCTTTGTTCTCCTTGCACCTCCATTTGTGTTTGTGTGGGTCTCTGGGGAGATTTTCGAGCCGAGAGCTTACCAATTCGAGCAACTCACCACTATTAACCTTATTAGGCAATTTTCCATCAAATCATATAATACTTGTCCATTCAGATGCACACCAGAAATGGAAAAATTCATTAATCTCCTGAAAGTTGAGCTGAAAGTGGTAATATCAGTTCCAATTTCAGCTTTACCAAAAGGACTAAATTCATTGGATCTGAAATTGCATCAGAAAAATCCTCTTTCAAAGTTGCTTTCATAGACTCTGAAAGTATGACTTTCATAGACACACTATTTTCACCATTGGTCCAATAATTGCCGGACCAATGGCAAAAAGCCCACAGCTCTGAAAATTGTTCTTTCAGAGTCTATGAAGGGAAGTTTGATAGTACTGCTTTCTGTTTCTCTTTCAGGCATTTGAAAATTGGCACTTTCAGTAGGTGTCAAAATTGAATCTGATATTACCACTTTCAGCTCCGCTTTCAGGGCATTAATAAAATTTTCCATTTCCAGTGTGATGTGCACACTGCAAGATAAAGAAGCATTGTCATTTCAGAGAGAATGATGAAATAGTACATGATAGGTAGTCACTTTGCTCCTGCATATTGGAAACTCATTGCAAAAATTACCCCACTCAACAGGACTACTTTTTGGCCAATCAAAGACACATATGTTTGACTGCCAGTGAAGGTCCAAATCCAATGAAAAATCTGCAAACTAGTAGAAAAAGAAGGAGAGGAACCTACACATTAAATTTGAACAAGATATGCCGTCGCTTCGCTCCGGCTGAGAACAATAGATACAATTTTGAAGCCTGGTCAGAATTACAGAGCAGTTCAAGGTCTGTTCCCGACTCCGAGGCGGCGTATCAGCCATGTGGCATCAAAACTGGAAAGTGTAATGGAACGATTGGAGTACATGCTAAACCGGCCACGTAAATACTGAAAGCAGCATGAAAACTACCCAGATGCATGGAGGGCGATCACAGAGTCAGAAGTTCACTGTATCAATATTCAATTCATTGCATTGATTGAAAGGCAAATACTTTCCGTGAATACTTTGCAGGCTTGCCGGACGTCGCGAGACAGCACAGCACTGTGGGAAAGATTAATATGAGAGCATGAGGGCTTGAAAGAAGGTCTTGCCAGATTTCTACACTTGTCTTTTGCCATTGACTTTTCCACTGAGCTACAGGAATGGCGGAATCAGCGGCGAGAGTAAGAAGTGACTGGAACCTTGTAAACAGAACATACATTTAGCATGGTAGGGCGGCGAAGACATTAAAAGAGTGAATCTGCCCTCAATGCTGATCAGTGGTTCCTGAAATGAATTTAAATCGCACCTCGATCGTCGGAGACGTCCTTGTGGGATTTGTGTGCATGCCTGCAATATTCTGAATGACATAGAAGCATCCCTCAGCTTGAATCAAAATGGGAGGGCAGAAAAAGAACTGGAGCAACAAACCGCAACATGAAAGATCGAACTCGGAGCCGGCGTGACTCGTAAAGTTGCTGGCTTAGTCAGACCGATGGACGCATACTGAAATAATTTTGCTCAGCTCATCAAGCAACAAAGAGGAAATTGGCTCACAGCGGATGAAAGTGTGTGGAATGAAGAGCTCGGATCTGAAAAGCCACATGAAGATAATGCAGACGAAATTTTCCATGATATTCTACACCAGTGCGATCAGCCGGTGAGTGCGCTCAGAAGTGCTATAACTTGAAGTCAGCTGATGAGCGACTGCTGGTAAAAGTATGTTTCCCAAACCAATAAAAATTCGTTACCAGTCTTCGACAGCTGCTTGAAATTGGTGCGAGAAGCGTAGGATGATGCGATCTTGATCCTATCCAGGACTCCGAGTCGCAGTGCGTATTGCAGCGGTCACCATGTTGCCAGAAATAGCTACACCTTGTGTGGCTTGAAGAGAGCGTCTGGCCATGCGACTTGAATGATCCAACAGCGTGTGGTTCAGTCTTGCGTGCAGCTTGAAGAGAGCTCCCGGCCATGCGATTTGAACGATCCAACGGTGTGTAGTTCACAGTCTTGCGTGCGGCTTGAAGAGAGTGCCCGGCCATGCGACTTGAATGATCCAACGGCGTGTGGTTCACAATCTTGCGTGCGGCTTGAAGAGAGCGCCCGGCCATGCGACTTGAACGAGCCAATGGCGTGTGGTTCACAATCTTGCATAGACAGGCGATTTCGATGATCCTTCGGCTCATAGGCTTGATTCTCACGACCTTGAAACTTGAACAGTGTATTGAAATCTTGAATAGATGAAAGAATCAAGTGTTTTAAAGGCATGAGAAGTGCCAGCGTTGATGCCAGGCAGAGGGCGAGGGCAGATCCAAGAACTGACGAGGAACAGCTAGCGGATGGAATGGCGGGGGAAGAAAGGAAGAAATGCCGGACAGATTCAGACAGCTCTCTTTTGAGCGGCCGTTAAGTGGTGCGAATCGGGTCATGCGGTCGGCTCAGAAGGGGAACTATGCCATAAAGGGAATCCATCGAGGCCACAATTTGATGCTGAAAGTTAACGGCGAGCGCTAAGTGGGCGCTCCGTCGAAAACAAATAGCTGCATCCCGGGAATCACCATGACGTGGGAGAAAAAAGAAGAATGTAAACAGTGTCCAAATAAAATCAGGACATCTGCTTAATATACGAGTAATCAGCATTGACCTGAGCTAAGAGAAAACAACAACAGACGGAAGCCCATTGATGTAAATGCAGTGTTCTAATGGAAATTTAGGTGGGATTAACAAAGCCTGTAGTGTACACACCCAGCACAATCAAATATAAGTACAGCACATGTACTCAAACTTGACACACCTGGTGATGCCTCCTGGCATAATTGGCTGTTATCATTGAACATCAGCATGGTAATGAAGCTGCACTGGGGGTGCAGCTAGGATATCAAAAGTATGGAATGCGAAGAGGTTGAGCAGACGCAGGACTAGCGGTGGGACACACCAACCAAAACCTACACCAAACTCTAAAAAGGGTGCGCAAGAGGGTAGATTTCTGTCCTGTAACAGCAGCGGTAGGACACTCTGTCTTCGGTAGCAGGGACTACTGACCGCAGGAGGATCTCGGGTTCAATAGGACACTCTTATCCTATCCAAGACACTGTCCGTGATCATTGAGAACCAGTACTTCAACCGCTAGCCAAGGAAGTCGGAAGAAACTGGGCAGACTGTCAATTGACAGAGATTCTACTCAGCTTGTCCACAATGACTGGTGGTGGCATATCCAAGACTTGGTGGATCTTACTCGAGTGGTGGTGTAGGCAAGGTGCGGCGGCTCTTACTCAAGCAGCCGGAGGTCATCTCTCGAGAAGTGGGCTTTATTTCACTGGCGGCGACTTGACTCTCCCTGCAAGGAGTACAGTTTTGTACCTGGTAATGGGACAGGACCTAGTAATGGGACGAAGGCATTTTACACCTGGCACAGACACATTTAGACCAAATCCTTTTGCACACTTGAAGTATAGCATATTATAAATGGTCTACTAAAGTTTCACAGTCATCGGTGCTTGCAGTCTCATTGTAGAGTGAAATCAATCTGAGAAGTCTGGGAAACCAAATTCACATCTGGCCATCTTTGTCGGATATCTTCAAGAGGAAGCAACATATGGTTTCAAGGTCAAGCCAGGCCATGTAATTATATGCAATACACACATCTATCATGAACTGAAGGTAATCGGAGGAACTTTGACTGCTCTCTGCCGTGAATCCAGGTATTGTCGCAAATATGGCATCAATACAGATTGTCACATTGTTATTTCCCCATTGGGTCGACTCGCTCGTTTGAGCCATTATCAAGTGAAATGTGCTTTTGTTCTGTGTGTCTGACCCATCCAAACCACTTGGTATATTGATCTCACAGTTTCTGCTCACTTTTTCTTCAAGACTTCTGCACATCGGCAACAGTAGGCGATGATAGCCAACGTGATTATGTCATGTCCCATTTCCATATCATCGACCTGATAGTGACATTTCACCTTGATCCAGGCAGATATAATTCATTTCCTGACCAATAACTTTGAGATTTTCACCTATATATTTGATCGACTGACTCCAATTTGGCAAACAGTGTCACATTTTGGGGCATAATGCCAAGAAAGATTTGACTGTCCCATTACCACATACAAAACTGTACTCTCGACTATCAACAAATGGTCTTGAGCAGCGGCTCTTATGTGAGAGGCGCACTCAAGGGCAAACATGGTGGCTCTTATGTCACAGTGGGAGGCCCCTTTCAAAGATATTGCATCACTCAGTCTATTTCTTAGAGTGCTGCAGATGCGTGCTTTTCAATTCAAAAAGAGTACCACTATATTCCTCTGATTTCTGGGCAGATAGTTTACTGACTACCACAGGAATTACTGCTAGCTTTTATTCAAACGTTCAAGTCAAAAGGAGTAAAAAGGAACATCTAGGATCATTAGCACTTGATACCTCTAGCAGTGAGTGTCCAATGATAATTCAGGCATTGCAGAGTTATCTGCCCACTGGAGATATCCCGCATGGTTTCTGTCATTGACGCCTTATGGTGTGCTCGTTGTCTGGGTTCCTCCAATAGCAGAAAGGACTTTCGCTGTCCCCACTAGTGCTGATGGAGCTGTTCTGGCAGGAGATCCTGCTGCGGTAGGAAGTCCCTTGTGCCGAAGATTTCTAATGCCAGTGGGTCTCATCATGAGTCATCCTGACTCGTGGTTGGAGGAACTATGTTCTCCTTTAAAAGATCTCTGAAGTACTCTCCTTCGTCCTGAGGTCATGGAAGATGAACCGAGTGCAACTGCTGGTCACGACTTAACCATTGTACAAGCAACCGCCAGTCGGCCACCTGCCGTGAGTGATGCCACAACTGAATAATGTAACCCGGCTCTCATGGTGAGTGCCTGGACATCATGCCGCCATGAGTCGAAGGTAAATTCAACTAGCAGGAGGTGGACTTATCCCTAGTCCAGCCTTATAATCCTGTTTCTCAAGATGGTTCCTGTCTCCGCTAGAAGGTGTCCCCGCCAGATGCTATTTCTCTTCCCTAGTGTTTCACCTCTGGCGCATGTAGCCTCGGCTTGCCGCTGTGACTCCTAGCCCAGTACTAAGATGTTCTCCCAGCAGAGCTCTCTGGCTTTACCAGCCAGATCACCAAGTTGTTCAGTGATTAATGGTAGGCATACTGGCTTTTGGCCATCAATGGTGCAGCGTGCTGTCCTGGGGCGGACACATGCCCCCAAACTAATCTTCACTTCACCATACTGATAAGTCATGAAAAATGAATAAAAACTTGGTGTTTTTATGTGTGTTTTGTTACACACCTCATCAACAGTCTGAAAATTTTGATCAAAGAATACATGGTAAATAATAAGGATAAATTTTCAAGGCATACCCAAGGTTACTTTCCTAAAATTGAATAAGAATCATAAAAAACCTGAATTAAAGATGTAATTTTTTGAATTGGGATCAAGGCTACAACTTTACACTAATTTTTCCCAAGTTTCTGTGAGAAACTAGCCATGGCAGCAACTCAGAAAGAAACAAGCCTGCAGCCATATGAACATCTCAGCACACAGGCACAGCAGTGCTGCGCAAAGAGTGATCCAAGCAGCTGGTGCACAGACAGAAATATCAGCTTGTGGGTAAAAACTGATTTTGGAGATGGTCTGATCAAACTAAAAAAGCAAACAAACAACAAGTCGAAGTTGCACACAAATAAATGGTACAGAGAGCAGAGAGATCAGGAAGGAAGAGAAAAAAGCCCCCACTTGAAAGTAGCAGCAATAAATAAGAGGTAATCATTTTTGTATTACATGAGAGCAACTTTTGTGAACTGTTCTTGAGAAGAGGAAAGCTCAGTCAATGACTGGGTATATACCTGTGATTTTGCAAGCATTGTTGGAGCTCCTTTATCATAAGCTTTTTCAACACTGGCCAGCCTACAGTCAATATTGACTATATCTTTGGTTTGCAATGACTTTTCAAACAGTGGCCGAGCAGCTCTCCATTGCCTTTCTGCTCCAGATGTATCCCCTCGATATGCAGCTATATCACCGAGGCGCAACATACAATTTGATCTCCAACGATGAACATCCATCTCTGTGAAGGCCTCTAATGCAACTGTAAATATACTTTCTGCAGTCACTTCATCTCCATTAGAGAGAAACATGTCACCTAGACAGCATAGTGCTTTGCAAAGTCCGAACTTCTGTTTCTTTTCCTGCGCAAATACAACATAAACAATGGCAAAGGTGGAGGCCCAATGAAAGTGAGTAGGTCCCCAGCAGTTGATATCTGCCATTCTCTCCAAGCAGTTGGATGAAATTTCAGTGCTTCTTGTCCAAGACCAATGCAGACATCTTTCAAAACGTTTTTTTAGCTGACATGTCTCCCTCTCTGAGTTCGAGATCAGCAAGTATCATTTCATAATAGTAAGTCCCAGAAAAGTGTTCAATATTGCTGAGCATTTTTTTTGCCATTTCCAGGTTTTGGAGCACATCTTGTTTGGATGCACCAGTAACCAAACCAATCTGTGCAATGTTCAATAGGATAAAAGCGTGGAGTTCTGGGTCCTGCTCAGCAGATATCTCAGATGCAGTTTGAGTGAGGACACTTCGGGCCTCAGTATACTCAGATTTTTCCATGTGTGTAGTAGCCACAGTCAGCATGAGGTGAAAATGCAAGTCACCTTGTGACATCCCACAAAGGCCAAGAAGTTTCCTTGCTGTCTGCAGGACAGAAAGAGAGTCCAGGAAGTTTCCGAGGTGTTGAAGACATAAGGCCATGACACGAAGTGCATCTGCCTGCTTATAGCAATATCCAGACAATTGTGCAAGTGTGTATGCCTCATTTGCAAGTACTTGTGATGTCTTGTATTTTCCTGTCCTCCAGTTAATCAGGGCAAGATTGGTCAAGTTAATGCTCTGTTCTCTCATGTTGCCTGTGTCTCTGGCTAACATCAGGGCTCTGTCAAAGCATTTTATGCCTTCATCAAAGTGGTTATTTGTGTACCAACAATAATAGAGTCCCAATGCACGATATAGCTCCACTGTAAAGAGGAACAAATAAAAGACAAATCAGCAATGTATATATGCTTCACTCACATTCTAGAGCCGAATCATTCAAAGTCTGGCAGTACGTTTTGGCTTCAGCAAGCAAGAGCTCACAATCTTTTATTATTATGCTGAAGCTGCTTGCAAACAACACCTCAGTGGCAAACTGAACTGTTAATTTATGATCCCCAAGTGGAAGTATGGCTTGAATGGAATGCATTAATGCATGTGAGCCATGATGACCAGTTACTCGGCCAAAGAAATTTAGTAAGATGACACATCTTATAGCTGCTGGCAGATCAGGATTTTGTGGAGTCAACGCTCGGGATAGAACTTGATGTAGGTTGCCAAGATTGAGAGCAATATCCCTTGCAATGTTGGTGATCTGATTGGATCCCCAATATGTCCTGTACGTGTCCAAAAGACTTTGGAAATGTCTTTGCAGGGGAAGAACAATAGCTGGTGCCACAGGGTGGAACCGCTGCAAATACTCACGGACAGGCACAAGGGATTTCAGACGTTTTTTGTTATCAAGATACGCCAGGGATGTACTAAGCAATACAGATTTGCATGCCAAAATATGTGGAATACCAAGATTGCTTTGAATAATCTCAGTATCTGAGAGACCATCTGGAAGAATAGAGAGGAGTTGCAATAAATCCATGGCCCCAGTCTGGGCAGTGAGGCGGGGACTTGCAAGGGACAAAGCAATGGATGCATCTAGGTTGGATCTCTTATCTGAACCTTCAGACAGCAGAGATGTCTTCTCAGTTTCCAACCGTGCCAAGACAGGTGAACATCCTTCAGAAGTAACAAGGTGTGCTATAAGATCAACTGCAAGTGGCATGTTGTCAGTGAATTTCAAGAGCTGTTCAACATCTTTTGGTTCATGATGATCTTCAGCAATGTCTTTGAATATCTCTTGAGCAGCCTCAAGTGATACTGGTGTTAGTAGCTGCAGGAATGGTCGAGTCCAGCGAACTTTGGCTGGATGTTCAGCTCCACGCATGGTAACCTAGATTCAGAATCAATAATGGTGCAGCTAAAAAAAATGCACTGACTATCAATGCCAGATGAGAGATGTCAGTGAGGCTAGAAAGCAGGTCTTCAGTGTCAGTACGAGATTTCAGTGGCTCCCAAGTTGTTTCCAGATTGTCCAAGATCAAGAGGCATATTGATTTCTTGGAAAGAGAGCACAACACCAACTTTGTGAGGTTTTTCCCTGGCTTGAGTCCCAGATGAGCTCCAATAAAACCAGCAATTTCTATGCTTGTAGTGGCTGATTCACATGATACAAAGAGCTGGTCCTCATATTTTGCTGTTACATCAGGATGATGCAACACAGCTCTAGCAAGGTTTGTCTTGCCAATACCACCAGGACCCAGGATAGCAATTCTAGCACATTGTTGATTGAGCATTTGCACAATTTGTGTGAGTTCCAATTCACGGCCATGGAAAATCTGTGGCATTGCAGGTAAAAGCGGTAAAGATAAACAGCTTAAAAGGCCAAGCTTCAGTTTTGTTTGAAGACCAGATTAGAGGTATACCTTGCTTGAGACTTGTTCAAGATTTGGATCTGATTCCAAAAGGTTATACATTATCATCACACAAAAAATGAACGTACAGAAGAAACATGATCCGAAATTGTTGAGTTGGACATATTTGCAATTAATTCAAGCAGTTCAGCATGCATATTGTGAATGTTTCTCTGCATTTCATTAATATCATGGAACAGAGTTGCCTGAGATATCTGCCCATGGGCTCAGTTTCTTTGATTCATTGTGAAGATCGGAAGCTTACTGCAAAACTGTCCAGGGCTGACTGCAGCCCAGCCCGGCAATCCTTCAGCAAGGCACTGATTTGGTTCTGATGAAAGAACCGCCTGATTTTATTATTGTCTTGTTGTGCCTCTACAAATGCATGGATTTTGTGAAGAGTTCTGGGTAAGAGGATATAAGCTTCCCAAGAAAACAGAACAAATCAATATTCTACTCTGTGAATTTCCCTACATCATCCAATGTCGTCGGTGGAAGACAACCAGGAGGTTCCGAATGCATGTGGATGTTGACAATGGCATAGATAATGCCATGAATATTCTCTGTGAGCTGGCAGCATTCATCCTTGTTTTTCTTCACAGTCTAGGATTTCATGTCAGTTCTGAAGGATCTTGGTTCAGAATTCCGCACCTGAAGCGCATGAATCAAAGAAATTGCAGTATTCAAGATTGCTTGGATGAATGGGGGACCAAAACCATCATGGAGTTCCTCGAGGAGTGGTACAACCGCGTTCACGGAGACCACAATGTTGTTGACTAGAATTTCGGTAACAGTAGATGGGGGCATCTGGTAGAGAAAGTATGAGAACCACGACCCAGTAAGCCGAGTATATATGTAGGCCGAATGAGTGCTGTCATGTGGCCGATTGCCGACGGATCTATGTCGGAGCCAGGGGTTTTGTTGGTGAATACGGATTCTTCTGCGTGAAGATGCTCAAAAATGAGCTATATATAGCCCTGGCCATCCCACGGCAGGCGTCAGAAGTGATTGAAGACACTGCGGAATCAGTCATACATAATGCCGCATCTCAACACATTCAACAAAGACTCCCAGCATCAAACAGATCGATTCAGCCAGTGTGAGATACATGGCCCCCGCTGATGAATACCGCGTTCCACGAGTCGTGGTAGTTGTGATACCAGACCAAATTTTTGTGCGCGGAACATGAGTGGGAAATGGATAGCTCGCATCAATTCGTGATCTGCTCTGCTGCGAGGTTCCTGGCGTTCAGCCAGCACCATCGATATTGTTTTCTGTGAGGCCAGTGTGCGGATTGAGCACAAGATTCTATACTCACCCTTCCACTTCAAGCAGGTGCGTCATTTCTCCGGGAAAGTAAAAGACGGCTCGATAATTCTTATACGGAAATAGATTAGTTATTACGTTGCGATTTTGCGCGTTAATTATCATCGGTTTCCGAATTCAGATAATTACAGCTTTATCTGAGGCGGCTTCAAAGAGCCAGAAGACAGTAGATCAACGTTAACATGAGAGTATTACGGTTATGGTCGCATGATTTGAATCGATTCATCTAAACAGCTTTGCTGAGCCTGGGGTCAGGTTGCGGGACCTAGTTGTCAATGAGCGGAAAACACAGATGTATATGTGCACGAGCCCGGAGATAATTTCAAGAAGCGATGCAGCTTGCGATCCCGAGTCAAATCATCGCCGCAAGAAAGCAGATGGGAGTTCGACAAAGCGAGCCGTCGGCAATCTCCGATGATGCGATCGCTTAACGCAGAACTCTCCCCGCGGCTCATGAGCTGGTAGCGACACCGCGCGTGTTCTTTCAAGTACAGGTGGCCTGTCTCGAGTACACCGCCGACGCGCGCTCGTCTTTCGCCCTGTGCTTCAGGGCTGGTCCGGTGGCTTTCGTCTGCGCCGCGCCTACTGATGCTCCCGCCTGCGCAAATCCCTTGTCGAGATTCGCAAGTAACAGGGAGCAAGGGGTCTTCTGTAGGCACTACCTTGTGAATCTATCTTTGTCCCGCGTCTTTTCGCCCACAGCTCGCAAACCGACTTCTCACTAATGACACGCCGTCCTCTACGCAGTCCCAGTAAATCATTGGGGCTTTCGCCGGTGCTGTGACGGCCCGTCTTTGTCGATGCAAACCCACAACCTGCTGCACCACGAACCGTGCGATCACCGTCAAAGCCATCGACGCCGAGGCGACGCGACACCTTCATTCGCTCCGACCCCTTCAGCATCCTATCGTCTCCAGTCTAACGACGCCCGCTCTCTCGCGCATGCAACCCATTCCGACGCGCCGTGTCTCCCGCACGCAACTCCACGCGAGCTGGGTAAATGCCCGCCCATCCATGATGCGGGTCGTAAGCCTGAAGCCGGAGGCGTCTACGCGGCGAGCTAGCGATGGCGCAGATCCGACTCATGTCGGCCTGGCTCTCGGCTTCCGAAACTCGTTGGCCTGGAGTGACTGAGCACGCTGTTCTTCGTGCCCGTCCATCCTGGTGACATCTAGCCAAGAGTTCGCTCTGCATTTGTTGGTTTGGTGCATTTTATTTCCGTTTATTTTCCCTCCTGAAATGACTAACTTCCGTGTAGCTTGCCGGTGAGAGCTGAAGCACTTTGGCGTGCGAGTTCGGGATCTGCACTCCCGTAGCGGTAAGAGAACCGCAAAGAAGGATAGATGAGACTTTCATATGGAAATTTTGACACTTTTTCAATAGAAGGTGCATATAGCGGAGAAGAGAGTTCAGTTTTCGTCTGGCACACTATCTTTTTCAAAATATATGCCATGTGCCCATAATGCTAGACTCGAACCAGTCGTTATTCGGACGGGCGAGAAACGCACTACGTCAATAACGACTGGAACATAATAACCGGTCGCTATGCGGGACGGAGATTGCCGAGCTTGAATTAACGGACTTGGTCAAAATTTCGATAGGCTCTAGAAAAAGTTTTTTGCATCGAAAATTTGAAGAGACAGCTTTTTAGTCCTTGAAATTATAAGAATCTCCTCGTTCTCAGAATTTTAATAGCTGCAAAATTGAGCTTGTAATTTGCGGTTTCATCAACCAGGCTTACGTGAAACTGGATATAGGGGCTTATCTATATTTGGCGCTCGACATCAAACAGCCTTTTGAGAGCTCAATTTTGCAGCTATTAAAATTCGGAGAACGACAAAAGTCTTAGAATTTTGACTACTACAAAACTCTCTGCTCAGGATTCCGAAACAAAAAAACTTTTTTTCAAGGTTATCAAAATTTTGGTGAAGTCCGTTAATTCGAGCTCGGCAATCTCCGTCTCCCATAGTGACGGTGATTATGTGCCAGTCCCTCCAGTATCTGATCAAACAACTGTCTTTGAGAAGTTACATTGGTGGTCTCGAGTCTACCATAATGCTCAGATCATCCAAACAATCATCATACTATACCCAGAAAGGGAAGAGAACTATGCGCTATGTGATTTGTTGAACTGCTCCTGATTGTCACAATATTCTTTGTTCCTGCATTACTGGCACTTACACTATGTGGACAAAATGATTGACTGATCGGTTTTTTGATCGGCCCAGCTCACAGAAGCAATCTTTCCTTTGGGTCTCTGAGAATAAACTGAAGCCTTAGGGTTGTAATATAACCTGCCGAAGTGTTGGATTTGTTGGCAAAGCATTCATGGACATATGTGGCTGAAAGTGCTCTGCATCATAATACTTGTGCAAACAAAAGCTACATATGATGTAACAACACGTCGTTTTCTCCACATCAAAAACACATCTGCCTTATTTCTCTTATCACTGTTATCTGCACTTGATGAGCTCTACCCATGGCTCCAAACTTGGCCTCAACCAAGAAAGCCAAGGTCATACAGTGGACGCAAGGAGGGTCCCACAAATTCATTCACGAACACTTGACCGGCTGCCACAATGTGTCGGATTCTACCATCTACCAGATGAAGCAGGATGATAGTGACAAAGAGAGCTACCATGATGTAAGACACTCTTCAGGGTGGCCCCATAAGCTGCAGCCCAGAGATATGTGATCAAAAAACCGATCGGTCAATCATTTTGTCCACATAGTGTACATTTGCTCTGGCATGTTGACAATTCATCGCAAAAATTGTGCTGCTCAACTGGACCTCAATTACATACACATAAATATGTTTGACTGCCTGAACTTGAAGAACCTACATATCAAATTTGAATCAGCATTGAACACAGCTGAGAGAATACAATGGAAGCCCGCTAAAGTAAACACGCTGTCCTGATGGAGAGCTAAGAGGACTTAACAACATCTGTATTGGATGAATATGACATGGATTAGGCCTCTCCGAGGCAGGGGGCTGAACCTTTGGGAAGGTTGAAATTCAGTTATTTATCAAGCATTAACTTCGTAAACCAGTGGGCTAGTCCACCCTGCAGTCCTTAACTGAATTTTGACTCGCACACACAGGATTTTTAATGAAGAGCCAAGCTTAAAGCGGCTCAAAATAGTGATTTGGCACCATTACTCGCATCTTTAAGATTCTCTAGTGATTTTGTGAGGCCCTGTCACCTCCTTATTTTGGTTGTTCCGGTATTCTTCTGGTATCCTGCTCAATGTCTACGGCCATTCACTCTTCTTCCCACAATAGGGCCTAGATAACACCAATCAAGCACCAATACAAACCACTGTTCAGCTAGCTAATCCAGTCAAGAGGACAAATGCACACTGCAGTTCGTTGTTTAAACTGCAGGCTGTGCAATGAGAGCCTAAAGAAGCCTTCTTTGGAATTACAGTTGCTGTTGGAAAAATCAACTACAGCAGATGTTCTGCACCACGGCCGCATTCCCCTTCAGGCCAGCTCTTTGGTATAAGGCCACCAACATAGATCACTCACCTCCCAAGCACACTGGAAAAGGAAAAATTATATAATGCACTGAAAGTTTACTTGAAAATGCAAATTTCATTTTATATTTCAGATCTACAGAAATTAGGAGTATCTTTGTGTCTGAAAGGTGAAATGAAAATACATATTTCATATTCCATTTCAGACTTGCTGAAGAAAGGACTTTCAGTGCTTATGAAATGTGTTCTGAAAGGACCACTTTCAGTCCGGTATGTTCGCACAAGCTTTTGCTTTGCAGAATTTGTGTGAGTTGGAACTTCCTACAGACATTTTGGGCACCAAAATGGGGCCTCAGGAGCCGTTTACAGCTCCAAACTTGGTGGTTCCCAGAAGGAAATTTCGGCCTGGTGGCCGAACCAACCACCCAGCCCCCGGGCCGGCAATCACGGCGCCATATCCTTGTTGCCTCCTTTCGGATGACCCGTCACCGGAGTTCGGTCTCAAATTGGAAATTTATCCTCAAAAATGCTGAATTAAGATCCAGCTCAGCTTTCCTGGGAACTCCGGTTGGTTTTTCTCGGTATTTCTAGGATAGCTTTGCTGCTGTACGGGCTCAGCCCGACCGCAACGCATGGCGCGTCAACATCGCCGGCCTCGTTGGTCTAATTCCCACGACTGTCTTTTCTTCCCTTGCATGTCCTGTACTCTCCTGCGCACGCTCTTCGGCGCAGCGGACGCTCTTGTGCCCGATCACTCCTGCCTGGTTGTTCATAATCAGGTAGTACTCACCTTCATCACTTCGTTACTTCGCTTAGGAATGGGAAAGTTCGTGAGTTTGATGGAAAACAGTGAAAGTTCGTCATTTTGACGAATATCTTGTTACCTTGACTAAATTTTAGTGAAAGCTCGTCACTTCCCCGTGCGGGTGGTAAGTGTATTGTTTGCTCAGTGGGATTACGCAACATTGTGCCAAACAGAATCCTGTTCTTCTTTACCACCATCCGCATCCCGCTGCCAATGCTTCGCGGTCTCTTGCCCGCCCGCTATAGGCTACACCACGCTTTCGAATAACACATAGTGCCAGGAGAATCAGAGTACGTTTATGCCCCCATTCCGGAAAAGGGATCGGTACTGATACATTCGCAGCAATTGAAACCTACATTGCAGAACAGGTGTGCCCAATGTCTGACCAGCCAGCCACCAGACAGCTGATAATACTGTTCTGCCAGCCCGGGTGCTAGTCAGGATTCAGTTGTCGGATTTTTCGGGTTCATGTAAGTTCAATTTGTCTCCTTGCAGCGCAAACACATTTTCACGTGTCGAGGACAGCTCTACACGTAGGTAGATATATTCCGGTGCAGTCCCATTGAGCAACAGCCGTTATATTTGAAATCTATTCGCACAGCTTCCTGGAACGATCCCTCTGTCATTCTGTCGGGAGCAATGACATTGGTACGCATACAGCGCCGGCGAGATCCAGTAAGTTTCTGTTTGTCATTCTCGGTCCCACAATCATTTCTGAGCCGTTTTCCTCAACCTTGTGAATCAATGTGGCCACCTGAAACAACATCTTTCGCGGCCAAGTGTTCTGCGCTGCCCTGAGCACTCCCACTGCTGCTTATGACCATTTAACTGATATGTGCGTGCAACTAACGACAGCACTACCAGCCGGGCCGCCCCATAAATATTCTATTCATATCTCTTGGTCCCTCGGATATCATGTAAAGTAAGGTAAATTTGCAGCTGCATCTCATAAATATATTTTTCCATCTTAAACACAAGTTTTACTTGGAATTTCGTGGCCTTGAAGATTATTTTTGCATGGTGCCACTTATCGGCAGCAACAGCTGATCATCTCGGTTAGTTGCAGACGATGTGCCGTGTTTCACTCCGTGTACAATAGCCAGCGCATGTGCAACACTTGGATTTCGATGTCCCGGGTATGTGATGTTCGTGCACTACGGGTTTTGTTAATCCAAGTTTTTTGTCTTGTTCGCGCACAAAAAAATTAGGTTGAACTTGTGACTTTTGAATGCATCGACATCTGTCCATCTGTTGACAATAGAACTGTCCCGGGCCAAGTGCGGCTACTAGCCTGGAATATTTACCGAAGACGTCCCAAGAGCTGAGAATTTCACTGCCTCAACTCCAAGCTGAATAGATCATTTCTTATCTTGGTATTATCTTCCGATACATATCCATAAATGTAGTAGCTTCCGAGTAAATAACGAAGTATGAGCTTGAGTTGTGAGTGTCATATGGATAGATGCGATCTTTTTTGTTCAGCCATAGACTTTGTGACCAAAGATGGGAAGATATTTCACGACTTACCACACAGTCATAAAGATCGGAGCGTGATTGAATCCTAATGAGTGTTGTATCCTTTTCTTCATGCTACGTCTGACTTGAACAACCGGTCTGCTCACCAATGGTTGACCAACCTCTGTGTCGACCTCCCGGTCCGAATCCGGTCGTTTGGGAAGCTTCTCAGACTTACATCGCTCTCAGGCTCTTGGCCGAACTCAGCAGTCGCTAAGCATATAGTTTGTGAGAACATCACGACAGTATCATCAGTGGGAAATATACCGAACCGCTCAGAGCGCTGCCATTCCCAATCCAGACTGGACTGATTGAAGCCACCAGAAACTGTGTTACCTTGGGCTCCTGTTGGAATAACTGAACCAGCCTTTCAAACCTTGGTACTCATTTGCTCAGACGGCCTTAGCATGTGTATTCGACATGTCAAGCACCTTCTAATCTACTATGCCAGTCTATCGTGTTGAACGCCCATAATTCTATCAATAACCATAACCACTAGATCGACACGCAGGACAGCTTGTAAATTTCTCGAGCCCTGAGTTGATTCTTAAATCAAACTATTACAGTCAATGTACACTACAAAATATCTCTTTTCAAGACGGTATTCCAAGTCTGAAGGGTTGTCAAGCCGGCAAAGTGTACGTGAAGGTGCCGCACATGGTGTCCCACACTTGGCGGCCATGTTCCCCGGTTGCTGCCGATGTAGGTGTTTGTGCCGTGGTTCAAATGTGCCGCGTATGCCGATCCGGGATTGAACAGTGTGCGCTAGGGCCGTGACTGAATGTGCTCTCCACGTGGATGGATGCGGTCATGTGGTGACTATCAACAGCCTAAGTAACGAGCTTTCACAGTGTACAAAGGGAGTGACGAAATTCCACTACAGCCAGCTGAAGTCACGAACTTTCACCGAATGCGATCAAACTCACGAACTTCCGCAATGCTAAGCACAGCTAAGCGAAGTAACGAAGTGACGAAAATAGTGCGGACTCTTCATAATCGGAGCAATGTCACGCTCAACTTTATTCTATGTACGCTCGAGTTTTCTGTTACTCTTCGTGCATTGTATTCGGCTCACAACCCACTGGATGTCAGCTTTGTCCAAAGAATTGATGGAACCTCTCAAAAACTTCACTGGCCCTAGGATTTCTAATATCTTTCTCGCATTTTCCCTCAAGTGAATGATGGTTGTCTGACCTTTTGAAACTCTGTGCTCTCTATCTCTCTGCTCGAAGAATCTCCGTCCCTATTCATTGAACTCACCATTGAGAATGCCTGAAATGTACTGCTTGCCGGCCGAAGCGACTCGAGGCGCTTCTTGTAGAATAGAATGATATATTTAAAGAATGTCCGCCGGATTAATCCAGCGGGATGATAATTTTTTTTTTCTTTTGGAGACAGTCGTGAAACACCCGCTATAATTGATCGTCGGGAGCATGACATAGTGAGTTGCAATAGTCCCCGTTCTCTGTATTACCAACTTCCTCATGCTTGAACTCTAGGTGAACTACGCCCTGGTCTTTGGCCGGCCCGACGGCGCCCAAGTTAGCTCGGACCGATCTTGGAACCATGACTACAGCAGAAATGACACATCGAATAAACAGAATTTCAACTATAATAATTTGCCCAATCCACAGAAAACTCCGAAAAAATGAGAACCGTGCAGAGGCTGAATGGCTCATACTCTCCAACTCGGAATACTCCTTCGACAGCCACCATTCACTGGAATTCTGTACAATGAGTAATTTCATATAATCAATTTCTTGTTTGTCCTTGTAGCAAAGTTGCACATCACTGAAAGCTCTCGACACATAAAGTAGCTACCGTAAACCTCCGGTTCAGCCAATTACACACCCAGCACATTTTGATCTTCTCCTGTGATCGAGGCACGAGAGCTCGGGAGAACAGGATTTGTGCATCAGCGCACTTCGGCGATCAGCGACTCTAGGTCTTGCTCCTGATCACCACCTGGGTTCTCCGCGCTTCAGCTCGCTGGGCTCACTCTTCTCTCTGCTTGGCATTTTCTTCAACCGCCCGCCCACCCTTCAAATTATTCTCCAAACAGTAAATACAGGTAAATCCTTTCTATACGTAGATTCCAAATGTAGTTGCATTAGGTACACCGGCACTGGGCAGGCAGGTGGCCTGCACGTGCGGCCAACATGTGCGCTAGATGTCGCCGACGGCTGGTTGCCAGGTGCTAATGATGTGTCTGCCAGCATCATTATCCTATGGCCTCACGGTGTGGCCAGCTTGAGCTGGTAGCCAGCAGTTAATGCAGGATGGCACACATCTGGTTACTTATATGTTGTCCATATATTCTCACACGATGAGGGCGGAAAATTCAAATCAGCTTGTATTTGTTACGAAGCTCTAGAACTATTGAATATTACGGCTGCGTGCAGAGGTTTGAATGTATCCTAAGCAAAGGTTGCTGCATCAGCAGAGGTCACGGCCTCTAGAGCGCCGATGTCAATCAGGTCGTCAACCTGCTGCTGAAAATCGTCGACAACTTCATCAAGCATAGATGAAGCCCAAGGTTCCTAAGGAAGTGGGAGGAAACGAGGACTCGAGCTTGGAAACAAAAACTTCTTGAGAAATGGATTTGAGGAGACAAGGGCTTTGAGGAATTGAAGGAAGCAAGAGAACTTGAGGCTTGAAAAAAGAGCTCGTAGCTTGGGGAAACGAAGATTTGAGAATCTAGAAGACTTGATACCAACAGAACGACTTGAATAGGTAGGTTTAAGGGAAACAAGTACAGTCACGGCAAGAATGTAGTCCTCATCCCGTTTTGGTAGTCATATTAATAATATTTGATTCGTGACTGATCTTGTGTGACTTGTCTCTTTTTCGTGCTCCCCGTGCTCTTGTTGACGCCTCGACGCGTTTGTTGACACCTCAACGCGTTTGTTTATGCCTTGAGGTGACAACTCATGCCTCCGGACCGCCAACGCAAACCATTCACACCCACCAAGAAAGCCATCGCGTCGGTCCTCCATGACACATTCCAATGGTCTTATACCGACATTGCCGCCTACCCACGCCTAGGGGGACTTGACCCTTCGACAGTTCGAAAAGGACTCAAGCGCCTCGCAGAGCATGGTGGGGACTTTTACCATAACGGGCGCAAGGGAGTGTGTGGGAGGAAGCGGCAGCTTTCACAGGAGGATTTGGAGTTGGCCGAGCTGGAACTCGAGGATCCAGACAACAACATCGCGAATGGGGAGGACTTGCGGAGGGAGCTGTTTCCTGATGTCCCAGGACGAACAGTGCGCAACAGTGCACTCAATTTTCTTTACTGACTTGTTTTTTGTCAGGTTCGTCACAGTCTGTCAAGATTCGGCCTTAAAGGCTTTGCACAGCGCCAAAAGCTCCCTCTCAAACCCACCCACCTTGCCAAGCGTGAGGCCGTGTACAATAAATACGCCCACTGGACTGACCAGGCCGTGTTTGACGCAGGTGTCATGATCAATAGTGATGAAACAAAGATCATGCTCAGCACGAGCGATGGGCAGCGGTGGTGTCGCCGACGTCATGGGGAGAATGTTCTCAACCCCAAGTTGGTGCAGCAGGAGGAACAACACGGGCGCTTTGGTACCAGCCTCTGCGTCTGGGGTGCTATCCATCCAGAGGGCGTCAGCGATCTCATTCGTATTGATGGCAATCTCGACTGGTTCCAATATGTCGAGATCCTCCAGAAGGGCCTCCTTCCACTCTACGACCACTACGACTGCCACACCACCTTCCGTCCCACCTTCCTCGTCTTCCAGCAGGATAACGACCCAAAGCATACTTCACGCCATGCAAAGGACTTTTTCGCGATGAGGGCATTGACGTGATGGATTGGGCAGCGAAGTCGCCTGACGTGTCACCGGTGGAGAATGTGTGGGCCCGTCTCAAGGAGCAGATACGGAAGCACCTGCGCTACGCTGTCGCCAAGACGCCGGACGATCTCTACCTCCTTGCCAAGGACATCTGGCACTCCCCAGAGTTTGTTGCCTACGCAATTCATTGTTATAAATCTTTTCCACGTCGATTGGAGCAGTTGGCAGCCAATGACTTCTACTGGATTGACTACTAGGCCACCTGGTGCATCCTATAATACCCTATCTCACTCCTAGCTACTGTATATCCTTTATTTTCACTGATATATCTTGAATATAATGTTTTGATCACAATTTCGGCCGATCGGAGTTGCTTATTAATATGATTACCAAAACGGGATGAGGACTACATTCTTGCCGTGACTGTATCTGGTGTGGAAATTGTTGGAATTCGGCCCGTGAGATCTCTCGAAAGGATACTTTGAGGTATTGCCTTGGCGTCGGTTCCCGAAGGTAGGTCCCCAACGGCGTCACACATGCCCATTGGATAAGATTGAATGCTTGACTAGGGATCTTCACCGTATCCGTAAAGACCGCAGTACGGACGGTGCGGTACGGGAATTTACCGTACCGTTGGCCAAGATAGTGTCTGCGACCCGTACCGTATACGTATGGCTGATAACCGTATTCACCGGTACCGTATCATCCGCATGCGGCGTATTGCGGTACAATACGGCCGCGTTGTTTGTTCTTGATTGTTCTACTCGGAAACGTTGCCGATGGGCTTCGGCTTGACATCGGCACACTGGTAGCATGATTAATTGTCGGCACGCTCTCGACTTGGCATGTCTCGGCAAAATGCCGCTTGGCACATCAGTATGTCCAGTTGGCTCTTTTCTGAACACAAACTTGACACAAGCTGAACTGTGCTTTATTGGAAGTCAGTAAATATCCCTTGACGGTCAGTGCTAGGGCCTGAATTGGACGGCCCGATCCATGGATTGATGTGGATGGATGATGTCGTAAGTGGATGGATTGGATTTGGATTTTTTGATTTCTCACGAACCAGGTGGTATTTCGCCAAACCTTTTGCTGGGGAGCTTTCAATGGTTGAATAAGTGATAAATATCATGTTTAAATGAAAACACTGTGTGTGCTAGATGTTTTTGAGAAAAATGCTGTCATGGCCATTGGATGATTGAATCCAATGGATGCCATCAATGGATGATGGATCATCCATGGATCGTCCAATTCGGGCCCTACGGGCCTGAGGCTTGACCTTTTCTCCAGTGACCAATGATGATATACTTCCTTATCTCTACCCCTGAACATATCTTGAATTTAGCTTGTACCGTATGCCGTATTTCATCGCACTACGGTCATTTTTCAGCCGTACTGTACCGTCTGCTGTCGAGAGTTAGCCGGGATGTGCCGTACGTATACGGAAAGAGCCGCACTACGGTCAAAATTCACTGTACCGCATGCGGTACGGACGGTGAAGATCCCTATGCTTGACTGAGGAGCAGAGGACGGCGAGTGCTTGAGTCCTTCACATCTTTTTGGTATGTTGTCTGACAGTGGACTAGGCAGCAGGTGAGGCGGAGCTGTCGCGACCCGTGGACTAGGAGCAGGGCGGTGGCCAGCGGTGAAGACACACCTATTTCCGAGGAACTCTTTAAGCTATTTCTAGCTCCTTCACTTGTTCATGCGAGTGCCTTGCTTTCAGGGAGGACTCTGCCAGAGGGAGGTGGAAGTGGGAGGTGGGAGAAAAGAACGAAGTGCGAAGATCGACCAACATACACGTGATGAGGTCACACTGTGTGACCTGTGTGACTTTTTGCATCCGTTTCGCCTTGGTCTCGCCATTGCACATTCCAGCACATTCCCAACTTGATGAATCATCTTGGCAGATGGATGAAACTATCTAATATCATTTCAACCTGATATATTGTCGGTATTGTACCTCAGTGATATCTCCCGCAACCTTGATCCTTCTGGATATGGCTCGAAGAACGCATTACGTTCACATTGTGTTCACAGAGCTCAACAGCGGTGCAAAATTTGAATTTGGAACCCTGAGGAGTTCTCTGGGTTATATGGTCCCAAGATCCTATTGCTATTGTCACGGCTGTGGTTTATTTTACCGAAATTTATACTGGACTGATGGCTGGGAGGTGGCTGTCAAGACAATGTTGTGACCATATGAAATGCAGCTAGTCAACAGCTGAGATTCCAGGTTAGAGTTCCAGCTGGCACTGACCTGGCACCCAGCTGCCACCAGGTGACGAAAAATATTGCTGACAGGTGAGCCTTCGAGGTGATGGACACCTGCAGGCACTTTGGCAGTGTAGTAGGGCCAATGAAGGGGTATCCTTGCCAGGACCCACGTTGCGCCGGGGAGCCTTGCTTCCGCCCGATCTCATCCAATTCATGTGGATTCAGGGCCTCACGGCCGCCATTTTGTCTGAGCCGACGAGCGTAAGTGCACAAACAAATACAAGCACATCACATGTCCTCGAACTCGGCACAACTGGTCACAATGTGTGATGTGGTGACTGAAACACGACACATCCTACGGGACCTGCCAGCATAATAAGCTGTTGCCAAACATCAACAGTGTCTGAAATTTTCAATCAAAGAACAGATGGTAAATAATAAGGATAGATTTTCAAGGCATACCCATGTTAGCAAGGTTGCTTTACTAAGATTAGGGGCAGTCAGAGTAGACAATTCTTGTCAATTCTGGCACACGATTCTGGAAGCAGTTCTGATTTAAATAAAGTGTGGGAGAATCGCCTTTGAATGCAGAAGCTCCTCTGGAGGTGATTTTATTTTGATTCTCAATTGCGATTCCGATTCTCATTTTTGTCACCTTCTGACTACATGTATTCATTTTTTGTAACTCATGTGCTGCTACTACTTCATTCTTTCTTACCTACCAAAACAACACCACAGCTGCCCGTACCCCTCCTTGCAACATATTGCTGAATAATGGTCGCAGCGATTCATCTGTGTTCGACTCCAAACGGAAAAATTTCCAAGTTTCTGTTTCTGCACTCCAGTGGGGTTTTGAGCAATAAACATGATTAAAAACACTGTAATAGACCAGACTGTGGTCATTCAAGAATATATGTACGACTTTTGAAGCCAAATATTATCAAAAAGCGACCTGGGATTCAAGATCAGAATCGCTTTTGGGAATGGGGCGGTCAGAGTGCATCAGTGATTCTGGATGATTCTCCCACGATTCTGATGCAAATCAATTTCCAGAATCAACTGTCAGAATCGCCTCAGAATCGCCTGATTTAAATCTACTCTGACTGCCCCTATTGAATGAGAAACATAAAAAACTGAATTGAAGATGTAATTATTTGAAGGGTGATTCTATTTGCACTTCAACCTGAAACATATGCCCCCCGGGGGAGTTGCAGGGGTAATTGCACCCCTAGCAAATAAATGAATCTTGAAGCAGATCTTGAAATTTGACTTGACGTCTTGCTTGACGCCAAAGATGTGGCGCCCTCATCCAATGGCTCGATTTGGAAATTTTTCAACCTGCCTGTCCAGAATAGTTAGCTGAAGTACTGCACAGCATAAATATTCCCACCTTTCATTGGATAGATACCCAAGAATCTTTACATGCACCAATTGCTTTTCAAACAAAACTGACCTCAAAGTTGACGAGATGAAGTATCACGATCAAATTTGGATGTGCCAACATTTCTTGCTCAATGGCATTATTCTCAGAAGCAAAATCATTTTAACACTTGCTTATGTGTTACCTGAAGACATGAGTCATGGTCATCTTTTGGTCAGATGATTGGCTGGACAACAGCAAAAATGAGAAAATTACATAAATCCACTCTTTGCTGATGTGCTTGCTGTACCAGGGGTGCTATGACATTGATGGCACCCCTTGTACAGTTGGAGGAAGCGTCGCTTATATAACTGGCACCCGGGGAGCCAAATAGAATTTTCCTTAGTTGAATTGGGATCAAGACAACAACTTGTACACCGAATTTTTTCCCTGCCTCTGTCAGGAGCTATCCAGGCAAGAAACAAGCCTGCACCCATATGAACACCTTATCACACAAGCACGGCAGTGGTGCACAAACAGTGATCTAAGCAAGCAGACATGCAGGTGCACAGACAAAATATCAGTTTCCATGTGGGCAGGAGGTAATTTCAAAGGTGGTCTGGTCAAACTATGAAAGCAAAAAAGACTAACTAAACTGAGAATAAATGGTACATAAAGCAAGAAGATCAGGAAGGAGAAAAAAGACCCCTAATTAAAGGCAAGAATAAATAAGAGATAGCTGGTTTTTCTTTTTTTTCGAGTATCACACAGGAGCGACTTTCTCTGGCTGTTCTTGGGAAGAGAAAAACTTGGTCAATGACTGGGTAGGTGCCTGCAATTTTGCAAGTGTTTCTAGTGTCCCTCATGAGCTTTTTCAACACCAGCCAGCCTAGAGTCAATATTGGCTATATCTTTGACCTGCAATGACTGCTCAAACAGTGGTCGAGCATCTCGCCATTGCTTTTCCACTCCAGACATGTCCCCCCGGTGCATGGCTATATCACCGAGGCGCAACAGACAATTTGCTCTTTCATGATGAACATCCATTTCCGTGAAGGCTTCTAATGTGACTATAAATAGACTTTCTGCAGTCAGAACATCTCTGTTGGATGAAAACATGTCCCCCAGACTGCGGAGTGCTTTATACACCCCTAACTTCTGTTTCCTCTTCTGTGCAAATGCTAGATAAATTATGGCAAAAGTGGCAGCCCAATTGAAGTAGGTAGGTCCCCAGCAACTGATATCTGCCATCTTCTCAAGGCAGTAAGATGAAACTTCAACATCCTTTGTCCAAGACCAATGCAGACATTTCTTGAAACGATTTCTTGCTGCCAAAATGTTCCCTTCTCTACGTTTGAGATCAGCATGTATCATCTCGCAGTAAAAAGTTTTAGAAACAAGCTCAAGACTGCTGTAAATTGTCCTGGCCATTTCCAGGTTATGAAGCACATCTTGCTGGTCTGCACCAGTAGTCACACCCAACATCCCCATGTTTATCAGGGTGTTAGCAAAAATCACTTGTTCCTGCTCCTGCTGAGCAGACATCTCAGAAGTGATTTGGCTCAAGAGACTTTGTGCCTCTGCATACTCAGATTTTTCCATGTGTGTAATTGCCATAATTATCCTGAGTGCAAAACCCAAGGCACTTTGAGACATCCCACAAAGCTGGAGAGATTCCCTTGCTGTGTGCAGGAAAGAAAGGGAATCCTTCAAATTTCCTAGGTTTGTAGCACACATGGCCTTCACCCGAAATGCTTCTGCTTGCTGGTAATGATCTCCACATAATTGTGCCAGTATATATACCTCATTGGCAAGAACCTGGGAGATATTGTATTTTCCTAATTTCCAGTTGAGCAGAGCAGAATAGACTAAAATAATGCACTGTGCTTTGATGTTGTGAGTATCTCGAGCTGTTTTTAGAGCCCTCTTGAAGCATTGCATCCCTTCATCAAAATAGCTATCTGTAAACCAACAATAGTATACCCCCAATGCACGATCCAAATTAGCTATAAAGTGGTAATAAATGGTGAATCAGAAATAAGAATAAGCAAAATAGGCAAACTCCACACACTTTCCATAACAGGATCATTCAAAATCTGGCAGTGGGCCTTGGCTTTAGAAACCAAGAGCTTGTGGTCCTTTATTATTTTGCTGAGGTCACTTGCAAACAACACCTCAGTGGCAAACTGAACTGCTAGTTCATGATCCCCAGGTGGCAGTATGGCTTGGATGAAATGTGTTAAAGCATGTGACCCACGGCCAGTCAAGCGACTGAAGGCATTTAGTGATATTGTACATCTTATGGCTTCTGGCAGATCAGGATTTTGTGGGGTCAATGCTTGGGATAGAACTTGATTTATGTTCCCAAGATTGAGAGTGATGTCCCTCACAATGTTGGTAACCTGACTGGTTCCATGATATTTCTGATATGTAGCCAAAAGATTTTGAAAATGTCGTTGCAAGGGCAGAACAATAGTTGGTGCCACAGGGTGGAAATACTGCAAGTATTCACGGACAGGCACAAGTGATTTCAATCGTTTTTTGTTATCAATGTATGCCAGGGATGTGCCAAGCAATGCAGATTTGCATGCCCGAATCTGTGGAATAACAAGGTTACTTTGAATAAGCTCAACATCTGACAGACCATCTGGAAGAATGGAGAGAAGCTGCAATAAATCCATGGCCCCAATCTGTGCAGTGAGACGGGGACTTGAAAGTGATAAGGCAATAGATTTGTCTAGATTGGATCGCTTATCAGAGCCTTCAGATAGCATAGATGTCTTGTCAGTTTCCAACCGAGCTAAGACAGGTGAACACCCTTCAGAAGCAACAAGGTGTGCCATGAGATCCACTGCTAAGGGCATGTTATCAGTAAATTTCAAGAGCTGGTCAACATCTTTGGGTTCATGATGATCTTCAGCAATTTCCTTGAACATCTGTTGAGCAGCTTCAGGTGATAATGGTGCTAGTGGTTGGAGAAATGGCCGAGTCCAACGAACTTTGCCTGGATGTTCAGCTCCACGCATTGTGACCTAGAAATTCAGAGTCAATATTGGTGCAGCTACTTGATATTACTGACTATCAGTGCCAGATGAGGGATGTCTGTGAGGATAGAAAGCAGATCTTCGGTATCACTCCGAGATTTGAGTGGCTCCCAAGTTGTTTCCAGATTATCCAAAATCAAGAGACATGTAGATTTCCTGGAAAGAGAGTGCAGTACAGGCCTTGTGAGGTCTTTTCCTGGCTTGAGTCCAAGATGAGCTCCAATGAAACCAGCAATTTCTATGCCTGTAGTAGCTGATTCACATGAGACAAAGAGTCGGTCTTCATATTTTGCTGCAACCTCAGAGTGATGCAACACAGCTCTAGCAAGGTTTGTCTTGCCAATACCACCAGGGCCCAAGATAGCAATTCTAGCACATTGTTGATTGAGCATTTGCACAACATGTGTGACTTCTGATTCACGGCCATGGAAAATCTGTGGCACAGAAGGTAAAAGTGAAAGAGATAGGGAGCTTGAAAGGACAAGCTTCAGTTGTTTTCAAAGCCAAGGTTAGGTTCCTACCTTGCTTGAGACTTGTTTGAGGTTCGGATCTAATTGTGCAAAAGTTTATAGAATATCACCATGCAAAAAATGGACTGACAGATGAGGCACGATTGGAAATTGTTGAGTCAGACAGGTTTGAAATCAATTCAAGCAGTTCAGCATGCATATGGTGAGTCTTTCTCTGCATTTCATTGATATTGTGAGACAGAGCTGTCTGAGATGTTATCTGTACACAAGTTAAGCTGCTCATAAATACAGTTGTGAATATTGTAGGGTTTACTGCAAAATTGTCCAGGGCCAGCTGTAGCCCAGCCTGACAATCCTTGAGCAAGGTACTCATTTGACTCTGTCAGAAAAAGTGCTTGATCTTGCTGGTGTCTTGTTGCACTTGCACAAATGTCAGAATTTTATGAAGAGTTCTGAGCAAAATGGCATCAGTTGCCATAAAAAATAGAGCAGATATATACTCTGTGAATTGGCCGATATGATCCATCATTGCCGGTGGAACACAACCAGGAGGCTCCGATTGCAAGTGAGCATTGACAATAGCATAGATGATCCCATGAATGTTTTTGGTGAGGTGACAGCATTCCTCCTTATTTCTCTTCACATTCTAGGATATCAGGTCAGTTCTGCAAAACCTTCATCTAAAATTCCACACCTGAAGCACACGTATCAAAGCGACTGCTGTGTTCGAAATTGCCTGGACAAATGGGGGACAAAGACCCTCATGAAGCTCATCCAGGAGCGGCACAACAGCATTCACAGAGGTGACGATGTTGTCAACTAGAATTTCGCTCACACTTGATGGGGGCATCTGGTACGAGAAGCTTCTCATGGGCACGACCTCGCCGAGTATATGTAGACCGCGCGAGAGCTGTGTCATCTCCATAGGATGCGGCATTAGTGGTGATCATATTTATAGGTGGATATAAACCTTCGGCATGACAAGGCACTGGAGAACGAGCTGTATATAGTGTCGACCTGTCTCACGAAGTGCGCCGGATGTGGTTGAAGTCCACATTCGGACCACGGGAGCAGACAGGCCGACTCCATATAGCGCTTCTCGCCGCACTGAACCCAACCGAGACTTCGCAACAAACGATTTGGTTTAGCTGATGGGTAGGTTCGGTTTCTGTTGAGGAATTCTGGCTTCCACGACGCATGGTAATTACGGCGCACTTGCGTATGTTACAGCAAAAACAAACACGAAAAGAAGTCAGATGACTTCGGTGAGAAGGTCGAGCAGGAGTAGCCCACTCGTCTTTAGTTCGGGGATCGATTCGTGGTCTATTGCAGCCGCGCGTGCATGCTTTGCTCGCTGTTGGCTGGCGAATGCATTCGTGGCGTTCAGTTGTGGCAGCACGATTGCACTTCCCGCAAATTCGCAAACCGAGTCGCGCGAGCACTCGACGGAAGGTCCTGGACTCAACGGACTAGTTGGAAGCACTTGAAGGAGAACGTTAGAAAGAAATATATATAGCCATGGCGATGAAGGAAGCAGTAGAAACAGCACCCCTGGATGCGCGGCTGAGGACCTACCGTGATTCGAGTTGGAAAGACGCGATAGAAGGGCTTACGAAGAAGCAAAAACGGCAGAAGGACGGCGACCTATCCTACTCGGGCTCATGGTCACGAAAATCCGGGAGAGCAAGGGGACACGGACTTTTGTTTGGGTGAAAGGCCACGCAGGAGTCACTAGGAATGAGGCGGCCGACAAGCCAGCCAGAACAAAGGGTCGGAGAAAGGGAGTCCTGGATGTGCTCAACACAGATGCGTACGCGGCGCACAACATAAGCTGAAGCATACATGATGCTTCGGAAGCTAGAATAGATGAAACGAGAACTTACGAATTATTTAATCAATCGATAGCCCAGCGACGAAAATGGACAAGATCTGGTGATAAACATAGGGCAGAAATATCAAGGAGATTCTTCTTCCGCAGCTGGATGCTGATCCACGATGGCCACTGTGGAGCCACTTGCCGAAAAAAGATGGGAGTGCTATTGTAACCGTTGCGAGACTGAAAACTTGACCCCCATGGAACAGTTGGCACAGCTGCTCCCAGTGCAATGAAACGTGGCGGAAGCAAACGAGTAAAAAATCTACTTCCTGCGCTAGATTGCAAACGATTCCCTTCGCTGTTCGTGGACGCCGACGAGCCGCTGTGACGCGAGTTTACCCAGTTCTCGGCGCACGCGCGTCGCGCAAGTGCGACAAGGGCGGGAGAAGCAAAGAAGTGTCCGGCATTTTCCGTTGATCCAATCACCAACTTGAAGCTCGTCTGTCTTCCGCCTCTTGCTGTCGACGCGACGCTTTTCGACTCGCGCCGGAAGCCGGGGCAATTGCCTCTTGAAGTACATTGGTTTCTTTGTTTTCGTTGTTTTTTCCCGCCGATCTTCCAAGAACCGCCGGCGTGAAGATTGTTCTCTCTCAAGTCATGTCGCGGTGTCGTTCGCTGGTTCCTGCGTGCTGAATTTTGTCGACGTACCGGGAGAGGATGCGGAAAGCCTGAAGGGGAATGTGTCTACGTACTCCTGTGTACCGCAAATCGACTGGACATGCTCGCCGTGTTGTGTGGAAGCGCGTGAGTGTGTAAACACACTAGAGGCTGTAGGGAATGGAGAAGGGTTGCGTCGAACTCCCGTCCTCTGTCTCTGGGGCGCCGACGTTCCGCGTCGTCGTTGTCAACGTTTGCAGTGCTTGATACTCCCACTCGGCGGATTTACTTGTATTTCTCTGCTCGCAATGCGACAGCTGCGGGGAAACGAGCGGTTTCATTCTCGTGCTCGTGGGGAGCTCGAGATGCAAGTGTATCTCGCCCACTGACAGATTGGGTCCATCTTTTTCAAGCAGATTTTCCACCTCCAACTCTCATCTTGGTCTTTTCATTTTCTGTACCATTGTCGTGGACAGCAGGTGCCGTCAAGCACAAATACTAGCGGCGAGCGCCTCTTCGATGATTCGTCTCTTTTTCCTTGCTCTTCATATCGCTACTTGGTTGAGAAGTTCACTAATGCCGTCCTTCAGGCAGGATGCGATGGTCCCTGTTCGCGAGCTACTCGACATCTGAGGGGAGTGGACACGCCTCAACAGTATTTTTTTCCTGGAATGTGGTGTGCTGACGTTCTCGCTCCAGCAGGACACAACCCGACGCTTCCTCACCCCCGCAGCCGTTCACCTATTTTGATTTTCCGCCCTGTGCCTCAAAATTACTTCCGCGCCTTGGGGTACGTTTTGTACTTCCGCACCACATACAAGGCTTGTCCTCGCGGACTTTGCCCACGAACGTCGACAACACGGATTGCAGCAATGCGGTGTCTCTTCCTGATTTCTCCCCGTAGTCGGTCGCCGTTTATGTCTTCCGCGTCATCCTTCACCACTTGCCCGTGGCTGCGCGTCTGTACCTTATCCTCGCGGCCTTCGTCCTCCCGCTTGCGTATGTGACTGGTTTCAGTGTGAGCGAGGGCATGCGTAGGAAACACCGAGTCAACGCCTTGAAAGATAGAGGCGAAGTGGAGATGAAATCGAGTGCAAAGAAGCCGCTTGCTCCGGCGCCGTCCTTTGGGAATCTAGCGAGCGCAAACACAAAGGCGTACTGGATGGTTTACGACGTCTTCATCGCGATACACGACCGCCCTGTCCAAGGTCTTCACAATCCCGTCACTGGCACCCAGATTCGTGTTTTAGTGCAAGCATCAAGTCGAGGTTACACCCAGCGTCCACGCAGACAAGCAGCAGCGGTAGCACCGGCATTGCCCGCACCCGTTTTACCCGTACCCATAGTAGTAGGCGTACCGCCATGAAGAAAGCGCACAAGGAAGTCCTGCACATAAGGCTTTGGCTTTCCTCCACGAGGCACAACGCGCCCCATCGATGGTCGCTCGTGGGTGTGCGAGGTGCGGTACTCCAGCTCGCACTTGATACCATTGAGAAGATATCACTATCGTGTTTCTGAGGCGAGGTGCGGTGGGGCTAGGAGGACGTGGTGGGGAAGCGAGGGATCGGCTAGCTCGTGTGGCCAGTGCTGGCACCCGCAGTCACGATAGGGTAGAAATGCATCCTTGAGTCCCAGTACTTACAAGTACAGCCCGTGATTTGGATTTTGTAGGATTCTCATATGCGTCTCATATGGAATCTTACGACTGAATAACCAGACCGCGTCGATGCGATGTACCGTATCTGACTGGCATTCATTCGACGACACACAAGACATTAAGAGATCGCAATACGTATTCATGAATTAACGTCGTGGTGGGCATCCGCCGCAGGAATCGATAATAAAAAGAGGAACGAGGGTTGGAGGGTAGGACGGGAGCAAGGGGAACCGAGCGGATATTTAGGGAAGATTGCAACCATACGGTCAGCGCGCGGAAGGACGGTGGATGTTGAGGGTGTAGCGTTGGATCGGAGGAGGGCACAGAAGCTGTACGAACGCGAAAATATATGGGCAGGCCGACGCGCAAGGGACAGGTAGTAGCTATAGCGAATCTCGAAAAAGCATCCCGGTCGCGTCGCCGGCGTATGAGGCTGCGCCGTCGTCGCAAGCATTGAGACATTTGACATGCACGATATTTCAATGCGCGAACTTTGAATGAGGTGCGGAGGCGCAGTGTCGTACTCATCGCCGAGAAGCAAGAGAAACGCGAATTCCAGAGTCAACATAGCGGCCAGAGGCAAGACTAGCACAGAAGATCGGCTCGTCATACTCTGTGGCGACGAGCGCGAATTCCCGCCGGTATCGTAGTCAGTCCTAGTCCCGCTTCAAGTTCTTGACCACCAGCCCGTCCTTATGTCGAACCTATCCTCGACGCCGGATTCCCGATGGTGAGAGTCGAGAGAGAGATGCGTTGACGGTGTTTGTTGATCCGTGTCTCGCTTGCTCCCAACCTTCGAGCCTCTCGAATCTCGGGCTGTTCAAGTAGCCGTTTTCGACACAGCGGGCTTCTCGAGGATTTCATGGTCTCTCACTTTCCATTCTCTCTTTATGGATCCTCCAAGGACTGCGAGTCAAGATTGCCTCGCTCTTGAATTGGCGTAGTCTCGCCCGAGTTCTTGCGTGGACTGCAATCTCAATGACGCCTTTCCTTGGGTGCCCAGGCCCTGATTCTCGCGCGCTTCGCTCCTGAAAGCCACGCAGCTCCAGTCCGACCTCGGGGCTGAGGCGCTCGGTCCCACGAACCACCAAATTCAAAATACTATGATGCCTTGGTCTAATGGACGAAGAACGCGTTCTAGCAAGGTGCGTTGACTGGTTGCGTTAAAGCGTGAAGCCAGAACTCAGACTCAGCTCAGCAGTGCCCTCGTTTACGAGGGGAGATCGCACGGTGGCATAACTTGAAGACGTCCCGCTCGGAGTGACTATCGTGGAACGTATCGCCGCGCCTCCGTTGTGGCCAACCGCAAACTCTCCACAAGGCCCCCGCCAGCAACATGGCGCACCATCGATGCCGACGTTCTCCCGCAGATGCAGCCTCAGATCATGCGCGACACGTTCGACGAACCGCTCCCGACAACGATCTACGCCTTGTCCGCGAGCTCTCCTCGCCTATCTATTCGTCAGGACGTCACACCCACGCCTCGTCTTCCTTCGCGGACGCTCCCGCGTAGCCACCTCAGCCAGCAATATGCACGTCTATACCCGTGCCACACCATCGATGTCGACGCTCTCCTGCGGCTGCAGCCCCAGATCATCCACGGCACGTCCGGCGCACCCCTCCCCGAGGACGATCCACCCACCGTGCACGAGCTCCTCCCGCCCATTGCCTTCGTCAGGACGGAGTGCGTGCGCATGCTGAGTCCATGTACACACGGCTTCGCTTCCTCTGCCACCACTCAGTCCCGGTACTCGATCCTGACCTGGAGGAGCGCGGCCTCACTACACGCAACCACGCCTGCCCGTCCTGGGTCGGCGCGACACTGGCTGCTCGTGTTCCGTCTTGCACCCTTGCTCTGGATGCTCTGTGCTCCGTGCCCGGCTACCGTTGGTGCATCTCGGGATCCTGCTACAATGCGATGGTGTTCAAGCCACTCGTCGCCAGTGCGCATACGGACCCGCTCGCCCCTGGCGCACGCACCCCGCGTCTGTGTCTGTGACGGCAGCCACTCGTCGCCAGTGCGCATACGGACCCGCTCGCCCCTGGCGCACGCACCCCGCGTCTGTGTCTGTGACGGCGTCTCCCGCCCCGCCTTTGCCTCCACCACGTCGCCCAACCCTGATAATGGTCACGATCCTGAGCATTTCGACGCGGCAACTACATAGCTTTGGGATTCGCCCCTCCGTCCCCGGCGCTGTCAGCACCCTCTCCGGTGCGCCGACAATGGACGTTCTGCGTCGTCGCCGGCGTTTGCTTGAGACTGCCGCTCGATGGATTTCCTGCTGTATCGCGCCAGGCGCACGGAATGCGACGTACCAAACCCTTCTCGCGCACGCGTCCTTCTCGGGCTATTGCACGTCGGGATCGTGACTCGCGCGACGTGCATTTTTCTTCAAGATGCCATACCTTATCTCAGTCTTTTCCTCCGACTTCCAAGCCTTGCGGTCGGGGACGTCGGCCAGCGCATCGATGCGGCTCATCAATGGTACGTCTCTCTTTTCCTCACCTTTCACCTCGGTAATCGACTGAGATAATGCCGTTCTTCAAACAGGGAAAGTCCTCCGAATTGCGATCCTGGTCGACACCGGGAGAATGTATAGCGCAGTGGGTGAGTGCTTAAGATACGCACACGTACACACTCTCTGACGTTTTCCTTGTCGCAGTAAACGACCTCATCGTCTTTTCGTCCCCGCAGCCGGTCGCCGACGCCGCCGTTTTTACTCACCCATCCCGGAGTGCTTCGCGGCTGCCTCCACGACTTTGGGAAGGGAGTCTTGATGCTTCCATGGCTCAGCCCCGGCTTGTCATCGCTGATTTCGTGCTGTGGCTCGTGTACCTGGATGGCCTCGGTGTTGGCGTGGGACTGGTGCGCGACGCAGGGCCGGACAGGCACGGGCATAGCTTGACGGCGAAGGAGAGGGCACTGGAGGGGGATTTGGAGGTGGACACGGGAAACCAGCGCGGACGCCGAGAGCGACTCCACTCGTGCTATCGCTCACAGACGCTGGCACGGATTCGCGACGTCTTCCCTCTCCCAGTACGCGATTCTTTCACCTAGCCGGAACGTTACCGACACCGTTTTTCGCGTCGTGCCGCACGACTTGTCCTCCCGCAGGCTTCGGGCACCGTGTCCTGCTGTGCGGAGCCGCTGCGCTGCGCACCTCGCGTCCTTTTCCCGCCGCTCGCATGTGTGGCTCGTTTCGATGTCGGTGGGCTACGCACGAGTCAACGCTAAAGCCTAAAGGATAGAAGGAGGAGCCGGGAAGGGAGGTGGAGATGGAGAAGGAAAAGGGAAGGTCGAACGTGGAGAAGCTCTTCCTCCGGCGCCGTTTTTTGTGGACCTGGGCGAGCGCAAATACATATTGGATGGGCTTCACGACGCCTCCGCCGCACTACACGGTTGCTTCACGCCCTACCGGTCGCCGAGACCGTCCCTTGCGTCGTACTTTGCGACTGGTCCGCACAGTGCAGCCGCCTGCACCGAGACGCTCTGCCGCCGAGTTCTCCCGTTTGCGCGCCCGTTTAACCCCAGGGTTAGGAGGCTGGGGCGTCGTGAGGAGCGGGGGAAGGCTCGTTTCAAGGATACGGAGGGTGATGTGATCGGTGCGGACGAATCTGGATCGCTTGCGGACCTCGTGGCCAGCGCGAACGCGTATCGGATGGTCCTTTGAATCATAGTACGTTCTCCTCTCCTTTGTCTCTCCGAAGAAAAATTTGCTGACTGGCGTTGTCCCACAGATCCAACCTTCAATGCATCCCCACGAGATTTTCTCGGCTGCGGTGCCCATTCCGCGCGTCGGCAAGACACAAGCCGGGTCGCTCTTCGGAAATTTTGTAGTACCGCCATCCCGCCGCAGCGACTCGTGAGCAGATAGCGGGCGATACCGTACCGTGTTCCTCGTCGTAAGGATTATCGGATTGGGCCGACCTCCTTCCTGTACCGAAACCACGATCTTTGCTCGCTGTCCTTCACGAGCTGGACACTTTCGCGCAGCGTGTCCTGAGGCTTGCGCGCCGCACGCCACCGTGCATGAATTCGGCGATGGGAGGTGCCCGGTCGCTCGTGCGCTATTCGCCGGGTGGAATAAGATCGTACCCGTCCCAAATGCGCCCGACTCGCATCTCTCAAGACATTGTAGCGGTCGGTGCCCACCGGCAGCGACACCGCGTTCCCCGACGCACGGATGGGGATGGAAGACGAGACTGAGATGCTCGTGCGCCCGCGTCATGGTCTCATTTGTGGAGGCGGAAAGACCATTCAGACCTGATGGGTCGCAGACACCACCGCATGCTAGAAGCAGCTCCAACGGATCATCTGCCCACCGTTCACTCCATACACTCACTACGCCACGTCGTCGGTGCGTCAGTGCTCGCAGTTTCAGCCCAGCCCACCGTCGCTTTGACGCGCCGCGCTTTGCATGCACAGCTAGATCTCGCAGCCTGAGCTGCATGAGTGCTTGGTCATCAATGATATGCGTCGTATGCGAGGAAGAGCTTGGCAGAGGAAGTCTCTGGGAACGGCTGGGTGCTTCTGCTCTATGTATGTACGGGAGTAAATCATTATTAGCATGACACTTGTGTATCGGGAGGACGACCTTCGAGCGAGCAAGCGCTAGTAAGATCACACTTATATCGACGTGCCTCTCGGCTTCCGAGACTCGTTGGCATCGAATGACCGAGCATGGCGTTCTTCGTGCCCGTTAATAGTGGCGACGTCTAGCCAAGATCCCCTCGCTGTGTGATTGCATTTCAAGACCCGGGACCTGAAATTCGAGCGCAAAGACGCATTTGTCGCTTTGGTGCCATGTTACATTTCCGTTCCATGCCCTCCAGAATTGACTGACCTCCCTGCATTCTGGTGAGAGCTGAAGCACTTCGGCGTGCGAGTTCGGGATCTGTACCCTGTAGACAAACGCAAAGGACAGATGAGACTTTTGCAAGGAAATTTCGATACTTTCCAATAGAGGGTGCATATAATGAAAAGGGGGTTTCAGTTTCGTCTGGCATACTATGTTTTTCGAAATATATACCATGTGCCATAATGCTCAGATTGTCCTATGCGATCTGTTAAGCTGTTCTTGGTTGCCACAATGTTCCTTGTTCTCTTTAATGACACCTACATTCGTGTTTGTGTCGGCAGAACTCTGGAACTTTGAGTCTCTGAGATTTTCGAGCCGAGAGGGCTTACCAATCATCAGCCCGATTAGGCAAATTCTCCATCAAACTATATAATGCTTGGTCCATCAGTAACTTGACATTTTCGTTGTCGTGTTGTGGGCGTTTTCTCGTGTTGTCATGTTGTCCACAACACGGGCCCCGCCAAACTCGAGTGTCGATCCCCGCCAAATCGGACCGTGTTGTCATAATTTTGATGCGTGTTGTCGTCAAAATGCGTTGCCGTGTTTTATGGCATTTTATCGTGTTTTTTGGTGTTTTCACGTGTTGTACAACACGACAACGAAAGTGTCAAACTTCTGATGTCATTCAGATGCAGGTACTGCAAGATAAAAAATAATAGTCATCTCAGAGGGAATGGTAAGATAGTAAGGTAGGGGACATACAAATCCCGCAAACCCCACATGCTGTTACTTTGATGTGACACTTTCGTCCAAATTCAGACATCTTGACGAAAACTGCATCATGAATGAGAACTACTGAGAATTGAGTAAATCCCCTGCATCAAATTGTGATTATACATCTGAATAACATCATACTGGACAGGCTTAATTTTTGATCCAGCTGTGATTGAGGAGATGTCGTTGCAAGTTGGTTTGGCACATTTTAGGCAAAAATTGATAACTAGTTACTTTCGGCGTAGGTCGTACCAAATTTCTTGGCTGTTACTCATTTGTATATATAGTTACTACAATTTCATGGGACCGATAAGTCCAGGGACCAGTGGTGATTATTTGCACTCTTTTTCTCGAGAAATCAACCATATTTGGATGTCACACTCAGTCACATGGGGTTTGCGGGATTTGTATGTCCCCTACCTTACAAGATAGGTGGTCACTCTGCTCTAGCATATTGACAAGTCATCACAAATTGCCCCATTCAGAAGGGCCTGCTTTTCGGTCAATCAAATACACATGCCTGAAGAACCTACAGATTAAATTTGAATCAGTATCGAACACAACTGAGATTACTGTACCATTTCGTTCAATTCGGACGTCACGTGTCACACCCGATTTCTGGAAACCCTCGCAATAATTTTTTCTCAATTTTAGCGGAATTTGGAGATTTGTCGGAAAAATTAAAAGGTCACGTGCCGTCCGAATTGAGCGAAATGGTACAGTAATACAATGACAGATGGGAGCCTAGCCTGTCCAGATAAACACACTGTCCTGTTGGAAATGTAAGTAGGATTAACAAAACCTGTAGTGCATGAAGATCACACACCTGTGCTAGTGATGGCAAATTTCGGTTCGAGAAATCGGTCCGAACTCGAACCGGACTGAACCAAACGCCAAGTTCAGGTTCAAGTTCAGCAAATGGCTGAACCTGAACCTGAGGTTCAGTTCAGGGTTCGGAACATTCAGGAATTCGTTGAACGCGTCCGAACACGTCCGAACGCCCGAACCAGTACCGGAAAAATTGCGCACCGCTGCGTGTAAAATTGGTTTACAAAATTTCATCTCGGTTGGCATTCCTGCGCGTGCGCATACCTTACCAGGACCAAAAATGCTGTCTGTCACAATTTCTCCTGAAATTTGCCCATTCCTTAGCTCCGTGACGAGGTGTTTTCGTCGTATGAAAGGTAGATCTGGTTCGCGGTTTTCTACCCACTCATTCTCTGACATACCTTCCACCACCATGTCCAGCTCCACACTCGGCTGCCATACCTTCAAGTCAGCAGGGTGCAGCCCAGCCTCATGGCGAGCTGAAAAAAATATCTCACCTCCCAGCTTGAGACAACAAACAACATACTGCATTGGTGGGGCATGAGTCTTTCCGTTCGACTAATCACACGCATTTATTCACGAACACCTTTGTTAAATTAAGCGCAATACAACATATCCGACATTGTGCTGATCTCCTGATTTAGGGCTCCGCAACTGCTTCTGAGCGTGCATTCTCAAGCGGAAGCCTCACCGGTACAAAGCTCCGCAACAGACTAAATATAGATCTATTTGAGGCACTCCAATTGCTCAAGAGCGCATATCGGAATGGACATATCAGTGCCGGGGAAATCGCAGTGAAACGGATGGATGCATTGATTGCAGAGCTTGTTGAGGAAGGATTTGGTTTTGATGCAGATGTGGACGAGGAGGAGCTTTGATAGACTTCGGTTCTTTCACTGTTTGTACATGAGAAATTTTGAGTCTGGTTCAGGTGTTCGAACGCCAGAGAACGCCGAACCGAACCTGTCGAACCTGGACCTGAGGTTCAGGTTCAGGTTCAGAGAAGTTGTTGAACCGAACCGAAGTTCAGGTTCGGCGTTCGGGAAAAAGTACCCCGAACCTGAACCGAACCGAACTTTGCCAACACTAACCTGTGCACATCCTAGGGCACTTGCTGGTGTAACTAGTTGTTTTGCCAAACATCAACGCAGTCTGAAATTTTTGAATGGTAAATAATAAGGATAGTTTTTCATGGTAAACCCATGTCAGTAAGGTTACCGTACCAGAATCAAATGAGAAAAACAGAATGCAGTCGAGTTCAAATACTAAATCTAAATTTTTCCAAGTTTCTGTGAGGAGCTATCCATAGCAGCAACTCACAAACACACATAAATCTAAAAAAACAAAACAACCTGAAGTTGAGTGTAAATAAATTGTACATGTAGGTACTGTCCCATTTCATTCAATTCGTAAGGCCATTTCGGGTGTGACACCGCTTATGAATTGACCCTTTCGTATGGGGACTTGTGACAAGTGTGACCTCCGAAAAATGTCGTAATCCCGCCAGAAGCCCGATTTCGGGGGCGCCGCCACCTGTTAATTCGGGAGCAAGTCAGTACGGGAGGCGATTCGGTTCACAACGCAGGTATTTGGTCGTCTGGACAGCTCACACCCCTTCCCCCCACCGTTCCCTCCAGCTGCTTTCGACACCACCTATTTTAACACCAACAGCGAGAATGGACCCTAAAGAAAAGGTGAAATGGGACAGTAGGTGGTCACTCTGCTCTAGCATATTAACAACTCATCGCAAAATTGCCCCGCTCAAGAGGGCCTGCTTTTTGGTCAATCAAATTATGTTCGACTGCCTGAAGAACCTACACATTAAATTTGAATCGGCATCGAACACAGCTGAAGTAATGCAATGACAGATGGAAGCCTGTCCAAGTAAACACACTGCCCTGATGGAAATTTAAGTAGGATTAACAAAACCTGTAGTGCATGGAGATCAAACACCTGTGCACATTTAGGGGACTTGCTGGTGTAACTAGGTCTTTTGCCAAACATCAACACAGTCTGAAAGTTTTGATCAAAGAACATATGGTAAATAATAAGGATAGTTTTTCATGGCAAATCCATGTCAGTAAGGTTACCTTACCAGAATTGAATGAGAAAAATAGAATACAGTTTGAGTTCAAATACTGAATTAAAGATGTAATTATTTGAATTGGCACTAGGACTACAATTTCTATACTAAATTTTTCTAAGTTTCTGTGAGGAGCTATCCATAGCAGCAACTCACAAAGAACACATAAATCTAAAAAACAAAACAACCTGAAGTTGAGTGTAAATAAATTGTACATGTAGATATAGCAGAGAGATCAGGGAGGAGTCTACTTGAAGGTAGCAAGAATCAATAAGAGATAACCATTTTTTGAGTATCACATGAGCATAACTTTCACAGGCTGTTCTTGGGCAGAGGAAACCTCAGCCAATGACTGGGTAGGTGCCTGCAATTTTGTAAGTGTTGTGAGAGCTCCCTCAGAAGCTTTTCCAATGCTAGTCAGTCTGGAGTCAATCTTGGCTATATCTTTGGCTTGCAATGACCTCTCAAGCAGTGGTTGAGCATCTCTCCATTGTTTTTCTGCTTCAGGCATGTCTCCCTGATGTGCAGCTATATCACCAAGGTGCAACATACAATTTGCCCTCCCATGATGGACATCCATCTTTGTGAAAGCTTCTAATGCAACTGTGAATAGACTTTCTGCAGTTAGTTCATCTCTGTTGGACAGGAAGATGTTGCCTAAACTGCAGAGTGCTTTGTGCAGTCCCAACTTCTGTTTCTTTTTTCGTGCAAATGCTAAATAAACAATGCCAAAGGTGGCAGCCAAATCAAAGTGGGTAGGTTCCCAGCAGCTAACATCTGCCATCTTCTCAAGACAATGAGATAAAGCTTGAATGTCTTTTGTCCAAGACCAATGCAGACATTTTTCAAAAACATTTTTGGCTGCCAGTATGTCCCCATCTCTGAGTTTGAGATCAGCAAGGGTTACTTCACAGTAAAAAGCCCCAGTTAAGTGTTCAAGGAGGCTGAAAATAGTCTTTGCTGTTTCCAGGTTTTGGAGCACATCTTGTTTGCTTGCACCAGTAATCACACCAATCTGTGCAATGTTTAACAGGACAAAAGCATGTTGTTTTGGGTCATTTTCAGCAGATATCTCAGGCACAATTTGTGACAAGAGACTTCGACCTTCAGCATACTCAGACTTTTCCATGTGTGTAGAAGCCATAGTTATCCTAAGTTGAAAATCTAGCTCACTTCTAGACATCCCACAAAGCTTGATAAGTTCTCTTGCAGTCTGCAGTAAATAAAGCGACTCCTTGAGGTTTCCAAGGCTGTTAGCACACATGGCCTTTATCTTAAGTGCCTCTGCTTGCTCAATCCAATGTCCACATAATTGTGCTGTAATGTATGCTTCATGTGCAAGCACCTGAGATATATTATATTTTCCCAGCCTCCAATTGAGTGCTGCAACAATGGTCAAGTTATAGAGTTGTACCTTTATGTTCCCAGTATCTTTGGCTAATGTTAGAGCCCTCTCAAAGTATTGCATGCCCTCATCAAAGTGATTTTCAGTATACCAACAATAATATTTTCCCAATGCATGATACAACTGGGCTGTGAAGCAGTAATGAACGGATCAGTAATAGGTATAAGCCAGATATAAAGATTCAACACACCTTGTAGAGTAGGATCATTCAAAGTCTGGCAGTGCATCTTGAGATCAGCAGCCAAGACCTTACGATTCTTTGTTGTTATGGTATATTCACTTGCCAACAATCTCTCAATTGTGAACCTGGCTGCCAGTTCATGATTCCCAGGTGGAAGTATGGCTGGAATGGAGCACATTAATGCATATGAACCACGTCCAGTCATGCAGCTAAAGCAACCTAGGAGGATTGTGCATTTTATTGCTTCCAGTAGATCTGGATTTTGAGGGGTCAGCGCTCTTGATAGAACATGATGCAGATTGCTGAGATTTAGGGTGATGTCTCTTATAATGTTGGTGACTTGGGTAAATCCTTCATATTTATCATATGTGAGCAAAAGACTTTGGAAATGACGTTGCAGGGGCAGAACAATAGCTGATGCCACTGGGTGGAAATGTTGCAAATATTCTCGCACAGGCACAAGTGATTTCAGACGTTTCTTATTATCAAGGTATGCCAGGGATGTGCTGAGCAGAACTGACTTGCATGCTCTAATCTGGGGAATCACAAGATTGCTTTGAGTAAGCTCAACATCTGAAAGGCCATCTGGAAGAATAGAGAGGAGCTGCAACAAATTCATGGCCCCAGCCAGGACAGTGAGACGGGGACTTGAAAGTGATAAGGCAATAGATGCCTCTAAGTTGGAGTGCTTATCTGAACCTTCAGATAGAAGAGATGTCTTTTCAGTTTCCAACCGAGCCAAGACAGGTGAGCACCCTTCAGAAGCCACAAGATGTGCCATGAGATTCACTGCCAGTGGCAGGTTATCAGTGAATTTCAAGAGCTCATCAACATCTTTGGGTGTATGATGAGCTTCAGCAATTTCTTCGAACATCTGTTGAGCAGCCTCTTGTGATAATGGTGCTAGTGGTTGCTGAGTCCAGCGAACTTTGCCTGGATGTTCAGCTCCACGCATAGTGATCTGGAAAATCAAAATCAATGTTTGTGTAGCTGATATTGATTGGCACACTAACCATCAATGCCAGATGAGAGATGTCAGTGAGGCTGGAAAGCAGATCTTCAGTATCACCACAAGATTCCAGTGGCTCCCAAGTTGTTTCCAGATTGTCCAAGATTAAGAGAGATGTTGACTTCCTGGCAAGAGAATGCAGCACAGACTTTGTGATGTTCTTCTCTGGCTTCGGTCCCAGATGAGCTCCAATGAAACCAGCAATTTCTATGCCTGTAGTAGCTGATTCACATGACACAAAGAGCCGGTCCTCATATTTGGCCATCACATCAGGGTGATGCAAAACAGTTCTGGCAAGGTTTGTCTTGCCAATGCCACCAGGACCCAAGATGGCAATTCTAGCATATTGTTGATTGAGCATTTCCACAATGTGTGTGACTTCTGATTCACGGCCATAGAAAATCTGTGGCATAGCAGGCAAAAGTGACAGAGACAGGGAGCTGGCAAGATTCAGTCTTGTTTGAAGCCTAGGTTAGATTCCTACCTTGCTTGAGACTTGTTCAAGGTTTGGATCTAATTCAATGGAAAGTTATAAAATATCACCACACAACAAAAAATGAACATACAGAAGAGGCACAATCTGAAATTGTTGAGTCAGACAGATTTGAGATTAATTCAAGCAGTTCAGCATGCATATGGTGAGTCTTTCTCTGCATTTCATTGATATTATGAGACAGAGTTGCTTGTGATGTTATCTGTCCATGTGTAAGCTTCTTGTATGTGTTGTGTTGAAGTTATTACTGCAAAATGGTCCAGTGCCCGCTGCAGGCCTGCCTGACAGTCCTTTAGCAAGGCACTCATTTGGTTCTGTCGGAAAAAGTGCTTGATCTTGCTATTGTCTTGTGCTTGGACAAATGCCAGAATTTTATGAAGAGTTCTTGAAATCCTATCAGCTGCATGCAAAGAACATCAGGGCAGACAAATACTCTGTGAATTGACCAATATAATCCATCATTGTTGGTGGAACACAACCAGGAGGATCTGATTGCAAGTGGAGATTAACAATTGCATAGATAATTCCATGAATATTGTCCATGAGCTGACAGCACTGCTCCTTATTTCTCTTCACATTCTAGGATTTCATGTCAGCTCTGAAAGACCTTCATTCGAGAATACATACCTGGAGTGCATGCACCAATGCAACTGCAGTGTTGGAGATTGCTTGCACAAATGGAGGGCAAAGACCATCATGAAGCTCATCCAGGAGCGGTACAACCACATTCACGGAGGCAACAATATCGTCGACTATGATTTCGGTAATGCTGGACGGAGGCATTTGGTATGAGAAGAGAAGGAGGACCGCCAAGACCAAGTATATCTAGGCCGATTGAGATCTATCTCATCTCAATAGGATGTAGCAGTCTTCGTGGATTGCCGCTGGATCTATATTCAGGCCAATGTTTGCCACAGATTCTCGGAGTTTATCGAATTTCGCATTTATCGGTGAATACAAATTCTTCCACATAACACAGTGCTGAAAATACACCATAAGTGGTCTCTATCTGTCTTAATCAGGGTGCCAGAAGTGGTTGAATTCTGCATCCAGACAATGGAAACAGTGCAATGATACTCGGCCAATTTGACATAGTGCTCCCTAGCTTTCCATTGCATTGCAACATACTGAGAGCTTGGGCAAATTTGGTTCAGCTGGTGATAGGTATTTGTTCTACAGCCAGTTTCTGCTGAAGAATATCATCTTCCACAATTGGGGATAATTGTACTGCAGTTATCAGGCCAGACGAGGTATAGCGGAATGGGCACAAGATAGGGTAAACATTGCGAAGGGCACAAGATACCATATAACTTGAAGCAGTAAAATGAAAGGTACAGAACATGTTTCAAGATGATTTCGCTTGTCGCAGATAGTGGCATCGCATGAATTCTGAAGACCGGTTAGGTGTGCGCTGGACTAGATATAGCCTGGAATACTTGTGGAATACCTACCATTGACTCAAAAGGACAGACAGAAGTTTGAACAGACAGCGTCAGCAATCTCTGTGAGTGCTTACTCTCCTGACCCCATGAACTCCTCGCAAATAATTGCACACTCTCAATTGCATCGACTCATTCTCATTCAAAACTCGGAGTCAATCATTGCATGGTTTTTAGAATTCGAAATTGATTTGATTCAAGTCGCCAGTATACCCGTCAAAAACAACATATTGAACAGCTCTTGGATGAGCGCCTGAGAATACGGGAGGGCTTCGGCCTGTGAGGTGTGGTGCATCATGGTTGTTGGCAGGGTTGTGCAGAGGACAGGCAGTAATAGTGTCAGAATTCACACAACCCTGTTGACAGAAAAAAGTATAAAATCTGTGCAGTTTACTGAAGCACGGGAAAAGCACAGGTTACAAGTTTGAGGAAAAAACACATGTGTCAAGGTCCCGAAAAGAGGCACAGGTGTCTATTTACACCCAGGAAATAAAGAAAAAAAAAAGCACAACTTGTTGCTCTACGTGACATTTGCCGAGCTGCCATCAACAGATCAACTGATCCCCAAATACGGCAACTTCAGCCCTGAGTTGAATTGCCTACCTACACCGGCATAGTTCCCTAGATCTGTCCGGTTTCCTTGGGTATCTTTGAACTATACTCTGAATACCTATCACCCTCTTTATAAAATTACGTGTGTCTGTCCGTCCGAAGCTTTTTCAAACTCCGCTATCAGCACACCAATTCCACTTCCGACATTTCTCCGCCATTTAGCGCCAACTTTAACGCCCACCATTACCTCTGGGATCTGGCCTCAGTTGCAGCTTCTTCAGGTCTTCGTGGCCCACTGCGCTCTTGTATACCATACAGATTGACGCTGATTGGTGTGGTCTGATAAAGATCCTATTGCAAAAGCTTGAACTCATCGGCATCCTGAGTACACGTGTCCGGTTTTGTGGTATGTGTAAGTTCTAGAATCTCATGCTTTATCAGGCAGTTCCAGTGAATATTTGTTTGATATTCACACTTGGAATATAGCGGTAAAGTTCTCTTGAGTTAATCATCTCTGTCTGGTGCCGGAATCAAAGTCCGACATCTGCCATCAAGGGGTGACAAATTGCCAGATCTTGCACATTCGTCAACTCGCATGGCAAGGCAGTGCTCCGTCATTTGGGTTCCTCATCAGCAGAAACATGTCATCCAGAAAACCAATAAATTCCAAGCATCTCCCTTGTCCAGTGAATACTATCTAGAAAGGTAGAAACCAATCCTGAGAGCCAAATGATTCAAACTTCCCTGAATATACAAGCCTCACATATCTAGTATCGACCACTGCGGTTATTGATGGCTTTCCAGATTTGGGGGGAGGGAGGTCCTTCACGTAAGTTGATGAGTGTGCAAGATCTGGCAATCTGCCACCCCTTGTCTGCCATCATTGTCACGATGTGACTGTGATCCCGAAGTTGAACTGGTGTGTGATTTTGAACTTATGAAGAAGTGTTTGTGCTTTCAGGGAAGATGAGTGATACATATCTTGAACCCGTGCATATTCTGCACTTGAGAAAACTATGCCTTTTCTTCCTACCATTGATAGGTTGTGTCGCAATAATTTACCAAGTTTGAGGTTGTGCATCTCTTTCGTGATGTTTGGCCAAAGTGGTGTGAATTTCGATGAAACAGCATAAGTTGTGTTGTAAATAATATTGCAACACTATTACAACCATATGTAATCCTGGGACATAATTATTTGGTGCATGCCTGTCCCTGTTTTTTCACTGGCTTCCTCACTTCACCCAAAGTATTCACCACCTTGGTGAGGTTAGTTCAAAAATTTACACTCTCAGACTGTTTTCCAATAAAAAGCACTACCTTGATTCTTGTGAAAAATTCACCACTCTGGGCCTCAACACGATCTTCACCCCATCCAGATTTGGCCAACGATGTTGCTGTTGTTTGCATCTGATACATCACAAGATCAGATCAACCCCAAATTGGCATGCCCCCAAAATCCCTGAACTGAGATATGGGAGCTTGCAGGATAGGCTTGGAAAGCTGACAATACATTCACAAATGTTCCTCCCATGTACCGTAGGGTGGTTTAAGCTTAAGCCAGCACGTTGCCAACATTGGCCTGGTTTAAGCCAGTCTGGCTTAAGCTGGCTTGAGCCAGTCTGGCTTAAACCAGCTTGAGCCATGATGGCTTAAACCAGGTCTATGGGCTTTCTGACTTTCTATAGGGAAGGCAGGTCTGGTTTAAGGAGGCTCCCTGAAACTTGACACCACGACACTCTTTGTAAATCCAACACAGAGCATAAAATGCGACACACTTGGCTAATATCTCTCAAAATCCAACACACTTCCTTAAAAATTCCTTGGTACTTACTTCCAAGTTCCAACTTGCCATCGCAATCCTCGTGGTGATGGCATCACATGTCTTCATGCTCTATGTGCAGCCCACTCCCTGCTCGAACGTACTCAAATTAACCAAGGGAAGTTGATTTCCTTGCGCTCAATTTCGCAATGACCAGTGATGTGTTAATGAAGGCAAATTTCCGTGTTAAATTTGTAAACTATCTATGTGTTACAGGTGGTGTAGTGGCACGCAAGCGAGTGAACCTGAGAGTGAAACGTGCTGTGCATCGCGCGCGGCTTCCCGCATATCTCATGCATAGGTATAAAAAAGCCTACCTTTCCCTCGTTCATTGCCAGCGCTTTGTGCCGTATGTCTCTCCTCGCCTCAAACAGCAGCCCTACCTGGAAAACCCATAAACTATTGGCAAAGCGCTCCGTGTTGCCCACCAACTCTCTGCGCACCGTCTTTGCGGCTCTCCCAGATACTTCTAACAGGAATGAGAAGAGGCATGCCAAGACGACGCTGACTCACTGCGTTCGAGGAGGTCCTAGACATAGACCTACACAGACCTACACTCAGTTTGTCTAGGTACACATAGGCCCTGTCAAGGTGAGCATAGACGCCTAGCCAAGCTGCTAGACACAGATACACGCTCCTACACTCAGCTACACATAGCCGGTCTAGCCATCTACGCTTGCCTCTGCAGACCTATGTGTATCTAGAAAAATTGAGTCTAGGAGTCCCTTGAACAGAGTGACTACTTGTTCCTATGGAGAACATGCGCGTGTCCCTCGTTGCGAGCCGCCGTATATTGCTTGATGGTGGTTTGCCTCTGGCACCGATGGCTCAACCCACGCGAACAAGAGAGGAAGGTGGCCTGCATGCGAAGGGATGAATGTACCGTGGGTTCCCGAGATTGTAGCTCACCTGCGGCTTCAGGTGGGTGCCAGAGTGTTGCGGATGGTGGTGGGAGAGAGGAAGAGGGTGGGTCACACTGTGACATGGGATTCAGCCATTCCGAAACAGGGTGTGTCGGGTTTACTGAGAGTCACCAGATCTCCTGCCCTGAGCACAATTTTGACCACATTGGGTTGGGAATTGGTGTGTTGGAATCGCATTGAAAATCCGCAGTCAACCTAATACCGGTATTTTTGATGCCATCAGAAAATGCTATTTCTGCCGAAAAATCTTGGCTTTCAGCAGGTCAGCTGTAGCAGTTGGAGTACAGCTTGAACTAACCTAATCTTTTGCTATGCTGACTGTATACATATACTCTTGTTGACCATTATGTTTTTACAAGCAGACATACCCAAATTCGCTTTCACTGCTCTATTTTCCCAAGGAGGAGAATAACCATTTCAACAAAGTGCACAATGATTTATAATTACTTCCAGCATTGTCTATCCAAAGTTCACATTGACTAGAATATATGTATAGGTATGGGCTATCCAAAAACTAGGTCAATTGGAGGAGTAGTTCAGCTGCTACAGGTGACTTGCTGAAAGCCAAGATTTTTCGGCAGAAATGGCATTTTCTGATGGCATCAAAAATACCGGTATTAGGCTGACTGCGGATTTTCAATGCGATTCCAACACACCAATTCCCAACCCAATGCGGTCAAAATTGCGCTCAGGGCAGGAGATCTGGTGAAAAGCATCAAAACCAGAAAAAAACAGGCCGTGCCCTAAGTTCTGCCAAGAGCTGTAAACCAGCTTGAGCTGTGATGGCTTAAGCCATGATGGCCTATAGGCTTTCTGACTTTTTATAGCGGACGCAAGTCTGGTTCAAGCTGATATGGTTTTATGCCAGAATGGTTCAAACCAGTTCAAACCAAAAAATTATGGAAGCAATAGGGGGGGTCAAAGTTCGCTTATCGGGACGATTCAGGTGTCGATTCACACGTCGATTCAGATGTTGATTCTTGATCAAGAATCGAAATCAGAATCGAAGATTTTCATGAATCGACAAGAATCGATGAACCTCCTCTGGAGGAGGTTCATGGATTCTTGGTCGATTCAAATCAAATTCTGAATCACCTTGTTAAGTCCTTATTCCTTGCTTATCCTCAGCATCCTCCACTGTCAGCCTACGTACGAAGTCGCGTATCACTTAGTTTTTGTGGTGCAGCGAATTTTTAACACGTAGTCTACAAAGGCCTCCAAGATGGCGCGCGTGCGGACACGGCGCAACAAGCCGAGGCATGTATTTGTCACTGTTTCCAGCATTGAGTATGAATCAAATAGAACAGAATGGTCTTACCCTGCTACTTGTTGTGTGTGCTGGCAGTGGGATGAGATGATTTTATTTCACACATCCCAATGAAAGTAAATGCAATGTATTTATTGAAATTCTCGAAACCTAAGTCTAGTGCTGTGGGCAGAATAGTTTGGAGTCAATTCCACCAGGCAAAATGGCAGAATGGCATGGCAGAATGTTGGCAGAATTCAGCAGAATTGGCGCCATCATTTCGGGTTTTCTGTTGTTTTGCGCTGAAAATCAGCCTGATAGGTGGTGTTTCTGGGCTTGCTGACCATGTCTATCAAGTCTTTAACACTGTAGCTCCCACCGTACCCTCGGCATTGATATATGTATTTTTCTCATCCAAAACAGGTGATTGTCCTCACTTCCCATGCTCCTGTATTCATCTTGACATTGTCCAAGTAGACAACTTACCGCCAATAAGTGATCCAAGTTCATACAGGACAGATATTTCGGATTTTTGGACTCCCAGAAATTGATATCAACGAATAATATCTGATTCTTCAGGAAGATTCTGCCAGATTCTGCCATGCTCTGGCCAATTGCACCGTTCTGCCTGCCATTCTGCCTGGCAAAATGGCTGAGTTCTGCCAACACCTTTACCTAAGTCTCAAGTATAAGCGCAGAATCCAGTTAGAATCGACCTGGAGAATGAAGGTAGAATTATGGGGGCGGTCAAAGTTGACTTGATTCACACGTCGATTCTATGTCGTGAATCGGATCAGAATCGACGTGTGAATCGACGACTGAATCAACCTGCTAAGTGAACTTTGACCCCCCCTAATGCTAGTTGAGTTGAAATTTCAGATTTTTTGAGTGAATTAGATATATCAACTGTGTACCAAATCCTCTCGTGCATACACCCTTCTTGCGATATAGAGTGGCGGAATCTTGGCTCACTCAGTGTTGCTGGACGCCGGCCAACGCTCGACGTGGGGAATCTCTTCAAGAACAAGCCGCGTTCCGAGGTCAAAGGCCTTGAGATACCCGAATCGGATGTCGACAAGGAAAGGAGCAGGAGGACGTTCCTCCTTCTGTGAAGAAGTCACGGATTGGTGGTACGTCTCTCACTTTCTTTAATTATTCATCTCAGTGTGTACACGCTAACGCTAGTCTCTGAACAGGCGGAAATGGTCTTCGATTCGAGGGCCCGTTCGAAGGTGCGTCTCAGCGCTACTTCTCCTCAGGCCATGGGTTTCTTAACGCTTGTCCTCTTTGCTCTCGTAGGATACGATCCACGACTTCACCCGCAGCTGATCACCCACTTCACCGCCGTCTTCATCCTTCCACGTCGTGCTACCCGGCTGCTTTCGCGGCTTTGGACAGCGTGTCCGGCTGCTTCCGCGCCACACGCGCAAGGCTTGTCGTCGCGGATTTCGTGCTTCCGCTCGCATGCCTGGCTGAGCTTGATGGTCGGACAGATATGGCTGTTGGGGAGAGAGAGGCAGATCGAGGTGAAACCGGAGGCAGAGGTAGACCGAGACAGAGAGCAAGCGCAAGAACGAAAACGACTCCTCCCGCACCGTTGCTCACGAACGTCGACGACGGGATCCCATGAACGTTTCCCTTCCTCACATCACGCCACGGTTTCACCCCGCAGCCGGTCGTCGACACCGCCATCTCCATTCTTCGTGTCGTCCTTCACGATGGGTTGGCCCGCCGCTGTACGAGCGCGGCGCCTTGTCCTCGTCGTGTCGGTCTCCCCTCACGCTGGCTTGTTTCGATGTCGGTTAGGGTAACGGAGGAGACACAACAAGTCAACGTCTCGAAAGATAAAAGGAAACAGAAGCGGGAGGGGGAGATCCAGTCGAGCTGGAAATCGACCGGGGGAACCTGCTGCTCCAACGAACCCGGGCGAGCGCAAGGACGTATTGGATAGACTTTGCACCGTCTTCGTCACGGCAAACGACTGCTGCACCCGATACCCACCGTCTTTTGCACCATGCTTCGCGACTACCCAGCGCATCATCCTGCATTTCGGCCCACACAAAGACGCTGTGATGCCGAGTTCTCCCGGTTGCGCGCGTGGCTAATTCCGGGTTGAGAGGACGGGACAGGCATGAGACGCAGGGTCGACGGTTTCGGAGAGGGAGTGCGGTTCGCTCCGGACCTCACGGCCAGGGTGAACGCGGATCGGATGGACCTTTGAATTATGGTACATCCTCCTCTCCTTATATTTCCAAAGGTAGAATACGCTGACCGATGTTGTCCCGCAGATCCAAGTGCCCTTCAATGCATCCCCGCGAGATTTTCCCGGCTGCGCTGGCTGTTCCGCGAATCGGCAAGGCACGAGCCGGATCGTTCTTCGGCATGGCGTTCTTCGTGCCCACAATGCTGGTGACATCGAGCCAAGATCACTTCGCTCTGTGATTCCTCTTGGAGACTCGGGGCATGGGATTGAAGCGCAGAGGCGCATTTATGGATTTGGTACGTGTTATCTCCGTTCCACTCTCCTTCCTGAATTGACTGACTTGTGCCAGGGAGACCTGAAGCACTTCGGGATGCGAATTTCTGCACCTTGTGATTCCGCAGCGGTAAGACAAACGCAAAGAAGGACATATGTGACTTTCGCAAGGAAATTTCGATACTTTTTCAATAGTGGGGAAGGGGTTTCAATTTTTGTCTGGCACATCATGTTTTTCGAAATATATGTTGTGTGCCCATAATGCTCAGATCTTCCAAACAATTATGAGATACGGAGCTACGCCCCATCTGATTTGGTAAGCTACTCTCGATTGTCGAAAATTCCTTTGTTCTGCTTACGTGGCTGACAACTACATTCGGGTCTTTGTGTAGGGAGAACTCTGGAACTCTGAGTTTCCGTGGAGATTTTCGAGCCGAGAGAACTTACTAATTTGGGCAACTCACCGCCATTAACCCGGTTAGGCGAATTTTCCATCAAATCATATAATAGTTGTGCGTACTGCAAAATAAAGAAAAATGGTCATTTCAGAGAGAATGCTAAAACATTAGTACAAGACAGGGGTTGCTTTGCTCTGGCATATTGACAATTCATCGCAATAATTGTGGTGCTCAACTGGGCCTGGTTTTTGCTCAGTTGAATACACATACAGTCACGGCAAAAATTGTTGCCCATACCATATTTGGAAATTTTGTGATGGCTGGCAATAAACAGGTGGTGGACCCACTATTAGATAGCTTTTGGGTATAAGATAGCCTATATAGCCTACTTGAGTCAACATACCTGAGATCCAGTTGTGTACATTACTGTTCTGCTGTGATTTGGGTGATAGCTTGATGGCCCATGTAATTGTGCATCCAAGCCCAAGTCCATGGTAAAGTAACATATACTTTAAATTATATGAAACATTAGAAAACTCCTTTGGCCAGGGATTGGCTAATAGCAAGCCTACCACCTATATATTGCCAGCCATCACAAAATTTCCAAATATGGTATGGGCAACCGTGACTGTATGTTTGACTGCCTGAAGAACCTACACACTAAATTTGAATCAGTATTGAACACAGCTGAGATAATACAATGACAGATGGAAGCCCGCCAAGGTAAACACGCTGTCCTGATGGAAATTTAAGTAGGATTAACAAACCTATAGTGCATGAAAATCACACACTTGGCTAAGGCATCAAACCCAAATCAAACCGTCCCGTAAATTTACGGAATGACAGGCCGTAAAAACCGTTACGGCCCCATGACGTCAGTGTCTTGTCACCCAACTCTTTGGTATGTGTCCGGTATGCGTTCAGCCATCGGACCAGTGTTTACTGAGGTTGTACCATAAATTTGGCCCCCAAAAAACTCTGTCTGAACTTTTGATGTTCTTCGGGCCTCGTAATTAGTCTGAATTCTGTGTCCGACCTCCTCAGCTCCAAAAATTTATCCGAACTTTGCTTCCAATCTCAAAAAAAAAAAATTTAAATTGCCTAAAAATCGCAAAAAGAAATTATTCTGCTACCCTGTCATCTTCTGGAACATCCACAAGGCTAGTTTTTGAGGGTAGATTGTGGGCAAATGAAGGCGGGATTTTGAGTGCTGTAAATGGGTCACCTGTAGCCACCCATTCATGCATAAATGACTTTGAACATTTAATGCTTCAGAGACCCTGCTGGTCTTGGTTCATCACCTCCAATAGTACTAGGCTTCACAAACAATGACATAGACAGTGATATGGACTTAATTTATCGGCCAAAACTTGACTAGTACCTGGCATGCATAGTTACTGTTTTTTTTTTCAGTTATTTTGAAAATGATAGATTGACATTTTTTATTTCAGAGCAAAAGTTCAGCTAAGTCCAGCACAGCTCAGCTAAGTTTGTGGAGCTCCACCACACCACCACTGATGATGTTGGCTCTAGCTCAGGCACCCAATATATCCCTTGTTCTTCTCATTCACTATGGCTTGGAGTAACCAGTGCCATATTCCTGTTGAGCACAAGCAGCTCATCACAATGATGGCCAATTATGTCAAACCCAAGCAAATAGCAACGGCAACACATGTCAATGTGCACATGGTGCAATGTGTCCTCAAGACAATTCGTCATAGACTGTGAGCATGGTTGGGAGGGGGGACTCATCACAAAGTTCAAGTTGTGGCCAGAAATGTGCTGTGTGGTCACTGAAACACAGCACATCCCATGGGACCTGTTGGCATATTTAGCTACTATTGCCAAACATTCATCAGACTTTTGACAGAAAACTTTTTAGCTTGTTCAAGCTTGAAAAAGGCCAAAAAGGGTCACAAGGTTCCGCCAATCACAAAAAGGTCAGAAGGCTGCAAGGACAACTGAGATTTTCACAAGGTGCACAAATCACTCTAAAAATAGCTGTGTTTCGGACTGTTTCCTGTGTTTTGAGGCATTCCAGCTGCTGGCAATGAGCATATACTAGGTACTGCTAGATCATACTACATGAATGATACATGTGCTCTCAAAATTGGGAGGGTGAAAATGAGACTTTTTGACCTTTTTGAGCTTGCAAGCTTGACACCAAGCCAAAAAGGCAGAAAAGTTCCCAAGGGATTTGTCAAAAGGCTGATGTTGGCACAGTCTAGAAGTTTTGATCAAAGAACATGTGGTAAATACTAAGGATAGATTTTCTGGACAAACCCATGTCTGTAAGGTTGCTTTACCAGAATTGAATGAGAAACATAAAATGCAGTTTAAGCTCAAAACTGAATTGAAGATGTAACAATCAGAATAATTAGAAGCTACGACTTTTACATTAAATTTTTCTCAACTTTCTGTGAAATGCTATTGGCCTATTGGGCTGCCATGCAGCATTTTGAAGGAGACACACATACAGCCATATAAACAACTCAGCACATGTGCATGGCAGTGTAGTGCAAACAGTGATCCAAGCAAGTGGGCTTGCTGGTGTGCAGACATGGAAATATCACTGAAACAGTCTGTCATTTTGATTGATCTTGCTGAGATCAACTGGAGGAAGGGAAAATATGATATATCCCAAGTGCTTGCAAATGAGGCATACACACTTGCACAATTATGTACCAGCAGGCAAATGCATTGCAGGTGAGGGCCCTGTCTGCCCAAAGCCTCGGAAACTTCAAAGCACATTCCCAACTTTTGTTTTCTTTTCTGTGAAAATGCTAAATAAGTGATGCTTAAGGTGGCAGCCCAATTGAAGTTGGCAGATCCCCAGCAGCTAATATCTGCCATCTTCTCAAGACAGTAAGATGAAACTTGATTGTCCTTTGTCCAAGACCAATGCAGACATTTCTCAAATCGATTTCTTGCAGCCAAGATGTCCCCTTCTCTGAGTTCAAGATTAGCCAATATCATTTCAGAGTGAAAGAACCCAGAAAAGTGTTGAAAGATGCTGAGATTCATCTTTGCTGTTTCCAGGTTTTGGAGCACATCTTGTATACTTCCACCAACAACCACACCAATTTTTGCAAGGTACAACAGGGCAAATGCATCTTGTTGTGGCTCCTCTGCAGACATCTCAGACCGAATTTGAGTCAAGAGACTTTGGGCCTCTGTATACTCAGATTTTTCGATGTGTGTAACAGCCACAGTCATCATAAGTTGGACATCCAAGGGACCTCGAGACATCCCACAAAGTGCTAGAAATTCTCTTGCTGTCTGCAAAAGAGAGAGCGAGTCCTCGAGGTTTCCGAGGTATAGAGCACAGAGGGCCTGCACACGCAGTGCATCTGCCTGCTCATAAAAACTTCCACATGATTGTGCAAGGAGGCATGCCTTGCTTGCAAGTACTTGTGAGGTGTTATATTTTGCCATTCTCCAGCTGAGTAGAGCAGAACTGGTCAAAATACTGCACTGTGATTTCATGTTCCCAATATCTTGAGCTAATTTTAGAGCCCTCTCAAAGCATTGCATCCCTTCAGAGCAATTATTTGAGAACCAACAATAGTAGGTGCCTAATGCACGATACAAGTTGACTGCAGAGGAGAGGTAAATAAAGGAACAGAAATATGAGACATAAATCCTTCGCTCACCTTCCTGACCAGGATCATTCAAAATCTGGCAGTGGGCCTTTGCTTCAGAAGCCAAGAGCTCACGATCCTTTCTGTTGTAACTGTTTGCACACAATATCTCAACAGCAAACTGAACTGCTAGTTTATGATCCCCAGGTGGGAGTATAACTTGAATGGAATCCATTAATACATGTGAGCCATGCCCAATCATACAAGCAAAACCATCCAGCAACATTGCACATCTTATGGTTTCTGGTAGATCAGGATTTTGTGGAGTCAATGCTCTGGTTAGAACCTGGTTTATGTTCCCAAGATTGAGACCAATGTCCCTTACAATGTTTGTGACCTGGTTAGATCCTTCATATTTCCTGTATGTGCTCAAAAGACTTTGGAAGTGTCTTTGCAGAGGCAGAACAATAGATGATGCAACTGGGTGAAAATGTTGCAAATATTCTCGGATAGGCACAAGTGATTTCAGACGTTTCTTGTTATCAAGATAAGCCAGGGATGTGCCAACCAATACAGACTTGCATGTGCGAATGTGTGGAATAACAAGTTTGCTTTGAAGAAGCTCAGCATCTGAGAGACCATCTGGAAGAATAGAGAGGAGCTGCAACAAATTCATTGCCCCAGCCTGGGCAGTGAGACGGGGACTTGCAAGTGACAAAGCTATAGATGTGTCTAGATTGGATCGCCTATCTGAACCTTCAGATAGCAAGGATGTCTTTTCAGTTTCCAATCGAGCTAAGACTGTTGAGCACCCTTCAGAAGCAACAAGATGTGCCATGAGATCCACTGCTAAAGGCATGTTATTAGTGAATTCCAAGAGCTGGTCAATATCTTTGGGTTTGTGATAATCATCAGCAATTTCCTTGAACATCTGTTGAGCAGCCTCAAGTGATAATGGTGCTAGTTGCTGGAGAAATGGCTGAGTCCAGCGAACTTTGGCGGGATGTTCAGCTCCACGCATGGTGATCTGGAAAATCAAAATCAATGTTGGTGTAGCTGATATTGATTGGTACACTGACTATCAATGCCAGATGAGAGATGTCAGTGAGGCTTGAAAGCAGATCTTCAGTATCACCACGAGATTCCAGTGGGTCCCAAGTTGTTTCCAGATTGTCCAAGATTAAGAGGCATATTGATTTCTTGGTAAGAGCATGCAGTACAGCCTTGGTGAGATTCTTCCCTGGCTTCAGTCCCAGATGAGCACCAATGAAACCAGCAATTTCTGTGCCTGTAGTAGCCGATTCACATGACACAAAGAGCCGGTCCTCATATTTTGTTGTTACATCAGGGTGATGCAACACAGCTCTAGCAAGGTTTGTCTTGCCAATACCACCAGGGCCCAAGATAGCAATTCTAGCACATTGTTGATTGAGCATTTGCACAACTTGTGTGACTTCTGCTTCACGGCCATGGAAAATTTGTGGCATAGCAGGCAAAAGGGACAAAGATAGAGAGCTTGAAAGGCCATTCAGTTTTGTTTGAAGCTTAGGTTAGGTTCCTACCTTGCTTGAGACTTGTTTGAGGTTTGGGTCTAGTTGCACAAAGAGCTGTAGAATATCACCACACCTAAAAAAAAAAGGACTTACAAAAGAGGCACAATCAGAAATTGTTGGGTCAGACAGATTTGAAATTAATTCAAGCAGTTCAGCATGCATATGGCGAGTTTGACTCTGCATTTCATTAATATTGTGAGACAGAGTCACCTGAGATGCTATCTGTACACAAATCATGCTTTTCATGAATACAGTTGAGAATGTCATAGGGCTTACTGCAAAATTATCCAGGGCAAGTTGTAGCCCAGCCTGACAATCCTTGAGCAAGGCACCCAGTTGATTCTGTTGGAAAAAGTGCTTGATCTTGCTGTTGTATTGTTGTGTCAGAACAAATGTCAGAATTTTATGAAGAGTTCTGAGTAAAATGCTATCAGTTGCCATAAGAAAGAGACAGAGCTGATAAATACTCTGTGAATTGGCCAATATGATCCATCATTGTTAGGGGAATACAACCAGGAGGGTCTGATTGCAAGTGGAGATTGACAATTGCATAGACGATCCCATGAATATTTTCCGTGAGCTGACAGCATTGCTCTTTATTTCTCTTCACATTCTAGGATTTCACATCAATTCCAAATAAGCTCCTCCTGAAATTCCTCACCTGAAGTGCATGAATCAAAGAGATTGCAGTGTTCGAGATTGCCTGCACAAATGGGGGACAAAGACTGTCATGAAGCTCATTTAGGAGTGGGATAACCACATTCAGGGAGGTGATGATATTGTCGACTAGAATTTCAGTAGCACTAGATGGTGGCATCTGGGACAAGTAAAATGAGAGGCACGACCACATAGGTCGAGTATATGTAGGCTGAATGTGTTGCCATCCCAAAAGGATGCAGATTGCGGCCACATCCATGTTCGGACCAGGGTTGGCCACAGACTAGGAGTTTCATTTATTCCTACGCATGCAGGTGCTGTAAAATAAGCTTTAACCTCCCACGGAAGACTTCGGAAGTGGGTAAAAAGGCTGCGGAATCAATGTAAGCATAGACCAATTTTGATGCAGCAGAACAAGAGTGGGACAAGGGGATCGACAGCCCACTTGCATATGGTCGGGGCATCGACCGGTGATCTGCTCTGCTGCGGTATCCTGTGCCGTTCCGAGTTGGCGGGAGAATGCAATTTGGACCTTGAAATAGCCCCATTCTATAAGGAAGCAGTCGTCGGCATCCATTTTGGGACACGACGAGGTCAGGTGCGGTATCGCACGCATGCAGACGCACAGCCAAGCCCACCATTGTTCAAGTGGGCAGTACGGAAGTGGGAGGATATGGTCAAACAAACGAATAACCTACTTGTTTGATTGGGGCGTCAAGTTGTCAACTTGCGATCTGCTCTGATGGAGTCTGCTGTGCGGTTCCTAATGTTGGTGGGACAATGCGGTTTGAACTCTTGAAATAGGCCATCTTCGTAGCGCAGCAACTTCAGAATCGTAGACTCATCGGCAGCCAAACCCACCATCGCTCATCGACTCGCGCATCTGCGGCGCTCTGACATGCGCAGTTGCACCTACTACAAGTCGAGCTGCGCAATCGCTTTAGGAGCGTGTTTGCGGATGGGAAGCAGCTGCAAGCTCTGGGAAGTCAGTACAGCCACACAAACCACGCGTCAAACCGAAGCAAAGATATCAAAGGGCTATCACTCTGCGATGTTGCGTCGATTACCATCCCAGATGTTCGGTGTGCAACTCGCAAACGAACTCACAAACCATTCGCAGCTTGCCTCAGTGGAGGATTGCAAAGAGACAGTAAATCGACGCTTGGATTCATGGCTGTACTTTGAATCAAATCCTACAAAAGCCTCCAGAGTCCATCGAGTCGGGAGTTGAGCTGGGAGACCAAGTCCATACGCCGCGTGTGTCCCGGGACAAGCTGAGAGCTCCCGCAGATAAGTACGAACGGGGATCACTCAGCTGATGGGTCGGAAAAAATTACGCAGAGGACCGGTACTTGGGTTTGATGTAGCGTTAGCTCAGTGTGAGATTTAGGTAAACTGTTGGCGCGAGAAATGAGAGATGGGAGTTTGGGACAAGACAGTTGCCGGCAATCTCCGTCGATGTGATCGCCAAGGCCCAGCTCGTCTCTTACACTCACCACAAAATATATTGACGTTCTCCGTTGTCTCTCGGCGCATTGCGAAGATTTCATCTCTCCCCGAGATTGGCTTCTTTTCCTTCTTTCAAACTATGTCATGGTCTTTCTATGATTCTCGCAAGGCTGGAACTCGCGTGGTTGCGTCCATTATTCTTGCGGATCCTCTGCTGCATCTCTTGCTCACAGTATGGACTCTTGTTCGCGGGGATGTGTTCACGCCATCCCGCATTTGCTGCAATATTGGGCCGGATCGATGTCGTGTGGAAGGATGGCGTCAGGAGGCATGACGCTGCGTTCTGTTCTAAGCACGCACTGGAGGTGGAGAGTGGCGTCCTTCCGAGTGGCTATGGAAAGTGTCGGGCTCGTGGTTGACTTGCAGCTCGTGCGGCGGTCATACAGCCTCGGGGCTTGCTTTCCACAAAGTGTGTCTTTCTTCGTGTCAAGGGGACGTTACTATGAGCGGCAATGGGGCGAGGATGCGCCGAGGCGACGTGCGATGCATACTGGTAGACGGCTTACCTTGTACCGCACGCAGATGGGATCTTGCCCGTCCTCGCTCGAACTTGCTCCCACCATACCTCTATGGAGTATGGGCCGTCCTTACGGGTCAGGAATTGGGGGACACCGACTTTGAGCTTGCTCTGGAACGGTCGCGCTGGCAAAGAGCTTTACTTCTCCGATCTGCTGACCCATCCCCTTCCCGGCGTAGTCACACCGTCTCCGGTGTACCGACGTTCCACGTCGTCGCTAGCTCTTCTTCGCTTGATCCGGGCACTCTGCGGAATTTCTTGATTTTTTTTTACCCATCTGTTCATAACTCAACAGAGGAGAATCGAGTGTTTTTATTCCCGCCGAGAACTTGAGATGCTAACTGCATATCGTGCACATTTCCTTCGCGCGAGATGACACGCGAGGCCTGGCTCGCCTAACACTTTTCTTTTTCAGCAAGGTTTTCCACCTTCCATTTCTCGATTTATTCCCTCTTGGCATCGTGGTCGTGGATGTTGGCGATCGCGTAGAGGCAAAGCATCAAAATGTACGTCTCCCTTTTTGTTTTCCGCTCTTCTTTTCGATAATCGAGTGCTAACGTCGTCCTTCACGCAGGCTGTGATGGTCTCCGTCTTCGGTTTGAGAGCCCGTTGGAGTAGGGGCAAGGTGCGTCTCAGCGGTATTTTTTCTTGGGACGTAGTGTACTAACCTTTCCCCTTGCTCTGGTAGCACATGACTCGCGATTATTCAAGTTGTCAACCCGCAGCCCTTGGCCCACGGTGCTGCCGTTTTTCGTTTTCCGCATCGTGCTTTACGACGAGCTCGACGCCTTCGGGCAGCGCATCTTTGTCTTTTGGTCCCCCCGTAATGATGGGAAGAGCGCAGGTTGCAGGCCAATGAAAACATGGGCATGGCCTGATGGATAGGGAGAGGGTGGAAGAGGATTTTAAGGTGGACTCCGCGCTCGCTCGCTCTCTTCCCGCGCTCTTCGTCGACAATGCAGATTGCCCGCACGGGAGGCCTCAGGCCTCCGTTCCTCGCAGTGCCCGATCCCGGTCACCAACCTCGCCAATCAATTCCCCGCGCCGTGCTTCACGACTGCCGCACATCTATTTCGGGTCCGCGTGAGGACGCTGCGCTGTGCCCCTGCGCCTTTTGTCCCGCCACTTGCCTGTGACTCGTATCGATGTTGGCGAAGAGACGCGGAGGAGACGCACGAGAAGGAGAGGATCCGATGATCGAGTGGGGAGCCAACTGGCAATCAAGCAAGCCCGGCGAAGCTGCCCTTGGATGGTGGACGTGGGAGGCTGGGGCGGTCCGCACTTTATAACCAATCATTGACGAGATATTTAGGTGTCTCCGATCATGAAGCGAGGTGGGAGGCGGGGAGGAGCCGGCGAGCGAGGGACCAGGGTTCATGATCCGCTAGCTCGTGACTCGTAAATAGACCGCGGCGATGCGATACATGCAGCGACTGGCATTGATTCGATGGCGAAGAGGACATCAAGAGAGTGTAATATGTATTCATGAAGGAACGTCGTGCTAAGCAGGAATCGATAATGGGAAGAGGCCTGGGTCCAGCATACGCTGTCATATGAACCTGCACCGCCGTCAAAAGCATGAGAGTCTTGATGTGTACGACTTTGCGATGCGCGAACTTTGAAGAAAGTGCAGATGTCGTCCAGGAGGAAGACAAACGCGTCTGCCAGAGACAACACTAGCACAGAAGACAGGCGCGCCATCGATCGGCTTGTTCTCCGCCGACGGTGTGTTGACTGCAATATTAACGCAAACTTAACCCAGACCGTTCGCATTCGCGTTCATATTTTCTCCTGGACCGACGTCCTTTCTTCAAGATCTTGGCCACAAGCCCGTCGTCGTTATGTTGATCGTACCCATCCTCGACGGCGAGCAGAGAGGGAGAGAGCGAGACGGAGCGCTTTGATGGTGTTTGTTGTTCTGTAGCTGATTGCCGCGGCAAGTCCCCTTTGCTCCCAACCTTCAAGCCTCTCGAATCTTAGTCTGTTCAAGTAACCCTTTTGGACGCACAGCGGGACCTTCTCCAGGATTTCATAGTTTTTTTTTTTCTTTTCACTCACTCTCCGTCGGTCCTCCAAGGGTTGCGAGCCGAGATCGCCTCGCTCTCGAATTACTTAGCGTGGCCTCGCCCGGTTCTTGCGTGGACTGCTATCTCAATGCTCGCACGCCTTGTTGCTGAGAGGTACTGGGCTCCAGTCCGACCTTGGTGGGGTGGCGCGCGAACCGCCAAATTTAAATCATCATGACTTGCTTGCGCGACGGACGCGTTCTAGCAAGGTGCGTTGACTATTCGTGTGGAAGCCTGAAGCCAGAACTGAGACCCAACCTCGTAGTGGTCTCGTTGACGAGGGGAGATCGCGCCGTGGCGTATCTCCAGAACGTTGCGCTCCGAGTCACTAGGGTGGAACGTATCGCCGTCCCTCCGTTGCGGCGAACCGCAAAGTCCCCCCAAGACCCTGCCAGCAACATGCTCGCACTACACCATCGATGCCGACGTCCTCCCGCAGTTGTGACCCCAGATCGTCCACGACGCGTCCGACCTACCGCTTCCTGACGACGATCCACCCCTCGTGCACGAGCTCCTCGCGCTCTGCGCTTCGTTAGGACGTAGTGCGTGCGCATAGCGAGCTCATGTATACGCACGCTTGCCTTCCCTGCCTCCACAAACATCACCGCCAAGTCCCAGTCATCATTCTCGATCTTGAGGGGCGCGGCCTCCCCTACGCGCAACCACGCGTGTCCGTCCTGGGTCGGCGCGACAGGCTGCTCGGATTCCGTCTTGCACCCTCGAACGACCGCTCTCTGGATGCTCCGTGTTTCGTGGTCGGCTACCGTTGGTGCATCCCGGGATTTTGCTACGATGCGATGCTCTCCAAGCGACTCCTCACGGCTTTGCGTACGGACCCGCTTGCTCCTTACGTCTATGGCGACGTTTCCCGCCCCGGCCCCATCAGTAAAAGGGCACAGTCGTCTTTCGGGTCTTACGTCTTTGGAGGGCATCTTTGTCTTGAGGAGGCCGTCTTTAGTCTTTGAAGTGAAGTCTTTAATGATCTTTGTCTTGGGCACCATGTCTTATGTCTTTTGGAGGAAATTTTCTCGAACTCAGGAAAATGTTTTTTGTCTCGGTGGCATGGTCTGGCGCGTGCTTGCACACCTGGAACCGCTAGCGCCAGACTTCCAGAATAAGTATATCATTGACACAGAACGGAATTTTTGATATCTTGGCACCAGTTCAAATCAACAAGATTCCCGCTTGTATTATACTTGCCATATAAGCCTGGGCAACTGTGATTGAGAGCATTTAATACTTGCCACTCCTCCGACAGTCGACTTTTCGCTCATCATGTTGCCAAGTCATTCGAACTCCGACCGCACGTGCCGTTGACATGGCGTGATTGATGCCAACCATCGCCACGTCACCGACATGTCTCTTTCTTCCCCCCACTTGTCATCTCTCCATGCCCGCTCACTGCCCAATTCGCCGCAAGCAGTCATCCCAAGTCCATCACACAAACCAACCCACAAGCTTCGCCTCCCCCAAGCAGCTCGCAAGCTCCTCCTCGACCTCAAGCAACCCGCAAGCTCCCCATCTCGCAAATTGCACACCGTCATCAAGTTTGTAGCCTACTCCGTCCACAAATGGCTCTCTACCTCATCCTATGTCACTCTCTCGCAAACTGCTACATGCTCTATACCGCAAGCTATCTTGACGGCCTTAAAGCCTTGAAGCTACCTCAAAACCTAGGGATACATGTATGCGCAAGCATGGGCACGTCCTCTCTGTATTCTCCAGCCTAGTTCAAGCTTTCCTGCTCTGATTGCTTCGAGTTCTGCATCTTTGTCACCGCTCATCGGTTCTGTCTCGGCACTCGTATTCCGACTTTGAAGGAGATGGAGGGGATGTGGATTCGGAATCATGTACTCGTCCTTGGTGAGTTGGTATCCCTCCATAACAATTACATCACTGAAGTATGTTGTCAAGAAACTTGCTGAGGTACACATCGCTAAGGTGCTGCTCTCGCTACGCCTGCATGGCATTGACGTCAAGTCCGACAGTGATCCCTGCATCGCCGCCGTCAGACCGCTTGGGACTGGTGTTGGAGGAATTGCGGGAGAGGTGTGCATGTCCTCGTGGGGTGTGCTTGCTCCTTACTCAGATCTTGTTTTACCCATTCTGTATCCTTATTTACTTGAATATACATGTTTCTCCTCCATTTTTATTGTTGTGATATGGAGTCTTTCAAAGACGAGTCACATCTTTAAGGTCTTTCCCAAGACAACTGTCTTGTCGCACGACACAGGGACCTGCTTGCCCAAAGACGCCTGTCTTTTGAAAAAGTGTGTCTTATGCGTCTTTACGTCTTGTGAAAAGACGCAAAAGACACCAAAAGACAAGTGTGCCGTTTTACTGATGCCGCCCCCGTGCGTCTCCGCCTCCACCACGTCGCGGTCAGCGGTCATGATTTACGATCTATATTGAGCCGTGCAGCCTCGGAACTATATAGCTTTGGGATTCGCCCCTGCGTCCCCAGCGCTATCAGCACCCTCTCCGGTGCTCCGACAATGGACATTCCGCGTCATTGCTAACATTTGCTTGATGCTCCCATTCTACGAATTTCCTGCATACGTATCCTTCATCCGTGCCGGGGCATTTGCACGCAGTACGACGGTCGCAGGCTCGGAGCTCGAGATGCCAAATGCAGTCCCTCTCGCACTATTCCACGTTGGAATCTTGGCTCGCCCAACAGGCATAGACGGCACTTTTTTTATAGAAAAAGTATCTAAGTAGAGTCGGGCCATTTTTGCATAACTGACTCTAGATTAGAGGCGGCTTTTTTATAAAAGACTAGACATACCTCCTGGACAGCTGGCTCCTGCCTGATTTGGAACCACTTCATGCGGCGACGTCGTGGGCGGATTCGTCGGGCCGCATGTGGCTGTGCTATGCGCCTCGAGCGCGCCACGGCGCGCCGCACGAAAATTGTGGGTTCCCGAACGCTATCCAGCGCATTAATAACGGGTAATCAGTGTAATGTGGATGTATCAGATAACTAATAGCCTACTGAATATGCTTTTACAGCTCAACGGCCAGGCAGGACGCCGAGGAAATTCGCCTTTCAGCGGGGCGCGTTTGGGACCTTGGGTGCGCGGCAGTTGATGGAATGATGTGTTGTATTCTGTTTCAATCACACGCTTTCGCTTTGGCAGTGCCGGCAATTTCCGCTTGCCGTTGTCGCCACTGTCGCGCCGTGCGCTCCGGGCCTTCTCATGCCTTTGCCGCTGTTCTCTCACTAACTATCTCTCCCGGCACTATTCATCCCGCTGCGTGCCCTACCTCCATCCCTCCACTGACGACCCCTTGGTGCACGCGGCTGCGCGGCCCGGTACTCCACCAGCCAGGCCCACCGCTCGCTGCCGGTCCCTACATCCTATGCTGTGACCTACATACTAAGCTCGTGGTTTGTACTTGATTCAATCCATCGTATTTTGCATGTATACTCTTCGCTCCGCTCTGCATTGCTCAATTTGCCCTGTACTGGGCGGCCGGGCCTGCTGCTTGTTTGCTAGTTTGCACACGCACAGCCGGATGCATCCTCGTATGCTCGAATACCCGAAAGCGTCTACTGCAGCCTGCTTGTGTTTTTCGATTTGCTTTTCGTCCCAATTGCTGGATCTCGGCAGACCCGATTAGGCGCTTGAGCGCTTATTCTACTTCACCAAATTACGGCGGCAAGGCTATTTCGCGGTCCTCGGTTGATTCTAAACCAGAATGCGGCTAGATAAATACTCGACATCGGAAGATGCCTCGAATTCTGGATCGAGAAATGTTGCACCTTTTTCGACCTCATTACTTCGGAAGGTTATGCTGGAACTGTCGCCTCGTGTTCGGACTAAACTATGGACTCCATCTTCCACGTCAAACCGAGGATATCGACTTTGGGCACTCGACACTGTGTTTGGTACAGATTGGTGCGGTTACTGCAATAGCTCGGCGAACACGGTGTGATGTAGAAATTATTGTTATTCACTCATTTCGTGTTCGAAGCAGCCTATAGACATTACTTGCAGAATTCTGGCGAAGGTATTGTCTTTTGGCTTCATCCCGAACTCGACACTATGTGTTTGATACAATTTCAGTGCAGCTACTCAATTCGCTCGGTGAATACTGTGCTCCACTGATTATTTACCAGTATTGACTTGGTTTTGCATTCAGATTACCACCACGGAACCCTTCCGTATTCTCAGATCCAATATATTGACCTTTGGCGCCACACCACACTCTACACCATACCTTCGGTGTAGTTTGGGGGTGGCTACTGAATTGGCTTCGTGAATACTGTGTTGCACCTCTTAATTCTCAGTAATCGCTCATTTCGTGCTTGGAATTAGCCATAGACCTCATCTCCAGCATTGAATAAAAGATATTGAACATCGGTGTCACCCTGCACTCAATACCCTGTGTTTGGTACACTTTCTGTATGGCTACTGAATCCGCTCGATATATACTGCGTTTCACAGATTAATTCTGGGTATTGACTCACTTTCGCACTTGGATTACCTCATTGAAGTTTTCTGTCGCATTGGAGTGAAGATATTCAGTTTGGGCGTCATCCAGTGGGCAATGCGCCATGTTTGGGATACTACCGTTTCAGTGCGGCTACTAAATTCAGTCAGTAAATTCTGTGTTATGCCACTGGATTCCAAGTACTCATTTCGAGTGTGAACTCACCCGTAACTGCTTTCTTGGGCATCGGAATCAAAATATTGAACTTCGGCCTCACCCTGTGCTCGATAACCTGTTTTTGTTATCATTTTGGTGTGGCTACTGAATTGGCGCTGCGACTCCCCCGTGTTGCGCCAGTTGATTCCCCGTGCTCATTTCGAGTTCGGATCATTCAATGGACCTCATCTATGGCATTGGATCGAAGATCTGGAAACTTGGGGTCACCCAGCACTCGGTACCCTATGTTTAGTAGAATTTGGATGCGGCTACTGAATTGGCGCAGTGAATTCTGTATTGCACCAGTGGCTTCCCGGTATTCATTTCGACTTTTGGCCTCCATTTCGATCTCATCTGCAGCATGGGATTCAGAATGTTGAATTTTGGCATCACCCCACACTTGCGCACAACCAGTGTTTGGCACACTTTCAGTGTGCCTACCGAATTGACATAAGTTCTGTGTTCTGGCTCTTGATTCCCAGCACTCATTTCGAATTTGGACTAGTCCCTAGATCTCATCTGCAGTATCGGATTCAAGATATTGAATCTTGGCATTACCCCATGCTCGATATCCCGTGTTGGTACTACAGCCTCGGTTGCGTGGCTACTGAATTGACTCGGTGAATACTGTGTTCCACAAGTGGATTCTCGACACACATTCGCGTTTGGACTCACTAATAGATATCATCTGCGGCGTTGGATAGAACATATTCAAATTTGAGATCATCTTGGAGTCGATGCGCCATGTTTAGTACAGTTTCACTGTGGTTGCTGAATTGACTCGATAAGTGTTTTGTGTTGCACCCGTGAATCCTTTGTGCTCGTTTCATGTTCGGACTCACCAAGAGACCTAATCTGCCACGTTGGATCGAGGATATCTAAATTTGAGGACATCCAGCAGTCGTGGGTTGTGTTTGGTACAGTTTTGGTGCGGTAGTACTGAATTCACTCAGTAGTTCTTCGTTGCACCAGTTGGTGTTGAGGCGTGAGCTTTCCTCTTTGGGAAGTTGGCGTCTTGCTGCCCGTCTGGGCAATTGGTTATTCGTTTCTATGTCTATTTATTTTGACGTCGATCATACTTACAACTTATATAATAGCTAGATCCGATAGGACGTCCCTCAGTCTCCCACCTATATCTGGTGTGACTGAGGGTACGTCGTTATTTATTTATCTTACTATATATCCTTACTTATCGTTACCTGTAGATTTATACTTACTGCAATCTCTACAGGTACTAATACATTGAGTCTCCCACCTATATCTGGTGTGACTGAGGATTTATACTTACTGCAATCTCTACAGTTGGTTCTTGGTGCTTATTTCGGGTTCGGACTAACCAATAGATCGCATTAATGACATTAGACCAAAGATATCCAAAGTTGCGGTCACCCAGCAGTCGATGCACGGTGTTTGGTACACTGCGGTGCAGTCCAGTAGTATTGAATTGGCCTTGGTGGATTCTTTGTTGCACCAGTTGATTCTCGGTGCTGATTCGGTGTTCGGACTAACCCACAGTCCTCATATGTGGCGCTGAATCGATGATATTCAAATTTGAAGTCATCCAATAGTCGATGCACTGTGTTTGGCCCAGTTTCAGTACTGAGTACCGCTTTTGCTCCGTGACTTCTGAGTTCCACCAGTTGATCTCTCAGTGTCAATTTGTAGGAACTCCTCTTACATGATCGCTTAGACCTCTTCGTATCAGAGATATCTCCTGTTTGTCCATCTAGCACCTGCTGTGGTATGGATACCCGCTATCCCAATGAAATGACCAATTGAATGACATGTCAGTTGACTGTTGCACATATTTCGCAGTCAGTAAAGTGTCTTCACACAAGCCGTGAATTGTTCAATGTTGGCTTTTGGAACAAGTCGGCCAAGTCGTATTTGACGGTGTTATATATGCTTTCTATGTTTGGATGAGTTCCAAAGCACCGCAATTTGCATACTGAGAAACTGTTGTTTTTGAACACAAAGTATTTGGCCATTCCGTGTTCGGACCAATTCTCAGAGCTCATCTAAGGCATTGGATTCGAAAGCTTTGTCCTGGAGGCCGTCCAAGACTCGGACACCCTGTTTGGTGTCTTTTCAACTGTCAGCATCAGGAAAAACCCACATTGCCAATTGGAGGTAATTGGTGCCAATTACCGCCAATTGGATGATTATCACAAATTATCACAAATTCTCAAATTATGCAAGTCCAAATAATCTTTTGCCAATTGGCGATAATTGGGGCAAATTACGGCCGATTATCATGCATTGCTTCTGCTATATGGCAAATTACTTGCTTCATATTTCGAGATAATTTCATCCAAAGGTTACAAGAAGCAAACTATATCCATTATCAAAGGTGTAGACTACTGTAAATTAAGCGAAGATGCACGTTAAATCAATATGTATAATAATCATTAGATATCAAGCAGCTCAAGAGCCTCCCGTTCCATCGCAGAGAGCCCGGTTTTGCCAAGACTAGTACCGCTACTAAGGACAGAAGGAATGTTAGGAGTTGATTCACCGGCAAGCAAAGGAATGCTTACGACACAGCGGCGTACATCTTGTCCATCATTGTGTTGTACTTGTCAGGATCTTTGGCTTCAAAGGCGTTGAGCAGCGTCATGTGGACACCATAGACTTCTTGGGCACGCGAACCCTCGAAGTTGGTTGGCTTGTACTCGCCCGATGACCAGTCTTCAATGTTGCTGTGCAGCTGCCAATTTTCTTGTCAACGGGTAAAGAATTGTGAAGGGTGGAATGTAACGTACCGCAGCGCACAGAAGCGCAACCATTGGCTTCGGGCATTGCTTCTTACCATTTGGACCGGTTATGAACATCTGGGATAACTTTTCGGCTGTCGACCGCGGTCCCTTGAAGAAACAGGCTTGAAGGCCAGCGATGATTGCTGGATGCTTGAATGGCTGACTAGTCAAGGGCCGGTCGGGCTGGTACATGTCGTAAATCAGAATGTGAACCGAGATGAGGTGTAATAAATACCTTATTGAGACCAGTTTCCGGGTCTAGTGCCTAATGTACAGTTAGAATAAGAACGAAGAACCAAATGAACCAACGTACACCGGGTTTGTGAGGGTATATATAAGATTGCCCTTTGAGTAGTCGTGCAACCCAGTCAGAGCAGTCATTTTGAATCTTGTAGTGACCAAACATGAGGGGCGTAGTGACGCTCTTTGCCTTGCCGCGAAATGAGCTGACACGACCGAAGAGCTAAAAAGGACATTACACATGAGATATTGCATGCAACAGAACACGTACCACTTTTGCAAGTGCTGCCGTATACTCAGTATCACTCCTGATGCGGGTCTCGATGTCCGCATACTCCAGGTCGCGTGCAGAACGGATGAGGCTATCGCGACTGTCAATAATTTGCTGGTCCATATTGGGGTAAGACCCGCGCCACAAGAGGAATGACTGGTGATAATCAATGGCGAGCTCGAGGGTGCGCCTAACGCGGTGGCGTTGGGCTTTAAGCTTGACAACTTTCCCACTGTAGACCAACGAGATGCTGTCGGGATCGTCGTCATCATCGTCGATTTCGATTACCACAGGGTCGGACTGCTGCTGCCGCGACACCGAGTGAGTTTGCGGCTCATTTTTGATTGTGAGCGTTTTGCGAATGGGCTCCGTCATGGGGACCTCGGAATTCCATGTGGGGACCTTGGCTGTATCAGCGAACACGTCATGCTCAACATGATATGGGTGAACGTACCTCCCGAGCCGCACGAGCGATATCACGCTTGCCTAAGTGTTTGGATGCCGATGATGCCTGTAGAGAAGAAATGGCAGTGGGGACGAGAACAAGTTCTCGTGACTCACGGATTTAATCTTTGTCGTAGATGCCTTGGATGTCACCGAGGTCAATGTCGGTAGTCAGAGTGGAATTTCATCACATACAGTGTTCGTCTTGCTGAGCCTTTCTTTTGAATCTCCCTGAAAACAAGAACTTGAGTCCGGATCAAAGGAGGAGGAATGAGATACCTGGTGAGCAATCGGTTTGGCCTTCAGAGGAGCTGGAATATGTTGTTGAGCGTCGAGGATACCACTGAAGGCTGACTTCAAAACCGGATCAATTTCCTTGTCCGACTCAGAGTCGGCCGCTGAGGATGGGGGACCACCGAAAGTGCCGGAGCTAACGGACCCGCAGCTGGATGAACGAGAGTGGGATCGTGTAAAAGCTGCGGGGAGGGGCACAGCTGCCGGGAGTTCTTCCTCGTCGACGGGTGTGGCGGCCGTCCAATGTGGGGTCTAGAAAGAGCGATGGGCACGATGATGGGATCAGCGACAAGTCATGACTTACCTCCATCGCCAGCTTCTCCCTCAGCTGCTCGGTCCCAAGCCCCTCAAGGTCATCATCGCCGTGGTCAGAAGACAACTCGTCGCCGCCAACTTCGCTCTCACCCCCGGACATGGAGCCGTCGTCATCCAGTGTAACTGGCTCGGGCACAGTCTCGTCGCCCGAGCTCGATGGGATCACGCAGGAAGATTTGTGCTTGGTGCGAGCTCAAACGCATTCAGTCGCGCATTCGCACCCAAGGAAAAATAGAGTGTACATACTGGGCTTGGGAATGTCTTCCATCTCAACGTCTGGATCTTGATCTTGGGCAGAGCCAGACTTTGCTATCTTCGGTGTCTTGCTTTTACTAGATTCCTTGGCTGTGGATGCTGCTCGCTTTCTTGAGGATGTCTCAATCTCTTGGACCTCGGGTTCGGCAGCAGCGGTAACAATCTTCTTTTTGGATCCATACCCGCGGGGTGCCGCTCCCTGCCAGGCCCCGGGAAACTCCATCAAAGGATTGTCCGAAAAAGTGGCTTTTTGAGGCCCGAATTTTGCGATTTCCTTGTCCGAAAGGTGGCTTTTTTAGACCAAAAATCGGCCAGGTTTGTCCGAGAAAGTGGCTTTTTGAGGTGAGCTCAAAGGAACTCTTCGGTATCTGATACATCCCGGATTCAAAACCTCACCAAGTGGCTGTTAGTCCGTATTCGACGGTATCGCACGCCTTCTATTCCTTCAGGGCCACAGAATGGAGCATCTGGCAGCGCGGCGAATTTATTTTCGATTTTGTCGCAATTTTTTCAAAATCCACATGTGACAACCCTTGTCCGAAAAGTGGCTTTTTGACGTCCAGCGGCCCAAAACAAGTGGCTTTTTTAGGCCAGATTTCGCGATTTTCCCGGACAATCCTTTGGTGGAGCTTCCCGGGGCCTTCCCTGCCACACTTCATCGCGGTCAGCTCCGGAGGCTATAGAAGAATTACTGAGTCGTACCTGCATTTTGTTTTGCAGCAATCATGGCTTTGCGTGGGCCTTGGATGTTGTGTAAGTCGTTGCTGAAGAGAGAGTATGACCTCACCGAGCCCAGTAGAGTCTACCTGGCCGCCGCCACTTGTCGGCGATGGATCTAAAATATTAGAGGAATTTGTGCTGAGTCTCTTGAGCGCAAATTACAAATTGACTCGCACCGTCATCCACAGGCCTGGGTCTTGGCTTTGGGGCCATCGAGGTTTTGATAAAGAAAAAAAGAGTGTGATAGTAGGGCACTGGGTAGTGCACGGGAAGAGCGAAAAGGAACGTAGATGAGTTGTGGGTATGGACTGAAGACAGGTGGTACGTGTTTTTTTTTCACAAGACAGGTGGTATGTTTTTTCCCCCCGAACTCCGTCCCGAGATTAATCACAATCGGCTCCGCTCTGTAGCCGCTGTTTCCCCGTAACCACCTTCTCCCTGAGCATCGCTTCGTTGTCGCACTCGAATTGCTTGTTCAAATATCATCTAAAACTTGAAATGCCTTCTCTTGTCGTCTGCGCCGGCTGCCAACACGAGTTTTCGCAGCCTGGACTGAAGCGTCACTACGTGCAGGTGTCTGCGTCGTCTAAATGTGCCGAAATTTATCGCACCAGCATGGCTTACCTGCCTCCGGAGGAAGATCATCCAAAATCCTCGAGCCCAGAGTTCCTACGGAGCTCACCTGTCGACGAGAACATGACGGATATGTTCCTTGACGGGGACTTCGACAATGTGGATAGCGGACCAGATATGCCAGATCTTCTTGACGTCTCAGACGATGAGTCAGATGAGGATGAGTCCAGCGGATGGGAGCCCACCCCCTCGCCCCCGAGCTTTGACGCCAGAACCAGAGCACGTAAACGAGCCTGACCCTGCTGGTCCCTCAAACACGTCGCTCCCCGCTGCAGAGGAACGATTTATTCAAAAGCCACATATCACCAAATTTGGCGGTGCCGCCGGAACTCCTCTCAGAAGAAAGGAAGTTCCAGCTTACGAGCAATATCGGTCCTGTATCTCGGAACTGGATGACAACCCATGGGCACCGTTTAAGAGCAAAATCGATTGGCAGATTGCACAGTGGGCGAAAGTTCGGGGATCAACGTCTACTGCTTTTTCAGATTTACTGGCCATTGAGGGCGTAAGTCTTTGGACCGTCTTCTACTTTCGCACAGTTTTCTAATTTCGATGAAGGTTACAGAACTCCTGGGGCTCTCGTACAAAACTGCACATGATCTAAACAAAATTATCGACAACGAACTTCCCAGTGGCCGCCCTGTATTTCGGCGGCAGGAAATTGTGGTTGGTGGGGAAGCATTTGACGTGTACTTCCGTCCCATTTTGGAATGTGTTCGCGCGCTCTACGGGGATCCTGAATTTGCTCAAGATTTAGTTTTTGCTCCCGAGCGCCACTATGCGGATCCGGACAAAACTATTCGCTTATACCATGACTTGCACTCAGCTGAATGGTGGTGGAAAACCCAGGTATTTATGCCATGGGATCAATTTCATGCGGCTTACAGGAATCGCAGAAACATGTTGAGAAACGGAAACCTGGGGCGACCCTGGTACCACTCATCATTTCGACGGATAAAACTCAAATCACCGTCTTTCACAACAAATCCGCCTATCCTGTCTATATGACAATAGGCAATATTCCGAAGCATATCCACCGCAAGCCCTCACGGCAGGCTTACATCCTCATCGGATACCTTCCCACAAGTCGTTTGGATCATATAACCGTGGCTGCGGCTCGCCGACGTGCGGTGGCCAATCTTTACCATGCATGTATGCGTAAGATATTTGCCCCACTCAAGGAGGCTGGCCTCAACGGCGTTGAAATGGCGAGTGGCGATGGCGTAGTCCGGCGATGCCATCCAATTCTGGCAGTCTTCGCCGGCGATTACCCTGAGCAGTTGCTGGTAACGGGTGTCAAGACTGGCGAGTGCCCAACTTGTCCAGTTCCACGCGATGAGCTCGGAGACCTCGAGGATGTTTACGAGCCTCGGGATCTCATACGCGTTCTGGCAGCTCTTGCCAAGGCCGATGGCAATGCAACCGAGTTCACGCGGGCCTGTGCCGAGGCTGGCATCAAGCCCATCCATCGTCCTTTCTGGGAGGATCTCCCATATGTCAACATCTTCCTTTCCATCACCTCCGACATACTACACGAGTTGTACCAGGGAGTCATCAAGCATGTCATTGCGTGGGTTACGGATGCATTCGGTGCAGTAGAGATCGATGCACGCTGCCGTCGAATGCCGCCGAATCACAATACTCGATTGTTCCTAAAAGGAATCACGACGCTATCGCGGGTATCCGGCGCCGAACACAGTCAAATGTGCAAAATACTTCTTGGGCTCATCGTTGATCTCCGGCTGCCACAGTGACAGTCTACGGTTCGGCTTGTCCGTGCTGTAAAAAGGATCTCTCGATTTCCTGTACATGTCGCAGTACCCCATGCATTCTTCTGAGACTCTTTCCCGTCTCCGTGCAGCTCTAGACCTGTTCCACGCCAACAAATCCATCTTCGTTGACCTCGGCATTCGCGACAACTTCAACATCCCCAAACTCCACAAAATCTCGCACTACCCAGTGACGGTTAAACTGTTCGGAACAACGGATAATTACAACACGGAGTATACGGAGCGTCTTCACATCGACCTTGCGAAAGATGCGTACAGAGCGACAAACCGGAAGGATGAATACCTTCAAATGACGCTCTGGCTTGAGCGCAAGGAGAAGATCTTGCGGCATGGGAAATTTACCCACTGGTGGCATGCCGGTGCACCTGCTCCGATGGTTCCAAGTGGGCAGTGGCGTGCGTCAGATGTTCTCCAGCATCGGCACCTTCAAATGGCGAAGTTCCCATCGGCCAGAGGTGTCTCCATCGCTACGTTGGAGGCTAAATACGGTGCCATTTATTTTCGGGATGCTTTCGCGCGCTTCGTAGTTGGGTTCAACAACCCCAATTTTTCGACACGGCAGATCGAGGATGCCGCAAATGATTTCTTCCTTCCTTTTCAAACCATCTCGACGTTCCACAAAATCAAGTTTTGGAACGAGGATCCGTTGGGGCGCGAAGGCGCGATTGATACATGTGACGTTGTGCATGTGAAGCCGGGTTATACCAACAAACGTAGCAAGTCTATTGGGGGTCGCTTTGACACAGCAATCATCAACGATGGAGCTGGTGCTCATTCTGGGGTCACAGGTATATTCTTTTTGATGTCCTATGCCCTAATTAATCGTCGTTAAATGTAGGTTATCGTGTTGGACAAGTCCGTGTTGTCTTCTCCATTTCAGAACGTATTCGGGAATATATATTCCCGGCCCAACAGCCACCCAAGTTCCTCGCATATGTCGAATGGTTCTCAAAGTTTCCCACTCGTCCTGATCCAAATCATGGGATGTACAAGATTTCCCGACCCATGGAACGCCTGGCCAGCATCATTCCCGTCGACAATATTCGTCGTAGTGTCCATTTATTTCCCGAATTTGGGCCAGTCGCTCCGCGGGACTGGACAAGTGGGAATGTCCTTGAGAAGTGCTCAAAGTTTTATGTGAGCCCGTGGTCCGATCGTCATGCATATATTACTGTGACGTAGCACTCAGGTATCATTACGATTATGCAATATGGTTTTGACCTCATTTTTCTTTGTTCGTATGGACTCAGCAAAACCCCGATTTCAACTCGAAACATGTGGGTAGAATATACCGGAAGAATTTACTCATAAAAAGCCTTGAATGGCCCCAAATACTCAATAATACTTGAATATTATTACGGAATACATGATTACCTCGGATTACTAGGCGTTGTTAGTAATTGGTGGCAATTGGCTGAAAATTACCAAAATGGGTTTTTCCTGATGAGGACTTCGGATGATAGCACTCGAAATAGGCTCTCTCGACTACAAACTATTCAACCATCTTGGGTTCGGACTAACTCCAAGAGCTCGTCTAAAGCATTGAATTGGAAATATATCTCCTCAGGCCCATCCGGTATTCGATATATTGTGTGTAGGACCATTTGTTTTATCAGCACAACTTGGGATAATGGCACGCCTGAACTGCGATGTCTTTAGCCATTGACGGTTCGGATGAATGCATGGACATCATCTGAAGGATCGGATTGGATATATTCGGCCTGTGGGCCATTCAGGAATCGATATACGGTGTTTGGTATTTTTGAACCATCGCAATTTGGGATAATAGTGCCTCTGAACTCTGCAGCATTTGACTTTTTCATATTCGAGCAGACTCCTAGACCTCATCCGAAGGATTAAATTTCATGTATTTGCCCTGGGCGCCATCTGGGATTGGATCTGAATCCTGTGTTCGATATTTTCCAGTCGTCACAACTCGAGATAATAACCCCTCAGAATTACGATTTATCTGGCTATTTCGGGTTCGGACTCATTCTTCGAGTGCATCCGAAGCATTGGGTCGAAAATATTTGACTGGGGGTCATCCCGGACTCAATATAATGTGCTTGGTATTTTGCAATTTTCACAGCTACAGATAATACTGCCTCTGGAGCCTGAACTCGTGATTTTTTGACCATTTCGTGTTCGGACTAATCCATAGAGCTCGTGAAAAGCATTGGAGTGGATATACCTGTCCTGGGGGCCATCGCGGCTGCGATGCACGGCTTTTGATATTTTGAAAATTTATATATCCGCTTTCTCGGCACTGTCCAATTCGGTGTTGTATTTCCTGATGCTCTGCGCATTCAGAATTCTCTCAGAGCGTGTCTGGAGATCAAACGACGCTAATTTCAATGTTTGGTACAGGAGAATGTCACGGCATTACATATGTGACACGCGCTTCTTCGCCATAACATCCACCACTCGATTCAGCTTCTGATTGCTTGGGTCATCACTTGGACTGGGAGTGGATACCGAGGACCTACAACTGCGCACGGCCCCGTTTTCTCTTGTTTTCTGGCCGGAATGGCGATCCAAATACAGTAATGGTCTCGGTCCGAAAAAGTATCTGACAATACCTGGCAACGCTGTGCTCCTTTGGAGGCTGAATCTCGCCTATACCATGCTTGCCTACTCATGTAGTCCCTCTGTTTGACCGTGGACGATACTATGTGATTGGGACGAACGATTGAGCTTTTTTTAGGGCGAACCAGTGTGCATCAATTCACCTCCGCTTCGTCCTCGCATTGCAGCCTCACCTCAGGGAACTGTGTCCTGCCGCCGAACCGCTCGGCAAATATCCACTGTTGGCCCGACCCCTCCACCCCGCCCGTGCGTGCGCTGTCGAACCACTACCCGTTCTCCATCGTACTATTGGTGCTGGGCATTCTCCCCACGGTGCTGATAGTACCCGCGACGCAGCACCGCTTGCTCGACTTCGCCGCTGCATCCGCGGGCAGTGTGGCAACGTTTGTGGTCGCGTACCCCGCTTGGACCATGCTCAGCGCATTACTACTGCAGACCAAGTCTCGGTGCGGCGTGAGGACGAGCGCATGAAGGCGTTTTCGGGCGCAATGTGTGTTGTGGAGAAGCACCCGCAACTGCTGCTTTTGCTGTGGCAACTTGACGCGGCAGCGATGAGGGTGAGGAGGCGGGGCGGGTGCAGGCGTGGGGAAAGAGAATGTGGGGAATGTGAGTCCTGGGCCAACAAACGAGCTCGCGCATATCATACCGTACGCTGCCATGCGTGCAGACCGTGCTCCTCGCATAATCTGTAGACCTCGTGGCCTCGTGTTTTATATGCGCCTGACTGTGTCCGCAATTAGGCCCACGAGTACCTCAGCGAGAGTGCCAGGACGGCCGTCATCACCACAGAGGTGACAAGGACAACGACTTTGCCACCCTCCTCGCGCTCGTCTCCCTCGCACCGCACCGCTGCTGGACAACCACGCCAGCCTAATCCCCCTCCCAGGGATTCACAGAGCAGAGCGCGCTCATGAAGACCTCCACTTATGCTCCGCCCGATTCCTCGGCCTGTTCATGCGCTGTCGAACCCCTGTGCTGCCACCGATCATCCGGCGCCCACGATAGCATCACATGCTCGACGTCTGCGCGCAGGGCGGGGCGCTGTCTGGTGGGGTAGCCCGCGTGCATTGTACGCGGCGCCACCTTGCTGCAAACTGCGCTCCAGCACGATGTGCAGGGAGGGCTAAAGGAGGCATTTTTATAGCGCTGCGCGAGGTGGAGCTCCGCAGGTGTTGCCGATGCCGATGCCGATGCCGATGCCGATGCCGATGCCGATGCTGATGCCGATGCCGATGCCGATGCTGATGCCGCAGATCTGATAGCTTCCCGCGACGGTGGTAACACGCAAACGAGGCGGAGCGGGTGCGCGGGGGAGGAAGACGCGCTGGTTGGTCGTCCCGTTCCAGCAAAATCCCTCTGATCGTCGCTGGTTTGGACTGCACAGCGGCCTCAATACGTCGCAATCCCCACACTCGTTGCGGGCACTTTAGATGCGGCGGGGTATTTCCATGGTGGCGATTGGTCGCTGTGTTGCTAGCTTTGTGAGGCTTTTCTGGGTCTCAAACCTGTTGAGGGCTTTGTTTATTTCGGTATTATCACATCATTGTATTTCTCCAATATAATACGAATATAATTGCAACGATTGCGGTGGCAATGCGAGGCTGCGATGCAATGAATTTCCTCAATTGGATGTCATGGCCTTGACAAACAAAAGGAAGGTGATGCCAAATATAACCATCTCTTTGCTCACTGTGAGCCAAACACGAGCTCGTCGTTGACATTGTTGACGAAGTTTTGATCGCTGTGGCCACAGTGACCAAGATTATTTGAGAGCCCGAAAGTGTCTCTAATGTTTTATAAAAAAGTGGCCTCTGAGGTAGAGTCATTTATTAAAAAACCGCTGGACTCTAATTACAGTCATTTTTATAAAACACGGCCGCCTAGTGGTGTGCCCAACGCGTATTTTTTTCAAGAGGATTTTCCATCCGTTCCTTATCTCACCGGCCAACCCGTCGATGCGCCTCATCAATGATATGTCTCCTTTGCCTCACCCTTAATGATAATCCCGGTAATCGACTGAGCTAACGCCGTCCTCCAAATAGGCTCCAATGGTCTCCAGTTTGCGGTCCTGGTCGACATTGGGAGAATGTGTAGTGCAGTGGGTGAGTGCTCAAGGTACACGTACACGCTCTCTGACGTTTTCCTTGTCGCAGTATACGACCCATCGTCTCTTCGTCCCCGCAGCCGGTCACCGCTGCCGTTTTCATTCACCCATCCCAGAGTGCTTCACAACCGCCTCCACGCCTTTGGGGAGCGTTGCAGCTTAGGGCTGTCCTCGCAGACTTCGTGCTACGGCTGGCGTACTTGGATGTGCAGATACTGCGGAGGATCGGCCGCGCGACGAAGGGGTGGACAGGGACAGGTATCGCCTGACGGTGAACAAGAGGGCGCTGGAGGGAGATTTGGAGGTGGAGATGGGAAATAAGCCCGAACGCCGAGAACGACCTACTCGTGCTATCGCTGCTCACAGACGCTGACACGGATTCGCGGCGTCTCCCCTCTTCCCAGCACGCGATTCTTTCACCCAGCCGGAACGTTACCGACACCGTCCTTCGCGTCGTGCCGCACTACTTGTCCGCCCGCAGGCTTCGGGCACCGTGCCTTGCTGTGCGAAGCCGCTGCGCTGCGCACCTCGCGTCCTTTTCCCGCCGCTCGCATGTGTGGCTCGTTTCGATGTTGGTGGGCTACGCACGAATCAACGCCAAAGCTCAAAGGATAGGAGGAGCCAGGAAGGGAGGTGGAGAGGGAGAGGGAGAAGGAGAAGGCAAGGTCAAACGTGGAGAAGCTCTCCCTCCGGCGCCGTTCTTTGTGGACCTGGGCGAGCGCAAATACATATTGGATGGACTCGCGACGTCTCCGCCGCATTACACGATTGCTTCACGCCCTACCGGTCGCCGAGACCGTCCCTTGTATTGTGCGTACGACTGACCCGCGCTGGCTTTGTACAGCACGGCCGTCCGTACGAAGGCATTTCGCTGCACACCTCGTGGACTGCGATGCGTGCATGCATGATCTCAGCGTTGGGAACGAGACAGGCGCGAGACGCAGGATCGACGGTTTCGGAGAGGGAACACGGTTCGGGCTACCACACCGTTTGCTCGGGAACTCCAAGGGCCAGTGCGAACGTATACTAGATCTCATGGTGCGTTCCCTCCTTTTTTATTCTTTGAAGTAGAAATTGACCGGTTTTGGCCATATAGATTCAAGTGCTTCCCACATTTCGATGGGCCCCACGCCATTGTCCAGCCTGCGCCTGTCGTCGCGCGCGCCAGCCTCAAGACACGCCGTACCGTCGCCCGAGCATTGCCGGTGACACTGCGCTCTTTCCATACAGGGCGGGCTTCTTTCCTGTATATCGGTCATCGATGCAACGGTCTTGTTCACTAGTGCGACGGCTTTGCAAGCTTGACGTCGCGCAGCGTGTCCTGCAGCCTTCTTGCTGCACGGAAGTCTCGCAGCCATGCACGACTTTGATCTTGAGAGTAGGATGAGCGCGAGACGCCAGTGCGCTACCCGCCGGGGAGCCCAAATGCGCCCGGCTCGCATCTCAAGCCATTGTAGCGGTGTCCACCGGCAGCGACACCGCGTTCCCCGACTTAGGGATGGGTAGAGCATGCGGAGGTAGAAGACGAGACTGAGATGCTCGTGCACCAGCGTCATAGTCTCATGTGCGGAGGAGGAACAACCATTTGCACTTGAGGGGTTGCAAGCACCGCTGCATTGCTCGAAACAGCTGCTAGCGGATCATCTCGCCGCTTTTCACTCCATACCCTCCCTGCGCCACGTCGTCGGCCGTCCGGAATCACCGCGTCAGCGCTCGCAGTCGTAACAGAGCCCACCGTCGCTTTAGAACCTCGCGCCTTACATGCACGGCTGTACCTTTCTCAAGCTGAGCTGTGTGACCGCTTGGTCATCGAGGAGCCGCGTCCCACGGGAAGAGGAGCTTGGTGGAGTAAGTCTCTGGGAACGACTGGGCACGGCTGGGTGCTTCTGCGCTGTATGTACGGGAGTAAATCAGACATTATTAGCATGACACTCGTGCATCTGGAGGACGACCTTCAAGCGAGTACAGATCGCACTTATGTCGACCTGCCTCTTGGCTTCTAAGACTCGTTGGCATCGAATGACTGAGCGTGGTACTCTTCATGCCCGTCCATGCTGGCGACGTACAATCGATATTCCCTCACTCTGCGATTGCCTTGAAGACTCGGGGCATATGGGAGTCAAGCGTGGCGGCGTATTTGGTACTTTACATTTCCGTCCCACTCCTTTCGGAATTGACTGACCTTCCTATAGTGCCAGTGAGAGCTGAAGCACTCCGGCGTGCGAGTTCGGGATGTGCACCCTGTCAACCACAAAGAAGGACAGATGAGACTTACGCAAGGAAATTTCGATACTTTTTCAGTATAGCGGAAAAGGGTTTGCAGTTTTCGTCTGGCACACTATGGTTTTTGAAATATATGCCATGCGCTCATATTGCTTAGATCGTCCAAGGGATACCCAGGAAAAGAGAACCAGGCCCTATCTGATTGGTTAAGCTGCTCCCGATTGTCACAACGTTCTTTGTTCTTCTCGCATTACTGATATTTACACTTGTATTTGTGTAAGGAGAATTCTGGAACTCTGAGTCTCCGGGGAGACTTTCGAGTAGCGCTTGCACCCGCCCATGTTACGGCCACGGCCGTAAAAACTACGGCGTAATTTTCTTACGGTACGGGTTGGCCGTCCGTAAAACCATCGCGCAGATGCTCGAACGGCACGGGTTCCGCCCGTGCCGCCCGTTACGGCGTAATTATGGCCCCGCATGTCATTACACTTCAGTACGTTCGAAAATAGTTCATTTCTTTATCCAGAATACATCTATTACATGGTCAATGACGTGTTATGCGTTGGGGGTAAGCTTGACCATATATACATCTCGATTCAATGAGGGGAATCGCATGTTGAACATCGTGGAACAGTCCGTGACGGACTCTCAACGAGCCGGTGCCTCTTGGGTGTGCCGAATCTTGCTCCTTGGGTCAATGATAAGAAACATGATTTATGTAGGATGATATCGGCAGCCTTGCCAGCCTGATCCAGAGACACTTCCTCCTATTTTTTAGATATCAATTCAGGAAAGCCGTAAAGCCGTACATGGACTGTAGGGACTGCAGTAAGTACAAAGTATCCTCAGTCTAATGCACATGGCGAATCGGATTTCGGCTCGTCTCGCCATAGTGAAATGGCGATTGAATTTTGCCAGGGTTTGCACCAGGCTGGTGATTCGGAGATTGTAAGGGCAACTCCCCAGTGTGCTGTATGCTGAGAGCTACACAGTCAAGACTGGCAGAGGGATCCAAAGTATATTAGCTATAGAATACAGGTATAGTATAGAGAGAAGGCATACCTGGCAGAGGGATCCAAAGACAACAAGTCTAAGGAGCTCTGCCAGCATGGTGCCACTAATATGTCTCGGAGAAATGGGTATTTTACATAAGAGGAAATGAGTAATCTCGGAGAAATATGTCCTGGATTTACAGGAAGTGTCAAATGCCAGAAAGAAGTGTCAAATGTCAGAAGGAAGTGTCAGATGTTGTAAAAGAGTGTCAAATGTCATGGAAGTCCTCGGAAATAATGGGATCATGGAGCAAATGAGAAGCAAATGAGTAGAGGTTCCCCTTACAGAGATGATGTCATTTCTTTCGAGGGCGAGAAATACAAGTTTCCACCATAATTACAACATATCCCTGATGTTCCAGTCGCCTGGCTGTTCCTCCAGGACTAAATAAGCCTCCTGAATGTCTTCCTGGGGCATGACATTCCCCAATGCCTTCCCAACAAGCTGGAAATCATAGATCTGCCCGCCCATTAATGACAGTTGTTTCTTCCCTAGTGCGGTCGCGATAGTTGGAACGGGAGCCTCTAGTTCCACATGCTTATACCTTGCATCCCGTGCTCTCTCTGTTCTTAGGTAGCAAAAATAACAACACAAATGCGCAGATTGTGGTCCATCTATGTTATCATCTTGCCACCCAATCGCCACCTAACAATTCTGACCCAACCATTTCGCCACTCTGCACCAGGATGGCGATTGGGCAAGTGGCAATTCATTTCGCCATCGCCAACAGCTTTACCTCAGTTGCACCAATATATTATGTGCCTGTAGAGACTGCAGTAAGTACAAAGTATCTACAGGATGTGTGAGTATGTAAACATGTGAGTAAGTGAATAACAGGCATACCCTCAGTCACACCAGTATAAGGTAGGAGATTGAGGGACATCGCCGACATGTGCAGCTTTATATGTAGTAAGTATGATCAACATCTAAAGAAGAATAAATAGAAACGAAAAACCAATTGCCCATTTGGGCAGCAAGACGCCAACGTCCCAATTAGGTGTCCTCACGCCTCAACACAGACAGTTACAGCTCACCGTACTGTATACGGCTGAACCCGTACCATCCCCGTCCCGTATAAAATACTCTCCCAGTGCTTGATAGTATGGGTACGTAACCGTATTTACGGCCCGTGTCTCCGTAATTTTACGGCACGGCTGCAAGCCCTACTTTCAAGCCGAGAGAGCTTACTAATTCAGGCAACTCACTGCCATCAACCCGATTAGGCAAATCTTCCATCAAATCATATAAGGCGTGAAGGGCCTGCTACCTGAGCAGCAGGGGAGGAAATAGCTTGTATGAGCACCACACTACAGAAGTGAAAACAGTGATTTAATTTCTAACTCTTCCGGTGCTCCAGCTGCCAGTCCCAACAAGTGCAAGGCCCTCAACACTCACTCCTCAGCACCTGCCATCAACGGAGCCTTCGGTGCTTTTGACCCCCCCTCGAAGAAATGCCATCTCTAGCGACCACGCATAGGTTCCCTGCCCATGAGCATTCTGCTTTTCACATAGAATATTTTTTTCTCGTCTATTCTTTATGCAGACACTCCCTAATGGATGTATCTCTTCCCTTTCGATCTCTTACTCCTGTCTTGCATAGTTTACTCACATCATCATGTATCTGAACATTTACCCGGCTGGCTCGAGGAATGGTGGGAGGATCTTGATCAACTCCATGATACACACATAGTTCTGCACATGGAAAATCAGGCATTTCAGTGCAAATCACCAAGAACGATAACCTTCTGAATTTGGGCTGATCCAAGAAGACCCAACAGACAGGATGTGCCACAATCAATATGAGTGTGCTGGGCTTGAGCTTGTCAGCCAGGTTACAGGGTGCGATGAGGGTGTTGTCAACATCATAGATATCAAATTAACTGACGACCTTGGGCAATTAGCACAAAACCGGATGGGTGCTGCCTGGCATCGCCGAAGCAGACTGCAATCTACCAACTAAAGAGATTTCAGTTCATCACTAGCTGGTGAAGAGAATTTGAAACTTACCCTCAACTTTGCAGTCTGTGCAAGACTCCGACTCCTCCATGCTCACATCAGGAGGGGATGACAAAGATTGCACAACTTGGCTGTTGTGGGCACACTGCTTCAGGTTCATCGAGTTGGTCCAAATAGAATCTTGTCCATGAGTACATTCTGAAGACATGTCAGCAGACATGAATAAATGAGGACACAAAGGCCATACCTTGTTCTTGGTTAATGCAGCCCATTCCGGGTCGATGACAGCCCCGTACCAACCCCCCTTGTTGTACCCAGGCAGACTATCCACAGTGCAGAGTTGCACGGAGAAATAGGTGGACATTTCTGGCGTGGCTAAAGTTGGCTCCCAGAGACTAAATTGTGAACTACAGCCCTAGAATTCAGGGGCATCTGAATATTCGCTCCATGAGTTCCAGCATGTACAGGAGACAAAGAATGAAAACTTCCCATGTCTGTTCCCGGCTTCAAGCCCAATGTGCCAAGGGCAGTGCTATCTGCAATGGGGCACATTTCCCTGACAAGCAGCATGGTGGCTGGATTGCCATTGGTGAAGATGTACTTGCACCCACACCTGGCAGCAAGGTCAGCGTGAAGGGTGCCTGGATAGGCATTGTTTCCGGGCAATGTGGAGGCATTAACTTCATAGAGCAAGAGACATATCACAAGGAAGAGTCCATCATGGAGGATGCTGAGATGTCGATCATCTTTACAACATATTAAATACTCTTACTAGCTCTGACGCCCCCTCAGTCTCACACCATTATCTCTGGTGTGGCTGAGGGTACGTTGTTTACCTACTACTTTACTCATCCCTTACTTACTGATCGTTACCTGTAGATCTCATACTTACTGCAGTATCTACAGGTACTGTAATATATATTGAGTCTCACACCATTATCTCTGGTGGCTGAGGATCTCGTACTTACTGCAGTCTCTACAGAGGGCAACAGTTGCACAGACGTTGATGCAGAATCCCGGAGTCCACCAAGACACCAGTCACAGAGAGGCCAGAAAGGATAGAAGGGAGGTGGAGACATTCTTGTTGAAACTCGAGGGGAATATGTTAATGTTAGTGGGTTTTGGGCACGTGCGAGTAAGGCGTGGAGATTACTGTGGGAAGTGGACATGTGTGTGTATATAGGTGACAGGTGGGATGGACAGTTTTCTTCACTTGTTTGTATGTCTCTTACAGGCTCAGTAGAGCTACAAACGTTCTTTTTGCTTGCTTGGATATCTGGTCTCGTGGCAGCCGATTCGGGCGGTTATGGCCCGTGGGTGGAAGCTTACTTTAACGAAATACTGGTGAACGTGGTTATCACAGTGAGCACAAGTAGAGAAAGAGGAAGAAAGGAGCAACAAGGCGCGACCACGATCAATTACAGTGTGACATCAAATCAGGCCGAAAGGGTCGAAGCATCAAAGCCGTTATCAAATCATTAATTTGAAGTGTCGAAGCCAAAGCACAAGAGTCAAAGCAACAAAACAAAGTAGGAAGATACAGAAGAGACAAAGAACTGCACAGCTTCCCCAAACTTTCCAAATCTCTTTCAAGAAAAAAAGTTTCGTATCTCTAAGTCCCACTACCTAAAGGTAGGGGGAATAATACTTGTTGTGTGTACTGCAAGAGAAAGAAAAATGACCATTTCAGAGAGAATGCTACAGGCTGTGTGTAGAAATCTTGTCAAACTACAAAATCTAAAAACAAAACAACCTGAAGTTGAGTGTAAATAAACTGGACATGTACATGGAGCAGAAAAATCAGAAAGAAGTAAAGGGACCTCTACTTGATGTTAGTGGGAATAAATAAGAGATAACCATTTTTTGAGCATCATACAAGAGTAATTTTCAAAGGCTGTTCTTGGGAAGAGGAAACCTCAGCCAATAACTGGGTAGGTGCCTGCAATTTTACAAGTGTTGTGAGAGCTCCTTCAGATGCTTTTCCAACACTGGCCAGTCTGGAGTCAATATTGGCTATATCTTTGGTCTGCAAGGACTTTTCAAATAGTGGTCGAGCATCTCTCCATTGCCTTTCTGCCCTGGACATATCTCCCTGCTGTGCAGCTATATCACCCAGGTGCAACATACAATTTGCTCTCCAACGATGAACATCCATCTCTGTGAAGGCCTCTAATGCAACTGTGAATAGGTTTTCTGCTGTCAACTCATCTTGACTGAACAAAAACATGTTGCCTAGACTGTATAATGCCTTGTGTAGGTCTAGCTTGTGTTTCATTTTCTGGGCAAATGCTAAATAAATGACAGCAAAAGTGGCAGCCCAATCAAAGTCAGCAGGTCCCCAACAGCTGATATCTGCCATTTTCTCAAGGCAGTAAGCTGAAACTTGGACATCTTTTGCCCAAGATGAATGCAAACACTTTTCAAAACGATTTTTTGCTGACAATGTGTCCCCTTCTCTGAGTTCGAGATCAGCAAGTGTCTTCTCATAGTGAAAAGTTCCAGCATAATATCCAAGGTTACTGAAAATCACTCTCATCATGTCCAGCTTTTGGAGCACCTCTTGTTTGCTTGCATCAGTAACTACACCAATCTCTGCCAGGTTCAACAGCACAATGGCAAAATCATCTTGCTCAGCAGACATCTTGGACATAATTTGAGTATAGAGGGTTTGGGCTTCTGCATACTCAGTTTTATCTGTGTGTGTAGCAGCCACATTTGTCCTAAGTTGACAATCCAAAGTCCCTCCAGACATTCCACAAAACCCAAGAAGTTCTCTTGCTGTTTGCTGAAGGATAAGTGAGTCTTGGAGGTATCCAAGATGATCAAGACATAGAGCCTTGACACGGAGTGCATTTGCCTGCTGGTAACAACTTCCACATAATTGTGCAAGTGTGTATGCCTCATTTGCAAGTGCATGTGAAATGTTGTATTTGCCTATCCTCCAATTGAGCAGTGCAAGATTGTTCAAGCTGGAAGTCTGTTCTCTCATGTTGCCAGTGTTTCTGGCTATTGTCACAGCTCTATGAAAGCATTGCATCCCTTCAGAGAAATTATTTGCGTACCAGGAATAGTAACGTCCCAATGCGCGATAAAATTCAGCTGTAAAATAGAATTAAATAAAGGAAAATGAAAAATATAAGCAGCATATAGGGACTCTAGTAGTCTACTCACCTTCTAGAGCAGGATCATTCAGAGTCTGGCAGTACATCTTGGCATCAGCAGCCAAGAGCAGGCGGTCCTTTATTATACTGTGACCACTTGCAAACAAAGCCTCAATTGCAAACTGAACTACTAGTTTATGATCCCTGGATGGAAGTATGGCCTGGATGGAATGCATCAATGCATGTGAACCATGTCCAGTTACTCGGGCAAAGGTATCTAGGGATAGTGTGCACCTTATAGCTTCAGATAAATCAGGATTTTGTGGAGTCAATGCTCGAGATAGAACTTGATGTAGGTTCCCGAGATTGAGAGTAATGTCTCTCACAATGTTGGTGACCTGATTAGATCCTTGATATCTTCTATATGTTTCCAAAAGGCTTTGAAATTGGCGCTGAAGGGGCAGAATGAGAGCTAGTGCAACTGGATGGAAATGTTGCAAATATTCACAAATAGGCACAAGTGATTTCAGACGCTTTTTGTTATCAAGGTATGCCAGTGATGTCCCAAGCAATACAGACTTGCATGCCCGAATCTGTGGAATAGGAAGATTGCTTTGGATAAGCTCAACATCTGAGAGACCATCTGGAAGAATAGAGAGGAGCTGCAACAAATCCATGGCCCCAATCTGGGCAGTGATACGGGGACTTGAAAGTGACAGTGCAATAGATTCATTTAAGTTGAATCTCTTATCTGAACCTTCAGATAGCGCAGATGTCTTTTCAGTTGCCAACCGAGCCAAGACTGGTGAGCACCCTTCATAAGCAACTAGATGTGCCATGAGGTCCACTGCCAATGGCATGTTATCAGTAAATTGCAAGAGCTGCTGAATATCTTTTGGTGCATGATAATCTTCGGCAATGTCTTTGAACATCTGTTGAGCAGCCTCAAGTGATAATGGCACTAGTGCAGGGAGAAATGGCCGAGTCCAGCGAACTTTGGCTGGATGTTCAGCTCCACGCATGGTTACCTGGATATTCTGAATCAATATTGGTGCAGCTGATATTAATTAGCACACTTACTATCAATGCAAGATGAGAGATGTCAGTGAGGTTGGAAAGTAGGTCTTCAGTGCCACTACGAGATTCAACTGGCTCCCAAGTTGTTTCCAGATTGTCCAAGACCAACAGACATGTTGGCTTCCTAGAAAGAGAGCGCAGCACGGACTTTGTCAGGTCCTTCTCTGGCTTGAGTCCCAGATGAGCTCCAATAAAGCCAGCAATGTCTATGCTTGTAGTAGCTGATTCACAAGACACAAAGAGTCGGTCCTCATATTTTGCTGTCACATCTGGGTGATGCAACACAGCTCTGACAAGGCTTGTCTTTCCAATACCACCTGGGCCCAAGATAGCAATTCTAGCACATTGTTGATTGAGCATTCCCACAATATGTGTGACTTCTGATTCACGTCCATGGAAAATCTGTGGCCTAGCAGGTAAAAGTGAAAGAGACAGGGAGCTTGAAAGGCCACAATTCAGTTCTGTTTGTGGCCTGCATTAAGTTCTTACCTTGCTTGAGACTTGTTCAAGGTTTGGATCTGATTTAGCAACAGGTCATAGAGCATCAACCCACAAAAAAAAAATGAACACACAGAAGAGGCACAATCGGACATTGTTGAGTCAGACAGATTTGCAATCAATTCAAGCAGTTCAGTGTGAATATGGCAAGTCTTTCTCTGCATTTCATTAATATCGGGAGACAGAGTTGCCTGAGACATTATCTGTCCACAAGTTAAGCTTCTCTGATTTATTGTGAAGATGGAAAGCCCACCGCAAAGGTGTTGAGGGCTGACTGCAGCCCAGCCTGGCAATCCTTTAGCAAGGCACTTATTTGGTTCTGTCGGAAGAAGTGCTTGATCTTGCTGCTGTCTTGTTGTGCTTGGACAAATGTTAGAATTTTATGAAGAGTTCTGGGTAAAATCAGTTGCTACATAACAAAGAAAGACAGAGTAGATAAATACTCTGTGAATTGGCCAACATGTTCCATTGTTGCTGGTGGAAGAGACCCAGGAGGCTCTGATTGCAAGTGAGCATCGATAATGGCATAGATGATCCCATGAATATTTTCTGTGAGCTGACAGCATTCTTCCTTATTTCTCTTCACATTCTGAGATTTCACATCAGTTCTGAAAAACGTTCATCTGAAATTCCACACCTGAAGCACATGCATCAACGCAACTGCAGTGTTGGAAATCGCTTGGACAAATGGTGGACAAAGTCCGTCATGAAGCTCATCCAGGAGCGGTACAACCGCATTCACAGAGATGACAATGTTGTTGACTAGAATTTCAGTAACATTCGATGGGGGCATCTGGTAGAGGAGGGGTGAGAAGCACGCACCCGCAAGCCGAGTATATATGTAGGCCGAATGAGTGCTGTCATGTGGCCGATTGCCGACGGATCTATGTCGGGGCCAGGGGTTTTGTTGGTGAATACGGATTCTTCTGCGTGAAGATGCTCAAAAATGAGCTATATATAGCCTTGGCCATCCCACGGCAGGCGTCAGTAGTGATTGAAGACACTGTGGAATCAGTCATGATGCCGCATCTCAACACATTCAACAAAGACTCCCAGCATCAAACAGATCGATCTGGCCAGTGTGAGATACACGGCCCCCGCTGATGAATACCGCGTTCCACGAGTCGTGGTAATTGTGATACCAGACCAAATTTTTGTGCGCGGACCATGAGTGGGAAATGGATAGCTCACGTCAATTTGTGATCTGCTCTGCTGCGACGTTCCTGGCATTCAGCCAGCACCATCGATATTGTTTTCTGGGAGGGCGGTGTGCGGATTGAGCACAAGATTCTATACTCACCCTTTCCACTTCAAGCAGGCGCGTCATTTCTCTGGGGAAGTAAAAGACAGCTCGATAATGCTTATACGGAAATAGACTAGTCATTACGTTGCGATTTTGGGCGTTAATTATCATCGGTTTTCGGATTTAGATAATTACAGCTTTATCTGAGGCGGCTTCAAAGAGCCGGAAGACACAGATCAACGTTAACATGAGAGTATTACGGTTATGGTCGCATGATTTGAATCGATTCCTCTAAACAGCTTTGTTGAGCTTGGGGTCAGGTTGCGAGACCTAGTTGTCAATGAGCGGAAAACACAGATCCATATGTGCACGAGCCCGGAGATAATTTCAAGAGGCGATGCAGCTTGCGATCCTGAGTCAAATCATCGCCGCAAGCAGATGGGAGTTCGACAAAGCGAGCCGTCGGCAATCTCCGATGATGCGATCGCTCCACGCAGAACTCTCCCCGCAGTCACCGCGAAACGCAGCGGACGGTCTCTTACATGGCGCTTTCATCGCCTCTGAGGTTCGCATTTCTCTTTTCCCTTTCTGACCTTTGCACTGGAACTTTTCAAGACCGGGGCTCGTGTGAATGCTTCCGCGTGGAGTGCAAAATATTCTTTTGTCCGAGGCCACTTTGCGCACATCCTTGGTACGGCAGTTACATTTTCCCTTTTCAGGATGGACCCTCGCTCGCGGGGATGAGTCTACTTCCAACTGCATACCCAACATCGATATGACGTGGATCGACGACGTCGTGTGGAAGGCACTGCTTGATAAATACGCTCGAGGTCTCGCATCGAGTTCTCATTGGTTGTGGAAGCTCTTGGCGGGCGTGCAGCTCGTATTGCGGATGTACAGTCCCTGTACTCGCTTACAGACGACGCGTGGCCGCATTGTCTCTTTCTTCGCCCTGTGGGCCCGGGTCAGCAATTGACGAGATATCCTCGAGCTTGCTCTGCGCGCAGGAACGGCGGGAGATGCAAAGAGCTTTGTATTTCCCCCGGTTTACTTGCACGCCGATCCCTGACCTCAGTGTTATTGACACAGTTTTCTCGGATGTGCCAACACTCCGCGCTGTCGTCTATGTCGCTTGGCGCTGCCAATCAGCGGATTTTCTTTATATTTTCTCTCTATCGCTCTGACCGGAACGTGATAGTCACGGGGAACCGAGTGCTCTTGGTCCTGTGCCGAGCTCGAGATGCATTTGGGCTCGAGATGCCAAGTCCATCTCGCGCCCTTGCCCCCCGCGATATGGCACGCGGGCTTTGACAGTCTAACTTGACCATTTTCATCCCAGAAATGCGGTCGTGAATGCCGGCCGGTGCACGGAGACTTGCACTTCTCTTTTTTTCCTTTCACTTTATTCCGATGATCTAACAACGGTCTACACGGTAACGCAGCCCTTCGAACAGCCTGCGATGATCTCCCATTTGAGGACCTGGTCCAAAAAGGTTGTACCCCAGATACGTATTCTTTCTTTCTGAGGTTTACCGTCCTCGCAGTACACAACACGCGACTTTTTCACTCGCAGCTGTTTACCCAGTCCCTCGACTTTCCATCTTCCGCGTCGTCCCTCGCGACTGCCTTCACCGTTTGGGGCAGCGCTTTCATGCCGCGTGCGTGGATGCTGAGGCGTTGAGGAACGCGGAACGGGCGACGGACAGGAACAGGTATCGCTTGACGGCGAAAGAGAGGGCTGCGGAGGCCGATTTGGAGGTGGAGATGGGAAACAAGCGCGCACGCCGAAAGATCACTACTCCTGCGCCCATTGCTCAAACGTCGACAACAGGATGGCCTGAACGCGACGTCTCCCTTCCTCGCGTCATAACTTGACCCTGCAGCCAGTCAGCAGCCAGTGCGTGCTTCACGATTCGCCCGCCCGCAGGCCTTGCACCGCGCGGCAGCGTCTGCACGAAGACGCTGCGCCATGTCCTCGCAGCCCTCGTTCCGCCGCTCGTCGCTTCGGTACTGGTGGGGGCACGTGGAGGAGACGCCGAGTCAATGCCTCGCATGCCATATTGAATGGGCTTCACAATGACGAGCTCGAGGAACACAACGGCCCCGCTCTGTCTTCACGCTCGCAAACCGTGCAAGTATCAAGTCGAGGTCATACCCAACATCTAGCGCCGACAGCAGCCTCAACACCAGCATTGACCACACTGCCCATTACTTGCGCCCGCACCCGTGTTACCCCCATCAACCCCATGAAGCCCTTCACCCGAGCGCATGAGGAGTTCCTGGCTCCGCGGGTACAGCGCGCGCCGTCAATGGCCAAGCGCGTACCGCACGACTCGTGAGGCGCGGCGCTCAAGCTGGGGTTGGAGCGGGCTGCGCTTTATCGCACGTCTCCGAGGGTGTCGGGGGAGCAGAATCGGAAGAGAGCGAGAATGCAGAACTCATATAGACTGCTCCTGGATACTGCGAGCCACGGTCGCTGCACGGAATTCATGCTCGCTCCTGCTTTCGCTGAAAAACCGTAGTCACTTTTTGTCTCGTTTTGACTGAGAAAATCTCGCTTTTTGAACATGTCTGAGTACATAGACAGTGTTGTTCTTCGTAAATACAAATGGTTGTCCGGATACGTATTCAGATTAGATTGGATGACGACGCGAGTAGAGTATTGACAAAGAAAACAAAAAGTTATATGGTCGGCATGCAGGACCAAGCGGGAAGGAGGGCAAGAGCTTTCGACGAGGTCAAAGACAGAGGAGAATGGGCCGGTCGGAGCAGCGATGAGAAGGGAAGACAGATCGTGCAGTGGGTGCTCAACAGGAAGCAGGGGAGGTACGAACGGCAGTTCGTACTTCTCGGTAGCTATCCTACAATGTCAATGTACGAGGAAGGAAGACAAGCACAGCGTAGATCCGGTCCAGTCGCGAATCCAGACGACAAATCATAGCGACTTCCATTTTGCTTGAAACGAAGGGTCTGGGGGAATACCGAGCATTTCGACGTCCGCGATCTTTTGAAAGCGGTGTGTCCAGAGCCAAGAGAAAGGCGATTCGGAGAGCCAGCAAGTTGAAGGCAAGCCCAGAATAAGTAGGACCAAATCTCGTTCCTTATACTCTGCGTCGTCGACGTTGACTGTTCTCGACTGGGTCCGAATTTGCCAAGACGATGCAAAATCGTATTCGTACAGAGTTCCGGTCAGATTATTGCCTTTTCGTCGATGGTGAGAGTCAGAAGGAGAAAGTCGGTGGCGTTGCAGTTGCTGATGGCCGCGGTGCCGAGGTCTGCCTCCTGCTCCCGACTTTCATCTACAGTGTCGACTCTTTGGACGCACAGCAGCAACCGACTTTGCTTTTGAAGGATTTGATGGTTTATTTCTTTCTCTCCTGGTCTTCCCAGAACTGCGAGCCACGAATGGCTGCGTAGCGTAGTCTCGCTCGAGTTCTTGTGTCCTGCAATCTCATGGTTGCTCTGTGGGCTTGAAGCGCCGCCACTGATGCTACCGCATCCTCTCGAGTCCGAGGCGCGTCGCGAAAGACCATCGTAGAGCATGCAGAAAGGGACGATGTCGTTGAGGAGGGCAGCCCCAGCGGTGGCAGTCCTCCACTACGCGCCGCTCCGCGTCCTAGCGTTCCAGCGAATGAACCAACCTGGCCCGCGTCCGCCCACTGTACTCGCATGCGAGTGTTCCTTGCTCCCCGCGAACCGCACCGCAGCCGTCGGTGGCCGTCGCATGTCCTTCACACCCGCCAATAACATCACCTGTATTTTCTTTCGCACCGCGGTCCAGACTGCCCTGCAGCGGCACGCACACGTCCGCAGCCCCACGACGCGTACGAAACACCGCTCCCGATAACGATTCGTGCCTCGCGGCCGAGCTTTCTCTCGCTGTGCGCCTGCGTCGGAACGTTGCCCCCACGCCCTCGCCTTCCCTCGCGGACGCTCCGCGCATCCACTGAACCCTAGGACCCACGACGCGCAATCAAGCGTGCCCTTACTTGCGCTTCGAATTCGGATCCCAGACGGGCAATGCAGGCCGCCCGTATTCCGCATCCACCCTTGCACCACCGCTACCTCCAGATTTTCGGCCTTAGATGCGGGTGCGATGTATTCAAGCCACTCGTCACTGCTGCGCGCACGGAACCGCTTGCTCCTCGTGCAAGCTTCCACACGACGTTTGCCGCCGCGTCCCGTTCGCCGTGCGCATCTGCCTCTGCTACGCCGACCTAACCTTGATCACGAATCGCACGATCTCGATCTTGAGCAGCGACTCTGCTACTATGCAGCTTTGGGGTTCGCCCATCCGCCCCCCGTCGCTGTCAGCACCCTCCGACGTTCCGCGTCATCGCCAACGTTTGCTTGATGCCCCCTGGACGGATTTCCAGCATTGATATCCCTTGATCCTCGCTCGGCCATTTGCGCACTTCGACAGCACGATGCCAAATGCATCTCGTGCACACGGCTTTCTCGCGATATGGCACTGTGATCAACGCTTGCTTCTCTGTCGCTGTGAGAGGGTGACTCTCCACCTGCACCTCCGAATCCAGCCCCCGTCTCGACACTACGGTCGTGGACATGGGCAAGCGCATCGATGCGCCCCATCAATGGTACATCTCCCTCTTCCTCGTCATGTCTGGTGCGTGTACATGCTAACGCTAGTCTCCGAACAGGCAGCGAGGGTCTCCGATTTACGGTCCTGGTCGAGATGGGGAGAACGTGCGTCTCAGCGCTATTTTTTCTTTATGACACGAGTTTCTCACGTTTCTCATCTTTGCTTTCGCAGCACACGACTCGGGACTTCTTCGCTCCCGAAGCCATTTCGCCGCCGTGCACTTCGTGTCGCGCTTCACAACCGCCTTTACGACTGCCGCTACGGCTTCGGACAACGCGTTTTGCTGCTTCCGCATCGCACGCCGTGGTTGTCGTCGCAGACTACGTTGTGCTATAGCTGGCGTACTGGGATGAGCTCGGGTGCTAGGATGGGGAGACGGGTAGGCTTGATGGGGAGAGGCGGATCGAGGCGGATTTGGAGGCAAAACCGGAGGCGGAGGTAGAGAACGAGAACGACCCCTCCCGCGCCGTTGCTCACAAACCTTGAGAATGCGGATGGCAGGAACGCGGGCGTCTCGGGCGCCGAACTTGACCGCGCAGTCATCCGCTGACGTCGCCATCTTGTTCTTCCCCGTCGTGCTTCTTAGCTCGACGGCTTCCCGCAGATACAGCTAGATGCGCTGCGCCCTTTTCGTGGCCTAGTGTTTGCGCTCGAGCTACCTCGTTTCAATGTCGGTTAGGGTACGTGGAGGAGACGCCGAGTCAACGCCTTGAAGAACAGCGGGAAAAGCATGAGCCGGACATGCAGGGTCATCAAGTCTGGAGAATCTGCTTAACGTCCCCACAACCTGTTTCCGAGACCGCCCTTCGTGTCGTGCTTCGCAGCTAGTCCGCGCAGCGTTCGTCTTCCCGAAAGTGTTTCGCTGCACCTCGTGGTTTTCGTCCAGTGCGTGAAAATTTTGGAGTTGGGAGGATGGGACGGGTGTGAGACGTAAGATAGATGTGGACGGATTCGGAGATAGTCACTACCGTTCCAGTCAGTGCGAACGCGTATTGGATTGGTACATTCTTCTCTCCTTTGTCTACGAAAGTCAAATACATTGACAGATATCGTCTATCGAGCCTGCGTTCTCTGTACTGTCTGTCAGCGCGCGCAAGTAGCGACACGCATAAGGATTGTTGGCGCGGACGCATCTCCCAGCGACTCCTTGCACATCGAGACCACGGTTGTTCTTTGCGTCGTGCTTCACGACTGGCCCGTCGCCTTCTATCTGCCCCACACCACTGCACCGACCTCATGCTTCCCCTTGCATGGCTAACCTTGGGGAGGATGAGATGCTCACGAGACATGGGTGCGCTATCCTCCGGGGAGAAGATTGCGTGCGTCCTGAAGGCGCCCGGCTCGCATCTCGAGACATTGTAGCGGTGCCCACCGGCAGCGACACCGCGTTCCCCAATGTAGGGATGGGTAGAGCATGTGGGAGTGGAAGTCGAGACCGAGATGCTCGTGCGCGCGCATCATGGTCTCATCTGCGGAGGCGGAACGACCGTTTGGACTTGGGCCGCAGACACTGCTGCATTGCTTGAAACAGCTGCTAACGGATCGCTCACCTCCGTTCACTCCAAACGCTCTCTACGCCACGCTGTCGGCTACCCGGAAGCACCGCGTCAGCGCTCGCATTTTCAGCCCAGTCTACGCGCCGCGCTTTGCATGCACGGCTAGATCTCGCAGCTCGAACTGCATGAGTGCTTGGTCATCGATGATATGCGTCGTACACGAGGAAGAGCTTGGTGGAGGAAGTCTCTCTGGGAACGGCTGGGTGCGGGACTATGTATATACGGGGATAAATCAGACATTATTAGCACGATGCTCGTGCATCGGGAGGACGACCTTCGCACGAGCAAGCGCTAGTACAGATCACACTTATGTCGACCTGCCTCTCGGCTTCTGAGACTCATTGGTATCGAATGACTGAGCGTGGTGTTCTTTGTGCCTGTTGATGCTGGCAATTCAGTAACCCTACAAAGTTTGTTTAAGCAATTAGTGTCTTGACGCTAAACATGGTTTAAGTACCATTTAGTTTAAACAGCCTGTTGATCACAGTTAAAACAGTGTTTAATTGGAGTGCAAAAATACATGCAATGGGTGTGAGTTGAGCACAGTATGGAAATCAATGCTTTAGCAACTGAGCTAAACAGGCAACATGAAACCATCAACCAGTCAGTTTCATCTCTGGGCAAGACTGTAAAATGTTCTTACTGGGTATGAAGTCCATCACATCTTGGACAGCAGTAGAATTCCAGTAATTACAGCTCACTACAATGGGCATGGAGCACAAGTCTGAAAATCGTTGAAAACAACAAACAGAAGCCACCTAAGCGGGCCACTACCTTTTTTATGTAAAGGACCTCTGAGGTGGGTTATCTTGTAAGAGCAAAACCTACCTCAGAGGTCCCTGATGTAGACGTAGACTGCCCGCCACAGGCTTCTATTACATACCTTCCGCCTCCGATCCGCCTTCGACGCCCCATCAGTCCGGAAGCATACGCGTCGTTTGCGTCGCTGACAGCGCCGACCCCGCCCACTACGATGGGGCGTTCCACCCGCCATGACCAGCCTACTACGCGTGCCGGCAACAGTGTGTTTCACACGTACGCTTCCATTGCACATCCCGGGCTTCAGGATCAATGTCGTAGCCGACATAGCCCATGTCGCCTCCTACCAGCAAACGACACGACTGCTACAGTCACGGCACCACCCAGGCTATATCCAGTGACCATTGGTTGGATCTCCCGGCTCTATAGGACGCTGGAAATACCTCAAGAACCTCAAATTTTGCTCAATTGAATAGTAAATTGGCACCTACTGCTGCTACTTATTTCAGCTCATCCAGCTCCTACCATATGTTTCTTGTCTGGTCTTCTCGTGCAACAGCTTTATTTCATGCTCTGGCAACACCCTTACATGCTGCCTTCGACACCTCCGACACTGCTCTTCACAATTCCGACACTGCTCTTCACGGCCTTGGTTTCACCAGGTACGTTGCTCTGTATGTTTCAGTTTCAGATGATTATTATATTTATGGACATATGAATAGAGCCTACGCCTGCCCCCGACAGCTTCGTCACTGCCTCCGACGCCGCCTTTAATCCGGATGAGCAAATTGGCAGACTTTATTGCCTCGTCTCAACGACGTTGCGGGACGTCTCGAGCCGTCTGTTTTTGCGATGCCCGGCATTCGCAGAACGCGGTGCGTGCAGGTGCACACATACACGCACAGTACATCTAAATTCCAGATGATTATCCACTGTTTTACCTTGTTTCAGAGTCCCCACACCATCGCACACAGTGGCCCGCTGTCCCGCACGCGAACGATACCTCTTCGCACATCGCATGACCCTCGCTCACTCTCCAGCCCAATCCCGGAACCCACCCATTCCGCGCGAGCGCATCAACGCCCCTGAATCACGCGCACAAGCCGAATTTATCGTGTGCCAACGAACACACGGCGCAAATGCCTGGCCTGGGACCCCATAAACATCGGCGCTGTTCGGAAGACGCACGGGAGGCGTAGGCTCTGTTTAGTGCAATTCAGTACATTTGTTATTATTTATTCAATTCAGCACGCACTGTTTTTCGAGGCTTACTGCGTGTCGTGAGGATCCTTCAGATGCATTTGACAATGAGCTGAAGTGTCTGGAGCAACATTACAGTGTATATAATGTCAGTTCAAGAAAGAGGTGGTAGTTGAACTGTGGGTTCTAAAGGGAACTTACTTGGGATTCGATTGTTTTCGTGCACGACATTTCAAACACATCGGAAAAATCTAGATAAATTCAGGAGCAAGGGGCATGTTCTGGGTCCAGATCACAAGCCTCATATCAGTAAGGTACAGAGGAGTTTGGTCCAGTATAAAAAAACCGCAAGAGGCTGATTTTTATTTGGCTTCCTATTGGTTGATCTCTTGAGGTAAATGACGGTGGCGTTGACGTTAGAGACGTCCGAGGAATTCGGAAGACAGCGACAAGAGGCGTAGAGCCGACAAAACACAGCTTGCTGGCGTTGTCTGAGTGAGCAGGATCCACACAAAGAGGGACACAAAGACGCGGAGTCAGAAAGAAGCAGGAAGGAAGGAAGGAAGTGTATACCGGCGCGGTCCCGTTAAGAAACAGCAGTGTCGGCGTCACATGCGCAAGTGACGTAGGTGTCGATGGCAACGCTGCCTCCGACTCCGACTTACAATTCCGAGTCAATTCCTCCCTCGAGATTCGAATCTATCAGAGACAATGCCCACATACCCTCTTGCCTGAGACACCCAGGACTCCATCCACCTCGCTGGCACCAATGATTCGGATTTGATCTGTGCTAACAGCTCACAGCATTGCTTTCTCGGCAACTCCTCGTTTTGTCCACCTATTCCCTATGTTGTGTTGACTCAGTGCTCAGCATTGTTCATTTTGGACTCTGACGCCTTCGCCTACGGTATATGGCTTCTCGCAATCCTAGCAAAAACAAATCTGCAAGCACTCTCTGCGCTTGCCTGCAGATAGTACTAGCTTCAAAAATGGCACACGTTCCGCTCTCTGCACCATGGTGGCTCAAATTAATCGCAAATCCGATGCCTACGACGCGGGTTTCATCGGCAAGCGGCTCCCATGCATGCAGCACCATAGGATTGATCTGTGCCGCACCCGTTGCCCCTGCTTGCCCCGCCGCCTCTGCGTGCCTACACACGTCCATTGGCCTGCCTCCCCTGTAACACCCACTGTTGCCGCCACTGCCACCTCTGCCTACGCGCGTCCGTTCTCCCGGCCTGTGTTGCCGCTGCTGCTGTCCACGCTGCCCCAACCCACCACCGCAACAGGTGGGCCCCTCATGCACCAACGCCAACAGGCATTAGGGGCCCACCAACGCCAATACCTCGGCTGGCAGCGCCTCGGCCTCCTCTGCAACACAGTTCCTCACGTACCTTGTGCAGAGTGCAGAGTCTTGACGACGAGCAGCTCGAATATGTAGTAGTGCAGTATATTGCAATGTAATTGTCTGATGTGTACCTGAGGTTCTGTGAGCTACGACAACTACGACATGAGCTACGACTACGACATGAGCTCTGACGTCTACGACATGGGCTCTATTGGCTACGACATTGATCCTAAAGCTCAAGAATATGTAATGGAAGTCTGTTGCAGGGGCAGTCTACGTCTACATCAGGGACCTCTGAGGTAGGTTTTACTCTTACAAGATAACCCACCTCAGAGGTCCTTTACATAAAAAGGTAGTGGCCCACTTAGGTGACAGAAGCACTTCGGTGTGTAAGTTCAGGATCTGCACCCTGTGATTCCGCAGCAGTAAGAGATGAGACTTTCACAAGGAAATTTCAATAGAAGGTGCATATAGCAGGAAAAGGGGGTTCAGTTTTTATATGGCACACTATGTTTTCGAATTACATGCTATGTGCCAATGATGCTTCCAAACAATGATGAGATACCCAGGAAAAGGGAACCATGCCCTATGCAATTTGTTGAGCTGCTCCCGACTGTCACAATATTCTTTGTTCTCCTTGCATCACTGACACTTACATCCGAGATTTTTGAGCTGAGAGAGAGCTTACCAATTCGGGCAACTCACTGCCATCAACCCGTTTAGGCAAATTATCCATCGAATCATATAATACCTGTTGTGCATACTGCAAAATAAAGAAGTGTTATTTCAGAGAGAATGATAAAATAGTAGTATAAGACAGGGGGCTGCTTTGCTCTCACATGGGGACAACTCATCACAGAAATTGCCCTGCTCAAGCTGGTCAATCAGATACATATATGTTTGACTGACAGTGAAGGTCTAAATCTATGGAATGAATCACAACAAATCCAACAAAAGATCTACAAACTGGTAGGAAAACAGATGGAACCTACACATCAAATGTGAACCAGTATTGAACAGAACTGAGAGAATGCAATGGCAAATAGAAGCTCACTGAGGTAAATAGACTGTCTGGATGGAAATTCAAGTGGGATTAACACAAACTATAGTGCATGAATATCAGACACCTAGTACATTCAAATACAAGTACGGCACATGTATTCAAACTTGACACATCTGGTGATGGCGTGCTGTGTGGTGACTGAAACACGGCACATCCTGCCAGTATAATTAGTTGTTATTGCTGAACATGGACACCAGCTAAAACTTCAATCAGAGAACAAGTGGTAAATAATAAGGATGAATTTTTAAGGCACACCCAAGGTTGCTTTACCAAGAATGAATGAGAAACATGAAAGAAATTGAATTGAAAAATGTAGTTATTTGAACGCCTTTTACACTGAATTTTTCCAAGTTTCTGTGAGGAGCTGTCCCAGAAAGAAGCAAGCCTACAACCAGATAAACACCTCATCACACAAGTATAGCAGTGGGGTGCAAACAGTGATCAGAGCAAGCAGATATACCAATGCACAGATAAGAATATCAGTTTCCAAGTGGGGAGAAACTGATTTTGAAGGTGGTCTGGTCAAACTATGAAAGCAATAAAAAAAACCAAATAAACTGAAGTTGCACACAAATAAATGTTCTATAAAGCAGAAAGATCAGAAAGGAGTAAAGAGGCCCCTATTCAAAGGTAGCTGAAATAAACGAGAGGTAGCTATTGTTTTGAGTATTACACAAGAGCAACCTTCTCCAGCTCTTCTTGAGAGGAGGAAAACTCAGCCACTGGCTGGGTAGGTGCCTGCAATTTTGCAAGTGTTGTTAGTGCTCCCTCATAAGCTTTTTCAATGTGTGCCAGCCTAGAGTCAATGTTGGCTGTATCTTTGGCCTGTGAGGACTTCTCAAACAGTGGTCGAGCATCTCTCCATTGCCTTTCTGCCCTGAACATATCTCCCTGTTGTGCAGCTATATCACCGAGGTGCAACATACAATTTGCCCTTCCATGGTGAACATCCATCTCTGTGAAGGCTGCTAATGCAACTGTGAACAGGCTTTCGGCAGTCAGCTCATCTCCAATGAACAAAAACATGTTGCCTAGCCTGTATAGCGACGTGTACAGTCCCAACTTCTGTTTCATTTTGTGTGAAAACGCCAGATAAACAATGCCAAAGGTGGCCACCCAATCAAAGTTGGCAGGTCCCCAACGGCTTATATCTGCCATTCGCTCTAAGCAGTAAGACAAAACTTGGTTGTTCCTTGTCCAAGACCCATGCAGACATTGCTCAAAATGTTTTTTTGCTGACAATATGTCTCCCTTCTCTCAGTTCGAGATCAGCAAGTGTTTTCTCATAATAAAAAGTCCCAGTGTAATGTCCAAGGTTATTGAGAATTGTCCTCATCCTTTCCAGGTCTTGGAGCACTTCTTGTCTGCTTGCACCAGCAACTACACCAATCTCTGCCCTGTTCAGCAGCACAATAGCAAAGCTAGCTTGCTCTGGCTCTTGCTCAGCAGACATCTCAGACACAATTTGAGTAAAGAGATGTTGGGCTTCTGCAAACTCACTTTTTGCCATGTGTGCATTAGCCATAGCTGTCTTAAGTTGAAAATCCACAGCACCTCCAGACATCTCACAAAGCCTGAGAAGCTCTCTTGCTGTCTGCAGAAGAGAAAGTGAGTCCTGGAGGTTTCCAAAGCTCCCGGCACACATGGCCTTGATCCGCAATGCACCTGCCTGATCATAATAACTTCCATACAATTGTGCAATGACGTATGCTTCATTTGCAAGTTGTTCTGAGGCCTTGTATTTTCCTGTCCTCCAGTTGAACAGGGCAAGACTCATCAAGCTGTAGCACTGTGCTCTTGTTTCTCCAGCATTTTTAGCTAACATCACAGCTCTGTCAAAGCATTGTATTCCTTCGGAGGAATTATTTGTGTACCAGCAATAGTAACATCCCAATGCATGATAAAAGTGAGCTGAACAGAATGAATTAGAGGACAATAAAGGATATAGAGACTTTACTCACCTTCTAGACCAGGATTGTTCAGAGTCTGGCAGTGTATCTTAGCATCAGCAGCCAAGAGCACATGATCCTTTATTATGCTGTGACTGCTTCCAGAGAATGCCGCAGTGGCAAACCGAAGTGCCAGTTCATGATCCCCAGGAGGAAGTACAGCTTGAATGGAATGCATTAATGCATGTGGGCCATGACCAGTTACTCGGACAAAGGTATCTAGGGATATTGTACACCTTATAGCTTCAGATAAATCAGGATTTTGTGGAGTCAATGCTCGAGATAGGACTTGATGTAGGTTCCCAAGATTGAGAGTGATGTCCCTCACAATGTTGGTGACCTTGTTAAAGCCTTGATATCTCTTGTAGGTGTCCAGAAGTCTTTGGAAATATTGCTGCAGAGGCAGAACAATAGATGGCAGAACTGGGTGGAAATGTTGCAAATATTCCCGAATAGGCACAAGTGATTTCAAACGTTTTTTGTTATCAAGGTATGCTAGTGATGTGCCAATCAACACAGACTTGCATGCTCGAATCTGTGAAATACCAAGATTGCTTTGGATAAGCTCAGCATCTGAGAGACCGTCTGGAAGGATAGAAAGGAGTTGCAATAAATCTATGGCCCCTGACTGGGTAGTGAGACGGGGACTTGAAAGTGACAAAGCAATTGATGCATCCAAGTTGGATCGCTTATCTGAGCCTTCAGATAGCACTGATGTCTTTTCAGTTTCCAACCGAGCTAAGACAGGAGAACATCCTTCAGAAGCCACAAGATGTGCCATGAGATCCACTGCTAGTGGCATGTTATCAGTGAATTTCAAGAGCTGGTCAACATCTTTGGGTTTATAATGATCTTCAGCAATTTCTTTGAATATCTGTTGAGCAGCCTCTAGTGGTAGTGGTGCTAGTGGCCGGAGGAATGGCCGAGTCCAGCGAACTTTGCCTGGATGTTCAGCTCCCCTCATTGTAACCTAGATATTCAGAGTCAATATTGGTGCAGTTAATATTAATCAGCACACTGACTATCAATGCCAGATGAGAGATGTCAGTGAGGTTGGAAAGGAGTTCTTCAGTATCACTACGAGATCCCAGTGGCTCCCAAGTTGTTTCCAGATTATCCAAGATCAAGAGGCATGTTGATTTCTTGGAAAGAGACTGCAACACAGACTTTGTGAGGTTCCTCCCTGGCTTCAGTCCCAGATGAGCTCCTATAAAGCCAGCAATTTCTATTCCTGTAGTAGCTGATTCACATGACACAAAAAGCCGGTCCTCATATTTTGCTGTCACATCAGAGTGATGCAAAACAGCTCTGGCAAGGTTTGTCTTGCCAATGCCACCAGGACCCAAGATAGCAATTCTAGCACACTGTTGATTGAGCATTCCCACAATGTGTGTGACTTCTGATTCACGGCCATGGAAAATCTGCGGCATAGCAGGCAAAAGTGACAATGATAGAGAGCTTGAAAGGCCAGAATTCAGTTTTGTTTGAAGCATATGTTAGGTTCCCACCTCGCTTGAGACTTGTTTGAGGTTTGGATCTGATTGAACAAAAGTTTATATGACATCACTACCAAAAAAAAAAGTGAACAGACAGAAGAGGCATGATCTGAAATTGTCGAGTCAGACAGATTTGAAATCAACTCAAGCAGTTCAGCATGCGTATGACAAGTCTGTCTCTGTATTTCATTCATATTGTGAGACAGAGTTGCCTGCGAGGTTATCTGTACACAAGTTAAGGGTCTCATAGATACAGCTGTGAACGTTGTAGGGCTTACTGCGAAATTGTCCATGGCTAGCTGTAGTCCAGCCTGACAATCCTTGAACAAGGCACTCATTTGATTGTGTCGGAAAAAGTGCTTGATCTTGCTGTTGTCTTGTTGTGCTTGGACAAATGTCAAAATTTTATGAAGAGTTCTAGGTAGAATGTCATCAATTGAAAAGAAATAAGACAGCAGATAAATACTCTGTGAATTGGCCAATATGATCCATCATTGTTGGTGGAACACAACCAGGAGGATCTGATTGCAAGTGGAGATTGACAATTGCATAGATGATCCCATGAATATTTTCCGTGAGTTGAAGGCATTGCTCCTTACTTCTCTTCACACTCTAGCATTTCATGTCAGCTCTGAGATCTTCATCCAAAAGTCTGTCCATACCTGAAGTGCATGAACTAATGTGACTGCGGTGTTGGAGATTGCTTGCACAAATGGGGGGCAAAGACCATCATGAAGCTCATCCAGGAGTGGTACAACCACATTCACAGAGGCAACAATATTGTCGACTATGATTTCAGTGACACTTGACAGAGGCATTTGGTATGAGAAGAGAAGCAGGGCGCTTCCAAGACCCAGTATATCTAGGCCGATCGAGATCTATGTCATCCCAATCGGATGTAGCAGATTGGTATTGGATCAGGTTTGCCACACTCGGAGAGTTTATCGGAAATTCGCATTTATCGGTTAATATAAGTTCTTCCACATGACAAGGCCCAAATACGCTCTAAATGGTCTCCATCTTTCTCATGAAGAATGCCAGAAGTGGTGGAATTTCGCATTCGGGGGGGCCAATCCAATTTTGACGTAGTGCTCCTCGCCAGCTTCCCATTGTATTGTGACCCACCGTGCTCTCGAGCAACACGTGATTTAATTCAGAAGATGCTAGGTAGCGTACACAGCGAGTTTCCGCTGAAGAATTGCACGTTCCACAGCTGGGGATAATTGAGGCACAGTTATCAGGCCAGACAAGGTACAGCGGAACAGGAACGGGATAAGGTAAACATTGTGGAGCACACGAGATACCATGTAGCTTGAAAAAGCGAAATGAAAGGCACAGAACACGGTTCAAGACGATTCCGCTTGTCGCAGATAAAGTAATAGACCGCATGAATTCTCTGAAGACCGGCTGGGTCGGCGTTGGACTAAAATAGGTGAGCCTGGAATACATGTGGAATACCGAGTTCAATCGTTGGCTCGAAACAGAAAGATGGAAGACATCGACTCGCTTTTCAGGCACCCTTAGATCTTCCTTTCTCGTCGATGGTTGGATGGTTTTGTGCCCAAGTACGAGATCGTAGCACGTATTGCAGTGCAGACGGGAAGAAGTGAATACAGTTGACTATCTCATAGTGCATAGCAGTGGGACCGGGCCGAAACCTATTACTCGTATCTTAAGCAGATGTCTTGATTTCGTATGTACACGTTTGGTCCTGCTAATTTTGTTTCTTTCCCGCACGATCTCCGCCCGTTCCACTCGCTTGGTTGCCTCGACGCGTCATTCAATGTCATCCAACGAGCGGTTTAACTTTCGGCATGCCTTGCCGGTGAACTATGCCTTTTTTGATACACCGCGTGTCCGGGAACCCCCACTCAACATCCGCTGAAAAGGACGAGCGGTTCGGAATCGCTTCTTTACCTTCACCCCCATCATTCCGCCCGCTGCAAGCTCATCTTCGCTGTCGCAATTCTATTCAATGCTTGGCTATGTATGGCCTTCCTAGCGTCTGTGATCTTCGCTGCATCTGGCCTGGTCAACACTGTCAAGACGCGCCTCACTCAATTTCTCTCAACGCTGAATGGACCACTCCAATTATTCTGTCCCGTGCAAGCCTCGTTCAAATTAACTAGAAGGATGCAATTCTAAGGACTCATGACCTCATCGTTCTGCTGCTTTCGCAGTCTTGAGCTCCCGGGCATGTGGTATTCTTCCTGTAACATTGTCAACCCTTCGATCGCGCACTCCCTCAATCGCAAACACTTCCAGTTGTCAAAATATAATCGATACTCAATGTACTTGCTTCAACGATCCCATAGATCAAGTTCGAGATTTCTTGACATTCCTGACATGCCGAAGATTCAGGAACTACAGGGTAGCGGTTGGGCGCAGGTCTACAAATTGGTTGGCATTTCATTCATACCATTTGCTGACGAGGATCCATATTTGTTCCTTTTTTTACCCTCTGCCTCAGGGCATTATTTAGAGGGCATGATCCGTACATCCTCCGTTTTCATCCAGCTTATTACGCTCACGAGCATCCACAGTCCATTGGCCTCGATGGACCACTTAGACGCTACGGTACGCACACCCCTTTTCCATCCATGGTCGATTGCGCTGACGGGGATCCAAAGCTCTTCATACTATTCGGACGGTCCAGCGCGTGCGCATCTTCCATTTTCATCCAGGTGCTCCCGTGCCACCCAACTCGATCCATTCCGTCCATCCTGCTGCCAGAGTTGTATCACAACCACCGGCAGCAAAACCCCGGTAAATGTTTTCACTTAACTTCCAGGTGCACTGACATGTTTCCAGGCTTCTTCCATGATGCCTTCTCGTCCGAGCATTACAAGAATGTGAAGTATTGCTTTCCCCTCAATTTCATGACAACGCTTGAACGCACACTACTCCTCTTGGATTCATATTGCTCGAACGCATGGGTCAAAATGTCAAATGCCGGTCCCGCAGCGCTACTACAAGTTTGATTTGTGAGCTACACTGTCTCGTCTCAATTTTGTATGTTTTTGAATTTTAACACTGAAGACGTTCGCTCGTGCAGTTTCACACGGCACCTATTCAGTCATTTAAAGATCTATTCCTTTTCGAAACCGTAAGCTAACTCCGAACTTTAAAAAAATTTGCAAGTGATGTGCTTTCCGAGGTTTATTTCACACAGGGCTTACGGTCCTGCTCTACATGCACGGCTCACTGTCAAAGCTGACCGGGAACAACTACAAATCTGTGAGCAACATGTCAGAGCGTGACGACTCTACCCACATTTCTAACGAGGGCTTGCAGTTCATTGACATCATTCCACAGGATCCACTTAGCCCGTCTCTCCGTGTACTGCCTGTTGCGAGCTATATCAAGTACCGTAGCATTGTTCAATCAATAAATTGTCGACTTGGTGTATATGAAACTTGAGCGTTGAATAGTACTCCACGCCGGCGAGCTTGGCGACATTTACGATTCTTCAACTGTGCCGGAGCGAAGCGACGGCCGATCTTGTGCATTATTAAATTTATGCACGACCAGAAATGTAACGCTTTGTGACATAGTGTGACATCCGCCAAGGTGTGACATCAAATTAGCAGTATCTACGCTTGACCTACGCTCACTCTACACATTCAATGATTCATTGAACCCCAATAATGAGCTAAATCCACCTGCCTCGAGTTCAACAACTCGTCACGCTTTAGCTGTCCCCGGAACTTGCGCAGATGAGCTGCCAGAGCAAGCGAGAGTTCGGGATCCCCTCTCCCAATACAAACCGACTCGAGCTTTTCGCATATCGCCATGAGCTCCGAATTTGGCATGTTCGGGACATCTTCATCCTCTGAATCCAAATCATCTTCAATCAATTCCCCACGCTCGATGGCCAGCTCCTTCTGGACTGCAGCAATGATTTCGTCCTCACCTCCCTCGAATTGGAACTGGTTTTCCCCAATTTCGCGTTCTTCAACCGGATCAAGGAGCTCCTCGATAGTTGGAACGGCGCCAATGATTCGGTGTCGGGCCTTGAGCTCGGAAACTTTGGCCATCAAGTCAACTTCAACAGCTTTTGCCTCGGGCGCGCTGGCAGTGACAGCATTCTTCCGCTTGCGTCGTTTGGGCTGAGGTGGCTGATTAGGTGCCGAAATCATGGCCTCGATTTTCTGGAGAGCTTCCGGGATGTTGTTCTCGCACTCCAAAATAACATCGAGCGGGCCCTTCCAGTAAGCACGATCATATTCCACTCCAAATAGCTTTTCGAGCTCGGCTTCAGCTTCCGGAAGGCTCATGTCGGTGTTTGATGTATAGCGGCGCACAATTTCCCATCCTTGTGCATTTGCCGGAGTCAGATGGACAGGTGTTGGCTGCACTTCCATGTCATCAGAGTTGTCACTGCCAAAAAATTAGCATTGAGAACAGGTACTCCTGCATTGACGTACGGCTGAATGCCAGAATGGTCCCAGCAATTTGCAATTGTCTTTGCAGAAACCTCTGCCCATGCCCGTTTGGCCATTAACATTGCTTCAAGCAGATTCAACTTGTAAATGTCCGCTTCACCCGCCTCGTCCGAATCAAGCGCACGCGAGCACATGGCACGCCGGTAATGTGCCTTCATGCAGCGGATAATCCCAGCGTCGCACGGCTGCACATAAGAGGTGAGATTTGGCTCGAAGAATTCCAGCTGAATATTGGTCGGATTGTAGCTGATCGCATGGCCAGCAAAGTTATCGGCAGTCAGCACGATAAAGCGGTTCTCACGTCGCGTTTGTTTATCAAAGATTTTGATCCATCTGTTGCCCAGAACGGTAAGCCAACAATCTGTTTCTCGTGCGTGGATCGCTCACTCCTCGAAAAATTCTGATGTCATCCAAGCTTTCTTGTTGTTGCGATAATAGAAGCCGTGGGCTGCTGGCTTCTTCTTTTGGAAGCACCGTGGTTGTTTTGATTTCCCAATGAAGAACAATTCAAGTTTCTCGTCACCGGTGGAGTTGCATGCAACCATGATGGTGATGCGAAACTTGTCCTTCTTTTTCCCACTCATCTGCTTGGTTGCAAGTCCACGGTCTGGCGGCGCAAAGGCGAAGAACCCAGTCTCATCAGCATTGAATCTGTCTCGCGGTGCGAACTTCTTCAAAATCCCCTGGATCCGTGCACGCTCCTTTACCACCTCATCGACATTGACAGATCCAGCCTCCCCATGGCGCCGGATCTCCCGGATGTTGTACCTGAACACAATGAGATCAAGAAGATAATCTTTGAATGCTTGAACGTACGTTTTACAAAAAATTCGACACCCAACCAGTTCCTTTGAGCCTCTCCTCCTCTGGAACACCAAGTTTTTCCTCAAAACGAGCCCGCTTTTCACGCAGCATCGGCCCGCTGACAGTCTCTCCTTTCACCTCCTCCATATGCCGTACCCATTTGACAAGTGTTCTCTCGACATCTGGTCGGGTTACAACACGCGCGCGCTTCGATGACAAAGCATTTGGATTCGATCCGATGCGTGCTTCTAACTCGGCTCTTTTCTTGACATTGCGCGAGAGTGTCGATTGAGTGAATGTGAGGGCGCCCTTTTTAAGGCTAGAGAAATGCTGAACCACCTCCTCTTGGCTCATCATAGGGTGGTCATCCATCCAAGTAAAGACCGTAAGCCAGTCTGCCAGCGTCAAATTCTGTCGGCCTTGTATGACTTCATCTTTGCCAGATGTTTTTGGGGTAGGAGCAGTGCCTTTTCCTTTGGGAAGTTTTGGCTGACGAGCATATGGCTTCGGGGGGTCGCGCGGCTTGCGCCTGGGTTCAGAGGGCATTTGGGAGAGTGAATCGGCAATAATGAAATTTTTTGGACAATTTTTGGCTCAAGACTCACGTAAAATTGCCAAATTGGGTGGTTCCGAAAGTGCATAACAGGGCGAATGGACTATGCATTATGCATTATGCATTATGTAGTGGATTTCTCCGCCTCCCGACGTCGTTCCCTCCCAAATCCAATGCAAGATGACATTTATGCATCATTAGGTGATGCATTATGAGATAGTCGACTGTACCTAGATTAATTAAAGGCACTAGACGATGTATGCTGTCGAGATGGGTCAGCGAAAGCCAGAAAATAGGATGGGATCAAGGACAACGGCAATGGGAACAGCAATGGGAACGGGAACGAGCGGGGTATGTGGGAGGGGGAGGAGATGAGAGGGAAAGCGACTGATTAAACAACGCCGACAGATCTCCCTCCAAACGGATTCGTTTCGCCCGAGACAAGTCACCCACGAGGGTATCGATGATGTACTGCCGAGCGGGAACGAATGCAGCGAGTATAGGTACATCGTAGGCCCAGGCAAAGATGCTTGAAGCTCGGAGAAGAATAGAGAGATGAGGAGAAGACACCCACGCGCCCTCCGTCCTAATCCCAATCACCATTGCCGATCATTGAGCACCCCAAGCGCAACGGCCAACAGCACCAGCATACAGAATGCCACTAACATCGACTTACGCACGTTCACCATGTCTTCGCCCCGTGGAATGGAAGCCCGATAGATTGGATTGCTCCTCGGAGTTGAGGAGACGACGCAGGCGGCGAGGACGGCAGCGAGGATGAGACACAGAGCCGGTAGTACCCAAGATCATACTCAGTACACGAGAGACGCAGAAGTCGCTGTGGCAAGGAAACAGACTTGCCTCGCGCATCGCGTAGACAAAATGCATTGCTTCTGTCATAGACGCATCGACGGCAGCCGCGAGAATGATAGGCACAGCCAGTAGTACGAGGAGTCGAGGAAAGTGATGATACCTCCGAGGGCGAGGGGCGCAGGTGAGGATGGGGGTGATGAAGAGAAGAATGATTCTATCATAGGATCTTAGGGAGTGGGATGTAGAGATGGAGGGAGATCAAGATGTGTAGAGAATACAGTAAGTACGATAGTGCTCAGCTGTACCCAGACAGAGGTAAAGACTCTCTCATTACCTGTAGAGAATACAGTAAGTACAATAGTCTACAAGTAATGTAAGTAACAGTCCATGGGTAATGAATAGAGATGCACCCTCAGCCGTACCCAGACAGAGGTAAAGACTGAGGGGCGGGTATGGAACGATACGGCCTATATACCATTGCATCAAATGATAAGTGAAATATGAAATAGAGTGAAACAATTCATAAGCAAACCAAATGCGTATGCGAGACGCTAACGTCCATGAAAGGAACCACTCTCATATCTCAACACTCCCCCTGGCATCGAGCTCACACTTTCCGTCTCCGGTCCAAACCCATCTGCCCCACAATTCGCTCCTGCGCAATACAAGGAAACTGATACGCACCGCAGGGTCCACTCCATTAACGAGGGTTGGTTTTGGAGCAAGGAGCAGCACAGACTATTTTGGCTGTGTGTGTTGGTTCCAACTGCAGACAGCGTCCGAATATGGATGCTGTGACTTGTGACAGTCACTACTTACACACTCTTTCCTGTACTACTACGACGTCTATACACAGTGCTCCAGTTGTGGTCCTGATAGTGTGAGGGTCAGAAAGGCATAGCAGAAGAATTATGGCATGATCCCGATATGAAGCATATCGCTTCATTTGTGAGCTGTAAGGGATTCTACTTTTATCATGCTCTGTCTGACGAAAATCTTAGCTGCATATGCATATTGGTTTCCGGAGTTATATTCCACTGCTACAGCACGTATCACAAAGTTGCTTAAGGAGCTCCAGAGCAAAGTCCGGACATTTGCCATGAGTGCATTTACCTGTGTGGCTTTCAATTTTGTCCCACAGGTGAGCACAATGCTGCATCGGGATTGGACGGATATAGCGGGGGACATGTGTGCAGTGGTAGCGCTGGAAGATTTCGACCCTACGATGGGTGGACACCTCGTTCTATGGGAGCTCAGGCTCTTGGTGGAGTTTCCTCCAGGATCACTTATTCTTTTCCCATCAGCCCTGATATCTCACGCCAACATTCCCATTCGTCTGGGCGAGACCTGCATGTCCATTGTCCAGTACACCCCAGGTACTGTTTGCCGGTTTGTGGAGAATGACTTCTGCACCAAAAAACAGATTCAAGAGTCGAACCCAGCTGAGTATCATTCTGTACTCACTGCAAAGAGTACACGTTGGGCCACAGCGGTCCAGCGTCTCCAAACACTGGACCAATTGGGAGTATATACAGCCTGAGGCTGAGTTGTAGACAAATGTGCGGGTGCAGCGCAAGGCTGCAGCACAGGCATATACGGTGTTTTGATCTATCAGCCTTCCCCTGATTAGCGGTGAGCCACGATATATCAAAACTGCTAATCCATGGTGGATCCTGATACATCACCTCACCTTTACTTCATGTGCGCACCACACACCACCCGATCATCGCGCCCACCGTTGCCCCGCCCAGCTGCCGCAATTGACGGCACACCAGAGTGCGTCCCAAATGGGTCAAATTGTTGACACTTGTTGGAATCACACCCATCAATCCTCCTTCCTCCCCGCCACCCACTCTCTGCCGCTCCTGGCCCTGTGCTGGCTCCATTACTCTGCTAGGCTGTCAATATGAGTCCAAGTTACTTTATCTCCACCTCCGAGTGCCCTCAACCCATGTTAACACTGCAGGATGATTGCCACATCAGCACGTCCATCCAGGCTGAATTTCCTATAGCAAATGCTGCCGGCTTCTAAGTGCTCTGATATTTGGAGTCAACACTCTTCTTCATTTGTTCCATCGCCTCCTCAACCAGAATCTCTTCAAACCTGCGCCCCAGCTTGCAATTGGCCTTGCTGTTCTCACGCTTCCTCCACACTCCTCGTCAGCCCTAGGCCTGCTCTGGTGTCGAAAGCCCGCCCCAATCATGCCCCGCCAGACCCTCTCAGCCACCCGTTCACGTTGGTGTGTTCTGGGCCCCACTGCTCCGTCTGCTGCGTGGCCACCCAATATTTTCCCGGGCCTTCGTGCAGCTGCTCATGCCATTGAATCTCAGTGTTCTGCATTCGCTCCGTGTATACACGCCATGTCAGCAGCATATCTCCCGCTGCCGCCACCGCCACCTATGCTTGCCCACCACCACCACCCATGCTTCCGCACAGCGCCCACCCGCTGCGCCGGCATGTAGAGGTGTTTTTCCCGCCGTGGCAGTCAAACCTGCACACACCCGATTCATCGTTTTTGCTTGTTGTTTGGCCATGCCACCTGCAGCGCCACACCTACGCACCCGCTCTTGCCGTGTCTATTCATTCGGTCCACCTCCACCTGCTCGCTCGTACTCCCCTCCGCTACACATCGCTTCCTCATGTCACCCTTGCATTTTCATTCTCATCCCCCCTGCGCATGCACCACTTGCCGCCCCCGTGCGGTTCCTGAGGAATTTTCCCACTTTCTGATTCTTTCATTCATTCTTATTCAATGGTCCCTCCACGCTTTCCTTTGCCCTTTGCCCTTTGCCCTTTGCCCTTTGCCCTTTGCCCTTTGCCCTTTGCCCTTTGCCCTTTGCCCTTTGCCCTTTTGCCCTTTGCCCTTTGCCCTTTGCCCTTTGCCCTTTGCCCTTTGCCCTTTGCCCTTTGCCCTTTGCCCTTTGCCCTTTGCCCTTTGCCCTTTGCCCTTTGCCCTTTGCCCTTTGCCCTTTGCCCTTTGCCCTTTGCCCTTTGCCCTTTGCCCTGTGCCCTTTGCCCTTTGCCCTTTGCCCTTTGCCCTGTGCCCTTTGCCCTTTGCCCTTTGCCCTTTGCCCCTCATCCATTTCTGCTCCTTTGAGGCAGCTGAACGTCGCACCACCGTAGTTTTGTCTTGAATACTGAAATCCTCGGCCCATCCTTGTATTATTAGCCAGTACAAGAAGTATTTGTACAAATGGTGGCAATAAAATTCGTGTTTTGTGCTTCCTCAGTTGTTTATGGACAGGAGAATCTCGGAAATACACACGGATACTCAACGAAAACGCTGTCGGGTCACTCCGCTGAAGGATTCGGACACGAGTCCAATGAGGGCCATAACACAATGCTTGCCTTTGGAAAACGCTTTGGACGAGTTTATGCTGATTCTGAACTGACAGATCTCTTGAAAATCCCTCTCCAAACCTACCAGTATGCCAGACTCGGGAAATAAATAGTCCTGTAGCCCACTGCGAAGGAAATTTGCCTGATAGGTGCTTAACAGGTGCTTGATGGCGTCGTAACATAGAAAATTTGCTCAATATCAGGGTACGAGGTACACACCTGCATTCTAACAACATATATGGTCTATACTATCCTAACCCATCAATAAAATGCCAAAGGTTAAGGGAACTTGAGAAAATAGAGGAAGCTGAACAAAAGCGCTTGTTTAGCAGCCTAAATCACAGTGCAATATAAACTCAACTTAAACCAATTCTGTATTGCGATTCCGAAAACCTTATGCTGACTTTCATTCTCGGGGAAAAGCATATTGGGCGAATGGGTTGGAATACTACAACTCATAAAAAGCCTCAGGCTGTGGATATAGCACCGAAATGAAGGACATTGAGGTAGTTTTTCAGGTTACGGCGATCGTAGGTGCCCATTAAGCGCCCGACCAGACAAATTCACTGTGTTGTGTCCACAGTGTGATCAATTCCTGGTAATTTTGATACAAACAGGTTCGGCTGACTTATTGGAAGAGATCTGCCCACTACAAACCAGCGAAAGATGCAGGAAAACTGAAAGCGACGCTGAACATTGCGTTACGGCGTGGTTCGGACGTCTCTCCGAGTCATTCGGCAGCGTGACCCGACGTGACCAGCGTGATGTTTCCTGTCTTCCACCACCACCACCTTCTTCAAAATGTATCATCTCTAGGCTCTCATCATTCTGCTTGCTAGAACAACTTATTATATTGGTGTCTGACACTCACCCCTTGCTTTCCTGGGACTTTCTACGCTGTAGACACTTGCTACAGGCACTTTCACCGATTTCGCCACCCGTGGCTCGCCAACTCACCATATGCCGTCTGATCTGTTCAAAACTCTGTAATATTCTCTAGGTTACCTCCCTCAGAGTCTCTGGGCTTTCTTTTGGCCTGTTCGGGGTGGTAGCACCTAAAATACACACATTTTTGATGCAGTCATCATCTTCCATGGGATTCAAGCTCTATTAGCACAATGAAACGGTGCACTTGACAAACATGAAAGATGGAATCCTGCTCACCTTGCAGGATACCGATCAAACAGAAGACTCAAGACAAGATCACACGAGAGCTAGCAACTAGACCCTTCACTGGGAGTCGGGATTCGAAGATACTAGACAGGGAGACCTCGTCGTACGAGAGAGAAAAGAATGTGCTGGCAAAGTATGCCAGCGCCCATACAAACAAACAACGTGATGTAATCCACAGGATTACACCCCTCCCTTCTCTGAAAAACCGCCACCTTGTAGGCAATCTAATGAATTTATCTGTTTTTAATATTTTTTGTGGGTTTTGTCTTTTTCTTGATGCTTTTCATTTTTGGTCGCCCGACCTGTCTGGGTTTTGGTTTCCGAGGCTTGGGCGTTGTGATCTGTGCCTGTTGTTCCTCCCAGCGGTCCAGCGCTTCGCACTCGGCGAGCTCGCGTCCTGGGAGCCAACGTTCGTCTTCAGACCCATGACCGGTCCATCTGACCAGGTACTGACGGCCTCGACCACGTTTACATTCGTCTATGATCTCGGCGATTTGCCATTCCTCCTCGCCTTTTTCAGTTACTATTGGGCCCGGCCGTGGCAGTTCTCTTTCCGGGAACAGCTCTGGATCGTTTTCACGGAAGGGCTCGATTTCTGAGGTGTGAAACACGGGGAACACACCAGGTTGCGCAGACATGTCTAGGGTCACCATTGAACATTCCTTGTGCACCCCAATGATTGTATATGGTCCATCGAACCGTGGCATGAATTTTGCACAACGGCCTTCCTTAGCCCGCAGATACTGTCGGCGGCGATTCTCGGTGCTAAGCTTCACGCGCTCGCCAATCTTGTATTCGGGATCTGGTTTCCGATCCTTGTTGGCGTAATATGCCTGAAATATTTTCGCAGATAGCAGGTTATCTTGTGCGTCCAGCACATCTTTTTCCAACTGTGTAATTATTTCTGCTGCAGCAATTTCTTCTGAAGCTGCACCCGCAGGACTAGGTTGCAAGGGAGGTATGATCCGGGGCGAGCTTCCAGTCTTCAATTGGAAAGGTGAGTATCCAGTTGACTTGTTCACTGTATTCATCATGTGGAATCTAACACGCGGGAGGGCACGGACCCAGCCGCGTTGGTTTCTCGCTACATGGTACCTCAGGCATTGGTTCACCGTCTTATTTGTCCTCTCACTTGCACCATCTGTTTCTGGATGGAAGGCAGTGGACAGCTTGAGCTTTATGCCTGTCAGCTTGTGCAGAGCTGCCCAGAATTTAGAAACGAAGAGCTTATCACGGTCACATATGATTTCTAGTGGTAACCCGTTTTCACAGTACCAATTATCAAAAAATATAACGGCAAAATCCTCAGCCGTGATGTCGGTCCGAGTGGGTGCGAGCTGTATGTCACTTCCCAGATGGTCTGTGAAGGTCACTATGCAGTTGTAACCATCGTCTTCAGGGAGTGGACCCACAAAATCGATAGCCACAGAGTCAAATCGCCCATCTGGCACGGGCAGGGGATGGAGTGGTCCAGACGGTTTTGCAGTGCTCGACTTATTACGTTGGCAATCCGGGCAAGAGAGAATGTAGGCAGATTCCAGGTCGCGGCGCATGTTTGGCCAGTAGTAAGAGTCGCGCAAGGAAGCATAAGACTTGTCGAACCCAAAGTGGCCCAAGGAGTCATGTGCAAGGCGATATAGTGTTTCGCGTACATTCGGGGCACGCGGAATCATCAGGCGATTGCCTATATACCATAGCCCCGCATTATTTTTCAAGCCAGGTATGCTCTGCGTGATGTCTCTGAATTTTGCACACCAAGGATCAGTTTCGTATCCTGTCCGAATGGCTTCCAGGAACTCATCGTCCACTGCCACAGAGAGTATGGCACAGAGTGGGTCCTTCCTAGCCCGAATCCGGGTTGCAGCCAGGCAGCGAGCTGCCCGGATGGGCGAATGCTCAGCACGATTTGTAAGGGATGCTATCGGTTCTTCATCGCTCTCTTCAAAGGGTGTCGTGGCGTTCACCTCAGCCGCTGTACTATCCTCAAAGTCTGTGCGGGATAGTGCATCCGCTACTGTGTTGTCCTCGCCTTTAACATATATAATTTTGGTATCGAACTGCGACATGAATTCCATCCACCGCGCTTGCCTCCTCGAAAGGTCGCGCTGGGAGTGGAAATTTTCAAGGGTCCGATGGTCAGTGTAAATGAGTACACGGTGGCCCACCAGGTCGGCGCACCACTTCTGTAGTGCTCGGATGATTGCCAATAGCTCTTTCTCGTGTACAGGGTAGTTGAGCTCGGCCCCTCTGAAGGGCATCGATTCGAAGGCCACAGGCCGCACTGTCTCCCAGGTTTTACCCCATGAGAGGACTGCTCCTGAGCGCTTGTCGCTCGCGTCTGTGGTCACATAAATGTTGTTCTCACCCATATTTTCATGGTCAATTACCGTCAGGCAGTCTGCACTTGAAACAATCTGTTTAATTCGGTCGAAGGCATGCTGGTGCATTGCATTCCATTCCGGAAAAAGTTTGTCCGCTGCTTTGGTTGTTAATTGGTGGAGTATGCCTGTGTATTCCGCTAGGTTTGGCAAGAACTGACTGACATAGCGCACCAACCCCAGGAAGGCATGGACATTTGTGGAGGATTTGGGTATTGGCCAATTCACGATACGTTCCACTTTACTCTGGTCAGGCTCAATCCCGTGTTGTGAAATGTGGTGTCCAAGGAAATCCACCTCATAGCAAAACAGTTTCGTTTTCTTCGCGTTACAGTCAAGTCCGTTCTTTTTCAATGCGTCAAAGACAAGGCGCGTGTTGCGGTCTAGCTCATCCACGGAGTTCGCCCAGATGATAATGTCATCGAGGTACACGTGGCATATTTTGCCAATGAGTGCACGCAGTGCTGCTGTCACTCTTCGTTGTTGTATCGAGGGTGCGTTTCTGAGGCCTTGTGGCATCACCGTCCACTCATACAGTCCCAACGGCGTGCTCACCGCGGTGTATCGAATGGAATCGGGATGCAATCTTGTCTGGAAGAAACTGTCTGTGAAGTCTATCGTAGACCAAATCTTGCCCTTGGCGCAGTCTGCGAGAATGTCATCAACGCGTGGCAGAGGGAAGACGTCGTGCACGGTGTTTGCATTTATCTCGCGGAAATCATTTACCCAACGGGGCAGAGCTGTCCGGTCTGCTTTTGGAATCAGAAAGGCAGGTGACGCAAAGGCGGAATTCGAGGGACGGATACGTCCAGCATCGAGGTGAGTCTGAATCAATGTCTGCCATGCCTCTTTATATTTCCGAGGGCTTTGGTAGGTCCGCTTTGAAATAGTTTTATACGCATCTTTCAATTTAATCTCACACAGCACATCCGACGGTAAATTGTCGACGTGAGGGATCGGTTCGAAGATGGACTTGTATTCAGCCTTGAGGGCATCACTCTTCTTTTGCAGGCGGTCTGCCTCGGCGAGGGATGCAATCCGTTGTCGTATTGCGGCTACCACATCGACATCACGTACGTGTTCGAATAGGTTAGCCTCAGTCAGACATTGTAGGCGTTCTGCACACACAGTCTTCAGTTCTTGTGCGACTTGTTTCCTATTCTCCTTGACTTGTTTCTCCTTCTGGCGGTGATACGCTGATGGTGCCGTTGAGCGCGAGCTGATAAACAAAATACCAGATCTGCAACTCCGAGGATGGCAACCACAAGGCGAATGTGTTGCGAGTGGGCCAACCCATTCTCAGGTCTCGTATGAGAGGGAGTAGAGGGGAAGGGAGAGAGAGAGAGAGGAGTGTGACGACGAGGGACCAAACAAGAACTAGACAAAGACGAGCATGAGCAACGACGAAGGCTCAAGCCGAAACGGAGACGAAAGCGATGTGGAGAACTGATCTATATTGTGTTGTAGTGAATTACAGGTGAAGTTTATATAGTGTAAGTAAAATACGAAAGAAGTAATGTTAATTTCGGCTACTTTGTATTCCGAAGCCGGATGCTGAGTCAAAATTAAATAAAACCTGTCTCGGGCACGTTCAATAGCCGGAAATGTCACGGTCTCGGCATGTTCAATAGCCGGGAACACGAGAGAGGCACGGGATACGAAGGGAACATGAAAAGAACAGCGGAAGACGTGCGGAATGTACCGTGTTACGTGACCAGCGAGCGGCAGTGCTCATCAGCGGAAGCTCAGCTTCGGTTGTACAGGAGGCGCCGGTGGCGCTGGATCAAGAAGATTGTATTGTGTTCTCTGGTCTATAACAGTGCGTGCTTTATGATCTACAATTATGTGATTGCGCTCAAGGAATGGGAGGCCAAGAAGGACATCGGCGCACAAGTTGCGGGCGATTACAGCTTTAACAGTATTTGTCTCGTAAGAAAGGTCTGTGGAGAGTCCTTTGAATTTTACATATTTGGTGAAGGTCGTGCCGGAAGAATCGTCATCGCCGAAGGCGACGCCAGCAGGAATTGGGCGGTGTAAGCGAAAGCGGCGTAGATCGAGGCGGTCTACAAGGTCTTCGTCGATCACTACAAGATGTGCACCATTATCAATCAGCCCGCGTACTTTAATGGGCAAGTTCGACATGGGGCCCTCCATGCGAAAATCCCAGTAAAGGTGTGGTGTACTCACAGGCTGGCCCAGATCGTCGATGTCCGTGCCGACGCTGCTGTCATTGGGGTCGTTGATGTCCGCGAAGCCCACAGCAGCGATGGGGGGCTTGCTCGACATTGGTCATGGCCGCGACCGGCTTCTTCGCGGGGAGTCCGAATAGTACACGTTGCTCGGGGGTGAGCTTCGCTGCTGCAGCGTCGACGGTGGCCTGCGAGACAGGCTTGTAGTTGGTCGCTGCAGGGAAGTCGCAGGTCTTCTCGTTGGCAGGGAGACCACCGTGCGTGACGTATGGCATACGGCATTTCTTGCATCCGAAGTTAGCGTCGAGGAGGGTGGCCTCAACTTCGGTGAGGCGAGGGCAGCGCTTGGTACCCGACGTCGAAGCGGAACCCGCAGAGTCAGGGCGATTCTTCTTCGGAGGACGGTCAGCGTCCGGGTTGGTGTTCGTGTTCGTGCGGTCGCGCTTCTGGCCCTCGTTGGCTAGAGCGCAGAGGCGCTGGGATAGTGTGGCAGCATCGCGTATACATCTAGCGTCAATGGCCTTGACCTCCTCCAGCCAGAGCTTGAAGTCGTCGATCTTGTCGATCTTCGCGTCCGCGACCTTGTCGGCGAGCTCGGTGAGCATGTTGGCCTCGAGGATGACGCGGAGGCGCATGGTGTCGACATGGGACTTGGTTTTGTTCAGCAAGGAGTTGTTAGAACAAACCTCGCTCGAGTAGTCGTGGAAGGTCTCGTTGGCATGCTGGCGTCTCGAGTTCACCTGGTTGCGCAGGTCGCATTCCCAGTCGGCGGGAAGGAGGATAGTGCGGATTTTGTCCATGAACTCTGAGAAGCTGAGGTTGAGAGCGGCCTGGTCGTTCTCTTCGTTAATCGTGTATTCGTCCGTAACGCGGTGATCGCGGAAGCACGAGAGGGCGTGGGCAACCTGCTCCTCCGGTGGGATCTTCTTTAGCGTGAACCAGTGCTTGGCGTGGATCTCTAGGGCACGGAGGTCCTTCTGGGTGGTGACGCCTTCGTGCAGCAGTGGCAGTTTGCCCGCGGGCTGTTCGAGGACGGCGTTCTTCGACATATTGTTCTGTGGCAATGAGGTGGGGGTGAAGTCGGAGTCGGAGTCAGAGTCGGGGTCAGACTCGTAATGCGCGATAGGCTTTGGGGGCGGGGACGGAGAGCGTGGCAGGGGGATGTTGGCCTCGTTCCCGATGGGCGTCAGTGGAGATAGTGGCTCGTCGTCTTCCGGGCTCGTCTGAGCGTTGGCTCTGGACGCTTGACCACGGGTGACAAGGGACCTCTCGACAGAGGGTGCAGATCTGGGCGCCAGTGCAGCGTCGGTGGACAGAGACTACCTGTTTGGATGATCGTCAGCGTCCTTGCGCGACGAGACGTTGCTCGCCGTGCACGTGAGAGGGATTGCAGCAAGACGTTGCTCGGTGCGCGTGTGCGTGTGGCAGCGAGGCGTTGCTCGGCTGACGTGCGGGTGTAGGCAGCGGCGAGGCGTTGCTCGACTGCCGTGTGATGTACGTATAACCTCGCGGCGCTTTTCGCTGACCGCGAGAGTCGTGTGGGCGCGTCTTTGCGCTCAGGCCGTCAGGCCGGGGTTGAAGTTTTGGACGGTTCGCGTGCGAAGCATTGCTCGTGCGTCCGTCGATGGAAAGGTGGAAGTTGCTAAAAAAATGGAATCCTGCTCACCTTGCAGGATACCGATCAAACAGAAGACTCAAGACAAGATCACACGAGAGCTAGCAACTAGACCCTTCACTGGGAGTCGGGATTCGAAGATACTAGACAGGGAGACCTCGTCGTACGAGAGAGAAAAGAATGTGCTGGCAAAGTATGCCAGCGCCCATACAAACAAACAACGTGATGTAATCCACAGGATTACAAAAGAATAGCGATAAGATGTGATGGGCAACAACCACACCAACAACTACCAAACTAAACCAACACTACTCCCAAAGATTAAGTGCTTCTCCTTGTGAGTTCGGGTCTGAGCTGTAGTATGCGGCTAGCTGGTTCAGAATTGAAACCAAATGGAAATCCAAGACACACAGTACTTTGTATGTTCGTCTTATACTTCAGATGAGTGCTTCCAACTGAAGGAAAGTCCGCCTAGGCACCTCGATGAACGAAGTAAATAGGTTGTTTTTTATAATAGGTGGATACAAGGAGGTTTAGACAATTAAATCTAAGGCTCCAGGGCAGAGGTTTTGATAACTTGTGAAAATCCTCACTCCAGTAGTCCATGAGTATCCGAGGCTAACTCCAAGCGAACAAAGCTCAAATGGTTGTTATGCTGTTGACCTAGGCTTTCCAATGCACTAGGAACATTTGTCTACTTTGTTATCAGGGCCTAGGGACACTGCACGCGTCCAGACGTCGATCCAACACACTACAATGAGGCTCCTAGGCAACAAGTTGGGGTGAAGGCAAAGCGCCTGACAAGGCACAGTTGGTCGCCTAGGGGTAGTATAACCCAGTTCAAATCTTCTGTTAAGGCCTCCTGCCAGCTACTGCAATTCCAGTCAAGATCCAATACACTACGACAAGGCCCTTTGCTCAAGTCGGGGTAGAGGCAACTCAACATTCAAATACGACTTCTTTCAAGAGGGAGAACATCCAATCAATTTTATAAGTGAGGACTCGATCTCAAGTCAACAACTGAAGGTTTCTTTCTCAAGTTCAAACTCCAAGTCCAGAGTCAAACAAATATCCAGATTCCAAATAAAGACTAATACAAGCAGAGTTTCAGGGTACCAAAATCTCCACGTATAGCCCGAGAAACCCGCACCGGTACTTAGGTGGGATCAATCTGGCGTTGTGGTTATTCTACTGGGTTCTTATACATATGAGCAATGATGGATGAGATAAAGTAAATGAGTCAAAATAAATATGCCAAGGCCATTTGCAAGCGTCCAAGGTAGGATAAGTCATGTTGAATGACTGCCTAGGTCTATAATTGGTATATGCATGATCGCAAGTGCTGCTGTCTGCACTTACAAGTACGCATCTGTACCATCAGGGATTTGACAAATAACTTGTGGCTTGTTTGGCCTTGTGAGCTTGCCGACAAGCTCGCAAGGTCAAAGTGCCCAAAATCATCGTTCAAAAAGTATGAAAGCTGCCTTCAAAAATATGCTAGTGAGTAACAAAAGACCCTTCAAGTCCCCTTTGAGCCAAAGGTCCCTGGGATCAGCCGAAACGATGCGATGAACATTAAAATTTTGCGACCTTCCAGGGTCGAACGGTCGACCTTGTGAAAATCAGGACTTGGTTTGTGAGCTTGTGAGCTTGGCAACTTTTTTGGGCTTGTTTGAGCTTGTTTGGGCTTGTACAAGCTCACAAGTTATCTGTCAAAAGTCTGATGATGGCAGGAGTTGAATCCTGTCTAATAATAGTTTTGGTTGCTGATTCATGCAGTCTGGTGACGTTCTGGACTTGCAGATCCCAACCACCAAGACTACCAAAGCTCAGTTCCAATGAGAACTGTCCAATCGTTCTCCTGTATTTGTCTATGTTTGTCAGGTCACACTAGCGCTTGACCATCACGTGTGCTTCCTATGCCAAAGTCTTCGGATCAATGCCTCGGCCATCTCCTCAGCCCAATGGTTCTGTCCAAAGTCAACAACCGTCCACCTAGGTGCTGGTAATCCTACTAAGTTCCATATGGTGTCTTGTACCATTGGTCCCTAGCCGCCTAGGCATCTGTCTGAACATGTCTGGTGAACTCTAGCAGTCTCCTTCCGAACCACTGCACTTCCGGTTGAACATCTTGTCTTCAATATTGCTCCTAGGAAGGGATGGGCTTCCAGGTATATCTCCTTAGTGGTCATGTATAGGTGCCTAGGCAAGTGCGTCCCATATGTAAGACCCAAATACTACAGCTAGCCGTCGGAGTCAACGCTAACTCTCCTTTATATCACCAAACAGGGTCCTAGTGCACTTGTATAAGTAACCGCCTAGGCGCATTCCTACACTTCCAGATGGTTTACATTCTGGTCTGAAAAAGTGCAAAAATACCAGAGGATCAACGCTTTATCTGTTGTGCCGTCTCAACAAGAACGGGAATTTCAGGTCCAGAGGTGCGTCCCCATGTTTCTGTGGGTTACCAGATCATTTACTTCGGGATCTGGATCAGTATCCGTGCTGCATGGATGCGTTTTCTGTGCCACATCATGGAAATTGTACCCCATCGCCCAGCCGTCCACCTGGCGTAGTCCCGACACACTGTACGCTCTCATAGCATCTCCGGAGGACGCTTTCATGGTGGACACTGTGCCACATCAAGCTGAGGTCATGCAGGCCAGACCCCATGGGTTGTGCAGCCTGGGCATATGCTGTGGATGGAGTTTGAGGTGTGCAACATTCCTGGTTTTCCCTGAATGCTCACAGAATGGAGTGTGAAGAGGCTGCGAGCTGCACGCACCAGTGTCGTGGGATCGGTCAAGCTGGCGTGCAATTGCATGTGCAGTTGTCGCTGCATGTACGAGGGTTGTGGACGGCTGCTACGACCCTCGCCAACCCTCGCTGAGGAGGGTGATTGTCTCTGCTGGGATGCACCAGCCGACCCCAATGCTGGTACCCACGGTACCCAGCTATTGCCACACAGGGTTGTTCCACGTGCGTTCTCGCTTGGTTCTGGGGCCCAGTGCCTCTCTTGCTGCCGCCATTCAATCACCCGATTCCAGCTGAGCAGAGCATGCTACCAATGTCGCTGCATGTACGAGGGTTGTGGACGGCTGCTACGACCCTCGCCAACCCTCGCTGAGGAGGGTGATTGTCTCTGCTGGGATGCACCAGCCGACCCCAATGCTGGTACCCACGGTACCCAGCTATTGCCACACAGGGTTGTTCCACGTGCGTTCTCGCTTGGTTCTGGGGCCCAGTGCCTCTCTTGCTGCCGCCATTCAATCACCCGATTCCAGCTGAGCAGAGCATGCTACCAATGCCGACGTGCAAAGTGCACGTTCCGCGGGGACAGCCACGGTTGCGATGCTACCCTTAGTTGTAGGGTAAAGCCTTACTGGCTGGCCACAGCCATAGCGACCGTTGTCTTCTACACTGGATGCAGCCAGGCCACTAGCTGGCCTGATTTTTGGCCTCTTTCCAGTCATATAGGGATCATGACTTATGTGTCCGGCACAGCAGGCATCTGCAAATAATGATAAATAAATGTGAATAAATCATATTTATGCCTGTATTGATAGCTGTCAATGTCAGGACAGTTTCGGGAGATGCCTCAGATTTGATGGTGGCTGTCACTGTTTGGATTAGATCATTTTCTGGCTGTTCCCAGGCCTTTGATGGTTTCGGATAAAGCCTGAAATGTGATGTTGCCTTTATTTGGCCAGAATTGATGATCATGGCCATTGCCATGCCTTTCACACGGCCTTTAGGACTGATAAATGCATTTTTTTTGGTTTCTTATCGCTGGGGTTGGCTCTTTATTTTGCGTTTTGCAGGCCAACCAGACCTCAGATCAAAAAATGATGTATATGAATGTTGTAGCCCTCAATGGGCTCTACGACATGGTACTACCCACCAGTCATATTTCTGATGAATTTCCTTTTTGGGTCACTAACACTTTTCTCCCAAAAAGGAAATTTTGGCGAAATCTCAGTAGCTAGCTCAATACTTGGCTGTTTTGGATGATCTAACTTTATAGGGCCAATGTTCTATATGTACTAAGAATTTTAGAAGCACTCTTGAAGCCACTACATCACTGTGATGCAGTAAAAATGCCTGAACTTCTGGATTCCCATCAACATCTAATATCTTGTTCCAAGTGCAATATATGAATGCTCTGAACACATTATATCACTTATTACAATATAAAAAACATTTCTCATAGCTTATACCAATTACCAATGCCATAAAAACAAGAGTATAGCTGCATCAGCAATAGCCATCATTTCTTTGTTCTGAGCCATCCAGACATCTAGAGACTTGGATAAATGTTTCTTTAGAGTCTTTCAGATGATAAGTTAGCAGTTTTTATGTATCATGGCTCTACGCTAATTACAAGCTGCTGATAGATCATACTGCCACTATAAGGTGTGCAGCACCAGAGGGGCCTCAGTCGGGGGCGCTCAAGGACAACTTGGTGGCGAACGGAAGCAGAAAGTGGAAGCGGTGTGTGTAATTGCAGCATTTATTGACATGCAAAAGGCGGCTGCGAGTTTGGAGCCGTCAGATCCCGAGTGGTATACAGAGCTGGGTATGGATGGTGACGTCAGTGGGGGGAGAATTCAGCAGTAATGGCTTGTGACATCTGTCGATACAACTGCACCCTAAGTGATAGATTCTGTACGGAACTGTGTATAGGTCCAGGCAGAGCGAAACAGTGTTGACGGCATGGTGATCAACAGTTGATGCGGCGGTGGTGCATGTGACCCAGCTAACTCACCTTTCTTCGAAACCACTACCATGGGTAAGAAGAGGGTGAAGAATGCCAAGCAATTACTGCAGGTATCATGCCTGTTTCTTGCCCATTATTGAATCTAATGTATCTTAGTGAAAGAATTCATCTCTTCACCTGCTGCCATTGCTGTAGTCGAATCTGCCCATCCAGCCAGTGAAACAGTGGCTACCCTTGTCTCGGAAATAGCCACCATCCATTCAGAGCTCACATCGGTGGGTATTTAGCTATTTCCTTGTTCGCTGTTGACCTCTTCTAAGCTTGATGATATTATTGCATTTGCACTAGATGCGACGAAAGCAGGTGAGGCAGCAGGCGATAAATGGCGGATTCTTCACCACAAGGTCCGTGCAGCAAAACTGCAGGCACAAGCAAAATCTAGTTCTGCGACCCACTGTGCAAAAACGGCAGCTCGTGTGTACATCCATTCTGCACAGATATGGTGCTAAAACAAAGCAGGTTGATGCGCTTGGACTAAACTGCTCCCCATGTTCTCTTGCAGAATTCATGGCAAATCAACCTCTTATCGGTGAACCGACCAGTTACCTTCGACCACGCATTGTTTTCTGTAAACGCCAGTCTGACCCTGGCAAGCAGGGATTAACCCTTGCTGACATGAAATGCCGTCCCAATGACGACCTGGTCGCTGATGAGAATAATGGCTTTTATGTCATCTATCCTGGTGAATCTGTGATCTTTGTTGACCCAGGTCTTTCCTTCTTTTCCATCCAGCCTAATCATGCTCATGCTGCTGCAGATCCTCCAAAAGTTGAACTCGCTGCACTGCGAGGAATTCTTCTTGGCACATTGTTCTCGCAGGAGCTGTACGAGCATTTGCAGCATGTTATCGCCACAGTGTGTAATGAACAGCGGGATGTCCATGTAAGTCAATTCATGACCTGTAAACAGCTGCTCTGTAACTCTTCAGTCAGCCATGCCATGATGGTAAAATGGTCCAGGTAGGCTGGAATTCTGGGCCATTCCATGCCTGTATGTTTGGCCTTGCTGTCAGCTTTATGAAGAAGCTTGATTTGTCAACAGCAACACACCATGATGTTGATGCTATTGGTGCTATGACCCTGACCTGGAACATTGCCCAGGCCTTTCTACCCAGCGAGGTGATCACAGCAACAGTGGAAGCTGTTGGTGACATTGGTCTCCCCAAGTTAGCTACATGAAATGTTGGTGAAGGTGACTATACTGCTGGATCTCAGAGCACCAGATGAATACTGCTTTTAGGCACAGGTTATCGTATCTCCATTGGCAGCAGGGAATATGACTTTCCACTGCATGAGCATGCTCCATGCGAGGGCCTTTTCACCCAGAACTATGCATTGTAGGCCTATGTTTTACCTGCAATCCAGAAAGCTGACATAACTGCAGGCCTACTCACATTGATGTATCACATGCACCTTATATGTTTTCATGGACTGTCGTTCGTGAGCCAGATGTGGCTCAGCTGTCCCAGCTGGAGCCTGTACGAGTTCTTCGCAGTGGAAGGTTGTCACAGCCAGAAGAGGATCCTGCAAAATGGCCTAGTTATGGGGGTGGCAACTTTGTCGACATGTCACTCAGGGTCAAAGTTATCCAGGAGGCAGGAATGCTCCTTGTCCATTGCCCAGACTTTCTTCATGGAACTACCCATCTCTGTGGTATAAGTGCAGCTGGGATGACAACACCCTTTACTTTGCATATCAAGGAGCAGTTTGAGCTTATGAAAGCCAGGGAAACTTGTGGAGGTGATGGGGTAGATGATACTGATCCTGTAGATTAATAATTTCACAGCTTTCAGGGTACAGTTTGAGCCTATGGAAACTAAGGAAACTCATGGAGGTGATGGAGTAGATGATATTGATTCTGTAGATCAATAATTTCACGTTTTTCGGTGAAAGGCATCGAGTTGAAATTATTCTTCACAGGAGAAAAAAATATAATAATATCTTGAAGAAAAAACATGAAGCAAGACAGCATAAGAGAAATAATAGAGGATGACACTTACCAGAATTGAACGTATGACCTTGACTCTCGCACCCTAACCTTATCCAGTGTTAGAGTGAAACAATCGTTATACCTAGTCCATATTGAACACAGTTGCTTTGAGTAGAGAGCTAGACATGTGTGCAGATGGAAATACTTGTAGCATTGAACGAAGATCAACTGTTATTAAAATTCTGAGCTAAATTCAGGCTGCAAAGTTTAAATCGGAGACTGCAGTAAGAGCTGAATTGTATGTGAGCTAGGTTCACTATTAACTGGATACTGGTTGGGTATATTTCAGGTATCGATAGTGGAGACATGATCAGCAGAAAGGTAGTGCGCAGTAAGTGATAAGCAAGCATTTAGAGATAGCTATAGTATAGTATGGTTACCAATGTTCCCCAGGATCTCAATTAGCAACCAACTTTCAATTGCCTGGTTGAGTGTATAGGGCTCAGTCAGGTTTCCCACGACATCTCTAGCAGGATAAGATTGGCTGCACAGGTCGATAAGGTGAAGAACAGGGATCTGGGCTTCGCGAAAGCAAGACCGAAAAGAGGCAGTACCCATCTTCATCAGCGCAGCCCGAACAGTAGGGCTACTGTGATATACAGTATCCTGGTCGTCAACGAAGTGGACCATAAGCTGCTTCGAGTCATCGAACTCTACATGGGGGCTGCCAGTTGTAGCCCAGCAGAGTGCTCGGCTTCGAAAAGCAGGCGAATCTATTTTGTTGAGAGGGATAAGAGGGCTAAAACGAGGTTTGCCCTCGTTGAAGAGCTCAGGGCAAGGGACCCCTGTACCCTGGAGAAATTCGCATAGACTCATGCCAAGAATGGGGTTGGTCATATTCTGTCCCACCAATCGCTCGAGAGTTGGGCAACTGAGAAAGACAGTCGACATGTGCGACTGCAGCAATGAGAAGTTGTGAATTATAGATATCCAGAGGCGAGTAGGGTAGGCGGATTGGTCGCGGTTCGATTTCGATCGAGCCGATGATCCATCCGTAACTCCGTGGATTGAGGCACCATTACGGATCAGACCGGGTATAGGTGCCGATTCCCACCCCATTTATTCCCAGCATTATTTGTGTTTCTTCTCCGAATCCCTGAAGTTTCAGATTCCGAGTCGGGGATAAATCAATAATAAATGTTTTGCACTACATGGGTTCTATTATGATCGCCATTGGCTCCAACATATGCCGAAAAACATCCCAAGCCGTATCCAATGACAAATCCGGCTTCCCTATCTGCTCGTAAATTACTTGCGCCAACTCGCCGAACTTACGAGTATACCAAGAAAGGTGAGCATCCCGAGGTCCGACATCGTCAGTGATCATCTGCCGCAAATCATTCACACACTCCTCAGGGACAGGGATGCGGCAATCAATGCAACAAGAATGATGGTTTTGAGGTTCAGGCCCTTCTTCTCTCTGGACCAACGCCAGAAGCCCTCGATAATTATATTGTGAACACTCTTAATTATTCGGCAGACAGGGTGGACGTCAGGATCAATATGGGGTGCGCATGTACTCCTAGCAAAACACAATGAGTGACCTTTCAAGTCTGAAAAGAAATTGATTGACAAACCGAAGTGCATCTTGAATTGCGTACTGCCAACCAATTTCAGATCCTTTGTCCATCGTCATTTGAATGGGAATTGCTTGAAGATTCACGAGGTAAACAAGTCTATAATAAGAATATTCAAACTGGACTGACCACCAATTTCTTTAATGAAATCGAGAAACAAATGACCAATGGCCCCTGAGGTTCGGCTGTTCGGAACGAAACAAAGAAACAGGACTGTATCAGTCCACTTGTCCTTGTAGCCATATATGGGAAGACCAATGTCGCCCATATCGAGGGCCTGTTTGCCCAGTTTCTTGTGCCCATCGCATGACACTTCGTGAAATGGCCCGTTGGAATTCAGCCCAGTGCGTGGTATAACAGATTTTTTTCTTTCCGGGGAAGCGATGGTCAAAGCCCATCGGGAAATGTTCCAGCATGATTTTCCAGACGGTATCCCTGGTTTTGGAGAGAATGAATGAGACTAATAAACTCCTAAGTCAGGGGCCAACCTTGGTATCATCACCCCTTCTTGTTGAAGTACTGTCTTGAAATAGTTCGGGCCATTGTTTTGTGATGTATCCAATTGGACTTTGTCGATTACTGCTTGTCGCGCAACCTCGGGTGCAGGGGGCTTTCGATTAGTTGGTATGTTCAATCGTTTCTGTATTTCTTTCAATTTGGTGTGCCTAATTTTTGAAGGTGAACAAAGGTCATAACAATAGTTCATTACTTGCCGAATCGAATAATTCAAGTCTGATTTCAGGTTTGCGATTCGGACGTCGGCTTTCAGGCCCTTCAAAGCATACCCCATTAGCGCAGCCTTGAGAGCTTCATCCGACGGGCCTGGAATATTCATACTGTCAGCGGATCCTGGTGGCGCAATAAATTTGAAACACTTAACAGTCTTTATCCCCATACCCATTTTTGCTCGCCGGGTTCGGCATGGTGCGGTGAAAAATTCAATGAAAGAGTGCTGCTTTTATACCCGGATTTCGTGCACGGACCGAGTCAAATATTGTACATTTTGCATGAGATACACAGTGCACGGACCAACCAGTAAGCTATAAATTAGACTGCACCCTCTACCGGTTGGTCTATCACCCTCTCTGATATGGCCACTGCTCCCAACTCAACTGCGTGTGACGACTGTGATGTAACATTTCCTCTGCGAAAAGGGAACGGCAAGTGCAACAAATGTATCAAACTCGATGAACATCCACGGGATAGCGTCAAGTACCAGGACATCACAGTATGCCTTGAATTTCCAGCGCTTCAGCGGCACTATAATCTTTCATAGATCTGGGAACAATGCATAATGTGCGGTTCAACTCGACGCAACAACATGCATCACTCAATTCAAGGAGACCTGCACATCATTACCTGTGGATCTTCTGACTGTAGGGCTCAGCTGCCGGAGAGAAGTGGGTGCTTTTCATATTTTTTCAACTTGGATTGTTCGTGAATTGCCTGCTTCTTTGGTTTGTTCAACAGATTCCGCAACTTTCAATGTCCCCTCCACTGTCCTAGATCGAGCAAGCCTGACCCGTAATCGTTTGAGAATTTCATCTTCCTACAGGGGTGCAACAACATCTCTGAGCACACAGGCTCTTCTCCGTCATGAACATGGCAACGGTGATCCTGGTGAGGAAAAAGTTATGATAGCGTGGCAGGTACTGTTGTTCGACCACCACTTGTGACTTTACAAACTCATTACTTGTATAGGTACGCATTAACAGGGGTCTCAATGCCGACTTGGGTCAAGGTGCCAACACATGGGCTACATCCAATCTCATGCCAGGTATATCTTCTCTCCTGCATTCTGACTCATATTTATAGATCTTTTTCCAGATGTGAAGACAAGCCTGACAGAGCAAATTTCAAAAGAATGGGAAAGGCGTAAAAGCGCACCTCTTCTCCCGTGAGTTACCATGTTCTCTCTCTTAAGGTATGTTGGCATATTAGGCACTTGGGCACATAGCCGAGTCATGGCTATGCTCGGAGCCATGTATGACTCATTCTAATTCATAAGGAACACTGAAGAATATGAGAGAACATGCAAGAATATTATGGAACATTTTTACTATGACTCAGATTGACTCTTACTTTAGTATAAATACCGTAGTTATTGAGGAGGTTTCCTCACGAGCTTGTACCACCCGGCTTCACCGCCATCGTGTAAATCTTATTTGGATTGGACCTGAATATTGTGTGAACTTAAGGATCAAACTCCTTGAACTAGAAATCCCAACAAGATAGCACCAGCTAAATTTTTTGCTTGAGTGAACATGTCTCGATACGCTGGCATAATAACCGGATGCCGGTCCCGGATACTGCAAATCTTACTGTTGGAGACTTCTATGCCGCCCATTCAACCAATGAAAATGCTGCAATCTATCTCGAGAACGTGCTTTCTTGCTGGAAGAGTCTGTCTGCCAAGAAAAAGCAGCCGTTCATGGCCCTAGAGCTCTATGTTGATACCGAAAGTGTAAGTTCCCCCTCCCGATTCCGATCGTCCTCTTCTGATGTTCTATATCAGTGGGCGGATAGTACTAAAATTTCAGATGACGATACCTCATCTATTTTGAGAAGCATTCAAAACCATCCATCTCGGAAACGTGCCAATTCAGCTGAATCGGACCATTCGCTTGTAAAACGCACTAGGACCACAGAGATCCTTTCCAGTCAAGGTATGATTCAGATACCATGAATACACTGTACTGATTTCAAAATTACAGGCTCACATTTACGATCCGAGTTTCGCATGTCCAACATTTCGGGAGCGACTCCAGTTTACACTCGGTCTCCGGTGACACTAAAGAAGATTGTTTGCATCTCCGATCCCGACGAGTGTACCCCAGAGTTCGAAAGCTCCGGCGAGACTGTTGTCGGTAAACTACGTGATGTTCCGTTCAGTTCTGGTGCGATGAAGCATGCATATGATGTACGTGTTTATTTTTTCAGTGGTTATCTTTTAACAATGCTTCAGATGCGGGGCGATGATGGGCAAAACTATGTCTTGAAGCACTTTTACCGTCTCAGCGAGGATACTGAAAATCATGTTCCTGGCAGACTGCCATTCACTGTTGATGACCACAGAGCTCAGATTGAAGCCGAGGCCATGCGCTTGGCAATAGGTGCATGGTTCCTTGAGGCATTCTTGAGGCATGCAAATGCCTTGAATGTTGCCATCTATGATAGTCAGATTATTGAGTTTCTTTTATCCACATGCTAATTTGATTTCTTTTAGGGCTTGAATTTGCCCGGGCCTTCTTGGGCGAAGAAATCGAGAGTCCCACACCCGCTTCCTGTGTGAAAGAAATTACGCCAGGCAGTCCGGGCCTCACTTGGCTTGTGGAATTTAAACGATCATCGACTGTCGAGCACTTCACGTACACACTCTCACACAAATCGACAAAGCGGGATCTGCGAAGCAGCACTATCTACGCCTTCGCTCATTTTGTCTGGGGACATGGCAACAAGAGGTTAATCATTGCGGACATTCAAGGTATATTATGGTCTGGTTTACAAAACACTGGCTGATTCCAATCACAGGGACTCCTGCGCTAGTGCGTGGTAAGGACGGCATGATCTTGTTTGATCCAATGATGCACACCAGGGATGGGTGCGTTCCTGTGTCTGAATTTGGCTACATTTGATTCCTGATACACTTATCTCAGAGCAAGCGGAGTGGGAGACTTCGGAATGCAGGGAATCCTTAGTTTTCTTGAAGCTCACACTTGCGGAGATATTTGTCGGCGTTTGGGCCTTGACAAGACAGCTCCGTTGCTCTTGGACAATGATTCTGAGGAGCCCGCCACTCCGGATGTGCCCAACAGTGAAGATGATTCCATTTCCCAACAAATTGCATCCACCCTCTCTCCTGCTGCTCAGTAATTGTGAGTTCTCGTCACCGCATCCTTGGATACTGTTGGTAAAACTTGATCCAGAGATCCCGGTTCTCGTCTTCTTTACAATTTTCAGGGTGAATTGGGTATCTTGTTGTCTGTTAATATTGAATAATACCCATACTAGTAGCGTCTATATATTAATTTTAATTGTACATAATGAGATCATAATGCGGGCCGACCGGTTCGAACACAGCTCGATCGAAATCGAACCGCGACCAATCCGCCTACCCTAGGCGAGAAAGGAGTGAAGTCGCAGGATTGCAGCGATGAAACCTTTAGCACCATAAGTAGTGAGAAAATAAGAAGGAAATTGACTTGCCTATATATCGTGATAGATTGAAAAATGTTGCTGGAAGGGAGTAAGATCACCAGTTGGTCCCATATTGGTCCAGCTGTCCAGCAAGGTACGAAGGTCGGGATGCCATTCACCAACAAACTCTTGGGTGGGCGACCTGATATCACACTTGTTGGCTTCATACTGGAGAAGAGCTGGGCTTATGGGCTCAGGAACAAGACCATGGATTAGCATCAGAGCTGTCAAACAGCCGAGCACGACCAGATTGTCGCAGCGATGGGTATTGACCAGAGAGGAGGCAGCAAGTGACATCGTGGTTGCAATAGAGCATTGCGAGTCGAATCATGGTAGGAACCAGGTCCCAGCATGAGATGTGAACTCAGAAAAAGCTGTAAAAATAACCTCCTGTTCGACACCCTCTCCAGTAGAGAGGAAGTTCTTGTCTTTGCAATCACTGGACATGAGATTTAAAAAGCAGAAAATGCTACAAGTTATAGCACTTACATGTTGAAAGTTCATCTTGGCGAGAGAATCTGGGTGAAGTCACCAATAGCAGCAGCTGCCTTGATGGCAGCTATGAGATTATGGGTGATCCCAGTAACATGTCGGCCAGACACCACCAGATTGGTAGGAACTGTACCACAGGCCTTGGTGAAAACAGCCTGGGGATAGTCACTGGCTCGATAGACATCTCTATATTAGCCAGGGATAGGAACCCAATCACTAGCCATAGAGGGCTAGAAACATAGGTCTGTGTATCGCCAGATACAGCCTGGATTGTGCTGAGAATTACAGTATTATAGAGATATTATAACAGAACTTGCCTGCTGTGATGAGGACGAGGATGAAGCCTGGTCGGTTTGATCAGTGCTGGAGTATAAACATCGAGTGAATCATACCTGTTCAGTTGGGCCTGCTTGCAGCGACAGCGAGGACAATGGTGCAGCTGTAGCCTTGTCGGTCTGGTCATTGAACTGGCATAAAGACATATCATAGACCATACCTGGCCTGATGGTCCTGCTTGTGCAGAAGCAGTAGCTTGAGGATGCTGGAAAGTGTAAGGATCGGCAGAAGATAGAGCTCTAAGAAATCAATAACTCGCAGGAGTGAGAGTCGGTGGCAGGTTTTTAGCATCATCGCCCTAGGTAGGAACATGTTAGAGGAATAAAAAAACATGCGAAAGGGAAACTTACGAAGAGATTATCCTCTACCTCCATCTCCTCGTCGGTCTCCCCATCCGAAAAGCAGTCAGGGGGTGTCCAGCTTCTCATATCTGTCTTGGCCGCATTTTTCACCGAAAACAGCGAGTGCATCATAGAAGGAAGACAGGAATGTCTGTGACGAGGGCGATCCTGTCGTAGGCTTATATGGTAGAATGGCTGGATATTTGCGAGGCCAGTGATTCCTGCAGAGGCTACAACTATCGATAAACATTGTGCCTGTGGATTTCCGAGATAGAGAAGGCTTAATTCACAGAACCTGAGAATCAGGCGACTCTTGCGAATGCCGGTGTGAGGTTTTGAGAATATAGGAGTATTTCTCTTATTGAGAAGATTGAATAAGGTGAGAGAGCTATTGGCCGCCTGGGGTCTAAGACCAATGCAGCCATCTCGTGGCTGAGAAGCACCCCAATTGACTAGACCGAGGATCTGGAGGTGAAGAGTTTCATGGCGACGTAGGTGCTGCCTCAGAGCTGGGGAAAGTTCGGTGAAGGACCATTTGGTTGGCGAGGCAGTCATATCACTTGCAACCTTGGTGGCGACATCAATGACTGTCGTGTCGGCCGGGGAGAGAATAGCTGAAGAAGAGGTCATGGTCTCGAAGATACTTCTCAAATGAGTCGGCAAGATTGACAGGAACATGAAGGTGTGAGATAGCTGGCTGTGAAGAAGTCAGTCAGAGAAAGAAAGAAGGCATGATCACTCACGGTATGAAGATACACATCTATGTCGAGTTTCATTAATTGCTGACCTGATGAAGGGTCAATGTCTAGGACAGATGCAGGCGAAGTGTCAGCAGTAGGTAAGGTTGGAGTGCCTGCTGCTCGACCCCAGGCACGATGGCGCTGATGAGGGAGAGAAGCTGTAGAAGGAAAGTGGATATTTATTGCCAGATTACGAATATAGTTTGCTTCAGAAACTTCAGATCGTGAAGGGCGATCATTGGATCGAGCCCGAGATTGCCCCGAAAGATGAGGCTGATTCGAATTCCCTGCCATAGGCACTGCCAATGTGGAGGTGCCGAGAAAGGGCTGGTACTGGCTGGTGGTTGTTGCTGGGCTGGGGTGACCTCGAGCCGAGGCAGGTATTCCAGCCAGTGCATGGCGGGAACTAGGCTCGTGACCAGCCTGCCTACGGGACAGCCAACCAATGTGGCGGGCACGGTTGCCGTAGGCAGGCTGGTGGGTCTCGGAGCCATCCAAAGGGCTGGGTGCGGAATGGAAAAGTCAAGTTGTTTCCCACGCTAACTTGGGTGTGTGATTCGCGTAAAAGTGATGACACATTCGCTTGGCGAGCTCGGCAATCACATTCCCACGCTCACTCTCGTGCAGCACAACTTGAACGCATCTTCACATTTACGGTGTTTCTGTGCGCTCAAATACAATTCTGAAGAGACAGAACATGAGTGAGGCATTTATCATTGGTTTATCCAACTTGAACCAAAAAAACCGCTTCAAAATTGAATGAGAAATGGAGTTTTTTTAGGAAGCCACTTAACTTTTCCATTCCGCGCCCAGCCCTTTGGATGGCTCCGAGACCCACCAGCCTGCCTACGGCAACCGTGCCTGCCACATTGGTTGGCTATTCTGTAGGCAGGCTGGTCACGAGCCTAGGTGGGAACTGACATAGGCCGAGGCCCGAGGAGCTAGAGCTGAAGCTGGAGTTTTGCTAGGAGATAAAGCAGCCAAAGAAGGCAGAGTAGCTGGAGGGACCTGCGAAGGTGGGATACCAGGACCTGCGAGCGATGCCTGAGGTGTCATAAAATGCTGCTGCACAAGGCTTGCAAAAGCTGCAACCAGCATGTTGGGGTCCAGCGGTGGTAAACTGTTGTGATCCATGGTATCTGGGTAGGAATCAGTAACTTGCGACAGTGTACAACAATTCACACACACCAGAAAGCCAGGAGCACTGCAGGAGCAGAATCAGCATGAATCGCCAACCATACCAGAGATGACTCACAGGATTGTGTGTAGTATTAAGAAACGAATGAGACTCGAGCAGTCTGAAAAAGTTGAGCTGGAGAAAACAAAGCATAGAGCACTTGCTACCTGCGACCACAGAGTGTGTTATTCTGGAGCAGCAATTCAGGATGATATGAAAAGCATTTTGGAAAGTAGTAGGTTTATATACCAGCCTGAGGATGTTATCATATTTCTTAGTGAGAATAATAGTGTTCTTGGGAGAACTATGGTTGATCATAAGCGAACTATAGTTGATCATAAGCGAACTACTATTATGCCCGTTGGGTATGACAATGCACAACAGGTCTGATAATCCAATTTCTCTCCCTCCCTCAATTCTCAACCTTTGCTCTTGGAGTTCTTTGTAGTTAATAAATATACTTCTTGAGTATAAGTGTACAAGATATCTAAGGGATAGCGCAAGAGGAAGGTATTGAGAACAAGATCCCGGTCCATCAAAGTCACTGATCCTGAAGCAGTCGTCCATGTTCTGGGCTCACCGCTCACCCGGCAGACCTGGAAAATTTGAGGGCTCTCATGTACACTAAATCTCACATTTGGCTTGTTCAGAATGTTTTTCCGGAGAGGAGACGGGGGTGCTTTGAATGTCAAGTTGCATCTGTCACAAAAGGTCACAAGTTGAATCAATTTCCGCTTTGATTGACACGATTTCCGCTTTCGGACGGCTCCGCATTCGTGCTTGGCGACGCGCTGGCATACGCCACGCGTCAAAGAAGGATGGTGCACGTTAGGGTTAATGCCCCGACATTCCACGTCGTCGCCTTTGTTCGCTTGATGCTCCCACTCGGCCGATTTTCTTTATATTTCTTTATACCCGCCTGCTTGCAATGGGGGAACCGAGCGCTCTTATTTTGGTGGGGACCTCAAGATGCCAATCCACCTTGCGCACACGTTCTTGTCGCAATATGGCATATGAGGTTAGGGTTGTTCGATGAACTTTTTTCAAGAGCTTTTCTCGTAGTCACTATTTACTATTTTTCTTCTCAGAAATGGATCATCAATGGTACGTTGCTTTTTTCCTTCCATTGCAAAATACACAAACGCCGTCCTTCAAACAGTCTGCGATGGTCACCAATTTATTCAAGCGTCTGTTCGCGATTGAGTAGAAGGCACGTCTCAGAGGGCATCTGTTCGCAGTTTCTAACGTTCCTCCTCTTCGCAGTACTTCCACGACGTTCAACTTCTTCGCTCCCTCAGTCGGTCACCCAGTCCGCCTCCGCGTCATGCTTGGAGTGTTTCACGGTTGTCTCCCCGGCTTCAGCCTCCGAGCGGTGCGTCTTTGAGTCCGGGTGCGTACGTGATTCATCTCGTTCTTGGGACGCCAGAACAAGCGCAGAATCCAGGCTTGCGGAGGGACGAGCATCGCTTGCAGTGATGGATAAGAAGCGAGGGATGGAAGGGATGTGGGGCCGGTGGTCAAGCGGAGCAGCCGCGAGCTCCGAGAAAATGATTCATCCCGTACCGTTCGTCAGCAAAGGTCAGCGGATTGCGTGGACGCGCCGTCCCCCATACTTCACCTCGCAGCCGCGGCCATTCCATCTCCCCGTCGTTTTTCGCGACTAGTCCAGCCGTCGCTTCCAGCTCTACACAAAGCAGGTGCATCGTGTCCTCGTGGTCTCGTCTTCCCGCTCGCGCTTGGGTCCTTCGGTGTTGCCGAGTTGGTGGGGGTACGCGGAGGAGACGCAAAGTCAACGATTTTAAGCTCCTGGGAGGAGCGGGAACGGCAGGTGGCGTACGTGAAGGTGAAAGACCATTAAGCCCGGAGAATCTGCTTGCTTCAACGCCATTCTGTGCCAATCTTCGCAGTCGCAAGCACGTTACATCAGATGGACCTTACGACGTCTTGGTCGCGGTACACGACGGCCCCGTCTTCACAATCTCCTCGCTGGCAGTCCATACCCCAGCTGTCGCGAACTGTGCAAGTATCAAGTCCGAGTCGAAATCTTTCATAGTATCAAATGTCTACGCGGCCACTTCTGACCTGAGCAGACACAGCAGCACCCGTATTACCGTACCCACACCATCAAGAAGCGCCGCCTGAGGAATTCCTGCATCACGCTTTGGCTACCCTTCACGGGCATGTACGACGCGCGCCATCGACGGCCAAGCGTGTCCTACGCAGCTCGCGGAGCTACGGCTGCGGCTGCATGTGCGAGGCGGTTGGCGCGGGCTGTGCCTCATCGCACGTCTCTGACGGTATCCGGAGAGCAGAGTCGGAGGGAGCGATGCTGCAAGCCACAATCGCAGTGCAGAATCGACGCTCGCTCCCGCTTCCGCTGAACCCTGAAAACAGCCGACGCGTTTTTTTGTTTTGGCGCTGCAGAGTGAAGAAATCTCGCTTTCTGGAAGTATAGACGCTTTGTTCTGCACAAATACAAGTGGTCGCGCAGATCCGTATTCAGATAGTACAGGATTAGATTGAATGATGATGCGGGTGTGCAGTATATTGAAAAAGAAAGAAAAGTTTTATGGTGGGCATGCAGGACCAAGCGGGAAGGAGGGTGGATGCTTTCGAACAAGACGGACAGAGGAACAATGGGCCGGTCGGAGCCGTGATGAGAAGGGAAGAAACATTGTGCAGTGGGTGCTCAACAGGAAGCAGAGGAGAGCATGGACGGTAGTTCGTACTTATAACGAATACCCCGGGGGTATGTGCGACGAAGGGAGACAGCGCGCAGCGTATATCCGGTCCTGTCGCAAATCTGTGCAACGAATACCAGCGACTTGCCCTTCTGTATGTAGCGAAGGGTTGGAAAGAACATCGAGGATTCGATTTGCGCGAATTTTTGAAGGCGGTATGTCCAGAGCCAAGAGAAAGGCGATTCGCAGAGCCAAAAAGTCGAAGGCAAGCCCAGGATAAGTAGGACCAAATCTTGTTTCTTGTACACCGCGTCGTCGACGTTAACTCCGGGTTTTGGAGTGTCCTGCTCTCGATTGGCTCCCGGCTCAAGAGCCCATGAATGCAAATTCGCGTCCGTTGAGAGTCCCGTTCTGATCATTGCCTTTCTTTGCCGACAAGTCTATTCATGAGTGCCCGTTCTCGACGTGCCGCCCAATGACGGATTCGGATGGTGAGCGCGAGGTGAGAGTCAGAAAGAGAGTCCGATCGGTGGCGCTGCAGTTGCTGATGGCCGTGGGCCGCGGCAATGTTCTCCTGCTCTCGGCTTTGATCTGCAGTGTCGCCTCTTGGGACTCACAGCGGCAACCGAGTTTACTTTTGGAGGATTTGAGAGTTACTTTCTTTCTCTCCTGGTTTTCCAAGGATTGCGGGCCGCGAATGGTTGCTCTCGAGTAGCGTGGTGACAAACCATCGTAGAGCATGCACAAAAGGGACGATCTCGTTGACGAGAGCAGCTCGACGACGTGCCGCTCCGCGTCCTGGCGTGCCACGGAATGGGCCAAGCAGGACTGTGTCCGCCCACTGGTCGCGCCCACCGGTCTAGACTCCCGAATCGAGCGCTCCCTGCTCCTCGCGAACCGCACCGCAGCGGTCGGTGGCCGTCGCATCTCCTTCACACCCGCCAATAACATCATCACCTCACGACACGGACAAAACACCGCTCTCGACAACCGTTCGTGCCTCGCGGCCGAGCTTCTCTCGCTGTGCACCTGCATTGGGACGTCCCACCTACGTCCTCCTGCCCTCGCGGACGCTGGGCCGATCCATCGAGCCCTGGGGCCCACGACGCGCAACCAAGTGTGCCCTTACTTGCGCTTCGAATTTGAGTCCTACATCGGCGATGTAGGTCGCTCGTATTCCGCCTTGCACCACCGCTGCCTCCAGATTTTCGGCCGTAGATGCGAGTGCGATGCTATTCAAGCCACTCGTCACTGCTCCGCGCACGGACACGCTTGCTCCTCGCGTCTGTGTCGACGTCCCGCCCGCACGGGCATCTGCCTGCACCACGCGACGCCGACCTAACCTCGATCTCGATCTCGATCTTGAGTAGCTCCACCTCGCAACTAGGCAGTTTCAGGATTCGCCCCTCCATCCCCGGCTCTGCCTCTCCGGGGCACGTCGTCCCCGCTGTTTGCTGCCACTCGATTGATTTCCTTCGTATCCCTGTATCCACGCTAGGTGCACGGAACGCGACGTACCGATCCCTCTCGCCCACGTGGCCCTCTTGGGCTATTGCATGTCGGATTCCTGGCACGGCCGCGGTCCAACGCTTGTTTTTTTCAAGAACGCTTTTCACCTGTCTCGATCTTTTCTTTCGACTTCCCAGCACTGCTGGACGTCGGCGAGCGCACGAGCGCAGATCATCGATGTTACGGCTCTTTCCCTATCTTCATCTCGGTATGTACATGCTAACGCCGTCCACAGGCTACGATGGTCTCCGATTCGAGGGGCCGTTCGAGATGGAGAGAAGGTTCGTCTCGTTCGCATTTTCCTCGAAATATGTAGACTAAGCTTTGCCTGCTTCGCTCTTACAGGACATCGTGGCTCCTTCGCCCCCGCCGCCGTTGACCCTCTCCCGCTCCACTCCGCCGCCGTTTTCGTTCATTATCTTTTGCGCACTGCATGAAGGGCTTCGCACCCGGGGGAGCGCGTCTGACTGCTTCCACACCTCAGCTCCGACTTATCGTTGCAGATTTCGGGCTGCGGCTCGCATACCTGGCTGAGCTCAATGTTGGCGAGGGACTGGTGCGCGACGCAGGGCCGGACAGAGACAGGTACCGCTTGATGGAGAGAGGAAGGGGATGGAGGCGGATTTGGCGGTGGAGACGGAAACTAAGCCCGAACGCCGAGAACGACTCTACCTGTGCTATCCCTTCTCACAACCGTCGGCCACGCGGCGTCTCCCTTCTTCCCAGTATACGGTTTCTGCACCCAACCCGTTATTGATGCCGCCATCTCCATCCTTCGCGTCGTCCTTCACCATGGGTCGGCCCGCCGCTGTACGAGCGCGGTGCCATGTACTCGTGGCGTCGTTCTTCCGCGCACGCTGGCTCGTTTCGATATCGGTGATGGTACGCGGAGGGGACGTCGAGTTGACACCTGGAAGGATAGGGTGGCGCAGGAAGTGTAGGGCAAGGAAGTAAGCCCGAAGAAGCTGCTTGCTCTGGCGCACTTGGGCGAGCGCAAATACTTTGTCGCAGGACGCGACTGCTTCACCTCGGAGCCGGTCACTGACACCCTCCCTCGCGTCGTGCTTCGCGACTGCCCGCCGACTCCGCGTCGTACGCGAAACTGCTCCGCCGTACACCTCGTTTACCTTGTCAAGTGCGGGACAATTTTGGAGTTGGGGGACGAGACAGGCGCTAGACAAAGAGTCGACGGTTTCGGAGAGGGATTGAGGCTCGGGCACCGCACCGTTTGCTCGGGAACCCCAAGGGCCAGTGAGAACGCGTAGTATCGGATGGACCTTCGAATTATGGTACGATCTCCTCTTCTTTATCCTTCCAAAGTAAAACACGCTGACTGGTGTTGTTCTACAGATCTAAGCGCCATTCAATGCATCCCTGCAAGATTTTCCCGGCTGCGCTCGCCGTTCCGCCCGTCGGAACACACAAGCCGGGTCGCTTTTCGGACAGCTTGGGGCGTTGTCCATCCCCCCTGCAGTAGCTCATGAACTGGTAGCGACACCGCGCACGTTCTTTCAAGTACGGGTGGCCTGTCTCGAGTACACCGCCGACGCGCACTCGCCTTTCGCGCTGTGCTTCAAGGCTGGCTCGATGGCTTTCGTCTGCGCCGCGCCGCCTGCGCGAATCCGTTGTCGAGATTCGCAAGTAACGGGAAGTGAGGGGTCTTCTGTACGCACTACCTTGTGAATCCATCTTTGTCCCGCGTCTTTTCGCCTATAGCTCGCAAACCGACTTCTCACCAACGGCACGCCGTCCTTTACTCAGTCCCAGTAAATCATTGGGGCTTTCGCCTGTGCTGTGACGGGCCGTCTTCGTCGATGCGAACCCACCACCTGCTGCACCACGAACCGTACGATCACTGTCAAAGCCATCGACGCCGACGCGGCACCTTCATTCGCTCCATTCCCTTCAGCATCCCATCGTCTGCGGTTCTGAAGCAACCGCCCTCGCAGCCCAGTCCCACGACGCCCGCTCTCTCGTGCATGCAACCCATTCCGACGCGCCGCGCCTCCCACACGCAACTCCACACGAGCTGGGTAAACGCCTGCCCATCGATGATGCGCGTCGTAAGCCTGAAGCTGGAGGCGTCCACTCCATGTCCGGCGGTGCTTTAGACTTTGGCGCGAAGTTCTGACGCCGGCGAGCAACCGTTGGGGTAGATCTCACTCGTGTCGACCTACCTATTCTCCCAAACTCTTTCGCGAACATTTCTCTCCTCTTCGGTCTTGCAATACACACATAATAATTCTGGGTAACGATAGCTATGCAGGCAGAACAAAGCGACCCGAATAATGTGTCTGGTTTTTTCAAGAGCCCAGCGAGAGGCTGGACTCCATCTAGCGCCCACACTGCGGCCGCGGTTTTGGATCGACCGCATGGCCGTGGGCACGATACTAGCGTCGTCGTGCGGTCTCGCTCGCTCCATCTCGTCCTCCCGGTCCCCCCGCACATTGCGCGATATCTTGTCAATGTGAATGGTAGAGTGCGGACCGCCCCAACTCGAACGCTGCCCCTCGCACGTCCACGATGGCGGCCATCCATGCTCGCGGAGGGAAGCTTGGTGCTGCTTCATGGTGTGGGTACACGTAATAATGCTGGTGCTGCGTTGCGAGTGCTGCAAACCAGCGATGTCCGCAGACGTAGACGTTGGGTGTGAATGACTTGAGCTTCATACTGGGACCGATTAGGCTGCCAGTGGAGGGTTGTGAACAGTCAAGACGGGGCCGTCGGGTACCGCGAGGAAGACCTTGTAAATCCCTTCCAATATAACGTGTTTGCGCTCGCCTACATTGGCAAAGATCGGCGCTGGGGCGAGCAGCTTCGCCGGGCTTGCTTACCCTTCGCTTCTACCTCCGCTTTGACCTCCGACTCCCGCTCCTCCTATTGTGCTTCAGAGCGTTGGCTCGTCCGTCTCCTCCGCATACCCCACCCGTACCGAAACGAGTCCACACGCGAGCGGGAGGCGACGGCCGTGAGGACAGAGGTTTCGCGCAAACGCAGCTGCGCCGCGCAAGACTGGTGAGCAGGCGAGTCGTGAAGCACGATGCGGAGAATGGAATGGCAGTATTGGTAGGCGACTGCATGAAGGAATCGTGTATTGTGGGAATGAGGGCACTGCGTCCATGTGATTCGCGTTGTCGACGCTTGTGAGCAACCGTCGTGGATCAGCATCGAGATGCAGAGGAAGAATTTTATACTCGTTGACATTTCTTTGTCCCGCGTCGATCGCATTTTTCTTTGTAGCTGGACTATTCATTAAGTCGTGAGTACTCCTTTCGTCTATTTCTAGCTTCCGACTTATTCAATTGTATGCTCTGCCTTGTCACATTGTTTTGACTTTGCTCCGGGAAGGACCGGCAACGCGTACGCATCTGTGTTGAGGTCCCTTTATTACCCTTCAGCTAGCTTGTCGGCCTCATTCCCAGGGGCTTCCGCATGGCTATTTACCTAAACAAATACATTCTGTCTCCGCCTCCTCTCATGGATTTTCGCGACCGTGGGTCGAAGAGCTTGCCGTTGGATACCGCGGAGGACCCGTCTTCCTCTCGTGGGTTTCCGCGACCGTGAGCCCGGAGAGGTCGCCATTGGAAATCGTGTGGAAGCTTTCGTCCTGCTATCTTTTGACAAGATCTTTGTAACCCATCTATCGTGCCTTTCCAATCACTCCAGATCCTCAGGGGTGCATCCGGGCTTTCATCACCATAATAATTTGTTTTGCAATTCGGTTTGCCGGCTTGTGGCAAGTGCAATCGTGTTGCCACGACTGAACGCCACGAATGCATTCACCGGCCAATAGTGGGCAAAGCATGTGCGTGCGGCTGCAAATAGACCAAGAATTGATACCCGAACCAGAGGTGACGAGTGGGCTACTCCCGCTCGACCTTCTCATCGAAGTCATCCGACCCCCTTTTCGTGTTGTTTTTTTCCGCTGTACCATACGCAGATGCGCCGCAATTCCCATGCTTCGTGGAGCGAGAATTCCTCAACGAAATTACCTACCTATCATCTGCTGGGCCAAATCGTTCTTTACGAAGTCTCGGATGGGTTCAGTGTGGCGAGAAGCGCCACGCCAAGTCAGCACTGCTCCCGTTGTGCGAGCGCGGAGCCCTACCGCATCCGGCACCCTTTGTGAGACAGAACGATGTGCATGTTCTTCGGTGCCTTGTCATGTTACTGTTGGAATCTGACAAGCCTTGAACCCAACTTAGATCCGTCGGCTGCAATATGGTCTTGATCTGAAGTATTCTATTGGAATGACAGAGATCTTGTACTGTCTACATATACTCAGCCTGTGTGGTTGGGCTTCTCATCGTTTTTGTTCCAGATGCCCCCCATCCAATGTTACTGAAATTCTGGTTGATAACATCGTCACCTCCGTGAAGGCGGTTGTGCCGCTCCTGGATGAGCTTCATGACGGTCTTTGCCCCCTATTTGTCAAAGCAATCTCGAACACTGTAGTCTCTTTGATGGATGCACTTCAGGTGTGAAGTTCGGAAAGACAAAGATCTTTCAGAACTGACATGAACTCTAGAATGCAAAGAGAAACAAAGAGGAATGTTGTCGACTCACCGAAAATATTCATGGGATTATCTATAGCATTGTCAATCTCCACTTGCAATCGGACCCTCCTGGCTACCTTCCGCCAGCAACAGTGCAACATGTTGGCAACTTTACTGAGTATTGATTTGTTATATCTTTCTCTGCAGGCAACTGATATAGCATTTCAAGAACTCTTCATAAAATTCTGACATTTGTCCAAGCACAACAAGACAGCAACAAGATCAAGTACTTTTTCCGTCAGAGTCAAATGACTGGCTTGTTAAAAAGAGTGTCGGGCCGGGCTGCAGTCAGCCCTGGACAGTTTTGCAGTAGGCTCAATATTCACAATAAATTAGAAAAATTTAACTTGAGTGCAGATCACTTCTCAAGCAACTCTGTCACAAGATATCAATGAAATGCAGAGAAAGATTCACCAAATGCACACAGAACTGTTTGAATTAATTTCAACACTATCAGATGCAGCAATTTCAGATCATGCCTCCTCTGTACGTTCCTTCTATTTTAGCATGAAATTCTCTATATCTTTGACCAAATTAGATGTACCAAATCTCAAGCAAGGTCAGAACAGTGTCTAAGCTGGCAGCAGAACTGATTATTGGCCTTCAAAGCTCCCAATCACTTTCCCTTTTACCTTTGAGGCCACAGATCTTTCATGGCCGTGACTCAGAGCTGACATACATTGTAGAGATGCTTGAGCACCAATGTCCCAACATTGCACTCTTGGGTCCTGGTGGTATTGGCAAGACAGACCTTGCAAGGGCGGCCTTACACCACCCTATTGTAGCAGCTAAATATGAAGACCGACTTTTTGTGTCATGTGAATCAGCTACTAGCAGTGTAGAAATTACGGGTTTCATTGGTGCCTATCTGGGACTGAAGCCAGGAAAGAATCTCACCAAGGCTGTGTTACACTCTCTTGCTCAAAAGTCAAGATGTCTCTTGATCTTGGATAATCTGGAAACAACCTGGGAGCCACTGGAATCCCGTAGTGGTACTGAAGATCTGCTTTCAAGCTTTACTGACATCCCTCATCTGGCATTGATAGTGAGCGTGTGAATATTAGCTGCACAGATATTGATTCTAAATTTCCAGGTCACAATGCATGGAGCTGAACACCCAGCTAAGGTTCGCTGGACCCGACCATTTCTCCCTGCACTAGCACCGCTATCACCAGAGGCTGCTCAGGAGATGTTCAAAGAAATTGCTGAAGATTATCATAACCCAAAAGAGATTGATCAGCTCTTGAAATTCACCAATTACATGCCACTTGCAGTGGATCTCATGGCACACCTTGTTGCTTCTGAAGGATGTTCATCTGTCTTAACTCGGTTGGAAACTGAAAAAACATCTGTGCTATCTGAAGGTTCAGATAAACGATCCAATCTGGACACATCTATTGCTTTATCACTATCAATTCCCCACCTTGCTGCCCAGACTGGGGCCATGGATTTGTTGCAACTCCTCTCTATTCTCCCAGATGGTCTCTCAGATGTTGAGCTTATCCAAAGCAATCTTATTATTCCACAGATTCGAGCATGCAAGTCTGTATTGCTTGGTACATCACTTGCATACATTGATAACAAAAAACGTTTGAAATCACTTGTGCCTATCCAAATATTTGCAATATTTCCACCCAGTAGCACCAGCTATTGTTCTGCCTCTACAACAATATTTCCAGAGTCTTTTGGCCACATACAAGAAATATCAAGGATCTACCCAGGTCACCAACATTATGAGGGACATTACACTCAATCTTGGGAACATACATCAAGTCCTATCCCGAGCATTGACTCCACAAAATCCAGATCTATCTGAAGCTATCAGATGCATAATCTTGCTGGATGGCTTTTGCTGCTTCACAGGTCATGACTCACATACATTAATGCATTCCATTCAAGCCATCCTTCCACCTGATGACCATGAAGTAGCTGTTCAGTTTGCTATTGGGGTATTGTTTACTAGCTATCATGGCATCATAGTCAAAGATCGCAAGCTGTTGCTTTCTGAAGCCAAGGTGCACTGCCAGGCTTTGAATGATCCTGCTGTCGAAAGTGGGTGAAATCTCTTTTTATCTTGCCCATATTTGTTTCTGATCCACTATTTATTGCTGCTTCACAGTGGAATTGTATCGTGCATTGGGGATATACTATTGTTGGTTTACAGATGACCACTTTGATGAAGGAATGCAGTGCTTCGAGAGAGCTTTAACATTAGCCCGAGATACAGGTGACATCAAAAAACAGTGTCTCATCTTGATCAATCCTGCACTACTCAATTGGAGACAAGGAAAATACCATACATCCCAAATGCTTGCAAATGAGACATATATCCTTGCCCAATTGTGTGGAGATTGTCACCAACAGGCACAAGCCCTGCGGGTGAAGGCCCTATTTGCCCAAAGCCTCGGAAACCTCAAGGACACCCTTTTTCTACTGCAGACAGCAAGAGAACTTCTTCAGCTTTGTGGGATGTCCCAAGGTGCCTTGGATTTTAAACTCAGGATGATTGTAGCCACTACACATATGGAAAAATCTGAGTATGCAGAAGCACAAAATCTTTTTACTGGAATTTTGTCTGAGGAGATGTCTGCTGAGCAGAAGCTGGAACAAGATAGTTCTGCCATTATCCTATTGAACATTGCTGAACTTGGTGTGGTTACTGGTGCAAGCAAACAAGATGTGCTCCAAAACCTGGAAACAGCAAAGATAACTCTCAGCATCTTCGAACACTTTTCTAAGGCTTTTTACTGTGAGATAATACTCGCTGATCTTGAACTCAGAGAAGGGGACATTTTGGCAGCAAAAATCGTTTTGAGAAATGTCTACATTGGTCTTGGACAAAAGACATCCAAGTTTCGTCTTATTGCCTTGAGAAGATGTCAGACATCAACCGCTGGGGATGTGCCCACTTTGATTGGGCTGCCACCTTTGGCATCATTTATCTAGCATTCACACTGAAACAGAAACAGAAGTTGGGACTGCACAAAGCCCTCTGCAGTTTAGGCAACATGTTCCTGTCCAATGGAGATGAGCTGACTGCAGAAAGTTTATTTACAGTTGCATTGGAGGCCTTTACAGATATGGATATTCATCAAGCCAGGGCAAATTGTATGTTGTGCCTTGGTGATATAGCTGCAGAGAAGAAGGGTGACATGTCTGGAGCAGAAAAGCAATGGCGAGATGCCCGACCACTGTTTGAGAGATCATTGCAGGCCAAAGACATAGCCAACATTGACTCCAGACTGAGCAGGGTTGAAAAAGCTTAGGAGGGAGCTCTAACAACATTTGCAAAATTGCAGGCACCTAAGCAGTCATTGACTTAGTTTTCCTCCCCAAGGATAGCAGGAGAAAGTCACTCTTGTGTGATACTAGTTACCTCTTATTTATTTGGAGTCATTCCTGCTACCTTTGAGCAGGGGTAGGAGTCTCTTTTCTTCTTCCTGATCTTTCTGCTCTCTGTACTATTTACTTCTATGCAATTTCAATTTTTTTTTTTTGGTTTTTGTTTCCAATTTGGGGAACTCATTGCCATCAACTTGATTAGGCAAAATTTCCATCAAATCATATAATACTTGTCATGTGTACTGCAAGATAAAGAAAAATGGCCATCCAGAGAGAATGCTAAAATACTAGTACAAGACAGGGGTTGCTTTGCTCTTGCATGTTGACAATTCATTGCAAAATTGTGCTGCTTAACTGGGCCTGCTTTTTGGTCAATTGAATACACATGTTTCACAGCCTGAAGAACTACACATTAAATTTGAATCAGCATTGAACACAGCTAAGATAATAAAATGACATATGGAAGCCCACCCAGTAAACACACTGGCCTGATGGAAATTCAAGTAGGATTGACAAAAACTGTAGTGCATTGAAACACCGCACATCTTCTGGGACCTGCTAGTGTAATTAGCCATTGTGCCAAGTATGACCATAGTCTGAAAATCATGATCAAAGAACATATGGTAAAGAATAAGGATAGATTTTCAAGGCAGCCCATACCAGTAAGGTTGCTTTACCAGAATTGAATGAGAAAAATAAAATACAGTTTGAGCTCAAAAACTGAATTGGAAACATAATTAATTGATTTGGCATTGGAGCTACAACTTCTCCACTAAATTTTTTCCACTTTTCTGCAAGGAGCTATCTATAGCAACAACTCATAAAGAAACACACATGCAGCTATATGAGCTCATTGCATATAGAGTGTAGCACGAATACCAAATATTGCAAATATTCGTGCCAAGCTATTTGTGAATGGCAAATATTTGTATTTGCGAATGGCTGTGGCTGTGCTATTCACACGAATGCGAATATCAGTTTTCAGGAAAGTTGATATTCGCGAATATTTGCAGCTGTAATACACAGCTAAAATTTCAATCAAGTATAGTAAATTTGGGTCTGTTTAATACACCCCCTCTTTGGAACCATAACACACTTCATTTACACCAACTAGATCTGTAATTCATATGCAAACCAACCACTTTAGAAACATCTTCACTTTGACAACTGCTTGACAGGTTGACAGCAAGTGTGATGATGGTCAATCAAATGGTTGAACATGCAAGACAAGGGCTTGTGTGAGTTCTCAACAGTGTTTAAACTCAAAAGATAACATAAAAGTGTCCTCAGCAACTTATTAGTGGCTACTAAACCCCCAAATCTCCAATATATTTGCTGAATATTCACGAATATTGCTGACTAAGCAACGAATATTCGCCATCAATATTCGTACGAATGTGAATATCAATTTCTAGGTTTCGATGAATATTCATATTCACGAATATATACTCGTGCTACACTCTAATTGCATATGCAGGGCAGTGCCATGCAAACAATGATCCGAGCAGATAAGTTTGCTGGCATGCAGACATGGAAATCTGTGTGGAGAAACTGATTTTGAAGGCAGTCTTGTTGAACTTCAAAATCTAAAAAAACAAAACAAACTGGAGTTGAGCATAAATAATTTTACATGTACATTGAGCAGAAAACTCAGGAAGGGGTAAAGAGACCTCTACTTGAAGGTAGCATGAATAAATAAGAGACAACTATTTTGAGTATCATATGAGAATGACTTTCACAGACTGTTCTTGGGCCTCAGCCAATGACTGGGTAGGTACCTGCAACTTTGCAAGTGTTGTGAGAGCTCTCTCAGAAGCTTTTTCCACACTGGCCAGTCTGGAGTCAATGTTGGCTATATCTTTGGTCTGCAGGGACTTTTCAAATAGTGGTCAAGCATCTCTCCATCGTCATTCTGCTCCAGATATGTCCCCTTGATGCACAGCTATATCCCCGAGGTGCAATATACAATTTGCTCTACAGTGATGACCATCTATCCCTGTGAAGGTCTTTATGCAACTGTGAGTAGACTTTCTGCAGTCTTTTCATCTCCTTTAGACAAAAAACATGTTGCCTAGGTTCCATAGTGCTTTGTGCAGTCTTTCTTTTTCTGTGCAAATGCTAGGTAAATGATGCCAGAAGTGGTAGTCCAATCAAAGTTGGCAAGTCCTCAGTAGTTGATATCTGCCATTTTCTCAAGGCAGTAAGATGAAGCTTGCACCTCTCTTGAATGCAGACATTTCCTGAAACAACTTTTGCTGCCAATATGTCCCCTTCTCTGAGTTCAAGATCAGCAAGTATCATTTCATAGTAACAAGTCTCAGAAAAGTGTTCAAGGATGCTGATAATCATCTTTGCCATTTCCAGGTTTTGGAGCACATCTTGTTTGCTTGCCCCAGTCACCGCACCAATGTATCCAACGCCCACCAGGGCAATGACAGAATCTTCTTGTTCTTGCTCAACAGACATCTCAGTAGTGAGCTGGGTGAAGAGACTTTGAGCCTCAGCATACTCGGATTTTTCCATGTGTGTATTTGCCACATGAATTCTCAATTGGAAGTCCAAACCACCTTGAGACATCCCACAAAGGCCAAGAAGTTCCCTTGTTGTCTGCAGTAAACAAAGTGGGTCCTTGAGATTTCCAAGACCTTGAGCACATAGAGCCTTCACCCACAGTGCCTCTGCCTGCTCATAACAATATCCACATAATTGTGAAATATTGCATACTTTATCTACAAACACCTGGGATAATTCATAATTCCCTATCTTCCAGTTGAGCAAAGCACATTCAAAATGAGACAGTGCACTTTTAGGTCACTAGCCTCTTGGGCCAATTTGGGCTTCTCTTGAGGCATTGCATCCCTTCATCCCAGTGGTTACAGTGGTGGTGAAAAAAGTGATTTCCATGGCAAATCTGTCATGATTTCAAGCTCGTTTGCAATTTTCAACCCCTTCCTCACCTGTACTGTTGAGCAAGAATTAAATAAATTGTGGTGTTTGAAAAAATCAAATTTTTAAGATCAACTTTTATTGAGAGAGTTCATCCAGGAGTGGTACAACCACATTCACAGAAGTAACAATATTGTCCACTGTCACGATTTTGCCCTTTTTCGCAACATCTTATCTAAGCGCCGAACACGTGACAAGATACCACGGATAGACACTAGACGGATTCGATGTATGTAGAATAAGGATAAATCGGTCAGAAACCCTCAGAGGGCAGGCAACAGGGCGTATTACACGTGGTGGCTCTATCCTTGCGAGTACAAGGAGGCAGCGCCAGAGTTCCGGATATTAATTAAATGACACACGTCAAACATGTTGTCATGGCATGGTTATTATTTAGAACACATGTTAATGGAATGATATTTGATCGGACCATACATACAGTTGCACGGTCTTATTGTTCTCGTATATTTTCTCATGACTCGTAGTACAGTATTTAAACAGTAGTTATTTGACTGTAGTCTTTAGTCTTTTATTCCATCTCTTTCGAGCCTCATACCAAAGAGCCCACCGAACCCTTCTGCTTCACCAGAGTTCGACCTCTAAACGCTTGAACGTGACATAATAAAGGACTACCCTTCATACCCTCGTACCGCCCCTACTCGACCTCCTTTCCATTTCCTCCCCACCTTCATCCACTACTTGAATTCATACTCCTTTACCTCTTACCCTGAAGATCCATTCCCGAATCTCCCAACATCTCCCTCGTCCACAACGAGGTTAAACAATTGCAGCGACCCTTGTTGTCGGACCAGATCAATCTGACTGCACCGCGCTACGGGAAACGTTGAGTCCGTCCCTGCACAACGGTAGCAACAAGGCCACAGAGTTAATCCCTGGAGAGGCTCTGGGTGTCGTCATCGGGTGTGTCGTAGAAGGCCCGGGGCGATTCAGACAGCAACAGTCCGGGGCAACCCCACCATCCGCTTAGTGCGGAATTCCTACCATTGACACGTATCCGCGCCCCTTCCGAAACCTACTTGTCTTCGGACGATTCCATACTCACTCACCTCTACCAATCCGCTTCCTCCCATCACACCTTTCACACCACCTACACCCATCCACCGACTACTTCGGTCCCTTTTCACAACCTCTTATCCTCCATATTCCCACACCATCTCATACCCGCCATGTCGCACCACCCTTCCCTTCAACAATCTCCCGCCACTTTTGAACGACTCGCCGGAAGATACGGCGTGGATGTTAATCGTTCCCCCATCTCCAGTCCACCCTGCCACCTATTATGGCGAACCCGAAGGACGAGTGGCATCACCACCAGATGTTGCTTTCCGAGACGCTTCCAGACTACCATCTCCCATCCGACCCCTTCCTCAAAGACCCGATAACCGGGCACCATCGCCCAACCAATGGGCTAACATACTCGTTCGGCTTGCGGAGTATGCAGCCGGACGAGCAGCGCAAGAAACCCTTGCGGCAGCACCCCGGAGCAACAGCAGCTCCAAAATAGTTCTCGCCAAACAACCACCAATGTTTGACGGAGAAGATAAGACCAAGTGGGAATCTTGGTACGAGGCCCTGACCGATTACCTCGGGGCCTATTCATCGGAGTTCGTTACCGATGAAAGGAAGATTCATTACACCCTTTCCCTTTTGGGAAAGGCAGACGGTTCTCCCAGTTTGGCAATGAACTGGAAGAAAATTTGGAAAAAGGACAACACTCAGGACGGAGTTATAATCCCGGGCCAGAATACTTTCAAGGGGTTCCTTCGGGACCTCGCAGACTCGTTCAAAGATCAGAACGAGGTTCAGTCGGCGCATTTGCGCCTTACCACCACTGTGCAGGGCAAAATGGACCTGCCGGGATTCCTGCAGGTATTCGAGTTGAATGCCGGGCAGGTGGGATACTCGGCAGCAGAGCCGAGAGATAACGTTTTCTTGGTGGAAACGTTGGAGACACTCCTGAATAAGGAGCATCGGGCGAAGTTGTACGCACTGGGAACAGAGATCCCGACGATGTATAAAGATTTGAAAGACAGGCTGCTGGTAATTCACCGCAGCATTGAGCGGGAGAAGCTCAGGAACGCCCAAGCGGCGGCTAAGGGGACCCCATTTTGGGACCCTGCAAGACAAGCAGCGCCGCCGGGGGCTACAGCGACAACCCCCAAGAATTCGGGTGGAGCCCCGAATTTGTCCAAGAAACCAACTCCAGGGAAGCCGGTGGATATGGACATTGATCGGTCACAGGCTAGGATGATCAAATGTTACAATTGTGGCAAAGAAGGCCACATGAAGAAGGAGTGCCCGGAGCCTCTTAAAAAGAAATTTAATATTCGATCGTTGCAATACGATCGGCATTCTCGTGAAGACCTCGAGGCCGTCGCAGCCGCTCTTCGCGAGCGGGGTTTTTAAAGAGGGACCTGGTTAAGGCCAAACCGGCTAGCCCTCCTGTTATGAACAATCGCAGACAATATGATATTCTTACTAACATGCCTGATACGAACTTATGTATTAAAAATGTATTAGAAAAAGATAAAAAAGATGATGTAGTTACAATTTCCCCTGTTTCATCTTTTTGTAATTTAAAGGACTGTGATGGACTCCATAAATTACGTTCCGCGATAAAGAAAAAGGCCCCCGGAACTCCCACCGGTAAAACAAAGGTTGAGAAGAAAAAGGTCGTCATTGATGACAGGATGGCTCAATCCTCGCAAGAGGAGGAAGCGCCAAAAGTGGAAGTGGACAAATATGGAACCACCTATAGAACCCACATTTCGCCTCTAATTAGAGAGGGGTTACCGGGTGGTATCCCCTCTCTAGCTAGAGGCAAAGTAGCTAAATCCCCTATGCTGCAGTAAATGTCGCATTAAAGCTGGGCTAAAGCTACGCTAAAACTGCAGCTGGGTAAGGTCAACATACTAAGTCCTTCAATGCTGCAATAAAGTCGCAATAAAGTTGCAGCAAATATGTCTATGACCATATAAGGTAAGTATAGTGACTGCTATGCTACATTAAAGCTGCAATGCTGCAATAAAGCTGCAATAAAGCTGCACTAGCTGTGATACGGTGATGCTATAGCATTACATGAGACAAATAGCTACCATATGAGGCAATTGTGCTAAAAATAGACCAAAATCAAAGTTGTAGCCCTTTTCAATACGGATCTAGCTGTATAAGAAATTTTCTTATCAGATGCTTGGTTGCGTCACAAAATGCAAAATACTCGAGCGAACGCGAGTCTTTGCAGCTGTCAAAGTGTATTATAAATGCTATTATCAGCCCAGCTGACCTTATATGACTGACTGCTTGCTTAACATTGTATGCAAGACCTTATCTGACTAACCACAAGTGTCAATGTGACCTTATATCAGTGAAGAAACCTTATCTTCTTGCAAGTTAGTTAATCTGACCAAGTGTCAATACAAAAAGCTTACCTGGTTAATTCAATTGACAATTGGTAAGACGGCTACTGACTTTAAATGAATCTGACCTAGGGTCTTCATTGATGGTTCTCAATATCTATAAACAAATTCTTGACTACAATACAAGTTGGTGAAACTAGTGATATATTATTTACTTCAATTGAGTAAAGGTAATCCATTGACTACAAGTTAGCTATCTATTGACTTCAATTCACTGACTTGACGTCAATAAATGACTTTATTGACTGGTCTATTGACTTTAAGTCAGTAGACCACTAATTCAGATTCAGTAAATCTACTGACTTTATTCACTTCAATTCAGCTGTCTATTGATATCAAGTCAGTAGATCTATTGACTCTGTTGAATTTATTGACTTCAATTCAGTATTTTATTGACTTCAACTCAGTAAATCTATTGACCTTATTGACTTCAATTCAGTAGTGTATTGACTTTCATTCAGTAGTTAATTGACTTTATTGACTTCCATTCAGTAGTTAATTGACTTCAAGGTAGTAATATATTAATTTCAGTCAGCAATCCATTGACTTCAAGTAAACATAGTCTATTGACTTGAAGAATCAGTATTGAAGTCAATAAACCACTAGTGTGGTTTGAAAGTGTCAATTGTTTTGTATTTTGTGAGCCAACCAAGCCTTGGATGAAAAAATGTTGTATATGAATCTTGTAGCCCTTGACGAGCTCTAGAAGATGAGGTTAGCCATCAGATGAATTTCGAGGACCTTCCTTCTTGGGACACTAACGCTTCGCACCCAAATATGGAAATTATGCTAAAATCTCGCTATCTTGCTCAATATTGGACCGTTTTGGGTGATCTAACTTCACAGGGCCAATGTTCTATATCCTTTATGAATTTTGAGAGCCTTGTTCAGCCTAATATAACACTGTAATGCAATGATAAATGCCCAACAACCTGGATAATCACTTGGTGTACAATATATTGTTCAGTATGTGTTATCTATGGCTTACAACCACATCACATTGCTTGGAGCACTAATTGGAACAGTTCTGACACCCTAGATCAGGTCTTGAGAGCTACAGCAGCCTTATCTTAACAAGATCAAAAAATCTAATCTTTTCCTGATTCCAGGAGATCTCAAGGTCTGATAATGGTTCTGGATGGTGTCCCAGTATATTATAGACTATACTAACCCTTCTAGAGCACATGTATTGCAGGGCCTTCTCACAGACCCATGATTTACACTGATCAAATCTGAAAAGTGTTTTCATGATATTTCATCTTGCCCAAGGTCCCAGGAGTGTGGCCAAGTGCATGAAAACAATATTACAGTCTGTCCAAACGATCTGAGCACAAAAAGTAGCTCAATATACCCCTTCAAAGATGAGTTTTTCTAAGTGACATTTTTGGCTTGTTTGATGAATAGAAGACCATCCAGACCAGTGAGAGTAAAATAGAGGTCAGAAATGAAAAGAGGCAAGAAAATAGTACAAGATAGAGCTTTGGTTGAAGTGATTTGGTTGAGATTTGGTCAGTTGGTGTCTTCAAGCAGGTGGGTTCAACCACAGTCTAAAGGCATATATTATGGTCATGATCAAAATCACCAACTGACCAAATCTCAACCAAATCACTTCAACCAAAGCTCTATCTTGTACTATTTTCCTGCCCCTTTTCATTTTTGACCTCTATTTCACCTTCACTGGTCTGGTTGGCCTCCTATTCATCAAACAAGTGAAAAATGTCACTCAGCAAAACTCATGTTTAAAGTGGTATATTGGACAACCTTTTGTTCTCAGATCCTTTGGATGGACTGTAATATTGTTTCCATGCACTTGGCCACACTCCTGGGACCTTGGGCAAGATGCAATATCATTAACACACATTTTATACTTAATCAGTGTAAATCATAGGTTTGTGAGAAGGCCCTGCAATACATGTGCTCTAGAAGGGTTAGTATAGTCTATAATATACTGGGACACCATCCAGAACCATTATCAGACCTTGAGATCTCCTGGAATCAGGAAAAGATTAGATTTTTTGATCTTGTTGAGATAAGGCTGTTGTAGCTCTCAAGACCTGATCTAGGGTGTCAAATCTGTTCCAATCAGTGCTCCAAGCAATATGATGTGGTTGTAAGCCATAGATAACACATACTGAACAATATATTGTACACCAAGCGATTATCCAGGTTGTTAGGCATTTATCACCGCATTACAGTGTTATATTAGGCTGAACAAGGCTCTCAAAATTCATAAAGGATGTAGAACATTGGCCCTGTGAAGTTAAATCACCCAAAACAGTCCAATATTGAGCAAGATAGCGAGATTTTAGCATAATTTCCATATTTGGGTGCGAAGCGTTAGTGTCCCAAAAAGGAAGGTCCTCGAAATTCATCTGATGGCTAACCTCATCTTCTAGAGCTCGTCAAGGGCTACAAGATTCATATACAACATTTTTTCATCCAAGGCTTGGTTGGCTCACAAAATACAAAACAATTGACACTTTCAAACCACACTAGTGGTTTATTGACTTCAATACTGATTCTTCAAGTCAACAGACTATGTTTACTTGAAGTCAGTGGATTACTGACTGAAATCAATACATTACTACCTTGAAGTTAATTAACTACTGAATGGAAGTCAATAAAGTCAATGCACTACTGATTGAAGTCAATAAATTCAATAGATTTACTGACTTGAAGTCAATACACTACTAAATTGGAGTCAATAAAGTCAATGGAGTCAATAGATCAACTGACTTGACATCAATAGGCTGTTGAATTGAAGTCAATAAAGTCAATAGATTTACTGAATCTTAATCAGTGGTCTACTGACTTGAAGTCAATAGACCAGTCAACAAAGTCATTTATTGACGTCAAGTCAGTGAATTGAAGTCAATAGATAGCTAACTTGAAGTCAATGGATTACCTTTACTCAATTAAAGTAAATAATATATTACCAGTTTCACCAACTTGTATTGTAGTCAAGAATTTGTTTATAGATATTGAGGACTGTCAGTGAAGACTCTAGGTCAGATTAATTTAAAGTCAGTAGCCTTCTTACCAATTGTCAATTGAATTAACCAGGTAAGCTTTTTGTATTGACACTTGGTCAGATTAACTGACTTGTAACCAGATAAGGTTTCTTCACTGATACAAGGTCACATTGACACTTGTGGTTAGTCAGATAAGGTCTTGCATACAATATTAAGCAAGCAGTCAGTCATATAAGGTCAGCTGGGCTGATAATAGCATTTATAATACACTTTGACAGCTGTAAAGACTCGCATTCGCTCGAGTATTTTGCATTTTGTGACGCAACCAAGCATCCGATAAGAAAATTTCTTATACAGCTAGATTCATATTGAAAAGGGCTACAACTTTGATTTTGGTCTATTTTTAGCACAATTGCCTTATATGGTAGCTATTTGTCTCATGTGATGCTATAGATCACCGTATCACAGCTGGTGCAGCTTTATTGCAACTTTATTGCAGCTTTATTGCAGCTTTATTGCAGCATTGCAGCTTAATGTAGCATGGCAGTCACTATACTTACCTTATATGGTCACAGACATATTTGCTGCAACTTTATTGTGACTTTATTGCAGCATTGAAGGACTCAGTATGTTGACCTTACCCAGCTGCAGTTTTAGTGTAGCTTTAGCGCAGTTTTAACACGACATTTGCTGCAGCATAGGGGATTTAGCCACTTTGCCTCTAGCTAGAGAGGGGATACCACCCGGTAACCTCTCTCTAATTAGAGGCAAAGTGTGGGTTCTATAGGTGTATGGAACGGTGTTGACACCGAAACCCACGGAAAGCCCACAGATCAAGGGTGATCCACGGAAATTCAAATGGGTTCCTATTTGTGAATTAACGAGTCGTCAGCCCTGGGTGGCTAAACGAATTTGGGAAAAAATGCCTGTCGGAATAAAGGCAAGGGAAATGGCTCGTTGGATGACTAAACGTGCCATAGGAGTCACTCCCGAACGATTGGCCGCAGAAATGCGTGCTTTCCAAGCACAACGTAAACATCATGAGATGTTGGTTCCTACATTGTTGCAAGATGCTAGTACGGGCAAGACCCAGAAAATTCGTGCGTTGTTGGACACCGGGTGTACCACAACGTGTATTGATCAGGATTTCGCCAAGGCTTTGGGCTTTGAATTTAAAAAGCTACCGGAAGCAATCCCGGCAAAAAATGCCGATGGTACTGAAAATATCAAAGGCAGAATTACTCACTATGTTGACATGGTGATGATGATTGGCAAACATGCTGAACAGATTAAGCTGTTTGTCACGGGACTTGGAAAATCCCGAGTATTTATCGGTTTTGACTGGATAGAGCACCACAATCTGAATATTGATTGGCGTGCCCAAACAATCCAGTTTAGCCATTGCCCTGAAGCGTGTAATATGAAAGGCGACAAGACTGTTCAAGGAACAGAAAAGAACGACCCTATAGAGGAGGGTGAATCTATTTTATTGGTTGACTTTGCACCTGCAATCAAATTGCGTGTGAAGGGTTCCCAGGCACAGCAGTTCGCGGAACAGGCTGATGCCGAAAAAGAAAAAAATGACGGCTGACAAGATCCCGGAACAATACCGGGATTACGTCAAAGTTTTTTGCGAAAGAATCTTTTGATTCTCTTCCGGATAAAAGATCGTGGGACCATGCGATTGAATTAAAGCCGGACGCTAAAGCCGTTGACTGCAAAATATACCCACTTTCGCTGGACGAACAAAAGAAGCTTGATGAGTTCTTGGACGAGAATTTAAAGAGCGGACGGATCAGGCCATCAAAGTCACCGATGGCTTCGGCATTCTTCTTTGTTAAGAAGAAAGACGGGTCACTTAGGCCGGTCCAAGATTATCGTAAATTAAATGAAATGACGATTAAGAATCGTTATCCGATTCCTTTAATTTCGGAGCTGGTTAATAAACTCCGAGGCGCAAGATATTTCACGAAGCTGGACATTTGTTGGGGTTACAATAATGTTTGGATCAAAGAAGGCGATGAATGGAAGGCCGCCTTCAGAACAAATCAAGGCCTGTATGAGCCGCTCGTGATGTTCTTCGGCCTCACCAACTCCCCGGCCACGTTCCAAACCATGATGAACGATATCCTTAGGGATCTCATCAACGAAGGACGGGTCATCGTCTATTTGGATGATATTCTTATTTTCACGGAGACTCTTGAAGAGCACCGTGCAATTGTCAAACGAGTGTTGGATACACTTCAAAAGCATAAACTTTATTTAAAACCCGAGAAGTGCGATTTTGAGAAAACGGAAATCAAATATCTCGGAGTAATTATTTCCCACAACTCCATGCACATGGACCCTGTGAAAATCAAGGGCATCATGGAGTGGCCAGTCCCGAAATGCGTTAAACATGTTCAAGCGTTTCTGGGCTTCGTTAATTTTTATAGACGATTTGTCCAAGGATTTGGCGACGTCGCAAAACCATTAACCTTATTAACCAGCAAGGCTGGATTCTCCTGGGGAGAAACGCAAGACAAGGCATTCGCCATGCTTAAACAGCGAATCGCTGACGATGTGGTGCTGGCGCTTCCCATGGACGACGGCAAGTTCCGCATCGAAGCCGATGCTTCCGAGGGTGCCACGGGTGCTGTACTTAGCCAATTACAAGAAAATGGCAAGTGGCGACCTGTTGCATTCCTTTCCGACAGTCTCAGTGAGACAGAGCGAAATTACGAGATCTATGACAAAGAGATGCTCGCGATAATGCTCGCGTTGGAGGAATGGAGACCAATGCTCCTGGGGGGCTCGGCAAACTTTTGAGATTCTGACGGATCACCAGAATCTGCCATATTTTAAACAGCCGCAGAAATTGAATCGGCGACAAGCACGATGGTTGTCTGAGCTTGCTCAATACGATTTTACCTTGCAACATCGACCTGGAAAGCTTAATAAACAAGCCGATGCTTTATCCTGCCAGGCGCATCACGATATGGGGGGGAGTGATAATGAAGATGTCACTCTTCTTAAACCCGAATATTTCCGAGCCGAAGACATTGTGCTCGAAGGACCCGAGAAAGTGATCAGGGATCAAATTCTCGCGGAAAAGAAGATTGATAAAACTGTCAAGATCACTCTTCAAAAGAAACTTCCTGGATGGGAGAAGAAGGATGATGGCATTATTTATTACAAAAATGCTATTTATGTTCCGCGAAACAAGGAGCTTCGTGATAATATTATCAGTCTACACCACGATAATCCTTTACTTGGTCATCCCGGAGAGAACCGAACGCAAGAGATGATCGAACGTAATTATTGGTGGCCTAGACTTGGCAACCAAATATCGGAATATATACACGCTTGTGAGGTGTGTCAGTGGACGACTATACACCAGGGCAAACTACACCCGCACAAGATTGCGGAAGGTCCCTGGCAAATCATATCTATGGATCTGATCGGTCCACTGCCAGTCAGCAATGGGTTCAACGCCATACAGGTGTGGGTTGATACCTTTATGAAAATGATACATGCGGAGCCTGTGGCTTTCAACATCGGCACGGAGGGAGTCGCATGCTTGACACGTGATCGAATAATTCGGTATCACGGCATTCCTCGCAAAATTATCTCAGACCGAGATAGGCGTTATATATCGGGCTTCATGACAGAGCTCAATAAATTATTGGGAGTCGAGATGAACCCCTCGACAGCTCATCATCCGATCATCGATGGACAAACGGAACGGATGAATCAGGAGATCGAGAAATATCTTCGTATTTATGTAAACTATCGGCAATCGGATTGGGCTGAATGGCTCGCTTTGGCTGAATTCGCACACAATGACAAGGTCTCATCATCAACCAAGTCATTGCCATTCTATTTAAATACTGGCTACCACCCTTGGAAAGGGATCGAGAATGCCGTAGAATCCCGAAACGAAGCGGCGCAGGACTTCACCGATAAAATGAAGAAGGTTTGCGATGAGGCATCAGTGGCCCTTAAAAAGGCCCAAGACAACATGAAGAAATATTATGATGCCAAACATCGCGACGCTCCTGTATTTAAACCTGGAGACAAAGTCTATGTCGAAGGGAAAGATATCAAATCGGATCAACCTTCTGAGAAGCTCGAGAATGTACGGCTTGGACTGTACAAAGTCATAGAAAAAGTCGGCGAAGGCGCCTATAAATTAAAACTTCCGGAAACGGAAGGAATGCATGACGTATTTAACGAAGCGAAGCTTTTCGCTTCATGTGGAACCGCCTGAAAAAAGGCGTGAGAAACGGCCACCCCCGAAGTTGATCGGAGAACACCTCGAATGGGAAGTAGAGGAAATCCTTAAACATCGGAAGAAGGGCTGAGGTTATCAATATTTAATCAAATGGAAAATTCCAGATGGAATACAACGGATGATACCACAGCACAAGACATTATAAGCCGCTAAGCCAGGGCCTGGCTTACAACACGTAGGTCAAGATAACATAAGTGGTTGCAAGCCACACCTTGACTTGCAAGCACTCATAAGCCGTTGAGAACTCACTGCATGCATACGACATTGAAACGGCTTGCAGTACCTCCCAATTGTCTCACAACGACCATGCTGGATACAAATCATTATGATTATTATCATCCTCATGGTTTGAATTTTTGCATTTCAAAAAGCCAATGGAAGGAAAAAATGGGATTACATTCTAGTCGTGTTACATGTCATGTACTAGGTAATTGAAACCATCCTCAACGACGGATCGGGCCCGGAAGACCGCTGGGCCCGATTACTGACACTGCCGACGTACGGTGAGCCGATCCATGAGGTACCGGTGTAGACACCGTGTGACGTGGCTGACGGGATGGAGGGGTGAGTAAAGAGCTCCGAGAACGAGGACGAGGAGCTGTTGGGAAGAGTTGCAAAGAGCTGCGGTGGCGATCGCAAGGACGGTGTGGTGCCGGAGACTCGTCTTGGTACGGGGGGGAATCATTTGGCACCGAGAGACCGAAAAGCATCTTTGATGCGATGCTGCCACCGGCAAGCATGTAGGGGGACGAAAGCCTGTGGTGGAAGCCGAACTATGGACAAAGGGAGCAGGCGTCGACTGTGATCTGAAGGGGGAAGAGGTGAGAGGAGCAGGAGAAGACCGTTGAGGATGTCGAGGTTGAGGCAGTTGAGGGATTGAAGACGGCAGATGATATCTTGAAGAGTCACCTTCGAGGTAGCATGAACGAGTGGCATGGGTATCGAGGGCGGTGACATGTCATTTGAGGGACGTTGACACAGTGGCATCGAAGATTTCGAGTTCGTTCTTGAGGCAAGCCTAGAGGAATGAGGAGTTGAGGATTGCAAATGTCGAGAGCCAGGAACGGGCATCGAGCGCTCAAAGTATACAACGCGCAGAGGGGATGGAGTGCTCGAGGCAGAGGGGAAGATGAACGAAGAGGAAGAGAGGCGATTGATCGGAACAATTATTCGCCATTGTCCTTTTAAGCCAAGCCGAATGATCGCGGAGTTTCAACTTGAACAATGGTTCCGACTTTTCTTCAACAACGGTAGCCACTTTGTACAATCCACTATGGCCAACTTCAAGGGAAACTCAGAAATATTCGAAGGCAAATGATTTCAGAGGACTGAGAACAAGAAGAGCCAAGATATTTAATTTTGGTGTGGTTGTGGCTTTCAACTTTCCACAAGCTGTTGTATGCCATCCCGAGCCTAGTAACAGCTTGACATGACTTATAAGCCCTCTTAATCCACTACGCATGTGGCTTATAACACATTATAATCCACTAAAAGCCCATAATCCTGCTCAAGCCGTTATAACCCAAACAGGGTTTTTCCGACACATGTAACTTGAAGCAGCAACATTAAAGGCACGAAACACGTTTCAAGATGATTCCGCTTGTCGTGGATAGTTGCACAGCATGAATTCTGAAGACCAGTTGGGCAGGCATTGGACTAAAATAGGTGAGCCTGGAATACGTGGGGAATGCCAAGTTCAATCATTGACTCGAAATGGACCGGGACAGATGGAAGGTGTTGACTCGCTTTTCAGGAACCCTTAGATCTTAACACGAATGTGTATGTGGGCTGTTTCATTAATGTCTGGATGGTTTTGTGCAGAGCCACCAGATGTCATACGAGATCGGAGCACATATTAAAGTGCAGACTGGGAAGCAAATATTTGGATGAATTAAATTGGCCACTCGATGATGCACACTGTACAAATGTGTTAGCAAAAGCCAGAAAATAGGATAGGATCAAGGGAGAAGAGGTGGTGGGAGCGAGAACGGGAATGAGAGTGGGGAATGGAACAGGTGGTGCGGGAGGGAGACGAGACAAGAGGGAAAGGGAGAGAAGGAAGACTCACTAAACAACTCCGACCGATCTCCTTCCAAACGGATTCACCTCGCCCGAGGCGAGCCACCTACGAGGATGCCGACAATGCCGAGCGGGAAGGAATGCACTGAGCATGGGCGGAGATGGGTACACCTAGACCTGGGCAAAAATACTTGAAACTCAGAGAAGGATGGAGAGATGAAGGGAAGGCACCCAATCCCAGTCCCAATCGTCATCGCTGGCCCGTCGGGCACCCCGAATGCAAGCACCAGCATACATAATGCCATCATCATCGACATACGCTCACCACATCTTTTCCCCGTGGAACTAAAGCACGATGAATTGGATTGCTCCTCCGAGTCGAGGAGACAACGCAGGTGACGAGAACAGCAACGAGAATAAAATACAGAGCCTGTGGTTTATTATTCACGACCCCACTCGACACGGCCAAAAATCCACCTGCCTCAGACCCTTGTGTGATCAAAAATCGGTTGTCCTCCAGGAAACGGTGGATGGGGCGGTCAAAATTGAAGTTGAGCGGGAGAGATCTATCACCACTCGACGCACCGAAGGCGAAGGCAGGCGTGTTCTTTTTTTGCTAGGCATCAAAACAGCCGAAAGATCTTTTGTTCTTGTTGTGCTCAAGTGTATAAGCCAGCCACTACAATTTTGCACATCAGTTGCGCTCAAGGTATTGGTTCAGCGAACTTACATATCTGAATGCAACCCGATATAGGCGAAGCTTGGAAGAAAGTAAAGGGGTGTCGGCAGTTTCCGCTGATGCGATCACACAATCGGTCTCCTTCTGCGTCGTCATGCCTTTGGAGTTCTGCTCACTGGGAATTGGTTTCATTTCTTTGTTTTCATTGTTGTTCCGCCAATCTTCCAAGAATTGCCAGCCCACAAATATTGGTTTTCTGCTCGGCGTCTCATGAGGAAGTGTGTCAAGACGGCGAGTCGGGTGTAGGGAACGTTGACCCCTTGCATGCAACTCAGACAGTTGTAGGCATCCAGGTGAAGCACAAGGCATTGGCACACTCCGCAGGAGCCCATTCTTTTTCCGTGTAGGGGCGATGTCACATTCACAGCAACGATGCAAGATGCGCGGGATGCGATGGGGCAACCTGCAATGTGCCGCTGGCCACTGGGATGCATGCGGCTTATTTTGCACCTCAAGCGGATAAGGTCTTGCTCATCCTCGCCGAACCTGCTTGCAGAAATGTCTTTGTAGGATCCAGAGCTTTTTGACAGGTCAGTGATCAATGATGCACTCTCCACACTGAAGATTGATTTTTCTTCCCCTTGGATTCAGTGACCCTGCCGCTTGTCCCCTGCACTGGTGACACGGTTCCTGATTTATTGACATTCATCGTTGACTTTTGCTTGTTGCCACCCAGCCAACTTCCCTCAATTTTCTCTCTGCTCTTCGCGAAAAGCGACAGCAGACTCGAACCAGTCGTTATTCAGATGGGCAAGAAACGCACACCCATCAGGAAGTGGCAGAGGAAGGCACAGATGACAGTTTGTACTTGCAAAGAATACCAGAGAGATATACAGTCAAAAAATTGTTGCCCATACAATATTTGGAAATTTTGCAATGGCTGGCAATAAATGGATGGTGGAGATAGTTTTTGGGTAGAAGGTGATCTATGTGGTCTATTTGAGTCAAAATACATGTAATCCAGTCATTACTCGTATATTAAGCAGATGTCCTGATTTTATTTGGACACTGTTTACATTCTTCCTCTTTCTCCCACGTCGTGGTGATTCCCGAGATGCAGCTATTTGTTTTCGACAGAGCGCCCACCTGGTGCTCGCCGTTAACCTTCAGCATCAAATCGTGGCCTCGAGGGATTCCCTTTATGATATAGTTCCCCTTCTGAGCCGACCACATGACCCAATCTGCACCACTCAAGGGCCGCTCAAAAGAGCGCTGTCTGATTCCGTCTGGCGTCCCTTTCTTTGTTCCCCCACCATTCCATCCGCTAGCTGTTCCTCGTCGGTTCTTCAATCGGCCCTCGTCGTCCTCTATCTGGCATTAACACTGGCACTTCTCAAGCCTTGAAAACGCTTGATTCTTCTGTATATTCAAGATTTTGATGTGGTGTTCAAGTTTCAAGGTCACAAGACTCAAGCCTATGGGCCGAAGGATCATCAATATCGCCTGTGTATGCAAGATTATGAACTACACCATCCAAGTCGCATGCCTGGATGCTCCGTTCAAGCCGCACGAGGTGTAGCCACCACTAGCAACATCGTGCCCGCTGCAGCATGCACTGCGACTCGGAGCCTTGGATAGGATCAAGATCACATCATCCTATACTTCTCGCGCGAATTTCAAGCAGTGCTTGAAGACTGGTAACAAGCTAACAAATTTTCATTGGTTCAGGAAATGGATTCTCACCAGCAGTCGCTTATCAGCTTACCTCAAGTTCTAGCACTTCAAGAAGATACTGAGCGCGATCACTGGGAGGCCTTGCGCTGGTAGAATGGCATGGAATATTTCATCTGCATTATCTTCATGCATCTACACTGTACTTCGTGATCTGACCAGGGGTTTTCAGATCCAAGCTCTTTGTTCCACACTCTTTCATCTGCTGTGAGCCGCTTTCCTCTTTGTTCCTGCTTGACAAGTTGTGCAGAATTATTTCAGTACGAATCCACCGCTCTGGCCGAGCCACCATATGAGCCACAGCAGCCCCGAGTTCAACTCTTTCGCATTGCAGCACTGTTGCTACAGTTCATTGTCTGCCCTCCTATTTTAATTTAACTTGATATCCAAACCATGGCAGATATGCGCATGAATTCCCAGGGACATTTTCGACGCTCGAGGTGCGATTTAGATTCATTTCAGGAACCACTGATCTGCAATGCGGTGACAGATTGTCTAGATCACTCTTTTGCTGTCTTCGCCGCCCACGACACCGAAAATATGTTTTGTTTTTCAGTTTTCTGGTCACATCTTGCGCCGTTGATCTCAATATTCACCTATCTCAGTGGAAAATTCAACACCGAGAAGCACAAATATAGGAATGTGGTGAGGCGTTCCTAAGTTCTCATGGTCTCAGATTAATCCTCCAGCAGGACGACTCTGTCTCGCGACATCAATCAAGCCTGCGAAGATCTTCCCGGGAAGTATTTGCTGTTCGATCAGCGCAATAAATCAAGCATCGACACAGCGAATTTTCGGCTGTCTGCGATCGTCCTCCACACAAGTTTTCATTCTGCTTTCAGTTTTACATGACCGGTTGTAGCGTGTACTCCAATTTTTCAATTATACTTTTCAATTTTGATGCTGCATCGTGAATACGACGATGCAGGGCCTGACAGACTTTGAACTTCTGCGCGCTTCTGACCAGACTTCAACATTGGATTTATTATCCCACTCAGCCAGAGCGAAGTGACGGCATGTCTTGTGTACATTACTGTTCTGCTGTGATTTGGGTGACACTCTGCTGGCCCATGTAATTATGTATCCAAGGCCAAGTCTATGATAAAGTAACATACATTTTGAATTATATGTAACATTGGAAGACTCCTTTGGCCAGGGATTGGTTAACAGTAGGCCTACCACCCATTTATTTCAAGCCATCACGAAATTTCCAATTATGGCATGGGCAACAATTTCTGCCGTGACTGTAGTGCAATGCACGAGGCAGGAGACAACATGCAATGCACATCCAGTCACAGTACCACTCTGTCCACAAGGTCCATAATAGCGGATCTGATGGTGAGCGTCAGAAATGACCGGTGGAGCTGCAGCTGCTGATGGGCGCGGAAAGGTCACAGTTTTCCTCCTCATCTCGACTTGAAACTTTGCAGCATCATGTCTCTGGACTCACAGCAGCAATCAACTTTACTTCTGGAGAATTTGATTTTCCAAGAATTACGAGCCTCAAATGGCTACTCTATCTCAAGTAGCATGGTCTCGCCTGAGTGAAAGAAAAGAAACAGAGCAAATGGACCAAGCCAGCCTATGCCCTCCCACTGGTTGCACCCACCGATGTACTCGCATGCGAGCATTCCTTGCTCCTCACAAACCACACTGTCCAGTTGCCGTGGCTATGTCGCACATTCTCCACACCTACCAGCAAAACACGGGCCTGCAGCTGCACGTGTCTGCAACACTAGACATTCATCCACAACACATCCAATGACCCACTGGTGATGATGTGCTGTGCTACGACTGAAAGTGAAACACAGCACATCCTATAGGAGTTGCCAGTTGTAATTGGCTGAACCATAGGTTTAGCTACTCTAGGGAAGATCGACTTGCACCATTTTTGCTACAAGTACAAACCAAAAAAATTCATAATTGGAAATGTGTCATCCTCCACAAACATGGTAATGGGATTGATTTTGAAAGTGATTTCAGCTTCTTGACCAGGGGTTCTTCATGATATTTATCTTCTGCATTTCTCTGGTGTTTTTTGTGCTGCTCACAATTTACTAGCAGCAAAATTCTCTTCAGTTGATGTGTCTCCAACAACTGGCAACAGTAAACTACTGAGATCAACACTCCACCGGTGACTTGGCATGGGCTGCACAGACTCAATATTCATGATCCATAGAGAAATGTGTCTTCTGCACTTCAGTTGGGACTCAGATGAATTTGATGGCATTGAGTCTAAACATGTGGCCTCTTTTTTTTTGACAAGAGGAGTATAAAAACAGCCTAAAATTGAGCACAGATATGTTTGACATACAGCAGAAAGATCAGGAAAGAGTAAAGAGACTTCTACTCTGGCCAGCAGGAATAAATAAAAGGTAACTATTTTGTGAGTATCACATAACAGCAAGTTTTATAGGCTTCTCTTAGGAAGAGGAAATCTCAGTCAATAACTGTGGAGGTGCCTGCAATTTTGCAAGTGTTGAGAGCTCAGAAACTTTTCCAGCAGTGGCCAGCCTATGGTCAATGTTGGCTATATCTTTAGCCTGTAATGACCTCTCAAACAGTGGTCGAGCATCTCTCCATTGCCTTTCTGCTCCAGATATATCTCCCTGGTACATGGCTATATCACCAAGGTGCAACATACATTTTGCCCTCCAATGATGAACATCCATCTCTGTAAAGGCCTCCAATGCAACTGTGAACAGACTTTCTGCAATCAATTCATCTCTATTGGACAGGAACATGCTTCCTAGACAACAGATTGCTTTGTTCAGCCTCAACTTCTCCTTTTTTCCATATGCAAATGCTAGATAAATGATACTAAAGGTGGCAGCCCATTCAAAGTAGGTAGGTCCCCAGCAGTCAATATTTGACATCTTTTCAAGGCAATAAGATGAAACTTGGACATCTTTTGTCCAAGACCAATGCAGACATTTCTCTAAATGATTTCTTGCTGCCGAAATATCCCCTTCTCTGAGTTCCAGACCAGCAAGGATTGCATCACAATAAATGATGCCAGCAAAGTGCTCAATGCTGCTGAAAATTGCCCTCGCTGCTTCCAGGTTTTGGAGCACGTCCTGTTTGCTTGTGCCAATATCTACATCAATGTGTGCAGTGCTCAATAGGATAAAACCATGTTGTTCTAGATCCTGCTCAGCAGATATTTCAGACCCAATTTGAGTCAAGAGACTTTGGGCCTCTGTATAATCAGATTTTTCCATGCATATAATAGCTATAGTCTGCTTAAGCATAGAATCCAAGACACCTTGTGACATCCCACACAGCTTGAGAAGTTCTCTTGCTGTCTGTAGAAGAGAAAGGCAGTTCTTGAAGTTTCCAAGGCTTCGATCACACAGGGCCATGATCCGCAGTGCCTGTGCCTGACCACAATACATTCCGCGTAATTGTGCCAGGATGTATGCCTCCTTCACAAGCACTTGAGATATATTGTATTTTCCCATGCTCCAATTGATCTCAGCAAGATGCATCAAGTTGATGCACTGTCCTTTCATATTGCTAGTGTCTCGGGCTATTGCCAGGGCTCTATCAAAGCATTGCATTCCTTCAGAGCAATTATTTGTGTGAAAGCAATAGTAATGTCCCAATGCACAATACAAGTTGCCTATAGAACAGAATGAAATAACAAATCAGAAACATAAGCGGGACATAGAGACTTCACTCACTTTCTAAAATAGGATCACTCAAGATCTGACAGTGTATCTTGGCTTCAGCAGCCAAGACCTTGTGATCCATTGTTATGCTGTGATCATTTGCAAAGAATATTTCAATCGCAAACCTAATTCCTAGTTCATGATCTGTAGGTAGAAGCATAGCTTTAATGGAGTGCATTAATGCATGCAAGCCACGTCCAGTCAAATAGCTAAAGTTATTTAGGAGGATTACACATCTTATAGCTTCTGGTAGATCAGCATTTTGTAGAGTCAATGCTCTGGATAAAACCTGATGCAGGTTCCCAAGATTGAGAGTAATGTTTCTCACAATGGTGGTAACCTGGTTAGATCCACAAAGTTTGATGAACGCACTCAAAAGACTTTGAAAATATTGTTTCAGAGGTACAACAACAGATGATGCAACTGGGTGGAAATGCTGCAAATATTCCCGGACAGGCACTAGTAATTTCAACCGTTTCCTGCTATCAAGGTATGCCAGAGATGTGCTCAGCAATATGGACTTGCATGCCCGAATGTTTGGAATCACAGGATTGCTTTGAATAAGCTCAACATCTGAGAGACCATCTGGAAGGATAGAAAGGAGTTGCAACAAATCCATGGCCCCAGTCTGGGCAGAAAAACGGGGGCTTGAAAGTGACAAAGCAATGGATGTATCCAGGTTGGATCGCCTATCTGAACCTTCAGATAGAACAGATGTCTTTTCAGTTTCCAACCGAGCCAAGACAATTGAACACCCTTCAAATGCAACAAGATGTGCCATGAGATCCACTGCAAGTGGCATGTTATCAGTGAATTTCAAGAGTTTGTCAACATCTTTTGGTTTATGGTGATCTTCAGCAATTGCTTTGAACACTTGTCGAGCAGCCTCATTAGATAATGGTGCTAGGGGCTGGAGGAATGGTCGAGTCCAGTGAACTTTGGCTGGATGTTCAGCTCCACGCATTGTGACCTAGAAATTTAAATCAATGATCTGTGCAGCCCATATTTTCAACACACTGACAATCAGTGCCAGATGAGAGATGTCAGTGAGATTGGAAAGCAAATCTTCAGTACCACTACGAGATTCTAGTGGTTCCCAAGTTGTTTCCAAATTGTCCAAGATCAAGAGACATATTGATTTCCTGGAAAGAGAGTGCAGCACAGACTTTGTGAGGTTTTTCCCTGGCTTCAGTCCTAGATGAACTCCAATGAAACCAGCAATTTCTACACTGGTAGTAGCTGATTCACATGACACGAACAGCCGGTCCTCATATTTTGCTGTCACATCAGGGTGATGCAACGCAGCTCTGGCAAGATTTGTCTTGCCAATACCCCCGGGACCCAAGATAGCAATTCTAGGGCATTGTTGATTGAGCATCTGGACAATATGTGTGACTTCTGATTCACGGCCATAGAAAATCTGTGGCATAGCAGGTAAGAGTGACAGAGATAGAGAGCTTAACGGGCTGAGATTCAGTTTGTTTAGAGCCTATGTGAGGATCATACCTTGCTTGAGACTTGTTCAGGGTTCGGACCTGATTCCATGAAAGGTTATAGAATATGTCCACACAAAAAAAATAAGCGCACAGAAGAGGTATGATCGGAAATCGTTGAGTCAGACAGATTTGAAATCAATTCAAGCAGTTCAGCATGCAGATGGCGAGTTTTTCTCTGCATTTCATTAATATTGTGAGACAGAGTTGCTTGTGATGTTATCTGTCCACAGGTCAAGTTTCTTGAATGTACTGTGACACTCTAGGCCTTACTGCGAAGTTGTCCAGGGCTAGCTGCAATCCACTCCGACAATCCTTCAGCAATGCACTCATTTGGCTCTGTTGGAAAAAGTGCTTAAGCTTGCTGTTGTCTTGTTGTGCTTGGACAAATGTCAGAATTTTATGAAGAGTTCTGGAAAAAATGCCATCAGTTGGCCTGTAAGAAAGCAAGACAACACATACATACTCTTTGAATTGCCCAATATGATCCATTATTGCTGGTGAAACACAACCAGGAGGCTCTGATTGCAAATGAAGATTCAGAATGGCATAGATGATCCCATGAATATTCTCCGTGAGCTGACAGCATTGCTCCTTATTTCTCTTCACATTCTAGGACTTCATGTCAGCTTTGAAGACCTTCATATGAAAACACATACCTGAAGTGCATGAACCAATGAGACTGCAGTGTTGGAGATTGCTTGCACAAACGGGGGGCAAAGACTATCATGAAGCTCGCCCAGGAGCGGTACAACCGCATTCACGGAGGCAACAATGTCGTCCACCAGGATTTCGGTGACACTTGATGGGGACATCTGGCATGAGAAGCCTCTCACGAGAACGACCCCGGAGGCCAAGTCTATATATCCCGAACGAGATCCATGTCATCCCAATTGGGACCAATGCTTGGTACCGGCTCCGGGAGTTTGTCAGAAGTTGCATTCATCGGTGAATATAGATTCTCCCGCATTGACAAGGCGCTGTAAACAGTCTCCACCTTTCTTATGGAGAAGACCGGAAGTCGTTGAATGCCGCATCCGAACAAGGGAAACAGCGCCCTAACATTCGGCTACCCCAACGAAGTGCTTCTCGCCGGCTTCTTATTGACTAAGTACGCGAGAGTTCAAGCGACGAACAATTTGGTTCAGTGGAACGGTCAATGCCGTCAAGCGCAAAGAAAGTAAAATGAAAGGTACAGATACGTTTCAAGATGATTTCGCTCGTGGTTGGGTGGCGTTGGACTAGACATAACCCGGAATACTTGTGAGATACCGAGTTGACTCGAAAAGGACAGATGGAAGTTTGAAACAACAGTCATCGGCAATCTCCGTCAGTTAAGTACTCTCCTCGTACGCCGGGTAAAACCATGCTTCGATTCCGTCTGTTCTTCGGGTTTTCATTTCTTCTGAGGCCGGTCTCCCGGAGCTACTCATCATCTAACACCGTGCGCATGCGGCACAACTTGAAGCCCTCGAGATGTCGAGGGCTCCGCGCCAGAAATCCTGACTGGGGGCAGCCAAGGCTGCACAGGACTTGGACTGACGCTACGACGGAAGGAGGCGGATAGGATTGCGCCGCGAAGGCGAAGACAGACATGAACGTTACCGGCGGCCAGCAGCGCGGCATGGGCTGTTCGCCTCCACTCCTTTGATCTCAACACCGAGGTATGGGCTTTGGGTGGTCTTGTGTAGAACTCTGCCAGATGTCGTAAGAGACCACTGCATGGGAGACTTGAAGAAGTAGATATTTGAATTAATTAAATTTGCTACTCGAAGATCTACGCTGTACAGACGCGTTGACCAAAGCCAAAGAATGGGATCAGGGTGGAAACGACAGCGAGAACAGCAACAAGAGCAGGGGAGGGAGAGGAGACGGGAAGGAGAGGCAAGATCGAGAAATTCACTAAACAACTACAAATTAGTCGTCCGAACGGATTCGCTGCTGACGATGTACTGCGAACAAAGCATAGGCTGAGCATGGACAGAAATGCTTGGAGAAGGATAACGAAGGCAAGGCTCGCAGTCACCCGCCCAAATTGCGGAGTCGTCTCCCCCAGACCATATCGTCGTCCTATCTCCGTTGCCGACTCCATCGTCGCCTCCAGAGAAACGCCACCAGCGCAGCGCAACGACCCAGCGTAAGATCTCCAACGCAGCCTGATTCTACGTCTTCGCGCCGCGCAGTCGCCCGGAACGGGACGGCAACACGAATACACTGCATCCGCGTGTCGAGTACAAGATGTGTGTTTGCGTTCGCCCGGGTCCGCGAGGACCGACATGAAGCAAGCAGTTTCTTCGGGTTTGCCCTCCACTTCCGCTCCTGCTCCCAGCCACTTGGAAGCGTTGGCTCATCGTGCCTCCCCTCCGCGTACCCCCACCGGCACCGAAACGAGTAAACGATACGCGACCGGAGGCACAAAAGGGCGCAAGGACACAGCGTATTATTCTCGTGCAACACATCTTGCTGTATGTGCGGGAAACCGCGACCGGGAAGAACAAGATGACGGCGTCGAATGGCACTCGGTACTGCGAGGAGGGGAGATACCGCATTGTCAACGTTCGTGAGCAGGAGTCATTCTCGGTGTGCGCGCTTGCTCTCCTTGTCCGTCCCTTTCCCCCACCTCTGGCTCCTGCTTCATCCCCACTCCCTGTAAATCAAGCCGTGGTCCCAGTTTTAGCTTATCCATAGACGCAAGCAGGGACACGAAATCGGCGAACACAACCACGGCGTGCGATGCAGGAGGGAAGTAGCAAGACGCCCTGTCTGAAGTCGTACAGGCAGCCGTGAAGCACGACCCGATGGGTAAACGGCGTCGGTGATTAGTTGCGGGAGTGAAAAAGCGGAAGGTCATGTCCTGCAAGGGAAAAGAGGAGAAACGTTAGAAAGTCACGTTCCGAGGAGACAGCCTGCTGAGACGCGCCTTCTCCTCATTTCATCGGAGACCATCGGAGCTGTTTAGAGGACGGCGTTAGTGCTAACCGAAGTGCAGAGCGAGCAACAGAGACATGCTGCCGGTCCGCGTCCACCCGCTTGCTGACGACCACGACCGCAGCGCTGGGAATCAGCGGAAATGATCGAGACAAGAAATTGGGTGCAAAAGGTGAAAATCCCCGTTCTTTAAAAGGTGCGTGTTGGGCGAGCCCAGAGTCCGAGGTAGAATAGCGCGAGAAGCCAGTATACGCGGGAGAGGTTTTGTACGCCGCATTACCTGCACCTAGCGCGGATACAGGAATACGAAGGAAGTTAATCGAGTGGCAGCAAACGGCAGCGACGACGCGGCGTGGAGGGACTGCTAACCGAGCCGGGGACAGAGGGGCAAATCCTGAATTGCCTAGTTGCGAGGTGGAGCTGGTCAAGCTCAAGATCGGGAACGTCATTGAGGTGGGCCGGCATCGCGTGGTGGAGGCAGATAGCTGTGCGGGCGGGGACGTCGTCACAGACGCGAGGAGCAGGCAGGTCCGTGCGAGCAACAGTGACGAGCGGCTTGAATGGCTTCACACCAGCATCCACGACCGAAAATCTGGAGGCAGCGGTGGTGCAAGGCGGGATACGAGCGACCTGCATCGCCGATCTGGGATTCGAATTCGAAGCGCGAGTAAGGGGCACGCTTGATTGCGTTTCATGGGTCTCAGGGCTCGTGAATGGGCGCAGCGTCCGAGAGGGAAGGCGGGGACATGGGCGCGACGTCCCGACACAAGCGCACAACTCGGCCACGAGGCACGAATCGTTATCGGGAGCGGGGTGTTGGAGGGCTGTGGACGTGTGGGTGTAGCTGCAGGGTAGTTCCGGCCGCGATACGGAGGAAGACAGGGTAGTATGCCATTGGCGGGAGTGAAGGACGTGCGCCGTCGCGCCACCAGCCGCGATGCGGTTCGCGAGGAGCCAGGAACGCTCGCGGATAGGTATACCGGTGCGCGCGACCAGTGGGATGACGTGGGCCAGCTTGGTTCATTCGCTGGAACGCTAGGGCACGGAGCGGCCCGCCGTCAAGGATTGCCATTGTTCGTCCCTTTTCTGAATGCTCTACTGATGGTCTGTCACCACGTGCTTCGGATTCGAGACTCGGTAGCTTCAAGGGCAGAGCTTCAAGCCCGCAGAACAGATGAGATCGCGGTGGACACAACTCAGGCGAGACCACACTACTTGGGATGGAGCAGCTATCAAATGCGCCAAAAGTAAAGCCGGTTGCCGCTGCGAGTCCAAAGAAGCGACACTGCAGATCAAAGTCGAGAGCAAAAAAGGAAGGTCTTGCCGCGGCCATCAGCAGCTGCACCGCCACCGACCCCTCTTTCTGACTCTCACCTTGTGCTTACCATTGGACTCTACCTTTGGCGGCGCATCGAGAATTGTGAGCGCTGTACACAGCCATTGACGTGCGCACAAGGAAGGGCATCGGCCTGCGAAATAATCTGAACGGGACCCCGGACTTGTACGGGCGCGAATTTGCATTGCTAGGCTCTTGACTTGGCGAATTGGGACCCAGTGGAGAATAATACATCCAAAAAAAAGGCTCTTAAGGCGTGTTCTACGATTCAGGCAGCGTACTACGGACGGAGTGGTCATGCGTCTTGAGTGCGACTTGGTCTTGGGCCGTTGTTGACTCATTCTGACTCCCTTAATTGCCTTTCTCTGGTTCTGGACACATCGCTTGCAAAAAATCGCACACATCGAAATGCTCGATATTCCCCCTGATGCTTCGCTTCACACACAAGAGCAAATTGCTGGGATTCGTTGTCCAGATTCGCGACTGGATGTGCGTTGCGCGTTGTCTCCTTCCTCGCACATCACCCGGGTAAATAACGACTGGTTCGAGTCTGCCTCCCTGAGGCTGTCGCATTTCGTGCGGATGCAAGAACGGAGAGAACAATGGGGGGAAGTTGGCCGAGTGGCAACAAGCAAAAGTCAGCGACGGTGCGGAATGTCGACGAATCGGGAACCATGTCACCATCGCAGGGGACGGGCGGCAGGGTCACTGAATCCAAGGGAGAAAAATCAATCTTCAGTGTGCAGAGCAAGCTCGAGAATGCACCATTGATCTGACCCGCCACAAAGCTCCGGATCTCACAAAGACATCTTGCAAGCAGGTTCGGGCGAGGGTGATCTAGACCTCATCTGCTTGAGGCGCAAAATAAGCTGCATGCATGCCAGTGGCCGGCGGCAGCGGCACATCGCAGGTCGCCCCGTCGCATCCCACGCATCTCGCATCGTTGCTGTGAATGTGAATGTTGCCTCTACGCAGAAAAAGAATGGGCTCAACGTTTCCTACACCCGACTTGCCACTAGGCTCCGACTCTCGCGTGCTCGCAGCGCTTCCGAGACGCCGAGCAGAGAGCCAATATCGGCGGGCTGGCAGTTCTTGAAAGAGCGGCGAACCGAAAATAAAAAGTTAAAAACAAAGAAACGAAACCAATTCCCAGTGAGCTGAACTCCGCGAAAGGCATTGCGAAGCCGCCTTCCACGACGACGCAACGACGACGTAGAAGGAGCGACAGACAAACTGAGTGATCGCATCAGCGGAGGAAGCCGACACCTCTTTGCTTTCTTCCATATCGGATTCCATTCAGATGTGTAAGTTCGCTGAACCAACACCTTGAGCGCCGCTGCGCAACTGATGTGCAAAATTGCAGTGGGTGGCTTATATACTTCAGCACAACAAGAACAAAAGATTTTTCAGCCGTTTTGACTTCTAGAAAAGAAAGAGCACGCACTCGCCCTCTCTGCGTCGAGTTCAACTCCAATTCTGACCGCCCCACCTGCCGTTCCCTGGAGGACGACCGATTCTTGATAACGTAAGAGTCTGAGGTGCGGATTTTGGTTCACGGTGTCGAGTGCGGTCGGGAATAATAAACCACATGTCCTGGATCTCATCCTCGCTGCCGTCCTCGCCGCCTGCATCGTCTCCTCCATTCGGAGGAGCAATTCATTCTATCGTGCTTCGGTTCCACGGGAAGAAGACGTGGCGAGCGTACATCGATGATAATAGCATTATGTAGGCCGATGCCGTTGCGCTTGGGATGCTCGCTGGGTCGGCGATGGCGATTTGGATTTGGATGGAAGGCGCATGGGTGCCTTCTCTTCATTTCCTTATCCTTCTCCAAATTTCAAGTGTTTTTGCCCAGGTCTATGTGTTCTCCGCCCATGCTCGGCGCTTCCCTTCCCGCTCGGCGTTATCGGTGCCCTCGTAGGTGGCTCGTCTCGAGCGAGGCGAATCCTTTTGGAGGGAGATAGGTCGGAGTTGTTTAGTGAGTCTCCTTTCTCTCCCTTTGCCTCTCGTTTCCTTTCCCTCCCACACCACCCGCTCCCTTCCCCGCTCTCGTTCCCGTTCTCGCTTCCACCCTCTCTTCTCCCTTGGTCCCATCCTATTTTCTGGCTTTCGATAACGCATTTGTACAGCGTACGTCATCGAGTGGCCAATTTTATTCAAATATTTGCTTCCAAGTCTGCACTGCAATGCATGCTCCGATCTCGTACGTCTGGCAGCTCTACACAAGACCATCCAGACAATAACAAAAAAGCCCACACACATCCGTGTTGAGATCTAAAGGTGCCGGAAAACCGAGTCGACAGTGTTGGAATTTAAGGGGTTATTAACAGTAAAATTCCATCTTAAGGTGTTGAATGTTAACTTACCATTATTAACGCCTGAAGTTAATGGTCAAATTAAGGGCCAAAATGTTTTTGTTAAACTGGCAGAACAGTGCAATCAAACTTGCCTACTAGCCCTCATAGTCATCTCCCGATCCTGTGAGTTCCCCATCCTCTAGCTCCTTGCCAGAGCCAATGAGTGTCATGTGTAAGTAGGCAATCTTTGTAAAGGAAAAATTTTCACTGTCCCGGTGCCATTTATACCGGGAATTACCTCCATGCTGCCTTGCTTCCGAAAAATACACTAAATTTGGACGAGGTAAGAGGGAGGAGACGAGCAGAGACATGCCAGAGGAAAAAAGTCGAAATATTATGTAACACTATCATTAACCGTTAATTAGCACTTAAGACTGGCCAGAATCGATGTGAAGGGTTAAAGTGAATACTAATTTAACCTGTAGGTTAACTTAACCCCTAACCCTTAAGTCCAACACTGCGAGTCGATGCCTTCCACCTGTCCGTTTCAAGTTAATGATTTAACTCGCTATTCCACGCGTATTCCAGGCTCGCTCATTTTAGTCCAACGCCCACCCAATCGGTCTCCAGAATTCGTGCTGTGCAGCAATCCGCGACAAGCGGAATCATCTTGAAACGTGTTTGGTGCCTTTCGTTTTGCTCCTTCAAGTTACACGGTATCTCGTGTGCTCCATGATGTTTACCATCCCGCTCCCATTGCGCTGTACCTCGTATGGCAGATAACTACGCCACAATTATCCCCAGTTGTGAAAGGTGGAATTCTTCAGCTTAAAACAAATCCACCTACCACCAGCTGAACCAGATTTGCTTGTGTATTACAATGCAATGGAAAGCTGAGGAGCACTAGGTAAAGTTGACTGAGTGTCATTGCACTGTTTCCGCTGTCTGGATGCGCAATTCAACCACTTCCGGTGTCTTCTGTGAGACCGGTGGATACAGCATATTTCCCGCTATATTCACCGGTAAATGCAAAATTTCCGATGAACTCCCCGAGTGGGGCAAACCTTGATCCGGTACCAATCTCCTATATCCTATTGGGATGACATAGATCTCGATCGGCCTACATATACTGGGACTTGGCAGCCCTTCTCTTCTCGTACCAAATGGTTCTGTCCAGCATCACTCAAATTCTAGCCGACAATATTGTTGCTTCCGTGAATGCGGTTGTACCACTCCTGAATGAGCTTCATGATGGTCTTTGCCCCCCATTTGTGCAAGCAATCTCAAACACTGCAGTCTCATTGGTTGGTGCACTTCAGGTATGAATAGATTTTTGGATAAAGGTTTCTCAGAGCTGACATGGAATCCTAGAATGTGAAGAGAAATAAGGAGCAATGCTGTCAGCTCATGGAAAATATTCATGGGATCATCTATGCAATTATAAATCTCCACTTGCAATCAGATCCTCCTGGTTGTGTTCCACCGACAATATTGGATCATATTGGCCAGTTCACAGAGTATTTATCTGCTGTCTCTCTTTCTTATGGCAGCTGACGGCATTTCACATAGAACTCTTCATAAAATTCTGACATTTGTCCAAGCACAACAAGACAACAGCAAGATTAAGCGCTTTTTCCAACACAATCAAATGAGTGCCTTGCTCAAGGATTGTCAGGCTGGACTACAGCTAGCCTTGGACAATTTCACAGTGAGCCCTACAACACTCACAGTTATATTTATGAGACCCTCAACTTGTGTACAGATAACATCACAGGCAACTCTGTCTCACAATATGAATGAAATGCAGAGACAGACTTGCCATATGCATGCTGAACTGCTTGAGTTGATTTCAAATCTGTCTGACTCAACAATTTCGGATGAGGCTTCTGTAAGTCCACTTTCTGAGTGCTGATATTCTCTAACCTTTCTGGAATCAGGTCCAAACCTTGAACAAGTCCCAAGCAAGGTAGGAACTTCACTAGGTAGGAACTCCACTTGGGCTGATTCTTAGTCTTTCAAGCTCTCTATCATTGTCACTTTTGCCTGCTATGCCACAGATTTTCCATGGCCGTGAATCAGAAGTCACACAGGTTGTGCAAATGCTCAATCAAAAATGTGCTAGAATTGCTATCTTGGGTCCTGGTGGTATTGGCAAGACAAACCTTGCAAGGGCTGCCTTGCATCACCCTGCTGTGGCAGCTAAATATGAAGACCGCCTCTTTGTGTCATGTGAATCGGCCACTACTGGTGTGGAACTTGCTGGTTACATTGGAGCTCATCTGGGACTCAAGCCAGAGAAGAACTCCACAAAGTCCGTGCTGCACTCTCTTTCCAAAAAATCAATATGCCTCCTGATCTTGGACAATCTGGAAACAACTTGGGAGCCACTGGAATCTCGTGGTGGTACTGAGGATCTGCTTTCCAGCCTCACTGACATTCCTCATTTGGCATTGATAGTGAGCATATCAATTTCAGCTCAACAGATATTGATTCTGAATTCAGATTACTATGCGTGGGGCTGAACACCCAGGCAAAGTTCAATGGACTCGACCATTCCTCCCAGCACTGGGACCACTGTCATTGGAGGCTGCTCAACAAATGTTCAAAGAAATTGCTGACGATTATTATGAACCCAAAGACATTGATCAGCTACTGAAATTCACTGACAATATGCCATTGGCAGTGGATCTCATGGCACATCTTGTTGCTTCTGAAGGGTGTTCACCTGTCTTGGCTCGGTTGGAAACTGAAAAGACATCTGTGCTATCTGAAGGTTCAGATAGACGATCTAACTTGGATGCATCCATTAGTTTATCACTGTCAAGTCCTCGTCTCACTGCACAGACTGGGGCAATGGATTTGTTGCAACTCCTATCCATTCTACCAGATGGTCTCTCAGATGTTGAGCTTATTCAAAGCAATCTTGCTATTCCAAAGATTCGAGCATGCAAGTCTGTATTGGTTGGCACATCCCTGGCATACCTGGACAACAAGAAACGTCTAAAATCGCTTGTGCCTATCCGGGAATATTTGCAACATTTCAACCCAGTTGCACCAGCCGCTGTTCTGCCTTTGCAACAATATTTCCAAAGTCTTTTAGGCACATGTTCGAAATATCGAGGATCTACCCAGGTCACCCACATTATGAGGGACATCACTCTTAATCTTGGGAACCTGCATCAGATTTTATCCAGAGCATTGACTCCACAGAATCCTGATCTACCAGAAGCAATAAAATGCACAATATTCCTCAATGGCTTTGGCGGTATGACTGGATGTGGCCCTCATGCATTAATCCACTCTATTCAAGCTATAATTCCACCAGGGAACCACAAACTAGCAGCTAAGTTTGCAATTGAGACATTGCGGACAAGTGACTATAACATAACAACAAAGGATCGTGAGTTCTTGGCTGCCGAAGCCAAGATGCACTGCCAGACTTTAAATGATCCAGCTCTAGAAGGTGTGTGGAGTTTTTGTATTCTGTCTGTACTTATCCCCGCTCCATTTATGACTGCTTCACAGCTGACTTGTATCATGCTTTGGGAACATACTATTGTTGGCATACAAACAACCACTTTGATGAAGGCATACAATGCTTTGAGAGGGCCCTAAAATTAGCCCGGGATGCTGGCAACATAAGAGCACAGTGTGACATCTTGATCAGTCCTGCACTGCTCAATTGGAGACAAGGAAACTATAACACATCACAGGTGCTTGCCAACGAGGCATATATCCTTGCACAAGTGTGCGGTGATTGTCACCAACAAGCCACTGCACTTCGGGTGCAGGCCATGTGTGCTCAGAGCCTCGGAAACCTCAAGGAGTGCCTTCCTCTACTACAGACCGCAAAAGAACTTCTTGGGCTTTGTGGGGGCGTCTGGAAGTGCCTTGAATTTTCAACTTATGGTGCATGTGGCAACTATACACATGGAAAAATCTGAGTATACAGAGGCTCAAATTGTCTTTAATCAAATCATGTCTGAGATGTCTGCTGAGCACAACCCAAGACCGTATGCTTTTGTCCTGTTAAACATTGCACAGATTGGTGTGAATATTGGCACACACAAACAAGATGTGCTCCAAAATTTGGAAATAGCAAAGGCAATTCTCAGCAGCATTGAACATTTTTCTGGGGCTTTTTTACTATGAAGCAATCCTTGCTGATCTCAAACTTAGAGAAGGGGACATGCTGGCAGCAAGAAATTGTTTCGAGAAATGTCTGTGCTGGTCTTGGACAAAAGAAGTTCAGGTTTCATTCAATTGCTTAGAGAGAATGTCAGATATCAGCTGCTGGGGACCTACCAATTTCAACTGGGTGGCCACCTTTGCCATCATTTATCTAGTATTGGCACAGAAAAAGAAACAGAAGTTAGGACTGCACAAAGCACTATGCAGCCTAGGCAACATATTTTTGTCTAAAGGAGATGAAAAGACTGCAGAAAGTCTATTCACTGTTGCATTAGAAGCCTTTACAGAGATGGATATTCATCACTGGAGAGCAAATTGTATGTTATGCCTCGGGGATATAGCTGTGCATCGAGGGGACACATCTGGAGCAGAAAGACAATGGAGAGATGCTCGACCACTATTTGAAAAGTCATTGCAGACCAAAGATATAGCCAACATTGACTCTAGACTAGCCAGTGTTGAAAAAGCTTATAAGGGAGCTTGAACAGCACTTCCAAAATTGCAGGCATCTACCCAGTTATTGCCTGAGTTTTCCTCTTCCCAAGAACAGCCTGTGAAAGTTGCTCTTATGTGATACAAAACGCAGTTACCTGCTATTTATTCTTGCTACTTTGAAGTAAACAACAATGGAAAAACTGTCATATTTTGAAGTCAGAGGCTGTACTTTTCTCATTTCTGCATATTCTGTGTTTTCTGCTCTATGTATGATTAGTGTTGGAAAAGCTTCTGAGGGAGCTCTCATAGTGCTTGCAAAGTTGCAGGCACCTACCCAGCTATTGGCTGAGGTTTCCTCTTCCCAAGAACAGCCTATGAACATCGCTCTCATGTGATACTCAAAAAATGGTTATCTCTTATTTATTCCTGCTACCTTCAAGTAGAGTTCTCTTTACTCCTTCCTGATCTTTCTGCTCCACATACATGTACAATTTATTTAGACTCACCTTCAGATTGTTTTGTTTTTTAGATCTTGTAGTTTGACAAGACCACCTTTAAAATCAGTTTCTATGCACAGAACCTGATATTTCCATGTCTGAATGCCAGCAAGCCTACTTGCTCAGACCACTGTTTGCAAGGCACTGCCCTGCATGTGTGATGAGCTGATCATATGGTTGCATGCGTGTTTCTTTATGAGTTGCTGCTATGGATAGCTCCTCACAGAAAGGTGGAAAAAGGTAGTGTAGAAGTTGTAGCCCCAATGCCAATTCAAATAATTACATTTTCAATTCAGTTTTTGAACTCAAACTGCATTTTATCTTTCTTATTCAATTCTGGTAAAGCAACCTTACTGATACGGGTTGCCCCGAAGATCTATCCTTATTGTTGTTTACTGTATGTTCTTTGATCACAATTTTCAGATTGTGTTGAATTTAACAAAATGGCTAATTATGGCAGCAGGTCCCATAGCATGTACAGTGTTCCAATGCACTACAGGTTTTGTTAATCCTAATTGAATTTCCATCAGGAGTGTGTTTACTTCCATCTGTCATTGTATTATCTTAGCTGTGTTCAAGGCTGATTCAAATTTAATGTGTGGGTTCTCAGGAAGTCAACCATATGCCTATTTGATTGACCAAAAAGCAGGCTCTCTTGAGCAGGGCAAATTTGGCGATGAGTTGTTAATATGCCGAAGAAAAGTGACCACCTATCTTGCCCATTCCTTACAGTACACACAACGAGTATTATATGATTTGATGGAAATTTGCCCAATCGGGTTGATGGCGGTGAGTTGCCCGAATTGGTGAGCCTCTCGCCTCGAAAATCTTCAGAGACTCGGAGGTCCAGAATTCTCCCTACATAAACACCCGCACCCGAATGTAGTTGTCAGCCACGTAAGGAGAACAAAGAAAGTTGTCACAATCAGGAGTAGCTCAACAATTGCGTAGCGCATGGTTCTTTCTCGGAACTGTGCATATTTTTGACTTGGTCATTCATAGTAAGCAACTGTCACATGGGCACCACATTCACATTCTATGCATTTGCTGAGGAACACAAGTAGACTATTGCCGGCCGAAGTACTTCAGGGACAAAGAGGAGTAAAATAAAACGAAATATACCATATAGTGCCTGCGCTCCTCCAAACAGAATCATGTAATGCGCAAAACTCGTGTCAATGTCTGACAGGCTCCCACCCAAACAGAAGCTCCCCAGCCGTGCGCATGCCTACGAGGATTTCCTGCTCCCTGCGTACGCGTATTATTGACGAGTGCTGGCACAGGAAGTACAGATGTGCGTGTGAGGTGCGGCGCTTCAAAACGATGGCCGCTCTGGCTGCGAGCGCTGACGCAGTGCTTCCGAAGAACCGATAAGATGACGTGGCTAAGGTCGGAGGGGTGAATGGCACTACTGCAGCGCGAGGCATTGGCTATGAAGCGCACGGCCGGCGAACGCCCGTATAACGAACGGCGAAGCGGATTGAGGCCGAATGCGGTGGCGGGACAAGGGAAAAGGTAACGGTCGAAAGCTGAACTGCGCCGGAGGGATATGGTGCGTCTTGCGATGGCGCCAGGGACCATGGGCGGTGAGGTGTCGGTCTATTAGCAGCTGTTTCGAATAATGCAGCGGCGTCTGCGATCTCCATGCATTAGTCCTTGCCCTGCCCGCCGAGGCCGGCGCGCCTCCGTAAATGCAAGACGACGCAGAAGCTGCTGTTCGCGCACTCGACCACCTCCACCCCACTCTCAACAGCAGTCTCGGCCTCGCCCGATCTGGCCACGCCGTGTCAGAGAACGCAGCGACGCTATTGATGTGCATGGGAAGCTGCGGCAGGGCGGTATACGGCGGGCACTGCTATAACGATGTGCCTGGAGATGCGCGGTGGGCGCCTTCGCAACGCGCACGATCGTCGACCCGGCGGATAGCGCACCCCCCTCTCGCGAACATCTCACCCTCCCCAAGACCAACATCAGCCATGCGAGGGGAAGCACGAGGTCGGCGCAGCAGTATGGGGCAGATGGAAGACGACGAGCCAATCGTGAAGCACGACGCGAAGGGCGACCGCGTTCTCGATGTGCTGGGAGTCGCTATCCTGGGACCAGACCCGCCCGCTCCGGCCATCCCTACATGGAAAGAACGCGGTGGTGGTGCTTGCGCGCAGCTGCTGCGAGTTGGGCAGCGCTTCCGGAAACCGAACGACCAGGGATGTCTTGCTGGCGCGTGCGACGACAGGCGCAGGCTGAACAAAAAGTACCTGAATCTACGGGCCAAAACCAATCGATTTCTCTTTAAAGAATCAAAGAGAGGGAACGCACGGTGAGATATCCAATATGCGTTTGCACTGGCCCTTGGAGTTCTAGAGCAGACGGAGGGGTAGCCCGAGCCGCATTCCCTCTCCGAAACCGTCGACCCTGTGTCTCGCGCTTATCTCATCCTCCCAACGCTGAGATTATGCATGCAGTCCGCGAGGTGTGCAGCGAAACGCCTTCGTACAGACAGCCGCGTTGTGCAAAGCAGGCGCGGGTCAGTCGCGACGCACGCACGACGCAAAGGACGGTGGCGGCGGGGTCGGTGACCGGCTATGGGTGAAGCAGTCGCGTACTGCGAGGAAGACGTCGCGAAGTCCATCCAATAGGTGGTTGCACTCGTCCAGGTTCCCAAGAACGGCGCTGGAGCAAGGAGCCTCTCCGGGCTTGTTTGCCCTCTAACTCCCGCTTCCACTCCCACCATCTGCCAAGCCGTTGGTATTGACTCGTCCTGCGTCTCCTCCGTGTACGCCCACCAGCACCGAAGCGAGTAAACGAGACACGAGCGGGAGGACGAGGCCTCGAGAGGGCTTCATGGAGACGCAGCGGCGCAGCACGAAACTGACGGGCGGACCAGTCGCGAAGCATGACGCAAATGAAGGAACGACTGGGTGAAGTTATCCTGTGCAGCGAGAGGAAGACGGCGTGTTGCTCCTCTCCTTGTCGACATCTGGTTCAGGTATTTCCTCGAGGTCTTTCACTTTGGAACACGACTTGTTCTTGAGGAGATGGAGATTCTCAGCGTCCAGCGCTGGCCGACGTCCAGCAACGCTGGGAATTCGCGTTGGGTCAGCCACGATTCAGATACGCAATAGCACGAGAAGACCATCTGCGCGAGAGGGATGGGGCGGGGATGTCGTCACTGACGCGAGAAGCAAGCGGGTCCGTACGCGCAGCAGCGACGAGTGGCTTGGACAGCATCGCATCGTAGCAGGATCCCGACGGGACGGTAGCCTCAGGCACGCATGAAGCACGTATCATCATGCCGACCCCGGATTCGAAGGAATCAAATGGGGTGGGGCCGAGCTGCTCTCTGGTTTGGACGTGGGCTCGGTGGTAATGCTATGGATGCGCGGCGCGAGGGAAGGCGAGAACAAGGGCGCGACGTCTTGACGAAAGCGCAGAGCGAGAGGTACGAGGCGTGGATTGGCAGATGTCGTGGAAAAGGGTCTGGGCTGTATACGCGCGTGCAACTGGAGGAGAATCTGGGCCGTGGTGCGGAAGAACATACGGCTATGTTTTCAGCGCGGTATGAAGACGTGCGACGTCGTGCCACCGACGGCCGCGGTTACGGTGCGGTTCGCGAGGAGCAAGGAACGCTCGCATGCGAGTACACCGGTGGGCGCGTTGAGTGAGAGGACGCGGGCCAGCTTGATTCATTCCCTGGATCGCTGAGACGCGGAGCGGCACGTCGTCGACCTGCCCTCGTCAATATCACCGCAAGTCGTCCCTTTTCAGCACGCACCACGATGAACCATCGAGGCATTCGCGGCTCGTCGTTCGTGGATGATCGGTAGAGAGACCATGAAAAGAATGAAGCGATAAAATCCTCGAAAGGCTCCCGCTGTGAGTCCAAAAAGGCCGACAGGTTAGAAAGGTTGCAAGTGAGAGCGGGACGGCCTTGCCGCGGCAATCAGCAGCGGCTGCACCGCCACAAACACCTCGCTCTCTTTCTTTAACTCTCACTCTCGGAATCCACGAATCAACTCAGCAGGCGGTCAAACATACGTACGCTCTACTCAATGAAGCGCTTGCGGTCAACATTTCAATTTGCTGTGCTCTGGTTTCGCAAAATTTTGGACCAGGCCAAGCACGACGTCTGCGCCTCGCTTCCCTTATTCTCGCGCTCAAACGTCGCGCGTTCAAGTTCTCGATTTCTCTACCACGCAGCTTAATACGAGAGCGCCAGTCCCTGGGTTTCTTTTTCTCCGGATTCGGTCGCTGGATGTCCGTTGCACCTTGTGTCTGCCCGCCTCCGATACAGTGTGTCTGCGTTCCTCGAACATCGATTGTACTAGACAGATACCTCTCGAGCACAGCTGTGTTAAGGTTTGTACCCTCATCTACGTCCTGTTCATTGCCTACTGCATGATCTTTTTACCCTTCTCATGACCGACGGCTCCATCCATCCCTTGTCTTTATCCTCCTTCCGGCTCCTTGGTCCTTGATCCCGGCACGCAGACCCTCACGTTCTTCAATTCCCGGACTTACACCCATTTGTGCATTTCGAATGTAACTCACAATGAGCCATACACACATGATAATAATTCTGGGCAACGAAATCTATTGAGGCGGAAAAAGCGAGACACTTCCGCTCGAATAGGATGTTGGGTTACTCAAGGGTCCAGCGAGAAGTCTGGACTCTATCTAACAAGATCCACACTGCGACCGCGGCCGTGGACCAACCGTACGCGCACGATACCAGCATCAGTGTGCGGTCTCGCTCGCCCCAGCTCGTCTTCCTGGTCCAGGTCCCACCGCACCTCGTCTCATGATCAGTGATATCTTGTCATTGTCCGTGGTACCAACGCCATACCGCAACAGCCTCGTACGTCCACGATCTGCGTAGTACGCGCGCGCCGTACCCGCGGTGAAGATCTTCTTCATGCGCTTGGGCTGAAGGGCTTCGCTGTGTGGGTGCGAGTGCGGTGCTGCTGCGTCTGCTCAAGCCAGACATGTCTGCGTAGACGTTGGGTATTTGGGTATGACTTCGACTTGATACTTGCCCGGTTTGCGACAGCCGGGGGCTGAACTGAGGGGATTGTGAAGACCTTGGACGGGATGGGCGTGTACCGCGACAAACTGAAGACGTTGAGAGGACTATTCAATATAACGTGCTTCCGTTTGCTGAGATTAGCAAGGAACGACGCCGGAGCGAGCATCTTCTACGTAGTACGCATTCGATCTTTCCTTCTTCGTCTCCGCTTCCACTTCTCGTTCCTTGCTCTATCCCAGGAGCTGACTCGTGCGTCTTCTCCGCGGCGCGTACCCGACAAAGATTGGAAGGACACACACGCGAGCGGCGGGACAAAGCCCGCGAGGACACCGCGCACCTGCTTGGTGGAAATGCAAAGCTGACCAGCGGGGAGTTCGGTCGCGAAGCACGGCACAGAAAATGAAGACGGCGGCGCAGGAAGAACTCGAGTAGAAACCCGTGTCCCAAGTCTCCCGGAGAAATACGGCCAAGGCGTACCTTCTCCCCGTGTAGAAATTTCGGGCCATCGTTCGAGGACCATCGGAGGCATTTGAAGTACGATGTTAGTGTACTCCTGGATCAAATACCGGGATGAATAGCAAGGGGAGCGAGACGTACCACCAACGATCCACTTCCATGCGCGCGCCGCTGACATCCGTGTTCGGTGGCCGTCGTGCACAACCGCTGTGCTAGGGAGGAAAAGATCCGGATACAAAATTGGAGCTGGAGGATTTTGTCGAAACAGAGAAGGGTTAGGCGATCCAAGCCTCGCGTACTATATGGCAGGAAGGGAACCTGTGCGAGATGCAGTAGCATCTCGAGCTCCCCATGAGTAAGAACTCGGCTCCTCGCGACTGTCGCATTGCGAGCGGATGGGTAAGGAAAAAATACACCGACTGGGAGCATCCAGAAAATATGGGCGACAACGCGAATGTCGGCGCGCTGGAGACGGTGGTAACAGCGCCGAAATGGGCATGGGATGAGATGAGTGAGTAAATCGAAGAGAGAAAAAATACGCTGCCGGTCTTGTACGTAGAGCAAGCTCGAGATTTGTGTTCCGTCAATTGCTGACCCCCCGCATCCCACAGAGATATAGTGCCCGCAGCTTCGATCGAGCACCATGAAGATTCCACCTGCTGCCTGCGGTCCAAGGCAAGCCACCTGCCAGCCAATAACTTCCAGTGGGCATCGCAAGTCGCCTCGGCACATCCCGCAGCAGCGCGCGTCCATGCGACGATTCTGAGCATCTCCACGACGGAAAGAAAGACATTGTGGTGGTGCTTCGTTCAGCAATAGCGAGCTTTGAGACTGTACATCCGTCGCACGAGCTGTATGTCAAGGAGCCCAAAGTTTTCCACATCGGACTTGGATCGACACGCTCTGCACGTTTAGCGTCTTGAGAACTTAGAAGAGGATCACCACGTTGGCGCATCCTACTACACCTTGCGTTTGACAGACATTGTCTGCCAAAGGCACCTCCCCGTGAAGCTTCCCGCAAGCAAAACATATTGCCGTCGCGCCAAGGAAACCCACAAACAGCAAGAAAAGGATCTCTGCACCCATCCGAGACGTGCGAGAACAACGGTCAAGGTCTCACGCGAGCGAGGCGCCGTGAAGCTCCTGCCAAGGTTTGTCCGGAAAATAGGGTTTTTCAGCGCCAAAATCGACGATTTCCTGGTCCGAAATGGGATTTTTTGAGTACTGAGGGCCGCCAAAAGATAGGATTTTTTGGGTCCAAACTGGCCATTTCGAGCGGACAAGCCTTGACAGGAGCTTCACGGGGCCTCGCGAGAGCCAGTCCTGGAAAGAACTTGAGACCAGATAGAAATAAGGAAGTATAAAAAAGGCAACCTCAGATGAGATGAAATCCTCGCAAAGCGCAAAGAGAGGACCAGGGACGTCGATGTAAGTATTTCGCGAGTGTGCGGGAAGAGTTAGCGATCACATCACCGGTGATTGCCGGTGACCCTTTCTCTCGAACTTCCATGCTCTTATCTCGATTCTCGCGCCAACGGTGCCTCGATATCGCCAGCTACATCAAGCTGAAGTAATGTCCACCGAGCCGGTTCTCTGAGGATTTTCCATATCCGTTATTTGCGAGGAGGGAAGGCAAAAAAGCGGAGTTATCTCGAGACTCGCGCGCATATGCATCTGTGTTTTCCGTTCATTGATAACTGGGTCTGGCAGCTCGACTCCGCAAAGGCCTTCGGAGGATCTTGCTGCATTGAACTAAGCATAAACCAAATTGCTGTTAAACCAGAGGCGTTGATTTGTTGTCCTCTGACTCGGCGCAACCCTTCACACTGGCAAAGCTGATATATTTCCCTATGTGAATCAAGTTATTCAATCATCTTCAACTCCTGAAAGGTTACATCTCTGCTTCAAGCTTGTTTCTAAGGAAGGGAGGCGAGAGGACGAGCACATCAACCCATGCTCAATGTGCTAGCGCCGACCTTACAGGCGATCGCATCGGCAATACTGGCTGAATAAGCCCTTCGAGATGAGATACAGGTTATTTTCCAAAATGCGAAAACTTACCTTGCTAGGTAAATGCCAAGCCCGATTTCTGCGGGGCCGAGTCTGGCAATCCTTGGTATCAACATGGATCTAATTGTAATCTGCCGCTATTGGGACGACATGGGTCTCGTTCGGGATATATACTTGGCCTGGGGTCGTGCTCGGGGGAAGCTTCTCATACCAGATGCCCCCATCAAGTGTCACTGAAATTTTAGTCAACAACATTGTCACCTCTGTGAATGCGGTTACACCGCTCCTAGATGAGCTTCATGACGGTCTTGGTCCGCCGTTTGTCCAAGCAATCTCGCACACTGTAGTCACTTTGATGGATGTGCTTCAGGTGTGAAATTCCGGATAACGAGCTTTCAGAACTGATGTGAAATCCTAGAATGTGAAGAGAAATAAGGAGGAATGCTGTCGGCTCACCGAAAATATCCACGGGATCATCTATGCTATTGTCAATGCTCATTTGCAATTGGACCCTCCTGGTTCTCTTCCACCAGCAACAATGGAATATGTTGGCCAATTCACAGAGTATTTGTCTGCTCTGTCTCTCTTATGGCAATTGATGGCATTTTAATCAGAACTTTTCATAAAATTCTGACATTTGTGCAAGCACAACAAGAGAGCAGCAGAATCAAGCACTTCTTTCGACAGAACCAAATGAGTGCCTTGCTGAAGGATTGTCGGGCTGGGCTGCAGCTGGCCCTGGACAATTTTGCAGTAAGCCCTACAACATTCACAAGATATGCAAGAAGCTTGACCTGTGAACAGATAACATCACACGCAACTCTGTCTCACAATATTAATGAGATGCAGAGAAAGACTCACTATATGCATGCTGAACTGCTTGAATTGATTTTGAATCTGCCTGACTTGACAACTTCAGATGGTGCCTCTTCTGTATGTCCAATTTCCTTTTGTTTTGGGGAGAGGATCCTTTACAAATTTCATCAAATTAGATCCTGACTTTGAACAAGTCTCAAACGAGGTAGGAAAATAACTTGGGGTTTTAAACAAAACTGAACCTTGGCAGCTCTTTATCTCTGTCACTTTTACCTCCACTGCCACAGATCTTCCATGGCCGTGAATCTGAGCTCATGCAAACTGTGCAGATGCTCACTGAACAATGTCCTAGAATTGCTATCTTAGGCCCAGGTGGTATTGGCAAGACAGACCTTGCAAGGGCTGCCTTGCATCATCCTGATGTGGTGGCTAAATATGAAGACCGGCTCTTTGTTTCATGTGAATCAGCTACCACAGGCATAGAAATTGCTGGTTTCATTGGAGCTCATCTGGGACTGAAGCCAGAGAAGAACCTTACAAAGTCCGTGCTACGCTCTCTTGCTAGGAAGACAGGATGTCTCCTAATTCTGGACAATCTGGAAACAACCTGGGAGTCCCTGGAATCTTGTAGTGGTACTGAGGACCTGCTTTCCAGCCTCACTGACATCTCTCATCTGGCATTGATTGTCAGTGAGCTACTCAATATCAGCTACACCAATATTGATTCAGAATTTCTAGGTTACCATGCGTGGAGCTGAACACCCAGCCAAAGTTCGCTGGACTCGACCATTTCTCCAGCCACTAGCACCATTATCACAAGAAGCTGCTCAACAAATGTTTGAAGAAATTGCTGAAGATTATCATGATCCCAAAGATATTGACCAGCTGTTGAAATTCACTGACAATATGCCATTGGCAGTGGATCTCATGGCACATCTTGTTGCCTCTGAAGGGTGTTCACCTGTCTTAACTCGGTTGGAATCTGAAAAGACATCTATGCTATCTGAAGGTTCAGATAGGCGATCCAACCTGGATGCATCCATTGCATTGTCACTTTCAAGCCCCCGTCTTTCTGCCCATACTGGGGCTATGGATCTGTTACAACTACTTTCTATTCTCCCAGATGGTCTATCAGATCTTGAGCTTATACAAAGCAATCTCATCATTCCACATATCAGGTCATGCAAGTCTGTATTGCTCAGCATATCTTTGGCATACCTTGACAACAAAAAACGTTTGAAATCACTTGTGCCTATCCGAGAATATTTGCAACATTTCCACCCAGTTGCACCAGCCATTGTTCTACCTTTGCAACAATATTTCCAAGATCTTTTGGGCACATGTCTCAAATACCATGGATCCACCCAGGTCACCAACATTGTGAAAGACATCACTCTCAATCTTGGGAACTTGCATCAGGTTTTATCCAGAGCATTGATTCCACAGAATCCCGATCTACTAAAAGCAATAAGATGCACAATACTCCTAGATAACTTTGGTCGTGTGACTGGATATGGTCCACATGCATTAATGGACTCCATTCAAGCCATAATTCCACCTGGGGATCATAAACTTGCAGCTAAGTTTGCAATTGCAACATTGTCAACAAGTGACTTTGACATAACAACAAAGGATCGTGAGGTCTTGGCTGCTGAAGTGAAGATGCACTGCCAAACTTTGAATGATCCCGCTCTAGAAGGTGTGTAGAGTTTTTGTATTCTGCCTATTCCTAATACATTTATGACTGCTCCACAGTTGATTTGTATCATGCATTGGGAATGCATTATTGTTGGCATACAAATAACCACTTTGATGAAGGCATGCAATGCTTTGAGAGGGCCTTGAAATTAGCCCGAGATACTGGGAATGTAAGAGCACAAGCTCATAACTTGACCAGTCTTGCACGGCTCAACTGGAGGCTGGGAAAGTACAATATATCTCAGGTGCTTGCAGATGAGGTGTACATGACAGCACAATTAGGTGGAGATTGTTATGAGCAAGCAGAAGCACTGCGGGTGAAGGCCTTGTGTGCTCGAAGCTTTGGAAATCTCAAGGAAACCCTTTCACTACTGCAGACTGCAAGAGAACTTCTCAGGCTTTGTGGAATGTCTGGAAGTGCCTTGGACTTTCAACTCAGGATGGTTGTAGCTTCCACACACATTGCAAAATCTGAGTATACAGAAGCTCAAAGTCTCCTTACTCAAATTGTGTCTGAGATGTCTGCTGAACAAAACCCAAGACAACAAGGTTTTGTCTTGCTGAACATTGCCGTGATTGGTGTGGATACCGGTGCAAACAAACAAGATGTGCTCCACAACCTGGAAACAGCGAAGACACTTCTCAGCAGCCTTGAATACATCTCTGGGATTTTTTACTATAAGGTAGTCCTTGCTCATCTCCAACTCAGAGAAGGGGACATGCTGGCAGCAAAAAATTCTTTTGAGAAATGTCTGCAATGGTCTTGGACAAGACACACTCACATTGTATCCAATTGCTTAGAGGGAATGGCAGATGTGAGCCGCTGGGGAGCTGCCAACTTTGATTGGTCTGCCACCTTTGCCACCATTTATTTAGCATTTGCACAGAAAAACAAACAGAAATTGGGGATATGTAAAGCACTATGCAGTCTAGGTGACATGTTTATGTCCACTGAAGATGAACTGACTGCAAAAAGCCTATTCACAGCTACATTGGAAGCCTTCACAGAGATGGATGTTCATTGTGGAAGAGCAGATTGCATGTTGCGCCTTGGTGATATAGCTGCACAGCAGGGAGATATGTCCAGGGCAGAAAGGCAATGGAGAGATGCTCGACCAATGTTTGAAAAGACATTGCAGGCCAAAAATATAGCCAATATTGACTCTAGGCTGGCCAGTGCTGAAAAAGCCCATGATAGAGCACTGACAGCACTTGCAAAATTGCAGGCACCTACCCAGCCATTGGCTGAGGTTTCCTCTTCTCAAGAACAGCCTATGGAAGTTGCCCTCATGTAATACTCAAAAAAATGGTTACCTTTTATTTGTTCCAGCTACCTTTGAGCAAGAATCTCTTCACTACTTTCTGATTTTTCTGCTCTATGTACAATAGGGGGAGTCAAAGATCGCTTAAGAAGGCGATTCTCATGTCGATTCAGGTGTTGATTCAACCAAGGATTCAGAGGTTAATTCCCGTCGATTCTCGACCAAGAATTGATGGAGAATCAAGGTTGTTGTCAATTTATCCAGAATCGAGCTGAATCCAAGAATCTACTCCGGAGTAGATTCTTGGATTCACGTCGATTCATGAGAATCGATCGATTCTTGGTCAAGAATCGGCATGAGAATCGCCTCGAGAATCCACCTGTGAATCGACCTCTTAAGTGATCTTTGACCTCCCCTAATTTATTCATGCTCAACTTTAGTTTGTTTGATTTTTTGCTTTAATAGCAGGCCACCATCAAAATCAGCTGCTATGCACATGGAAACTGATGTTTCCATCTTCGCACACCAGCAAGCCTGTTTGCTTGAATCACTGTTTGCACTGCACTGCCATGCACATGCGCCGAGTTAGTTATATGGCTCTGTGTGTGTCTCTTTCAGAGTTGCTGTGTTGGAGCTCAATTGGCTGATAGCTCTTCACAGAAACCTAGGAAAAATTCAGTGCAGAAGTTGTAGCTCCAATGCCCAATCAAATAATTACATTTTCAATTCAGTTTTTGAGCTCGAAATGCATTTTGCGTCCTTATTCAATTCTAGTAAAGCAACCTTGATGACATAAGTTTGCCCTGAATATCCATCCTTAAAGTCGTTTTGCAAATAATATGGGTTTTGATGAAGTGTTGGCTCAATTTGTGTTTATCTCTGCTTGTTGCTGCATCACATGTCGTAACCCACTCCACCACTCAATTTGTCCTTCTATAATTGCTGCTGAACTCTGCAGAGCTGAAATCCAATGCATTTGGACAAAACAATGAATTTGGAGTCCATTGATACCAAATTCATACACAAATGGTCAGGATACTGTTTGCACAGTGGAGATTTGCCAAAGCTGTGGAGTCACAGCATTGCAGAAACAGTGTGGAACCAGCCTTTGCTTATGATGCCTGGACAAACAGGCATAGGCACAAAATGAGCACGAATAATTTCTGAAACCTGGATATTATTTACAGAACAGCTGTATTATTTACCACATGTTCTTTGATCAATAATTTTCAGACTGCGTCAATGTTCAACAACAGTGGCTAAATACGACAACAGGTCCTCCAGGATGTGCCATGCTTCAGTAGGATGTAGCAGATTGGTAACTGGATCAAGGTTTCCTACATTCGGAGAGTTTATATCGGAAATTCGCATTTACCGGTGAATATAGCGGAAAATATGTGTATCCACCAGTCTCACAGAGGACGCCGGAAGTGGTTGAATTTCGCATTCAGATGGCGGCAACAGTGCAATGACACTTGGCCAACTTGACGTAGTGCTCCTCAGCTTTCCATTGCATTGCAACACACCGAGACCTCGAGCGAATTTGATTCAGCCGGAGAGTTTGTTCCACAGCCAGTTTCCACTGAAGAATTCCGCCTTCCACAGCTGAGGATAATTGTGGCACAATTATCATGCCAGATGAGGTACAGTGGAACAGGAGCAGGATAGGGTAAACATCATGGAGCACACGAGATACCATGTAACTTGAAGCAGCAAAATGAAAAGCACATTTCAAGATGATTCCGCTTGTCGCAGATAGTGGCACCGCATGAATTCTGAAGACCGGTTGCCAGGTGGGCATTGGACATCAGCGACTCGAAACAGACAGATGGAAGGCATCAAATCGCTTTTCAGGCACCCTTAGATCTTGACACGGATGTGTGGGCTTTCTCGTCGATGGCTGGATGGTTTTATGTAGAAGTACGAGATCGCAGCACGCATTGCAGTACAGACTGGAAGAAGTGAATACCTGGATTAATTAAACTCGATGATGTACGCTGTACAGATGCATTATCGAAAGCTAAAAAATGGGATGGGATCAAGGACAAGAACGGCAATAGGCACGAGAACGAACGGGAACGAGCGGGGGATGTGGGAGGGGGAGGAGATGAGAGGGAAAGCGATTCACTAAACAACTCCGACCGATCTCCCTTCAAACGGATTCACTTCGCCCGATACGAGCCACCTACGAGGGTATCGACGACGTACTGCCGAGCGGGAAGGAATGTGCCGAGCATAGGTGCAGATGCGTACGAGTAGACCTTGGCAAAAATGCTTGAAGCTCGGAGAAGTATGGAGAGATGAATAGAAGGCACGCATGCTCCCTCCATCCCAATCCCGATCGCCATCGCCGACCCCCAAGCACGACGGTACTAGTCTACATGATCCCATCACCGTCATCGACTTACGCCCTGGATTGGATTGCTATTAATACAAGTCGAGGAGTTCACGGAAGCGGCGAAGACGGCAGCGAGGCTGAGATACAGAACCGGTGGTACCCGAGAACATGCAGCGGAAGTCGCGGAAGTCGCCGAGGCGAGGGACACGGACTTGCCTCCCGGATCGCGTGGCCCCCCGTCCAGAAGCGAAACACTAAATGCATTGCTTCTGTCGAATGGAGGACACGTTGACGGCGACAGCGAGGATGACACATATGCACAGCATAGCGAAGATGTCCGAGGAGTCGAGGCTGAGGACGATCTCTCCGAGGGCGAGGGCAAGGGATACGGACGAAGATCCGGTGCGCACAGGTGGGGATGGTGGTGGCGATTTGGTTAGAGGATCCTAGGAGGCACGGGATGTCAATATTACACTATTCCCGACCGCACTCGACACAATCATCACGCGGCCAGAAACCCTACCCTTCCGCCTCAGATTTGTGCGTTGTCGATCAAAAAGTCGGTTGTCGTCCGGGCAAAGGCAGCTATGGGTGGGCGGTCAGAATTGGAGTCGAGCGGGAAAGATACACCACCGCTCGACGGCGGTATTATTACCGCTGTTGTCCGGTACTTCTCAAGTCTTGGCACATTGTGTACGGTGTATGCCCATTCAGCAGTGCCACGTTGCGCTGGGTAACCGGAGCTGGTGATTGAGAGAGTCGAGAGGCTCAGAGGGAACTGGTCAGGACAGCAGCCCGGAGTAGGAGGAGTCACTGCGCGTCTTCTCACAGCCGCAATTCGTTCGTGCCCATCCTGCAAAATACATTCGTTCTGTTTGCCGCCATACGACAATGCCCCCGAGGAGTCCCCGACTCCGAGACTCGACACCAGACCGAAGTCGCGTGTAATTCGCATGCGCAAAATCTCGAGTCCCCGTATCGCTGGTCCCGTGCATGCCCGATACTATACGCGCAACCCTTGGAGACGACTTGAAGCAAACATATTCTTTCTTTTCTAGGAGTGAAAACGGCTGAAAAATTCTGGTTCTTGTTGTGCTGATAGGAAAGTATATATAAGCCATCCACTGGAATTTTGCTAGTAACTGTGACAGCGAACTTACACATCTCAACGCAAATCGATGGACGAAAGTTGGATGAAAGCGGAAACAAAGAGGTTTCGGCATTCTCCGCTGATGTGATCACTCAGTTCTTCTCGAGTCCTTCTCTTTCGGATTCGAGTGTTTTGTTCTCATTTCTCCTCAAGAACTGCCACCGTCCTACGCCGGCGAGCCCGCGCCACAAGACGAAGAAAACGCGGTGCGACTGCCGCCGAATTCCGTCGTCCAATGCCAAGTCGAGTCCGGGCAAAATCGAAGTTGACGTCCAAGACGGCGGAGGAAGAGGGTAGGAAGGGAAGGACGAAGACGAGGATGAGAATGATCAAAGTGCGTCCTCGGTTTCTGCCTTGCCACCGCGCCCTCCGCACTGGCTAGCGCTGACTCCCCAGGCTTAGCTGAACTCAATCTCTGTCATCCCCGGCGCCCTCAACGCATCGCCGCTCCGCTGCCGGTCAGAGACAAGAGATGCGAGATGATGTGTCTCGCTCGCTCGAGGCACATACGCACATATTTGCCGTGGTCACGGCCGCGAACGGCGCTACTCGTGGAGTTGATATCGCCTGTCGTTTAGCTGCATGGCAGTGGGGTGGAGGTGTGTTTCTCTTTTCTCTTCATTCTCGTCTTTGCGTGTGGTTTTCCTCTCGTGATTTTTTGAGCTCGACGCTGCACACGGGTGCGGACGGCGACGCACAAGGCCGATCAGGCACTTGTCCTTGCCTGCGCCAGCGCCCGTGGAGGTGCATCGTGGGGCGTCGATGCGATGGCTCTTACGTCTCACACTCACACATCGACGACAGCTCCTGACTTCAGACGCGGTCGTACGCACGCGTGTGAATGGTAAGGACACTGCGCAGTCCTCGGGGCGCGCCTCACCCCCGGCAGTGGGCGCAGACAGGAACGTGTTTGACAATGCAGGCCGCGCACCGCTCCACGTCAGGCCGACGACGTGCGCGGAGGTGTGAAGCTTGCATATGGCCTTGTACGTGCCGACTACTATTTTTCACCTGTTCTTTTGCTAACCTCGCGTTCAAGTAGCCCTACGCGCGAGATCCGTAAGCCCATCGAGATCACATTCCATGCACTCGCTGCACCTGGAGCAGGGGCATCGCGCCAGTCGGCCTGCGGTCGAATCCTCCAGCCCGCTACACCACGGCCCGGGTGAGATGCGCAGCCGCGCGCAATACTCGGTGAGCCCGGAGCCGCGCGCGCCGCTCCATCCTGGAGCCTACGTCCTGGAGCAGCGCAAACTATGACGAGCGGACGACGTGTGCGGGGGCGGTGAGGTACGTGCGGATAGCGTGCGCATGTACCGCCTACTGTCCTTCTCCGACGCCCTTGAAGCATCAACCTCACATCCCCGTACCTCCAGGCAACAATCTAGCGGGCTCCTAGCCGCGCTCGTATCGCAGAGGGGAGCTGTGTTCTTTACGGAAAATTTGGGCAAAACCGTGAGCCACTCGTTCCCCTAAACGCTATTTTCGAGCGCAGATTGCGCACCAGTATGTAATCAGTCCGGCTCTCTACTCTACGCTGTTTTACTTGTCTAGTGCAATGTCTCGTTGACTGCTTTTGCTTGCGTTGCGATTTTCTCGTTCCTCTAGATCAAGCTACTTATCAGATTCGACTGCGTGTTTTTCTATGCATAACTTTGCGAGGAGTTCGACCAGGTGTTCATCCGAGCTCGAGGGGAAACACGCCCGCGGGTGCCTTAGATGTGGTCCTTTTGTGCAGCGCACCGTGGTGTGATCCACGAACCCCGGACGCAGCGGAAGAAAGCGTACCGCGGTGGGTTCGGCGGTGAGGACATCGCGCCAACCGGAATCGAGGGGAGTGATTATGGCGGTCTTTTCGTGAGGTGGAATTGCCCTCAGGATTTGGTGGCGATCCGGCTGCGCGTGCGAGTCGTGGGGGACGCAGCGTTGGCGGGATGCAAGGAGGGCGCGCGCACGACTTTAGGGACGCGATGAACTAATTGCTGACCCGCAAGCCGCCTGGCGGCAGATGCCCATTGCCACTGGCCCTTGACAAGTCGCCTCAGCACATCCCCGCAGCCACTCGCCTCCATGCCGCAATTTTGAGCGGATACGGCCCTTAGGAAGGGAATTACGGCCCTTCGTTCTGCGAACGAGCCCGAGACTGTACGACCACCGCCCGAGCTGCACGACCAGCACGGAAAGGTCCTCGCGCCCACAGACCGAGAACGGACATGTCAATGCATGTTGGAGGAGTTAAGGACAGCAAGCGCTCACGTAAATTGCCAAAGACTCTGCGGCTTTTGCGTTGCGATATTCCAGGATACATCAAGCCCGATAGTCTTCAGTGATCCGCTGCGAGGAGCAGAATCATCTTGCAACTGGCTGTAATTACCTTCCTTTCCTTGCTGTGCTCCATTGACAACTGTTGAAACACTCTGCTAGTTACCAACACCTCAGAGCCAACCGAATACACATATTTCCATGCGGGCAACTTGATATTTTAGCACAAAAACTGATATTTGCAGCGCCTTGTCGTGTGGAAGAATTGATATCACCGATAAATGCGGATTACGCCGGCAGCAACCCATTTGGATGACATGGACCTTATTCGGCCTATATATACTTGGCCTGCGGGGTCGTGCTTTATGCTTCTTGTGCAAAAATGCCCCCATCTAGTGTTACTGAAATTCTCCTTGACAACATCGTCACCTCTGTGAACACAGTTATACCTCTCCTAAATGAACTTCATGATGGTCTTTGTCCCCCGTTTGTGCAAGCAATCTCAAATACTGCGGTCTCTTTGATGCATGCACTTCAGGTGTGGGATCTCAGACATAGGCCTCTCGGAACTGACATGAGATCCTAGAATGCGAAGAGAAATAAGGACCAATGCTGTCAGCTCACGGAAAATATTCATGGCATCATCTATGCAATTGCCAATCTCCACTTACAATCAGATCCTCCTGGTTGCGTTCCACCGACAATGATGGATCATATTGGCCAATTCACAGAGTATTTATCTGCTCTGTCTCTCTTTCTTATGGCAACTGATAGCATTTTACGAAGAACTCTTCATAAAATTCTGATGTTTGTCCAAGCACAACAAGACAGCAGCAAGATCAAGCACTTTTTCCAACACAATCAAATGAGCACCATGCTCAAGGATTGTCGGGCTGGCCTACATGTAGCCTTGAACAATTTCGCAGTAAGCCCTGTAACACTCACAGCTATATGTATGAGAAACTCAACTTGTGTACAGATAACATCTCAGGTAACTCTGTCTCACAATATTAATGAAATGCGAAGAAAGACTCAGGATATGCATGCTGAACTGCTTGAAATGATTTCAAATCTGTCTGACTCAACGATTTCTGACCATGCTTCTGTATGTTCATTTTTTGTGTGGTGATATTCTATAACCTTTTGCACAATCAGATCCAAACCTCGGACAGGTCTCAAGCAAGGTAGGAACCTAACCTAGGCTTCGAACAAAACTGAATTCTTGCCCTTCAAGCTCCCTATCTCTGTCACTTTTACCTGCTATGCCACAGATTTTCCATGGCCGCAAATCAGAAGTCACACAGGTTGTGCAAATGCTCAATCAACAATGTGCTAGAATTGCTATCTTGGGTCCTGGTGGTATTGGCAAAACAAACCTTGCCAGAGCTGTTCTGCATCACCCTGATGTGACAGTAAAATATGAAGACCGGTTGTTTGTGTCCTGTGAATCAGCTACTACAAGCATAGAAATTGCTGGTTTCATTGGAGCTCATCTGGGACTAAAGCCAGGGAATGACCTCACAAAGCCTGTGCTGCACTCCCTCTCCAAAAAATCAATCTGCCTCTTGGTCTTGGACAATCTGGAAACAACTTGGGAGCCACTGGAATCTCGTGGTAGTACTGAAGATCTGCTTTCAAGCTTGACAGATATCCCTCATCTGGCATTGATAGTGAGCGTGTCAATAATAGCTGCACAGATATTGATTACAAATTTCTAGATCACCATGCGTGGAGCTCAACACCCTGCCAAAGTTCGCTGGACTAGGCCATTTCTCCGGCCATTAGCACCATTATCCCTGGAGGCTGCTCAAGAGATGCTTATAGAAATTGCTGAAGATTATCATAACCCAAAAGATGTTGACCAGCTCTTGAAATTCACTGATAACATGCCTCTGGCAGTGGATCTCATGGCACACCTTGTTGCTTCTGAAGGCTGTTCACCTGTCTTGGCTCGGTTGGACACTGAAAAGACAACTCTACTATCTGAAGGTTTAGATAAAAGATCAAACCTGGACAAATCTATTGCTTTATCACTTTCAAGTCCCCGCCTCACTGCACAGATTGGGGCCATGGATTTGTTGCGACTCCTCTCCATTCTTCCAGATGGTCTCTCAGATATTGAGCTTATTCAAAGCAATCTTGTCATCCCCCAGATTCAGGCATGCAAGTCTGTATTGCTTGCTACATCATTGGCCTATGTTGATAATAAGAAACGTTTGAAATCACTTGTACCTATCCGGGAATACTTGCAGCATTTCCATTCAGTCGCACCAGCTATTGTTCTGCCACTGCAACGATACTTCCAAAGCCTTTTGGGTGCCTATAAGAAATATCAAGGAACTAGCCAGGTCACCAACATGGTGAGGGACATTACTCTCAATCTTGGGAACATACATCAAGTTCTATCTCAAGCATTGACTCCACACAATCCTGATCTGCCAGAAGCTATAAGGTGTACAATCTTGCTGAATTCCTTTGACCGAATTACTCGCCGTGGCTCACACGCATTAATGGATTCCATTCAAGCCATACTCCCACCTGGAGATTCTGAACTAGCAGTTCAGTTTGCAATTGAGATATTTTTGGGAAGCAACTACAACATGATAACAGAGAATCGTGTGGTCTTGGCTGCTGAAGCCAAGATGCACTGCCAGACTTTGAATGATCCTGTTTTAGAATGTGAGTCAAGTCTGTGGTTCTCATATTTCTTGTATATGAATCTGTTTCACAGCCACATTGTATCGTGCATTGGGATGGTACTATTACTGGTATACAAATAATTGCTCTGAAGGAATGCAGTGCTTTGACAAAGCCCTGACAATAGCCAGAGATGCCAGAAACATGAGAGAACAGTGCTTCAATTTGATCCAGCTTGCCACGATCAACTTGGCAACAGGAAAGTACAAGACATCTGAAATGCTTGCAAATGAGAGTTACACACTTGCACAATTGTGTGGAAGTTGTTACAATCAGGCACATGCACTAAAGATCAAGGCCCGATGTGCTGAAAACCTTGGCAACCTCCAGGACACACTTTCACTTCTGCAGACAGCAAAAGGACTTCTTGAAATTTGTGGGATGTCTCAAAGTGCCTTGGATTTTCAACTCATGATGGATGTGGCAACTACACACATGCAAAAATCTGAGTATACAGAAGCCCAAACTCTCTTGAATCAACTTGTGTCTGAGTTATCTGCTGAGCAGGATCCAGAACGACATGCTTTTGTCCTATTGAACATTGCACAAATTGGTGTGATTATTGGCACAAGCAAACAAGATGTGCTCCAAAACTTAGAAACAGCAAAGACAATTCTCAGCATCCCTGAACACTTTTATGGAGCTTTTTACTATGAAATAATCCTTGCTGATCTCAAACTCAGAGAAGGGGACATGCTGGCAGCAAAAGAATCTTTTGAAAAATGGCTGCAATGGTCTTGGACAAGAAATATGGAAGGTTCTGCCAACTGCTTAGAGAGAATGGCAGATATTGCCTGCTGGGGACCTGCCAACTTTGAATGGGCTGCCACCTTTGCCATCATTCACTTGGCATTTTCACAGAAAATGAAGCACAAGTTAAAACTGTACAAAGCACTTTACAATCTAGGTGTCATGTTTCTGTCTACCAGAGATGAACTGACTGCAGAGAGCCTACTCACAGTTGCATTGGGGGCCTTCACACAGATGGATGTTCATCATGACAGGGCAAATTGTATGCTGCAACTCGCCAATATAGCTGCAAACCAAGGTGATCTACCTGCAGCAAGAAGACAATGGAGAAATGCTCGACCATTGTTTGAGTGCTCATTGCAGCCTAAGGAAATTATAAAGATTGATACAAAGCTTAAAACACTTGATTTTGATTTGGCACAATGAACTTGTTTTGGGTTGGTACAGTGTACATGTGAATGTCCTTCTCTACAGTCCCTGAAAAAAATGTGTTTTTGATTGGCTCAAACAGGAAGTTATTCATGCACAATCTATCAAAAAGAAATCATCAATGATCAGATGTAAGTTTGAAACAAAAAACCAGCCAGCTCAATTGTTGAATGTCAGAAATGTCTCAGAGTATATGACATTCCTGCGGCACATCGACTGACACATGCCAAGCACAGGGAAAAAGTACCAACTGCCCAATTCAGAGTACATGAACATGAACCGGAGTTGAGATACTATTTTACCATTCTCTCTGAAATGACAATTCTTTTCCATTTTGCAGTATGTGCATCTGAATTTCAATAGGCGAGTTTATACAATTTGATGGAAAATTTGCCTAATCGGGTGGATCGGCGGTGAGTTGCCTGAATTGGTAATCTTTCTTGGCCTCGATAGGATTGATGATCTCAGAGTTCCGTCCACATAAACTTACAAATGTAGTACCAGCCATACAAAGAAAGTTGGAAGATGGCAAATATTGCCACGCCAATCAGGAGGAGTATAGCATATCGCATAGCACATGATATTCTCGTCGTCCTCGAGGCTTTGACATACCAGAATTGTGTACATTTTGACTTGCCTCAAGAAGTTCATCCACAACTGAACAGAAAACTGCCAGCAACTGAACTGGAACAAAACTCGACACTCATATTGAACACTACATTTACATTCTATGCATTCGACGGAGGAGCATAAATAAATCACGGCGAAGAAACCGAACCGCACCATGCAGTGTCTCCGGACAGAATCGCAAGGAGCATGCAGAAAGGCGATATAACAACCCACCTATTCGTCTCCGCACAATAGCACGTAAAAAGCGCATTGACAGGCATAAAAAATGTCGTTCTCAGTCGCTCGATGCGAACGAGCCTGGAAGTACAAAGGGAGATCAAGATGAGTCAGATCTGTTCCATCAACCGCTGGCTCGTACGCGGTCTTCCCGATGCGTGAAAACGTGCGCCAATGTCTGACATGCTCTATTACATGGAGCAGAAGTTCCCCGGCTGTGACCATAGATATTTCCTGCACCAACCTCTTCCCCGCGTACGACGCCACCATCGATGAGCGCAGGAGGCGAGAAGGGTGGCGCTATAAGGTGTCCGAAGAGCGGCCCGGCTTGTGTCTTTCCGACACGCGGAACAGCCATTGCAGCCGGGAAATGTCGCGGAGATGCATTGAAGGACGCTTAGATCTACGGGACAACACCAGTCAGCGTATTTTACTTTGGAAAGATAAATGAGAGAACGTACTGATGATCGGCGTCCATGCGCTCGCCGCTACTTGACGGCCGACGTCTGCGACCGCAGCCAAAAGATCAAGCTAAGCAATTTGAGGCAAAAATTCCTCTCAAACAAATCCCTTTGGCATATCGAACTCCACGCGAACGTTGCAGTACAGGCGCGCAGATAAGATGGAAATATCCGTGCAGTGAAAACACAAACTTTGATGACGATGCGAAATGTATGCACACCAGGGACTATGTTGGTTCAACCCAGAAGGAATACTGAATGAAAGAAAGAAAATGAAACCAAGCCGCCGTTCCACGGTGCGGGGTAAGTTGGGCATTGTTCCGCTAATCGCCGGCACGCCAAGCGTCCGTGAAGACAGTGCGCGCAAGGTCGGCCGAGGGCGACAAAGTTCTATCTCCGTGAGGTCAAGGCAAGTGGGTGGTAAGATACCGCCAGCGAGGAGCAAGTGGCACACCGCAAGCCACCATGGAAACCCGTGCAGAAACTCGCCTCCTCGTGGCGATTTCAAACGTCCCCTAAACGCGGAGAAAGCCCCAGTTCCAATCGAAATACCTCCGAATTTTGTCCTGCTCGCGAGCCCAAGTACACCGACACGCACGGACAAGACCACTCGCGCGCTCCCAGCCTCAGAAGATCTCGGTAAAAACAGATAGAGCATCAATTCAAATAAAATTCATGCCGCGCCGAGATACGGGAGCGGGTTGACGACCTAAGACCGCCCTCTGTCCTTTCAGAGCTTGAAGTTGAGCATCCCGTCTTGCGGGATAAAAATTTCCGCCTCCCCTACATATCATCGGTCATTATCCCTAAAAGATGGCGAAACACGCAAGATCACTTACGCTCCTTGATGAACAACGGCTCGGTGGCCTCGAGGTAAGGTTTGTAATAGTCCTTGGTGATTTGCTCCTAAGCAGCCACGAGAAACCATAAGCTCAAGACAGCTGCGAAGTATGTTTCCTCATACCTTCATGAACCACGCTGGGTCTTTGGTCCAACCTTCGGTCCATTGAAATACGCCCGGCTCGTCGTGCTTTTGGCCGAAGAGAAAATAAGCGCATTCGGGTTCCGCAAGAGCGCGCTCGTACGCGGGCTTGAAGTGTGATAGGAATTTGGCCGCGTTCTCGGGCGCCACGACGACTTTGACGGTCAAAATGAACGCAGGCTGGACGGACTTAGTGGCCATGGCGAGAAAAGCGCTTGTGGAGATTCGGAGCTGACTTTTTCAAATCTTCGCTTGGTTGTGCTTGATAATCTGATTGCAACGAGACGGGTCGAGGACTCAGACCACACTCGAGGAAAAAGAGCAAGACACGGGATCGCAGAAAGGAAGTGAAAACGCTATGGAATTCTCGAGACAAAAAGGGCCACGCTCCAGAGGAAAGTCGGAAGCAGGGAGTGCTCGTCCGTGCCGCGGGCCGCGGCCATCAGAACAAACACCGTCAACCCTCTTGCTCTGAGTCTCCGCCATTTGGCTAAGCGCTACTCATACTCTCCCATCTCTCGCCCTCGGCTCCTCCCGCATGCCCTGACTCTGGTCCGGATTATATGGACCCAGTCTTCTTATCGAGTGACGCCGCGTCGGCCTGGCTCGATAACCCTCTGCTTCGACGATGCGCGACTTCGGCCGCTCGGGGCCCCACCATTCTCGTTGTCGACCCGCGCATGCGTGGCGGGCGGCTGGTCACGGTGCACGGTTTTCAAGGCTTTAACGTCGAGTGGACTCCCCACACGACCCGAGCACACACCGCCGGTGCGCTGCGACCTCACCCCGACGCGTCTCGTCCCGTCCCGGCGATCTCGATAACAGGTCTTGAATGACGCGGCATCGTCCACGGCTACTTGGCGATGCCGGTGCAGGGCGGACTCAGGAGGAAAGACGGGGGAGCGATGGACATGAGCGAAGGAAGGATTGGAGCTTAGTGCATCCTATCCGTGAGTACTGCCCACTGCACCTTGCTCTCCCTACTCCTTCCTCATCCTCATCATGATCCTTATCTATCTGCCCCTACCTCCACTTTCTCCCGCTCGCGGTCACCCCTCCGTATCTATGTGCTGACTTCTATGTCCTCAGCCTCTACGCCCAACGCCGTCACCGCGCCACTCGGCTGCAGGTCCCATGCGACGTCATCATGATTTTCGCCTCTGCATCGTCGCAAGCAAGAGGGCAGCGATTTCACTCTTCGCATCGTTGTTCTCGTTATCGTGGTCGACTGCTGGATGGATCCTTTGTCCTCGGGGCACGCTACATCTACATACATGTCGTGCCCCGTTCTCCCGACGCGCAGGAGCTCTTGGGGCGCTCGCGTGGGGCGGGGCGTGCGGGTGTGTTGGTGTCTGCGGCCTACAGCGAGCTCCGAGGCATCTCGAGCGGGGGAACGTCCAGACCGACTCACGGCGCTCCTGTCCTTCCTGCCTTTCCGACTGGCGGCGTTTTTCTGGGGAAGCGGGTGGGGGGCATACTACTGCTTTGTCTTGGAGAAGCGGGCACGGCGCTCCGTCCCGTTTGAGCTACATGCAGGACGGCGTAACACACTTCGTTTCCGCTTCGACCTCGAGTCCATCTTATCCCCCACCTAGAGCTCGTCTCATCCCCGTCCCCGTCCTCGACCCCAACCTCGGCGTGGGTCACACGAAATCGAGCTCGGGCTGGAGCTTGGTGGGACGATGAGTGTGGTGAGTAAATTTCCTCCCATCCGTGGTATCTTCTACGTGGGTCGATGCTGCCCCTGCATACACACATTATTCTCTCTTTTGCTTAATACTCCATTTCGTACCGCACGTACTGACTCCGTTCCCTTCTCTAGATAGTGAGTCGTCGAAGTCGGAATATAGGCGCCCTCGCAGTGTCCGAGCTGACTCGCCAACTACGTCTGCATGACCATCATTTCCCCCGCCACCGTCCACTGCCGCTGCGCGTCATCGCAAGCGGCAAGCGTAGCGCGGGAGTCTCGACCTCGGCGTACAGGGAGTCAAGGAGCCCGATCCCAATCTTACCCTCGAGCGACACTCGAGCCGTGCAGCGCCTGGAAGCGTCATACCGATTCTCACCAACGGCCCACTCGCCGCGCCATGCATGACATCGAGACTGAATGCTTTGGAGACGCCCGCCGTAGCTGCAGGGCGTTTACCGCCTCTCCCCGATCCTGATCTCGGCAGGGCGTGGCGCCCGTGTCGCCGACGGCCACAGGTGGCCGTGGTGTATGTCCATCTGAGGGGCGGGCGGTGTGGTTACTCGATCGCAGAGGCGCCTTACACGACTTACGAGCTCCTGCTGCTTCTCTTTCTGGTCAAGTTCCCCGAATTACGCTTTTCTCTCCCCACTCCGCTCGTCGTTCTTGCGCCTCGCATCGTCTACTTCATCGCCTCCTCATCGCCTCCACACTATGCACACCTCGTTTTCGCCTTCGTTTTTTGCATATGTTCCCGACGCACTACCTGACGTAACACCGCCGGCGCTTTCGAAGGTCACTCACGTCGCTGTGCCTCGAGGAGAGGGAACGCCTGCCTTGCATATCCCACGAATGCCGAAGCGCCGCGCCCATGCGCTCTCAATCTCGGGCCCCGCGTGCGCAAGGCGGGGAGGGGAGGTCGTGCAGGCAGCCGCGATGATAACGATAACGGTGTGAAGCCATTCGGATTACCGACTAGTCGGAGCTTCGGAGTCGATACTTACTTATTCCGATTCCCGTGCGGCCGTATGTGCACCGTGCACGGCGTCGAGTCGAGCTAGTTTGCGTACATATCCTATATCCGCGATTCTTGCCTCCTGCCTGCCCGCTGCGCCCTTGCGATGCTGTGGTTTCTTCATCCTACTTGCCGTCTTGTTTTTTTTGGGAGGGACGACGTGCACGACCTCACATCTGTCATCATTCCTTGGTCTTCCTCGAAACCCTCCATTGTTTACATCGCGACCGACCATAATTTTCTTTCCGGTCTACTAGTAATTCGCATCTGTTTCCTGCCATATCTTCATCGCATCTAATTTATTATAATCCCCCTACTACTTCCCTGAATACATGGGCAGCGATCTCCATGCAAAGCACAGTAAAGCGAGAATAGTCCCCTCGAAAACGAGTAAAATAATATGTAATTACTTTGAAGCTCTGGTACTCGACGGGAGCGAATATCAGGGCCGTGTCCAGCCCCATAGCGACCGCGGATGCCCCACGCAGCACGGCTATCTGGCCCTTGCTCCCACTCCGCTCTGCATCCCACCGCCTGCCCCATGAGAAACCCCCGCGGCCCGAGCATTCGGCATCGAGCTTCGCTTTGTGTACGACCCACACCGCAGATGGACGAGGCGAGCACAGCTCAGGCCGATTTGCGAGTCTGGAGGGAGCGGGACGCAGAGGGGTGGTGCGTCAGAGCGGAAACGAGAGGATGCGCGACAGAACCGCTGCGGGCACTGCTTCAGGACGGGCGACGACAGGACGTGGCGAAGCGTCTGGAGCGGATGCCTCCTTTAGGGCCGATTTCGATTTGGCTTCGCGGGGCGTGCGACGAACCGCTGCTGAGCGAATTGCCGGAATGCCAAGGGGCGACGGGGCTAGCGGTTGCTGCTGCTGCTGCGACTGCGCCCGAAGCGGTACATACAGCGCTAGCTCCGAGATACGACGCGCCACGCCATCTTTATCGGTGAAGCTTCTTGTAGGGCTCGATTTGCGGAGATATCGAGGGCGAGACCAAGGCGGATCTGGGGAGGAGTACGGGCAGCAGCGACGACGGCTCTTTATATCGAAGCCTGAAGCGCAGGCGGGGATCCATCAAGTCCAAGCAGCCGTCACCGACCGCCAAGGGCGCGTAGATCTCGCAACGGATGACAAGTCATCGTCGGTGTCCCATCGTGGCTCCCGGGACGCTCCATGATCTCCATCGCCGTCGTCGTCGCCTTCTCCGTGTTCTCAGCCCGCCCACCCGCCCGCTTCAGCCAGCTCTACGTCGAAGACAAGAGCGCAAACCCGTTGCTGTAATGCCATGCGACGAAGAGCCGGCCGGCCGTCTTGGTGACAGCGCTGCGTCGTTTTCATCTGTGAACAGCAGTCGGTCAGCATCTTGCATGACTTTTCTTTGAAGCACAAACACAAAGAGGGGGGAGGCGTACATACCAGACTGTCCACCCAACACCCATTTGCGCCTGTCTTGATTCGCATCGCCGTCGACGTCGCTGTCCACACATGAGGGAGCGTCGTCTCCGCGATTACCCTCTACCTCGACCTCCATCCGCACCTCTACCTTTGGGCCCTGGCCCCCGCTCAGTCTCTAGCAGAAAGTCGTATCAGCCCGCGGGTCCTGCACTCCGCAGTCCCGGCACTGACAACGCACGCAGGCAGGGAGACGAATCCGCGCAGACAAGTCAATGCGCGGTGCGAAAGCAGGAGGAGACGCTGTGCGTATCGCTCCGCGCGGCCCGTACTCCACAGTCCCGGTATTGACAACGCACGCGAGCGGGCAAGACAAGTCCGCGAACACAAGCCGATGTGCGGTACCGAAGCAGGAGGATACGCTCGGCGTGAAAATAAAGCCAAGGGCGTGGGGGGCTCGCTGGCTCTGAGCCTCCGCTCGACCTCCGGCTTCGGTCCATCCCCACTCCCTATCCATCGAGCCGTACTCGTCCCACAATCCCAATATCGAGCTCATCCGGGTAACACGAGGGCCGTGACGGCAATGAGGGTGTGCGGCACGAAGCAGCAAGACGAGCGGCGCGGAGTCCTAGCAGTGGAATGCGACGTGCAAGAGCAGGACGGCGGCGTCGGTGAACGGCTGCGGGGCTGACGAAGCCATAAGTTGTGTACTGCGAGAGTGAGGAGAAACGTCAGGAAAATCGTATCCCAAGGAAATATAACACTGAGACGCACCTTCTTTCCCATCTCGAGCGGGACCCAAATCGGAGATCATCGCAGCCTGTTTGAAAGACAGCGTTAGCAGACCTCTCAATTGAATGGCAAGAGGAAGAAACGTACCATCGATGGTGACATGCGCTCGCCGCAAACATGCTTGCTCGACGGCCAACGTGCATAACCGCAATGGTGAGAATGGGAAGAAAAGATCAAGAAAAGAGATCAGAAGTAGAAAATCCTCCTAAAAAATACGCGTTGAGCGAGCCAAGACTCTAACGTAACATATCGCGAGAAGGGAATATCCCCGAGATGCATTTGGCCTCTCGAGCTCCCCACGAGAATAAGAGCGCTCGTTTCCCAGCGACAATTGCGTTCCGAGCAGAGACGTGAAGCATCAAGGGGTCGGCGCACCAGAGATGGTGGCGACCGCAACGGGGTCGGGGATGCTAGGCTCGAAAAGAAAAATCACAAACGCCCGAGGTCGGTGACCCGCAAAGAAGCCTCGTATCCCACAGAAATATGGTCCGAGGCCTCGTATGCGTAAGGCCCAAGCTAAACATCCTGCCAGGTAGCAGATACCATTATGCATCGCAAGTCGCGTCGGCGCACCTCCGCAGCCGCTCGCCTCGGTGCTGCGAATGGGAACGTCTCCACAATGCGTAGAGAGACAATGCCGGCGCGCATCATCTGCAAGCAAGCCTCAAGGCTGCACATCGGCCGCACAAGCTTGCACGTCCGCCATCTCCCACACCCGACTTGGTGTCGTTTGACACCAATCCGCACATCGTAAAAAACAGCCTGGCACCTTGCTTCCATCCGACCTTCAGACACGCCGACCACTTCCTGTTCATTGCAGGCGGACGTACACATTCCCGGGAATCATCCTGCACGCAAAGGATGATGCCGTAGCAACGCCAAGTATGCCGCAACGTAGCCCCAGCGGAGCGAATCTCTGCCGCAAGCCACTCGCGCGCCTGATCAGACGGACGAGTGTCGAAACCGCAAGATCTTGTGAGGATCAAATGAAAGAGAATGAAAAAAGCCAGTCCCAGAAAAGCCGCAAGCGCTGAGAGGAAGAAGAGCATCGAGCGACGAGAACGTCGTTGAAGAGCGGGTGCCAATCACGTCAACGGAGATTGCCGACACCTGTCGCCACAGATGTGGCTGTGCGCCCTGTGCCTTGTAACTTGTTCTCTTCAGTTGTGTTCTCGCGCGGACTGGAAGTCTGGAACCAGCGAAAAACTTCCTACTGCAAATTTGCCACTCCTCTCGATCTCTGCCATGCTCTGTGCTTCTTGCGTCTCGCTCCTCCATCCGCATATGCTTACGTAAGTTCTTGACCGATGTCGCTCTGCCATCAATAAATTCGGGAACCTCACTCAACGTTCGGCATGCTTTGGGTACAACATGAAAATGAAATTCGCATATATCAGACAACAAAACAAAATTATACAGAGCATAGCATGCAGGCGAGGAGTACTCAGCTGGTTGTGTATTGTTCGACCAGGTTATCAATCATGTCTCTGATGGAGAACGCATCGGACCAAAAATACAACCGAGAGGTTGAGTCCATGTTGTTCTTCAACTCGCTTCCGCAGACCCGCAAAAGTGATCGAGTCAATGCCGCGAGATACCAGGGAATCAGAGTCATCTAAGTTGACCATAGATATAATTCAGAAATGGCGACATAAACTAGAGAGAAGTAGACGACTCACCAAAGTCTTCGTCGAGCGGGATTTCCAGGGCGTCCCGCACACAATTCATGAGCGATTGCCGGACCTCCTTGACGGACATATTCGCCGTAGACCCTGGGGCGTTATCCGGCAATTGCATAACAGTTTCCTTGAAGTTGTCGTTGTCGGGTACCGATTCCGCGCCGTGCCCGTCACCTCTGTGATGACGCGAGGGGAGGTACGAGGGATAACGGCGTACGCGCTGGAACGGATATGTGGGGATGGATGTGGTCGTCAGAGGCGTCTTTTGCTCATACTGAGCGTAAAGGGCGCGGAAATCCGGTGTGGCTGCCTGGCTTTGATATAGCGCCGCCAGTGCGGACAGGAACGCCATTTCCTGGTCATCGTCCTTCTTGGCGGACAGTGCGATAGTGGAGGTCGTACTGAACCCGTTCGAAACGAGAAGGGACCAAGCCACCATTTGTGGTCCAACGTCGAGAGCCACGCCGATGGATCGATCCGTGAGGAGAGCGGCTGCAGCCTTGGAAAATAGGACCGGTTTTCGTACGTGATCAGCCTAGTAAGAATGGTGAGCCCGCGGCGTCTCAGAGATATGTCACCTACCCAATGATGTGGAGCAAGAGGATTTCTTGTCAAGATCGGAGCACCGAGTAGGGTTGAATATAACGTGATTCGCAGTGGTTGAAATATTCTTGAGAAAGACTCGGACCACACGCGCAATCCGATGGCAGCACTGTCGACGCGGGAACTGTGGAAGCCCTGATTCACGCGCAATCGAGTGGCTTTGACATTTTGCTGTTTGGCAATCTGCACCAGCTGGTCGATGCCGTCGGAAGTGCCGGACACGCAGAGACTTTGAGGACCATTGAGAACAGAGACGCTGAGAGCATCTCCTAGTTGGCATTGCTCGAGTAGCGCTGAGATAGTTTCCTCGGAGCAGCCCACGGCAGCCATTCCGCCTGGATTATTGGGGGGATGGTCGAAGCAGACGTGCCCGTGTGACAACCAAATCAAGTCCGGCTTCAAATGACATCCCACCAGCGATAACTAGGGGGAAATTAGCTGGGGGGCAAGGAACGTAGCGGTGTGTGTACCTGCAGCCGTTATCTCCCCCAAACTGTGCCCAATAACCGCATTTGCCTCTATCCCGAGCTCTTTCAACCACCGACAGATCGAGTACTGATAGATGAATATGCAAATCTGGTCCACGTCGCTGTGGATATGGTCCTTAACCTCCGCATCCGCTTCCAGTAAAATCTTGGCGATGGGTGAGCCGCACTGTTCCTGCGCCAGGTTTCCAGACTCGAGGATAAAGTCGCGAAATACGCGGTGCTTCTTTGCAAGCGCTGCAGCCATTCCCGAAAATTGAGTACCCTGTCCGGGAAATGCGAACACCAATGAACCGCGGGAGGTTTTGGTGGGACGTGGAGCGGAAACAGAATTCTCCAGTTGTCGAATTAAATCTGCGAGGTCTGTCGCAACGCAAGCAAATCGGTGCTTGTAATGCTCCCTTCCAACACAAGCTGTGTAGCAAATTGCGTGAAACATCTGTGGGTCTGCATTCCGGAGGAAAGCAAGGTAAAGCTTGATGTAGGCCGACAGAGCTGCGGGAGTTTTCGCGCTGATGACAAATATCATAGGGCCTGCATGACCTGCGTATTCCGGTAGTCGCAACGGTGGTTCATTTGGACCTTCCAGAACGATATCTGCCAATGTCCCGGAAAACCCATAGGACCTTGCGGGCCGTGAGTATCTACACAGCAAGTGACGGATTGACATACATTACAACAGCGCGGTGTGGCCTAGCGCCTGCGATGGGCACTGGCCTCGGAGAAATGAGGAGCGGTACAGTAGTGGTGTCAAGCAGTCGATTGGCGTTATCGTCCCGGAGATGAATCAGCCCCGGAACAAGGCCATGTTTAAACGCCATCAAGGCAGACAAAATTCCGACCAATCCCGCAGAGGGCTCGGTGTGACCAAGAGCGGATTTTGAGGCACTGATGATAAGTGGATCTCTAGCGCGTTGATTTGCAGAGACAAAGGCCTCGTTGATGCCCTGTATTTCGCAGAGATCTCCCAATGACGTTCCTGATACAAAAATAATCAGCATCGTTCTTCAGTCTCTGACACGATGAATGTACCAGTTCCGTGAGCTTCAACGAAACTATATTTTTCGCTCAATAAGTTGCGGTCAAAATCAAAGTTCACTTACTTTATGTGACCAGGATCAAGTTTAGCCTTCCGCAACACACCTCGGTGGAGGGCAGCCTGCGATTTCATATTTGGCGCCGCAAGTCCCTGAGACCTTCCATTGTGTGCCACCGCAGTGGCTTTGACGGTCGCAAGAATTTGATCTCCATCCCTGATGGCCGCACTTCGAGTCTTTAAAATAAAGGCGACTGCTCCCTCTGACGGCACATATCTGGGCGAGACGTATTAGAATTAGTTATGTGACAAATGGAGTACGTACCCGTCAGCGTCTGATGTGAATGCAGCACAACGACTGTTTGGCGATGCCATGCCTTGCGCTGTTAAAAACCTGTATAATTCACGTCGGAAAAATGAGACTGGATGCGAGCCGCGTCTCACATAAATGACCCAGGCCAGCAGTGAGTATTACTTGAGCACACGATAGCTGATTCAGCGGCACCGGATTGCAGATAAGCGACCGCTATAGCACGATGAGTCGGGAACCTTGTAAACCAGCGAATTAACTTACCGTGGTCGATGCACACGATTCCTCCGCTACATGCTGTGTCGATGGTGACGGAGGGTCCATGGATATCAAGAAGGCTTTTTTAAGAGAAAAAAATGAGTTCTTTGATTCGTCAACGTTGAGGAAGCTCACTAGCTTATTCGGCCACTGGCAGTACTTGGAGCCCGCCCAGTTCCATAGAACCGAGTATACGCTGAGAGTACAATTAGCGTTTAAACTCTACCGCAGCCTTGTGAACCACACACCATCGAAGCCATGCGCTGCGTTCAACAGAGTCTCGAAGCCGTCATCCTTCGTGGCAACAAAAACACCCATGTTCGTTCCCTTCACTTTGGAGATGGGGATACTGGCGTTTTCCAAAGCTTCAAAAGCCACCTCTAACGCAATTCGCATAGTGGGTGACACGTAGAACGCTTCAGTGGCCGTTAAACCAAAGAAAGCGTGATCGTAGCTGGCAACATCGATCAGCCCCGCTTTGCGAAAGCAGATGTCGGCTGGGAAAAAGCTTTCCTGATCCCAGCGATCAGGCGGGATGTCGGCTATAATGGAATCATTTTTGGCCATGAGAGCGTCCCACAGAGCGTTGTCGTCCTGGATTCCCCCCGGCAGTCGGAAGGCCTTGCCGACAATAACAATTTCCTGGGTGTTCACTGAAGTCTCGATCATCGGCTCAGGAACGGAAGATATCGTCGAGAGGGAATTCCGAAGAGCGGCCATCAGGGACAGAACGTCAACGTGGATATAGCAGATGTTTATTGGGAGCACAACTCGACCGGCCATATGGTCGTTTAGCTTTGTTGCAAGTTTAACTGCCAAAAGTGAGGTCATGCCAAGCTGCAAACATCAGTCGAATTCAAGGCCGGCATATCACCGCGACATACTTCCGCGAAAGTCATGGAGGTCAACATATCCATGTCAGATATCCCAAGAACCTCCCCGATGATACTTGTCAGTTCATCTTCGACTGCGAAAATCAGTCGATTTCAGTCGACGAAAGAAAGTACGATGGAGCACCTTGCTCAAAGTTACTCTCGAAATGCGTAACAGACCGCTGCACCGTCGCTATCGCAGCCCCAAACATATCCTCAATTTGTTTACGGAAGACCTCTCCCTTCTTCGTTCGCGGTATTTTCTGTGATTCGTTCAAAATTAGGACTGAGGACATTGAGATCCGGAGAGCGGGAGGAAGATCGGCGTTAATCGGGGCTAACACTTGAGCAACTTTGTTTTTGGCGGCTCCCGCATCGAGACTCTGAGCATCCGCGAGCTCAATAATTGCACAAACAGCCGTTGAAGCGCCCCGTAGGAATGCGTCACCGATGATGCATGCGTTTGAAATGAATTCGAAGGATCGCAAGGACTCCTCAAGGGGTCGAGGATCAAGGGATTCGCCGCTGGTCATCTATTGGCGAGGCTATGATTTGTGTGCTCGCGGAAAAGAGAACCGACAACGTACCTGTATGTAATCGGTGATTCGTCCGAGCCACATAAACTTGGACTCATCTACACGGTAGCGATCTCCCGTCTTGAACGTAACCCATCCCGCCTCATCGACAGCAAAAGATCCGTCATCGTAGTCAATGTATCCGTGCGGAAGCAACTTGCTTTTGACCACAAGTTCTCCCTCTTCAAAGGATAAGGAACGTGTTAATCTAGGAACTGAAAAATTCCATACCATCAGGGTTATCGCCTCCGATGAGTGAAATCTGGGCATCTGAGATGAGACCTTGGGGAGAAAACCCAGAGAATGCCTCCTTTGCTCTTCCCGCAAAAATAGCGCCACCTGTCTCCGTCATCCCGATGCCAACAACGACTGGAACATTATTCCGTTCCGCCCAGTTGGCAACGGAAAGATCGAGCACAGCACCTCCGCATTCAAGCATCGTCATGCCGCGTAACGCGCCCAGCAAAACTTGTGCTTCCGGAGAGCCGCTTTCGCACGCTGCCTTCAAGCCACTGAGCACAAACGGCAGGGTCGCGAGCGCCGTAACGTTCTTATTCAAAATGCCGCTGATCACCTTCGACGTCAAGTCTGTTGGCTCCTGTTGCGGCAGGTACGACAATGGGACGGAAGCGAAGACATAACATCCTGCAGTGAGGATGGTAACGGTGCCGATATCCTGAGATAACACGTAAGTGAAAATATTGAGGATAAGATCTAGCCAACCTGCATATGAGATAATACATGGGACCAAGGCGCCCAGCCAAGAACACGAGTACCGTCCAAGTCCTTGTGGGGCTGCATGTGGCGCCACCAAGCGAGCTTGGACTGGCAGTTGGCGAGAACAAATTTGTGCGTCAGGGGAACTGCCTAAAAACAATGGGCTCGGTACTGTGCTAAGAAAACAAACTCACCTTCAGATTCTTTCTTGAAGAAGCCGAAGAGGTGAAAAGGTAAAGACAAGCAGCGTCAGACTTGGGGAGCGGACGCCGCCCACTACGAGCGAGGCCGTCATGTCCGTATCTCTGATTCAATGCTGGAATCGTCGAGTGCTCTGCATCAAACACCCTAACTTGAACGTTGAATGCTTGAAAGTCGTGTCAGATACTTCCTTCATATGACATAAGAGAAAATACCGGAAGCAAGAGAAATATTCGAGTTATCCGACGCGGAGAGATAAATGCAGGTCGGCTTCACAACATCAACCATTCCTTCGAGGAGCGCAGGAGGGACGTGGGCATCGATAGGAATAAATATGCCGCCGACTTTCCAGACCGCCAGCATCAGAGCGAAAAGATAAGGATGATTTTCGCCAACAGCCGCCACCTTGGGGCGGGAGCCAGTCGTTTCTTCCAATTCCTGCGCCATGGCACTGGAAACCATTTCAAGTGCGGCATACGTCCAGGTGTCTTGACCGCATTCCAAAACAGATCGGTCTGCAGTGCGGAGGTCTCTGGCAGTCTCGATGAACACCTCAAGGAGGGAGGTGAATTCGGAAAGTAAAGGCATGGTGGAGAGAAAATCCACATGCGCGACTATTATATTTCAGCTTGTGATCCATTTTTGGCTTGGGATTGGTGTGCTGTATTTGCTGCGCAAATTTGCATCAGTGTCACCGGTGCCGGAACTTGACCGACATGTATTCTCCACCAACCCAGATAAAGTGACAAGTCCCCTGTGGCGGCGAATCGGTGTGGGGGATCTCGACTTTGCACCCGGCTTTGGATAAACTCCTTCGTTGTTGAATCGGGGTTTGAATCGGTGCGGGTATCTACCGACTTTGCATCCGCCTTGACGTGGAGAATGGATCCGGTGCAATTTGACAAGCGCAAATAAAACACGTGAACGGATCGACCAATTTGGCAATTGCTCCTGAGTTTTTGTGAGATGGTTAAAAGGAATCCACGGAGCTCACTGAGTCGTGCTCAAAGATGCTCCTTCCTATCCTCAATCTCTGGGGTCCAGTGGCCGGCGTTGCTGTAGCATGCTCCTTCTTTGTCTTGGTCCCATATCTTTACGATTCGTATGGAATCCGAAAATACCCTGGACCATTCTCGGCCAAATTTTCGTACGCTTGGATACTCTGGATCGGGATCACTGGTAAAAGATCGCAAAAAATTCACGAGGCGCACAATAAATACGGTATATAAAATTTATTCTGCCTAAACTTCTCGAGTTTTCATGATCTGTACAGGTCCCATAATTCGTATTTCTCCCTGCGAAGTCTCTTTCAGTGATCCAGCAGTCTATCCCGTTATCCATTCGTTTAACAGCAAAGTTACGAAATCGGACTTCTACGATTTGTTTGGAGCCATCGGACTAAGGAATGTTTTTACGACCCGGTCGAAGACGGACCATGGACAAAAGCGCCGGCTGCTTCATCCACTGTTTACCACCCAAGTCGCTCGGGAATTCGCCCCGCGAACCGCGTCAATTATGGCTCAGCTGATTGCCAAGTGGGAATCTCGTTACATCTCTTCGAAAGCTGGATTCATTTGGTTTGACTGCGTGCCGTGTTCGTATTTCCCTGCCAATCAGCATGCATATATTCATTTTTGGGCAGGGATTACACTATTGGCCTTCGACTCAATTGGCGAGTTCATCTTCGGGGAGTCCTTCGGCATGCTCGAGTCGTGTTCAGATTCAGTCACAGTGCCTAACGGTTTGCAACTTCCCTTCGAGATCGGTAGAGCCACCAGTATTGAACTTTATCCAGGACAGAAGATTTCTTTGACACATATCGTCTCCATGCGCGAAAGGTACAACTACCCTCTGGGACTTCTTCCGAAATGGTGGAGACCAATCGGGCTGCGTGTTCTCCGAAAGGAGGCTCAGGCAGCGAAGATATTCTCTACCTTCGTGGCTCATAGAGTTGCTAAACGCCTATCTACTACCGCACCCCAATCAGAGAACGCCAGCGACCTCGTCGGTCGCTTTCTCCACAAATCGAAAGCCCAGGTATATACATTTCTGTTTTTTCACAACTGCTAAGGACTCATTGCAAAATCGTTCACAGAAGGAGGAATTCCAACCGGAGTCACTGGTCGCAGAGCTTAATACAATTATCGTTGCTGGCTCGGACACAACCAGAAAGTATTTCAGCATTTCATCATCAAATTTTTTGTTATTCATTTACTACCCACAAGCTCGCTCATCGCAGCCCTCTACTATCTAGCTCAATCTCAGAGTGCTCAGCGCGACCTCCAAGCAGAGCTCGACTCCCACATGACCTCGTGTGCCCCCTACACCGACATCGAAGGCCTCCCCTTTCCTCAATGCGTGTATCAACGAAACGCTGCGGCTGTATTCTCCTGTCGGTATTGGCCTCCCACGGACAGTACCGCACCCGGGTATGAGCATCTCCGGAGTATGGCTTGCGGGAGGAACTACCGTTGGTGTTCCCATATACACCATCCATCGCAATACAGCACTCTGGGGCGAGCATCCCGAGCAATTTAGACCAGGGCGGTGGCTCCAAGATGACAATGCGCAGGCTAGACTGGATGCGGACGCACTCAAGGCATTTTCGGACGGACCTATGTAGGTCCTAATGTTGACCTCGCTTGGGGAAGTTAACACATTTTCACAGGCGATGTATCGGGAAGCACCTCGCTCTGGCGCAATTGCGAGTGATGATCGCCGCTATTTTCAAACGGTTTGACGTTGTTCTCGAAGTTCCCGAGGGTGCGGTGAGTGCTGTTCGCCTTGCCATGATATTAGATTGATTTTAATCTCATTATACAGCTGCACATCGAAGAGTGGTTCGTTCGTAAAGCCACGGAATGCAGGATTGGTCTACGGCATCGTTGAGCAATGTCCCGTGTACATGTGTCCCCGATAGTATCCACTCATGGCCTTTTGTCTTCCGTTAATCGCTGTCGTGCAATTTGTTTAATCAGATGAATACTTAATGTAGCCGGATACACAACTTGTTCTGAAGGATTCTGGCTGTCGGTTGGCCGTCACCGCTAGTTGCCTCGAGGCTTTGATGATTTTTTCAACATTGCCGGTTATCTCTCTGTGTCCATTACTCGTATATTGATAGGAGATACCTTGACTCTGTATCATGATTCTACACAGGCACCCCGGTTTACTTTGCCTTCCCCGCCGTGATGCCCATCTACAGCCTTAGCTCACAAGTTACTGCGTTAGGTTTGGCTTCTTTTCGGGCTTAATTCTGGACCATCCTAATCACAGTTTAGCTCTGACTCCTCTGGAGCCGGTCTGTTCACGCGCCGCATTTTCTTACCCACTCAATACCCGCTCGAAAAGAAGACATAGAGCGGATTTTAAAAAGCGGAAATTTTCTAGCCTCTTGGCGCCTTCAACAGTCCAACGAACGACGCGGTCGCGTATTGACTCAAGATGAACCTCAAAACCAGTCTGGAACCAAGCAGTACACATAACTTGAGGATTTCCGCATTTTTTATGTTTCCGAGAGATGCCCCCATGATGTCGGACAAAGACAGGCATGAATCACGGTCTCACGAGTTCCCTCTGAGAATTCCGTCTCCAATCCGAACACTGGACGAACTTCCTGATAAGGCAGCCGGAGTTTGACTCATCCAATGATCCGCACCAAACAAAAATTTGACGTAAGTAGTACAGGCGTTATTCTTGCGCAACTAAGTGGCGTAGGACCCGCTCTGCCTCCTCCTTCACGTCGTACCCCATGATCTGTTCTCGCATTTCCGGTGCTTTGGAACGCAACCGAATGAAACTGTATCAATGTTTGCGAAAGAACATAGGCGAGTCACGTACAGCGGAGGTACAGCCCACGCTTCGCGGGCACATGCTGCTGTTCAAAAGATTCTTTGGCGACGAACTCGGCACGCTCTTTTCGGAGTTTCTCATATGCGAAAAGGCGGCTCTCAACTCTGCTAGCAAGCGTTCCCTTGGGCAGCAGTGCCCCCAGGGCGACAGCATCTTCTAGCCCCATTCCGAATCCTTGGCCAAGTGCTAATAAATGTTTAGCACCTGGTAATGCAATACCATAGTGAATCGAAACGCACTAGGAAGCGATGCATGCGCCGCATCACCCATGAGACATACGCGTCTGTTTATCCACGTTGGGAGCGGGGGTACGACGCGCATCTGCCAGACGTGCACGTCCTTGGCAAGCTCGAGGAGTCGCTGAAAGCGCGGGTGGTAGTCGGAAAAGAAATTGAGAAGCTCCTCCTGCGTTACGGGGGCGTTCCAAGCTGGATATAGTAAATCATAAACCTTCTTCAGGAAGGAAATCAATCACGCACCGACCGAATCCTGGTCACGGAGATCGTCGTGTATCCCAAGGACATTCACCAGGCGACCTCCACGACAGGCGTAGATCACGATGGTGCGGTGGTCGCCTTTGGTGCCTGTTTTGGCGGGTACCATTGGCGCTGAGATCAAGCGCGCTCCGAGGGGCGGCGTTTTCACGATCCAGTCCAGCTCGGGGTAGGGATCGAGATCACTTGCGTGTGCGAGCCATCGGAAACCTGCCGTGTGCGATGGAGGGATCGGTATATCTTTGCCCAGAACGAACGCGCGGATGGTTGACTGTAAATATGGGGAATTGTTGTCCAAAGTAAGTAAAGATGAAGAATGTAAAGAGTTGGGCAGTTACGCGAATGCCATCCGCTCCAATTATCACGTCCGCAGCTTGCACAGAGCCATCCGCGAGGGTGATAGCGCAGGCGTCGACGTCACAGGAGACAACGCGATGGTTGAGGTGCAACAGTGCTGGTGGGCCCATGCCCTCGGAATCGAGCGCAAGCCGTCGGAGCTCAGTGTGCAAATCGACGCGGTGCACCATAATCCAGGGCTGCTTTCCATAGAACAGTGAGATGTGGTCCACATCGGATTTATAAGACGGTAAAGATATTGACCAGGCCATAATCTCTTTCGTAGTTTGTGCTGTTGCTTTTCATCCCCGCAGTTCCATCGTATGCCATGGAGGTGAACTACAATTTGTGTCATTTATATGCCTACAAATATTGAGAGAACGTGAAAAACAAACACAGAGGTTATCCACGGGATTCAGATTCGCAACGGTGCACCCTAGGCCCAACAAGCATCGCACTGTGTTTGGCGGAACTGCGAGGCCCGCACCCAGCTCAGTTTTGAAGCTGGACGTTTCGTAGATCTGTACAGGTCAGATCACAGAATTGGACTTTTAAAAGAAGACGCACAGTAACACAGTGTCCCTCACGGCGTAATGCGACGGCGGCAGCAAATCCAACTAGACCAGCACCGACGACGATTACGGTGAGGGGACGCGAGTCTTTTGCGTTGGTTGACATTGCTCCGGAAGAACTCTGACGACACTGGAAGGTGTACTGGAAAGGCGGGGGGTGAGTCGCAAATTAGCAGACCCTGTCATTCGATAGATAAGAAACCAATAAGAAACAAGGGAACGAATCGAATCGTTCGGCCCTGATTTGGGGTTAATTAACGTTAATTGCGACCGGAATCGAACAACTCCGGAAGGCAAACGCATTAGCTTCCCGGATCCGGAAATATATCATCCTCGAAGATCGCTCGAAGAAGACCCGGCAGCCGAATCGGGCCAGTCAAGCCGGAGCCATTTTTGGCGCATCCCCGGAAGAAACTTAGCACCGAAACAGCCACCCATTATAAGAAGAACATGTTGTGAGAGGCAACAGCGGCCAACATGCAAATCAGCTGGACGAACCTAGGCGGATTGAGTATCGCGCTCGCTGCTGCCGCTGCATTCCCGTTCATTCGCAGGGACTATCACACTTTTCTCGAAGTCGGCCCATCGTACGCGCCGCAGAATGTACGCGGGTACATCATCGTGCTTGTCCTCGCTCTGTTTCGCCAGGAAGGGACAGGTCTCGCCATATACGACCGTCTGCCTGAGAAACGGAGGTGGCTTCCTGAGCTGCCTATGCGCGAAGGGCCGCGTCCGAAGACTACGAGCCATATCATACAGCGGCAGGTGCGCGGTAGTGTAGATCACATCTGTGCCAGATGGCTGAATTATACGCAGTTGGACCAACACGTCGAACCGGAATTCGCCGCGAACGCCCTGAAGAGTACTGTCATCCAGCGTGTTCAAGCGCGGCACACGGACAAAACTCACCTGGCCCTCTCGAAATTTGAGTTTCATGCGGAGGCCATATTCCTGCGACCTTCCATTCCGATCGACGACCCGAAGAATGTGCCGAGCCACGATACAGTGCGGCGTACGAAACGCGAGATTGCCCATATGCATGACTACCACGATTTTACGCTGCATCTGGCGCTTGCGGCACAAGACGGGAAGCAGGTGGTGGCGAAAGGGTGGGGGCAGAGGCATCCATTGGCGGGGCCAGGCGTTCCGGGCCCGCCAACAGAGTGGACGTTTTTGTACGCACCCCGGAATGAGGAGGAAGTGAAGGTGGTGGAGTTGATCATTGAGGCGTCGATAGGTTACATGACGAACGCCCCAGCTGTTGATGAAAGTAGCGATGAGTAGTCTGGGGGTATTGTTCAGTCCCATTATGTTTTCTCGGTGGAACAACTGCAAAAGAGGAATAAGTACTGGAAATTCCACAAAAAATGTGTATATTACAGAGCGACGAAAACATGAGTGCAATCGCATGAAATTTTCAAGATTTAGGATTTGCAGAGGCAGAGGGATCAAACCTGAATAACTACGGTCCATGCCAAGTCCATGCAGAAGGCTGCGGATTGGCACGATTTGTGCCGACTGCGACGTACAGAGTACTGAGGTACCACCAGTTAAATATCCTATTCTAGAAGGCGTCAATGGGTAGCGATGCGGAGCTCGCTGAAGGCCATGCCACGACCACTTCGAGAACCGAACGAAATGAGTGGCGGAAAATGGTGTGAGCAGATAGCTCCATGGATGGACGAGGAAATGCGCGGAGAAATACCGAGAGAAGTCCAGGGGATGGGTATTGCACGGGAGGCCGACAGGCTGCAACAGACTCGAGGAAAAGACTCGCAAGAGTCAAGGCTTGTGACGGCGATCAGCATGTGGCAGATCCGATGGGCAGATCAACAAACACCGTCTCTTTCTGTCTCCCGCCTCCAGAATCCGCTATCCGACTGGACGGTCGAGAATGGGGACATGTGCTCTACATAACGATGTGCTTGCGGACAACAGTCCGGGGGAATTTGAACGACAATGTTAATGCGCACGGATGGGAATTTGCTGCGTTCATCTTCGTAAATTTGCACCCCGGAAGCTCAAGGACATCACATCGAAGAAATCCACCGACGTGGTCGACAATGCGGAGCATGACGAGCGGCTCGGTGGCATGTATTTGTCTTAGTCCTGTAAGTTCCTTTCATCTGTGGCTCGCCTCTGGCCGACCGCGACCTGGCTGCTATATTTGTGGCGTCTGCGTCTTCCTTGTTCTAGTTCTCGAAATCGTCAATGTCCTCTCCGTCCCTAGTCCCTACCCCTCCGTAAGCGCCGCTTCGCACGACGGGGTATACTAGGAATCGCTGTCTGCTTTCCTCGCACATTTACTACATACATGTCTCCTGGGCATTCGGTCGGGCTTAGCCCATCTGCACCCTCCTCCGCCTTTGTATCCGACGTGACACTGTTCAGCGCGCACTGCACGATCTTCCTTGATCAAGGCATGCTGGTATGCTACCCTTCCATAACTTTCGTCTTCAATCAATATTCCCTTTGTGCGCTACCTAGTCATCGAATGTAATCCCGCACTAGCTCAATACATGCACAATATCAAGAGCCTAGGCAGCCAATTCTAATATCTAAGGCAGGACAAAATCATCTCTTCAGACACGACCATGCAGCGAGAATATTTCGCTCAAAAATCCGGAAGTGAAGCTCTGGCACTCGATGGGGCGAGTGAAACGTCGGTACCCAGCCTAGCCCCACAGCGGTGCAGCTAGGAGTAACGACCACACGAGCCATCCGAGCCCTCGGTCTCCCTCCCCACTCTCCCACCGTACGTCGCCTCCGAGTCGCCTCGCTCTGCACACCACGCCAGCTGGAGCGACGACGGAGAAGAATACCCACAGCCCGTGCGCGCTTCAAGCATTCGGCACTGAGTCTCTCCGGCTACGACGCGTACCATCGACGTGCGAGCGCTTACGCGCTCAGTGCGATTGGTGACTGGAGGTACGGCTGCAGCGGCGCGCGCGAGAGGCGCGGAGGGGTGTCGTGGATGACGCATAATGGCGGGACAGCGCGGTGGAGCGTCAGAGCGAGGACAACGGGAATGCGCGGCGGAGTGGCTGCGGGTGCTCAGGACGGGCGACGAGATAATGAATCCTATGGAGCGCGGCCACGGCGTCGATGTCCAGATGCACCGTTTGCTAGGTGCGGGGTGAGAACGGCGTCCATGGAGTCGACGCCGTCGCGGAGCAGACGAAGCTAATGGATGCTGCTGCTGGAACTGCACCCGAAAGAGCACCGGTACGAAAGCAGCAGAAGGCGTGGTACAGCGCAACGCGAAACACGAAGGACGGCGGGGACCGCGAGCTAGGCGTCAAGGGGTGCGTGAAGAGCACGATACAGAGGGTGTGTCAGTGACGGGGGCGGAGTGAAGTCATGTGCTGCCGGGAGGGAGACGCCGAAAGGTCCTTTCTCGACCTCCAGCCCTGACCCGCAAGTCGTCCGTCCACGTTGCTCCCTCGACAACCGGAATCATCACGGGCACGAAGTCCCCAGGGCCAAACGCAGCGCGCAAGCAGCACCGTACAATGCGGGACGCATCGGACTCGTAAAGCGTGCCGTACGTTAGGCGAAGGATAAAGACAGCGGTGTCGGTGGCCAAAATCCGCAAAGTCTCCGTGTAGAAGCGCAACGGCGCTGCGAAGTCAACGGGCGGGTCAGACGTGAAGCCCAACGCAGAAGATGATTAAAAATGGCGACGTTGGTGACCGGCTGGATGAAGGGATCGTGTACTGCGAGGAAGGGAGACGCCGGGTTGATCGTGAGCAACGGCAAGGGGAGCACAAGTCATTCTCACGGCGCTTGCGCTTGCTTTGCGTCTCCACCCCATCCCGCGCTTCCTATCAAGCCATGCCCGTCCTTTCCCGTCCTTTCGCCAGCCTCCATCCTGCGCTTGTCCCATTGGACACATTCACAAACGCAAACCGTGCATGCGGCATGAAAGCAGCAAGATTTGCTCTCCGAAGCCGTGAAGTATGACAGCGAGGACGACGGGGAGGCGCTGTCGGTGGCCGAAGCGGGAGTCAGGTCGTGTACTGCGAGAATGAGAGACGTTAGAAAGTGGGACCACGAATGTACACTGGAACGCACCTTCCACTCAATCTCGAACAGGTCTTCACATTGGAAACCATCGCGGCCTGTTTGGAGGGCAGCGTGGTCGAATATCGAGATGAAGATCACTGGAAGAAGAGATATATAACTGGCGATTAAGCAAACATGAGACAAGAAACATACCAGATCACGACAGAAGGAGCCAACAATCGTACCCGCATCTTGCGAAGGCGGAGCCGCCAGAGTCTACTGCGCCCCAAACGTCAGACTAGGAGGCAGGAGGATACAAAAAATACTCACGGATGTTGGAGCTAGGTCTTGGTTGCATAACTTGGCGAATCGAGTATGAATCCAGGAGCAACGCTAGTCCAGACTGCTTCAGGCACACGCTTGAAGCGGCCGTCGTATGCAATCCATTGAATCCGTTGCAATTGGCCATTGCCACGCTTTCAGATCTTCCGAGTCATTCGACTTCGGAGGATTTACCGCGATTTCGTGTGCCGTGCCAACTGGCTGTCTGATCGAGAAGGAGTTTCTTGCAGCGAAAACAGCAAGCAGCTGCACCGGACGAGTTGACGTTTGGCTCAGGTCTCGAAAAGGAAGGTGATGGGATCAGATGTGGCTGTGTATGGCCTCTCTGTGGCAGCGCTCTCTGAGTCTCTTTCGCTTTCCTTTCGCGCGAATCCGTCCGCAAGACAACCCGATATCGAGCTCGACTGATCTTTGGAGTGATACCTCTCAGCCTACCCCAAAACAGGACCCGTCACGTACTTATGCCCCTCATGCGCGCACCAGCATGCGAATCCAATTTCCGTCAAGTATCTCAAGCCACTTGCATGGGCTGGTACCCAGATGGAACTTTTTTGCCACTTCCTTAACGTATTACTCGTCCCAATCCTTCCGAACGTTCTAAATAAAACTCAAAAAACCAAAGATCGACTTCTATTGAAATTCAATCTTGTATTTCTCCGAATCAGAGCTTCCTGTGTATGTGTGGCGCAAGTGCCTGTGTTCGTTTTGTGGCAGAAATAATTCAACCCATACCTCGGGCCGCCGGCGGTGATCTGTCTCTTCTTTGCTACAACTTTGGCGCCAGAATTCAACCTGACATCTCCGACTTGTGCGCGGGTCAAGGCCATTCGTCTGGTGCGGAATCATTCCAGCCATTCGCCCATTACAGAGTCCCTGTTGATCGTAAGTTTCCGTAGGCGCCATGGACCAGCATGCTGGGACTGACAGACTAGAAAAGAATTCTTACAGTGAACTTAGCCTGTGAAATTAGCGCTGGAAACATGAATCCTGTCTCTTGAACTTGCGAACAGGCAGGCTTACACGGAGAAGTCGGACGTTTGGTCAGTCTTCTGTTTCGAATGTAGCATTGAACTGCTGGAACCCCCAGTTGGAGCTTTTAGCTTAGGCGCCTAAGAGTGTATATAAACTGCCAGGCGAAATCACTAGAATTCACCGGAATTTCAGCTTAGTTTGTTCAGCATGAAGACCTCCGCAATATCCATGCTCTTCACGTCGTTTGCTGCTGTCGCCCGAGGATTAGCTGTCTTCCAGGAGTCAACTACGCTGAATTCCCGCACTGAAGCAGTGAGTCATGCTCCCGGTTTCCTCGTATTTATCATTCAATTTCCAGACGCCTCAGACTTGCGGAGACGTGTCCGACCTGACCCCATTTGCCGAGCTTTACATCCCGTCCATAACAGCACACGTATACACGACCAACAACGACGTTGTCACGGATTTCATCGTCGGCAATCCCGGGACCACCTACCTCGGCGTCACAGCGCTGATCTTTTCCATCGCCGACACATCAACGGTCCCGTTCTACTGCCTCCGGTCGTCGAGCGCGTACTTTTACACCACGAACCAAACCGAACGCGCGGCCGCCCTCGCGAGTGGGTTCGTGGAGTATTTGAGCCCAGTGGGGTACATCTATCCGTCGCAGATCTGCGGAAGCGTCCCGCTTTACCGGCTCCATTTCATTGCCGCGAACCCGGATTATATCTACACCACCTCCACCACCGAAAGAGACAATGCGGCTGCTATGGGCTTCACGTACGAGGGAGTAGCTGGATATGTTTATGATCTGTTGTCTTGTGAGCCTCCGTTTACTGCAGCGCACAACTTTTATGCTGACATTATTATGCTGCAGGCGGGAGCCCGGAATCCTAATAGAAGACCGTACATTATTGGAATTGAAGTCGTTGAAGTTTTCTTTCTTACATTGGGAGATCATGTTGCCTCTGGGACTGAATATATTTCAATTAATTCACAATCAGCACCGGTGTTCGTTATCGCTGGTATAGTGCGACTATCCTGTCCCCTCGAACAGTAGAAGACCAGAAGACGTCACAGTATTTGCAGATGCCCCTCCCAATGATCATGGACGTAGCATATAATTGATTGAAATGTTGAGGATCAGGATCTGCTTGAAGTTCGTCTGCTTCCCCTCCTTCTCTTTTGCGGGACATTCTAGTGCGCATAAAACCTTGATTGTATCTCCATCCCAGTTATCTGATGCACCATCTCGCCTACAAACATACGCACCCACCGCACCATCTTGTCCTGGCTCCAATCGCGATCGCAAGGGAAACAAAAATAAGAGGATGAGTAGGATGCAGTCACGCTCACAACTTGTCTGCCTGACTCGAGCCTCCATCGTCCAGCCGGAAACCCAGGAGAGAAATTGTGAGGTCCTAGGGATGCACACCATCACCGTATTTATGAGTAATGTTGCCGATACTTCAAGGTCGAGTCAAACCGAGTCAAGTATACATAAGTCACCCAGAGTTGACTTGAGCAAGGGGCATCCAGCGTTTTAAAAAAAGATTTATGGCCGATTTTCTTTTTTCTGACCTCAGCCTGGAACTAACTAACTACATGAGTGTTCCTGCGCACCATATAAGGCAATTACTTACGTGCTTTGCTTCTCATGGTGCACAACATTGTCAAGTTACTCTTGATTTCACACAATTCCTTTGCCCTGGATGAGAGATGTGCACTATTAATTTTCAGTACACCTTTGACTTCTTAATGAAAATTCTGACCTGAAGTTGACTTACAGCTAGTTGTGGAACATATAAGGCTTCAACTATTTGTTTCTGTTTGATGATCGGGACAAACCAAACAGAAACAATTTCTAAACAGTTTGAAACAGTTTAAAACTGTTCCAAACGGTATTTTTTTCAGGCTGAAAACCTTGCATGAACCACCATAACTAGCTAACCAGAATTCGGAGTTATCAGGTTGCCGGAAGCCTTACAGGTCCCGTGAAGCGCCTGTCCGCTCAAAATGGCCTAAAAAATCCTATCTTTGGGCGACCTTCAGTCCTCAAAAATCCTATTTCAGACACCCATCATGCTCAAGAGAACACTATTTCAGTATTCTTTAGGTCGTTCACAGGCCAAATTATGAGTTCTTACCCTTTCAAAGGTTCAACAACAGATCTAAAATATCACTTACACCTCTGGGGAAAATCACTGAATCTGACATTAAAAATCCCATCTGTGGACAAGGATCTACAGTTTTGAGGCACAAAAATTACCATTTCGAACAGGGAGAACCTTGATTTTGGTGCTCAAAAATCCTATTTTCCAGACAAGCCTGGACCAGACCTTCATCAGACTTTTGACATGAAACTTTTTACCTTTTTCAAGCTCAAAAAAGGGTGATAAAGGCCCGAAAGGTCACCAAGGTGACAAGGCCACAAGGACTGAGCCAATTTCCACAAGGTCCGTGGATTCCACTAAAAATAGCTTTTCTCAGGCTGTTCCAGATGGTTTTGGGAGTTCAAAAGCTTGTATTCAGTGATGTGCAGACTGGTGCAAGACTGTTGTCCATATATGATATGAGTTCTTACACTATATCTAAAATAAAAATTCCAATATTTTGCACATATCTTTCTCAATTCTTATCCGTTTGCCTCAAGACATAAACTGTTGAATTCGGGCATTCAAACTGCACAGACCCAGTAGAGGTTTCAACAATTCATCTGTTCCAAAAATTCAAGTCCTTTTCCTTTGAACACAGCCGAAAAAACAATTGTGACGTGTTTGACGCGTTTATCGCAGCTCTCTATGTGCACCAGACATTCAGAAGCTCTGGATAGTGTCTAGAAAATGTATCAACGAGACAAGCAATGAGGAACACCGGAAACAAGGTCATGAGTGACACAGCAATTTGGACAAAGAGCAAAACACAATAGGCACCTCACTCAGTGTGTCCACACATCATACCAACTCCCCCGAGCCTCTCTAATGCTCTTACACCATAAATATCCCATTCGAGGCCTGAATGACGCCACTGACGAGCTACGTGGCTCAATGAGATAGCAGTTCCATCAGGTGGTTTTCTTCTTGAGAATTTTGTATTGGCAAATGGCTCGGCTTTCAGATGTGGGCTAATATGACCATATTCTGATATGAGGGTTTATATGGGGTATGCAAATATTTGAAGATAGGCTGATGGCAAGGAATGAAGAGGGACAAGGCAGAGACGAGACTGGTATTCACAACCAAACATACATTGATTTGTCTGCGGAACGGCCTGATTACATCCCAAAACATTTGGAGACATTCTATGGCCTTCCAGAGGCCTCACGATGCCTGCAAGACTCTATTAGACGCATCAAACACGTTGCAATTCAATCCAATACTTGTTTCAGGCTGAGAGACGTTGAATTTTCAAAATTTTCAGATTGTCAAAGTTCATACATTAGGCAGTGCGCCTTCAATGCCCCATCCAAATGCGCTATGGCTCAAAAAGAATGAGGAATTGACTAAGATATGGCCAAAATACTGAGGGCTACTGTTTTTATGTTGAAAATAGCTGTAAGTAGACCCAAGTTGTTGAAGTCAAATCATATTTTTCAAAAATACAAAAGATTGCACAAGAATTGAGTTCCATGTCATTGCGGCTCAATAATCAGGATTTTTCTTTTGGTGATGGCTGTTTCAGTGATTTTTTGTTGAGGAGCAAAAAAAAAAACTAATTAGTTACAGCTCCTGTAGATCTTACTTCTTTTTTTTTGCATTCAAGTCCTGTTCTCCCTATAGACACTGTAGGCAAGGCCCATGGCACTAGGATCGTGGCAGTGCTTTGATGCTTGCCATGGCACTTGCCACAGCACTTGTCAGGCACTTTCCATGGCCCAAGATTCTCTTTGGCTTCACTTTGTTCTAAATTTGCACCAAATCATTTCCGGTTGATTTCCTGCCTGTCAGTGCGGTTCACCAATATCAATGATGTCATTGTACTTATGCAAAGCACAAGTAGTGCAGGGATGGAATGTGACGTGGTCCAAAAGGCAACTCTGCCATTGTTTTACCATGACCAGTATGTCCCTGTGACTATACATCAATATGTATTGATTTTCAAAGCTACAGAATTGCTCCTGAGTGGTCACAGATCCAGCACCACGTGGATTCTGTGCTACCACAGTCATACTTGCTGCATGACTTACACAGCATTCGGATCTGAATTTTAGTGTCCCAGTGCCAGTCCCCATCACAGCTACAGCTACAGCCCAGCAGTTCCGCGGCAGTAGGGCTGCTGCCCTTGCCCATGACGGCGATGGCTGTGGAATTGACAGGTATTACATGGCACAGCCATGTCCCTCACGGTCATTGATATAAAATCCTCAATGAGACAGCATGGTCAACAGGACGACCCAATGGCCGTTTCCACAGGTAGTTTCGAGTTTCTGCATGAATATTCATTTGTGAATCAAACCTCTGGTCTGACCTTGGTTTAAAACTGCATAATTCTGTGCAAACCTTGCAGAAGCTGAGACACTGCTGGAACCAAGGTTTGAATGTCGAGGAAGACACATTCACTTCTTCTGAGAAGGTAAATGCAATACTGTGTAGCTGTGGGGTCAAAATTCCCTTAGTTTCTAAGATGGAATGCCAGAATTGTGGTTGAACTGAGTTGAAACATGGCGCACAATTCCACTATCACAGCCAGCAATTGCCGGAAACCTTCTCCAGGTGTATGATTCGGGCTATGGATGTTACCATGAAAGATGAGCATGTTAATCCCTAGTTTGCAGACCACTTGGAACATACCATAGCCACGAAATCATCTCTCTGGTGAGACAAAAAATCAAGCTGTGTTGCGGCCGTATTTTCATGGGCCGTTGGATCAATACCCATGCCGTACCCATCCCGTGCACATGCCAGGGAAGTGGTCAACGGAACAGACCTGGCACCTCTGCCACAGGTGCTGTAGAACCATAGGCACGGCCACGAGCAGCAGCCGTACGCGACAGAGACCAAGCACTCAACAATTTTGCAGCTTTCTTGATGGCACCTTGTGCAATGATTGATTGTGGCAGACACACACCAGTAGGTCGACGGTTTCCGGAGCTCCATGTGCCAACGGCAAATGGCGAGAACGTGGTGAGGGGGTTCACAGTGACATCACTGATGTTGGGTAACCACACCAAACCCCTGGAAATCAACCGGAAATGACTTGGAGTAGATTTAGGACAAAGGGCAGACAAAGGGATTCCTGGGCTGTGGAAAGTGCTTGATAAGTGCTGTGGCAAGTGCCATGGCAAGTGTCAAAGCACTGCCATAAACCTAGTGCCACAGGGCTTGCCTCCAGTGAGACCATAGCTTTGTATTCAGCCTTGTGTTCAGCTGCTTTCTTCATTGTCAGGTGATGACACTGCCACTGACTGATTGACAATACACAGCCATGGTTGTCAAGTTTGGTCACATGAAAGGCTATATTCCTGATTTCATTCTAGTTCCTTAGTACTGTAAATACTTGTACTTAAGCAACGGTCACGGTAATGGAGGGGTCCGTTGTGTTGCCCAAACCTCACCTGGTCATGGTAACGGTCGGGTCCGTTGCTTAGAGAAGTACCATTACATCTAAAAATTCAAAAAAAAAAAAATCGTAAAAAATTGAATTAAGTTATTTTTGACCATTTGGTATCTAGTCTAAACCTCCTCCGGCTCATCTTCCTTGGTGTCAGTCCCATCAGCTTCCACATCACCCTGGAGCATGCTGATATCACTCCATTTCTGGCCTTGATTATCAAATGCCCAAATGTCCTCCTCAGCATTTGTAGTGCTCATTCCCCCTGATTCGGTGTCATGTGCAGCAATTGACACCGGAAGCTCTGTCAATGGTGCGTTGAGCCCATCTCCGAGGGCATCACGAAGGACGTTGATCAGTGGAACATCTGAATCATTGTGGCTGTCGTTGTTGTCGAGATTGCTCTTGACAAGGCTGTCCTCAGGGATGTTGGGGAGATTGAGGGGAAGCCGGTCAAGATGGGTGGCTCCACACTGTTCCCCGATTTCATCTACAAGTGTTGGATCCTTCTTCAGATATTCTCGAAGGGCCTTTTGGGACGCCCGGCTTGTCAGGCACTCATAAGAGAGATTGTATTCAGGTTTGCCTGGCATGACACATTTTTCCCAAGACTAGTGATGAGTTAGTGAGAGCAGAAGAATCGCAAGAGAAAGGCAAACCCCTTTCTATAACAGCCTCTCCATCCGGTGATTCAAGCCAGGAATAGAGATTGACACAGGCATGAACAGAGGCCGCATGCGGCTTTTGTGCATTGCGCAAAGCCGCAGAGAAAATGACACATCTGGGGGGCCAGAGCCATATATATTTTCGTAGAATACATACTATTCAAATGTTTCGGAGCCTCTGGGGTATGCAGAGTCGGCAAGGAATTGCCAAACAGTGCATCAAAGCATCGCTTGTCAACTGCTCGTGCACCACCGTGTATTTGATGTCATACATTTTGGCCATAAAAGTGTGGCTCTCCCACTCTCGGCTCACCGAAATCAAATGATATCGAGCATACAGAAGTGCCAGGTACTGAGTGTGAGGTTGCAAGTCAGATAATCCACTCACCTCACTCAAAATAGAAAAAGCTGTGCGGCTTTGCGCAAGTGCCAAAAAGCTGCATGCGGCTGTGCGCAACCTGTCTAATGTATATTCATGAATATGAATATTCACTGAAACCTAGAAATTGATATTCACATTCGTACGAATATTGATGGCGAATATTCATTGCTTAGTAAGCAATACTTGTGAATATTTGTGAATATGAATATTCAGTGAATACATTGGAGATTTGGGGGTTTTGTAGCCACCAATGAGCTGCTAAGGACATTTTTATATTATCTTGTGAGTTTGAACATTGCTGAAGACTTATACAAGCCCTTGTTTTGCATGTTCAACCATTTGATTGACCATCATCACACTTGCTGTCAACCTGTCAAGCAGATGTCAAAGCAAAGATGTCTCTAAAGTGGTTGGTTTGCATATGAACTACAGATCTAGTTGGTGTAAATGAAGTGTGTTATTGTTCCAGAGAGGAGATGTGTTAAACAGACCCAAATTCACTATGCTTGATTCAAATTTAGCTGTCTATTATAGCTGCAAATATTCGTGAATATCAACTTTCCTGAAAACTGATATTTGCATTGACACAAATAGCACAGCCACAACCATTCATGAATATAAATATTCACTATTCACAAATGGCTTGGCACAAATATTCATGATATTTGCTATTTGTGCTACACTCCAGGAGAGGCTCACCCCAACTTTCTGACACTTATGTCACTCTCAGTCCGAAAATCCCTGCTGTCAAAAACAATCATTTTATTGGGTATTTCACTCAACTACCGCTACTAGGTCTGTGAGCCTTGAAACTGTGGCTGGGGAGGAACCTGGCTATGGACCACAGAAAAATCAGAGATTTAGTAGGAGCATGTGACTATATGGGGGCCTCAAGGTGATGAAGTTCTCTCACACATTCAGGCCCACCATAGTGGGAGATTGATGTATTACTGATTCCAAGATTTTTCCACTCAAACTTCATGAATATTGGTTCAATCCTATTGCAAAAATTGGTACACATGCCAGAACTATCATTGAAGAGAACTGTCCCCTTATATCAGTTGATGACACCGCTGCCCCTGGTCAGGGAAATGTTTTGGCATAAGCGCTTCACATAAATTTCCTGGCATCATGGACAAAGCAATTGAGTTTGGAAAATTCTTGTGCAGTTTAATATTGACTAATTTGCGCAATTAGAAACCATGAGTTCAAGAACAATGAAGATAATCCATTTTGTTGTTTCAGTGAGCAGGTGTGAGAACAAGGTAGTAATAATCATTGAAGTCAATTACTACTGATGCTGAGTGAGGTGGGCATAGAAAGAACTAGGGTTGAAAATAGCATGCATGGAACCTATGTGTTATTTCTCAAGATTCTAGGTTTTGAAGTGTCTTGAACATACTCAAGTTGACCCAGGTTGACTTCAATCAACTTCGAAGTCACATCAAATCACATCTGCAACTCAACTTGACTCAACTTCAGACCTGGCTTGTTGACTTCTGAGACTCAGGTCAAGTTTTGTGGCAACATTATCTATAGGTGTGACAGCTGCCCATAAAGGTGCTGTTCTATCAATGACTTGGCAACAGAAAGATGACGGGATGAGTACAGGATGGCAAATTTGCCATGGGTCTCATCCAATGCCGAACTTTAAGGGCTGCAGACAGGTACAGTTGGCAGCAAATTGGCAAGAAGGCCACAGTTGATTTTGAATTTTGAGATCTGTCACTGGCAATTTGTTGTGACAGTGAGACTGGAAGTGCAGTCACATGAATGTGATGGAAGTATCACCTCGATGCAATGTATGGATTAATTTATATTCAAATATCTTGTATTCAACAAGCAAGTGCCCCATAAAGAGCATGTGCCTCCACAATCAGTGGTGCCATCATGTTCAAGATGGCCTACCCACCACCATTGCTAGTGCATCAAAGTCATCAGATACCTGATGGAATGCCTCCTGCAAGGTGTCTCAATTAGGCTATGTAGCACATCAATGGCCTCTTGAGTAATGAGAATGGCAAGGTTTTTGAGGCCGTAGTCCTCCAGCATATCAAATACAACATTCAGAGCAACACCGGAGGGAAGGATTTGAGCAGACTGCTTCTGAGTCTTATTTCAAGTTTAAATATTTATTTACTCAAGTCTAACTGGCACACATAATGCAACTAGCAAGGACACTGGATCACACGAGCTCCTTGCCGAGGCTCACCCCCTGGGCATTGATGGAGTAGTGCTGTATTCCTGCAGTGCTTGGTCCACAGCACTCGCAGCATACACTTTGCGTGAGTGGACCAGATCCTTTGATCACTGGGGCTCCTAGCAGGTTGTGAAGATGGGAGTGAGACAGGGGCACTACCCTTCTCTCTTCCTGACTCTGCCTGCCTGCTAGGTCTGTCCTGTGTATTCCTGACCCTCTCTCTTCCTGACTCTGACAACTTGATAGTGTACTTGCTAGGCTTCATCACCCTATTTATAAAAGAACGCGTGTCCGTCCGTCTGAAGCTTTTTAAGCTCTGCTGATACAGCTCACCTCGGCAACTCGCTGCCTTGATTGTCCGTGCCTTTTACGCACTGGCCCACAGCCATTCACGCATCCAGCAACTGCGGCACGACGTCATCCTCACGGGACCTTCCAACAAGCTTTGGACAGGCACTGCCCCGCAGATAACATAGACGGCCGCAGCCAACAAGCTGTGCAGAGGCTTCCGTGGAAGTTGTTATGCGCTGAAAACCTCAGTCGAAGTGGGGGACTGCGAAGCGGTCCCCCATGCTCTTGTGCATACTACACAAATAAACTGCATTTATTTCCTCCATAGTCATACACTCCTACATCACAGGATGGGTGTGATGTGGGTCCGATGGGCTTCTCCACATTGGAGAGCGCGATCGTCGTGCAGGCATGCTAGAGCGACTGTTGCAGTCGCCTGGACATGACTATGCGGGAGTACAGGCATTGCCATATAGGCATGCCCGGCTGTTGTAACCCTTAGACAAGGAATCCTTGACCCTGGATGGGGGCCTCTGCAACACCGAGGCCATGGAGCAGTTGTATGCTTGCTCAGGCAGTTGGACTTGGTGTTGAAGGGGACTCCTCCAATGTTGGTTATACGCACATTGTCATGGCACGAGTAAGAGATTAGTTAGCTTATCTAATGTATATGTGAGTACAAGTATCTACGTCAAGGAGTAATGTAAGAAATGTGGCCACTGGCCGCGTTATGTACAGTATAGCGAGAATATGAGTATTAGTATGTGTTACAATGGGCCTGCAGTTCCTTTGTCATTTCTTCCTGGAGGAAGCAAAGCTATCATCCCCAAGTGCACCTCCATTGTCCAGGATTTTCAGGACAAGAAAATTGCCAAGGCCACTGCAAGCACTACTGTGCTGCTCGGCTGCAGTTTGCTCACTTTTGATTTGGTCCAGCTGCTCAAGATAGGCCTGAGCAGCCCATTCCCCAGACTCACCCTCAACAAATGCTGGAGGGATGGACTGTATAATTTGAGTTGTGTTTACGGTGTTATATATTACTGTAGATCGTCTCTGGATATCAGTGCCACAGATCACACTTTCTTACCCACAAATTGCCCCCCACAAATTGCTCCCCCAAATCGCATTCACAAATTGCACTCTCTTCTTACCATAGTGTGGTGTGGAATCAAGATCCTAGGGTTATACCCACCTGTGACCTGACCTGGACCCACCTATGCCCAATTGTGCTCAATCAAGTCATTCAACATTTGTTTTGCAATTTCTGGCACAGATATGTATATTATACTCTCGGTTGACTCTCTCGCTGTACTTAAAGGACTCGGCTATCCTACAGAATTTGATTATGACCTATAACTTGCACCACCATTTCCAATCTGACTTTTTCACCTGCTTGTTGAATTTTCTTTGTCTCTCAACCCCTATACCACAAACCACCTGTGCCATCTCATCATCCCACTTAGTGTAGAACTTGTTCTACAGGTCCTTCTTGCTTATCTGCGCTTTCCTGGCACTTTTCATCCAGCCAACACCTCAATACAGCTACCTTCACTCACCTCAATATTTCTCGCCACTCACATACTCTATGATGTTCAATTTGCCCAATTCTTGCCGATTGTGGATATTCCCGGACATTTCACCAATATTTGCGTATTTAGGGCCTATGGTGCATCTACAACCATCTTGTGGGTTCTCAAATCACTCATTTCGGCATCTCAATGGACAGTCTAAATCTTTTCTGTGCCACATCATAAAGGTTGTGCACACTAGCCCAGTTGTGCACCTGGCTTGGTTCCTGTGCAATGTACGCTTCTGGAGCAGCTTGATATGATGCTGCTGTGTTTCTTGCTCACAGCTTGTCAGGCCCTGGGCCAGTGCACGTTGGATATATGCCACTCCGGACATCTGCATGGGATGCAGCATGTCACTGCTAGACAGGTGTGTCACGAAATTATGAGTACTTATGTAATCATTCATAATATTTGTTTACAGCCAAAATTGTTGACCTTGCAACACACTGTCCATTTTTTCCAAGTGCACTATTTAGTGGCTGTGGAAAATTCTCACTAGCTTTTTGTGACTTTTGATCAAATTCATTAGATCCGGGTCATGTTTGACCCTAAAACATCAATAACGAATCTAACGAGCTTATGCACAGCCACAGTATGCTTATGTAATGGATTTCACTTCCGGTTTTGCCACCTCAACACAGATCCTTACTGTTGAATATGGTGAGGCTTTCACTTCCCTTATCTACACTTTCTCCAGGTTATTTTTTGTCTGTTATGGATATCTCGTTCTGTCCTTATTGTTTGATTCCTCACCCCATAATTCCTGTATTCCACTGAGGAGAGTTATGTCAAAGATACAGGAACAACTATCACTTTGTATATACTCATCTGTAGCTTAAAATACTCACCAAGCAATGCTTAACCTGAGAAACAAAAGAATCCCGAAATGCAGACACCAAGAATTGAACGCAAGACTGCTCCGAATTGCTGATGGGATCACTCATCCAAATCAAATTGCCAGATTCAGCCAACATTTGGCAGCTCCAGCATTGAAGTCAAATTTTACTTGAAGCTCACACTGGTTTGAAATGGCAGAACTGCAGACATCCAAGAATTAACATAAGTGCTCATTTCTGCCATGTGCAGCGATGGCCCACACCCCCCCAAGTTATTCCTCTTCTTCACATCCCCAGGATGGAGTGGACAGAGGCAGCAAGCACGAGGTTGAGCACTGAGCGGGCCTCAGAAGCAGCCATGTGAGTGCATGCGCAGGTTTCATGGGGTATAGCAGCATCACTGACAGCTGCTACCGCACTTATTGATGGGTGTCTCTACCTGCCCGGAACTCAGTTAGAAGCAGGCAGCACTGATTGGGCTACAACATACGCACTGTGCCGGAGGGTGCAAAATGTTGGCACCGTGTTACCTGGCGAGCAGTGCGAGCCACTCCCGCCACCAGCGACATCACAGGCAATGTCATTTGCAGCTAGCACTGATGGCCCTGAGCCAGGTTATGGCATGAGTTGTACCGCAGCAGATACAGGGCACAGAATTGGTGTGTTGCATTGTCTAGCAAGGCTCATGGTTGCCCCTGCACTAGAGTGTAGCATGAATAGTGAATATTGCGAATATTTGTGCCAAGCCATTTGTGAATAGCAAATATTTGTATTTGCGAATGGCTGTGGCTGTGCTATTCACACAAATATAAATATCAGTTTTCAGGAAAGTTGATATTCGCAAATATTTGCAGCTGTAATACACAGCTAAAATTTGAATCAAGCATAGTAAATTTGGGCACATCTCCTTTCTGGAACTATAACACACTTCATTTACACCAACTAGATCTGTAATTCATATGCAAACCAACCACTTTAGAGACATATTTGCTTTGACAACTGCTTGACAGGTTGACAGCAAGTGTGATGATAGTCAATCAAATGGTTGAGCATGCAAGACAAGGGCTTGTATGAGTCTTCAACAATGTTCAATATAACATAAAAGTGTCCTCAGCTACTTATTGGTGGCTACTAAACCCCCAAATCTCCAATGTATCACTGAATATTCATATTCACAAACATTCGCAAATATTGCTGACTAAGCAGCGAATATTCACCATCAATATTGTACAAATGCGAATATCAATTTCTAGATTTTGGCGAATATTTATATTCATGAATATTTATTCATGCTACACTCTACCCTGCACCCAGCACCATGGGTGATGTTATGTGCAATTCTGCCATGATTTATCAGGACCACCTCTAAGTTAACAGTTTTTATACATCATGGCTGTCTGCTAATTAGAGGCTGATAATAGATCGTACTGCCACACTAAGGTGAAAAACTCTATTATCTACTTATACAAATGACATAGGTCATGTTTCAGCTCTGTCAGCCAATCAGGTTTGTAGGGCACGTGTGAACAAACAATGATCTTGGCTAATGTCTTCGTCCACTGTAACTGTACATGCATCATGTCTTGCTCCCTCTAGATCTGTATTCAATAAATCTTCATAAGTTGTGTACTCATGCTTTCTCTGTCCAAGTATGTACTCTGGATACTTGATGACACACACATACATGACTTGCAACTATGACCCCAATTCACAGACAGTGCTGACATGGTATCTGGGGTAAATCCATGTTTACTGGAACTAATGAATGCTTTTTTTGCTTTCCTGACTGGTGTCATAAATGCCTCGATGAATACAACACTGGGTGATTTGTTACTGTTACACTGGATGTGTTTGGCACATTCTCTTGATGCACTGGAAACTTTTCTTGCTGATAGTAAGATTATGGCTTTATATCTTGCAGTGCCCTCTGTTTCCCAGACTCCAGAGAATTGTTGGATTTACAGCACTCTGTTTGCTCAAACTATTGCATGTAAAGAATCTGCAGGGCCGGTAACATGCACACGTGTGGGCCAGCATATGCTCCCCTTTTCAAAGTACACTCTCTTGAAGCTACTAGGTGCCTGCAAATTGAAGCAAGTACCAGACTGGGCAGCAGGGGCATTAGTCTGGTGCGCATGAGCAAGATCATCTTCAAACCAGAGCTCAAAAATTCCAGATGACTGTATGTGAAGCCTGCACAAGAAGGGAAATGATATGAATGTCAGATGAGTTTATTATAGTCCTGTTTTCAGTCAGTTCAATCCAACTCATGGTGTACACAGCATTCATTAGTGTCAAGTCCCGGTAATTGTCCACCGACTACGCGTCATGTACCATATTCATAGGTGGTAATAGTAAATCAGATTTGGAATAGATCCGTTAATGAAGCTGCACTGGGGATGCAGCTTGGATATCAAAAGTATTGAATGTGAAGAGGTTGAGCAGATGCAGGACTAGCGGTGGGACACCAACCAAAACCTACACCAAACTCTTAAAGTCAAACACCTCCGGTACTATAAATCACAACTCCAACTCCAATACTCATGGTGTGTTTGTGTTCGAGGAGGTAGGGTATGTATCACCCTTCTAGAAGGGTGTGCAAGATGATAGATTTCTGTCTTGTAACAGCAGTGGTAGGACACTGTCTTGGGTAGCAGGGACTACTAACCATGGGAGGATCTCAGGTTCAATAGGACACTCTTATCCTATCCAAGACACCGTCCATGATTGTTGAGAACCAGTACTTCGACAGCTAGCCAAGGAAGTTGGAAGACACTGGGCAGACCATCAATTGACAGAGATTCTACTCAACTCATCTGCGACAACTGGCGGCAGCGTATCCAAGACTCAGCGGATCTTACTCGAGTGGCAGTGTAGGCAAGGCACAGCGGCTCTTACTCGAACAGCTGGAGGTGTTTTCTCGTGAGGTGGGCTTTATTTCACTGGCAGCAACTTGACTCTCCCTGCAAGGAGTACTCTCAACTATGAACAGATGGTCTTGAGCAGCGGCTCTTACACAAGAGGTGCACCCAAGGGCAAACACAGTGGCTCTTATGTTACAGCAGGAGGCCCCTTTCAAAGATATTGAATCACTCAGTCTATTTCTTACAGTGCTGTGGACATATGCTTTTCAATTCAAAAGAGTACCACTATATTCCCCTGATTTCTGGGCAGATAGTTTACTGACTACCACAGGAATTACTGCTAGCTTTGATACAAACGCTCAGGTCAAAAGGAGTAAAAAGGAACATCTAGGATCATTAACACTTCATACCTCTAGCAATGAGTGCCCAATGACAATCTGTGCATTGCAGAGTCGCCTGCCTGCTGGAGATATTCCACATGGTTTCTGTCATTGACGCCTTATGGCATGCTCGTCATCTGGGCTCCTCCAATAGCAGAAAGTACTTTTCGCTGTCCCCACTAGTGCTGATGAGCTGTTCTGGCAGGAGATCCTGCAGTGGCAGGAAGTCCCTTATGCCGAAGATTTCTAATGTCAGCGGGTCTCACTGTGAGTCGTCCTGACTCGCAGTTGGAGTAGCTACGTTTCTTTAAAAGATTTCTGAAGTACCCTCCTTCGTCCAGAGGTCATGGAAGATGAACCGAGTGCAACCGCTGGTCATAACTTAACCATTATACCAGCAACTGCCAGTTGGCTACCTGCAGTGAGTGATGCAACAACTGAATATCATGACCCGGCTCTCATGGCAAGCACCGGGATGTCGTGCCGCTGTGAGTCAAAGGTAAATTCAACTAGCAGGAGGTGGACTTATCCTTAGTCCAGCCTTTTAATTCTATTTCTTGAGATGGTCCCTGTCTCTGCTAGAAGGTGTCCCCACCAGATGCTATTTCTTTCCCCATGATTCACCTCTGGTGCATGTAGCCTTGGCTTGCCACTGCGACTCCTAGCCCAGTACTAAGATGTCCTCCTGGCAGAGCTCTCTGACTTTACCAGTAAATGTGTTGACAGAAGTCTGCCATTCTGCCCGGCAGAATGGCAGAATGGCAGGCAAAATGGCGGAATTGGCCAAGCCTTGGCAGAATCTGGCAGAACCTTGCTGCTCTTAGGGTACACAGTGAGGTGTTGGTTGGCAAAACACGTATTTTTTGCTTCCCATTGGCCATAAAAATCTAAATTTCTGCCAAGTAAGCAGAGTGGCATTGGAACACAACTGTTCTTTATTCTTTTATGACAATTTCTCATTCTTCTGCATCATGAGATAATCTCCTTCCAAATCATATATCAGACTCACTGAAGTGTCCTGGAGCACCTCCCAATGTCTGGAACATGGCTTTTTGCCTAGGTACAGTAACAAGATCTTCAATAGACACTAGAGGATGAAAGGCCACTGACACATGCCAATCTTGGAGCTTCAATTGATGCTGGATGGCAAGCTGGTCAGTTGGTTGAATAAATTAGAGGGTGTCAAAGGTGGGGAATTGACAGTTGTAGATGGGAGCAAAATGGACTTCATTGGGAACAGTCCAGCAGCTGGCTGGAGTGTCAAGGACTTGACACTGTTGAGCAATACAAATTCAAGTACGCCTGAATTGATGTATGACAAATAAACTGATGGTCACAATTCTGCCGAATTCTGCCGACATTGTGCCGTGCCATTCTGCCTGGCAGAATTGGGTCAAAACAATTCTGCCCACAGCACTATTTACCAGCCAGATCACTAAGTTGTTCAGCAGTTTAATGGTAGGCATACTGGCTTTCAGCTGTCAATGGTGCAGCATGCTGTCCTGGGGCAGACACATGCCCCCAAACTAATCTCCACTTCACCATACTGATAAGCCATAAAAATGAATAAAAATTTGGTGTTTTTATGCATGTTCCATTACACGCTTCATCACCATCAATGCACAGGGAGACACAAGGAATCAACCAGAAGTTGGTGGTGAGTGTCCCAGTGTTCACAGTGTGCAAACGAAGTACAGAATGACCGCAAATTAATTTTCAGTCAGAGTTATGGTCTCCATAAACAAATACCCATAGCGAAGCACGGGTCTATGCTAGTTGTTGCAGAAGACAGTACAGGAATATATAAGGAAGAGTACTGTATTATTTCGACCAAAGGTTCAGGGGACAGCCACCTGTGAACTGAACAAATTTGGCCTATGTGACGGTGACGGATAACCAGTGAACACCTAGACTTTTCAAGCATTCAAATGGAATAAAATTCGATTTTTGAGTTACTAAAAATTCAACAAAAAAACGGGCAAAAATACACGGAAAAAATCAGTGCTCTTCTCGAATTGGGTCCAGCTGTTGGGGCGGCAACAGGAACTTCATCGGCCACGTACTGTTTGAGCTTTGGTGAGGCAATGGTTTTGACAGAATTGTCGAAGGTATTTTGCACCCTCATTGGCAAAAGAGAAAGAGGATCATGAGACTGAAATTTTCTTGTGGTATGTGTGTATAATGTTGCCACTGTTCGGTCACAAACTGAATGCTTTCCAGTCCAGATGATAAAACTGAAATTTTCTTGGAGTAGACAAGGAGTAGATGTTGTAGTGTCTGTACATGTATATAAAATTGCCTCTGCTCGGTCCTGAACTGGACTTTCCCATCTAGTGCTGGCCAAGAATACGATACGAAAAATTTAATTTTGGATATATCCAGATACACATGGATACGATATGGCTTTTGGCCATCCAACTGAATACGAATACGCCGCGATACAATATGATATGATATGGATATAATACATTATGGGCTTGAGGGTATTCAAATATATTTCGACACAGATGCAGCGGCCTACGCTGCTCGGCAATCACTTTCCTCAGACACTTCCACTCGCAACATGGCCTGTACTTTCTATTCCAACCAGCGAATCAAGTTGGTGAACGGCGGAGGACATGAAACTGCTCCCCGGCACCCACCGGCATCAACCTCAGTTGTCGCAGTGTGATCCAGAGGAAACTATACATGTGTTGGAAATTCTCTTTAGCTTCAGGTGATCAAAGGTCGTGTTATGTTTGTTCTCTAGATCATATTATTGATTCCATTGGGTGCACTGGCAAAGGACATTAGTAATCCCACTGCCAGCATATTCATTCAGTATCTTTGTGACCTTGAGGCACACTTGGTCTGATGTGCAGCTACTCATGATTGCAAGAATTGAGTATGGGAACATCACTATAGAAGGTTGTTGAAGTCAGAGCTTGCAGAAAGGTGAACAACATGGATTTTTTGCAAAATCTTTGAGAAGCAAAATATATCTGGATATATTCATATCATATCTATATTCAATGCCTCGATACGAATACGATACACTACAGATATGATATGGGGTCCTCGTGGTAGATACAATATGGATATGGATATGATATGGATTTTTCATATCCGTATCATATTTTGGCCAGCACTATTCCCATCCTATCCGCAGCTGAAGCGAGCTTGTTGACGGCATCGGCGGGGTTGAACAATTGAATGAACAATTCCAAAGGTGGTGACGGTGACTGTTGATCAGTGAACACTAGGGTCAGTGAACTATGAAGGTTACGGGTGACGCCCCGTGAACCTTTGGCCGAAATGATACAGTGATAGAGGTATGGGCTGTGCAAAATGAAGGACAAATGCCATCCAACTGTCTAGAAAACTAGCTCCGAGGGTCTGAGAGTGGAGGTACCGATGAGCTGTTGCGCAATTGATCGGAGTTTAGCGTCTTTCGTGCTTGGCACGGCACCATTCACATCAACATCGTGTTCCAAATTTGGAAATTTCTGACACACTTACTAGCCCATTCAATCGTATATTAGTTTTCCGTAACTTGGAGGGAAACAACAACTTGCCAATGACAGTGTTTCTGACACACTTACTAGCCCATTCAATTGTATTAGTTTTCCATAACTTGGAGGGAAACAACAACTTGCCAATGACAATTGGGTTTCAATGCTAACATTGAACTAGTTGAGGACTCGGAGTCCAACTGCAGGGTGCCAGGTTGAAGTGTGCAATTATTGGAGTATATTTGACGTGGAGAGTGGATCCGGGCTTGATGGATGCAACTTGGAAATAAAACACGTAGACGGATCGACCCAATTTGGCAACTGCTCCTCAGGTTTTTACGGGATGGTTAAAAGGAAACTACGTAGCTCATGTTAACGTTGGTGGGTTTTGCGCGCGCAAGTAAGCCGCGGAGATTACTGTGGGAATCTGGCACTGCAGGTGTGGGTATATAGGTGACGGGTGGGATGGACAGTTTCTTCGCTCGTTTGTACGTCTCTAAGACGGTCTCTTACTGCTCGTGTGTAGAGCTACAAACGTTCTATTTCCTGGTCTTGTGGCAGTCGATTCGGGCGGTATCGGCCTTGCGGTTACTTTAACAGTTCACTCAGTCGTGTCCAAAGATGCTTCTTCCTATTTTCAATCTCTGGGGTCCAGTGGCCGGCGTTGTCGTAGCCTCCTCCTTGTTTGTCCTGGTGCCGTACCTTTACGATCCGTATGGAATTCGAAAATACCCTGGACCATTCTCTGCCAAATTTTCGTACGCTTGGATACTCTGGGTCGGGATTACTGGTAGAAGATCACAAAAAATCCACGAGGCGCACAATAAATACGGTATCGACAATTTATTTTGCCTAAACTTCTCGAGTACTTCATAAACCGAACAGGTCCCATAATTCGTATCTCCCCCTGCGAGGTCTCTTTCAGTGATCCAGCAGTCTACCCCGTTATCCATTCGTTTAAAAGCAAAGTTACGAAATCGGACTTCTACGATTTATTTGGAGCCATCGGACTAAAGAATGTTTTTACGACCCGGTCGAAGACGGACCATGGACAAAAGCGCCGGCTGCTTCATCCACTGTTTACGACCCAAGTTGCTCGAGAATTCACCCCGCAAACCTCCTCAATTGTGGCCCAGCTCATCGACAAGTGGGAATCTCGTTACATTTCTTCGAAGGCTGGATTCATTTGGTTTGATTGCGTGCCGTGTTCGTATTTCCCTGCCAATCAGCATGCATATATTCATTTTGGACAGGGATTACACTATTGGCCTTCGACTCAATTGGCGAGTTCATCTTCGGGGAGTCCTTCGGCATGCTCGAGTCGTGTTCAGATTCTGTGACAATGCCTAGCGGTTTGCAACTTCCCTTCGTGATTGGTAGAACCACCAGCATTGAACGGTATCCAGGACAGAAAATTTCCTTGACACATATCGTCTCTATGCGTGAAAGGTACAACTACCCTCTGGGACTTCTTCCGAAATGGTGGAGGCCAATCGGGCTGCGTGTTCTCCGAAAGGAGGCTCAGGCAGCGAAGATATTCTCTACCTTCGTGGCTCACAGAGTTGCTGAACGCCTATCTACTACTGCACCCCAATCAGAGAACGCCCGCGACCTCGTCGGTCGCTTTCTCCACAAATCGAAAGTCGAGGTATATACATTTCTGTTTCTTCACAACTGTTAAGGACTCATTGCAAAATCGTTCACAGAAGGAGGAATTCCAACCGGAGTCGCTGATCGCAGAGCTTAATACAATTATCGTTGCTGGCTCGGACACAACCAGAAAGTATTTCAGCATTTCATCATCAAATTTTTGTTATTCATTTACTATCCACAAGCTCGCTCATCGCGGCCCTCTACTATCTAGCCCAATCTCAGAGTGCTCAGCGCGACCTCCAAGCAGAGCTCGACTCCCACATGACCTCGCGTGCCCCCTATACCGACATCGAAGGCCTCCCTTTCCTCAATGCGTGTCTCAACGAAACGCTGCGGTTATATTCTCCCGTGGGTATCGGCCTCCCACGGACAGTACCGCACCCGGGTATGAGCATCTCTGGAGTATGGCTTGCGGGAGGAACTACCGTTGGTGTTCCCATATACACCATCCATCGCAATACAGCACTCTGGGGCGAGCATCCCGAGGAATTTAGGCCAGAGCGGTGGCTCCAAGATAATGGTGCGCACGCTAGACTGGATGCGGACGCACTCAAGGCATTTTCGGACGGACCTATGTAGGTCCTAATGTTGACCTCGCCTGGGGAAGTTAACACATTTTCACAGGCGATGTATCGGGAAGCACCTCGCTCTGGCGCAATTGCGAGTGATGATCGCCGCTATTTTCAAACGGTTTGACGTTGTTCTCGAAGTTCCCGAGGGTGCGGTGAGTGCTGTTCGCCTTGCCATGATATTAGATTGATTTTAATCTCATTATACAGCTGCACATCGAAGAGTGGTTTGTTCGTAAAGCCACGGAATGCAGGATTGGTCTACGGCATCGTTGAGCAATGTCCCGGGTACATGTGTCCCCATATAGAGTGCTGTTCGCTCTTGCCATGGTATTAGATTGATTTTAATTCCATTATACAGTTGCACATTGAAGAGTGGTTCGTTCTTAAAGCCACAGAATACAGGATTGGTCTTCGGCATCGTTGAGCAGTGTCCCAGATAGTGACCCACTCATCGCCTTTTGTCTTTCGTTATCATTCTTGGTATCGCTGTCGTGCAACTTGTTTCCATCAGATGAATACTCAATGTAACCGGACACACTGAAGGATTCTGGCCGTCGGTTGGCCGTCACCGCTAGTTGCCTCGATGCTTTGATGATTTTTTCAACATCGCCGGGCACCTGTCTGTGTTGCTCATTACTCGTACGTATATTGATAGGAGATGCCTTGACTTCGTATCATGATTTTGCACAGGCACCCCGGTTCACTTTACCTTCCCCGCCGTGATGCCCATCTACAGCCTTCACTGCGTTGAGACCCCATGTAGTTAGGGGGGTCTGACTACGGCCGTAGTCGCATGTGTCGTTGGACTACATGCGACTACGTCTGATTACCTGCGACTACATGCGTAGTCGCAGGTTGGATTCGTCTGATTGTGTCCATACAACTGAGTGTTGCAATAAACAATGCAGCCGCAGGGCTGATGAGCCAAAAAGCTTAAGGTATTCGATTAATGTCGCCGTTGCCGACATCTAAATGTAAATAATCTGATTTGGAACCTCGACGGGGACAAAAGCTTGAAATGAGGTGTGGGCTCTTCATTTACGAGGGAAATGAGAAAACCGAGCCAAAAAGTTGAGAGGGCACTGTGCCTACGCCAGTAGGAAGATGTAGACACAGGTACGCGGATGTAGTCGAAGTTAGTCACAGTGTGACTACATAACGTAGGCCAAGCTCGGTCGAGCGCGTCCGATACTTGGACTACGACCTACCTCGGACTACGGTCCGAGGTAATCCGAGCTCGGTCGAGGTAGTCCAAGGGGGGTCGGATTTGCGGAAGTTTAATATCAGGTCTCATTTAGAAGGGTTTCACCTACTGAACACGAATATTCACATCCGAGAGCGCTAGATGCAGTCATCGTCGAGTTTGAGCCCAAAACATTATTCCTATATCCGGCCTGATAACGAGGACAACCACTCCCAAATAAGTAATTTTTCACATGACAAGTTCGCACGCCACCGTTACGAAAGCAACCCGGAGAAATCCGCTCCTTCCTTGTCACTCCTTTCATTCTTTCAAGTTGCGGGACACATGCGGACAGGTTCCCTAAGACCTCCTAGCGAAAACAAATTGGCAAAATCGGTTGATTTCATACCCATATAAGGTAATTTCCCACGGAGGGAGGGAGGGAGGGGTCCGCCGACCCTCGAAAAAAAACTTTTGTAGGTGATATCTTTTTTTCTTATCTCCGTACCCCTTGAGGTAGTCAGCCTCTGACTACATGGGGTCTCAACGCAGTGCTTAGCTCACGAGTTACTGCGTTAGGTTTAGCTTTTTCCTGGGCTTATTTCTGGACCACCGTTTTACTCTGGCTCCTCTAGAGCCGGTCTGTTCACGCGCCGCACTTTCCTACCCAGGCGAAAAGACAGGGGGTAGTTTGAAACACGTAAATTTTCTAGCCTCGCGGCGCCTTCAACAGCACAACGAACGACGCGGCCGGTACGATGATACAGCATGGAGTACTTCTTTTTCTTCTGTTCTCTCCCCTCACGGACTCGTAATTAACGCCGTAAATCTAGGTCTAGGTGTTATTCCTGCGCAGCCAAGTAGCATAGGACCCGCTCTGCCTCTTCCTTCACGTCGTATCCCGGTACAGCCAGCGCTTCGCGGGCATATGCTGCTGTCGCGTATTGATCGCGCCAGATCCAAGGTGAACCTCAAAACTACTCCGAAATCAAGCAGTTGAACACATGACTTGAGAATTTCCGCGTTTTTTATATGATTTCGAGAGAGATGCCACCATGTCGGACAGACACAGGCATGAATCACGGCCCGACGAGTTTCTTCTGAGGGTTCCGCCTCCAGCAAAAGATTCTTTGGCGACGAACTTGGCACGCTCTTTTCGGAGTTTCTCATATGCGACAAGGCGGCTCTCAACTCTGCTTGCAGGCGTTCCCTTGGGCACTAGTGTCCCCAGGACCACAGCATCTTCTAACCCCATTTCGAATCCCTGGCCAAGCGCTAATGAATGTTCAGCACCTGGGAACGCAATACCATAGGGAATCGAAGCGCACTAGGAAGCGATGCATGCGCCGCATCACCCATAAGACCATAAGACACACGCGTCTGTTTATCCACGGGGGTACGACGTGCATCTGCCAGACGTGCACGTCCTTGACAAGCTCAAGGAGTCGCCGAAAGCGTGGGTGGTAGCCGGAAAAGAAATTAAACAGCTCCTCCTGCGTTACGGGGCTGAATACAATAAAATATAAACTTTCTTCAGGAAGGAAATCAATCACGCACTGACCGAATGCTGGTCACGGAGATCTTCATGTATTCCGAGGACATTCACCAAACGCCCTCCACAACAGGCGTAGATCACGATGGTGCGTTGGCCGACTTTGGTTCCCGCCATTAGCGAGGAGATCAAACGCGCCCCGAGAGGCGGCGTTTTAACGATCCAATCCAACTCAGGGTAAGGGTTGAGATCGCTTGAAGACTCGCCTGCAGAATCGGGCCGGTCAAGCCGAAGCCAATCTTGGTCCATGCCCTGAAGAAACACAGTAGCACCAAAACAGAGGCGCCCATTATAAGAAGAACATGTTGTGAGAGGCAACAGCAGTCAACATATAAATCAGCTGGACGAACCTAGGCGGGTTGAGTATAGCGCTCGCTGCTGCCGCTGCATTCCCGTTCATTCGCATGGACTACCACACTTTTCTCGAAGTCGGCTCATCGTACGCACCGCAGAATGTGCACAGGTACATCATCGTGCTTTTCTTCGCCAGGAAGGTACAGGTCTCACCATTTGCGACCGGCTGTCTGAGAAACGAAGGTGGCTTTCTGAGCTGCCTGTGTGCGAAGGGCCGCGTCCGAAGACTACGAGCCATATCATACAGCGGCAGGTACGCGGTACTACAAATCACGTCCGGGCCAGATGGCTGAATTATAAGCAGTTGGACCAACACGTCGAACCGGAATTCGGCGCGAGCGACCTGAAGAGCGCTGTCATCCAGCGTGTTCAAGCGCGGCACACGGACAAAACCCACCTGGCCCTCTCGAAATTTGAATTTCATGCGGAGGCCATATTCCTGCGACCTTCCATTCCGATCGACGACCCGAAGAATGTGCCGAGCCACGATACAGTGCGGCGTACGAAACGCGAGATTGCCTATATGCGTGACTACCACGATTTTACGCTGCATCTGGCGCTTGCAGCACAAGACGGGAAGCAGGTGGGGGCAAAAGGGTGGGGGGCAGAGGCATCCATTGGCGGGACCAGGCGTTCCGGGCCCGCCAACAGAGTGGGTGTTTTTGTACGCACCCCGGAATGAGGAGGAAGTGAAGATGGTGGAATTGATCATCGAGGCGTCGATAGGTTACATGACGAACGCACCAGCCGTTGGTGAAAGTATCGATGAGTAGTTTGCGGTATTGTTCAGTGCCATTACCATTATCATGTTTTCCCAGTGGAAGAACTGCAAAGAGGAATAAGTGGTGGAAATTTGACAAAGGACGTATATATTACAGCACAATGAAAATACCAGTGCAACCGTATGAAAATTTTCAAGGTTAGGATTTACTGAGGCAGAGGGACCGAACCTGAATATGGTCCATACAGGAGGCTGCGGATTGGCACACTTTTGTGCCGACTGCGACACACAGAACACCGAGGTACCACCAGTTAAACGTCTGTTCCGGAAGGCGTTGGGTGTGATGGGGAGTTCGCTGAGCCTCGCTCAAGGCCATGCCACGACCACTTCGAGAACGACTCAATGAGTGGCGGAAAGTGATGTGAACGGATAGCTTCAGAAATGAGCAGGAAGGAGGGAATGAGTCACGAACAAAGGCGCGAAGAAATACCGAGAGAGAAGTACAGGCAACATGTATTGCACGGGAGGCCGACAGGCTGCAAAAGACTTGAGGAAAAGAGAGCAAAAAGTGGGCAAGAGGCAAGCTTTGCCACGGTAATCAGCCGCGTGTGGCAGATCAACAAACACCGTCATCCTTCTGTCTCCCGCCTCCGGAATCCGCCATTCGACTAGACGGTCAAGAATGGGTACATGTGCTCTACATAACGATGTGCTTGCGGGAAACAGCCCGGGAGGTAATTTGAACGGCAATCTTAATGCGTACGGGTGGGAATTTGCTGCCAGTGCGCTTGTCTTGAAGTCTTCGCAGATTTGCACCCACTCAAGGAAGCTCAAGGACATCGCATGGAAGAAATCCACCAACGTGGTCGACAAAACGGAGTATGAAGAGCCGCTCAGTGGCATGTATTCTTCTTGGTCTTGTCTTGTGGCTCGCAATAGGCCGACCGCCACCTGGCTGCCACATCTGTAGCGTCTGCGTCTTCCCTGTTCTACATCTCAAAATTCTCAATGTCCTCTCCGTCTCTACCCCTCCGTAAGCGCAGCTTCACACGACGAGGCATACTGGGAATCGCTGCACGCGTTGTCTCCTCTCCTCCCACATTTTGCCACAGACACGTCTCGTGGGCATTCGGTCGGGCTCAGCCCATCCGCGCCTTCCTCCGCCTCTGTATCCGACATGACACCGTTCAGCGCGCACTGCATGATCTTCTTTAGGCATGCTACCCTTGCTTTGTTCTTGCCCGCCGACCATAACTTTTGTCTTCAATTAAGATATCCCTTTGTGCGCTGCCTAGTCGTCGAATGTAATCCTCCCACTAGCTTGCTTAATACACGCACAATATCAATAAGAATCTGGGCAGCTGATTCTAATATCTAAGGCAGGACAAAATTTTCTATTCAGACCCGACCATGAAGCAAGAATATTTCGCTCAAAAATCCGGAAATGAAGCTCTGGTACTCGATGGGGGGCGAGTAAAACGTCGGTACCCAGCCCAGCCCCACAGCGGCGCAGCTAGGAGTACGACCACACGAGCCATCCGAGTACGAGTCCTCGGTCTGCGTCCCCACTTCCCCACTGTACGTCGCCTCCGACTCGCCTCAAAACCCACTCGCTCTGCAAACCGCGCCGGCTGGAGCGACGATGGAGAAGAAAACCCACAGCCCGTGCGCCCTCTAAGCGTTCGGCGCTGAGGCTCTCCGGCTACGGCGCGTACCCTCGACGTGCGAGCGCTTACGCAGCTCAGCGGGATTGGCGACTGGAGGTACGGCTACGGCGGCGTGCGCGAGAGGCGCGGAGGGGTGCCGTGGTGACGCATAATAGCGAGACAGCGCGGTGGAGCGCCGGAGCGAGGACAGCAGGAATGCGGGACGTCACGGTTGCGAATGGGTGACGAGATAATGAATCCTATGGAGCGCGGCTACGGCGCCGATGTCCAGGTGCACGGTGCCAAACGGCGTCCATGAGGGAGATGGAGGAAGTCGACGCCGTCGCGGAACAAACGAAGCGCTGATGGATGCTGCTGGAACTGCACCCGAAAGGGCAGCGGTGCGAAAGCAGCAGAAGGCGTGGTACAACACAGCGCGAAGCACGAAGCACGGCGAGAACGGGGGGGCTGGGCGCAAAGTGGAGTACGTAAAGAGCACGATACAGAGAATGTACCAGTAACGGGGGGCAGGGCGAAGTTGTGTGCTGCCGGGAGCCGAAAGGTCCTTTCAGTCAGCGTTTGCGCTTGCCCCGAAAGCCACAAACAACGGCGCGGGAGTATCTTCGCATATGCTCTCGACTTCCGGCCCTGACCCACAAGTCGTCTACGTTGCTCCCTCGACAGCCGAAATCATCACGGCAAAAAGTGCCTAGGGCGGAGTGCAGCGCGCAGGTAGCACAGTGCAATGCGGGAGGCGGTTTGCAACGAGTGGAGTCTGGCTCAGCTGAGCCTCAGAGCCTGCGATGAGTATGGACGAAGAGGGAACCGTCGCGAAGGCCCGTTGATGGCTTTTGCTGCTGACATTGCGACCGAAGGACGACGCGCCATCGACCTCGGTGCAGTCGCTCCTTTGGAGGGCGCGGGTTTGAGTGGCAGAGATGAGAGCGGGCAAGACGAAGGCTGATCTGGTGAGTGATGTGGGCGATAGCGACTTCGTTATCGAAAGGTCCGTAAGCACTGGACGTCAGGAAGTCCTACGGCGGTCAATCGCTCGCCAGCGCCACCGATCGCCCAAGAGCGCGTGCAACTCGGGAAAGCCGTTGATGATCCATTGTGGCTACTGACGCGTCAGCCTCCACAAGCTCCGTGTCCATCTTCCTCTCCACGTCCCCAGCTTCGCCCGCCCGATCGCTGCAATCAACCGTACGCGACGAGCGGAGTTATGTGCGTGTGCGTGTCGCGAAGAGCGAGCTGGCTGTCTTGGTGACTCGCCGCGTATACTGCGCCGTTTCCGTCTGCGAGCAGCGTCAATGTCTTTGTCGCCTCTTCGATGCATAAACCCAAAGAGGGAGATGGGAAGGAAACGTACCGTCACATCCGGCCAACACCCGTGTGCGTCTGGGTCGATTTTCATCCGTTGTCGATGTCTGCGGGACGAAGCAAGCGTCTCCTCTTCTTCGCGGTCGCCCTCCATCTCAATCCCTACAGCGGGCCACTGCTCCAGTTGCCTCACGCGTCCTGCCGTTCAGGGCCAGGTCGCGACCCCAACCTGGCGTGCGCTGTGTGCGAAGGCGTCAAGTAGCACGACGCGAGGTACGATGGATATGGTGGCCTGGGTAAGGTGGACCGTAGTACACGATGTGAATGAAGGGCGAGGGAGGAAGTCGTGTGCTGCTGGGAGGGAGACGCGGAAAGGTCCATCCAGTCCGCGTTTTTGGAGGCGACGCTGCTGCGACTGTGAGGTGGTTTATTAAGAAGATAGGGCATGATGAGTGGGAGCCCTGACTCACATGAATCCACCCCTGGGTTTACGATTCCTCCGGGACCCGCTGTAACATGCGTCGCCTCAATCACTCGAGCCTGCGCGGCAACGTGGAGAGTGGCATCGAAGACGTTGAGCGCCCTTGCGGTAGGTACTCGTCGCAGTGTCCAGAAAGACAATCATTTTGTCTGCCGTTTGCAAGCTGTTTGCGTTCCAAGCTGAGCTGCCTAGGATCAAGGAATTCAGAGATTCCTCACCTTGCTGAGACTGCAAATGGAAGTCCTACAACTGCGAGTTTCGACTTGGTCTCGACCCGAAAAAACCGGCGTCCCAAGGGCAAGGATGACACTTATGTCGCTGATGGACGGAGAGGACAGTTATGCAATTGCGAAAAATTCATTCGATTTTCCTGGCATTATACATGGGTTGACGCGTTGCGAGGATGAGCACTAGCGCTGAGGGTGAGGATTCGAAGCAAAAGACTGAGTGATCAGATCAAAACTTTCCAAAAGAGAATGCCCGGGAGGCCGGACCGACATCCCGATCTCCTCGTTTCTTTCACCATACCAACATAGCGAGTGCGCCTTGGACAGCGATAAAACAATATACCGAACATTTCAATCCATGCATGCATCTCGGCTCAAGAACAACGAGCTCTCCCCGAAACAAAATTCAAGAAATAACGCACCTATAGTACCTGTTTCCCTCGGCGCCATCCACGGAACCTCGCGTCAAAGTCCTGCGCGCCACCTCAACATTACGACGCATAGTAGGAATCGCAAACGCTGCGCATTCTGACCCTCTGGAGGCGCTTTTGAGCCAAGGTTCGGCAACTTGAAAGTTTTCTCAGTAGAGGCGACGAAACCACCGTACGATTGAGCCAGAACCAGTAACCTGCAGTTGCGAACGCGAGCCCGCTTATGCCACTCGGCGGCAGTTTTGCACATGTTCCAGCTCCCTGTCTTCCCGCATGGTCCATGAAATGACTTTATCATGCATGCCTTGGGGGTTAAAGGCGTCGGCAGGCGGCGCGCAACCTTCGCCCTGACGTCGGTCTTTCGGGTAGGCTACGCAATGCTCATTGGTAGCTACTCCATTCCTCCTGCCTCGCGATTCCCCGCGATATAACTAATATCAGCGCTGCGGCTGCAGTCGTGAACTCCTAGCGCGCGGATGGACGAAGATGGTATGTCTCTCTTTTTCTTATGCGGTATTTGTAGTTTATGAGATGCATGGCTTTCAAGCAAGCAGCGGTACTGGTGGTCTACGTGCGCTTCAAGCTGCTCGGAATCACGAAGAAACTACACCTGGTCCTGGGCCTAGTGGGCAAGAAATGCTGAATCCTGATATGAACGAATTCACAAACTGCCCGAGCTACTGGACTCCGGCACAATCAAGTACGGATTTTCTAAGGTGAATATATTCCTTTCCTATATGTCTCTACGCACACTAACCCCTCGTCGCAGTACACTACACACCACACGTCTCCACCGCAGCCGCAGCCGCAGCCGCCGACACTACAGACACCGCTCCCCGCCATGACGTGCTTCACAGACAGATACCCTCGCGCAGCGCCATGGTATTTCGCCCGAGTGTGTCCTCGCAGGCGAAATTCGCACACAAATCCCATGCTGCTCGTGTGCGCCTACGCGGATGGATGCCCTCGTCATTGCGAAGGCCAGCACGCGCAATGGCACAGGAGACCTTGGGGTGCAGAAGCGGATGAACGATGGACGCGGGATGCGGAGGGCGCGGATGAGGTGGGCGCTCCCTTGCTCCCGCGCCGTCGCTTGCGAACAAGAGCAATGGGCTTCCGCTGCCAGCTGGACCTGACGGCGCACATGTATGCTTCTGCACACACAGCCCGCCGCCGGCACCGTCCTTCGCACGCAAGGTGGCGTCCTTTATGACTCCCCTGCAGCGCGTCGTCAAGACCCAGCACTGGAAACGGGAGGCAGACAAATGGTTGGTCGGGACGCGCAGCGGGTGCTCCCTGGCTCCCGCGGCATCGCTCGACGTTGGCGAAGGAGGCGCCGCTGCATATCGTTTGGCCTTGCGGCGTGCCCTGCCCTCCTGCATTCAGCACCCGCAGCTGGCCCGACACTTCGCGTACGGCGGCGTGCTTGAGGAATTGTTGGTCGCATTCGTGAATCGTGGTTGCGGGATGGGACGGAACTACATGCACGCACGCAGGGACAGCCCTCCCGGAATTTGTACCCTGGGTCGCTTGCATGTATGCGTCGGATTGAGGGGCATGGGACAGGCGCCCGAGCGGTGGGCGAGACTTGTCTGACTGGGTGCACAATCAACGCGGTGGTGATTCTCCGAAGATTCTCCACGAGCTCGCGCGATATGGTTTGCGGGAGCTATAGTTGCACGTCGTGCCAGATGCATAACAGTAAATTCGTCTGGGAGTTCGGGGCGGGTGATACTGTTATCGCGCCCGCTTCAGGAGTGGAGAAGCAATGTGAGGACCTAGTGACGCCGCTCCTGATGTCCACTCAATCTGCCGCACGAAATTTCGTCTGATATCACACACACCCCGCATTCCTCCGGTTCATGGGAGGCGCAATCCCTCAATGGAAACGCCACTAGAGCGTTCCTTGCTCGGAGTTTCTGTTGGTTTCAGTGTGCCAAGAAGTTCGACATCAATCAGGCATGTCAGTGCGCCACTGCCGCCGTCCTAATCTGGAGCTTCAACCACTTCCGGCGCGCTCCGTGAGACGGTCGGCCCTATATACGGGTTAGGTTTTCTGCGCCCTGCCGCACGGAAAATTTACATTCGCCGATAAACGAACGTTTACGCCTTGCTCCCGATGCGCGTTGTCTGCCGCGTGCTATTATATAGATCTCACAAGAGCGCGGTGGGCCGCCCACCACTTCGGTTAAGGAAGCTGAACTCGACGGAAATAACTGCAGGTCTATTGTTCGTCCTAAATAGAGACGCGAGGTTAAAGTGCTGATGGCGGAGTTTCAAAAGGCTTCGGACAGACGGACAGACAGACAGACGTTATTTTATAAATAGAAAAAAGATGAATGATGATTTAGCCCACATATACTCAGCCTGTGCGGCGAAGCTTCTCGGCTTTTGTATCCAAGATGCCCCCATCGCGTGTTACTGAAATTGTGGTCGACAATATCGTTGCCTCTGTGAACGTGGTTCTACCGCTTCTCGACGAGCTGCATGATGGCTTTTGTCCACCGTTTGTGCAAGCGATCTCGAATACATCCCTTTCTTTGATTCGCGCGCTTCAGGTGCGGATTTAGGAATAAAATCGTTCAGAACTGACATGGAATCCCAGACCACGAGGAAAAACAAGGAGGAATGCTGCCAGCTCACGGAAAACATTCATAGTGTCATCTACGCCATCGTCAATCTCCACTTGCAATCCGAGCCTCCCGGCTGTCTCCCGCCGGCAAAGTTGGACCAAGTTGGCCAATTCACCGAGTATTGATTTGCTACGTCTTTCTTTGCACGCAGCTGATCACATTCCAAGAACTCTTCATAAAATCCTGACATTTGTGGAGGCGCAACAAGCCAGCAATAAGATCAAGCAGTTCCTCCTTCAAAACCAAATGAGTGCCTTGCTAAAGGATTGTCGGGCTGGGCTTCAGTCAGCTCTGGACAGCTTTGTCGTATGCCTGACAACATTTGCAATGAATTGGAGAAGCTTATTAACCCTGGTGCAGATATTATCCCAGGCAACACTGTCCAACGATCTTGATGAAATGCGAAGAAAGACTCAACTCATGCAAGATCAGTTGCTTGAATTGATTTCAACTTTGTCAGATGCAACAATTTCAGATCGTGCTTCTTCCGTATGTTCATTCCATTTTTGTGTCGGATACTTCATATGTTTTGGCCCAATTAGATGTACCAAACCTCAAACAAGTCTCAAATGAGGTAAAAACTGCATCTAGGCTTTTGGCAGAACTAATTCTTGGCCTCTGAAGCTCCCAATCCTTCTCGCTTCTGCCTTCGATGCCACAGATCTTCCATGGCCGCAACTCGGAGCTCACACAAATGGTGCAGATGCTCACAGAACAATGTGCAAAAGTTGCCATCTTGGGCCCAGGTGGTATTGGGAAGACAAACCTTGCAAGGGCTGGCTTGCATCACCCAGATGTGGTAGCAAAATATGAAGAGCGTTTCTTTGTGTCATGTGAATCTGCTACTACCAGCATAGAAATTGCTGGTTTTATTGGTGCTCATCTGGGACTGAAGCCAGGGAGAAACCTCACAAAGTCTGTACTGCACTCTGTGGCTAGAAAATCCATATGTCTCTTGATCTTAGACAATCTGGAAACAACTTGGGAGCCACTGCAATCTCGTGGTGGTACTGAAGATCTCCTTTCAAGTCTCACTGATATCCCTCATCTGGCATTGATAGTCAGTGTGCTAATTAATATCAGCTAGACAGATACTGATTTTGAATTTAGATCACCATGCGTGGATCAGAGCATCCAGCCAAAGTTTGCTGGACTCGGCCATTCCTCCCACCACTACAGCCATTATCTGTTGAGGCTGCTCGACAGATGTTCCAAACCATTGCAGAAGATTATCATGAACCCAGAGATGTTGATCAGCTCTTGAGATTCACTGACAACATGCCATTAGCAGTGGATCTCATGGCACATCTTGTTACTTCTGAAGGGTGTCCACCTATCTTAGCTCGTCTAGAAACTGAAAAGACATCCCTGCTATCTGAAGGTTCAGATAAGCGATCCAATCTGGACAAATCCATTGCTTTATCACTTTCAAGTCCACGTCTCACTATGCAAACTGGGGCTATAGACTTGCTACGACTGCTCTCTATTCTTCCAGATGGTCTTTCAGACACTGAGCTTATTCAAAGTAATCTGGGCATCCCACAGATTCGAACATGCAAGTCTGTATTGCTCAGTACATTCTTGGCATACCTTGATAACAACAAACGTCTGAAATCCCTTGTTCCTATCAGAGAATATTTGCAGCATTTCCACCCAATAGAACCTGCTATTGTTCTGCCACTACAACAACATTTCCAAGGTCTTTTGGATGCATACAAGAAATATCAAGGATCTAACCAGGTCACCAACATTGTGAGAGACATTACTCTCAATCTTGGGAACCTCCATCAGGTTCTATCCAGAGCATTGACTTCACAAAATCCTGATCTGTCAGAGGCTATAAGATGCACAATATTCCTTGATAGCTTTACCCGCTTAACTGGGCATGGCACACATACACTAATGCATTCCATCCAAGCCATAATTCCCCCTGGGAACCATAAACTAGCAGTTCAGTTTGCTATTGAGGTTTTGCTTGGGTCCAATTACGACATAGTAATAAAGGACCATGTATTCTTAGCTGCTGATGCCAAAATGCACTGTCAGACTTTGAATGATCCTGCTTTAGAAGGTGAGCAAAGTCACTATATTCTGCTTATACTTTTATTTGATTCTACCTTACAGCTAAATTGTATAGTGCATTGGGCACCTACTATTGCTGGTACACAAATAATTTCTCTGAAGGAATGCAAAGCTTTGATAGAGCCCTGACAATAGCCAAAAATATCGATGACAGCAGAGCACAGTGTTCCGACTTGAATTCTCTTGCACTGCTCTATTGGATAATGGGTAAATACAACACCTCACATGCACTTGCAAACAAGGCATACACACTTGCACAATTATGTGGAAATTATTATCATCAGGCAAATGCACTGCGTGTCAAGGCCTTATGTCTTGACTATTTTGGAAACTTCCAGGACTCGCTTCTTCTTCAGCAGAGAGCAAGGGAATTTCTCAAGCTTTGCGGAATGTCTGGAGGTCCCTTGGATTTTCAACTTAGGGGAAATGTGGCTACTACACATAAGTACAAAACTGAGTATGCAGAAGCCCAAACTCTCCTCACTCAGATTGTGTCTGAGGTGTCTGCTGAGCAGCAGCTGAAGAAAGATGTTTTTGGCACTATCTTGGTCAGTATTGCAGAGGTTGGAGTGGTTACTGGTGCAAACAAACAAGATGTGCTCCGAAACCTGGAGATGGCAAAAACAATGCTCAGCAATATTGAACACTTGCCTGGGATTTTTTATTTGGAAGTGATACTTGCTGATCTCGAACTCAGAGAGGGAGACATGGCAGCCAAAAAACGTTTTGAGAGATGTCTGCATTGGTCTTGGGGAAGAGATGCTCAAATTTCATCTTACTGCCTCGAGAAGATGGCAGATATCAACCGCTGGGGACCTACCCACTTTGTTTGGGCTTCCACTTTTGCCATTGTTTATCTTGTATTTGCAATGGAAAAGAGACATAAGTTGGACTTGCATAAAGCACTGTGCAATCTGGGGGCTATGTTTCTCTTTTCCAAAGATGAACTGACCGCAGAAAGCCTCTTTGAAGTTGCATTGGAGGCCTTCATGGAGATGGATGTTCATCATTGGAGGGCAAATTGTATGTTGCACCTTGGTGATATAGCTGCAAACAGAGGAGATCTATCCAAAGCAAAAACACTGTGGAGAAATGTGTCGGAAATTTTTAATTTGTATGGCAAGGCCCGGTCAGGCCTTATCAGGCCATAAGGCTGTGCCACCTGATTAGCAACTTATCGTAAACAACACGGCAGATAAGACGACCGGGGAATCGGATAAGAAGACCGGGTGATCGGATAAGATCGGGGCATCTTATCCGACGGTCTGATCTTATGCACCCTTATGTGGCCCGCCGCACTGATAAGACAAGACAAGAGTTAGTTGTCTTACAACTCATTATGAGGCTGGCATCTACCTCATAAGATTAGGATGGCACCAAAAAGTATTGGTTTCAGTTTTGTACTGACCGTTTTGGACTACCCTGACTACCGCTCTCTTATTCTTCTGTCCATCTACTTCAGACCGCTCATTAGATTTCTTACTGAACTGAGATACTGACTATTTAAGTATTATTACATTCCTTATGGATATTATTACAAGGACATTACATTGCATTTACTGATACATTTTTGTTTTACATTTTATTTATTAAAGAAGTACATTAGTGGGATTCGAACGCGTAACCTTTGGATAGCAAGAGTTTCAAAACTGTTATAACTAACCATTCGGCCAATATGGCCATATAATAGCCTGGGTGCGATGTGCACTTTATGTTGCTCCTCACCGTCTGCTTCTTCTGGCCTCTATTTTTCGTAGTGCCTCGTGCCTCCCACGTCCACTTTACTTGGAATCAACTCTTTGTCTGCTTTAGGACAATAGAGAATCTCATGGCTCAAATGATCTTTGATTCAAGACAAAATAGCACTTTATTTGAATTGTATTGTAAATAACCAAAAACTTCGACTCTTTACGCAACTTCAAGCTCAGCTTTGTATGCGGCAAGAGCTTTGGGACTGGCAAGGATAGCAGTGACAAGTTCATTTTTGGTCGCCTTGGTGCGGATCGTTTGTTGCGCGATCTGCAGGAATGATCTTAACTTCACGACTTTCAAGCCTTTGAGCTGTGTTTCCAGCTGCAGAGCTTCAGCATGATGAACAGTGGCAGCGTCTTCGGCGAGATGAACAGCAGCAGCGTCTTCGGCGTGATGAACAGCGGCAGCATCTTCGGCAAGACCATCAGCTTCCTCATTCCCGCCATCTGCAGGATGCGAGGAAGGTTCGTCATCCGAATAGACGATGTTACGACGCCGGTTTAGCCGAGCGGGCGAAGCGATAGACTCGTCGATTTCGCTATCACTCCCTGTGCTGGGAGCATGCTCGGCATGGAAGGTGGTAGGTCCCGGCTCGACATGTCCGGAAGGGCCTGCAGTGTGCGAGACTGGTCCCGGTGTGGCTGTTGATGGCCCTTGGATGTTGGGAGCAAGCTGACCATGTTCCGTATTGTGGACAAGCGGTTCGACACGTCTGCTTGTTGGTACAGATCCGTGGGGGACTGGAGCATCTGCTGGAGCATCAGTGACTGGCAGAAGCAGAGATCAGAACATCATAAGTCGTACCGGCTTCTTCATCGCTGTCAAGTAGGGAATCATCACTGAGATCCAAAACTCCCATCGCTTTTTCCAATTCTTCATCCTCGTCAACATCCCCAGGCGCCAGTGCGTCACTTGGCAGAGGTGGCACTTCGGTGATGCCTTTGAATACCCGTTCATGCCAAAACCTGAAGATTTGCTTGGCTTCTTCCGGTTTGGATTCAAGTGCACGTCGGAAACGCATATAGATTTCCCTGAAATCAATCCTGGAGGTCGTGCCGACAGCCTCAAAATTCTCTTTCCCTTCGCCGACACTCATCCAATAACAGATGAATACTACCTGGATCATAATTAGCAGGTGAGCCACAAGACCACACAGTACGTACTGTTGTGCAGATGAAACAGATAAGCCCACTGTTCACCGTTCGGACATTCCACAATTTGCCAACAGTAGAACCCTGTGGCCTCCGACTACCATTGTCTTGGAGACTGGCCGGCCCCCACAGAATGACACGGGCGCACTGAAGAAACACAGAACTTTGGTCAGCTACTGTTGAAGACTACCCGAGGCCTTGACTTACGAGAGGCAGGACAGCGCTTTTCATGAAGCCAGTGGGTTTTTTCTTGGCCTTATGATAGATCACCGGGGGATAGAGGCTGACCTTCAGGTCTTTTTTTGGAAATATCTTCAGGCAAAACGATCAGGGCTCGCCATGCACTGTGATCCCGAATGTCTGCGATAAACTTCTGCCCAAGAAGAATGGCAGGAAGCTCGGTCTTGAGTATCTTGAGGGCGGTGGAACGCTCAGCACTGGAATGATGACAAAACTAGACCATAGATGAGAAGACGTTGTTGAACATTGATACCACAAGAAGAACGTACGTTTTCCGCAAAGTATCGTCCATGTTTCCCAGCAAAATTGACCAAGGGATGGTAGAGCGGGGGAACGTGTTTGTAGATAGCTGCAGTCAGATGTTGCGGGAACACCGGAGAGATGGGTTTGGGCTTCCATAAATCGGACGGCGGCACCTCTGGAAATGGAACCTGGGCAGAGAATGTGCTCGTATCAATCCAAGGGAACTCGAGGACCGTGAACGATTTGCCGAGAGGGATAATGACTGCATGATACCCCAGGGTATTTGGGCCTTTCAGACCGCGAGGTTCGGATTCATTGTTTGTGCTGCGGCGGCCAGGCTTGCTGGCTGCAGCCTTGGCTTTTTCTGCACGAAGGACTTGATTTTGTTTTAGAGCAGCCCCAGCTACTTTTTGGACCTCGGTGAGTGCCTATGAATTCAGATTCCGTGAGCGACACAAAAGGTAAAAATGGCCCAAACGAATTCGTACTTTGCGCAAGGTCCTTGGGGTAGCGTTTTGATCAGGAATGTCGAAGATCTGACCATACTCGCCCTCAGAGTCAGAGGGCAGCTCTGGAGTGCGAGACATTGAAGAGGAGATGAAGAGAGACGCTGTCACTGGCAAGACAGTGAGAATCGTATCATTTCAAAAGTGCAAGCGAAGTCGAATAAACTTTCGGAAGTTCCTAAAGCAACGTTTAGAACCTGTCAATGAAGCCTGTAAGGATTGAAAACTTTCAGATACAGCGGAGTATTGGCGGGGACATGGAACATTGATTTCAGACAAAAGTGAAGTCTACAGCTGACTTGGCGAATTTAGAAGAGATTCAAACACTGGATTCTTTGCCATCAATGAGTGTCGAATTTCTTCCTCAAACCAAAACGGCAGCTTCCCCGTGGAGCTGCTGCAGGTACAGGAAGATCCCCCTGGGTGTAAAACAAAATGGAATTGATTACTCTGCGACAATCCAGAGTTGGTATCACAACGCCGACTCTATAATACTCCATGCTGAGGTCCTGTGTGAGCCTGGAGAGCAGGTCGAGTGCGACGACGAGGAAGGGTTTGTCCGGCTCCTCCATGTCGGGGTTCTGCTGGAAGGCTTGGTACTTGAGGAGTGACCAGTGAATGATGTTGGTGCAGTGGTCGAAAACGGGCTGTGCGTATGGCACAAATGCGACACCGATGGGAATCGTTAACGAGGCGAGGCACTAGTCCATCTGTCATGTCGATGAAAAAAGAGGGAAAGCGCACCTCAAGGAGGGGAATCAAATCCTCGTTGTCGTCCTTCAGCCGATTCGTGAGCAGCAGCATCAGGATCTCAATGTAACGCGGATTCTGCAGCGCGTGGCCGACAGCATCCGCAAGCGTGCCAACAGCGTCATACAAAATGAGCATATTCTGGTGCTGGTACTTGTCAAACGCGATCACGAGCAGGAACAGACAGCGGGACCCTCGACTCACGCAATATTGAAGGCCGTCGATTCGGACGTACAGGAAAGCCTCCCTTCGACTCCAAGGGCAGGTGCCGCAGCGTGTCGAGTTTCGGAGCCTCCGTATGCGACTCCACACATTCCAGCTCTGCTTTCAACAGCGGATTCTTCTGTAGTAGTATCATAATATTATTCAATGAGTAACATGCTGTTTGGAATGAGCCACGAACTGTAGAAAGCTCGTACGCCGCCGGCACATATGGATGGAGCGTTGTAGGCGGTTTCGGCTGCTGAACAAATTCACGGTCAACTTTTTCTTTGAGCCACAGATACTGCTCGAGGTCATCGTCGTAGTAAGGAAGAGACTCGAGCAGTTCCATTGGCTGCGGTGCATCACGGGAGATCGAATTGCAGGGGTAGGTGGTGGACAGCTCCGGCTCCCGCCCCGATACCTACATACGGCGCGGCCCCCCGACGCGACCCTGCACGCCCCGCCACGCCCAGACTCCCATCGTCCAGGACCATAGCACCAATAGCAGCTGACGACTGACGACCCCACCCACGACACGACATCCACAACGCCACCCACAACACGGCACCCACAACGGCAGCAGATGACGGAAATGAAGAAGCGAGAGCAGGACGGGACGGGACGCCACCCCGGACACTGACAGGACACACGGATCCGCGCGGATCGTCGTGCGCCCGCCCTGCATCTGCGTCCCACGAACGAACGTATGAACGAGCGATGCTGCACCGAATCGCCCCCGGCTCACTCCCGCTGCGTTCACTCTCTCTTCTCTAGTCGCATATCCCATAGCGAGCACCGACGCGACCCTGCCGCGAAGATTCGACTCGAAATCGACATCGAATCGGCCTGGCACGCACACCCACAACGGCACCGACGCCACCCCATATGCGTTGGGCACGGACACAGACACGAAGCTGGCTGGGCCTGGGACCGCATCGTTCTCAGGGACCGCATTGTTCTCACGGAACGAACAACGCCCGCGCGCGTACACGTACGTGCACGGTCCGGCCCAGCTCCAAAAGAAAGAAAGGAACGCAGAAACAAATGCCGAAGCGAAGTACCGAGAAATAACAAAGAGTAGAAAGGCAGAGAAACGAGGTATAGAGCGAAAAGAAGATAGAGCAGAAGAGAGACGCTCGCGCGCCAGTAGATCGTGTGCGTCGTGTCGAATGTGGGCTGGAAGAGAGATGGGTGTTAACAGCCGTTTGTTCGTTTCGAATAAAACAAAACATAAGAAAGGGGGCGATGGTGGGTGGAGGGGAAGCAAGGGTGCGGCGCGAAAGGGAAGAAGAGGAAGGGACGCCAAAGGGTGGGAAACGGAGGGAAGGAAAAGAAAGAGTGGAAGGAATGAATAAACGTACGTCCGACCCCTCCTCGCCCTCCGTCTCGTGGTGCATCGCAAGCTCGGGGTCGTCCTCCCAGCCCTGCGCCTGCACGGCGTGTGCGGCGCGCGTGGTTGTTTCGAATTCGCGGGAGCGCTGCCATTCGGGGCTGAGAGCATGCCAGGTGCGTGCAGTCGTTTTGATCGAGGTGTACATAGTCCAGAATATGAAGGAGTTGGTGAAGGGAGCCAGAAGACGATGAGAGTGAGTTACAGCGTCGAGAAGGGAAAACAGAAGGACGCACCGCCGCGAAAGCCATAGCATGAGCCAGTCGTACGGGTGGTCCTCTTCGGAGAAGTGTACGGTGAGGAAGAATGCTGCGCGACATGGACACGCATTATCAGCATACACTATAATTGCGCACTAGGACAGCGAGGCGAACGCACAGTTGACAAAATGGCACGCCGAGCTGCTCATCCTCCTCGCAGTCTCGACGGTCCCGCCGATGACGACGAGCTTCATGCCGTCGATCACGGACGAGCCGTTCATGAGTGGTTGGACGAGTGAGCGCAGGGCGTCCATGTGCGTTCAGTATATGCAGTGTCGGGTATCGAGTGGGTTACAGGTTTCGAGTACAGTCGGGTAGGCCAGGTAGAAGCCAAGCAGAGTGGAAAGAAGCCAAGTAGAAAATAGCTATGGAAAGCGGTGGCACGTAAAGGTAGCGCAGGTGGGAAGTGGGTGCAGAACAGGTGCCGCAGTCTGGGTGTGCCGCAGTCTCGGCTTCGTCGAGTCAAGCGGTGTATGGCTGGTGGTGGCGCAGTCGATGTGGGTGTACGCGTCTGCAACCGCAATCAAGTCGGTACAACCGTCGACAGTGAGTTGCAAACAACAGTGATCCTGGTAGCTGAAATCAACCAAACCCTAAATGTCCTGCCCCATGGTGAGGGTGGGACAGCTTCAGGACGATCTCTTCCATCCAAAATCTTCTGTGGTGAGACGGTCTTCAAGCTTCGAACGTTGAGTTTGAAAGCAAGTCGAGTATGATTCACGTGATTGTAAAACAACTTGAATCTCAATGATTGATCAAATTAGCGTTGAAATCTAGCTCTATACATATTGCGCAGCCTCAAGAACATGTCATGGTTGAGAATGTCCATGATGAAAAAGTCGCCATCCCTTTTGGAATCTCGTGCAACCACCACCCCTCGAATGATTGATCGAACAGGTATGAATTCGGAAGCCTGCCTCGGTTTGGCGCGAACCCGAAATAGCTTTAATGCTTTGTCCTTGGCTGAGATGGCTCCCACCGGCGAGTCCAAGGGCTGCACAAGTGCGAAGGGATAAACTTTCCCATTCCCAGAGGCCTCAAAAATGTATATGAGCCGGGCGAATATTGGCCCAGTTTCTGTCAAGACCATTACCACGTCAAACCTCGGCTGTCCATGAAAGCGTGGGTTGCATCGAAGTAAGTCTGTCTGATCAGACCAGTCATCGAGAGACTGGTAAAAGATCTTCAAGAATCGATATGGTACAATCTGTCGAGTTTGAGCTTGGATGGGAAAACATCACCGAAACTTACCTCGTCTGTGGATTTCAAGTTGACACGATTTCCGCTTTCGTATGCACTCAAGAAAGATGCGAAGAACTGGGAGAATCTCAGACGGAAGCGGTGGAAAGCTACATCAGCATGCATTTCTCGCTCCAGACGATCGAAGGTGATGGTTGGCGACTTCGATCCCAAGGCCACATTGTCAACTCTTTCAGCGACATCTCGGGGGGCCTCGTTTTCAGCTTCTTCATCAAATGTCTCGCACTCGTTTCGGCGAATTTCGTCCAGATCATCTATCTGGTCACGTATAAATTTTCCAACCATGGTGCGGTGATCAGACCGAAGAATCTATAAACAACATCAGCAAATTTCTTCTGGTACTCGCAACCAATACCTGGGGAGCAACATCCTTGAAGTTTGTTTGTCGCTGGTATGTGTTTCGGATTGAGCCATGTAAAGCTTCGTCAATTTTGGCCCCAAAATTCCTTGAAACTCCTTTCCGACGAATATCGTCGAACAAGTGTTTGTGAGCATGAATTTTTGGGAAGTCGAAATTCTTGCTATCCAAACCTGGAATTCGATCAGCTTTTTCGATGTATTCCTAGCTGAATTCAGAATGCAAGAAATCCCCAATAAAACATCATACCTTCAATACAATCCCGAAATTCCTCAATTCCTCCTCGCCATCACAAATCCGGGCAGCAGTCTGCAACTTCATTGTTGCATACAGGCTAAGCTCTTGGTACGAACGGCATAATCGGAGGAGAAGGAGGTCTATTGGGCGCTCCAAGACGTTGTGAGAGGCAAGTACAATCATCTTCGAAATATCTTCATGTTTTGACCCATCATTGAATGAAGTCGACATAACAGAATCAAAATGATTGAAGTTTGGCCAGCGTGGAAAGAGAAAAAACCTAGGAGATAGTTTGGCACAGTTCAGTCAAAACGAGGAAAACCCACTCGTGGTCTATTTTGGCTGCCGCTCGTCCTGGAAGTTGCTCTGCATGTAATTTGGCCATCTCAAACAGATGCCGTCCCCACAGGCCAGAAGAGTAACTATGGAGATGTTCAAAGGATAATGCCTGGTGTGGATCCGAGTATGCAACGTTCCAAAAAACATTCTGACGGAGAACAACTAAGCTCAACAATGACCCGAACCCGAATAATTGAGGAACTCACGTCAACGTTTCGAAGTCCGTGGGCTTTGAGCAAGTTTTTCTCGATCGCTTTCATTCTTTGCTTTTCTGGCTGCGGCTACAACCTCTTGAGATTCTTTACTAGTGCGAAGCTTTGCGGTTTTGGATAAATCAGACTGCTCGTCATTCTTTACATAACAGATAGGGCAAGGAAATAGCGCCCTCAGGCCACGGATCAGAGCCATTACACATCTATAAAATTTGATAAGATCGTCGGAAGACTGAGGGACAAAGGACACTTACGCCTCTTCATAATCCGCTGCTAGGATCAAAATAAACGGGAAAAGGCATCTCCACACACCATCACCGCATTCGGTCATAGATCCCGTCTTTGATGCTGTGACAATGCTCTCTAGGAGTTTGTAGAAGGCGCTGTGCCAGACAGCGTTCTTGAAATTGACAAAACCAGGTTTCCCTGTTTCGGCTGGATCCTCCTCGACCTGTGGGGGAAGTGAATATTAGAAATCAGACAATGTACATAACGTACCACAGGTAGCCACCCCACAATCTGCCCGCCGCCCCAGCTGGAGCTATTCCGAATACTCACAACCATATTCCCAAGTCGCGCGATCGCGGGATAACCCTTTTGAGTACCGAAGGATGACAGCTTGGCCTTGTCGGCGTAGATGATGAACGGAAGGAGTTTGTTGTCGACCGACTTGGGTATTTTGGACTAGGACATGAGCGTCAACTTGATGTAGCCCCCCAAAATGGCAGGAGCCCCACCTGGATATCCCACATCGCCGCTGCTGTCCATGGCTCAGTGTAAAACCGATGCCACTTGTTTTCATCGAAAAAGTAACATTGTTCGGCATCCCAGACGAAGAAGTCTGCCAAATGAGGGTCTTGGACAATGTCCATGGCCCAGTTCCAGAGCGGACGAGAATACATCTCAAAGGTTCGCTCCTTCGCCTTGTAAGGCACCGTAACCTCAAATTTTTGAAACTGAAGCCATTAGTCTGAGGAAAAATACACGAAACTATGGCTCAAACTTGCCTCTGTGCATTTTTTAGATGCCTGAGTCCATTGTTTCTCTAAGTCCGAGTAGCTTTGCAGTGTGAAGCCTTGGATATTGGCTGAACAATCTCGAACGAGAGAAATGAGCCGATTGACTTGCTTCTCGTTAAGCATTGCATCCTGCGAGAACTCTGCAAACTCAAAATCAAGCCGTGTGGGGAATGGCGACCAAGGTTCTTCATTGTTCAGAAGTCGCCGTTTTGGTGGAACCTGGGCAGCACGGTAATCCTCGAAACTCATGATAACCTCGGGACGTTCCGAATGAGGATGAAAAATGCGCTTTATATCCTTGTTTTGGGGTCGCCGGAGAGCCTCGGGACAAGGTAGGTTGGAGTCAGAGGTCGTGGCAGGTCGATTATCGAGATCAGAGTCTACAAGGTAGTCTACGAGGTCCAGGATTAAACATGCATATCTTGGATCAGATTTATTGTTACCTGTGGATTCGGGCGGCATTCCTGCAGCATGCTCTTCATATAAACTTGGATGGTTCTCCGTGGTGGCGACATTTTCTGAAATGCAGCTCAAATGGGTAAAGAGACAGAGCAGAAAAAGATTACTCTGGGTGTGGAGAAAGTCGGCAAGTAATTCCTTAGCTGTCAGAAATATAACTGTTCAAAAGATGAATCAATGGTGGGCTGCGAACCATACCTTCCCGCCGTCCTAACTCTTCAGAGCAGACTTGAGTTTGCAGCCTTTCGACTTCCTTTAACTTGAAACAGCTTCTCTCGTGATTTGCAACACCTTTATTCTTCCATGATTGTCCGCAATGCCTACAGGGTCGAGACATCCCGAATTCGAAAGCCGAGCAAAGACAATTTTGGGTCAAGATGTGGTAATATTCCTTTCGGAAGCGTCTTGTGGCTAAGAAATGCAGAATTTGCAAATATGGGGTCTTGTAATCCCAGGACACAAGCACTTGGTAGGACCTAGCTACAGCGACTGCATGAGGAAAAACACAAGATGGTTGATGATTCCTAAAAAGGCAATAGCATCTTTCTCGTTCTCATGCGTATGCAGCAACCTCTCCCTGGACTTAGGCCACAAACAAGTCGGTAGGTGCCAAAAGCATTAAAAACAGCGGACCTGAGATTCACGCTATCCATTGTTCCAAGCAGAGGAATTTAAAATTCGTATAAGGTGAAAATCTAGATTAGGTAGAAAGAATAGGAAGAATTAAATGCTGATCAAGAATATATGAAAGTTCGGTTTCAAATCATCTAAACCCTCGAGCTACTCTACCCTCGAGCCACCCCGCTTTCCACGTTGCCTGGAGGGGCGCAATGTTTGCAGGCAACCCCGGTGTTATTGAGATGAACGGCACGAGAGCGATCAGGTATGTCCAACACGAATCCTGTCCACACCAGCCTAGCCAATCCGACGGTGCCTGTCGAGTCGGTGTTCAGCGATGCCCCCGCCGCTGACGTCCCCGCCGCCGAAGCTCCTGCCGCCGATGCTGACGCCCCCGCTGCCGATGCTGACGCCCCCGCCGCCGATGCTGACGCCCCCGCCGCCGAAGCCCCTGCCGCCGATGCCGACGCCCCCACCGCCGATGCCCCCGCCACTGACGCCGACGCTACTGCCGCCGAAAGTCTCACCACTGCCTCTACCTCTCCTGCAGTCGTCGCTGCCGCTGCTGCCTCTGCCAAAAGGCTCGCTGCTGCTGCTGTCAACGTTGGTCTCGGTGTGCTCGCTGCCGCCGCTGCCATGGCCCTCGAGATGGGAGCAGTTGTGCCGAGTGATATGTTGACAGCATCAGGTGAAGATGTAGCTGAAGGGGAAGACGTGCTGGAAGTTCCAGATCGTCTGCAGACAGTTTGAGCGTATAACAAAAAGTGGCACTAAGAACTTACAGGCTGTTTTCGTATAGCGTCTGAAGACGCACATGTTCTCTGCGAAGACCCCGGTGATTGATGTTCAGTTCGTTGTATGCATCGAGGAGCCATTCGTGCAAAGCTGCCACTCTGTCAAAGTTCCTCTGTAGCTCAGCAAAGTCCTCTTCGAGCTCGCGGTGTGCTTCAAGGAGGCTATCGTGCGCTTGTTCACTATCCCGGAGACGTTGACGCTCCCAAGCCAGACGACCCTGAACAGCTGTTAGCTGTTGCTGCAACATTACGATCTATAAAATAGATCTTATGAGGATAAAGGCAGGTGAAAGGTTGAATGGAGAACTTACATCGGGCGAGGGTGTCGACATGGTGGTCAGAGAACAAAGACGGTCCAATGCCTGAGGGAGATCATTCATTTAGCCGAGTTCGCAGGGTTGAATAAATGGAGATGTGGTAGAGTTAGATTGACGAGAACATACCTGGATGTTCCCTTAGTTGCGCCAATGTCGGGTCATGAAACGCATTTAGAAAATGTACACGCCACGCGTGCTTGGCTCAGAGAATGCAGTCGGTGCATCTCCGTAGGGAGACACGCCGTCGCGTTCTTGTGCTGCAAGGCTTGCCGCCTGCCGCTTGCGACTCGAGCTAGCGAGCCAAATGCAGGCCATGCAGCCCTGAGAACAGGCAAGCAGAAGATGCGCTGGATGCATGTAAGTACACTCAGTCTGAATAGATTGATTTTCAAGCACGTACCTTGTTGTATCGGACCAAGAGCACCATCTATGCAACACAAGATCTGCCAGAAACCTGTAAGTTGCTGAGTGAATTCTTTTAGGTAGAACGCGCCTCTCGAGTCAGGGGCACGCAATGTAAAGGCTTCAAGCTGTATGGGTAAATACAAAGTCTGCAGGGAATCAATTTTGGGAATCTGGATGGTGCAGGAAAAACTTGCCTCGGCCAGGAATTCAATAGAAAGCCCCAACGCACAGGCAGTGATGAGTTGAAGGAAAAGAAAACTCGGCCCACGCCTGCTTCACGTGTCGAGCGGAGCGCAGGTATCTTGTTTTGCGAAACACAATCATACGCGCATGTGAGCTGCACCATGAGGTCGTTGTGGCCGTCCTCGTTGGTGCGCTAGCGCTGCGTGGGGTATCCTGATTATTTTTGCAACGGAGGCTTATCCCCACCAGCTTTTCATAGCAAAGACAAGTTCATTGCTCTATGGAAGTGAACGTGCTAAAACTCACCGTAGGGCAGCGTGGATGTGGTGGCAAGAGACGAGTGATCCTCTTTGTAGTTGGGAATGGCCGCTGGTGCAGACTGGTATTCGTGCAAGTTGGTGGTCGGGGTGGTAGAGCCTGAAAGGTTTCACGGACATCCGTGAATGTTTGACGCGTCAAGTCACAGCCGCGCCGTTTGCGTGACACCAAGGCAGAAAGCGAAGGAAAATCTTGTCCACGGACGTCCGTGAATTCAGACATCACAACTTGCTGCGCGAAATTGGGAGCGGGAGTCCACAAAGCCTTCCGTGTGCTGCAACATGATAAGAACCTACTAAAATATGTCAGTAAATCTAACAACGGCGGCGGCAAGCTTCGAATTTTGGGCAGGTCTGCATGCAGGGGCACCGGCCCGGGGTATAGGCTCTGCAAGCAAGCAAACCTGCCCGAAACTGAAAAAGGGCGACTCACGCGTGGATGAAAGCCCGCAAGGTAACAGAATGCGCGTTCACGGAGTCCGTGAACGCGTCGAGTCACAGCCGCGCCGTCACACCGAGACGCGACTGGGTGTCGTTTGCGTGACACCAAGTAGGACGCGACTTGGTGGTGAGATCTGGTGAGAAGCTGTTGGTGTCCAAAAAAGGAAATGACAGCTGTCTCTCAACCACCTGCACCGCGCGTCAAGAGCTCGCGCCTCCATGTTAGTAGTGAGCCCTGCGAGACCGGTACGGTCTAGGCCGCTTGCTGACGCTTTCCATTGTAGCGCCTCGAGCTCAAGCGTCTCGAGCACGAGCGCCAGCGGCTTCTCCAGCGCAAGATATTCGAGGACCAAATGTGCGTGCTCAAGCAGCAACAGGCTCCAGAGTTGCTCAGCCTTCCGTACGACACTAACGCTCCTTCAGTCAACGGTGGCATTGGGCAAATGTACAAGGAAAGCAGCCATATTGCAATGTGGCAGGCCGTTATCCTATGCCACATTGCAATATGCAGGGTCCCTGGCCCTGTGGCCAACTATAGCGACATTGCAATGTGGCCATGGTTGAAATTAAATAAAAGTTGCACAGAGTGGGATTCGAACCCAAAAAGCATTGAATGATGGCATCAAACATAGAGAGCCAATACCACTGTACTAACTGAGACATACTATGACCACAAATTGATATGACTATATGAGGTGTGGATCAATGATGGAATTAGCTTTATAGTGGGCCACACAGAAGTTAGGGGTTTGGGTTGGTTAGGGTTTAGTGGTTAAGGGTTTGGGGTTAAGGGTTTGGGTCCAGGAACATTGTTTTCTCTGGTTAGGGGTTTTGGGTTAGTTAGGGGTTTGGGTTCAAACAAAGAAAAATAAACAATAAGCTAAACAAACAAATTTCGAAGACCCAGGGCAGCTTGCCTGCCCTGGGTCTGGGTATTAGCAGTCCTGGGTAGGGTAAGGCTTGCCTTACCCTAGCCAGGAAACAAAAACTTGTATATATAGCTTGCTTGGTCTAATGGTTATATTTCATCTCAAATTGATGTATGAACTCTGGAGGTCCTGGGTTCAATTCAGCCTTTTGCCATTCTTTTGGCTGCAGCCAATTCACTCATTCATGGCCACATTGCAATATGGGCATATTGACCAGATGGCCACTGGCCCTCTATATTGCAATGTGGCATAGGATAGCGGCCTGCCACATTGCAATACAGGTACAGTCTCTACATGGCAAATTGCGGTCTCGGCGCCCACCACGCCTCCCCGAGTGAATGCCGCGCTTAATGGCGAACCCCACCCCGCTCCTCAGTGGCGTTCTCAAGTTTTCGACGCAGAAACTGTGTCAAAGGCCGTTGGAAGCGAAGTTTTGGAGAAGAGGAAATCTGTAACCTACGCGCCGTCCGTCAACCTCTCTCCGGACTTGACCGCAAACAACGGCAGCAGTTACAGTCGCGCGGCGGGTGCCAAAAGCATGCCCCGCGAGCCGTCGCACTTCCGCTAGCGAGCACGACGAGGAGTTCGCAGGACACTTGCAGGGTTTGTCGATGGCTGGAGAGCAAGCTTCTCCGGGGCCTGTCCCGGTCTCGGCTTCCATCTTGGCGCGAGGCTCTTCGCGCTACGCCGATGATGAAGGAGCTCGCTATGCTAGCACCTACAATGCTGACATGATGTTGGACGAGCAACTCGACCAGGAAATGCACAGTACGTCTTTCTTTTGCTTCCTGGATTTTTCCCTAACATTTTATCAGACGCGATGAGAAATCTTCCGACTTCGGATGACGACAAGCACAACTCGTTCGTTGATAACAAGGTATGTGCTGTAATAATGACTATTATTTTGCACACTCATACGAGTAATAGATCTCCACTTCTTCCGCCGCCTTAGCCCATATTTCTCAGACGTCTCCGCGTGCCTCTTTCGCTACACGTACCCTCGAGACTCGCGACAAGTCGTCGGAATGGCCTCAGTTCGCCGGATCTGGACGGGCCCCGGCTCATGATGGGGCGCTAAGGGCGGATCGTCGCACCGTGACTAACCCAAACTTGACGCTTTCTGCTGCGTCCAACGACGCTGCTAGCGGGAAACTTAACACGGTGTCTGCTTCGGCTACCCCTCTCGGTCAACAGCATCCTCAACTTGGTAGTCACGGTCAACTGCCTAACTCTCGTCGCGGTTCCCCTCCTAGCCTCTTCTTGAATGCTACGACTCGGTCTGTCCCCGCCACGCCCCTCGGCATTCCAACAGCGTGGTGCACATCCTCAAGTCCCCAGGCACACCCCACATACCCGAGACCCAAGGCTTGAACGGACGTCTCGCTTCCGTCGGCGAGAATGCCGTCAATGCGGGCGATCTGCAGGCGTCCCTGTCGAGGCTTCCATCAGGCCAATATGACGGCGGGTCGCTGACCTTTAATTCCATTCAACCTGGTGGGCTGGATGACACTTTGCAGGTAGGCCTGCCCCGCTCATGCCGTCCTCCTAAGAATCTTATGCAACTCTGCCAGAAGCCCTTGGAGCATTCCACGGATGAGCAACACAACGTCATCTGTGATTCTGTCATGCAGGATCTAGTCAACATCTCGCTCAACATGCATGGTACTCGCCCCGTCCAGAAGATGATTGATTCCTTGTCAACGCGCAGACAGGCTAGTACCGTTTCATGCATTCTGATGTCCACACTGTCGAACTGCTTTCCAGGCTGATGCGAGGCACAATGCGCAAATACACTCGATCATCGTCGCGCTCAGCCTCCGTGTGGTGGTTCTCATCAAGGACCTCAACGGAAACCACGAAGTGCTTGACCAAGCTAGCACCCGAGGACAACCAGGCATGTGTTTCCGTCCTTTTTCCCTTCTAACAGGATAGCTGATCTCCCCACTAGTTCATTTACAACGCGGTGGCCGCTAACTGCGTCGAGGTTGCTACTCATTGTCACGGCTGCTGCGTCCTTCAGCGCTGCATCGACCACGCTTCGGATCATCAACGGATTCAGCTTGCCAACAAAATTACTTTCAGTGCTCTTACCCTGGTCCAGGACCCGTGCGGCAACTACGTATGCGTCTGTTCCTTGTTAACTGCGACCCTTCACTGAACGCATACATAGGTCGTTCAATACATCCTCGATTTGAACGACAACAGATTCAGTGATGCCATCATACTGGCAACGCCTGCGCCCTGTCCGTTCAAAAATTCAGCTCCAACATTATTGAGAAAGTGAGCAATCAATCATCTCTTTTTGATGCTCGTCGTTGACAATTTCCCTGCGCAGTATATCCGTGTCGCAGAACACAACACCCCCAAAATGCTGATTGAAGAACTGTTGAACCGTACTCGGCTCGAGAAACTGCTGCGTGATTCGGACGGGAACTATTGTGTCCAGGTATGTATCCTGGGTCGCCCGAGAAATGATGCATCCAACGACTTCTTAGACCGCTTTGGATGACGCTAAGCCCACTCAGCGTACGCTGCTCGTCGAAGGCATTCGGCCGGTTCTTCCCTTGATTCGGAACACGCCATCCGGTAAACGCATCCAGCCGACCCGTACCAAAGGTCGTTCGGCGGATACGGGATGTGATTCGCAAACAACTGAACTTTTGTCAAATCATGCCACTCTTTTGAAATCGTGCCAATTACCCTATATCCTCGCCCAAATTGTTGCGTTTACTTCCAATCCCTTCCCCTCATCTCCCCGATCTATCTGATGGACCACCTTTTTGAATTGCTGTTTCTCGCTCTCGTCAAACCTATTCATCTAACGCTGCAGCTTCGCAACTATCGCCATCGTGCATTGTACCCTCTGCACCCACTCGGCATATTCCCAGAGTACTGCTCCTTCTGTTCAACCACTTCTTACGTTCCGCAACCCATTTGTACAGGTTATCCCACCGAGCAAGCGCAACACGGTTCAATAGTCCATCCCTCGCAGCACTATAGTCTGAATTCCGTAGTTAACAGCCCTCATCCAGTATAATTCGTTAATTAGACACCCGGATATTATATCAATATGTTGACTTCGAGTCCACCTAGACGAGGCTCATGTGAAAATTCCCCCAAAAAAATTGTCCAGCCAAAAATTGCTTCCAAGATTGCGTGCTTTGGATTAACATAGGATATGGGGTACATACAAATGTGCTGTAGCGACGTGACAAAGTGTAGATGAAAGACGCCGAGTGAGGTGTTAACCGGTTCTGGAGAAAAGATAGCGCTAAGACTATGGAATGGACATGCAGTGCTTCGAGACGTGATTCTGAACGACTATCTTCAGAAATTTGAGAAGAGAAGTTGATTCGAGCCTAATGCAGTGTAGCATCGAACCTTGACGAAACCGGTGGCGGCCCAGAGGTCAAGGCGCACGCACCACTGGAGCCTTTCCCGAATTTTCTGGGGCGGGAGAACCAAAAGGCGTCGTAGGTTAAAAAAATGTCCGTAACTTATCCGGCCCTATAGGCCCTGAATGAGATTATAAGATGGTGCCTCCACCAATCTGGCCTTATAGGCCCTGGATGGGCTTATAAGAAGAGGGCGGAGCCTTATAATGGTCTGATCTTGTCGAGGCTGATCTGACAGGTCACTGATAAGGCGCTTATCAGACCGGCGCCTGATAAGACTGATCGGAAATTTCCGACATGCTCAACTACTGTTTAAGAAATCACTGCAGGCCAACGATATAGCCAGTATTGACTCTAGGCTAGCTGGTGTTGAAAAAGCTCATGAGGGAGCACATGCAACGCCTGCAAAATTACAGGCACCTACCCAGCCAGTGGCGGAGTTTTCCTCTACCCCAGAACAGCCTGCGAAAGTCGCTGTCGTGTGACATTGAAAAAAATTCTTACCTCCTGTTGGTTATTGCTACCTTTATGCAAAGATCCTTGAACTCTTCATGAGGTTTTCCATCTTCTACCTTCCTTAGTCTTGCATTTTAATTTTGCCTCTTCAAGCTATCCCCTATGTTGAATTTTTGGGCTTGGTTTGTACAGAAGTTCAACAAGTTGGAAGCAAGTTCTGCCGGTGCTGGTCAGCCGTACCTGCCCATGTGTTGAAGTACATAGTCTTAGTCGAATTTATATATTTATTTCCAAGTATGCCAACATAGTCAATGAGCAGCATCATGCACAAGGTAGGGAACAGAGTGAAAATGGAGATGTTGTCGAGAATTCCGGTGGTTTCGAGGCGGAAGGAGCAAATTTTGAGTGGTTTCACCTCGAGGGTTACTTACGGTCAGGTTGTACAATCTTGGAGAGAGGCTCGGGACCCGTCACTCTTGTGCGAGGGCTGAATTTGCCAAATTTACCTGTCTTTGACCAGGCACAACTACCGCCCGACCCGTAACGTACTCATTGACGTCGGTATCGCACACGAGGGTCGCGGCGCAGAGCTACTCGACGAGAGTGGTGTACGCGGCCGTGCAGATAGGCCGGTAGACAGTTGAGTCGGAAGTGGATCAAGCCAAAGAGCAAGTAAAGAAGACACCCACGAAAGAGAGTTTGATGTAGAAATATGTCAGCGTTGTGCAAAGCAGAGAAGAAGGAAGGAAAGCGCGAGTATGAAAGAGAGATGCTACAAGGAGCGAGGGAAGGTCTGTGTCGTACACCTACTTCCAGAACATTACTACTCTTTCACTGACATATTCCTCTTGCAAATCGATACATTGAAGTGCATCTGCTTGCGCATTCCTTCTTCTGCTTCATCTCGTTCTCCTTCGAAAAATGTACTCGTCAAACTCCGACCACATCCCCTGTCCGCAAACAGGCTCCAATGCACGTTTCACGCCCATGCGTATCTGCACCACATGCATCTGCGGTTGGCGTGCGTACGCGACGCGCTAGCCGTCCCCGAGCGCATGGACGATACGAACCGCCCATTCAAATACCACAACAAGACAAGACGATGGTGTCACAGTAGAGTAGTAAGACCAAAGACGTCTTCAGCAGCAGAAGCTCCGCCGAGCCCGCATAACAGAAGACAGAGCGAGCGCTTTAGCGCCGTGTGCTATTCGATCCCTCCCCGTTCAGAAGGAATGCACGAGAAGGCGGCACCCCGAAAGTGGGTGCACATTGCGAGAATGGAAGGCGCACGTAACGAAGAGGAATAAGGAGACAACGGACCTTTATCGCACCGCCCAGCATGACGACGATGTTGGCATCATGCCACGCCCGCGAGTAGAGCGGATGTGAAGCCGCGCACTCAAATTCCCCTGGTGTCAAGCTAGTTTCACTTAGTTAGCATGAGTATAGATAGAATGAGCAAGGCGAGGGAGACGCATAGCACATGGAACATGGACGCCGACAAGGCAGACGCTGCATGAGGCTGGTAGAACAGACGGTTGTCGCCGACGTCGAGCGTAGCAAGGACGAAAGTAGGAAGGAGGTAGTTGTTTGCGAGCCAGCCAGCCGTAAAGTCATCAACACGAGTGGTATGGGCGACGAAAACCAGGACACGCACAACCAGCGTCCTCCTTGAAAGAAACGACGACATTGAGAGCGTGACGCTGTGGCGCCATGGATACCCCGAGAAGGGTGGGATTGCAGATGACGCTGAGCGCGTTTGTAGCGGCATGGTGCTACCCGAGTTCGAGTAGAGGTCGAGTTATCGAGGACGAAGGATTCATCTTCTGTGTCGCAAGCGGCCTAAAAAGTTAAGCTGGCTCAGCAGCAGAGAACCAATCTAACTCATGCCAATAACACATCGAACAGTTCAGAAAGTGGCTTCCTTGCTGTGACCACGAACGTGAATGAGCCTGAAGTTTCGAGACAAGAAAAAGCAGTAAGAGGCCCTAAGTCCAAGCACGAGACACTGTGTCGTTGAAGAGGGCACAAGACGATTATGAGATTGAAAAAGGCTTCATAGGAATGCGATTTGAGGCCATGAATACAGTGGACGCGTTTTGAGGACGCACGCGAAGGAAGAGAGGGCGATCACAGCAGCGGAGAATGCCGACAGCTGTCTGTTTCCTCCTGCTTCCTCCGCATGCCTTACTACTAGCCCGCCAACTCGACGCTTTGGTGATACCGGAGTCAATCGGCCATTTATGAGCAGTGCATGCAAGAGTTCCCAGTGGTTGCCGCTCACGTTGGAGGCTCTGGTGAAGACGAACGCGCAATCCCCGCCAACCGAGTGCGAATGCGCATGCGCAGTAAGTAGCTTTACCAATGACTCAATAACGTCTCAACAAGAGCGCACTCCTCCATACTACGTGGCTGCGACGACTGATTCCGTCACATTGAATGGAGGAGTATCTGCTCGTACCCGCGTAGACGCAAGCCCGTCGACGACACAGCGTACTCCAAGCCCATCGATGATTCCTTTCTCGCTTTGGCTTTGTCTTTCCTTCATCCGGCCGCCATCATGACTCTGGCAATTGTGTTCCTGGGCGACGACGCGCCTTCCTCGCTGCACCGAAACGCTGAGGGAGCACACGGTCAATATACTCTCGAATCGCAGCCCAAGGCATATGGCCAGTCGGTGGGGTTCTTTTCGGACTTACAGCTTTCAATGGATGCCCGCCAGCGCGCATCGCTTCACTCGCGTTCCTTCCCTGTCTCTTCCGACCATCATGGATATTTGCCTTCCGTTCATTCGCTCGTACCCCATCCATGTGTTACACTGAGTCCGACGGCGTTCCGTGCACTACCGCTCCTTCCTCTTCACCTTTCCTCATGCCCGCTCCCATCCCTCGCCGTCCAGTATTCTTTATTCCTCGGCCTGCCCGGAGCCGTCAATATCGTGTTCTGCGTGCTACTAGCGCACCATCCATACCCACATCAAATCTTTCCATGTCCTCGTTTGGTCCTCGCAGTCGATTGAATTGAGTGCCTACAGCTCCATTCCATGTCCTACGGAACGATGTACACAATACTGGAAGGCTCTAATTAACCCCAGCGCGTGTACGTGTGGTATGGTGAGGGTCTGCACTCTCTAAATACTTGAGTACTCTATCTCCACCGCGACCGCGACTGAGCCATCTGAGCCCTCGCTGGCTCCGTCGTGTCCTCCCACACCTGCATGCCGGAATCGTGTCGCAGTAAAGTCTCACACTACGCCGCGGCGCAATGAAAAAGAGCCTCCCGCTACCGACCGTGCCCGTAAGCATTGCCTGTCCATCCGCGGACGACGTGCACCACTATCCACGGCGCTCGAAATGCTGACGCCGCAGCTTAGTTTGCGACGAGGGATCTGCAGCTGCGCGTACGAGTTGCGGCGATGTGCGGCGGCCCGTCAGAGACTCAGAGCGATAAGCGAGAGAGAGCGGGATGCATGCGCGACAGAACGCCTCCGAGTACAGATTCCGGCCTGTGCGGATAGGCGAGGCAGATGATCCTGCTGCGTCTACGTCAGGACGGGTGACGGGATTGGCGTGCTGAAGCTTATTGTGAGGCGTCAACGTTGGGTGACTCCGACTTCGACATCGCATGGTCTGCGATCGACGCGTGTCGACGAATAGCGGCTCAGCGGTGGGACACAGAGAAGCAGTGTTACCGGCGCATCTGAGCATCGAGACGAGCCGCGGCGGAACGGCTGCCTGCGAGGTGTGGGTGCGGATGCAGAGTAATTCTGATGCTGGTGATACTGCTGTGTCTACTTTAGGACGGGCGACGCGGTATGAGGTGAAGCATATCGAGCAGATAGAGTGCAGCGTCGGCTCGACTTCGACTTTTGTGATTGCACGGTCTGCGATGTGCGCACGTAGACGAAGGAAACCCGAGCGAAGAGCAATGGGGCACGGGCAAAGACGGCGCAACTGGCTGCAGCTGCCCAAACGGCCGAGTGAGCGTGGCTAAAGACTCCACGGGCGGGGAAAGCGAAGACGTAATTTTTAGTGCTGACAGCGTCCGAAGGGATATGCACAGCGACCCCGAGATACGATGTGCTAACGCTATTCGTGGAATCGCATTGGGTGGAGTGCCGGGGTGAAGCCGTGACAGGCATACGATCTCGATCCACCGCTAAATCCAAAGTGGGTATCACACCAACTCCACTGACCGTGCCCACAGCGAGCAGCAGGTCGATGCCCGGACAGTGTCCGTATACCAGAGCGGCTACTTTCCCCGCCCAGCAATCTCCGTCTCTTCGTCTCCGGCCCGGTCAAGGCCCTGGAGGGTGGCAGCGGACGCGCAGCGGACGAACTGCCCGAGCGGCGGAGTGAGTGCATTGTGAAGTATGGGCGAAAACAACAACGTCTCGGATCAACGGCGAAGAACGACGTGGAGGATTTGAGGATAACGGTGTCGGTGGTGAAGCAATGGTTTTATACGCCGGGACCCCGTAAATACAAGGTGTTTGCGCTCGCCCCGGTGCGCTGGCACAAGCAGCTTCTTCGGGCTGGCTTGCTCTCTACCTCCGGTTCCCGCAAGACCGACGGGCAGGCGAGTCGTGAATGACTACACGGAAGATGAGAACGGCGGTGTTCGTAGCCGGCTGGGTGAAAGAATGATTCATGCGAGGAATAGGGAGGTCGCAATGCGCGTTGTTAAGCAAAATGGCTGGAGGAGTCGTTCTCGGTGCTCGCGCCTTCTCTTGGTCTTGGTCCGCTTCCGAACCCTCCCGCCATCCCCCTCCCCGCTTTCCATCAAGCCATACCCATTCCTGTCCGCCGCTACGTCGAGCACCTGCCCTACGCCAACGTGGAGCTCATCTAGGTCCGCGAGCCGCAGGATGAAGCCGCGGGGACGAGCCTGGCCTGCGGTGTGGAGCAGCAATACGTGACTCCGCGACGGGTGAATAAAACCGGCGACGGAGTGAGGGACAGTTGCGGGGTGAAGCAACGAAGGCGCCGCAACGAGCCATACGCGCAAGCGGGAGGACGAGGCCGCGAGGACACAGCTTGTGTGTGCAGACGTAGTGGCGCCCCGCAAGGCTGGCGGGCAGGGGAGTCGTGAAGCGCGGCGCGGAGAATGAAAATGGCGGTATCGGCAGTCGGCTGGGTTCGTGCGGCGAAGAGGAACGCCGGGTGCGTGCAATTCGCTTCGTGAGCAACGGCACTCGGGAAATCATTCTCCGACCGCTCGCGCTACTCTGCTCGACCTCCGCTCCCGCTCCCTCTTTGTCCAACGAGCCGTACCCATCCTTCCGGTAGCCTGCATCCTGCGCCTGTCCCAGGTTCCTCCTCATCTCGGAGACCACCCAGGCATACAAACAGCGCGCGCGCCACGAAAGCAGCAAGACGCGCTGAACGTGGCAGTGAAGGCGGTCATGAAGCACGACGCGGAAGATGAAAACGGCGGTGAGCCAGGGGCACGGCTGCGAGGGCGAAGGCTCAGAAAGCTACGCTGCGCGCGGCCGCAAAGCACGACGCGGAAGATGAAAACGGCGGCGAAGCAGGACCACGGCTGCGAGGGCGGAAACGTCCATTTACTGCGAACAGAGAAATGTTAGAAAGTGGGAGTAGAATACCGACTGGGACACCTTCTCCATCTAGAACAGGCCTCAAATCGGAGAATATCGCAGAAGAACGGTGTCGCTGTGTAGACCGTCATTCAATCGTCGGCATGAAGAGCGAAAGAAGGGACATACATACCATCGATGCTCCGCGTTCATGCGATCGTCGAGATCCGCGACCGCAGTATTGGGAAGGAAAATATCGGGATAAGGAATGAGATGGAAACGAAGGTCCGCAAGCACTGGACTGAGGGAAGTCCTACGGCGGTCAATCGCTCGCCAGCACCCCGACCGCCAAAGAGCACGCACAACTTGCAACGGATGGAAAGTCGTTGGCATTTTCTCGTAGCTACGGCGCGCTCCACGAGCTCCGTGTCCGTCTCCCTCTCCATGTGCCCAGCTCCGCCCGCCCGGTCGATGCCGCCAACCGTACGTCTACGAGCGGAGAACACGGCTGTTGCTGCTCGTGTGCGTGTGCATGCATCAGGGAAAACGTCCTTTGGTAACTTCCCCGGAATTCAGGGAAATCTGCCGAGTGACTGTTAAATCAGGTTAATTCGGGGTAACCGGAGGTAATCACCCGGAATTACCAGAATTCCCTTCGTTACCTTGATTCCGGCTTCCTCAGCAATGTATAAAACTTTCAGAACAACCAGAATTGGTTGTGTATTACTTGACTGACATAAATCTCACTTGGTTCAAGTGGGAAGGTAGTTTTAGAAATAGTTCAAAATTATCAGGCAACACGACGAAAAGTACAAGTCCATAGCCGAAATTAGCCGAGCCATCATCCTGTCACAAATTACACGTGTCCGAAGAAAATGGTTCGTTTTGATGGGGCGATGACAAGACCAAACAACTTTCTTCCTTTTCCCCCATCTTCCCCTCCTGCGTCCACCCATCTAGTGCCATCGTTTTCCTGTCGCACAGTATATGCCCCCAAGACATTGTCAGCTCTGCTTGCTTTGTGTTCCTGAATATCTGCTGATTCGTTGTGATATAGAGCTCAGAAAGCGACATCGCTCGCCGTGCTCGTGTCTGTTCTTTCTGGGCTGCAAGATTGTTCTCTTGGCAAGACCGGCTGCCCCACCATCCTGGCCCGCACCGCGCCTGGTCAGTCTTTCCATCTTGGTCTTTACCCTCGTCGCTGACCTTTTTTTTATCACTGCTGCGTCCACGGCAGGAGGCTACGTACATACATGTCGGTGTCTTTTATTGTCACGCTTTCCTCATTGCTACTGTCTCAGGCTATTGCCGAGGCATAAAAGATCAAGCTCGACAGCGGGCTGCAGTACAGGTGGCCGGAGTACGAGCAGTACAGGTGCGCATTGATCCCGTCCCTCCATTTGTCTTCACTGAAACGAGCTCGGTTTTGACAGACAGTGGAATAGCATCGACCATGCGGCCTCTGTTATGACATCAATCGAAGGCGCCGCGAGCAGTAAAGGTCTGTAATTGTGCATGTTCCCTGTCTCACCTGCCACATTCGCAGATCCTATCGCCCCCGGTCCGCTCTCGTGCCGTCATGCTCAACTAGTTCCATCCTGCCACATGTTTATATATGCACGTTTCTCACCTCGCTCCAGACCTTCAGTTCCTTTCAAATTTTTGGAACTGTACCCAGGACAAGTGGCTGGCCGCAGCTGTCTGTAGATGACGTAAAAAGAGGTTCGTGCACCTATTATTTATCTTTTCTACTGCGGCTCATGCTTTTCCGGCAGTATGCACGGTATGTGTGTGTACGCTGAAAACTGTGTCGTAGCATTGACAATGTGATTGCTCATTGACATCCGGTATGTCTGATCTCACCCATCGTCATTGCCTGCGTGTACTGACGATACCTTTTCCTCTCCAGGATGAATAGTGGCTACACTTGGATGTATCTTGGGGAATGGACGTGGCAGCCAATGTGCAGGATGCTATTCTCTGGATGGACCCATACTCGGGGATCTACTACCCGACCATACTTCTGTTTGTAGTTACATGTACATCAATAGCTGGTGAATAAAATATACTTGTTTCGTGTCAATTCCAAATTGTTCGATGAGAAATGTAAGGATAAATGAGTGGATAATTTGGTGGTAATGCCAGGGTAATGCTCGATAATTCCCCCGAATCTACTGGAACCCAACAGGGACTCTTGTAAAAAAGATAACGGGGGTAACGCAGGTAATTGTGGTAATTTGACCGAATTTGGGACTATTCGGAGGTAATTTCGGGTAAACCGGGTGAATTACCAAAGGAGGGTTTCCCTGATGTGTCGCGAAGAGCGAGTCGGCCGTCTTGGTGATTCGCGGCGTATGCTGCATCGTTTCCATCTGTGAGCAGCGTCAGTGTCTTTGTCGCCTCTTCGATGCATAAACCCAAAGAGGGAGATAGGAAGGAAACGTACCGCCACATCCAGCCAACACCCGTGTGCGTCTGTGTTGATTCCCATCTGTCGTCGACGCCCATGGGATAGAGCAAGCGTCTCCTCTTCGCGCCCTCCATCTCAATCTCTACATCGGCCCCCTGCTCCAGCTCGCGCGTCCTGTCCTCCGAAGGCCAGGGACTGGCCGTAAACGCGACGCAAACCTGGCGTGCGCTGTGTGCCAAGGCATCAGATAGCACGACGCGAGGCAAGACGAGAACGGTGGACTGGGTGAGGTGGACCGTAGTGCACAATGTGGATGAAGGGCGAAGGAGACAGTCGTGTGTAGCCGGGAGGGAGACGGGGAAAGGTCCATCCAGTCCGCGTTTTTGGAGGGTGTCGGTGAAGTGGTTATTAATAAGATAGGGCACGATGAGCGAGAGCTTTGACTCACACCGACGAATCCCCCCTCAGTCTACGATTCCTCCGACAATCGCTGTAACGTCCGCGTCGCCTCAATCACTCGGACCTGCGTGGAAACGTGGAGAGTGGCATCGAAGACATTGAGCGCCTGGCAGTAGGTACTCGTCGCAGCGTTCAGAAAGACATTCATTTTGTCTGCCGTTTGCAAGCTGTTTGCATCGCAAGCCGAGCTGCCTGGGACGAAGCAGTTCAGAGGTCCCTCGCCTTGCTGAGACTGCAAATGGAAGTTCCTCAAGTGCGAGTTTCGACTTCGAAAAAACCAGCGTTCCAAGAGCAAGGATGGCACTGATGTCCCTAATGGACGGAGAGAACAGTTGTGCGATTGCGAACAGATTCATTCGATTTCCTAGCGTTACACATGGATTGACGCGTTTCGAGAATGAGCGTAGGGAAGAGAAAGACTGGGCGATCACTGGATCGAAGGGAAATACCCGGGCGGCCGGCCCGACAATCCCGATCTCTTCTTCGACCATACCAACATGGCGGGTGCGCTTTGGACAACGATATAACAATATCCCGAACATTTCAACCCATACACGCATCTCGTTCAAGAAAAACGAGATCCTCCAGAAACAAAATTCAAGAAATAACGCATCTACAGTATAGTACCTGTTTCTCTCGACACCATCCGCGGAACCTTGCGTCAAAGTCCTGCGCGCCACCTCAACATTACGGCGCATAGTAGGAACCGCAAACGCTGCGCATTCTGACCCTCTGGAGGCGCTTTTAAGCCGAGGTTCGGCAACTTGAAAGTTTTCTCAGTGGAGGCGTCGAAACCACCGTACGATTGAGCTAGAACCAGTAACCTGCAGTTGTGAACGCGAGCCCGCTTATGCCACTCGGCAGTTTTGCACATGTTCCAGTTCCCTGTCTTCCCGCATGGTCCATGAAGTGACTTTATCATGCATGCCTTGGAGGTTAAAGGCGTCGGCAGGCGGCGCGCAACCTTCTCGCTGACGTCGGTCTTTCGGGCAGGCTATGCAATGCTCATTGGCAGCTACTTCCTCTTTCGCGATTCCTCGCGACACGGCACGCCGGAGGCTGGACACACTCAAGAGGCCACCTATCACCGCTGAGCCTCAGCGCTGCGTCTGCGGCTACGGTCGTGGACTCAGCTCGACTCCTTGTGCTCGTGGATGGACAGCGATGGTACCCCTCTCTTTTTCTTTGCGGTATTTGTGTATATGAGATGCACGCTCATGCATGGTTTCCAAGCAAGCAGCGGTATGGATGTTCTACATGCGCTTCAAGCTGCTTGGGATCGCGAAGAAACTACACTTGGTCCTGGACCTAGTGGGGGAGAGATGCTGAATTCTGATATGAACAAGTTTACAAACTGCCCGCGCTACTGGACTCCGGCACAGTCAAGTACAGACTTTCTAAGGTGAATATTTTCCTCTCCGATATGTCCCTGCGTACACGAACCTCTCATCGCAGTACACTACACATTACACGTCTCTCCCATAGCCGAAGCCGCCGACACCACAGACACCGATCCCTGCCACGACGTGCTTCACAGACAGATACCTTCGCGCAGCGCCATGGTATTCCGCCCGAGTGTGTCCTCGCAGGCGAAATTCGCACACAAATCCCGTGCTGCTCGTGTACGCCTACGCGGATGGATGCCCTCGTCATTGCGAAGGCCGGCACGCGCAACGGCACAGGAGACCCTGGGGTGCAGAAGCGGATGAACGATGGACGCGGGATGCGGAGGGCGCGGATGAGGTGGGTGCTCCCTTGCTCCTGCATCGTCGCTTGCGAACGAGAGCAATTGGACTTCCGCTGCCAGCTGGACCTGACGGCGCACTTGTGTGCTTCTGCACACGCAGCTCGCCCCCGGTACCTTCATTCGCGCGCAACCCGCGGGCGCGTCGTTCGAGACCCAGGGGAACGATGCATGGGAGCACAAATGATTGGTCAAGACGCACAGCGGGTTCTCCCCGGCTCCCGCGGCGTCGCTCGAGGGAGGCGCCGCTGCATATCGTTCGGCCTTACGGCGTATCCTGCCCTTTTGCATTCAGCCCCCGCAGCTGGCTCAACACTTCGCGTACGGCGGCGTGGTTGGAAGGATGGGACCGAATTACACCCACGCACAACGGGTCGCTTATATGCATGCGTGCGTGCGCAGATTTATGAGGATGGGACGGGCGCTCGAGCGGCGGGCGAGACTTATCTGACGGGGTACACAATCGGCGCGGTGACGATTCTCCACAAGCGCGCGCAGCATGGTGACTGCGCCGTCGTGCCAGATGCAGCGCATAACGGTGAGCTCGGCCGCGAGTTCGGGGCGGGTGATACTGTTAGCACGCCTGCTTCAGGAGTGGGGGAAGCAACGCGAGGACGTGGTGACGCCACACGACATCGGAGATAGCGAGTAGTGGACTCGGAATTCTGACACACCCCGCGATTCCTCCGGTTCGTGGGAGGTGCAATTCCTCAATGGAAACGCCACAGCGCTCCTTGCTCGAAGTTTTTGTTGGTTTCAGTGTGCCAAGAAGTTTGACATCAATCAGGCATGTCAGTGCGCCACTGCCGCCGTCCTAATCTGGAGCTTCAGCCACTTCCGGCGCGCTCCGTGAGACGGTCGGCCCTATGTACGGGTTATTTTTCTGCGCCCTGCCGCACGGAGGAATTTATATTCGCCGATATACGAACGTTTATGCCTTGCTCCCAATGCTCGTTGTCTGCCGCGTGCTATTTATAGATCTCATTTAGCCCACATATACTCAGCCCGTGCGACGAAGCTTCTCGGCTTTTTGTATCCAAGATGCCCCCATCGCGTGTTACTGAAATTGTGGTCGACAATATCGTTGCCTCTGTGAACGCGGTTCTACCGCTTCTCGACGAGCTGCATGATGGCTTTTGTCCACCGTTTGTGCAAGCGATCTCGAATACATCCCTTTCTTTGATTCGCGCGCTTCAGGTGCGGATTTAGGAATAAAATCGTTCAGAACTGACATGGAATCCCAGACCACGAGGAAAAACAAGGAGGAATGCTGCCAGCTCACGGAAAACATTCATAGTGTCATCTATGCCATCGTCAATCTCCACTTGCAATCCGAGCCTCCTGGCTGTCTCCCGCCGGCAAAGTTGGACCAAGTTGGCCAATTCACCGAGTATTGATTTGCTATGTCTTTCTTTGCGCGCAGCTGATCACATTCCAAGAACTCTTCATAAAATCCTGACATTTGTGGAGGCGCAACAAGACAGCAATAAGATCAAGCAGTTCCTTCGTCAAAACCAAATGAGTGCCTTGCTAAAGGATTGTCGGGCTGGGCTTCAGTCAGCTCTGGACAGCTTTGCAGTATGCCTGACAACATTTGCAATGAATTGGAGGAGCTTATTAACCTTGGTGCAGATATTATCCCAGGCAACACTGTCCAACGACCTTGACGAAATGCGAAGAAAGACTAAACTTATGCAAGATCAGCTGCTTGAATTGATTTCAACTTTGTCAGATGCAACAATTTCAGATCGTTCTTCTGTATGTTCATTCCATTTTTGTGTGGGATACTTCATTTCTTTTGGCCAAATTAGATGTACCAAATCTCAAACAAGTCTCAAATGAGGTAAGAACTGCATCTAGGCTTTTGGCAGAACTAATTCTTGGCCTCTGAAGCTCCCAATCCTTCTCGCTTCTGCCTTCGATGCCACAGATCTTCCATGGCCGCAACTCGGAGCTCACACAAATTGTGCAGATGCTCACAGAACAATGTGCAAAAATTGCTATCTTAGGCCTGGGTGGTATTGGGAAGACAAACCTTGCAAGAGCTGCCTTGCATCACCCAGATGTGGCAGTGAAATATGAGGAGCGTTTCTTTGTGTCATGTGAATCTGCTACTACCAGCATAGAAATTGCTGGGTTTATTGGTGCTCATCTGGGACTGCAACCAGGGAAGAACCTCACAAAGTCTGTACTGCACTCTCTGGCCAGGAAATCCATATGTCTCTTGATCTTGGACAATCTGGAAACAACCTGGGAGCCACTGGAATCTCGTGGTGGTACTGAAGATCTCCTTTCAAGTCTCACTGATATCCCTCATCTGGCATTGATAGTCAGTGTACTAATTAATATCAGCTGGACAGATACTGATTTTGAATTTAGATCACTATGCGTGGAGCAGAGCATCCAGCCAAAGTTCGCTGGACTCGGCCATTCCTCCCGCCACTACAGTCATTATCTGTTGAGGCTGCTCGACAGATGTTCCAAGCCATTGCAGAAGATTATCATGAACCCAGCGATGTTGATCAGCTCCTGAAATTCACTGACAACATGCCGTTAGCAGTGGATCTCATGGCACATCTTGTTGCTTCTGAGGGCTGTTCCCATATCTTAGCACGGTTGGAAACTGAAAAGACATCCTTGCTATCTGAAGGTTCAGATAGACGATCCAACCTGGACACATCTATTGCTTTGTCACTTTCAAGTCCACGTCTCACTGTGCAAACTGGGGCTATAGACTTGCTGCAACTGCTCTCTATTCTTCCAGATGGTCTTTCAGACACTGAGCTTATTCAAAGTAATCTGGGCATTCCACAGATTCAAACATGCAAGTCTGTATTGCTCAGTACATCCTTGGCATACCTTGATAACAATAAACGTCTGAAATCCCTTGTTCCTATCCGGGAGTATTTGCAACGTTTCCACCCAGTAGGACTAGCTATTGTCCTGCCCCTGCAACAATATTTTCAAAGTCTTTTGGGCACATACACTAAATATCGAGGATCCATCCAGGTGATTAACCTTGTTAGAGACATTACTCTCAATCTGGGGAACATACATCAAGTTCTCTCCCAAGCATTGACACCACAAAATCCAGATCTACATGAAGCTATAAGATGCACAATCTTGTTGAATGGCTTTGACCGAATAACTGGTCGTGGCTCACACACATTAATGCCCTCTATTCCTGCGATACTTCCACCTGGTGATCACAAACTAGCAGTTATGTTTGCCACAGAGGTATTGTTCGCACATGATGATGGTATAAGGATAAAGGATTATGAGCTCTCACTTTCCGAAGCCAAAATGCACTGCCAGACTTTGAGGGATCCAGTTCTAGAAGGTGAGTGAAGGATTTGCATCTTGCTCATATTTCTCAGTTGTTCTTTATTTGTTTGCCTTTCTCAGCCGGCTTGTATCGTGCATTGGGGACCTACTATTGTTGGTCCACAGAGAACTGGCCCGAAGGTATCCAATGCTATAACAGAGCCTTGACACTAGTTAGAGCCACTGCGGACCTGAAAGAACAAAGTGCTAACTTGATCAACCTTGCTGTGATCAATTATAGGCTAGGAAAATACAACATATCCCAAGTGCTTGCAAACAAGGCTTATACACTTGCACAGTTGGGTGGAAATTGTTACCAGCAAGCACATGCACTACGGGTTGAGGCCATGTGCATTCAACAGCTTGGAAACCTCAAGGACTCCCTTACTCTACTGCAGAGAGCAAATGAACTTTTGAAGCTTTGTGGGATGTCTCAAAGTGCTTTGGGACTTCAAGTCAGGATGACTGTGGCTACTACACATATGAATAAAACTGAGTATGCAGAAGCCCAAAGCCTCCTTACTCAAATTGTGTCTGATATGTCTGCTAAACAAGAACTAACACCAAGTTTTGCCATCACGCTACTGAATGTTGCACAGATTGGTATAGTTACTGGTGAAAGCAAACAAGATGTGCTCCAAAACCTGGAAATGGCAAATAGGGTTTTCAGCAGCCTTGAGTACTTTGGAAAGGCTTTTTATTGTGATGTGACACTTGCTGAGCTTGAGCTCAGAGAAGGAGACACAGTGGCAGCAAGAAATCGATTCATGAGATGTCTGCAATGGTCTTGGACAAGATACACTGAAGTTTCTTCCAACTGTCTTGAGAGGATGACAGATATCAGCTGCTGGGGACCTGCTAACTTTGATTGGGCTGCCACCTCTGGTATCATCTACCTAGGATTTGCACAGAAGACAAAAGACAAATTGGGACTGTACAAAGCACTATGTAGTCTGGGGGGCAGATTTCTGTTCACTGGGGATGACCTAACTGCAGAAAGTCTATTCACAGTTGCATTCGAGGGCTTCTCAGAGATAGATGTTCATCATTGGAGAGCAAAATGTATGTTGCACCTCGGTGATATAGCAGTACACCAGGGGGATATGGCTACAGCAGAAATGTGGTGGAGAGATGCTCGCCCACTTTTTGAACGGTCATCACAGGCCAAAGATATAGCCAACATTGACTCCAGGCTGGCCAGTGTTGAAAAAGCTTATAATGGAGTACTCACAACCCACACTTGCAAAATTGCATGCACATACCCACTCATTGACTGAGTTTTCCCCTTCCAAGAACAGCCTGCAAGAGTTGTTTTCATGTGCCACTCAAGATAATCACCTCTTATTTATTCCTGCCTTGGTTTCATTACCTGAGAGTATACTCACAGTGTTTGTTAATGTGTTCCATAAAACCTTTTGGGAATGTTTTGAGCTCTGGCATAATTTAGCAACACTGTTGGAGAGTTTGAAGTTGGATGATGAACTTTATCCATTGTATCATAACTGGCTGATTTGGCATGGTTGCTCTGCTCTTCTTTGGGACACTATAGGTTTATTGATCAGTGAATTTGTCAGAAAGTTTTGTTCTGCTGAATCAAAGGCAAATTGAGTGAACTGTTCAAGGCCATGTTGGCATTTTGACTTGTACTTGTACAGAAGTTCAGCGAGCTAGGTATGTTCAGCCCACCTGCTGTATGTTGTATTCATATATCAAAGTACCTATTATTTGCATTTATATATTGAGTGACAGTGCACTTTTGGTTTGGCTGGGGGATGGAGGCAATGACATAAAAAATGATGAAAATGTAATGGCCTGCAGTTGTGAAAATTGGGCAAATATCTACCAACTTTGATTGGGCTGCCACTTCTGGCATCATTTACCTAGCATTTTCACAGAAACTGTAAGGGGAACTCCCACTTCCATCCCTCCTGGTCCTTCCACTCCCACCCCTGAGGCCCTCCCAAAAGGGGTACTTGCACCGCCTGTTGGCATGTTATGTGCAATGCCACCTGAGATCACTGTTACGTGTGGAGATCTGCACCAGGATTCACATGGATGACTTGTATATAGATGGACACCTGCCAGCAGAGATCCTTAGACTTGTTTCTCTTTGGATCCTCTGCCAGGACTCTTGAGATTGATCTTGGGCTGCAGGGTTGCCCTTACAGCAGAAACAAGTCTCTAATTAGAGATTAACTAGTCAAGATTCCGAGCTATGGGGTAGATAGTGACTCGGACAGCTACAAAAGCCTTCCAGCCACACTGACCTCAAATCTTGCCCTCTTCTCCACTCTTCTGAGTGCTGTCATGGACCGGTCTTCTACTTCAGTTGCTCCAGAGGTTTTGGAAGCTCTGACTGCAGAGGCTTGCCTTGACCACCTTGAGGGGTTATTTGAAAGACTCCTCCAATGTACTATCAACAATGCACCTACTCCCACACCTGCCCCTGTCCCTCCTGCTCCAGGTATGGCAGGTGGTCCAGGAGTTTTTGAAAGCATATACCCCACTGCAAAATCAGTCCTCCAACCGAACCCTCCATTTGTCTTTGATGGAGACTGCACAAAAGGCAGGTCCTTTCTACACAGTGTCCAGCAGCATGTGCAGCTCCTCCCAGAGGCGTTCTTTGATGCTGGAGAGCCCTCCGAGGAGAAGGTCGTCTGCTTTGCAATGACCTATATGTCTGGTGGTGCTCACCTGCAAATACCACATATGTCTCTATAGTTATAGGGGTAGATACAGCTCAATGTATCTCTATAATAACACAGAGGTGGCATGGCAACAAACCAGTCAAACAGGTGGCATATATGCCACCACATGAATGCCAGTGGTGCCACCATTTTAGGAAATTCAATCAGTAACCCAAATGTGACCGGATTTATGCCACAATTGCCACCGGATGGCCCTAGAATCGTTCCATTTGTGCCACCTTGCAGCTAGGTAGCATATATGCCACCTAGGATCAGAGTGGCTTGCACCAGTTGTGCCACCAGTTTTTTTGATGCTGGATCAAGCCAAAATGCTGCCGATGGGTGCCGACGGTGCCACTTCTGCCACCAAATGTTCTGATGCAGGATCAGGCAGCATAAATTTCCACTGGTGCCACCACTTGTCCCATTGCCTAATTGGGTAAAAATCGGCCTGGATGGGCCGGATTTGCCACAAATGCCACTAAAAGATCCAACCCAGTATCAGCTAGCATTATTTTGCCACCATTGCCACACATCATTTTGGCCCAGAATTACTCAGGATAGTCACGCCATCATTGCCACTGTCTGTCCTGATGCCTGATTGGGTAAAAATTGGATGATATTTGCCACAAAAGCCACAGAATGGTGCAATATAAAACCAGCCAGCATTATTTTGCCACTGTTGCCACACATTTTTTCTGGTCCCAAATTGGCTGGAATAATTACATCATTGATGCCACCACCTGTTTTGATGCGTAATAGGAGACCGTATTTGCTGTAAATACCACTGTGGAATTTCTGTCACATTTGCCGCCATGTGTCCCACTGCCTAATTAGGTGAAAATCAGGCCGAATTTGCCACAGATGCCATAAAATGGTCTCGCCTAGTAGTGGCTGGCATTATTTTGCCATCATTTCCACAGATCATTTTGGCTCGGAATTACCCAGAATACTCACGAGATCAGTCCTATTGTCTGTCCTGATGCCTAATTGGGTAAAAATTAGACTATTCACCACAAGAGCTCTAGAGTAGTATAATATAGAATTAGCTAGTATTATTTTGACATATTTGCCACACATTTTTTCTAGCCAGAATTGGCTGAGATGATCACGTCAGTGATCCTACCATGTCTCCTGATGTCTAATACAGTAAAATATGGACTGTATTTGTGACAAATGCTTCAAAATAGAAAAACATGCAATTGGCCAGGGCTCTTTTGCCACATTTGCCACAGCTTGATCCAGCCTAAAATCCCCAGGATAATTATGCTATTGATGCCAGCACCTGTTCTAATCTTCAATCATGTATAATATTTAGCATGAAAGTCGAAGCATGGAATATTGAATTGACCAGAATCATTTTGCTAAACTTGCTATCCAGTTTCTGATCTAAACTGCTTGGTGTAGTAGCTAGTGAGCTCAAAATTAGAACACAAACATTACCAATTATCTTGATCTATATTCAAACAATATCTATAGCAATTGCTGCATAATGAATTCTAATATTCAAATCTGAAAAAAAACCTTTCACTTTCATTAATTCATACACTAACCTAAATCCCAAACCAAAATCTAATATCAAAGCTGAATAAATTTTTTTTCTGAAGTTATTTTTATGCCTAATTTGAAAGAAATCCGTCTATGCAAAATTTTCATACAAATCAGGGTGATATATTACACTATTCTGACTGTTGCTCAAAACTCTTCAAATCCAGTGTTGGCACATACTGTCCTCACAAACCAACGTGGCATTTGGCTTGACAACAGCCGATCAATCAGAATGTTATATATTGAATCACTTAGTCTTCATAAAAATGGAATTGTCCATTATCCTCCATGTCTTCTGTTCTGATAGATCCGTATGTTCTCTCGGACCTATGTCGTGGAGACCCACCATGCCAGATTATGTCCTTCTCTCGTATCTTGGGTCACATGGTGAAGTGGGTTCGAATCCCACTAGGCCTCTTGATCTATCTATTTTTTCACAACTATCTTGAAAGCAGACCTCAATCTACCCACACATAATTACCTCCACTGCTATTTTTGCTAGTGGCATTGGTGGATCTCAAAAATTGTAGCAGCTTCCTGTGTATCTTAGGGCTTATGTTGTAGGGACATACCACGCTAATGAAGCTGCACTGGGGGTGCAGCCGGGATATCAAAAAGTATCGAAACGCAAAGAGGTCGAGCGGGCGCAGGACTAGCGGTGGGACACACCAACTGAAACCTACTCCAAACTCTAAAATCTATCACCTCTGGTACTATATAATCACAACTCCAACTCCAATACTTGTGGTGTGTGTGTGTTCGAGGAGGTAGGGTACGTATCACCCCTCTAGAAGGGTGTGCAAGATAGTAGATTTCTGTCTTGTAACAGCAGCGGTAGGATGCTCTGTCTTGGGTAGCAGGGACTACTAACCACGGGAGGATCTCGGGTTCAATAGGACACTCTTATCCTATCCAAGACATCGTCCGTGATCGTTGAGAACCAGTACTTCGACAGCTAGCCAAGGAAGTCAGAAGAAACTGGGCAGACCATCAATCGACAGAGATTCTACTCAGCTCGTCCGCGACGACTGGCGGCGGCGTATCCAAGACTCGGCGGATCTTACTCGAGCGGCAGCGTAGGCAAGGTGCGGCGGCTCTTACTCGAACAGCTGGAGGTCTTTTCTCGAGAAGTGGGCTTTATTTCACTGGCAGCGACTCGATGCTCCCCGCAAGGAGTACTCTCGACTATGAACGGACGGTCTCGAGCGGCGGCTCTTTACGCGAGAGGCGCACTCAAGGGCAGATGCGGCGGCTCTTATGTCGCGGCAGGAGGCCCCTTTCAAAGATATCGAATCACTCGGTCTATTTCTTAGAGTGCTGCGGACGCATGCTTTTCAATTCAAAAAAGTACCACTATATTCCCCTGATTTCCGGGCAGATAGTTTACTACCTACCACAGGAACTACTGCTAGCTTTTATACAAACGTTCGAGTCGAAAAGGAGTAAAAAGGAACATCTAGGATCATTAGCGCTTGATACCTCTAGCGGTCGGTGTCCAATGACAATCTGTGTATTACAGAGCCGTCCACCCGCTGGAGATATCCCGCATGGTTTCTGTCACTGATGCCTTATGGCGTGCTCGTTGTCTGGGTTCCTCCAATAGCAGAAAGGACTTTCGCTGTCTCCGCTAGTGCTGATGGAAGTGTTCCGGCGGGAGATCCTGCTGCGGCGGGAAGTCCCCCATGCCGGAGATTTCTAATGTCGGCGGGTCTCGCTGCGAGTCGTCCTGACCCGCAGTCGGAGTGTCTGTGTTCCTTTCTAAAAGATTTCTTAAGTGCTCTCCCTTTGTCCGGAGGTTGTAGAAGGCGAACCATATGCGACCGCTGGTCACGACTTAACCGTTGTGCCAGCAACCGCCAGTCGGCCACCTGCCGCGAGTGATGCAACAACTGAATAAGGCGACCCAGCCCCCCATGGCGAGTGCCAGGACGTCGTGCCGCCGCGAGTCAAAAGTAAATTTGACTAGCGGGAGGTGGACTTATTGCTAGTCCAGCCTTATTATCCCATTTCTAGAGACCGTTCCTGTCTCTGCTAGAAGGTGTCCCCGCCAGATGCTATTCCTCTCCCCCTAGTGATCCACCTCTGGCGCATGTAGCCTCGGCTTGCCGCCGTGACTCCTAGCCCAGTACTAAAATGTCCTCCTGGCAGAGCTCTCTGGCTTTACCAGCCAGATCGCTAAGTCGTTCAGCAGTTAATGGTAGGTGTACTGGCTTTCGGCTGTCAATGGTGCAGCGTGCTGTCCTAGGGGCGGACACACACCCCCAAACTAATCTTCACTTCACCATACTGACGAGTCATGGAAATGAATAAAAACTTGGTGTTTTTATGTGTGTTCCGTTACACGCCTCATCAACGCCAGATTATGCGTGGTGGTGTTATTCTTGGTTACATGGTTGAGTGGGTTCAAATCCTACTAGGTCCATTTTTTTTTTTTTTTTTTTTTGATTTTATTGTTGTCCATGCCACTCATGCCACTCATGCCATTCACTTTTTGGGTGGCAACCATCAGACCAGCCAGATCTTGTGGCTGTCGTGGCAATTGTGATCCACAAGCATTATTTAAGCAAAAAAAGGTACGGATTGTATAAACGAGTCCAGCATACAAGTATATCAATCAGTCCAATAGTTATTATCCGAATCGTACTCATAGAGTGGGACTTCAACTTCTGTGGCCTCGTAAGCGGCAGTAGCAGCTTTGTCCTCCAACATTATACAATCCAGTTGTGCTAGAAGACCAGCACAAACAGCAGCGACATGGGCCCAGCGATTGGCCTCAAATGGAGTGAGTCCAGATGCTACAAAGTTGGTGACGACGGAGTCGTTGATCATGTGGAAAGTTGCATCTCCACCAGAGCCTGCATGTACAAAATTAGCAACTGCAGCATCCTGAGAGGTATGGATGATTCCACTGCCAACTACAGTATAGTACTCGTGCACTATATGTGAAGTCGTAGCAGATGGCGAAACCAGATCACAAGAGCTATCAGGCATATGTGATTTGTGTTAGGGAGCATATGGAGCTGCGTCTCGGCTCGGTGTAGCAGCCAAAGTAGAGATAACAGGAGGACAGCAGGGAAAACTGGGTGGCATGGATGGTGTGCTTATTGCAGACATAGCAGGTTTGGCTAGGGGTGGTCGTGGTTTCCTGCCTCACAATGTGCCTGCCATGCTGGAAGGCACTCATGCCAGGTGGCATATTTGGTGGTGGGTCCGGCTTGCTCAGCAGCAGTTCTAGGTGTATGAATATATTAGACAACAATAATGACAGAGAAACCAGCCATCGCACCTGGAGGTATAAACCTCACATTTCTCCTCCATATTAGACACTAAAACAAGATTAAAAGCTTTGGCTGTAGCCTTGGTGACACCAGGCTGGGCATGAAATGGTGGAATGCAAACAAGTGAAGATGATGTCGTGGTGGGATCCAGGAGCAACATATGTCACGGGACTCAAATGACAGCTAATTTGACTTGCTGCCACAATTGCCACACAAAAAACAATTTATTTGCCACGAACGCCATGTTCATTGAATTGTAGAAATATGAGCGTACAATATTCTAGTCAATCAATACACCATCTTCCCCTCACCAAAGCCTATCTACAACCTTGGCCTGGATCTCCTGCTGCTTTTTCATACAGAACACAGCATACTCAACTGTATAATCCCTTGGCTCTGTCCTTGCCTCTCTTTCATCTTGAATTTGGCGAGCCTCCTCCTTCCCAACCCTTCTAATTAATTGTTCTGAATGGTGTTCTCGGGCCTTGAACGCAATGAACTTCTTATGTCTATCAATCTTGAGTCAATGCTGAAATTTGAATATTTGGAAAAGCAATACTTCTCTCTATAGGCCTTACCAGCAAGGACTCGTTGTTGATATTCCTGATAATGCTCAGGGTCTTCCTTGACTTTGGCCCGATATCTGTACAACGTTGAGTAATAAAATGTATTAGACAATAGATTTCGCACCGTGCCATCTGAATCCAACTTTTTGCCCCTGCTTCTTCTTTGTTTCTGGATAGAATGAGATCCTAGGCCGTCTATAGTTCTTGAAGAATCACTGTTCACGATATCGGGCTGATGCCAGCCTTCTGGCAGCTTGTGAGCGGGATGGCGTAGGTGGACCAATTGAGCAGTTTTCAGGCTTTAGCATGCTGAGTAGACATCCTGGACTGCTGAGATGATTGTAGAGGCCTCTTGGGGCACTGACAAGAGTGTTATGAAAAGAATTGCAGGGGTTTGTGAAAATGGTGTCGTGGTAGAGGTCAAGAGGTTGGGTAGGTATAGGCCAAATACGGCTTAATTAGAGTCATTCCATGCACAAACATGAAACATGTCACTGGAATACAAGAAAAATATAAAAATATTTCTGAACATACCTTGAGATCTAAACTTGAGATTGGCCTCTTCAGAATTTTTCATTTGGCAATGAGGAAGAGCCTAATTGAATTTTTGTACTGTGACGAGTACGTGATCACGCATGCACAGTTATGTGACCAACACTTTTGACCGCTGTTGGCACAAGTTCCTGAGTGGCATACGTGGCTTCTCTCATTTCTCGAGTGGTATATCAGGTATTTAGGGTAGGTAATGAAGCAAAATGCATGATTGATGGCCTAGGTGCTCTTTTATCTTTTAAATGTGTATATAAGGCCCGCTACTGTGACCTATTCTTTAACTGTTCCATCTGAGCCACTTATTAATCGAATCATGTGATCACTTTGCCATGCCACTTGCCACTTGTCACTCAGTATCTTATTCGTGCCACTGATCCCAATGGCTCACAATAGTGTCGCAGGCAAGTTAAAAGACTTAATTCAAAAGCTTTATACTAATACTATCCAAGAAATTGATTAACATGGCTTGTATAAAAAAATCCATTTTGATAGCGATGGTGCCATCGACCGTGGAGGACTTCAGGAGATCCCAACAGTGGAGTTCTAGTAGCGAAAGAACACCCTCTGACCATATCTATCCTCTGTATACTACCTCAAGACCTGGTGAATGTCTAGACAATATAGAAGGCATCATTGCCACGCACGCCAACCAGGATATTGACTAATCCATGTGTCCCACTCCAGGTTCTACTCATGCACTGGTATCAGCTTACGCTTCAACAACAGTCAAATCAGGGGAGGAAGGGGAGGACGAGGAGGATGAGGAGGACGAAGAGGATGAGGAGCCAGATATGAGGGAGAACGGTGAGCAGTCCACCATATGCACTGCAACTGCACTTCCCAGTGACCACATATCTCACTGCATAGTTGACCAGTCCATGCAGTCCCCCGTAGCTGCTGAACCTGCCCAGCCATTCAGGTCCTTTGAACGTCCGCCTCACCCTGAGTGGAGTAAATCGTCTCCCGCTACCATGCTCCCATCAGCTGGATCTGTGCACTCCTGAAAACATATTCCTTGTGAGAGTAGCGACAAGGATCGGCCAGTAGCAGAGCAAAAGTGCAGGAAGAAACAGAAAGAGAATACTATCGCCCCCAAGTCAAAGCACCTAGACCAAGCATGGGAGCGGCTGGTTGAACGTGTAGTGGAGTGGGACGAGCAACTCCAGAAAGAAGCAATCATGGTGTCGAAGGAACTGGGGGCTAGATCTAGAGGATGTAAAACACGTCTTCAAGCATGTATTAAATTGGACAAACAAGCCTGCCCATGTGACGCCGGATTGTGGCGCACCAGATGTTGCCACTGCTCAAGATATCACTAGTGTGAGTGCTCATATTCACAAGCAGGTAAGTGGCCAAATTTTGTGAATTTTATTTGCTGTCGGTTGGAGTGTGGCATGCATGGATCTGTGTGGAATACATGGCTCATTATGGTTTTTTTTTTTTCAGCTCATTCAATGTAGAAAACGCACTGGTGCCCTGGGATTTGCAGTCCTGGTTGGGTCCGACGACAACAATGGCATACAGACAACTATTGTGGGCTCCTCTGTTATTTCCAGGATGTTCATGAAAAGGAACCCACCGCATTTGCTTCTGGTTATCGCAACTGGGCTGTGCCATCATCAACAGCAAAGCAGGTGAAGAATATAGAGATGCCAAAGAATGCAACACTACACCGTTCGCAAGTGACGAAGATGATTGAGGGCAGCCTGTGTACGTGGCGACTGACAGATCGGAGTGTCTTCCGTTACTCCGTTATTGATCCATTTGACAGGTGAAAAGACAGGCAATCCAAGAGTCCAAATGAGCTATGTCGACTATGAGCAGAAGATTGTGAACGAACTAGGCTGGGAGTTCTTTGGATGGCCACAGGGTGCAGAGTGGACGGCGCCATTCAAGATGAAGACAGGTGGCACCGGCACTATTGTTGCCCTGTGGCAGGGCTTGGTCTCCGGTGAGTGTGGGTGGCAGCGGGTCTCAGAGGAGCGTCAGGCAGCAATAAAAGCAAAGTACACAGGGAATGGAGGGCAGAAGGGTAAAGAGAGGAAAAGAGCTGACAGGGATAGGTCGAAGTCAGAGTCGGAGTCAGAGTCGGAAGGGACAGAGCTGGAGGCAGAGATGGCGGTGAGCAATAGCGCGAAGTCAACCGTTCTACAGAAAAGAAAGCATATCGAAGTAGAGATGCAGAACATCCAAGGGTAGGAGAAGAAAAACATGCCTGCAGCAGAGCCCATGCTGAAGAAGAGCCAGAACGCCAGTTACGGAGCTTTCCCATGCAGAGCTCCCTTCGTGCACTCTCGTCATGCCTACCAGCATACGGAATTGAGCAAGGACAGCAGTGGAAGCTCTGGGTAGTTGGGTGGCATCAGTGGCACGTGGCGAATCCATGGCAATGCCAAGAAGGCGGTGCATTGCAGAGTCCTCAGCAGAGAGCAGTGACAATTCATATGATTCTTATGTCTCGTTGTTCTAAACTATCACTTTTACTGTATCTCCTTTTGTTTTTCTCAATCTCACTCAATTTTTTGATTGTACTATGATAAATAGCGTTCCTATTACTACAACCGAAAAAATTGCCATATACAAAATTCCTCAATATTGTGCGTTGAAATTGAATACAAAAGAAATAATACAACTTGTAGGCTTGGTCATAAATATTATTCAATTTTTACCAGATTATGGTCTGGGATAGTTGGTGCCATCAATAGCATAATTATCCTGGGGATTTTAGGCTGGATCAAGCTGTGGCAAATGTAGCAAAAGAGCTCTGGCCAATTTCATGTTTTTCTATTTTGAAGCATTTGTCGCAAATGCAGTCCATATTTCACTGTATTAGACATCAGGAGATATGGTGGGATCACTGACGTGATCATCTCAGCCAATTCTGGCTAGAAAAAAAATGTGTGGCAAATATGTCAAAATAATACTAGCTAATTCTATATTATACTACTCTAGAGCTCTTGTGGTGAATAGTCTAATTTTTACCCAATTAGGCATCAGGACAGACAATAGGACTGATCTCGTGAGTATTCTGGGTAATTCTGGGCCAAAATGATGCATGGCAATGGTGGCAAAATAATGCTAGCTGATACTGGGTTGGATCATTTTGTGGCATTTGTGGCAAATCCGGCCCATCCAGGCCGATTTTTACCCAATTGGGCAGTGGGACAAGTGGTGGCACCAGTGGAAATTTATGCTACCTGATCCTGCATCAGAACATTTGGTGGCAGAAGTGGCACTGTCGGCACCCATCGGCAGCATTTTGGCCTGATCCGGCATCAAAAAAACCAGTGGCACAACGGGCGCCAGCCACTCTGATCCTAGGTGCCATATATGCCACCTAGCTGCAAGGTGGCACAAATGGAACGATTCTAGCACCATCTGGTAGCAGTTGTGGCATAAATCCGGTCACATTTGGGTTACTGATTGAATTTCCTAAAATGGTGGCACCACTGGCATTCATGTGGTGGCATATATGCCACCTGTTTGACTGGTTTGGTGCCATGCCACCTCTGTGTTATTATAGGGATACATTGAGCTGTATCTACCCCTATAACTATAAGGACATATGTGGTATTTGCAGGTGGTGGTGCTGCCCAGCACTGGGCTGAGTGCCAGTGTGACAAGCTCACCTTCCCATTTGTCACCTAGGATGTGTTTGTCCAGGAGCTCTGCCTCTGATTCATCAAAGGGAATGAGCAGGACTACACACTCTGAAAATTTGAGTTTTGGGATTACCATATGGGTGCCCAAGATGTCTTCACATACATAGACAACTTTGAAGACTTTGCCGCTCTTGCGGGGTACACTGACCCACTTGTCAATGTCACAAAGTACCGCTAGGGCCTAGCTCCAGCCATCAATCAGGCCATCACTGCCTCAAGTGACCCCCCAGACATTCAAGACTATCAAGGTTGGCGTGAGTGTGCATACCACCAGTTTGATACATTTGAGTGAGCAAAGGCCACTAGAGGTTTGGCTCACCCTCCAGTAGGGATGGCCATGGGCCTGGGTCAACCCACCAGGTTTCTGGGTTGGGTTGGATATGGGTGGAGGGTTGGCCATTTTCCAGACCTGTACCTGGCAGGTACATGTGACATGGCTGTGACTCAATGTAAATGGACTGTAAAAACATGAATTGGAGTGGTTTTTCAGCAGAAAAAAATGTATGGGATCCAGAATCCACCTGGAACATCGGAATTTTGGGTTCCAACCTGATGCCACAAGGTGCTGAGGCTCAGATCACACCTGGCTCAGGCCTGCCAGCAACCCAGGATGGACCTGTGCCTCCACTCCCCCCAGTTGTGCATCCCCAAGCTGGGGCCCTCCTTCCTGTCCACCCAGCTCCTGCTCCAGTGCCACCACCTGTATGTGCTTCAGCTGCAGCTCCTTGTCTCCCACCTCCAGTGCCTATGGATGTAGATTGCACATGTGCCTGCTTTGGCTCTGGACCCCACTGCTGCTACTGTTACAGTGAGCCAGGGCATCTGGCCAATGCCTGCACCACCCCAGCAGATGTCCGTGAGAGCATTATTACTACTTTCCAGGTAGGTCCGTGTCATGGACATCCTCAATGAGGTCATACACCAGTTGGGTGGTGACCTTTTAGAGGAGTTGGTTGCACATGTTGCAACCTCTGGCTCTATGCTGGGAGTTCCAGAAGCCCGAGAGGTTTCAGAGGGTTTTGTCAGGCACAGCAAGTGAGTGGTGTGCCCTTTCTAATTGTTTTGAATGTCTGTATAATGAATTTAATTGCCATCAAAGTCAGTTCAGTGCCATCAATACAGATGTCAGAGTGAGAGACACCTCCTGAGCTCCCCTCTGGTATTTTCATGCCCAATACTGATACCAGGCACTCAGTTGGGCAAGGGCTTTCAGATAATGTGCTTAGTAAGCTGCACTTTGGCAGGACCTTGGATTATTGGATTGTAGGTCGGATCACCGGTTTGGACAAAATTTTAGTTTTGACCTGGTGAGGTCCAAGTCAAAGTTCGGACAAAGCCTCGGGTCGGCCAAAACAGGTCAGAAGCAGTGTTCAGACAAGAGCTCACCTGGGCTGAGGTTGGATACCAGTTTGGACAATGGCTCGCCACACTTGCAATTACCATACTTGTATACAGTATTGTTCCTTTGTCTCGAAATCACAGGCTATGTACATCTAATTAATCCATGTTGCATGGCGCGCTTTGAAGACGCACACAATACTGCATAATAGTAATTTGTGTTCACATCTGCACACTACATTGACTCTGGATATTCTGAACTTACTCTCTGCCATTATGCTGCCCTTGGTACCCTATGCTTTGCACATCTCCCATCAAACTCCTTCCTGTTTTACCCCCCAGGACAGCGGGGCTGTGGCCAGCTTTCAAAACCATGATGAGATTGACCAACGGGTGCAATGCATTTTTGCAGAGCTTGTCGCATAGAAGAACACTTGGGCAAAGGCAGTGGCAAGTTTGAACACAGTGTGGCAGATGGGCAAATCAAATGTAAATATTCTGGAGATGGAGGAAGAGGAAGAGATAGACAAGTAATTTATAGCCATAGCTATTTTGCGATTTTTTTTGGGAACTTTTGAAGCTTTTTTTGCGGAAAATTGAGTTTGGAAACAAAGTTCAGACAAAATCCCGATGGCCAGACCTTTGTATGCAGAGTTCAGACAAAAATTTGTGGGTTGGCCACCCAGAAAGTTCAGACAAAATTTTTTGGATGGGCAAATTTAGTATCTGACCTCCAACTCGATAGTCCAAGGTCCTACTTTGGCCCAGGAAAGCTGCCAGACCCTCCCCCTCAGCTCCCGGCTACTCTAGCCCACCTCGGGATCCTGGCCTAGAGACCTGGTTGGGAGTGCAAACTCTCTAAGCACTACACTGTGGCTGCATCTCTTGGAGGCAACTCCCTCAGACTACCTCAGGAGATCGAGTCTGTTGACAATGCCAAGGTGTCCCTCAATGGCCTTCTTGACTGTAGAGCCGCCTCTGAGTTTATTGATTCTGGCTATGTGCTTGAATCTGGCATCCCTGTTTGGGGGCTGTCCCAACTTATCCCTGTCTTCAATGTGGATGGCTCCCCAAATGAGGCTGGAATTATTACTGAGGTTGCTGATGTAGTTCTCCGGTACAATGGCCACTCAGAGCACGCTCAGTTTGTAGTCACTCAACTGGGCAAGGAAAAGCTCATCCTCAGGATGTCTTGGCTCTGGAAACACAATCCAGAAGTCAACTGGGAAACTGGGAAGGTCAGCATGACCTGCTGCCCCTCCAGCTGTGTGACATGCCATGATGAGGCTTGAAAGACGAGGCATGAAGCTCAGCTGATCAGAAAAATTGTCAGCCAGCTCTGTGCTGGACCCTTCCCATCTATCTGCGCAATTGATGCTGGAGACCCAGAAGACAGAGGTGTCGAGGGTGGAAGATTCCCAGAGGATATGTCAGACCTCCCAGAACTCACTCTTGACTTGGACAATAATAATGGCAGCAAAGATGACCCCCTGCTTGAAGATGGAGACTGCATTCTTTATACATGGTTTTCCCCTCCAGAATCCATCTATGCAACTGCTACAGTCTCTCAGCAACTTGCAGAGGCATTTGTGAAGAACTCTGTCCCAGCTGGAACCTCCATTCCAGAATGGGCTCGCAAATTTGGAGATGTCTTCAGCAAGAAGTCCTTTGATTCCCTCTCAGAACATCGTTCATGGGACCATGCCATTGAACTTGTCCTAGATGCCAAGCCAGCTAACTGTAAGGTCTACCCTATCTCACCCCTCAAACAGAAGGAGCTTGATGCCTTCATTGAGGAAGGGCTAGCCACTGCCACATCTGTCCTTCTAAATCCCTGATGGCATCTCCAGTTTTTTTCATCAAGAAGGATGGAGGTCTCTGGTTTGTTCAGGACTACTGGGCACTTAATGCGATGACTGTGAAGAATTGGTACCCCCTCCCCTTGATCAAAAATCTCATTAATCAGTTGAAGGGAGCTCAGTTCTTCACAAAACTCAATGTCCAGTGGGGCCTCAACAATGTCTGGATTCAGGAAGGCAATGAGTGGAAGGCTGCATTCTGAACAAACCGGGGTCTCTTTGAGCCTCTGGTCATGTATTTTGGCCTTACCAACTCTTCAGCAACATTCCAGACCATGATGAATGACATCTTCCAGGACCTCATTTTGTCTGGAGACGTCATGGTCTACCTTGATGACATCCTTATTGTTCACTCAGACCACACAGCTCACTGGAGGATTGTTACAGAGGTGCTTTGGTGCCTTCAGCAGCACAAACTCTACCTTCAGCCAGAGAAATGTGAGTTTAAGCAGACCTCAATTGAGTATCTTGGTGTGATTATCTCCCACAATTGCATTGAGATGAACCCTGTCAAAGTTGCTGGAATTTCCACCTGGCCATCACCCAAGAACAAGTGGGACATGCAGCAGTTTCTTGTCTTCATGAACTTCTATTGGAGGTTCATTGGAGGGTTCTCAGACATTGTCCACCCTCTCTTTGATCTTACTAAGAAGGGGGCCACATGGGCCTGGGGACCATTGGAAGAGAGAGCATTCTAGAGGCTCAAAAATGTGCACACTTCTGATCCAGTGCTGCTGCTCCCAGACCCTACCAAACCCTATTGAGTGGAGGCAGACAGCTCTGACTGGGCAACTGGAGCTGTTCTGTCACAAGAGGGTCCAGATGGGAAGTGGCATCTGGTTGCTTTCTATTCCAAGAGCTTGAGTGAAGTCCAACAGACCTATGAGATCTACAACAAGGAGATGCTTGCGATTGTGGAGGAGTGGTGACACCTCCTTGAAGGCATGCAGCACCCACTTGAGATCTGGATTGATCATAAGAACTTGGAGTACTTCTGGAAGGCACAGAACTTGAATCAGAGGCAGGCACACTGGTCTCTGTACCTGTCCCGGTTTGACTTTGTGCTGCACCACAAGCCTGGGAGCCTTATGGGCTGTCCAGAGTCAAGGCATCCAGACCATGGAACTACACCAGATAACCAGGATGTCACCCTTCTCCGCCCCGAGCTATTCCAGATTTGGGCAATGGAGGGTGTTGCTGTTGCAGGTCCTGAGGTTCCAATCCTCCAGGACATTTGGAAGGCCCTTGCAGGCTCCCCAGACCTGGAGGAACCTGTTGCAGCTGCTGCTTGGGAGCTTCTCAAAGTACATGGAGCCCGCTCCTTCCAAACTGCAGAATGGCATGTTGACAGAGGTCTCTTGTACTTCCAGGGAAAGCTTGTTGTCCCCTGAGACAAGGACCTTCAGCATCGGATTCTGGAGCTCCATCATGATACATGGGTTGCAGGCCATGCTGGAAGGTTCAGGACATTGGATTTGATCTCCCAGAACTACTGGTGGGGCCCCCAGATGTCCTATCACATCAGCTGGTATGTTGCCACCTGCGACTTCTGTTGCTGAACCAAAGCCCTCAGGCACCTTCCAATAGGTGAACTTCACCCAACAGAGGTTCCAAAAGAGCAATGGGACACCATTTCTATCAACTTCATTGTTGAGCTCCCAGAGGTGCATGGCTACAATGCAATCATGGTAGTAGTGGATATCCTGGGAAAGTGTGCTCACTTTATTGAGTGCCACACCCAGATTGATGCAGAAGGTGCTGCCCAGCTCTACTACCAGCATGTCTGGAGGCACCATGGCATGGCTTGGAAGTTCATCACCAACTGAGGCCCACAGTTCATCATGGATTTCACCCAAGAGCTGTGGCGCCTTGTCGGAGTCAAACCAGCAACCTCCACCGCATACCATCTGCAGACTGATGGTCAGACAGAGCGCATCAACCAGGAACTTGAACAGTTCATCCGCATTTTCACAAACTACCAACAGGATGACTGGGATGAGCTTCTTCCAGCTGGGGAATTTGCATACAACAACCACATCCACTCCTCTACCCAACAGGTTCCCTTCATGACAGACACTGGACAGCTCCCCCACATGGGATTTGAGCCCAATGGTGTCTGTTCTTGGGTAGAGAGTGCAAATAAATTCTGTGACTGGATTGCCTTGGGTGTCTCTGAGGCACACTCTGCTCTGGTGAAGGCAAAGGACAAGTACAAGCAGTAATATGATTAGAGGCGGCTACAGGCGTCAGAGATCAAAGTTGGGGACCAAGTGTGGCTCAGACTACATGACCATCCCTGAAGCTGTCTCATCACCACCTCAGACCCTTCAAGGTCATAAAGGTTGTGGGTTGGGCCTATAAACTTGAGCTCCCTCCCTGGTACTCAGCACTCCACCCTGTCTTTCCCATTGTCAAGCTCCAACTGGCAGAGGATGACCTTTTGAGGGCTGTCCAGGCCATGACAAGCCCCTTCCAGTGCTTGATGAGCCTGGAGATCAGCAATGGGAGGTTGATGAGATTCTGGATGCAAAGTTCCACTACCGCAGCCTTTGGTACATGTGCAGCTTCAAAGGCTATGGCCAAGATCATAACAAGTGGGTCAAGCACTCTGACATATTTGCCTCAGAACTGGTGGAAGACTTTTATTGGAAATACCCCAGTAACCCATGTCATATTGCTGCTGCTGTCTTTGATTCCCTTCCTTTCTGTCACCCCTCTGCCCAGGTGCGTTCTATGCATCAAGGCACCGCATTCCAAAGAGGGGGTGTAAGGGGAACTTCCATTTCCAGCCCTCCTGGTCCTTCTGCTCCCACTCCTAAGACCTCCCAAGTCCCTCCCAAAAGGGGTACTTGCACTGCCCATTGGCATGTTACATGCAATGCCACCCCAGATCACTGTTATGCACAGAGATCTGCACCAGGATTCACATGGATGACTTGTATCTAGATGGGCACCTGCCAGCAGAGATCCTTAGACTTGTTTCTCTTTGAATTCTCCTCTGACAGGTGCACTGCACTTGTATTTTATTTACTACTTATTTATATCTTTGGATCCTCCTCTGCCACGACTCTTGAGATTGATCTTGGGCCACAGGGTTGCCCTTACAGATTTACTCAATTCACCATTAATCATGACAGTTGTTTCAGCGTTTGTATAGAAGGCCTCAATGGCTTTCTGGAATTTTGGAGGAAAACCCATGTGTTCCAGAACTCTGAATAGGTACAAGTGGTTGATACAATCATAAGCCTTCTCTTGATCAAGTGCAACAATGATCCCGTTTTCCTCAGCTGCTTCCCCATAATTCAGGAGGAATTTGGCTAGTTTAACCTAGTCTTCAATTTTCTGACCTTGCACAAATCTTGCCTGGTCTGGGTGCACTACACCACCATTCAAGTCTTGTGTTTGGACAATGTTAGACTTTGATATTCTCATGACATCAATCAAAACGTTTGTAAGATATCAGTTGAATGTTTCAAAAATGTCCACAGCAAACATCTTCCCAATGTGTTGCCAAATGTTGCAAAAATGTCCAGAAAAGGTCGGATATATATTGGTGTGAATGTTTGCTGGGCATGGTATCCCAGTAGGGTATAGGTTAATTACAAATGGGCCTGTGAAATTCCGAGTGTCGAGTTCTGAATCTCATTCCATCTTTCAATATTGTCGTCGTATATACGATGTTGACTGGCACAAGCCGCAAAGCATGCAATGCAACTTGCAAGCTTGAATGACCAATACCAGCAGACTGCAGTGTCACAGAGACTGTTGCCAGTCTACGGCACAATGATTCACGATTCACAAGTGTCCAGTGAATGAGGAAGGGTCTCATAACAGTTAATGGAACAGAGAAGGGAGATCTACAGAATTCCAAAAATAAGTAGTGAGGTCCATGCACATCAGACCAAACAATGGCAATGTTGGTATGCCCACAAAGCTTTTCCTTTGTCTTCCACTCACACTGGAAATGGAAAACTTTATTAATGCACAGAAAGTGAAACTGAAAATAGCGATATCAGATCCAATTTCAGGTTTGCAGAAAATATCACTTTTGGATTACCTGAAAGAGGAGCTGAAAGAGGTGAATTCGGAGTTGCTTTCATGTTTCCTGAAAGACGCACTTTCAGTGCTGAGTCATTTTTGCCATTGGTCTGGGAAATGCCAGACCAATGGCAAAAATGGCGCGACAATGAAAGACATACTTTCAGATTGTTTGAAAGGGAACCTGAAAGCAGATCTTTCAGCTCCACTTTCAGGTACATTGAAATTGGTACTTTCTGTGGATTGGAAACTTGAAATGAAATCCCTATTTTCATTTTGACTTTCAGCACATTAATAATTTTTTCCTTTTCCAGTGTAACTACCACTGCCACTGTTCTCGTTCCCAAACTCAAGCCAGACACAACACATTCAACTTCCCAGGCCTTCTCCAGCTCTCGCAAGAGTACATACCTTGGTGGGATTCAGCTTGTTGCTCAGCAGCAAGTTGGCAACAACAATGGCAAGTCAAGGTCCAGCAAGCCATGCAACAGTGTGTCAAGAATAGCACGAGACCAACTGTCTGCCTGTGATTCCTACCACCTGCAACAATGCCTTGACACGCCAACAAGGCTCAAGCACTCCCAGTGGACCTGTCTTCCCCTTGGTCCAAAACCTTCCCTACTGCCGAGCATCACCGTGGTTCGGAAACTGATCAAACTCCTCAAGATGGTGGTTACTATCCTTTTACCGCAGTCCATCTCCAAGCACTCGCTCCATCCCTCACAATCCACCCCAAGTGTCTTTGACTCGATCATATCAAACCATCTCAATTCACAACCACTAATCTGAGTCGCCTCAAGTTGTTTATAGCCTCAAATTCACCCTCAAGACTTTTCTGCACGGACACCATTTGCTCGCAACTTCAATGGCGGCAACCATGGGCAACCTGGTGGGGTGAATGCAGCATGCACCAGAATGGGTGTGGGGTTGAGTAGTGCACTCGGAACGCCCTCACTCATCTGTCAATTCCCACATCTGGTGCATGTTATTTTGCCTCACATCTTGGTTTGTACTGACTGGGCAGCCAGTGCTTGTACTGTCCACAATTCAGTGAGGTGGATCCGGTAGCACACATGCTGAAGTGGAGGGGGTAACCTGTGCTCGCAGTAGGACAGGAGTGGCCTTTACCCCTGGAGGGTCTGCTGTAGTGTATGCTGGGTGGTACTTAGTGTAATCTTGAATTCTTTCAATTGCTGCTACAAAATCCAGAAATTATTGCAAGAAATGCCAGGACATTGGTGAAATCTTGCAGAAATGTTGGCCAAAACATCCTCAAATGTGAAGTTGTGGGAGCCTTGTGGGATTTGACGATTTGTGTTTATGCAACGTTTCCGCAACATTTGGCAGATGTTGTGGTGACTATTTATAAATGTTTCAGCGAAAACCTTCCATAAACGTTCCTACTGAACGGCGGTGTACCACCACCATCTTGTTCCCAACCTGTACCGTAGCCAGTACTGCTTCGTGCAGCGCTGTTTTCCATTTTGCTTTGCGCAAGTGGAACAACCATAGTACTGTTGTTATTTCTAATTGAACCACTGAATTGTCACCTCAACTTGTAAGTTCCAAGTTAAAATTGAGTTGCGGCCCTTCTTGTATATATTTCTCTTTTGTTTTTCTATTTCATTTCTCTATTTCACGCTCGTGAGTTCAGCTGCCACTGATGGGCATTGGGTTTCGCTGTGGTTTCTAGCCACACTTGCTTGACATACCATGTCTGCTGCGAAGCGCATCAAGAGTTCTGCTGCCGCTGCAGCTCCTGCTTATGACCCCTGGGCGCCCTTCCACGAGCTTCCCCCAGAAACAGTTCACCATGGTCCTCAGCCTCTCGTGCCCGGAGGTCTTCAAGACCCTGTCACTCGAGGAATCCACCAATACTCTGACTGAATTCCTTCCCATTCTGGTATGACTGTTATGCTGGCACTCTACTCCTGGGTGGTACTGACTAGCAGCAGCAGAAAAAGAGCGTCTCCCAGAACCGCCACCACTTGTCCAACCATAATTTTCCGGACAAGCTCCTGCAGCTGCACACCGGCCTCCGTAAAGTCACATTCACCATCGACAGGGAGAAGCAGGATCCCACCATCCACAAGTGCTATTGGGCAGATGGGACTTTCACAGCTAATGGGGTAAGGTGCTAGTTTCACTGTTCACCAAACTAGGTCTAACCGTGGCAGGTGCCAACCCCGCTTTCTTTCAACGAAGTGTCGAAATTTCGATGTTGAAGTTGTTCACAAGGCAAGTTCTCTAGATATATTTCTCTCTTTTCTGCTTCTCCGCCAGTTGTCCCAGCAGGCAGCAGACAGGGTGTACCAGATGGCCAAGTCTCATCTCCACACGAAACAGGATATCGACCCTTCTCCACTCTCCAAGGAGGGGTACAAGCTGGCGCTCGAAATATTCCCTCTGTACAACTGCCAGTTCCTCCCACTGGACAACTCCGGCCGGTTCTATGTCATCAATGCCGACATTATTTTAGATGTGCTGGGTATTGCGCCTCCAGCAGCGAGTACCCCTTTTCTTGTTTGTTCTGGTGACACCGCTGATAAACTTTTGCTTCAGGATGGACCACAGTGTGGCTGTTGCATTGCCGCTGGTATCGAGTGTGTGGCTCACGGGCACCCGTTCAAGTGCAGCCGCTGTAGCTTCTGGAAAATACGCCGCTTGCACAAGCAACAAGAATCTTCTTCCTCAAGATTACTCGCAATTCTTCTTCTCAATATGACAACACAAGGCCAAGAGCTTTCAGAGGTGAGAGAAGCGACATGTAGTGGATGAGTTGATGATCTGTGAGCATGTTAAGATCTCTTTTGCCCCAACCTTGCCATTCCCTTTTCCGCTCCTCTCTTTCTTCTTATTTCTACCCTCTTCTTGAAAAGAAGTCCCCTGCTATCCCTGCGGGTGGTAGACTCACCGGCCAGATCACAACCTGCACTGAGCCAGGCTATAAGCATATTCTCTTTCACACTGCCTATCGTGCCGGGGCAGCTTTCACAATGCCTATCGCTCTGGGGCAACTTTTTCACACTGCCCATCCTCTACATTGGGCCACTGCTCCAGTTGCCTCATGCGTCCTGCCATTCAGGCAAAGTACTAGTCCTTTATGTGACCTAAACCTGGCATGCGCTGTGTGCGAAGGCATCAGGTAGCATGACGCGAGGCACAACAAGCACGGTGGCCTGGGTAAGGTGGGCTGTAGTGCACGGTGTGGATGAAGGGCAAAAAGGAAGTTGTGTACCGCCGGGAGGGAGATGCCAAAGGGTCCATCCAGTCCGCGTTTTTAGTGGCGACGTTGCTGTGATTGCGAAATGGATATTAATAAGATAGGGCATGATGAGCGAGAGTCTTAACTCACACCGACGAATCCCCCCCCCCCCTCAGTCGACGATTCCTCCGACACCTGCTGTAACATCCGCGTCACCTCAATCACTCGGACCTGCGTGGCAAAACAGAAATTGTCTGGCAGCCGTGGCAGATCTGGTACAATCTGGCAGACATCTGACGTATCTTAGTCCGTTTTTAAGGTGAGGTGTCCGATCGGGGTAGAACCTTATTACATAATCATGTTTTCGAACCCTTACTCCTGCTCCTCAGCCTTGGGTATATCTTCAGTAGGCTGGAATAGATGCATTCTGCCTGCACGAATATTTTCGGATTTTTTCAGCATCGTGGGACAAAACTGTTGAAGCGTCAAGTTGATGTGTTTTCGGCATCTTGATGGCCTATCAAAATGAAAAACAGCTACTGCACTCATTCCGGCACCATTCAAAAAATTCCAAGTGGACAGATCGCCTCCAATAGGCCCTAAAATTCAGCTCTATACCAAAAATTTGAAGAGAAAACTGCCAGATAGCGAAAACGACACAGAAGAGCTAAGCGAAGATTATGTAATAAGAGTCAACCCCAATCGGGCCCCATCACTTAATAACAGACTTCAATACGATCGAGGTACAAGATCCTACCATATTGAAGTCTGGCTGCGAGAGACTAGACATATCTGGCTTTGCGTGGCGCTTACACTGTGCCTTGGCATTTTTTGCGGTGCTGACATTCAAACAACATTTAGAGTCAATGGCTAAGAGAACTCAAGAAATTTGGGTGCGCTGGCTGGTTACAATATGCACCTCGGAAACTTGGATGTGTTGTGAAAAGTTGCGAAAACTGCCAAGTCCCGCATCAGCCTTGGCACCAGCTGCGAAGGGTCCGTGCACAGCATGTGTTTCACATCAACGGTTGATTTGCTGGCACTTTTCTTCCTTGCACCACCGTCATCCACACTCGTCCGCATCTGTCCGGCCTCAACTGCCACTGTCCTCTCTCTTGATCTGCCCCCTTCCACACATAACTACCTCAACTCCAGACACTCCTCTTTCGATGACTACTTTCTTCACGCAGGATTGTCCGTCTGCCTTGTTGTAACCCCAAGTCTCAAGGATCCAAGCCCTCAATGCTCAAGCCTTAAAAACCTCAAGCCTTCAAAACCTTCCATCCTCAAAGCCTCAAGCCCTCAAGCCCTCAAAGCCTCAAGCCCTCAAAACCTCAAGTATCTGGCCAGCCCTCAAATTTATTTGTTGATCGCAATTCTGACAGCAGGATTTTCCCTCAAGCCAATTTCTTGAGATCTCCTTACCCAGTGTTCTAGCTTCGTTGATTGAGGACTGGGCATTGCTTGTTGGACGAGGTTCCAGGTGCGTCACTGCTCCTCTTGCTATGACACTTTTTTTACTGACCATTCAAATTCATTGAAGGTTATATCATCCTCCGTTCCCGCTCATGATTGGGCCATCCCTGTGGTTTCATTGCTTGAGGCCCATAGGCATTCAACAGCGCAGCGCAGGCATAATGACAAGTATTCAGTTGACAGAGGCGTCAACAGATGGCTCTTCACTGAACGCAGCGTGGTTCCCCTCCCGCTCGTTCCACTGAAGTATCTGACAGATGCGAGGCAGGAGGCTAGAAGCCCTGGTGAATGGCACCAAGGTCATGCTGGAGCGGAACAGTAGCTCTTATTCATGTCATAGTTATGACAGTGTGTTTATGAACTTAATGAACGATTATAACCCGTGCACAATAAGAACAATGAACTCGGTAGATCTCTTCTAGTGCCAGAAGTAAATTCTGGCGCCAGAATTTATTCTGGCATTGCGAGGGTCATTATGCTGCCAGATGTGATTCTGGTGGTATGGCTCCCTTGGCCCATCTGGTGGGCATCTGGCACCAGATCAGCCAGATGGATTTGGTTTTGCTGATGAAGACGTTGAGTGCCCTGGCAGTAGGTACTTGTCGCAGTGTCCAGAGAAAGAGCTTCATTTTGTCTACCGTTTGCAAGCTGTTTGCATCCAACCTCAGCTGCCTGGGATCAAACAATTCAGACTCGGAGGTCCCTCGCCTTGCTGAGACTGCAAACGGAAGTCCTACAATTGCGAGTTTCAACTTGATTTCAACCCAAAAAAACCGGTGTTCCAAAGGCTGGACAGGGAGGACAGTTATGCGATTGCGAACAGATTCATTCGATTTTCTTGGCATTATACATGGGTTGACACGTTTCGAAGAATCAAGATGAGCATCAGGGAGAAAAAGCGGCGATCAGATCAAAGCAGAATGCCTGGGCTGCGGGCCCGACATCCCGATCTCTTCATTTTCTTCCACCACCAGGTGCGCCATGGACAGTGATATAACACAATCACGCACGCACCGCAACTCAAGAAAAGCGAGCCTATCTCCCTGAAACAAAATTGAAGTAATAGCGCATCTATAATGCTTAACTTTTGCCTCGACACTATCAGCCGCGGAACCTCGTGTCAAAGTCCTGCGACACATCTCGACAGCGCATAGGAGGAACCACGAATGCTACGCATTTTGACCCTCTGGAGGTTTTAAGCCGAGGTTCAGCAACTTGAAAGTTTTCTCAGTAGAGGCAATGAAACCACCATACGATTGAGCCAGAACCAGTAACCTGCAGTTGTGAACACGAGCCCACTTATGCCACTCGGCAGTTTTGTACATGTTCCAGTTCCCTGTCTTCTCGCATAGTCTATGAAGACTTTCTCATGCATGCCTCAAAGGCATCGGCAGGCAACACGCAACCTTCGCGCTGACGTCGGTCTTTCAGGTACTATTATCTCATTGACAGCCACTCCTTCTTCGCAACTCCTCACGATATGGCACAACACACTCTCAAGAGACAACTTGCCAATATCAGCGCTGTGTCTGCAGCTACAGTCATGGACTCAGCTCGACTCCTTGCGCTCGCGGATGAACAGCGATGGTACGCCTCTCTTTTGCTTTGTGGTATTTGTGTATATGAGATGCACGCTCATGCATGGTTTCCAAGCAAGCAGCAGTATTGGTGGTCTACATGCGCTTCAAGCTGCTCGGAATCACAAAGAAACTACACCTGGTCCTGGACCTAGTGGGCAAGAAATACTGAATCCTAATATGAACAAATTCACAAACTGCCCGAGCTACTGGACTCCGGCACAGTCAGGTACGGATTTTCTAAGGTGAATATATTCCTCTCCTATACGTCTCTATGCACACTAACCCCTCGTCGCAGTACACTACACACCACACATCTCCACCGCAGCTGCAGCCACCGACACTACAGACACCGCTCCCTGCCATGACGTGCTTCACAAACAGATACCCCTGCGCAGCGCCATGGTATTCCGCCCGAGCGTGTTCTCGCAGGCGGAATTCCCACACAAATCCCGGATGAGGTGGGTGCACCCTTGTTCCGCACCGTCGCTTGGGAACAAGAGCAATTGGGTTTCCGCTGCCAGCTGGACCTGACAGCGCACTTGGGTGCTTCTGCACCCGCAGCTCGCCACCGATACCGTCCTTTGCACGCAAGGTGGCATCCTTTATGACTCTCCTGCAGTGCGTCGTTCAAGACCCAGTACGGGAAGCGAGAAGGAGACAAATGGTTGGTCAAGACACGCAGCGGGTGCTCCCTGGCTCCTGCGGCATCGCTCGACGTTGGCGAAGGAGGCGCCACTGCATATCGTTAGGCCTTGCGGCGTGCCCTGCCCTTCTGCATTCAGCACTCCCAGCTGGCCTGACACTTCGCGTATGGTGGCGTGCTTGCCAAGGAATTGTTGGTCGCATTCATGGTTGGGGGATGGGACGGAACTACATGCACACACGCAGGGACAGCCCTCCCGTAATTTGTACCCTGGGTCGCTTGTATGTATACGTCGGATTGAGGGGGATGAGACAGGTGCTTTAGTGGGCGAGCCTTTGCGAGCTCGCGCAATATGGTTTGCAGGAGCTATAGTTGCACGTCGTGCCAGATGCAGCGCATAGCAGTAAATTCATCTGTGAGTTCGGGGCAGGTGATACTGTTATCGCGCCTGCTTCAGGAGTGGAGAAGCAATTAATGTGAGGAGCCGCTCCTGATGTCTACTCAATCCGCCACATGAAATTTCATCTGATATCATGCACACCCCGCATTCCTCCGGTTTATGGGAGGTGCAATCCCTCAATGGAAACGCCAGAGCGTTCCTTGTTCTAAGTTTCCGTTGGGCTCAGTGTGCCAAGAAGTTCAACATCAATCAGGCATGTCAGTGCACCACTGCCGCCGTCCTAATCTGGAGCTTCAACCACTTCCGGCGCTCTCCATGAGATGGTCGGCCCTATATACAGGTTATTTTTTCTGCGCCCTGCCGCACGGAGAAATTTACATTCGCCGATATACGAACGTTTATGCTTTGCTCCCAATGCTCGTTGTCTGCTGCGTGCTATTACCTTGCTTTAGCTAGGTCCCCCACGGTGACAATTCTGCACCCGAAATCTGCCAGGAACAAACAACCATCCAAACACTAGAGGGCTCATACCCGTCGAAATTACTGATCTACCAGGAGTAAACATATCAATACATGTCAATGCCACACTCAACCAAATATGAGAGGGCTCATACCCATCGAAATTACTGATCTACCAGAACCAAATACAGACCAACACATACCACTGCCACCCGAGCAGGCAGGTCCATCTTCAAGTACTGATAAAGGTGCTGCACGTACAATCTCTCAAGATCTATGTGCTAAGTGCTGTAGTATTTCGTTCAATTTGTAAGGTGGTTTGGGGTGTGACACCATCGTACGAATTGAACCTTTTGTATAATTCCCTATTTAGGGATTTTGATCCGTCAGCAAGGGCTCGGCTAGCTCGGCTAAGGCCAAAATCACCCTTGTGGCTGAGTGACTTACGAAAATTTTCGTAGGTTTTTGGCCATGTGACGTGTGACTATACAAATTGAACAAAATACTACAGTATTCCGCATCTCTGGGGCACAGTCAACCAGCGGTCCATGAGCCGCGAGGAGCCAACCGAAGGTTGGCGACGAGCAGCATCTCATTCAAGTTTGAAAAAGAATTTGGCCAGTTAAGTAATAGTAATAAAAAACAAATGGAAAAACTTCAAGTTCCAAAAACCAGTATCCATAGCATATAGATGTAGATATCACATTTATATAGTATGGCCCTCTTCTCACTGGGTCCTCACAGGTGATCCTCCAAATATAAAGCAAGGTCTGAGGCGGCAGCAGCCGGCCCCTAGCATATACTGTACTATTACAACCGTAGGTTCAGTCACAGGTCACAATGCTGGCTGAACTGAACCTATTTCAATTTTGGTCACGGTCACAAGGCCTTGGGACCCCCATTTTTGGGCAATAAACATCGGAAAATTCCGAAAAATCATCCCAAAAAGGAAATTGAACCTATCAGAACTTGAACTTAAGAGGTCACAGGTCATACCCCCTTAACCTACGGTTGCAATAGTACAGTAGATCTCATTTAGCCCACATATACTCAGCCCGTGTGACAAAGCTTCTCGGCTTTTGTATCCAAGATGCCCCCATCACGTGTTACTGAAATTGTGGTCGACAATATCTTGCCTCTGTGAACGCAGTTCTACCGCTTCTCGATGAGCTGCATGATGGGTTTTGTCCACCGTTTGTGCAAGCGATCTCGAATACATCCCTTTCTTTGATTTGCGTGCTTCAGGTGCGGATTTGGGAATAAGATTGTTCAGAACTGACATGGAATCCCAGACCACGAGGAAAAACAAGGAGGAATGCTGCCAGCTCACGGAAAATATTCATAGTGTCATCTATACCATCCTCAATCTCCACTTGCAATCCGGGCCTCCCGGCTGTCTCCCTGCTGGCAAAGTTAGACCAAGTTGGTGAATTCACCGAGTATTGATTTGCTACATCTTTCTTTGCGCGTAGCTGATTGCATTCCAAGAACTCTTCATAAAATCCTGACATTTGTGGAGGCACAACAAGACAGCAATAAGATCAAGCAGTTCCTTCGTCAAAACCAAATGAGTGCCTTGCTAAAGGATTGTCAGGCTGGGCTTCAGTCAGCTCTGGACAGCTTTGCAGTAAGCATGACAACAATCACAATAAATTGAAGAAGCTTATTAACCTTGGTGCAGATATTATCCCAGGCAACACTGTCCAACGATCTTGACGAAATGCGAAGAAAGACTCAGCTTATGCAAGACCAACTGCTTGAATTGATTTCAACTTTGTCGGACACTCAGATCATGCTTCTTCTGTATGTTCATTCCATTTTTTGTGTAGGATACTTCATATCTTTTGGCCAAATTAGATGTACCAAACCTCAAACAAATCTCAAATGAGGCATCTAGGCTTTTAGCAGAACTAATTTTTGGCCTCTGAAGCTCCCAATCCTTCTCGCTTCTGCCTTCGATGCCGCAAATCTTCCATGGCCGCAACTCGGAGCTCACAAATTGTGCAGGTGCTCACAGAACAATGTGCAAAAGTTGCCATCTTGGGCCCAGGTGGTATTGGGAAGACAAACCTTGCAAGGGCTGCCTTGCATCACCCAGATGTGGTAGCAAAATATGAAGAGCATTTCTTTGTGTCTTGTGAATCTGCTACTACCAGCATAGAAATTGCTGGTTTTATTGGTGCTCATCTGGGACTGAAGCCAGGGAAGAACCTCACAAAGTCTGTACTGCACTCTCTGGCTAGAAAATCCATATGTCTCTTGATCTTGGACAATCTGGAAACAACTTGGGAGCCACTGGAATCTCGTGGTGGTACTGAGGGTCTACTTTCAAGTCTCACTGATATCCCTTATCTGGCATTGATAGTCAGTGTACTAATTAATATCAGCTGAACATATATTGATTCTAAATTTAGATCACCATGGGTGGAGCAGAGCATCTGGCCAAAGTTCGCTGGACTCAGCCATTCCTCCCACCACTACAGCCATTATCTGTTGAGGCTGCTCGACAGATGTTCCAAGCCATTGCAGAAGATTATCATGAACCCAGAGATGTTGATCAGCTCTTGAAATTCACTGACAACATGCCATTAGCAGTGGATCTCATGGCACATCTTGTTGCTTCTGAAGGGTGTCCACCTATCTTAGCTTGTCTAGAAACTGAAAAGACATCCCTGCTATCTGAAGGTTCAGATAAGCGATCCAATCTGGACAAATCCATTGCTTTATCACTTTCAAGTCCACATCTCACTGTGCAAACTGGGGCTATAGACTTGCTATGCCTGCTCTCTATTCTTCCAGATGGTCTTTCAGACACTGAGCTTATTCAAAGTAATCTGGGCATTCCACAGATTCAAACATGCAAGTCTGTATTGCTCAGTACATCCTTGGCATACCTTGATAGCAACAAACGTCTGAAATCCCTTGTTCCTATCAGAGAATATTTGCAGCATTTCCACCCAATAGAACCTACTATTGTTCTGCCTCTGCGACAACATTTCCAAGGTCTTTTGAACACATACAAGAAATATCAAGGATCTAACCAGGTCACCAACATTGTGAGAGATATTACTCTTAATCTTGGGAACCTCCATCAGGTTCTATCCCAGGCATTGACTCTACAAAATCCTGACCTACCAGAAGCTATACAGCGCACAATCTCACTGGATGGCTTTAGCCGTTTGACTGGTCGTGGCTCACATGTATTAATGTACTCCATTCAAGCTGTGCTTCCACCTCATACCCATAAATTAGCAGTTCACTTTGCTGTTGGGGCATTGCATGCCAGCAATTACAACATAATAATTGAAGATCATGAGTCCTTGATTTCTGAAGCCAAGACACACTGCCAGGCTTTGAATGATCCTGCTGTAGAAGGTGTGTGGAGTCACTATATTGTGCTTGTATTTCTGATTTGTCCTTCATTTACTTCCCTTTGCAGCTGAATTGTACCGTGCATTGGGGCACTACTATTGCTGGTTCACAGATAATGGCTTTCATGAAGGGATACAATGCTTTGAGAGAGCTCTAAAATCAGCTCAAGATACTGGTGACATGAAAACACAATCCCTTATTTTGCACCTTCTTGCTCTGCTCAACTGGAGGATGGGAAGATACAAAATATCCCAGGCACTGGCAAATGAGGAATACATACTGGCACAATTATGCGGGAATTCTCAGGAACAAGCAGAGGCACTGAGAGTGAAAGCCATGTGTGCTCAAAGCCTTGGAAACCTCAAAGACTCACTTGATCTACTGCAGGCATCAAGAGAACTTCTCGAGCATTGTGGGATGGCTCAGAGTGCATTGGACTTTCAACTGCGAATGCTTATGGCAAATACACATGTGGAAAAATCGGAGTATGCAGAGAGGCCCACAGTCTCTTCACACAACTTGCTTCTGAGATGTCTGTTGAGCAAGAACAATCTGATTTTGCCGTTACTCTGTTGAACATTGGGCAGATTGGTGTGATTACTGGGGCAAGCAAACAAGATGTCCTTAGAAACCTGGAAATGGCAAGGTCAATTCTCAGTGGCCTTGGATATTTTACAGGGCCTTTTTATTATGACCTGATGCTTGCTGAGCTTGAAGTCAGAGAAGGAGAGCTGCTGTCGGCGAAAAATCATTTTGAAAAATGTTTGCATTGGGCTTGGACAAAACATACTCAAGTTGCATCCAACTGCTTGGAAGCAATGGCAGATATTAGCCACTGGGGACCCGCCAACTTTGATTGGGTCGCCACCTTTGCCATCACTTATTTGGCATTTGCACAAAAACACAAACAGAAGTTGGGAATGTGCAAAGCACTATGCAATCTGGGGGACATGTTTCTGTCCAATGGAGATGAACCCACAGCTCAAAGTCTATTCACAGCTGCATTAGAGGGCTTCACAGAGATGGATGTTCATCGTGGAAGAGCTAATTGTATGTTGCGCCTCAGTGATATAGCCATGCAACAGGGAGATCTGGCCACAGCAGAAATGTGTTGGAGAGATGCTCGGCCACTGTTCAAGAAGTCATTACAGGCCAAAGATGTAGCCAGTATTGACTCTAGGCTAGCTGGTGTTGAAAAATCTCATGAGGGAGCACTTGCAACGCTTGCAAAATTACAGGCACCTACCCAGCCAGTGGCTGAGTGTTCCTCTTCCCCAGAACAGCCTGCAAAGGTCGCTGTCGTGTGACACTAAAAAAATCCTCACTTCCTGTTGGTTATCGCTACCTGTATGCAAAGATCCTTGAACTCTTCATGAAGTTTTCCATCTTCTACCTTCCTTAGTCTTGCATTTTAATTTTGCCTCTTCAAGCTATCCCCTGTGTTGAATTTTTGGGCTTGGTTTGTACAGAAGTTCAACAAGTTGGAAGCAAGTTCTGCCGGCGCTGGTCAGCCGTACCTGCCCACGTGTTGAAGTACATAGTCTTAGTCGAATTTATGTCTTTATTTCCAAGTATGCCAACATAGCCAATGAGCAGCATCATGCACAAGGTAGGGAACAGTGAAAATGGAGATGTTGTCGAGAATTCCGGTGGTTTCGAGGTGGAAGGAGCAAATTTTGAGTGGTTTCGCCTCGAGGGTTACTTACAGTCAGATTGTACAATCTTAGAGGGAGGCTCGGGACCCGTCACTCTTGTGCGAGGGCTGAATTTGCCAAACTTAACTGCCTTTGACCAGGCTCAACTACCGCCCGCACCCGTAACGTACTCATTGACGTCGGTATCACACGCGAGGGTCACGGCGCAGAGCTACCTGACGAGAGTGGTGTACGCGGCCGTGGAGATGGGCCGGTAGAGAAGTGGGCAAGTCGGAAGTGGGCAAGCCGAAGAGCAAGTAAAGAAGACACCCATGAAAGAGAGTTTGATGTAGAAATATGTCAGCGTTGTGCAAAACAGAGAAGAAGGAAGGAAAGCGCAAGTATGAAGCAGAAGGAAAGAAAGATGCTACAAGGAGCGAGGGAAGGTCTGGCCACAAAGTGGCCTTTTGTCGTAAGCATAGTGCTCTGGCATGTCGCATAATACAACGAATCCCATTTGCACGAAAAACCGCAGTTCCAAGTCTGTAACTCCCATCCTCCCTCCCCCTCGCTCGAAACGCACCCGTACTCTATCCTCGAACCCCAAAGAGAACCACCCCTGTGTCGTACACCTACTTCCAGAACATTACTACCCTTTCACCGACATATTCCTCTTCGATACATTGAAGTGCATCTGCTTGCACATTCCTTCTGCTTCATCTCGTTCTCCTTCGAAAAATGTACTCGTCAAACTCCGACCGCATCCCCTGTCCGCAAACAGGCTCCAATGCACGTTTCACGTGGACATGCCCATGCGTATCCGCACCACATGCATCTGCGGTTGGCGTGCGTACGCGACGCGCTAGCCGTCCCCGAGCGCATGGACGATACGAACCGCCCATTCAAATACCACAACAAGACAAGACGATGGTGTCACAGTAGAGTAGTAAGACCAAGGACGTCTTCAGCAGCAGAAGCTCCGCCGAGCCCGCATAACAGAAGACAGAGCGAGCACTTTAGCGCCGTGTGCTATTCGATCTCTCCCCGTTCAGAAGGAATGCACGAGAAGGCGGCACCCCGAAAGTGGGTGCACATTGCGAGAATGGAAGGCGCACGTAACGAAGAGGAATAAGGAGACAACGGACCTTTATCGCACCGTCCAGCATGACGACGATGTTGGCATCATGCCACGCCCGCGAGTAGAGCGGATGTGAAGCCGCGCACTGAAATTTCCCTGGTGTCAAGCTAGTTTCACTTAGTTAGCATGAGTATAGATGGAATGAGCAAGGCGAGGGAGACGCCTAGCATATGGAACATGCACGCAGGCAAGGCAGATGCCGCATGACGCTGGTAGAACAGACGGTTGTCGCCGACGTCGAGCGTAGCAAGGACGAAAGTAGGAAAGAGGTAGTTGTTGCGAGCCAGGCAGCCGTAAAGTCATCAGCACGAGTGGTACGAGCAACAAAAAACTAAGACACGCACGACCAGCGTCCTCCTCGAGAGAAACGACGACACTGAGAGCGTAACGTTGTGGCGCCACGGATACCCCAAGAAGGGTGAGATTGCGGATGACGCTGAGCGCATTTGTAGCGGCATGATGCTACCCGAGTTCGAGTAGAGGTCGAGTTATCGAGGACGAAAGATTCATCTTCTGTGTCGCAAGCGGCTTAAAAAGTTAAGGGGGCTCAGCAGCGGAGAACCAATCTAACTCATGCCAATAACACATTGAGCAGTTCAGAAAGTGGCTTCCTTGCTGCGAGCCTGCGACCACGAACGTAAATCATCCAAGAATGAGCCTGAAGTTTCGAGCGAAGAAGAGGCCCTAAGTTTAAGCACGAGACACTTTGTCGTTGAAGCGGGCAGAAGAAGATTATGAGATTGAAAAGGTTTCATAGGAATGCGATTTCTTGAGGCTACAATTACAGTCGACGCGTTTTGAGGATGCACGCGAAGGAAGAGAGTGCGATCACAGCAGCGGAGAATGCCGGCAGCTGGTCCCCCTTCCTTCCTCAGGCTCCGCGCGCCTTACCAGCCCGCCAACTCGACACCTCGATGATACCGGAATAAATCGGTCAGTTATGGGCAATGCATCTGGCATGCAAGAGTTTCTAGTGGTTGCCGCTCACGTTGGAGGCTCTGGTGAAGACGCCAACCGACTCCCGAGTGCGAATGCGCATGCGCAGTAAGTAGCTTTGCCAATGACTCACTAACGTCTCAACAGGAGCGCACTCCTCCATACTACGTGGCTGCAACGACTGATTCCTTCACATTGAATGGAGGAGTATCTGCTCGTACCCGCGTGGACGCAAGCCCATCGACGATACAGGGTACTCCAAGCGCATCGATGATTCTTTTCTCGCCCTGACTTTGTCTTTCCTTCATCCGGCCGCTATCATGACTCTCGCAATCGTGTTCCTGGGCGACGACGCGCCTTCATCGCTGCACCGAAACGCTGAGGGAGCACACCGTCAAATTTCAATATACTTTCGAATCGCAGCCCCAAGCATATGGCCAGTCGGTGCGGTTCTTTTCGGACTTACAGCTTTCAATAGATGCCCGCCAGCGCGCGTCGCTTCACTCGCTTTCCTTCCCTGTCTCTTCCGATCATCATGGATACTTGCCTTCTGTTCATTCGCTCGTACCCCATCCATGCGTTACACTGAGTCCGACGGCGTTGCGTGCACTACCACTCCTTTACCTTTCCTCATGCCCGCTCCCGTCCCTGGTCGTCCTGTATCCTTTATTCCTCGGCCTGCCTCAGCAGTCAATATCGTGTTCTGCGTGCTACCAGCGCACCATCCATACCCGCATCGAATCTTTTCATGTCCTCGTTTGGTCCTCGCAGTTGATTTTCAGTCCATGAATTGAGTGCCTACAGCTCCATTCCATATCCTATGGAATAATGTATACAATACTGGAAGGCTCTAATTAACCCCAGCGCGTGTACGTGTGGTATGGTGAGGGTCCGCACTCTATAAGTACTTGAGTACTCTATCTCCACCGCGAGCGCGACTGAGCTATCTGAGCCCTCGCTGGCTCCGTCCTGTCCTCCCACACCTGCATGCCGGAACCGTGTCGCAGCAAAATCTCGCACTGCGCCGCGGCGCAATGAGAAGAGCCTCCCGCTACCGGCCGTGCCCGTAAGCATTGCCTGTGCATCGGCGGACGACGCGCACCAATGCCAATGCACCATCCGTGGTGCTAGAAACGCTGACGCCGGTAAGCTCAATTTGCCGCGGTGGAGCTGCAGCTGCGCGTGCGTGGCATGGCGAGGCGTGGTCGAGCCTCAGCCAGCAAGAGGGTGGAGGGGATGCATCCGCGACAGAACGCCTCCGAATACAGAGTCCGGCGTATGCGGATAGGGGAGGCAGATAATCCTGCTGCGTCTACGTCAGGACAGGTGACAAGAGGATGTGGCGTGGTGAAGCTTATTGTGAGGCGTCAACGTTGGCTGACTCCGACTTCGACATCGCACGGTCTGCGATCGACGCGTGTCGACGAATAGCGGCTCAGCGGTGGGACACAGAGAAGCAGTGTCACCGGCGCATCTGAGCGTTGAGACGAGCCGTGGCGGAACGGCTGCCTGCGAGGTTTGGGTGCGGATGCAGAGTAATTCTGATGCGAGTGATACTGCTGTCTCTAGTTTAAAACGGGCGACGCGGTACGAGGTGAAGCGTATCGAGCAGATAGGGGCCCGCGGCGTCGGCTTGACTTCGACTTGTGTTATTGTACGGTCTCCGATATGTGCACACGCAGACGAAGAGAACCCGAGCGAAAAGCAGTGGGACACGGGCACAGACGGCCCGACTAGCTGCAGCTGTCCAAACGGCCGAGTGAGCGTGGCTAAAGACTCCACGGGCGGGGTAAGCGAAGACGTAATTTTTGGTGCTGACACAGCGCCCGAAGGGATATGCACAGCGACCCCGAGATACGATGTGCTAACGCCATTCGTGGAATCGCATTGTGCGGGATGCCGGGGCGAAGACGTGACAGGCGTACGATCTCGATCCACCGCTAAATCCAAAGTGGGTATCACACCAACTCCACTGACCGTGCCCCACAGCGAGCAGCAGGTCGGTGTCCATATACCAGAGTGGCTACTTGCCGCGCCCAGGAATCCCCGTTTCTTCGTCTCCGGCCCGGTCAAGGCGCGGGCAGAGGACGAACTGCACGAACGGCGGAATGAGTGCATTGTAGCAACAACGTCGCGGACCAATGGCGAAGAACGACGCGGATAATGAAGATAGCGGCGTTGGTGGTGAAGCAATGGTGTTATACGCCGGAGACCCCGTAAATATAAGGTGTTTTGCGCTCGTCCAGGTGGGCTGGCGCAAGAAGCTTCTTCGGGCTGGCTTGCCCTCTACCTCCGGCTCCCGCAAGACCGACGGGCAGGCGAGTCGTAAATGACTACACGGAAGATGAGAACGGCGGTGTTCGCAGCCGGCTGGGTGAAAGAATGATTCATGCGAGGAAGAGGGAGGTCGCAATGCGCGTTGTTAAGCAAAATGGCGGGAGGAGTCGTTCTCGGTACTCGCGCCTTCTCTTGGTCTTCGTCCGCTTCCGAACCCACCCGCCATCCCCCTCCCCACTTTCCATCAAGCCATACCCATTCCTGTCCGCCGCTACGTCGAGCACCTGCCCTACGCCAACGTGGAGCTCATCTAGGTCCGCGAGCCGCAGGATGAAGCCGCGGAGACGAGCCTGGCCTGCGGTGTGGAGCAGCAATACGTGACTCCGCGATGGGTGAATGAAGCCGGCGACGGAGTGAGGGACAGTTGCGGGGTGAAGCAACGAAGGCGCCGCAACGAGCCATACACGCAAGCGGGAGGACGAGGTCGCGAGGACACAGCTTGTGTGTGCAGACGTAGTGGCGCCCCGCAAGGCCGGCGGGCAGGGGAGTCGTGAAGCGCGGCGCGGAGAATGAAAATGGCGGTATCGGCAGCCGGCTGGATTCGTGCGGCGAAGAGGAACGCCGGGTGCGTGCAATCCGCTTCGTGAGCAACGGCACTCGGGAAATCATTCTCCGACCGCTCGCGCTACTCTGCTCGACCTCCGCTCCCGCTCCATCTTTGTCCAACGAGCCATCCTTCCGGTAGCCTGCGTCCTGCGCCTGTCCCAGGTTCCTCCTCATCTCGGAGACCACCCAGGCATACAAACAGCGCGCGCGCCACGAAAGCAGCAAGACGCGCTGAGCGTGGCCGTGAAGGCGGTCATGAAGCACGACGCGGAAGATGAAAACGGCGGTGAGCCAGGGGCACGGTTGCGAGGGCGAAGACTCAGAAAGATGCGCTGCGCATGGCCACGAGGCACGACGCGGAAGATGAAAACGGCGGCGAAGCAGGACCACGGCTGCGAGGGCGGAAAGGTCCATGTACTACGAGAAACGTTAGAAAGTGAGAGAAGAATACCGACCTTCTTCTCCATCTCGAACGGGCCCTCAAATCGGAGAACATCGCAGAAGAACGGTGTCGCTGTGTAGAGACCGTCATTCAGTCGTCGGCATAAAGAGCAAAAGAGAGGGACGTACATACCATCGTTACTCCGCGTTCATGCGATCGTCGACGTCCGTGACCACAGTGTTGGGAAGGAAAATAGACAAGATGGAAACGCCGCTTAAAAAAGAGAAGTGTTCGGCAAGCCACACTTCCGACACGCCACATCTCGCGAAGGGCTTGCGCGCGACATGCATTTGGCATATCAAGCTCCATATGAGACCAAGAGTGCTCATTTCTGCGCCACTATCGCGTTGCAGGCAGAGATGTAAAGAGATATGAAGAAAATTCGGCAAGTGGCACCATCAAGCGAACATGGGCTACGACGCGGCATATAGCCATGCCACTGCCGGCGACAGTCCAGGCCGGGGACGGGGATGGGCCAGCGAATCGAAAAAAAACAACATTCAAAACTCTTTGCCGCTCCCGTTCCGGAACGTAGAGAGCAAATTCAAGAGGCCCTGCATCCTACGGACGTAGAGTAGGTTCGAGCAAGGAAGAGCAAGACCTCATCTACGCGAGGTCGAAGGCAAGCCGCCTGTTCCCTTGCCAATGACCCATCGCAGGTCGCCCGGCATACCCGCAGCGACTCCTGCTGCGACGTGAGAGTGCAAACACTCCGGATGCGGAGAAAGACTCGGGTTGGGTAATGCGCGCGCGCTTCGATCCTTTCCGGATCTCAGGGATTGTACGTCCACTAGAAGGTCGACATTCTCCACACCCGACTCCGCTCGACACCACTCTCTGCCTTTAGTGATGACGCACACGAGGCACACTCCCACAAACAGGACTCCAATCTGCAAGCAAATATGCTGCTGCCGCGCCAGGTAAACCCAGAAAGTGGCCCAGCAGACTCTCGGCACTGCTATCCCTGCGATGTGCAAGAAAACACGGAAAAGACAGATAACTCCAGCGCTCCGAAGATCTTGGTAAGACGGAGTCGGAAAATGAAGGAAAATAGATCCAGAAGATTCGTAAAGCGCCGAAAGCCGAAGACTGGAGCTCGAGAATCGGGACGCGTGGTGGTAAGTGAGAGTCGGTGATGGCATCAACGGAGATTGCCGGACACAACAGCCAAGTTTCATTTCAACTCTTTCTTCGACTGCCGCAGCATAGCTAGGTAGATGCGCCGCAACTTAAGCTGATAGATCTACCGGGTTTTGTTACGCTTGGGGTGCCTGTCAGGTATTGCTTTGGTTATTTAAATTGCCAACTCTTGGACGTGCGAAAATGTGTTCCCGTTCGCATTTCCCCTTGCTTTCCGTTTCGCCACGGTACGACCTACCACGGGCCCAGCCCAGCGTTAATTCACGGCCTGAACACAATCTCGATTTCGCCCAACAGTATTATTGATTCTGTCCAGGACGCATCGGAGGTCGAGGACTCTTTGCAAAGAAAACACTAACATAATTGAACAACTCTTTCCAAAGGCAAGGTGTTGGATTCTTTGGCTTTGACTTTCGGAACAAGGATGCTCATAGTGTCGAAAATGCACCCTCCCGGATTGTCCTGCAGTTATCTGCTCAGGATTCTCACCTAGTGCTGGGAAGGTTCGGAGCACTTCGCTCCGAACGCCGAACCTGAAACCTGCGTTCGGTTCAGCCAAGTGCTGAACGCCGAACCTGAACTCGCGTCCAGGTCCGGTTCGCGTTCGAACGCGTTCGAACCTGCATGCAAATCGGGCATCTCGGGAGTCGAAATCTCCTAGAAAATTTGTTCAAATTTACTGCAGCGCGTCTTTGGGGACTATAATATCGCAAATGCGAAGCTCTGAAGCTCAATTTGGGCAAAAGAAACCATTCTCGATTACATCTGATGTTTGCCGGGACGTTCACAGCCACTTCCAACCTACAAGATGAAGGTCTTTTCAAGCTGAACCATGTTAATATTGATTCAAATCGAAAACATAGGTAACGGTGGGCTTCAAAACTGTAAATTTCGGTTGCAATGATGGTTCTCATCGGAAATATACCTAATTTTTGGATCTTCGGTTCAGCGTTCGAACGCCTACCTTGCGGCTTGAACGCCGAACCGAACTTTGCGTTCAGGTTCAGTAAACAACCGAACCTGAACCTGAACGCAGCGTCCGGCTCGGGTTCGGTTCAGGTTCGGACCCGAACCGGACCCTCCCACCACTATTCTCACCCTCACCAAACTCTGGACAATCACTTCAAGTTGTCAGCAAACCCAAGTCATGAGTCCCTTGGTAGATCATGGTGCCAACATCAAAACCCAGGGCAGTTATGTTTTGAAACTAGCTGCTGAGCATGGATATAAAGATTTTGTTACTTTATTGGAAGAGCATGGTGCGGTGTGTGATATAGAGGTTTCAAGCTCATGTTGTATAGCTATTGCCAAGATCATTCTGCACCTGCCTCATTCCATTCTTACTTTTTCACACATGGTACCGGGTTTCTTGCAGTTCAAATTCATTGCTGTACCATTTCTTTCTAGTTCCTTATTTATCTTGATGTGACTTGCTTTTGAGCAGAAATTCAGTTACGAAAGCAATAAATTATATGAATTTACCAATTCAAGTCTGCTGTAGCCTCTGGTAATCTATTCACAACCACTGTAGACATGAGGTAGGCGGAGAAGATTACATTTCCAGATTCGTAGACAAGAGCAATGATCTACCTTTCCTGGTATGCATGACCTTTCCGAGGAGGATGATAGCGAGATGTGAAATTCATCACAGCCGCGTGTGTGAAATAACTTCAGGTTTGAAGGTTGACTAACAACGCTAGCAGCAAATCGAACAAAAAAGTAGCTGAGCAACTCGGAAGCCGCACAGCTGGAACTTTGTGCTGGGAAAAATAACGGAGAAAACTCAACAGGCGGGCAACAGAGAATCACGAGTTGACCAACACAACATGTCACCACTTGCCATACGGACAACGGCAACACGACATGAAAAAATTAAGATACTTACATCCGGAAGAACCCCAAGGGAAAGACGGCACACGTGGATTTCACTTCCGGTGGTGGCTGTTGGCCAGCTACAAGATCGAGAACATGTGGTGGGACTCGGGCATTGCCCCAGTGACGCTGATAGATCTAGAGTCGAGGGCAAGGCTCATGATCAAGTCGACTCGGCTGAGAAATCTTGGGACAAATTTAAAACGAGCGCCGACATATAGCTCAGGAGAAGCGCCGTGCACATGCGAGAGACGTCAGAAGCTGTTCGTTCGTCAGGGGCCATCGAGTGGTGTACAGGTAATCAATGGGAAGAGTCAAGGCAGACCAGAGTAGATGTACCTGTGGCGGACAGTCTGAGTTAAAGCGGGCGTCCAAGCGAGACGCACGACGCCGGGAGCATAGGTAGAAATTTAAAAAACCCACGTCGCCAACGTTTTTGTGCGAACAGAATCCTTGTGAGAGAAAGAACTGTGCCGTCAGAGCACGCCCACAAGGCAAAACGCGGGAGACAGCTTCTCCCGCCTGTGTTGCGAGAGCCGGTCAGTAGTAAGTAGCCCGAGTGGGGAACACGAGGTGTCTTCAGAGCGCCGCCATCGCGTCCGTGATGCATCCGCCATAAGCGGCCTAGTGAAGAGGCAGGCCGAGCCTGAGATCTAGAGTTGGCATGCGCGTCGAATGTCGAATCATAGTGTCGGCGCGAGAAGAAAAAACGTATGTATAGGATGCAGCATGTGCTCCACGGTGTATTCCGGAAGAGAGCCACAAGTGACGAACTTGACTGACAGTTGCCGTTGACATAGTGTACCTCGATCACGCTTCTCGGCGTCGGTGAGAGTCGATGATGAGGTCAAGTAAGGAAGGAAGGGACCGCGACCAAATGTCGGCACACGGAACTGGACTTGGCACTTGGATTGCTACGCAATACATTCTATGGTATTGCAATTCTTTTGCAAAAACACAATACAGCAGATTAAAGAATAGCTTAGCTAGCGTGTCTTGTCCTCCACCCTCCGCCGTTCGTACATGATGCGAGATCGTAGTAGCACTAATTTCGAGTCTCCCTCTGAATCCAAGTCCAATTAGTCAGGACACACCCCTGACTACCGACCGATGTACTTGAGCTCGAGGTATCTTGCCGGGACACTACACAGGGCGAGCGGTTAGAAAAAGGGCTGGAAGGAAAAAGAAGAGAAACGCACTAAACAATTCCAGCAAATGTGCCTGCGAGCTCGAATCCGATGTCCCCACCGAACGGGTTCGCCGACCCGCCGACGAGGGCGCCGATTTTACCGATGTACTGCGGATGACGTCAGCTTCTTCCCCATCCAGTCAAGCCGAGGTCGACCTACCCAAACCTGCGCCATGCCCATTGCCGTACCCAACGCACCAAACAAGAACGCCACGAGCGCCGCCACACCCACCGGCGTCCTATCCGACCGATTCCACGTCTCCGCCGCGTTATACCGCGCCCAGTCTCCTTTGCGGAAAATGAAGTGCTCGAGGAGGACAACGACAACGAATATCGAGAGCCAGTAACCAAGGACGTTCATGAAGTCCTCGAGCGAGGTGGAGAAGGAGTGGGCGCCCGCGATGGCAATGGGGATGTAGATCGCCGTGATAACGATGGGCCAGAGGAGGCGCGGTACTTTGGCGAGCCAGACGTGGACGACGGAGATGGAGAGACCCATTGAGTAGACGTCTGTCCTCGCCGCGTTAGCACGGAAACGAAAGACGAAAGAGGAGAGGGAGCGACGTACTAATGATGTTATTCGCGACCACACTCAACACCAGCAACACCATGCAGAACTTCCCGAATCCGCCGACCTTGTGTAGGACCGCGCCAAGCAGACCGCCGAGCTCATCCGTGTTGTACGCGACAGCCCACGCGCCCGTCGCGACGCCGTTATCGTCGTAGAGCGCGTTGACTTCGGCGAAAGCGGCGGCCATGACAGCTGCACCGAGCCACTCGACAAGGACGAGCGGGATAATGAGCCCAGCGTACGTCCACCAGAAAGTCGTACGCGCGGGGGTGGAGGCAGGCTGGTAGACATTGTAGTCGGAGGCGAGGGAGACCCAGCCGATGGTGAAGCCGAAGATGACGCCCATGAAAGAAAGGACGTTGGAGGCTTCGGCTCGGCCCCTGCGCGCGCGAGGTGCACTGAGTACTGGTCGAGGAGAAGAAACGGACGTGCACTCACGTCCCCATGGGCACATTGACCAAGTTCTTCGCCGCGCACCCGAGCACCACGAAGAAGGTGATCGCGGTCGGGATCCAGGACCATTTCTCGTAGATGTGCACGTATTTGTAGCCAAGCATGCCGAGGGCGAGGGTTATTATCGCGACGATAACCACACCAGCGGCGTCCGAGATCGTGTCGTTTGCGACCACGCGGAGGGTCTGAGCGCCGGCGATAGTGTTGATTGCGCTGTAGCGGGTGTGAGCAAGCCTCAGCGGAAAAAGGGTGGAGGAAAGAGCAAGGGAGGGGGCAATGAAAAGAGCGAGGGAAGTGGCAACCCCAGCCGTAGACGTCCATTTCATCGAGCTTATTCCGCTCGCGACATAACACACGGGAGCGGAGGGCGCCTCCGCGACCGCATCGGGGGAGCCCGCGGCGTCGAGCTGTCCAGAGCGGGGCTCGCGTTGCGCTCCGCCGGCTGCAGGTCCAACCGAAAGTGAATACGGATAGACAGCCGGTGGTGGTGGTGATGGAACAACAAGCGCGACTCGATCTGGGCCCTGGGGCCGCTTGGTCTCGCTTCGCCGCTAATCACCCAAGTGGGCGCTCAACCGCGCGGGCACTCGCACTCCACCTCCCGCCCGCCCGCCCTCGCTCGAACTCCTCGCAACCGAAAACTAGGGCGGAAACGAACGCACCTCCACCCGACACACGCAATGCAGTTCAGCAGCGCGACGATCTTGGCGCCGTGCCACCCCCACGAGTAGCGCGCGCTTGTCATTTGGCGCAGGCCGAGCTTGGGGCCGAAGGTCGCCCTACGTCATGTCAGCATTCAGATTCAAATTTCTTGCAAATGACAAAGGAGGGAGGACGGGAAGCGGGGAAGGGCTCGCAAGCGAGGCAGGGACAGCCGAGGCGAATACGGGGCGAATAAGGCTCCCGAAGGCCCAAGGGAGAGCCAATGAAACAGGGGTGGAAGGTGGAGAGATGTGGAGCGGGATAGGAGACAAAACGCACATGTACGCGGGCAACGCAGCCGTTACGATATTCGTAAAGAAGATAGTGAGCATACTGTCGCCGAGACCGAGGAAGAAGATGCTGGGACCCAAAATACCAATGCCGAACGTAGAGAGGACGCAGTTCGCGGCAAGCCAGCTGCGGGTCGAGTTGTCAGCTAGCGCACTTTACACCGAGGCGACAGGGGCACGCACATCCAAAGATTCCCGCTCGGCCTATCATTCCTCTGGTCCTCGGGCACCCGCTGGATCCCGCGCGCCTCGATGCCGACCTTGCGCTCCAGCGCGGCGCTGAGCGCAAGGCTGCGACCCCAGAGCGAGGTGGGGTCGACTGGCGCGGCCGTAGCGTCGAGGACATTCAGGGTGTCGATGCGCTCGTCGTGGTCGACAGAGACAGCATCTTGAGAGTGGAGGTCCTTCTCGGGGTCGGGACTTCCATTGGACTTGACCGAGCCAGACATTTCGGAGACGGTTCTAGTTGACGTAGGAAACCGACAAGGACGCCTCTTGAGGAGGAGGGGCTCGACTCTACTCGCGAGGAGGAAGCGACGGACGGAGGAAGAAGAAGATTAGGCACCGCGTTGTCTTTTCATATGTGTTTTGGAACTTCCGGGAAAAAAGTTGGCAAGTTGGTTCCACGCGAACGGGTGATAGATCTACCCGAGCGCACCATGTGCTCGCATCTCGCTATCTAAAGCCCGTGGATAAGGGAATATTCCGTTTGTGGAGTGTTGCGATGCCACCTTTGGGATCCGAGGGTCCAGCCAGTACCTGAATCCAGGTTATCCCAGTTGTCCTAGTCCCCGTTGTCGACCGGTCCCAGCCCGAATCCACATCCAGGAAGTAACGTTATCTCGGCGTCTAGATAGCCTAGTGTAGCCTTAGTTTTCGCTAGTGCCGTCTGGTGACTGTTTGTGTCTGCGCCTGCAATTGAACGGGCGACGTGGGTCGGCGGGTGAAACAGTCGTGTCCTGTCACTGATGCGATTGTTGATCAATGTGATAGCCGCGGCCCACCGCTTCCCATCTCGGCTTCTCTTCCTGCTTCTTGCTTCCTTCCGTGAACATTTACGTCGTCACGCAACACGGGTTTGTGTACGTGGAATTCCAGCGAGGTCCACCTCGACCAGCGCTGAGCGGACGACTGCGAACGACGAACAAGCCGGCACCGCACCTCAGGCACTCCTAGCCTTATCGCCGTTTGAAAACTGATGTCATGCGCGAGATACGGTCCTTCGGCGTTGGCGCTGCGGTCGATACGAAGCGTCGTATCATAGCATACGAGGGGTACTTTCATGTGCAATTGCTCCTCTCTGGTGTTGGACTTGTGGTGTGGAAACCTGAGAGAAGAATCATCTCGCGCAGCGTGTAGATCATCTGTTGCTTCTGCTTCCGACGAATCGCGCCGCAAATTCAACTCAGGGTCCACAACTTCCAGCACTCACGACGTCGACGATTCACGCATGTCGAGCGTACATGGCCACAAATGCGCTGCCAACGAAAATTTGTTATTCATCTGTTCTTTCTATCTATCCACCCTTGTCGAACGTGCTCTTGTTCAACTTGATCGTACCTCCATCCCATCATTCTCCCCGCGTCTTTCCGACATTTCTCTAGTTCTGGGACAACCTCTTGTCTTGTTATTGTTCGTACCTCCATCTCGTCGTTCATCCGTCCACCGTCTATCTAATATTCAAGCAGGACAGACGTGCCTTTGGTCTGGCGTCGACGGCAGGCTCGGCTTCCAGTTGTGCGCACGCTTCGATCCACTTGTTCCCACTTGACGATCACTGGGGCCGAACGAACATTTTATCATGCCTGAGCTTCTCTCAGCTGTTCTTCATCTCGGAGTCACTATCCCCGTCTGTTTGCACCCGTCTGTCTGTTTCGAATGTTTGCAACCGTGTTTCTGACTCTGGACTCGTCTGTCTCATTTCAAAATGTACCTCCACCCGCCATAAACTGGAACTTGCGTTCGAGAATTCGAAACGCTAAATGTATGAATTTGTATACGCCATGTACTGGGACCAAATCGTACCACATGCACCGCCCGCAAAAATCGTGTGGGACGCATCGAGGCTTCTCTCTGGAACAGAGTGCGACATCAACTTCTCTCATTAATTGCTGGGTGTTCTCTGCGCACACGACGACGACAGCAACTTCGAAGGCCACTTTCGTGTTCCCGTCGTTCACGTTCATCCAACACTCACAGCTGCCTTACAGTATGACTTTGGTCTCCGTCTGGACTGGACGGCGAAGCGCTTGCTCTCGGACTCTCCCATTCCGCAGGCGATTGTTCTTGTTCGTGCCTCTAACAACATTTCTCCCATAATCAAGTTCTTTCTAACCTCGAAAGTAGACTCGGCTTCCACGGACCATTAACCGCCTTCCGCATTCAGACACGCCGTCCGTTAACTTCGTCAATAGTGAGCACATGCCACACCCCCCCGAAGTTCGCGCGGGACCCCCACATTCGTGACAACCGCCATCTTCTTCGACATCGACATCACTCTTCTATTCCCTGAACTATACTCTTGATCGAAGTTTCTTCGACAAACGACAACGGCACGATGAACGACGGCCTCCTGTTCCTACTCGTCCCTTCATCTTGCGGTCCATCGTTTCATCCGTCTGACGAACATCCATAGTATGCGGAGATTACGCACTATCATTTTTATTTGGCCGAGCGAATGGACGTTTCATCAAGGCGGGACTTCTACCTCCTAGTTTCGTTCCCGGAACGTCTGATCTACACCCGGCCCTGCAGAGTCGCGCAAACTCCTCCCTATGTGTTATTTACAACGCCAAGAGTCTGAGACTTCACTCGTACCACATGCACCACCCCCGAAAATTCGCGCGGGGTCGCTGGCATCCCTGACCCTATTTGGAACCACGCTCGAATCTTCTTTGCGCACGGCATCAACTCTTGATTGAACGTCTTTGGAACGAGGCACGGTAACAAGAACATTAGATCAGCTTCTGGAGTCGGCAGCTAGCTTTCCGTGTCATTCGGTGGGCGCAACTTCTCATTATGCTTTCTCTGAGCTGCTTCCGAATCGTCCCTGGTCTGCATGCGTCATGTCTATTGGATTGTCTGCACTCATCTATTTTGTACTCCCTTCTCTGCAGTATTCATTAGCGGCATTGGAACTCGACACGCTGGCCGGCGCCTATAGTCTGTGATGTTCATCCTGGACCCAGCTGCTGGTCTAGACTCGACCCCTGGATCATTCTGTGGGGCGCAACCCCAACGTTAAGCCGAACAACATTGCAGGTCGTCTTCTATCGTCTATTTCCAAGCCGTCTCAAGACCGTTTATACCCATTCTGCATTCAGTCAGACGTTCGAACGGGTATTCATCATGACCAGACTTCCTTCAACAGTTTTCGTCCCGGGCGTTTGCATCCGCCTTTCTGTAGCCGTGCGCGTTTCTTCCGATCATGATTACCTTGGTCCTGCTGCCCATGTCCCCAGTTCAATTCTTATTTTCAAGCACTTAATCTCTTCCCTGGATCCTCAAAGTTCAGAACTTGCACGTTCCGCTCTGAATTCGCACTTGAACTCTTCGCGGAGCACATGCCCCAACCCCAAAATTCGCACACAGCGCCCACATTCGTGACAACCATCTTCTCTTCTTCGAGGCTAGGTCCCACCATCGTCTTCTCTTCCCTCGTCGGACGGGAAGTATCACGCAGGGGTGCTTTTCTCCGTCTTCTGTGTCCAACGCAACTGCCTACGAGGTTCTGATTCTGATCCGTCGCACCCAGGTTTAAACTTTCTTACCCTGATACCCTCCCATTCTCGCTCTCAACCCGAGTGTGCGAGCGGGGAAGTAAAATTTATCTGAGACACATTTTTTTTCTTCTTTTCTTTAATGCATTCACGAGCTCTGTTGTCTGTCCCTACGTATATTGTTTCCTTTTTTGCCGTCCAAGGTCCCATCCTTGAGGTCTTCACTCAGAGCGACTTTAATAAATTCAATGAAAGTTCGCCGACGGCTTGTTCAGCTCAATTCCTCCGCTCAGCTGTATTGTTTTTCTGCGGCGCCCGACCTCGTCTTTATTGCCGTCCCGCTCGGAGGTTTGCACCAAAATTTCCCTCATAACGACTCTTCTGGAGGCGTACGGCTTTTTATCAAATTGTGATTCACAGGTAGGTTTGCAGTGATTGTTCAGAATATTCTCAACTATTCCGGGAGTTTAGTAGCCCTATTTGACTGTGAAGGTCCTTCAACAATCTATTGCTCTCAATTTATCCTTGAATACGAAGGTAACGAAGTAATAACGTCGGGCTCGTTCGATCAAGTCTCACTCTTGTGCTCTGTCGTCGATGGAGGCGGAGAACGGTTATGGATTGAGTCAGATAGTCCACGGCGCGCGATAAGATGGTGGAAGAAACGAGGAGATCAAAGTAGCGCTCTCAGCCTTCTGCGTTGATTCGTGAACGTTCTCTGGGGCCTAGATGGATGGATGAGAAACTTCATGTCGAGGCTGAACGGTGGCGCCAGACCAGATCAGACGGAGCGTAGATGATTACAAGTAATATTCATATCGTTGTGCCTCGAAGCATTTGCATTGATCACTACATAGCACCTCATAGCACGTCCCGAGTATAGTGCCAATGACCGCACCTATGCAGCCGGTGGCCACGAGAAGCGAATGTTATTCCGCTTCAGCCCTTCCAACACAACATCAATACCACCACTCTTGACCAACCACTCCAATCGATGGTCCCGAAACTCCCGTTTCCCTTGTCCATCAATGAAGACCATCTTCAATCCCTTCGACACAACCTTCGCCCCTTCCTCCATCTCCGCAAACGTCGTCGCCACACTCTCCCGCTGCTGAATTCTCTTGTGCCATTGATCCAACGGACTGCCCTCCGCGGGACCGAAACCAAAATGAACGCTGCGATGCAGCATCGGCGCGACACATAAATCTGCGTACCCGAAGGAGTCGCCATTAAAGAACTCTCGGTCGCCAAGTTTCTCGGCAAGCCAGGCTTGAATTGTGGCGGTCTGATGTTTCATTTGGTCGAGAAGACGGTCTTTCAGCTCTCCTTCGGCTCGCTGGGCCCAGACAATTTCGCCGTAGGCCCAATTAATTGCTTCATATCTGCGACGGAATGGAAGTCAGACCAATCATTGCACTTCGACCAATGTCAAGTGGAGTAATGTCAAAGGGATGACATTACTCTCAAGACAGTACTTACTGCGTATCGCACACCTCCTCAATCATCTTCGCCCTGGCCCTATCAGCCGGAGACGCTGGCAAAAGCTTCTTCCTGTCATCGTACTTGTCTTCCAAGTAACCCAAGATGACCGTTGAATCAAAGATTTTCAAGTCGCCGTCTTCCAGCGCCGGGACTTCAAGGCGAGGGTTGGCGGCGCTGAGAGTCGGAACATCTTTGCCGAATCCGAGACCTTCCGGGACTGCGCGATTGAACGGAATGTCTTTTTCACGAAGGGCGATGCGGACTTTTTGTGCATAGGAGGATACGGGATGGTCGTGGAGGAACAGAGTCGGAGATGACATTGTTACGGTGAGGTCCGTGGAGAGGTAAGTGTGGAGAGAACTTCCAAAGAACTTCAGGTATTTGGCTTAGATATTACTAAGAGTGCAGTTGGAGTGCAGTCGGCATCTGTCTCCGGTCGTGGGACGGGGAGTGAAGGATCGGCAACCGGGCAAGAAAGTACCAGAAAGTACCCGGCCAATGACACATCAATTGATTGACTTGCGCATTGGAACCGGTCAACGTGAGAAGGGCGATGATGTTGCGAGCGGCAGCAAGGTCCTCCAGTGCGTAATGGCAGATAGACCGAGTGCAGCCATTTCTCTTTTTCTCGTCTTTCGAGATGGCGCTTTTCCAGCCGTGCGCAGCGTGCATCTTGGCTCAGCAGGGCCGTTTCGCGTTGTCAGCATTGGTAAGTACGCGCAACGAAACCGGACACGAACATTCAAATGTCGTTCCTTGATCCATGCAGCACCCTCGCCCCAACGTCGAAGACCCCCGGCGAGGGTCGCACTGAGCGCACGAGCCTGAGACGACTTGATTTCTACCTCATCAAGGACAATGAGCATGTCTGCCACTGGAGTCAGGGAAAACGAAGGTCGGCCGCCCTTCAAGCTATGCAGCTAGTGCTGTCCATAATATGATATTGATATGGTTTTTGCCATATCATATTATATTAGTATCATATTATGCTCCCAGCCTCCATATCGTATTCGTAGTATATTATTTGCATATGTATTAATATGTACTATAATATATTGACAATATATTAATAATATTGCTTGAGCTCTATGTTGAGCAGTTTTGTGCAGTCAAGGCATTTGGAAAGGTGCTATTTCAGCTGCCCTCTTGTTACACTGTATGGATGACTGCTGGGACCAGTCAGACACATGTAATCACCTTGGGGTTTCAAGAATGTCTGTTGTGATGTGTGGGTTGAACCTTAGATAGGGGCGAGTTACCTTTTTGGGTTGCTGTTCGGAATTTGCCGGTTGTTTCAAGGTCCGAAATGACTTTCTCACAGCCTCGATGGGATCAGCTCACCGGCAATTGCCATGATCTGTGTGCAGGTCCAGGTTTTGAGTGTACTATAATATGAAAATAATACAATAATATGGTGGCCACCATATCATATTATATCAATATCATATCATATTATATTATGCTATATCAATATTTATGCAGGCTATCCCAAAGCCATATCATATCCATATTATCATTAATGTATTAATAATATATTATTTTGTATTATATTAATGGACAGCACTATATGCAGCAGATATCCAATGTAGGTGGTACATTAAGCAATTCAGAGACTCCTGTTGCTGGGACTCACACAGAACTTGAAGTTATCCAAAAACGAGGAGACTGAAAAAAAGCCGAAAGAGGCCAAAAGATCTTTTATTCTTGTACTTTACCATCGGTGAAGGAGAGGGAAGGGTATGTAGTTGCAGACAGAAATTCATCCCATTTCTTCCTTGGAGCTACCTGGGCTATATGATGAAGACTGAGTCAACGTGTTTTGAGGATGAACCAAGGGGGTATCACTATCACTGCCGAGGAAATCAACCTATGTCTGATTGTTTGTGTTTACATGCTGATGATTGGTGTTTGTTAACAGCCTTGATCATTCAATACACCTTGCCTGGCCTTGCATCGGTCTTGCAAATGCCCTGAGGCAAAGATGTAGTGTCTCTGGACCTCAACCATGGCTCCCCAGAGGAATGGACCACATAAGGCTCTTTTACAGTAGCATCAATGGGCTAGCACAACACCAACGATCAGCGACAGGTTGATTTCCACGGAAGTTCAAGCTAGTGTGATAGCCCCCTGGGATGAACGCACCTTGGAACGCACAGAGAGACAACTGAGTGATCGCATCAACAGAGGATGCCGGCAACGCCACGACCTCTCGACTTCCACCATCTCATTGCCATCTCACCGCACACCTTGGATGACGATATAACTCAATACACAGAACATTCTCTAACACAAGGAACTGAGATCTCGAATTTTCTCTCAGAAAGCGGGGGAATTGAACCTTGTTATCCGCCTCGCCTTTAGTCTCTGTTACAGAACTGATATACAGGTGACAAACAAGTATGTACTGGTATATGTTAACCTAATACTTGAAGTTTCAAATCACGTATCAATTGATGGGAAATTGGACAAGAAATTACAAGTATATGTTTGTAAAAAATGCCTGAGGCTTACTACAATTTATCATACAGGAAGCCTGAAGCATTTCAGTGTGGAGAAAATGCAGAATATCCAGTCAATTGATACTTGAGTTGAAATTTCAAGTATTAGAGTTAATTTAATGTGGGAGGAAATTCAGCTATTGTACTTTTTCATTCAATTCGACAGTCATGTGGCACGCACCCCTGTGTCGATCACAAATTTTGGTCGAGGTCACGCGTCACGCGTCACGCAGGCCGTTGTCGAACTTCCCGGCGGTCACGCGGGGCCAAAAATTGCGCAAAACTGTCACACAGGTGCAAAAAAGCTCAAATTTTCGGTTTGAATGTCGAAAAAATTCCGGTGTCATGCAGAAATTTGGCAGCTATCGAAATGTCGAATTGGCAAAACGGGTCACGCGTCACACCCCCTGTCAATTTGAACGAAAAAGTACAGTAATCCCAATGTGTGTACTGTGATCGCATGCAGCTCTTTTCTTATCATTTATGCCAATCACACAGAACACTCCGTGATGGTAGAGATGAGATGAATTCAAAGCTGCAGGGATACAGAGCAGTCACTACAACATCTGGGTTACCGAGACGGTCCGGCCCCCCTATAATTTGTGTGTGATACATTATTTTATCCTTCAAAAAATCAGGAAGGAAGAATCAGAGACTCTTCTATATCCCACCCTGTCACATTATGCAAAACAACAAAGTGGCTGGCAAAAAAAAAGAAAAAGAGGTGCATGGTTCGAGCGCACAGAAGCAACACAGCCACCATTTTCATCACAACAAATGTAGTCTCTTTTGCTAAAATCCACCAGATTTCGCCCCAGCACAACCACTATTGAGTGTAGTTCAAAAACAGCAACAAGTTTTTTCACTAGGTAAGGCTTGATCCAGCGCCAAGTCTAAAGCCGACAAACAACTCCTTATTACATAAGTATTCATAATTAGTATTCAGGCACATGGATTGAGAGTTGCCCTGGTCAAACTATGAAAGCAAAATGATAAACCAAATGAACTGAATTTGGCAGCAATAAATTGTGCAGAAAAACAGGAGGAAGACAGAAAAGCAAAACCTCTAACTGGGAATTAAAGTGCAAAAAGCTTTATATTGTTGTAAATCTGGACCCTGACAACTTTATATGGCTGATCTGTATTTGTTCACAGGAATAAATAGGAGGTAACTATTTTTTTGAGTGTTACATAAGAGCAACCTTCACAGGCTGTTCTTGAGAAGGGGAAAACTCAGTCAATGGTGGGTATGTGTCTGCAATTTTGCAAGTGTTGTTAACATTCCCTCCTGAGCATTTTCAACACCAGCCAGCCTAGAGTCAATGTAAGCCATATCTTTGGCCTGCAACGACTTCTCAAACAGTGGATGAGCATCTCTCCAGTACTTTTTTGCTCCAGACATGTTCCCCTGGCATGCAGCTATATCACCAAGGCGTGACATACACTTTGCTCTCCAATGATGAATATCCATTTCTGTGAAGGCTTCCAATGCAACTGTGAAAAGACTTTCTGCTGTTTGTTCATCTCTGTTGCATAGAAACATATCACCTAGGCTGAATATGGCACGGTACATTTCTAGCTGTTTTTTTGTTTTCTGTGCAAACCCTAGATAAATGATGCCGAAAGTGGCAGCCCAGTCAAAGTTGGCAGGTCCCCAGCAACTAATATCTGACATTCTTTCTAAGCAGTAGGATGAGATTTGAGCATCTCTTGTCCAAGACCAATGCAGACATTTCTGAAAATGATTCCTTGCTGCCATCATGTCTCCTTCTCTCAGTTTGAGATTAGCAAGTACGATTTCAGAGTAAATAAGCCCAGAAAAATGCTCAAGGATCTTGAAAACTGTATTTGCTGCTTCTAAGCTTTGGAGTACATCTTGTTTGCTTGCTCCAGTGATCACATCAATCTTTGCAATGTTCAACATGATAAAGGCAAAAGTGTCTTGTTGCTGTTCTTGCCTAGCAGACATTTCAGACATGATTTGCACAAAGAGACTTCGAGCCTTTGTATACTCAGATTTTTCCATGTGTATATTTCCTGTACCAATTCTGAGTTGGAAACCCAAGACACCTCGAGACATCCCACAAAGCTCAAGGAGCTCTCTTGCTGTCTGCAGAAAAAAAAGAGAGTTCTGGAGGTTTCCAAGGCCCTTAGCACATATGGCCTTAGCCCACAATGCATGTGCCTGCTCATAATGATATCCACACAATTGTGCAAAGCCAGATGCCTTGTTTGCAAGTTCTTGTGAAGTGTTGTATTTCCCCATCCTCCAGCTGACCAGAGCAAGGTTGATCAAGTTGGCACACTGTCCTCTTGTGTTGCCAGCATCTCTGGCCAACATCACGGCCTTGTTGAAACATTGAATCCCTTCAGACCAGTCATCTGTATACCAGCAATAGTAGGTGCCCAATGCACGATACAAGTCAGCTGTGAAACAGAAGCAAATAAAGCTGACATCAGAAACATAAACAGGACATCAACACTCCACACACACCTCCTAGAGTGGGATTGTTCAAAATCTGCCAGTGAGCCTCAGCTTCAGAACCTAAAAGCTTGTGATCTTTGATTACAGTGCAATTGCTGGCAAACATTGCCTCAATGGTAAATTGGACTGCTAGTTCATGATCCTCTGGTGGGAGTAATGCCTGGATTGAATGCATCAATCCAAAGGAACCATGTCCAGTTATTCGGCCAAAATTATGCAGTAAAATTGTGCATCTCAGAGCATCTGATAGATCAGTGTTTTGTGGAGTCAAAGCTCTGGAGAGAACATGATATATGTTGCCTAGATTGAGGGTAATATCCCTCACAATATTGGTGACTTGGTTAGATCCTTGATACTTTTTGTATGTGCCCAAAAGACTCTGAAAGTACGTTTGCAGTGGAAGAACAATAGCTGGTGCTACTGGATGGAAACACTGCAGATATTCCCGAATAGGCACAAGTGATTTCAAACGTTTCTTGTTATCAAGGTATGCCAGTGATGTGCCAATCAATACAGACTTGCATGCCCGAATCTGTGGAATAACAAGATTGCTTTGAATAAGCTCAACATCTGAGAGACCATCTGGGAGAATAGAGAGCAGTTGTAACAAGTCCATAGCCCCAGTTTGGACAGTGAGACGGGGACTTGAAAGTGATAAAGCAATGGATGTGTCCAGGTTGGATCGCTTATCTGCACCTTCAGAGAGCACAGATGTCTTCTCACTTTGCAACCGGGCCAAGACAAGTGAGCACCCTTCAAAAGCAACAAGATGTGCCATGAGATCTACTGCCAATGGCATGTTGTCAGTGAATTTCAAGAGCTGGTCAATGTCTTCGGGATCATGATAGTCTTCAGCAATATCTCTGAACATTTTTTGAGCAGCCTCAAGTGATAATGGTGCCAATGGTGGAAGGAATGGCCGAGTCCAGCGAACTTTGGCTGGGTGCTCAACTCCACGCATGGTAACCTAAATTCAGAATCAGTATCTATCCAGTTGATATTACTACACTGACCATCAATGCCAAATGAGGAATGTCAGTGAGGCTGGAAAGCAGATCTTCAGTACCACTACGAGAATCCAATGGCTCCCAGGTTGTTTCCAGATTGTCCAAGATTAAGAGGCATATTGATTTCTTGGCAAGAGAGTGCAGTACAGATTTTGTGAGATTCTTCCCTGGTTTCAGACCCAGCTGAGCTCCAATGACAGCAGCAATTTCTATGCTGGTAGTAGCTGATTCACATGACACAAAGAGCCGGTCTGTGTATTTAGCTGCCACACCAGGGTGATGCAGGGCAGCCCTTGCAAGGTTAGTCTTGCCGATGCCACCGGGACCCAAAATAGCAATTTTAGCACATTGTTGAATAAGCATCTGTGCGATTTGTGTGAGCTCTAAGTCCCGGCCATGAAAGATCTGCGGAATTGCAGGTAAAAGTGATAGAGATAGGGAGCTTGAGACAAAAATCAGTCCTGCTGAAGCCATAGATTAGCTTCTTACCTTGCTTGGGACTTGTTCAAGGTTCGTATCTGTCTCATCGAAGAGCTATGAGAATATTGTCATTCAAAAAAACACTCAACATACCGAAGATGCACAATCCGAAGTTGTTGAGTCTGACAGAGCTGAAATCATTTCAAGCAGCTCAGCATGCATATGTTGAGTCTGCCTCTCCATTTCATTGATTTCACATGGGGTTGCTCGAGACGCCATCTTTCTATGAGTTGAGGATTTTGCATTGATGGTAAATGTTGGAGCTACCCACTGTGAAATTTTTTAAGGCCTGCTCTAGCCCAGCCTGGCAATCCTTTAGCAAAGCATTCATTTGTGTCTGTCGAAAGAAGTGCTTGATCTTGCTGTTGTCTTGTTGTGCTTGGACAAAGGTCTGGATTTTATGCAGAGTTCTGAGTGATATGATATCAGTCACCATGTGCAAGAGAAATACATAACAGATAAATACTCTGTGAATTGGCCAACATGGTCCAATATTGCCGGCAGAAGACAACAAGGAGGATCTGATCGCAAGTGCACATCGATGATAGCATAAATGATCCCATGAATATTTTCTGTGAGCTGACAGCATTCATCCTTATTTCTCTTCACATTCTGAGATTTCACATCAGTTCCGGAAGACCTTTGTCCAGAAATCCATACCTGAAGTCCTTGAATCAAAGAAATTGCAGTGTTCGAGATAGCTTGCACAAATGGGGGGCAAAAGCTGTCATGAAGTTCATCGAGAAGCGGTATAACCGTGTTCATGGAGGCCACGGTTTTGTTGACTAGAATGTCTGTAGCAGATGGTGGCATCTAGTACGAGAAGGGTGGGAAGCACGACCCCGCAAGCCAAGTATATGTAAGGCAAATGAGATTCGTGACATTTGCATCGAATGCGGCCCGGCAGATTGTCGGCAGACGTCGGAACCAGGGTTTGCCGCAGATTCCGGAGCATTCAGTGCACGAAGGCGCTGAAAATAAGCTCGATATGGTTTGACGATCTCACGTCAAGCGTCAGAAATAGGGGCGATCAAAGTTCGTTTAAGAGGTCGATTCATCACGTCGACGCTCGGTGCGATTCTAATGCCGATTCCTAACCGAAAATCAACAGTTGTCGTGAATCGACAACAACGTCGATTCTCTGTCAACTCTTCGGTCAGAATTGGGGGGAAATGGGGCTAGCCAGTCACTCCCATGTCTTCTACTCACCCTAACATTCGCCTGTGGCATGCCAGATATGACATCGACGGTCGTGGATACCCACTCTGCACTGAGCCGACTCGGAATGCATGGATAGTTCTAGGGATATCAAAAAATTGAATGCTCAGGCAGCCTACAGACAGGATGAATATCTCCGAGCCACAGGTTTCATTTCCCGAGCTGCGCAAGCACACGGGGAGCATTCTCACGTATCGATCGTGCGCACCGCGGGCGGCGAGGGATAGATGCCGGAATTCCTCTGAGTGCAGGCATGGGAGCCTTCCCTCCGGGGTACAGGCGTCGAGGAAGTGCGCTGGAATTCGGGATGCCTGTATCGGGATGAAGCGGCGAGGGAAAAGGCATCGAGGGTGAGCCACAATCACTGCGTTGAGGGGTCCCGTAGTCAAAGGGTGTGACTACGTACGTAGTCGCATCGACATATGTCTACATGCGACTACGTTGTCCTTCCCTTGGCCTACCTGTGACTACGTCTGACTACCTGTGACTACACACGTAGTCACAGGGTAGTCACAGGTTGGCTTCAACTAATTACTGTTATAGTATTCTGGGTTCCTGTAGATCCAGTACCATTGAGTTATTGTTGCTTCCAATGTTACTCTGTTCGGAGCGAACGGTCCGTGTTCATGATGATCCGGCGTGACATGAATGATGACACGTAACCTGTCAATGTCGATAACACCCAATCATTGCATGTTGACATGAGAAAGACGTTTGAGAAGCATTACCGAGGCAAATGGGCAAGAAACAAACACAAGAGGTCGGACAGGGACTGTGAATACGCGAGTAGGAAGAGGTAGGCAGACGTAGTCGGATGTAGTCACACCTTGACTACATGCCGTAAACCGAGCTCAGTGAACGTAGTCAGACCCTTTGACTACGACCCTTGACTACGGCCGTAGTCAGATGTCAGGCACAGGTAGTCGAAGCTCGGTCAACGTAGTCACACTGTGACTACGTGACCCCTCAACGCAGTGAATTCTCATCGCGCCGGTCGCTGTCGGGTCGCGACTCAGGTCCCGTGTCTATGGCCTTGCAAGTGTCGAGCTCGGGACGTTGCGCGAGAAGGCGGCGAGGGAAAGGGCGGGTAGCTCATTCGAAGCCGCAGAGGAGAGGAAATTGATGGATGATTATCCGGAGTGTGTGTCGATATTGAGACCCACACAGGAGCGCCTTTGCTCTCCGAGAACAGGAGCGCGTGGATGGCTCAATGGCCTTTTGAGAATGCTAGACGGGATCCTACATATAGTACACATTGTCATTAACACTCCGTAAATCAGTGCGCGTTCTCTAAAATCTAGAATCCGAATTAAATATTATTTAGAATAAAGTCGCCTGCGTACAGCTGCGTACACAGCACGTTCATATCCTGATCATAATAAAGCGCTGCGCGCCACGATTTCTTTCGTCTGATTCTATCTTGTCTGGCCGGGCAGACGTCAGCGACTGCCATTGCGGGAAAGCAATTGAATGGCACAACATGGAGGAGGGTAGCGAGGAGAGCAGAAGGGAGCGGCACAAACGCCGGGGAGAGACATTCACCGCATCTCCCATCCACGGTCTCTTGGATGTCTGGCCACGGAAGCTCGCTCACATTCGCGATTGAGGCCACGCCTCCGAGAATTCCCCTTGCCGACACTCGGGCGTTTACGGGACGAGGGCAGTGCCGCAGAGACGATGTGCTGCGGACGTCGTTGAGCAAAAGGGAGAAGGATGGACAGGGATATGCGAATGCGAGCGCACCCAGACGGTCATTGCATATGCGGCTGGGATCCCGATCCCGGGATCTTTGCAGCGGCAGGAGGGCAATTTGATATCGTCAATACGCGCTTCGCGTCTTCGCTCGTCCGGAACGGCATGCTCCTCGAGTCGAGTCGAGGATGGAATAACGGTTAGAGCCCGGCTAGACGGAGAGGCGAAGCAGAGTGGAGCATTTGAGACACCCAGCAACTTGAAGTCGTTCGCGTCCTTCCTGATTCCTGGTATCCGAGTCTACAATGTACATTCACGTGGAGTCATTGCATTTTTTGGCGTTTCCAGGCAGGACATAGTTTTGGCGTCGGGTACTTGGCCGGTACAGCGCTAAAAGAGAGAGCTGAGCCATCAGATCAACAGATCAACGGAGAATGCCGACATCCCGCTTTCTTCGTTTCTTCCACCATCTTACCACGCCGTGGACGACGATGCAGCTCAGTGCGCACAGCAGTCCAATTCCGAACAAGCATTCCAAGACAAGAAAAGCGAAATCTCGAGCTTGCACTCCAAGAAAAGCGTCCAATGAACAAGAAATAACGCGGCTGCTTGTTTCTCCGACACCTTCGTTCCCGTCCTCCGCGAAAGCTTGGGTTGCTCCCCGATTGAGCCCATACAGCGCCGTGCAGATGCCACCCTCGCTTGTGCCACTCGCCAGCTCTGCACAGTGTGTACGTTTTTCATTCCCACGGCACGGTGTCCGTCGGCGCGTCCTCAGTGTTCATGGGCATGGAATGTGTCCTTAGGCGGCCCAGCAACTTTGCGCCATAGGCCGTCCTTATTACACGTGAATCGCAGGGACGGTGTGCAGAGTGCCCTTGGGCGTAGTATAGTATATTCCAAGGTGGGTATCTTCTGATCTTTGCCTACGCATCTCCCACCGGCCTCCGAATCGCGCACGTGTACGTGTACGCCCTCGTCATCGCGAGCGCTGGGACGCGCAAGGCACCCAAGAGATTAGGACGGGATCGGGAAAATCATCCATGGATCGAACGGACAGCGAGAGGCACCGAGTGCGGAGCAGATCAATACTTTCTTGCTCCCGAGGCGTCGCTCACGTCGGCGATGCGGTATTGGCTGGACCTCGCCACACTCCTACATCCGCAGCTCTCCACCGACACCTTTCCGCACGGGGCATGCGGCGTGCTCTATCATTACGACCCGCCCGCCACACCACCTTCGCGGGAATTGGGGAGGTGAAACGGAACTACATACACGCACACCTGGTTTTTCCTCGCGGGATTTTTGCCCCGGGCCCACTTGCATGCGCACGTGAATCGAGAACGGTGGGACGAGTTGAACAGCCTGGGTACGGGGGACGGGACGAGAGGCACGGGTTGATGGATGGTGAGAACGAGAAATGAAGGTAGGTAATACGGGCTCCGCATGCTTGCTCGCTCGCGACCGCCAATGACGCGTATTCAGTGGATGGATTTCGCGTACGTTCTATCTCCTTTATTGTTTATTCTTGATATTTAATCAAGTGATGCAGGCCGCAGATTCAAGCTCTGTTGAGCGGACAGGCGTGTCGCAGCGCTTGAACTGTGTTTTCGGGTGGAAGCTTAGCTGGTGGAAGCGTGGCTCGGGCTCGCTCTTCGCATCCCAGTACTCGTACCGGAGCGCGACGTCCCGCTATCACACAATGCACCGCGGCGGCTTCGCGTTCTCCGTAGGGCTGGCTAGCCGGCGTGGGGGGCTGGACTCGGACTGGATGCAGATGCGAGGAAGGGGATGGAAATGGAAGTGGGAGTGAGGACGGGTGCTCGCGTCGACGCGCTGTACGTTGACGAGCTGGGCGCGGGAGATGGCTGAGGATAGGGGCTGGGCTCCCTCCTGCACGTACCCCTCCTGCGATACCATTGTCGTCGCCGCTGTCTGCCATCTCTCTTGCTTTGTTTGCGCGTTGCACGGCCAATAAATGCTCTGATACTCCCTCGTCCGGCAGAAGACAAGCGCGGAACAGGATGCCCCAGAAAAACAACAGCTCTAAGATCCGGGTTCTGAGCCGATTCAAATTCTGCACCGCGGCCCAGCACCGACAGGGTGGGTACCCTCGTCGTTCCCAGCCCCGCTTCACTTACCGAGCTACGAGGGTTCATATAAAGCGTCTGTCTACGAGAGGCTACGGTCCTGCCTGTCTCCGTCTTCTTTATCTCGAAGACCTCGGGCCTGTGGTGGCGGTACTAATGCTCGTGCACGAAGACCTACCCGAATGGCACGCTAGGCGTCTTGACGAGTCGCCATCCCAGGAGCGAAAGAACCGTGATCTCGCGAACGGTACGTTCGCGCCTGTCGTTACAATCTTCGACGCTTATATCTACGGGTTAGCTAGTCATTCTTTTTGGAAGAGCGAAGCAGGAGAGCTGCGCGTATGTACTGCAATACGTGTTTGTGCTTGTAACTCTACACGTCTGTGCTTCCCACTCTCCATGTCTTCTTTCCTCCGCCAGTTATCTGTTCTACAAGTTCACTGGCCAGCCCCTTCGAGGGCAGTTGATATGGAACACTGCGGACGGACACCCGATTTATATCACTACAATGGTAATTTATCCGTTGTTTTGACTTTACAAGAGAGATATCTTGTCCGCTCGTTATGATCCTGTTTTATGGCCCGCCTACCCGAGATAAGTATACTGGGTACGCCCGTTTGAAGCAGGCAACTCTAGCGCAGTCAAATGCCAAGTATGTCTAGCCCATGGTCCTCGACTATGGATCCCCGCATCAACAACCACGATATGTTCACCACGGGTTCACCTCTACACATATCGTTTTCAGGCAGACAAGGTGACTTTGATATTTACTTCGCCGTTAATAGGCCCGTGTCTTGGCGCACACCAGCAATATGCGCGCTCGTAGATCTTGTCCTCGATCTCAATGCGTCTTCGAGTAAGGACCAGCGGCAAATCGCAGCGCCCCTTGCGACAAGCAGAGCCGGGGACGGTCCGTGTTAGACAGAAGCGATAACCAGGCGAGAAGCAGAGCCACATTGCTATTGCCCGACCGATCCTGCATGTTCCCAAGAAGGCCGCCTCCCGCGGGACATGGAGCGTCAGGCGGAATCAACTGGGCAGCCGTCACGGTTCGCCATGCCATTGGCGGAGGGCAGCAAGCAGCAGCGGGGCCGGGAGCAATGTGCGCTGCTCGTCAAACGTTGTCTTCTGCGAGTCGTGCCGCTTTGGCTCGGTGGCCTTGTGCAACATTTTGCCGACCCCGTTGCCTTGTCCTTGTCGTGGTGAGGAGGCGCGAGGTGCCGGTGTGAGGGACTTAGAGGATTGCTTTGGCTCTGAGGGCCCTGGACGAGGGTGTTGTGCTCCCGTTCGTGGGCGACTCATTTGGCATGTTTTCAGCGCTGGATACAAAGGAGTTGGTAGATTCATAATACTTTGGACGGGACGGGCGTAAGCTGCACACGCGTCGCAGGTGATGTGGGCAGGTAGAAGCACCGATAAGTCGGGAGGCTTGATTTACAGCAGCTGGAACTGCGCTGGACGTCTGACAATTCCTTCCTCATAGGATGAGCCCATTTTCAAGAGTTCAAAGGGCGCCTGCCCACGAACGCAAGGTCGAGGCGCCGATGTCGATCTTGCCTATCTCCATCTCGCACTTCCATTCCGCCGCACCGAAATTTGGTCTTTATCATCGTGCAGTTATTCCGATTCGTGATGGTTGAATTCCTCAGCGGAAGCTCCGTACCTAACGAAGGGTTGTTCGAAGTCTCTGTTGGTTTCAAGTTGGCACGGCCCAGCATCCTCTGTGGGACGGTTTATGCTATCTCCTTGTCATGTGGAAGGATTTAAATTCACCTAAAATGCGAATTCCGATAAATTGTTCAAGTCTGACAGGCCGTGATCCCCAACTTGGATATGTCAGCAATCCACTCCTTATCTCCTGCGTGCTATGGGGATGATATAGATCCCGTTTGACCTACATATACCCAGCCTACGTGGTCATCCTGCTCATCCTTCTTCTATCAGATGCCCCCATCTAGTGTCACTGAAAGCCTAGTCAACAATATCGTCGCCTCTGTGGACTCAGTTATACCGCTCCTCGATGAACTCCATGACAGTCTTTGTCCCCCATTTGTGAAAGCAATCTCAAACACTGCAGTCTCTTTGATTTGTGTGCTTCAGGTGCAGAATTCCTGCTGAAGGTTTTTCAAAACTGATCTGAAATCCTAGAATGTAAAGAGAAATAAGGAGGAATGCTGTCAGCTCATGGAAAATATTCATGGGATCATCCATGCTATTGTCAATGCTCACTTGCAATCAGACCCTCCTGGTTGTCTTCCACCAGCAATGTTGGAACATGTCGGTAATTTTACTGAGTATTAATCTGCCATGTCTGCTTTGCATATAACTAATAGCATTTTACCAAGAACTCTTCATAAAATCCTGGCCTTTGCACAAGTACAACAAGACAGCAACAAGATCAAACACTTGTTCCGCCAGAACCAAATGAATACCCTACTAAAAGATTGTCGGGCCGGGCTGCAAATGGCCCAGGACAATTTTGCAGTAGGCCCTACCACATTCACGATGAATCAAGAATCTGAACACGTGGATAGATAATATCTCATGCAACTCTGGCCAGCGATATCACTGAAATGCGGAGAAAGACTCATCAGATGCAGGCTGAACTGCTTGAATTGATTTCAAATCTGTCTGACTCAACAATTTCAGATTGTGCCTCTTCTGTATGTCCATTTTTTCCCCTTCCATATAGGATCCCCTATAGTCTCTCAATCAAATTAGATGTATCAAACCTTGAACAAATCTCAAACAAGGTAGGAATCTCAGCCAGGCTTCCGACAAAACTGATTCTTGCCTCAAGTTCCCAATTCCTCTCACTTTTACCTGCCAAGCCACAGATTTTCCATGGCCGTGACTCAGAGCTCATGCAAATTGTGCAGATGCTCACTCAACAATGTGCTAAAATTGCTATCTTGGGACCTGGTGGTATTGGCAAGACCAACCTTGCAAGAGCTTCCTTGCACCATCCTGATGTGGCAGCTAGATATGAGGACCGGCTTTTTGTGTCATGTGAATCAGCTACTACCAGTGTAGAAATTGCTGGATTTATTGGGGCCCATCTGGGACTAAAGCCTGAGAAGAATATCACAAGAACTGTACTGCACTATCTCACTAGAAGGCCAATCTGTCTCTTGATCTTGGACAATTTGGAAACAACTTGGGAGCCACTTGAATCTCGTGGGGGTACTGAAGATCTGCTTTCCAGCCTCACTGACATCCCTCATCTGGCAATGATAGTTGGTGTGTTAATCTTAGGTGCACAGATACTGATTCCAAATTTCTAGGTTACAATGCGTGGAGCTGAACATCCAGCCAAAGTTCGCTGGACTTGGCCATTCCTCCCAGCACTAGGACCATTATCACTGGAGGCTGCTCAACAGATGTTCAAAGACATTGCTGAAGATTATCATAAACCCAAAGACGTTGACCAGCTCTTGAAATTCACTGATAACATGCCACTGGCAGTGGATCTCATGGCACACCTTGTTGCTTTTGAAGGGTGTTCATCTGTCTTAGCTCGGTTGGAAACTGAAAAGACATCTCTACTATCTGAAGGTTTAGACAGGCAATCTAACCTGGATGCATCCATTGCTATGTCACTTTCAAGTCCCCGTCTCACTGCCCAGACTGGTGCCATAGATTTGCTGCAACTCCTCTCTATTCTCCCAGATGGCCTCTCAGATGTTGAGCTTATTCAAAGTAATCTTCCTATTCCACAGATTCGGACATGTAAATCAGTGTTGCTCAGCACATCCCTGGCATACCTTGATAACAAAAAACGTTTGAAATCACTTGTGCCTGTGCGTGAGTATTTGCAGCATTTCCACCCTGTGGCACTAGCTATTGTTCTGCCCCTGCAAAGGCATTTTCAAAGTCTTTTGGGTGCATACCAAAAATATCAAGGATCTAATCAGGTCACCAACATTGTGAAGGACATTACTCTCAATCTTGGCAACTTACATCAGGTCCTTTCTCAAGCATTGACTCCACAAAATCCTGACCTACCAGAAGCTATAAAGTGCACAGTATTACTAGATGGCTTTGGCCGCTTGACTGGCCGCGGCTCACATGCACTAATGCATTCCATTCAAGCCATAATTCCTCCTGGAGATCATAAATCAGCAGTTCAGTTTACCATTGGGGCTTTGTTTGCCAGCAATTACAGTGTTATAGGCAAGGATCGTGAGCTCCTGGCCTCTGAAGCCAAGGTGCACTGCCAGGCTTTGAATGATCCTGCTATAGAAAGTGTGCTCAGTCTCTGTCTCTTGCTTATATTCATTTTTAACCTGCTTCTTCACAGTTGAATTATATCGTGCATTGGGGCATTACTATTGTTGGTTCACAGATAACCACTTTGACGAAGGCATGCAATGCTTTGAGAGAGCTTTAACATTAGCCCAAGACACTGGTAGCATCAAAGCACAGAGCCTTATTTTGATCCTTCTTGCTCTACTCAGCTGCAGGAAAGGAAAATACAACACCTCACAAGTGCTTGCCAAGAAGGCTTACATTTTTGCACAATTGTGTGGTGATTGTTACAATCAGGCAAATGCACTGCGGGTCACAGCCCTATGTCTTCAACACCTTGGAAACCTCCAGGACTGCTTTTCTCTGCTGCAGACAGCAATAGACCTTCTTGGGCTTTGTGGGATGTCTCGAGGTGGCTTAGATTTTCAAATTAGGACAACTGTGGCCACTGTACACATAGAAAAGTCTGAGTATGCAGAAGCCCAAAGTCTCTTTACTCAAATCATCACTGAGATGTCTGCTGAGCAGGAGCAGAAACAAGATAATTATGCCATTACCCAGTTGAATATTGCACACATTGGTGTGCTTACTGGTGCAAGTAAACAAAATGTGCTCCAAAACCTTGAAACAGCAAAAAAGATTCACAGCATCCTTGAGCACTTTTCTGGGCCTTATTACTATGAAGCAATACTTGCTGATCTGGAACTCAGAGAAGGGAACACATTGGCAGCCAAAAATCGTTTTGAAGGATGTCTGCATTGGTCTTGGACAAGAGAGGCTCAAGTTTCATCTTACTGCTTAGAGAGAATGGCAGATATCAGCTGCTGGGGACCAGCCAACTTTGATTGGGCCTCCACCTTCAGCATCATTTACCTAGCATTTTCACAGAAAATGAAACAGAAGTTAGGACTCTACAAAGCACTATGCTATCTTGGCGACATGTTTCTGTCCAATGAGGATGACCTGACTGCAGAAAGTCTATTCACAATTGCATTGGAGGCCTTCACCTACATGGATGTTCATTGTGGGAGGGCAAATTGTATGTTGGGCCTTGGTGATATTGCTGCACATCAGAAGGACACATCTGGAGCAGAAAGGCAATGGAAAGATGCTCGACTGCTGTTTGAGCGGTCACTGCAGAGCAAGAACATTGTGAAGATTGACACAAGACTCCGTTGGGTGCAGTGAACATATTGTCAGTGAGATTTGGAAAGTAGGCTTTCTAAAATAAGATAGAAAGTCCTCTGGAAATAACTAGGTTTTTTCAACTTTTCAAAATTGTGTATTAGCACAGCACAAATATTGATACTGTTACCCATTGTTGGAACTCGAGGGTTATTGTATTTCTTTATAATATTCTGCATGTCTGAAGCTTTAAACTGCACACAAACGTCATCAATTTTTCAAACACCATTAAAATATGTAACGGTGCGCTGCGCGCATCCTCATTATTCCCTTACCACCATCATTTCATCATCACCACCACCTTGTCGCTTGCAACCTTGACTGTCATTTGACATCACACCGATCCTTGCCTCCCATTTCACATATATTTCATATTCTATTGTAGTATAAATCTTCAGTTGTCTGTAGCTAGTTTTCGGTCAATCCGATACACTTATGCCGCTCACTCTCAATTCTTTGAACTCTCTACTTGATCGGTGTGGCGGAACTAACTGCTGACTTGTTTGCTGGCAGCTCTCTGTCACAAAATACTTCTGGTATTACTCTCCCAATACTCCTGGAAATGCAAAACCTGGTGTGTCGCCTCCCCACTGTTCTTGTTTGTGATCTGTTTGATGATTTCCCCAGCCCATGGATGCAGCCCCTTGTGGTGGTAACACCTACTCTCACCACTGCTGTGGCATTGTGAGTGTGTGCCACATTTTATTTCCCTTTTGTAACTCACCTGGATTCCCAGTCCCAACATATACTGCCGCCATGCACATCTGCTGACTTTGCTTTCGACTCATGCGAAACGGGACTGGGACCGGGAATCGGTGTGGGCAGTGAAGGCAGTGGAGCAAGATGTCGATGAATCGGATGAATTCACATCCAGCTCCAGGGACTGCAGTTGTACGTCCCTGCATAGAAGAGTTTCTGCGCAGATCCTCACATCTTGGTGCTTCGCTCTGTGGCTACATAAAAGTGCATAGAATTACGAGACATCAGACAAATCGTGATGTTGCTGGCAAGTGCGCCGTAAATCATTGTGCGGTCTCTAAAATTCTAAATCATTTGAAATAAAGCTGTCTGCGTACACAGTGCGGTACATACCCTAGCCATACATACACCTCGCTAAGCACCCTCTGAGTCATCGCTCCTGGAGCATCCACAGCCACACTCGCAGCCGAGTCCGCCCTCCACCGTCGTCCATTCCGTCCCTCATCCCCGGCCTGAAGACGCACCGCTGCGGCTCGTGTACCCGCCGTAGGCGTCTCCCGGGCTTGGCTTCGTGTATGACTCCTGATTCCTAAGCTGCAGACGCAAGCGCTCGGGGTGTTGAAGGCTCGGCACATGCTTGCTCGCACTTGGTTGGGCTCATGGGCAAAGGGAAGGCTGATTCACTCGCCTCCTCGACCTAGCCCAGTCAAGCGCGGAAGGCTCGGACTCGTGGGGGTGGAGGTGGCCAGCGAGCAAAGGCGGAGAAAGGAAAGCATGGAGGGTGAGAATACTGAGACGCACACACGTGGGCTGTCGTTCGCCGCGTTAGAAGTATCTGTCGATAACCCCGCAAGTATTCACCTCGCCCCGTCGACTCGGGTGCCTACGAGACGAGAGCAGCGACGGTGTGCTGCAGAGATCATTGAGCGAACCAGGACTGTGGACGTCAGTGAGCAATAAGAAAAAGAAAGGACAGAAATATGCAAACACGAACGCACCCAGACATGCATTGTATATGCAGCTGCTGTCCCCGTTCAGATCTTCATTCCCACCTGGTTTGCCGTTGCAGCAGCGCTAAGGCTCCAACTGTTTTGTTTCTGTTTGACGATCCGGACAAACCAAACAGAGACAGTTTCTAAACAGTTTCAAACTGTTTCAAACAGTTTCAAACAGTATTTTTCAGGCTGTAAATTTTATATGAACTGCTGCAACCAGCTATCTCTCAAATATATCCAAATCTCATTTTGCAGCTAGCCAGTGGCCTTCGGAAGCACAGCAATCTCAAGAACAGCCCCACCAACTCCTCCCGAACTGTATTGATGGCGCATCAATGCGAGTGATGCCGCTGGTCCCAGTGTTATTCGGAAGCCGAATAAGAGTAATCAACAGTGGACTTGTGGTTGGGACAAGCAAATTTTTGTCATGGTTGTACGAGGCTGTTCGGCGTTGATGAGTTATAGTTACAACTCACCTTTTGGGGACTCCCTCGCCACTTGCAGTGGAACTGTTTCAAACAATTTGTTTACTGTTTGTCAGCCTGGGCAAACAAAACTAAAATAAAAACAGTTATAACTGTTTGAAACAGTTTAAAACACAAACAGTTGGAGCCTTAAGCGGCACAGGGCAATGACACGCGTGACAAGCCTAATGCCGTCAATGTACGCTTCCCGCTCATCTGGAGCGACATGAAGGAATTGAAACACGATTGCAGGGTGGGATGAGTCAAGGGTGTAACGATGGCTGCAGTGGGGATGACAGCCAGCAGCCACCGAAGAGTCGAGGCTCAAGGGTGATGACTCAACTCTTCACAGGAGTCGGTGAGGGCCGAGAACGAAGTTTCAGTGCCTGACATTGCTTATCTCGAGTCGAGGACAGGCCGACGACGGTCAGGATGATATGCATGTCCAGTGTCCGAGGACAGCACGGTCATGAAGCGAGAGACACGGATGCCGACTGTGGCAAGGTAGGCGAGCAGGATAGCAGTGGCGACATTAGAGCTAGATGGTGTCGGGTTTGAGTCGAGCAGGTGCGGGGTTCCGCTAGGTGGATCAAGATGGAGCGGGTGGGATGTGTATCTACGTGCAAGATGTTAGGGTCCGAGAAAAAGGGAAGGGGTAGGCAGGAAACACACACCAACAATAGTATTGTCGAAGCATTCAATGCAACAGCCACACCCGCCCACGCTTGATAGACTGCAGTCATTGTCCAGAGATATGAGAGACGGCCTCAGAGTCAGATACAAGGGATGTTAGCACCAGCTTCATACTTATGCCAGCTTGCCGGGTCGAAGACGCTTCACTTGTCTCTGAAGCTTGACACATTATAACTAGTGCCAGCAGCACCTCTTTGGTCAGGGCACTGTTTACTGCACACTTAGCCATGGGTGGTGACAGCTGTGCCGCCCTTGGGCCTTTTCACGTCGTTCGTGTCCGAGCTGCACATATGAGATTCACGCGGACGAGTGTGTGCTTCAAACATGTCGTGCAGTAGCATCCGGGACAGAAGTCACGTAATTCACGCAAGTCGACTCCATTGTAAGGCATGAAAACGTTTTTGTGTCTGGTCAAGCATTGAAATGGGAGCTCAGAGGAACTTGTTCATTTTGATCACCGGAGAATGCCGGCATCATGCTCTCTTCGTTCCGTCTACCAAAAAAAGAAAAAGAAAACAACTCGAACACTCCGGATTGTTTTGTCCATTTCTCGCTCATCTTTGAGCCAATTTGGTTGAGTACGGGGGCGTTGGAAAGCGGCTGAAAAGGGCTTTTGATTGATACCTATTTTGCCCATGGAAACGCCCAAAATGGCGCGTTCGGAATTCCCGCCATTCGGTGTGACCCTACCGAGACAAAAAACAATTCCTCAGTCAATTCGGATTCAATCCCATTGATTCTGGGTGATTCTGAGAGGGAGCAAGCAGGCAACCTCAGCAGTGCCCTCAGACAATGAAATAATCTCGAGGCACACCCGCAAGAGTGACATTACCCATGTGTATTGAGAATTCATTATTTGCGGGTTGACTCACCGCTGAATCCATGGATTTTGGGGGCAATTCATTCGGCTCGATATTTGCTTTTGAAAGAGTCTTCGGCCGCGCTAATCGGAGTGGTATTTGCCGAGATATGACACAATACATCTCGTGATCTGGCTGGATGGTCTGAAAGTTGATCTGCGCAAATTCAGATCAATAGTTGGCAAGGTGAGCACTGTACAAAATCCCTCGGCCGCTTTCGAATGTGCCTGTTCCCAAGGAAATCGACCGAGAAATGAGCGAGAAACAGGCAAAACAATCGGGGGTGTTCAAGTTTTTTTTTTTTTTTTTTTTTTTTGACAGCTGTCATCAATTTCGCAAACAGCTGTAAAAAATCTGCTTGGGAATTTTTTTTTATTAATGTTACATTCGGAATGCCATAAAATATAAGGAAGGAAGCAATATGAATCTTTGTGCTGTACTGATACACAATTTTAGAAAATTGGAACATATTTAGGCTCTGACTTTTGTTTTTGTTTTTGACAAAACTGCTGTTTAGATTTTGCTGTAGCAGCACATTTACTGCACTAGATTGAGTGATTTGAGTCTTGCATTAATTTTCACAACATCCTTGCTCTGCAGTGACCGTTCAAACAGTGGTCGAGCATCTCTCCATTGCTTTTCTGCTTGGCTCATATTTCCCTGGTGTGCAGCTATGTCGCCAAGGTACAGCATACAATTTGCCCTCCAACGATGAACATCCATCTCTGTGAAGGCCTCTAATGCAACAGTGAATAGACTTTCTGCTGTCTGTTCATCTCCAATGGACAAAAAGATGGTGCCCAGACTACATAATGCTTTGTGCAGTCCTGACTTCTGTTTGATTTTCTGTGCAAATGCTAGGAAAATGATGCTAGAAGTGGCAACCCAATCAAAGTTGGCAGGTCCCCAGCGGCTGATATCTGCCATCTTCTCAAGACAGTAAGATGAAGTATAAGCTTCTTTTGCCTTCCAAGACCAGTGCAGACATTTCTCAAAACGATCTTTTGCTGCCAATGTGTCTCCTTCTCTGAGCTCAAGATCAGCAAGTGTCATTTCAATAGAACAAGCCCCAAACAACTGTTCAAGGTTTTTGAAAACTTTTTTTGCTGTTTCCAGGTTTTTGAGTACATCTTCTTTGCTTGCACCAGCAACCACACCAATTTGTGCAATGCTCAGCAAGGTAATAGGAAAATCAGGTTGTTCTTGCTCAACAGACATCTCAGCAGCAAGTCGAGTCAAGAGGCTCCAGGCCTCTTCATACTCTGATTTATCCATATGTGTAGTTGCTATAGTCAACCTGAGTTGGAGATCAAAAACACCTCCAGACATCCCACAAAGCCCAAGAAGTTCTCTTGCAGTTTGCAAATAAGAAAATGCATCCCTCAAAAATCCAAGGCTCTGAGCGCATAGGGCCTTGATTCGCAGTGCACTTGCTTGCTCATAAGAGCTTCCACATAATTGTGCAAGCATATATCCCTTGTTAGCAAATATGTGTGAGGCAGAATATTTCCCTATAATCCAGTTGAACAGGGCAAGATTGAGCAAGTTGAGGCACTGTTCTTTCAGGTTGCCAGCATCTCTGGCTAACATGAGGGCTTTGTCAAAGCATTGCATTCCTTCCGAGCTGTTATTTGTGTGCCAACAATAGTAGGTCCCCAATGCACGATACAATTCAGCTGTGAAACAAAGCAGACATCAGAAATATAAGTAGGAATCAGAGACTCCACACACACCTTCCAGGGCAGGATCATTCAGAGTTTGGCACTGCACTTTGGCTTCTGCAGCCATGCGCTCCCGATCCTTTACTATGATACCATGATTGCTGGCAAATAATGCCTCAACAGTAAACTCAACTGCCAGTTTATGATCTCCAGGTGGCAGTATGGCTTGAATGGAATGCATCAATGCATGTGAGCCATGAGTATTCAGTCGGGCAAAAGAATTCAGTGCAATTGTCCATCTTATAGCTTCTGGTAGATCAGGATTTTGTGGAGTCAACGCCTGGGATAGAACTTGATGTATGTTGCCAAGATTGATATGAATATCCCTCACAATGTAGGTGAGCTGGGTAGATCCTCGATATTTCCGGTATGTGCCTAAAAGACTCTGGAAATGTGTTTGCAGGGGCCGAACAATAGCTGGTGTCACTGGGTGGAAATGCCGCAAATATTCCTGGATAGGCACAAGTGATTTAAACCGTTTCTTGTTATCAAGGTATGCCAGAGATGTGCCAAGCAATACAGACTTGCATGCTAGAATCTGTGGAATGACTGTAACAAGATTGCTTTGAATAAGCTCAACATCTGAGAGCCCATCCGGAAGAATAGAAAGAAGTCGAAGCAAGTCTATAGCCCCAGCCTGAGCACTGAGACGAGGACTTGAAAGTGATAAAGCAATGGATGCATCAAGATTGGATCGCTTATCTGAACCCTCAGATAGCAAGGATGTCTTTTCAGTCTCGAGTCGAGCCAAGATAGGGGCACAACCTTCATATGCCACCAGATGTGCCATAAGATCCACTGCTAGTGGCATGTTGTCAGTGAATTGCAGGAGCTTGTCAATGTCTTTGCTGTCATGGTAGTCATCAGCGATTTCATTGAAGGTCTGTCGAGCGGCCTCAGCAGACAATGGTGCTAATGGTGGGAGAAATGGCCGAGTCCACTGAACTTTGGCTGGGTGTTCAGCTCCACGCATTGTAACCTGCAAATTTGAAATATTCAATATATATCTGAGTAACTAATGTTAATGGACTGACTATCAATGCCAGATGAAGGATGTCAGTAAGGCTGGAGAGCAGATCTTCAGTATCAACACGAGATTCCAGTGGCTCCCAGGTTGTTTCCAAATTGTCCAAGATCAAGAGACATATGGATTTTCTAGCCAGAGATTGCAGCACAGACTTCATGATATTCTTCCCTGGCTTTAGTCCCAGATGAGCCCCAATGAAACCAGCAATTTCTACACTGGTAGTAGCAGATTCACATGACACGAAGACCCGGTCTTGATATTTAGCTGCCACATCTGGGTGATGCAAGACAGCTCTTGCTAAGTTTGTCTTGCCAATACCACCAGGACCCAAGAGAGCAATTTTTGCATATTGTTGTTTGAGCATCTGCACAATCTGTGTGACCTCAGATTGACGCCCATGGAAGATCTGTGGCATGGCAGGTAAAAGTGACAGTGATTGGGAGCTTGAGACAAGAATCAGCAATGTTAAGTGACTAGCTGGGGGCCATGCCTTGTTTGAGACTTGTTCAAAGTTTGGTAGATCTAATTTGGTAAACAAAGTTATAGAGTATCTGATCCAAAAACCAAATGAACATACAGAAGAATTACGATCTGAAATTGTCGAGTCTGAGAGAGCTGAAATCATCTCGAGCAATTCAGTATGCATATGGCGAGTCTTTGTCTGCATTTCATTGATATCATGGGACAGAGTTGCTTGAGATGTTATCTGCCTCCAAGTTAAGCTCCTCCGGCTCATTGCGACTCTTGTAAGGCTTACTGCGAAATTATCTAGGGCCAGCTGCAGCCCAGCCCGGCACTCCTTCAGCAAGGCACTCATTTGGTTCAGGCGAAAGAACTGCTTGATCTTATTGTTGTCTTGTTGTGCCTCCACAAATGTATGGATTTTGTGAAGAGTTCTGGGCAAAACAACATCAGTAGACTGAAACAAGGACACAGTAGATCAATACTCCGTGAATTTGCCGACATGTTCCAACCTCGCAGGTGGAAGAGACCCAGGAGGCTCTGATTGCAAGTAGACACTGATGATAGCATAGATGATACCATGAATATTTTCAGTGAGCTGGCAACATTCTTCCTTATTCCTCTTCACATTCTAATTTTCATGTTAGTTTTGAGAGACCTTTCTCCGAATTCCACACCTGAAGTACATCAATCAAAGACACTGCAGTGTTCGAGATCGCTAGGATGAACGGGGGATCAAGACCATCATGAAGTTCATTGAGGAGCGGTATAACCGTGTTCACAGAGGCGACAATATTGTCGACTAGAATTTCCGTAATACTCGAAGGGGGCATCTCGTACAAGAACGACCAGAAGCATGCCCGCGCAGGCTCAATATATGTAGGTCAAATGAGATCTGTGTCCTCAATAGGATGCCGCAGATTGCCGCTGGACCCATGTTGGGACAAAGGCTTATTAGACTTGGAAAGTTTGTCGTAATTAGCATCTATCGGGGAATTCGATGTATTCCGCATGCCAAGGGACTGAAAGCTAGGCTGTATATAGCGTCAAACGTCTTACGAAGAGCGCCGGATGTTGTTGAAGTCCGCATTCGGACGGCGGGAGCAGTGCAATCATAGGCCGACCTGATGTGGTGTTTTTCGCCGCGCCGAACCCAACTGAGACCTCCGAACGAACGCCTTGGCATAGTCAGTGTTAGATACACAGTTTCCGTTGAAGAATTCCACCTTCCAGGAGTCGGAACAGTCGGGGCGGTGTGTCATACCAGACCAAATTCGGTGTGGCGAGATGAGCCCTGGCCATTGGGTGAGACCGATGGACATCAGCAAGCGCCAACAGCTGCTCGTATGTGGCTCTGGCATCAATCTGTGCCCTGCTCTGCCATTCCTAGCTTCCGGAGGCCAATGTACCTGAACTCTTGAATTACAAGGAAGCAGTCGCCGGTCTTCATCTCCATGCCGCAAGGTCAGCTGCAGCAGATGCAGTATCACGAGCGTACGAATCCTCTGGCAGCCAAGCCCATTATCAATTATGTCGCGTATTCACACGGCGCCGCGCCCCGACAGGCCAAGACATTTGCTTCGAGCCGAGTTGCGCACCCTTCGACGTGCAACACCGGGACGTCCTCGAGACCTAACCGAAGCCGCCGCTTCATCGCACAGAGTGAATACAAACACATAGAATTGCGAGACATCGGGTGGAGCGTAGTACGTCTGACGAAGCGCAGTACGTCGGATGAATCGTAATATCGCTAGCAAGTACGTGACAAATCACTGTGCGGTCCCTAAAATTCTAAATCATTTAAATTGAAGTAGCCTGCGTGCAGTGCAGTACATACCCTGATCATGTCTACACCTCGCCAGGTACCCTCCGTCGTCCGAGTTGTTACTCCTGAAGCAGACGCAGTGCCCGCACCTACACCCACAGCAGCGCCCACCCTCCACCGTCACCCGTTCCGTCCCTCAGTCGCTCACACATCCGGATCCCCGGGCTGATGACGCGCCGCTGCGGCTCTTGTATCCGCCGTGGACGTCTGCCGGTTTTGCTTCGTGTACGACTCCCAAGCTGCGTGCGCGAGCGCTCGGGCGTCGAAGGTTCGGCGCCGCCTTCCTTACACGCCGAGGCAAATGAGTCAACCTTTCCTTGCCACATGAGCTACGCGCCGGCAACTTGGACTCGATTTTCACGCGGGGCTGGGGGTGGAGGTGGCTAGCGAGCGAAGGCGCGGAGGATGCGGATACGCTCGCGTCGAGACGCGCGCGCGTGGGCCGCCGGTTGCCGCGCTAGAGCAAATGTCTGTCAACAGCGCCGCAAGTACCGAGCTTGGGACGCCGGGGGTTCTGGGCTGGAGATGCCTACGCTCGGCTTGGGAGGCGACCCATCGGGCGAGAAAGACGAAGAGGGCGGGCACCGAATTCGAAGGCGGAACATCGAGGGGAGGAGGTATCGAGGGATGATTATGAGTCCGTGTCGATAGTCAATATCGAGACCCTGTTGGCATTGCTGCTCGACCCTTAGAGTGAACAGAGGTATAGGATTGTTGTCGCGGATGGCTCGATGAATGGTCTTGTGTAGAACGACCGGACGTCGTGCGACATCGTAGTTGTAGTACTCCGTAAGCTAGGGCGTCGTCTCTTGAAATTCTCAATCAAAATAAAGCCGCCTGCGTATCAGCACATTCATACCCTGATCATGAGCGCTGCGCGCCGCACACAGATCTCTTTAATCTTTTCGTCTCCGGGAATTTAAGGTATCTTGGGTCTGCCGGGATACTACGCGTGCATCAGCGACTGGGAAGAGGATGGAGGAGCGGATGGGAACGGGAACGAGGGTAGGAGAGGAGAGAGAGCTGAAAACGGGGAGCGGCCCGGAATGTGGGAGGGAGTAAGAGAGGGGGAAGGAAGCAGAATGAAAAATGATCAGCAAGCACACTCACCGCATCCGCCCGATCGCCCGTCCACGGCCTCTTGCCACGCCACGCCGCGACCGGACGGATCCACCTCGCGTCGCCACGCCGACTCGAGCACCTACGGGACGAGGGCATCGATTTTGCGTAAGTATGCACCACGGATGTCGTTGCATGCATTGCATACGTGGCTGACGTCCCCGTCCCCATCGGGACCCTTGCAGCGGCATCCTGTCGACGCACGCTCTACTCGCGCGCACGGGTTCGCCCCGAGATGACATGGAGGAACGGAAACATGGGATGAAAATGGAATGCTCCTCCGAGTCGAGGGTGGGACGACGGTTACGGCGGGGATGCAGCCAGCAGTAGCCGAAGACTCGAGGGCGGTGACTGGGAGTCGGCGAGGGACGTGGACGAGGATCCATTGCCCCGCATTGCTTCCGTCGAGTCGAGAACGAGCGGACGGCGCGGGAAGCATTATATGCGTCTAGCGAGTTCCCGAGGACGGCCATGAAGCAAGAGACGCAAACGCAGACTGTGGCAAGGTAGGCGAGCCAGTGGGAATGGCGTATAGCGGTAGCGACATTAGGGCTAGATGGTGTTTGGTTTGGGTCGGGCAGGTGCGGGTTTTTGCTAGGTAGATCAAGATGGAGAGGGCAGGACGTCTATCTATGTGCGAGACGTTAGCGTCCGAAAAGGAGTGGAGAGGTAGGCAAGAAAAACGCCCCAATAACGATAATAGTATTGCCCACGCATTTGACACAAGCCGCACCCGCCCACGCTTGGAAGATCGCGATCGTCGTCCAGGGATCTGAGAGACAGTCTCAGAGTCAGATAAGAGGGATGCTGACACCAGCTTCTCACTTGTGCCAGCTTGCCGGGTGAAGACGTTTCGCTCGTCCCTGAAGCTTGACGCGTTGTAACTAGCGCCGGCGGCGCCTCTTTTTTCGGAACGCTGCTTACTGCACACTTCGCCGTGGGTGGTGGTGGCAGCGCCGTCCTTGCATCTCTTCACGTCGTTCGCAGCGTTCCCGCACCCGACTTGCGCATGCCACATGAATCCCAGATCCGTTCCGTTCCTGTGATTACGCGTAGGCGAGTCGCTGAGTCCCAAATCATGCCACGTTTTAAAGTTCGTGGTCCTCGGTCCTCGGCTGTCGCCCAAGGCCCAGAGACGCAGTTGAGCATGCGAGATTCACCGCAAGTCGTTCGCGTCCTTCTTGAGACTCACGCGGACGAATGGCATGCGCCTCAAACATGTCGTGCAGTAGGATCCGAGACAGAAGTCGCGTAATTCACGCGAGTCGACTCCACCGCATTGCAACTTTGCCGGGCAGGACAGAGTTTTTGTGACCGGTAGAGCGTTGAAATGGGAAAGGGAGAGCAGACGTCGGTGCATTTTGATCACCGGAGAATGCCGGCATCCTGCTCTCTTCGCTCCACCATCTTACCACGCCATGGACGACGCAGCTCAATACACGCAACATTTCAATTCCATCCATGCATTCCAACACAAGAAAGATGGCATCTCGGACCTGCGCACTTTAGAAAACGAGGAGATCCAAAAAGAAATAATGTGTCCGCTTGTTTCCTCGACATCCTCGCTCCTGTCCCCTTTGAACCTCGCGTCGCGTCAAAGTACAGCGCACCGTCTGCTCGTACGTGACGTTACATTAGACCCGTGAACGCTGCAATCCGCGATTCGATTCACTGGAGCAACATAGCGAGCGCTTTCTAGCCAATTTAGCTTTGTGTAGTCATGATGGAGGACCAGTCGTCGACACGCCGCTGCGATTGAGCCAGTACAGCGCCGTGCAGACGTCACCCCGCCTGTGCCACTCCCCAGCTCGGTAGTCGTTGCTGATGCCCGTGTCGCGGGGTCTGGCGACGCATCCTCGTGGCTTCTCTCGACAACGGCCTAGAAGTCTTGCGCCGCACCATCATGCCGTTCCCCTGTGCATCTGTCTTGGGCGCGGCGGAAATTTCATTGTCAGCCACCCGCCTTCCTCGCGATATGACATGCCGGAGCCTTCACTCGCCTCGGGCAACGCGCAGAGTCTCAAGCGCCCTTTCACACCCCATTGCTGCGATCGGGGATCCGACTTGGCTCGACGAGTGGTCTACCGCATCCGGTGGTGTGGATACGTCTCGCTTTTCTCGGTCTGGTATTCAAAGTGAACGCAGATCTTTCAAACAGGCAGCGCAACGGGGGGTCTACGTATCCGGTCGAGATAACGGACAATCTCTCCGCCTTTGACTAGCGTCTCTTATCACAGTACACTACATGACTGCGCGACAAAATGCTTCATCTCCGGAGCCGCCGACGCTGATGCCGCCAGCGCTGCTCGTCACGATAGCTCGATGCCTTCGCACCACGCACCGCACTCCGAGCGTCCTCGCAGCCCGTTCGGGTGGTACACAAATCCCGCTCGCGGATGTGGAAAAATCCCCCGTCATCGGAAGGCTGGGACGGGAAGAGAGGGAGCTGTGGTGAGCACATGCTTGGTGCTCGACAACGTCCGGTAGACGAGTATTCGATGGACCTCGCGTACGTTCTGCTTCATTCTTGATTCTTGGATGATAACTAAAGGGATATCAGCTGCAGCCTCTGTGCAGAAGGGCCCCCGCCCTTGCACCATCCGTCGGGAAGCTCGTGCCCGAGGGCGTACTTGCGCGTCCTATCAGAGCACCGTGCACCCGTTCCCGTCACGAACGCGCGTCCCCCCCAGAGTAGGCCTGGCTGCCTGTGGCAAGCGAACAGGTGCGGCTGCGCTGGGAACGCGGACACGTGGGATGAAAGTGGAGGTGGGTGAGCGCAGGACCCTCCTGCGTTGACGTGCGGTCCGACCTCCGAAGCTGAGGAGCGCGGGTGCGGTGCGAGGGCCGGTGGATCGGATTCCTTAGCATCGCGTCTCGACACGAGCTGCTCTACATGTCCACCCCCCGCCGTCTTCATGCTCGGCTCGTCCACCGATGCGCATTGAGCTACTGAGGCTGCGGCGTCGGCATCGGCAATCAATAGCAATCGCACAATCCGTGGCTGATGGGTGCACGTGTGGTGGACGGTAATTTGAGCGGGCGAAGAAGACGGTGGGGGGCGGGCGTATGATGTACCAAAGGGGACACGTTTGGCTAGCCAGGCCAATATTGTTAACTGGTCTGTTCAGTTTACTTACTTGATACCTCGAGGATAACAATATACGACGCATTCAGAGTCCAGTATTTTAGCTGCAGAAGAGCAAGATTTTTTCAGTTTTTCGTGCAAAAGACTCGGAGAAATATTTAACGCGTCGGCTTGTTACTCATTGCTAGCTTTGAGCATCTCGTACTTCACGCAGCGGCTTCCAGCGTCCACCGCACTATCAATGGCATTGCATAGATGAAACCTGTCTCGACATGAGGGCCATGATGAGGGAGTTTGTGTATATGCTCGTTTAAGTCCCTCGGTTCAACGCACCCTTCGCGCGTCTCGACATGCGTCCCCGACATCTTCCCTCCGTTTCTCTTTCCTGGCGCCGCCACCTCGGGCCGACCGTGCACCAAGTCCGTCCCGTCACTCAGCCTCCCTCGCGCCGCATGCTCTCTTCGTCGTCTTCCATAGCCCAACCGTTCGGCGACAATTGACACATTTTAAACTCTTCTGTCGTACTGAATTTCAGAAGAATCCAATAACTCGTCTGATCGCGTCGCCGTCGTTGCCGGCACCGACATCACGGGCAATGCCAGCTGGAATGAGCTCTCGTACGTGTTCGTCCTCGAAAGCGGAAGACCAGCACGCGCCGAGGTTGAGGATGGAACATTGCATGTACATGACACCTGATAGGTATTATTTGCACTCTTGATTGCCCATTTGAAGCCTTGTGGTTTGGCTAATGTGAAGGTATGAAAGTCTTGAGATCTTATGAGGATTTGGGGTCTCTAGAAGCGTTGCATTGAAGAGAAATGCTCTTGGATGGCACGTTGAGTTTTGAGTGAACGCAGTATCTGGGACAAAATTGAGTCGAGTAGTAGCGAGTGGATGGGGCTTCAACTTGAGCCTTGAACTTGAGGTCTTGCAGGGTTGAGGGAGTGCCAGCAGTCAATAACTTGAGGAAACTGAAGATACGATAATGGGGTTGAAAGCAAAGTTATGTTCATAGTAGACAGCTTCCTTTTTAGCGGCATTTGCGCTGTTGAATTGAGGGCTCTCATCAGTTTTGGGTTTAAACTGGAGTCTGGCTTAAACCATCACAGCTTAAACCAGACCTGCCTCCGATATAGAAAGTCAGGCAGCCTACAGAGCTGGTTTAAGCCAGACTGGCTTAAGCTGGTTTAAGCCAGTCTGGCCTAAACCACAGGATTAACCAAACCCGTAGTGCATGAACATTCACAAACCCCGCACACCCAGAATAAACACGGCACATGTATTCAAACACGGCACATTCGTTCATCATGTACCGGGTCCTGGATGAAAGCCGGCACATTGTCTTTCCCACCTACAATTCTTTGTGCTTCTCACATAGCACGCTTCTTACTGAACTATATACAAAAAAGGGACTAGAACGATGAGGGATGATGTCAATGGACCCAAAGCTCAAAAACCTTTGGGTCCATTTGCGTCATTGCTTGTAAATATAATATATGCATTGATCCCGGTGTGTATTATTTAAGAACAATGGTATTGATTAGTCTTTCGAGTAAGTACACTAGCAAATATTTGCAAGGCCAAAACTGCGGTCACTACAATTAAACTAAAAGGCAGCCTATATAAAATCATTTTAGGTGGAGCAGCTGCATGCATACCTTGTCCACTTTTTTTCTTCTTTTCTTCCCAAGTCGAGACGTCGCCGTCTGGATTGTGTTTACGTTGTGATGGAGCTCTGGTACATGTTGAGGTGAGAATATTTGCCAGATCGATTTCAGCGTGACGGCGAGGCGAGACTTTGGGTGCGTGGGGCAAGTTGCAACCGAGTTAGAACATTCCGTAGTTTGCGGAGATCTCGGCGGCGAGTCCGGTGGAGGTGGCGGTGTTCCAATGGGCGGGGAAGTTGCCAATGGCGGAAACGCGTCGGGAAGGCATCAAAGCCGCCGGGAATGTCCCAAGAGCCGAATGAATTCATGAGGTCGACCAGGGATCTGCCATGTGAATGGTGAAACCGAGCAAGAAGACATACATGATTCCGAAAATCAGCCAACATATTCGAGATCCGCAGGCATGTGCTTCGAATTACAGATGGATGACACATCAAGCAGATGCCCTTGAGAAGCATACTATCGGTCCAATTGTTGGCCAAAAACTTCGCGACATTCGGTTCAATGTATTTTGGATGAAGAAGTTGTTTTCGGTGCGTCCGAAGCTTTTTGTGAGGCAGGAGATTCCGGGGAAGCCGAGGACAACGTACATGATTGCAGAATTCAATCAGCTGCTGTCCAGACAGGCTCTCAAGATATTCGAGATCGGCTGGTGTGTGGTGATGTCTGATACGCACCAGGCGGCATTTTGACACGCTTTTCCATCGAGAGATGGGGGCCAGCGGGGAGGTTGTAGAGAGAAAGAAAGCTTTGATGGATCATGTGGTAATTCCCACAATGGGATTGCTGCGTCGCATACGTGTCGTACCCAAACCCGGCACATCCAGGAAAGGCAAGTGCCGACTTTGACTCCTTGCAGTTCAAACACGGCATATTCTCACCAATGTGCCGTGTTTATTCTGGATGTGCGGGATTTGTGAATGTTTGTGCACTACGGGTTTGGTATATCCTCCTTAAACCAGACCTGCCTCATTATGGATGTAGACCTGGTTTAAGTCATCATGGCTTAAACCAGACCTGCCTCTACTATAGAAAGCCAGGCAGTTTATAGACCTGGTTTAAGCCACATAATGGCTTGAGCCAGACTGGCTTAAACCAGGCCAACATTGGCAACATGGTGGCTTAAGCTCAAACCACCTTACAGTATGGTTGGCCTAGTAGTGCCAAACCAGCCAGATGTGTTTTGTTCTTCTGATGAGTATTTAACAGGTGCACAGGCAGCATTGACATATAGATTTGTTTTCCCATGAGGGCTGGTCACCCAGATCGAAGAGTCCTGTTGGTGGAGTGGAAGGTGGATGAGTTTGGAAGATTCAGCACTATGTTGAAAATACATAGATAAATACAACTACTAAGTACTTCAAAATACAAATGCAACCTAAATAGGAGGTAATTGTTTTTTGTGGGTCATACAAGAGCAAATTTTGCAGGCTGTTCTTGGGAAGAGGAAAACTCAGTCAGTGAATGGGTTGGTGCCTCTAAATTTTCAAGTCTTGTTAGTGCTCCCTCATGAGCTTTTTGAAAACTGGCCAGTCTAGAGTCAATATCAGCGATAGCTTTGGCCTGCAACGACTTCTCAAACAGTGGCCGAGCATCTCTCCAACACATTTCTGCTCTGGCCATGTCTTCCTGTTGTGCAGCTATATTGCCAAGGTGCCACATACAATTTGCCCTTCCACAATGAACATCCATCTCTGTGAAGGCCTCCAATGCAACTGTGAATAGATTTTCTGCTGTCACTTGATCTCCATTAGACAAAAACATGTTGCCTAGGCTGCATAGTGATTTGTACACTCCCAACTTTTGTTTTGTTTTCTGTGAAAATACTAGATAACTAATGCCAAAGGTGGCAGCCCAATTGAAGTTGGCAGATCCCCAGCGGCTGGTATCTGCCATCTTCTCGAGGCAGAAAGATGTAACTTGAGCCTCTTTTGTCCAAGACCATTGTAGACATTTCTCGAAACGACTTCTTGCTGCCACAATGTCTCCTTCTCTGAGTTCGAGCTCGGCAAGTATTGTTTCATAGTAAAAATCCTCAGAATAGTGTCCACGAACACCAAAATGTGTGTTTGCCATTTGCAGGTTTTGGAGCACATCTTGTTTGCTTGCACCAGCAATCACACCAATCTGTGCAATGTTCAATTGGATCATGGCAAAACCTTCTTGTTTCTGCTCCACAGACATCTCATAGGCAAGTTGGGTGAAGATATTTTGAGCCTCTGCATACTCAGATTTTTCCATGTGTGTAGTGGCCACAGTTATCCTGAGTTGAAAATCCAAGGTATGTCCTGACATCCCACAAAGCCTTAGAAGTTCTCTTGCTGTCTGTAGAAGAGAAAGCGATCCCTGGAGGTTTCCAAGTCTTTGAACACACAAGGCTTTCACCTGCAGTGCACTTGCCTGCTGGTAACCACTTCCACACAATTGTGCAACCATGTATGCCTTGTTTGCAAATACTTGCGAGGTGTTGTATTTTCCCATCCTCCAGTTGATCAGGCCAAGATTGATCAAGCCATGGCACTGTACTCTCATGTTGCCAGCATCTCTAGCTAGCATCAAGCCTCTCTCAAAGCATTGCAGCCCTTCATCTGAGCGAGTATTTGTAAACCAACAATAGTAGAATCCCAATCCGCAGTACAATTCAGCTGTAAAACAGAATCAAATACAGGAGACATTAGAAATATAGTTAGAGAACAGAGACTGCACACACCTTCCAGAGCAGGCTCATTCAAAATTTGGGAGTGTATCTTGGCTTCAGAAGCCAGGAGCTCACAATCCATTCTTGTGCTATACAATGCCTCAACAGCAAAAAGGACTGCTAGTCTATGGTTCCCAGGTGGGAGTATCTCTTGTATAGAATGCATTGATACAAACCAACCACGACCAGTTAATCGACCAAAGCCATTTAGTGAGAGTGCGCATCTTATAGCTTCAGGCAGATCAGGATTTAGTGAAGTCAATGCTCGGGATAGAACTTGACATATATTCCCAAGATTGAGACCAATGTCCCTCATGATATTAGTGACTTGGTGAGATCCTTCATATTTCCTGTATGTGTTCAAAAGATGTTGATAATGTCTTTGTAGTGGCTGAACAATAGCTAGTGCTACTGGGTGGAAATGTTGCAAATATTCCCGGATAGGCACAAGTGATTTCAAATGTTTCTTGTTATCAACATATGCTAATGATGTGCTGAGCAGTACAGACTTGCATGCCCGGATCTGTGGAATAACAAGATTGCTTTGAATAAGCTCGATATCTGAGAGTCCATCTGGAAGAATAGAGAGCAGCTGCAGTAAATTCATGGCTCCCATCTGGGCAGTGAGACAGGGACTTGAAAGTGATAAAGCAATGGATGTTTCTAGGTTAGATCGTTTATCTAAACCTTTAGATAGCAGGGATGTCTTTTCAGCTTCCAACTGAGCCAAGATAGGGGAACACCCTTCAGAAGCAACAAGATGTGCCATTAAATCCACTGCCAGAGGCATGTTATCAGTGAATTTCAAGAGCTGGGCAACATCTTTGGGATCATGATAATCTTCGGCAATATCTTTGAACATCTGTTGAGCGGCCTCTGGTGCTAATGGGCCTAGTGCCAGCAGAAAAGGCCGAGTCCAGCGAACTTTGGCTGGATGTTCAGCTCCACGCACTGTAACCTAAATGCAAAATCAATATCTGTGCAGCTGATATCAATGAACTGACTATCAATGCCAGATGAGGGATGTCAGTGAGGTTGGAGAGCAGATCTTCAGTATCAGTACGAGACTCAAGTGGCTCCCAGGTTGTTTCCAGATTATCCAGAATTAAGAGAAATGCTGTCTTCTTAGCAAGAAAATGCAGCACAGACTTGGTAAGATTCTTCTCTGGCTTCAGTCCCAGATGAGTCCCAATGGAATTGGCAAGTTCTACACTGGTGGTAGCTGATTCCCATGACACAAAGAGCCGGTCTTCATATTTAGCTGCGACATCAGGGTGATGCAATGCAGCTCTTGCAAGGCTTGTCTTGCCGATACCACCAGGACCCAGGATCACAATTCTAGCAAACTGTTGATCAAGCATCTGCACAATTTGCATGAGCTCTGAGTCACGGCCATGGAAGATCTGTGGCATTGAAGGCAGAAGTGAGAAAGATCGGGAGCTTGAGAAAATAGAAATCAGTTGTGTTTGGAATCTAGGTCATGTTCTTACCTTGCTTGTGATTTGTTCAAGGTTTGGATCTAAGTTGGCAAAAGTTATAAAATATCACCATCAAAAGCACATTGAACATACCGAGGCATAATCTGAAATTGCTGAATCTGACAGAGTTGAAATCATTTCAAGCAGTTCAGCATGCATATGGCAAGTCTTCCTGCGCATTTCATCAATATCATGGAACATTGCTTGAGATGTTATCTGTCCACGAGTTGAGCTTTTTGTACTTATCATGAATGTTGTAGGGCTCACTGTGAACTTGTCCATGGCCATCTGCAGCCCAGTCCGACAATCCTTCAGCAAAGCATTCATTTGATTCTGTTGGAAGAAATGCTTGATCTTGCTGTTGCCTTGTTGTGCTTGCACAAATGTTAGGATTTTATGAAGAGTTCTTGGAATGCTATCAGGTATATGCCAAACAGCCATAGCAGATCAATACTCAGTAAAGTCACCAACATGTTCCAACTTCGCCGGTGGAAGATAGCCGGGAGGGTCCGATTGTAAGTAAGCATTGACAATACCATAGATAATCCCATGGATATTTTCCACAAGCTGACAACATTGTTCTTTATTTCTCTTCACATTCTAGCGTTTCCTGTCAGTTCTGAAGTACCTTTGTCTGAAATTCCACACCTGAAGTGCATGAATCAAAGAGACTGCAGTGTTTGAGATTGCTTGGACAAATGGGGGACAAAGCCCATCGTGAAGTTCATCCAGGAGTGGTACAACAGCATTCACGGAGTTGACGATGTTGTTGACCAGATTTGCAGTAACACTGGATGGGGGCATCTAGGACAAAAACAATGAAGTATTATCCTGTGGGCAGACTATATATAGGTGAAATGAGATTTATGTCATTCCAATAGCACACAGCAGATAAAGAGTGGATTGCCGACAGATCCAAGTTGGGGATCAATGCTTGTCAGATTTGAACAGTTTGTCGGAATTTGCATTTATCGGAGAATTCAAACCCTTCCATATTACAAGGGTATAGCAGAAACCATCCCATAGAGAATGCCGGGGGTGCTTAGAATTCGGATTCGGAAGTAGCACCTACCTGATGTTGTGCTTCTCGATGCAATAAAACCGAGGATGGTTCATGTCAGGGCACCACGCCCAGCCCAGCCCAGCCCCGCCCCGCCTGTGCCGGCCAGCCAGCCTTGCATGGAGAATGCGCGCCTCTGGTGCTCGGTGCTGTTGTGGCACGTGCGAGCTCGAGCACAGGTGTGAAAAGCTAGCTGAGCATCCATCCGACCAGCGACGGGCAGTCCAAATATGATGCGCAGCCTGAATATACACCTGCCTCACTTGATTATCAAATATTATCAGAAAGACACCACAGGGTGAATCTATCCAGTAGGTGCCTCATTGATGTACATGAGCAAGCTGTCCCTAGTTAGTGTGTACTCATAAATACCAGAGTGACAGAAAGAGACGTACCACCAACTGAGGTGCGTCTGGATGCGCACTCACCACCTGTCAAGCTGAGTGCATGATCGCAGTGCAGATTGGTGAGTGAGTTGGATGTGAAAATCTTGGGGAAAGCTGCGTTGCCTGAATCGAGTTGGCACATGTGGGCTGGCATCTGTACGTGTACCGGCTCGATCGCAGCATCGTGTTGCTAGTCCTCTATCATGAACACTACACAAAGCTGAATTGGCTAGAAAGTATCATCCAGCTCCAGTGGATTGAAATGCGAATTGCAGCATTCATGGTTCCGATACGTTAACATTGTGCATGAGTAGGTGGTGCGCTGGACATTTGATGCGACGTTCCCAAGGTTGTTGAGCACAATTAGGGCATCAAACCGTCCGTATTACGCTGACGGCATAATTTATATGCCGTATTTTGCACCACAACTTAACCCGTGCATAACACCCAGAAATGAGAGGTCAAATGTTGACGTTCTCCCTCTCACGAAGCATGAGTGATCGGGAGAATAGGGTTTGTGGATCAGCGGAGATCGACGATCGGAGTCTCTCTGCTCTGGACTCCCATGTCGACTTCGCCGGTCTCAGCTTGCAGCTAGCAAGCTTCGATTTTTCTTGCCTTTTCTGGTTCACTCGATGCGAAGTCGACATCTACTTGGCTACGGGGTCCTCTTTGAGTCAGCACGAGGTCGAGCATCTTCATCCACTGCTTGCCCCTGAGGAGTCTCTTATTCTTGGCGACAACAAGTCTACTCAAGATCCGGATTTCCTTTGGAGTTCTCCAAACCTGGGCTGCTTCATTGTCTGTGGTCGTCTACTTCACTCGGGGCCTACTAACAGTGCGACTCCTAATGGTCCTGGGAGCTGCTACGCACAGAGGCATCTGCCCAGTCATCGGGAACAGCTTCGCAGGAAGCTCAACCCAGGGTGGATTCAGGAAACCTCTTCACGATATGCTGCTACGTTTGTGCGGGATGGGATCGCTCCCATATGCACCATGCTATTCTGCCATGCTGTCGCGGAATGGGACCACTCCCATTCACACCACGCTATTCTGCTATGCGCGCTATCGCGGAATGAGACCACTCCCATCCGCACCACGCTATTCTGCTATGTACGCTATGGCGGAATTGGACCGTTCCTATCCGCATCATACTACTGCTATTTTATGCGAGCATTTAACTCTGTTTTGCGGTTCTAGCCTGCTATTGCGGGATGGTACTGCTCCCATACGTATGATGCCGCTATTTAAAGCGAGTGTCCACCACGCTATCTACTTTGCTATCTACTCTCTGTTTCTGGCGACTCGGCGGCGACTACCACATTAAGCCCATGTCCAACTAAAGTCTTGCTCATTGGCGCTCCGAGTCAAACAGCCGATCTCATCCGTGTGGCGGACAGCATAGGCCCTCAGCTATACTTCATGGTACGTCGTGTACTCCTACTTGGGCGGGAATCCTCTGCGGATGCGTCGCACACTCCTATACTTGTCGGGGTTCCGCGTGTATTCCCCCCATTGCGCCGGGGAGCCCACGGGGCTGGGCTCTCTCCCGCCTCCCTCACCGTGCAGACTGAGTCGACGAGCGCAATCCACAAAGGACGGTTATGTATGTAGTACATGTATACGGTGTATCTGACGGAAATTTGCCACTTGTTTGAAATCACATAAAACTCTGAGTTGTATAAGTATTAGAGGTGCATAGTAAGTAAGTATCAAGGTAACTAGTTTGAATCGCCTCCATCCCCAACAAGATAAATGATGGCATTGCGTGTCAATCTCAACCTGGCCTTCATGAACATCAAGTTTTGATATGGACTAGGCGGGTCAACTCCATCAAATGGTTCGGGGACGCCGGTGATCCGGAAATATTCTGCAAGTTGATCTGAAGTAGATGCCGATGTGTGCTTGTTGTAACAACTTGTAGAATTGACCTTTTGGGGAGAGCCAGGAGGGGGTGGGGCTAGCGAAGACAACGGGATGTTCAGAATGGTTCGGGCATAATGAAGCTCAAAATGAGAGTGCAAGTCACGTTTTGATGTTTCCAAACGTTCAAGTGAATCAGGGTCATCAGCATAGTCATCACACAAGGATTCATACGAGATTTGAGGGTCCAGAACTGCGAATTCAGATGAGTAAAATGTCATATTGCAGAAGAGAATGACCAGCACACAGCCCAGGTGCAATACCGAGATTGATCGAATTTTGTATAATAATCACTGAGTCTACGATGAGCATTGACAAGGCCTTCTATCTGTGCTGGATCAGCATCTACTGGAAGCTCCTTGATGATTTTCTTCAGGTGCTGTTGGAGGCTGTGGAATATTGCATGAGTGGTCGAAGCATCAATTGCTTTGTCACCGGCATTTGTGTGGTGGCAGACCAGAAAGCCTTCAGCCAACCTGCGACCATTTCAAGGGGATCCCACTCATTGGCGGTTAGCCCATGCTTGTGCAACTCACTGTTCTTGGCCACGTAGTTGAAACTCGGGAGGCGGAACTGCAAGGCATGACCTAAATATGGCGCAAGATTCAAATTTAAGCAAAAAAATGCATGCATAGCATTTGATGAGAGATGGCACACCTGAAGTCTTCAATCGGGGGAGAGCGTGTGGGACAGCACTAACAGTGAAAGGGCTCCAGGGACAAATTGCTTGGTGATCAGACAATCCCTGAATTGGGAGATGAATTGAGCTCACCAGCACACCTGAATTCCGGCTATTTTAAGGAATTCAGGAAGTCATTTACATGTAAATGGATGGTTACAGGGGAGTGTATACAGACAATCCATAGCATGACCATGTCATATGAATTGAACAGCAAGTTCATTACAATATAGGTCATACCCAACACTCACACTGAAAAAGAAAATGTTTCTGGTACTGTAAAAACTGTCCATGAAATTTATAGTATCATTTCAAATTCTTAAACTAGCTAAAACTACAAGTATCGAATGTAATGTGAACTAAAACTGAAATAAGGGATTTCAGAATTACTTTCAATGACACAAAGAAAGGTAGTTTCTTTGTGTCATGAAAGGCTCTCAGAAAGTTCCTGTTTCACAGTCACTTTCAAGACTGTCGAAGGCACCAGTTTCAGGGATAAAGAAAGGCCGCGGCATTTTTGCCATTGGACCGGGAATTGCCGGACCAATGACAAAAATGCCGCAGTCTTTCTCTAGTCCTGAAACCGGCTTTTTCAGCATCCTTGAACAGCAACAGGCTGGTTTTGGTTTAAACCGTCACATTGCCAATGTGAAAGGTGGTTTAAACCATGGTTCAAACCGTGGTTCAAACCAGTTTAAACTGTCCTGCAGGCTTCAATGTGAGGGTGGTTTAAACCATGGTTCAAACTGGTTTAAACTGTCCTGCAGGCTTCAATGTGAGGGTGGTTTAAACCGTGGTTCAAACTGGTTTAAACTGTCCTGCAGGCTTCAATGTGAGGGTGGTTTAAACCGTGGTTCAAACCAGTTTAAACCGTCCTGCAGGCTCAAATGTGAGGGTGGTTTAAACCATGGTTCAAACCATGGTTCAAACTGGTTTAAACTGTCCTGCAGGCTTAAATGTGAGGGTGGTTTAAACCATGGTTCAAACCGGTTCAAACCATCCTGCAGGCTTAAATGTGAGGGTGGTTTAAATCATGGTTCAAACCAGTTTAAACCATCCTGCAGGCTTAAATGTGAGGGTGATTTAAACCATGGTTAAAGCCAGTTTAAACCATGGTTCAAGCCAGTTTAAACCATCTTGCAGGCTTAAATGTGAGGATGGTTTAAACTGGCTTCAACCAAAGCAGTCACACTCAAAGTAGAAATTTTCAGGCTCAAAAGCACAAAAGCAGAGCACACTCACTATTATCTTAAGCAATGTTAAATACAGGATGTCGATGAGAAAGTACATGGTAGATAATGCAATACAGTAACAACAGCAAGATGTGAGGATAAAATACAGATATGACTTGCAGCAAAGGATGTCTACGAGAAAGCACATGACAGATCATACAGAGCTAGTAAGAGAGCTGCGGCAGCAGATAGCTCCATCATATTGTTCTTCCAAGCAACAACACTGGATGCACAAGGTCCAGAACTTGGGTAGGTATGGCTCCTGTCTATGAATTTTACTCATTCACCTTTGTAGCTAATTCCCTCTCTCAACACTATAAAAGGGGAAAAGAAAAGGCAGAAGAGTTCCGTGAACATTTTCATGGTCTATGTGTTCTTTGCAGTCGGGCAAAGGTGGATGAATGGTGGAATGAGTAACCAAAGCCACATCAAAAAGATGGTGAATGGCATAGTATATATCGGCCCAAGGGGCAAAAAGGTCAGGTTAAATTAATTGATAATACAAGGTTACTCAAGCTTTTGATAGCCATTAGTCAGGCAAGCATTCTAAAATCAAAAAGATGGTGAATGGCATAGTATATATCGGCCCAAGGGGTGAAAAGGTCAGGTTAAATTAATTGATAATACAAGGTTACTCAAGCTTCTGATAGCCCCTAGTCAGGCAAGCATTCTAAAGGACATGATTGCTAGTCAACAAGGAGTTGAGGAAGGTGCTGAAGCATGTGCTACCACTGCTGTTGCTCTCTTTATCAATGTGGGTTTGAAACTCCAAGCCAGACAGTATGTTTGTCCATTTTTTTCTAAACAGATGCAGACTAATTGAATAAATAAATCAGACGTGCCCTACAGAAAACAAAACCCAGGATGACCTGGCACAAGACACAGTTGAAAAAACCTGTCTCAGCACAGATATCAAGAGATGGCATCAGCAACAACAGCACATTTGTCCTCAGGTTATCCCATTTGTGGTTGCAGAGCCTGACAAATCACCTGAATTGGAAAAGCTGTTTATGCCCTCAGACTTCACTCACTCTGAGCGAGCCAAGCTTGGCCTAGAGTCTTTGGGAGCAGAAGAACTCAAACTACAACAAGGTGAAGCCAATGATACTTTGTGTAGCTTATGCAAGCATATCCAACACAGTCAAGCCCTCAGACAAAAGAATGCTCAAAATAATGCTGTTTTTGGTCAGGAAAAGAATACATGGGCAGTACAGAAGATTATGGATGTTCAAAACAGGATCCAGAATTATGTTGAAAAATATCACCATGCTCGTGCTGCAATGATTGCTCTTGGATGCAACCCAGAAGATCCCAACTTCGGATTTCCAGAGCTGAAAGATGAGGACCTCTACACAAAGAATGTGAATGAACCTCACAATCTGGGTGATGGGAAGAAGGTTGAGGGATGGATTTGGCGACAGGGCTATTATGGGAACATGATGCCTGAAGAGGAGGCAGACTATGTCATGGATTGTGAGTGAAGTTTGTTCATAGATGGTTTAAAATCTCATTACTTGGCAGCGGCAAAGAGTCCAATGGCACTGAGCTCGTGCAGATATGGAGTGATGGCAGGAAGAAGTTGAAATCCTGGGACAAGAGTTCCGTTGTGCTATTCAAGGATTCAACAAAATGGAGAATGTCTGGACTTCTCTGGCCAACGACTATAAAAATGAGCCAGGGAAAAGTGCCTATGCATCAAAGGTGGCAAGCATGTATCAGCAGATGGAAAGTGATGCATGGCAACAATTTATAAAGGTTGGGGGCACCTGGCCAAAGGAAGAAGTTAGCCTTGCCCAGCACATCAAATCAGAGTGTCCAGATCCTAAAGTGAATTGGGCAGCTGCTATAGTGGAGGACAATTAAATAGGATCAACTTTTCTTATTTGAAGGATTATTGCAGAAAGCTCGGCACTGTGGGAAATTTTGCATCAAACAAGGTCAGTCAAACAACTTTTGTTTAAACTCAGGTTTGAGTCATCACAGTTTAAACTGGCTTGAACCATCACGGTTTAAACCACCCTCACATTGAAGCCTGCAGGACAGTTTAAACTGGTTTGAACCACGGTTTGAACTGGTTTAAACCACCCTCACATTGAAGCCTGCAGGATGGCTTAAACCAGTTTGAACCATGGTTTAAACTGCCTTTCACATTGGCAATGTGATGGTTTAAACCAAAATGAGCCTATGGTACGTGTGGATTACAATGGTCATACCAAGTGAGAAAGCGAGGCTGGGAGAAGGGGAGGATCATATTCTCCTCTTTCTCAGTCAACAGTACATTCTGTCAAAGATACTTGCTGTATCAGACTTTTGACAGATAGCTTGTGAGCTTTTACAAGCCCAAACAAGTTCAAACAAGGCCGAAAAAGCTGCCAAGCTCACAAGCTCACAAACCCAGTCCTGATTCTCACAAGGTTGACCGTTTGACCCTGGAAGGTTGTAGAATTTTAATCATTATTGCATCCATTTGGCTGATCCTGGGGACCCTTGTCTTAAAGAGGAGTTGAAGGGTCTTCTGTTACTCTCTAGCATATTTTTGAAGGCAGCTTTCATACTTTTTGAAGGATGATTTTGGGCACTTTGACCTTGTGAGCCTGTCAGCAAGCTCACAAGGCCAAACAAGCCACAAGTTATTTGTCAAATCCCTGATGCGGTGTCAACTGGAATTATAATTCTCATAGAGCAATTATGACCGGCTTGGGATCAGACAAATTGTGAGAAGGTAGAATGGGTGTATAAGTGTGTCAAGCAGGGTTTGCATAACAGCAGAAGCATTTTGGTTCCTGATGAGAGGGCATGCCCATATGGAGCAGGCGAGATTGGGGAAGGTCTGTCTGCAAAGCAAAAGAGATGGATGGGAGTGTATTGCAAGTCAGAGTGTGAGATACTGTGCATTGGTGGAATAGGGGGTTATGCCTGGAGTGGGCCTATTTCGAGCATGATATTGTGTAGGTGGGGTGCTGGACAAGTTTTGGGATCCAACTTATGGCTTTGATTCTTCAAAGGATTGGAGAAACGAGATGCGAGCTTTGTCTACAATGAGATTCAACCAGCAGCTAGTCTTTCTGCATCCCTTTCTCCTGCTTTTCTTCTTCTTTTTTTTTTTTTTACCTCTCCCTCCTTCTTTTCCTCCACTTTGCACAATGTCGATGTACAATGTCATGGCCAAGCAGAAGAATGTTGTCTCCTTCATGGGTGTCATCTTCACTTGCTATTCAGACCAAAACTCTTTCAAGAGTGCACACAACTTTCTGGGTAGAACCATTCAATCTCTTCTTCCACCTCAAAGCCACCAAATTACTGAAAGCACCTTCATTTCCCCTCCATTATGAAGCTTTTCATGAGCTTTATTTTAGGCCCCAGATTAAGCAGCTCTGATGCTGGATACAAAGATTGCTCACAGACACAAGATGTTTGCATGGTAGAAAATAAATATATAAATACACCTAACTACTTCAACATGCAGATGATAGCAGGAATAAATAGGAGGTAACTATTTCTTATGTTTCACACAAGAACAACTTTCATGGGCTGTTCGTGGGAAGATGAAAACTCAAGGGTGGGTGCCTGTAATTTTTCAAGTGTTGTTAGTGCTCCCTTATGAGCATTTTCAACACCAGCCAGCCTAGAGTCAATGTTAGCTATATCTTTGGCCTGCAATGACCTCTCAAACAATGGTCGGGCATCTCTCCAATGCATCTCTGCTCTGGCCAGATCGCCCTGTTGTGCAGCTATATCACCGAGATGCAGCATACAATTTGCCCTCCAATGATGAACATCCATCTCTGTGAAGGCTGCTAATGCAGTTGTGAATAGGCTTTCTGCAGTCAATTCATCTCCCTTGGACAAAAACATGTTACCCAAGCTGCATAATGCTTTGCACAATCCTGATTTGTGTTTCATCTTCTGTGCAAATGCCAGGTAAATGATGCTGGATGTAGCTGCCCAGTCAAAGTTGGCAGGTCCCCAGCAGGTGATATTTGCCATCTTCTCCAGGCGGTAAGATGAAACTTGAGTGTCTCTTGTCCAAGACCAATGCAGACATTTCCCAAAACGATTCCGTGCTGCCAACATGTCTCCTTCTCTAAGTTCAAGCTCCGCTAGTATCATTTCAGAGTAAAAAGCACCAGAGAAGTGCTCAAAGATGCTAAGAATTGCTTTTGCTGTTTCCAGGTTTTGGAGCACATCTTGTCTGCTTGCACCAGTAACCACACCAATCTGTGCAATATTCAACAGGATAATGGCAAAATTATCTTCTTTGTGCTCCTGCTGAGCAGACATCTCAGAAACAATTTGAGAAAAGAGCATTTGGGCTTCTGCATACTCGGATTTTTCCACATGTGTAGCTGCCATAGTTATCCTGAGTTGGAAATCCAAAGCACCTCGAGACATCCCACAGAGCCCAAGAGGTTCTCTTGCCTTCTGTAGTAGAGTAAGAGACTCTTTGAAATTTCCTAGACTTTCAGCACACATGGCCTTTACCCGCAGTGCATCTGCTTGCATGTCACAGTTTCCACACAGCTGAGCAAGTGTGTAGGCCCTGTTTGCAAGTCCTTGTGAGGTGCTGTAATTCCCCATCCTCCAGTGGATCAAAGCAAGGTTGTTCAAGCTGTGGCTCTGTCCTCTCATGGTGCCCAAATCTCGGGCCAATGTCAGGGCTCTCTCAAAGGATTGCAGCGCATCATTGGAGCAATGATTGTGCCAGTAATGGTAGCGGCCCAATGCGGTATAGAAGTCAGCTATGATGCAAGGCAGACATCAGAAATATAAGCAGAAACTAGAGACTCCATTCACCTTCTAGAGCAAGATTATTCAAAGTCTGGCAGTATATCTTGGCTTTGGAAGCCAAGAGCTCGCAATCTATTGATGTGCAGTAATTGCAGGCACGCAATGCTTCAGAGGCAAAATAGACTGCTAGTCTATGATCACTAGATGGGAGTATCTCTTGGATAGAGCGCATTACTATAAAGTGACCATGACCAGTTACTCGGCCAAAGTAATTTAGTGCAAGTGCACCTTCGATGGCTTCTGGTAGATTGGGATTTTCTGGAGTCAATGCTTGGGATAGAACTTGATATATATTCCCAAGATTGAGAGTAATGTCATTGACAATCTTGGTGACCTGGGTGGATCCTTCAAATTTGTTGTATGTGCCCAAAAGACTTTGGAAATATTGTTGCAGGGGCAGAACAATAGCTGGTGCCACTGGGTGGAAATGCTGCAAGTATTCTCGAATAGGCACCAGGGATTTTAAGCGTTTCTTGTTATCAAGATGTGCCAGTGATGTGCTGAGCAAAACAGACTTGCATGCTTGAATGTGTGGGATTACAAGTTTGCTTTGAATGAGCTCAACATCTGAGAGACCATCTGGAAGAACAGAGAGGAGTTGCAACAAATCCATGGCCCCAACCTGGGCAGTGAGACGGGGACTTGAAAGGGACAGAGCAATGGATGCATCCAAGTTGGAACGCCTATCTGAACCTTCAGATAGCAGAGATGTCTTTTCAGTCTCCAACCGAGCTAAAACAGGCAAACACCCTTCAGATGCAACAAGATGAGCCATGAGATCTACTGCCAGTGGCATATTATCAGTGAATTTCAAGAGCTGATCAACGTCTTTTGGATCATGAACATCTTCAGCAATTTCTTTGAATGTCTGTCGAGCAGCCTCAGGTGATAATGGTCTTAATGCAGGGAGAAATGGCCGAGTCCAGCGAACTTTGGCTGGGTGTTCTGCTCCACGCATAGTAACCTACAAACCACAATTAATATCTGTGCTGTGGATATTTGTATACTGACCATCAATGCCAGATGAGGGATGTCAGTGAGATTGGAAAGCAGATCTTCAATGCCACTACGAGATTCCAGTGGTTCCCAAGTTGTTTCCAGGTTGTCCAAGACCAACAGACAAATTGGCCCTCTAGCAAGAGTGTGCAACACCAACTTTGTGATGTTCTTCCCTGGCCTCAGTCCCAGATGAGCACCAATGAAGCCGGCAACTTCTACACTGGTAATCGCTGATTCACATGACACAAATAACCGGTCTTTGTATTTAGCTGCCACATCAGGATGATGCAACGCAGCTCTTGCAAGATTTGTCTTGCCAATACCGCCTGGGCCCAAGATAGTAATTTTTGCACATTGTTGGGTGAGCATCTGCACAATTTGCATGAGCTCTGAGTCACGACCATAGAAGATCTGTGGCATTGCAGGCAGGAGCGAGAAGGACAGGGAGCTTGAGAGAATGAGATTAGTTGTGTTTGAAATCTAGATCATGTTCCTACCTTGCTTGAGACTGGTTCATGTTTTGGATCTGATTCCATCAGAGGTTATAAAATATTCCCACAGGAATGAATACACTGAACATACAGAGGAGGCCTGATCTGAAATTGTTGAATCTGACAGGGCTGAAATCATTTCAAGCAGTTCAGCATGCATATTGTGAATGTTCCTCTGTATTTCATTGATATCATTGTATAGACTTGCATGAGATACTATCTATCTCCAAGTCAGCTTCTGATATTCATAAATGTTGTAGAGCTTACTGTGAAGTTGTCCAGTGCCATCTGCAGTCCAGCCCGACACTCTTTCAGCAAGGCATTCATTTGGTTCTGTCGGAAGAAATGTTTGATCTTGCTGTTATCTTGTTGTGCTTGGACAAATGTCCAGATTTTATGAAGAGTTCTTGGTAAAATGCTATCAGCCACTTGCAAGATGGACATAGTAGATCAAATACTCAGTAAAGTTACCGACATGTTCCAACGTTGCCGGCGGAAGACAGCCGGGAGGGTCTGATTGCAGATGAAGATGGACAATAGCATAGATGATCGTATGAATATTTTGCATAAGCTGACAACATTCTTCTTTATTTCTCTTTATATTCTAGGATTTTTGTCAGTTCTGAAAGATCTTGGTCCAAAATTCTGCACCTGAAGCCCACAAATCAAAGAGACTGCAGTGTTTGAGATAGCTTGCACAAACGGGGGACAAAGACTGTCATGAAGTTCATCTAGGAGGGGCACAACTGCGTTCACGGAAGTAACAATGTTGTCGACTAGAATTTCAGTAACACTGGATGGGGGCATCTGGGAGAATGAAGCATCATTCTGTGGGCTGACTATATATAGGTGAAATGAGATTTATGTCATTCCAATAGCACAAAGCACATAACGAGTCGATTGCCGACAGATCCAGGCAGGCGATGAAAGATTGTCAGACGGCAGCAATTTATCGGAATTCGCATTCATCGGTGAATTTAAATTCTTCCGCATGACAAGGGCATGAACTATTGAACTATTCCACCGGTAGTGCTATTCCGCAATTGGATGCAGTGCCGACTTGATGTTACCCCATAAAACCAAGGATCACCCATATCGATACTGCGTAGGATGTAAGAAATGTCTGTCGTCTGTCGGTACCCTCGCAAGGGAATAACGAACTTGAAGGCTGAGAAGAGATGTCGAGGGACGATTGATCAAGGATGATGAGTTCCGGACAATATCCGGACGTCACCTTTGCTAATCGGATCTCGCGTCTGGCTCGGGCGAAATGGCGTTGTAAGACATTTCCAGACACTATACGACATTGTATTGAATTCGCGCCATGCAAGCCTCTCTGGAAGGAGTTCCTCCCAAGCCCATACATACGTCCTTGGGACATACATCTTGGGTGTCGTAACATTGTATGTACTCAGATGGTCGTTCAGCGCTCGGTGGCGACAGAGGTTGAATACGATAGGAATACGGAGGCGCAGTGGGATCGAGAACGAGGGACAGGCAGCGAGAAAGAAAGGGGAGGGAGCATCGCGAGGAGATGAGGGAAACGGAGAGGGATGGGGACGAGCGAGTGGGAACGGCTTCGCCGACGCGTCGATAGATGTACTATCAACAAGCACGTAAAACGTCAGTGTCGGGCATAGGGAAAGCACTAGTTCGAAGTAGGAAAATAGGCACCGCACGCAATCAAAGCTGTGTCTCCCCATTGCGGATTCAGCATTTCCTGCCGGCTGTAGCGAAACACGACCTACGCAGGCTCTCTACGGGCGCCATTAATGTCGACCCCTCGTACCGCGCGCAGTCAGCCTCCGGAACGGAACACCTCAAAGATGTATTGCTTCTGTCGAGCAGCCGTAACGACGGCGGCGAAGATGACATGTGCAGTCAGTCTGAGGACGGTCGTCAAGACCTGACTCGGACTCGAAGCTCCCCGAGGAGAGGAACGGGACGTACGAGATCGTAGCATTGCTAGAAATCATTCAATCAAAAACCGCCTGCGTAGAAATGTGTTATACGCTGCCCATGAAATAAAACGCTGTCTACTGATCTTGTCTCGGGCCGGGACGCTATGTACATGCGTCAGCGATTGCGACTGCGAAAGCAAGGGATGGAGGCAGGAGGGAAGCGGGTGGGAACTATCACGAGAACGGGGGAGGGATGCAAGAGGGAGTGGGAATGGGATAGGAACAAACGCACCCACTAAACAACTCGAGTTCTTTGAGAGGGATTCGCTGTGCGTCGCCGAAACAAGGGTGCCGAGGCGTCGATGCACTGCCGATGCCGATATGGAACGAGCGCTGGGTATGGGATGGAATGCTTGGAGGAGGAAAAGGAGGGATGCACGGATCCACCCGCCCGCCCCCCAACTGTGCAACAGTGTGTTGTCTCCCGTCGGCCACAGCGTCGTCCGCATCCCTATCGCTGACTTCAACGCAGCGCAGCGGGGCCCTCTGGCATTAGCGCAATGGCACAGCGTAATACCACCAGCACCGCCTATGCGATGCCGTGCCTTCGCTCCGTGCCCGTGCAGTCGCTTGTCCGGAACGCAGTGGATAGACGAGAGGGTGGAATACTACGCCAGGATGCCCGCCAGTGGTACGAGGACCCGCCGTCCCCGAGGCGAGAGACACGGACTGCCTCGCGCAGTCATGCGCTACATGGCATCTGCGGAGTACAGGACGCGATGATGGCGAAGATCGTATGCGCCGCGCTGCCAGCGATACCAAAGCAGTCGAGGGCGGTGATGATACCCTCGAAGGCGAAGAGCGTGGACGAGAATTCGGTGAGCGAACGTGGGGATGCCAGTGATAAAGAGTGTTTCGGTTAGAGGATCCTGGGAGGCGCGGGATCTTGACGATGCAGGGAGATCGAGATGCAGATACAAATGAAGAGCTTCAGGCGCATTGAGTAGGCGGACGTAGTCTGTTAGTCTGTCACGTCCAGACGAAAGTGAGAGGGGCACATACCAATATGATATTATTCCTGACCGCACTCGACACAATCACTACGATGCCAAAACCCGTCCGCCCAGACTCCTGCGTTGTCCAAATCCGAATAGATGGGGGCATCGGCATTAGAGCTAAAGGAGCCATGTATCAGTATCGTCGCGTTCGTTGGGTCCAAGGCCTGGCTCGCTTTCGACACTTGAGATGTTGTGTAGCGTTGCATTCCACGTTGGATAACCGGAGCGGGTGGTCAAGAGCTGGAAATGTGCGCGTCGCGTCGGAGCTGCAGGTCCCTCGTAACAGTATTGCGATTCTAGAATTGCGTACGTGCGCTTGGATATCCGACACGCTCCGCTCTTGCGTAGCGACGCATCGCATCACCAGTAGTAATTCATCCGCAATTATCTGTCGTTCAACGAATCACTGCTGTCGTTCATCGCCGATCTACTGCGCGCCCAGTGGCGAGGATTGAGCACGTTCACACCAGCTGAGACCATAGAAGACCTCAGAGACGCGTGCTTTCTTGAGAGTGAAAAATCCTTGTGTCAAATAGATAATCTACCAACTCTGTTACATGTCAGTTACCACCAAGGTGTTGAGCCAGCGCACTTACCGAGTATTATCAACCCAAACTGACGAAGAAAGCTGAAGCAAAGAGGTGCCGGCAGTCTCCGTTGATGCGATCACTCCAGCTCTCCGCTTTCGCGTCCATCCTCGACACGCCGACTCGGAAATCCGCTTACACCGACGCCATGGCGACTCATTCTCCCTTTTTTCCCTGGACTACACTTCCAGTCTTTCTTGGATAACTTCCGTTTGTCGTAGCCTCTGAACGGCTCGATGTGCCCCCGGCAAAGAAACGCGATGTGTATAGTTCAATACCCTCGGTCTGGGACCCAATGAGCGGCGGTTTCCCACTAGAACCATCCCCAAACCGTTAAGCCTGGTTCAGTCAAGTCTCGCGGGGGTCCTGACCTCGAGAACGACCTCCACACCCAAGACGCTGGAGTGTGGCGACACCGTCGACAGCGCACACACCTCGCTCTGGGACGCAGCGCCGCGCTCGAGCACAAGGTCGGCATCGAGGCGCGCGGGAACACGCGCCAGGTGCGTGAGGAGCAAAGGCATGATAAGCCCAGGCGAATCTCCGTATGTGCGTGCCACTGTCGCCGTCGGTGTAAAGCTCGCTAACGTTTGCGACAGCGCAATCAACGCCATCGCTGGCGCGCAGTCGTGAAGGATGCGATCTCGGACGCCGCGAGCATGGTTATCGCCGCTATAGTGACCCTCGCTCGCCCCCGGCACGTTCGGCTAGAAATACATACGTGCACATCTACGAGTGGTCCTCGATCCCGACCTTCGTGCTTCCTGGGTACGCTTGGTTAAAGTGCCCCTAGGGACGTGAGTGCTCGTCCTCTCCTTTTTCACCACCCCCTTATCTCAGTCGCGTACTTGCAGCGCCAAAGCCGGATCCTCCACCGTCCTCTCCTTCATGGGCCCCGTCTTTGGCTTAGCTACTACCAACCCACCTCCACCCCTGCCTGCACGACCTTCTGGTGGACGTATGCACGCCAGCCTCATCATCATCCCGCTCGTCCTCGAGTGGCTCCTTGCCCGTCGTCTTTGCCCCCGTCAACCATCACCACCATCCGCTGGGTCTCCCTCGCCTCCGACTACTGTACAGCGTCTACCAGCCCGCGTCCACCCCCGTGCGCATGACCTTCTGGTGGACGTACTCGGACGTCATGGTTTCCGCCTTTGTCCCGTCAACCTGCTCTTGACGACAACGACGTCGTGACAGGCGGGGCGCTTGGACGGCCACGTACAAGACGGACGAGCTCGGCGGCTTGCGTGGCGCGGTGCTGCACGAGGTGCATGAATTCGGCAAATTGCTGGTCTTGAGTACCGTGGCGAATAATATGAATATTATCAGTGCGTCCCCTCCCTCTTTCGTTCTTCGCGTTCGTGCTAACGCAGCGCGGACAGACGTCAATCTACTCAATAGGCCCCTCCCTCTCCGTCGTCCATGTCCGGTTCGCCAACGTCCCGTGCCTCCTCTGGCTAATCTTCGTTGCAGCCTTCTACATCCCCATCGTCTTCACCGGCACGCACCCCTTCCTTCATCAGGCCCTTCGAGCTCATGAACGACCTCGCGTACGCCGGCGCCGTCATCATCATCTCGCTCGTCCTTGTTGAGTGTCTCGGCGCCGCCGCCTTCGCCCCCGTGAACGCGCTCCATGACGACACGACGACAATAGCGTCGCGAGTCGCGTACACCACAGACGAGCTCGGAGGGCTGTTTAGCGCGGTGGGCGGGTTCGGGAAATTCTGCGTGGTGCGCGTGTTGCCGTAGTGTCGTGGCGACTAACAGTAATACTATCGGTGTGTCCCCTACCTCCTTTTGTTTGTCTTTCGTTTCCGTATTAACGCGGTGCGGGCAGACGTCTACTCAACGGGCTTCGTTAACGTCTGGTTCGCCAATGTCCCGCTCCTGCTCCAGCGCATCTTCATCAAGGTGATCTACATCCCCACCGCCGGCACGCACTCCTCTCCGTCTCTCGAGGACTCAAGACCGTCCTCGGGGACTGGCTCGCCAGCGTCGTCATCATCACTTTCCGTGAGCACTGCATCTTTCGCAAGGGTGACTCGGCGCGGCGTGGTACGACGGGTGGAGACCTGGAAACGGAGGGATCGACGCCTTGCATGACGTTGGGACATATCGAGACTGAAAGCTGCAATCCGCATTGGCTCGATGCACCGCGCTGGAGGCGCAAAAATGCCTTCCAACGGACTCAGCTTTGCACGCCGGACGCTTCACTTGCGCAACGCGCAGCGTATCCCAATTGGTCAATCTCAGTACTCCGGTGGTCATCGATCAGGCTCGGCTCGATGAGTGAATTTACCAGCGCGCCATCGTACGTCTCTTTTCTCTTGTTCTGGCTTTGACGAGATTGACCAACGTAAGCAGGTAGCGGTATCAGTAGCTAACATTCGCCTGAACTTGCTCGAGGTCACCGAGAAACTATGCTGTGTCCCATGAATCTCGTCGAGGAAGAAAAGTCGATATGAACAAGTTTATACCTGCCCAAGCGCCGAACTACCCCACTGAATTTCAAGGTGCGTAGACATTTCCGTCTTACATCTCGGCCCGCCCCAACCAACCTCTCTATCGCAGTACACTCTACTCCATCACAATATGCATACTTCATCCTCACAGCCCGCCGACACCAGCACCGACGCCGCTCTCCGTCAAGACCAACGCCTCTACACCGCCCACTGAGCGTGTTCTCGCAGACGGAATTTTTCCAGATCCCGCTCGCCTTGAGTACGTGTGCGCAGATAGATGCGCTCATCATTGCGAAGGCTGAGTCGCGCAGCGGGACAAGAAACACAGGACCGACAATGGGTCGAGACGCACAGCGGGGAGGTACTGCCCTTACGGACAGCATACTCTTGCACCCCGCACCCGCTGCTCACCGTCGAGATGGACATCTCGCGTACGGCGTGCTTAGAGGAGGTAGAGCGACGTACCGCGAAGCGCAAGGTCCATGAATTGAATACGCGTCGTCGGCGTGTGCGAGCCGCCCCGACTCTCCCTCTCTCAATCCATCAAGCCGTTCCCTCCCTCCTCTCATCACCGCCCCGTTCCATCCTCCCCCATCTACGCCGACACGCACCCGGCCCCAAGACGAAAATCCCGCGAGCAGTGCATATAGCTGGACAACGGACATGCGAAGGAATGCGCAGGGAAGTCGTCATGATGCAGCAACGTGAGGCCGTGTGCGCGGGAGGTGTCGGTGTCGGCGGAGAGCTGCGGAATGCAGGACACAGGAGTGCGCAAGGTCCAGCTAGCAGCCATACCCGATTAATTGCTCTCGTTCGCAAAACGACGCGGGAGCAAGGGAACACTGATCTCCTCCGCACCCGGGCCCTGCACTACCTCCCGCTCCCAACTACCCGTCCTGCGCGTCTCGACCCATCGTTCCTCGGTACATCCAGGGTCTCCCGTGGCGTGGCGTATCGCAACGCGTTCGCAATGCCGAGGCGTTCATCCGCGTAGGCGAAGCGAGCGGGAGTGGGATTTGTGTACGAATTCCACCTGCGAGAACGCTCGATATACGTGACGCTGTGCGGAGGCATGGGTTATCGTGCCGCACAGCGCCGTCTATGCCGGTGGCTGCGGTGTGTGTATTCGTGTAGCGTACGGTGCTGGTAGATGTCAGGGTGTGGAGATACGTACCAGCGGAGGAAAGTACTCACCTGGAATGTAGATGTAAATGCTAGACTGTGCCAGAGTCCAGCAGCTCGAGCAGTACCTGCGATTCAGTCATCGCTTGTCGGGCCAGTTGCAGAGAACCAAGTGGGACGTAGTTTCTTGAAAGAGCTTACAAATGTAGAGTATCTGAATCCAAAACATCTGCGTTAGTTACTTGGTGTGTTTGAAAAGAGGAAACGAGAGACGTACGGGGACTGATATATCTGCTCGTCGAGCTGAGTCTATGGCTACAATGCTGAGAATAGCGAGCCAGTTGGGTGTGAAAAGAACTTGGCAAGACGGGTAGCCGTCGATTTGCATGATCAAGGTGCATAGTAGTTTGTCCGAAGGACCGATGTGCAGCCAGCAGAATCCCTTGGGCGCTGCGCAGAAGTACCATGTGGATCGCTTGCTGACGCATCCGCTGAAGCGCTAAAGAACAACGTAGACGCGGGGGAAATAGGACGATGTGGGGCGTAGGGGCAGAGAGGTGGGAATAGGCGCAACTGTAAACATGGTTTCTCGCCATCTGCACATTCACCAGAAAGACTTCTGAATCAGCTCGACCCGAATGCGCTCTAGTTGGTCGTGCATCGAAGTGCGAATGGCAGCGATCACGATTCCGAGCCGCCGAGACGGGGTATATACTAGAAACGAAAACGAAAACGTATCTATATATATATAGTGCCGCAATGCCGAGTGATGGCCGCAGTAGCACCTCGCTTAAGGTAGCCGGCCACTGACATGTTGTATTTTGATGCGGCATATCCTGACCATCAAAGTCAGTCACTGCTCCGCGGCTTCCCGGCATTCATCGGCGAGCAAACAGTGGAGAAACCGCAGTGCACAAAGGCAAGTAGAGTTGTGGGAAGGCTGGAGCTTATTAAAACTTGGTCTTATCTTCATAGAAATGCCTTTCTGTGTATCTAATGGCTTTAACCTCAGAAGTGTACACAGAAAAATTGAAACTCCGCTCTTCCCGGATGAGAGATTGTCGGAGTCTAGCGAGGACAGATAAGATGGGGTGGGTACCCCGATCCGGGAGATTTGAGCACGTGGGGGGCTGCTAAATAGAACCTTTCTATTTGACAACCCAAAACAGCTGGCAGAAATAGAATTATCCAACAGATTTCATACAATTCCGCAGCATTTGTTTCAAAAACAATTGACTCGAACGGCGGTGTACAATAAGAGCCAAGCGACACATGTCGGAACACTGCCGCACTGATTGCCGCAGTGCGACCTCTTGGCATGACTGCCGGGGCAGCCGTTGATGGCCAACCCGGCTCGATCATTTTCGTTTTCGATTCTCGTTAGTACCGGCCGAGACGTTGGAATGTCGAGGTGCGGTGGGCTTTGACGCAAAGTTCCGGGAAGGACACGAGCGGGGGAGAAAACAGGCAAGGAGATTCAGTATCTCATTCTTCGATTAAGGCGGGGAACGGTTAGGCTTTTTCACACAAAGATTCATTCGATTTCCTTGGCCCATGGATTCCGAGTGGAGCCACTGCCAGGGGACGCGTTTTGGACATGCGATCAGATCGACGGAAAATGCCGGCAGCACTCGTTTCTTCCGCGCGTCATGGACGACGACGCAGCTCAATGCACTCAACACATTAATTCCATACAGCCTACGGGCATACCAAGAGAAGAAAAGTGAAATCTCGAGTTCACAGTCTGGAAATGTCCAATGAAAAAAGAAATAACACGCTCGTCCACACCCTCTCGCGATACGGCTTTCTGAAGGCTTGACTGGACTCGGGTAAGGCGCAGTCTCTCAGTCTGCCTGGATAATTTCAGCGCTGCGGCGGTCGTGGACTCGGCTCGGCTCGACGAGGAGTGATACCAGGCCCCGATGGTATGTCTCTCGTTTTCTCATTGCGTGCGCGCTAACTAATTCAGATCTTCCGGACGGTCCACATTCGTGATCTTCATCGAGGAGCTACGTCCCATCGCTCAATCATCTGGCACTGCTCAAGAACCGTCCGTATGAATGGATCGCAGGCGCTGCCCGGGCTCCTGGCCTCGAGCAGTTCAATGATGGTATATATCAAGGTGCATAGATAATCTCCTCTACTTATACGTCTCTGCGTACCCTAACTAATCTCCCTCATCATAGTGCGCTACACGGCTATGTACATGCTCTACCCGCTTTATATGTTTTTCCGTCGCTCCGCAGCCGTCAACGCAGACTCCGACAGCGCTGCGCGCCACGGCGGCTCGATCTGCATAGCGTCACGGTGTCCTACTGCATCCGGGCTTCTTCTTCCGGAAGTCGTGCTCCTGCCTCCGCTTCCGTCCGCCATTAGAAAGCTGAACACCGGCACAGGAGATAAAGAAAAGACAATGGATCGGGTAGCGGAACCCCGGGCGCCCCAGAGACTTGCTCCTCCGCCGTCGCTCGCCAACGTCAGCCCAACTGCGCATTGGCTAAATGTCAGGCGGTATTCCTACCCTTCTGCACCCCACCGCCCCACGTCCTCGGCGTCCTCGCATAGTGTGCTTCGTGCTCCGCCGCCTTCGCGTGGATCGGGAGGGTGGGACGAAATACACGGCAGATCCGTCCTCGTCAGATTTGATGTCTCAGGGCAGCTGCGTGTGGGCGAGGATTGAAAAGGGAGGGCCGAGGTGCAGAGGTGGCGAGGACACGAAGGGAGTGCGCGGTCGCCTTTATGTCTCGCGTGTGTGTGCCCGAGAGGACGGAGCCCTATGCGGAGCGTGAGGCACAGCTCTTTCTCCAACGTCGGCGAAGCGCGTCTTGCATGGACCTTGCGGCTTGCGGTAAGTTCTGCCTCCCGTTCTTTTCCCTCGAATATCATTTAATGAGTGGTGCAGGGCCACAGCGTCAGGTGCTGTCGAATGGCAGCTCCCGCTCATGGAATGTCGTCTGTCTGGTGGAAGCTCGTGCGATTCGCCAAAGTGGTCGGACGCCCGTGCTCGAAACCGGCCTGACGTCTACTGTGCAGAGCGGCGGCACCGCGTTCTCCGAGCAGGGCTGGCCGCCTGTAGCAACGGCAGGGCTGGGGACGCGGACAGGCGTGAGATGCAGGTAAAGATGGTCAAGCGGGCACTACTGCGTCGACGTGCCATTCGACGTTGCTGAGGTGCGCGCGGGCGCAGGTGTTGACGAGCGATAGCGGGTGGATCAGGATCCAGGCGGGGCCCGGCGGGCAGCGGCTCGGATGCTTGCTTACGGATCCTGCGACAACCACTGTCGTCTTCGGTAGTACAGAGGCCAATACCATTCGACCATCTCGCTGACACAGGCCCCGAAGAACCGAATGGACCGAATACATAATACCCGCGAGGCGAGCGAGGTAACCATGTCTATTTGAGCGCGAGAAATCAAGGATTCTTCCATTTTGGAACGCGCCACGGATGATACGATGCGAAACTCGGACCACGATGGTCCCGAGCTCGTGTGTTTTGCGAGCGCTCGCGGCCCGGCTCAGAGCGGGTACAGCGATCATGCGTGGCTGTCTACGTCTGCGCTCAACGGCGATGCAAGTCTGAACTTAGCTTCGATGTTTTCACCAACCATCGCCGGCTCCCGGCGGGATCTCGGAAAAGTATGCAGACCGTGGCCCCTCAGCGTGCACGATCGATGCTGTGGAGTTATTTCCCGAGCGCTTGGTGTGAGAGCTGCAATGGCGCACCGTGCGAGATGCATCGCTTCACGGTGAGCTCGGCTGCGGTCGGGTGATGTTGGAACTCCCGGGAGAAGCAACGCAAGGTCGTGGTAAAAGGCTCAAGCCACTCGCTGATGTTCATTCTACCCATCTTTACCTCACATTCCCAATTCGCCGCAGCACCGAAATTTTAGTCTGGTTTCACACACCTCATAATCACTCCGACTCGTAGAAGCTGGAATTCCTCAACGGGAAACGATGTACCTAACATCAGCTGGACCAGAGCGTTCGTTGCTCGAAGTCTGTTGGTTTCAAAGACTCGGAAGTAAAACATAAAGTTAGACCATGATTACACTGCTTCCGCAGTCCTAATCCAGAACTCAACCACTCCCGACACCCCGTGAGATAGTCGATGTTATATAGAGCTTATTTTTCAGCTCCTCTTTGAGCGTGGTAAGCCTTGGTCGCCAACGGGGATCCGTCAGCAATCTGTAGTTCATCTTCCGCGTCCTTGTGGGATGACATAGGTCTTACGTTTGGCCCACATATACTCAGCCCGTCTGGTGATGGTTCTCATCCCTCTTGTCCCAGATGCCTCCATCTAGTGTTACCGAAATTCTAGTCGACAACGTTGTCGCCTCTTTAAACATGGTTATACCGCTCCTCGATGAGATTCATGATGGGTTTGGTCCTCCATTCATCCAAGCAATCTCGAACACTGTGGTTTCTTTGATTCGTATACTTCAGGTGCGGAAGTTCTGGAGAAGTGCTTTTGGAATTGACATGAAATCCTAGAACGTGAAGAAAAACAAGGAGGAATGCTGTCAGCTCACAGAAAATATTCATGGTATTATCTATGCTATCATCAACCTCTACTTGCAATCAGAGCCTCCTGGTTCTCTTCCGCCAGCAATGTTGGAACACGTTGGCAAATTCACAGAGTATTCGTCTGCAATGTTTGTGCCATGGGAAACTAACAGGATGTCACTCAGAACTCTTCATAAAATCCATACATTTGTCGAGGCACAACAAGACAACAATAAGATCAGGCATTTCTTTCGCCAGAATCAAATGAATGCATTGCTCAGGGATTGTCGGGCTGGGCTGCAGATGGCCCTGGACAGTTTTGCAGTAAGCTCTCGATCTGATATGCAATGGATCAGACCTTATTTCCAACAGATAACATCCCAGGCAAGCTTGTTCAACAATCTCGGGGAGATGCGGCAGAAGACTCGATTTATGCAAGATCAACTTCTCGAATTGATTTCAACTCTGTCCGATGTGGCAAATTCAGAATGCACTTCTGTAGGCTCAATCCTTTTTTGTGTGTGAATATTCTACATCTGTTTCATGGAATTAGATGTACCACACCTCAAACAAGTCACAGACAAGGTATGACTTATATCTTGGCCTCCAGCAGAACTAATTGTTGTTCTCTCAAGCTCCCAATCCTTTGCACTTCTGCCTTCAATGCCACATATTTTCTATGGCCGTGACTCAGAGCTCATGCAAATTGTCCAGATGCTCAATCAACAATGTGCTAAAATTGCTATCCTGGGCCCAGGTGGTATTGGCAAAACAAACCTTGCAAGAGCGGCCTTACATCACCCTTCTGTGGCTTCTAAATATGAAGATCGGCTCTTTGTCTCATGTGAATCAGCTACTACAGGCATAGAAATTGCTGGATTCATTGGAGCTTATCTGGGATTGAAGCCAGAAAAGAACCTCACAAAGTCTGTGCTGCACTCCCTCACCAAGAAATCAATATGCCTTTTGATCTTGGACAATCTTGAAACAACCTGGGAGCCACTGGAATCTCGCAGTGGTACTGAAGATCTGCTTTCCTGCCTCACTGATATCCCTAATTTAGCACTGATAGTCAGTGTGTCAATATTACGTGTGCAGATGTTGATCATGAATTTAGGTTACAATGCGTGGAGCTGAACACCCAGCCAAAGTACAGTGGACTCGGCCATTTCTCCAGCCACTAGCACCATTATCTGATAAGGCTGCTCAAGAGATGTTCAAAGAAATTGCTGGAGATTATCATGAACCCAAAGATGTTGACCAGCTCCTGAAATTTACTGATAACATGCCTCTGGCAGTGGATTTGATGGCATATCTTGTTGCTTATGAAGGATCTTCCCCTATCTTGGCTCGGTTGGAAACTGAAAAGACATCCTTGCTATCTGATGGTTCAGATAGGCGATCCAGCCTGGACACATCCATTGCTTTATCACTTTCAAGTCCCCGACTCACTACCCAGACTGGGGCTATGGATTTGTTGCAGCTTCTCTCTATTCTTCCAGATGGTCTCTCAGATGTTGAGCTCATTCAAAGCAATCTTGTTATCCCACAGATTCGAGCATGTAAGTCTGTATTGCTCAGCACATCCTTGGCATACATTGATAACAAGAAACGTTTGAAATCACTTGTGCCTATTCGGGAATATTTACAATATTTCCACCCAGTAACACCAGCTATGGTTCTGCCTCTGCAAAGACATTTTCAGAGGCTTCTACGCATGTTCAGGAAATATCGAGGGTCTAATCAGGTCACCAATATTATGAGGGATATTACTCTCAATCTTGGGAACCTACATCAAGTTCTGTTCCAAGCATTGACTCCACAAAATCCTGATCTATCTGAAGCTGCAGAGTGCACAATAGCACTAGATGGCTTTAGTCGCTTAACTGGTTATGGTCCACATATATTAATGCAGTCTGTCCAGGCAATACTCCCACCTGGGGATCATGAACTAGCAGTCAAGTTTGCTGTTGAGGCATTGTATGCCAGCAATTTGACAATAGTCAAAGATTGTGTGCTTTTGCGTTCTGAAGCCCTGGCTCACTGCCAGATTTTGAATGATCCAATTTTAGAAGGTGTGTGGAGCATTGGCATCCTGCTTATGCTTCTGACATTATTATTATTTAACTCTGTTTCACAGCTGAATTGTATCGTGCTTTGGGTTCTTACTATTGCTGGTCCACAAGTAATTGTTCTGAAGGGTTGCATTGCCTCAACAGAGCCTTGAAGTTAGATAGAGATGCTGGCCACATGAGAGGACAGGGCCTAGCCTTGACCATGCTTGCTCTGGTTAACTGGAGATTGGGAAAATATGACACCTCGCAAGTATATGCAAATGAAGCATACAGCCTCGCACAATTGTGTGGGAATTGTTATGAACAGGCAGATGCACTTCGGGCCAAGGCCCTATGTTTTGACCAATTAGGAAACTTCCAGGACAGCCTTTCTGTGGTGCAGACTGCAAGAGATCTTCTTGGGCTTTGTGGGATGTTGCAAGGTCCTCTGAACATTCAACTTCAGATGATTGTGGCTAGCACACACTTGCAAAAATCTGAATATGCAGAGGCCCAAAGTCTCTTTACTCAAATCATTTCTGAGATGTCTGAGCAGGAGCAGAAACAAAGTCGTTTTGCCTCAATTATGGTGGAAATGGCACGCATTGGTGTGGCTACTGGTGCAAACAAACAAGATGTGCCTCAGAACCTGAAAACAGCAGAAACAATTTTCAACATCCTTGAACACTTTTCCGGGGTTTTTTACCATGAACAAATACTTGCTGATCTTGAACTGAGAGAAGGGGACATCTTGGCAGCAAAAAGTCATTTCAAAAAATGTCTGCATTGGTCGTGGACAAGAGAGATTCATGTCTCATCTTATTGCTTAGACAGAATGTCAGATCTCAATAGCTGGGGGTCTGCCAACTTCGACTGGGCTGCTACCTTTGCCATCATTTACCTAGGATTTGCACAGAAAACAAAACAGAAGTTGAGCCTGTACAGTGCACTATGCAGTATAGGTGACATGTTTCTCTCCAACAGAGATGAACTTACAGCAGAGAGTCTGTTCACAATTGCATTGGAGGCATTCACACATATGGATGTTCATCAGAAGCGGGCTAATTGCATGTTGCGCCTTGGCCATATAGCAGCACACCAGGGGGATATGGTCACAGCAGAAATGCATTGGAGAGCTGCTCGACCATTGTTTGAGAGGTCATTGCAAGCCAAAGATATAGCAGATATTGACTCCCAACTGGCCAGTGTTGCAAAAGCTCATGAGAATAGCCCTAACAACACCTGAAAAAATGCAGGCATTTATCCACTAATTGACTCCTCTTAAGAACAGTCAGTCAGTTGCTTTTATGGGACACATAAGAAATAGTTATGTCTTATTTACCTATTCTTTCTACCACTAGTTGAAAGGTTGCACATCGAAGTAGTTAGGTGTATTTATATATTTATGCTCTTGCCTGTGTCTAGCTCCATTGCCAACTTGGGCATGTGAGAGAGCCTCAACTCAACTTACTTTGGTTCAACAGATGAGGCAGCAGATTCTTTGAAATAAAATGAGAGATAAACTGAATAGGAACTCTTTGTCTCTTGATGTGTCGACCACTTCCCATCCAAACCATGAAGATCAGGCCTGTCAAGCCATCACAGCTTCACTGTAATAAACTCAAGTGGTAGCCATGTCCCAGCTGGCATTGTTCTGTGAAATGGTACCCCCCAAAGGAAGTTGAAAGCTCTGGGTTCCCATGCTGTAAAGAAGCTCCACCACGGGTCTGCCCAAGCATTCAAAGATCATCTAGCTGGTAGGTGACCCATTGAATTCCCTGCTTTGGCTGACCATAGAGCTCCTGCCAGGCCTACATACAGAGCAGTATCACAAAGTTACTAGGCACCCTCCTGATGATATATTCAGCTATAATTTGTTACTTCTACCACACAGGGATGTTATTCTGGCTCGAAGTGATGTTCAACATTAGGCAGGATGTTCAAGTTGAAATGCTGGAATCACATGGGCAACAAGAACTTACATCGTCTTTCCGATCAATCTTATTAGTGCAATGTTCTGGGACGATCCAAAGTTGCTGGTACACATCTCAACTACCACAAATCCTTCCATAGTTCATTTACCCGAATGAAACTGTCTAGTATCTTTTACAACATCAGAAGTTTGTATATATCTTCTCTCAATGTGAATATACTATCGGCAGTCTATGTCATGTTTTTGGGGTGAGTGGTGTGCCAATGTTAAATCAAGAGAAAATTGAAACTGGCAGAGCCTCTGCCTCAGTCTTCACACCAAACTGTGCATGGCAAAAAAATGCATATATTGCATTCCCTTTGCTCAGGGAGCCAAGCTACAATGAGTACTTATATTCCATCTTGCTTCAGACTCTATATCTCATTAGTACCTCGCAACGCTTGAAGCGAGATGTGATGAGGGGCTGTCGGCTACGAGTCGGCAGCCTGTCTCAGCACATGATTCAGAGGGATTGCTGGGTGGTTGAACCAGCAGAGATAAGTGGCGTAGTGATAGTATTGACCAAAGAGCCGTATCTACGACAAACAGGTTTATATACGTGGATCAAGATCAAGGAGTGATGGGTGATCTGGTATGAGGTGCGGGCGCAGAATGATGATCAGAGGGTTGATTAGAAAGGAAAGGAACGTGAATGTGGGGGAAAGGAATGTGGTTGTTGGTGAAGGAAGTGAGGCGGCGTGAAAGGAATGAACGGCTGCTAGAAAAGGAAAGAAAGTTGAGTTAGTAATGAATGAGTGATTGCGCAGTAGTGCACCGTTACACCCGCCCTCCAGATCGGTTCAGAGACGATCTAGTTCATCGGAGCGTCGCCATTGTTGACAACAGCGTCCTCCTTCGCAGTATCCGTGCCTCTGTTCGACGTGTTGGAGCTGGAGGGACCAGCAACAGGAGGAGTAGGTGCCTCGGCCAAGTGCTGCTTCTTCTCCTTCGCCACACACTCCTCGAACAACCGGCGCTTCTTAGCCCAATTGTCCTTCGCCTCCTTCGAGTGGACGTCGGGAGCTGCAGTCGGAGCTGTGCCATTCTCCCTAGCCTGACGCAATTTGAAGTACCGGATGTCGCGCATCTGGTCCTGATAGATGAGGTGCTCGGCGTTCTCGTAGTACTCCCTGGTGACAGCGATCTCGTTGAGACCAAGCATAGGGCGCTCGTAGATCTCGTCGTCGGTGACACAGAAGGAGTCTGCATCGGCAACAGTCCAGCCATCCTTCCACTCGAGTCGATCCGGGCAGATAATGACGAAGCTGTAGCTGGAATCGTCGCACTGGTTTATGGCTTCGGCGAATGGCACATAGAACACAGGTTCAACCTCGGGAATGCTGTTTTTGGAGCAAATACGGACGTTGTAGTCGCAGAAGGTGCAGACGGAGCGCGAGTCCATGATGACGCTCGGACTCCCAGGAATGGTAATGCAGAAGAATCCCTTGCTGATGTGCTTCAGAGCGGAGTGACCGCTATTTAAGGCCTTGAAACAAGGAGTGAGGCCATCAGGGCCATCGAAAGCAGCAGAAAAGATATCCTTAGTAGACATGGATGATTGTAAAACGGGGGGTGAAAACTTCGTGCAATTTTGTGTCAGCTATATAAGTCCAAAAGTGCGACATAGCTGATCCGACGAATAGTGCATCATCTTGATGATCAGGCGGTACTCCAGAACCATGTGGAAGTTCCTTGATGTCAGAGATATCCATGGTTTCAAAATATTCTGTGAGTGCCTGAAGTTTCTTGGCTTGCTCATAAGGCATCCAACTTTTATCCCCTGACTTCCACAAGACTTCAAACAATGCCTTGGAACGACGGCCATGGTGGTTGACTATGCGATCAACTGCCCACTCATTGGTCTTGTCGTCTGCAGATATGCCCAACTGGCACTCCAATTGGCCTGGAAACCTGTGGTCATCATTGGGAACATGGATCCGCAGTAGAGAAGCATGGAATACATCATGAATTCCTCTTTGTTTCAAATTCGGAGGCAGATCTATCTGAAAGGAATTATTCCCAAAGTCTCGCATGATTGCATATGGACCGATATACTTGGGAATGAGCTTGCGCGCCAGTCCCTTCTCGAAGGTTATATTCTTCAAAGAGAGATATACTAAATCTCCTTCCTCAAACAGTGCAGCTTGATGCTTGCGGTTTAATGTTGCCGCAACTTGAGACTTAAGTCATTGAAGTTGACTTCAAAGTCGATTTTTGAGTCGAGTCAAACATCCCAACTCAGCCCGACTTGGAGCGACTTGAAGTCGACTTGAAGTCGACTCAAGTGACTTAAGTCAGGTACTAATTTATGAATTCTTGTTCACTTTTATCTAGTCCCTGTGACTGCAGACGAATAAGCGAGCACAGCCATGCACAGCCACAACTGCCTGATTTCAGCTTTACGATCAAATTCCAGTAGAGCTGAAATCCCGTATTTATATGGCTTCCTCTGCCACATCTGGCACCTCACAGATGATTGGAACCTAATATATAGTGTATTCAAATGACTTCTATGGAGCCAAACTCTGCAAAAAAGCTCACACTCTCTCTACAATCCCCAGCACAAGTTTCCAGCTAAAATATTCACTGCTGGTACAATACTGAATGGATGCACAAGATTTTTATTCTGGGGGTTTGGAATCATTCAGGTGGGTGAATGGGTTCCCTAGGCCCAGAAGAGGACACTGACTATATTTTGGATGAAACAAGATTTCCCTCTGTTTTTCAAAATAGCAGTTCAAATAAGTGAATGAGAGTGAATGTTTGGAGCTCACAATTTGATATAATGCATTCAATGTCTTCAGATGCCCTTTTCAAGGGCCTGATTGATTTCAGGCACATGATAATAATATTTTTCTGCTAAATCTTCGGTAAATATAACGGGTAAAAACTATATTGAATTGAAACTGGTTCTTTATCTTCTAATATATCAAGGCCTCTAATTTATATGATGCAGCTACTCTAAATGAGCCACACAATACAGCTGGACATTGTCCAGAGCAGAGACAAAATAAGCAAGAAGTGAGCACAGCATTGCACAGCCACAACTGCCGGATTGGTTTAGCTCAATTAATATTTTCCTTATAAGATCTCAAGGATTATCTGAATAATTCTAGATATCTTGTTGTTTTTCTGGGATTTGTGATGTGTTTTTCACTTTTGTCCAATAAGGGCCTCTAAATTGGAGGGAGGATTGGAATCAACCCTCTGATCAAAATAGCATCTCACAATCGAATACAAGCAAATTCAATATTGAATATAACTACAGAACACATGAAAAGATAACGATATGAGTCACAACTTCGAAGAGACAGTGCTGTTGACTGTATGCTCTGCATTTGCCTGGTGCGAGGAGGCCTGGTAAGTACAAACTTGCAGTAAATTGTGGAAAGAGTACCTGCTCTTGAGCCTGGAGATTGTGCAAGTGAGCAGCGCAGATGAATACTGAAACCCAACGGGTTTTTGAGGGTCTGAACGAGCTGTTCACTCCGAAGGCTTGCGTGGCCATCTAGAAGACATAATAAAATTAATAATAGGAAAATAGAATGATCCATGCTACAAACCGTCAAGAGTGTGCTATGGTCATCAGCCCAGGCATCTCCTGTTAGGTGTATTGAGTTGGGGGGAGGGTTGAAAGACATGTTTCTGATTCTCTTGCATATCTGCTGCTCATAAATATTGTGGAGATATTGTTTTTTTTTCCGATTCACTGATTTCATTTTATACAATTTTTCATCATTTCCAATTTTCATTTTGCTTTCATAGCTGGTTTTCGAACCCCATCTCATGAAAAGAATACCTGTATGAACTTCAGTGCATCCTGCCAGACTGATGATTTGGTCATCCCAGGGTAATATTGCAAGCAGCTGTGTCGGTTCATTGTTTCATACTAAGTTCCAAACTTTTGATTCGCTGCTCTCACGGCATACAATTGGACAGCAAACAGGATCAGATTTGATTTTTTATTTCGCTTTTATAGAACCAAATTCATACAAACAAGCCATGGAGCATCCACAAGCTGAAGAATGGCATAATGCCATGCAGGAGGAAATTTGCCAACTTGAGGCATTGGGCACATATAGTCTGGTAGATTTGCCACCAGGACGAAAAGCACTTGGGTGCAAGTGGGTGTACAGGAACAAGGTCAACGAGACCGGTGCCATCACACGCCGAAAGGCATGCCTGGTCATCATGGGAAACACCGAGATTCCCAGAACCGATTATAATCCTTGTGTCTACATTCAATGAGGGACAGATTGTTGGAGTTGATCGAGCCGAGGTCCGAAGTCAATTATAGATTAGAATCCCATGTATGACATCACACTTTTCACACGTTGTTTTTGACCACCACTGTCTCGCTTTGCGCGCGTCGTTTGCCTTCTGGTACTTGATTCCAATAGGTTATGGGCCTTCCGTGCACCACTGCCTAAACAAATCATCCACTGGTCCGCTTTTCTGTGCCTGCTGTTCTATCGGAATAGCTATCTGGTCTTTGTGCCACTCGTCTCATCCTCTTTGTCTATCACCATGGTTAAACCCTCAGACATCCCTAAACTTACATCTACCAACTACTGGACCTGGAAACCTGATGCCGAAGCTCTGCTTATGGCCGAAGGTCTCTTTGACACTGTCGACCCCAACCAGGCTGTTCCTGCTGGTGTAGTCCAGCTCCGTAAATGGACTGAGAACAATGCCAAGGTCTATGGTCTACTGTATCTCACGTTGGATGACCCTGTTAAAACCAAGGTCAATAATGCCAATGTCCAGAGGAGTGGTCGCCTCCTTTGGGGTACACTCGAGTCGATTTTTACCACCCCAGACCCATCCAATCGCGCTCTTCTCATGACATGCTTCAACGGCCTCACACACGACCTTTCCAAACCCGCCGATACTTTCCTGCAGGCTGTCGTTACAGCTGAGAGAAATCTCGCTGCTATTGCGGTCTCACTTCCTACATTCACGGTTCAGGACAAAATCCTTAATGGTCTTTCATCGGTTTATTCCCCCATCACAGCTATTCTCCAGAACGAATCTCCTCGGGAGAGCACGGATCTTCAGAAGACGGATTCTCTCATTCAGGCTGCGCGTTTGTTCAACGCATCATCCCTTGGTTCGAATCCAGGGAGTGTTGGGGCTGAAGATCCGACTGCCTTTGCTGCTCGCGATCGTCCTCACTGCTCACACCCGCACTCGCACTCACGTTCTGCTTCCACCCCGGCCTATGACTGGACGAACACGAAGAATCACACCGACGTTTGCTACAGGTGTGGCCTCCCCGGTCATTTTGCGCAGTATTGTGTCTCAGAAATGCCTGACGATGTTCGACGTCGCATCATTCGAGAGCGCAAAGAGAAGGCCAGTGTCGCTGTGGACTCTGACAATGATTCGGATGCGGAACATGTCCACTTCGCAGCACAGGACCACTTTGCCGCTGCTGCTTTGGATCTCCCCACTGAGCTCAATCTCAACACGATGGATCACGAAACACTAGTTGGTTTTACCAACTCCCTTCCCAACACCATCGTGATTCCACCCATTTCAGTGGCCGACTTGGAGGCTGGACACACAGATAAGCTTCACAATGTGCTCCTCACTCATGTCCAAGCGCAGCGCTCATCATCCCCTTCCATTGCTGACACTGCAACTCCATCTGTCCTCTCAGCCATCTCTACACCTGCATCCACGCCCTCGAAGAAGAAAAAGAAGAAGTCGAAGAAGAAGGTTCCTACCTCACCACTGCCAGTTTCTGCGGTGCAAACCGCACTGCATGGGCTCGCTTTGATGGACGATGAAGGAGAATATTCAATGTAGGGTTTCAGGGAGTGTCTCGGCTCAGGGAGTGTGTTGGAGTTGATCGAGCCGAGGTCCGAAGTCAATTATAGATTAGAATCCCATGTATGACATCACACTTTTCACACGTTGTTTTTGACCACCACTGTCTCGCTTTGCACGCGTCGTTTGCCTTCTGGTACTTGATTCCAATACAGATGGCATCACCATCATTGCCATTTACGTCGATGATATGTCCATTTACGCATCTTCTCCTGCGCTTGTCACACGCATCAAGGACAAGCTTGAGAAAGCATTCCAAATCACCTGTCTCAGAGATGCCAAACAGCTGCTGGGTATGGAAATCCATCATGATTGAGCACGGGGAACCATCACCATCACTCAAACAAACTACATCCAAAAAATTCTTGAACAGCATGGCATGGCCAACTGCAACCCTGTCACATCACCCATGGATCCAAATGTGAAGCTCCAGAAACTTCCTGCCAATGAATCATATCCCGAGATTCAGCATGTGTACCAGTCTATGGTTGGCAAATTGATGTATGCTGCCATGATCACATGGCCTGACATTGCTTTTCCTGTGTAAAACCTTTCCCAATTCACCACCAATCCTGGTCCATCACATCTCACAGCTGTCAAACATGTCTATCGCTATCTTCGAGGCACTACCAACCTCGGAATCACCTATTCTGCAGCATCTAATACAACCGTGGGAATGCATGCAGACTTCTCAGACCTTTCTGTGTTCAATGATGCTGATTGGGCCAACTCACTGGATGACCGAAAATCCATCTCTGGATATGTCTCCATGCTTGCAGGGGGAGCTACAACTTGGTCCTCCAAGAAACAGGCCACAGTTGCTCTGTCAACCATGGAAGCCAAATATATTGCACTCTCACATGCAGCCTGCAAGAATCTTTGGCTTCACTCACTGTTCACTGAGCTAGACCTTCCCCTTTCCTCACCAACTCCCATTTTTGTTGACAACTGCAGTGTCATTGACTTCACATTCGATGCCGGGTATCATGTGCAATCCAAACACATTGATATCCGTCATCACTTCATTCGTGACACCGTAGCTTCTCACGAAGTGACAGTTCACCACTGCACATCTGAAGACAACTTAGGGGACATATTCATAAAGCTGTTGCCTTGTCTTCAGCATGAGGAACAAGTCCACAAACTTGGGATGACATGAGTTTGAGGGGGAGTGTTGAGATTCAGCAAACCTCGGTCATCGCCAAGATGTCCGAAGCAATCACTAATTGATTACTAATGTTCAAACTCTACTCGAACTTTGTAGAATATTTCTTTGACTCATATTCTGACTCATTTACTTACTCAGCTTCGGACAGAAGTATCTAGAACATATTCTGAATAGTATAAATACTTGGAATTGTACTGTACTCATTATTGAATTTCATTCTTTCACACCTTCAGTTCTTTCAACAATATGAACCCTCTGGAGCATGAACTAGAGCCAAAATGCATTTCCAACATTATCCCTTTCAACCTCCAATTTGTGACAGGTTCTGGGGCTGATTACATTTGAAATAGATATTTATCACCTGGAAGATCCTGGAGAAGCATTTATCCAAGTTTCTAGACATCTAGATGGACCAGAACAAGGAAATGATGGCTATTGCTGATGCAGCTATACCCTTGTTTCTATAGCATTGGTAATTGATATAAGTTGTGAGGAATGTTTCATACATTGTAATAAGTGATATAGTGTGTTCAGAACATTCACATATTGCACTTGGGACAAGATATTAGACAGCCAAGTATTGAGCCAGCTACTGAGATTTCGACAAATTTTCTTTTTTGGGAGGAAAGTGTTAGTGACCCAAAAAGGAAAGTCATCAGAAATATGGCTGATGTGTAATACCATGTCGTAGAGCTCATTGAGGGCTACAACATTCATATACATCATTTTTTGATCTGAGCTCTGGTTGGCCTGCAAAACACAAAATAAAGAGCCAACCCAGGCGATGAGAAACCAAACAAATGGATTTATCAGCCCTAAAGGCCATGTGAAAGGCATGGCAATAGCCATGATCATCAATTCTGGCCAAATAAAGACAACATCACATTTCAGGCTTTATCTGAAACCATCAAAGGCCTGGGAACAGCTGGAAAATGATCTAATCCAAACAGTGACAGCTACCATCAAATCTGAGACATCTCCCGAAACTGTCCTGACATTGACAGCTATCAATACAGGCATAAATATGATTTATTCGCATTATTTATCATTATTTGCAGATGCCTGCTGTGTCAGACAGATAGATCATGATCCCTGTGGTAGTAAAAAGAGGCCAAAATCAGGCTAGCTAGTGGTCTGGCTGCATCCAGTGCAGAAGACAATTTATGTTTAGGCTACAGCCAGGCAGATAGTCTTTACCTTACAACTATGGATGAAAGATCTTGTTTGTTTTCAAGCTGAGCTTCTGAAATCACACCGAAAATGGAAATGTTCTTGGTAGTATAGAAACCATCCGAGAAACTAGTAGTATCATCTCAGGTTTTTATACTGCATAAAATTACAAGAATCAATTGAAATAAGAACTGGACTTGAAACAAGCAGTTTCAGTCACTTTCACTGACACAAAGAAAGGCAGTTTCTTTGTGTCATGAAAGGTATATAGAAACTCAAAGTTTCATTGTGACTTTCAAGATGCTAAAACAAGACAGTTTCCAGACTCAAGAAAGAATGCGGCCTTTTTTGCCATTGGCCCGGGAATTGCCGGGCCAATCGCAGGTTTCTTTATTCTCAAAGCTCGCTATTTTGGTGTGCTGGAAAAACTCAGTGAAACTTTGAGTTTCTGGATGCCTTTCAAGACACAAAGAAACTATTCTTCTTTGTGTTGTTGAAAGGAGTTCTGAAAGTACTTGTTCACAGTCAAGTTCTTATTTGTGATGCGCCGTGCACATCTCAGTTCGCTTGGCTTCACGGTGGAGAAGCAGGACCTCGCCAGTAGGAGCAGCCACTGTAGGCACTCACTACATAGCGGGATAGGAAGAGGTGCGTCGCCGAAATAGACGCTCCCCGCCGCTGTAACCCTACGGTCCAGGAGACGTGTCACCCAGGTCTGGGGCTCTATAGCACCGAGTCGAGGAGGAGCAGTTATACGGTTGCTCAGCCATCCAGCGGGTCCTGGGTGGTTAGCCTACGCCTTGGGGGCGCTACTCCGTAGATCCCTCTTTACGACGACATGATAGTTCGGGTAAAGCAAGATATATTATGTAATATATGTGGTATCTATAAGGGGAAGTAGGCGCCTGGCCGTGTAATAATGACTACGCCAGTATATACCCATCACAGAGCCCCCCACACGGTCGGTGTCTGCTTCAGGTTCAAGGAAAACAAACATGTTGCAATAGCATCAGCATTGATAGATGCGCATCACGATGGCCCCCCACTCCAAAATCTAGGATTTGTGGAAAAAAATTTGGCCAGATTTCTTGGTGTTCGCTATGAGCTCGTGGTAGGCTATGCCTGCCCACGAGCTGCAGGATGGATCTTCTTGTTCCTCCTATGTGTAGTTTGACTCCGGCAGGTGCATCATTCCAAAGGTACATGGTACACCCTCTGGAGCTGCAAGTCACCCTACAGTCTCCTTGCCTCCATCCACCTATGCTCACTGGATAGACCTTTCAGGCTACCCCTGGTGCAGTCAGAGTCTGGCCCCAGCACATACTCTATCTGAGAGCTCAGGAGTCGCCATAGACTCTCCCTGCCTCAGCTGCACCTACTTGCTAGTTGCCAGATAGACCTGACGGTCATCTACAGGGCAACTGCATGAAGGGATACACTCAATATACTCCCCTACAGCCCCCCACTTTTTACCCGTGCAGTCGTCTGCAGGCCGCGTCAAATTTGATGCAGACCTGCACAGGGAAAAATTACACCAAATTAGGCAGAACTGACTGGAGAAATTTTTTGGTGCATGTAGTGAGAGTTCTGCAGCAGTATACAGCATGGAGGAATATGCAAGCAACGAAAGAGCTTCATGCTGCTGATCGGCACAGTAGTGCACTGCAGAGGTATTTTTGCTTGGTGATCAGAGGCGCTGATATCAGGAAAGCAGCACGGAGTAGCATGCGCTCATCATGTCGTCCCACGGGGACAACAGAGAGCAGCAGCAGCGCATTAAAAGCAGCTATACTCCATCGGCTTGAATAGATGCTGCATCCCTAGCAATTGTGTAGAGTGGCAGGATAAGGACACAGCATAAGGAAGGGTGCGTGAGCTGTGCATGGACGCTCTCCGTGATCCACGAGCCTAACCTCAAAATTCCACAATAATCATCTGCGCTGAATTCGCAAAACCCGTCGGGTCAGCTGCAATTCGGAGAGCAGCTGCTCGAGGCTGCGCTCATCCGAAGGACAGGTTTCTATGCATGCCAGCAGGCTGGTGCATGAATACACTCAAAGCACCGGCACAGAGTGTGAAATAGGCGTGCCCAGCCCTCGGTCCCGAGCCAGTAGCACCGACAGGCAGGTAGGCGGGGGAGAAACTCACTGAGCCCATTACTGTCGCAGGTGGGAACACGGAGAAGTACAGGCTGGGTCGCAGGAGGACGAATGGTGTTGGGAAACGTGTTAGGATGGTGCACATTGATAACGAAGGGCGGACAAGGTCCCAGCGAAAGAGCTGCGTCAGGAATGAAGCCATTGAATTAAATACAGATAGCACGTCCGAAGGTGCGCGATGAAGCGTGGGTGTCTGCACACTCCATTCCCCAGCTGAATTCTTCTTTGATATTTCAGTTGGCGGCTTTCGCTTTGTCTCGATGCATTCGGTCCCAGGAGTAGATCCGAGTCCACACAGCATTGATCCATCCTCCCCTTCACTTGAGCCCAAGGTCCTTGTGCACGTTACACTCTTGCGCTCGGTGAACATAGCCACAGGGGATAACAAGTGTAGATAGTGTACCGTGGGCCAGACGACCCACTGCTTGGATTCCATCTGAGGAGCTGCTGCTCGAAGCTGCGCTCACATGAATGGCAGATTCGCTTTCAGCCGATATCGCGGGTCGGAAGATCCCGATTCATTGGCATGCACTAGCACTCGGGAACAGTGACCTTAATCACGCCAGCTAAAAGTCTTCGAGCAGCGCGAGAGGACGGAACCACAAAGCTAGTGTGCAGCAGTGGGAGACAGGTATGGGTTCAAAAAGATGCGTTATGAAGTGTGCGCATTGGCACACTTCGATTCTTCCACAGGATTCATCGCCGCCTTCGTAGCCCCCTAGCGACCGCGTGGATTTCAAGAGAACACACAGTGTAGTAAGCTCGAGGATCGGCCTTGAGGACACCCAACTGAGCCATGACTTCGCCTGAGGATCGCTTGCGCTGCACACTAATCATCCAAAGAAGATTTTTCTGGAAACTTGGTCTCTGAGTTGATAGCGAAGATGCGCAACGTAAATGAAGCATTGCGAGTGGGGACCGAGGAGAGTATAGCAGGCAAGATCTGTGTTCCGAGGCCTCGTAATGCACGCTCAAGAAAAAGATGCGTTATGAAACGTGCGTGCACGCAGCTATCAGAACCTCTCCCGTGCTGACGACTCTGCATCCACAATTATCGACGTCCTAGCTGGAATCTCCTTCCTTCTCTCGGCTCATTGCATAGTCGGCGAGCCACGAGAGTTCAACAGTCCATATGCAGTAAATCGTGCTCGGTGCCAAGTTTCGCGAGAGGCAGTAGGAAAATGAGAGCAGAGCAGCCTCAAAGGCGCTCACAACTCTAGCTTGCCAAACACAATGGGAGTTGCTAGAAGGGACTCGAAAAAGCGAGAACGGGTGTGGAAGCACGAAAGGCCTCATGACAGGGGGTCTAGGCAGCTACTCAGGACGCTTATAGATCTCCATTGGAGTTGCTGAGCCCCGAACAGAGAGAGAAGGACCCAAGAAACCACGGGCGGTAAGGGCCCGCACCGCAGGAGCGACAAACAGCGAAAGGAAGGAAAGGTTTCGGAGTTCGGACGCGGGAGCCGATGCCCTGATCCAGTCTTCTTCCCCCTGAACTTCTTCTCCCTCTCTATGTCGTCCCGAAATCTATGATACCCTGGCACGGAGATGCCGCCGGTCATGGCTGGGAACCAGCGAGACACCTTAGCCTGCTCGAGAAGCGGCCGTGAAGGCGCTCACCCGAGCCACATCTCCGCCGCAGGCACCAATCTTGCACCAATCTCATCCCAGAACTTTCTTAGAAAACTTGGTCCCGATTCAAAGGATGTGCAAGGTGGGTGTTGGCACATTCATGGAGCACGTAATCGAGCCGAGATATTCGCATGTTTCTAGTTCACTGACCGCGGAGATGAATGCAACACTGTGCGCTTTCAATCGCGCTCATTCGACGGGCGAAATACGCTGCGAAGAGCGCGTCGAGCGCATCCTATGTGTATAAGTTCCAATCTGTCGCAACGGAGCTCGATTACTTCAAGGAAGTCGAGGCGATAATTTTATATCCTCAGTTTTAGCGAACAAGCTCGCATGGGCCAGAGGACTGGGGAATTGAGACCTTTCAGCAAGGTCCTTTGCTGCTGATAGCGCCATACGAATCAAGAATGGGGTGCATAAAAATGGGACCGGGGTACGACTTCCAAAAAGATGCGTTATGAAGCGCGCGTTCGCGCACTCAATCCGCAAAATTTGTCACCGCCTTCATAGCCTCCCAGTGCTCCCGAGGACTTCAAGAGAATGCAATACAGGACGGCTGCGCTTCAAGACCTGTCCAGGGCGCTCTCGAACGCGTGTAGTCGGTGAATGACCCACGTGGGAGGAGTATGTGGGGTGTACCGCATTCTACGTCGCCGTCTCCGCAACCTCGATGCACACTGCGGGGCTCTGCCGCGTTTGCTTTGCCGAGGGAGCAGTAGGGATCGGCCGCGTGTATTGTGAAACGTTCATGGAGCGTCCGGAGCTGACATTCTCCCAGGACTTCCTTTGGTCTTTAATCCACGGCTTCCCTCACCCGTGAACGCGGAAACGGATGCAACGCGGCGTGGCACTTCTCGCGCTCATTCCACGGACGAGATACGCCGCGAAGAGCGCGTCGAGTGCTCCCTGTATTGGAGTGCAGTGTGTCCCAGTTTCAGACGGATAAGTCTGCATGGGCCAGAATGAGGATATCAAGCGCGTTCTCAAGCTCAGATCCTCCCAAATCCTTGGTTGGTCTGGAATTTGCGCGTACCCGGATCCTTGAACGCTGAATGCCTCAATGCGCGGTACTTCTCCTTCACGCTCGTACTGGTTTGCTACCAACGATCGCGCTCATTCGACGGGCAATATGAACCGCGAAGAGCGTGTCGAATAGCTGGATGACGCGATGGCAGGTCACAACGGATTAAGGGCTTCATCGAAGCACAGCAGAAGGTCGAAGCAAGCGGATGGAGATGCACCAGGTCTTGATTCTTGGATGGTGGGACGCCGCATGGGTGAAGACAAAACGAGAGAAAACAGAGGCATCGACGGGCCCGTTAGCCGACTTCCTTATTCGGTCTTCTTCCTTCTTCCTCTTCATGTGACATTCTGGAGTCTGATCAAACGCCAGCGGCCTGCGCGCTGAGGATAGCGGGAAACATGCCATGCTGCCCGAAGAGCTGCCACGTAGGCGCTCAGTCAAGTGGGAACTGGGCAGTTGCCACACGCTCAAGTCTTGCACGGGATTTGCTCTAGTGATGTATTGGGAACCGAGACCAGTCCGGAGGATGTACGCTGAGGTGGAAAGGGAGCAAAAAGATGTGTTATGAAGCGTGCGTGTCCACGACTTCACTTCTTCAGCCGAAGTCAATTCACTGTACAGCATCTCGATCCCCTTGGCCAGCCATTAGAGGACCTGCAAACTTGCCCTTCGGGTGCAGACCGAACTGCGCGACCAGGAGCACTATGCGAAACTCCAACGCGCCGGGTGGAGGAACGGGACCAAGTAGTAGCAAAGCAAGCCGACGATGTGCACCAGTGGGATGCAGCGCATTGACTTCGGCCGACGAGCACGAGCAAGGACGCAAGTTGTGGGCGGGGATCGAGCACCATTAAAGGTGCGTGATGACGTGTGCACACATGCAGTCATCAAAACCTCTCTCGTGCTAACAACCTACACGCCATTAGATCGTTCCCACTCTTCCTCATATGTTCCAGCCTGAGGAGCCGCAAGAGATCGCACCCCCGCCAGCAGGAGATTTACGAATGCCCACTCTGCATCCCCAATTATCGACGTCTCAACCCGTCGCGTGCTCAGCGATTCATAAGCCCCAAATTGTCACGGCGTTGGAATGTGCCCGGAATGCGTAGAGCTTATCGACCCGTTATCAAGAGTTCAAAGCGAGAGAACACGCCCGACCGCGGAAGCCACAGCAGAAGGGTCGAAGCGAGCGGATGAGGAGGATCCAAGTATCATTGCCGATTCTTGGATGGCAGCACGCCGCCCGGTGGAGAAGACGAAGGAGAGAAGCGAAAACACGCAATCGGATTTCGGTCCCGATAGCCGATTTCCTTCTACAGTATTCCTCCATTTCTTCCTCTCCATGTGGCACCCTGGGACCTGATCGAAGACACATAGGATCGCGACCTGTCACCCGAGGAGCAGTCACATAGGCGCTCAGTTAAGTGGGAGCTCGCTGAATAGCACGACCTCTTTCGCAAGGACTTCAAAAAGAGCTTGTTGGGAAACTCAAGCTCGATTCGGATGATGCGTAGCAAGAATGCGAAGGGGAGAACAAGGTGCGGTGGAATGCTCATCATGTACGTCCTCAGACTGTAGCCTTAGAACCTCCGTTGGTCCCTGAAAAGAATGCGACATTTCCAAGGGGATTGACAGCAGAGAAGGACGTTTCACGCCTTCGCTGCTGCCAACAGGCTCCCAGGGGCGCAATCGCGCTCATTCAACGGACAACATACGCCGCGAAGAGCGCGTCGAGCGCATCTTGAAGGGAGCCGACGGCAGAGAAGGAGGTTTTCTGGAAAAAGATTCGTTATGAAGCGTGCGCCTTCATGTACTCCAATTCTTCAGCCGAATTTGCCGCATCGTTTTCATAGCCCCCTCGTTCCCGCGTGGACTTCGGGAGAATGCCTCTTCGACAGTATCGTGCAAGCCGCCGTCGAAGGTGCTCGGGAGCGGGTAGCCGGTCAGTGTCCCACGAAGGCAGGAGCGCACACCGTCATCTCCGCAGCTACAATGCACATTGTGTGTGGGGTTCCGCCTCGTTCGCTTTGCTGCTCGTCCCCTCGACTTTCACTACATAATCCTTCTCAACCTTGCGGCTGGAGCGCCCTTGTGATCCGCAGCGTGTACAAGACGGACATAAACCGCTGCCTGGAAGGCCTTCCGTGAGATAGGAGGGATATTTGTTCCGGATTTTGGGAATCGAGCTCAACGCTCGAAAAGGTGCGTGCTGAAGCGTGGTTCCAGCGCCCTCTTCGAGCTAAACCCTTCGTTCTGACTTCATAGCCTTCCCATTTCATCTCTCGGGTCTCGTGCACATCTTCGTTGCGCCGCAGTCCTACGCAAGGATGTCGAGCGAGCATTGCGCTGCACGAGTCCGCGAAGCGCGTGTGCGCATATCACAGCGTGTTCGGGACCATCAAGCGTCGTGGTTGGCATCCAAACCGCTAATGAATGCGGTCGCGATTGCAGTGGTGCAGGGGAATGTTGCTAAGCATGGGCAGAAGATGCATTCGCGGCAGACGCCGGGTATGTCTGGTTTCCCGTGGTGTTAATCGCAGGAAGGATACTAAAATCGGGCCCCGAGCGATATGTTGCATCACATGCGCTCAGATCCTCACTTCAGTAGGCAAGCCGGTATGCAGCCGGTATGCAGAATGAATGAATGGGCGTGCCACACAGATCGCAGAGACACTGGGCTGGGGAGCAGCCGTGGAGGCGCTCACCCTTTCTGCTCACTCAGGTGCGTGCTCGGAATACCAGCTTTTCCGCGTTAACTGCATCCTCCAGAACCTTTTCCTCGCTCCGTACGCAGTTCGCCCTTGTTTCTGGTGTTGCTGTGCCCCCCAATCCGAGTCGTGTGCATCGCGCGGCGCGACGGCGTGTCGAGCATCTCTTCGACGTGCCCCAGCTGTGTCGTGCTGGCGTGCAGCGCTATTGCCGAGCTGCCATGTAGCCTCCGCAAAATATGGACGATCACCTTCTCGCTGCACGGAGCGATTCCTTTGTCCACGTCGACACGGTGATTCCCCTGCACGACAGGGGAAGTGGTCTGTAGCCATTGCGGCGGCTCTCCCCATGCTTTCGGAGTCCCTCGTGCTAAAACCTCACTTTCCATCCTTGCATCCACGAGTCCACAGATACAGCTCCATTGTATTGCAGTGGTGCTAATATACATCCTCTGCCCCCCGCAGTAGTGCAATGCAATGGAAAAAAAAAAAAAATTTAACTCCATTCCCCGGCTTGTAAGATTCTTAGCAGAGCGAGACCTTTGTACGAGACCGGCAGCAATAAGTGCAAATGTAGAGGCCACGATGAGGGAGCGAAGGGTGGAGCAGCCGTGAAGCGAAGCGCTCAGGCGCTCACACCCTCATGTAGGAGTTGCGGTGCAGGGAACAAAGGGTGGAGCAGCCGGATAGCGCCTGAGGTGCTCAGGCGCTCACACCCCCGATCCGATTGCAGGAACGACGCGGAATACAGCGGACGCTGGAAGGAGCTGGGGTCAGCTGGACAAAATTTCGCAAAGACTAGATATTGTCGTGCGCCAAGGCCAGAACAACGAGGGCGGAGACACAGGGAATGAGGAGCGCATGAGTTTGCTGCTATTGCTCGAGAGCTTCCACCCAAACTCGATCGGCTACACGAGCAGCGATTACCGTGAAATTTAGAGGCTCATGCAGAGACGGAGGCTCTAGGATACCGGAGGCCGAGAAGACGTTGTATAAAATCGCCATGCGATGTGGAGTTCTGAATACGACATCGTAGCGAAGAGTCGAAAGTGAGAACTGGAAGATTCGGCACACATTCTTGCGACACTGCTGGATGAGGCGCTCAGGTGTATCCAGAGGAAGGGCTCGGATGTCTCGTGGTGCAAAAGAAGCAACGACGCTTTGAAGCGCTGGTAGCTGAGCATAGGTCGAGTTCAGCGACAAGGGGCCAGTCGTGCAAGGGCAAGAATGGTTGGTGGACAGTTTATGGAGGGGGGACGAGGGCCAGGACGGCGTTTGTCAGTGTCGGGAATTGCGTACGGCTCGCGTATTCATAGGCTGCGAGGCGCATAAAGAGTTGAGCATCCATTAAGGCGCTCAAACTCTCGTTCTATCGCAGCATTGAACTCGCTCGCCAGTGGGGATCCCGAAGAGACATGACCCCAACATCGCCGTCGGCTTCTGCAAGGAACTCGAAGAAATAGCCCCCCGGTCTTAACGCCGATCCCGCGCCACGGTGACCGGTACGATGGCGTGAGTCCCAATATAAACTGAGAGCGAACACAACCGTTGCGCAGGGCGGAGACCTCGGTGTCGTCAGGTTCTGTCCGTGTGCGCGCGATCTGACGTAGATATGAGAAGACTGGGCTCTCTGTCTTGCAATGCAGTCAAATGGACGAAGGAAGAGTCAGGGTGTCGTGGATACATGGAAACTGCCATGGGAATGGTGAGCCCGTATATTGGCCAAAGGCCTTTATAGTGGAGGTCTCGTTGTCTCGTTGGGTCGAGGGCTCGGTATAGGTCGAGTTCCGTGTCTGCGGTGCCGGTCGGTTACAGAGCGCACGGTGAGGTCGAGCTTGCTGCCAGGGATCGGTCGAACGGCCAAAGGAGAGTGAGAACGAGCACCGCAGTGAGAAATGCTGTTATGCATGGTCTCGTGTCGTCTTGACCTCTCATGGCTCCCGAGGGCGCTTGTAGGCCTATCGCGAGTCGATTGGGTGAATCCGAAGCCACGGGTACTTCCAATTTGGCGGAATACGCAGTGGAGAAAGGGCTTCCCCCCAGTATCGCAGATCCGGGCGAGGGAAGGGCGAGAGTCGAAGAGCAAGGAATAAAGTACACGGGAAGAGATGAAATGACACGGAGCGGCCGTATAAGGCGCTCAGGTGTTCGCTCCACGCCGTTGAGCAGCCGTAGGCACTCAGATGTCCTGCGGTGTGGGCGCCGGAGACGGAGATCGCTATGTGGCGCCACGTCACACAGTGACGCGGCTGCCAGCGCTCACCAGGCGTAAACGGCACTTTTTTATATAAAAGGTCTCTAAGCAGAGACTGGCCATTTATGTATAAATGACTCTAAGTTAGAGGCGCCTCTTTTATAAAAGACCAGACACACCTTCTGGGCAGCTGGCTCCTGCCTAATGCAGTACCGCTCCATGCGGCGGCGTCGTTGGCGCATTCGTCGGGGGCGCCGTTCAGGCGTGTGGCTGTGCTATGTGCGCCCAATGCGCCCTGCCTAAATTCACGGTTCCTTGGGCCCTTCCACCGCATTACCAAACGGGACTGAGCATGCCATTTGTTGCAGTAGGTCACTGAGCACATACCTGTGCAGTGTGAGGGCTTAATACAGCTCACAGAGAGAGTGGTAGACGCAGGAATGGCCAGAGTTTGGCAGGGCGCGGGTCGTGGTCGGATTGATGCCAAATCAATAGCTGATCTGTTGATTCTTGTTAGGATCTCATCCTCTCTCGCTTCCACCCGCTCCGCTTCCACCCGCTCGCTCCCGCCCACCCGCTTGCTCCCGCCCACCCGCTCGCACCCGCCCACCCGCTCGCACCCGCCCACCCGCTCGCACCCGCCCACCCGCTCGCTCTCGCCCAGCCGTCCGCTCCTGCTCCTGTGCATTCCAGCGCCAGTTCAGTATGCTACAACATCACTTGCCCGCATTTTCTCCTTCGTTTTCCAGCACGTTTCAGCTCGGATCTGCCTATTTCTAGCCCTTTTTTGGTTCATAAATATTACATTCCTTCCTCTACCTGGAGGACAACGACTTTCTGGCATAAAAAACGGCAATATTATCACCATCGCTGTTCCCAAAAATGGAAAATGCCTGCGGCGCAGCAGGTGCTTATTTTTCTCTTTCTTTCCTTCTTACCACTTACCTTTCCTCGTCATGTCTGAAGCGCTCCAATCCTTACTCGACGCCGCTGGCCCCGCCACACGATATTACACCATGATTGTTACTCACGGTTTCCGCCCATCCCCGGCCCGCCGCCCGCCCATGACCTATCGCCCTCTATGCCAGGAGGAAATCACGCTGAATTGGTTTATGAATTCGTGGGGCTCTTTTCTCGTGACTGGTGCGTTAATTGCCTTTCCCCCTTTTTTGTGTACTGATGACGTACCAGTAGCTATCTGTTCAAACTGCACGAGGAATTGGGCAAGGACGAGAGGGACGATCCCATCGTTCATCTCCATACCTTCCAAGATGCTGCTACTTCGCTGCCGCTGTGGAGCTCCTTCGCCCATGCCTTCGATCTTCGCAACGAAGGATTCTTTCAATACAGAAATCTGTACTTCATTGTAGATGGCGTGCCCGAGCTGTATCGGTCCAGGTATGAATTCTTCCTGTCATACTTTTCAGCATGCTGACATCCTGCAGTAAATCCGCAGAAGAGGCGTGGGTTGCGCAGGGTGACGAGTGGGCGCCAATCTTTGCGACCCTCGGCTTTCGCCAGGCGCGTGCATGTGTGCTCGTGAAGAAGAATCCAGGCTGCCTCACGCAGATGCCGGAGGACAATTGATCCTACTTGTCGTTGTTTTTGTTGCTTGTTTGCTCAATGTTCGGTTTGCTGCTGCCAACGCTGCTCGCTCTCTTGTTTTCTTGAATTACTTGTGCACCTGGCTACTTATGAATGATATATTGTGTTGTTACGACGTCTCGAATCTCGAATCTCCACGTAACAACGGTCTGTAATGTATAAATCAGTGTGATAATTTTTTGAAGTCGAAAGAATTATAAATCCGTTCTTGATCGCTGAGATTCGGAGCCCAGATTGCGGCCACTAGATATAGGTAGCTGCATAGGCGAAAAAGGACCTGTGGCCTTTGAAGGCGCGTTCGATTCATGAATGCTTCCTATGATTCAGAACGATGTGGTGAGTTTAAACCCCGCCAGGTCCATCGCGCAGTTATCATAACCATCCCGTCGGGCGGCTGCGATAGTTGTGTGGTTTTTTTTTTTTCGTTCCCTTTTCCCAAGTCTACCAATTTATAAATCATTACAGAGGTTTTACTTGTGTGGTCAAAGTTAATTGATTCAATTTATAAATCATGCCGAAATCAATTGATCTGTTTTATAAAAAATTGTCCCTCGAGTTACGCTGAAGTCAATCCAATGTATTCAATTTACGATCACTACATATTTTTCAATACAATCTGCACGAGTCACTCCGGTTGAGCCGAATGGGGGCGGACGTCGCGGTTGAACGCGCTGACGGTGATACTCTATCTGCACAACTCACTCCGGTTGAGCCGAATGAGGGTGGACGTCGCGGTTGAATGTGCTGACAGTGATACTCTACTTGCGCCTATGATTCTCTGAGAAAATTCGAAGAAATAAACGATTTATCACTTACTTCTTCTTGGCAGGTGCTGTGCTTTCGACGTCGGCCCCGCCGTTCTCGAGATCATCCTTACGCCTACGTTTCTTGGTCTCCTTCTCCGCCTGCTTCCCGCCCTGCAGCTTCTTGAGCAATTCCTGGTCAAGTTCAGCTTGCCTTGCGTCTGCTGCTCCTGGGACAGGTCGTGCCGAAAGTGGGACAGGCATCTCCCGACTCGCCGCTGGCTTGCGTGTGCGTTTTGATCCTTCAGGAAGCTCCAGAGACGTATCTTGGCCATCTTTCCTGCGGGGCTTTGGGGGCGGCAAGATGACGAGGTCCGCACCACCCGCTGGGTTGTGGACGAGGCTCTGCCGCCACGCCGCCTCCGCCCGAGCTGCCTCCGTGGCCTTGTCCCGTGCCCTTTCCCTGTCCCGAACTTGCTGCACTTCATGTGGCGAAGGCCCCGGCAGTGGCGTATCGAGGGACAGTGGAACAGGCTGACCGCTGTCGCTGTATGTCTGCAAGAATGTAAAGCCCGCCTCTCGCGCTGTCGCTGGTCGCCCGCCGCCGCCTCGACCACGGTACCTGCCCCGCCTGCCCCCACCTCGCCCCACAGGCGCTTTGGTGGTCCGAGGAGCCTTTGGCTCCAAGGGGGCATTGCAGAGTGGGCGCGACTCGGGGAAGGCTGTGGCAGAAAGCGCCGGTGCCAGGGGAATAGCCACCGGCGGAGTTCGCACCAGGGGCGTCGGGCGAGGGGTGGTTGATGCTGTGGCCAGTGCAGCAGGCACTGGAGGCGTGGTACGTGGGATCATCGACGCCGGAAGCACTGCAGGCGTCAGAAGAGGGGTGGTCGACGTTGATGGCGTGCTGGTGGGCGGCGGAGGCACTAGAGGCGTGGCGCGAGAAGGTGTTGACGCCAGAGGCATTGGAGGCGAGACATGAGGCGCGGGAGATGCTGTAGGTGCCACTGGGGGTGTGCTGGTCGGTGCGGCAGGCGTAATTAGAGGGGTTCTTAAAGCTGCAGGTGCAGGAGGCGTCTGCTGAGGCATGGTCGAGCCCGGAAGCACGGGAGGCGTGTGCGGCAGCACCGGTGGCACTGGAAGCGTGGCCCGAGGCGTAGTAGTCGCCGTTGTCGAGGTTGAAGCTGTGACAGGAGTAGGACGAGGCGGGGTAGACACGGGAGGTGTGGAGGAGGTTGTGGACGGGTTATACACGAATCCCCGCACACTGGATTCGAGGCTTTGATAAGATGGTCGCTGGGGCACAGGCGCGAGGGTCCCGAAAGCCTGGACGAGAGGATTGGGTTGGTCGTGAAGCACCTCCGTGGTCGCGGCAATGTCGGGAGATGTGGGATGAGAGACGGTCGCCGTTACTGTAGAGCATAACACGGGATCGATTGGGATCTCCCCGCCATTGACCCAGGTGGGAGCCATGCCAGCGCCGCCATTGGAGACTGGTTCTTCGTCATCAACGTGGAGTAGGTCATCAAGTGGGCCGTATTCGTCGCCTGGCCCTGCAGCCGCCGATGCCTCAGTTGCCACGAGAGAAGCTGTGGCTGCTGCCTTGGCCGCTGCTGATGCCGCTCGCTTTGCTGCTTTCAATTCCTTGAGCGCTTGCTTGGTCGGTTTCTTGGGCAGGCCGTTCTTCCCCCGTCTTCATCGGCGGTTTGGCCGATTTGTCCAGAGAAGGCTCTGAGACACTGGGAGCAGGAGTACTGGAGTCGGACGCCATCGGCTGAGCATCTAATGCGCGCTGCTTGCGGACCTCGCGCGCTGTATTAATCAGGTAAAGAAGCGACAAAAAAGAATTACCAATCGACTCACGATTACATCGTTTGAGCCACTGGCCAACGCCCCGTATAACGTTTTCCCAGTCCTGTATCGATTCGGCAAGTGTTAGACCGCCAGGAGAGGTGCCAGAGCAGTATCTGGAGGAAGAGAGAGACCGTCAGCTTTTTTGTCACATGACCGACTACCAACTTACGTCTTCTGCGTCACGGCGCCTCCGTCCTCCGGTGTTGGTCCTCCCAGCAAAGTTACACCAAGCCATCCAGTCATCGTATAAATTCCAGCATGAAACTCTGCCACAATGGCTGGGAGTTCGTCTATTGCACTGTGCGAAATTTCAAGTACTTATAAGCGCACAATTCTACTTGATTAAAACAAAACGCACGCTTGAATTTGCTCGGGCGTTCTCTCTTCAATCGGCGTGTCAAACCAATCGTCGGCAATATGGGCCTCCTGCTTTGTGTATATCTCGCGTACCGTCGCCTTCTCTGTCGCCGACGCATTGTTCCACAACTTCTGCACAACCTTCCGCCGCACACGCATAATCTTCACACGCGCTTTGCGATCCAGCTTCGGTTTGGGAGCCTTCGTGGAACAGCCCGCCTTGTCGTCGCTACTACCGTGGTCGTCGTCACTGCTGCTGTCGTCCTCGTCGCTGCTGCTGCGGCTGCTGGCATCATCACCGCTGCTGTCGTCGTCACTGCTGCTGTCGTCATCACTGCTGCTGCTCTCGTCGTGGTCGCTGCTGCTGCTCGTTGCCGCCTTCTTCTGCTTTGCCAGCTTCGCCTTAACAACATCGTCGATGAGCCGCTTGTTTCGCTTTTGAAAGATCTCCACCTGAAGGAAGATGAGCCTCTTATTGCGTTTTGCAGAATATTCTCACCTCCTGCAGCCGGCGTCGCCTCTTCCTGAGCTGCTTGAATAGTCTGGTCGCAAGGCTACCGGGCTGGGAGGAACCGACAGCGTTCTTCTGACGCTTTAGCTTTTGGCTTTGGTTGTTGAACCAAGAGGCGATTTGCTGTGAGCGCCATGAAACCAGGAATAGATTTGCGTATGAGCGTGTTTTCCTTACTTTTTTTTCTCGCCGTTGTTGCTTCCCCAAGTCTCTTCGCATCTGCTTCCGACATGGCTGGGGGAGCATCGCCGCTTCCATCATCCTCGGGAACAACAATGCCCAGAACAGCCTCCTCAGGCCAAAGGACAAAATAGTCGCGCTCCACCTTCCCCCAGAACGTTTGCAACTTGGAAGCGCGCTGGGCAGACTCGAAGGCGGGGTAGTGGCTAAGCAAAAATCCCAATTGTTCGTCGTTCCATTTCGTTTGAGCTCCGCGTTTACGGGGCGGCATTATGGTAGGTGGAGACTCGGAGGGAGGACGAATGTGGTGAGTGACACGGCCCAAGGCAAGGGTGGAAATATTCGACGCGATTTTCAAATCTGATTTTGGCCAGGTTTGTAGGTGAAAATTGTACATCAATTGTCGCGCTTATTTTACGCTGAAATTGGCCAAGTAAGGGTATTTCCAGGGCGTCAGCAATGCCGTTGCTAATCAAAAATCTGGTCCGCCTCGATGCGGTAAGAACCCCGTTTGGTTTTTCTCGAGATTTCTAAATCTTGATGTGGTCGATAACCGCTTGATCATTCTCCCTCCCACCCAGGCACACATGGTCCTTGGGCATGCCTGTCTCATGACCCACACTCGCGCTAGATAAACCGACCTGTGTTTCAAGTGAAGCCCCACCATCTTTTCAAATCCCCACGACATGGCCAACCTCCCTACGACGACGACTTCCGCCTCCCGTTCTGACTCAGAACTGGAGCTGTTGGTCGCGCTTATCGCCAGGCTTGCTGTTGCTGCCAGTGAAGCTACCCGCCTCGCCACCGAAGTCCAGGGTATGAAATCCCCATTTTATATTCATTCTCTTATCTTATGTCGCCCCGTTCCAGCCAAACTGCCTGTTACGTTGGCGAAACAGTCTGCCTCCACCACCTGGATCCGAGGTGTCGCGAAGACTCTTCTCGTGATGGAGACCAATTTTCCAGAGGGTAGCGGCGAGGTCTGGTACGTAGTTATCGGGAGCCATGAGCCGGGCCTTTATCGCACCTTGTGAGGCTCTTCTTTTCTTGCAGTCCCGTACTGATTATTCCTTCGGATAGGGACAAGGCCAATCCGCAGACAGACGGCGTCCCACATCAATTCCGGGGGAGGAAGAAGACTCGGCGCGAGGCGCTCGCGTTCTATCGCGAGAGCCGCGCAGTAAATAGTGTTGTATCCGCGTCCTATGTTCTCAAATACACTCTTTGTGTCCTTGTCTCTATTGTTGAGTCGTTCCCAGTCCAATAAGCAAATTTCTTTATCAATTCAATCGCACGCATTGAGTAAAAATGAGATAATTTGCATTACATCTATCGGATCTCTACTGGAACAATTTTTCATACAAGCTCGGCAGTTGTCCCTCTGGCTCTGGACTGGGACTGTTGGCCAAAAGGAGCAGGCAGTCGCCATTTCAAAGATCGCCTCCTGCTACCATCAGTTTAATGACTCAAATAACTTCGTGCACTCACCAACTCGGAGATTTGCGTTGGACAACGTGCTCAGTCCCGTCGCTAAGAACATCCGCACCAATCATCGTAGATGCGCCGTCCTCCGCATCACTGTCGCCGTCCTCCAATGACCCGTCATCTTTTCCTCGCTCCACCAGATCCGCTATCCTGTACTCATTCGCAAGAGATGGAGTAAGATGCAAGTCAAAAATTGGGAACTCACTCTCTATCAATAGCTGCCTCGTCCTCACTACTAATATCAGCTCTTGAACTGCTAACTGACTTGGTCAAATGTTGCGATGAAAAGAAAAGGAAAAAACCTCGAGGTTTCATGGCTTGTGGTGGTCGCCTTGTGTTTTAACATTTGGGCAAGTGCTTGTGATGCAGCGAGTTCAGCGCTGCTTAATTTGCTTAATTTCGATGGTCGGAGAGCGTCCGATTTACGACGCTTGGCTTTTATTGCCATCCTACACATTTCCGATGTTAGTATGTCAATATATTAGAGACAAGCAATACAACATACCTTTTTTCAGCCATCTTTGCCCGACTCTTTTCTCGAAGTCTCTCTGCACTACAAGTTTGAGTTTGTGTCAAGTAAATCAGTTGAATAAGAAAGCTGTAAATGCGTACTTTCTGGCATAATACTCCCTTCGTCGTTGTTTCCTGGCTTCTGTTCGGGCTCGTCTGGAGTATACAGTCAGTGTCGTAACTTTGCTTTGCATTACACGAAGGTGGTACGTTTCGGGGTCATCCTGGACATCCAATCGACTTCCTCGTTTCTTGCGCATGACCGTCGGGAACAACGAGAATGCTATTTATTGGTGTTTTGCGACTACGCCCATACCGCGTTCCATCTCGGCACTGGACCCCTCGAAAAGAAATTACTGGCACATTCGGACTACATAAATAAATACCACCTTGAGTGAACCACTGAGATATATTTGTGGTATGTTTTGTGGTATGCAACTCGTCGTTTTCGGTCCCATCATGCAGCCTTGATCTGATGCCACTCCGGGATCTCCTGTCCTCAACTGCAGGCGTTGAGCCTCCGACATATTGCAGGTACACTTGGACGAGGTTTTCCATTCTTCCCGTCAATAAATGATTAGAATAAATTTCTCTGTGATTCTGTGGTAAGTGAGATTTCGTGTTTGGTCAAATATAACCTACCTTCATCGAATGCAATTGGCAGTTTAGCATGTTCAAAGCTCAGAAAAGCTCGGAAAAAAGATCAGTCACATTCGGACAACTGATTTCGATAATCTAATGGCCGAACTCCAGGCCCGCAGACCTGGATGGCTTCGCTGTAAACAAGCGGTTCTGTTTTTGTTCGTACTACAGCACCAGGGAGCGGTACTTGGTTTCCTGTGTGTCAAGCCTTTCCAAAACATTACAGACACATTCGGACAAGATATTTCACCATCAGGATAAACAACCCTTGGTAAAATGCGCTCCAGCGGCTCGGCGGTGAGTGAGTTTCGGTGTTTGGTCATGCGTCACCTCCCCGTGATCCAAGTTCGTTTTACGTCTTCAACTCTGGCATTAGGTCTCGGCAACTTTACAGGCGTGTTCGGATGACATGTCTCAACACTCCCATGCAAGAATCTTGGCTCCATGTGGTTTTATGGTTTTGTTGTGAGCGTGTCTCATAGTTTCGTCTCAGCTGCGGCAGCACAAGGTTATGTCCTTCCATCTGATTACTAAAATTGCACTCTTCCCGATCGAGTGGGCCACAACACACTTTCTATCTCTCGCACTTTCATTGAAATTTGAGCTATCATCAGCAAGGTTGAAACAAATGTATTACAAATTTTCACAAGTCAGGTCGGTTTTCGTGTGGTCCAAATCAGTTGACATTGTGTTTACTAGGTTACATGTCTTTACGTCTGGCTCTCACTCTGAACTTTCAAAACATTACAAGCATGGTCGACCATTCTGGATGACAAATCTCTCCAAAAATACACGGTCTTCGCTTTGGTGAAAATACACGGTGAGCATCTTACCTCGCTGTTTACTCAATGCTGTTGGCTGGGGTTATCGATTTTTAATTCTTACACTGGATGCCTGCAAACCTCACTAGTAAATTTGGACAATATATCCCATTATCCCGATGAACGAAACTCGCAAAAATGTGCTCTGGGGGCTTCTTGGTAAGTGAACTTTTGTGTTTGGTCAGCATCAGCCACCGTTGATCTCACATGGTTCTGGAGTTTTCCGTCTGCAACTGTATGCATCGAGCTTCCAGAATATTAGGAGCGGATTCGGACAAGATCCTTCCTTGTTCTGGAAAAAGGACCGTTGAGTTGCGGCCTTTGGTGATTCCGCACTACGTGAACCTTCATGTTAGGTCAATACCAATATCGCCTCCTGACCGGCAAATGTGGTGTTCTCAACTTCTGTATTTGGTGTCCATAACATCACGGGCCCAGTCAGCCCGAAGCTCACACAGAAACTTATAATCATAGACCGGGGTTTTGTTGCTCTGAAAATGCTCTCTAGGTTCATTGCGCGTGTGTGACGCGCTGTCTAATCACTACAGGCCTTCAAGTTCCTGTCCTCAATCCTTGCACCAGCTTGCTTCAACATCCTGGGCATGTATGGACAGAATCAACGATGAGTTCCATGGATGAATCTCCGACATATATGCTCTGGCGCTTCTGTGGTAAGAGAGTTTGGGTATTCGGTTAACATTTGATCTCATGCGATTCCGAAGTTTTGTGTCTTCAAATCGCACATTGGGCGGCAGAAATTTTTGGTAACATTTGGAAGATATATATAATAAATTTGGCTAATCCAAGTTGGAGCTACATCCTTGGGTTCTTTGGTGGTGGGCAAGTTCTCATGTTTAGTCAGCGTAATCTGCCTCTTTCTTCCCTGATTGCTGGTTCCCGCCCCTTCTCCAATGCAAGGGAATATGATCGAATTGTCTCCGGGATTTATTTTAACATGCTCATGCCTAAACTCACAAGATATAGGCACGACCTGCTGGTTGCGACTAAGGGGTGCGATTCAATTGCTGGTATCTGCCTTCCATGCCGACCAAACAACGTCTCTTGTTGGGTTGCGCTACTCGGAGCGCAATAACGAGTCATTCTAGAACACTAATTTCTTCGGAATCGCGTCAATGCTCACAAACGACGCGGTTTTTCATGTTTGGATCGCGCCAAATCCACCATCAGTCACAGTGTTACATTTGTCACCTTCTCGTGCGTCGTCTTACCACTTCACCCCATACCACGAAACCGGCCTGTGTATGGGAACCTCAACTCACCTCCGTCATTCCTCGCCCTCAAATTGTCGCCCGTAGTAAGACTCAATACCTGGGACTCGTACGGGCGTCGAGAACAGCGGCGAGGACATCGACGCTGGCACCATGCCATCGCCCACAGCGGCGCCACATACACTCGAGCTGATGTTTCACTGCGGTCTCAAGGTCAGTACTCATCCTCATCTTATTCCCACTTCGTTCCCTTGGAGTGCTGTCCAACCCTCACCATGGGGCAGGACAGCGTCCTTTGAATGATGCGGCTGTGCAATGGCAGTCCCGCCCTCACCATGGGGCAGAACGCCGTGGCACGGTCAATTTTAGCTACGAATTTTGTTTTCAATTGCGTTAGGCTCACGGAACACCCAGCTCTTCTTTATTCAGTGTTTCCGCTGTGAACAGCGTCTTCTTTGCACTGTCTTGGTAAGGTTGTTTTCCAAAACATTGAACGGGCGTGACAACGGCTACCCAGGGTCCTCCCTATGTTTCCTTATCTTTTTTGACGTGTCGAAGGGTCCCGTAGTCTTTCACTGCATGTAACAACGTCCTCACGACGTCCCGCCCCTCGACCCCGACTTTGTCCACGGAACTAGCCCACATTTCGGTAAGTGATATCGCCGTAAACATGTGGATGGATTTTGATTTGTTTTGCCGCCTGATTGTAGAAGTCTCTCTCTCTCCACCAACCTCCATGGCCCTCGATCTGACTGACCCTGGTCAGCGACAGCTGGCTATGGACCGCCTTGCCGTTGGCGTAGGACCGGTTTTGGGACGACATGCGAGTGTTGTGATGAAACAAATCAGACATGCGCGCGTGGGTATGTGTTCCTTCTGGCTCATCGCCTAGCCTAGCTAACTTTTTTTGCTTGCAGACGAACTGCAACGCCATCGCGCTGCAGCCCGCCAGCGAGCCTTGAAGCAGATTCCCAACAACAGCAGGTATATGTCCTTATTTTCATCAGTGCAAAAAAAAAAACTGAAGGGGCCATCAGTGCCGCAGAGAATGACGTTCACACCGCCATGTCTCCGGAAGTTTTCGAGGGGATCAAAACCTCTACATCGCCCAACCGATTGCCCTTTGTCCTTCCCAGCAACATTATTCGCTCACTCAAAGCGCGAAAGACAGGTCCACGGTATGTGTTGCCACATCTGCCGTTTTTTGGACACTCAGGTGCATGCTTCGCAGGATTGTGGACGACAATGTGACTGTCGCACTTGCAGAGCACATGCTCAACGCATTCAAGGCTGGCCACGGCCATCCGCTCGACCTCTGGAAGTCGCCGCCCGTCGTGGACTCGTCGTCCGAGGACGACGACGAATGGGACCCAAATGGAGGGTTGCCCTACTGTCCACGTCGAAAAATTAATTGGCGTGTCGCAAATGCCTTGTCTATGATTACGCTGACTATTGGGCAGCTGGAGCGCGACCAGCGTGCGGAAGAGCGTCGGCTGAGGGCCGAGCGCTATGCTCCCTGGCCTCACATCCGGGTCGCGATGCACTCCGTATTGGCTGAGGTTGTTGCCGTTGGTGCAGTGAAGAAACTGCTGGAGCGCGATGAAATTGGCCCTGCACCTCTCGGATTTTGTTACGTTCAAGTCAAGTCAGTGCAACGCTCTACTAACAAGCGTAGATCTGATATCTTTTTCACAGGGATCAGGTGTATCTTGCATCAGAGGATGGGGATGGCTCTATGGTTTACGTCGGTGAGGCCGATAGGGTCGTTGTTTGTCGCCGCAATTAAATAAATTATTCCTAATTCCTTATTTCCGTACTAAAAATTGTCGGCTCACTTGTCAAGTTGTTCTAGAATACCATGGAAATTTACTCCTGCAACGGCGGCAATGGATTGTGAAGATCCATCATTCGTACTTCCTATAAGTACCGAAGGGTCTCAAGTCTTTCACTCAACCCTTGCTGCGTCAGATTTTCAGTTGTCCAGTCCTTACTTCAATGAACAATGAAGCATTGCAAGCTGCACTTGACCGAATTATGCAGGCTGAGCTGGAGGAGATAAAATTGTGAGCTGACGTCATACCGATGGGTCGCGCGGCGCGATGGCAGTTTATTCACCCCTATCTGGCAGTCGCTATCACGCGAAGGTTCGGATCATCCAGCACCTGGCACCGCTGGAAAATCGAGGTCTCGCACGCGAACTTCTCACTCAGGAACAAATTCGTCTCGAGCGAGACAGACTTCGGGTGGAATCACAAAGGGTTGTGGAATACAGGCTCGGACTCTGTGCCCGTGTGTACATGTCGCCCGCCTTTCGTGCCGAGTTTGAATCCGTCGTCTCAATGGTCTGACCAGTAGTTGCAAGACTGATACCCGGTGGAATAGGCGTGAATCAAGATTGTTGATTACGACACATATGTGCGATCCACAAGTTCCAGATGGAGATGTTAGAAGAAGCGGTATATAGCATCAATGAACATGTATTCATTCACTTTCTAATCGAATGGATAAATCCGTCAAAAGCAACCTACAGCAAGGCGAGCGGTAAGTATTTTTGTCACCATCTTTTTCACTGAGGTGAACCTCATGAGATAACTTCAGCCATATTGACCTGGGTTGCCTGCCCGTAGTCAACTACTGTATCGTCTCGTATGATATCATTTGCCGCTGCAAGTGCCATCTCTTCCGCCACAACGACAGCTGCAACAGTTTCCATCACACCCCATATGCTGCTCAAACAGACGGCGAAGGGTCGGAGCGAGACTGGAAGAAGCATGAAAAGGGGATGGGCAAGGTGGATTCGGAAAATCAAAAATGCGAGGTGTGATTGGGCCTGCATTTTGGGCGTCGGTGCGAGTTCCGGATGGAGGTCGGAAGAAACGTTGGTGGAGTACAAATACAGAATACTTCGTGACAATCAACACCCCAACTATCTCCGACGATGTCTGATACGCTGCTTCCTCCCGACACATATTCTCTGCTATCAGTGGAAGAAAGGGAAACCCTCTCCGTAGAGGAAAGGCGTGAGCTGGATTTGTTTGAGCGCGAGCTCAAAAGAGGTAGGTCTCAATGAATATGATATGACATTAATCACTGATGCAACAAACGCAGAAGTAATCCAGGCAGGCGATGTCGGCCCGATCAGCAAGGCGGCACAAGAATGGCTCAATCATTTTACCACTCCAGCTCGTGGCTCTGATCAATCAGTGGCGACAAAGGATCTTGTGCCGCCGAAGAAGGATCTTGTGACTCCGGAGCAGAGAAAAGCGCGCCTTGCGTATCTGGTGGGCCTTCGTGAAGCAGCGAAGAAGGCCGAGGCAGAGAGGACGGCCGCTAGGAAGGCAAGACGGATGGGGACGGTGGTGCATAATGCGTAATTACGACCGGAGATCTCAAATCAATAATTCCACGAAGTCGTCAAGTTGACAGGAACTGTCCGAAACACAATCACGCTTGAGGTTCGAATGATCTTGTCGTTGCCAATGGTTGCGTAAAGCAGTCGTAAGGAACAATTACACTAAATCTGCGACATAGTGGGTAGTACAGTGACCGAGAGGACGTTCTGTAGGGGCAGATGGCAAGGTACGAAAGTGGTACCAAGAAAGGCATTTAGCATGGGTGTGAAAAGTAAATGCGTGGAGTCGAGCTGCTCTGCAGTAATGGCGAAGGGATTCGCAAAATTGATGACCTTGGCGAGTGCCAAGCTCGGTCACAATGACGAGCCGAACGAGTTTGGGCAGACAAGTTAATTTCTTTGCGAGGTCATCGGCGAGTCGAGGATATTCAACCTGTAATGAATGAGAAAGTATGTTTGTGAAAAAAAATAAGCAGAGAACACGGACCGACGGTGTACGATCCCCCCAAGTAACATCCTGTATTACCACCAGCGTTTCGAGGCTGGGGAGGTAGCGATCAAGGTCGTGATAATCAACAAGCTGGCACGCCATGCATTCAATGTGGACAATAGGTACGGCTGACAGCGCGAAGAATATGGCGGGTTTGACTGGCTGAGTTATCCGCTCTTCAGGTCGATATCGGAATTTAATCTGTCGAACGGGGGCACCAACGATGAGATCCGCCAAATCGTCGGTGAGGGCCTCGACCCTTTCGAGAATAGGCAGAAAGAAAGACGTTGGATCACAATTAAGCGGATGGTAAAGGTGAATGGATGTGATGGAGGGCTGCACATTCAGAAACCAACGAAGTGCGTCGCAGGAAGGCAGGCCGTAGGTGAACGTGGAGAGAGGAGCCTGGCAAAAATTCACCAGAGCCTGTACATCGACCGGGCACATGATGTGGAGCGCGGAGATGCCAGTCATGGACGATAGTGCAGCTTCAAAAACCGCGCCGTGGTGACGAACAGAAGGATCAGCACATCGCAAGTGCAGCAGTCGAACCTGAAGAAATATATAAATATAACGAGAATATGTGAAAGAGGCAGCGAGACCCACATATGCCCCAAGTGTAGGCCGATCATGCAATGTACGAAAAAAAAGGACCGCTCGAGGGTAGCTGAGACGAACTTTACGATAAAGAATCCGATTGGCAATAATTCGAAATTTTTGACAGATAAGGGTGAATAGAATTGTTGTGGAGTAAGGACAGCAAAAAAGAATTTGGCGCCAAAGTTCCGCAGAAACGTGCAATGCAGACATTGCGGTCTGGAATAGAAGTTATGTGGCGGTGTAAGTACATCCAGATTGGGAAATCTGCGCTTGTTGATCGTTTACGGTCGCCACTCATTCTTGTTCATATTCGCTCTTTTCTATTTATTATTCGTTCTCTGGCTCTTTCACGGTGTAGCCCTCCTTCCGCTACCAACCACTTGTTCATTGGTGCTGGTGATCATGACAAGACCCCAATTCACCGTCTCATCAACACGGTTTTCTGACTCAGAGGATGACGATGACGAGCTGCTTCCCAGAACTGACCCAATGCGGCACGACAGCATGGTACAGGTGGGAAATCGGACCAAGCATTCCACGCGTTACATCCAAGTGGAAGCCTCTCCCGGCAAACGACAACGTGTCCATTCGCCGGAGCGCGACTTTCTGGTCCCGGACATTGCGCTGCATACCGCTGATTCGGAGCATTTGGCAGAGGATTTTCGCGCGCCGGAGGAGGGTTTCGCCTTCGATGAAGGACATCCAGTCGATTCAGGCCCTCGCACAGCGCGCGAGTCGGTAGGTTTCCCGTTATTTCATTTTCTGCTCACCTGATTTCTTACTCGGCTGGAAAGGATCGACCCCTCAACATGTGGGCGCAGTATGACCGTGAGGCTTTCCTCGATGAACTTGTGCGCTGCGAGGGCCGAGGGGATTATCACGGACAGAAAAGATGTGCCGAATGTCATGGATGGGGTACACAGGCACATCGTTGCAAGGAGTGCTTCACGGGTGCACTTTTCTGCACGTCGTGTCTCGTTCGCCTTCATGCAGACAATCCCCTTCATTTCGTGCAGGTACGTTCATTATTCAGGGATAATAATTTCGCTAACTAATATATGGCTTTAGACGTGGAATGGAACGTTTTTTGAGTGTAATACTCTCCGGAACCTCGGACTACGGGTACAGCTCGGTCATTCACGAGGCGAGGCCTGTCCCGGGACACTTGCACGCAGTGCCGAGGAGTGCGCGAATGCCGACAAGACCAGGTTTTGCATCGTTCACACCAATGGGATCCATGAGGTCGCCCTTGACTTTTGCACGTGTGGAAAAGCACAATCTCATGCCGTCCAACTTCTCCGTGCCCATCTATACCCCGCAACGACGCTGCGACCTTCCTCGGCAGCATCTTTTGGCGTTCTACGAAAATTTCACATGCATTCCTTTGAGTCGAAATGTTCCGCCTACGAATTCTACAACGCCCTTGCCCGCGAGACAAATAACACTGGCAATTTCCAGCCTCGGGTACGTGCTCTCATACCTTCCAAAGGGCAAGGGATCTCATAGAACACTTAGGACCGCTACAGGGAATTTTTGCGCATGACACGGGAGTGGCGCAATCTTCAAATGCTCAAGAGATCTGCGCGCGCCCACATCCCTGGAGGAGTGCAGAATATCGAAGCAGGCGCATGTGCGCTGCTTTGCCCTGCGTGTCCACAGCCTGGGAAGAACCTCCCGGTGGATGGCGACTGGAAGTCGGTCCCGTTCGCCAGGCGGTTTCTTTATGCACTGTTCCTTGCTATCGACGCGAATTTTCGGATGAAACGCAAGCAGGTCTCGTCCGAGGAGGCTGATCCGGGGCTAAATAACGGCGCGGCCTTCTTTAGTGAGGTCCACGCCTACATGGAACATGTTCGTAAGCACTGGGATTACGAGCAAGAGGTAAGAATTCCCTGTTATTTGATCAACCGCTTATCTAATGTGAGCAAACTCCAGAAGAGCCGATGCGTGTCTCACGACGCCGTCAATCAGCCCGACCGGGACTCTCGGGGCACCGCTTCATCCGGTATTGGTACCGTGGACTGTGCTCGCCATAACATGAAACGGCCTAATGGTGTTGGAGACTTGCAGAAAGGAGAGCGGTAAGTCACGTCAGCACTGGCGCAAGGATTGAGCTGAATGGAAATTCTTAGGTATATTAACATGGATTACATGCTCTGGAAGAGCCTCCAGGGCTACGACGACCTTATCCAGCTCATCGTCTCATACGACATTGTCTGCCAGTGGAGTATTAACATCTGGCGCCGTCTCGCTCAATACGAGCCAGAGCTCAAGGAACGCGCGGGAACTGGATACCGCTATTGGGTGTGGCTGATTCCAAAGTTCCATTTACCCGCCCACATCGAAGCCTGTAACATCCTCTATTCCTTCGACTTGTCGCCATACGTTGCCCAGACAGATGGCGAAGCCCCGGAGCGCGGCTGGGCCAATGCAAATCCTCTCGCAGCCAGTACACGGGAGATGGGACCCGGCGCACGGCGTGATATCCTTGACGATCACTTTAATGACTGGAACCACAAGAAAATAGTTGCGCTAGGGCGAGTGATGTTGGAACGCATCCAGAAAGCGGTCGGGCAGATGCTGGAGAAACAGGAGGATCTTGTGGAGACCGAGGCGTCGCTTCCCCCCGAGAACGTGAAGGCCTGGACGACCGTGATGGAGCGGTGGGAGCATAACCCAAAAAATCCAAATCCGTTCGACGTCAAGGAGAAGCACGTAACGCTCCAGGCTGTACGCAGGCGGATTGCAGAGGAAACGAAGGATGCGGTCGAGGGCGACAGGGCGGACGATGTGAGAGGAGATTTGCATGTGTCTGAGATGCTAGCGATGGGAATGCAGCTGGAGTCGCAGCAACGCGATCTCGCGTCCGATAGCGCAGCCCTCAAGACCCATGCGACCGATGGACAGAAGACTACGCTTCTGGAGCGCGGAAACAAGCTGCGGAGGAAGATCGCGAGTTGGGTCCGCACGCAAACGGAGTTCCAGCCAGATGTCGCGAGACTCCGAGAGCGCGACGACTTGGCGCGAGCGGAATCGGCAAAGACGCAGCCGACAGCAGGGGTATCGGTCGAGGCGCTCGAGCTGTGGCTGCCGTCGAAGCAGGCGAGGATACCGGGAGTGGTCGTGAAGCAGTCTCATGCACGATACGAGTTCGACATGCGGGAGGCCCGTGCCTACGAGGCACTGGAGGAGATCAGGCGCCTCCTCCTCGTCCGTACCCACCATTACAAGTTCAAAGACAAGAACGTCAGTGGTGTCAGTGGCCACACTCGGTCCAGGCAGACGATCGCGGTCTTGGATGAACGGATCCGGCGGGAGGCTGGGGAGTACCGCGCTGCACGCCGTGCCCTTGCGAGCTTGGCTTCATGCTTGGGCGAGAAGAGGTGGTCTCTGGTATTGAAGGAACTGGCACCAAAGGATATCCGTGGGATGCCTCGAGCGTTATTCAGCGATCCGGCGAAGAAGAAACGGAAGAAGCGCCAGCGCCAGGAGCAAGAGGACCGGGAGCCAGCAGAGATGTCGTGGATTTGGAGGACGGGGATGACGTCGTTGGCTGCTACTGCCTCTACGAGCGAGGAGGCAGCCGTCAAGGCCACAAACGAGGGTCTTCGCATTGAGTGGGGGAAGATACGGGCACGGGCGCATCGGTGGACTGAAGAAGTAGATTTGCTGGAGGAGGAGATGCGCCGCATATTGTTATTTTTGCAGTGGAAGGCGGATTGGTGGCGGGAGCAGAAGGATCGCCGGATGTTGAACAAGGTGGAGATGAAGGAAGGCTTCAGCGCATATGCTGAGCGCCAGGCTGCTATCCAGGAGACGATGAAAGCACGCTTCACAAATGATTGGAAGGACGTGGGTCGATGGATCGCCTTGGGCCGGCAAGGAGTAGCTGACTTCAGGGAGCGCGGTCGGGTCGAGGAGGAGGAAGGTGGGAGCGACGATGACGAGGTCCCGACAGACGACGAATCTTATGAGCCTGTCCCGTTGATGCCTCAGACTGGTGCTATGGCCTTGGTGGAGGCATCTCTGTTATCGGCTGCGTAGCTCGAGTAATTTTTGTGTATTTATTGTGAAGAATTTGACGTATAGGATTCAATTCTTGATCTCTGCGCTGAGGCGGCAATTGTCCGAATTTGGCAATCGGAAGCTCCAGGCAAACAGCTTGAAGTTGATACCAAACAGATGTACACCCTTGCTCACCATGAACCAAACATCTGCTCATCGACGACGACGCCGGCGAAGGTTTGATCGCTGTGGCCACAGCAATCAAGGTTGGAGAGGTTCCTCTAAGGTTTTATAAAAATCCGGTCTCTAAGTTAGAGTCATTTATTAAATAATGGCTGGACTCTAGTTACAGTCATTTTTATAAAAGATGGCCACCTGGCGGTGCGCTCACGTCGCCAAAGAAGCCAGAATGCCAGCGCAATTGCGTCGGTATCTGGAGGCACTGAACCGAGGTGTTCAGTGAATCCATCTCCTACGTGTTCGGACACGTCAATCAATGACTAGACGCCGCGGGGAGAGGATGCAATGCGGAACCACCAAAAATAAGTAAAGAAGAAGGCGTGGTTGAGCATTGCGAAGAAGGATGGTACGGCACCATTGGAAGTGCCTATGGAATCCTTCATCCTGCTTCAAGTAATGTGAAGCCCTCGCGGTGGGCTCCATTGTGATGCGCCGTGCACATCTCAGTTCGCTTGGCTTCACGGTGGAGAAGCAGGACCTCGCCAGTAGGAGCAGCCACTGTAGGCGCTCACTACATAGCGGGATAGGAAGAGGTGCGTCGCCGAAATAGACGCTCCCCCGCCGCTGTAACCCTACGGTCCAGGAGACGTGTCACCCAGGTCTGGGGCTCTATAGCACCGAGTCGAGGAGGAGCAGTTATACGGTTGCTCAGCCATCCAGCGGGTCCTGGGTGGTTAGCCTACGCCTTGGGGGCGCTACTCCGTAGATCCCTCTTTACGACGACATGATAGTTCGGGTAAAGCAAGATATATTATGTAATATATGTGGTATCTATAAGGGGAAGTAGGCGCCTGGCCGTGTAATAATGACTACGCCAGTATATACCCATCACATTATTGCAGGTGATACTTGTAGTTTTACATAGTATAAAAACCTGAAATGATACTGCTATTTTCTCAGACGGTTTCTATACTACCAAAAACATTTCTATTTTCGGAGTGAATGATCATGTGGTGCTGTGAAGGCTCACAAAACCGGAAATTAAATTAAATTCAGTAGCAAACCAAAGTCAATACCAATTGTCAATTCTCAGGCAGAGTGCATATTATGAAGGATGTTGAATACATGAATTCTTGGTGCATGTATGAGCAATGGTTCCGATACCCCCTGATCCTGGAATCAGAGAGTATAGAATTGGCTCTGGAACACTGTGAATGGATCCACCAATTCTAGAAATAAGATGTTACCTATAGCAAATAACTACCAGGTCCGTGACCCCATACTTCACCAAGTGACTGGTATGCCAAAAGGCATCAAAAAGAAAGTAATGACAACCCAACAGTCTGTTACTTATTTTCAACTTGAAATATCTGGCTCTCAGTCATGAAAGTAAGGAGGCAATGTCAATGTTTGTGCTTTACTAATACACAATTTTAGAACATTTTATTCTCAGATGTTTACTCAGTTTTTGATAAGGCCTGTTTTTTTATATTTTACTATAGTAACATGTTTACTAGACCAGATTAAGAGATTCAAGTCTCGAATCAATCTTCATAATACCCATGCACTGTAATGACTGCATGAACAGTGGTCGAGCAGATCTCCATTGCATTTCTGCCCCAGACATGTCCCCATGGTGTGCGGCTATATCACCAAGATGCAACATACATTTTGCCTTCCAATGATGAACATCCATCTCTGTGAAGGCTTCCAATGCAACTGTGAACAGACTTTCTGCAGTTCCTTCATCTCCAGTGGACAAGAAGATGGTGCCTAAACTGCATAATGCTTTGTGTAGTCCTGACTTGTGTTTCATTTTCTGTGCAAATCCTAGGGAGATGATGCTAAAATTGGCAGCCCAATTGAAATTGGCAGGTCTCCAGGAGCTGATATCTGCCATCTTCTCAAGGCAATAAAAGGTAACTTCAGTGTTTCTTGTCCATGACCAATGCAGACATTTCTCAAAACGATTTTTTGCTGCCAACATCTCCCCTTCTCTGAGTTCCAGCTCAGCAAGTATCATGTCATAATAGAAAGCTCCTGACCAGTGTTCTAGGCTGCTGAGAATGGTTCTCGCTGTTTCTATGTTCTGGAGGACATCTTGTTTGCATTCCCCAATAGCTATACCAATCTGCCCAAGATTCACTAGAATAAGGGCAAAGTCCTCTTGTTCCTGCTCCACAGACATTTCTGAGGCAAGGTGGGTGAAGAGACTTCGGGCCTCAGCATACTCAGATTTTTCCATGTGTGTAGTTGCTATGATTGCCCTGACTTGAAAATCCAAGAGACTTCGGGCCATCCCACAAAGCCTGAGAAGTTCTCTTGCTGTCTGCAGACAAAAAAGTGAGTCCTGGAGGTTTCCGAGGCTCTGTGTACATAGGGCCTTGACCTGCAGTGCTTGTGCCTGCTGGTAACAATTCCCACACAATTGTGCAAGGATGTATGCCTCATTTGCCAGTACTTGTGAGGGATTGTAATTTCCTATCCTCCAGTGGATTAGAGCAAGGTTGATCAGGTTGGCACAGCATTCTTTCATGTTAGCAGCATCTCTGGCTAATATCAGGGCTCTGTCAAAGCATTGCATTCCTTCAGAACGGTTATTTGTATGCCAGCAATAGTAGGTCCCCAATGCACGATACAATTGAGCTGTGAAACAAAGCAGATATCAGACATATAAGGAGGAACCAAACACTCCACATACCCTCCAAAGCAGGGTCATTAAAAGTCTGGCATTGCACCTTGGCTTCAGAAGCCATAAACTCGCAATCCTGCACCATGAGAACATAGTTGCTGGTAAACAATACCTCAACAGTAAACTCAACCGCCAGTTTATGATCCCCAGGTGGAAGTATGGTTTGAATGGAATGCATCAATGCATGTGGACCATGACCAATAAGTCGACTGAAGGAATTTAATAAAATTGTGCTTTTTATAGCTTCAGATATCCCAGGATTTAGTGAAGTCAGTGCTCGGGATAGAACTTGATGTATGTTCCCAAGATTGAGAGTAATATCCCTCACAATGTTGGTAACCTGGTTAGATCCTTGATATTTGATGTAAGTGCCTAAAAGATCCTGAAAATGTTTTTGTAGGGGCTGAACAATAGCTGGTGCCACTGGGTGGAAATGCTGCAAATATTCTTGGATAGGCACAAGTGATTTCAATTGTTTTTTGCTATCAAGGTAGGCCAAAGATGTGCTGAGCAATACTGACTTGCATGCCCGAATCTGTGGAATAACAAGATTGCTTTGAATAAGATCAACATCTGACAGTCCATCTGGAAGAATGGAAAGGAGCTGCAACAAATCCATAGCCCCAGTCTGGGCAGTAAGACGGGGACTGGAGAGTGATAAAGCAATGGATGTGTCCAAGTTGGATCGCTTATCTGAACCTTCAGATAGTAGAGATGTCTTTTCAGTTTCCAACCGAGTTAAAACACGTGAACACCCTTCAAAAGCAACAAGGTGTGCCATGAGATCCACTGCTAAGGGCATGTTATCAGTGAATTTCAAGAGCTGGTCAATGTCTTGTGATTGATGATAGTCTTCAGCAATATCTCTGAACATTCGTTGAGCAGCCTCCAGTGATAATGGTGACAGTGGTGGAAGAAATGGCCGATTCCAACCAACCTTGGCTGGGTGCTCAGCTCCACGCATGGTAATCTAAATTCATACTCAATATTTATCCAGTGGATATTAATTAGCACACTGACCATCAATGCCAAATGAGCAATGTCAGTGAGGCTGGAAAGCAGATCCTCAGTCCCACCACGAGAATCAAGTGGCTCCCAAGTTGTTTCCAGATTGTCCAAGATTAGGAGGCATGTTGATTTCTCAACAAGAGCATTCAGTACAGACTTTGTGAGATTCTTCCCTGGCTTCAGTCCCAGATGAGCTCCAATGAATGCAGCAATTTCTATGCTGGTAGTAGCAGATTCACATGATACAAAGAGCCGTTCTTCATATTTAGCTGCCACATCAGGATGATGCAAGGCAGCTCTTGCCAGGCTTGTTTTGCCGATGCCACCGGGACCCAAGATTGCAATTTTAGCACATTGTTGAGTAAGCATCTGCACAATCTGGGTCAGCTCTGAGTCCCGGCCATGGAAAATCTGCGGCATTGCAGGTAAAAGTGACAAAGATAGCGAGCTTGAGACAAAAATCAGTTCTCCTGAAGCCCTAGATTAGCTTCTTACCTTGCTTGAGACTTGTTCAAGGTTTGGATCTGTTTCATCAAGAGCTATGAGAATATTATCATTCAAGAAAACACACTCAACATACAGAAGATGCACAATCTGAAGTTGTTGAGTCTGACAGAGTTGAAATAATTTCAAGCAGTTCAGCATGCCTATGTTGAGTCTGCCTCTGCATTTCACCGATTTCACATAGAGTTGCCTGAGACATCATCTTTCTATAAGCTAAGCATTTTGTGGTGATGCTAAATGTTGGGGCTACCCACTGTGAAGTTTTCCAGGGCCTGCTCTAGCCCAGCCTGGCAATCCTTTAGCAAAGCACTCATTTGTGTCTGCCGAAAGAAGTGCTTGATCTTGCTGTTGTCTTGTTGTGCTTGGACAAATGTCTGGATTTTGTGCAGAGTTCTGAGTGATATGCTATCAGTTACCATGTGCAAGAGAAATACATGGCACAAATACTGTGTGAATTGGCCAACATGATCCATCATTGCTGGTGGAAGACAGCAAGGGAGGATCTGATCGCAAGTGAGCGTCGACGATAGCATAAATGATCCTATGAATATTTTCCGTGAGCTGACAGCATTCAGCCTTATTTCTCTTCATGTTCTGGGATTTCACATTAGTCCTGAAAGACCTTTATTCAGGAATCTGTACCTGAAGTCCATGAATTAAAGAAGTCACAGTGTTCGAGATTGCTTGGACAAATGGGGGGCAAAAACTGTCGTGAAGTTCCTCGAGGAGCGGGATAACCGTGCTCATGGAGGCCACAGTTTTGTTAACTAGAATGTCTGTAACAGCAGATGGTGGCATCTGGTACGAGAAGGGCGGGAAGTATGACCCCGCAAGCCAAGTATTATGGCAAATGAGATCCTTGGCATTTCCATCGAATGCGGCGCGGCCAGATGTCGGAACTACAGATTCGGAGCATTCATTCCACGAAGGCGCTGAAAATAAGCTCGATACGGTTCTGACGATCCCACGTCAGGCGTCAGAAAAAGGGGCGATCAAAGTTCGTTGAAGAGGTCGATTCATCACGTCAACTCTCGGTGCGATTCTGATGACGAAAATCAACAATTCTTGTGAACCGACAACCCCTCGATTTTCCGTGAATTCTTAGTCCAGAACTGACGGGAAATGGCCTCTGACTCGATGTTTGAAAACTTGGATCGATATCCCCGAGAACCGACCCAGTAAGCGAACTTTGTCCTCCCTCATTGATTGATTATTCTGGTGCATACTATGCGCCTCCCTGTTGAAATATAGTGTCCCTAACAGTATCCTGGGCACTGCAAAGGAATCCTATACCACCAGTAGGAGCGTTTGGCTCTATCGTTGAGACAATTTTCATGTTTGATGGGCTAGAAAGTCATTCTCATGTCTTGTACTCACCCTAACATTCACTTATGGCGTGACAGATATGACGTTCCCGGTCGTGGGTACCTACTCACAAATCCATGTGCACCGAGCCGACTCGGAATACATGGATAGCTCCAAATAAATTGAAAAATTGAACGCTCAGGCAGCCTAGAGACAGGATGAATATCTTCGCCAGATAGGACGAGTCCCGGACCAGCAAACACTCTTCTTTATTTCTCTTCATATTCTAGGATTTTTGTCAGTTCTGAAAGATTTTGGTCCAAAATTCTGCACCTGAAGCCCACAAATCAAAGAGACTGTAGTATTTGAGATAGCTTGCAGCCTTGCACAAACGGGGGACAAAGACCGTCATGAAGTTCATCTAGGAGAGGTACAACCGGGTCCATGGAGGTAACAATGTTGTCGACTAGAATTTCAGTGACACTGGGGATATATGTACAGTAGGTGGAATGAGATATATGCCATTCCAATAGCACAAAGCCGATAAAGAGTCGATTGCCGACAGATCCAGGCTGGTGATGAAAGCTTGTCAGGCGGTAGAAATTTATCGGAATTCGCATTCATCAGTGGATTTAAATTGTTCCCATGAACTATTGAACTATTTCACCGGAAGTGCTATTCCGCAATTGGATGCAGTGCCGTGCCGACTTGATGTTGCCCCATAAAACCAAGGATGGTTCATCTCGCGGCGCCGCCCACACCGATACTGGCGAGGAGGCGGCGATGGCGGTGGCGACGCGAAATAAAATGGGGGAAGGGCATGCAGGAAATACCAATTACATTTGCCACTGCTCGACACAACACCCGGCGTCCATATCGAGAGCCTGCTCGTGCATTACCCGAATTCGCACCCGTCGTCCAGAATATAAAAGAAGAGACGCGATTGGCGCGGTCACAAGCATACAGGCTCATCGCCCGCTGTGCTTCACTTGCCTTATTAACACGAAGTTTGACATGGTGTACATGTGGCCGTGCACATCTCGCGGTGGCCGCGCACGCTAGCTGAGGGATTGGGAGTGTGGAGACGAGTGGCATGGAACTGGATGGACGAGCAAACGGGCAGCGGTGTTGACGCCTTTGTCTTCAAGCTTGAACTATGCGCTAGCGGGAGAGAAATCGATGTCGTGGATGCGCGTCGGACCAGCGCTGCAAGTTGTTCTTGCCCCTCCCAGCTCTTTCCAGATTGGCGTGGATATCTGTTCCAATAAATTCTGTTCCTGTGCGGCGAAGCGATACGATGCTCCCAGTTCGTGTAGCTACAAAGGCGTGTAATTTAAATTTCATGCGCGCTCCATCGTCAGGTCCAGCCCGGCTCATCTTTGGTGGTGGGAATTGAATGCAGGATCCCGTGTTCGCTCTCACCAGATTCTCAGAACCAGGGACGCGTTCCATCTCTCCTGAAGAGAAAAACGGTTGGAAATTTGAAAATCCTCGTCCTTGTTGCGCTAAAATAAATATGAGCTATCCAACTCTGGAATGACGCACGTCAGTTATTCCCAAGGTGTTGGGCCACAGCACTTACACACGCACTGAATCCACAGTTGAATAAACCGACAAATGAAAGCGGAAGCAAAGAGGTGTCGGCAATCTCCGCTGATGCGATCACTCAGCTCTCTGCTTTCGCGTCCCGTGGACTCGGAAATCCTGTTTTTTTCTAGGCTTTACCCTGAGTCTTTCTTGGATAGCTTCCCCTTTGTTGTAGCCTCCGAACGGCTCGATGTGCCATTAGCAGGGAAACGCGATGTCTGCGGTTAATCGCCTCAGCAACTCGTTCGCCACGTTGATCAGAACCGTGCCTAAACCGACAAGTCTGGGTCGGCCAAGTCTCACGGATGCCCGACTCTGAGAAGGAGTTCTACTCCGAAGACGCCGTCTCCGAGGGCCACGACGAGTGCATCGACACCCTCAACGTCTTTGACGGCGCACACACCTCGCTCTGGAGGCGCAGACCCGCGCTGAGCGCCGCGCTCGAGCACAAGGTCGGCATCAACGCGTGCGGGATCCAGCAAGTATCCGACCAGGGGCACGAGTGGGAATTTCTGGATGTGCGTGTCCCTGCCGCCTTGCTGTAAATATTCGCTGAAAATTCGAATCACAGCTTCCGTCCTCTCAGCGTTCCGAGTCGGAATCGCGATTTTGGGGCCCCGACATCTTCCTTGGTCTGGGCGATAGTATGCTCGCAACCTTCTTCGTGACCGTGGTAACGGCTGCGTTGCCCGCGTATGTGTGCGTTCTGTCTCTTTTCCCGCTGCCTCCACCTTCCCTTGGCTCCCTTTTTGGCGCCTCGGGTGCCCTGCTGGCGCTTCCCGATCGTTTGGCCTGCCTCCCCTTCGCCTTGCGCGCCCTTCCCCTCGATTCTCCTCAAGTGTCTTTCCTCCCCTCTCGTTCTTGCTCCCTTACCCTTGGCATATTCATCTTTCAATTCCCAAGAGACTCGATTTGAATGCTGATACCAACGCAGGGCGACCTCTGTCTGCGCCAGATTACGAGCCCGCTACTCGGTAGCCGTGGCGCCAAAATCGTCGCGTTGCGTGTTTTGGGTGGAGGTGCGTCGTTCCTCTGCTGCTCCCTCATGAGAAGCACCCTCGTTAACTCTCGCTACAGCTCAATCGACACGGCAGACCCTCTACGTCGTCGTGAACGATGCGCTCTCGGACGCCGCGGGTGTGGTCATCATTGCAGCCGTAACCCTCGCTATCGACATGCTTTGGCTGCAAGTACGACGTAGACATCTACGACTCGAAGCGGTCTCAGAACGTGATCCGACCGCGGTGGTGCTCAGATGCGCGGCGAGCAGCGACGAGCCTGGTTAACGTGCCCATGGGACGTGCGTCGTCCTCTCTTTTTCACTCCGCCCTTACTTATCTTATTCATACTCGTGAACTCGCAGCAGCCAATGAAGCCTCCAACGTTCTCTCCTTCGCCTACGCCTTTACCATCAGCAGGGTCTCCTGAGCGTCCGATCACTGTATAGTGTCTACCAATCCGTGTCCGTGTCCGCCTTCGCCCCCGCACGCACGACCTTCCGGTGTCAGCACGCCGGCCTCGTCATTCGTTGGGTGGCTCGCTGTCGCCGTCATCGCCGCCTTGGCCCTCGTCAACGCGCTCTATGACAACAGTATCGCGCAAGGCGGGACGCATAGGCCATCGCCTACAACACGGACGAGCTCGGCGCGGTGCTGCACACGGCGGGCGGGGTTCTACATGGCGGTGCTCACGTTGTCTTGATGTCGTGGCGAATAATAGTATCAGTGCGTCCTTCCCCTTCCTCCCCTCCTCCGCCTCTTCGAAAGGACGGAACGCTAACGCTTCGCCAGACGTCTACTCAGTCTGCATCTCCGTCGTCCTGTCTGGCTCGCCAGAGTCCCGCGCCTCCGGCCGGCCCCTCTTCCTCACGGCGCCATCTCCATCGCCGGGGCTCCTTTGTCTGGCGCTCGAAGACTTGATGGACGGCCTCGTGTACGCCGGCCCCGTCATTATCATCCCGCTCGTCCTTGTCGGGGGGGTCGGGGGGGGGCGCCTTTCCTCTTTAACGCGCTCTACGACAACAGCGTCGCGACGGGCGCGTACGATACGCATCACCAGTCGGCGCGGTGCTGCAGGGGGGGTCGGGTCCGGCGAATTGCTGGTCTTGGATGTCCTGGCCAATAATGGTATCAGTGCGTTCCTCTCCTCTCTTTCCTTTGCGTACTAACGGGGGGGGGACAGCGTCTATCTACTCATCTCCGTCGTCCACGTCTGGCCCGCCAATGTTCCGCGTCTCCTCTAGCCAGCGCATTTTCATCACGGCGATGTACATTCTCATCACCATCGTCGCCGCCGGCGGCCTTTTCTTTCCGCCCTCGAGAATTTCACGGCCCTGGGGAGTCGGAACGTCCTCAGGGCTGGCTCGTCGTGGTCCCTCTTCGTCTTCGTCGTGGTCGTCGAGCACCTCAGAGACTGGACGGAGTGCGACGACGACGCGGCGGAAGCGTGGAGTCGGGGGATCGGACGCCGTGCGCGACGTTGGGACGCATCTGCCTCTACACCGCCCACTGAGCGTGTCCTCGCAGACGGAATTTTTCTAGATCCCGTTCGCCTTGCGTACGCGTGCGCTGATAGATTCGCTCATCATTGCGAAGGCTGGGACGGGCAGTGGGACAAGAAACACAGGACCGACAATGGGTCGAGACGCACAGCGGGAAGTGGTACTGCCAATTCGCGTCGCTCGCCGAAGTCGGTGTAATTGGGTATCGTCTGGGCCTTGCGAACGGCGCACCCTTGCTCTCCGGCACCTCGCACCTGCCGCTCGCCACCGACACCGACATCTCGCGTACGGCGTGCTTAGGGGTAAAACGATGTATCGCGAAGCGTAAGGTCCATGAACCGAATACGCGTCGTCGGCGTGTGCAAGGTGCCCCGCCTCTTGCTCTCTCAATCCGTCAAGCCGTCCCTTTCCTCCTTCCATATCCCCGCCCGGGCCCATCCTCCCTGATCCACGCAGACACGTACCTGGGCCTAGGACCAAAATCCCGCGAGCAGCGCGTATAGCTCGATAATGGACATGCTCGAGAATGCGGCGGGGAAGTCGTCACGATGCAGCACCGTAAGACCGCATGCGGGAGGTGTCGGTGTCGATGGAGAGTTGTGGGATGCAGGACGCAGGAGTGCGCAAGGACCAGCTAGCAGCCGTACCCGATTAGTTGCTCTAGTTCGCAAGTGACGACGCGGGAGCAAGGGAGCACTGATCTTCTCCGAACTCGGGGCCCGGACCACCTCTCGCTCCCAACTACCCGTCGTCCCTCGGTATACCCCATAGTCTCCTGTGGCGTGGCGCGTCGGAGGGTTCGCAATACCGAGGCATCCATCTGCGTAGGCGAAGTGAGCGGGAGTGGATTTGTATGACTTCCCCCTGCGAAAACCCTCGATGTGCGTGACGCTACACGGAGGCATGGACCGTCGTGGCGCACAGCGCTGTCTGTTGGTGTCGGTGTCGGGGCTGCGGGTGTGTGTTATGTTTAGTCGCGTGTAGTCGCGTAGCGTACGGCGCTGGTAGATGTTAAGCTACGGAGATACGTACCAGCGGAGGAAAATATGTGCTCACTGGTGTGTTTGGAAAGAGGAAACGAAACACCTACAACGGATATGGCTATTCATCGAGCCGAGTCTACGGCCGCGGTGCTGAGAATAGCGAGGGAAGTGAATGTAGAAATCTGTCTTGGAAGTTGGCGAGTCAAGTCTCCCGTGCCATATCGCAAGGGAGGAACTTGAGAAAACGGGTAGCGGCCGATTTGCATGATCGAGGTGCATAGTCCGTCTGAATGATCGATGTACATGCAGTAGAATCCGATAGGTCCTGCGCAGAGGTGCTATGTAGGTTGCTTGCCGATGCATCCGCTGAGGCGTGAATGGACAACGTAGACGCGGGGAAACTAGAAAGACGTGCAGCGTAGGCGCAGAGAGCTTGGCATAAGCGCAACTGTAATTTCCCAAACATTGTTTCTCGCCGTTTGCACATCCACTCTTCTAAATCGGCTCGACCGAATGCACTGTAGGTGCTCGTGCATCGAGAAGCAAACGTCAGCATCCACGATTCCGAGGCTGGTTCGCTGCAAAATCTAGGCCGATTGCTTACCGAACTAGCAAGGAAAATGGAAGTCAGTGTCACCCATCTTTCCGCAATCAGATACATTCCTTCATTCAAGCCCAAAAGTCCGAAACCTGTCCCAAAATTGCTAGAAACTGCAGAGGACTTCAAGAGTCTAATGTATGACGGGCTTTATTGGACAAAAGTCTCATGGCCATGCATGGTCACGCGTGGTCATGTATGGTCATGCGTGACCATGGATGACAGTCCATGGCCATGCATGAGTAGCCGTGGTAGATGGATGGGCATGAGTGGGGACGTTGTTCAACCTCTTTGTGGGCATGCATGGTGGGTGCGTGGTCGAAAGTTCACAAATTCTCCTGCTTGTGGTCACTGATGGTAGCCATCAGAGTTCCACAAGTGCCGAAACTCGAACTCGCAAATTCTCTGCATTCGGCAGCGGTTGCCGGGTTGCCGGTGGACGTCGGCAAGATGCCGCCACTGTTCACTCATGCCATGTACCATATAATTCGATTTTTTTGGCTGCGCCGTTTGTGCAGAATCATGTAGGACTTTTCAGATATGTTCGGAAACATTATGTTGACTACCGTAGAAATTCTGATCCACCATTCCCTAGTGTTTATGTATTTTTGAGCTGCAACCCAACTGCATCGTCAGCTGTCAATATTTTCGTGCTTTTTGACATAACAAAGACTCTGAGCTATCCAAAGTCTTGAATTAGGACCGAGTTTTTTTTTCGGCTACTGACATGCAGCGATTCCTCAATGACTTCATGGGTTCGACTTTTAGAGAGCACCATCAAAGAGCATGTACTATGCACAAGATATGCACAAGATTCCCATCCAAATGCAGCTTATTTCCTCATAAAAATCAGTTGATCCTGAACTTCAATACAAAAGCAGTTCAATGGTCATGAATGGTGTCATGGATGGTGAGCACGCGTGGTTCATGAATGTTGTAACCTTCTGAAGTGAAAGTAATTCTTGTCACTCATGGCCATTCGATGACCATGAATTGATCTGAGCAAGGTTAAAGGTGCAACCATGCATGATACATGCATGAACACGCGTGTTCACGGGTGGCCACGCGTGAACATGGATGGCCATGCATGATCACGTGTGGGCATGCATGGTCACGACACTTTTGTCCAGTACTACCCGGTATACTAATGCAGGATATTGCCGAATATTGCTGCGGTTGTCTGAAGGAAAAGAATGGAACCGTCAAACCATTCTCGATTTATCTCAGTGACCCATCAAGCACCCCCACAGATGGTCTGATTCTGGTCATACTAAGGTGATGACGGCTGTCGTATTCATCTCTCAAATTTTCATGTTGTTCAGAGCACAAAGAGAAAGGCCCACAGCCAGCAGCACCACTGGAGGCCAGTGAACATCGAGAGCACGAACTGATCCAGATATTGAGAAACATCATGCTTGTCAAGAACATACTACCGGCAAGGCATGTTATGTACAGAGCTCAGGTGAGCATTATCATTACAGCAACAATGATCTTGTGATATGGGCGACACTGGTGGTAGGCCAACACTGATTCCCTCTGATCTTGCTCACAACTGTTGGTAGCACCGAGACCTCGCAAAGGTGGAGCAAGTCCCGAATCAGCTCAAAATTGAGGACAAATTCAATCAGCAGAAGAAGGCTAAAAAATGTGCTCACACAATCCCAATTCAACGATGGTTATGGCCCGATGTGGCTGCCGATGCCCCCTCCTTAGATGTATAACACGGGGCCATGGATGATGCCGGGTGCAGCTGCTGGCCCGTCGCAAGCTCCGGCTCCTGCGCTTTCACCGAGCCCTCCCCGGAAGTGCAAATACCCTGTCATCGCAGAATGGTTGCAAGGCCTTGATAAAGACAAGATTTGGGGGGACAGCTTACCAGGACTATCAGCAGTATGCTGGCATCTTGGATGACATTGGTATTGTCCGACTTGATGATTTACTCGCAGTAGAATTGGGGGAAAAACTTCAACAGCTGACAGGGATGGAATAGGGAACAACTAATCGACTGCTCAAGTTCGCACAGGAGGACCAGAAGAAGCTGAAGAAAGCGCACACCAAATGAAACAGATATACAGATATTTTCCTTGATAAAGCATCTGAATCTTTACATCTGATTATAGTTTGCACTAGTAAAGAATAATTCATAGCTGTCAACCTAGATATATCCGCAATGATGGAACCATCCCATTGCACTCTCCCGGGTAACAGAGAATGCAGCTTCAAGTAAATGAATATACACATATGTGTTGTCGTTGTCTGCCTCCAGATCTGCACAGCCGAGGATCCCCATGCGATGAACAAATGCCTTGATTGCAGAGCATGCCAACTTGATTGGTTGCAGTCAGGTGAGTAAGGAGGCAGGTACTTGAGACGATAACCACTGTCATACTATCAGTGACTCTGGGTTATAACAATCAAAGATCTTACCGCAATTCAATAATCTCACAGATGGATGGGTCCTTGTGAATTCGGGCATTATCTATCACAATAACAGAGCCCTGAGGCATCAACTTGTCCATTCGGTCCAAAAGTCCCAAGATGAACTCAAAAAAATGTGTCAGCCATGAATGAACCCTTGATAATCTTTGCATATAATATGCCGTCCATTGTAAGGGCAGAAAGCAATAAATATCTTATTGCAATGAGTATTAGCATCCTGTAAATCTGAGGGAAGGATGGGATTTACCTTCTTCCACAGACAAAGAAACATTTTATTTCAGCCCATCTTCCCACCAAAGCCCATCCGTGGTTCCGAATAACAATGCGCCGGTCAAAAGAGCTTTCATCAACAAATACAGTTGTCTCAGGTTTACAGGTACGTCCATAATCATATCAATATCCTCACTGATCCCCTTCATTACACTTGATAGCATGTCATGTAATCTGGAACCTGATCAGCCTCAAAGAGTCCATGGTCCTCAACTTTACTTTTTTTATAGTGAAGCCTGCATGTCAAAGGGTTCACCATATGGTAGCATCTGAGACTTCAATACTGACTCGGTCTTCAAGAAGTTCTCTCATCTCTTGGAGGTAAGGATCATTGGGAAAGTGAATCAGACCCTGCAAAAACTGCAACATCTGTGAGGGTTTGTGTTAAGAAAATCAATACATACCTCAACATTCTGGGTAGAAAGCTTTCTCTTTCTCCCTTTCAGATGTTTCTGTGTATTTACTGCCACCGCCAACTTTTCTGAAAACGGCAATAAGCAAGCAAGTAAGAAATGGAGTAAGCTCCCGACTGAATAAGCCCTCGGAAGAGGGCAAAGCATTTTGCAAAAATGCACAGTAAATAGCTATAAGTGGCTATAATCACTCGTAAGACCTTACACTACTTATAAGTGTTATAACCGGAAATAACGTCTTTTTTGAACCTTATAGGCCCCCCTCTAGCCTTACAGCCTTATCGGGCCTTATACTCAGCTATACCTACTTATCTCCCATTTCCTTCTTTTGCAACAAACATAGCGAGAGAAAGCCCAGCAATCAGATCAACGGAGAATGCCAGCAGCGCTATGGTCTCATTGCTCTACCATCTTAATGTGCACTGTGGACGACGATGCAGTTCGATGCAGCATTTCAATTCAATACATGCATTCCAACACAAGAAAACGAAATCTCGAGTTTTCAGGCCAGATTGAATGCATCCAATGAAAAAGAAATAACATGTCTGTTCATTGTACCAATGTACTCGACAACCTTGGGAATGTCGAGTCAAAGGTCCAGCACACCACCCACTTGTGCGCAATGTTGACGTATCATAACCCATGAACGCTGCAATCTGTGTTTCGATCCACTGGAGCTAGAGAGTGCTTTCTAGTTGATTCAGCTTTGCGTAGTCCTCATGATAGAGGACCAGTGTGTCAGTGAATAAGTGTGAATTCAACTTGTTTTCCAAATTGCAAATTTTTGAACTGTCTGGCAACTTCAATGCCTCACAGGTTAAGGTAGGGGACATCCATTTATGGTAAATGTCCCAACTATGGACAAAGTCTCGAAATAAATGCATTTAAACATACAAAAATGTTTCCTACGTAAAGGCTGAATACCTGATGTTGATGTTCAAATCCCGGATGGAGTGCATATTGCAAAAGATGCTGACTCTGCACCAGTTCTGGGTGCATTTGGCACCAGTTTCAAATCCCACATTATCTGGGCCCCTGTCCTGAGTAGATCCAGCTCTGGAATGCTGGGAAAAGATCCACACAACCCTGAAAAGGAGACATCACATAGTGCAAATGACTATTGGATCTATTGCCTGATATTTAGTGGTATGTCAAAAAAGCATTGAACATAAATTAACCCCAACCCAACAATTTACTACTTGCCTTCAATTTGAAATATTGGCTTCTCTCAATCATGGAAGGATTGGAGCAAATATTAATGTTCATGCTGTAATAATACACAATTTTAGAACCTTTGATAAAGCCTGTTTTTTATTTCATTTTTGTTATAGCATGGTTACTGCACCCTAGTGAGTGATTCAAGTCTTGTATCAATTTTCATAATATCCTTGCTCTGCAATGACTGCTCAAACAATGGCCGAGCATTTTTCCATTGTCTTTCTGCTCCTGATATGTCCCCCCGGCCTGCAGCTATATCACCAAGGCCCAACATACAATTTGCCCTTCTTTGATGAACATCCATATACGTGAATGCCTCTAATGCAATAGTGAACAGACTCTCTGCTGTCAGTTCATCTCCATCAGAGAGAAACATGTCACCCAGACTGCAGAGTGCAGTGTACACTCCCAGTTTCTCTTTCATTTTCAGCACAAATGCCAGGTAAACAATGGCAGAGGTGGTAGCCCAATCATGGTGGGCAGGCCCCCAGCAGCCCATATCTGACATCCTCTCAAGGCAGAAAGATGCAACTTGAGTGTGCTCTGTCCAAGCCCAGTGCAAACATTTCTTAAAGCGATTTTTTTGCCCCTACCATGTCTCCTTCTCTGAGTTCAAGATCAGCAAGCATTATTTCATAAAAAAAAATGCCCAATAAAGTATTCAAAACTGCTGAAAATCATTTTTGCCATCTCCAGATTTTTAAGCACATGTTGTTTGCTTGCCCCTGTAACCACGCCAATCTGCCCAAGGTTTATCAAGATAATGGCAAACTTTTGATGTTCTGGCTCCCCCTCAGCAGACATCTCAGACACAATTTGAGTAAAGAGACTTTGGGCCTCTGCATACTCAGATTTTTCCATGTGTGTAGTAGCAACAGTCATCTTAATTTGAAAATCCAGGACACCTTGAGACATTCCACAAAGCTTGAGAAGTTCTCTTGCAGTCTGCAGCAGAGAAAGGGATTCCTGAAGGTTTCCAAGGCTCTTAGCACATAAGGCTTTGACCCGCAGTGCACTTGCCTGCTGGTAACAATTCCCACACAATTGTGCAAGGAAGTATGCATCATTTGCAAGTACTTGTGAAGTGCTATATTTTCCTATTGACCAGTTGATACTGGCAAGTTTGATCAAGTTGAGGCACTGTTCTCTCATGTTGCCAGCATCTCTGGCTAGCATCAGGCCTCTGTCAAACCATTGCATCCCTTCAGAGCAATTATTGGTGTACCAGTAATAGTAGTAGCCCAAGGCACAATAAAAGTCAGCTGTGAAGGACAGTCATCAAATAATTGCAACATCAGAACCGGAAGCTGGATACCTAGACACTACATACCTTCTAGAGCAGGATTATTCAAATTCTGACAGTGGGCCTTGCCTTCGGACACCAAGAGCTCGCGATCCTTGATTCTTGTGCTGAAATCACTGGCAAACAATACCTCGGTGGCAAACTCAACTGCCAGTTCATGATGCCTAGGTGGAAGTATTGCTTGGATTGTATGCATCAATCTGAATGAACCATGGCCACTTATTCTGCCAAAGTCTTCTAGTAAGATTGCAAATCTTATTGCTTCTGATAGATCAGGATTTTGTGGAGTCAATGCTTGGGACAGAACTTGATGTATGTTCCCAAGGTTGAGAGTAATGTCTCTCACAATGTTGGCAACCTGGTTAGATTCTCGATACTTCTTGTATGTGCCCAAAAGACTTTGAAAATATTGCTGCAGGAGCAGAACAATAGCTGATGTCACCGGGTAGAAATGCTGCAAGTATTCCCGGATAGGCACAAGTGATTTCAAGCGCTTCTTGCGATCAAGGTATGCCAAAGATGTGCTGAGCAACACAGATTTGCATGCCCAAATCTGTGAAATACCAAGATTGCTTTGAACAAGCTCAACATCTGAGAGACCATCTGGAAGAACAGAGAGGAGCCTCAACAAATCCATGGCCCCAGTCTGGGCAGTGAGTCGGGAACTTGAAAGTGACAAAGCAATGGATGTGTCCAGGTTGGATCGCTTATCTGCACCCTCGGATAGCAGAGATGTCTTTTCAGTTTCCAACCATGCTAAGATAGGGGAACACCCCTCAGAGGCAACAAGATGTGCCATAAGATCCACAGCTAGTGGCATGTTATCAGTGAATTTCAACAGTTGATCAATCTCTTTCGGGTTATGATAATCCTCAGCAATTGCCTTGAGTATTTGTTGAGCAGCTTCTGGTGACAATGGTCCCAGTGCAGGAAGGAATGGCCGAGTCCATCGAACTTTGGCTGGGCGTTCAGCTCCCCGCATGGTAATCTGAATTCATAATCAAGATCTGTTGAGCTGATATTGACATACTCACTATCAATGCAACATGTGGGATGTCAGTGAGGCCGGAAAGCAGATCTTCAGTACCACTCCGGGATTCAATTGGCTCCCAAGTTGTTTCCAGATTGTCTAAAACCAAAAGACATGCTGACTTCCTGGCAAGAGAATTCAGCACAGACTTTTGTGAAGTTCTTTCCTTGCTTCAATCCCAGATGTGCTCCAATGAAACTGGTGATTTCCGCACTATTAGTAGCTGATTCACATGACACAAAGAGCCGGTCGTCATATTTAGCTACAATGTCAGCACGATGCAAGGCAGCTCTTGCCAGGTCTGTCTTGCCAATACCACCAGGACCCAAGATAGCAATTTTTGCACATTGTTGGGCGAGCATATGCACAATTTGCATGAGCTCTGAGTCACGGCCATGGAAGATCTGCGGCATGGAAGGTAAAATTGACAGAGATTGGGAGCTTAAGAGGCCAGGAATCAGGACTGCTAAGCAACTAACCAAGGTCCATACCTTGTCTGAGACTTGTTTAAAGTTTGATACATCTAATTTGGAAACAAATCGGGCGGTATCCGATCCAAAAATGAAATGAACATACAGAAGAGCCATGATCGGAAATTGTTGTGTCTGAAAGATTTGAAATCAATTCAATCAGTTCAGCATGTATATAGCGAGTCTTTGTCTGCATTTCATTGATATCGTGGGACAGAGTTGCTTGAGATGTTATCTGCCTCCAAGTTAAGCTCCTCCGACTCATTGCAACTCTTGTAAGGCTTACTGCGAAATTATCCAGGGCCAGCTGCAGCCCTGCCCGGCAATCCTTCAGCAAGGCACTCATTTGGTTCAGGCGAAAGAACTGCTTGATCTTATTGTTGTCTTGTTGTGCCTCCACAAATGTATGGATTTTGTGAAGAGTTCTGGATAAAACAATATCAGTCGACTGCAACAAGGACGAAGCAGATAAATACTCTGTGAATTCGCCGACATGTTCCATCCTCGTAAGTGGAAGCGAACCAGCAGGCTCCGATTGCAAATAGAGATGGACAATAGCATAGATGATGCCATGGATATTTTTGGTGAGCTGACAGCATTCCTCCTTGTTTGTCTTCACATTCTAGGATTCATGTCAGTTTCGAAAGACCTTTCTCCCAAATTTTGCACCTGAAGTACACGCATCAAAGAGACTGCAGTGTTTGAGATTGCTAGGATGAACGGGGGACCAAACCCATCATGAAGTTCATTGAGGAGTGGTATAACCGTGTTCACAGAGGTGATGATATTGTCGACTAGAATTCCCGTAATACTTGCCGGAGACATCTGGTACAAGAATGACGAGAAGCATGACCACGCAAGCTCGATATATGTAGGTCAAACAAGATCTATGTCATCCCAATAGATTGCCGCTGGATTCATTTTGGGACTAAGGCTTGTTAGACTCGAAGGGTTGATCGTAATTTGCATTCACCGGTGAATTTAAATTCTTCCGTATGAACAAAGCGCTGAAAATCAAGCTGTATATAGTATCGAGCGTCCCATAGAGGGCGCCGGACGTGGTTGAATTCCGCATTCGGACTGCGGAAGCAGTGCAATCATGCGCCGAGATGTGAAGCGCAACTCGAACATCTCCGAGCCAGCGCACAATTACACTACACACATTGAAACCAACAGAGCGGGAGAGCAACGAACATCCAATGTTAGGTATGTAGTTTCCGTCGTGGAATTCCATTTCCTACGAGTCGGACTAATTGCGGGGCATGTTTGGTCTAGACCAAAATTCGATGCGGCGAAATTGAATTGGGAGGTAGGAATCGGGGAGATGGATATCATCGAGCGCGACTAAGTTGGTTCGGGCGTCAACTGACCGTAGCAGTCTGTGCTGTGATACTTAGCGCCCGCCAGCGAATGCGCGTTGGATTCTGGAAATAGGATAATTGGATTTCAGTCTTCATGGTTAGGGCTTGCACCCGCCCGTATTACGGCTTACACCCGTAACTCGACCGTAATTGGTTATATCTCTGTCAGATTTGCCACATTTGCCATAGTTTTTGGCTCAAACGATGTGGCGGCCCGATACCCATCGTTTGATACATGATTTGGACCCAGACTCATCCCGGAAAGGCCCAGATCTAATGAACTTTGATCAACAGACGAAACCGTAACTGAATTACGGCAAAACGTTACGGCGATGATTGTGACCCAAGTTAATCCTCAATCCCCAATCCCTCTGGCACGAACGAAGAAGACACCAAAGGCTAATATCTCTGCATTTTTCTGGGCACTTACCACTCAAACTGGGGTTATAAAAGCTGCCATCAAGTTGTCGCCGTAAAAACGGGTGCAAGCCCTATTCATGGTACGTTACGGTTCTACTCTCTATCATCCTTCAGAAATAGATATACGTAAAACGTTGACCCGTGCCCGCAAACGTAAGCGACATATAATATATGGGAGGTCATCGCACTCCTGCTGGGCGCTGGATGGAGGCCGGCCTCTTCAGACACCCTGTTGCGCGTCTGTCGCGGCGCCGCGGCACCTACCCGCAGCCCCGTGCCATTCAGCTCGATGGTCTGCGTGCGAATAGTCGCTTTGAATACCGACTGCACATCGTCTTGCCGTAGGGTGCCTATCATCATCATATCCATCCCACCACCCCGCGCGGCGTGCCGGCTTTACGCCCCTCGCTCGAAAAAAGCGCGAGTTGGATGTCATGGAGCTCCGAGTTGTTGAGCGAGCGCGCAAGTAGCCGCTTTCGGCGCTGCGCAGTGCATGCGCATTGGCGGCCGGTGCTGTGGACAGGCGAAGGCCGCTTCAATTGGAAGAATGGGGATCATGGGAGCCATGGACCTTGCCCCGGAAACAGAGTCTGGTGTTTTCGATATGGGAGCAAATACTCGTCTTTGCCCCTGTCCGCCCCCATCCCTGCATCGAAGCCCCCTTCATAACATCCCATCATCTCTGCAGTGCAGCACCAGCGGCAGCTCCGCGCGCCGCACCAGCTGCCCCATGCGAACGCAACGGCAGCGGCAAACACTAGCCCCTTCCCGTCTGCCCACAAACGCTTTCATACTGCCCACATAAGCAATACATTTCGTCACGTCATCGGCTGTGAAGCAGACGCAGCACCAGCTGCACTTGTCGTCGCAATCAATCCCGCCATTGTGCATTCCCGCTCTGGCGTGCAGTGTCCGGATGCACGCGAGCCCTGGCTCTCATTTCCCGAGCTGCGTAAGCCCTCGGGGAGCATCCTCAGCATTGGCCGTGCGCGGCGCGGCCTGGTTCCGAAAATGCTTCTGAGTGGGGCAGGGGAGCCTCCACCGTCGGTGCTCGAGCGAAGATGAGCAGAAATTTGGGATGCCAGTGTCGGGATGGAGCCAGCGGGGACGCAGATGCTGAAGATAAGCCCAGATTCGCATGGCCTTCGAGCTTTTCGACGAGCGCGAGTGGATCGATGCTCCTACTGGAAATGCTTGCGCTTGGCTGAGTAGGATGCCTCTTGATGCCACGGCGAGGACGCCAGAAAGATCGGGACGGTGATGGGCAGCGAATGAATTCGGGGACGAAAGGGTATCGAGAACAAAGTACGCATGTGCACGCGTATCGGTACTGTCTGGGCGGTCGGTCGAGGGCGGGGAGACGTCGAAGGCTCTCTTGAGCTCATGTTGGACGCGCGCGGTCTCAAGAACCTCGAAAGAATTGCTTTCCCTCCCTCAATGGCTTGATAGACTCGCGTAGCCGGATATCGAGATGGTAGGACGCATTGGTAGTCTCCGTAATAGTATGGCGTCTCTAAAATTCCAGAATAAATTAAATAATATAGGCCGTATACACGGCACAGTAGCGGGAGCAGGGGAGGGAGACCGAGAACAGAGGAAACAACGGACAAAGGCACTCACTAAACACTTCAATGCCCTCCGAGGCCGAACCTTCTCCAAACGTATTCACCGCGCCGAGATGCCTACGAGAGGAGGGCGCGGATCTTGGGGATGTACTGCCGACAAGAAATAAGCCATATTCCACCGCCCCTGCTGCAACCACCGACGCTGAAACCGTCACCGGGTCCGCTGCTACTCCTACTATGACTCATCAGTCGCCTTCCCTCCCGGCGAACCGCTCGCCACGATCGGCCCAGCGCAACGTCGTCAACGAACGGGAACGCGAGATTAAGATAAAGTGCTCCTCCGGGCCGAAGGCGAACGGGCAGGCAGGGAGGATGGCAACGGGTGGTATCCGAGGAGCCGTCGAGGCGAGGCGGGGGACGCGGCCTCTCCGGAACGCGACAACACGAGATATATTGATTGATTCGGGCGAGTGGAGGACTGTCCGAGGACACCACGACGGCGGCGGCGGCGGCGAGGATGACAACGTAACCGACGAGTCGAAGCGAGAGACAAGACTGCCGTGAGGAAGGCAAGACGGTAGCGACGTATGGCTATGAAGGTAGGACGGTGACGAATGGCTTGGTTAGGGGGGCCGGATCGAGAGACAAGGAGGTTTGTATCGAGTACGTTGGCATCCGACAGACAAAGTGGGCAAGTACAAGACACACCAATATTATTCACGACCGCACTCGACACCAGCAGCAGCATCAGCATCCCCGCCGTGTACGGTATCCAAATTGGCAGTCGTCATCCAGGGACAGAATCCGGAGAGGTCGCTCGCCGTACTTGCGCGAAATTGCGGTGCTTCGGGCGAAGCTTGACACATTTTCGCAGTGGCCATTGTCGTACCCATCTCGCGGTGGCGCGACGCGCCGCGTTGGGATCGGAGCGAGTGATTGCGAGCGTGCAGGCGGGTGACATGGAACGAGTTGAGGTAGCGGCGCCCTTGTCCTTGAAACAGCTGCTAACGAGAGAAATCATCGTCGTCCCTCCGCAGCAAGTCGTTCATGCTCATCCTTCTCAGACTTGCAAACTTGCGCCGAGTCCAAGATTCATTCGCATAAAACCTCTAGTCCATCGTGGAGCTCGCCCAGTTCGTCGCCGAGAATACTGTGTATCCGGTGGGCGAGGCCTGAGCGCGTTCGTCCTCATTGGACGCTTAGAAACAATCTTTTCTGGCATTGAAAAAGGGCTGAAATCTCTGGCTATTGCGTTAAAATATGAACTACCCATTCCGCAATGATAGACGTCAGTTATCATGTAGGTGTTGGGTCGGAGAACTTACAGAGTACACTATTGAGCTGAAGTCGAATGAAAGTGGAAGGAGCTGTCGGCGTTCTCCGTTGATGCGATCACTGAGCTTTCCGCTTTCGCGTCCATCCTCGACGCGTCGACTCTATACTTCAAGGAAATCGAAGCCATGTTTTTTCTGGGCTGCACTCCGAGTCTTTCTTCGATGACTTGCGTTCATTGCAATCTGTAAACGGCTCGATGGGAAGCTCTTCAATGACCTGGTTTCCTGCGTCAATCAGAACCGTCCTCGGTCATGTCTCACGGAAGCCCCGACCCCGAAGGACCGCCGCTTTAACTTACTCCCGACTCTAAGACGCCGTCTCGTCGTGATCGACAAGCGCATCGACACGCTCTACGTCCCCAACGACGCACACATCTCGCTCTGAGGCTGCATCCCCGCGCTGAGTGCCGCGCTCGTGCGCAAGGTCGGCATTGAGGCGCGCGGAATCCAGCGGATGTCCGAAGACCAGAGGAATGCTAAGCCCAGCGGAAATCTTTGGATGTGCGTGTGCCTGTCGCCTTTTTTGCAAGATGTGCTAGTTGATCACTCCAGGCGCAGCTGGCTCTCAGAGAACCGTGTCCTCTCGACGTTTGGAATCGGGATTTCGGGACCCGGCATCTTCTTCCTTGGCCTCGGCGACAATATGCTCACAATCTTCTTCAAGATCGTTGCGACGGCGCGTTGCCCGCGTATATGTGCGTCTCTTTCCCTTGCTGCACCTTTCCTTCACTATTCACACCCTGCGCTTCTTTGGGCCCTCGGGTGCCTTGCCCGCCTTCCCTTCGTCTGTTCCTACCTGCCTTTTCGCCCCGTCGGGTGCATTTCCCTCTCCGCCCCGCACTATTCTCTTTTTTCTGCCTTTTCGCCTTTTCCGTCGAAATGATTCTGAATGCTGACCCTTGCTCGCCAGGTCGACTTTTGGCCCTAAACTCGGCCTGAGCCAGATAACGAGTACGCGCTATTCGTGGGGATGGCATGGCGCCAAGATCATCGCGTTGCGTGCATCGGGTAGAGGTGCGTCGTTCCCCTGCTGCGCTGCCGTGAAAAGCACCCTTGCTAACGTTTGCTACAGCGTAATCGATACCATCGCCGGCGCGCAGACCCTCCGAGTCGTCGCGTACGACACGATCTCGGACGCCGTGAGAGTCGTTATCGTCGCTATAATATCGCCCGCTCTCGCCCCCAACATACTCGACCGCAACTCTACGAAAAGTGGTCCTGGATCCCATCTTCGTGCTACTCGGGTGCGCGACGAAGGACTTGATTAATGTACCGATGGGGACGTGAGTGCTCGTCCTCTTCTCCTTTTCACTCCGCCCTAATCTTATTCGTCTTCGTGAACTCATAGGCGACGTCTCCGGCTTCACCATCGGCCGGGCCTTCCTCGCCTCCGACTCCTGTACAATGTCTACCAGCGCGTCCCCACCCCACCCCGCGCGCACGACTTGCTGGTGGACGTATGCACGCCGGCCTCATCATCATCCCGCTCGTCCTCGACGAGTGACTCTGTGCCGACTTCGTTAACGCCCTCCTTTATCACGATAACAGCGTCACGATAGGCGGGGTGCGCCGGCGGTCGCGTACAACACAGACGAGCTCGGCGTGGTCCTACACGAAGCGGGCGGGTTTGGGACGTTCTGCATAGCGTTACGGGTGCTCGGATGCGCGGCGAAGAAATGTGTCCATGGGGACGTGAGTGGTCGTCGTCCCCTCTTTTTCACTCCGCCCCTACTTATTTTATTCATGTTCAGGAACTCGCAGCGGTGAAGCCGAAGCCTCCAACGTCCTCTCTTTCATGCACATCATCTTCAGCCACCACCGGCCAAGTCCCCCTTGCCTCCGTCTACATAATACCATCAGTGCGTCCCCCTCCCCTCTTTCGTCTTTCATTCCCGTATTAACGCGGTGCGGGCAGACGTCTACTCAACGAGCTTCGTTAACGTCTGGCTCGCCACAGCCCCGCGCCTGCTCCAGCGCATCTTCATCAAGGCGATCTACATCCCCATCGTCTTCACCGGCACGCACCCCTTCCTTCATCAGGTCCTTCGAGCTCATGAACGACCTCGCGTACGCCGGCGCCGTCATCATCATCTCGCTCGTCCTTGTTGAGTGTCTCGGCGCCGCCGCCTTCGCCCCCGTGAACGCGCTCTATGACGACAATAGCGTCGCGAGTCGCGTACACCACAGACGAGCTCGGCGGTCTGCTTGGCGCGGTGCATTGCACGGTGGGCGGTTCTGCGTGGTGCTCGTGTTGCCGTAGTGTCGTGGCGAATAACAGTAATACTACCGGTGCGTCCCCTCCCTCCTTTCGTTTGTCTTTCGTTTCCGTATTAACGCGGCGGCGGTGCGGGCAGACGTCTCCTCAACGGGCTTCGTCGTTAATGTCTGGCTCGCCAAAGTCCCGCCGCTGCTCTGGCGCATCTTCATCAAGGCGATCTACGTTCCCACCGCCGGCACGCGCTCCTCTCCGTCCTTCGAGGACTGCGTGACCGTCCTCGGGGATTGGCACGCCAGCGTCATCATCATCGTTCTCCGTGAGCACTGCATCTCCCGTAAGGGTGACTCGGCGCAACGTCGTACGACGCGGTGGAGACATGGAATCGGAGGGATAGGACGCCGTGCGCGACGCTGGGACATCTCGAGACTGTGAAAGCCATGATTCGCATTGCCTCGATGCACTGCGCTGGAGGTGCAAGATGCCTTCTAGTGGATTCAGCTTGCACGCCGGACGCTTCACTCGCGCACGCGCAGCGTATCCCAATTGGTCAATCTCAGTACTCGAGTGGTCGTCATTCAGGCTCGGCTCGATGAGTGAATCTACCAGCGCTGCATCGTGCGTCTCCTTTCTCTTGTTCTGGTTTTGACGAGATTGACTAATGCAAACAGGCAGCGGTACTGGTAGCTAACATTCGCCTGAACTAGCTCGAGATCACCGAGAAACTATACTGGGTCCCATGAATCTCGTCGAGGAAGAAAAGTCGATATGAACGAATTTATACCTGCCCAAGCGCCGAACTATCCCACTGAATTTCAAGGTGCGTAAATATTTCCGTCTTACATCCCGGCGCCCCCCAACCAACCTCTCTATCGCAGTACACTCTACTCCGCCACAACATGCATACTTTATCCTCACAGCCGCCGACACCGGCACCGACGCCGCTCCCCGTCAAGACCAATGCCTCTACACCGCCCACTGAACATGTTCTCGCAGACGGAATTTTTCCAAATCCCGCTCGCCTTGCGTACGCGTACGCAGATAGGTGCCCTCATCGTTGCGAAGGCTGAGTCGCGCAGCGGGACAGGAAACACAGGACCGACAATGGATCGAGACGCACAGCGGGAGGTGGTACTGCCCTTACGGACGGCGCACTCTTGCACCCCGGCACCCGCACCCGCCGCTCGCCGCCGGCACCGACATCTCGCGTACGGCGTGCTTAGAGGAGGTAGAACGACGTACCGCGAAGCGCAAGGTCCATGAATTGAATGCGCGTTGTTGCCGTGTGCGAGCCGTCCCTCTTCCCGCTCTCTCAATCCATCAAGCGGTCCCCTACCTCCTTCCACATCCCCGCCACGTCCTATCCTCCCCGATCCACGCAGACACGAACCCGGCCCCAAGACGAAAATCCTGCGAGCAGTGCGTATAGCTCGACAATGGACACGCTCCAGAATGCGGCGAGGGAGTCGTGATGGCGCAGCACCGTGCGGCCGTATGCGGGGAGGTGCCGGTGTCGGTAGAGAGCAGCAAGATGCAGGACGCAAAGTCCAGCTAGCAAATATTCCCGGAACCCGATTCATTGCTCTGGTTCGTAGGCGACGAGGCGGGGGCAAGGGAGCACTGAGCTTCTCCACACCCGGGCTCCAGACTAACTCCCGCTCCTAACTACCCATCCTGCGCGTCTCGACCCATCGTTCCTCGGTATATCCAGGGTCTCCCGTGACGCCATGCGTCGCAGCGTTCGCAATACCGAGGCATCCATTCGCGCAGGCGAAGCGAGTGGGAGTGGGATTTGTATGACTTCCGCCTGCGAGAGCGCTCGATGTACGTGATGCTGTGCGGAGGCATAGGCTATCGTGGCGCATAGCGCCGTCTATGTCGGTGGCTGCGGTGTGTATCCGTGTAGCGTACGGCGCTGGCAGATCTTAGTGCGGAGATATGTAGCCGTGGAGGGTAATATGCATTGCTCGTGCATCGAAATGTAAATTGCAGCGTTCACGATTCTGGGCTGCCGAGACGCTGGACCGTCCAAGTTCGCTGGGCTTTGACGCAAAGGACACGAGCGGAGGTAAATAGGCAAGATATCTCATTTGTCATCAATTGAGGTGAAGAACGGTTATGCTTTTTCAGTCGAAGATTCATTTGATTTCCTTGGCCTTGGACCACTACCAGTGGGCGCATTTTGGAGATGAACCAGCGATCAGATCAAGGGAGAATGCCGGCAGCGCCCTCGCACTGAAAGAGGAAATGTTTCTGGTACTACAAAAACTGTCTGTGAAACTCGTAGTATCATTGCAAGTTCTTATACTAGCTAAAACTACAAGGGTCAAATGTAATACTGTAATATTTCATTCAAAAGATAAGTCACAGGGCCCCCTCAACTTACGAAAATATTTCGTAAGTCACACATTTCCGGAGGGCCTTACGACTCCTGCGGTAAATCCCTCAACTGGTCATTTTTGTTCTTGTAAGCAGCTTTCCCATACGCCAAATGCTTATAAATACGACCAATCGACGTAATCCTTACCATGTAATTCATCCGCGATCTCCGCCATCCTGATCTTTGTGTCGATGCGTCAGGACTGTCACAAATGCCAACTTCCGGAGTCAACCTTCAACCTGCGGCATCCTCTGTGGGACAGTTTCTGCTATACCCTTGTCATGCGGAAGGATTCAAATTTTCCGATAAATGCAAATTCCGATAAAATGTTTGAGTTCTGACAACCCCTGATCCTCGATTTGGACCTGTCGGTAATTTACTCTTTACCTGCTGTGCTATTGGGGTGCCATAAATCTCATTTGGCCGACATATATCCAGTGTGCGGAATGATGCTGTTTATCCTTCTTGTCCCAGATGCCCCCATCCAGCATTACTGAAATTCTAGTTGATAACATCATTGCCTCCGTGAATGCAGTGGTACCGCTCCTGGATGAACTTCATGATGGTCTTTGTTCCCCATTTGCCCAAGCAATCTCAAACACTGCAGTCTCTTTGATGCGTGCACTTCAGGTGCGGAATTTTGGACCAAGGTCTTTCAAGACTGATGTGAAATCCTAGAATGTGAGGAGAAATAAGGAAGAATGCTGTCAGCTCATGGAGAATATACATGAGATCATGTATGCTATCGCCGATGCTCACTTGCAATCGGACCCGCCCGGCTGCCTTCCACCGGTGATGTTGGACCACGTTGGCCAATTCACGGAGTATTTATCTGCTCTGCCTTTCTCTTGTTGGCAACTGATAGTATTTTACCAAGGACTCTTCATAAAATCCTAACATTTGTTCAAGCACAACAAGACAGCAGCAAGCTCAAGCACTTCTTTCGACAGAACCAGATGAGTGCCTTGCTAAAGGATTGTCGGACTGGGCTGCAGATGGCCCTTGACAATTTTGCAGTAGGCACTACCACATTCATGATGATTTAGGGTGCTGAAGAGGTGGATAGATAACATCTCATGCAACTCTAGCCAATGATATCAATGAAATGCAGAGGGAGGCAGCCCGCATGCATGCTGAACTGCTTGAAATGATTTCCACTCTGTCAGACTCGACAACTTCGGATTGTGCATCTTCTGTAGGTGTAGCATGCTTCTGTATGTGGGTATATCTCATGACAGGCTTTCACTGAATTAGATTCAAACCTCAAATAAGTCTCAAGCAAGGTAAGAATCTAATCCAGGCCTTTAGCAGAACTGATTGTTGTCTCTAGTTCCCAATCCCTCTCGCTTTTGCCTGCCAAGCCACAGATCTTCCATGGCCGTGACTCAGAGCTCATGCAAATTGTGCAGATGCTCATCCAGCAATGTGCTAAAATTGCTATCTTAGGCCCAGGTGGTATTGGCAAGACAGACCTTGCAAGAGCTGTCTTGCATCATGCTGATGTGGCAGCCAAATATGAGGACCGGCTCTTTGTGTCATGTGAATCGGCTATGACCAGTTTAGAAATTGCTGGTTTTATTGGAGCTCATCTGGGACTGAAGCCAGGGAAGAACCTCACAAAGTCTGTGCTGCACACACTTGCCAAGAAATCAACATGTCTCCTGATCTTGGACAATCTGGAAACCACTTGGGAACCACTGGATTCTCGTGGTGATACCGAAGATCTGCTTTCCAGCCTCACTGATATCCCTCAGCTGGCATTGATAGTTAGTTCATTAATACTGGCTACACAATATATATTGATTTCCAAATCTGTAGGTTACAATGCGTGGAGCAGAACATCCAGCTAAAGTTCGCTGGACTCGGCCTTTTCTCCCTGCACTGGCATCACTATCACTGGAGGCTGCTCAACAGATGTTTAAAGAAATTGCTGAAGATTATCATAAACCTGAAGACATTGACCAACTCTTACAGTTCACTGATAACATGCCCTTAGCAGTGGATCTCATGGCACATCTTGTTGCTGCTGAGGGGTGTTCATCTGTCTTGGCTCATTTGGAGACTGAAAAGACATCCTTGCTATCTGAAGGTTCTGATAAGCATTCCAACTTGGATGCATCCATTGCTTTGTCACTTTCCAGTCCACGTCTCACTGCCCAGACTGGCGCCATGAATCTGTTGCAACTCCTGTCTATTCTGCCAGATGGACTATCAGATGTTGACCTTATTCAAAGCAATCTTGGCATCTCACACATTCGAGCATGCAAGTCTGCACTGCTCAGCACATCACTGGCATACCTTGATGAAAAGAAACAGTTGAAATCACTGGTGCCTATCAGAGAATATTTGCAGCATTTCCACCCAGTAGCACAAGCTATTGTTCAGCCCCTGCAAGTACATTTCCGGAATCTGTTAGACACATACCAGAAGTATCAAGGATCTAACCAGGTCACCAACATCATCAGAGACATTACTCTCAATCTGGGGAACATACATCAAGTTCTAGCCCAAGCATTGACACCACAAAATCCTGATCTACCAGAAGTCATAAGATGTGTAATCGCACTGAATGCTTTTGGCCTACACACTGGTCATGGCACACATGCACTAATGTATTCCAGCCGAGCCATGCTTCCTCCTGGGGATCATGAACTGTTGGTTCAATTCATCAGTTTGGGATTGTCTTCTGTCCATTACCACTTGTCAATCAAGGATCGTGAACTCCTTGCGTGTGAAGCCAAGGTATACTGCCAGAATTTAAGTGATCCTGCTCTACAAAGTATGTGGAGCTATTGTATCCTGCTTATAGTTATGTCTGATCTATTATTTATTCATTTTTTACAGCCCATTTGTATTGGGCATTGGGAATCTATTATTGTTCAGTCACAGACAACCACTTTGATGAGGGGATGCAATTCTTTGACAGGGCTTTAACACTAGCACAAGCTACTGATAATATAAAAAAAACAGTGTGATATTCTGAGCCGTACTGCTATGCTCAATTGTAGGATGGGAAAATACCATATATCCCAGAAGCTTGCAGATGAGGCATACAGGTTGGCCCAATTATGTGGAGATTGCTATAGGCAGGCAGATGTCTTGCGGGTGAAGGCTATATGTTCCCAAAACCTTGGAAACTTCAAGGGCACCCTTTTTCTACTGCAGACAGCAAAAGAACTCCTTGACCTTTGTGGGATGTCCCAAGGTCTCATGGGTTTTTCACTTAAGAATGCTATAGCTGATACACTGATGGAGAAGTCTGAGTATGCAGAGGCCCAGGGTTTCTTGGCTCAAGTAGCATCTGAGATGTCTGCCACACACAAGGTGGAACAAGACAGTTTTGCTGTTATCCTGTTGAATATTGCACACATTGGTGTTGTTATAGGTGCAAGCAGACAAGATGTACTTCAAAACCTGGAAGCAGCGAAAACAATTTTCAGCAGCCTTGAATATTTCCAAGGGGCATTTCTTCCTGAGATGGTACTTGCTCATCTTGAACTTAGAGAAGGGGACACCTTGGGAGCAAAAAATCGTTTCAAGAAATGTCTGCATTGGTCTTGGACCAGAAGTGCTGCAGTTTCATCTTACTGCCTTGATAAGATGGCAGATATCAGCTGCTGGGGACCTGACAATTTTGATTGGGCTGCTACTTTTGCTATCATCTACCTGGGATTTGCACAGAAAATGCAACACAAATTGGGAATGTACAAAGCACTATGCAGTCTTGGTGACATGTTTCTGTCCAATGGAGATGAAGTGACTGCAGAAAGCCTATTCTCAGTTACATTAGAGGCATTCACCAAAATGGATGTCCATCATTGGAGGGCAAACTGCATGTTGCGCCTTGGTGACATAGCAGCACACCAGGGGAATATGGCCACAGCAGAAATGCAATGGAGAGATGCTTGCCCTCTATTTGAGAAGTCATTGCAAGCCAAAGATATAGCCAAGATTGACTCTAGGCTTGCCAATTTTGCAAAAGCTCATGATAGAGCACCAACAACACTTGCAAAATCACAGGGACCTATCCAGGCATTGGCTAATTTTTCATCTTCCCAAGAACTGTAACGGAAATGTTGCTCCACAATGCCCGAGGGGTACCTGATTACTGATTCATGCTTACCTTTTCACTTTTCCATATGATGCTCTATGCTATGCTATGCTGCCGTGCAATCCACATGTATTTCATCAAAACAAACACAGCCTCTGTTCCATAGTATATATAGCTAGCTGTCAGTAGATACATTCTGGGGTCAATCTGCCACCTATGCCGGTTCTTTGCTGTCTGAATTCTTGTGGCGGAACTTGATGTTTCTCGCTTCTGTCATAAGAATAGCCTCTGAAAGCCACTCTTGTTTAACATATAAGAAATAGTTGCCTCTTATCTATTCTGCTACCATTATTCAATAATCTGTATGTTGACGTAGCTGGTCTATTTATATATTTATCTTTCAGCATGTTAACATCTTCTGTCTGTGAGTCATGCTTGAATCTAGCATCAGAGCTGCTTCTTGGGGACAAAGTGAAAAAATTAAATAGAGAGCTGTTGGGAATTCCAGTCATTTGGAAGCAGAAGAGTGCCAGTAGTTTTGCCTGGAAGGTTGTGTACACTCTCAAAAGATGTTCGGGACTAAATAGCAAGTGGATGACACCCATTAGGAGAGAACAATTTTCCACTCATTCATATGTCAAGTCAACCTTGCACAAAGTGGGGGAAAATAAAGGGAAAAGGAATTGAGAAATAAAAGGAAAAAGAGATGCTAGAAGAAGGGTGGAAGAAAGACTGGCCCCCAGTCACAGAAATTCTACTTGTTTCCCCTTCCTGACCGCATTGCGCATTCATCCCACTGCTGGAGTAGTAGCTGCGATAGCCATTGACCAACCGATTGGCACAGATAAATCCTCTTTCTTAGGGGATAGTGAGCGCGATACTGACTGTGGTCAAGAATAAGGATCCACTTCTTCCACATCCAAAGTGGTGGTGGATCAAGCTGCTAGCCTTGCAGCTGATGATTTTGTCTGTCCAAGAAGATGGGATCTCGATAAATCTGTGTGTGAGAATGATGCACTGCACGAAGGCAATCCTTGAGCACAAACGGTAGGCTGTCGTCGACCTGAACTAGCCAGTTTATTGATAGTTCCCAGTTAGTCCACTTTGTGAGATTCAGTTCAGTCTCACTCAGATGGGTCAACTATTGATAGACTGGAATGCAATTCGAGCAGTTTGTGGAGAAGACTCTCAGCTGATGGTCAATCTCTTAAGAAATGACACTCAGAGGTCGGAAATCCATTCCCCTTAGGCAGTATCACTCAATCTCTCCCAGATAGCCGTTGAGAGAGAGAGTGATGTGGCACTGAAATCCTTCAAAGCATAGAGGGAAGATTTACTTTGTATAGAGTCTTGACTCTACTGGAAAAAGGGTAGCCGATTGCCTCTATCAGGTCCCAGTAAGGGCTGGATTCAATGCCAAGGCAAGCAGCCAGATAAGTAGTATAGATGAAGATGGATAGATAACGTGCTACATACATGTCTGTAATCTATCTGCTATTGGTGACAAGACTAAAAGTAAGAAGAATACAACAATACAAATACAGTAAGGAGCTGAATCCTTACACATTAACTGCTGATGCAGAAGTCTCCAAAAACCTGTATGTAACTTGCAGAACATCTCCAACCTTGAGACGCAAATGAACTAGATCTTCGGATATTACATACTTAGATGATAATGGTGTTAGTATAGGGAAATTTTGTCCAATGAGATCATTGATGCTGATGAGTCAAGTTGGCAGTGGGCGAAATTTGGCCATTACACCAGTGCACTGTGCTTTTTTATAGGATAAACTGATGGGATAAAAAAATTCCAAGGAACATTTAAGGTTGAGGCTGAGAGCCAGATGGATTTTATTGCCGATGCACGAACCATGATTGAGTCTGGAAAACAAGGTGCACACTGGGATTTGAATGTGCACAGCTGCTTTGAATGTTTGGCCTTGTTAGAAAGCGAAGATTCAAATTTTGGCAGAGTGCCTACAGGACCCACTACTAAAGATAGTGAGCATACTCATGTTTAACCCTCTTAGTCCAAGTGTAGTATCAGCTCTTCTGAGTTATAGTAACCCAGGTACTTTCTGGTTATTGGAATCATACCCTTGATAGCATCAGGCTTTGTGCTTTACCAGCAATGTTACCATGGATATTTTGGAAACCATTCTATACTGTTGGCGCAGATTTATTGAGTGGGGTTTGGATGTGGTGAGATGTCCTACTTCACGCAGATAGTGATTGTGATCAAATAATATGTTGTTCATAGTACAAAGTACATGGTGCTTAAATACTACGAGTGAACAGCCTCAGTGAGTCACAGTCCGAGTCATAAAAATGTTCTCTGGCATTCTACAAAGATAATATATATTCTACAGTGTTCTACACTGCACAGGTTAGCACTGGCGGATTGCCTGAGATGCCTGAAGGCACTGCTTCCAACACTCCCTCTCAAGCTGCCAGTAATCCCATCTCCTGTGTGAACTTCTGATGCTTAATACAAGGTAAGGCCTTGGTAAAAATATCAGCTAGCATATCACTAGTGGGACAATATTCAACATTGACTATGCTTGTTTCAATCTTCTCCCAAATAAAATGATTCTCGATGTCAAAGTGTTTTGAACAAGCATAATGTTGAGGATCATGTGCAATGGTTATCGCAGATTGGTTGTTGGAGTAAATGAGGGTAGGCTGACCAGTTCCTCCAAATTTAAGGGCTTGAAATAAATAGTGAAGCCAAATGACTTGCTGTGTCACAGCAGTAAGTGCCAAATATTCTGCCTCAGCAGTACTGAGTGCAACAGTAGGTTGCTTCTTGGAGTGCTATGCAATAGGTCCTCTTCCAAGCATGTCTCTTCATCGCCGTCCAGTGTGTGGGACCGGGGTTTGCTGTATATCCTCCAAGGCTTGCAATGGCATATGCAATATCTGGTCGACTGATGGTAGCAGGCTAAATCAAGCTTCCCATGTGCTTGCCATAACCACAGTCATTCCTGTCTGTTGTCTTGCCCTGGCCCTTGAATTTCCCGAGTACAATGTTCGGATCCATCAGAGTGGTGACTGGCAACATATTTTTATATCCAAATCGCTTCAGGATGCCATTGATACAGTACTCCTGCGAAATCTGAATTGTTTGTGCCTTTCTGTTATGATAAATTTCGATGCTGATTGGTTTCTTGGGCTCTCCAATATCATTAATATCCACTTCGCGTTTCAAGGCAACTTTGATGGCGGCAAGCATTGTTGGGTTGTTGCTAAAGAGCAGTAAGTCATCAACCCGTACAGTGATGATCATGAATTGATCTTTAATCCTGCGCTGTGAGGGCTTGCTTGGCTCAGCCCTCAAATAAGAAACACACTCCATATAACACCAGCATTCTATGAACACTGCACATAATGACCCTCCTTCACTCTGACAAAGAACAATTGCACGAAATCCCGACCAAGAAAGCAACAGGAATTACCTCTCGACAACTTCGACACAACTTCAACAGGAATTCAAATATAGACATGGCATGGCTACAAACATGTTCACACCTTGTTCTATCGCTCAAAAAAGCGTGCTGAAGACCTCATGACGAAGGATGCGTGAGAAAAAGCTGAGCGCAGCGATTCAAGTGCAGTGATCCGAGTGCAGTGATCTGAGTGCAGTGACCTTGAGCGCAGTGACCTCGAGCATGGTGGCCTCAAGCACGGCAGCGTTGAGGGGTGGCGGCATTGAGGGGTGGCGGCGTCAAGGGGCAGTGGCTTCGAGGGGTGGTAGCATCAAGGGGCAGCAGTGTCGAGGAGTGGCGGTGTTGAGAGGCAGTGGTGTCAAAGCATGACATGTCAAAAAGTCAGCGCTGAAGGAAATCCCATGCAAGTACAGCGGGATTAACGGTGTAGAGATACGGCAGCGTCGAAGAATGATGGGTGAGGAGGCACTAAAGGGAGGGGGAACTATGGTACACACACCTCTCGAGTGCACCAGGTACTGCAGCAGATGAGAAGGCCAGCACAAACTATTAACAGGGCAGTGAGGTGGGAATGTGCTTAAACGCATACCACAACAGGGATGCATGTCTCGGCTAATGCGCATCTCGGCTAACTCGTGTCTCGGCAAAACTCGTGTCTCGGCTAATACACATCTTGGCAAACTCGCGTCTTTGCTATTACATGTATCAGGAAACTTGTGTCAAAGGACACATCTTGAAAGAGAAACACGACTCTCAGTCAGATTGGGATGGATCTCATCTGGCGTTTCAGGTATTTGAAGAGCTGGGAAACCTCGACGACAGAAGGAGAAGAATGAGATGCCAGCACATGGGGGCGAGTTTAGGGCGAGCTTCGTAAAATCAAGTAGCGGGAAGCGAGGGACGTGAAGAACGCGACCTTGGACACAGGCTGAACACGACAAGGGCATCTGCGACATGAAATGGAACACTGGATGCGCTCCAACATGCAAAGGAACATGTCAAAGGGCAGGAGGGGGAAGCTCGACAAAGTCGAACCTGCCTCAGTAAAGAAGCTGCACTGGGGGTGCAGCTGGGATATCAAAAAGTATCGAAATGTGAAGAGGTCGAGCGGGCGCACGACTAGCGGTGGGACACACCAACTGAAACCTACACCAAACTCTAAAATCTAACACCTCCGGTACTATAAAATCACAACTCCAACTCCAATACTTGTGGTGTGTGTGTGTTCGAGGAGGTAGGGTACGTATCACCCCTCTAGAAGGGTGTACAAGATAGTAGATTTCTGTCTTGTAACAGCAGTGGTAGGACGCTCTGTCTTGGGTAGCAGGGACTACTAACTGCAGGAGGATCTCAGGTTCAATAGGACACTCTTATCCTATCCAAGACACCATACGTGATCGTTGAGAACCAGTACTTCGACAGCTAGCCAAGGAAGTCGGAAGAAACTGGGCAGACCATCAATCAACAGAGATTCTACTCAGCTCGTCCGCGACGACTGGCGGCAGCGTATCCAAGACTCGGCGGATCTTACTCGAGCGGTGGCATAGGCAAAGCGCAGCGGCTCTTACTTGAATGGCCGGAGGTCTTTTTTTGAGAAGTGGGCTTTATTTCACTGGCGGCGACTCAATGCTCCCTGCAAGGAGTACTCTTGACTATGAATGGACAGTCTCGAGCGGCGGCTCTTACGTGAGAGGCGCACTCAAGGGCAGACACAGCGGCTCTTATGTCGCGGCAGGAGGCCCCTTTCAAAGATATCAAATCACTCGGTCTATTTCTTAGAGTGCTGCAGATGCGTGCTTTTCAATTCAAAAGAGTACCACTATATTCCCCTGATTTCTGGGCAGATAGTTTACTGGCTACCACAGGAATTACTGCTAGCTTTTATACAAACATTCGAGTCAAAAAGGAGTAAAAAGGAACATCTAGGATCATTAGCGCTTGATACCTCTAGTGGTGAGTGTCCAATGATAATTTGGGCATTGCAGAGTTATCTGCCTGCTGGAGATATCCCACATGGTTTCTGTCACTGACGCCTTATGGCATGCTCGTTGTCTGGGTTCCTCCAATAGCAGAAAGGACTTTCGCTGTCCCCGCTAGTGCTGATGGAGGTGTTCCGGCGGGAGATCCTGCTGCGACGGGAAGTCCCTCATGCCGAAGATTTCTAATGTCGGTGGGTCTCACCACGAGTCATCCTGACCCGCAGTTGGAGTATCTGTGTCCCTTTCTAAAAGATTTCTGAAGTACTCTCCTTCGTCTGGAGGTCATGGAAGATGAGCCACGTGCGACCGCTGGTCACGACTTAACCGCTGTACCAGCAACCACCAGTCAGCCACCTGCCGCGAGTGATGCAACAACTGAATAAGGCGACCCAGCTCTCATGGCAAGTGCCGGGACATCATGCCGCCACAAGTTGAAAGTAAATTTGACTAGCAGGAGGTGGGCTTGTTCCTAGTCCAGCCTTATTATCCCATTTCTAGAGACCGTTCCTGTCTCCGCTAGAAGGTGTCCCCACCAGATGCTATTTCTCTCCCCTAGTGATTCACCTCTGGCGCATGTAGCCTTGGCTTGCCGTCGCGACTCCTAGCCCAGTACTAAAATGTCCTCCTAGCAGAGCTTTCTGGCTTTACCAGCCAAATCACTAAGTCGTTCAGCGGTTAATGGTAGGTGTACTGGCTTTCAGCCGTCAATGGTGCAGCGTGCTGTCCTGGGGTGGACACACGCCCCCAAACTAATCTTCACTTCACCATACTGATAAGTCACGAAAAATGAATAAAAACTTGGCATTTTTATGCGTGTTTCATTACACGCCTCATCATCGGGAGCTGGGAAAGGCGAGTTCCTGAAGGAGGAGGAAGGTATGCTTCCATGAGGGACACACAGCTCACCTACTTAGCCAAAAATGTATAAAAGCCTGCTGTCCGTAGATAGAATATCATCTTCTACCACCCATCTTACAATCTAAGCTCCCCTCCTAGCAAAATAACTGCTAGCAGAGGCAGTCTATCCTCGCCCTTGCTACCTCGTCACAGAGGATAGTTTAACCACCATTGTAAAAAGAAGACCCACGAGCAAGGAAGGCAACTCAACTTTGTGGCAGGGGGATTTACTCTAAACAAGTAAATCAATGTGACCCCCAGACCAGAAAAAGGCACCAGATGGATCTAGAGGAGGTGCCAGCGAACAGCCAGCCCTCGCAGCATGTAACCGTTCCACATTCCCTTTCAACTTTGACCTTGACGTTTTGTATTCGGGAGACGGTAGCAAGGAGGGAGAATACTCAAACTCGAGCGAGTATTAAATGCGACGCTACCAAGGAACCTGCACTTCATATGCTTTACGTGTTACGCCACAAATGAAGAACATACGAAGATATTGACAATGGAAAAACCTTATTACCTGGGGCAACCTCAGCTGCTTACCATACCCTCACATTCGCAGACTCCCACTCCTTCAATGCAGATTGTATAGAGGAAAGGGAGGTAGAAAAGGATTGACGGAAGGTGGAATAGTTTGGGAGGCGCAACCAATGCTAGGAAGCACACTGTGAAGGTCGCTGTGAAGAACAACATGTCAACCATAATATAACTCATTCACAAAAACGCTCAATTCCAACATCGACACAAAAACAACTCGCATCCTAAAACACCAGTCAAGCTTCGCATATACTCAGCCTCGACCGGATATCCAGCCAGCATAAGCAAGAGTGCCTACCTTCGTCATACAGTGAATTTATCAGACAACAAACAGGGAAAGCACAGTCAACATCACAGTGCATATATACACTGTGATCAACTTCTATTCGCTTGAAGCCTAAATTGGTGAGTAGACTGTGAAGCTTTTGATTCCATTCACGTCCTGACTGCTTCAGTCTGTATAGGGTTTTCTGGAGATGGCAAACATAGCCCAAGCCATCTTCGTAGCCAGGTGGTTGTGCCATATAAATATCCTCGGAAAGATTGCCATTGAGGTAGGCTCCCTTGATGTCCAATTGCTTCATTCCTAGATCTTCAATAACTGCAACAGCAAGTAGTGCTTGAAGTGATTCCAGGCAAACAACAGGGGAAAATGTGCCAAAATAATCCATGCCAGGAATTTGTGAGTATCCTTTGGCAACAAGTCTGGCTTTGTATTTGACAATCTGACCTGTTTGGTCAGTCTTCACATCAAATACCCATTTACATTCAACAGCCTTTTGTTCCTTGGGGCAATCTTCGAGCTCCCAAGTTCCCATGTGATTCAATGTCTCAAGTTCAGTGTTGATTGCGCTTTCCCAAGCTGGCCAATTCAGGGACTCACGTGCTTCCTGCACACTCTGAGGTATGTTAATTCCAGTTGCCAGTTCGCCTACTGAGGTGCGGTATGTGTAGTGGGCCACAGGGTTGTCCTTCTCATTTTCTGTATCAGGTTCAGAGACATTTCTCCGATTTGCACGGTCAGGTTTTGGCTGTCACGCATCAGGTTTCCCGAGCTGGAGATAATTGTGGTCCTTGACAGTGCGTGTCAATCTTCAAAGTGGGGTAGGATTTAACCGGTTCTACTTATCGTCGTAAACAGTGGTAAGCTTCGGGGTAGATTTCGATGTGCCCGGCAAATTAGGGCGACGTGTGAAGGTGGATGGTGCTGTTGCTGTTTGTGATGGATCGAGTAGGTTGTCATTTTCACTATCAGAATTCGGACTGAGGGACTATTCTGTGATGCAGGACCAGTACTTGGTGGTTTTGGGACTACAACTGGGTTTGAAGTCTGCAGAAGTGGCAGTTTGCCATTCCCAGACTCCCCCTCAAGCCGCTGTTCATCCGACTCAAATTCGAAGTATTTCAACTCTGTAATCTTCTTGTCAGGTTCTGTGAACGTAAAATTCTAGATACTTTCACTCTGTGAGTCTTCATATCATAATAGCGGATAGCTTTGGGGCTGTCTTCATAACCTACAAAGATAAATTTGTTAGCATGTCCGAATAGTTTACCTGCTTTCTGAACCTCTTCATAGATCCAGACTGGTGCTCCAAACTCCTGAAAGTGAGCAACATTAGGCTCCTCGCCCATAAATGCTTCATGCAGTGTAAGTCCATTTGGCAAAGCTTTCGTAGGTGTCTGATTTCAAATATATGCAGCGCGGACAACTGCACATTCCCACAGGCTCTTTGGAAGATTCTTTTCTTCCAACATGGCTCTTGCCAATTCCACAATAGTTTGAATTAAGTGTTCTGCTACGCTGTTTTGAGATTGCAAATACAGAGCAACGGCATGAAGTTCAATGCCCTTTTTGGCAAGTGCTGCCTTCAACTCTGCATTTAGCTATTCACGGCCCTCATCCACATGAATCCGTTTAGGTTTGCAGTTGTACTGCCTCTCCAACCATTCAATATGATCGAGAACCTTCTGTTTAGCTTGGTCTTTTGCCCTCAAAAACAGAATTGTGATTCGGTGAGTTTTATCATCAGTGAAAGAAATGTAGTAATAATTTCCCTCAGTTGATTTCATACAAGCTGAACCCCATAGGTCACTGTGAGTACTATCACCATGGCTATTGGCTCGATTCGAGGATTTCTTTGGGAAGGGTTTGCGATGCATCTTGGACTTGATGCAAGTTTCACATTGGCCAAGCAGAGCACTGTCAGGAGTAATTGTGAGTCTGTTCACACTTCCCTTTCTGACAAGAAGCTCCAATGTTGAATTAGATACATGTCTGTAGCGCTTATGCCAGGATTTCCAGGAATATATGTCTTCAATTGACCCTTCTGAGTCCGCAACATCAGCCTGGTTGGCTTCTAGCTTTGCCTTCGCATTAAGCCAGTAAAGCCAGTATCTCTTATCGCCCTGAAGGGCAACATTGCCTTGTTTATCCAAGATCTTAACTTTTCCATTCGAAAAATTTGAGCTGCCTCCTGCATCATCAACATGAGAGATGGAAAATAGATTGTTCACGGCATCTGGTGTATATAAAGTGTCATGAAGTGTAGTCGTACTTTGCTGACCATCCTTCAAGGTTTCGAGAATCACTGTGCCCTTGCCCAGTGCCTTCACTTTATTATTTGCCAGACCCATAATTGCTTCGCAATCAAGTGGCATGCAATCCCGGAATAACGCAAGGTTGTTAGCAATGTGAGTTGTGCATCCCGAGTCAGCCAGCCAAGCATCTCATGGAAGATGTGAATCGAAATGTGGTTGACCCATAAAAAGAATAATGGTGACTGTTTTCCTGGGACTCGTTAGCACCAACATTTGCAGTATGCTTACCTTTCTTATTTCCCTTTGACTTCTTCTTCCAGTGTGCTGGATACTGGCACCTCCTTTCACAAAACAATCATTCACATGATGGCCGGGCTTCTTACAGTTGGAGCAAGTCTCCTCCGAACTGGTTTGATCTTTACGTGAGAACATCGCCGAAGATCCTCCTGCAGATTCAGCGGCTTTCTCCTTGCGCTGGCGGTCCACTGGAGGCATAACTCAATAACCTATGCCCAAATATGCAAAGGATATGTTGAATATATTTACAATCTCTTCTGCATGTCTCTGGCTTCAAACATTGTTCAAACATGGAGAAGGTATTCAAAAGACATTCTGAACCAAAAGATGTCTTTTGAATACCCTCTTTGTTCTTTGAGCCACAAACTTGCTCAAGGTATTGTAAATGTTTTCTACATATCTTTTCGATGTTCTAGGCTTGATTATTTGGTTATGCTCCCTGTGGTCTTCATCCAGAATCAATGAAATCAATTCCAGCGAATTTATCAGCAGCTGCGTGGAGACAGGCAAGGGACTTCCGGTACTAGGCTGAGCAATTGCAACAGCTTTCTGGGTCAAATTCTTCGAGGCCATATGAGAAGATGTGAATTGATCTCAATTTTCTGGGAGGGACATTATCAATGCCACAATAAAACCTTTGTCGTTTGTCCTTCACCTCATCACCCATTGCCAGAAGATTTTCCTTGATAGTATGCATCTGTTTGATGTGTTCCAGAATATCAGTCCCTTCATCAGCAATTGTCCTATACAATCGCCGCCTGTAAGACATACGACCCAATGTTCCTTGGGACTCCTTAACCTAATGAGAACAGAACATTAGTGAAGGTTCTCAGACGTGCACGTAGGTAGTGACAACAACTATATTAGAGGACGACTGTACCTAATGAGAACAGAACATTAGTGAAGGTTCTACTAACAGTAAGTACAGTGTCCGAATAGTATATAAAGAGACCATACCTCAGACGTGCACGTAGGTAGTGACAACGACTGAGGAAAGGGCGCTCGGCGCTGTGAAGCCAGATGTGCTGGCAGAGAATCACATGGATCGGGCTGAAGAGCCCGAGACTCCGAATCCCCAAAAGGGAACCGCGTTGGAACAAGAATGCGTCGAGGAGATCCACATAGTGGAGGGAATCATCCACATGAATTGGATTTACTTCAACATAACCATCCAAATCTGACTCCACATTTCAGCGACAGTCTTTGCACCCGAGATATGCACCATCTGGGAATCTCCCAGAGCCAGTTCAATTTGGCTTTGTGCCTTTCCATCCAATTTTACCCATTCCTTAATTGCCTTCGTTTTGTCAGCAGTTGGGGCATTAGGGTCTTTTGGGACAGGCTTCATCACCATTTCATCGATGTACTCAAGTAGATCTTTGTCACGGAGCACTGCAATGACGCAATGTTTGCAAGCGAGGTAATTATCATTGTTCAGCAGTTCAATTCGATGTGAGGATGTTTCAGGTGCCATTATTCAATCATTGGACAGATAGAGATAAGCTACTAGTAGAGGGTGTAGAAAAATCTCTGGTGTATGCCAAGTGTAATAAAGTTCAAGCTCTCAAGTTTATCTACATGAAGATAGTTACAGCTCTTTGTGGCACAAAGGGTGTGGACTGTTTTTTTCAGTTTTGGCAAGTTTTCATGAGAACAGCTGCCCTGACCTTGATTCTCAACCGTTTCCTCTGAAAATAGGCTCATTCGATTCGCATTGAAAATCCACAGCCAATGGGATATCGGCATTTTTGATCTGCTTACATAATAAAATTTCTTCCTGAAAAATTTGGTTTTGAGTAGGACACCTGTACCACTTGGAATACCACCCAGATTGACCTAAGTTTTGGATATGCTATACATCTATTGCCACTCCAGACAATGGTGTGTTCATTTATAGGATTTGCCCAGCGATTGTCATTTAGCACACACTCGAGTAAAGTGGATATCTGGACACTACAATAAGTAGAGCTGTTAATGGAGGTTTGAGTACATTAAGCTCCAAAAACACCCACATTGGCTAGTGCTACATCATATGTATAGCATATCCAAAACCTAGGTGTTATTCCAAGTGGTACAGGTGTCCTACTCAAAACCAAATTTTTTGGGAAGAAATTTTATTATGTAAGCGGATCAAAGATGCCGATACTTCATTTGCTGCAGATTTTCAATGCGAATCACACCGGGAAGTGCCAATTTTCAGGCCCTCTGAAATGCAACTTGAAACCAAATATTTCAGATTCCGTAAAAGTTGAGCTGAAATCAATACTTTCAGATTCAGTTTCAGGTGAGCTGAAATCAGAGCTGAAACTGGTAGAATCAGTTCACATTTTAGCTCACCTGAAACTAAATCTGATACCTTGAATTTCAGAATTGATTTCAGTATGCATTTCAGCTGCCCCAAAACTTGGGAACTTTACTCATGCCTACCATTAGAGGGGAAATCCCCAGCCAAATGTTATGCATGGGAAGATTGCCAACTTTCAGGTCAACTGAAGTATAATCTGAAACTCAAAGTTTCCAATTGAAATTCAGTTTGACTGAAATCAAAGCTGAATCCAATAATTTCAGCTTGACTGAAACTCAAACCAAAACTAGTTGACTCAGATTGAATTTTAGCTGGATTTTTTCTAACCCGATACCTCGCATTTCGGTTTACATTTCGGATTACACTTCAGTTGGCCTGAAACTTGGCAAACTCCGGTGTGAATCGAATGAGCCCATTTTCAGGGGAAACGGTTGAGAATTGAGTTCAGGGCAGCTGTTCTAATGAAAACTTGCGAAAACTTGTGAAAACTAAAAAAAACAGTCCGCGCCCTTTGTACCGCAAAGAGCTGTAAAGGCCAGGGCCCATAACCTGTTGGTGTAGATTTATTGAGTGGGGTTTGGACGTGGTGAGACGTCCTACTTCATGCAGATAGTAATTGTGATCAAATAATATGTTGTTCATAGTATGAAGTACATGGTGCTTAAATACTATGAGTGAACAGCCTCAGTGAGTCACAGTCCAAGTCATACAAATTTTTTCCAGCATTCTACAAAGATAATATATATTCTACAGTGTTCTACACTGCACAGGTTAGCACTGGCAGATTGCACAAGATGCCCAAAGGCACTGCTTCCAACAGTTACCTGTTTGAGGCTCACAGTAACTCTGTTGTCAAGGAGAGTGCATGTTTGGAAACTGCAAAATCACAAATTTCCCTGTGTATTTGGTTGCATGGCTTATCAACAGCTGAGGGTATTTATCTTTATTTTATTCGTGTAAGGGGAACCTCTACTCATTTGCTCCATGATCCTATTATTTCCGAGGACTTCCATGACATTTGACACTCTTTTACATCATCTGACACTTCCTTCTGACATTTGACACTTCTTTTTGGCAGTTGACACTTCCTGTGAATTTAGGACATATTTCTCTGAGATTACTCATTTCCTCTTATGTAAAATACCCATTTCTCCAAGACATATTAGTGGCACCATGCTGGCAGAGCTCCTTAGACTTGTTGTCTTTGGATCCCTCTGCCAGGTATGCCTTCTCTCTATATTATACCTGTATTCTATAGCTAATATACTTTGGATCCCTCTGCCAGTCTTGACTGTGTAGCTCTCAGCATACAGCACACTGGGGAGTTGCCCTTACAGCATTAGCTAGAGAACAGGAGAAGCATTTTGGACAGCTGGAGACCGTCTAGAGCAACCCAAGTGTCTTCCCTGTTTCACAGCTCATCACTCTGTGTTCCCCCCATTTCCCTGCTTTATCTTATATTCTGGGCTTTCTGTGGTGTCTCTGTGGTTCCTTGTGGCTTTTCTGGACCCTCTCCTATCTTCTGTGGCTCTGAGCAGCAGCATACAGTTTCTGCTAGATCTTCCCAGTCCTAATCTGTCTGTTGGCTTACCTGTTGTGAAGTCCACCTGTGCGGCCTTAGTTTGCTGCTGCCAACCAAACAATCTCTCCCTTGGGAAGGATTGTTGGACCTCTCTCACAGAGCGGTGCCAGTTGCCTACGCTATTCATCTTTCACTTGCTTAATAGCAGTGTTAGGAGTGTCTTGTCGCATCAGGATTCATCCTCTGAGCACTGCCAGAAATCGTGAAAAAATCCAAATAAAATTACAGTTCAATCACTCTTCTAAATCCTCGTTTTTCTCCATCTCTAGAAGACTGATATTGGCTTTTCCCCTCTGGACTGTCTTCAAGCTCACAATTGCCATTCCCAACATCTTTTGCTGAAGTTCACCAAAAATATATTGAGCCTTTGCACCAATCTCAACGTGGTCTTGGAACATAGTGACGGCTTCTGCATCATTTCCTTGGGGTATGAGGAAGAGGAATGAGTTTGATGGGAGATGTGCCATCTGTCAAGTTCCCAGGGTGGCACAGTTGCAGTTGCTGAGCTTGAATATTGTTCATTTCAATTGTCTGCTCGGTGGTACTCTATCAATCGTGGATAATCAAAGCGCAATTGCTCAATTCGGGACATTTGTGGCCCAGTAAAAATGTAACCAGATGATGAAAGCTAGGTTAGGCGACTGAACAATGCATTGTTAGACATTGTCTGAACTAGGATCTGACCTCTGTCCTGATACGATCAGGTGTCCGAACTTCAGATGCAACCTCTGTCTGTCAAGCCTGAGGTTTGTCCGTACTTGACTGTAACATCAGTCAGCCAGATAGCAAAATTTGTCTGAACTCAGTATCTAGCCTATAAAGGGATAATCATAGGTCCTTAGTCCTCCCGCCCAACAGTTTGTGCTCTTCATTTGCTTGAGGAAATTTCATGCTCCTGATGATTTTGAATATACAATCACCTTCAACAGCCTCAACTGAGCAGCCTAAACTACATTAGGTTTGTCCTAAAACAGTGTGCGAAAAAATTACATTCTATGTTACCATTCCAATACTTACTACCACTCAATATCACCCTCCTGCTCAATTTGAACGACGACGCCTCAGCTTTTCCCAGCTTTTCCCAAATCACTACAACATAAATTGGAAAAACCCTGTTTGGGTTATAACGGCTTGAGCAGGATTATAGGCTTGGAATGGATTGTAATGTGTTATAAGCCGCATGCATGGTGGCCTTATACAGTCACAGCCAGAATGATGTTCCCATCCCAATAAGGAAATTCCATCAATTCCGCTCCTTTTCCTGTTTTTTGGCTCAGAGAGGGGTATTCAGTTTGGAAAATGTTTTTTGAATGTTCCAAGTACAGGTATCCCACTTACAATAATATTCCTTCCCCGTGGTAAGGCTGATTTACATTGAATTCAGTGAATAGAAATGACTATGATTCAGATAAAAAACTATTGTTCAGATTGTGTCCAGATCTCTTCCAGACAGAATACTAACCACTAAAACCTATTTAAACCATTTATCCAATTGCATATCCAGTATATGAGTCAAGGCACATGCAAAAAGAGTAGGATTGACAGGATTTTCTTATTGGGATGGGAACATCATTTTGGCCATGACTGTAAGCCATCTCATGCCATTATTAGGCTTGGGATGGCATATAATGGCTTGTGGAAAGTTATAGCAGTTCCCAAAAAGATTGACACTCCGTGTTTTTTTTTCCCCCACACTTCAGGAATTTTGGACTTACTAGATTTGGGCTGGGCTGAGCTCTGGACCGACAGCCACCAGGGCCATCACTAATTTTGGCAACAGGGTCGAAAATTAGTCATATTTTGCCAGACTTCATTTTTAAACAAAGGCTTCACAGTAGTAGAGAGAACTCCCAGAGGCTCATAGATGACATACTCTGCCTCAAATGGGTGAAAATTCGCATATTTCGAAGTCTGAAATGGGCTAGGAAGCCAATAGTGGATGTGTTACTTCGAGCACTCAATGCCTGTCCCTGGTTCTTGACATTTGCAATCCTCAACTCTGTGCTTGCCTCACAAAACAACTCAAAATCTTCAATGCCACTGTGTTGATGTCCCTCAAATCAAGTATCATTGCCCTCAATACCCCCAATGCTCTCATCTCATTTGTGTCACCACAAAGATGACTCTTCAAGATATCTGCAACATGTATAGAATCTGCTGTCTTCAATCCCTCAAATGCCTCAACATCAACATCCTCAACATTCAAGTCCCTTGGACCTTGCCCCCAAATGATTCCCCCCCCATACCGAGATGAGTCACTGGCACGGCACCATCCTCTTGATCACCACCGCAATTCTTTGCAGTCCTCCCCAACAGCTCTGCATCTCATCCTCATTCTCAGAGCTGTTCACCCACCCCCCATCCTGGAAACTGCATTGCACAGTGTCTACACTGGTCCTTCATGGATCAGTTCACTATACACTAGCAGTGTTAATTAATTGTAATTGGACCCAGCAGTCTTCAGGCCTGATCCATTGTTGAGGAATGTTTCAATTACATAGTACATAACATGCAACATGCCTAAAATTTAATACTATTTTTCCCTTCCCTTGACTTTTCGAACCCCAAAAAATTCAAAACACAAGGGTGATAATAATCATAATGATTAGTATCCAACATGATGATTGCAAGACAATTGGGAGGTACTGAAAGCCATTTCAATGTTGTATGCTTGCAGTGGCCTTTCAACAGCTTATAAGTGCTTACAAACCAAGGTGTGGCTTGCAACCACTTATGTTTTCTAGACCTATGCATTGTCCAGGTTATAAAGCTCAACTCTTATTTAAACCTGGATTCAGAATCAAGAGCACAGTGGTGGTGCATCCATGCACATACCAATGGATTAAGAGCTGCCAAGGTAAAGCTATACAAGCAAAATAACAAACTAAATAAACTGAATTTGCACAGCAATAAATTGTTTAATGGAAAAGTAAAACCTCTGACCCGGAATCAAGATATTGCATAAAATAGTCACAGGAGATAACTATTTTTGAGTGTCATATGAGTGCAACTTCCTCTTGAGCAGAGGAAAACTCAGCCAATGAGTGGGTAGGTGCCTGCAATTTTGCAAGTGTTAGTGCTCTCTCACAAGCATTTTCAATGCCAGCCAGCCTAGAGTCAATGGTGGCTATATCTTTGGCTTGCAATGACCTCTCAAACAGTGGTCGAGCCTCTCTCCATTGCCTTTCTGCTCTGGAAATGTCCCCATGCTGCAGGGCTATATCACCAAGGTGTAGCATACAATTTGCCCTGCCATGATGAACATCCATCTCTGTGAAAGCCTTTAATCCAACTGTGAATAGACTTTCTGCTGTGAGTGCATCTCCATTGGACAAAAACATGTTGCCTAAACTGCAGAGTGCATAGTATATTCCCAGTTTTTGTTTTGTTTTCTGTGAAAATGCCAAGTAAATGATGCCAAAGGTGGCTGCATAATCAAGGTTGGCAGGTCCCCAGCATTTAATGTCTGCCATCCTCTCAAGGCAGTAAGATGAAACTTGATTATCTCTTGTCTTCCAAGACCAAAGTAGACATTTCTTGAAACGATGCTTTGCTGCCAACACATCCCCTTCTCTAAGTTCGAGGCCAGCAAGTAACATTTCACAGTAATAATCCCCGGAAAAGTATTCAAGGATACTGAGAACTGTTTTTGCCTCTTTTAGGTTTTGAATCAGATGTTGTTTGCATGCACCAGTAACTACACCAAGCTGCACAATATTTAAAAGGGTAATGGCAAAATGAAGTTGTTCTTGCTCCTGCTCTGCAGCTATCTCACATGTGATTTGAGTAAAGAGACTTTGTGCCTCTGCATACTCAGATTTGTTCATGTGTGTAGTGGCAACAGTCACCCTGAGCTGAAAATCCATGGCACCTCCTGACAACCCACAAAGCCTGAGAAGTTCTCTTGCTGTCTGCAGAAGAGAAATAGAGTCCTCAAAATTTCCAAGGCTCTCAGCACATAGGGCCTTGACTCGTAGTGCCATTACCTGCTTGTAACAATTTCCATGCAATTGCTCAAATACATATGCCTTATTTGCGAGTTCTTGTGAGGTGGCATATTTTCCCATTCTCCAGTTGATCAGAGCAAGGCTGAGTAAGGCTGTTGATTGCCCTTCCATGTGCCCAGCATCTCTAACTAATGTGAAGGCTCTGTCAAAGCATTGCACCCCTTCAAAGAAATTATTTGTATACCAGCAATAGTAATGTCCCAATGCACAGTACAATTCACCTATAAAGCAGCATCATTAAGTATAAGTTGAATAGGTAGACTTCACTCACTTTCACAAACAGGATCATTCAGAGCTCTGCAGTGTGTCTCGGCTTCAGAAGCCAAAAGTTCACGATCCTTGACTACTGTGCCATAGCCACAGGCAAACAATGCCTCAATAGCAAACTGAACTGCCAGTTTATGATCTGTAGGTGGTAAAATCATTTGAATTGAATGGATTAATGCATGCGAGGTTCGACAATATTCTCGGGTAAAGCTATTTAGTAAAATTGTGCATCTTATAGCCTCTGGTAGATCAGGATTTTGTGGAGTGAGTGCTCTGGATAGAATCTGATGTAGGTTCCCAAGATTATGAGTAATGTCTCTCGCAATGCTGGTAACCTGGTTTGATCCTTGATATTTCTTATATGTGGTTAAAAGACTTTGGAAATATCTTTCCAAGGGCAGAACAATAGCTGGTGCTACAGGGTGGAAGTGCTGCAGGTATTCCCGAATAGGCACAAGTGATTTTAAACGCTTTTTGTTATCAAGGTATGCCAGGGATGTGCCAAGCAATGCAGACTTGCATGTCCGAATCTGTGGAATGCCAAGATCACTTTGAATAAGCTCAATATCTGAGAGACCATCTGGCAGAATAGACAGAAGTTGCAACAAAACCATTGCCCCAGTCTGGGCAGTGAGACGAGAACTTGAGAGTGATAAAGCAATGGATGTGTCGAGGTTAGATCGCTTATCTGAACCTTCAGATAGCAGGGATGTCTTTTCAGTTTCCAACCGAGCCAAGATAGGGGAACAACCTTCAGAAGCAACAAGATGTGCCATCAAATTCACTGCCAGAGGCATATTATCAGTGAATTTCAAGAGCTGGTCAACATCTTTGGGGTTATGATAATCTTCAGCAATGTCTTTAAATATCTGTTGAGATGCTTCTGGTGATAATGGACCTAGTGTGGGCAGAAAAGGCCGAGTCCAGCGAACTTTGGATGGATGTTCAGCTCCGCGCATGGTAACCTAGAAAATTACAATCAATGTTTGTTCAGCTGATCTTAACACACTGACTATCAATGCTAGATGAGGGATGTCAGTCAGGCCAGAAAGAAGATCTTCAGTATCATGACGGGATTCTAGTGGCTCCCAAGTTGTCTCCAGGTTGTCCAAGATCAACAGACAAATTGGTCTTCTAGCAAGAGTGCGCAGTACAGCCTTTGTGATATTCTTCTCTGGTTCCAATCCCAGATGAACACCAATGAAACCAGCAATTTCTACACTGGTAGTAGCAGCTTCGCATGACACAAAGAGTCGATCTTCATATCTGGCTGCCACATCAGAGTGATGCAATGCAGCTCTTGCAAGGTTTGTTTTGCCAATACCGCCTGGGCCCAAGATAGCAATTTTAGCACATTGTTGGGTGAGCATCTGCACAATTTGCATGAGCTCTGAGTCACGCCCATAGAAGATTTGTGGCATTGCAGGCAAGAGTGAGAAGGACTGGGAACTTGAGAGAACAAAATTAGTTGTGTTTGAAATCTAAGTCATGTTCCTACCTTGCTTGAGACTTGTTCAAGCTTCGGATCTGATTCCATCAGAGGTTATAAAATATTCTCACAGAATGAATAAACTGAACATACAGAAGAGGCCCGATCTGAAATGGTTGAATCTGACAGGGTTGAAATCATTTCAAGCAGTTCACCATGCATATGGTGAATGTTCCTCTGCATTTCATTGATATCATTGTACAGACTTGCATGTGATGATACTATCTATCCCCAAGGTCAGCTTCTGATATTCATGAATGTTGTAGGGCTTACTGTGAAGTTGTCTAGTGCCATCTGCAGCCCAGCCTGACACTCTTTCAGCAAGGCATTCATTTGGTTCTGTCGGAAGAAGTGCTTAATCCTGCTGTTATCCTGTTGTGCTTGGACAAATGTCCAGATTTTATGAAGAGTTCTTGATAAAATGCTATCAGCTACCTGCAAGATGGAGATAGTAGATCAATACTCAGTAAAGGTACCGACATGTTCCAACATTGCTGGTGGAAGACAGCCAGGAGGGTCCGATTGCAGGTGAGCATTGACAATGGCATAGATGATCCCATGAATGTTCTCCATGAGCTGGCAGCATTCCTCCTTATTTCTCTTCATATTCTGAGATTTCACATCAGTTCTGAAAGACCTCTGTCCGAATTTCTGCACCTGAAGCATATAAATCAAAGAGACTGCAGTGTTTGAGATTGCTTGGACAAATGGAGGACAAAGGCTGCCATGAAGTTCATCGAGGAGTGTTATAACCGTGCTCAAAGAGGCCACAATTTTGTTGATTAGAATGTCGGTAACAGGAGATGGGGGCATCTGGTACAAAAGAAGGACAAGAAGCACAACCCTGCACACCAAGTATATATAGGCCGAATGGAATCTGTGTCATCTCCATGGTATGCGATAGATTGCCGCATCATTGTTGGACCAAAGGTTTGCCGCAGATTCGGAGTATTCATCACATGAAGGCACTGAAAAATGGGGTCTATATACCCTTAACTGTCCATCAGAAGTGATTGAACAGACCGCGGATTCAGTGTAATCATAAGCGGACTTAATACTGCATGCCAATAGCACACAGCAGATAAAAAATGGATTGCTGATAGATCAAGGCTGGTGATGAAAGCTTGTCAGATGGCAACAATTCAGTATTGAATTTATTCTACCATAAGTGCTATTCCGCAATTAGATGCAGTGCCGACTTGGCATTGTCCCATAAAACCAAGGATGGTTGATGTCGCAGCACCACCCACATCGATACCACTTGGGGGGTGGAAGAGATGTGTCAAGACCCCTTGCAAGGAAATAACAAATTCAAAGGCTGAGAAGAGATGCTGAGAGAGGATTGATCAATGGTGGCGAGTTCCCATCAATTGAAGAAAAAAAAAATGCACTGTATGCAACCAAAGCTGCGTCTCCCCATTGCGGATTTGTCAGCTCCTGCAGGCTGCAGTGAAATGCCACCTAAGCAGGCTCTCAAGATGTATTAGGGGAAGTCAAAGTTGAGAATCACGTATGATTCTGACATGATTCATGAGATGATTCTGAGGATGATTCTTAATCAAAAATCCGCATCAAAATCACCGCTGCTGAGAATCACCTTGAATCACTGCGGATTCTTGTTTCGCCTCCAGGGGAGAAACACAGCAGAATTGCGATTCTGAATCACTTTCTGAATCCATGTCTCGTGAACGCTAACCCTTATCCTCGCTCACTTTGCCTTCTTGAGTTAATCAAACATTTTAAATCCCATTAAAATTTACATTCCTACTGAATCCTACAGCATGGCATGTGACAAAAAATCTGCTACCCCCCCCAAACAACCTGCTAAAGCTCACACTCCTAGTAAAATGGGAGACAGCTGGGTCATAATTGAATAAATGTTTCCTGGTCATCCAGGTGATGGTTGTGTTCGAGCCCACAGTACCCGGACTGAGGTTGCAGAAGGCACTGGCAGGAGACATGTCAACAAATTTTGATGTTTATGTGATGGAAGACAGAATATAAAATAACTATTTAGGTGTTGATGAAGGAAACAAGTCACATCGAGATTAGCTGAATTTCCCTCCACATTAAATTGATTCAAATACTTCAAGTTTCCAATCAAATATTGATTGAACAGATATTTTGCGTTTTCTCCCTGCCAAAATGCTTCGGGCATCCCATATATAGTAAGCCCGAGGCATTTTTACAACATATACTTGGAATTTTTTGTCTAATTTCCCATCAACTGATACTTGATTTGAAATTTCAAGTATTTGAGTCAATTTAATGTGGATGGAAATTCAGCTAATCCTGATGTGAGTAATGTAGAATCCATGCAGAGTCGAGAGTGAGAATCAGGGCAGTCAAAGTTGATCACGATTCTGGAGTGATTCTGTTCCATGAATTGGATCAGAATCACCTCCTGAATCATGCCGTGATTCTCAACTTTGACTTCCCCTATTGCTTCTCTCGAGTAGCGGCCATGATGATGGCGGTGAAGATGATATACACAGTCAGTCTGAGAACGGTCATCAAGACTCCACTCAAACTCGAAGCTCTCCGAGGAGCAGAACAGGTCATACGAGATCATAGCATTGCTAGAAATTATTTAATTAAATAAAACCACCTGTGTAGAAATATGTCATACCCTGCCCATGAAATAAAATGCTGTCTACTGATCTTGTCTCGGGCCGGGACAATATGTACAGGTGTCAGCGATTGCGACTGCAAAAGCCAGGGATAGAGGCAGGAGGGAAGTGGGTGGGAACTATAACAAGGACAGGGAGGAGCGGGAATGGGATGGGAACAAACACACTCGCTAACCAACTCGAATTCTGTGGGAGGGATTCGCTTCATATTGCCAAAAGAAGGGTGCCGAGGCGTCAATATACTGCTGATGCCAATAAGGAACGAGTGCTGGGCATTGGATGGGATGCTTGGAGAAAGAGGAAAGGAAGGGATGCACGCATGCATCTGCCTGCTCCGGAATTGTGTCCCATCACAGCCAAGGGGGGCCCAATGGCACTAGTGAACAGTCTAGCACAATCCCGTGTATGCAATCCTGCGTCCTCGCCCCCATGCAGTCACTCTTCCGGAAAGAAACAGAAACATGAGAAGATGAAATGTTGTGCGAGGATGGTACCCGAGAACCGCCATCCTCGAGGCGAGGAATCCCGACTGCCTCGTGCAGTCACCCAAAACACAAGCTACACGGCATCCCTAGAGTGCGGGACGTGGTGGCAAAGATCATATGCATGGTGCAGCCAGTGGTACCCGAGAACTCGGGAACGGGAGTGATGCCCCTGGGGGCAAAGGACGCGGACAAGGGTCCGGTGCGCACAAGTAAGAACGACAACGATAAAGATGGTTGTGATGAGTTAGTTAGAGAATTCTGGGAGGCACAGGATGTTGGCAACGAGAGCCATGCACAAGATGAAGATTATATAAAGGAGGTTCAGGCCTGTTAAGAGTAGAGGCACGCCTGCATGCAGTCCATCAGCGTGTCGTGCAGAACATAGTGAAGCACATACCAGTGTTATATTGTTCCTGATGCAAGCCCCACGATGTCAGAACCCATCCACCCCACACTTGTGCGCTGTCAGAGGTCCTTTGAGGAAAAGGTGGATAGAGCCATCTGAATTGGAGTTGAGCAAAGATATGCACCGCCACTCGACTCAGCGAGGGTGGTATCAGGGCTGCATCATGAAGGGCATGGCTTGCTCTTGAGACATATTGTCGCAGTACCCATTGCTGTGCTCATTTGCAGTGGCACACAGTGCTGCATTGGGACCAGAGCATGTGCCGGAGAGCGTGGAGACAGTGAGAAGGGACTGGTCAACAGAGGGAAAGAACGGCAGGTTTGGTGCCTTTGTTCCAGAAACAGTGCTAATGAGGTGAAGCATTGTTACTGGTTCCCCCCACATCTCACAGCCATAACTTGTTTCTGCTATTAGACTTGCGCATGAATACCCGATACATTCTGTTCGTGCGGGACACCCAGCCAGCCCAGGATGCAACCCATATTTAGAAGTCACGTGACTCTCGGCCATCGTATGGCAGAGCTGGTGATCCTCAAGTCCTCAAGTTCTCATTCTCTTTTGAATTTCTTGTCCAACAGGCCTTGCCACACAATTCAATCAAGGAAAATTTCATTTCAAGTGTATTATCTACAAGCTAAATCATGTCGATGGCAGTTGCAAGGGGTGGCACTGTGGCAGAGGTGCTATGCGTGCGATGGGCATGTGACATGTTCTTGCATGCGCAGTGCAACGGGGATTAAGCGGAGAGTGACCAGGGGACAGAGGGGAATGCAGATGTGGAGTGTGTTGGTGTCCGGATGATGCCAGTGGTGTCACAATCAGACTACATACTTGAGCAAGACATGGGTGGCATGAGTGCAGACAGTGGAAAGTTCCTTCTTCCTTATATATGTTTCTGCTTTGACGATTTTCTATTTCTGGGCAGGTCTCTCGGAGCCCTAAGGCTCTGAATGTCGAGGCAATTCTGAAAAGAATGTGTTCAATTTGGAGGGTCATCCATAGGGTGCGGTTCCATATTTCTGTGCAGATGTTTCTTTCTTCATCATGGGATCTTTCTGACTTGTTTTTGAGGTCACCATTGATGAGCCTGGCACCAAGCCACCCAAGCAATTTTTCATTTTGCTAGCTAAGGACAACCATTTAAATATGAAGTTGTGCATAAATGGCTTATTGTTTCAATACAGGAGCTATTACCAGCCTGGGTAGTTAGCTATAAGGGAGATAACGTAGCGTGGAACTCTGTCAGTGTATTCTAGGCGCAACGGCTCTGGTAAAGAGTCGGAGTCCTTCAAGAAACACAAAGGAGACTTTTCACGAAAAGTGTATTCAACCATCCAGATGGATTGGGGTATGCTGTACGTCCCATAAACCAAGGGCATGATGAAATTAACATTACGAGGCGGGTATCCGACGTGATTAGCACTGGAGGAACGTACTGGTTGGACCGGACAAGACGAACCAAGCCATCAGAAGGGTTCAAGTCAAACCTGGTTCCATTGATCAACTGAGTCATGGTGTACAAACAGCATGGTGGCTGCACAAATACATGAATAATGAGAACGATAGCCGAGGATGTGCCAAGGACTGTTGCACCCACTCGGGAGGCTATAATTAGCTACCAGGGCTTGGCTTCTGAAGTTCTGTGACTCAAGCAAGAATTGCATCATATATTGATGTCAGCTAGTGGATTAACGATGTCAAAGGTCATTAACTTATTTGCAAGTCCAAATAGACTTGTGCAGCGCAGCAGGAAAGCATACTGAATATAGATTTTCTCTCTCTTACTCATTATTTGTCCTATTTATTAAGCAGTGTTTACGGTCAGGAGATTATTTATGTTCTGTCATCTATTTGTACAATATTCTGTTTATAGAAATCGTTGTAGTGTATATAAGGCTTGTATTAGCTCTAGAGACGCCAGTGGATCGGACCCCTCTTGTTGCTACAGTTAAGTTTCGCTGGAAACTTCTGTGGTAATCTGATTGTATCAGGCCATTCAGAGAAACCTCTAGAAGCTATAAAGCTTCTGTTGTTTTTCTTGCAATACATTGTTGGATTGTGATCAGATCTCTTTTACACATGAACAAGTTAAATGAATACGGTTTCGGAGCATGTGAATTGGATTTGGGATACGAGAGAACTTGGTTCTAGCGAGATTTAAAGTCGTTATTTCTTCTTTTGATATTGACAATGACAGAGATTGATAAATATATTCTTGGGATGGTTCAGAAGCCTTTCCAAATTGGAATTCCTTGGGGGCATCCAATAGAGTACATTTCCACATTTCTGTAAGGATGCTTCTGTTTTCACTATTGAATTGCCCTGACTTAATTTTAGAACCACCATTAATTAACATTTCAGGCAAACCAGACATCCCTACTTGCTCTTTCTCCTTGATGTCCCAGATTTTACTGTCTTCATGTGTTGTTGAGTCGAATTCCTGAAATGGTGTACATTCTGGTAAGTTTGTTTCTTCTTGTGATGTAGACATTGACAGGTTCTGAATGTTATATTCTTGGAAGGTTTTAGAAGTCACTCCTAATTGGGGTTGCTTAGAGCTATCCCATGCCACTTGCAGCACTTCATTTTTGGAATAAAGAGGTGAATTCCCCTCATTCTCTTCACTTCCATTCTCTCCTTCCTCATCAATATCCTCCAACCAGGACATTCCTAATATTAAGGCAGTTGAAATGTCTGGTGTCAAATATAGTGTCATAGCTTTCCTGTGGTTTCCTCAACAAACTATTACACTGTTCAGCTATGCCGTCAAATTTATGTTATTTCCTCCAACTCTTACCATTTCTTCAAAATTTTCTGAAGTTTTTCCTCAGCGATGCTTTCTTGAATTAAATTTAACCAAGACCCTGCATCGTAAGTGACTTGAAGATCTGTTATATCCGGATGGAATCAACTATTTTTATACCTCTTGTTAGTTATTCTTTGGTTCTTTTTGAAGGCATTCAATTCATGATCTTTATTTGAGCTGGAACTTTTCAATGGTACGGAATTCCCTTCCCGTATGTACAGTGGCGACGAAAAGTTCTGCACATGGCAGAATTTCGCTTGTTCACCATAATAAAGAGGCCGGATCGAGTAGCTTTGGCTGAGTGAGTTGTAGTGTAGGGTATTTAGAGTACACAAAAAAAATTTGGATCAAATGGACGTGGTTTGGGTGAGATATGAATCAATGTAATCAACGACGTCAAGAAGCTCTGACCAAATAGTGACAAAGTGTCATTGAAACTCCACGTAAACTGGGAAAGTATTGGTTGAAAAAATACATGCAAGCTAGTATCGAGTGTATCTACCTCCAGCATCATGTAGAGCTCGCACGCGATCAGGCATGGAGTCATACAAGCGATTAATAAACCCCATATCCAGATTTGCCCACTCTTCCTGGAGAATTGCCCACAACTCCTCCAAATTTGTTGGGAGAGACTTGCGGCGGCGCACCTGGCAATCCAACTGCTCCCATGCATGCTCTATGATATTCATATCAGGTGAAGACGGCGCCCATCGAAGAATTTTGATGTTGTTGTCATGAAACCAGTTCTGTGCACGGGCTGAAGTGTGCTTTGGATCGCCAACCTGCTGGAAGACAATGGTGGTGGGGTCAATAGAATAGTCGGCACATGTCCCGAGGAGTGATTCCTCAAGGATATTGCAGTATTGAACCGCATTCAAGTGGCCCTCGACACGATGAAGCCGGCCAGGGCCAAATTCGGTGAGGCATCCCCACACCATGAGATTCCCCCCACCATGCTTCACAGTTTTCCAGATGTTTCTTGGTTCCAGCTCCTCCCCAACCCTCCTACGACAATACTGCTTCCCATTCGACCCGAAGAGATTGAATTTGGACTCGTCAGAAAAGATAACATCCCGCCAATCATCTGCTGTCAATTCCAGCATGTCTTCTGCCCACATTAGGTGCTTTTCCACGTGAATGGAGCTAAGAAATGGCTTGGGCCGGCGGATGCGACCATGGAGGCCAACCGCACGAAGTGCATCGTGAACTGGGGAGGCTGGTGTGGTTGGGAAAAGTGCTTCACGGACATCAGCACCGTCATGAGCCTTGCTGGTTTCGATCAATCTTGTCGCATGCCGCATGTCACGGTCTGTAAATCGTCGTGGGGGGCCGGATTTGGGTTCGTAATGGTAGGGATCTCCTGTTTCCTTGACTTTGGCGTAGTTGCGGGATGCACAGGATCGGCTGATTCCCAAGCACCAATTTCTTGAAAGTCCATGTTTTCTTTCTCGTGCATGTGTATGAGGCAGGCACGCTTAGTAGGCGTGCACACAACCATGGGATATGCCTAGGGACCATTATTTAGTCAAATTGTAACAAAAGAACCAAAAAAAAGCGGGACCACGGACACGTCTGGGTGGTGGTTTGTGAAAGAATGTGCTATGATGTCACTGTGACTGATGGCGTTTCGGGATAAACAGATCCTTGCTCCACCACATCAGACCCATTTGATCCAAATTTTTTTTGTGTGTACTTCTACATACCCTACACTACAACTCGCTCAGCCAAAGCTACTCGATCCGGCCTCTTTATTATAGTGAACAAGCGAAATTCTGCCGCATGCAGAACTTTTTCATTGCCACTGTATGCAAAAGACTGATACTGAGTACTAATTGTGGTTGGCAAAATATTAGAAATCTCATTATAAGGTACTACCAGTAATTTGTACCATGGACGTCATGACTCCTGGTCTTTGAATATAAGGTACGTACCTTCATCCCTTTCATCAATACTTACCAGATTTCCTTTTTGCCAAGGTTGTCCTAACAAAGGCAAGAATGGAGCCTATTGCAACACCCATGAGTCAGTAACGGTAATTGCATCTCCACAACTGAAAGTCACATCTTTAATCCACCCTTGAAATTGCCCTTGTCCACTGTTAGCATCGTTTATCTTGGTGAGTTGACTCATGTCCACAGCGCTCTGAATGTTCTTTGCAGCAACATCTGATCATACAACATTCAGTTGAGATCCTGTATCAATAATTGCACAAACAGTATTCCCATTGGTCTCCATATCAATCTTGATTAGAATTCCCTCAGTTCATGGCCATCCCAGGTTTGAAATTGCTGGATGATCTCATGAGCTCCCCAATAATACTGCACAAACATTCTTTACTTTACAGCTAATGTTGGAACCGAAGGTGCGACAAAAAATTTCCCGATTTGGACAGATTTTCGAATCCACGACCGATTCCCTTTTATCTCACTCATTTCTGGTCGGATTACCCCAATTTATAGCGCATTCTGCCAGGGTAATTCCTGCGCAATTAGTGACAGAGCCAGTTTCTCCAAATTCCGATCTCCTTTTACCATGTAACAAGGTGCCCCAGTTTGAATTCAGCGTGTTCTAGCATGCCAGGTTCTTCCCCGATATCGCTGGATTTTTGGGACGACAGACTATCAATCATTTCAAAGAGGGTGACAGAGCCACAATTATGAATTTTGACCCTACAGGTATGCTATTTCATCGAGAGTGATTGCCTGGTCAACACAGTCAAATCAACATTTCTCAGTCAGTTTTGAGCAAATGGACTACTGGAGTTGCTAGTGGCGACGTCCTGAATGCCGCTGTTGACTGACTTGGTCTGTTGTATCAAAGTTACAGGTCAGAAACACCCTAATTACGGCACGTCGCATCGTGTCCACACACGTCATGACTGACATCCTTGTCACATCACTCACACCACACTCGTCACTTGTGCATTGTCTAAGTTTGTACGCAAGAGTTGGTTTGCGGGCCACGCTGACACAGCCTATGGTCTCGTGCATGATCTCCACTGCATCCTCGAAGGACTGCGACGAATCAAGCGCAACGCGCTGATTGCCATCAGAAGTTGCCTCCGGGATCATGAAGATCATTCCTGGTGTAGTATCATTCAAATTCAAGGAATCAACAACAGAAATGAACAACGTACCAACAGTGAGAGCTACTTCGATGCCGTCCGAATCAATAGCTTCTTTCTTCTTCTTCTTCTCTGTGACATGATACCAATCAACGGTACAAATGTAACACAAATCGTTGTACATACTTTTCGGCTTGGTGACAGGCTCAGCAAGAGAGGTGTCCGAATCCGAGGTGGCCGTTGGCGCAGGCGTTTTCTTGGGCTGCTTCGGAGGCACGACAGATTTAACAAGAGGAGATTTTGGCTTAGGTCCGGGCTTTCATGACGCGTGTGGACGCGACGTGACGTGCCGTAATTAGGGTGTTTCTGACCTGTAACTTTGATACAACAGACCAAGTCGGTCGACAGCAGCATTCAGGACGTCGCCACTAGCAACTCCAGTAGTCCATTTGCTCAAAACTGACTGAGAAATGTTGATTTGACTGTGTTGACCAGGCGATCACTCTCGATGAAATAGCATACCTGTAGGGTCAAAATTCATAATTGTGGCTCTGTCACCCTCTTTGAAATGATTGATAGTCTGTCGTCCCAAAAATCCAGCGATATCGGGGAAGAACCTGGCATGCTAGAACACGCTGAATTCAAACTGGGGCACCTTGTTACATGGTAAAAGGAGATCGGAATTTGGAGAAACTGGCTCTGTCACTAATTGCGCAGGAATTACCCTGGCAGAATGCGCTATAAATTGGGGTAATCCGACCAGAAATGAGTGAGATAAAAGGGAATCGGTTGTGGATTCGAAAATCTGTCCAAATCGGGAAATTTTTTGTCGCGCCTTCGGTTCCGACATTAGCTGTAATCAAGTCTTGAATTTTAGTTCTCAATTCTTTTGAAGTGACCATTATTTCTCATAATGTCATTTGAATTGGAACATCCAGAATGCAGTCAATAACAGCTTGTCTGTTAACCATGCTTGTGAGTTTGGGCTGTCTTCCTGTGATCTTTCCACCTTTTTCTTCTTTGTCAACCTTTTGTTTGTCTTCTGGAGGTGATGACCTTCAATTTTCTTTGAAGGCTTTCTTGATACTGATATCTCTTCCATTTCTTCATCTTGGTCTGAGGTGAACCTTACATTCCACGCTTCTATTGATGTAATTTCAGGCTTTGTTGCCATTTTAAGTTTGTTCTGCAGCATGTATTTGTGGTGTCTTGAGTTCTACCATTTGTGGTGGCATCAAGTATACTTCATTTTGAAGATACTCTTCTTCTTCAGTACTGCTAAAATCAGTTTCTTCATCATCTTCATTTATGTTAGCATAATAAAAATTCTCCACGGCTTTTTGTTGTTCTTTATCTGTGACCAGACTGCTAAATATTACGTGTGGTACTGAGGTGTTTGCCATTCATTCTGCAACTTGCACTAGTGACTCCCTGCCAATCTTACGAGTTCACTGCCCATTGTTCATTACTATTGGGCAATTCTGCTCATTGTATGCCACTATATTTTTTTTTGAATTAGATCAGCAATGCTTGGGCAATCTGACATTTGATGACCGAGCCCTAAACATCCAAAGCAAGTTGGTTCTCCTGTTGGTGGTGCAGATCATTGGGATGTTATTAGGGTAAGTAGCGGGACCATTCATTGTTCCTCAAGCTGATGATGATCAATTCTGGAATCTTGGAAATTCTGCACATGAGTTTGTTCCTTGATGAAGTTCCGGACATTTATTTGCTAAACCTGACTGATCTATAACCATCAATTCATAATAGATCAGTGCATATTCTGGATCATCCAGTTTCATTGCACCCAATTTTCTGATTAGCGAGACTACCTTGTCTTCAGTTCCTTGGAACTTCTGTGTTTCTTTTCCAGTGTTGTTCTTGTTTGATACTGACTCTTGTTTCTTCTTTTCTTCTTTCTTCTTCTTATCTCATTGTTTCTTTTTGAGTTGATACTTTTTATAGTCTGAATCTGAAAATTCGCTTTCCGAAGATTCGCTTACCAATTCATCATCTGATTCTTTGTCAAATTCCTCTCCCCAATCAGCTGCTCAAACCATTAAAGTTTTGTACTTATTGCACCTGAAGTGCCATTCTGCCACAGCATTGATTTCAGCTACAGTATATTGAACTGTATCATCTCAGAAAGGATTAGCTTGAAGTATCCTGTTTTCCAGAATTTGGTGTAGCAGCTGATGAATGCCTACAAAGAAATAAACATTAGTCTTTCTTACTCAGATATCCTCTCTTTAATGGTCCTCTGGCAATAGTGTTGTACTTGATGAAATATTTCCACCAAGTAGTCAGATTATAACAGCCTTTCTGGCTTTGTTGTAGAGTGAAACATCCAACATCCACAGGTTTACATTTTTGATACATTCTATCTGCATCAAAATGTTTCAGTATTTCATGTTTCAACAGACTCCATCATGGTGGATCAAATCCTTCCAAGGTTTGGATCACATATTGAGTGTCAATTGAACAATATTTTAATATATGTTCGCATTTTTGACAATCACTTGTAACTTGGCATCTTTTGAGTAAGCATTCATAGTGATCTAAAAATGTTTGTACTTCAGTATATTTTCCTTGGAATTTCTTTGGGAAATCCTTGCTTCCTAATACAGGCATATCATGTATTGATCAGGCCAAAGTAGGTGGCAGCAGATAGTAATTTGGTTGCTGAGGCATTTGAAAATGAGCATGTCTTGAGGAAGGTGGTGATGATGTTAGACTGTCCTCAAAATCTGAGGATGGAGGTGATTCTGGATTATTCATTCCTCAATAATCATATAAGGCTTCCATAATTGCTTTCTCTTGTCTTGTCTTGATAGAAGGCTTCAGTGTTCTTGATGATTTTTGAAACTGAAAGGATTCTGGAATATTGTCATTGTCAGATGCAGTTTCTTTGGTCTTTCCTTTTCTTTTCTTGAAGATTTCTGATTTCTTGATTATTTCTTGATCTCAATAGTTTCCTTTTCTTTCCCCTTCTTGGTGGTTTGCATATTTGGTTCAACTATTTTCTGAGAAAGACCAGCTTCACTCAGAACATCAGAGGGTCCCATTACATCTGGTAAGGGTCCAATAGGTTTGCTGTGCTGTTCTTCATATTCTTTTCGTGCTTCTTCAGACATAGCTTCATAAATCCTTTGCTTATCCCAATCTTTGAAGATGTATACAGGAACTTCAGTATTGGTTTGAGTCATATTTATCAGCTTGTATCCAAGTATTTCTTGACTGTAATGGTGATTGATGCAAGAATAGGAAATCCCTGATGTTGGAGCAATAGATTTCCCTTGCAGTGGGCTCCAATTCTGTTACACAGAAAAATAGTTTCCCTTGAGATCTTGGGAAATGACTTTATTCACAAGAATTCTCAAGTGGTTGGGGAATGCTCCAACAATTTCCTTTTCAAGGATAATAGCAGAGTGTGGTTCAATTTGGAAATGCTGTCAATCAATGATTTATGGCAACTGTCAATAATCAGTACAGCAGGTTTGGCAAAAGATCAGTATTCAATTGGTGAATTCAGTGAGCAAAATTTAGTACTTACCACAGAAAGTCTATTCACAGTTGCATTAGAGGCTTTCACAGATGGATATTCATCATTGGAGGGCTAATTGTATGTTATCATTTGGTGATATAGCAGCATATGGGGGAAATGTCCAGAGCAGAAAGGCAATGGAGAGATGCTCAACCATCGTTTGAGCAGTCATTGCAGGCCAAAGGTATTGCCAACATTGACTCCAGGTTGGCCAGTATTGGAAAAGCTCATCAGGGAGCACTAAGGAACACTTGAAAAATTGCAGGTAGCTCTCTTGCATGTGATACTCAAAAAAGAGCTATCTCTTATTTATTCCTGGTAGACAGTATGTTGCAATGGAGATACAAATCACTCTCTTCACTCTCCTGCCTGGACCCCCCCCCCTCACAAGGTCATGTCCAACATATGGTTCTGGATACCTTAAAAGTACATCATATGGTTCTGGATACCTTAAAAGTACATCACAGTCTTCTGATACTATCTCCAATTGGCTTCCATACCTGCATTTTGTGCCAGGCAAGGTCAAGTTCCTCACCATTGCATATTTCACATGCCAGCAGAGTCACTGAATGTCTCCTAACCATGGATTAATGTAAATATGCTTGCCTTGTGGTTGAACAGATCTGTTCTGACCAAATACACTCATAATCACTGCATGCAGCAACAGCCTGCACCACACAAGTCTACCTACTTATTAGTGGGTCTATGTTTGCTGCATTTTCCATCCCTGCCCATTATCATGTGCATCTAGGGTAAAATTGCTTGCTTTCCTCACGGTAGCCAAACAAAAGAGTCTCCTTCATGGGTATCATCTTCACTTACTCTTCGATCCTGAAACTCTTCAAGAGTGTACTCAACTCTTCAGGTAGAACCACCAAAATCTGCTCTTCCACATCCAAGCCACTGGAATTCCTGGCAACTCTTCATTCCATGTTCACCCTGTTCTCCTCTCATGCACAATATTGCTTATTTCATGAGCTTCATCTTTAGGCCCCAGATCAAGCTGTTCTGATGCTGAATCCAAGCAGGACTCACAGACATAGATTGTTGGCATGCTGGAAAATGAATATATAAATATGTCTAACTACTTCAATGTACAAATGATGTACTGTAGGGTGGTTCAGGTTTGAACCATGTCATTGCCAATGATAGGCCTGGTTCGAACCGTCCTATAGAGTTTTGAGTGACCAATGGTTTGAACCATTGGTAGGTTCAAACCAATTGTATGTCTGGACCAGTTGCTTCAAACTGGTTCAAACCAGTTGTATGTCAGGTCCAGTTGGTTCGAACCAGTTGTATGTCTGGACCAGTTGGTTCAAACCGGTTCAAACCAGTTGTATCTCTGAAATAGTTGGTTCAAACCACCTGTAGGCTGAAATTGAAAAAAAAGTGCATTGCCTCAAAAAATTGAATTGACTCTTTTCAAGTTCGAGCATTTTGAGTGGCAGAGTATGGTAATGAATGACTCATTACTGTGGTTTGAGCTGGTTCAAATAATTCTATGTGCATCATGTCCTTCAAACCAGTGTTGCCATGACTCAGAAAATTGAGACATTACTCACTTTAAATACAGTTCAAGTTGACTCAAGTACATAAAGTCAGAATTTTGGGCATACATATTTTCAAGATACTTGTGGCCTCAAGTCAACTTGAGGGTAGAGTTGCAAGTTGTAGAAATACTAGTTTGAACAGTGGCAAGTTCACACCATCAGGGTTTAGCTGCTGATATGTTTAAAATGGCAAAAAAATGTGTGTGGGTGTATCAAAAGATATAAAACAAGTACATTGGAATTTGATAAGTACATTCAGTCCTCTGCCACTATGATAACTTCCCAATTGATTCTTCAATCTGGGTGCTCAGATTGAATGTGTTGAGCTAGAGTAGCTCCAGTCTGAGGCCAAGTCCCACCAACTTCACTAAATTTCTCCCATGCATTGTGTTCCTATGACGAGCCAAGTGTTGCAAAAATAAAATTATTTGGAAGACCCAAAATTTTTTTTTTTTCTTTGAGGTCAAATCTGAGTATCCCTTTGGACCAGCTCCCTAGGGTCTATTTAAGTGTCAGTATGCATGTACTTGGGTAATTAGGGCCAAATTGGAGTTGGTAAGGTGTCCTGAAGCTACCTTGGCCACGCCAGCAGAGTGTACTGTATTTAAAGTGAGTAATGTCTCAATTTTCTGAGTCATGGCAACACTGGTTTGAAGGACATGATGCACATAGAATTTATTTGAACCAGCTCAAACCACAGTAATGAGTCATTCATTACCATACTCTGCCACCCAAAATGCTCGGAACTCAAAAGTGAGTATTTGAACTTGAAAAGAGTCAATTCAATTTTTTGAGGCAATGCACTTTTTTTCAATTTCAGCCTACAGGTGGTTTGAACCAACTATTTCAGAGATACAACTGGTTTGAACCAGTTTGAACCAACTGGTCCAGACATACAACTGGTTCGAACCAACTGGACCTGACATACAACTTGTTCAAACCATCTGATTCAAACCAGTTTGAACCAACTGGTCCAGACATACAATTGGTTTGAACCTACCAATGGTTCAAACCATTGGTCACTCAAAACTCTATAGGATGGTTCAAACCAGGCCTATCATTGGCAATGACATGGTTCAAACCTGAACCACCCTACAGTACAAATAGAGAGGAGTTTCAACAAGTGCATGGCCCCAGTCTGGGCAGTGAGATGTGGACTGGAAAGTCAATGGATGCATCCAGGCTGGATCGCCTATCCAACCCTGCAGATAGCAGAGATGTCTTTTCAGTTTCCAACCTAGTCAAGACAGGTGAACACCCTTCAGCAGCAACAAGATGTGCCATAAGATCCACTGCCAGTGGCATGTTATCAGTGAACTTCAAGAGCTGATCAACATCATTTGGTTTATGATGATCCTCAGCAATTTCTTTGAACATTTGTTGAGCAGCCTTCAGTGGCAATGGTCCTAGTGCTGGGAGAAATGGCCAAGTCCAGCGAACGTTGGCTGGATGTTCAGCTCCACGCATTGTCACCTGAATTTCAGAATCAACACCTGTGCAGCAGATGTGGAGACACTGACTATCAATGCCAGATGCCAGATGCCAGTGAGATTGGAAAGCAGAGCTTCAGTACCACTGCAAGATTCAAGTGGGTCCCAACTTGTTTCCAGGTTGTCCAAGATCAGCAGTGAAATTGGCCTTCTAGCAAGATAGCAGAGTACAGTCCCTGTCATGTTCCTCTTTGGCTTTAGTCCTAGATGGCCTCCAATGAAACCAGCAATTTCCACACTGGTAGTAGCTGATTCACATGACACAAAGAGCTGGTCCTCGTATGTAGCTACCACATCAGGATGATGCAACACAGCTCTTGCAAGGCTTGTCTTGCCAATACCACCTGGGCCCAAGATAGCAATTTTGGCACATTGTAGATTAAGCAACTGCACAATTTGCATGAGCTCTGAGTCATGGCCATAGAAGATCTGTGGCATCAAAGGCAGAAGCGAGAAGGATTGGGAACTTGAGAGAATGAAATTAGTTGTGTTTTAAATCTAGACCATGGTTTCTACCTGGTATGCAATTTGTTCAAGGTTTGGATCTAGGTTGATAAAAAGTTATGAAATATCACCATAAAAAACATACTGAGCATACCGAAGAGGCATGGTCTGAAATTGTTGAATCTGACAGAGTTGAAATCATTTCAAGCAGTTCAGCATGCATATGTTGAGTCTTCCTGCGCATTTCATTAATATCATAGAACAGGGTTGCTTGGGATATTATCTGCTTATAAGTTAATTTTTGTACTTGCCCTGAATGTTGTAGGGCTTACTGTGAAATTCTCCAGGGCCAGCTGCAACCCAACCCTACAATCCTTCAGCAAAGCATTCATTTGACTTTGTTGGTGGTGTTGCTCTGTTGTGCCTGGATGAATGTTTGGATTTTATGAAGAGTTCTGGGTAAAATGCTATCAGCTACCGACAAGTTGGACATAGCAGATCAAATACTCAGTAAAGTTACCGACATGGTCCAACATTGCCGGTGGAAGGCAGCCAGGAGGGTCCGATCGCAAGTGAGCATCGACAATAGCATACATGATCCCATGAATATTTTCCGTGAGCTGACAACATTCTTCCTTATTTCTCTTCACATTCTATTATCTCATGTCAGTTCTGAATGATATTTGTCTTGAATTCCACACCTGAAGTGCACAAATTAAAGAGACTGCAGTGTTTGAGATTGCTTGTACAAATGGAGGACAAAGACTGTCATGAAGTTCATCCAGGAGCGGTACTACTGCATTCACGGAGGCAAGAATTTCAGTGACGCTGGATGGGTGCATCTGGGACAAGAAGGATGAGAAGCATCATCTCAGACACTGGATATATGTAGGCCAAATGAGATTTATGGCATTTTAATAGCATACAGCAGATAAAGAGTGGATTGCCGACTGGTCCAAGTTGGCAATCACAGCCTGCCGGACTCGAGCAGTTTATCGGAATTCGCATTTGTCGATGAATTTAATGTCTTCCGCATCACAAGGACGTAGCATAAATTGACCCACAAATTGAAACCAGTAGACTTGGAGCAACAAATGTAAATTTAAATTCTTCAACTTAACACGGGTATAGCATGAACCATCGCAGAGGACGCAAAGCGCTTGAATTCTGCATTCGGAAGAAGTGTCGACCCAGATCACCAGACGTGCGCCCGTGGCTCTCAGAAATTGTCCAAACATCAACTGGCGCCCGCGGCACACCGCAGCCTGTCACCGTCAGACGCCACCATCTCGACCCATCCTCCGCCTTGACCCCGGCGATTGGCGCGTCTGTACTACTGGCTCAATTGCAGCATCTTGACGACTGGTCCTCCATCATGACATTGAAGACTACGCAAAGCTGAATTGATTTGAAAGCACTCTGTAGCTCCAGCGGATCGAAAGCACATATGAGTGGTGCGCTGGACGTTTGACGCGACGTTCCCAAGGTTGTCGAGCACAATAAGCAGACGTGTTATTTCCTTTTCATTGGATGCGTTTCTGGACGGCAAACACGAGATTTCGCTTTCCTTGTTTTGGAATGTCTGTATTGAATTGAAATATTGCGTGCATTGAGCTGTATTGTCGTCCACAGCGCACGGTGAGGTGGTGGAGGAACGAGACCATTATTGGACCATTACATAGCGCTGCTCGCATTCTCCGTTGATTGATGGACGAGCAACTACAGGGGTGGAGCCGATTTAGAAGTCTTCTTGGTGGATGTGCAGACAGAGAGAAACGATTATATTTGGAAATCATAGTTGTGCCTGTGCCAAGCTCTTTGGGCCTACGCTGCACCGTGACATCTTTCTTGTTTCCCCCGTTAATACGTTGTTCATTAGTGCTTCAGCGGTCTTTATCGCGCAAGGTACGAGCGTTTTTTACGTCCACCTCGCTGGCTATCCTCGGCACTGCGGCTGTAGACTCAGCTCGGCAAATAAATATACCTGTCTTTGTTGGTACGCGTCTCATTCGCTCTTTCCAAACACACCAAGTAACCAACACAGATGTTTCGGATGATCCTCTATGTCTCACTTGTTCTCTGCACCTGGCCATCGCAGGCACTGCTTGAGCTGCTGGGCTCTGGCAGTCTAGTATTTACATGTACACTTCAGGTGAGTACATATTTTCCTCCGCTGGTAGGTATCTCCGCTCCGTACGCTACCCGACTACACGACGAAACACAGTGCAGCCACCGACACAGATATGTACCGACAGACAGGTGCGCTACGAAAACCGTGCCTTCGCGCAACGTCACGCACATCGAGCGTTCTCGCAGGCGGAATTCATACTCCATATACAGATCCCACTCCCGCTTGCTTCGCCTGCGCGGATGGATGCCTCGGCATTGCGAATGCGTTGCGACGCGCCACGCCACGGGTGACCCTGGATATACCGAGGAACAATAGGTCGAGACGCGCAGGACGGATAGTTGGGAGCGCGAAGTGGTCCAGGCCCCGGGTGCGGAGAAGATCAGCGCTCTCTTGCTCCCGCGTTGTCGCTTGCGAACGAGAGCAATGAATCGGGTACAGCTGCTAGCTGGTTCTTGCGCACTTCTGTGTCCTGAATCCCGCAGCTCTTCACCGACACCGACACCGACACCTCCCGCATACGGCCTCACGGTGCTACATCATCACGATTCTCCCGCCGCATTCCTTCGTATGTCCGTTGTCAAGCTATGCGCACTGCTCGCGGGATTTTCGTCTTAGGGCCGGGTGCGTGTCCGCGCGTTTCGGGGAGGATGGGACGGGGCGGGAATATGTACGGGGGCGGAGACGGATTGATGGATTGAGAGAGCAAGAGGAAGGCGGCTTGCACACGCCGACGACGCATATTCGATTCATGGACCTTGCGCTTCGGGATACGTCGTTCTACCTCCTTGAATCCTGAAATTTGCTAAAAACAGCAGGCGGGGGAACTTTGAAGAATCGCACCCCACGCTCGCACCATCCGTCGGGTAGACGCACGGCTCGCGCGTGGGGGGCTCGGTGCCCAAGTGCGCACGTCCCGTCCGTAACCGAGGGTCCCGCCACAGTAACGTGCAGCAGCGGCTCTACGTCCTCCGCAGGGCTGACAGGCACGGCGGGGCTCTACTGGGAGGCACACGGACATGAGCGGGATGGAAGTGGGCAAGCGGGGGATACTCTCGCGTCGACGTGCCGTCTGTCGCTCGCGCGCGCATAGGTGTTAACGGGCGGGACCCGGCGGCAGCGGCTGAGATGCTTGGCTACGGATCCGGCGTGTCATCCGTCGTTCCAGCGTGTCCTCGCCGTTGACCGGATCTATTTTGGTTATCCGTCTCTCCTCGCCTGCCCACAGCAACCGACAAAGTTACGGTCAGAGGAGTTGCGCAATCCCAAGACCAGCAGCAAGCTGCGGGTAGCCCGTTTGCTGCACTGCGACAAGCGCCGGCGCTTCGCCCACGTCCCTTCTCAACCTTCTCCGCCGCCATTCATCGCGCGCCCATGTCATAGACCATGTGAAAGGAGAACCAAGGGACGTAGTTTCTTCGTGGTCTCCGAGTCGATGAAGAGTACCCGATGACAGTCATGAAATACTCGAAGGACGCAGAAAAGGCAGGAGTGCCCGCCGGCTATGACGCTGGCGATAGGGATGGGGATGTAGATCGCCGTGAATGAAGATGCGCTGGCTAGAGGAGACGCGGCACCGTGGAAAGTTGGACGTGGAGGACGGAGATTGAGAAGTAGACGTCTGTCCACGCTGCGTTAATACGGAGACGAGAGACAAAAGAGAGGAGGACGGACTCATAATATTACGGCCCCAGGACACTACGGTAACACCATGCAGAGCTTCCCGAATTCGCCTACGATGTGCAGCATCACGCCGAGCTCGACCGCGTTGTAGGCGACCGCCCACGCGACGCCGTTGTCGTCGTAGAGGGCGTGGACGGGGAAGGCGGCCGGAAGGACTGGTGCTCGAGGAGTACCCGAGGATCATGAAGTCCTCGAGCGATGTGCACGCCAGCGCTGGCGATGGCGCTGGGGATGTAGACCGCTGTGGTAAAGTGCGCTGGAGCAGGTGTGGAACTTGGCTGAGCCAGACGTGGACGACGGACCCATCAAGTAGACGTCTTATGCGCGCCGCATTAATATGGAAACAAAAGACGCAAGATGAAAGAGGGAAAGGGGACGCACTGATCCTATTATTGGCCATGATACTCAAAGCCAGCAATTCGCCGAATTCGTGCATCTTGTGCGGCATCGCGCCACGCAAGCCGCCGAGCGCGTCCGTGGTGTACGCGACCGTCCAAGCGCTTCGCCTGTCACGACGCCGTTGTCGTCATAGAGGAGGTTGACGGGGGTAAAGGCGGAGACCATGACGGCGGCGGCGCGCACGTCCACCAGAAGTTCATGTGCACGGGGATAGAGACGGGCTGGTAGACGTTGTACAGTAGTCGGAGGGGAGGGAGGCCCAGCCGATGGTGGTGATGGTTGACGGGGGCAAGGCGGCGGCAAGGAGCCACTCGAGGACGAGCGGGATGACGATGACGAGGCGAGCGTAGGCGCACGTCCGCCAGAAGGTCGTGCGGGCGGGGGATGGAGGCGGGTTAGTAGACGCTAAGCCAAAGATGAGGCCCATGAAGGAGAGGAAGGAGAGGACGATGGAGGCCCCGGCTTTGGCGCTGCAAGTACGCGATTGAGATGAGCGGGGTGAAAAAAGAGAGGATGAGCACTCACGTTCCCATGGGCAGATTAACCAAGTGCTTCACCGTGCACCCGAGCAGCACAGAGAGCGTTATCGCCTCGGGATCCAGGACTACAAGTATTTGTAGCCGAGCATGCCGAGGGCGAGGTTTAATACTATTATAGCGACGGTACCAACATTTGCGGGGTTCGAGATCGTGTCGTTCACAACGACGCGGAGGGTCTGCGCGCCGGCGATGGTGTGCATCGCACTGTAGCAGCAAAGGTTAGCGAGGGTGTTTCTCGCGAGGGCGCGGCGGGGAAGCGACGCACCTCCACCCGGCACACGCAACGCGACGATCTTGGTGCCGTGGCATCCCACTAGCGATTCGGAGTCGTGCGCGTTGTTCATCTAGCGGAGGCCGAGTTCGGGGCCGGAGGCCGGCCTGTGTGAGGGTCAGAATTCAAAATCGAGCTTCTTGAGAATTGAAAAATGCGTATGGGAAACGGGAGGGAGGAAAGAGGGGAGGGAAAGACGCGGACGCGAGGGCATTCGGGAGGGAGAAAGGAAGGTACTCGAAGCGAAAGATAGGCGTCCAAGGGAGAGGGTGCGCGAGGCGAAATGGGAGGGGGAGGCAGAGATAGACGAAGCCCAAGGGCACAAAGGGATGGAGAAAAATACAGCGGAAAAACGCACATATACGCGGGCAACGCATCCGTCACGACGTTCGTGAAGATCGTGAGCATAATGTCGTTGAGGCGAAGGAAAAGACGCCGGGCCCAAAATCGCGAATCTGAACGGCAAGAGGACGCAGTTCGTAACGAGTCAGCTGCGCGTAGGGTAGTCAGCTAGCGTACTTTACAGCGAGCCGGCAGGACACGCACATCCAGAGCTTCCCGTGGGCTTGTCATTCTGCTAGTCCTGGGGTGGATTCCGCGCGCCCCGATGCCGACCTTGCGTTCGAGCGCAGCGCCGAATGCGAGACTTCGGCCCCAGAGCAAGGCGTGCGCCGTCAAAGACGTTGAGGGTGTCGATGCACTTGTCGTGATCGAGCGAGACAGGGAGTGGAGATTCTTCTCGGAGTCGGGGCTTCTGTGAGACATGACGGAGCCAGACTTGTCGGTTTGGGGACGGTTCTGATCAACGTGGCGAACGAGTTGCGTCCCAAGCTGAGGCGATTAACCGCAGACATCGCGCTTCCCTGCCGGTGGCACATCGAGCAGGCTAGAGATTACAACAAACGGAAGTTATCCGAGAAAGCTGCGGAGTGTAGCCCGGAAAAACAGGGAAACGAAGCTCCATGGCGTTGGTGCAGGGAAACACCGAGTCGACGCGTCGAGGATAGACGCGAAAGCAGAGAGCTCAGTGATCGCATCAGCGGGGGGGGCCGCCACCTTTTTTTTTTTCGCGGGGGGGGGGGGGGGTTGGTGGGGGGTGGCGCTGGCCCAACAACCTCGATGATAATTGATGTCCCGATCCGAGGAATAGTTACCTGAACAACCAGAGAATCCTTTTCAGTCTCATTCAGACGGGTATAAGTTTTGTGAAAAGGCGGCGGACCCCTTTTGAGAATAAGACCTCGCCGCTGAACCAACCAACCACGTGATGTCCAAATAAGGAAATTCCCCTATCCTTCATGAAGTGGAGAGCTATTTGCTGGGCTATTTACCGCGGGATCTATTAAAATTCTTCATCAACACATTCTTTACATGCAATTCATTCAAAATTTGCATTGTCCGGGGCAATAGAATTCGTTCGCTGTTTGTCAGCACGTGATATTGTAGCTCAAACTTTTCTTTGAACAACCAGAGAATTTTCCCAACTGGTGCCCGGGTTGCAGAAAAATTTTCGGCCTGGTCCCATTCGAAGACAAAGAACCCGTCTGCTAAGTTCTAACCGCAGAATCCTGCATTGCATGTAATTCTCACCCACCGACGATGACCTAGGTCAACCTTACGATGGACTTGAGATGGTGAATTGTGCCACTTGTGGCTACACGGTTTGAGCATTGTATTGCATTATAACGCAGGACCGGAATATATGGAATTGCCAGCGACGCGTAAATCTGGAATAATGGAGGATGGGCACGAACGAGGCGGCGGTGGGGCGCGATGCAGCCACGATGTCTTCTCCCGAGTCCCGTCAGCAACTGAGCACCAGAAAAACGCGCCAGCACTGCTACAGTGTTACCTGAGCTCCCTCGCTCGACCAGTTCGCAATCTCGGTCTCCACGCTCCAGATCACTCGCTCCGGTCACCCAACACGACGCAGCACTGCGTCATTGGCACCGCGATGGGCACCGCGGTCATATGTCAAGCTCGAGTTCCCGTCGTCCTGGCAAACAGAGCCAACATGAAAAAATCAAGCACACAGCAAGCGGTGGTCCTTGCTGCGCGCCAAAATCGCGCCTCTATTGTGCCTGGACGGCCGCGAATCTGGATAATGAAACGCAGTAGATGGGATCTGCATATTGGTCCTGCTTGTTTCAGGTACTACAGTGACGAACTATCGCTATTGGTGCGCTTTTCCTGCCTGCCCTTCCCCGCTTCCGTTTGGTAATTATTGTGGCTAGCGCAGTACCGCGCCATGCCATTATCAGATAGCCGTACCCCACTGCGTGCCGCGGATCCTCGTCCCCATTCATCGGCCTTGGGGGTATCATCACCGTCGGAATCTACTGTCTGCGTATATGATCCCCACCGCCGCCGCCACCACCACCTTCGTCCTCGAGCAGCAACGCATTACGTGCTTCCGTTTTGTTTCATTTTGCACCGGCGACTCAACGGCGACTGCACGATGCGCGACGCACCGGAACCTTGTCCACCCCGGCGCCTACTGTCGTCCCACCAAGCTACAAGTAGTTCCACGGCCGCTGCTGTCATGCTCTCGACTCGGAGCAGCATTCCATTTGGTGTTCCGTTCCACCAGGTAAAGACGCGACGGGGAGCGTGCGGGGAATGCGTTGGTGCCGTTCGTCGATGGCGCCTGTGCGCTGCGTTGGTCGTACTAGGGCCGAATGGGGATGGGCTCGGCGCTGTAAGTAGCGGGAGACGCTGCAGGCATGGGTAAGTGTCTCTTCTCTTGCTTATCTATTCCGTGAAGTAACGCTGATGTTTGCTCATCGGTATTAAATACGCAAGATCGGCGTCCGCCTATGCAACTTGGCTCGTTCGGAGGGAGGTCCGAGCTTGTGTAGCATCCCGGCCAGAGGCGAGAAGAATATTCGAAATAAAAAACATCGAAAACAGATCCGAGCGTGCGCCGCTCTTTGGGTATGTATGTGCTGTGTATCCAGTGATTTCGATTTGGAATTTTGATTACCGCGGATAGACTTGGTAATCCTACGGTGGCGCACCCGTCTGCGCTTCCCGGCGCCCGGCAACCGTCCTCGGCTCGGGAGAAACAATACATCAAATTGCGCTCTGTGCCGGAGGCGACTTCGCGCGGGAAGAGGTGTCGGAGACGTTCAATCGCGCTCACAGAGACCCTGCGTAGGCTTACAATACTATCTCGCCCGAGCCAGACGTGAGATCCGTTCTAGGAGTCCAGTAGCAAAGGTGGCATCCGGATATTGACCGGAACTCATCATCATTGATCAATCATCCCTCGACATCTCTTCTAAGCCTTCAAGTTCATTATTCCCTTGCGAGGGTATCGACAGACGATAGACATTTCTTACACCCTCCACACAGTATCGATGTGAGTGGCGCCGCGAGATGAACCATCCTTGGTTTTATGAGGCAACATCAAGTCGGCACTGCATCCAATTGCGGAATAGCACTACCGGTGGAATAGTACAATAGTTCATGCCCTTGTCATGCGGAAGAATTTAAATTCACTGATGAATGCGAAATCCGATAAATTGCCTGGATCTATCGGCAATCGACTCGTTATCTGCGTTGTGCTATTGGAGTGACATAAATCTCATTTCACCTATATACAGTCCGCCCACGGGATAATACTTCATTATTTTTGTTCTAGATGCCCCCATCCAGTGTTACTGCAATTCTGGTCAACAACATTGTCAACTCCGTGAATGCTGTTGTACCACTCCTGGATGAACTTCACGATGGGCTTTGTCCCCCATTTGTCCAAGCAATCTCAAACACTGCAGTCTCTTTGATTCATGCACTTCAGGTGTGGAATTTCGGACAAAAGTACTTCAGAACTGACAGGAAATGCCAGAATGTGAAGAGAAATAAAGAAGAATGTTGTCAGCTCGTGGAAAATATCCATGGGATTATCTATGGTATTGTCAATGACATCAGGAAAACCACGGCATACTGGATAGTACTTGACAGTACCGCATAGTGCCGCATAGCACCATAGTTGTCATAGGTACATCCCCACTATGGAAGCGCTGTCATAGCACTATGGCGCACTATGGAAGCTATGGAAGTACTATGCAGTTGGCCCAGCTCCAAATTTTCAGCTGCTTGATTCCTCCTTCTCCTTGCTCGCCGTTGCTCTCAATCGACAATGATAGGAATTAAAACAGCTGCATTGCCAATATAACTACATACTGCTACACAACCATACGGATAAGCGGGTTTCCAATCCTCCGATCCACTGTGGCTTACAGTGAGCAAGACCCGAAACGTGTGAAGCACTCCCAGCCGCTGCGCACATCGTTCAGTGGGCCTCCCTCTCCCCGTCCCCTCGCTTCCCGCTCCCACACAAATCAAATCCCCGAAGCGAACTGTACGGCGCGCGAGTACAGGGAGAGAGCGTCGGGGTCGGCTGCGGCGTCGTCGCGTCAGGCGTCATCCGCCGTGAGATCGGAGTGCGGATAGGAGTGCAAGGACCAACACGGAGAGCTCTGGGGGCACATTACACCTCAACATAGGACGTGGATGCCACAGCGGCGACGTACGTAGTGTCCTGGATACACTCTGATCAGGGGTGCTGAGATGATGGACCATCAGGCCAGCTTCTGGAGGATGCCTGAGCGTCAGCGCGAAGTTGTGACGGACATCAAAACACATACCGTTTAGATTCAAGCATATCCGAGCATTTTTTCTACCTCTGCTGTCGCACAAAAGTCTGCAAGTCAGGGTGTGCAGCAATGAAGTTAAGAGTCACATACTGATCCTTCGCACCAGGTTTGTCCCCACCGATTCGGCCTAGGAACCGCTCAGCAGCCGGGTTGGGACAAAGGCGAAAACGAGAACGTACCGACGTTCTCTATAACTCCGTTTCGGCGAACGGGCAATCACGCACGGGATTCCCAACAGCAAGCAGAAGCGTTGGTAACATCAGTCAAATTAACGGTGGAGGGAGCAAGACACAGGAGAGGAATCGACGAGATGGTGGTAGGAAGAAAAGAGCAACCATGTGGCAGTGTTGCACGTGTGAGCGGAATTCAAGCATCGACGCACGACAGTGTTAGGCGACGGGTGCCGGAAGTGCCGAGCGTGCATAGCTCTTCATAGCACACAGCACGAACTATCCAGTACTATGAGAGTCTATGATAGAGCTATGGATACTATGGATGCTATGCAAACTATCGCAAACTATGGCTCGGCTACGGTTTTCCTGATGCATGCTCACTTACAATCGGACCCTCCCGGCTATCTTCCACCGGCAAAGTTGGAACATGTTGGTGACTTTACTAAGTATTGATCTGCTATGGCTGTTTGGCATATACCTGATAGCACTCCAAGAACTCTTCATAAAATCCTGACATTTGTGCGAGCACAACAAGGCAACGGCAAGATCGAACATTTCTTCCAACAGAACCAAATGAGTACTTTGCTGAAGGATTGTCGAGCTGGTCTGCAGCTGGCCTTGGACAATTTCACGGTAAGCCCACAATATTCATGATGAGAACAAAAAGTTCAACTCATGGGCAGATAATATCTCAAGCAACCCTGTTCCATGATATTGAGGAAATGTGCAGGAAGACTTGTATGCATGCTGAACTGCTTGAAATGATTTCAACTCTGTCTGACTCAACAATTTCGGATCATGCCTCTTCTGTATGTGCCGTGTCCTGTATATTGATATTCTATAACCTTTTGTGAAATTAGATCCAAACCTCAAACAGGTCTCAAGGAAGGTAGGAACCTGACCCAGGCTCTGAATAAAACTGAATCTTGACCTTTCAAGCTCCCTATCTCTGACATTTTTACCTGATATGCCGCAGATCTTCCATTGCCGTGACTCAGAGCTCATACAAATTGTGCAGATACTCACGCAACAATGTGCTAAAATTGCTATATTGGGTCCAGGTGGTATTGGCAAGACAAACCTGGCAAGAGCTGCTTTGCATCATCCTGATGTGGCAGCTAAATACGAGGACCAGCTCTTTGTGTCATGCGAGTCAGCAACTACCAGTACAGAACTTGCTGGTTTAATTGGTGTTCATCTGGGATTGAAGCCAGGGAAGAATCTGACAAAGCCTGTGCTGCACTCTCTTGCCAGGAAATCAACATGTCTCTTGATCTTGGACAATCTGGAAACCACTTGGGAGCCACTGGATTCTCGTGGTGGTACTGAAGATCTGCTTTCCAACCTCACTGATATACCTCAGTTGGCATTGATAGTTAGTTCATTAAGTTACACAATATATATATTGATTTCTAAATTATAGGTTACAATGCGTGGAGCTGAACACCCAGCCAAGGTTCGCTGGACTCGACCATTCCTCCCACCACTGGCACCATTATCAGCATAGGCTGCTCAACAAATGTTTAAGGACATTGCTGAAGATCATCATAAACCTGAAGACATTGACCAGCTTCTGAAATTCACTGATAACGTGCCACTTGTGGTGGATCTCGTGGTGCATCTTGTAGCTTCTGAGGGGTGCTCATCAATCTTAGCTCGGTTGGAAATTGAAAAGACATCTGTGCTATCTGAAAGTTCAGATAGGCGATCCAACCTAGACATATCTATTGCTTTGTCACTTGCAAGTCCCCGTCTCACTGCCCAGATTGGTGCCATGGATTTGTTGCAACTCCTCTCTATTCTGCCTGATGGTCTCTCAGATGTTGAGCTTATTCAAAGCAATCTTGTTATCCCCTGGATTATGTCATGCAAGTCTGTCTTGCTCAGCACATCTCTGGCATATGTTGATAATAAGAAACATCTGAAATCACTTGTGCCTATCCAGGAATACTTACAGCATTTCTACCTGGTGACATCAGCTATTGTTCTGCCCTTGCAAAGACATTTCCAGAGTCTTTTGAGCACATATAACAAATATAATGGATCTACCCAGGTCACCAACATTGTGAGGGATATTACTCTCAATCTTGGGAACATACATCAAGTTCTATCCTGAGCACTGACTTCACAAAATCCTGATCTACCTGAAGCTATAAAAGACACAATTTTACTAGATAACTTTTCCATAGTAACTGGTCGCGGTTCTCATGCATTAATGCATTCTGTTCAGGCCATACTTCCATCTGGCGATCATAAACTGACAGTTCAATTTGCTATTGAGGCCTTACTTGCAAGCAGGAGTATAACAATAAAGGATCGTGAATGCTTGGTTGCTGAGGCCAAGATGCACTGCCAAACTTTGAATGATCCTGCTCTCGAAAGTATGTGGAGTCTGTATCCTGCTCATACCTATTCCTGATCTACCATTTATTGGTTTTGTACAGTCCGATTGTATTCTGCACTGGGAGACTATTATTGTTGGGTTACAGTTAACCAGTTCGACAGAGGAATGGAATCCTTCAACAAAGCATTAAAATTAGCTCGAGATACTGGTAACATCAGAGCACAGTGTGGCATTTTGAATGATTCTGCACTACTCAACTGGAGGATAGGCAAATATGCTATAGCAAAGGCACTTGCAGATGAAGGATATATCTTGGCACAATTATGTGGAAGTTGTTACCAGCAGGCAATATTGTTGCGGGTGGAGGCCCAATGCCTTCAAGACCTTGGAAACCTCACGGACTCCCTTCCCTTGCTACAGACTGCAAGAGAACTTCTCAGGCTTTGTGGGATGGCTCAAACTTCTCCAGATTTTCATTTCAGGATGATTATTGCGTCTACATACATGGAGAAATCTGAGTATGCTGAAGCCCGGAATATCTTTACTCAAGTTGCTTCTGAGATATCCACATTACAGGACCAAGTTGACTTGGCCATTACTCTCATAAATATTGGGCAGATTGGTGTGGCTACTGGTGCAGCCAAACAAGATGTGCTTGAGAACATTGAAATGGGCAAGATGATCTTCAGCAGGTTGGAAGACTTTATAGGGGCTTTTTAGCATGACATGGTTCTTGCAGGGCTGGAACTCAGAGAAGGGGACACAGTGGCAGCAAGAAATCAGTTTGAGAAATGTTTGCATTTGTCTTGGACATGGCACGCTGAAGTTGCATTCAACTGCTTGGAGGGAATGGCAGATATCAACTGCTGGGGACCTGCCAACTTCAGCTGGGCTGTAACCTCTGGCATCACTTACCTTGCATTTGCACAAAGAACAAAGCAGAAGTTGGGACTACACAAAGCACTCTGCAGTCTAGGCGACATGTTTTTGTCCATCTCTGATGGACTAACTGCAGAAAGTCTATTCACAGTTGCACTAGAGGCCTTCACAGAGATGGATGTTCATCAATGGAGAGCAAATTGTATGTTGCGCCTTGGTGATATAGCTGCAAGCTGGGGGGACATGTCTGGAGCTGAAAGGCAATGGAGAGATGCTCGACCACTGTTTAAGTCATTGCAGAGTAAGGATATTATGAAGATTGATGCAAGACTTGAATCACTTAATAGGGTGCAGTAAACATGTTGTTACAGTGAAATCTAAAAGCAGGCTTTGTCAAGAAAGAAATAATAATAATAAAAGAATTGCCAGAAAATAAACAGGCTCTCAAATTGTGTTCTAATACGGTGTGAACATTGATACAAGTATTTGCTGCCTTGCTTTCATGATTAAGAACCCGATATTTCAAGTTGAAAGAAAGTAACAAATTGTTGGGTTGTGGTTAACTTTTTTTTCGCTGCTTTTTTGACATCCTTCATAGTCATTTGCCTTTCTAGGGTTGTGTGGATCTCTTCCCAACATTCCAGAGAGCATTGAAACTGGTGCCAATGCACCCAGGATTGGTACAGATTCAGTATCTTTTGCAATATGCACTCGCTGGGTTTTCAGCAAAGTACTATTTGTCTGACATTGATCGCAGGCTCAATGACCTTTAGCAAGGCTTTAGAGACTCATTTGCTAATCGATGAAGGTAAGATTTTCGGGGTGGGTCAATTCGGGCTAACGGAACTATGTTGAACAATTCAACTTCGGCTCTTGAGCAACGGTAAAAGCCATTTGAGATATATGCACAGCACCAAGAGCTTTGCCTGAGCGACTCAGCATTATTCAGGTTGAGCCCATGTCCATCCTCATACTTATAAACAACTGGCCGTCAACTCAGCTTTCAAAATGTGGCTAACTTGGTATCCCGCTCCCGAAAATCTCCCTTGACTTTCGACGACATTTTGTCGAGTGAAAAATGAGGAGAACAGGAACTTCAGGTTCTCAAAGACTTTTAAATCTTCCCCCTGCCCGGCGTGCACCTTAACGATCTACTTGTGTGGAGCAAATAAACATTTGGGGTAACTGTGCACCTCGGAAGTCAATCCATGGCTGGTCAGTGGTCAGGCTTCTGCAGAGATTTTCACATGTCAAAGACACTATTGTTCCAGTGGCGGTGTAGGTCATCAATGCTGATGTCTCCCAGAAAAAGAGCAAATTTGTCAACTGCTGGTCCTCAACTGATCTGATACCATGCATCTAAGGTTTGAGATTGGATTTTGAAGCAGATGAAGAATATCTCAAAGTTCAACCGAGACGTACAGTTGCAGATATTTACATCGGCCACAGTACCGCCCCATAGGAATTTTGATTCCAAGTAGTTCACACCGTGAATTATTCTCGACAGATTATTCGGTCAAGTGAGAAAGAGGAGAATATGATCCTCGCCTTCTCTCGCACTTTGTTTCTCCCCTGGTATGACCGTTGTAATCCGTACATTGGGAGTGTGATGCGCACACATGGGTCCGGATGAAACTCGGTTCACAGCTACCCGTGTTGACCTATGGTTCTTTGAAAGCCACTCAATCCTCGCCTATTTGCTATTTGCTTCAGGGTATAAAATTCCGACCGAAAAATCCAAGAGCGGCACCTAGAAAAAAAAATGAATCAAATCAGCGTGGAGCGAACAAATGTAGAAGCTTTATGACAGGCTCTTGACCTGAGCGGCACCGTGAAGTAGCGTATCGAGTAGCCGGGCGTTCTGGGAAAAATAATTCAGTCTGATTTTTAGTAGTTGTAAGTTGCGATCGACGTTCAGGAAATCGTGGTTAATGCTTCTGGTACATACCAAAAGCCATCGATTTGGACATCTCTCCAACTGTACACGTATTGGAGAAAGCCCGTTCGGTCCCATTTCAGTCGGAAAATGGGTGAGAAGTACGAAAATACTTACTGGGAAATTGACGAGCATATGCCAGGCCAAATATTCTCGGCCTCGGCAAAAAAGCGCATAGATATCGAGACCCGCAGGTATACCTAGTGCCATTACATTTCCACTTGAGTTCTCGAATAGGCGTAGATTTTCAGACAGTGCAAATGTCATCAACTTTGAATATTAGCTCTCGAAATGCGGCGTACAAATGCACACACTCCGGGGAAAGGATCATGCAAATGAATATGTCCTGAAGCGGTCGAGAAGATGGAGAACTTTTGGGAGAAGATCGCGAGGCCTATGCACCAGTCACTGCGGAGAAATCGTATGTTGTAACAACTCGGGGAAGGGACCAGGCGTCGTCGTTCAAATTGAGCTGGAGGGTGATATTGAATGGTAGTAAGCATCGGAATGGTAGCACAGAATACAATTTTTTTTTTTTTTTGCGCTGTTTTAGAACGAACTTAGTGTAGTTTAGGCTGTTGAAGGTAATGAAAACATCAGGATATGAAATTTCCTCGAGCAAACAGAGAGCACGAACTGTTGGGCCGAAGGACAATAGTCGTTGTCGTGCTGCATGAGTGCACAGGGCATTCTGCAATTCGTTGAGCGCCGAGAATTTCGAAAAGGCGAAGAGATGTGTTGTTTGACATTGAAGACTCGTGACAGGTACCTTTTGCTAGAGACCTGGAATTTGAAATGGCTTTCGGGCCGGAACTTGGAAGATGGAGCGCAAGGAATGTGACTTGACTCGGACAAGAAATATTGACAGATGGGAAGAACAGAAAGAAGATCCAGAAAGAGAAATTAATTCTGAGAGCCATAAACCCCGCAGGCGGTTTTAACTCACTGAAATGAGGTTTGATCGTTGACGAAACAGGGGTCTTTTGTGTCGAAATTGTGGTTTGTGACAGCCAGCTGAGAACAGAGAAAAGATGGGCTGAGTTGAGTTCGTTACATATCCTCATACTGTAGAGTTTCATTCAATTCAGATGTAACGCGTCACAGGCCCCAAAATTTCAGAAAATTTTCGAACATGTCAGAAGTCACCGAGGAGATTTCTGAACATCCCAAAGAAGTCACAAAATCAGCGAGAAATCACTGAAAAATCCAAATTTTGCGCTCGCGGTGTGTTTGACTCTGAAACCACAAAGACTAGTAGATGATAGGAAACCATCCACATCTCAAATATTGCCGCCGCAACACTGTGATGGTACACTTGGTCAATGAAATTGATTGAGATTGTGATCGTGCACAGCGGTAGGGACATGCAAAGGCAGATAACAACTATATGATAATGTATAAAACGAGTCAACGAGTCCGTCCCATGTCGTTTGAAATTGAGACCTAGTGCCTACCCGTCGATGCAGGTTTACACCGGCGTCACTTTAGCTGCAGTTGCGGGGCAAGGGGATGGCATCGATGCTGCTGGCAAACATCAGGGGCGGACAGTGTGCAGGCTTGTCGTATACAAACGTGGGCTAGTCATTGCTACGCGCGGCAGCAACGCCTCAACGCGCCGTCGCTCATGCTCATCGTCGATCACCACTAACAAGCAGGCACGAGTCAATTTGTCATGCCGCCGTTGTTGCCCGGCTCGTTGCCCAGAATCGAGGAGATGTAGGTGCGGGACATCGAGTGCGCGAGTGCTGACGAGCCGAACGAGGATGAGATGAATTTGGAAGTCGTGCCATGGCGTTGAAATGGACACACATGCAGACATGATATGCTGCATGGACATGGACACGAGTGTAGGCGGCCACCGGAAGTGCGCGCGACAGGATTCCGTGGCCGATGCAGCAGTCGTGGATGGAAGGCATTACGATGCCGATGGAACCGTCAGTATTTGTGGACCTTGGAAAAGACGACAGAGCAAAGTCCCGACAGGTGTGAACACAGCGTTGGTCTTGCGTGCTCGCTGGACACGTGCGAGCGGAGACGAGACGTAGATGCTGGAATTTCCAAGTGAGTCTTGAATCAGCAGACACGCAAATTCTACTTACGGCGTTACTTCAGCGTGCGACGTGCTGCGTCCGCTGCTTGTGCTCGACGGGGAGTGTACGTGAGTGCGCAAGCGTACGTGCGGGTTGAGGGCGCCGGTGCCAGTGGTGCTGCCAATCTTTCATGAGTCCTTCAGTCGGACTAGAAATCATCCGAGCGTGCTTACCTCGGCCGCCAGGACGACAACGTCCGCGGTGTTTCGACTCGCTGAAAGGGATGCGGGATGCACGGGCGCATACGCAGGTGCGTGGATGCGCTTGGAGGTCCGCGAGCCGTGCTGTATGTGGAAGGATGGGCGCTGTTAAAAAGATGACGCAGGGAAGCCGAACCCGTGGCCTGCATACGCCGGCCGGTGGTACGCAAAATGACGTGCTCGTGTCCAAACGCGCCACAACGGCGTCTTGCGTGCAGAGTCGTGTAGGCAGCCGTCTAACACTGCATGCCGAAGTTCGAAGTCCGCAGCGCTGTGTACCGAGCGCGAGTAAGTCGAGGGGAATAACTGTATTATTTGATGCTCACCGTGTCCCCATCTGTGAATTCCTGCAATTTGGGTTATCCCGAGCGGTACGTGGTACACATTTCCCTGTGCTCACCGCAGGAGTTTGGCAGGCGAGAGACAAACTAAGGCGCGACGACTAGGAGCCTCTTCGGATGCAGGCGCGGCTTGTTTGCCAATAAACGAGCTCTTTTTGTGGGCTATCAATGGCGGGTGTGAGTGGCAATGGAAGGGAGGCGTAATGACGAAAACTTGACAGTGCGTGACAGTGCGCACGTGATCCATCAACTGCCATAAGTTCGTGCCAAATATTTGGCCATGGTTCGTCTCTCTTTCTCTTCTCTTCCACCATCTTCCGCCCATCGCATTGTTCTTTCTCCAAATCTCATGCTCTTAACTCGATTCCTGGCCGCCACTCACCACTGACGTCTCCCTCATGGTCCACTACCCGGCCGGGCTTTCGGTTTCGGCTGCCGCGCGATGGACAGGACGCCGCGTTTGAGGACAGATGTGTTGACCTTGGACAGTCTAAAGTACGTGGCCTCCCTTTGGCAGAGAACAATCGTCCACTTTATTGAACACGGTATGCTCTGCACGACGCACTCCAGATAATGCTCTACACCCTGTCTGCCAAGAAAACCAACAGGGTACGTGGGCCTCGCTTCGGTGTTATCAGTCGCCTGTTTTCACCAGATACTGTACCTTTTTCAGCTTGCCACATCCACCATCCGCATGCATGCTTCATCAACTGTGGTACGGACTGTATGTACCATACCCATTTGGTTTCCTTGAATCTCCTTTGCTAATTGTCATTCAAGGTTAAATGTACCCTTCTCTGAGCGTCCTGTGCTTGAAGGTATTAGTTAGTCCTGCAAACGTGTTTCCGACACCGTGGATTTGCTAGATATATTTGGTGTTTTAGCTAGCACAATGAAATTCTTTTGTTGCCCATTCATATGTTTTATTTCAGCACAGTTATAGAGCCTCGTTATGCCCCTGCAGCTGGATAGTTTCTTTTCCGGTTGTACGGTCGCGCTACAGGAAACTACGGTCCAACTACGGAGAACTACAGAGCAAGGGCCCCAACTACGTAAGACCATGGGAACTACACAGATCTACAGAGATGGCACCCTGTACTACGGTTACTACAGTAACTACAGCAACTACAGGCAACTACGTAGAGCTCCATAGCATGCCCGGCTTTTGCTGATGTTGCCACGATCAGAAATGATTCTCACAGCGCCGGCGTAGTAACCGTCGCTGGATGCACTGCTCGAGTCGCAAACCCTATCCTCGGAGGCTTCGTCACTCGAGTTGTTCATGCTTCTATCACGACACTCGTGTCGTTCGCTGCAGAACCTGCTGACTCGGAATACTGCTCCGATTCCTCGTCAGAACTCTCGCGGTCGAACTGCTCCTTCTCGGGGAAATGAACTGCGTGTGCGTCAACGGGAACGTCCATGGTATTTTGCGTGCAATCTCGACCCAAGTGGCCTCGCTCTTTGCACTTGAAACAACGCCCTTCGCGTCGCAACTTCACGAACTCATCCTGGGGCAATAACACGTGCTGTGCGGCTACTGCACTATACACATGCGGAGTGTGCTCAGCCTTGTCTCTCGGGGGATTGGTCTCGTAATTGCTATCTGAGGCATCACCACTGTCATGTGAATTCTCTGGAGTGTTCTCTGGTTCAACGTCGTCGTCAGATTCATACCCGTATGTCGCACGACTAGGCCAATAGCTGGCGGGATTTTTGGCTCTGCGCGAGCTTCCGCCCTCGTTTTTCCACGCACGTCTCGCTGCTTCATGCCTGGTTGCATGCTTCAGCAACTTTTTGACAGAATGTCGTTCAGGATTCAATCCTTTCGCAATCAAATCCATGCGCAAGTATTGATTAATCCCATTCCAGAAAATCTGTACAAGCTGTCTTTCCGTGACGTCTGGGAACCGAACAGCCAGTGTTTCAATATCGCGCTGGAAATCTCTGACATCTCGCTGTTCCTGGCGTGCACTGGTAAGTTGCTCTCGCAACTGGAGTTTGAAATCGGGCAGGAAGCAATAATTAAACAATGCTTCATAGATTGATTTCAATGTCCAATCTTTCTGCCGAAGCGCAACGTGTTTCATAAAGAACTTGCTGGCTTTGCCAGACATGAAGTTGACGAGGATTTTGATCGTCATCCTGTCACTAACGCCGTTCCAATCGCGCCAGGTATCAACTTCATATGTCCACTGATCAAGGACGTCAAGATCTGCCCTTCCATCGTAAGTGAAGGGTTTCTTGATTTTAATTCCACTCATGGATGATGATTTTCTAGAGGATCGTTGCCGTTCCCTATGTCTGTTTTTCTTGGAATGCAAATTTCTCAGAGGCTCATCGCTTTCGGAGGTTGAAGACTCCTCTGAGTCGGTGTCTGATGACTCCGAAGGCGAGCTTACACCGGCAGTCGTCGCCCGGAACCAACCACCATCGGGTATTCCAGAGCTTTCGCGTTTGAAGCTACTAACATTGATCTTACGGCCCGTGGAAGAGGAGCTTTGTCCTTTCTTCCTGGCCTGAGGTGAGACCTTATGCTTAGAATTACTCTTTGGTTTATTGGCACGTCTAGGCCGTTCTGAATCGGAGGTTTCGCTTTTAGCAACGGAAGCCCGTGCCATACCGCAAAAAATCATTGGACATTCGTCTGACACGGTAAGCGTGTCCATCGAATCTGATTCCATCTCTGATTCGAGTTCAAATTCGCAACTTGGAGGCAATATTACCGATGCCTCCCTCCACGCGTTCTCGTGCTCCAGATGGTCAAGAATTTCATCCATTAGCGACATGCCGATTGCAACTTCCGGCAGAACAAATTCTTGTCGATTTGTCTCGGAGTCCGATACGGTCCAGGCTGCTGGCAACGGACCCAACTGATCCTCAGTTTCCAGTAAGTCGTTCCAGTCCTGCATTGAAAAACAATTCTGATTGAATTCCCTGTCAGAACTATTTACAAGGTATGCGCCCTTCATTTCACCGGGTCCGGCGTCGACTCCGGCCACCAATGGTGAGGCTGTATCTCTATGATCTCTAATTACTGTTTCCGCCGCTTCGTCACAATGACCCAAAGTCGGAACAGCATCTGCCGCAAGCTGCGTGCTCAGGCAGTCTCGAAGGCGAGTGCCATGTTCGAAATCATCGCAACATGCACATGAATCAATCCGCCTTGCAGATGTACTACTAACCGCGAGACTAATGCTCGAGCGGTAATACCCAGCTGCCGAATCATCATCCATGCAAGAGGCAGCATGGATTGACTCGTGGCACTCACGGGTTGCTGCCGAGACGCGAGTCTCGTGGCGCATAGCTGCCGAACCACCAACCACCCCGTAAGTGGTGGGAGGCGATTCGTGGCGCTCAAAAGTTGCAGCCGAGGCCTCAACCGCGCAATGTACAACGCGGGAGACCTCGTGGCGCAGAGCTGCCGAGGTTTCAAACGCACAATGAACAGCGTGGGAGACCTCGTGGCGCTTAGCTGCCGAACCACCAACCACCCCGTAAGTGGTGGGAGGTGATTCTTGGCGCTCAAATGTTGCAGCCGAGGCGTCAACCGCGCAATGTACGACGTGGGCGACCTCATGGCGCAGAGCTGCCCAGACGTCAAGGCTGCACGCCGACATCTCGTGGCGCTGATTGGCGTTGAAAGTCGCTGTCCCACTGGAACACGACATCGCCGAATGCTCAACATTTCCCCACCAACTCCCGTCAACCGTTCCGAACGCATGCGGTGGTTCAAAATCAGTGACAGGTGTGGGGAAAGTCAGCCAGGAAGGACTCACACTGCGGAAAGCCCTCTGGTTGGTGTCCTCGATGTTGTCGAAGGCCGCACCGACTGCAGCCACCTTGCTAGAGGTCTGCATCGCTTTGTGCACAATAGAAAAAATTTTCTGCAGAAAAAACATGCCGAAACTCGGGTGATCAGTCCGAGAGTCTACGAAAAAATCCAAGTAAAAAGATACCACTCAAAAAATGTGAGGTCCGGGTAAACCAAAGGTAAACAGACCCCGCAGTAGTCGTCAGGAACCCAAGGAAACACGCAAGCTGAGTGGGTGAAGTGTTGGATTCGAGAAAACTGTCCAACTATCTACAGACTATCTAACTAAATAGTATTTCGAAGCCCTTGTATTGATTACCTTGTTCTGGATATGTAAACTACCTTGTATCCTGAAAGAGTATCTACTTGTGTCTGTGAATAGAATAATGGCCGCAGTGGTGAACATGACGACCTTGTTCAACTCTCGGCCAATTGATGCGAAGCCCGAGATCACCGAAATGACTTGATGGCCGAATGCGGATCCATATCCATTACACATTGCAACCGCCCTGAACAACGAGGTTGTTAAAACTTGCTGTTTCTCCTCAGAGGTCATCACCGTCACTATTCCCACCGCCGCTTTTCGCGAATCCGGCCTTGCCTTCCCGATCCTCCTCATATTTCTCTTCCAATGGAGGTTACACGACACCCCCTACGATATGCAAGCCGAGGTTGAAGGAATCATTCGTAACTTCTTCATAACTCTTTGGTTCAGCATAGTGCAGCTGGCCGCGATTATCATGGCAACAAAGCGCTTGCAAGACACGTCCCTCTGCAATCCCGGGGTGGGAGTGGAGATGGTGCAGGCAGAATTCCTTGAGCACGCTGGACGGCCGGACCAGTTGTTCAACAAGTTGGAGGCATGGATTTTATCCATTGTGCACAGCGCGGAGATCTGCCAGGAAGCTGATGGCGTAGCTGCTCGCTTGTACTCTGACCAGGGTATTTCGACGTTTTACATCCTCAAAGCCAACAGGCATTCCTCCCTTGTTCCAACAATCAAGCCTGGACACTTGGCAACCAACAGTGTCCCTTCTCGGATCACTGTCCTGGCTTCAGAATTCGGTTGCATCCTTGCACTACGTGGTGGCTATTAATCCCACACTCGTTGAGTGGGGGGATATGTGTTGGATTCATGTTGTATACCCAGTCACCTGGCCATTTTGACTCAACGATTGTGAGTTAGCATTTGATTGTCTAGTTATTTCACTTTGCTACCCTCCTCATGGACTCTCTTCCCACATCCTCATGCCACGTGCTTGAGGAACTGTTCTCAAGGTTCTAGAAGAACCAACACAATCAAAACAACCACTCCTGGTCCATAACAGGAACAATATCAAAGACAAGATGTTCAACCAGAAGTGCAGGAGTTCAAAGAGTAGTCTTAGAGTAATCTGAGAGAGATCACCAGGCATGTTCAGGCTGATGCCTAGGCAGCTAAGGACCAATGGTACAAGACATCATGTGGGATTTAGTAGGATTGCCAGTGCCTAGGTGGATGATCATTGACTTTGGACGGAACCGTTAGGCTGAGGAGATGGCCAAGGCATTGATCTGAAGACTTTGGCATGAGAAAGACATGTGATGGTCAAGCGCGAGCATGAGCTGACAAACATAGACAAATATTGGAGAATAATCAGACAGTTCTCATTGGAACCAAGCATCGGTGGTCTTGGCGGTTGGGATCTGCAAGTCCAGAACATCACCAGACTGCATGAATCAGCAACCAAAACTATTATTAGACAGGATTCAACTCCTGCCATACAGACACGTACTTGTAGGAGCAGACAGCGACACTTGTGATCACACATATACCAATTATAGACCTAGGCGGTCATTCAACATGACCTAGCCTACCTCAGATGCTTGCATATGGACTTGTAGCTGGCAGGAGGCCTTGACAGAAGAAGATTTGAACTGAGTTATACTACCCTAGGCAACTGACTGTACCTTGTCAGGTGCTTTGCCTTCACCCCAACTTGTTGCCTAGGAGCCTTGTTGTAGTGTGTTGGATTGACATCTGGATGTGTGCAGTGTCCCTAGAGCCTGATACCAAGTGGTCAAATGTTCCTAGTGTATTGGAAAGCCTAGGTCGATGGTCTTACAAGCTGCTAATGAAGCTGCACTGGGGGTACAGCCAGGATATCAAAAGTATTGAATGTGAAGAGGTTGAGCAGACACAGGACTAGCGGTGGGACACACCAACCAAAACCTACACCAAACTCTAAAATCAAACACCTCTGGTACTATAAATCACAACTTCAACTCCAATACTCACAGCGTGTGTGTGTTCAAGGAGGTAGGGTATGTATCACCCTTTTAGAAGGGTGTGCAAGATGATAGATTTCTGTCTTGTAACAGCAGTGGTAGGATGCTCTGTCTTGGGTAGCAGGGACTACTAACCACAGGAGGATCTTGGGTTCAATAGAACACTGTCTGTGATCATTGAGAAACAATACTTTGAAAGCTAGCCAAGGAAGTCGGAAGAAACTGGGCAGACTGTCAATTGACAGAGATTCTACTCAGCTTGTCCATGATGACTGGTGGCAGCATATCCAAGACTTGGCAGATCTTACTCGAGTGGCGGTGTAGGCAAGGTGTGGTGGCTCTTACTTGAACAGCCAGAGGTCTTTTCTCAAGAAGTGGGCTTTATTTCACTGGCAGTGACTTGACTCTCCCCACAAGGAGTACTCTTGACTATGAATGGACGGTCTCGAGTGGCAGCTCTTATGCAAGAGGCACATTCAAGGGCAAATGTGGTGGCTCTTATGTTGTGGCGGGAAGCCCCTTTCAAAGATATCAAATCACTTGGTCTATTTCTTAGAGTGCTGCAGACACATGCTTTTCAATTCAAAAGAGTACCACTATATTCCCCTGATTTCCAGGCAGATAGTTTACTGACTACCACAGGAATTACTGCTAGCTTTTATACAAATGTTCAAGTCAAAAGGAGTAAAAAGAAACATCTAGGATCATCCATGCTTCATACCTCTAGCAGTGAGTGTCCAATGACAATTCATGCATTGCAGAGTTGTCCACCCACTGGAGATATTCTGCATGGTTTCCATCATTGACACCTTATGGCATGCTTGTTGTCTGGGTTCCTCCAATAGCAGAAAGGACTTTCACTGTCCCCACTAGTGCTGATGGAGCTGTTCTGGCAGGAGATCCTGCTGTGGCGGGAGGTCTCTTATGCCAAGGATTTCTAGTGTTGGCGCATCTTGCTGTGAGTCATTCTGACTTGCAATTGGAGTAGCTGTGTCTCTTTCAAAGATTTCTGAAGTACTCTCCTTTGTCTGGAGGTCATGGAAGATGAACTGAGTGCAACTGCTGGTTGTGACCCAACCACTGTACCAGCAACCGCCAGTAGGCCACCTGCTGCGAGTGATGCAACAACTGAATAAGGTGACCCAGCTCTTGTGGTGAGTGTCAGGATCATGCTGCCACAAGTCGAAGGTAAATTCCACTAGCAGGGGGTGGACTTATCCTTAGTCCAGCCTTATAATTCTATTTCCTGAGACAGTTCCTGTCTCCACTAGAAGGTGTCCCCACCAGACGCTATTTCTCTCCCCCTGTGATTCACCTCTGGTGCATGTAGCCTCATGACTCCTAGCCCAGTACTAAGATGTCCTCCTGGCAGAGCTCTCTGGCTTTACCAGCCAGATCACTAAGTTGTTTGGCGGTTAATGGTAGGCGTACTGGCTTTCAGCTGTCAATGGTGCAGTATGCTGTCCTGGGGCAGACACACACTGTGGCAGGGCCAGTGAGCCGAGGTGTGAAAATCACACTTTTATTATATTTCCCACTTCTAGCCATTTTCCCTTTTTGTCATTATCTATGTAAATTAGGTTTAGACAGGAGGAATATACATTCTTTGTCATCATACCACCATCCTTGCGGCCAGTGCAGGGCAAGCGCCCAGAGGTAGCAGCGGAGCTCCTCACCCCTTACTCCCATATTGTCACCAGTGGGCTATCTAGCCACCTGTTACTTCAGATCTCCTCAAAACAGCTTCACTCTCTCACAACAACTTCTTTACTCTCTTTCCATGTGTTTTCCACTCTATGGCTCAGGACCATTGCACATATTCCATTCCCATCCTTCACTCAACCCTTGCACAGACTACCAACCCCTCACAAGAACCTATAACCCAGACAATCTCCCCTTCCACAATGCCTCCAAACTAATCTTCACTTCACTGTACTGATAAGCCATAAAAAAAAAAAAAAACTTGGTGTTTTTATGTGTATTCTGTTACATGCCTCATCACTGTTTGAGCCTTTGTTTGCTTGGAGTTAGTCTCTGATACTCACAGATCACCAGAGTGAGGATTTTTGCAAGTTATCAAAACCTCTGCTCTGGAGCCTTAGATTTAACTGTCTAAACCTCCTTGTATCCACCTATTATAAAACAAACCCATTTACTTTGTTCATCAAGGTGCCTAGGTGGACTTTCCTTCAGTTGGAAGTACTCATCTGAAGTATAAGATGAACATACAAAGTACTGTGTGTCTTGGATTTCTCCTTGGTTTGGATTCTGAACCAGCTAGCCACATACTATGGCTCAGACCCAAACTCACAAGGAGACCACTTAATCTTTGGGAGTAGTAGTGTTGGTGTATTTTGGTAGTTGTTGGTGTGGTTGTTGCCCATTGCATTCTATCACTATCCTTTCACATTTGTCGAGTGCACTGTTTCAATGTCTACCATTAAACCACCAAACGACTTAGTGATCTGGCTGGTAAAGCCAGAGAGCTCTGCTGCAACCTCCTCGCGGTGCTCACGGGTGATCAGGACTATGCAGATGTGACTTGGTACATGGATGGCTCTCTGCTGGACAGTAAAGCTGGAGGTGCAGCAGTATGGATATATCATGACACTGTCAAAGAGCGACTTATTCTCCTGCTGGGAGATGGGCAAGTAGCTGAGGAGGAGATGGAGGGCATCCTATGTGCAACAGAGCGAGCGCTAGTGACAGGTGCTGATCATATCCTCGTTGTTTCTGACTCTCAGGCTGCCCTCAAAGGCATTACCTCCACGCATGCAAGGGCAGGGCAACATCACACGATTGTGTATGATCGGTTGGTACGCTCTGCAGCTGCTGACCTCCCACATCTCTTGTATCACCAACCTCTGGACATCGGCACATGTGGGAACGTACGGGAATGAGCTCGCTGATGACGCTGCCAAAGTCACTACCACACACTGCCCCCCTCCTACTACACCTGTCTCTCTCATGATCTGCAAGAGAGCAATTGACACAGCCATCCTTGCACTCTGGGAACAGGCATGGACAGTTGCTACAACAGGTCGTGCACTACGTGAGATTGATAGCTCACTCCCATCAACCACCCTCCACTCACTGTACAACTCATCTCTCACCTGTGGTGCTATCACCATCCTCTCGCAGCTGTGCACTGATTTCTTGTTGCTCAATGCTCATAAATTTCACTGTCACCTATCTGACTCCCCAGCATGTGACGCATGTGGAGCTGCCTGTGAGATGCATGCTCACTTCCTCCTCCACCTGCCCTGCCCTGCAGCATGCATCATATGCTGCAGGTATCCTCGGCACCATCGATGTCCAATCTCTTCTCAACTATTGTGAGCTACTCTTACCCATTACTGTTTTCATCAATAACACCAATCGCTTCGCAAGATGAGCCCTCTCTTTCCTTTTCCTCTCTCCCTACTATACTTATATTTCCATAGCTTAGCTACTTAGTCATTTAGAGAACTTCACCTGCAACTCCCAATCCATAGCATTGTAAACCAACTTGTTTCATCCTCATAATCACCAGATATACCCTACCATTTCCCACAATTTCCCTAGATGTACCGTATTTTTTCTCTTACCTATCTCTCTCTCACCTCTGACCTTATAGTTCTCATACACCACGATCCAATGTACAATACAAACCCCTGACCCACTGTAGTCAGTACTACCACTTAGCCCTTATGGCCAGTTACAGTACAGCTTAGAATACTCAACTCAACTCAACTCAGCTGGGAGGATGTCTTAGTACTGGGCTAGGAGTTGTGGTGGTAATCCGAGGCTACATGCGCCGGAGGTGAACAATCAGGGGAGAGAAATAGCATCTGGTGGGAACACCTTCTAGCAGGGACAGAAACCGTACTGACAAGTGTCTCAAGAAACAGAGCTATAAGGCTGGACTAGGGATAAGTCCACCTCGCATGAGTTGGGTTTTATCTTTGACTTGCAGCGGCACAATGTCTCGGCACTCGCCATGAGAGTTGTTGCATCAGCCACAACAGGTGGCCAACTGGCGGTCACTGGTGTGGCAGTTAATCATGACCAGTGGGTTCGTCTTCCATGACCTCCGGACAGAGGAGAACACTGCTGCCAGTTGTCACAGATGAGCTGAGTAGAATCTCTGTCAATTGATGGTCTGCCCAGTTTCTTCTGACTTCCTTGGCTAGCTGTTGAAGTACTGGTTCTCAACAATCATGGATGGTGTCTTGGATAGGATAAGAGTGTCCTATTGAATCTGAGATCCTCCCACAGCTAGTAGCCCCTGCTACACAAGACAGAGCGTCCTCCTGCTGCTGTTACAAGACAGAAATCTACCATCTTGCACACCCTTCTAGAAGGGTGATACATACCCTACCTCCTCGAACACACACACTGCAAGTATTGGAGTTGGAGTGGTGATTTATAGTGCCAGAAGTGTTCAGTTATAGAGTGAGGTAGGGGACATACAAATCCTGCAAACCCCATGTGACTGAGTGTGATGTCCAAATATGGTTAATTTCTTGAGAAAAAGTAAAAGTAACAGCCAAGAGGTTCAGTACAATGTGCGCCAAAAGTAACTAGTTATCAATTTTTGTCTAAAATGTTACAAACAAACTTGCAACAGCATCTCCTCAATCACAACTGCATCAAAAATTAAGCCCATCCAGTATGATGTTATTCAGATATATAAGAACAATTTCATGGAGGGGATTTACTCAATTCTCAGTAGTTCGTGTTCATAACGTGGTTTTTGTCAAGATGTCTGAATTTGGACAAAAGTGTCACACAAAGTAACAGCACATGGGGTTTGCAGGATTTGTATGTCCCCTACCTTATTGGTGTAGGTATTGGTTGGTGTGTCCCACCACTAGTCCTGTGTCTGCTCAACCTCTTTGCTTTCAATGCTTTTGATATCCTGGCTGCACCCCCAGTGCAGCTTCATTATCGTCTGATCCTGTCACTGGGTTGCAATTTCCATCGTTGTCACAGGCAATGTCAGCTGGAATGACCTCCTCAATGTCTTCACTCACAAGAGTTAAAGACCAGTGTGCACATTACTAATGGCTGGTGAGTGTTACATGTTGAACAGGACTTCCCAGGGGTGCTTGGGCAGCTTAGCTTGTAGCAACTGCAACTGCATGGTTGTGTCAATCTGCTGGTCAATATCTATTTCCCTGCTCTCTACTTTCCCATTCCTGTGCACCAAAGTTTGGTCTTAGAGGACAGTGTGATTATTCTGGCTCATACACGATGGGGCCAGACTAAATCATTCATTACTCTGAATGGAGATCTGTCCAGTGTCCACCTGCAACATTCTCCACAGCACAGGTTGAATCTATCCATCTACAGCTCATTTTTCAGAGCCTCCAAATGTCATATGAAAGAGGTTATATTCACCTATTCAGATAAATGCAAATTCCGATAAACTGTCAAACCATAGTCCCAATGTTGATTCAGCAACAATCTGCTACATCCTAATAGGATGATATAGATCTCATTCAGCATACATCTACTCGGCCTCCGGGGTTGTGCTTCCCATCCTTTTTGTCCAAGATGCCCCCATCCACTGTTACAGAAATCGTGGTCGACAATATTGTCACCTCTGTGAATGCAGTCACACCACTCCTGGATGAACTTCATGATGGTCTTTGCCCTCCATTTGTCCAAGCAATCTCAAATACTGCAATCTCCTTGATTCGTGCACTTCAGGTGTGGAATTCCAGATGCAGGGCTTTCAGAACTGATGTGAAATCCTAGAATGTGAAAAGAAATAAGGAAGAATGCTGTCAGCTCATGCAAAATATTCATGGCATCATTTATGCTATTGTCAATGCTCACCTGCAATCGGACCCTCCTGGCTGTCTTCCGCCGACAACATTGGACCATGTCGGTAACTTTACTGAGTATTGATCTGCTATATCTGTCCTGGAGATGACTGATAGCATTTTACCAAGCACTCTTCATAAAATCCAAACATTTGTCCAGGCACAAGAAGGCAACAGCAAGATCAAGCACTTCTTCCAACAGAGCCAAATGAATGCCTTGCTGAAGGAGTGTCGGGCTGGGCTGCAGTTGGCCCTGGAGAATTTTACAGTAAGCCCTATGACAGTCATGACGAGCAAAAAATTATTCAACTTATGGGCAGATGATATCTCAAGCATCCCTGTCCCATGATATTAATGAAATGTGCAAGGAGACTCAACATAAGCATGCTAAACTGCTTGAGATGATTTCAACTCTGTCTGACTCAGATGGTGCCTCTTCTGTATGTTCAATTCACTTTTTGTGTTGATATTCTATAACTTGTTGAACCAGATCCAAAGCTTGAACATGTCTCAAGCAAGGTAGGAACCTCATCTCAGGTGTAAGCAGAACTGATTCCTGCCTCAAGCTCTCAATCCTTCTCGCTTCTGCCTTCCATGCCACAGATCTTCCATGGCCGTGACTCAGAGCTCAACCAAATTGTCCAGATGCTCACTCAAAAATGTGCTAAAATTGCTATTTTAGGCCCAGGTGGTATTGGCAAGACAAACCTTGCAAGAGCTGCTTTACATCACCCTGATGTGGTAACTAAATATGAGGACCGACTCTTTGTGTCATGTGAATCTGCCACTACCAGTGTAGAAATTGCTGGTTATATTGGTGCTTATCTGGGACTCAAGCCTGAGAATAATATCACAAAGACTGTACTACGCTATCTTGCTAGAAGGCCAATTTGTCTATTGATCTTGGACAACCTGGAAACAACTTGGGATCCACTTGAATCTCGTAGTGGTACTGAAGATCTGCTGTCCAACCTTACTGACATCCCTCATGTGGCATTGATTGTGGGTGTGTTAATATCAGCTCAGCAGATATTGATTCTGAATTCAGATTACCATGCGAGGAGCTGAACACCCAGCCAAAGTTCATTGGACTCGACCTTTTCTCCCAGCACTGGGACCATTATCATTTGAGGCTGCTCAGAAAGTGTTTCAAGAAATTGCTGAAGATCATCATAACCCACGAGACATTGATCAGCTCTTGAGATTCACTGATAATATGCCACTAGCAGTGGATCTCATGGCACATCTTGTTGCTTCTGAAGGCTGTTCACCTGTCTTAGCTCGGTTGGAAACTGAAAAGACATCTTTGCTATCTGAAGGTTCAGATAGGTGTTCTAACTTGGATGCATCCATAGCTTTGTCTCTCTCAAGTCCACGCCTCACTGCCCAGACTGGGGCTATTGATTTGTTGAGGCTCCTCTCTATTCTTCCAGATGGTCTCTCAGACATTGAACTCATTCAAAGCAATCTCGGTATTCCACAGATTCGGACATGCAAATCTGTATTGCTCAGTACATCCCTTGCATACCTTGAAAATAAGAAACGTTTAAAATCACTGGTGCCTATCCGGGAATATTTGCAGCATTTTGACCCAGTAGCACCAGCCATTGTTCTGCCTCTGCAAAAACATTTTCAGAATCTTCTGGGCACATATAAAAAATATCAAGAATCTAACCAGGTCACCAACATTGTGAGGGACATTAATCTCAATCTTGGAAACATACATCAAATCCTGTCCCAAGCATTGACTCCACAAAATCCTGATCTACCACAAGCTATAAGATGTGCAATCTTACTGAATTCATTTGGCAGACTGAATCGCCAGGGTCCATTCAGATTGATGCATTCAGTACAAACATTACTTCCACCTGGGAATCCTGAACTAGTGGTCCATTTTGCTATGGAGGCACTGTGGACCAGCAGTTCCACAATAGTCAAAGATCGTGACCTTTTTGTGTTCTGAAGCCAAGGCGCACTGCCAGACTTTGAATGATCCCACTCTAGAAGGTGTGTGGAATGTTGATATCCTGCTTATGTTTCTAATGTTGCTTTTATTTGATTCTGTTTCACAGTTGACTTGTATCGTGCATTGGGTGCATACTATTGTTGGTACACAAACAACTGCTCTGAAGGGATGCAATGCTTCAACAAGGCTTTGACAATAGCCAAAGACAATGGCAACATAAGAGGACAGTGCACCACCTTGGTCAACCTTGCTGTGCTTGAATGGAGGATGGGAAAATACAACACCTCACAGCTATTTGCAAGCAAGGCATACATCTTTGCACAATTGTGTGGGAGTTTTTACCAGCAGGCAAGTGCACTGCGGGCAAAGTCCCTATGTCTTCAATACCTTGGAAACCTCCAAGGCTCCCTTTCTCTAATGCACACTGCAAGAGAACTTCTTGAGCTTGATGGGATGTCTCAAGGTGGCTTAGATTTGCAACTCAGAATAAATGCTGCTGCTACATACATGGAGAAATCTGAATATGCAGAGGCTCGATGTCTTCTTACTCAAGTTGCTTCTGAGATGTCTGTGGACCAAGAACCAGAGGCTTTTGCCATTACCCTGTTGAATCTCGGGCATATTGGTGTGGCTATTGGGGAAAGCAAACAAGATGTCCTTCAAAACCTGGAGACAGCAAGAACAATTCTCAGCAGCCTTCAGCATTGTTCAGAGGCTTTCTATTATGATACCACACGTGCTGAACTGGAACTCAGAGAAGGGGAGCTGTCAGCAGCAAAAAATCGTTTCAAGCTATGTCTGCATTGGTCTTGGACAAAAGACATGCAAGTTTCATCCTATTGCCTTGAAAAGATGGCAGATATCAGCTGCTGGGGACATGACCACTTCGATTGGGCTGCTAATTTTGGCATCATCTACCTGGGATTTGCCCAGAAAATGAAACAGAAGTTGGGAATGTACAAAGCGCTATGCAGTCTTGGGGATATGTTTCTGTTGAATGGGGATGAACTGACAGCAGAAAGTCTATTCACAGTTGCATTAGAGGCCTTCACAGAGATGGATGTCCATCGTTGGAGGGCAATTTGTATGCTACACCTTGGTGATATAGCTTTGCACCGGGGAGACAGGTCCAGAGCAGAAAGGCAATGGAGAGATGCTTGATCTCTCTTTGAAAAGTCATTGCAGGCCAAGGATATAGCTGACATTGACTCCAGGCTGGCCAGTGTTGGAAAAGCTCATGAGGAAGCCCTAACAACACTTGCAAAATTACAGGCACCCACCCAGTTATTGGCTGAGTTTTCCTTTTCTCAAGAACAGCCTGCAAGAGTTGCTCTCATGTGACACTCAAAATAATTACCTCTTGTTTATCCCTACCTTGTTTTCACTACCTGTAGGCAAATGTCTTGATTTTGTTGATCGATATGCTCTGAACCTATACCAAAACAATCAACTAAACACTCAAAACAAAAATCAAAGGCTCCCGGAAATAGCAATAACCTACTGAGAATATGCCAAAGACCACGAAAGAGCACAAGTAGTCGAGAAAGTACAAGACCAGATGAGTGTCAGTCCCTTGGTCAGGGCCTGGACATAGGTTGAAGGGAAAGGTTAAGGTACTCCTCAGAGAGAAAGTGACCTTCACCGATCAGAACTACTGGAAAGAACAATCTAAGTAGTATCCAAGTGATGGATGGTTTTGAAGCCAAACCGCAAGAACAGGTAGTGTTGGGAATTAAGCTGTTCCCCAAGCAAGCATGTGTGAGAGGCATACTCTCGCTGATAGTCAATCCAGAAACGGTCAAAGACCCATGAAATAGCATGCAATCCATGCAATAATGTGCGATTCCCGTACAATCCGTGCAAATCCCATACAATCCATGCAACTGTGTTTACTCAATCACATTCAAGATGTTTCCGATAACCAAACTTCTTATTCCAGAAGGTTTCACAATGACAAGTCCAACAACTGACTGTGCTCAAAGTGCCAATCCCAGAAATAAAACCCAAGTCGCAAGCATTACACCTACTAATATAGGGATGATTCTGTACCATACTAACAAACTCCTCTAAGTATTTATACAGTGTTCACAATCACATGTAGGTAAGAAACAATCATATGAAAGAATGTACTCTGCTAGAAACAAGATGTCCAAGCCCTCTGCCCTAGCCCTGAACCATTTATCTGTCAGAAAGGTATCTGTGCAAGTAATACAATTGGCTACTTCATTGGGAAGAACTGGTTCTCTGGTCAGCCCACAACCCAAGAATTTGAAATCTTGCCTGATTGAAATTGATGTCTTGTCCCTCCTGGTATATCTTTCTACACTCTCTTTCCTGTTCTTCTGGACCATTGGAAAATACTCCTGAGCTCTGTAGCTTTCCAACAATACCCAACACTACATCCTTCTCAAAGCAGCCTCCTTCTTCCATAAAGCAATACTATTCCGGTGATGAGGCATGTAACGGTAATGAGGCTGCACTGGGGGTGCAGCCGGGATATCAAAAAGTATCAGAATGCGACGAGGTCGAGCGGACGCAGGACTAGCAGTGGGACACACCAACCAAAACCTACACCAAACTCTAAAACCGAAATCACCTCCGGTACTATAAAATCACAACTCCAACTCCAATACTCGTGGTGTGTGTGTGTTCGAGGAGGTAGGGTACATATCACCCTTCTAGAAAGGTGTGCAAGATAATAGATTTCTGTCTTGTAACAGCAGCAGCAGGACGCTCTGTCTTGGGTAGCAGGGACTACTAACCGCAGGAGGATCTCGGGTTCAATAGGACACTCTTATCCTATCCAAGACACTGTCCATGATCGTTGAGAACCAGTACTTCGACAGCTAGCCAAAGAAGTCAGAAGAAACTGGGCAGACCATCAATCGACAGAGATTCTACTCAGCTCGTCTGTGACGACTGGCAGCGGCATATCCAAGACTTGGCAGATCTTACTTGAGCGGTGGCGTAGGCAAGGTGCAGCAGCTCTTACTCAAATGGCCAGAGGTCTTTTCTCGATAAGTGGGCTTTATTTCACTGGCGGCGACTCAACTCTCCCTGCAAGGAGTACTCTCAACTATGAACAGACGGTCTCGAGCAGCGGCTGATACGCGAGAAGCGCACTCAAGGGCAGACACAGCAGCTCTTATGTCGCGGAGGGAGGCCCCTTTCAAAGATATCAAATCACTCGGTCTATGTCTTAGAGTGCTGTGGACACGTGCTTTTCAATTCAAAAGAATACCACTATATTCCCCTGATTTCCGGGCAGATAGTTTACTGACTACCACAGGAATTACTGCTAGCTTTTATACAAATGTTCAAGTCAAAAAGGAGTAAAAAGGAACATCTAGGATCATTAGCACTTGATACCTCTAGCAGTTGGTGTCCAATGACAATCTGTGTATTGGAGAGTCGTCTGCCCGCTGGAGATATCCCACATGGTTTCTGTCATTGACACCTTATGGTGTGGTTGTCGTCTGGGTTCCTCCAATAGCAGAAAGGACTTTTGCTGTCCCCGCTAGTGCTGTCGGAGCTGTTCTGGCAGGAGATCCTGCGGTGGTGGGAAGCTCCCTTTGCCGAAGATTTCTAATGTTGGCGGGTCTTGCTGCAAGTCGTCCTGACTCGCGGTTGTAGTAGCTATGTTCCCTTCTGAAAGATTTCTGAAGTACTCTCCTTTGTCCGGAGGTCATGGGAGATGAACTGGGTGCGACCACTGGTCACGACTTAATCGCTGTACCAGCAACCACCAGTCGGCCACCTGCTGCGAGTGATGCAACAACTGAATAAGGTGACCCAGCTCTCATGGCGAGCACCAGGATGTCGTGCCGCCATGAGTCAAATATCAATTCAACTAGTGGGAGGTAGACTTATCCCTAGTCCAGCCTTATTATCCCGTTCCTAGAGACCGTTCCTGTCTCCGCTAGAAGGTGTTCCCGCCAGATGCTATCTCTCTCCCCTAGTGTTTCATCTCTGGCGCATGTAGCCTCGGCTTGCCACCACGACTCCTAGCCCAGTACTAAGACGTCCTCCCAGCAGAGCTCTCTGGCTTTACCAGCCAAATCACTAAGTCGTTCAGCGGTTAATGGTAGGCATACTGGCTTTCGGCCGTCAATGGTGCAGCATGCTGTCCTGGGGTGGACACATGCCCCCAAACTAATCTTCACTTCACCGTACTGATAAGTCATGAAAAAATTAATAAAAACTTGGCATTTTTATGCATGTTTCGTTACACGCCTCATCAACGGGACACGCATAAAAACACGCTTCATTGGGAAGAACAGGTCCTCTGGTCAACCCACAACCCAAGAAGAGAGAATCACCAAGTTTTTATTCATTTTTCATGACTTATCAGTACGGTGAAGTAAAGATTAGTTTGGGGGCATGTGTCTGCCCCAGGACAGCATGCTGCACCATTGATGGCTGAAAGCCAGTATGCCTATCATTAAACCACTGAACAACTAGGTGATCGGGCTGGTGAAGCCAGAGAGCTCTGCTGGGAGGACGTCTTAGTACTGGGCTAGGAGCCACGGCAGCAAGCCGAGGCTACATGTGCCAGAGGTGAACCACAGGGGAGAGAAATAGCATCTGGTGGGAACATCTTCTAGCAGAGACAGACCGTCTCGAGAAACAGAATTATAAGGCTGGACTCAGGAAAAGTCCACCTCCTGCTAATTGAATTCACCTTCGACTTGTGATGACATGACATCCCAGCACTCGCCATGAGAGCCAGGTCACATTATTCAGTTGTTGCATCATGTGCAGTGGGTGGCTGACTGGTGGTTGCTGGTGTAGCAGTTAGTCGCAACCAGTGGTCGCACTCAGGCTCATCTTCCATGACCTCCAGACAAAAGGGGGATACTCCAGAAATCTTCAAAAGAGACATAGCTACTCCAACTGCGAGTCAGGACGACTTGTGGCAAGACACCCAATAGAAATCTTTGGCATAAGGGACTTCCCACTGCAGGCTGTCCCACCGAGACAGCTCTGTCAGCACTAGCAGGTACAGCGAAAGTCCTTTCTGCTATTGAAGGAACCCAGACAACAAGCACGCCATAAGGCATCAATAATGGAAACCATGCAGAATATCTTCAGCAGGCGGACAACTCTGCAATGCATGGATTGTCATTGGACACTCACCACTAGAGGTATGAAGCACCAATGATCCTAGATGTTTCTTTTTACTCCTTTTGACTCAAACAATTGTATAAAAGCTAGCAGTAATTCCTGTGGTAGTCAGTAAACTATCTGCCCAGAAATCAAGGGAATATAGTGGTACTCTTTTGAATTGGAATTTGGTTGGTGTATCCCACTGCTAGTCCTGTGTCCGCTCAACCTCTTCACCTTCAATACTTTTGATATCCCAGCTGCACCTCCAGTGCAGCTTCATTACTGGTCAACAATCAATCCCATCCCATAGCCAGAAACAAGGCCCAACAATCCCACATGTGGAAATAGATACTCCACGCTTATTCCTCTGAGAGGCACAAGAACAAAATAGTCCCTCTTTGAGTATTTATGGGCTACACATCCATGTGTTTCAGAGTGGGCACCTGCTGGTTCGCTGAGTAGTTTCCCTACTCATTGCACCCATTACTCCATGATCATTGCCCAACCAAATGCACAGAGACTATACATTGGCAGAAGTAAGAGATAGCGCTGAGAAATAAGACCTAAAATGCGCAAAATCTGCAGTGTTCAGGTATAGTCTTATTTCCTGCACATCATCATAGTAGTAGACACTCTTTCATACAATATTTTAAGAGCTTTACTCTTAATTCTTTTGGTGTTTTTTTCCCTGCTCTATATACAATTTATTGCTGTTCAAATTCGGTTTGTTTGGTTTGTTATTTTACTTTTGTAGTTTGACCAGACCACCATCTTTGAAATCATGGTGGAATTGATACCAAGTTCATATAGGTGAAGAGTGAGAGTATACTCACATTGTTCATTACAGCTATTGGTGGAACTCAAAGCACTGATCAAAAAGTTTTATTTCAACCATGAAAATACATTTTGGCCATATCTTACTCAGTTTTTGTCTGTTTCCTTTGAGACATGGGGTGACTTCCTGTAAGATTAGATAGTATTTGCAGAATATCGGAGGGGTGTCAGCGATGCTGGCACATGAGATTCTATTCAAAAATTTAATTGTTGGCAGTTCCTGTCAGAATATCATAGAATTTCCCATATATACGGTTGTTCGCCATACTGTGGTGAGGAGTCCAGCAGGTAGAGTTCAGTCACCACTTGTCGGACTAGTTGCAGAGAACCAAGTGAGATGCAGTTTCTTGACAAAGATTACGAATATAGACTATCTGAAATACAAAACATCTGCGTTAGTCATCTGGTGTGTTTGGGAAGAGGAAATGAGACACATACCAACGAAGGATGGCATATCTACTCGTCGAGCTGAGTCTACGGCCAGTGCTGAGAATAGCGAGTGAGTTGACGTAAGAATTGTCTTAGGAGTTTGCGAGCCAAGTCTCTCTTACCATATTGCAAGGAAGGAACGTGAGAATACGAGTAGCTGTCAATTTGCATGATCAAGGTGCATAGATTGTCCGAAGGACCGTTGTGCAGGCAGCAGAATCCTATGGGTGAGTTGGGCAGAAGTGTCATGTGGGTTACTTGCCGATGCATCTGCTAAAGTATTAACGAATAACGTAGGAGACTAGAAAGATGTACAGCGTATGGGCAAAGAGCTTGGCAAAGGCGCAACTGAAATTTTGAGGCGGGGGAGACTAGAAAGATGTACAGCATATGGGCAAAGAGCTTGGCAAAGGCGTAACTGAAATTTTCCAAACATTGTTTCTTGCCATCGACGTCTGCACATCCACCAAGACTTCTAAATCGGCTTGACCTGAATGCACTGTAGTTGCTCGTGCATCGAAATGTGAACGGCAAGCGTTCACAATTCCGAGCTGCCGAAACGTTGGAACATCGAGATGCACTGGGCTTTGACGCAAAGATCCGCGAGCGGGGCAGGAAAACAGGCAAGGAGAGACTTCAATATCTCATTTGAACGGTTAGGCCTTTTCACAATGATTAATTCAAATTCCTTGGCCCATGGATTCTGAATAGAGCCACTCCCAGTGGACGCGTTTGGAGATGAACATAGTAAGAGAAAGCCCAGCGATGTGATCAACGGAGATTGCCGGCATCGCACTTTGATCCCGCTCTCTTTGTTTCCGATCCACCACACCAGTTTGCCGCGCTGTGGATGATGCAGCTCAATATATGCAACATTTCAATTCAATACAGGCATTCCAAGACAAGAAAAGCGAAATCTTGAGTTTGCAATCCAGAAACGGGTCTAATGAAAAAGAAATAACATGTCTGCTTGTTTCCTTGATATCTTTGCTCCATCCTCCTTAGGGCCCTGCGTTGCGTCAAAGAGCAGCGCACCACTTGATCGAGTCATGCGCTGCATTGGAACGTGTCGGCGACTCGGAACACTGAATACTGCAATTCCCATATGGCTACACCCTAGTCTCTGTAACAGAACCAATATACAGGTGACGAACAAGTATGTACCTGTATATGGTCTGTTAGCAATCACGTCATGCTCAGGAGGCGAGCGACTGATTACGCAATCGAGTGGCGGTGCGGACTCGACCGGTCTTCAGTGCAGCCCACCACTGGGATTTCCCTTGGATTTTGAGCATTCTGACCCTTAGTAAACATGTCTTTTATGTCTGGCCAATTTCTAGAATATTTCAGGAAGAGTATACCTGAAATATGGACAAGGCTCATTATCTAAGCCGGGATTCGGCCGATCATTCCGATTCGTACAGGTCGCACAAATCTTGAACACTGAATGGAAATTCAGCCAGAAAGCGTGAGAGATGTGAAGTAGCAGTTAATGGATACCTGTATCCACAAAAATTAGAGCAGGATACGCGCTGCCAGCTGTGGAAAACGCGCTCGAGGGTGAACGACACAGCCACCCGATTGCGTAATCAATCGCTCGCTTCCTGAGACGATCGTGATTGCTACAAGACTAGCTACACCCATGCTTTTGAGTTGAGCCGATTTGGAAGTGCGCTTGTCCACTGGTGTGTCCACGATCAAAACGACAGTGCAACTGATCCAGTACTGCGCCGGGCAGATGTCAGTCACATATTCCACTCACTTTGCACATTTCTGAGTCCCCGTGGCGGGTGCCTGTCGGATGCATCAGCAAGCGGCCCAGCACCCCTGCTCCCCGCACCCCTGGCAATTACTTCTGGCATGTTGGTTGTTTTGCTGGACTATACACCTTGATCATGTTAATCGACACCCTCCTCGCAATTCAGATGTCTGAAGGCTTGATTGAACTCGGGCACGGTGCACCCTCTCTATCTGCCTCTCTAATTTCAGCGCTGCGGTCATGCACTCAGCTCGACAAGGGAATCTCAACACAACCCTTCAGATAGAACCACCCAAATTTGCTCTTCCACCTCCAGGCCACCAGAATTCCCGACAGGTCTCCACTTAATGTTCACTCTGTTCTGCACTCTTGTTGTGGCCAAGGGGGAATCAGGATTGAAATTTCGTACCAAGGGTAGGGGGAAGGAGGGCTCTGAGGATGGCTGAAAAAATTTGTATGCCATATTGTTGAGGAGCTCAAAACCACAATTGAGGCTATGGGGAATGCATGAGAACATCAAAAAAGGCTTGTATCTGTCTCCAGGACCAGTTTCTGGCTCATAGACCGTCTCTCAACCTGATCAATGGCCTTTGGAGGAGATGGGGAGGTTGACTGAGCAATCTGAATAGGTAATGGAAATTCAGAGGGTCAAGTTGTCAAAAGCACTTGAGGCACTAATATCTATGGAAAGTTCACAAAAATGCACTTCAGATCAACAGGATGTTGAAAAAAACCAAATTGAGGGTGGTGGCAGAGGTTGGGAGAGCCAGTCTGGAGCTAGGGGCGAGAAATACCTTCTGGGTAAGGAAGGAGAGGGGGGGGGTCAGCTAAAGGTTGAAAAAATATTTTTGATTTTCAAACCCTTGGTTGTGGCCAGGGTGGCCGCCATCAGTGGCGGTGCTTGGTAGTTTGGTGTGGTGTAGCAGCAGCATGTATCTCAAGTATTCTTTGTCTCTGCATCCATCCCTGTAGATTCTCCATTGCTTTGATCACTAGCACTGCCTCTGAACTTGGTTGCACCTAGCTCATTGTGCACAATGTTGCTTGCTTCATGAGCCTTGTTTTTAGGCCCTGGATCAAGCAGCTCTGATGCTGGATCCAACCACAATTAACAGACAGAAGATATATAGAAATGAATATGCCAACTATTTCAACACACAAATTTCTCACTAATCATAGTGGGAATGAATAGTAAGTAACTATCTTTTATGAATCACACCAGAGCAACTTTCACAAACTGTTACTGGGGAAAGGAAAACTCAGTCAATGAGTGGGTAGGTGCCTGCAATTTTGCAAGTGTTGTTGGTGCTTCCTTATGAGCTTTTTCAGCACTGGCTACCTTAGAGTCAATGTTGACTATATCTTTGGCCTGCAGTGACATCTCAAACAGTGGTCGAGCCTCTCTCCATTGTATTTCTGCTTTTGACATGTCCCCATGGTGCGCAGCTATATCACCGAGGCGCAACATACATTTTGCCCTTCCATGATGAACATCCATGTGGGTGAAGGCCTTCAATGCGATTGTGAATAAGCTTTCTGCAGTCAGTTCATCTCCATTGGAGAGAAACATATCACCCACACTGCAGATAGCATTGTACACTCCCAGCTTTTTTTTTTTCTGGGAAGAAGCTAAATATATGATGCCAAAGGTAGCAGTCCAATTGTGGTAGGCCGGATCCCAACGGCCCCTATCTGACATCCTGTCAAGGCAGAAAGATGTAACTTCAGTTTGCCCTGTCCAAGACCAGTACAAACATTTCTCAAACCGATTTTTTTGCCCCCAGCATATCTCCTTCTCTGAGTTCAAGATCAGCAAGTACCACTTCATAGTAAAAAGCTGCAGTAAAGTATTCAAGGAGGCTGAGCATTGTTTTTGCCATTTCCAGGTTTTGAAGCACTTCTTGTTTGCTTGCACCAGTGACAACCCCAATCTTTGCAATGTCTAACAGGATCAAAGCAAAAATTTCTGGTTCCTGCTCCATGGACATCTCAGAGGTGAGTTGGGTCAAGATATTTTGAGCCTCTGCAAACTCAGATTTTTCCATGTGTGTGGTTGCTACAGCCCTCTGGAGTTCAAAACCTAAGGAACCTTGAGACATCCCACAAACCACAAGAAGTTCTCTTGCTGCCTGCAGAAGAGGAAGCGAGTCCTGGAGGTTTCCAAGGCTCTTAGCACATAAGGCCTTGATCCACAGTGCATGTGCCTGCTGGTAACAGCTCCCACACAATTGTGAAAGGATGTATGCCTCATTTGCAAGTACTTGTGAGGTGTTGTATTTTCCCATCCTCCCATAGACCATAGCAAGGTTGTTCAAGTGGAAGCTCTGTGCTCTCATGTTACTAGCATTTCTAGCCAACATCAAGGCTCTGTCATAGCATTGCATCCCCTCAGACCAGTTATTTGTGTGCCAGCAATAGTAGTTCCCCAATGCACCATACAATTCAGCTGTGAAACAAACCAGACATTAGAAATCAAAATAGGAACCAGACACTCCACTCACCTTCCAAAGCAGGATCATTCAAAGTCTGGCATTGAACCTTGGCTTCAGAAGCCATGTGCTCATAATCTTTTATCATGATACTGTATTGGCTAGCAAGGAATACCCCAATAGTGAACTCAACTGCTAGCTTGGGATCTTCAGGTGGCAGTATGGCTTGAATGGAATGCATTAATACATCTGAACCATGACTAGTCAGTCGGGCAAAGGCATCCAGTGTGATTGTGCATCTTATAGCTTCTGGTAGATCAGGATTTTCTGGAGTCAATGCTTGGGACAGAATTTGATGTATGTTCCTGAGATTGAGAGTAATGTCCCTCACAATGTTGGTAACCTGGTTAGATTCTCGATATCTCTTGTATCTGCCCAAAAGACCTTGAAAATATTGTTGCAGGGGTAGCACAGTAGCTGGTGCCACTGGGTGAAAATGCTGTAAATGTTCCCGGATAGGCACCAGTGATTTCAGACGTTTCTTGTTATCAATATATGCCAGAGATGTGCCAAGCAACACAGACTTGCATGCTCGAATCTGTGGAATAACAAGATTGCTTTGAATAAGCTCAGTGTCTGAGAGACCATCTGGAAGAATTGAGAGGAGCTGCAGCAAGTCCATGGCCCCTGTCTGGGCCGTGAGACGTGGACTTGAAAGCGACAAAGCGATGGATGCATCCAAGTTGGAACACCTGTCTGAACCTTCAGATAGCAGAGATGTCTTTTCAATTTCCAACCTAGCTAAGATAGGTAAACACCCTTCAGAGGCAACAAGATGTGCCATGAGATCCACTGCCAATGGCATGTGATCAGTGAATTTCAAGAGTTGGTCAACATCTTTGGGTTTGTGATAATCTTCAGCAATTTCTTTGAAAATCTGTTGAGAAGCCTCCAGTGATAGTGGTGCTAGCGCAGGAAGGAAAGGCCGATTCCAGCGAACCTTGGCTGGGTGTTCTGCTCCACGCATTGTGACCTGCAAACCACAATCAATATCTGTGCTGCTGATGATATTTGCACACTAACTATCAATGCCACATGAGGGATGTCAGTGAGACTAGAAAGCAGATCTTCAGTGCCACTACGAGAGTCCAGTGGCTCCCAAGTTGTTTCCAGATTGTCCAAGATCAAGAGACATATGGATTTCCTAGCCAAAGACTGCAGTACAGACTTGGTGAGATTCTTCCCTGGCTTCAGTCCCAGATAGGCACCAATGAACCCAGCAATTTCTACACCTGTAGTAGCTGATTCACATGACACAAAGAGTCGGTCTTCATATCTAGCTACCACATCAGGGTGATGCAAGGCAGCTCTTGCAAGGTTTGTCTTGCCAATGCCACCAGGGGCCCAGGATAGCAATTTTGGCACATTGTTTATTAAGCATCTGCACAATGTGTGTGAGTTCAGATTCACGGCCATGGAAGATTTGTGGCATGGCAGGTAAAAGTGACAGAGATTGGGAACTTGAAAGCCCAAGATTCAGTTTTGTTCAAGAACTAGGTTATGTTCCTACCTCGCTTGAGATTTGTTCAATGTTTGGATCTGAGTGAGCAAAATGTTATACAATGTCTCCAGGCACAGAGATATACTGAGCATACAGAAGAGGCATAATCTGAAGTTGTTGAGTCAGACAGATTTGAGATCACTTCAAACAGTTCAGCATGCATAAGCTGAGTCTGCCTGCGCATTTCATCAATATTATGGGACAAATTTGCATGAGCTATCATCTATTCATATGTTCAGCTTCTTATATTCATTATGGTTGTAGCAAGTCTTACTGCAAAATCAGCCTGAGCCATCTGCAGCCCAGCCCGACAATCCTTCAGCAAAGTGCTCATCTGGTTCTGTCGAAAGAAGTGCTTGATTTTGCTGTTGTCTTGTTGTGCTCGGACAAATGTCAGAATTTTTATGAAGAGTTCTTATAATGCTATCAGTTACATGCAAGATGGACATAGCAGCTCAATACTCAGTAAAGTTACCGACATGGTCCAAAGTTGCCGGCGGAAGACAGCCAGGAGGGTCCGATTGCAAGTGAGCATTGACAATAGCATAGATGATCCCATGAATATTTTCAGTGAGCTGACAGCATTCTTCCTTATTTCTCTTCACATTCTAACAATTTATGTCAGTTCTGAATGACCTTTGTCTTAAATTCCACACCTGAAGCGCATGAATTAAAGAGACTGCAGTGTTTGAGATCGCTTGGACAAACGGAGGACAAAGACCGTCGTGAAGTTCATCCAGGAGTGGTGTGACTGCAGTCACAGAGGTGACAATATTGTCGACCACGATTTCTGTAACAGTGGATGGGGGCATCTTGGACAAACAAAATGAGAAGCATTATCGCACAGGCTGAGTATATGTGGACTGAATGAGGTTTATGTCATCCCAATAGCGCACAGCAGATAAAGAGTGCGTTGCCGATAGATTCCGGATAGGACCAAGCCAAACTCGAACGCTGTTACAGGTTATCGGAATTTGCATTTATCAGAGAATTTAAATCCTTCTGGGTATAGCAGAAACCGTCCCACATAGGACGCCGGAGGTGCTTGACATTCGCATCCAGAAGTAGTGCCTACCTGATGTACACTCTAGTCCCGCTGATAGGTGGGCCGGCGCGTCGGATGCTTGCTGTCGGGCTGTTGCTCGCAACATAGAGAGACGCAGATGCCTATCGCACCGTATGCGCTGTGCTACTTTATCCTTTCGAAGTAAAATAAAATGACATTCGCCAATGTGGCGTGCGTACTCGATGTATTCGGACATGATAGTGGCTCAGGACTGCATCTTGCCCGAGACAGGCTTACGAACATAGGGGCAGTCGTTGCCACGCCTTTTTCGGCCCCGTCCTCACCGGGTCTGGCTCCGGACCGCCAGATCACGCCTGCGCCCGCACTCCTTACAAAAATTCACCCATAGAGTCACGTCCTTGTTCCCCGACTTCTTCACCCTTGCAGCCGGTCACTGTCGCCCCCACCTCCGGCCTCGAGCTTCATAACTGGCTCGACGCCTCGTGTCCTGCTACGTCTGCGTGAAGCCGCTGCACGTACATCAGACTCCTCCCCGCGAACCGCTCGCACACGCGTGGATAATCTCGATGCTGGGACAGGCGGAATGGACGGGGGGCGCAGGAAACAGGGATCAAGGAGAGGGGTCCAGGAGGACGAGGACGGATCGACAGATGAATGGGAGAGGCGCGGAGATGTTGTTTCATTGAATGGACTTCGCAGTACGTTCTGCTCCTTTATCCTTCGCCACATGCACGCTGCCTGGTTCCCGTAGATAGAAGCCACACAGCGTACGCGGGATCACCACGCTTGCTGACCGATGCGAGTCAACGAGACACCCGGCTCGCTCTTCGCCGAACACATGCCAGTAGCGGCTCCGCATTTGTGAAGCGTGGGGTATGTCTCCGAAACATGCAGGACTTGGACGTCGAAACACTTTGAAGGGAGATGGAGGCCGTCGAGCGCACTGTGGGGCCGCGCGGGCGCACGCGCGCGCTTCTGTGATCGGAGGCTGTTGACGCGCACAAGCCGCTTGGTCGTGGTGCTTTCGAAGAAATCGTTTCTGTTGCCCTGAAGCCCTCCCCGTCCTCAACTCGCTCATTTTCGTAAACGTACGGGTGTTTTCTCGTGCGGGCAGACCGTAGTGCACAGCAAGTACGAGTCCCTTCCCATCTCGCGACGTGCCCTTCGCCCATGAAAAAAAAATCCCCAGACTGCTTGACCGCCGTTCGTCGTTGCGAGTACGAACTCAAGCTAAGCCGAGCATACCGCGGCCACACCGCTCGATAGGCTTTGTAGCGCGGTATCCCAGCCATCACCCGTTTCCAGCAGACGCAATGCCCGCGGCCACGCCCGCACCTGCGCGCAGCCAATTCATAACATCACCTCGCCTGACACCATTCTCGCACTCGCCCTGCGGAGCTGCGGTGGAAACAGACGCCAGACACACCACCCGTGCTCGCATTCGCACCCCAGCCGATACCGCCGCCGGCTGATGACGCATCGCAACGTCTGTCGGTGGCGGGACTGGTACGACGTGCGCAAGTGATGATGCGAGGGCATCTATTGTGCGGAGTTCCGTGCCGGAAATCCTCGCAATCGGCTGGGGAGCGGAGCGATGGGTCGAGGAGGACCTCGACTTTGCTTTCGACTCAGGCGAGACGGGGCCGGGGCAGCAATCGGCGTGGGGACGAAGGTATGAAGCAGGGGCGAAGAACGAAGGCGCAGGTGAAGGCAGAGAGGTATCAAGGGCGAAGATAAGCCCATCTCGCGATGCGCATGGAGGTTGCGACTCAGAACCCTTGAGAGAACCGTCTTTTTTGTCGACGATACTCGATGGACTCGCGTAGAATAACCGATCGGTATACAAGATCGTAGTACACGTTTGCTAGTACTACGTGACAGTGCGCGGTCCCTAAATTTCGAATTTAAATTCAAGTCGTCTGCATACACCGTAGAGGACGTACATACCTTGATCATAAAAAAATGACGCGCCGCGCGTCGTGCGCACTCGTCCTTCCACTCCGAAATTTATGATATATTGTGTCTATCCGGGATACTGTGTATGCGCGTCAGCTACGGCGGCAAAACAAGTGAATAGAGAGAGGGGGAGGAGCAACAGGAGCGAGGATGAGAGGGACGTGACGTGGGACACTCCGAGAGGTGAGACGAGGAAATGCGAGAGCAATGCACTCACCCCCTCGAGCTACGAACAACGTCCCTCCTACTGCCCTACCGGGTAGGCGAGCGCGGATCTTGCGTCTGCACTGCGGACGTCGTTGAGTAAAGGCGGGATATGCGGGGAGAGGGAAGATACGTACCCACCAGCCCGTCCATCCCAGCCTGCAGCTGCCATTTCCAGCTCCGTTCCCGTTGCCATCGATCTCGGTGTCGGGCTCATCCACATCCCCAGACCTGAGCGCAGCGCAACACCACCGGCAGAACGCGTCACCGACACATGCTCTCTACGCGCGCGCGCTGCCACGTCATCATCTGGTGTACAGTCGCCCGCCCGTCCGAAATGGAACGGGACGGAAAGACGAGGATAGAAAGCTCCTTCTTCTAATTGAGTACGCGTTGACGACGGCCGCGGAGATGACGGCGAGGGGTGGTGATAACAGAGGGCCCACTCGGAAGACGTCGGGGGATGCGGAAGTCGGTGAGGGACACAGACGAGGTTCCAGGTCCGCGTAGTCGCCTGTCCAGAATGAAGCGAATGGCACAAGCTGCATTGCGTCTGTCAAGCAGAAGACGCGACGACGACGACGGCGCGGATGATATGTATCCACAGCCAGTATCGAGTACCCGAGGACGAGGATGGTGATGCGAGAGACGCCGATGAAGACTGACGAGGACACCGGTGGCAGAGAGGATAATGTGCGCAGCAAGGACGGCCATGAAGCCCGCGACAGACGTAGACGACTCGATGCGCCCGCGGGACTCCATGCCCAGGGATGGCGATGACGACGTGGGTCTATATGCTGGTAGCGACGAAAAGAGGGTCGTTGAGTTTGGGGTAACGAGGGAGATAGAGAGGCCTGCGTACGGTACGTTAGCGTCGCGCCCGAGAATGCAGAAACCAAGGTGAGGAAGAGGAGAGGCAGGAAAGACGCACCTCGTATTATTCGCCACCGTACTCGCCCTCGATACGCAGCACTCTCCCGCCTCGTGCGTTATCAAATCCAGACTCGCGGCCGTTTTCCAGGGGAAGGGAGACGCGGTTAGGCCGTCGACGGTCCGATTGAGGCATCTACCGCCGTCCAAGATCAATATCGGGCTTGCCCTGAGCGCCGTGTCGAGGGTGAAAGCGCCTGGCTCGTTCTTGGAGCTCGAAGCTCAGAACAAGTGTAGCGGTGGACTGAAGAATGCAGCGAGGTTTGAATACCACTGTCGATATTCGGTGGTGCCAACATCGTGAGAGGTCGTCCGAGGTCGTAACAACGCAAATCGTTCTGCACGCAGTCCCGACTGTCGTCCGAATACAATACACTTGGCTGAGCACCTTTTGGCGAGGAACTGTAGACACAAACACGCGTCAGCGACTGCAGGAGGCTCATAGGATAAGGCAAGACGAAGGAAGGAGTGGGGGCGGGAGATGATGAAAGGAACGGGACGGAATCGGAATGGCACGCACAATGCTCCAGATATCCGGATACGACAGGATGGTTGGGAAAGGTCGTCCAGGCTGCGCGTCGCCCACTGTCGCATGAATGCGACCCGTGACGACGGCCTACTTTTCCTGCCCAGTATCCAGGATTTGCGGAGTAAGGTAAACAACGGAGGCGTTGTCAAGAGGTGGCAGCGACAGCCGTCGCCACCTTTGGGCCAGATAAAACGGGACATGGGATGTTCCATCGCTTCGCGACAAGCAAGTCGTTCGTGCTTCTTCAAAAGTGGCGAATGCCGCCAAAAAAGGGCTAGCAGCAAGAGGCTCCAGAATGGCCATGGGACGCTGTCGGGCTGTCAGATGCAGTGGCCAAAAAAATCTGCATAAAACTGGATTGAATTGAAGGTCTGAATCCATTCGAGTCGGTGCGGTTGAGGATGATCGAAGAAAGCTCGGCGATCAGATCAAGATCAGCGGAGAATGCCGACAGCGCCCGCTCTCCTCGTCTCTTTCATCACACCAGCTTGCCGCGCGCCATGCGCGACGATGCACATAGCATTTCAATTCTATGCATGCATTCTAAGACAAGGAAATTGAAATCCTGGATAAAATGAAGAAAAATTGGCGCAGTCGTGCGTCTCGGCACCCTTCAAGCTGCTCCCTTCCTTCCTGAATCCTGGCGTAACGTCTCGAGCGCGCGTGATGTTGCATGGTGTCCGCGACTCGGAACCGTAAATGCCGCATTGCGCGCCTTCGAGCCACGGGAGGTGGAGCGCTTTCAAGCTGATTCGACCTTGCAAGTCATCTTGGTGCAGGTCCAGTCGGCGATGCGACTGTGTGGAACTGTACAGCGGCGTCGTGTGGAAACTAGCCCGTCCATGCCACTCGCCATGCTCGGATGGTGCCTGTTCTCGATTTCCTCCGTTTCCCTGCCCTGAGTGTGTTAATCGGCGCTTGCCCATGACGAATGCGCAAACAAGTGGCCTGTGACCCCTGCGCCACGCGCCCTCGCGCTTCCTTCCCGCACGTCGGTCTTCCCGGCGCACTATACGCCTTCATCATGCTCGTCGAACCTTCCTCGCGACAGACTTGAGTAGGCGCACCCTGGGTGCATTTGGGACCAAAAGAACGAGAAGCATCATTTCAGACACTGGATATATGTAGGCCGAATGAGATTCACGGCATTTCAATAGCATACAGCAGATAAAGAGTAGATTGCCGACAGGTCCCAGTTGGCAATCACGGCCTGCCAGACTCGAGCAGTTTATCGGAATTTGCATTTATCGGCGAATTTACTGTCTTCCGTATCACAAGGACGTAGCATAAATTGACCCATAAATTGAAACCAGTAGACTTGGAGCAACAAATGTAAATTTAAATTCTTCAACTTAACAAGGGTATAGCATGAACCATCACAGAGGAGGCGAAGTGCTTGAATTCTGCATTCGGAAGAAGTGTCGACCCAGATCACCAGACGTGCACCCGTGGCTCTCAGAAATTGTCCAAACATCAACTGGCACGCGCGGCACCCCGCAGCCTGTCACGACACCACCATCTCGATCCATCCTCCGCCTTGACCCTGGGGATTGGCGCGTCTGTACTACTGGCTCAATTGCAGCGTCTCGACAACTGGTCCTCCATCATGATATTGAAGACTACGCAAAGCTGGATCGATTCGAAAGCGCTCTGTAGCTCCAGCAGATCGAAAGCACATGTGAGTGGTGCGCTAGGACCGATGATAATTGGGTCTGAGGTTACATCCCAAGTCCCGACAAAATGTCCCAATTGGTCCTTGAATTTGAGTGCCAAAGTCCCGACAAATCGGATGCTGGGTCAAAAATGTGCGATCCAAGGTCCTGACAATGGGGTATCTCATGAGTGAGGTGTGAACCCGAGTCCCGACATGCCTAAAATGGTAACTGAGCGCTTTGAAACGCAACTCATTTCAATGGCCACAATGATGGTTCAAGTGCGCTTTGGAGCACAAATCATTTCAATAGCCACAGTTGCTATCCTAAGTCTGTAATCATGAACAATGCAAAAAAATATGCCATGGAATTCAATTCCAAGTTGAAACTTACTTGTATCTATTTCCTCCAATCATACTCATTCTTAAGTGTCTCCAAATATGCACGACAGCATCGAGATCTATGATGATGAGGAACAGGTCAACCTCCTGGCCACACAGTGGAATCCATCCGAATGGATTGGAAACCAACGGACTTACCACGACATCCCTGCAGTTGTGGAGGCAGTGAGAGCCCAAATGTTGACAATCCCTTCTTCTTTACCCTGAATCTTCCACCACCAGAAGTACCCATTTCCGACCTCCTACCTTTCCATTTGCCACTAATAATGGATCCTACAACCAGTCCGATGGATGATGATTCCGAATGCTTCTCTAACAGATAGCAACAACCGACACAATCAGCAGCCTCTCTTTCCTGGTGCCACAGGTATATGAGCACGAGTTTTGCTGCCAGTTTAGAACCATAAGTACACCGCACCGATACCCTTTTGGGCACCATCTGGTTTGCACACTGCCAGTTGGTTCATTTTTGGCTCTTTTCCCCAAGGACGAAGCAGTCAAGTCTTTTCCCACTCTCATATAAATTGGGGCTCAAGCTTACAAGATATTTGATGATCTTGTGGCAGAGAAGGAACAGCTATCGAAAGCAATTGCGACCCTAAACACGGTTCACTGAAAGGGCAAGGCCAATATTCATGTATTAGAACTGTCAGAAGACGATTGTATAGAATAGAATTTTTTTCCGATTTTTGGCCATTTTTAAACATTTTTTTTGAGGTCCGATCCAAAGTCCCGACATAACCTAGGGCTGGTTGAGGTTGAAGCCGGAATCCCGACACAATTTTGGGCCGGCTGCAGACCAAAAGTCCTGACAAATTTTTTCGGACCCCGAATTTTGGGATCAGACCTCAAACCCAATTATCATCGGTCCTGGGCTAGTGCTGCTGGGACACGGCACGCATACAGTGAAGTCGCTTTTTCTGCAAGCTGCGGGCCGGGAGAAGTGACAAGGTGGTAAGAAGGTGATGGACAACAGCAACGGCTATTGCTTCCATATCGAAAGCACTAGAACTGCATTCGTCGTAAGAGCGTCTCCATCAACGGCAACTACCGCCCAAACCGTGCACACACCTGCGAAACGACTGACACAACGGTCACTCGCACGCTCGACGAGCTCCTCCGTCAAACGCGGCACGTCGTTCGAGTCCCGTTTCTTTCGAGCACTTACCCCGACCTTGAAGAGCGTGGAGCCGATATGCCGGCGGCCGGGGGGTGGAGGGATGAATATGAAGATGATGGGCAACGCAAAATGTGTGCTAGACAGCGAGACGATTTGCAGTCGATATTCAAAGCAACTACGCGCGCGTAGACCGCCTTGAATGGCGTGAAGCTGCGATTGGGGTGCCAGCACCGCCACGGGCGCGGAACAGTGTGCTTCAAGACATCGGGACAGCGCGAGCGTGACGATCTTGTAGACAGTGTGTCGCCAGTGTGTTTGCGGGCACCAGTCAGTGTTTTACATGCATTATTTACGGTAGGTTGGCGTCCAAACCGAGCTACTTAGTCGCGCTCGACGATACCCATCTCACCGGTCTCTGCAAAAATCCCTACCAACCAATTCCATTCCGCCGCATCGGATTTTGGTCCACGACACATGGGCCGCAATTACTCCGACTCATAGAAGACCGCGTATTTAACATCAGCTAGACCAAATCGGTCGTTGCCTCGAAGCCTAGGCCTCTGTTACTTAGTTTCAAAGAGACGACTTGAAGCCGGTCAGGAGCCGAAGTTCCCAGCTTTTCAAATTCGGACATCACCGTAATGGTCATACACCAGTGACCAGATATAAAGCATGCACCTCCAGGAAAGGTAAACATTGCCAGATAAGGATGCCAAGAAGACCAAATGATTTAATAGAGTTTGAAGCGCAACATCGTCGGCTTGTGATTGTACTGCTTCCGCAGTCCGAATGGGCAATTTAACCCCTTCCGGCGCCCTCCGCGGGATGCTCGATGGAATATCCAGTTTATCTTTCAACGCCTTGTCGTGTGGAATACTCCAATTCACCGATAAATGCGAATTCCGATCAACTCTTCGAGTCTAACAAGCCTTAGTCCCAACATGGATCCAGTGACAATCTGCCGCTTGAACTATATATATTGAGCCTGCGCAGTCATACTTCTCATCGTTCTTGTACTAGATGCCCCCGTCGAGTATTATGGAAATTCTAGTCGATAATATTGTCGCCTCTGTTTCGGACATTGCAGTGTCTTTGATTCATGTGCTTCAGGTGGGGAATTTGGAGAAAGGTTTATGACGGGCTTTATTGGACAAAAGTCTAATGGTCATGCATGGCCATGCATGATGACATGTGACTACGTGTAGCCATACATGGTGGGTGATGACCATGTCACACCGAAAAAGGCAAAAATTCATAATTTGGTGAAAGTCTACCTGAAAATATGAATTTCATTTCAGGTTTTAGATCTACAGAAAATACAATTTTACTTGTATCTGAAACATAAAATGAAAATATGTCTTTCAAATTCCGTTTCAGACCCATTGAAAAAACCACTTGCAGTGCTTATGAAATGTGCTCTGAAACTTACATTTTCAGCGCGCCTTTCTGAAGCGCTGAAAGATCTATTTTCAGAAACAAAGAAAGACGCACTGAAAGTTCGAATTTCAGTGCGCCTTTCAGAGACACTGAATAACCTATTTTCAAAGACAAAGAAAGGCGCGCTGAAAGTGGAAATTTCAGCGCGTCTTTCAGAAACTCTGAAACGATCAATTTCAGAGACAAAGAAAGATGTGCCGAAAAACGTACTTTCAGCGGCACTTTCTGATCCCATGAAAAACAAATTTTCATCGTCCCTGAAAGCAGACCTGAAAAAGGGAAAATCAGCGGTCATTTCAGGTGGCCAGAAAGTCCCAATTTCAGCAAGTTGTGAAAGAGTCGCTGAAAATACGATTTTCAGCGTCACCCCGGGGTATACCCCGAGGTGTACCCGCGGGTACCACCCGCTGGTGGACCCTCGTATACTCTATTGGTTGAATCCAATACCACACAAAAACAAAAAACTAAAGTTTGTATATTATTGTACACTTCAATGGCTAATTCCAACCCTCGCCAAGGCTGTAGTCGCGGAAGGCGTGCCCAACGCACAACGCCAGCAACCCCAAACCGCCATCGTGTCTCCGCCGACTCTGCCGCTCATCCCCTTCAACGCATCTACGTGGATTCCGCTACTCTTGCCGCCACGGCGACAAAGACTAGTGCAGCTCTTGAATGATACGCAGCCGAGACGTTGTGGTATGAGTGGAGATGTCGACGCTGTCGACTTTCAAAGGCGGCGGACACATCGTCAATGCGGACTTGACATGTGGTGCACCCATCGGAGCCGTGCTCGAAGTCGCTGCCGATACGCCATCGGCCCCAGTGCAACACAAGCCGCCTTCAAGTGGCTCCTCTCCCTCCACGCGTACTCCCACATACTCTCGCGACCCTCGCCCGCATTGTCCCAGATCCATCCCTATATCTCCTCCCTTTCCTGCGACGCCGCAAATGGATCGCTTCCAGGACGCGACCGCGATCCTATTCCTCGTGAGCTTGAGCGTGTACGACCAGTGTTTATTGGAGGATGTGGTGCGTTTTTTCGATTTGTTCTGCGTTTCTTCTCCCTTTTATCATCCGTCTTTCGTGGCTTTGAGCGAGGGTGGAAGCTCCCGGAGCGGTGTGGATACAGAGAGTGGGAGGAGCGGGAGCCGTGCGGTGTGCGGCCTGGGCGTAAGATGCGTATGATAGGGTGCGATTATAGGCGATTGGGAGCGATGCTCCGCTGGGTGCAGCGCGGGTCGTCGATGTCGATTTTGGGAGCATCTAAGCTCTCGACGATGGTGGCAGCGGCGCCACCGTGGTGTTATTCTCGAGGCACAGGACGGTCGCCGTTGCTGCTGGAGACTGCGGAGGTACCGAGGGCGTAGATGGCTCATACAATCGCAGATTGGATGGTGGAAATGGATATTCGCACTCGGACCATATGACCGGCGAGGAAGTCAAGGTAGACGTGGAAGAGTCAAGTGAGCACCGAAAATTCAGGATGTGCTATGATGGTGAGTGGTGGCGAGTACACAGAGACTCGAGTAAGCGACAGCAAGCAATGGAGGCGCAGCCACATTCAGCTGAAGGAAAGACACCCTGTGATGGAAGAAGCAACAGATGCTAGCGGTGGTACAATGTGGTAAGTGGTAACACGGGCATCCAGAATGCCAGAGATTCGCGATAGCGGTATAGAGCTGGGAGGAGCGAGTACACCCGACCCAGCTTCCCTTAGCCTCCGGGCGCGTCCAGCTCAGAGGATTTCTTTGCTTCATTTACTTAGAAGGAATTGCGTAGGAAACGTAGCCAGCGGATCGCGGCACATTGAGAATATCATTGTCCCGATTCTTTCCACCAATATAACTTGTATAAATTCTATTTTTCATACAAGGAGCTGGTGTTTTCGAAGGGAAATGGGATAAGGAATGCCGAGCCAACCGCGATGGCGGAGATCGCATTCTGGAAAGCATCTTTTCCGGAGGAACCGCAGAGCATGAGGCCACTCTCTGGAGAGTTCTGATTTATTTTCTCTCGGAGTGTCAAAACGCGAAGAATATTCTCTATGTCCTCCGCCTCCGCAGGGATTCAGTTTCCAGCTGCAGGCGCACAATTAATGGGCTGGGAGAGCCCAGACGACGTTCTTGAGTGCATGCATAGGTGCAAGATGTCATGGGCGTGAATAAGGGTGGTGTATTATTGTGGATGAGACATGATATATAGAAAGCCGCACAGCATAGACCCTATGTATGGAAGCAATGAAGGTGGGTCTCTCGCCAGGATTGGCCTCTTTCAAATGGCCCGCAAGGAGGGTAATAACGATGCTTTTTGCAAAAGCGTGTATCCGGGCCAGCGTTGTGCGATATGAATAGCCTTTCAGTTCCTTGTTGGCGACCAGGGGAACCGAATAATGCATCCGGATGCAAAACCGAGCGATATATGCTCGGCGCAGCCCTGCTTTTGAAGCTACGGGTAACCTGGAGCAGGTGGCTCGCACGAAAGCGAGGAAGGATTTCCACCGAAGTTGAGTGGTTTACAGAGCGAGCACCCCCAATTCTTCGCCGCTGGAAATCTTGCGAGTAGTTGCGGATACGCCAGGCACCATGCGATTTACACTCGGTGGCGGCGGATGGTGAAGAGGGTATTCTGTGACCTTGTGACAAGTCACTCAAAGCAGAAGAAGGTGAGAAAACGATTATTTCCCTCGTTTTCTATTTAATTGGCTCAATTCGTCAATGGAGGATCTATAATACATTTCATTACATCGGAACTATACTACATTCAACTGATTCTACACGACAATTTGTTCTGTTGCCATAGCGCAAGTGGGTAGTACACGAGAAATCGACCCTGGGGTACTACATTTGACTGACTATACTACAGTTCAATTTATTCTCCGGCCATAGCGCAAGTGAGCACACTAGAAACCGACTCTGTGTACCAATGAGATTGGGATTCAATTGAGAAAACCGGCTTACTGTTCGAAGGTGCCTCCGATTGCGACGATCCAAAAGCTCATGACGCGCGCACGACGGCGTCGAGGTCTCCTATATTGTCGAGTGAATAAAACTCGCGATGGCGTACGTAGCATCCCGGGCACGGGTAGCGTACCAGGACGCCTCCCAAGGCGCGAAACGACAAATGGACGAGTCTTTCTGTAAATTAAATAAGCTGCGGACAGAAAATTGAGAAAAATCGACTTACCTGCGAGTTTGCAATACGGTACTTGGCAGTGAAACTCCCATTCCAAGGTATGCCCGTTTTTTTGTGCACTTCGAGTATTCGCCGTAGCGACGCGGCATCGAGCTGGTCTCCCGACTTTGAATTCGAGCCTCCCGTTCGGATTCCTTCGGCCCTGGACGTAGAGCTCTCCGGGGCCATCGTCGGCATAAGGATGATCGAGAGCCAGTAAGGCCATTTGCTGGTCGACCGGGTGGGCAAGGCGGCGGCTGGACGTCGACGAGGTCAGACGGCGCGCAAGATCTGGTGGGTCGCGTACATTGACACCAACGACGACATGGAGGCGAAGACGGTGCGGCGCGAAGTAGCGAGTAGTCGGGGCCGAAGGTCGTGAAGGCACTCAAAGCACCGCGACAAGCGCAGTGATTGAGGTGGTGAAGAGAGAGGTACAGCCCGAGAAGAGTGAGTAACAGCGACAAGTGCGACGGCGGTAATGAAAGAGGATGAGAGAACGACGAGGAGATTCAGGACGGTGGAGGGAGAGGTAAGGCCGACCCGTCTTGCTCGCCCTCGAAGTAGAGCCAGTGTGCCGAATCCTTGGTATAGTTTGTACGAGGGAATAAGAACGGGATGGCGTTCTCCGACGGCGTGTGGTGGATGCGGGGCGAAGGTGTATGCGTTATGCGAGCGCGAGATGAGACTCGTCGGATGCGGGAAGGATAAATCGGCCATATTATAGGTAGATAGGCTGTGTCGACGAAATCGCACAACTCGACCTAAGAAACCGTGGGATGGTCCGGAGAGAGGCAAAAATGAACGCTGGTGGTGATGGAACGCGGTATTGCACCCATCCCGAGTCCTGAAAGACAAATCGGTGGGAGCGGTAGGGGAGCAGGTGCAGCCGCCCTGGGCTCCCTAATCGCACAGCTCGACCTAAGAAACTGTGGGGTGGTCTAGAGAGAGGCAAAAATGAATGCTGGTGGTGATGGAATGCGGTATTGCGCCCATCCCGAGTCCTGAAAGACAAAATCGGCGGGAGCAGTATGGAGCGGGTGCATCCGCCTGCCGGCCCTAGACTTCCCTCAGCCTCAAAGCGCGTCCAGCGCAACGGATTCTTCTCCTTCATGTCCTTTGGAGAGGTTTCATGCGAAAGGTACCCAGCGGACCACACCGCATTGCGAATATCGTTGTCTCGATTTTTGCCATTATTATTTTGATACATTTTTATTTTTTGCACAAGAGGTCGATGTGGATGGTTCCCAGTGAGAAACTGGGTCATGTACGTGCAGTACGCAGTCGAAGCGGAAGTCTCGAGGTATGGGATGGATAAACGACTAGTGACATAGCCGTGCGCTGGAGGCAGCGGCGACGGAATCGGGTAAGCGAGCGAGGGAGATGGCGGGATGGTCCGGGGGGGATAGTATGGTGTCTCATGCAACTTTTCCGGGGGACCCGTAGAGGCTGAAGTCACTCTCTGAAGACTTCAGATTTATTTTCACCGGGAGGGTAAAAATGCGAGACATCTTCACTACGTCATCCCTCTTGCCAGGAATTCAGCCAACAGTCTCGGTGGCGACGATGATCTAGTGGGAGATCCCAGATAAAGTTCTTGGGCGTATGCGGGGGTCCAAAGTGTGATTGGTGTAAAGCGAGTGGTGTATTATCATTATGGATTGGACATGGCATATAGAGAACCGCGAAACATGGGCCCTACGTATCGAAGCGAAGGAGTAGGGCCTCTCGCCTCGATTGTCCTGCTTGGGATGACTCGCGAAGAGTCCGACGATGAGGCTTGGCGGGGAGGGTACATCAGGGTTTCTCTCTTCAGCGCGACTGGGTTTCTGGTTTCATTGAACCACCAAAGCAAACTAGAAGGTGATTCGCGATGGAAAACGAGTCATCCATGCTCGGCAAACCCTGGTTTTGCAAGCTGTGGGTAACCTCGAGCGGGTGGCTCGCACGAGCGCGAGAATCGAATTTTGGCGAAAATCGAGCATACCGCAGGGATAACATCCCTAATTCTTCGGCCGCTTGGAGGATGATTGAGCGTAGAGGAGTTTCCACCAGGCACCGAGCGATTCACACTTGGTGGCGGCGGGTAGAGGGTAGCCTCGATTCTGTGACATTGTGACAACTTGTCACTCAAAGCCGACCCCTCGACCTCAAAAATTGTGCACAGTACAATTTAATTCAGAGACTGGAGCGGACGGATACATATGGGCTCGTAGTCCTCAATTTCAATAGATACAGAGATTTTTTTCCATACAAAAATCATTCCACTTTGTCATCCAAGCCTATCCGCTCCGACTTGAAAAGTATACACAATTCATTGCATTACAAGCGCGACGTTCGCAATATACAGGTTCTGGCTACGTTTTGAAATATACAAGATTTTTTCTTTATACAGTAATTGCTATCGTATTTCTTCGTATCATCAAGATGTTTGAATATCCGCCGAGATAATCTTGAGAAATCTAGGCGCTGGGACAGAGTTTTTGGAGGATGCCAACCGAGATCCGCTCATGCGCCTGCACGCACTCCTTCAGAATCTTTGCGAATTTCAGGTTGTGCCTCCATTCGGTTGTCCGTGCCAATATGCCCTTCTCGCCGTACCTCTTGTCATCCTCCAACCGACAAAGCCGCCGCTCAAACCAAACCTCGCATTCTGGCGACCACCAGCCGGGATCCAGGTTTCCCGACTTCCACGAGTGGGGCTTCGGCCACCAGGAAAGCAGCTTTGTCTGTGCAGTGCCAGCGTCGCTTTTTATACCTATATCTGCCTGTAGGCGACGAAAAAAATCAAAAAGACAGTCACGTACCCGTCGCAACATAGTATACACCGCAGATTAGATCGATCTCATGCTCGGTCAGGCTCTCGTGCCAATACGCATGGTTTGATCGTTCATCCCAGAGACATACTCCTGTTTCGAAAACGTCGTTGTTTGGCCCTCGAAGGACGTCGTCATCGGCGACCTCTGACCTCACAATGCGCCCCGACGACTCCGCCGTAGAGTGGGGCTATGCGACCCCGGCTGGTATGGAGCAGCTGCGAATTCAGCTGAGCAAGGTAGGCGTGGTAGTCGTGGAGACTCGGTTGATACTTTTCTGGGCGAAAGCCAAGCCCAGAGGTCACGTTGACCGCTCGACGACGAGGACCCGTGGTTGGAACCACGGGTCCGCTCGGGCGCATGAGCTCTATTGAATCCATGATAGCGATTCGGAAGGGCATCCCGCGCCCTAGGAGGTTTCTTGCGACGTCCTTCACACGGGGGCCCCAACCCTGGCGGATGATTTCCACGACATCTACCGCTTGCTGGAGCAGTAGCGTCTCACTTCCAAAACTGCTGTCATTGTCGCAAAGGACATAGTAGACGCTGGTCGATTGGTTGGAAGTGTTGGTGAGATTTTCTCGACGTATCACAAAGGGCCAGGGCTTGAAGAGAGGAGAACGGTCTCGGTGGTGCAGGTCGAAGAGCGCCTCGTCCAGATCATCTGAACTTTTTGCCGCTAGGCACTGACCAAAGAACGTTGACATGACATTCACGAAATCTACGCCGATGTCCTGCAGGCCGACCAAGCTCGCTACGACAGACATTTCCACTGAACGTGGAGGGGTCCTTCGACTCTGACCCAGCAAGAACCCAAACCGCTTGTAAAGGGCGGTATTTAGGTCCCCTGCGATCGCTTGGTACAAGGGACGGTCAGTTTGAGCTCCCGAGCCAAACTCGAGATAAATTCGGTTGAGGTCTCGTTCGGAAGCTTGTCGTACATTGACCAAGGGCAGAGCATTGGGTGCATCGTCAACGACAGGCTTATCGGAGTTGGCCTCGAAGTATCCGTCGTAGTCGTCGTCGTCTCCAAAATCCATGTCCCGATCGCTGGGCCCATCCTCTCCGTCCTCGCCGAACGCGGAGCAAAGATCCCATTCGTCGTGGAAGCTGTCGTAACGACGCTGCGAAGGAGGATATTCGTCGAACAAGGATTGATAGTTGTTGTGTCCTCCAGGCCGACGGATGTAGAAACCATTGTCCGTTTCCTCCTTCGCCCATACGTAGACACGGGCACCTTTCTTCCCGGGTGCTTGTCCTCGCTTAGCGTTGTCTACACGTTGCATCCGCGCCCGTTCTTTCCTCAGGTGTCTCCTTCGCTGATTTACGATCGTTTTCTTGTTCCCCGCCGTGCAAAATAACGCTCTATACGCTCTCCGTGTCTTTGACCGCTGCCGGAGTGGACAGGAGGGAATTCGAGCAGGATATCCTCGTGGTCGTCGGGAGGGAGGTCGAGATGAATATCTTGGCGTTCTTCGGGAGGGTAGTCGAGACGCATGTCTGCGCGGTCACGAAGGTCGGCTTTGGCTGCAGCGCGCGGGGGTACGGGTGCAGCTAAGGACCGAGCAGGCTGGTCATACGGAGTGAAAAAATCGGCTTTTGGTCCAGCGGGCGCGGGTACAGGTGCAGCTGGAGATCGAACAGGCTGAAACCCGTTCTCGGTGCGGGTTAACGGGCTGAATGCCACATCACCAGGTAACTTGACCAGTTGGTCGATCTGGCGGCTGTCGGGGACAAGATGGAGGAGCTGGGTGTACTGGGGAGTGGGATAGCTGATACTGATAGATGTGGGGATGGGACCCCAAATGAAATACAGCGGGATGGGAACACCTGATTGCAGGATGCTGTAGAAGAGCCATTCTAGATCCGTATGCTCCGCGGACCGCAGAACCTCGTCGCTGCGCATATTGATGAGTGCGCCGACTCGAGGGATCCGCCAGTCGTTCGCGACGGACATCTCTAGCGCATCTATCCACGACGGCTGAAGATTCAGCTTCTCTGCCAAAGCCTGCCGCCAAGGGATCTGCTTTTCAGCTGGTTGTTCTGGTCGGCGATCCGACCTGCTCCTTTTTACACCCTTGAGCTCGTAGATGTTTTCCGCTTTGCGTTTGCTCCCCGAGGATATTCCCAGCGCCCGTATCTGCCGCGTCCGCCTCCTCATGCGCCATGAACCACAATGCCATCGAAGCGCACCCGAGGAGAGGGAGGAACTTTTTTCTGCAGCGCCAAGCAGCCGAGCGCGCTCCCTTCTCCGTTCGATAGTAGAGGCTGTAGTGATAACGACCGACAATGTACCATGGTTCTATTTGTTTCGGAAAGGGCTTAGAAGTGAGCCAAGGCAGCTCTCTTCCGACACTGCGTAAGCAGTCCTCGAAATCCCTCCATTCTTGCACAATGTCCCGGTTCAGGGACCACACGTCACCATATTGAACAATAGGGAGATTCTCAAACGTATAATCGAGGACGCCAAGTAGCAGTCCGTGCCACGGATTATATTTCGGAATGAAGACATGGTATGGCATGCGGGGAGTTATGTACATGGGTCTACGGAAGTCGGGATTCCGGTCCAGGGGGTCGGGGCACTGGGCCTCCTGCAAAGTGGGGGTGTTGAGGACAACGCCACGCGAGCCCTTGTACACGGAAAATAAGTTTTGTCTGGCACGGTAATGGCCAGTGAGTGCGCCAATGGACTACAAAAAGACAACGAAATGTCAGGACTACCATTGAATATTGAATAAAGAAGCGCATACCGGGACGGTAGGACAGCTGAGCTCAGCTTTCGAAGAAGAGGCGCTGGAAGTCGCCATCTGTATCAGAGTGAGCCACTCGTGCGCCGACATGGAATGCATGGCGTACGACGCGTCGTGATTGCGGAAACGAGTGAAAAGAGTGCCTTTTTGGCGTCTGGAGTAAGATTCTTGAGGTCTACAAGTCGTGCAAGCGTGTCCCAAGGATTTGTACCTCGGAGTCGCTGCGAAGATGTCTTTTGCGAGTCACGTGTGACCTCTTCCCAGTTTGGCCACTCGTCCAAATTCGGATAAACACTTCTTGCCAGATGACAACCTCCCCCGGTGCTAGTCGCTGGGCTGAGGCAGAAGCTCTTCTACTGTCGGCTAAGGCGGATCCTCTCCTCCTGGTGTTGGTTCCTGAGTTCAGGCGGTCTCCATCTCGCCCGCATGCTCAGTCGTTGCTCAGAACACTCGCAGTCGACAAAATGGCCAACAGAAAAACATAATTTTGAATACATATGCACAACGTTGTTCTACCGAATCTGGTCCTTGTCTTCCATCTCAGCGTCTTCCTGAACATACAGCTCCTTCTCCCCTTCCCCGTCCTCGTCGCTCGTTTCGTCGCCCTTCTGTAAGGCCTTCGACGCAAGCGTCAGCAGCTTGAATATTTTGCCTGAGATTTGAAGAGTATTGTCGAGGTCGTCGTCGTATTTCCTTTCCTCTGCAATCCACTCCTCCCTGAACACCGAAAGTGGAAGGTTTGGCGGTGGGAAGAGAGACTCTCCTTCCTCCTCGACTCGTACCCGAGTACGCGAAGTGTCTGACTTAGTCTTCGCCCTATTGCGTGTTTCGTCCACCCATTCCATGTACTGGGTGATTTTCTCATGTCGCCAGGGGCAAATTTTGACTTTGTGAACGTGGACCCAGGCCCTAACGCCATTGACTGCCACCTGCCTTTCGGAGATCTCCTCTGAAGACATCGCCTGGATAGGCAGTCGGTCCAAAAGTTCCCCCAGGAACTCCCATGCTTCTACCTTGGAGCGGTTTAAGGCGACGTTTTGGTCTCCATCCTTCCTTTGCTCGATGAGGGAAATCTTGATCATCTTCCCGACTGTTTCAATCCTGCCTTCGCGTTTCTACGATGAAGTTAGCGCATAAAGTTCCAGCATCTCACAGTCAACCCACAGTTCTCTTGCGCGACGTCTTAGCAGTCTGGGTCTGCCAGTACTTCTCGTACTGGATCGCGCGGTCAGCGGCTTGTTCTATTGTTTCGCCCGGACGCGGCTGGTGCAGCCGCCACGACTGTTGGTAGTTCGCCACGATGGTGCGGAAAAGTGCGATGATGTAATTATCTTTGACATCTGGAACACCCCAGCGCTGGGGGTCTTCCACTCGCATCGTCTGCGCCCTTCTCACGAAGTGCTTGATGATTTTCTCGTTCCACGGACTGCTTTTGAAATTGGGTCCGAAATAGAATTTGGAATGCTCCGTCGGGATCTGCTTGCCCTTGCGGCATAGTTCATCATCCTCTTCAGTGGCGGGCTCGTAGTAGACATAGTCGCGCCCGGTGTTGAGTCCAGTGGTTGCCACTGCGATGGCGCGACAAAGTTTCTGTTCAGGAAATCGGTCAGGCATTTTCTTAGGGGTCAACGGTGGACCAACCTTCCAGTTCTTCTGCTCCTGGTCTGTGATTGTACCCTTCGTTTCTTTTTTGGCGCGGTCGTATTTGTTGGTTTTTCGGATCTTGCGAGTTTTCTCAGTCACCGTTATTGCCTTGATGCCCATTTCCTCCGCGGCTTGCCTAACGATCGGCTTCAGCTTCTCTACTATACGAGGGTCGTCCAAATTGATCGTCACTGGCTGGGAAGGTGGAGGATCCGAGGGTGTCGACGTCGAGCCGGACGCTGACTGCCTATTTTCTGCCGCCTCCACGACAGCGACATCGGGCAGGCGATGTTTGACGGTGTTCATGGTCGTTTCCAGAATACGCCGGTCCCGATCGTGGTCTGAGACATACTTCGGCACATATTCCGGCTGCTCGTGAGGAAATTGTCGTTGGACGTTGGGACGAGGAGGTCCGTAGACCTCTCGCGTGGTGAGAGCTGCCATTCTCCTATCGTAAGCCGCCTTGCACCGACGTGAGTGCCGTATATTATCTGGGAAGCATAATTCTCACCTTCTCCCTCGTCGCCTCGTCCTGAACGCGCCGCTTCTCCGCCTCAGCCTCCTGCTGGTTCGTCTCTGCCTCTTTTAGTCGTTCTTCTCGCTCCACAGCTTCTGCCTTTAACCTCTCGATCTCCTGGTCCTGATGGAACATCAAGGCTATATTCTCTAAATCAGAGAGCGCATGCTTACCTTGTCGACATGCGATTCGGCGATTTTGTCCTTCAACGTGGTTTCACAAGAGGCAATCTACATCGTGCGTGGTCAGTGGAGCTTCCAAAGAGTCAGCGTTGCCTCACAAATTCCTTCTGCCATTTCGACAAGTTATCCATCATATGTTTCTGCTGCTGTTGCTGGTCAGCCATTTGCTGTTCTTGCGTCTTGAGCATCTTGGCCATTTCTTTTTGCTTTTCGAGCATCTGTTCCCTCTCCGCCATGACTTGAGCCATCTGTTGCTGCACAGCGTTTAGCTGTTCTTGCGCCTCACGACGTTTTCTCCGCTGAACAACAGCTTCGCCCTTGTTCGAGGATCGCTGGTCCAAGGCCTACAAAAAAAAATGAGTCGGATCGAGAACAACGACTGCCTTTCATACAACTCACGTCGTTGAAGTCCCGTTCGCTAGTGCCGCCTGCTCTCGGTCGGGGGTGCGGGGTTTCAATGTGCCGTCTCTTCGTGTTACCTCCCTGCTCGTTCGAAGGGCGGGACATTCCTGCGACTGCCGGTGCGTTCTGGGTGACACCGGGTACAACAACTTGGATTTGCTGGGGCTGGACGGTGCCTGGCACGGCGGGAGTTCCTTGCGCGACGGCGGGGGCGTTTTGGGTGACATAGGGTACGACAGCTCGGTCCTGCTGGAGCTGGATGGCGCCTGGTACGGTGGGAGTCTCTTGCCCCGGGAAGGCGCCTGGCACGGCGACCGCATTGTCTACGGCTTCGTGGGCTGACATGGTGGGCTCTGTCGGACTTTGTTGCGCGTTGGATACGGTCGACACGGTGGGTTCGTTCATGTCGATGTCCTCGTCGATGTCTGGTTCCACAGGGGGATAAGGCAACGCTTGGTGTTCGACTTCGTTTTCGGAGTCGCTTGGGTCATCGTCCATCTGGACATCGGGCTGGCCGCCGTCAGCCATGTAGTTGTTCGCGGTTCAGAGGTTAGTGGGGATTCCGTGACGAAGCGCTCTACACTTCGGACAGATTGACAGATGGTGTACAAGTTGGGAGAAGATGGTGGGCGGAAGCAAGAGGTGCTGGAAAGAATTGTTGTAGTGGCTCACTCTATATACCGGCTCATTCCTTTGTCCCTTTGTTCGCGTCGCGTCTAGCGTGTACCTTCTATATACGGACTGGACTGCCCCGAAAATTTAATTGACATCTGTGGACAAAGAAACTGAGTCCAGTGTTTCTCAAATTCTCAGACGCGCGTTAGAGAGCGAGAAAAAATTCATCGATACAAAGACAGAGTACATCAAGCAGACGGTAGGGGACGACATGAACACGAAGCAACGAAAATCCAGTGAAACAAGGTCCATGCTTTAGTAAAACGCACGGCGTCTGCGGAAGACAGGACCCTTCTTAGGAAGGTATCCGGATTTCTGGAATTTCCTAATGAATGGACGGAGGCTAGTTAAGAAAGTCAGGGATGTTCGATGTTTGATTGCGAAGTAGCACGTACCGACCGAACAGGTAGTCAACGATTGGTTTGTCGTGAGGGGCGTTCGCCTTGGCGGTGCGCCTCATATTGAGGACGCGGTCGAGGTTGTGCGGATCCAGTCGCATGAACACGATGTCTCCCTTGAGGGTATGGGCCCAACGGTTGGCGGCGAGAACAACTCCTCTTTTGAGGTAGACCTGGTAGTGGTCCTCGTGTGCGCCGTGGTAGAGGGTAACGTGGAAGTCGTGAATAAAGGTCTGGGCCGGGTGATTGTGGAAGAGCGACTCGACTAAAAGGGTAGCGTCGCGCGTTCTTACGGCGGGACGAGAACGCAGTCGCAGTGGGCGTAAAAGACGGTGTGGCGCGCTTGGTAGAGTACAGGCGGGTGAATATGCCTTTGAACACGGCCTACTCATACGTCAAAGACGAACAGACAAAGAACAGCGAGTTCTTACCTTGGAGCCGGGAACAAAGTGTTTGCGAGTGGAAGGCATTGATTGGGGCGGCGGTGGAAGACGAAGTAAGAGGAGAAGTGAGAGGTAAGAGGTGGAGGGGGTGGCGCAGCGAGGAATCTGAAGTGAAGAGGAAGAGAGTGAGAATTCGTGACAGAAATGAGGTTTATATAGTGGAACGAGACAAAGACTTGCATATCTAATCTCCCTTTGAACTCTAATCTCCCATTGAAACTAAAAAAACTCCGCAGCGACACAAGGTATGAACTCGTGGATCATGGGACTGCTGAGCAAGGGACAGAGGGCCCGCCGTTCGACGTCGCCCAGCGATCTACACCGGGCACGTCGATGTGGAGGAAGACAGGCATGGTCCCGATTAGGAAGGACACAGTGATGTCGGGAATAGGCGGGGTTATTGGCCGATATCTGCTAGTATCTCAAAATTCCAAAAAGTCGCCCGTGGATCCACCAGACACCAAGCAATTTGCGCCTGGTAGCGGTGGGTTAGAGAGGGTAGAAGGTAATCTTGACCCTCTGCCGTTTATGACAACTTGTCACTCACATGCCCAAAAATACTGGGCGTTTATTCTAGTGGGCTCAAGTCGTCGTCAAAGGATTTCACAGGGAATCTATGATACATTTGGTTTATACTACATTCGATTTGAAAACTATATTTTATTCTACCGCTGTCACAGAATATACAAAACTGAGTACACGAGAAATCGACCCTGTTTCTATACTACAATTATCGCACTGCCATAGGACACTAGACCACAAGAAAATACACTAGAAACCGACTCTGTGTACCAATGAGATTGGGATTCAATTGAGAAAACCGGCTTACCGTTCGAAGGTGCCTCCGATTGCGACGATCCAAAAGCTCATGACGCGCACGACGGCGTCGAGGTCTCCTATATTGTCGAGCGAATAAAACTCGCGATGGCGTACGTAGCATCCCGGGCACGGGTAGCGTACCAGGACGCCTCCCAAGGCGCGAAACGACAAATGGACGAGTCTTTCTGTAAATTAAATAAGCTGCGGACAGAAAATTGAGAAAAATCGACTTACCTGCGAGTTTGCAATACGGTACTTGGCAGTGAAACTCCCATTCCAAGGTATGCCCGTTTTTTGTGCACTTCGAGTATTCGCCGTAGCGACGCGGCATCGAGCTGGTCTCCCCGACTTTGAATTCGAGCCTCCCGTTCGGATTCCTTCGGCCCTGGACGTAGAGCTCTCCGGGGCCATCGTCGGCATAAGGATGATCGAGAGCCAGTAAGGCCATTTGCTGGTCGACCGGGTGGGCAAGGCGGCGGCTGGACGTCGACGAGGTCAGACGGCGCGCAAGATCTGGTGGGTCGCGTACATTGACACCAACGACGACATGGAGGCGAAGACGGTGCGGCGCGAAGTAGCGAGTAGTCGGGGCCGAAGGTCGTGAAGGCACTCAAAGCACCGCGACAAGCGCAGTGATTGAGGTGGTGAAGAGAGAGAGGTACAGCCCGAGAAGAGTGAGTAACAGCGACAAGTGCGACGGCGGTAATGAAAGAGGATGAGAGAACGACGAGGAGATTCAGGACGGTGGAGGGAGAGGTAAGGCCGACCCGTCTTGCTCGCCCTCGAAGTAGAGCCAGTGTGCCGAATCCTTGGTATAGTTTGTACGAGGGAATAAGAACGGGATGGCGTTCTCCGACGGCATGTGGTGGATGCGGGGCGAAGGTGTATGCGTTATGCGAGCGTGAGATGCCACTCGTCGGATGCGGGAAGGATAAATCGGCCATATTATAGGTAGATAGGGCTGTGTCGACGAAATCGCACAACTCGACCTAAGAAACCGCGGGGTGGTCTAGAGGGACGCAGAAATGAATGCTGGTGGTGATAGAACGCGGTATTTCGCCCATCCCGAGTCCTGAAAGACAAATCGGCGGGAGCGGTAGGAAGCGGGTACACCCGCCCGCTGGCCCTGGACTTCCCTCAGCCTCAAAGCGCGTCCAGCGCAATGGATCTTCTCCTTCATGTCCTTTGGAGAGGTTTCATGCGAAAGGTACCCAGCGGACCACACCGCATTGCGAATATCGTTGTCTCGATTTTTGCCATTATTATTTTGATACATTTTTATTTTTTGTACAAGGGGTCGATGTGGATGGTTTCCCAATGAGAAACTGGGTCATGTACATGCAGTACGCAGTCGAAGCGGAAGTCTCGAGGTATGGGATGGATAAACGACTAGTGACATAGCCGTGCGCTGGAGGCGCAGCGCGGCGACGGAATCGGGTAAGCGAGCGAGGGAGATGGCGGGATGGTCCGGGGGGGATAGTATGGTGTCTCATGCAACTTTTCCGGGGGACCCGTAGAGGCTGAGGTCACTCTCTGAAGACTTCAGATTTATTTTCACCGGGAGGGTAAAAACGCGAGACATCTTCACTACGTCATCCCTCTTGCCAGGAATTCAGCCAACAGTCTCGGTGGCGACGATGATCTAGTGGGAGATCCCAGATAAAGTTCTTGGGCGTATGGGGGTCCAAAGTGTGATTGGTGTAAAGCGAGTGGTGTATTATCATTATGGATTGGACATGGCATATAGAGAACCATGAAACATGGGCCCTACGTATCGAAGCGAAGGAGTAGGGCCTCTCGCCTCGATTGTCCTGCTTGGGATGACTCGTGAAGAGTCCGACGATGAGGCTTGGCGGGGAGGGTACATCAGGGTTTCTCTCTTCAGCGCGACTGGGTTTCTGGTTTCATTGAACCACCAAAGCAAACTAGAAGGTGATTCGCGATGGAAAACGAGTCATCCATGCTCGGCAAACCCTGGTTTTGCAAGCTGTGGGTAACCTCGAGCGGGTGGCTCGCACGGAGCGAGAATCGAATTTTGGCGAAAATCGAGCATACCGCAGAGATAACATCCCTAATTCTTCGGCCGCTTGGAGGATGATTGAGCGTAGAGGAGTTTCCACCAGGCACCGAGCGATTCACACTTGGTGGCGGCAGGTAGAGGGTAGCTTCGACTCTGTGACATTGTGACAACTTGTCACTCAAAGCCGACCTGCTCGACCTCAAAAGTTGTGCACAGTACAATTTAATTCAGAGACTGGAGCGGACGGATACATGTGGGCTCATAGTCATTAATTATAGTCGCACCAGTGACTGTGCATCCAGAAATTTCTGGATTTAAACGACTGCGGCTTGGACTGCGGGCTCATTCTCTTGCTTTCATACTACCACCCCGTCCGCTCTCTTGTCTGGCTTCATATCGCCTCAAATTTCCAACTACAACGCCTCCTGCCCAACCTTTCATCAAATGCCTTGTATTCGAGGTGCAAGCGTTCCAGCTGCTGACTTTGAGTCGGCTTCGGTGCCTGTTCGAGGCGGCTCTGCACCTCCTGATTCTCCTTGGTCGGGAGCGCCCGCGCTTTTACCTGTTGCCAAAGAGGAGTCGGTTGTCGACTGGCATCTGAATGCCTATGGTTTGTTCTGTCGCGACTGGTGAGCCCATTCCCTTGTGTCTTTCTTTCTCGCTAACTGTCTCTCTTGCTGCCTTGTAGTGAACGCCTAGCTGATGCAGATATCGACGAGGAGATTCCGGCCGACCGTCGCAAGTGGCCTCATCATGTGCACCCAATAAACCCCATCTACTACAGGCCCCACTTCCAACAACTCGTCACTTTCCTTCCTATGTGCAACGGCTTCGAGCACGTCTTCAAGCCCAGCCGCCACAGGAAAGGGTGGTTCAGGCGCACGGGGCGGGTATTCTGGGTCGTGGACAACGTCCCGCAAGTGTTCTGTACTAGGTAATATTATTCTCGTCTCTGTCCTTCGTGCTGACCTGAGCCTCTAGTGGGGAAGCCGAGGCAGCCTGGGTCGCTGAAGGCGATCCATGGGGTGCAATCTGGGCCACCCCTTCGTTTTCCTTCGCGTTGGAGCACGTTCAGGACATGTTCGGGTCTTTGCCATGATGGGTTTGTGCTGCTTATCCACCTCGTCGTTCATTCGCTGCCTTCTTGCTACCTCGCTCTGAAATCCAAACAACTACGTATTGAATAGCTTGCAATATCGAAAATCGTAATGTACATACGAATCGTGTAACAATCGCGTTGAATGTCAAAACGAGATTTTCAATGTCTTTTTTTTTTTTTGGTTGCAGCGAAAGTATATACGATGAAAATTACATGCAGGAGGACAACTGGTGGTGGAGCAGCATCAAGTCGGGCAACTATGGTTGCGAAAGCTGGTTGAGCAGCATATAATCTGTCCTACTCACGCCCGGAAACCATCGCTTCAGCAACAAAAATAACACTGGCTAGAGAAAACACTCACTTTTGCGTCCGCGCGGAAGGGGATGCGTTGGAAGGCACCGAGGTGGCCGGCGTGACCAGAATGAACCAGAAAACAGTTCCGCAAGGGAAGCCATTCATGCTCGCTGATGCCCTGCTTCTGAACTGCGGGTACCTCGAGTGTGTGGATCGCGCACGGAGCCAGAATAAATCTTCAGCTAGTTACGGGGATCGTCCCCAAACTTGTGTCTGACCGAAGCTTGGGATTCACCAGGCACCGAGCGATTTACACACGGTGGCGGTGGGTGAAGAGAGGGTGGAGTTGACCCTGTGACGGTGTGACAACTTTGTCACCCACCCGCTCAAGGGTTACAAAAACGGCTCTCAAATTTGCCTCAGTATTCTGAGCGCATGTAGAAAATGAAAAACATGTATCATTAAAAATTAGAAAAAGTAGAGTACACCAAAATACAACGAATACAAGACGCATGAGACAAGAAACTACGCTGAACGGGAGGGACCGGCAGTAATAGGAGTACTGGATTTACGATGGCTCGTCTTGGGAGGACGATTCCCATTGATCATGGCAATGACCTTCTTGTTGGATTTGTTGGTAGCACTCGCGCCGAGTTGTGAAGTTTGACCTGTAAACAGACAGATACGGGCCAGTTGTTAGGACAGCGCTCGAGCCAGACGAACTCTTTCGACATCTGCAATCAGTTAGAATCGACGAACGATGAGGGTTCATCCACTCACATCATTGAAAAGTGCAGCCATATCGTCTTTATCCTGGGACATAAGAACCAAGGAAGAATCCAGATGAATCACTGCGAGCCGATCGAGATGGTCCTGGTAAATGGTGAGCGACTGAATCGACTTAATTTGGTCCAGTGTGTATGAAAGCTCACCCTGAAACGCTTGTACTCCTTCGCACGGCCCTGCTCGTCGAGCCCGGGATAGATTAGGGCGAATATAGACATTACATGGGAAACACCCGCATGCGGGGGTCTCGGGATCAGGCCAGAGTCCTCATCCTCGTCCTCAGTCAACGGACTGAGAGGGATAGGAGTGGGTATACGAGTAGGACCGGGTGCGCGGGCAGGAGTGGGTGCGCGGACGGGAGTGGGCGCACGGACGGGAGTAGGTGCGCGGACGGGAGTGGGCGCGGGTACACAGGTAGCAGCGGGCACGGGTGCATGGGTACCGGCGAGCGCGGGTACATGGGCAGGGACGGGTGCGCGAGTCGACGTAGGTGCGCGCGCGGGAGGAGGGCTGCTGCGGGCAGGGCCGGGGACAGTAGGGGCGTTGACGTCGCTTGCGCTGGGAAACGTAGGGAATCTGCTCAAAGCGAGTGGCGTAGGGTAATGTTGAAGACGGAAAGGCGTCTGTGCCAGTGGAAGTAGCACAGGCGCAGGCACACGCGCTGAAGCGAGCAAACAGAGGATGTGGTAGGAGTATTGGTGATTGGTGTAGCCATGAAGAAGGGGGAAGGAGCAGCGGGTTACGTAGGATATGGGTCGAAGGCAAGGTGCAGGGGGAGTGGCGTGGGTCCATATAACCGAAATAAGATAATAGCGTTTGTTGTCCCAATTAGGAATTTTTTTGTGCCGCCGCAAAGCGCTTTGTCCAACAGGGTGTTAAGAACTTGCTCCGTCTCCCATCTCATCCAGCCGTTTCCTCCCTCCATCTCAATGTCGTACTTTCGCCTTCCCTACCGTCGCCAGCGCGGCGTGGAGAATCACACTGGCAGCATTCTCGCTCTCGCCGTTACAGAGAATGCCAAAAACTCTAGCCACTGGAGGTGCGTGTTGGTCGCCATGACTTGATATATCCTCGACCCTGGTGCAGGCTCCCAGGGCACCCGGCTCTTCAATATGAGCAACATGACCGAAGTCAAGCGCCCTAGTGGCGCGGGTAGTCGTGGCCACACTGTGTCTTTGCTTTGGGCCCGACAAACCGAAGAAGCACCACGACGTTTTGTACTCCGGCACCCAGAACGGATACTTCTTCTGCTGGCGTCAGGACAAGGAGTCAAAAGTTTTCGAAGAGACTTTCGCTACCCAGATCACCCATGCCGGCGAAATTACGGGTCTGGCCTTCGACTCCACAAACAACAGGCTGTGCCTGTGCAGTCGGACGGATGTAGTGCAGTCTTGGGCGATTTCGAAGGACGCCAACACCGGGATGTGGAAGGCGACCAACATTTTCAGTCAAAAATACCCCAACCTTGTTCCTCGCTCGATCACGTTCGCCGCTTTCGACAACAGCAGCGACCGAGACATTATCGTCTTTGGATCGGGTCATAATGGACCGGTGTAAGTCGGAGGCTTTACTGCAGGAATTTGTCTAAATGCCGACTGCACAGTTACACCCTCCGGGGTACGTCGGGCGAGCGGAGGTCGGAATGGAACATCAGGTCGTATATGTGGGTGGTATGGATAGATTTTGAGACCAAACTAACTGGCGGTCCCCAGCGGAGGTGCTGCCGTGGACTGGAGCGAGGGCGTTTTCTGCGTCAACGATCCCTACATTGGTCCTGCACTCTTCCGGTATGCAAACCGAACCAAGACCCGTACGTTTGAAGTGCCTCGGGAGCTCCAAGGCGGCCCATGCTCTACCGACGTTTGCTTTGGCGAGAAGGGCTCCACCATCATCACTGGGAGCGACCACGGAAAGATCTATGCTTTTGACGTCCGTTCGGGGGATACCGTCCAAACACTGGAGACGGGTCGCGCGAAGAGGGTTAAAGCAGTAGCGGTACCCATCGATCGAATTGACATGACCGAGGGCTGACTCTTGGTTTAGACTGCAGAAATCGGCGGGGAACCCGCAATCATCGCCGCACACTCGTACACTGACGAGGGATTCCAGCAAATTTTCGTTTGGAAGCGCGCTCGGAGCCCCATTGCATGGGACACTGTGGTGACGTTTTTGCAGGCGCTGGTGTTATTGGGATTTGTGATTTTCGTCTACCAAAATGTGGTAGAGAAGATGTGGCAGCAGCCCAAATGGGGTCAGACGTCCGGGAGCATCCCAAGTGGGATGAAACGATCTGGGAAGAATCAGTGGATAGTTTGTAGGTACGGTACATGGTAATCGAATGGATTTAAATTTGCGGGCGTGATTTCGTGCACGGGGCGGAATTGTGACTCATGCACCAGAGGAAGATACCACGGCCACTTTGCTGGACGGCGCCATGAGTCCAGCGACTTGCACCTGGAAGATGGCTGCAGTAGATGAGTGTCGACTGCAAGGAGTGACAGGAAACATAGCCACTGATTCTCGTTCTCGTGACTGACCAAATCGGGTCAAATCTAAATCGGGCTCAAGGACTCCTCCTTTCAACCGCCACATTGTGCAACGCAGAAAGTGGCCGAGTCCCAGTAATCGGTGTTCTGTGTACAATCGCAGAGCGTGACCGATATAATCCTGCAGCGTCCAACACATGGCACATCACGAATGCAACTGCGCGCTCCAACTCCATCCCCATCGTATCTTAGACAAAGAGTGGGCCGACCATAGGGCAGAGTGGGAAGCCATGAAGGCCACCGCCGCCGCCGCTGTTGTTGTTGCTGCTGATGCCCCCTCCGCCTCCGCTGCCGTTGCTGCTGCTGCCGATGCCGCCGCCGCCGCTGCCGAAGAAGACGTCGCCGATCCCACCACTTGCAGCACTGTATCCGAGAAGGAGAGCAGCAATAAGGATGGGGTCCGCCACGAACTCACCCCAAAGGAGCTCGACGACGAATTTCAAACTTACGGAGTCCGTCGGCGTGAACTCGCGCGGCTGCCCTACTGGAGCCCAACTTTCGAGACGGTCGTGGACCCCATGTTCAACGTTTGCGAAGGCATTCCCGAAATAATGATAAATCTCAAGCTGCAGGATCACAGTCTGAACGCTGGAGGTGAGGCGCACGAAAGCGGCTTGAAGCAGTAAGGTAGGCGATCCCGCGAATTAAGATGACCAGGCTGACAACCGGATTATAGGCTATTCGACGGAATTTGAGAGAACTCAATGCACGAACTTTCCGAGCGGTGAGGTATTAGCGGTCTGGGAAGAATAGATGGTTAATCGTAGATATTGGTACATGCGTAACTCGAATATATTTGGTTTTTGTTCCATTTCATCCACGAAGCGGGTTCTATGCCTCATGCACTGGACTAAAATACTGTGGCCATTCTTCTGGAGGGCGCCATGAGTCCGACGACATGCACCGGAAGATACTAGCTAAAGTTGGGTGAGCGACGAGATAACAGGAACACAGCCACTGATTATGGACACCAAATCGGGTGAAGTCTAAATTAGGGTCAAGGACTCTCTTTGTTCCAAACTGCCGCACTGTCCAACGCAGAAGTGGCGGTCGAGTCCCAATAATTGGTCCTCTGTGTACAATCGCGGAGTAACCGATTTATAGTTCTTCTTCTTCTTCCCGCCATGGCTGGTAGACCGGAAAGAACTCAGCGCTGCACATGCAAGCTCGAGGAGTATCCCCATGAAGTTCCAGCAAGCTTATGGCGCGCTCATAGAGAAGCTCGAGCCAAGCTCGAGACTCAATCTGCCGCTGCCGCCACCGATGCCGTCGCGGAATCTGTCGCCCATGCGGTCTTCTCGGAAGGCGCACCCGAAAGCAGCAGCGTCCCCGTTGACACGACCCAGATCGGCCAGGAGACGTTGAAGGCCTTGGAGGCAATTATTTCGGCGCGCTCAGCGAAGCCAAAACAGCCTGTTAGACAGAAACAGGACGATGACTTGCTGAGGATGATCGGGAAAAAGATTGAAGAAGCTATCGTCTCCGTCCAGCAATCGACCAATACCTCACTTGAGGTCCAGCGGGAGATTGCAAACTCCGTGTGGCACGAGGGCGTTTCAGTCGCTGCGGCGTCTTTGTGGAACATCAAGCCGTCCCCAGAGAAATCCTTCGTTGAGGAGCGGCTGAAAGTCCTGGAACTCCTCGTGAAGGATTCAAAGGCGGCGCTTCCTGAGGATACAGAACCCTTCTTTTATGATTCAGGTGAGGTCCTACGTCTTCTACCATGATACTTGCTGAAATATCCCCAGCGTATACCAGGGTGAACCCTGTTAAAAAAATCAATGTCATAGCGCAGGTTATGGTCGTACTCGGACTCGTTTGTCACCTTTTGCTTCGACTGGCCCAAGATTCAGTCAATTTTATCCTTGGTACCGCTATGATACTCGTGAAGGCCACGATGGCGTTGGATGCGCAGAAGAATGAGGACGGATCCGTCGAGTTTGACGAGCTCCAGAAGAAACTATTAAGCGAGATGCCGAACTCCCTACATACCGCGATGTCCAGCCTCAATTTGGACGGCAAAACCGTGATGTATGCAGCGTGTCCGTCTTGTAATCATATTCATCCCCCCGATCTCTCCACATCCGATATTCCCAGTTGGCCCGACAAATGCCAGAATACGATCGTTGGGAAAGAGGGTCGATCTGTATGCGGCACCGCGCTGCTGAGACGCGGCAAAGCTTCTTCGCGTCCCATTAAAACTTTCCTTGCTCCATGCTTCCTGGATTATCTCGCTCGACTTCTGTCCGATCCTGAGAATGAGCGAATGATGGACGAAGTCTGCGATGATGCAGTCAATACGAAGCCGTCGGACAGGGACTTTGTGGAGGACGTGTTTCAAGCCGAATTTGTGCAGTCGTTTAAAGATCGCGATGGCATTGTTCTATTCATCAAGCGCGCTGGGAAGCGGATGCGGCTCCTCTTCTCTATCAGCATGGATTTTTTCCCGCCCTTCGGTAGCAGGAAGCGATCCAATTCAAATTCCATAGGACTGATCAAAGTGTCTTGCCTGAATCTTCGTCTTATCGTCCGTGACAAGCCCGAAAATGTTTTTGTTGTTGTAGTTCCGGGGCCATCCTCGCTGTCCAAGGGTGAAATAAACCCATATCTCCGTCCAATCATAGACGTCGCTGTCGTTGGGTGGAATCGAGGCATTCATTTTTCGTCCACGGGAACCGAGCCTGAAGCTGGGCGCATCGTCGATTTGGCCTTCATTCTCTCCGCGAATGATTTACCGGCTGCACGACAACTGGCGGGTGCGGCCGCTCATAACGCGCACATTTATTGCACTTGTTGCCAGGGTCGAGGACGCAGCACTGTGTACAATACCGACTTTTCGACGTGGGAGACGAGGGATAGGGACCAGATGCGCAGTTGCGCCGAGGCCTGGCGGGATGCGGAGACTTTAGGAGAGCGCGAACAGATCTACCAAGAACACGGAATTCGCTGGTCTGAAATGTGGCGGCTGCCCTATTGGGACCCACCTCGCATGCTCCCCCCTGACCCCATGCACACCGTGCTGGAAGGTTTGGTTCACTATCACTGCCGTCACGTTCTCAAACTCAATCTCCTCGATGCGAGGAAGTTCGATAAATCCCCTCCGGCCTATCAACACGATTTCCCTTCTCTCGACGCCGCAGCACCTGCAGACTGGGATATGACCAAGGAGACCCACCAGAAAAGTGTCGAAGACATCTATAAGCTTCTCGTTTACCAAATTTCCGAGAACGAGGACAGCAGCGAGGATGAGAATGGCCAGGAAGACGACGACGGAGAGGAAGAGGAAGAGGCAGAGGACGAAGACGTCAAAAGGGCCAAAGCGAAAGCCAAGGCGAAGAAGCGTAGAAGGGATAAAGATGAGTTAACTCCGGAAATTTTGGCGGAGAGGCTCGAGCGACAATACAAAATTCCACTCGCCTGGGTATGCTATCAATTGGAACTACCAAAGGTCATTCCATCGTCCGTTCCCCTCAGAACTCGCACAAACCCGAAGAAAGCTGCTAAGACGGCAAGGAAAAAAAAAGAAGGATGTTCCAGAAGAACCTTTGACGAGAGAGCAGTATCTTATACGAGTGAACAGAGCTCAACTGGCTAAGCTTCTCGTGGAATGGGTAAGTCGTACCCATCTGTATGCCCTGTTGGGTCTCACTCCAGTCTGATTAGCGCTTGGACAAACCCTGGCGAGATTCCACTGGCACCATTCCCATCCCGGAAAAGGTAATCGATGAACCGAGCCTTCGCTTCGTGCAACAGGTCATTGCGAATACCACAACACCTGCCTGGGTCAATCACGTTCCAAAAAATTATGGGGAGAAAAAAGCGGGCTCCATGAAGGCCGACGAATGGCGCCTGCTGATCACGATCTATCTTCCCATTGCGCTCGTCCTTTTTGTGGGGAGAAGACCCGAAGCGTGCAGACCTTCTCAATCACACCATGGCGTTGGTTCAGGCCGCGACCCTTGTCTGTTGTTTTAGCTCAACGCCTGAACGCGCCTTGGCTTGCCGCACCTTAATCAAGGAATGGCTGGACAACCTGTACTCGTGTTATCCCCACACTAGGCTCCATGCAAAGAAAACGATCGTCCATATCTCTTTTCATGTCTACGAGTTCCTTCTTCTTTTCGGACCGGTCTTATCCTGGTGGTGTTTCCCGGTGGAACGGCTTATTGGCGCCTTGCAGAAATTTAACAGTAACAGCCATGTTGGAGGCGAGTGACTCCCCTTTCTTGCAAGGATCGAGCGCTGACATATTGCAGGTGAACATGAAGCCACGGTTGTGAGGACTTGGATGCGCAGTGCGAACCTACGACGGTGGCTCAACCGGAAAGACTGTCCTGAGCTCCTTCGCCAGTTTCATCGCCTATATTCCATGTATGTCGGAAATACAGACGCCCGCAAAGTAGACCCAGATCCGAAGCCCGTGCGCGGTACGGAGCGCGCACACTTCGACCATAAAGGGCTACACTTTTCCCGGGCGTCCACGCATCTGGGAAATAGCCTCGTCTCCTTTTTGGATTCCAATGGAGACACTGTATTTGGGAGCATCGAGCAAATCCAGCAAAACGAGGCGAAGGAAGTAAAATTCGTCATTCGACCCCAAGCGCCTCTTCCCCTTGGTGTGAATGATCCCTTCAAACGTTTTATACATTTCCCTGCTCGCCTCTACTCGTCCAAAATGGCGGACAGTACTTCTGTGATTGAGCCGAGTCGGGTGATCGGTCACTACCGGCGCTTCATCTGGAAAGACCGTGCGGTTGTTTTGGACTTGTCCAGGGTATGCATTCCACTCCCTACCGTCGCCTGTTACTGATCCTATCCTGTAGGGCTGATTCTTGGAGTGAGATGGGCGTACATTATCCTGAGTCATGACTTACGCATATGTACTAATTTTGTTCGGAACGATCTCTGTATATTGAAATCTATGACCAAGAATTTGCATGTACTACTACAACCGTCTCCTGTTATTTTCCACTGTCGTATTCAATCGAATTATGTTGTTTACATATTTTTGAGCGGAAGTGGGTCGGCTTTGAGTGACAAATTGTCACAATGTCACGGAGTCGAGGTTACCCTCTCTACCCGCCACCAAGTGTGAATCGCTCGGTGCCTGGTGGAAACTCCTCTACGCTCAGTTAGCCCTCGAGGCCGAAGAATTAGGGATGCTATCCTAGTATATGCTCAATTTTTGCCAAAATCCGATTTTCGCGCTCGTGTGAGCCACCTGCTCGAGATTACCCGCAGCTTTCAAAACTAGGCTCCAGCATGGATTACTCGTTTTTGCGTGTGGATTTATTCTTTGGTTCTCATAGCGGTCCCCTTCTAACCAAAACATCCATGTCGAAGAACGTTGACCCGAATGCACCCTCTCGCAAAACGCATCGTCATCAGCTGCGGGACATTGAAGGAGGCCAATTACACCGAAAAACCCCACTTTTCTGTTTCGATACATAGAGTTTATTTTGTGCGGTTCTCCACATGCCATGTTCCATCCTGGAATAATAATACGCCATCCTGAAATAACAATACGCCACCCGCATCTTCACCCTCTGGCACCCTCGACCTGGGCATGCGCTCAAGAATGTTATTTGGGCTCTCCCAGCCAATACTTTGTACGCCTGAAGCTGGGAATTGAATCCCTGTCGAGGAGGAGGACATAGGGAATATCCCTAGCATCTAGACACTTCGGGAGAAAATAAATCAGGATGTTACTCTACGCCCTGCGGTTCCCCCGGAAAAGATGTATGAACCACCCAGCCATTGACCCCGGGGCACCCCGCCATCTCCTTCGCCCACGTCTGCGACTCCGTGCGGTCCGCCTCCAGAGCGCAATATCATAGCAAATCGTCGGGACAATTAAATTCGGACTGTCCTGTGGCGCACCGAGCACTTGCCATACGAAGCTTATTGCACGCAAAAGAAAACACATTCAAGGCACTGTACGCGCCCGGAGGACGAGGGAGGCTGGGTCAGGACCTCAGGTGTATCGGCTCTACCCACCATCCCAAATTCCCAAGGATCGAACTGGGCGCATGCGCTGTCTCGCAGTTCGCTGAGCATTCATTGCAAGCAACAAAGTAAAAGAAATATGCACCGCTGGGCGCGCTTGGAGGGTACGGGAGCAACGGTCGGGTGGGTAGGGTGTACCCGCTGCTCATCGCCTCCACTATCTTATATCTTTCGCGACTCGGGCTGCACGTGTACTACCCACTACTCGCTTCCTTCGCCTCTTCTACCTCAGCGTGACCTATTCCTGCCCATTTCTTTGGCCCAACTGTGCAAAAAATTAAATTCGACCAATTTTGGTAACCTGAGGTCAAGACGGCGGGATGGGATGCGACAATGCAAATATCATCATTAAAGCAGCCTCACCGAGATCCTCCGGTGCACGGTTCAGCTCGGCGACTTTCTTCACTTTGAGAGTCGGGCATACCTCTCCTTCCACCGTGTCGTCCAATTCGCTCCTCACTCGTCACCACCGCCGCACTCATCCCTGCTCTTTCTCTGTCTCGCGTTGCGCTCCCCTCTTCAGCATCTCACTCAACGCGCTCGCGGCGGTGCTCTGAGCTCTTCCTCACTCGTTACCACCGCCGCATTCGTCTCCACCGTGTTGCGCTTCTCTCTTCAGCATCTCACTCAACGCGCTCGTCGCGGTGCTCTGAGCTCTTCCTCACTCTTCACTGCACGACCGTGGCTACTTCGCAATCTTCACCAGCATGTCGTCGTTGGCGCTGATGTACGCAACGCACCTAATTCCCGGTGTCGTCTGACCTCGCCGACGTCCAGCCGTCGCCTCGCCCATCCCGTCGATCAACAAATGGCTTTGCTCTCTCTCAACGACGCCTATGCCGACGACGGTCCCGGCGAGCTTTACGTCCAGGGGCGAAGAAATCCGAATGGGCAGCTCGAATTCAAAGTCGGGGAGACCAGCTCGATACCGCGCCGCTACGGCGAATACTCGAAGTGCACGAAAAACGGGCATACCTTGGAATGGGAGTTTCACTGTCAAGTACCGTATCGCAAACTCGCAGGTAAGTCGATTTTTCTTGATTTTCTGTTCACATCTCATTTCATTTCTAGAAAGACTCATACATTTATCCTTCCGCGCCTTGGGAGGCGTTTTGGTTCGCTACGCATGCCCCGGATGTCATGTCCGCCATCGAGAATTTTACTCACTCGACAATATTGGAAATCTCGACGCTGTCGTGCGCGTCTTGAGCTTTTTGGGTTGTTGCAATCGGCGGCACTTTTGAACGGTAAGCGGATTCTTATTATTGAATTCCAATCTCATCGTTACATAGGGTCGATTTCTAATGTACTTACTTCGTGTAGTGTTAGAACAAAAATTGTAGTATAAAACCAGCCAAATGTAGTATAGTTCAGGCGAAAAGAAATGTATTATACATCCCTCCGTGAAATGGCCGGATGACGAGTTCAACCAAGTAAATAGAAAACGATTGATATAATCGAGTTTTCTTACCCGAATTCTCCTAAGCGACTCGGGTGACAATTTGTCACGATGTCACAGGGTCAAGGTTCTTCTTTACCACCAAATGTAGATCGCTTGGTGGTGCTGGTAGAATCCCAGGCACTCTGCCCACTCGTTCAAGCTTCAAGCAGGCGAAGAATGAACGTCTTTCAACTCGTATTTCGTGCAAATTCGGCTTTACTCTTGTGCGACATCTGCCGCCACCAGATGTAAATCGTTTGGTGCCTGGTGGAATCCCTGCTCACTGGTTCAAGCTTCAAGCGGGCGAAGAATGAATCCCTGTAAACCGTCCGTATTTCGTGCAAATTCTTCTTTACTCTTGTGTGACTTGAATTGATTCAGCACAACACATTTATGACAGCGCTAATTACCCCTCATTCTAGAACAACCACATCGAAAGTGCCTCACCACGAAGTGGCGGCGAGGTATGGATTTGCCCGCTATCAGTCTTTGAGTCTCCTCCCGCGCTCGCCACAATGCAAGAAGCTCCGCAAACGTCTGAATCGCACAGTAAGTGATGATTCGAGCGATGTAGGAACTTGAACTATGTACCATTCTCACCTCTACGTCTTCTTCGTCTTCTTCAAAGGTCACAGCGACATCCCTGGCCTGCATATCTGCAGAAAGGTTGGTAGTCTCGATGTACACGGTAAGAGGAATGTAAAAGCTTGATCATGAAACTGCGTACCATTACCACATCTTGGTGAGCGGTCACAGCGACCAGCGCCGCCGGCTCATGATCACGATCTGTCTGCACATTCACAGAAAGGTCGACACTCTCTCGCTAAAGACATGTTGAGTGAAAAGCATTTGGAACAGGGCACCGGCCATGTTTACCTTATCCTGGTGTTGGCCCAGATCTCCAGCTTGCACGTCGTTTGGGACGACGGTTCGGCCGAGATTGAGGCTGAGGTTCTGCGAATGAAGCGCTGCCATGGGTTAAAAAAGATGACGAGGGGCACAAGCATACTGGCAATATATACGAGAGAATCGCAGGAGAAAGAGTCTTTCATACAAAGTGAACAAAGTTGAGGTGACGAAATTCAAAGACATGGTGTGCATTGTGCCACTCCGTGTAATTGACTTGGAATATCTGATGTTTTCTTCAAAACAACTATTTGTGCGACAATCCATTGCCACCGCCAAGCCACCACAACCACTTTGTATTCAGAAACGGTTTCAATTCGTTCGGACAATCATGCCTTCGCGATTATTATGGCTTTGCGATCATTCTTTATTCTTTCGTTGAGTGACAAATCGTCACGGCGTCACACAGTCAAGGTCTCTCAGTACCCGCCGCCACCAGATGTAAATCGTTTGGTGCCTGGTGGAATCCCTACCCTCTCGTTCAAGCTTCATGCGGGCTAGGAGGGATGTTCTCAGCTTTCGCGAAAATTCAAATTCACCCTCGCTTTCGTGCCGAGTGGGCTTCCAACGCAGTCAGTGTTTCCTGCGGCCAGCATTATTTCTGCTAATGCGATGGTTTTCAGGCAGGACACATTAACATGCTGCCCAACCACCGGCCGTCCTTCTGCGTGTGATTTTCATCAGAGTCAATCTACTTGATTTTCGTTACGATGTCACTCAGGAAATCGTATCGGCGCCAACATCAGCTCTGAAATTTCTCTAATTAAACGACTACTGCGGGCTAATTCTCTTGCTTTCGTACCACAACGTCCGCTTTCTTTCCCTTGTCCAGCGCTGCACGTCCTCTCAAATTTTCAGCGACAACCCCTCTCACCCAGCTTTCGCTCCGATGTCGTGTTCGAAGTGCAAGTGTTCCACCTGCTGACTTTGAGTCGACTCCGGTGCCCGTTCGAGGTGACTCTGCACTTTCTGATTCTCCTTGGTCGGGAGCTCCCGCGCTTTTGCCTATTGCCGAAGAGGAGTCGGTTGTCGGCTGGCATCTTGATGCCTATGGTTTGTTCTGTCGCGACCGGTAAGCCCATTCCCTTGTTTTCTTCTTTCTCGCTGACTTGTCTCGTTCTGTCTTATAGCGGCTTTCGTCGATATCAGCATCAGCTAACCGGGGACGCGGCCGGTCATCGCATAATGTGCACCCAATAAACCCGACTTTCTATAGACCCTACTTCCAACAAGTAGTCGCTTTCCTCCCTCTTTGCAAAGGCCTTGAGCGTGTCTTCGAAGTTATTCTCCACAGGAAAGGGTGGTTCAGGCGCATGGGGCCCGTATTTCAGGTCGTGGATAACGTGCCACAAGTAGGTAGTATTTCTTCTCGTCTGGTTCCTTTGTATTGAACTGAGCCTCTAGTCGGGAGGCCGAGGCGGCGTGGGTCGCCGAGGGCGATCCCTGGAGCGCAATCCTGGCAATCCCCACATTTTCCTTCGTGTTGGAGCGTACTCAGAGCATGTTTGAGGCCTGATCTATTTGTGCCGCTTATACTCCCTGTCGTTCATTGCTGCCATCTTACTACTCGCTTTTGAAATCCGAACAACTACGTATTGAATAGTTTGCAATATCAAAGTAGTAGTGTGCATAGGAATCGTAATCAATTGTTTACGACTGCGTTGAATGTCAAAGTGTCGACGATTTGATCAAATATTTTATTTCCTCGGAGGAAGTTAAACCCAGAAATATATGAGCACTACTTATAAACCCACTAAATACATGAAATACGCCTGAAATGCATCCCAATCTTTTTGAGCGGGTGGGTGACAAAGTTGTCACAGCGTCACAGGGTCGAGGTTACCCTCTACCTGCCACCACCAGATGTGAATCGTTTGGTGCCTGGCAGAATTCCGGCCCACTTACTCAGGCTTCAAGCGGGCGAAGAATGAGGGGTATTCAACCTACAACACGCCCAACTTTCGCGAAAAATCCGCCCTCGCCTCACCCGTTGGAGGCTACCCGCAGTCTTAGAAACAAGGCTCCGCAGTGCATGGATCGCTCGGTTTTGCATGCGGATGCATTGTTCGGCTCCCCTTGTCTCTAACAGATAACTGGTCAGCTATTCATTGCACAACGTTGACCCGGATGCACCCTCTCGCCAAACGCATCGTCATCACCCCTTGTGCGGCACATTTGAAGGAGGCCAATTACAAGGAAAGGCTCCACTCCTCCGATCCGATACATAAGATTAATTGTGTGCGGCTCTCTACATGCCATGCCCCAAATAATAATACGCCACCCGCATTTACACCCTCTGATACGCTCGACCTGCGCATACGCTCAAGAATGTTATTTGGGCTCTCCCAGCCAATACTTTGAATTCCTGGAGCTGGGAATCGATTCCCTGTCGAGGAGGAGGACGTAGCGAATATCCTTCGCGTTTGGACGCTTCGGAAGAAAATAAATCAGGATGTTACTCTACGCCCTGCGATTCCCCCGGAAAAGATGCATGAACCACCAAGTCATTGACCCCGGGCCACCCCCGCTATCTCCTTCGCCCATGTCTGCGATCGTCTCCGCCTCCAGGGCGCAGTATCATAGCAAATAGTCAGGACAATTAAATTCCCATTGTGATGCGGCGCACCGAGCACTTGCTGTACGAAACTCATTGCACGCAAAAAAAAAAAAAAAACACGCTGTACGTGCTCGGAGGACGAGGGAGACTGGGTCGGGTGTATCGGCTCACCCCGCTATCCCAAATTCCCAAGGATCGGGCTGGGCGCGTGCGCTGTCTCGCAGTCCGTCTCGCAGTTCGCCGAGCATTCGTTGCAAGCAAAAAAGCAAAAGAAATGCGCACCGCTGGGCGCACTTGGAGGGTGCCGGAGCAGCGGTCGGGTGTACCCGCTGATCCCAGCCTCTACCACTATCCCACATCTTTCGCGGCTCGAGCTACACATGTACCGCTCAGCACGACCTATTCCTGGCCATTTCTTTGGCTTAACTGTGCCAAAAATCAAATTCGACTAGTTTTCGTGATGTACGGAAAATAAATTCAATAAGAACTTAATCACACGTTTGTTACGATGCGCTAATCATTTTCGTACGGAATCCATCCCGAGGAAAGAGGGAAAGTCGGTGTCCTGGCCGCGTTCTTTGGGGTGGGCAGCCGACCGCCCGTACAAGGGTGCGTACGCACCTCCTTTGCTCGTATCGAGGGTCGGCGCTCATCCATAATCTGCAGTGCCAGCCAAAATCAGTTAAATTCGGGGCGGTATGCACGCGAGAGGACGTACTCGTACACCCGGCGCATTCGAGATCATACGACTCCCGGAGCGGGCGTGTTTGAGGCCAGTGTGCGCATAACAGCACTCCTGCTCACCAGCTGGTGCCGCACCCTCAGACGCTGCCGACGCTTCCTGTACACGCACACGGACAGCACCAGCATCATCCGAGCGCTACCTTCAACATTCAGCCGTCCTTGGCTGGGGCTACGGTACGTGCAGGCGGGCAGGGACATGGGCATACGAGGAGTGTGTCTGCGTCCTCGGGGCTCGCGATGGGGATTGGTGTGAAAAGCAGAGTTTCCCAATTCGGTACTTTGTGCCTGTTGTCCGCGCCGTTTCATTGCCGCCGCCCTCTCCAGAGTGAAGCGGACTCCGAGCCCACCGCGCTGGGCATATTCGTTTTCTGCCCACTTCTGGCCCCCCTCCTGGTCTCCTCTCGCTGGCTTCATTGGGTCCCAAAGTTCTCGGCACTCACCTTATTGACTTTTTTTGCTCGGCTTCCAACTATCATGCCCAACACCCGGGGGCGATCGTCGCGCCGTTTTGCCAACCCGACCCGAGTCACTCTACCGTCAATGTGCGGATTACTCTTGTGTTTCAATCCGTCGCTCACTTCGCCCACTTGATCTCAGCAGACGCCGACTACGGGACGTCGACGCCCTCGGTCGCTGCCTTCGCAGCGAATCGATACTGGAATCTTTTCAGAAATGAGGGCGCTGGGCGAATCTACTGCAACATTCGCGTTCCCAATAACGCGATCGCGGATTTAAGAGCGCACAAAATCACTGCGGACGAATTCCGCGGCGCCTCCGCCTCGATACCAAGTACGGCCACACTAATCGGCTTCAGCGGCGCCGGCAGGAGTATACAGCATGCGATAGCGGACAGACTACGGTGTGGGCATGGTCGTACCGTGTTCCCCGTCGCTATATCGCAGGTCGGTTATTTTTTCATCCCGAGAACTGCACTCACTTGGCTTTTCACAGAGCGGATCATTCATTTGGCCATCGAACTCGCGGGCGGACAGCGACGGGTTGCTGAATGTCCCGGCTGTGGTGTTCACCACCGCGAGTACTTCACTTTCGCTTCAATTGGACGCTTGGATGCGCTGGATCGTTTAGCAAAAGACGCATTGAAAGCTATTGGGTTGTATGGAGTCAAAAGGTGCGTGTTATTGTTCCGTGGTGAGAAAATCTCTCATCCGTGTTCCCAGGGAGTTTTATAAAGCGGAAGGGATGGACGACATTCTGTGCGTCCTTCGATAGCTTTGTTTCGTGCCCAACACTTCGCGTTTCGTTACCGTACAGCTCGTTACCGAAACTACTGTACATTTGCTCACAAGAACCTTGTAATCAAGTACTTACAATAAACTTTGTTCGTTCGAGCTCGCCCAATGAACGCGGACGGGTGGACCTTCGGGTGGTACCCACGGGTACACCTCGGGGTATACCCCGGGGTAATGCTGAAAATCGTATTTTCAGCGACTCTTTCATAACTTGCTGAAATTGGGATTTTCTGGCCACCTGAAATGACCGCTGATTTTCCCTTTTTCAGGTCTGCTTTCAGGGACGATGAAAATTTGTTTTTCATGGGATCAGAAAGTGCCGCTGAAAGTACGTTTTTCGGCACATCTTTCTTTGTCTCTGAAATTGATCGTTTCAGAGTTTCTGAAAGACGCGCTGAAATTTCCACTTTCAGCGCGCCTTTCTTTGTCTTTGAAAATAGGTTATTCAGTGTCTCTGAAAGGCGCACTGAAATTCGAACTTTCAGTGCGTCTTTCTTTGTTTCTGAAAATAGATCTTTCAGCGCTTCAGAAAGGCGCGCTGAAAATGTAAGTTTCAGAGCACATTTCATAAGCACTGCAAGTGGTTTTTTCAATGGGTCTGAAACGGAATTTGAAAGACATATTTTCATTTTATGTTTCAGATACAAGTAAAATTGTATTTTCTGTAGATCTAAAACCTGAAATGAAATTCATATTTTCAGGTAGACTTTCACCAAATTATGAATTTTTGCCTTTTTCGGTGTGTGTACGACAGGCAGTGGTACATGCATGGCCATGAGTGACCCAGCCCGGCATGCCTTCCCTATGACCGTGCATGGCTCAAACTCATGATGCTGCACTGTCAATGGCCATGCCATGGCCATCCCACGAATGACCACGGTGTTTGGATTGGGGCATGAAACATATTCTGTTTGGATCTCATCCCAATTAGGCCACGTCTTGTCCCCTTTTTGGTCATCCGAATTTTTGACAATGTCAGAGCATCATCAGGCCAGGCCAGGCCAGATTGCTGGCTTGAGCTGACTTTGGTTTTTGGTTTGAGATTTTCTGAGCTAAGCCAGGCCCGCAAGCCATGGCGACTGTGGGTCCATGAAAAGTGACATTCTGAGTAATCTTGAAGCTCGAAACTTCATCAGTAAAGAGTGGATTGTGTTCAATCCATCACCTACCAATATGTCAGGCCACCATGTATTTCTCTGCTCACCATTTGCATTTTGATGGCATGTTGAATGTGGGGTTGGCAGTAAAGGTCAACACGGTCTTAAATCAGTCTGAGATGCTTTGCATACGGAGCAGCACAATACAATAGTACATCCACAGTATATATATGGAATATAGAGTGGTAGATGTTGAATTTTAGCTTAATAGTTCAAGCCATGGTAATAGCAACATGATGAGTGCAGATTGATTAAGGGTTTATGAGACAGGAGAGCAAGATAAGCACAGCATTTCTGAACCCAAATAAAGGTTGGTTTTTGGTAAAATGGATCGGGAAGCCAATTGGACCCAAAATAAAGTTGAATGGCCATGAATAACCACATGCATGGTGACCATCCATGGGCCATGAGTGTCATGGCATTTGAAGAGCAGGGGTTTCTTACCATCCAGTGGCCATGGATGTTGTAGGACTCAACTCAAAGGTTTGTTGGCACATGAGTCATGCATGGCCACGCATGGGCCGCGCATGAACACGCATGGTCACAAGACTTTTGTTCAGTACTTCCTGGTATAAAGTGCATCACGGGGGGGTGTGGGTTCGAATTCTAGACCATGCCTAGCGCTTGATCGATGCTTCTGCAGAGGATAGGTTAGCTGCTTCAATGAGCAAAGGCCCAAACTTTTTTTTTTTTTTTGGCTCAACTCAAAGGTCTGTTCATGCATGACCACAGATGGCCACGCGTTGTCACGTGTGGGTCCATGGCCGTAGTTCACTTAGTGCTGGGACTTGGCTGGGATGGTTCGGTTCGGTTCAGGTTCAGGTTTAGGTTCAGGGCGCTTTGCTCTGAACGCAGAACCTGAACCTCGCGTTCAGTTCGAGCACGTGCCGAACCTTGAACCTGAACGCCGCGTTCAGGTTCAAGGCGTGTTCGAATGCGGTTCGGACATCAAACAAACATTTTTTCTTGTTTTATCAGCACTGCACAAATTCAGAGAAGGAAATAGCAACCTGTAAGTAACGAAACATGAGTGGCCTCGTCCTTCAAGTTGGCGTCAATATCTTGAATTTCCAAGTCAAGACGGAGTGAACCATGCACAGCCTAACCTTACTCCCTCACCACCAAAGGAAGTGAAATAATAGCAGATGAATTGAGATGAACAAAGCAAGGACACAGATAAAGCTGCTAGTAATAATCTGTCTTGCGCTGCGGTCCCCAAGTGGCGGGAATCCATCACCGCGTGAGCAGTAAGCCAATGCGATATACCATGGAATCGAGTCGTTAATATACAGGCATACCAACCAGGAAAAACGGCGTGGATGGGGCCCTGGCACAGGTTGAAGAAGCGCTGGATAGGGCAAAGCACATCAGTGTGGATGAAAGCAGCCTTGGCGTGGTAAAATGAATAAGCATTTTCGCCACAATTCAATGTAGTTGAAAATAATGAGAAACTGTATTGCAAACCAGCTACAGGCCCAATGGAAACAACTTTGATGTGCAAACCTGGGATTCGAGCGGTGGAGAGTGAACGAGCCTATTGTAATCGTGAACTGCAAGGAGTTTTTGGGTTTCAGTCTTTCAGAAGCCCAAACAGAGACTAGGCATTGCCAAGAAGAGTACATATAAAGAGCTAAAGCCCCAGTGGATGCAGCATCGAGTTGATGTTAGTGGTTGGGAACAAAAGCTGAAGTTATTTAATGTCAGTTAAGTCATTTTTTTTTGTTTGAACGGCTGTCTCTGACAAGGCAACTTAGATCAAAATCTTCACACTGGGGGCAAAGACCTGCACATCCAAATCAGGATGTGTTCGGCGCATCCATCAAGCATCTGATTGGCCACTTCACAAAGGGTCTTTCAAGACACAAAAGCAGCCTTTGTGCTTCCATTGTGCATGCTTTGTTTCTCGGGTCCAGGAAACAAAGATGCACAAAGGCTGCTTTCATGCCTTTGGAAACCTTTGTGCTTGCTTTGTGCAGCAATCTGCTGCAATGCAACATGGATGCCTCAAACGCATCCTTGATTGAATACCCAGGTCTTTGCCCCCAGTGCCATTGCAGTTCGCAGTTCAGATGCAGTTTGAATGCATTCAGAAAATATCCCAGCTGGAGAACATAGAACCAAACTTGGTGTTCAGGTTCAACAATTTTTCAAACCTTGAACCTGAATCTGGTGTTCAGTTCAGTTCAGTTCAGGTTAGGACCAATTTCTGGACTGAACCCTTCCACCACTAAGTTCACTGCATGTGACCTGTGACCACTTAGGTTCAACTTTTGTATATTCAACTGGGACCTGCGACCTCAATTTTTGGTTTAACTATTCACATGTTCAACCAGTATTTTCATGGCAAATTCTGTTTATCCAGAGCTGGGAAATAGAGGAAATAATGTGCTATACTAGCTGGAATCGAATGAACGAAGAAATTTTTTCATTTTTGGAGTCTCTTCCAGACCCCAACAGGTCACCTTGTTCAGAACCCTCTGTGACCTGTGACCAAAATTAAGTAAATAGGTTCAATTCAACTTCCATTGTGACCTGTGACTGAACCTACAGTCGAAATGGTACAGTATCTCAAAATTTGATGAAAAGTTGCAGGCAGCAGAGAGTTGAGGTGGTGTCGCCGCGGTCCACCACTGACAGGTGCACATCACTGCCACATATTTTTCCAGGTTGATGAATGGCAGCACAGGGGATGTTTGACCTGACGCCGAGCCCGGCCGCTGGTTTCATGATCATACAACGGACACAAGTGCGCATGGAGTGCGCTGGCGCTCCTTACACGGAGTGGTACTCCTTGCGAGTTCTGTCATGTTTCAGACACATGGCCAATGCAATGCGCTGGCACGGCGACGTGGTTTTACCACCATGAGGTATGTGTCATCTTACACACACTGTGACCACGAGCGCATGTGCCGGCACAAAAAAAAGGCATGTTGCTCCTTGTGAGCTATGCCAGGTCTCGTGCAGAAACCGCACTAGCTCTCTGAACTGAGTCCTGTGGTTTCAATATCAGACATACTTGTCATCACAAAAAGTAACCAGACATTGATGGATTATGTCAGATCATGTGGACTGAGCTCAACTATACCTTGACACCAAATGATGGATATTACCTCCTGACTACACAAGTTGTTTTAGGAGAATTCACTCAATATCACTGTCCAGAGCCAAGAAAAGATCAGCAAGTCATGTATAAATTACAACATTCTGCCAGACAGTTGAAAGAAACTTACTGAAAAAATTACCGGGAGCCTATATTCAAAGTGGGATGCCTCTGAACATGGAAATGGATATCTTTGGCACATTCCAGAAGAGTTAAATCCTCAATTGTGCAACAAATTCCTGCTGAAAAATGTGCTCCAAGTGTATATGCAGAATTATACAATTCCCTGTTGAACGAGCAAGTCAAATTCTGATTAAGAATCAAAACTGCCCTGGATGTATAGGGAGATGACCTGTGCATGTCCCTGTTCTATTTTGAACAAAGTTATTCCATCCAATGTTTCATTTTGTGGGCTCAACTGAAGAGCTGACTGGGCAGGTACGAGCAGCCATGCTTCCCCACAGGAAGTGGGTTATTTATGAGGATTCTTCAGCACTCCTTGAGTTCCAGGTCATAGGGTGTGTTTGATATATCTGAATAAACAATTCTAAAAGCAGAAAACTCGATCAATGGTCACAATCCCAGCCAGACAGACCAATTGTCAGCAGCTGTGGTAAAAATCATGCCTTCCTGAAACAATCGATCCAGAGAGGGTATATAAATAATTCTGGGCATCGGTTTCAGTCTGGATGGGGCGAATACATCCAGAAGAGCTTCTTGAGTGCATCAGACCCAAAATATTCTACAAAATTCCGCTGCAATCGTCAAATGTCCGGTCATTTTTTGTGATGATGAGTAGAATTAGTTGCACAGCTAGGTGGAGTACATGTACCATTCATATAGTATGATCTAGCAGCACCCAATATATTGAAAATCTCGGTTGTCCTTGTGGCCTTCTGACCTTTTTGTGATTGGCGGGACCTTGTGACCTTTTTCAAGCTTGAACAAGCTAAAAAGTTCTTTGTAAAAAGTCTGATGTTCAATCAGAGATAACAGGCCATTGAATTTTGCTGCAGCCGGCACCTTCAACAAAATTAATTTGACCTGCATATATCATGGGTGCAACTTCCAAGTTAACTCAACAGCGGCCATGCACGACACCCCGTGCTGTGTCTCCGATGCCCCTAATAGAATAAAGAATCAATGAAAAATACTGTACTATTTCATTCAATTCGGTAGTCACGCATCACGCACCCCCTCTGTCGATCGCGAACTTTGGTCGATGTCATGTGTCACTCAGGCGTTTGTTGAATTGGTTTACTGGTTCGAAAAAAATGCGGAAAACGGCTTAGGAAGCCTCAAAAATGCTCATCGATGTTTTTCTAGTTTTTCAAGGAGATACAGAACCCAGATTCAACTAAACTCTCATCAGGTTCTGAGTGTTCAAGTTGAGCTTGAGTTGAACATTGGTTGAACATCATTTTCATGACTGAAAATGAAACAGAAATATCTGTACTTCAACATTCTTGGCTCCCCTGTCATCTTTTAAACTTCCAGCTCAACGTCTACTCCACATCAGGTTCTAACACAGTTGTTTTCAGGAGACATGTCACGCAGCTCTAAGAATCATCTGCACACAGATAGCTAATGGGCAGCGTCAAAATTATTGTGAGACCATATCCACTTTAATTCCTGACCTCCCCGCACGGTTTGAAGGCATTACTGAAAATTTTGACCATGTCACGCTATCTCGGACCCTCTACCAAAATGTCGAATAGGTCAAACGAGTCACGCGTCACACCCCATGTCAATTTGAAGGAAAAAGTACAGTAGAACCAAAGCTGTCACAGGTGTATCTGATGTAAGGCTCCAGCTGTTTGTGTTTTAAACTGTTTCAAACAGTGACAACTGTTTTTATTTTAGTTTTATTTGTATGGGCTGAAAAACAGTAAACAAACTGTTTGAAACAGTTTAAACAGTTTTGCCACAAGTTGGCCGCAAGTGGCTGAGGAGCCGTGGAGTAAGCTGGTTCGGCTTCCTTACTATCATGCCTAATGAATTTGAATTTAATCATGCTCTTTCCTCAGTTAGACTCGTATTAGACTGTTACTGAATGCCCCAGAATTTACTGGGATTGGTACATGTTCTAGTTGACTATAACTGTACCTAAAATCTAAGGGGCTCAGCCAAGGAAAGGTATTGAGAAAGAAATCCTGGACCCTCACCCTCGGTGATGTTCAGATAGCATAGCATTAGTTGTGGTCAATCAGTTCGGAAATAGATTTGAACTGTGACAGGTTGTGACCGACTTGACCTCTCCTCCAGAGCGCAACGACAACGCACCAGTAAGAGAACATAATAACACAATGATAGTTCCTGAATGTCACTCAGGATGTTCCTTGATTCTTCAGTCACGTGCGAGGGAGAGGGTGAAAAGGCGCAGTAAACAAGAACAAATTCGTCAAGATTGATGGCAACGAGTGGGGCAGCGAAACGCCCAGAACTCAGTCATTTCTTGCTCTGCTATCCTAGAAATTTAACTGTGAGCTTTTCAAGTATAAAGGAATAGTATTCCCAGCTGGGAACTCAAATGGACTCCAAACAGATGTTTTCGATTTTCAGCCCAGCTTTTTTCATGCCACCGCGTGACTAGTGCGTGACTTCAAGGTTAGACTGCGAAGCGAGCCCCAGGCGCGGCCACAGATCCATATTGTTATTGGGGCTCAGGGATGAGATATGAAGCCATAGAAAGGACAGCCTAAAAAATACTGTTCAAAACAGTTTCAAACTGTTTGGAAACTGTTTCTGTTTAGTTTGTCCAGATCCTCAAACAGAAACAAAACAGTTGGAGCCTTAATCCAATGGAATGTGTCTTGTTTCAACTTCAAGGCAAACCCAGCAGGTACAGCGACTGAATGGGTTGGTTTTGACTCTATGTGTCTGCCGATCAAATAAATGTATCTCCCTGACATGGTGTATCCCGGCGGGATGCGGGTGTATTGTATCTGGATCCTGCATCAGTAGTTGCATCGCACTGGCCATGGGTGTCTTGATGAGCATTTTGTCATCTCCACCCTTGCCGTCTCCATGCTTGGTTCATCTGGGGATGCGCAGTGAGTTGCTGAGGCTGTGGGGTCGTCGTTCGGTGTCGACTTGGCTTCATAATCGTAAAATCTGCCGCAGATTGAGGCAAGCAGCAGGTTGAACGGACTGTTGCAGATACAGTGGTGGTGAAAAGTAATGAGTGGGGTTGTTTGAGCTCAATTCTCCATCAAATTGGCTCAAATAAGATTCCATGGCAAATCTGTCGTGATTTCAAGCTCGTCTGCACTGTTCAACCCCTTCCTTACCTGTACTGTTGATCAAGAATTAAATAAATTGTGATGTTTGAAAAAATCGATTTTTCAAGATCAACTTTTATTAAGAAATGGTGAACTTTTGAGGTGATTCCGTCCATGATTTTTCCGTGGCATCCTTTTGGGATGACATAGATATCCACATATACTCAGCTTGCGTGGCGATGCTTCCCATTCCTCTTGTCCCAGATGCCTCCATCCGGTGTTACTGAGATTCTACTCGACAACATCATCACCTCTCTGCACATGGTTATACCACTCCTCAATGAGATTCATGATGGGTTTGGTCCCCCCTTCATAAAAGCAATCTCGAACACTGCAGTGTCCTTGATTCATGTCTTTCAGGTGCAGATTTTTTGGAGAAGGGCTTTTGGAATTGACATGAAATTCTAGAACGTGAAGAAAAACAAGGAGGAATGCTGTCAGCTCACAGAAAATATTCATGGTATCATCTATGCTATCGTCAATCTCTACTCATCATCACAAAAAATGACGGACATTTGACGATTGCAGCGGAATTTTGTAGAATATTTTGGGTCTGATGCACTCAAGAGGCTCTTCTGGATGTATTCGCCCCATCCAGACTGAAACCGATGCCCAGAATTATTTATATACCCTCTCTGGATCGATTGTTTCAGGAAGGCATGATTTTTACCACAGCTGCTGACAATTGGTCTGTCTGGCTGGGATTGTGACCATTGATCGAGTTTTCTGCTTTTAGAATTGTTTATTCAGATATATCAAACACACCCTATGACCTGGAACTCAAGGAGTGCTGAAGAATCCTCATAAATAACCCACTTCCTGTGGGGAAGCATGGCTGCTCGTACCTGCCCAGTCAGCTCTTCAGTTGAGCCCACAAAATGAAACATTGGATGGAATAACTTTGTTCAAAATAGAACAGGGACATGCACAGGTCATCTCCCTATACATCCAGGGCAGTTTTGATTCTTAATCAGAATTTGACTTGCTCGTTCAACAGGGAATTGTATAATTCTGCAAATACACTTGGAGCACATTTTTCAGCAGGAATTTGTTGCACAATTGAGGATTTAACTCTTCTGGAATGTGCCAAAGATATCCATTTCCATGTTCAGAGGCATCCCACTTTGAATATAGGCTCCCGGTAATTTTTTCAGTAAGTTTCTTTCAACTGTCTGGCAGAATGTTGTAATTTATACATGACTTGCTGATCTTTTCTTGGCTCTGGACAGTGATATTGAGTGAATTCTCCTAAAACAACTTGTGTAGTCAGGAGGTAATATCCATCATTTGGTGTCAAGGTATAGTTGAGCTCAGTCCACGTGATCTGACATAATCCATCAATGTCTGGTTACTTTTTGTGATGATGAGTACTTGCAATCAGAGACTCCTGGTTCTCTTCCGCCGGCAACATTGGAACATGTTGGCAAATTCACAGAGTATCGATCTGCAATGTTTTTGCCATGGGAAACTAATAGGATATCACTCAGAACTTTTCATAAAATCCATACATTTGTGGAGGCACAATAAGACAGCAATAAGATCAGGCATTTCTTTTGTCAGAATCAAATGAATGCATTGCTCAAGGATTGTCAGGCTGGGCTGGAGATAGCCCTGGACAATTTTGCAGTAGGCTCTCAATCTAATACTCATAATAGATCAAACCTTATTTCCGACAAATAATGTCCCAGGCAAGCCTGTCCAACAATCTCGATGAAATCCGACAGAAGACTCAACTTATGCAAGATGAACTACTTGAATTGATTTCAGCGCTGTCAGATGTGCCGATTTCGGATTATCCTTGTTTAGTATGTTCAATTGATTTTTTTTCCTTGGGGATTCTAGATCTTTCTGACCAAATTAGATTTATCAAACCTCAAACAAGTCTCAAACAAGGTGGGAATTACATTCAGTTTCCAGCAAAACTAATTTTTCTTCAAAGCTCTCAATCCTTCTCACTTCTACCTTCGATGCCACAGATCTTCTATGGCCGTGACTCAGAGCTTACCCAAATTGTGCAGATGCTCACTCAACAAAATGCTAAAATTGCCCCGGTGGTATTGGCAAGACAAACCTTGCACGGGCTGCTTTGCATCATGCAGATGTCATGCAGATGTCATAGCAAAGTATGAAGCCCGACTTTTTGTGTCATGTGAATCAGCTACAACCAGTGGAGAACTTGCTGGTTTTATTGGTACTCATCTGGGGCTAAAGCTAGGGGAAAAACATCACAAAGGCTGTGCTACACTCTCTTGCTAAGAAATCAACATGTCTCTTGATCTTGGACAACCTGGAAACAATGTGGGAGCCACTGGAATCTCGTAATGGTATTGAAGATCTGCTTTCCCATCTTACTGACATCTCTTGTCTGGCATTGATAGCCAGTCAATTAAGATTGATTTCATAGATATATGTTGAATTTTTCAAATTTGCAGGTGACAATTCATGGAGCTGAACACCCAGCCAAAGTTCACTGGACCTGACCATTTCTCCCACCACTAGCACCATTATCTACAGAGGCTGCTCAACAGACCTTTGATGAAATTGCAGATGACTACCATGAAAGCAAAGATGTTGACAAGCTCCTACAATTCACTGATAATATGCCACTAGCAGTGGATCTCATGGCACATCTTGTTGCTTCTGAAGGGTGTTCCCCTATCCTAGCATGGTTGGAAACTGAAAAAACATCTCTGCTATCTGAAGGTTCAGATAGAAGATCCAATCTGGAAACATCCATTGCCTTATCAATTTCCAGCCCATGTCTCACCACCCAGAATGGGGCCATGGACTTGCTGCAGCTTCTCTCTATTCTACCCTGTAGCACCAGCTATTGTTCTGCCCTTGGAACAATATTTCCAAAGTCTTTTGACCACATACAAGAAATATCAAGGATCAAACCAGGTCACCAATATTGTGAGGGACATTACTTCCAATCTTGGGAACCTACATCAGGTTCTATCAAAAGCACTAACTCCACAAAATCCTGATCTACCAGAGGCTATAAGGTGCACATTGTTACTTGGTGAATTTGTCCGTGTCACTGGTTATGACACGCATGCATTAATGTATTCCATCCGAGCCTTACTTCTTCCTGGGGATTATAAACTGGTGATTAATTCATCAGTACTGTATTGTCTGGGAATAGTTACTGCTTGTCAATCGAGGATCATGTGCTCCTGTCTTCTGAAGCCAAAGTACACTGCCAGAATTTAAATGATCGTCCTTTACAAAGTGTGTGGAGTCTTGGTATCCTGCCTATATGTCTGATCAGTTATTTATTGGTTTTTTACAGTCAAATTGTATGATGCATTGGGAACCTACTATTGTTCAGTTACAGATAATGACTTTGATAAAGGGATGCAATCCTTTGAGCTCTCACACTAGCCCGAGATACTGATAACATAAAAGCACCGTATGTTGCTCTGAGACAGCTTGCCATGTTCAACTGGACAATAGGAAAATACAACATATCTCAGGTGCTTGCAGATGAGGTGTATAGCCTGGCCCAATTGTGTGGGGATTGTTATCAGCAGGCAAGTGCACTGTGGGTCAAAGCCATGAGTGCTGAGAGCCTGGGAAATTTCAAAGACTCTCTTTGTGTACTGCAGACAGGAAAAGAACTCTTTGACCTTTGTGGGATGTCCCAAGGTCTCCTGGGTTTTTCACCTAAGAATGCCATAGCAAATACACTGATGGAAAAATCCGAGTATGAAGAGGCCCAGTGTCTCTTGACTCAAGTGGCATCTGAGATGTCTGCTGCACAGAAGGTGGAAGGAGAAAGTTTTGCTAACATTGCACAGATTGGTGTTGTTACAGGTGCAAGCAGAGAAAATGTGCTCCAAAACCTGGAAGCAGCAAAGAGAATTTTCAGCAGCATTGAATATTTCCCTGGGATATTTCTTCCAGAAATGGTACTTGGTCCTCTTGAACTTAGAGAAGGGAACATGTTGGCAGCAAAAAATCGTTTCGAGAAATGTCTGCATTGGGCTTGGACCAGAAGGGCTGATGTTTCATCTTACTGCCTTGATGAGATGGCAGATATTAACTGCTGGGGACCTGAGAACTTTGATTGGGCTGCTACATTTAGCATCATCTACCTAGCATTTGCACAGAAAACCAAACAAAAACTGGACATGTACAAAGCATTCTGCAACCTAGGGGACATGTTTCTGTTCAGCAGGGATGAACTGACTGCAGAAAGTCTATTCATAAATTGCATTGGATGCCTTCTCAGAGATGGATATTCATCATTGGCAAGCAAATTGCATGTTGCAGCTTGGTGATATAGCTGCACATCATGGGGACATGTCAGGAGCAGAAATATGATGGAGAGAGGCTCAACCACTGTTTGAGAGGTCACTGCAGGCCAAAGATATAGTCAACATTGACTCTAAGCTAGCCAGTGTTGAAAAGGCTCGTGAGAAAACACCAACAACACTTGCAAAATTGCAGGCACCTCCTCACTCACTGAGTCAGTCTGAGTCTTCCCAAAAGCAGCTGTGAAAGTTGCTCTGGTGCAACACATAAGAAATAGTTATCTCTTATTTATTCCTTTTATTTTCACCCAGAAATTTGTATGTTGAAGTAATTGGCATATTTTATATATTCATGTTCATATGAATTATGTTTGAATCCAGCATCAGAGCTGCTTGATCTGGGACCTAAAAACAAAACCCATGAAATGAGCAACATTGTACATGAGAGTGCATAACAGAGTGAATATTAAATACAGATCTGTTGCAAATTCCAGTGGGTTGGAGGTGGAAGAGCAGATTTGAGTGGTTCTTGTTGAAACCTGACATTTTCACTGCATTGCCACCAATTGTCTGAGCACTCAAGAAACCTGATATTTTAGCACTTATAGATAAGATCAAGCAAGGAATACAATGGAGTCAGACATAGATTGATAAAGAACATTCTAGAAGGAACATAGCAAACACATGTTGGGCTATGATGTCATGACACATGTAGAACATTTGGAGCACTCATGTTATACACACATACATGTTAGCAATACTTCACGCAGTCTGTAGTACAGTATAAGTAGTGTAGTTATTTGTCATGTACTTTAGCTCTTTTATTTGATTCATTTTATGACACTAATATCTCACCACCCAATCCCTGGACTTCTTATCATTCAGTGGGATGAGGGCATCATGGCCTTCAAAGAATTACTGGAATTGGGTGCACTACTGGATCAACACTGGTGGATTCTTGCTCTACCTGCTGTGGAGGGAAGCTCAGAATTAAAAATTTGGGGCAAGCACCAGGATGCACTAGCTGCCGACATCAGGGATCGCATATCTCGAGTAACCGCACACCCACTTCTTGAATTGGTCCAGAATGAACTGCTCATTCCACTGCAAAGTCTTTTGCAGGGCCTCAGCAAGTCATTAGCAGACATCAGACTGCCAGAACCCACAGAACGACAGCAAGAGGTTGATGCTGAACACATTGACTGGGGTAGTGACCCAACCAATCTGTGTGCATTCAAAGATGGACTGACAGCTGAACAGGTTATGATCAAATTCTTTTTGATATTTGAAATAACCACTGAATCAGACAACTTTGTAATGAAACATTTATGACCGTTATCTCTACAGCAGTCCTGTTGACAAATACAACCCACATCTTAAATCATCAGTTGGACCTAGAAGTGTCCACGCGCAACTTCTTCAGGTTGCAAAATGCTATGTCATTGACAAAATTGGCTTCAAAGCCTTCAACTGTGCAGATCGACTGATGCAGGCCAAAATTGAGTATGGGGTGGCCAAATGTTGAATACAGGTGGAGACTTTTGCCAGGTAAGTTTGTATTGTCATTTGAAATGTATCCAAATTACAGCTCTTTGCGGTACAATAGGCGCGGACTGTTTTTTTTTCAAATTTGCGACTTTTTGAGACTTTTTGACTAGAACAGCTGCCCTGACCTTGTTTCTCAACCATTTCCCCTAAGAATAGACTCATTCGATTCGCATTAAAAATCTGCAGCCAATAGAGTATCGGCGTTTTTGATCCGCTTACATAATGAAAATCTTTCCCGAAAGATTTGGTTTTTAGTAGGACACCTGTACCACTTGGAGTACTGCCCTGATTGACCTAGTTCTTGGCTGTGCTATACATCTGCTATGACCCTACACAATAGAATGTTTATTTATAGCATATACTGAGTGAGTGTCATTTAGCAGACACTCTAGTGAAGTAGATATCTGGACACTACAATAAGTAGAGCTGTTAATGGAGGTTTGAGTACATTAAGCTCCAAAAACACCCACATTGGCTAGTGCCACATCATATGTATAGCATATCCAAAACTTAGGTCAATCAGGGTGGTATTCCAAGTGGTACAGGTGTCCTACTCAAAACCAAATGTTTTGGGAAAAATTTTCATTATGTAAGCGGATCAAAAATGCCGATACTCCATTGGCTACAGATTTTCAATACGATTCGAACGAGCCTATTCTTAGGGGAAATGGTTGAGAATCAAGGTCAGGGCAGCTGTTCTAGTCAAAAACTCTCAAAAAGTCGCAAATTTGAAAAAAAAAACAGTCCGCGCCTGTTGTACTGCAAAGAGCTGTAAATCCAACCAGGTTTCATCTTGGAGACCATACTGCAATGTGCAGGGCATCAGTCCGCACACAACCAGTGTTCAAACACTTTGAAATTCTGAAACGGGAAGCTTCAATTTGCCAGGGAAATGATTTGGCCTTCTCCTCATTCCTGGACTCGATTGGTGACGATTACCTGCACGATTCCGTTGACCTTGGCAGCCTAAATCATACACAGTCCATCCAAGACTTGATGGACTTTGTATTCCCTCCAGATATCGTTGCCGACCCAGCTATTTGCATTATGCGTGCGATCTTGAGGCCATTCAATGCCTGTGTCGATGACTTCAACTCAGCTATACTGAATCGCGTTCCTGGGGAACCGCAGTGCTATGTCAGCAACGACTCGCTTGAGGATGGAAACAAAGGAGTACTATCTGACCCAGAATTCTTGCATTCCCTGCAGGAACCAAGGATACCTCCACAAAAGGTGCTCCTCAAAATCGGGGCACTGACTCGGAACTTCGATGCATCTCGAGGGCTCACAAAAAACACTCGAGCAATTGTTCGAAGCCTCCTCTGTCATACAGTTGAAGTTTAGACAATCGTCTCGATGGTTGCCGGCAGAATGGTTGAACCTGTAGGTTCACTTCTCATCTTTTAATGCATTGATGTTCAAGTCCGTTAGATACAATTGCACATTCCCCAAATCAATTGCCATTTTCAGCCCCGGGGTTTCGAGTTCACCGTTGACTGAAAACAGATTCCCCTCTCTTAGTGTTATGCAACAACCTTCGATGGATGTCAAGCTCTCACAGTGCAAAAGCTGGGGCTTGATTTACGGAGGGAGGTCTTCTCTCATGGTCAATTGTACTCTGCAATGACCTGCGTACCTGACTTGGCAAACATGTTGATCCTTAAAACAAGGAGAACTATCAACACACGCCACTAATATTGTCTGGGAGGAACTGCTTTTTGTAGCTGTACATTTTATCATTTTCAAGGCATTATTTTCAACAGAGTGAATGACAACCCATGGAGCAACGACCACTTGTCTCCCTCTTTATAAAATTATCCGTGTCCGTCTGAAGCCTTCTCACGTCTGCTTTTGGTTCATCAGCTCCGAATTTTTGGTTCATCAACTTTAGACTTAGCGCTGGATCAAGCGCCAGATCCCGTGGCCACTTCGAGCGGAGCGGTGGGCCGCTTCGCGGCCCACGGCGCGCTTGTAATCCTTAAACATTTCACGCTGGACTTCCAGATCTGCATCTGAAAAATTCCGTAGGACAGATACCTCTCCCCAGCTCCCTGGATCAGGTCCCTTTCCTTTATCGCAGCCACTGGACTGCTCATGCTTGACTCAACAGAGTTGACGTTGATGAAGTCATCCTCATCTACTACTTCTTCCACGGTAACTTGATGCAACTTGGATGCTGACCTGAAAGTGGACTGCGGGTAATCAATAGGGCCAGGAGCATTATTATCGGCACCAGGTACGTTTCCCTCAGTATCAGATTTGACCTTCTCCTGGTTGGCTTCTATGACTTGGTTCCGTGCAGATTGCATGGCGCGATACTGTGCCGAAATTGACTCATGGCGCCGAACAAGGGCGTCAAGCTCTTCGTCACTCATCTCATGAGCATCAACAAATCCTGATTGAGGGGTACCCTTCAATCAGGATTTGATGATGCCCTCATGCGCTGCCTGCTCGATGGTAGACTCGGATTCACTGTCCAAAACAGCAGAGTTTGAAGCAGAATTATCATTGGTATGGTTGCTCCTGTTAACTTAGCCACCCTTTCTGTGAGAACAGAAAGTCTTATGAGTGATGGGAGTCCAGCTCCTGTCAACTTCGACGTCCGACGCAGGTGCGAGGCCAGGTGCGTCGTCCTTCATTTCACTCTCAGTAAGTGTGGGCAGCTCCGAGGAGCGTTCTCCAGTGTGAGAAGCACTGGGAATTCCTAACACTGAGGTGTAGGTGGGTCTCATCATCGCAGAAGCCACAATGGATACTGACAGTTCGGCAGAGGGGTTCTTCGGGCTAAGGGCTCGTCCCGCATGGTGCAGTGCTAAAATTTATTCTGCCTCCTACGCAAATGTGTGCCAAACCAATATGGTACTTTTCGCTATCGGGATTTGCTTTGTGAATTGGCACTTACACAGGCATCTGAATATTTGCGGGATAGTCGCAATAGTGAGCTGCACGCATTATTTCCGGGGAGGCCTCCAAGAATCAAGCGAGCCGGAGTTTCCTCATATATCTTTCTCAGTCTTTGAGGCTCGACTGCTTTTACTCGCATGCTTTTAAGACAGGTTAGTACAGGTGGTATCTACAACTAGGAGTAATGCCGTCTTGTTCATGCTCGAATGTCCATACACATTCTTTCCCTTGTCTTTGGGCACGTCATTTATGGTTTCATTTGCCAAACAGCATGGACACACACGCCGTTTACGATTTACTTTTCACACAGCAGATATATAGCAATATCTCGAGCAATTTTGATGTTCTTCCCTGCCACCATCTGTTGCCCAGTTTTGTTCACACTTCTTTCGCTTGCCAGTGCATTCAGCATTGACACAATTAGAGACCTTGTGGTGAGCCACCGGTAGCCACCTGGTGGCTCCTGAGACATGTGGGGGGCAAGTGGCTCCACCTCGACTACACAGAGGACGTTATCCGGTGTCGTCTGGTGGCTTATTTTTGGTGGGTGCATGTCATTTAAGGTGCCACCAGCACCACATGCCTCGGGAGTCACCGGGTGGCTCGCTGCAAGGTCTCTATTATTCTCAAAAATGGATACATCAAGCAATTTTGACGTTCTTTCCTGCCGCTGTGTGTTGCCCAGTTTCGTTCACACTTCTTCTGCTTGCCAGTGTGTTCAGCATTGACGCAATTATTCTCAAAAATGAGCTCTTTCGTGGATCTTTCACTCGTGATTATGGTCGCAGCACCTGTTCAAGATTCCATAATTTAAGGATCAACCGTTTCGACATTCGCAGTTCGGTACCCGGTAACTTTATTCCTCGTTGTCCCACATTCTGCTGAGAGATCTTCTGGGTGTCTTCCATCTTGGAAGTGTTGTGCCAAAAATCTATTTCTCTTATCGTGGCTGGTATTCGGCACGGTTGTGAGTTGCTATGTTTTCCTCCGTTCACGCATATTGCCTTCTTTCTTCTGTTAACCGGCGCATGATGGATAATGGATCAGTGCATACATGTGTTCAGCATTCCCCCCCGTGGGCCACCGTGGCATCGTGAGAATTCGGACAAAGATATCTCCGAGTGAGAGATTCTTTATCACCGCGAGTCCATCACAGTTTTGAACCCAAAATACCGAGTACCCATGCGACTTCTTTGTGGCTTCCTCGGCAGGCCTCGTGTAAGTGGCGTGGTGAACATGTGAACTGCCTGTCGTCGTCAGTGATAGCTCGCACGATAGCACCCACGTTGCACCTTGTCTCTTACCACCATCACGCTTACCGCACGCATAAGATGGCGGCAAAGGAACAGACAAAATCCTCCAATTTGGGGGATAAGTTACGGGAAAAACTGAGATCAAGCCCGAACACAATGGATGAAGCCGCTGAAAGTGACTGTGATTGCTGTTTTCTTGTGTGCACGAGGCTAACGACATAGACTTTGCAGTTTCCCGCAGTATGAGTGGAACTCATATCAACATCGGAGTCGTCCATGGTAGGTGGCATGTGAGACTCCTATACAATTGGATGATACAGTTCTCCAGGTGGAACTGGTGGTTCCGGTGGGCCCGGTGCCTATGGTGGTACAGGAGGAACAGGACAGGGCCCGAATTTCTCTGCTAGTGTGATGCATGTTAACAACAACATATATGGAGCATCTCGTGAGGTATGCAAGCATTTCCATACCAGGCCAGCTGCTGAAGGGCCTATCCTAGGCCCATACCATGCTATTGCCTTGGTTTGCTCCAAAGGCTCTGTTCAATGCAGATACAGTTGCAGGTGCTTCAGCGAGGCGAGCTTGCACAAAGAACACTCGTCTGACACTGCTTTCCAGCCTGAAGCAGTGGGCAAACAGTGCTAATAGCTCACCCATCTTGTGGCTTAGTGGCATGGCAGGGACTGGCAAGTCAACTATTGCCTACACCCTCAGCGAGTATTGGTCTGCAGAGCATCGTCTTGGTGCATCATTCTTCTGCTCTCGAAATGATGAAAAGGCCAGGTCTCGTATCTCTGTTATTCCAACCATTGCCCAACAACTCCTTCTTTGCAACAAAGCATTTGCTCATTCCATTGAGAGCGTTCCCATTGACATTGTTATTCCAGCCTCATCTCAACATATTGAAAGGCTTCTTGTTCAGCCATGGTCAATGACAATAGCATCTCAGGCTGAGGACCAAATTCAGACAAAGGGATTTCTGGTTGTCATTGATGCACTGGATGAAATTGAAAATGATCAGGGTGCTGAACTAATCAAGCAACTCATCCAGGTTGTTTCTAGTTCCAAGGGACTTCATGGACTCAAGTTCTTGGTCACCAGTCGCCCCCACCCTCGCATTATAGCAGAATGCAGCTCTATTGATGAGAGAGCAGTGTATCATATGGAGGACATTGATCCAAAGGAAGCATCTCAGGATGTTCGCCATTTTCTTGATGTTGAGCTGGCTGATCTGCCTTCATGGAGACGGGAGAACATTGCTGCTGAGTCTGGAGGCCTCTTTATTTATGCCTCAACTATTGTTCGCTACCTTCATCCACCCAACTTTTCCCTGTCAACCAAACAGAAAGCAAAGCGACTGGACATGCTCAAAACAACTGGCCACCATGCAACAAGACTAGGGGAGCAATATGAGTTTCTCATTGACTCGCTGTACAAGGCTATCCTTGTTGAAGCATTTCCAGATGTTGGGCAGGAAGTGGAGATATCCAAGCGTGTGCTGTATTGTGTGGTCACCACTCGCCAGCCTCTCAGAATTTCTGACCTTGCTGCACTTGTTGTTGATGCCACAGAAGAAGCAGATAATGAAGCTGTTTACAATACTTTGAAATCATTTCATGCTGTTCTTTATATCTCTTCACGTGACCAGTGCATCTACACCTTCCACAAGTCTTTCCCTGACTTCATCCTTCATCCAAACCGTTCTCCTGAGCTTGCAAACTCTGCAAGATCCTACTTTACAGATCGTGCACATGACTGTCTTGCTATCATGAACAGATCCTTGCAATTCAATATCTGCAACCTCACATCATCATTTCTCTTGGATGATGAGGACAAAGGCTTGCCAGAACGAGTGGACATCAACATTGGATCTGAGCTTCGCTATGCTTGTCAATACTGGGCTGCACATCTCATGTCAGTTCATAATCCCCAAGATGTGCAGCAGCTCTCAATAGTGCTGCTGGAGTTTTTCAGCTTGAATGTGCTTTTCTGGATGGAAGCAATGAATTTGCTAAAGTTAGACTGCCGCCTGTCATTACACCGAGCTCGCAACTGGGTGCATCTGGTAAATAATGTGATTGTGTTGTGACACTTTACTTACACAAGACTAGATTTCAAACACAGAGCTGAACATCTCCTTGGCTGCTAGTCAGAGACTGTGGGCTTCATTTACACGGGGTCAGGCCATAAAATCCACTCCACACCTTTATATTAGCAGTCTTGCAACTGAGTTGGCCATGCCCTCTGCTCGAGACAGCTCTGCATTAGTAAGATGGCAAAAGCGATTTCCAAGGCTACCTTCTGTGAGATGTAGAGGCATCATGCCACAGGGGGGGTTAATGACCTGCAAACACAGCAGCACAGTCTTGGCAGTAGCCATGTCACCAAATGGCATACATATTGTTTCTGGCTTGACTAACAGCACCATGCAAGTATGGGATGTTGCCACAGGACTTGAGTTGATGAAGTTAGAGGGACACAGTCGTGGAGTCAACTCAGTGGCCTTTTCACCCAATGGTGAACAAATTGTGTCTGGCTCCACTGACATGACTGTGCGGATCTGGAATACCAAAACAGGAAATGAGGTGATGAAGATAAAGGGGTGTACTGGTACAGTCCGGTCTGTGGCATTCTCACCCAATGGTGCCCAGATTGTGTCAGGTTCTGATGACAAGACTGTGCGGATCTGGGATGCAATGACAGGAATAGAGGTGACAAAGATGGAGGGACACACTAATTGGATTGGGTCTGTGACATTCTCATGCAGTGGTGCACAAATTGTATCTGGTTCTGCAGACTGCACTGTGCGGGTCTGGGATACAGCCACAGGAAATGAAGTGGTGAAGATAAAGGGGCATACTAGTAATGTCCGATCTGTGGCATTTTCACCCAATGGTGCACAGATTGTATCTGGTTCTGATGACAAGACTGTGCGGATTTGGGATGCAACCATGGGAAATGAGATGATGAAGATGGAGGGGCACACTGATTGGGTCTGGGCTGTGGCATTCTCACCCAATGGTGCAAACATTGTGTCTGGTTCTAGTGACAAGACTGTACGGATTTGGGATACAACCACAGGAAATGAGATGATAAAGATAGAGGGGCACACTCGTTCAGTCCGGGCTGTGGCATTCTCACCCAATGGTGCACAGATTGGGTGTAGTTCTGATGACAACACTGTGCGGATATGGGATGCAACCACAGGAAATGGAGTGATGAGGCATGAGGGGCATACTGATAAGGTCTGGTCTGTGGCATTTTCACCCAATGGTGCTCAGATTGTGTCTGGTTCTGATGACAAGACTGTGCGGATCTGGGATGCAACCACAGGAAATCAGGTGATGAAGATGAAGGGGCCCATTGGTTCACTGTGGTCTGTAGCATTCTCACCTAATGGTGCACAGATTGTGTCTGGTTCTTCTGACAGCACTGTGTGGATCTGGGATGCAACCACCGGAAATGACCCGATGAAGATGAAGGGGCACACTTGTTCAGTCAGGTCTGTGGCATTCTCACCCAATGGTGTACAGATTGTGTCCGGTTCTGATGACAAGACTGTGCGGCTCTGGGATGCAACCACAGGAAATGACCTGATGAAGATAGTGGGGCACACTTGTTCAGTCAGGTCTGTGGCATTCTCACCCAATGGTGTACAGATTGTGTCTGGTTCTGACGACAAGACTGTGCGGATCTGGGATGCAACCACAGGAAATGACCTGATGAAGATAGAGGGGCACACTGGTTTGGTCTTGTCTGTGGCATTTTCACCCAATGGTGCACACATTGTATCTGGTTCTGCAGACTGCACTGTACGGGTCTGGGATTCAGCCACAGGAAATGAAGTGATGAAGATAGAGGGGCATACCAATAATGTCCGGTCTGTAGCATTCTCACCCAATGGTGTGCAGATTGTGTCTGGTTCTGATGACAAGACTGTGCGGATTTGGGATGCAACCACAGGACTTGAGTTGATGAAGCTAGAGGGGCACAGTGGTGAGGTCCAGTCTGTGGCATTTTCACCCAATGGTGCGCAGATTGTATCTGGTTCCCACGACAAAACTGTGCAGATCTGGGATACAACCATGGGAAAGGGAGCAACAACAATGAGCTTCAAGGTTGGTCAGGGAAATGGCTGGGTGGTCTCACACAAGCACCCACATGTTCGTCTATTTTGGTACCCTCCAGAACTCCACTGCTCCTTTCCTACCCCTCCCTGCCTCCATATCATCTCTACTGAATCCCAGACCTATTTGGAATTGGACCCTTGTACTTTGGGTCCACACTGGCCATCTATTTCTTTGCAATGAGATACAATCTGCCAGTAGTCCAGTAGCCAGTACTAGTGGTTGAACTGTATTTTCTGTGTTGGTATAGTTATTTTGTGCAAGCATGTAAGTTTTGAGACAATTGGTCCACTTGTCTAGTAATACTGTTGTCCTTTTGTATTCCACAACAATGCATGGGTGTGTATGTGCTAATCTATTATAGTTGGCAGGAGGATCCTATTAAAGGTCAATGCTGCACTTGGGTTGCACTTGCACAAAGGAAGCAGAGGGGTGCCATTGATGACAGCTCAAATGGTATCAAATCAATTTCTATTTCATCTGTCTGTTAGTCAAACACTAAAATAAAAGACCACCTGAGAGATGTTGCCGAGAAAAAGAAGGCACTGTCAGAGGCGCATTATGACATCGAAGGAGAGACCCTACACACAAAGGCTTGGACCCAGTCAGCTAAAGGCTATCATACAAAGGAATCAATTCACGAATTTAGGGTTGAACAATATGCAAATGATTCAAGGCCCCAATATGAAACTCGGCCAAAAAATATGGCAAAGATGGCCAGAGATTATCACGACTCTGTTCAACACAAAGACAAGCCGGAAGAGTATGGGAGAATGCTGGCAACTGAGATTACACTTGAAAAATGTGAGGTCCACCTGTCAGAAGGAGCATTCAAAGAAATGGATGCTGAACTTGCAGTCAAAGATATAACAAGGCCCTCAAACTCTCCAACAACGGGAAATCCCCTGGAATTGACAGCATTCCCTATGAGTTTTATAAAACCTTGAACATACTTCATCAGCAAACTAAAGGACACGACCATGAAACCTCTGATGTGCTTGGATTCCTCCAACGGGTTTATGCAGACATTGAAAAATATGGTATTGTTGAAAGCACCCGATTCTAAATGAGGTGGATGTGCCTGACAAAGTCATGATCAGTAACTATAGGCCCATTACACTCCTAAACTGTGATTATAAGCCCATGACAAAGACTTACTCTCTACGGTTGATGAACATCGCACCATCTCTGGTGCATCCGGACCAAGCTGGTTTCATGAAAGGCAGAAAAATCGAGGATCAGGTAAAACTGGCAAAATTCCTCTTGGACTATGCCGAGGAAGATGGAATAATTGTAGTACTTGATCAAGAAAAGGCTTATGACCGAATTGATCATGCATACTTATTATGAGTCTTGCAACACATGGGTTTCCCACCAAAATTTTGCAATACAATTAAAAGTCTTTACACCATGGCTGAAACAGTGGTCACGATTAATGGTGAAATCAGTGAACCATTCATAGTTATTCGTAGAGTCCAGCAGGGTGATCCTCTCTCCTGCCTCTTATTCAACTTGGCCATTGAGCTGCTTGTATGCTTGATAAGGAATTCAGAACTTAAAGGAGTGGAAATACCTGGGAAGGACGGAAACCTCATTATTTCTCTATTTGCAGATGACACTACAATATATCTGTCCTGTGAAGACTCATTCAAAACCCTCTGGGAAATTCTAAGACTGTGGTGTGCAGCATCGACTGCAAAGTTTAATGAACACAAGACAGTTCTCCTACCCTTCAGCCATAAAACCTATCGTGAAATGGTAGTTAAAGAGAGATGTGCAAATAAGACAGTACCCAAAGAATCAATTGAACAACATCTTAGAGTAGTTCCGGATAGAGGCACATGCCGAATGCTTGGCGCATGGATTGGAAATAAAGTCCCGTATATCACACCATGGCCTACAGTGTTAGAAAAAATTTCCGTTGACCTTGAGAGATGGAAAATCTCGGAAGCCCACACTTGAAGGGAAACGACACATTATAAACATCCAATACCTGACCAGAGTGCAAGGAATGCCTCGAGATGTTGAAGAGACTTTGATACGAACCCAAAGCAGCTTCCTCTGGGACGATGCAAAAGCCCGAGTTGCACATGAAACAATGAAACATGATGTAGCTCAAGGCGGTAAACAGATTCTTGATTTATCATCCAGGAACAAAGCTATAGATCTCTAGAACCTGAAATCCTACCTTACTCACTATACCACGTGTCCCTCCTGGTGCTATTTTGTTGATTACCTACTGCAAAAATTCCTTGAAACAAGTTACCTTAATTTCTGTCAGGTCAAGTGTTGAATGTTTTCCTACAAGACATACATATACCAATTTCCTCAAAAACACCTCTGCCAGAGGAAACCAAACAGATGATAGTCACAGCATGAAAATACAATCTAAAATTCACTGGATTGTCTATTGACAATGTTGTGAAGCTGCAAATGCCAATTTGGAAGCATCCAGGCATAAATAAAGACCTATATCAACATGCTTGTCGCCGAGACAGTGCCACATGCCTGAGGCTAAAACATAATGTACAATTGGTTCAAGATGCCCCATGAATTGCAATGAGAGGCACAACAGTGGCAAGGAAGCCCCATCAAGTTAACCCTCCAGGAATTGGTCGAAAAAATTGCAGTTGCCCTTCATGTTATCAAGATCGAACTGTCCTCGAGTGTGAGAACCCAGGTCAATGTATTGAAACAGCAAAAATGTTGATAAACAGCATTTTACCAAAATGGAACCCCAACATGCACAACCACGATTTATGCGATGATCTAACATTAACTGGTGCAGAACAAGAACTAAATGAATGGCCCATACAAGCTGATCAAATAATGACCTTTGACCCTGACTTCTCCTTAGCAAACATCTCGACCGGTTTCCGAATTTTTTGCTTCTGAAGAATCCCTGAATGGAATACTGGCACGAAGGTACTTATTACCTGGACCAGCTCCTAGCCTTACAACTATATTTCTACATGCACAAATTTTTCACCAGGAGAATTTATCCCACTCGCTAAACTACACATTGACAACGTGACTGATGGCGAGCACAACCTCGAGATTCTTTCACTCAGGTTTGACCATGCCGAAATTCCAGTCAATTTTTACTCAGCCTTATTAGGAGGACTCCTTCACATATTATCTGCGACTGGCTACCTGGCCACTCGGGCTATCTGGCCACTTGACCAGTATAAGACCATTGGATATATATTTCCCCTAGATGTTGGTGGCAGGTTGAAAGGCAAGCATTTGCGACTTCGAACACCAAAAATGCCGTGAGTTGATGGAGTTGACATGATGTTGTGCGGGCTTGAGACAGGGTGTGAACGCCGAGCACAGCCTTTTCTTATTTTGGCCATGGCATCGCTTGGAGGGAACCGCCGCTATCTCCACAACCGCTGCACTCATCCACGCCGTTCCGGGCTCATTCTGTGCGGAAGGAGCATGATTACACGCCTGGACCTTTGGAATACAGTTTCAGCCCTAATCCACGGCCCCAGTGACCTGAATATCAGCAACAAAATAGGAAAACAGGGGTCAAAAGCCGTGGCATCGTCAACCATGTATCTTGTCCTACCGTGGCGCTATGGTCTTAGAACTTGGCATGTGCATTTTATATGATGAATCCATTGTCTTGATGATGTTAATACAATTTTCTCTATTTTATGTCTCCGTCAGCTTGCCTGACAATGCCCAACCATCACTTTGTGCAGCCTAGGAACTTTGAATTTTTTGGAACCGATTGGGTGGGTTTGAGGTGGGTTTGAGGCGAGAATGATAGCCCATGTACGTTCGTCTACATTCATTAGGCCTGAATATCGTTTATTTTGGCTATGTCGCTCCCTTTGCCTGTGTACGGCCACGTCTTGACTGTCCACTGCCTCCCTCATCAGCAGACTGATGGGGACCCTGGGGATCCTGGAGCCAATTCTGAGTTCACGGCCCCAAAAACACCTCCCGGGGTCTGTAAGATCATGGAATCTTGGTTTTGCACAGTTAGCACCACTGTGAAGAGCTCTCTGACGCGCCACAGTCCAGAAAATATATAACTAAAACATTGCATAAATCTACATAAAATTCCTAATGAATGACAACCTTGAGGCAGATGAGGGGTAGTTTCTGGTGCTTTCTTAAGTTCATGGTAACCTTAGAACTTGTCAATTGCATTTGTGGTTGCCGGCTGCAAGTCCAGCGTGCGCCGAAAGTGAGATTGATCAACTTTTCCCACGCCTGGCCAGCTTCGGCGTTTTGGCCATTTTTGGACTTGCCGCGGCAAAATATTCGCCGATCAATCAAAACATTATCAAATTGGTTGCGTTCGGTCATGATCTATTCACAACATCCTAGATTACGTCGTAGGTCGCCCAGATGCATAGAAAGTGAATGCCTCTGGTCATGAGGTATGGAAAACCTTTAAGGTGGCCAGGTACCCAGTCTCAGATAATACTACAAACACTCAGAAAAATGTTCCTCTCCTCATTTGCTCTGCCTCGGACTTTTTATTACAGGCACTGATTAAAGACAGAAAATCCTTCGAGAATGACCTCTTAGATCCAAAATTCAGACTCCTGAAAGCTGTTCTTGCAGCCATGAATGAAAGGGTGGGTCATATTCAATTGAAAAAAGTGACAGGCTATCAGCCGACTTTCTCTCCTGAAATCGAAATTCAAACATTAAAGGTAGACACATCAATTGATCTTATGTTCGAAACACCGGGAATCCTATTATCCCACGGCTCACAGCATTCCTTTATGAAGATTATCCAAAAACTGCAACCAAAACCACTGCAAAAATCCACATTTACAAATTTGGACCGCATTCGCTGTTCAGTGGAGGAAATTTCAAAATATACACCTTCTGATGAAGCTATCTGGACATCAATATGTTCAGTGACATTCCAACATCTGATACGAGAATTTTACCGGGAGTGCATCCACAACACTTTTAGAGTTGGTTACTTCTGGTCCCACATAGATACTTTGGAAATACTGGGAACTTGTCATGTCTGCAATGTCCCTGACTCTCTGGAACATATTGCTCTGGAATGTAATGCACGAGGACAGAGCTTGATCTGGAACTTGACAGAACAGCTGTGGTCTCTAAAATATAACTCAACATCTTGGCCAAGATTGAATTGGGGCTGACTCTTGGGATGCAACCTTGTAAGGTTCAAATCTAGGAAAGGAACTATCATCCCAGCTAAGGGCCGATTATTTGCGATACTTGTTTCAGACAGAGTGATTAAGTTTCCGGAAAAAACTGTGAGCGACAAGGAGATCCATAATCAATGGCTAGCTGCTATAAACCGGGCACTGCAGTGCGACTGTCTGCTAACAAATAAAGTGAAATTTGGACCACTTGCATTAAACAAACAATTAGTTCTAAATACATGGAGTGGTTTACTCATGAATGAGGCCTCTTTGCCAGATGACTGGACACATGAGGGGGTTTTAGTGGGTATGCAGCCCATAGCTGATAGAAATGGGATAGGGTAAATTTTTTTATGGCTGGAGTCCCACACTGGTTAGATTAGTGTGTAACAGCATTTCCTCCTGGACAACTTCCCTGGCAATGACTGGCAAATAACCAGCAAAACAAGCAGATGAGCGTGGAATGCTTCTGCAGACTGAGTTTCATTATCCCAAATGCTCCAAAAAATAAAATAAAAATACTTGGCTGACTTGTACTCCATCCAGCACTGCCAAGGATCACCCAGCAACAGTATAGTTCAAGTTTAAATTGCCTCATCATCAATGACAACCTACAAGGAAAGCAGCAGTAATATATTAAACTTGATGTGCAGCCATCTGCTTAGTAGGACCCATAATGCAATGCATATGCAGATCAAATTGTGTCCCTGATCAGGTTCTTATCCCCGAGCAAACTGATTCCGGCATGTGCAGCACAGGCTCAATCTGATTCAGGCAATCCAATCAGTCCTCTTCCTTCTAATAAGACTACTGATAAGATTTCAAGTTCTAAAAATGGGTCAGCTAACAATGAGACCTCCACTGCCAAATGGCTTTTCCAAATGTAGAACTGTATCAATTCAACATCTCATCAACACTGCAGCCCAGGCTGTTCTCACACCGGAAAAGGGAAAAATTCATAATTCAATGAAAGTCTGCCTGAAAAGATGTATTTCATTTTAGGTTTCAGAATTTACAAAAATTACAAACATCTTTGTCTCTGAAAATGGAATTGAAAGACCTGCTTTCATTGTACCTTTCAAACAAATTGAAAGTACCATTTTCATGGTTGTGCTAATTTTGCCATTGGTCCAGGAAATGCCGGACCAATGGCAAAACTGTCGCAGCACTGAAAGTACCTTTTTCAAGCAACATAAAAGCTATTTTGAAACAGCCTCTTTCATTTTATCTTTCAGGTGGTTTGAAATCGATGTTTTCCGCAATATTGAATTTTGATCTGATTTCCTTTTTTTCAGCTTCTCTTTCACTGAATTATGATTTTTTTCCCTTTCCGGTGTGTCTAGCATCCCAAATGACCCACTATGTCCTGCCTGAAAAAAGGATTCACTCCATAATTCATCGTTCCCCTCATCCTTATAGTCCAGGGGAACTTCATCCTCCTCATTGGCCTTGCTTTCATCTTCTTCATCCCCATTTAATTCCACCACAATTTACACACCTGGAACAGTTTCTCTGGCCAGATACATGCAATCTTTTGTGCACACTCCTGCCCATTTTCTCTCTATCAGCTCACATGTTGTATTCTCATGCCAGTGCTGCTCTTGTGCATATGGCATAAGGCCCTCTTGTAGCTCTGGCTGGACTGTTCCCACATGTGCCTCCTCTCACCTTCCTCACTTGTGTGCTGCCCAGTGCCCATACTCAATAGTATAGTGATTTGTGTACTCTGAACCAACACCAAAACAACAACCCAAACCCTCCAAAAAATAATCCAAGACAATAGGAATAAGTGAAGTACTCTGAAATAAGCCAAGGACTTGGAATAAGTGCAATGTCATATGCAAACTGGGTGATCCAGGTAAGTGTCAGTCCCTTGATCAGGGCCTAACATGTAGGGTGAAGGAAGAGATTCATCTCAGAGGATAGAGCAAGTTCTGTTCCACTTATCACTTAGAAATAGTCCCAAGCAATCTTAGTGTACTGTAGATGTCTCTGAAACAAGTTGGAACCATCTACTGACACCAAGAAGAGGGGAGACTTATTTCTGAAGAGTTGGAATAATGCAGATCAGTTGGCAGGTGAATTATGGTGTCTTGTGCTGCACATTGGAGTGTTGGAGCCAATGGGAGACAAGGTTGGAAGAGCCTGATTCAGCAGCAACAGGGTGGTTTAAGATTAAGCCACCACGTTGCCAGCGTGAGGGGTGGCTTAAACCACATTTAATGACACATTAAAGTGTGTTTTACAGTAGTTTAAGCCAGTTTGAATGTGATGGTGGCTTAAGCCATCAGGTTTAAGCCGTGGCTTAAGCCAGATTGAACCCAATAGTGGTTTAAGCCATCAAGTTTAAGCCAGTTTGAACCCAATGGTGGTTTAAGCCATTGGGTTTAAGCCATGGCTTAAGCCAGTTTGAACCCAATGGTAGTTTAAGCCATTGGGTTTAAGCCATGGCTTAAGCCAGTTTGAACCCAATGGTGGTTTAAGCCATTGGGTTTAAGCCATGGCTTAAGCCAGTTTGAACCCAATGGTGGTTTAAGTCATCAGGTTCAAGCCAATTTGAGCCTGCAGGTTCAAACGGGTTTGAACCAAAGAAAAATCACCTGACACCTTTTTGAACACATGTCTATACGATGCTTGAATTCCAAGCCACTATAGCAAACACATTTATATCCTTATCTGAAACTCAAAGGTATCAAATCACATATTATGATTTTGGATGTTTGGATACACAAGATGTCTATGAGAAAGTACACAATAGATGATACAGTAACAATGCAGTGAGATGTAAGAATAAAATAGACAAGATAGGCCAGAGCAAATACTGTAAATGCACCAAGTTGCTATTCCTGCCAAGCCAAGTCCGGACCAAATTGCAAGTTCCTGCCTAAGCATATGAGCCACTCAAAAGTGTAAATTCTCAAGGACAATTGAACACAATTGGAGTATGTGCTACCCTTCCTGACCTTCATGAGCAACTCCTGAGATCGGTTGCACGAACATAAGAATTCTTCAGAAGGATAGAGAACAATTGTGCATGGTATTACAGCAGTCAGAGCCAGCATACCTACCAGGAATCATTATCAAGGTCATCTGGGAGAGATTGAGGTGATGGCATGAAGAATTTGAACAGAAGATTCACCAGTTTCCAATGCTTTTCTTGTTGACATCAGGCTTCACACCAATTCAGAACTAATTTTTGGTGCGATTTGAAGTGAATAAAAGGCCACACATGTCAAACGTGGTACTGCATCAAAAACAAATCAATATCAGCATGACTTCATCACAGATGGATTCATTCAAGAAACTGATTTAATTCACACCTCAAGCAGGAGATATGTCTGGTTTATGCCAAGAGATGTAGCTAGTCTAGAAGGATCTGTCGGGCTACCACCAGAGAAAAATAGGATGAACCAAACAGACTAAATGCAACACTAAACACAACATGAAGATGCTGAAATGGGTTGGGGTTCATGAGGTTGTTTGTCATCTCGGCCAAACTGTCAAAGCATACTGGCAGATTGGCGCTTTGCTGGTGATCTCCTGAGCAACCAGTTAACCACACTTTTTTAAGCATGTTGAAGTGCCTCTGGAAGCAGTTGAAACTTTAACAGTGCTTAAAGATTTTTTGGCTTTTCTTACGATTAAAAAAATCCTTAAGCACATGTTAAGCATGTCAGTTAAGTATGTATTTAACCACTACTCTGATTGCCCCTACTGAAGAAGAAGCTGCAAATGGGTTGGATTGCAAATTGAGTTATCTTGTCAACTTTGTCAATCTCATTGTTGTGTAGCAGCAAGAGTCCAGTGGCACCGTGCTCATGCAAATATGGTGCAATGGCAAGGAGAACTTGAAATTGGTGCACAGGAGTTTCACTGTGCAATTCAAGAATTCAAAAAAATATATTCACTTTGGACTGCCCTTGCTTGCAACCATGAAGGGGAACCAGGAAAAAAGGCTTATGCATTCAAGGTACCAAGCATGTATGATCAAATGGGGAGAGATATGCAATGGGAGTTTGAAAAGGTTGGTGGCACTTGACCCAGGGCTGGAGTCAGTCTTGCCCAACATATCAAGTCTGAGTGCCTGGATCCAAAAATTGATTGGGTGGCTGGCATAGTAGACGACAATTAAATGAAATCAATTCTTTCAGTTGAAATATCTAATTCACTCAAAAAATCTGAAATTTCAACTTGACTAACATTGCTTCCATAATTTTTTTGGTTTGAACCAGTCTGGCTTAAACCATCCCAGCTTGACCAGACTTGTGTCCTCTATAAAAAGTCAGAAAGCCTATAGACCATCATGGCTCAAGCTGGTTTAAGCCATCACAGGTTAAACCAGACCTGCCTTCCCTATAGAAGAAAGCCTATAGACCTGGTTTAAGCCCAACATTGGCAATGTGCTGGCTTAAGCTCAAACCACCCTATGGTACGATTCAGCAGATCAGGGCCAGGCTGCTATTCTGACATTTTGAGTCATGGGAAATAGGATCATAGAGGTTGGAAACCGATGGGAATTGGCCTCGGAGAGCATTCCAATGGATAAACAGCAAAAGGAATGGATAAAAGGGCATTCTATATTTTTATTATTACTCTTTCACATTTGTATAAGTAGCTGGGAGTGTCTGAAGCTGGGAGATAGGTTCGTTCCCCAGACTGTGGGCTCTTGTTTGTAGTTGGGGTTGGTTCTGGGTCCCCTTCTTGAAGCACTTTCATTTTCAATGTATTGAGCTTGGGTTGGACACTCATCACTGTCTTGTTCTTGAGCTATTTCGCTTAGAACATCAGCTTTGCACAGTGGGCATTGTCAGCAGTTGAACTGTGACATTGTGAGATCTTTGTGTGATGGAAATAAGAAGTTTTGGTCTTTTGATATATTTTGAATGTAATTGAGCAAGCTGTTTTGCATAGCTTGTATGGAAATTGCACAGATTGTATGGATTGCATGTTATTGGATGGACTATTTCTGGACTATTGGAACAATGATGCGATATTTAGAGGAGGGCAATGCTAAGGTATCACACATAGCTGCAAAACATAGTATCTTCTGTCAATGTTGGCTATATCTTGGGCCTGCAATGACCTCTCAACAGTGGGTGAGCATTTCTCCGATGTCTTTCTGTTCCTGGCATATCTCCCCAGCATGCAGCTATATCTCCAAGATGCAGCATACAGTTTGCCCTCCATTGATGAACATCCATCTCTGTGAAGGCATCTAATGCAACTGTGAATAAACTTTCTGCAGTCACTTCATCTCTGTTGGATAGAAATATTTCACCAAGACTGCACAGTGCTTTGTACATTTCCACCTTCTGTTTCATTTTGTGTGAAAATGCCAGATAACTGATGCCAAAGGTGGCTACCCAATTGAAGTTGGCAGGTCCCCAGCGGCTGATATCTGCCATCTTCTCAAGACATTCAGATGTAACTTGAACCTCTCTTGTCCAAGACCAATCCAGACATCTCTTGAAACGAGTTTTTGCTACCAACATGTCTCCCTCTCTAAGCTCAAGATCAGTAAGTGTTGCTTCACAGTAGAAACCCTCAGAAAAGTGTTCAAGGTTGCAGAAAATTGTTCTTGCTGTTTCCACATTTTGGAGCACATCCTGTTTGCTTGCACCAGTGACCACACCAATATATGCCATGTTCATCAAGATAAATGCAAAATTATTTGTTTCTGCTCCTGCTTAGCAGACATCTCAGAAATAATTTGAGTGAAGAGACTTTGGGCCTCTGAATACTCAGATTTTTGTATGTGTATGGTAGCCATAGTTGTCCTAAGTTGAAAATCCAGGGGCCCTTGCAACATCCCACAAAGCCCAAGAAGTTCCCTTGCAGTCTGTACCACAGAAAGACAGTCCTTGAAGTTTCCCAATTGTTCAAGACACAGGGCCTTGACTTGTGCAAAGATATATGCATTGTTTGCAAGTAAGTACTTGTGAGGCTTTGTATTTTCCCATCCTCCAGTTAACCAGAGCAAGGGTACTTGAGGTCACACTCTGTCCATTCATGTTGCCAGCATCTCTATATAACATCAAGGCTCTGTTGAGGCATTTCAACCCTTCAGAGCAATTATTTGTTGACCAGCAATAGTAGACACCCAATGCACGATACAAGTCAGCTGTGAAACAGAATTAAATAATGCCAACATTGGAAACATAAGGAGGATAATGACCCTCCACACACCTTCGAGATTGGAATCATTCAAAGTCTGGCAGTGAGCCTTGGCTTCAGCACCCAAACGTGCACAATCTTTGACTATTGTAAAATTGCTGGCACACAATGCCTCAATGGCAAAATGAACTGCTAGTTCATGATGCCCAGGTGGGAGTATTACTGGGATTAAATGCATCAATCCAAGGGAGCCATGCCCAGCTTTTCGGCCAAAATCATGTAGTGAAATTGTGCATTCTATAGCCCCTGGTAGATCAGGATTTTGCAAAGTCAATGCTTGGGACAGAACTTGATGTAGGTTCCCAAGATTGAGAGTAATGTCCCTTACAATGTTGGTCACCTGGTTAGATCCTCGATATTTCTTGTACATGTCCAAAAGACTTTGGAAATATCTTTGCAGAGGCAGAACCTTAGCTGGTGCTACTGGGTGGAAATGCTGCAAATATTCCCGGATAGGCACAAGTGATTTCAAACGTTTCTTGTTATCAAGGTATGCAAGAGATGTGATGAGCAATGCAGATTTGCATGTCCGAATCTGTGGAATACTGAGATTACTTTGAATGAGCTCAACATCTGAGAGACCATCTGGAGGAATAGAGAGGAGTCTCAACAAATCCATAGCCCCACTGTGGGCAGTAAGGCGTGGACTTGAAAGGGATAAGGCAATTGATGTGTCTAGGTTGGATCGCTTATCTGGACCTTCAGATAGCAGAGATGTCTTTTCAGTTTCCAACCGAGCTAAGATAGTAGCACAGCCTTCATAAGCGACCAGATGTGCCATGAGATCCACGGCCAGTGGCATGTTATCAGTGAATTTCAAGAGCTGGTCAACATCTTTGGGTTTATGATAGTCTTCAGCAATGTCTTTGAACATCTGTCGAGCAGCCTCTGCTGATAATGGTCCTAGTGCTGGGAGAAATGGCCTAGTCCATTGAACTTTGGCTGGTTGTTCAGCTCCACGCATTGTAACCTGGAAATTCAAGGTCAAATACTAGTGCAGCTGATATTAATTAGCAAACTGACTATCAATGCAAGATGAGCAATGTCAGTGAGATTGGAAAGCAGATCTTCAGTGCCACTACGAGATTCAAGTGGCTCCCAAGTAAGGATAAGGCACGTAGCTCTGCGAGTTGAGCAGCAGCTGAGTCGTAGTTATGGTGGATGATGCTCCCACTGCAGATGGCAAAATAAAGTAGTGGGGGGTGGCAGTGGGTTGATAGCACCGTGGTGGGATCGAGGCGTGGTGGTTGAGATGGGGTTGAAGCCAATGGAGTGGTGTGGCTGGCCATCCCAGATGTACAGATGCCATGGGATGGGGTGACAGATATTGACAAAGATCCGACAAGTTGTCGACTTCACTGTAGGCAGGGGTGGCATTGTGCTGGGGGTTGGCAGGATGTGCGTGTTCTCCACATGCACAGGCACCGTGCCAAGCCAAGATGCATGCCTCCCTTGTTGGATAGTGGATTCAAGTGGTGCCCAAGATGCTATTGATCACAGCCCTACAGCTCTGCCTGTAAATAGCCTATATCAGCATGTGTTTGGAACAGGCCAATTTTTGGGATGCACCAAGAGGTATAAAGGCCAGGGACCTGACAATGGCTGCCAGTCACAAGCCAGAATGGCCCAGTCCAATTTGTGCAGTCTGGGTCAGCATAAGGAGGAGGATCGCAATAGTAGTTGTTAGCAGCAAACATGAAGAACAAGAATCAACAACACCTACCGATACACATGACCAATCATTCAACTTTGAGGTGTGGCAGAGACAATTACCACTGATAAAAAAAAATTGAGAACAGCATGCACAGTGTTTCTGCACTTGAAAAAAAGAAAAATTATTTGTTATATAGTTCAGTGGTCTATTCAAAAGTAAAGGTGAATGATTTTCCTTTCCACCATGCTTTGTGGTCCTTGATGTCCTCCTTCATGAAAACAGTTGCTCTCTTGCATGGAAAGGGTCTTTTGTCAATAATTGTGACATTAGCCAGGTGTCCAGCACCAAAAAATGTGAGCAAAGGCTCATAGACAAGCATGAAAGATCTCTTACCATAGGTCACTATACATTTGCTGCACACTATCAGTGCACTGTATGGACTTATGATAAAGGTGTTAGCAGAACTCAACCATTCTGCCAGGCAGAATGGCAGAATGGCAGGCAGAATGGTGGAATTGGCCAGAGCACGGCAGAATCTGGCAGAATCTTCCTGAAGATTAGGATATTATTCATGGATATCAATTTCTGGAAGCCAAAAAATCCGAAATATCTGCTCTTCACAACCTTAAATCACATATTAGTGGTAGGTTGTCTATTTTGGACAATGCTGAGATGAATACGGGAGCGTGTGAAGTGGGGACAATCACCTTTTTTGGAGGAGAAAAATGCATATGTTGATGCTGAGGGTATGGTGGGTAGCTACAGTGTTAAAGAGCTATGACCATGGTCAGCAAGCCCAGAAATCACCCTCTTTATAAGATTAAGCTGTCTGTCCGTCTGAAGCTTTTTTAAGCTCCGCTTCTTACTCCGCCACTGCCATCAACTGCCGCTGCCTGGGTTATATACCGGCTGTCAAGTAATCTATCATGCCGCCGCATCTGCCGGAATGCAGAGTCTCGGCCACTCACGTCACCCTTCCAAGAAGGTTTGACAGACACTGCCTCGGGCGCCAACTCTGACAACAATGGCAGCGACTTCCGACATTTCGCCGCCATTTAGCGCCAACTTTAGCGCCCGCCATTATCTCTGGAATCTGGACTCAGTCGCAACTTACTTACACAAAGTGGTGGCCTGCTTCGCGCTCTTGGACTCTTTATAAAATCTTTGCGCTTTACCTTTCTTTTCAGTCCGAAAAAGGAAGGTAAAAAACGCAGCTCTGGTTGCCTCTGTCATAGTTCAGTCTGTCTGATCATCTTTGATCACATTTGCTGTTCCCTCTTGCCAGCTTTAGGCCTCTATTGCATTTACCAGAATTGAAAACACTGTCCACATTGCATGCATGCACACCTGCTCATTAACAGTTTCCCTACCAAAAACATTACACTCCCACTGGCGATCGATATTTGTTCTGTCAGTGTCAATCACGAACTTCGCGATCACTGCACCGAAGAATCCTGTCTACATATTTAATTTCGTCTAAATCAATATTCAAGAGCCCACAAGCAATTACCACCTGAATTGTGAAACAGTGTTAATGTTGTGCACCGGTCAACCAAGCAGTTTGTAAGGTAGGGAGGCGGCCGAAGGCCGCCGACCCCCTTGTACTACCTAAAATAACAGAAAATGCGGAATGATGACACCAATATTGCCGAATTCTGCCAACATTCTGCCATGCCATTCTGCCATTATGCCTGGCAGAATTGACTCCAAACTATTCTGCCCACAGCACTAACTTATGAGCATATAGAAGGTGTACCTTTGCCTTTTTCTATAGAGCAAAAAAAAATAAGAGATAGCTCAGATACAGCAACATCCATACATAACATTCCCAGTAGGCAGCATCTGTCAGACTTAACTCCCTGCTCCTTTGCTCTAGCCCTGACTACACACATCCATAGCTTCGCCTTCTCTCTAAGAAGCTCAGAGTTTCTACAATTGCTTCAGCTGAGATGATGTAAGAATAGATTATCCACTTGCCCTTCCACATATTTTTTCAAGGCTAGTGCTAGTCTCTGGTTTGCATTGGTGCTCTTGAGAGCGTGAGATATGTTTAGCAAATCTGAGAGACAGGTTGAGTTAGAGGAAGAGGGTGTAGGTTGGGTCATGGAAGTGAAGAGGCAAGATGCAGTAGGTTTACCAATGTTTATGGACTTGGAATTGGGTGATCTTACATTCGCCAAACCAAATTATATCCTGCATTTCATGAGCAGTGCATATTGAGCCAATTTGAACATATATTCATTATATACCCTGTGGCTCTCTGTAGAAAAATTTCAGGACATTCCTGGCCTGCAAGAAATATTTTCTGGATAAAATGTCTTGCATCGTGGTGGTGACTCGGAATCGTAAATGCTGCTGGCGCGTTTCGAGCCATAGGAGGTGGGGAGTGCTTCCGAGCCGATTCAACTTTGCAAGTCATCACGGTGCAGGTCTAGTCGGCGATGCGGCTGTGTGGAATTCTACAGTGGCGCCGTGCGGATGCTAGCCTGTCTATACCACTCGCAGGCTCTGACTGCGTATGTGCTTGATTACCCATTTTCTTCGCCTCGCGATCGACTCACACCAAAAAGGGAAATGTTTCTGGTAAGCTAGAAACCCTCTTAGAAACTCATAGTTTCTGTGTATGTTTCTATTCTAGGAGAGACTGCAAGTAAAAATAAGTCAGAAATCAAAACTGAAATACATAGTTTCATGAGTATTTTTATTGCCACAGAACAAAAGAGTTTCTTTATGTGATGAAAGCAACCCAGGAACTCTGGGTTTCTTTGTCCCTTTCAACTCCACACAAAGAAAGAGTTTCATGAAAAATCACATGAAACTGGTCATTTCTGTGGATTTTTCATGTAACTCTCCCTTTCTGTGAGGCTGAAAGGCATGGACAAACCTGAAGTTTCTGGGTTGCCTTCATCACACAGAGAAACATTCTCTTTCACTGACCCTGAAAGTGATTCTGAAACTATGTATTTCAGTTGTGGCTTCCAACTTATTGTTATCTGTAGTTTCTGCTCAAATAGGAACATGAACAGATACCACCAGTTTTGGGGAGGGTTTCTATCTTACCAGAAACATTTCCATTTTCAGTGTGACTGTCTATCAGCGCTTTCTCGTGGCGAATGCGCAAGTAAGCAGCCTAACACCCCTGCGGCCGACACCTCTCGCGTTTTCCTTCCGGCACGTCGTTCTTCCGGGCGCCAGGCGGACTATACGCCTTGATCATGCTCATCGACACCTCCCTCGCGATACGGCTGTCTGAAGGCTTGACTGAACTCTGGCAAGACGCAGGCTCTTAATCCGCCCCACCAATTTTAGCGCTGAGGTCGTGCACTCAAATAGGCAGCCCAACGGTGGTCTACATTTGTGCGTATCGCAGAGAAATTACGCTCGATGCCCTGGATCTCATCGAGGAAGAAAAACTGATGAGGATAGATATGCAAAATGCCCGAGCTGCTGGACTTGTCGCAGTATCGTATATTCCAGGTGAGTCTTTTTCCTTCCTACATCTCGGCTCGCCAGCCTCGTCTGTCTCTACGCACCGTAACTAACTCCTCCAATCGCAGTGCCCTACACGGCTATGCACATGCTCTTCCTGCTCTATGTTTCTCCCTCGCTCCGCAGCTGTCAGCGCCGACTCTGACACGGCCCGATCTGCATAGCGCCACGGGTCCAATTGCATCCAAGCTTCTTCTCACGGAAGTCGTGCTCCCGCCTTCGCTTCCGTTCGACATCGGAAAGCTGGACACGGGCGCGGGAGACCCAGACGTAAAGAAACGACAATGGATCGGGTAGCGGAACTCCGAGTGCCGCAGAGACTTCCTCCTGCGTCATTGTTCGCCAAGGTCAGCGAAATTGCGATTGGCCGAATCTCACGCGGTACTCCTACCCTTCTGCATCCCACCGCCCCACCTCCTCCGCATCCCCGCATAGTGTGCTTACCCTGCCGCTGCCTTCGCGTAGATCAGGGAGGGTGGGACGAAATACACGGCAGGTCCGTCCTCGCCAGATTTGATGCCCCAGGGCAGCTGTGTGTGTGGGCGTGGATCGGGAAGGGAGGGACGAGATGCAAAGGCGGCGGGGATATGGCAGGAGTGGGAGAAGGGATACGGCGGCAGAGCGAGAAGGCAGGGGAGCGGGTGGAGAGCACATGCTTGTTGGCAGTTGCTCGTGAACGTCAGACATGTACATCTTGCTTCTTCCCTCTATTCTTGAACGATAACCCAACCGGATATAGGCCCGTAGATTCGAAGACCGTGAAACGGGCGGGCATACCCGCGGTTGCACTATCTGTTGAGTGGAAGCGGAGCTCCCCTGGGCCTCGCTCGTGTTCGCGCCCGAGCGTGTGGGCGTACCACGATCACACCGTGCACCCGCGTTCTCCGTCGTACTCACCAGCAGAAACAGGCGGGGCGGGGCTGGGAACGCAGACACGGGTACGCGTTAGACGGTGGAGTGGAGATGGTGGAGCAGGGTATATTCCTGTGTCTGTTGTGTTGCTGCGGCGCGCGCGTGTGAAGGCCGGTGATACGGTCGTCGGTACGGGTACAGAGACCAATACCACTCGACCATCTCGCTAACGCAGGCTCCGAAGGACCGAATGGACCGAATACATAATAGTGGCGAGCGAAGGGACCATGTCTATTTTAGCGCGAGAATACTCAGAATTCTTCTATTTTGGGATGCGCCCCGAATGCGAATGGTCTATGTACGCGATGCGATTCTCCAAATGTGCTCGTCGATGTCTATGCCGTCGCCGTTGCTGTCATCTGCCTTCCGACCCGCCAGCATCCCTAAGTTGAGATTAGCCTGTATCATGCACCTTGGCGCCCGCAATCGGACGACGATGGTCCCCTTGTGGTTTACGAGCGCTCGTGGCCCGCCTCAGAGCGGGTACAGCGATCATGCGCAGCTGTCTAGGTCTGTGCTCAACGGCGATGCGAGTCTGAACTTATCTTTGATGCTTTTTCCATTGTGATGGCGGCATTTCCTGCTGTCCGACCCACCATTCGTGGCTGGACGAAGAAGTATCCAGACCGTGGCCCCTCAGCACGCACGATCGATGCTGTGGAGATATTTCCCGAGCGCTTGGTGTGTGGAGCTGGAATGGCGCACCGTGCGAGATGTATTGCATGGCAGCGGGCACGGCTGTGGTCTGGTGATGTTGGAGCTGCCGGGAGAAGCAATGGGAGGTCGTGATGATGCCCCTCGCTGATGTCCATTCCACCTATCTTTACCTCACATTCCCAATCTGCCGCAGCACCGAAATTTTACTCTGTTTTCAGACACCCTGCATTGCTCCGACTCGTAGAAGGTGAAATTCCTCAACGGCAGCCATGCACCCAATGTCAGCTGCACCCGAGTGTTTGTTGCTTGGAGACTCTGTTGGTTCCAATGTCGAAAAGCACAGTATCAAATTGGACCATGATTTCACTGCTTCCCCGATCCCAATGCGGACCCCTCCACAATGGTTGAAGCTATATAAAGTTTATTTTTCAATGCCTCTTTAAGTGCAGTTGGTCTTGGCCGATCCGTCGGTAATCCGTTGTTCATGCGCCGCGTTCTTTTGGGATGACTTGGGTCTCACGTTCGGCCCACATATACTCGGCCCACCTAGTTATGCTTCTCATCCCTCTTTTCCCAGATGCCTCTATCCAGTGTTACTGAGATTCTACTCGACAACATTGTCACCTCTCTGCACATGGTTATACCGCTCCTCAATGAGATTCATGATGGATTCGGTCCCCCATTCATCCAAGCAATCTCAAACACTGCGGTCTCTTTGATTCATAAGCTTCAGGTGTGGAATTTTGGACAAAGGTCATTCAGAACTGATTTGAAATGCTAGAACGTGAAAAAAAATAAGGAAGAGTGCTGTCAGCTCACAGAAAATATTCATGGTATCATCTATGCTATTGTCAATCTCTACTTGCAATCGGAGCCTCCTGGTTTCCTTCTGCCGGCAATGTTGGAGCATGTTGGCAAATTCACAGAGTATTCATCTGCAATGTTTGTGTCATGGGAAACTAATAGGATGTCACTCAGAACTCTTCATAAAATCCACACCTTTGTGGAGGCGCAACAAGACAGCAATAAGATTAGGCATTTCTTTCGTCAGAATCAAATGAATGCATTGCTCAAGGATTGTCGGGCTGGGCTGCAGGTGGCCGTGGACAATTTTGCAGTAGGCTCTCAATTTGATATTCATGGTGGATCAAACCTTATTTCCAACAGATAATATCCCAGGCAAGCCTGTCCAAAAACCTCGAAGAAATGCGACAGAAGACTCGACTTTTGCAAGATCAACTACTTGAATTGATTTCCGATCTGTCAGACACGACAATTTCAGAGTGTGCTTCTGTATGTTCAATTCATTTTTTCCCTTGGAGACTCTATATCTTTCTGATCAAATCAGATATACCAAACCTCAAACAAGTCTCAAACAAGGTAGGAATTATGTCTAAATTTTCGGCAGAACTAATTTCTCTCCTCTCAAGCTCTGCATCTTTGTCACTTCTGCCTTCCATGCCACAGATCTTCCACGGGCGTGACTGGGAGCTCATGCAAATTGTGCAGATGCTTAATCAACAATGTGCCAGAATTGCTATCTTGGGCCCAGGTGGTATTGGCAAGACAAATCTTGCAAGGGCTGCTTTGCATCATGCAGATGTCATCACAAAGTATGAAGTCCGACTCTTTGTGTCATGTGAATCAGCTACTACCAGTGCGGAAATTGTTGGATTTATTGGAGCCCATCTGGGACTGAAGCCTGAGAAGAATCTCACACAGTCTGTCCTGCGCTTCCTTGCTAGGAAATCACCATGTCTCTTGATCTTGGACAATCTGGAAACGACTTGGGAGCCACTTGAATCTCGTGGTAGTACTGAAGATCTGCTTTCCAATCTCACTGACATCCCTCATCTGGCATTGCTGGTCAGTGTGTTATATTCAGCTGCATCAATATTGATTCTGAATTTAGGTTACAATGCGTGGAGCTGAACACCCAGCAAAAGTTCGATGGACTCGGCCTTTCCTCCCAGCACTGGGACCATTATCACAGGAGGCTGCTCAACAGATGTTTAAAGAAATTGCTGAAGATGTTCATGAAGCCAAAGATGTTGATCAGCTTTTGAAATTCACTGATAACATGCCACTGGCAGTGGATCTCATGGCACACCTTGTTGCTTCTGAGGGGTGTTTATCTGTCTTGGCTCAGTTGCAAACTGAAAAGACATCTGTACTATCTGAAGGCTCAGATAAGCGATCTAACCTGGATTCATCTATTGCCTTATCACTCTCCAGTCCACGGCTCACTGCCCAGACTGGGGCTATGCACCTGTTGCAACTCCTCTCTATTCTTCCAGATGGAATCTCAGATGTTGAGCTTATTCAAAGCAATCTTGTTATTCCACAGATTCGAGCATGCAAGTCTGTATTGCTCAGCACATCCCTGGCATACCTTGATAACCGGAAATGTTTAAAGTCACTTGTGCCCATCCGAGAACACTTGCAGCATTTTCACCCAGTAGCACCAGCAATTGTTCTGCCTCTCCAAAGATATTTTCAAAGTCTCTTGGGCATGTATCAGAAATATCAAGGCTCCAACCAGGTCACTAATGTTGTTGGTACCATCACTCGCAATCTTGGAAACATACATTATGTTCTATCCCAAGCATTGACCCCACAAAATCCTGATCTACCTGAGGCTATAAGATGCACCATCACACTGGATTCCTTTGCTCGACTAACTGGTCATGGCCCACATGCATTAATGCATTCCATTCAAACCATACTGCCCCCTGGAGACCACAAACTGGGAGTTGAGTTTACTATTGGTGCATTGTTTTCTAGGCATTACAGTGTTATAGAAAAGGATCATGAACACATGGCTTCTGAAGCTAAGGCATACTGTCAGAATTTGGATGATCCTGCTCTGGAAGGTGTGTGGAGTCTCTGCATCTTGGATACATTTCTGATGTCTCTTATTTGATTCTGTTTTGCAGCTGAATTGTATAGTGCCTTGGGCCGCTACAATTGCTGGTACATAAATAATTACTATGAAGGGATGCAATGCTTTGACAGAGCCCTGATGTTGGCCAGGAATACTGGCAACATGAGAGAACAGTGCCTCAACTTGATCTATCTTGGCACAATCAACTGGAGGATGGGGAAATACAACAGCTCACAAGTATTTGCAAACAAAGCATACATTCTTGCTCAATTGTATGGAAGTTGTTATGATCAGGCAAGTGCACTGTGGGTCAAGGGGCTATGTGCTCAGAGCCTTGGAAATTACAAGGATTCTCTTTTTGATTCACAGACTGCAAGAGATCTTCTCAGGCTCTGTGGGATGTCCCAGGGTTCCTTGGATTATAACATCAGGATGAATGTGGCAAATGTACATATAGAAAAATCAGAATATGCAGAGGCTCGAAGTCTCTTTACTCAAATCATTTCTGAGATGTCTGCTAAGCAGGAGCTTAATTTTGCCTTCACCCTGGTGAACATTGCGCACATTGATGTGGTTACTAATGCCAGCAAACAAGATGTGTTTCAAAACCTAGAAATGGCAAAGACAATTTTCACTAGCCTTGTACATCCTGCAGGGCCTTTTTATTGTGAACAGATACTTGGTGAGCTTGAACTCAGAGAAGGGGGCACAATGGCTGCCAGAAACCATTTTGAGAAATGTCTCCAATGGTCTTGGACAAGACACACTGAAGTTTTATCCAATTGCCTTGAGAGAATGGCAGATATCAGCTGCTGGGGACCTGCCAACTTTGAATGGGCTGCCACTTTCACCATAATTTACTTGGCATTTGCACAGAAAACAAAACAGAAGTTAGGGCTGAACAAAGCATTATACAGCCTGGGCAACATGTTCCTGTTCAATGGAGATGAATTGACTGCAGAAAGTCTATTCATAGTTGCATTAGAGGCCTTCACAGAAATGGATGTTCACCAATGGAGGGCAAATTGTATGTTGTACCTTGGTGATATAGCTGCACACAGAGGGGATATGCTGGGAGCAGAAAGGCATTGGAGACATGCTGGGCCACTGTTTGAGAAGTCATTGCAGGCCAAAGATATAGTCAATATTGATTCCAGGCTGAAGAGTGCTGAAAAAGCTCACAAAGGAGCACTAGCAACACTTGCAACATTGCAAATACCTACTACCCAGCCATTGGCTGAGTTTTCATCCTCTTAGGAACAACCTGTGAATATTGATCCTATGTGACACTCAAAAAAAAAAAAAAAAAAGGCTACCTTATCTTGATTCTAGCTCCTTCCAAGTCAGCCTCAGTCAAATTTTCATTACTAGAGCAACAAAAAAAAATCATATAGTGCTCAAGTTTACAACAATGGTTACTCTTCTCTCTGTTCCTCATTTTCCTGTGGTTTTCTGCTTACAGTGGAGTTGTTATGTGATAAGCTCACAGAGGTAAAGCCTCAGCCCTGTACAGTATGTACTTTTTGGAAATATCTCTTTTCTTACCTATATGTGAATACATGGTTATATTTTGAGAAAGAATGTCATCAGACACAAGGGGCCCATATAGTTTTCAGAACAGCAGCAGGGTGGTTCAAGTTCAAACCATGCCATTGCCAACAATAGCCCTGGTTCAAACCATCTGAGAGAGTTTTAATAACTAGTGGTTCAAACTTTTGGTAGGTTTGAACCACTTGTATCTAAGGCAGTTGTATCTGAAATAGTTGGATGGGTGATATACTCTGCAAAAAGCATTTTTGCACAGGTTTGGTACTAGTACTAGGACATTGGTGATACTAAGCATGACATCACAAATGAGTAGCTTGTCCATACCGGAGCAACTGGCGGGGTTGATCCAGCTGAACAACCCTTCATATCACATAGACTGATTCCTCCTTGCTCAACAATCATGCTTGAAGACAATAACAGGCAATGATGGCATGCACTTTCAGGAGGGTGTAATGCAAATGATGAAGAATGACAGGCTGGAAACCCATGAAGACACTGTGACAGCGAAAATACTTGATCTTATACAAAGCTCAAACTACTAAAAATGGAAGCTCAACAGTTTACATGTAATTCTGAACCAGGATCTCACACCAGAAATGGAAAATTTTATTAACACATGGAACGTCAAAATGAAAATGGCAATTTCATCTCAAGTTTCCAATCCACAAAAAATACCAATATCAATGTATCTGAAAGTGGGGCTGAAATGTCATTTTCAGCTTTGTTAATAAAATTTTCTATTGCTGGTGTGTCTTCAGTTGGCATTTACTCTTGAGGAGATAACCTTGAAGGACATCTACCACAGGTTTGAGTAGAGCAGGGTGTCCTGCTTCCTTTCCTTGCATCAGCATTCTTGACCAACAACAAGTTTGAGTCTACTATTTCTTTGATAGACCTTGGCAGACAAAACATGTATTTTTGCATTGAAACCCAGTGTTTGTTCTGAATCTTCCAAGATTTTTCAAGAATTTGCAAGATTTGGTGCAGTTTGTGCCATCTTTCAATATCTTGCAAGATCACTCAAAATCTTGCAAGATGCCAAGCATTTGATTCTCTGATGCTACTTTATTTGATCAAGATCTTTCAAGATGGCCATTATCTTGCAAGATCTCCCTCATATCAACCCACATCCAACATTGGCCAAAGTAATAACAATTTCAAGGCCTCTTTCGAGATCTTTCAAGATCTCGGGAGACTTTTTCAAACCTGGTCGGAAGAACAATTGGGGTAACCCAACCAAGTATCATAAACTCAAGGTATTATTACAATTATTATCTAAGGCTTGCTCATTTGTTCTCACAACTAGATAAGACTTATTCAACACCCAATAAGTAAGGGTAAAGGAGAAAATAATGAGAATAATAATGCAATAATGACATATTAATAACAATATGTCAATGGAATAAATACATATTTATTCAAGAGTCTCCAGTGATTCTGTTAGGGTCTATGGATTCACTCATTCTGTTAATTTTGATATTCTGCTCACTAGTAAGTGTGTGTGACCCACCACAGGCGCACAGTGCTTATACAGTTGAATCTCTCACCTGGAATAATGTCATATGGAATAACCGCCATATGGAATCACCTAGAGGTACTTCCCAGGTCGGGATAAGAGGATATTCCATTCATTTTCATCTGGAATCACCCTCTTTATAAAATTATGTGTGTCTGTCCATCCGAAGCCTTTTCAAACTCAACAATCTTCACATCATTAATCAGTAGTTGTCGCGATCCGCTTTACCGGCTTCATGGTCTTCTCATTACTGAATCACTTCGGCATGCTTCACGGCCCCTGCCACAGACATTGTGTTCATCAGTCACCCTCTTTATAAGATTAAGCTGTCTGTCTATTTGAAGCTCTTTAAGGTCTGCTTCTTTCTCCGCCACTGCCATAACCGCCGCTGCCTGGCTTTATATACCGGCCATCAGGTATTGTATCATGCCGCCGCTTCTGCTGGCATGCAGAGCTTCGGCCGCTCATGTCACCCTTCCAAGAAGGTTTGACAGACACTGCCTCGGGTGCTAACTCTGACAACAATGGTGGTGGGAATGTGTCCAGAATCTAAAATTACACATGTCTGTTGGAAGCATTTTCATACTCTGCTGTCAGCACTTCCGACATTTTGCCACCATTTAGGGCCAACTTTAGCGCACACCATTAAGTATCTCTGGGATCTGAACTCAGTTGCAACTTTTTTACTTCCCCACCACACTCTTGAACTCTTTATAAAAATCTCGCATCTTTTATCTTCCTTTTTCGGAGAGTGCTCTGGTTGCTACTGTCATGGTTCAGTCTGTTTGATCATCTTCAATCACATTTGTCATTCTCTCTTGCTAGTCTTGGGCTTCTATTGCATTTACAAGCATTAAAAACACTGTCCCAATTGCATGCTTGTGCACCTACTTGAGGACCCGCTCATGAACAGATGCCCTACCAAAAACATTCTGCTCCCGCATGCAATCAATATTGGTCCTGTCAGCATCATTCATGAACTTCGCAATCACTGCACCTAAAAATCCTATCTACATATATAATTTTGTCTGAATTAATATTTACAAGCCTATAGGCAACTACCACCTGAAATCTGAGATGGTGTTAATGTTGTCCATTGGTCAACCAAGCAGTTTGTAAGGGGAGGGAGGCCACTGAAGGCCGCTGACCCCCCTTGTATGGAATAGTCTTATAGGCCCATTATTCCATTGTGTGGGTGGCTCAAAATGGTGAGTTCAGGATGAGGAAGCCATTTCATGCTACTTTTGGCAAGTTTTAGTTGGGGTGGGATGGCACTTTGATGGTTGGATATTACATTGTCCTAGAATAACTAATTCCACCTTCTTTCCACCTACCATGACAGTTACTGCACCACAGAAATCCTGTACTGTTTGTGCTTGCAACAAGGCCTGAGTGAAACTGAACAAGCAAGGTGCTAGGGCCTAAACCTAAAGGATCCTGGACAGCTGCATGTTTTGAGCAGGACAGCCATTGTCAAGATCTCACCTACCATGGTTGGGTCCAGGTGTTTGATTACATGGAGGAGTACAATTCCTCACAAGAAGTCTGTGCATACTTTGCCATCTACCCAGATGCTACAATCTGGATTGACCTGCATAAATTCCGAGCTCAGATGGTGTGGGAGGTCAACAATGTGAAGGTTCAGACAAATAGAACATCCACTTTTACATACCTATTTTTTTATTCTTTTTTTTTTTTTTTTTTTTTTTTTGTTTGAAGGAGAAAAATACATTTATTCCTTATGGAATATTCACCATATGGAATAGCCTTGAGGTCTATCCCAATGGTATTTAATATAACATATTCAACTGTACCTTTGTGCAGTCTTGACCATCAGTTAGCAACAATGATTTGAGAGAATGAAAGTTACACTCTGGGCATCACAGTAATCTGTCATGTCCAGCACACTCTTCGTGGCAGGTATCTGGCTTGCTAGTAATCATGTCTTTTCTGGGCATATTCAAACTCTTGGCATCTTTTACCTTTTTCAGAGGTGCAAGCATTATTTCCGGTAGTCTGTTTTAGCTTTTGATTCATCATTCGATCGTCCTTCATTACTAGCCACTTCCACTAAACTTCCACTGTCCTTCGCTGAGTTCACCTTGAAACAGAATCTGCATCGCAGTCTCAATTGCAGCAACCTGCTTGCCAACAACCTGACTCATGCACAGTTACCTGCTCGAGCAGCTAAATTTTCAATCTCAACTGACAATTGATTTTCTGTCGATTGCGATCATTCTGTACAGACAAATTTGAAATCTGGCCAGATCAAGCCGAAAAGCCGGGCATTCCACAATTCATCGAATGCCGAGGGCCACCAGATGGCATATCTCGGCACATGCCTGGCACTATTGGCAACAGCTTCCATTGTAAAGTGCCAACTAACAGAACTGCAAACCAGAGGCTTAGTTTGACTTGCAACCCTACTGGTTTCACTGGTTAACATTTTGGAAGGAAGGGGGGAGGCCACCGACCACCTTGTTTTGTATAAGCACTTGTCTATATCTTAATTGGTCATTTCCATCTACCAAAGGACCTAGTCTACCTATGTTCTGCCACCATGTTCAAGAGGCTTTCTCTTCCAGTATCTCACTTCTACCATTATACTGTGTGTAATTCAACCTTGAACACCAACCCTATGTTCCTGCAACTTTTCAGCCTGGATTGATCTGAGTGGTCTTTTCTTCAACAAGTGAAACAATACATTTGTGTTCATGGGAGATTGATGAGAAATAGGTGCACTGAAGAGCATGCAATGCGGTGCAATATCTTGTGGCAATGGAGTTGCAGATGACCTTTCTGCTTCTCTTCCCTGGCACAGGGGGCAAAGACCTCTGCATACAACCATGGATGCATTCAATGCATCCATGTTGCATTCCAGCGTGACATTTAACAATGAGCCTTTGCTGGATTGAACCTCTTTGTGGACAAAGGACTGAATAAATTTAGGTATTTAGCAATGATGTTTGACATCAGTTAAACTTATTTCTTTGAAGATTTCTGGGTATCCAAGGATTTGTCTTTTTCAAGGCACAAGCCAGCCGTGACTAATGTGAAACAACGGCAAAATTTTGCTGCAGCATGTCGATTTGGCAAGCATGCCCTCATGACACGATAAGCTAAACGTTTCCGGCATCCCCCGAATTCTACTCTCCACTCCAGACATTGCATATCTGCTGGCCTGGCTTTCATCTGATGGGGCACTCACCAACATATCATTGCACTTGATGCCAACTGCTTTTGTCAGTTGGCACCAATCACATCTCTTACCTTTGCTGGCCTGGAAACATGACCTTGCATCGGTGTTATCAACATGCAACCCCACCCGCCTTTTGCCTGCAGGAGAGCATTTTCAACCCGATGTCTTGATACCTCCACTTCATGTCACCTTGCCATTGTTCTGTACACCAATGAAACTGACTTTGTCGGTGTACCCATCTTGGCACGTTACTTTGGGCAGCATACATACGACATCATCTCAGACAGAACATCATTGGGCCTGATGATCCAGTCCCCAAAGGAATCTTGGTGGCGCATCACGCCCGCCATTGCACATGACAATTGGAAAAGAACATGAACTGTATTCAATTCTACTCAGGTATTAAAGACCAAAATAAACTGCACCTCTCTTCACCACCTTATAAGTATCTTTTGCTGGAGAAGTGGGACTGACCGAGTTCGCATGCTACCTTCCAGCTGTCCGTATCCTATATATATCCTCGATCATGCCCGGCTATTGGTAATGGTGAGCCGCACATATGGGCAGGCTTCACAAAGGAAGCAACAGCACCCACAGATCCTCGGGGAAACACAAAAGAAAAGTCGGGCCAATGATGGGACAAAGGTGAAGTGATGTGCTACTGGAGGCAACCTGCGCAGCGGGATGCAGCTTGACACAGACGAAGTGCAGGAGGTGTACACCATTGAAAAAGACAGCATACGTGGGCAGCAGTATATCAACAGAGGTGATAACTTGAGAATGAGGTTGTGTGTTGACAACGGTGATGTACGGGCATGATGTGCGACTGATAAAGGCAGGTTGTGTAAAGGGCAATGGGGAGCGAGTAAGCAGAGTTAAGTGGTGTGGGTGGGCAGCAGATGCCCCAGGGCAAGACTGAGTGCGATGAATACATGTGTATCAAATTTCTTCCATATACATCCATTTGCTTGATCACAGCCAAATCAAAGTCCAGCCACAGCATCAAGCCGTCCCTCAGCATTGTCCCACAGCTCGCAGCAATGAAACCCTAAGATATCCTGGAAATTGTGGGTAAGTATGCCAAACATGGTTAATAACTGATGAGAATTATTCAGTGCTTAAAGCTCAAGTCCGACAAAGGCTCATTGTTGAATGTCACGCCAAAATACGACATGGATGCATCAAACACATCCGCTGTTGGATGTGGAGGTCTTTGCCCCCAGTGTGACCACAATACTCTTTCACATTCAAACTGAATTATGTCTCCCCTTCGATTAATTTCATTCTATTCAATTGTAAGCAGAGTTCTGTCTTGCATTTAAGCGATTCTATTCTGTTCTATTCAATCATTCAGCAATTTACACCTTGTACTCAGGCCTTTTCGAGTTGGGTTTCCATCTCGGACTCCTGCCAGTGGATCAAGCTCTGCATCATATTTGGGCTGTAGCATTCTATTCACTTTGCACCTTGCATTTAGGTCTTTTTGAGTTGGAGTCTATCTCATGCCCATGCTGTCCAAATTCAGCTCAATGTCACCTCTTGACAACTTCCAGGCAAGTGGAACTCAGAAAGGAGTTCCCTGTTGATGAGCCTGCACTGGAGGTGCAGGTGTCTAAATTGATATCAAGTGGGGTGAGAAAGTCAAAGACTAAAGCCTCAACTCAAACACTCCTAATAAAATCTCAACTCCAACTCCAATACAAAGAACAGGGTGAGTCCAGGGAGTAGGGTATGTATCACCCTTCAGGAAGAATGTGCAAAGGTAGGTTTCTGTAAGCAACGGTGCAAGACATCTAGAGACCAAATTGCTAGAGCAGGGACTGCTGAGCACTGTGGTTTCAACGGTTCAATAGTGCTTTCTGCCTATCCTAGAACTGTCTGTGATTGTGGAGAACCAGAACTTCGATGACTAGCCAACTGAAATCAGAAGAAACACGCAGACCATCAACAGACAGGGATTCTACTTGGCTCGTCTGGTTCGAAAGGCAGCAGCAGAACCAGATGTGTTTGATTTTACTCAAGCAGTGGTGTAGGCAAGGCACAGTGGCTCTTACTCGAACAACTGGAGGTCTTTCTTGAGAAGGGCAAGCTTTATTTCACTGGCAGCAGGACCCTGAGTGCCTGGAGGAGGATTTCTCTCGACTGCAATGAGCCTCTTGGATGGTGGCTCTCTTAGGCAAGGGGCAAGACCTCAAGGGATGTCTATTCAAGATACAGAGTACAACTATATTCCCTAGATTTTGTGGGTAGACAGTTTACTGGCTACACAAAACTCTACAGCAGGCTTATATCTCTCTCTTTATAAAATTATCCCTATCTGTCCGAAGCCTTTAAAAGTCTGCTCTGGGGCAATCTGGTCCAAATCAACGGAACATCAGTTTTAGAGTTAGCGCCAAATCAGGCGCCAAATCGCGGGCACATTTCTACCTCAATGTTCAACCGGCCCACCGCACTCTTGTACTTTTTCAAGTGGTGCAAAGAAATAAACAGGGATTTCTAGGATCAAGCTGTGAGACCCTCCAAGCAGGCCAAGGCCCAGTAATATCACTGTGATTTCAGAGTCTGGCCCTGCTGGAGTTATCACACCAAAAATGGAAATGTTTCTGGTAAGCTAGAAACCCTCTTAGAAACTCATAGTTTCTGTGTATGTTTCTATTCTAGGAGAGACTACAAGCAAGACTACAAGTAAAAATAAGTCAGACATCAAAACTGAAATACATAGTTTCATGAGTATTTTTATTGCCAAAGAACAAAAGAGTTTCTTTATGTGATGAAAGCAACCCAGGAACTCTGGGTTTCTTTGTCCCTTTCAACTCCACTCAAAGAAAGAGTTTCATGAAAAATCACATGAAACTGGTCATTTCTGTGGATTTTTCATGAAACTCTCCCTTTCTGTGATGCTGAAAGGCATGGACAAACCTGAAGTTTCTGGGTTGCTTTCATTACACAAAGAAACATCCTCTTTCACTGACCCTGAAAGTGATGCTGAAACTATGTATTTCAGTTGTGGTTTCTAACTTATTGTTATCTGTAGTTTCTGCTCAAATAGGAACATGAACAGAAACCATCAGTTTTGGGGAGGGTTTCTATCCTACCAGAAACATTTCCATTTTCAGTGTGTATCCTGTGTGCTTTTGCATTAATTGTGTGCTGGTTGCCTCACCCTGTTGAAGAGATGATCATCAATCATGTCACTTTTTGCCAGCCAACGCTATTGTTCCCCTTTTTCAGAAGCAACACCGCGCTGGCTGCTCTTCTAAAAATATCTTCTCTACTTGAGCCCTGCTTAGACAGGAGATGTCTTCCACATCTGTCATCCTCTTGTGCAGCACCAGAGTGCTGGACCAGACAGCTCCCCTTCCGGGAGGTGCTGCAGCCAAAGATCAGCTTCTAATGTCACACTGCTCAAGCCATCAAGACTTCTTCCTGGGGCCATCTCTGGCAACATTCAGTCATGCCCTGCCAGGCATGATCCCATTAGCCGGTAACCATTTCTTAAAATGGCAAGAGAGTACCATCTCCCAGCACTTCTGCTAGATAGAGCTGCCCTTCATACACGGCCTCGTCCCGCTGCTAGATGCCAAGTCCCTCCCTTAGTGATCACCTCTGGTGCATAGAACCTCAGTTTACTGCTGCTGTTCACAGCCCACTGCTGATGTCCTCCTGCTGGAATGCTACAACTTTACCAGCCATATTATTAAACTGTTTGAACATTTTGAGTGTCACAATGGCTTTCGGCCTTCAATGGTGTAGCCTGCTGCCTGGGGCAGGGCACACACTCTCTCATCTTCTGTCCACTAATCCCATATGAATGAGTCAAAAATGAATAAAAACTTGACTCAAGGATTGGGTAGTGGGATACTAAAGACTCGTGTATGAATGAGAATTCAAGGCTAGTTACTACAGAATAATACTACTACTATTCAAATACTGTAGTACAAACTGTGTGAACTCTATAACTAAATATACTAATACATGAGGATCACAAGAAGACTGTATGTACCACATGAGTGTTCCATCAATGTAACACATGTTCCGATCAACCTTTGATTGAACTGTCAAACCATATTAAATATATCCTTCTAATGTCTTGAATGTCAAACATGCTTCTTAATACCCAATAGTCTGATGCTACCTCCTTGCACTCATGAGGATTGAGCCACCATGCGTAAAGCATCCTGTTGTCTTCTATATTCCTCACCTCAACCAGCAGGAAAAAGAGTGGAGTTGATGAAATTTCCTTATTTGGATGGGAACATCATTTTGACCATGACTGTATGTCCATTGCGTTCCAGACAGGGTGAAGACGCAGGATTGCATACATGGCCTTGTTACATCCCATCCCATTCCTGCTCTCTCTTACATTTCGCTCCCATTTTTGTGATAGTTCTTACCACCCCACCTGCTTTCCTCCCACCTCCATCTCTTTCTTCCACAGTTGCAATCACTGATGTATAGAAACCCGAAGCACCACACTGGTAGATGAGTTTGCCGATGGCGTGATGAATGATGGCCATGCTCATCCGTCATCAGGACCCTGAGTAGTTGCAAAGATGATGTACAGAATGTTAGTTTGAGCGTTTGTTGCACCCTGTTCTTATTATTTTGTTTGAGTGAGAGAGAGAAAGTAGAACAGTATAATCAGTGTAAACATGCTCCATGACAGATGAACTGTGCTGCTTGATCACTCATGAACAAATAACTAGGTTCCAAATCAGGATTAACACAACCCGTAGTGTACGAACATTGCACACCCAGCGCATATACAAGCACAGCATATGTACCCAAACCTGGCATATCTGATGAAGCCATATCATGCAGTGAAACACAGTACATCTAACAGGAGCTGCTGTTGTTATTGCCAACTTCAGCACCATCCAAAACCTTCAAAGAATGTGTGGTAAATAATCAAAATGTCAGTGGCATAACGAAGTGTACTAGTGGTGAATTCATGAAATTTAAATTTTTTCGCTTGCAGCTACATTGGGGAACCGAAATAATCCAGTCTCTTACATTCAGGCAGTCACAGATAGACACTGACACCTTGCAAAGAAATAAAAACCCTCGGCAGACTCAATAAAATTCCCCCATCTTCTGTGACTCAGATCTGGTTCAGTGGTGGTTTGCACAGACACAGTTCCCAAACCTATCCCCGGGAAGTTTGAATTTTTTGTTTGAAAAAGCTCGAGGATCAAAACATGCATTTAGGGTCTGCCAGCAACAGGGTGGTTCAAGTTTGAACTGTCTCATTGCCAATGATAGGCCTGGTTCAAACCATCAAGTTCAAACTGCTTGTATCTGAGGCAGTCTCTATGTCAGTTGGTTCGAACCACTTGTATCTGAGACAGTCTCTATATCTGTGGGTTCAAACCATCAGGTTCAAAATGGAAGTCAATAAAATTCATGGATTTACTGATTTGAAATCAATACACTATTAAATTGAAGTCAATAAGATCAATGGATCTAATGACTTGAAGCCAATGCAGTCAATAGAGCTACTGACTTGACATCAATAGACTAGTGAATTAGGAGTCAATAGATTTACTGATTTCAAGTCAGTGGTCTACTGACTTGAAGTTAATAGACCACTTAACGATTAACTGCCTTGTGGTTTTATAAGTCATGTTGACACCTGTAGCTAGTCAGATAGATTCTTGCATATAATACTAAGCAAGTAATCAGTGAGGCAAGGTTAGCTAGGCTGATAATGGCCTGTGTAATACCACTACCCAATCCTTGAGTCTTAGCTACTCTTGGACATGAGAAAGAGGCTTGGATATTACAAACCACGTCCCACACCATTGTCAAGATTGACACAGATACAAGTGGTTTGAACCTGATGGTTCAAACCAGTTCGAACCAACTGACATAGAGAGTGCCTCAGATACAAGTGGTTCGAACCATCAGGTTCAAACCTGTTCAAACCTGTTCAAACCAACTGACACAGAGACTGCCTCAGATACAAGTGGTTCGAACTTGATGGTTTGAACCAGTTTGAATCAACTGACATAGAGTGCCTCAGATACAAGTGGTTCGAACCTGATGGTTTGAACCACTTTGCATGGGGGAAGAGGACACAGAAGGGCAGGAAGAGGTGGTAGCTCCTGGGATAGAGTCGGTGTAATCAGGTTGGTCTGATAACATGGATAAGGGGCAGGATGGAAAAGGTCTGAACACGCACATTGAGATCTGAGGATGCTGTTGGAATCAATGAAGTCAATTCCAGTTTAGCAGTGAACCCGTTGCAAACACATGGGCTGTTCATTCAAACAGATAGCTACTTATACTAAGTGAACAGGAAGAAATATATATAAGTATAAAGAAATTAAACCAACTGCAGTATAAATGTAATAACTGTACCATTATTGCAATGTGGTCACTGGTTACTGGCAGCAGCATTGCAATGTTGCCACTGGTTCACTGGCCAGTGGAAACAGTGCAACATTGCAATGTGGCAATTTAATAAATTCAAAAAATGCCAAATGCCAAAAGCCAGGATTGAACCTGGGACCTTCCAGGTTCACAGCCACAATAGCAAGCGCAAATAAACATTGCACTAAACAAGCTATACAGAACTATATTTGTTTCCTGGGTAGGGTAAGGCTAGCCTTACCCTACCCAGGACTGCTAATACCCAGACCCAGGGCAGGCAAGCTGCCCTGGGCCTTTGAAATTATTTGTATAGCTTGTTGTTTATTTTCCAGTGTTTGAATCCAAACTCTTAACCTCCTAACCACCCTAAACCTTAACCAACCCAAACCCCCTAACCAACCCAAAACCTTAACCAAGGAGAAAATAATGTTCCCTGACCCTAACCCCTAACCACTAATCCCTAACCAACCCAAACCCCCTAACCTCTATATAGGCCCTCCACAAAGCTAAATCCAAGACTCCACCACATAGGGTATAGTCAGATCAGCAGTAGTGTCAAGTATGTTCTGCTTAGTCTACTGGTATGATTGTTATCTCTTTCAGTTGATGCCATCATGCAATGGTTTTTGGGTTCAAATCCCAGTGTCTGCAATTTTATTCTGCCACATTGCAATGTTGCAGGCCAGTAACCCAGTGGGAACATTGCAATGTGGCTGTCAGTAAGAAGTGTAAGAAGTGGCAACATTGCAATACTGCAGCTTTTCTTGTAGCAGCGGTGGCGGCTGTGACAGCGAGTTACCAACGCAAATTCCAACAGATGCCATAGGCATGAACAGAAGCGATAGTTTGGGGACAAGCCCAGTGCAGTCCAGTTGCGCGGCTCTATGAAAGTCGGTGAGTGCGAGAATAGAAACAGCACAATTCTTAAGATGAGATTTTGGTCCGTTGAGCGACTCAGGCCATTTCTGAATATCTGCCAAGCTTGTTGCATAATCTATAGGAGGGCCAATGTATTCGAGGTCGTCCATGTCCATGTCAGATTGTGGTTGGAAAGTATCTGAAATCGGCCACTCAATCCACAAATGTGCTTCAGACAATTACTGCAAAGGGACCCTTTCGCCTCTCTCGTAGATCAGATGCAGTAACTGAACTGTTATACATATGAGGTCTATCGCACCCCTCAGTAAGGGTCCTGAAAGTTAAAGGATGATATCGCAACCATCATTAGGCGATAAACATTCAAACATTCTTGTCCAGATACCACGTTTATTTTGTTGTTTCATTTTGCAGAGGTCATTCTTCCAAGTTCTTTTGTGCACTGACCACTCCAATTTGAAGTTATTCCATACACACAAACCCAATTGAATTGTACCACTGGCCTCTCTGCATGTTCCCACGGTTCAAGTTCGGTGTGCACCAGTGATCGCACTAAACTGTCCTAATTGGGGTCAGGCTGGATGAGCTGGCATATCAAATCAAGTGCTTGAAGTACAGAAATGAAGCGAAATTATGGGTACAAGTTCGGAACGGCAGCAGACGTGCACGGTGTGCTGTCAATCGACAATACCTAAAATATTGGGCTATAGCGCTGAAGAGATGAACAGCCATGTTGAAATAGAGAAGAAAAGGAAAAAATGTACCAAAACCAAGCAATGGAAGGTGTTGGACTCTCACCGCTCAGCAGTGCCATATGTGAATTGCAACTCTTGGGAAGACATGAGTTCAAGGGAAATTCAACTAGGTGTCAAGACCTAAAAACTGAACACCTGAAACAAGCGTTGGCTTCGCGGATCGTGATTATGCACCAACAGTCACATCAGTTGTCTGCAACATGCGAGTCGCACTGTTGATGGTGAGCCGCACAGTGGTCAACTGTCGAGTCCCACTGATGGTGCTGAGTCACACTGTTGAGATGCTGGCCCGTGGGAGTGAGTGAGTCCCACTCCCATCCTTCTGGTCATTCCTCGGAAGGCACAGGGCCATGGACACCCTCGAGGGGGGAAACTGGGGGATTGCGAAGCACGGCATAAATGCACGGAGCAAGCAAGTGACAAATGCGGGCTGGTGTATGCACCGCGCTGTACTGCGTAGCGTCGTGTCGCCAACTGGTCCTCCATCACGAAGACTACGCAAAGCTGAATTGGCTAGAAACCACTCTCTAGCTCCAGCGCATCGAAACGCAGATTGCAGCGTTGACAGGTCCGAATTAACGTCGCACACGAGTGGGTGATGCGCTGTACTTTGACGCGAGATTGCAAGGAAGATGGGAGGGGAGATGTCGGGGAAACAAGCAGACGTGTTATTTCTTTTTCATTGGATGCGTTTCTGGACTGGAAACTCGAGATTTCGCTTTTCTTGGCTTGGAATGCCTCTATTGAATTGAAATGTTGTGTGCATTGAGCTGTATCGTCGTCCACTGCGCACGGTAAGATGGTGGAGGAACGAGACCATAGTGCTGCCGGCATTCTCCGTTGATCCGATCGCTGGGCTTCCTCCTGCTAGGTTCATGGCTCGACCAAATGCGCTGTAATTGCTCGTACAGTAAGAAACAAACCTCAGCGTTCACGATTCCGAGCCGCCGAAATGTTGGAACGTCAACGTGCAATGGGCTTTGGTCAAGGGGTAACCACCCTTAAAATTTCCAACACAAGGTCGGAAAACTGACTTAACAGCCTGTCGGACCCTCCCTCCCTCTTAGCCGAGCACCGCCACACCCAAATCGGGCGATTTTCTCGGCAAACAGTCCATTTTTCCACGGGGTTTTTGCTCTCAGTCCATCCATATCAAGACACATCGGGATTAGCTGAATTTCCTCTCACATTAAATTGATTTGAATACTTCAAATTTCAAACCAAGTATCGATTGACCGGGTATTTTGCGTTTGCTCTGTGCCGAAATGCTTCGGGCTTCCCATATATAGTAAGCCCGAGGCATTTTTGTGACATATACTTGTAATTTCTTGTCTAATTTCCCATCAATTAATACCTGACTTGAAATTTCAAGTATTCGAGACAATTTACTGTGGGTGGAAATTCAGCTAATCCCGATGTGAGACTGATTGCAGTGGGCTTGCTCTGTTTAGGCCGGATCTGCATCACTCCCAGCTTCTTTGGCTGTCTGGCCACCAACCTATACCTCCTCAAAAAATCCGAATTTTTCCTGACCCTTGCAAAAGCATTTTCAGAGCCGTCTACACCCAAGTCCGAAAACTGAAATAAGACACGTTGGACCCTCCCTTCCTCTGAGGCTGTGTCTCGGCATTTGCCGGCGGTTACCCCTTGGCTTTGGTCAAGGGGTACCCACCGGAGAATGCCGAGACACCGACTGATAGGGTAGGGTGGGTCTGAGTCACCATATTTCACTTTTCTGGAAAAAGTTGCGGAACTCCGTGAAAATGCATTTGTAAGGGTCGAGAAAAAAAATCGATTTTTTTGTCATAAATTTTCGCAGATTTTGATGAATATCTGCGCCAGAATGGCCGAAGCTTTGGATGCCTAGCCAATGCCAAACAAAGGACATGGAGATGGCTTTCTCGGGTCACAAAAGCCACCGTGGTTGTTCGTTGAAACGCAGAAAAACTGCGATTTTTTCCAACTCGCTGGGGAGGAAAATGAAGCATCCACTGCCTCATTGTACGGAGAGTGGTGACATGGAAATGGTGGAGTGCTCGGGGCCTGCTTGCAGTTCAAAAGTCTGTGTTCTGTTTCATTTTGGGCTTATATCACTTACAGACTTCCAGTTCCATCTCTGATGCCTGGGTTTGAGGAAAGCACCGAACATCCCGTGGTATTGCGATAATGTGTGTCACACAAATATGGGCGTAAGGCCGAGGAAAAAGCAGAAACGACAGTAATATAGTGGTATTTAATTCAGGACACTCATATATGCATTATAATTTACCTCAGCAGGACAAAAGCCTGAGGCTGAACAGAAGTCACACAGAAAACTTCTTTTTTGGGACCGACACGTGACCGTGGGACCTCGGCTAATAGGGTAGGGAGGGCCCAGTGGACCCTAATTCACTTTTTCGACTCCATGTCGGAAATTTCTTTGGTGGGTACCCCTTGGCTTTGGTCCGGGGAGGACACGAGCGGAGGAGGGAAACAGGCAAGGAGAGGTTTCAATATCTCATTCTGCGCTATACTTATCATCAATTGGGGCGGGGAACGGCCAGGCTTTTTCAAACAAAGAGTCATTAGATTTCCTTGGCCTATGTATTCTGAGTGGGCCAGTGGACGCGTTTTTTGGAGAATTTAGAACAGACGGCAGAAACGATGTTTGAAAAATTGCAGCTGCGCCTATGCCAAGCTCTCTGCGCCTACGCTGGTCTCCCCGCGTCTACGTTGTCCATTCGCGCTTCAGCGGATGCGGCGGCAAGCAGCTCACATGGCATTTCTGCGCAACGCTCTATTGGATTCTGCTGCCTACACATCGGTCCTTCGGACAAACTATGCACCTCAATCATGCAAATCGGCAGCTACCCGTCTTGCCAAGTTCCTTCCTCGCGATACGGCACGGGAGGCTTGCCTCGCCAATTCCTAAGACAAATTGTTACGTCCACCTCGCTCGCTATTCTCAGCGCTGCAGCCGTAGACTCAGCTCGACAAGTAGATATATCAGCCCCCGTTGGTACGTCTCTCGTTTCCTCCTTTCAAACACCAAGTAACTAACGCAGATGTTTTGGATTTCAGACAGTCTACATTTGTAAGCTTTTTCAAGAAACTACGTCTCACTTGGTTCTCGGCAACTGGTCCGACAAGCGATATAACTGAATCGCAGGCACTGCTCCAGCTGCTGGACTCCGGCACAGTGCAGCATTAACATGCACATTCCAGGTGAGTACATACTATAGTAGTACCCTCCACTGTTACGTATCTCTGCACCATAACACCTGCCAGCGCCGTACGCTAGGCGACTACACGACTACACACACACACACCGTAGTCACCGACACCAATAGATAACGCTGTGCGCCACGGCAGCCCATACCTCCGCGCAGCGTCACGCACATCGAGCGTTCTCGCAGGCGGATTTCATACACAAGCCCCATTCCCGCTCGCTTCGCCTACGGGGATGGATGCCTCGGCATTGCGAACGCGTTTCGACATGCCACCGTGACGCCACGGGAGACCCTGGATAAACTGAGGAAAGATGGTTGAGACGCGCAGGACTAGTAGTTGGGAGCGGGAGGTGATCCGGGCTCCGGGTGCGGGGAAGATCGGTGCTCCCTTGATCCCGCGTCGTCACTGGCGAACGAGAGCAATTAATCGGGTGTGGCTGAGCCTGCTGGGCTTTACGCACTCCTGCGTCCTGCATCTCGCAGCTGTCCACCTACACCGACACCTCCTGTGTACGGCCTCACGGTGTTGCATCATCACGACTCTCCCGCCGCCTTCCTTCGCATGTCATGTCCGTTGTCGAGCTATACGTACTGTTCGCGGAATTTCGTCTTGGGCCCGGGTGCATGTCTACGTGGATCGGGGAGGATGGGACGGGGGCGGGTATATGGAAGGAGGGAGGGGACGGCTAGATGGATTGGGAGATCGAGAGGAGGGGCGACTCGTACACACCGACGACGCGTATTCGGTTCAGGGACCTCGCGGCTCGCGATACGTCGTGCTACCTCCTCTAAGCACGCCGTACGCGAGATGTCGATGTCAGCGGCGAGCGGCGGGTGCGGGGTGCCGGGGTGCAAGAGTGCGCCGTCCGTAAGGTCCAGACGATACCTCATTACACCGACTTCGGCGAGCGACCCGGGTTGGCGGTACCACTTCCCGCTGGGTGTCTCGGCCCATTGTCGGTGCTGTGTTTCTTGTCCCGCTGGACGACTCGGCCTTCACAATGATGAGTGCATCTATCTGCGTACGCATACGCAAGGCGAGCGGGATCTGGAAAAATTCCGTCTGCAAGAACACGCTCAGTGGGCGGTGTAGAGGCGTTGGTCTTGACGGAGAGCGGCGTCGGTGCTGGTGTCGGCGGGCTGTGAGGATGAAGTATGCATATTGTGGCGGAGTAGAGTGTACTGGGATAGAGAGGTTGGTTGGGGTGCGCCGAGATGTAAGACGGAAATGTCTACGCACCTTGAAATTCAGTGGGGTAGGTCGGCGCTTGGGCAGGTATAAACTTGTTCATAACAACTTTTCTTCCTCGGCGAGATTCATGGGACCCAGCATAGTTTCTCTCGGTGATCTCGAGCAAGTTCGGGTGAATGTTAGCTACCGGTACCGCTGCCTGTTTGCGTTAATCAATCTAGCGAAAGCCAGAACAAGAGAAAAGAGACGTACGATGGCGCGCTGGTAGATTCACTCATCGAGCCGAGCCTGATCGACAACTACCGGAGTACTTGGATTGACCAATTGGGATACGCTGCGCGTTGCGCGAGTGAAGCGCGAAAATGGATCCGCTAGAAGGCATCTTGCGCCTCCAACGCGGTGCATCGAGCCAATGCGAAGCACAGCTTTCACAGTCCCGATACGTCCTAACGTCGCGCATGGCGTCCGACCCGTGCGATTCCACGTCTCCAACGCGTCGTACCACGCCGCGCCGAGTCACCCTTGCAGAAGATGCAGTGCTCACGGAGAACGATGATGACGACGCTGGCGAGCCAGTTCTCGAGGACGGTCATGCAGTCCTCGAGGGACGGCGAGGAGTGCGTGCCGGCAGTGGGGATATAGATCGCCTTGATGAAGGAAGACGCGCTGGAGCAGGCGCGGGACTTTGGCGAGCCAGACGTAGACGACGGACCCATTGATTAAACGGACGTCTGCCCGCACCGCGTTAATACGGAAACGAAAGACAAACAAAAGGAGGTAGGGGACGCACCGATAGTATTACTATTAGTCGCCACGACACTACGGCAACACGAGCACTACGCAGAGTGTCTCGAACCCGCCCACCGTGCACTGCACCGCACCAAGCAGCCCTCCGAGCTTGTCTGTGGGGTACGCGACTCGCGACGCTGTTGTCATCGTGTCGTCATAGAGTGCGTTGACGGGGGCAAAGGCGGCGGCGCCGAGACATTCGACAAGGACGAGTGGGATGATGATGACGAGGCTGGCGTACGCGAGGATGTTCATCGAGTCCTCAAGCGACGGGGAGAAGTGCACGGCGGCAACGACGATGTAGATGTAGGGACGAGGCGGCGTACGCGAGAACGTTCATCGAGTCCTCGAGCGACGTGGAGAAGGAGTGCACGCCGGCGACGACGATGGGGATGTAGAAGGCTGTGACGAAGATCGGCGAGAGGAGGTACGGGCCTTTGGCGAGTCAAACCTGGACGACGGAGAGGGAGAGGCCCATCGAGTAGATAGACGTCTGTTCGCGCTGCGTTAGTACGAAAGCGAAGAATGAAGGGAGGGAGGGGACGCACTGATAATATTCATATTATTCGCCACGGTACTCAAGACCAGCAATTTGTCGAATTCGTGCACCTCGTGCCGCACCGCGCCACGCAAGCCGCCGAGCGTCCATGGTGTACGCGACCGTCCAAGCGCCCCACCTGTCACGACGCCGTTGTCGTCATAGAGGAGGTTGACGGGGGTAAAGGCGGAGGCCATGACGGCGGCGGCGCGTACGTCCACCAGAAGTTCATGTGCACGGGGGTAGAGAGGGGCTGGTAGACCTTGTACAGTAGTCGGAGGCGAGGGAGGCCCAGCCGATGGTGGTGATGGTTGACGGGGACAAGGCGGCGGCAAGGAGCCACTCGAGGACGAGCGGGATGACGATGACGAGGCGAGCGTAGGCGCACGTCCGCCAGAAGGTCGTGCGGGCGGGGGATGGAGGCGGGTTAGTAGACGCTAAGCCAAAGATGAGGCCCATGAAGGAGAGGAAGGAGAGGACGATGGAGGCCCCGGCTTTGGCGCTGCAAGTACGCGATTGAGATGAGCGGGGTGAAAAAAGAGAGGATGAGCACTCACGTTCCCATGGGCAGATTAACCAAGTGCTTCACCGTGCACCCGAGCAGCACAGAGAGCGTTATCGCCTCGGGATCCAGGACTACAAGTATTTGTAGCCGAGCATGCCGAGGGCGAGGTTTAATACTATTATAGCGACGGTACCAACATTTGCGGGGTTCGAGATCGTGTCGTTCACAACGACGCGGAGGGTCTGCGCGCCGGCGATGGTGTGCATCGCACTGTAGCAGCAAAGGTTAGCGAGGGTGTTTCTCGCGAGGGCGCAGCGGGGAAACGACGCACCTCCACCCGGCACACGCAACGCGACGATCTTGGTGCCGTGGCATCCCACTAGCGGCTCGGAGTCGTGCGCGTTGTTCATCTGGCGGAGGCCGAGTTTGGGGCCGGACGCCAGCCTGTGTGAGGGTCAGAATTCAAAATCGAGCCTCTTGGGAATTGAAAAATGCGTATGGGAAACGGGAGGGAGGAAAGAGGGGGAGGGAAGGACGCGGACGCGAGGGCATTCGGGAGGGAGAAAGGAAGGTGCTCGAAGCGAAAGATAGGCGTCCAAGGGAGAGGGTCCAAGGCGAAATGGGAGGGGGAGGCAGAGATAGACGAAGCCCAGGGGCACAAAGGGATGGAGAAAAATACAGCGGAAAAACGCACATATACGCGGGCAACGCATCCGTCACGACGTTCGTGAAGATCGTGAGCATATTGTCGTTGAGGCGAAGGAAAAGACGCCGGGCCCAAAATCGCGAATCTGAACGGCAAGAGGACGCATTTCGTAACGAGTCAGCTGCGCGTAGGGTAGTCAGCTAGCGTACTTTACAGCGAGCCGGCAGGACACACACATCCAGAGCTTCCCGTGGGCTTGTCATGCTGCTAGTCCTGGGGTGGATTCCGCGCGCCCCGATGCCGACCTTGCGTTCGACCGCGGCGCCGAATGCGAGACTTCGGCCCCAGAGCACGGCGTGTGCCGTCAAAGACGTTGAGGGTGTCGATGCACTTGTCGTGATCGAGCGAGACAGCGTCTTGGGAGTGGAGATTCTTCTCGGAGTCGGGGCTTCTGTGAGACATGACCGAGCCAGACTTGTCGGTTTGGGGACGGTTCTGATCAACGTGGCGAACGAGTTGCGTCCCAAGCTGAGGCGATTAACCGCAGACATCGCGCTTCCCTGCCGGTGGCACATCGAGCAGGCTAGAGATTACAACAAACGGAAGTTATCCGAGAAAGCTGCGGAGTGTAGCCCGGAAAAACAGGGAAACGAAGCTCCATGGCGTTGGTGCAGGGAAACACCGAGTCGACGCGTCGACGATAGACGCGAAAGCAGAGAGCTCAGTGATCGCATCAACGGAGAATGCCGACACCTTTTTGCTTCCGCTTTCATCCGTCGACTTGGATTCATGTCGACGGTAAATGCGCTGGCCCAACACCTCGATGATAATTGATGTGCCGAATTCCAGAGTGAGTAGTTGCTCTGAACAACCAGAGAATTTTCCAATCGTTTTCAGTCTCATTCGAAGACAAAGAACCCGTCTGCTAAGTTCTAACCGCGGAATCCTGCATTGCATGTAATCCTCACCTACCGACGATGACCGAGGTCAACCTTACGATGGACTTGAGATGGTGAATTGTGCCACCTGTGGCTACACGGTTTGAGCATTGTATTGTATTATAACGCAGGACCGGAATATATGGAATTGCCAGCGACGCGTAAATCTGGAATAATGGAGGATGGGCACGAACGAGCGGCGGTGGGGCGCGATGCAGCGACGACGTCTTCTCCCGAGTCCCATCAGCAACTGAGCACCAGAAAAACGCGCCAGCACTGCTACAGTGTTACCTGAGCTCCCTCGCTCGACCAGTTCGCAATCTCGGTCTCCACGCTCCGGTCACCTAACACGGCGCAGCACTGCGGCATTGGCACCGCGATGGGCACCGCGGTCATATATCAAGCTCGAGTTCCCGTCGCCCCGGCAAACAGAGCCAACATGAAAAAATCAAGCGCGCGCAAGTACAGCAGACAGTGGTACCTTGGTTTCTGACCATCCCAGTCGCGCCTCTATTGTGCCTGCACGACGACCGCGAGTCTGGATAATCAAATGCAATGACCAGGAGCTGCATATCGGTGCTGCTTGTTTCGAGTACAGTAACGAACTATCACTATTGGTGCGTTCTTCCTTCCCGTCCTTCCCCCGCTTGCGTTTGGTTATTATTGTGGCTAGCGCGCTAACGTTCGGCGTCATACCACTCACCAGATAGCCGTGCCCCCACTCTGCGCCGCGGATACTCGTCCCCATTCATCGCGCTCGGGGGTACCATCACCGTCGGAACCTACTGTCTGCGCATATAATCCTCGCCGCCGCCACCACCTTCATCCCCGAGCGGCAATGCATCCCGTTTTGTTTTGTTCCATTTCAAACGGGCGGCTGCGCGATGCGCGACGCACTGAAACCTCGTCCATATCCCTCAACGACTTCAGGGCACCGACCTCGACGCCAATCGTCGTCCCGCCAACCTACCACAGCCGCCGCCGCCGTCATACTCTCGACTGAGCAGCATTTCATTTCGGGTTCCCATTCCGAGGTGAAGGCGCGGCGAAGGGCGGCGCAGAGAGCATACGCTGGTGCCGTTCCGCTGATGGGCCGGTGCGCTGCGTTGGTCGTACTGGGGCCGGATAGGGATGGGATCGGCGCTGTAGTCAGCGGGAGACGACGCAGGTGCGGGTAACTGTCCCTTCTCTTGCTTATCTATTCCGTGAAGCAACGTTGATGTTTCCTCATCGGTATTAAATAGGCAAAATCGGTGTCCTCGTATACAACTCGGCTCGGCGAATCCGTTCGGAGGGAGGTCCGAGCTTGTACGAGAAAAAACATCCGGAATAGTGCTGGCCAAAATATGATACGGATATGAAAAATCTATATCATATTCATATTCATATTGTATCTACCACGAGGACCCCATATCATATCTGTAGTGTATCGTATTCGTATCGAGGCAGTGAATATAGATATGATATGAATATATCCAGATGTATTTTGCTTCTCAAAGATTTTGCAAAAAACCCATGTTGTTCACCTTTCTGCAAGCTCTGACTTCAAAAACCTTCTATAGTGATGTTCTCATATTCAATTCTTGCAATCATGAGCAGCCACACATCGGACCAAATGTGCCTCAAGGTCACAAAGGTACTGAATGGATATGCTGGCAGTGGGATTATTAATGCCCTTTGCCAGCGCATCCAATGGAATCAACAATATGATCTAGAGAACAAAAATAACACAACCTTTGATCACCTGAAGCTGAAGAGAATTTCCAACACATGTATAGTTCCTCCGGATCACACCACGACAACTGAGGTTGATGCCGGTGGGTGCCGGGAGCAGTTTCATGTCCTCCGCCATTCACCAACTTGATTCGCTGATCAGAATAGAAAGTACGGGCCATGTTGCGAGTGGAAGTGTCCGAGGAAAGTGATTGCCGAGCAGCATAGGCTGTTGCATCTGTATCGAAATATATTTGAATATGCTCAAGCCCATAATGTATTATATCCATATTGTATCATATTGTATCGCGGTGTATTCGTATTCAGTTGGATGGCTGAAAGTCATATCGTATCCATGCATATCCGGATATATCCAAAATTAAATTTTTTGTATTGTATTCTTGGCCAGCACTGATCCAGAATGAAAAAATATCCAAAACAGATCAGAGCGTGCGCCGCTCTTTGGTATGTATGTGCCGTGTATCCAGTGATTTTGATTTGGAATTTTGATTACCGCGGATGGACTTGGTAATCCTGCGGTGGCGCACGACGTCTGCGCTTCCCCACGTCGGCAACCGTCCTCGGCTCGTGAGAAGCAATACATCAAATTGCGCTCTGTGCCGGAGGGCCGAGGCGACTTCGCGCGGGAAGAGGTGTCGGAGACGTTAAATCGCGCTCACAGAGATCCTGCATAGGCTTACAATACCATCTCGCCCGAGCCAGACGTGAGATCCGAACTAGGAGCCCAGTAGCAAAGGTGGCATCCGGATATTGACCGGAACTCATCATCATTGATCAATCATCCCTCGACATCTCTTCTCAGCCTTCAAGTTCGTTATTCCCTTGCGAGGGTATCGGCAGACGATAGACATTTCTTACACCCCCGCGCAGTACCGACGTGAGTGGCGCTGCGAGATGAACCATCCTTGGTTCTATGGGGCAACATCAAGTCGGCACTGCATCCAATTGCGGAATAGCACTACCGGTGGAATAGTACAATAGTTCATGCCCTTGTCATGCGGAAGAATTTAAATTCATCGATGAATGCGAATTCCGATAAATTGCCTGAATCTATCGGCAATCGACTCGTTATCTGCTTTGTGCTACTGAAATGACATAAATCTCATTTCACCTATATATAGTCCGCCCATGGGATAATACTCCATTGTTTTTGTCCTAGATGCCCCCATCTAGTGTTGCTGCAATTCTAGTTGACAATATCGTCAGCTCCGTGAATGCCGTTGTACCACTCCTGGATGAACTTCACGATGGTCTTTGTCCCCCATTTGTCCAAGCAATCTCAAACACTGCAGTCTCTTTGATTCATGCACTTCAGGTGTGGAATTTCGGACAAAGGTACTTCAGAACTGACAGGAAATGCCAGAATGTGAAGAGAAATAAAGAAGAATGTTGTCAGCTCATGGAAAATATCCATGGGATTATCTATGGTATTGTCAATGCTCACTTACAATCGGACCCTCCCGGCTATCTTCCACCGGCAAAGTTGGAACATGTTGGTGACTTTACCGAGTATTGATCTGCTATGGCTGTTTGGCATATACCTGATAGCACCCCAAGAACTCTTCATAAAATCCTGACATTTGTGCGAGCACAACAAGGCAACGGCAAGATCAAGCATTTCTTCCAACAGAACCAAATGAGTACTTTGCTGAAGGATTGTCGAGCTGGTCTGCAGCTGGCCTTGGACAATTTCACGGTAAGCCCACAATATTCATGATGAGAACAAAAAGTTCAACTCATGGGCAGATAATATCTCAAGCAACACTGTTCCATGATATTGAGGAAATGCGCAGGAAGACTTGCCATATGCACGCTGAACTGCTTGAAATGATTTCAACTCTGTCTGACTCAACAATTTCGGATCATGCCTCTTCTGTATGTGCCGTGTCCTGTGTGTTGATATTCTATAACCTTTTGTGAAATTAGATCCAAACCTCAAACAGGTCTCAAGGAAGGTAGGAACCTGACCCAGGCTCTGAATAAAACTGAATCTTGACCTTTCAAGCTCCCTATCTCTGACATTTTTACCTGCTATGCCGCAGATCTTCCATGGCCGTGACTCAGAGCTCATACAAATTGTGCAGATGCTCACGCAACAATGTGCTAAAATTGCTATATTGGGTCCAGGTGGTATTGGCAAGACAAACCTGGCAAGAGCTGCTTTGCATCATCCTGATGTGGCAGCTAAATACGAGGACCGGCTCTTTGTGTCATGCGAGTCAGCGACTACCAGTATAGAACTTGCTGGTGTAATTGGTGTTCATCTGGGATTGAAGCCAGGGAAGAATCTGACAAAGCCTGTGCTGCACTCTCTTGCCAGGAAATCAACATGTCTCTTGATCTTGGACAATCTGGAAACCACTTGGGAGCCACTGGATTCTCGCAGTGGTACTGAAGATCTGCTTTCCAACCTCACTGACATACCTCAGTTGGCATTGATAGTTAGTTCATTAAGACTTGTTACACAATATATATATTGATTTCTAAATTGTAGGTTACAATGCGTGGAGCTGAACACTCAGCCAAGGTTCGCTGGACTCGACTATTCCTCCCACCACTGGCACCATTATCAGCAGAGGCTGCTCAACAAATGTTTAAGGACATTGCTGAAGATCATCATAAACCTGAAGACATTGACCAGCTTCTGAAATTCACTGATAACGTGCCACTTGTGGTGGATCTCATGGCACATCTCGTAGCTTCTGAGGGGTGCTCATCAATCTTAGCTCAGTTGGAAATTGAAAAGACATCTGTGCTATCTGAAGGTTCAGATAGGCGATCCAACCTAGACATATCTATTGCTTTGTCACTTGCAAGTCCCCGGCTCACTGCCCAGATTGGTGCCATGGATTTGTTGCAACTCCTCTCTATTCTGCCTGATGGTCTCTCAGATGTTGAGCTTATTCAAAGCAATCTTGTTATCTGCCAGATTATGTCATGCAAGTCTGTCTTGCTCAGCACATCTCTGGCATATGTTGATAACAAGAAACATCTGAAATCACTTGTGCCTATCCGGGAATACTTACAGCATTTCTACCCGGTGACATCAGCTATTGTTCTGCCCTTGCAAAGACATTTCCAGAGTCTTTTGAGCACATATAACAAATATAATGGATCTACCCAGGTCACCAACATTGTGAGGGATATTACTCTCAATCTTGGGAACATACATCAAGTTCTATCCCGAGCACTGACTTCACAAAATCCTGATCTACCTGAAGCTATAAAAGACACAATTTTACTAGATAACTTTTCCATAGTAACTGGTCGTGGTTCTCATGCATTAATGCAGTCTGTTCAGGCCATACTTCCGTCTGGCAATCATAAACTGACAGTTCAATTTGCTATTGAGGCCTTACTTGCAAGCAGGAGTATAACAATAAAGGATCGTGAATGCTTGGTTGCTGAAGCCAAGATGCACTGCCAAACTTTGAATGATCCTGCTCTCAAAAGTATGTGGAGTCTGTATCCTGCTCATACCTATTCCTGATCTACCATTCATTGGTTTTGTACAGTCCAATTGTATTCTGCACTGGGAGACTATTATTGTTGGGTTACAGATAACCAGTTTGACAGAGGAATGGAATCCTTCAACAAAGCATTAAAATTAGCTCGAGATACTGGTAACATCAGAGCGCAGTGTGGCATTTTGAATGATTCTGCACTACTCAACTGGAGGATAGGCAAATATGATATAGCAAAGGCACTTGCAGATGAAGGATATATCTTGGCACAATTATGTGGAAGTTGTTACCAGCAGGCAATATCGTTGCGGGTGGAGGCCCAATGCCTTCAAGACCTTGGAAACCTCACGGACTCCCTTCCCTTGCTACAGACTGCAAGAGAACTTCTCAGGCTTTGTGGGATGGCTCAAACTTCTCCAGATTTTCATTTCAGGATGATTATTGCGTCTACATACATGGAGAAATCTGAGTATGCTGAAGCCCGGAATATCTTTACTCAAGTTGCTTCTGAGATATCCACATTACAGGACCAAGTTGACTTGGCCATTACTCTCATAAATATTGGGCAGATTGGTGTGGCTACTGGTGCAGCCAAACAAGATGTGCTTGAGAACATTGAAATGGGCAAGATGATCTTCAGCAGGTTGGAAGACTTTATAGGGGCTTTTTATTATGACATGGTTCTTGCAGGGCTGGAACTCAGAGAAGGGGACACAGTGGCAGCAAGAAATCGGTTTGAGAAATGTTTGCATTGGTCTTGGACAAGGCACACTGAAGTTGCATTCAACTGCTTGGAGGGAATGGCAGATATCAACTGCTGGGGACCTGCCAACTTCAGCTGGGCTGTAACCTCTGGCATCAGTTACCTTGCATTTGCACAAAGAACAAAGCGGAAGTTGGGACTACACAAAGCACTCTGCAGTCTAGGCGACATGTTTTTGTCCATCTCTGATGGACTAACTGCAGAAAGTCTATTCACAGTTGCACTAGAGGCCTTCACAGAGATGGATGTTCATCAATGGAGAGCAAATTGTATGTTGCACCTTGGTGATATAGCTGCAAGCCGGGGGGACATGTCTGGAGCTGAAAGGCAATGGAGAGATGCTCGACCACTGTTTGAGAAGTCATTGCAGAGTAAGGATATTATGAAGATTGATGCAAGACTTGAATCACTTAATAGGGTGCAGTAAACATGTTGTTACAGTGAAATCTAAAAGCAGGCTTTGTCAAGAATGAAATAATAATAATAAAAGAATTGCCAGAAAGTAAATAGGCTCTCAAATTGTGTTCTAATACGGTGTGAACATTGATACGAGTATTTGCTGCCTTGCTTTCATGATTAAGAACCCGATATTTCAAGTTGAAAGAAAGTAACAAATTGTTGGGTTGTGGTTAACTTTTTTTTCACTGCTTTTTTGACATCCTTCATAGTCATTTGCCTTTCTAGGGTTGTGTGGATCTCTTCCCAACATTCCAGAGGAGAATCTTCTCCGGGACTGGGCTCAGATAGCGTGGGCATTGAAACTGGTGCCAATGCACCCAGGATTGGTACAGATTCAGTATCTTTTGCAATATGCACTCGCTGGGTTTTCAGTAAAAGTACTATTTGTCTGACATTGATCGCAGGCTCAATGACCTTTAGCAAGGCTTCAGAGACTCATTTGCTAATCGATGAAGGTAAGATTTTCGGGGTAGGTCAATTCGGGCTAATGGAACTATGTTGAACAATTCAACTTCGGCTCTTGAGCAACGGTAAAAGCCATTTGAGATATATGCACAGCACCAAGAGCTTTGCCTGAGCGACTCAGCATTATTCAGGTTGAGCCCATGTCCATCCTCATACTTATAAACAACTGGCCGTCAACTCAGCTTTCAAAATGTGGCTAACTTGGTATCCCCGCTCCCGGAAATCTCCCTTGACTTTCGACGACATTTTGTCGAGTGAAAAATGAGGAGAACAGGAACTTCAGGTTCTCAAAGAGTTTTAAATCTTCCCCCTGCCCGGCGTGCACCTTAACGATCTACTTGTGTGGAGCAAATAAACATTTGGGGTAACTGTGCACCTCGGAAGTCAATCCATGCCTGGTCAGTGGTCAGGCTTCTGCAGAGATTTTAACATGTCAAAGACACTATTGTTCCAGTGCCGGTGTGGTTCATCAATGCTGATGTCTCCCAGAAAAAAGAGCAAATTTGTCAACCGCTGGTCCTCAACTGATCTGATACCATGCATCTAAGGTTTGAGATTGGATTTTGAAGCAGATGAAGAATATCTCAAAGTTCAACCGAGACGTACAGTTGCAGATATTTACATCGGCCACAGTACCGCCCCATAGGAATTGTGATTCCAAGTAGTTCACACCGTGAATTATTCTCGACAGATTATTCGGTCAAGTGAGAAAGAGGAGAATATGATCCTCGCCTTCTCTCGCACTTTGTTTCTCCCCTGGTATGACCGTTGTAATCCATACATTGGGAGTGTGAATGCGCACACATGGGTCCGGATGAAACTCAGTGAAACAATGCACCAAAGTGCAGCAGTGGAATTAAATCACAAAAGAGCTAGATGAAGTCTAAGCTCAAAGATATCTTCAATATCCAACCACTAACAACTTCAGCTTTGTATATGTGTGTTCGGGGGAAGTGGGCCAGTCATATCGGCCGTCAATCTCAATAAGGACTTCTCAATTCCTTGCGGTTCAGCACTTATAGTGTAGAAATGACTTTAAAATCAATTTATTCTTTAGTTACTAACCACAAACACTAGTTGGACTTAAAATGGCACAAGGCCTCAGCAAAGAGACTTAACTCTTAGTTGATATATGAGGAACGAAGTCCTAATCAATGAGTATAAGTCCAGACATCAGGAAAACCGCTCCCTGAACGCCTATAATGCCAACTGAGTGGGTGGTATTCACTGAAGTACATACAATACATGCAGAGTTTAAATACTAATGCCAAGACAAGTATATTACTAAAAATAACATGTTTTCGGCCTCAATTCTCCGTGTTTGACAGCTCCGCAGCAGTGCTGACTGAGCCAGGTCGGTCCCAAGCAAAGTCCGAGGCCGCTTTGGTCCGCTTTCCCCAAACAAACATTCCCCAAGGAGGATGTACAGCATTCTGACTCACATATTTGCACAGCTTATTTCCTTTTATTCTGACAGCTTCTAGACCGTTCAGATCAATGGAACGATGCTCCAGACCTCTCTGTACATTCCTACTTCGAACCATGTGGTAACCGAACCCCTGGAGCGACCCAGAGATCACGAAGTTGAACCACTAGATTCCTAATTAGGCAATTTCATCGTTTTAACTTCAGGCAGCCACAGACAATGGTTCTTTAGGTTAAGTAACTTCGTTTAATGTCCTCCAGATGTCCCAGTTCATGTTTAATGGCCTAGCATCCACAAGATACTCGAGCTCACTGTACAAATTGTACAGATTGCAAGGCAGTGTTGTGACCTGTGTAGTAGGAGGGATAATAATGTCACTGGCTTTTAGATGCGTACTACAGCCTAGTACTCAGTCTTTGGGATTAGACTAGCACCCTATGACCTTATTCACGGGTTTTATCAGCTGTAGTCAACTGAAAGACCACAAAAATTGGTATTTCAGGTGTGTTTTAATTCACACCTTATCATCGGTTCACAGCTACCCATGTTGACCTATGGTTCTTTGAAAGCCACTCAATCCTCGCCTATTTGCTTCAGGGTACAAAATTCCGACCGAAAAATCCAACAGCGGCACCTAGAAAAAAAAAAAGATGAATCAAATCAGGGTGAAGCGAACAAATGTAGAAGCTTTATGACAGGCTCTTGACCTGAGCGGCACCGTGAAGTAGCGTATTGAGTAGCCGGGCATTCTGGGAAAAATAATTCAGTCTGATTTTTGGTAGTTGTAAGTTGCGATTGACGTTCAGGAAATCGTGGTTAATGCTTCTGGTATGTACCAAAAGCCATCGATTTGGACATGTCTCCAACCGTAAACGTATTGGAGAAAGCCCGTTCGGTCCCATTTCAGTCGGAAAATGGGTGAGAAGTACTTATTGGGAAATTGACGAGCATATGCCAGGCCAAATATTCTCGGCCTCGGCAAAAAAGCGCATAGATATCGAGACCCGCAGGTATACCTAGTGCTATTACATTTCCACTTGAGTTCTCGAATAGGCGTAGATTTTCAGACAGTGCAAATGTCATCAATTTTGAATATTAGCTCTCGAAATGCGGCGTACAAATGCACACACTCCGGGAAAGGATCATGCAAATGAATATGTCCTGAAGCGGTGGAGAAGATGGAGAACTTTTGGGAGAAGATCGCGAGGCCTATGCACCAGTCACTGCGGAGAAATCGTATGTTGTAACAACTCGGGGAAGGGACCAGGCGTCGTCGTTCAGATTGAGCTGGAGGGTGATATTGAATGGTAGTAAGCATCGGAATGGTAGCACAGAATACAATTTTTTTTTGCACTGTTTTAGAACGAACTTAGTGTAGTTTAGGCTGTTGAAGGTAATGAAAACATCAGGATAGAGCAAACAGAGAGCACGAACTGTTGGGCCGAAGGACAATAGTCGTTGTCGTGCTGCATGAGTGCACAGGGCATTCTGCAATTTGTTGAGCGCCGAGAATTTCGAAAAGGCGAAGAGATGTGTTGTTTGACATTGAAGACTCGTGACAGGTGCCTTTTGCTAGAGACCTGGAATTTAAAATGGCTTTCGGGCTGGAACTTGGAAGATGGAGCGCAAGGAATGTGACTTGACTCGGACAAGAAATATTGACAGATGGGAAGAACAGAAAGAAGATCCAGAAAGACAAATTAATTCTGAGAGCCATAAACCCCCCAGGCGGTTTTAACTCACTGAAATGAGGTTTGATCGTTGACGAAACAGGGGTCTTTTGTGTCGAAATTGTGGTTGTGACAGCCAGCTGAGAACAGAGAAAAGATGGGCTGAGTTGAGTTCATTACATATCCTCATACTGTAGAGTTTCATTCAATTCAGATGTAATGTGTCACAGGCCCCAAAATTTCAGAAAATTTTCAAACATGTCAGAGGTCACCGAGGAGCCAACCGCTGAGAGCCAATTCGAGATCCGGAGTATGCAGAGTACTGTCGTAGACAACTGAAGGATTGTCTGTGATGACTTGGATGAGCCAAAGCCTCACCACTGTATCTTTCCCTTCAATTTGACATGGGGTGTGATGTGTGACCCATTTTAGCGATTCAACAATTTGGTAGCTGCCAGATTTTTGCCAGCTTAAACCAAAAAAAAGTGTGTCTCACTCAGATTATTCCACAGCTTAAGCTGGTTTAAACCAAAAAAGTGTGTTCTCTCTCAGATTATTCCATGTCTTAAGCTGGTTTAAACCAAAAAAAAGTGCAGCTCTCTCCCAGCTCAATTTTACAGCCTTCAAGCCTCGAAAGAGAGACACTTCAAGATCATGCAAAAGAGTCCTGTGAACATTTTCATGATCTCTAAGTGCTTTGAGGTCATCAACTGGTGGCACAGTGGTGGAACAAGTCAACTGAACTGTTTCACAAAAATAATGAATGGAATAGTGTATAAGTCAGATGGATGCGACGCACTTCTCGTGATTGTTTGCAAGCTCACCAAAACGGAATTTTCATTCCCTGTTGAACTGGTGTGAATGAGGTGGAGATGGCGAAGATGTTTTGGGAACATGTAGTAGCGCACTACGGATTACCCTTGCAAATCATATGTGACAGGGACTCATGGTGGCACCACTTGTTCTGGGAAGAGCTGAAGCGCTTAATGGAATCCAAAAGAGCGATGACCACCTCCTACCATCCTCAGGCTGACTGCCAGACCGAGGTGTTGAACCAGTCCATCAAAACAGCACTGCAGTCATTCATTGGTGTGAAAACGGAATGGAAGAAGTTCATGTACGCACTGGGCTTGGCATACAACACCACTCCGTACTCCAGCTCCGGATTTTCTCCAGCCTACCTCCTGTGTGGATTCCAGCCCAGAACAGCGACACTGTTGACTGGCGTGGAAGCTGTGAGTCCATGACAAGCCACTTCACTCGAACACGAGATCTTTGGCAGCGACTCAGATCAGGAAAGTCCTTCGCTGCCATCGTCCCACTCACACCTTCCACTGCTGGACCACTTGAGGGCGAGAATCAGGGTTCTGGTCCACATTTACAACTGCGGTTCGCCCTACTATCCCTCACCCACTGTCGCTCCTCAGACCCTGTATACTGTCCCTAATGTCCTCAGGGTGGTGCAACAAATGATGTGCGAGAATCTCCTCATGCATCTGTACTGGGGCATGCTCACGGGAATGGAGTGGAAAGGGAGCTACAGTGGTCACTCGGACATGTGGAGGAAAATGAGCACCAGGAAATTCAAGGTTCGGTTGGTCTATCAAGCCCTGTTCACAGACCACCTTATCGCTTGTACCGGTCTCATTGCAACCGCCCTGAACAATGAGGCTGTTAAAACTTGCTGTTTCTCCTCGGAGGTCATCACCGTCACTATTCCCACCGCCGCTTTTCGTGAATCCGGCCTTGCCTTCCCGATCCTCCTCATATTTCTCTTCCAATGGAGGTTAGACGACACCCCCTATGATATGCAAGCCAAGGTTGAAGGAATCATTCGTGACTTCTTCATAACTCTTTGGTTCAGCATAGTGCAGCTGGGCGCGATTATCGTGGCGACAAAGCACTTGCAAGACATGTCCCTCTGCAATCCTGGGGCAGGAGTGGAGATGGTGCAGGCAGAATTCCTTGAGCACGCTGGATGGCCGGACCGGTTGTTCGACAAGTTGGAGGCATGGATTTGATCCATTGTGCGCAGCATGGAGATCTACCAGGAAGCTGATGGCGCGGCTGCTCGCTTGTACTCTGACCAGGGTATTTCGACGTTTTACATCCTCGAAGCCGATGAGCATTCCTCCCTTGTTCCAACAATCAAGCCTGGACACTTGGCAACCAACAGTGTCCCTTCTTGGATCACTGTCCCAGCTTCAGAATTCGGTTGCATCCTTGCGCTACGTGGTGGCTATTGATCCCACAGTCGTTGAGTGGGGGGATATGTGTTGGATTCATGTTGTATACCCAGTCACCTGGCCATTTTGACTCAACAATCGTGAGTTAGCGTTTGATCATCTACTTATTTCACTTTGCTACATCTTTAATACCCTCCTCATGGACTCTCTTCCCACATCCTCATGCCATGTGCTTGAGGAACTGTTCTCAAGGTTCTAGAAGAACCAACACAATCAAAACAACCACTCCTGGTCCATAACAGGAATGATCTCACAAAGACAAGATGTTCAACCAGAAGTGCAGGAGTTCAAAGAGCAGTCTTAGAGTAATCTGAGAGAGATCACCAGACATGTTCAGGCTGATGCCTAGGCAGCTAAGGACCAATGGTACAAGACACCATGTGGGATTTAGTAGGATTGCCAGTGCCTAGGTGGACAATTGTTGACTTTGGATGGAACCATTAGGCTGAGGAGATGGCCAAGGCATTGATCCGAAGACTTTGGCATGAGAAAGACATGTGATGGTCAAGCGCGAGCATGAGCTGACAAACATAGACAAATATTAGAGAATGATCAGACAGTTCTCATTGGAACCGAGCATCGGTGGTCTTGGCGGTTGGGATCTGCAAGTCCAGAACATCACCAGACTGCATGAATCAGTAACCAAAACTATTATTAGACAGGATTCAACTCCTGCCATACAGACATGTTGAGATGCTTGCTCTGCGTCTAGGGTGGAATATATATGTGAAATGAAGTATTCGCGAAAGGGTCTTTGGAACACAACACACACACTACACTACACACACAACACACAACACACTCATTTGGTTGAGTTCGGGGTTCCAGTCCAGTATAGACTGCTGCAATTTAGCTAAACTTCTGAGGGCGAAGTCCTTTTCAACTCTACAAGACAGACAAATGACTTCTGATCACTTCTAGGCGCTTACACGTTCTAGAAACAAAGGGAAGTTGTGTAAAAGGTTTTATTGATTGTATAGGTGGTTTGGAGAAGGTAACTCTGTGCAAAGCATTTGAGTTTGCAGTATTTCTCTTGCAATAGGCTTTCGCAAAAAGTCAAAAGACTTCAAATCTCGCTAGAACCAAGTTCTCTCGTATCTAAATCCAATTCACGTGCTCCGAAACCGTATTCATTTAACTTGTTCACGCATAAAAGAGATCTGATCACAATCCAATAATGTATTGCAAGAAAAACAACAGAAACTTTATAGCTTCTAGAGGTTTCTCCGAATGGCCTGACACAATCAGATTACCACAGAAGTTTCCAGCGAAACTTAACTATAGCAACAAGAGGGGTCCGATCCACTGGCGTCTCTAGAGCTAATACAGGCTTTATATACACTACAACGATTTCTATAAACGGAATATTGTACAAATAGATGATAGAACATAAATAACTTCCTGACCGTAAACACTGCTTAATAAATAGAACAAATAATGAGTAAGAGAGAAGGAATCCATAATCAGCACGCTTTCCTGCTGTGCTGCATGAGTCTATTTGGACTCGCAAATAAGTTAATGACCTTTGACATCACTAATCCACTAGCCGACATCAATATATGATGTGATTCTCGCTTGAGTCATGGAACTTCGGAAGCCAAGCCCCGGTAGCTAATTATAACCTCCCGAGTGGGTGCAACAGTCCTTGGCACACCCTCGGCTATTGTTCCTCATTATTCATGTATTTGTGCAGCCACCATGCTGTTTGCACACCATGACTTGGTCGATCAATGGAACCAGGTTTGACTCGAACCCTTCTGATGGCTCGGTTCATCTCATCCAGTCCAACTGGTATGTTGCTCCAGTGCTAATCATGTCAGATACCTGCCTCGTAATGTTAATTCCATCATGCCCTTGGTCTATGGGACGTACAGCATACCCCAATCCGTCCGGATGGTTGAATACACCTTTTGCGAAAAGTCTCCTTTGTGTTTCTTGAAGGACTCTGACTCTTTACCAGAGCCGTTGCGCCTAGAATACACTGATAGAGTTCCCTGCTACATTATCTCCCATACAGCTAACTACCCAGGCCGGTAATAGCTCCCGTATTGAAACAATAAGCCATTTATGCACAATTTCATATTTAAATGGTTGTCCTTAGCTAGCAAAATGAAAAATTGCTAGGGTGGCTCAGTGCCAGGCTCATCAGCGTACTTGTAGGTGCAGACAGCAGCACTTGTGATCACACACATACTAATTATAGACCTAGGTGGTCATTCAACATGACCTATCCTACCTCAGATACTTATGAATGGACTCAGTATATTTATTTTGACTCATTTTCCTTTATCTCATCCATCATTGCTCATATGTATAAAAATCCAGTAGAATAGCCACAATGCCAGACTGATCCCACCTAAGTACTAGTACAGGTTTCTCAGGCTATACGTGGAGATTTTGGTACCCTGAAACTCTGCTTGTATTAGTCTTTAGTTGGAATCTGGATATTTGTTTGACTCTGGACTTGGAGTTTGTACTTGAGAAAGAGACCTTCAGTTGTTGACTTGAAGAACAAGTCTTCACTTATAAAATTGATTGGGTGTTCTCTATCTTGAAAGAAGTCGTATTTGATTGTTGAGTTGCCTCTACCCCGACTTGTGCAAAGGGCCTTGTTGTAGTGTATTGGATCTTGACTGGATTCGTGGTAGCTGGCAGGAGGCCTTGACAGAAAAAGATTTGAACTGAGTTATACTACCCTAGGCAACTGACTGTACCTTGTCAGGTGCTTTGCCTTCACCCCAACTTGTTGCCTAGGAGCCTTGTTGTAGTGTGTTGGATTGACGTCTGGATGTGTGCAGTGTCTCTAGAGCCCGATACCAAGTAGTCAAATGTTCCTAGTGTATTGGAAAGCCTAGGTCGATGGTCTTACAAGCTGCTAATGAAGCTGCACTGGGGGTACAGCCAGGATATCAAAAGTATTGAATGTGAAGAGGTTGAGCAGACACAGGACTAGCGGTGGGACACACCAACCAAAACCTACACCAAACTCTAAAATGAAACACCTCCGGTACTATAAATCACAACTTCAACTCCAATACTCACAGTGTGTGTGTGTTCAAGGAGGTAGGGTATGTATCACCCTTTTAGAAGGGTGTACAAGATGATAGATTTCTGTCTTGTAACAGCAGTGGTAGGATGCTCTGTCTTGGGTGGCAGGGACTACTAACCACAGGAGGATCTTGGGTTCAATAGGACACTGTCCGTGATCATTGAGAACCAATACTTCGAAAGCTAGCCAAGGAAGTTGGAAGAAACTGGGCAGACCATCAATTGACAGAGATTCTACTCAGCTCGTCCATGATGACTGGTGGCAGCATATCCAATACTTGGCAGATCTTACTTGAGCAGCAGTGTAGGCAAGGCGTGGCGGCTCTTACTTGAACAGCCAGAGGTTTTTTCTCAAGAAGTGGGCTTTATTTCACTAGCAGTGACTTGACTCTCCCTGCAAGGAGTACTCTTGACTATGAATGGACGGTCTCAAGCGGCAGCTCTTATGTGAGAGGTGCATTCAAGGGCAAATGTGGTGGCTCTTATGTTGTGGTGGGAGGCCCCTTTCAAAGATATCAAATCACTTGGTCTATTTCTTAGAGTGCTGCAGACACATGCTTTTCAATTCAAAAGAGTACCACTATATTCCCCTGATTTCCAGGCAGATAGTGTACTGACTACCACAGGAATTACTGCTAGCTTTTATACAAATGTCCAAGTCAAAAGGAGTAAAAAGAAACATCTAGGATCATCAGTGCTTCATACCTCTAGCAGTGAGTGTCCAATGACAATTTGTGTATTGCAGAGTCGTCCACCCACTGGAGATATTCTGCATGGTTTCCATCATTGACACCTTATGGCATGCTTGTTGTCTGGGTTCCTCCAATAGCAGAAAGGACTTTCACTGTCCCCACTAGTGCTGATGGAGCTGTTCTGGCAAGAGATCCTGCTGCAGCAGGAGGTCCCTTATGCCGAAGATTTCTAGTGTTGGCGCATCTTGCCGCGAGTCATTCTGACTCGCAGTTGGAGTAGCTGTGTCTCTTTCAAAGATTTCTGAAGTACTCTCCTTTGTCTGGAGGTCATAGAAGATGAACCGAGTGTGACTGCTGGTTGTGACCCAACCACTGTACCAGCAACTGCCAGTAGGCCACCTGCTGTGAGTGATGCAACAACTGAATCATGTGACGCAGCTCTTGTGGTGAGTGTCAGGATATCATGCCGCCACAAGTCGAAGTTAAATTCTGCTAGCAGGGGGTGGACTTATCCTTAGTCCAGCCTTATAATTCTATTTCCCAAGACAGTTCCTGTCTCCACTAGAAGGTGTCCCCACCAGACGCTATTTCTCTCCCCTGTGATTCACTCCTGGTGCATGTAGCCTCGTGACTCCTAGCCCAGTACTAAGATGTCCTCCTGGCAGAGCTCTCTGGCTTTACCAGCCAGATCACTAAGTCGTTTGGCGGTTAATGGTAGGCATACTGGCTTTCGGCTGTCAATGGTGCAGTATGCTGTCCTGGGGCAGGGCCAGTGAGCCGAGGTGTGGAAATCACACTTTTATTATATTTCCCACTTCCAGCCATTTTCCCCTTTTTGTCATTACCTATGTAAATTAGGTTTAGACAGGAGAAATATACATTCTTTGTGCTCGTACCACCATCCTTGCGGCCAGTGCAGGGCAAGCGCCCAGAGGTAGCAGCAGAGCTCCTCACCCCCCCCTACTCCCATATTGTTGCCAGTGGGCTATCTAGCCACCCATTACCTCAGATCTCCTCAAAACAGCTTCAGTCTCTCATGACAACTTCTTTACTCTCTTTTCCACGTGTTTTTCCACTCTACAGCTTGGGACCATAGCACATATTCCATTCTCATCCTTCACTCAACCCTTGCACAGACTACCAACACCTCACAAGAACCTATAACCCAGACAATCTCCCCTTCCACAATGCCCCTAAACTAATCTTCACTTCACTGTACTGATAAGCCATAATAAAATAAAATAAAAACTTGGTGTTTTTATGTGTATTCTGTTACATGCCTCATCACTGTTTGAGCCTTTTTTTGCTTGGAGTTAGCCTCTGATGCTCACAGACTACCAGAGTGAGGATTTTTGCAAGTTATCAAAACTTCTGCTCTGGAGCCTTAGATTCAACTGTCTAAACCTTCTTGTATCCACCTATTATAAAACAAACCCATTCACTTTGTTCATCAAGGTGCCTAGGTGGACTTTCCTTCAGTTGGAAGCACTCATCTGAAATATAAGATGAACATACAAAGTACTGTGTGTCTTGGATTTCTCCTTGGTTTGGATTCTGAATCAGCTAGCCGCATACTATGGCTCAGACCCAAACTCACAAGGAGACCACTTAATCTTTGGGAGTAGTAGTGTTGGTGTATTTTGGTAGTTGTTGGTGTGGTTGTTGCCCATCGCATTCTATCACTATCCTTTCACATTTGTCAAGTGCACCGTTTCAATGTCTACTATTAAACCACCAAATGACTTAGTGATCTGGCTGGTAAAGCCAGAGAGCTCTGCCGCAACCTCCTCACGGTGCTCACGGGTGATCGGGATTATGCAGATGCGACTTGGTACATGGATGGCTCCCTGCTGGATGGTAAAGCTGACTGGGAGATGGGCAAGTAGCTGAGGGGGAGATGGAGGGCACCCTATGTGCAACAGAGCGAGCGCTAGTGATGGGTGCTGATCATATCCTCATTGTTTCTGACTCTCAGGCTGCGCTCAAAGGCATTACCTCCACGCATGCAAGGGCAGGGCAACATCGCACGATTGTGTATAATCGGTTGGTACACTCTGCAGCTGCTGACCTCCCACATCTCTGTATCACCAACCTCTGGACATCGGCACATGTGGGAATGTACAGGAACGAGCTCACTGATGCTGCTGCCAAGCTACCACACACTGCCCCTCTCCTACTACACCTGTCTCTCTCACGACCTGCAAGAGAGCAATTGACACAGCCATCCTTGCACTCTGGGAACAGGCATGGACAGTTGCTACAACAGGTCGTGCGCTACATGAGATTGATAGCTCACTCCCATCAACCACCCTCCGCTCACTGTACAACTCATCTCTCACCCATGGTGCTATCTCCATCCTCTCGCAGCTGTGCACTGATTTCTTGTTGCTCAACGCTCATAAATTTCACTGTCACCTATCTGACTCCCCCAGCATGTGACACATGCGGAGCTGCCCATGAGATGCGTGCTCACCTTCTCCTCCACTGCCCCACATGGGAACCCTTCTGCCCTGCCCTGCAGCATGCATCATATGCTGCAGGTATCCTCAGCACCATTGATGTCCACTCTCTTCTCAACTATCGTGAGCTACTCTTACCTGTTACTGTTTCATCAATAACACCAATCACTTTGCAAGATGAGCCCTCTCTTTCCTTTTCCTCTCTCCCTCTCTCCCTACTATACTTATATTTCCATAGCTTAGCTACTTAGTCATTTAGAGAACTTCACCCGCAATTCCCAATCCATAGCATTGTAAACCAACTTGTCATTCATCCTCATAATCACCAGATATACCCTACCATTTCCCACAATTTCCCTAGATGTACCGTATTTTTTCTCTTACCTATCTCTCTCTCACCTCTGACCTTATAGTTCTCATACACCACAATCCAATGTACGATACAAACCCCTGACCCACTGTAGTCAGTACTACCACTTAGCCCTTATGGCCAGTTACAGTACAGCTTAGAATACTCAACTCAACTCAACTCAACTCAACTCAGCTGGGAGGATGTCTTAGTACTGGGCTAGGAGTTGTGGCGGTAATCCGAGGCTACATGCACCAGAGGTGAACAATTGGGGAGAGAAATAGCATCTGGTGGGAACACCTTCTAGCAGAGACAGAAACCGCACTGACAAGTGTCTCAAGAAACAGAGCTATAAGGCTGGACTAGGGATAAGTCCACCTTGCATGAGTTGGGTTTTATCTTTGACTTGCAGCGGTGCGATGTCTCGGCACTCGCCATGAGAGTTGTTGCATCAGCCACAACAGGTGGCCAACTGGTGGTCACTGGTGTGGCAGTTAATCATGACCAGTGTGTTCATCTTCCATGACCTCTGGACAGAGGAGAACACGGCTGCCAGTTGTCACAGATGAGCTGAGTAGAATCTCTGTCAATTGATGGTCTGCCCAGTTTCTTCTGACTTCCTTGGCTAGCTGTTGAAGTACTGGTTCTCAACAATCATGGATGGTGTATTGGATAGGATAAGAGTGTCCTATTGAATCTGAGATCCTCCCACAGCTAGTAGTCCCTGCTACACAAGACAGAGTGTCCTCCTGCTGCTGTTACAAGACAGAAATCTACCATCTTGCACACCCTTCTAGAAGGGTGATACATACCCTACCTCCTCGAACACACACACTGTGAGTATTGGAGTTGGAGGGGTGATTTATAGTGCCAGAGGTATTCAGTTATAGAGTGAGGTAGGGGACATACAAATCCTGCAAACCCTATGTGACTGAGTGTGATGTCCAAATATGGTCAATTTCTTGAGAAAAAGAGAAAAGTAACAGCCAAGAGGTTCAGTACAATGTGCACCAAAAGTAACTAGTTATCAATTTTTGCCTAAAATGTTACAAACAAACTTGCAACAGCATCTCCTCAATCACAACTGCATCAAAAATTAAGCCCATCTAGTATGATGTTATTCAGATATATAAGAACAATTTCATGGAGGGGATTTACTCAATTCTCAGTAGTTCATGTTCATGATGTGGTTTCTGTCAAGATGTCTGAATTTGGACAAAAGTGTCACACAAGGTAACGGCACATGGGGTTTGCAGGATTTGTATGTCCCCTACCTTATTGGTGTAGGTATTAGTTGGTGTGTCGCACCACTGGTCCTGTGTCTGCTCAACCTCTTTGCTTTCAATGCTTTTGATATCCTGGCTGCACCCACAGTGCAGCTTCATTATCATCTGATCCTGTCACTGGGTTGCAATTTCCATCGTTGTCACAGACAATGCCAGCTGGAATGACCTCCTCAATGTCTTCACTCACAAGAGTTAAAGACCAGTGTGCACATTAATAATGGCTGGTGAGCGTTACATGTTGAACAGGACTTCCCAGGGGTGCTTGTGCAGCTTGGCTTGTAGCAACTGTAACTGCATGGTTGTGTCAATTCCCTGCGTCAATATCTATCCCCCCCCACTCTCTACTTTCCCATTCCTGTGCACCAAAATTTGGTCTTAGAGGACAGTGTGATTATTCTGGCTCACACTGGAGGCATGCATCGTGGGACTAGGTTCATGGCAGTGCTGTGACACTTGTCATGGCACTTGCCACGACACTAGCCATGGCCCAGCATGTTCCCTTTGTTCTGCAAACCTCAAGGCTTGGCACAGTGCTGGTGACATCAGCAGAGTTTCCGTGCTGATCGCAATGCCATCGGACTGGTGGTATTTTTTTAACTTGGCAGCAAGTGCATACTGGGCAAGACATCAAACGCGATATATCCTGTTGCATCACATATCTCCTCTCCGATATTACATCTAATATAGACCTGTAGGTAGGTAAAGCATTCATACTGACATTGTGTAGCATATATGAACTACTATACCAAACAGTTAGTCCAGATTCAAGTCTTCTGTATTTTTTCACTCCAGTTTCACTTGATGAGTGTGCATCAAATACACTTTCCTTAGCAATCAACTTGATGTGGAAGGGTGGGATGCAGTGTATACACAAATGAGTTGTTTGTCCATCAGAGAATTCGTACATGAGGAGAATATGCAGGACAGAAACTATACAAAAGTGGAGGTAGCAGTGATGACTGATGAAGTGGTGCAAAGACAGAGGACTAGGCAGCAGTAGAAGAGTTTTCAGCGGCAAGGGGTTGCATGGGTACAAGAATGTGCAGGAGGTGGCAAGAGCTTGCGGTCGGCAGTGGTCACGGCTTCTTGACTCTTGCCGACCGAGGCATTCAAGCAATTTCTTTGTGCACTCACTCTCGAGATGAGAACCGGTGGGTAACAAGTTACAACCAGTCTGCTGGGACGAATGTCAGATGTTGAAGATGAAGGCATCTTATACTTTGCCACATTCAGGGCCATTGGCGTGCGCTGCCCAGCTGCCAACGAGGGGCGCACCATCTTGTCACTTCAACTGTGGAAGCAGCAGCCACACATCAGTTGTCCTGCACCCCCGCTTCCCTCTCGCACTGCTGCAGCTTCTTGCGTCAAGTTATTGCTATATTTTGTCTGGCTTTGAGTGAAATTGTTCAAGATCATCAAAAGTAAAACAACTTGACAAGAATCACGATGTAATTCAACCACATATTATGCTTTCTCCTCATGTGCCGATATTTTGTAAGTTGTAACTTCACTTGAATAACCGAGAAACTGGATCTGGAGTGGATGTTGAGTACCATGCTTCAGGATAAAGACTATTCCTTTTTCAAGCCATAGGTTGTAGGCTATGGCAAGTGTTTGACAAGTGCCGTGGCAAGTGCCATGGCAAGTGTCGCACCTACGGCAATCAAATGCCATGAACCCAGTGTCACGGCACTTGCCTCCAGTGTTATACACGATGGGGCCAGACTAAATCATTCATTACTCTGAATGGAGACCTGTCCAGTGTCCACCTGCGGCATTCTCCACAGCACAGGTTGAATCTATCCATCTACAGCTCATTTTTCAGAGCCTCCAAATGTTATATGAAAGAGGTTATATTCACCTATTCAGATAAATGCAAATTCCGATAAACTGTCAAACCGTAGTCCCAATGTTGATTCAGCAACAATCTGCTACATCCTAATGGGATGATATAGATCACATTCAGCATACATCTACTCGGCCTCCAGGGTTGCGCTTCCCATCCTTTTTGTCCAAGATGCCTCCCTCAAGTGTTACTGAAATTCTAGTCAACAACATTGTCACCTCTGTGGATGCAGTTGTACCACTCCTGGATGAACTTCATGATGGTCTTTGCCCTCCATTTGTCCAAGCAATCTCAAATACTGCAATCTCCTTGATTCATGCACTTCAGGTGTGGAATTCCAGATGCAGGGCTTTCAGAACTGATGTGAAATCCTAGAATGTGAAAAGAAATAAGGAAGAATGCTGTCAGCTCATGCAAAATATTCATGGCATCATTTATGCTATTGTCAATGCTCACCTGCAATCGGACCCTCCTGGCTGTCTTCCGCCGACAACATTGGACCATGTTGGTAACTTTACTGAGTATTGATCTGCTATATCTGTCCTGGAGATGACTGATAGCATTTTACCAAGCACTCTTCATAAAATCCAAACATTTGTCCAGGCACAAGAAGGCAACAGCAAGATCAAGCACTTCTTCCAACAGAGCCAAATGAATGCCTTGCTGAAGGATTGTCGGGCTGGACTGCAGTTGGCCCTGGAGAATTTTACAGTAAGCCCTATGACAGTCATGACAAGCAAAAAATTATTCAACTTATGGGCAGATGATATCTCAAGCATCCCTGTCCCATGATATTAATGAAATGCACAAGGAGACTCAACATAAGCATGCTAAACTGCTTGAGATGATTTCAACTCTGTCAGACTCAGATGGTGCCTCTTCTGTATGTTCAATTCACTTTTTGTGTTGATATTCTATAACTTGTTGAACCAGATCCAAAGCTTGAACATGTCTCAAGCAAGGTAGGAACCTCATCTCAGGTGTAAGCAGAACTGATTACTGCTTCAAGCTCTCAATCCTTCTCGCTTCTGCCTTCCATGCCACAGATCTTCCATGGCCGTGACTCAGAGCTCAACCAAATTGTCCAGATGCTCACTCAAAAATGTGCTAAAATTGCTATTTTAGGCCCAGGTGGTATTGGCAAGACAAACCTTGCAAGGGCTGCTTTACATCACCCTGATGTGGTAGCTAAATATGAGGACCGACTCTTTTGTGTCATGTGAATCTGCCACTACCAGTGTAGAAATTGCTGGTTATATTGGTGCTTATCTGGGACTCAAGCCTGAGAATAATATCACAAAGACTGTACTACGCTATCTTGCTAGAAGGCCAATTTGTCTATTGATCTTGGACAACCTGGAAACAACTTGGGATCCACTTGAATCTCGTAGTGGTACTGAAGATCTGCTGTCCAACCTTACTGACATCCCTCATGTGGCATTGATTGTGGGTGTGTTAATATCAGCTCAGCAGATATTGATTCTGAATTCAGATTACCATGCGAGGAGCTGAACACCCAGCCAAAGTTCATTGGACTCGACCTTTTCTCCCAGCACTGGGACCATTATCATTTGAGGCTGCTCAGAAAGTGTTTCAAGAAATTGCTGAAGATCATCATAACCCACAAGACATTGATCAGCTCTTGAGATTCACTGATAATATGCCACTAGCAGTGGATCTCATGGCGCATCTTGTTGCTTCTGAAGGCTGTTCACCTGTCTTAGCTCGGTTGGAAACTGAAAAGACATCTTTGCTATCTGAAGGTTCAGATAGGTGTTCTAACTTGGATGCATCCATAGCTTTGTCTCTCTCGAGTCCACGCCTCACTGCCCAGACTGGGGCTATGGATTTGTTGAGGCTCCTCTCTATTCTTCCAGATGGTCTCTCAGACATTGAGCTCATTCAAAGCAATCTCGGTATTCCACAGATTCGGACATGCAAATCTGTATTGCTCAGCACATCCCTTGCATACCTTGAAAATAAGAAACGTTTAAAATCACTGGTGCCTATCCGGGAATATTTGCAGCATTTTGACCCAGTAGCGCCAGCCATTGTTCTGCCTCTGCAAAGACATTTTCAGAATCTTCTGGGCACATATAAAAAATATCAAGAATCTAACCAGGTCACCAACATTGTGAGGGACATTAATCTCAATCTTGGAAACATACATCAAATCCTGTCCCAAGCATTGACTCCACAAAATCCTGATCTACCACAAGCTATAAGATGTGCAATCTTACTGAATTCATTTGGTAGAATGAATCGCCAGGGTCCATTCAGATTGATGCATTCAATACAAACATTACTTCCACCTGGGAATCCTGAACTAGTGGTCCATTTTGCCATGGAGGCACTGTGGACCAGCAGTTCCACAATAGTCAAAGATCGTGACCTTTTGTGTTCTGAAGCCAAGGCGCACTGCCAGACTTTGAATGATCCCACTCTAGAAGGTGTGTGGAATGTTGAAATCCTGCTTATGTTTCTAATGTTGCTTTTATTTGATTCTGTTTCACAGTTGACTTGTATCGTGCATTGGGTGCATACTATTGTTGGTACACAAACAATTGCTCTGAAGGGATGCAATGCTTTAACAAGGCTTTGACAATAGCCAAAGACAATGGCAACATAAGAGGACAGTGCACCACCTTGGTCAACCTTGCTGTGCTTGAATGGAGGATGGGAAAATACAACACCTCACAGCTATTTGCAAGCAAGGCATACATCCTTGCACAATTGTGTGGGAGTTTTTACCAGCAGGCAAGTGCACTGCGGGCAAAGTCCCTATGTCTTCAACACCTTGGAAACCTCCAAGGCTCCCTTTCTCTAATGCACACTGCAAGAGAACTTCTCGAGCTTGATGGGATGTCTCAAGGTGGCTTAGATTTGCAACTCAGAATAAATGCTGCTGCTACATACATGGAGAAATCTGAATATGCAGAGGCTCGATGTCTTCTTACTCAAGTTGCTTCTGAGATGTCTGTGGACCAAGAACCAGAGGCTTTTGCCATTACCCTGTTGAATCTCGGGCATATTGGTGTGGCTATTGGGGAAAGCAAACAAGATGTCCTTCAAAACCTGGAGACAGCAAGAACAATTCTCAGCAGCCTTCAGCATTGTTCAGAGGCTTTCTATTATGATACCACACGTGCTGAACTGGAACTCAGAGAAGGGGAGCTGTCAGCAGCAAAAAATCGTTTCAAGCTATGTCTGCATTGGTCTTGGACAAAAGACATGCAAGTTTCATCCTATTGCCTTGAAAAGATGGCAGATATCAGCTGCTGGGGACCTGACCACTTCGATTGGGCTGCTAATTTTGGCATCATCTACCTGGGATTTGCCCAGAAAATGAAACAGAAGTTGGGAATGTACAAAGCGCTATGCAGTCTTGGGGATATGTTTCTGTTGAATAGGGATGAACTGACAGCAGAAAGTCTATTCACAGTTGCATTAGAGGCCTTCACAGAGATGGATGTCCATCGTTGGAGGGCAATTTGTATGCTACACCTTGGTGATATAGCTTTGCACCAGGGAGACAGGTCCAGGGCAGAAAGGCAATGGAGAGATGCTCGATCTCTCTTTGAAAAGTCATTGCAGGCCAAGGATATAGCTGACATTGACTCCAGGCTGGCCAGTGTTGGAAAAGCTCATGAGGAAGCCCTAACGACACTTGCAAAATTGCAGGCACCCACCCAGTTATTGGCTGAGTTTTCCTTTTCTCAAGAACAGCCTGCAAGAGTTGCTCTCTTGTGACACTCAAAATAATTACCTCTTGTTTATCCCTACCTTGTTTTCACTACCTGTAGGCAAATGTCTTGATTTTGTTGATCAATATGCTCCGAACCTATACCAAAACAATCAACTAAACACAAAACAACAATCAAAGGCTCCCGGAAATAGCAATAAACTACTGAGAATATGCCAAAGACCACGAAAGAGTGCAAGTAGTCGAGAAAGTACAAGACCAGATGAGTGTCAGTCCCTTGGTCAGGGCCTAGACATAGGTTGAAGGGAAAGGTTAAGGTACTCCTCAGAGAGAGAGTGACCTTCACCGATCAGAACTACTGGAAAGAACAATCTAAGTAGTATCCAAGTGATGGATGGTTTTGAAGCCAAACCGCAAGAACAGGTAGTGTTGGGAATTAAGCTGTTCCCCAAGCAAGCATGTGTGAGAGGCATACTCTCACTGATAGTCAATCCAGAAACGGTCAAAGACCTGTGAAATAGCGTGCAATCCATGCCATAATGTGTGATTCCTGTACAATCTGTGCAAACCCCATACAATCCATGCAACTGTGTTTACTCAATCACATTCAAGACGTTTCCAATAACCAAACTTCTTATTCCAGAAGGTTTCACAATGACAAGTCCAACAACTGACTGTTCTCAAAGTGCCAATCCCAGAAATAAAACCCAAGTCACAAGCATTACACCTACTAATATAGGGATGATTCTGTACCGTACTGACAAACTCCTCTAAGTATTTATACAGTGTTCACAATCACATGTAGGTAAGAAAGAATCATATGAAAGAATGTACTCTGCTAGAAACAAGATGCCCAAGCCCTCTGCCCTAGCCCTGAACCATTTATCTGTCAGAAAGGTATCTGTGCAAGTAATACAATTGGCTACTTCATTGGGAAGAACCAGTCCTCTGGTCAACCCACAACCCAAGAATTTGAAATCTTGCCTGATTGAAATTGATGTCTTGTCCCTCCTGGTATATCTCTCTACACTGACTCAGGAAAAGTCCACCTCCTGCTAATTGAATTCACCTTCGACTTGTGATGGCATGACATCCCAGCACTCACCATGAGAGCCAGGTCACATTATTCAGTTGTTGCATCATGTGCAGCAGGTGGCTGACTGGCGGTTGCTGGTGTAGCAGTTAGTCACAACCAGTGGTTGCACTCAGGCTCATCTTTCATGACCTCCGGACAAAAGGGGGATACTCCAGAAATCTTCAAAAGAGACATAGCTACTCCAACCACGAGTCAGGACAACTTGTGCCAAGACGCACCAACACTAGAAATCTTTGGCATAAGGGACTTCCCACTGCAGCAGGCTCTCCCACCAGGACAGCTCTGTCAGCACTAGAAAGGACAGTGAAAGTCCTTTCTGCTATTGAAGGAACCCAGACAACAAGCACGCCATAAGGCATCAATAACAGAAACCATGCAGAATATCTTCAGCAGGCAGACAACTCTGCAATGCATGGATTGTCATTGGACACTCACCACTAGAGGTATGAAGCACCAATGATCCTAGATGTTCCTTTTTACTCCTTTTGACTCAAACAATTGTATAAAAGCTAGCAGTAATTCCTGTGGTAGTCAGTAAACTATCTGCCCAGAAATCAAGGGAATATAGTGGTACTCTTTTGAATTGAAATTTGGTTGGTGTATCCCACTGCTAGTCCTGTGTCCGCTCGACCTCTTCACCTTCAATACTTTTGATATCCCAGCTGCACCTCCAGTGCAGCTTCATTACTGGTCAACAATCAATCCCATCAAGGATGACTGTTCCCTTCATGGTAACCCAGATCACCACCGGAAAGAAGGGTTCTGGGCCTTCTTGGCACACCACGTGCTCTAGACACGGTCGCACTGTAGCCAGAAACAAGGCCCAACAATCCCACATGTGGAAATAGATACTCCACGCTTATTCCTCTGAGAGGCACAAGAACAAAATAGTCCCTCTTTGAGTATTTATGGGCTACACATCCACGTGTTTCAGAGTGGGCACCTGCTGGTTTGCTGAGTAGTTTCCCTACTCATTGCACCCATTATTCCATGATCATTGCCCAACCAAATGCACAGAGACTATACATTGGCAGAAGTAAGAGATAGTGCTGAGAAATAAGACCTAAAATGCGCAAAATCTGTGGTGTTCAGGTATAGTCTTATTTCCTGCACATCATCAAAGTAGTAGACACTCTTTCATACAATATTTTGAGAGCTTTACTCTTAATTCTTTTGGTGTTTTTTTCCCTGCTCTGTATACAATTTATTGCTGTTTAAATTCGGTTTGTTTGGTTTGTTATTTTGCTTTTGTAGTTTGACCAGACCACCATCTTTGAAATCATGGTGGAATTGATACCAAGTTCATATAGGTGAAGAGTGAGAGTATACTCACATTGTTCATTACAGCTATTGGTGGAACTCAAAGCACTGATCAAAAAGTTTTATTTCAACCATGAAAATACATTTTGGCCATATCTTACTCAGTTTTTGTCTGTTTCCTTTGAGACATGGGGTGACTTCCTGTAAGATTAGATAGTATTTGCAGAATATCAGAGGGGTGTCAGCGATGCTGGCACATGAGATTCTATTCAAAAATTTAATTGTTGGCAGTTCCTGTCAGAATATTATAGAATTTCCCATATATAAAGTTGTTCACCATACTGTGGTGTGCCCCAAACAACTTTCAACAACACATCCCAGCCCCAGGATGAATCTTGATGTGTTTATTACCCTGCAACAAGTTGAAGAAATGGAGGAAGATGTGTCAGATGAAGAGTGTTGCTACCTGGGAAGCTCAGCCATGGGGATCATTGCTTTAAGCACCACTGAAGCATGTCATGTCAGATAGCCCAGGGCACCAAAAAGGAAAATTAACCAGACATTTGAGGGTAAGAGCATCCACAACTGTAGGTACAAGCTGGTCACAGCATGGAATTGATTGGTTATCACGCTGGCAGAGAGTCGACACTGTGACTGATGTAAGGCACAACCCGATTGAGACATGCCAGGCAGCGGAGTGGCCAAATCCATCTATTCGGCAGAATGCAGGACTGAAAAAATCTGAAAAGTGAGGTGGGTACCCCTCTCCAGATTAAAATTTATTTAGCTCCACTCAGAATCCATGAGCCAATGAAATCAAATGAATCTTTGTTCAAAAAGCATAATCATTCCCGGCCTCAATTGATAATAATCCACAAGGAAGAAACAATGTTTGAAAAATTTCAGTTGCACTTGTGCCAAGCTCTCTGCCCCTATGTTGCACATCTTTCTATATCAGGGATTTGACAAATCACTTGTGGCTTGTTCAGCCTTGTGAGCTTACTGACAAGCTCACAAGATCAAAGTGCCTAAAATCATTTGAAAAGTATGAAAGCTGCCTTCAAAATATGCTAGAGAGTAACAAAAGACCCTTCAAGTCCCCTTTGAGCCAAAGGTCCCCGGGATCAGCCGAACTGATGTGACAAACATTAAAATTCTGCAACCTTCCAGGGTTGAATGGTCGACCTTGTGAAAATTGGGACTTAGTTTGTGAGCTTGTGAGCTTGGTAACTTTATTGGGCTTGTTTGAGCTTGTTTAGGCTTGTACATGCTTACAAGTTATCTGTCAAAAGTCTGATGTAGTTTCCCTTGCCTCTACGTTGTTTGTTAACATTTCAACGTCAGCAACCCACATGGCACTTCTGCGCAATGCCTGATTGGATTCTGCTGCCTGCATGTCAGTCCTTTGGACAAACTATGCCCCTCGATCATGAAAATTGACAGCTACTCTCATTGTCAAGTTCTTTCCACATGATGTGGTACGGGACTCCACTTGACTCGCAAGTTCCCAAGACAAATCTTTATGTCCACCTGGCTCGTGGTACTCTCAGCACTGCGGCTGTAGGCTCAGCTCAACGAGTAGATATTCCAGCCCCCATTAGTATGTCTCTCATTTCCTCTTTTCATATGGTGGTCCAAATGCACATTTAATGAACCGCGAAACATTTGAATGATCTGCGATACAAATAGCCATTTTGAGGTGATCCCTGCGAAAAACACAGCTATATCATGAACAGGGTTGCTTGAGATATTACCTGCCCACGAGTTGAGCTTTTTTGGTCTCATCATGAATGTTGTAGGGCTTACTGTGAAATTATCCAGGGCCATCTGCAGCCCAATCTGACAATCCTTCAGCAAGGCACTCATTTGGTTCTGTTGGGAGAAATGCTTAATCTTGCTGTTGCGTTGTGCTTGCACAAATGTCAGGATCTTATGAAGAGTTCTTGGAATGCTATCAGGTACATGCAAAACACCCATAGCAGATCAGTACTCACCGACATGTTCCAACATTGCTGGTGGAAGACAGCCGGAAGGGTCCGATTGTAGGTGAGCATTGACAATACCATAGATAATCCTATGAATATTTTCCACGAGCTGACAACATTCTTCTTTATTTCTCTTCACATTCTAGGATTTTGTGTCAGTTTTGAAGTACCTTTGTCCGAAATTCCACACCTGAAGTGCATGAATCAACGAGACTGCAGTGTTTGAGATTGCTTGGACAAATGGGGGACAAAGCCCATCGTGAAGTTCATCCAGGAGTGGTACAACAGTATTCACGGAGTTGACAATGTTGTTGACCAGAATTGCAGTAACACTGGATGGGGGCATCTAGAACAAAAACAATGAAGTATTATCCCGTGGGTGGACTATATATAGGTGAAATGAGATTTATGTCATTCCAATAGCACAAAGCACATAACGAGTCGATTGCCGACAGATCCAGGCAGGCGATGAAAGATTGTCAGACGGCAGCAATTTATCGGAATTCGCATTCATCGGTGAATTTAAATTCTTCCGCATGACAAGGGCACGAACTATTGAACTATTCCACCGGTAGTGCTATTCCGCAATTGGATGCAGTGCCAAATTGATGTTACCCCATAAAACCAAGGATGGCTCATCTCGCGGGCGCCACCCACATCGATGCTGCGTGGGATGTAAGAAATGTCTGTTGTCTGTCGGTACCCTCGCAAGGGAATAAAGAACTTGAAGGCTGAGAAGAGATGTCGAGGGACGATTGATCAATGATGATGAGTTCCGGACAACGTCCGGACGTCGCCTTTGCTGCTGGAGCCCTAAATCGGATCTCGCGTCTGGCTCGGGCGAAACGGCGTTGTAAGACATTTCCAGACACTACGACATTGTATTGAATTTGCGCCATGCAAGCCTCTCTGGAAGGAGTTCCTCCCAAGTGCACACATACGTCTTTGGGACATACATCCTGAGTGTCGTAATATTGTATGTACTCGGATGGTCGTTCAGCGCTCGGTGGCGACAGAGGTTGGATATGATAGGAATACGGAGGCGCAGTGGGATCGAGAACGAGGGATAGGCAGCGAGAAAGAAAGGGGAGGGAGCATCGCGAGGAGATGAGGGAAACGGAGAGGGATGGGAACAAGCGAGTGGGGACGGCTTCGCCGACGCGTCGATAGATGTGCTATCAACAAGCACGTAAAACGTCGGTGTCGCGCATAGGGAAAGCACTAGTTCGAAGTAGGAAAATAGGCACCGCACGCAACCAAAGCTACGTCTCTCCATTGCGGTTTCGCTATCTCCTGCCGGCCACGCAGCGTCTCCGTGGGTGCGATTTCATATCTGCGACTCCTCCTATCGCGCGCAGTCGGCCTCCGGAACGGAACACCTCAAAGATGTGTTGCTTCTGTCGAGCAGCGGCCGAGATGATATGTGGTTAGTCTGAGGACGATTGTCAAGACCCGACTCGGACTCGAAGCTCGTCGGGGCGAGGAACGCGTCGTACGAGGTCGTAGCATTGCTAGAAATCATTTAATTAAATAAAGCCGCCTGCGTAGACAGTACACGACATATGTCGTACCCTGCCCATGAAATAAAGCGCTGTGCGCCGTACGCCTGGCTCTCTTTCTTTTCCAAATGTCTACTGATCCTGTCTCGGGCCGGGACACTATGCATAGGCGTCAGCGATTGTGACTGCGAAAGCAAGGGATGGAGGTAAGAGGGTGGGAACTATAACGAGAACGGGGAAAGGGATGTAAGAGAGAGCGGGAATGGGATGGGAACAACCGCACAACTCGAATTCTTTGGGACGGATTCGCTTCGCATCGCCGAAACAAGGGTGCCGAGGCGTCGATGTACTGCCGATGCCGATATGGAACGAGCGCTGAGTATGGGATGGGATGCTTGGAGAAGGAAGAAGGGACGCACGCATCTGCCCGTCCGCCCCCAAACTGTGTAACAGTGTGTTGTCTCCCGTCGGCCATAGCATCGTCCGCATCCCGTCGCTGACCAGCGCAGCCCAGCGGGGCCCACTGGTGGTAGCGCCCCGCCCCAGCATAATACCATCAACGCCGCGCATGCGATCCTGTTCCTTCGCTCCGTGCCCGTGCAGTCGCTCGTCCGGAACGCAATGGAAACACGAGAAGATGGAAAGTTGCGCGAGGATGCTCGCCAGTGGTACCCGAGGGGATGCAAGTGATAAAGAGTGCTTCGGTTAGAGAATCCTGGCAGGCGCGGGATCTTGACGACTCGGAGGAGCGAGATGCAGGATGCAGATTACAGATGAAGAGCTTCGCGCGCGTTGAGTAGATGGATGTCTGGGTGCAGTCTGTTTGTCTGTCACGTCCAGATGAAAGTGAGAAGGGCACATACCAATGATTACATTATTTTTGACCGCACTCATGCAGCGTGATGCCAAAAACCGTCAGCCCCAGCAGACACCTGCATTGTCCAAATTCGAATGGACGAGGCGGTCGGCGCTGGGAAAGAGACATGTATCGACCCTCAACGCACCGAGGGCGGCATCATTATGGTCACGGCGGCGCTGCGCTGTTCTTCGGGTCCGAGGCCTGGCTCGCTTTCGAGACTTGACGTACTTTGTGTAGCGTTGCATGCCACGTTGAATAACCGGAGCGGGTGGTCAAGAGCTGGAGAGGTGCGCGTCGCGTTGGCGCCGCAAGTCGCTCGTGCCAGTATTGCGATTTCAGAATTGCGGACGTGCGCTTGAATATCCGACACACTCCGCTCTTGCACGGCGATGCGATACGTCGCCAGTCGTAATTTATCCGCAATTATCTCTCGTTCAACCAAACACTGCTGTCGATCATCGCCGATCTACTGCGCACCCAGTGGCGAGGATTGAGCACGTTCACACCACTGACCAGACCATACAAAACGAGACGCGTCTTTTCTTTTCTGAGAGTGAAAAAATCCTTGTGCCAAGTAGATAATCTGTCACACGTCAGTTACCACCAAGGTGTTGAGCCCAAGTTGAGCTAGCGCACTTACAGACTATTATCAACCCAAACTGACGAAGAAAGCTGAAGCAAAGAGGTGCCGGCATTCTCCGTTGATGCGATCACTCCAGCTCTCCGCTTTCGCGTCCGTCCTCGACGCGTCGACCCGGTCTTTCGCCTGCACCAACGCCATGGCGACTCATTCTCCCTTTTTTTTCCTGGACTACACTTCCAGTCTCTCTTGGATAACTTCCCTTTGTCGTAGCCTCCGAACGGCTCGATGTGCCACCGGCAAAGAAACGCGATGTGTATGGTTCAATACCCTCAGCTTAAGACGCAATGAGCGGCGGTTCCCCACTAGAACCATCCCCAAACCGTTAAGCCTGGTTCAGTCAAGTCTCACGGGGGCCCCGACCTCGAACCTCGAGAACGACCTCCACACCCAAGACGCTGGAGTATAGCGACACCCTCAATGTCCTCGACAGCGCACAGACCTCGCTCTGGGACGCAGCGCCGCGCTCGAGCACAAGGTCGGCATCGAGGCGCGCGGGAACACGTGCCGGGTGCGTGAGCAGCAAAGGCATGATAAACCCAGGTGAATCTCCGTATGTGCGTGCCACTGTCGCCGTCGGTGTAAAGCTCGCTAACGTTTGCGACAGCGCAATCAACGCCATCGCTGGCGCGCAGTCGCGAAGGATGCGATCTCGGACGCCGCGAGTATGGTTATCGCCGCTATAGTGACTCTCGCTCGCCCCCGGCACGTTCGGCTACAAATACATACGTGCACATCTACGAGTAGTCCTCGATCCCGACCTTCGTGTTTCCTGGGTACGCTTGGTTAAAGCGCCCATAGGGACGTGAGTGCTCGTCCTCTCCTTTTTCACCCCGCCCTTATCTCAATTGCGTACTTGCAGCGGCCAAGCCCAAGCTTCCGACGTCCTGGGTCACCTTCGGCTCCACCATCGGCTGGGCCTCCCGCGTATTCGACTACTGTACACCGTCTACCAACCCGCCTCCATCCCCGCGCGCACGATCTTCTGTAGGCGTACGCCTATGCCGGCCTCATCATCCTCCTCGTCATCCCACTCTTCCTCGTCGAGTAGCTCGGTGCCGTTGCCTTCGCCCCCGTCAACTATCACCACCATCCGCCAAAATTGCCGCGTTGCGTGTGTCGGGCGGAGGTGCGTTTCACTACCGCGTTTCCCTCTCCCTGGTACCGCATCCACTAACGTCTGCTACAGTGCAATCAACACCATCACCATCGCCGGTATGCAATCACTACGCCTTGTTGTGGTTTGGCTATCGTCACGATTATAACCCTCGGCCTCAGCCTGCTTGGCCATGAATACGTGTACATCTACGAGAAGTGGCCTCGTATACCCGGATACCGACTGCGATCATGTTCTTCGTAGTGCTCGGGTGCACGGCGGAGATCTTGGTTAATGTGCCCATGGGGACGTGAGTGCGCATCCTCTCCTTTTTCACCATGCTCTTATCTCAATCGCGTACTTGCAGCGCCAAAGCCGGATCCTCCACCATCCTCCCCTTCATGGGCCGCGTCTTTGGTTTAGCTACTACCAACCCGCCTCCACCCTTGCCCGCACGACCTTCTGGTGGACGTATGCACGCCGGCCTCGTCATTATCATTCCGCTCGTCCTCGAGTGGCTCCTTGCCGTCGCCTTTGCCCCCGTCAACCATCACCACCATCGGCTGGGTCTCCCTCGCCTCTGGCTACTGTACAGCGTCTACCAGCCCGCGTCCACCCCCGTGCGCATGCCCTTCTGGCGGACGTACTCGGACGTCATGGTTTCCGCCTTTGCCCCGTCAACCCGCTCTTGACGACAACGGCGTCGTGACAGGCGGGGCGCTTGGATGGCCGCATACAACACGGACGCGCTCGGCGGCTTTCGTTGCGCGATGCTGCACGAGGTGCACGAATTCGACAAATTGCTGGGCTTGAGCACTCTGGCAAATCATATGAATATCATCAGTGCGTTTCCTCCCTCTCTCTTTCGTTCTTCGCTTTCATACTAATGCAGCACGGACAGACGTCTATCTACTCAATGGGCCTCTCCGTCTCCGTGGCCCACGGCTGACTCACCAACGTCCCGCGTCTCCTCTATGAACGTCCTCGCGTACGCCGGCCTCATTCCTACATCTACATCATCGTTCTCGACGTGCACTCCTTCCCCACGTCGCTCGAGGACTCGATAAACGTCCTCGCGTACGCCGGACTCGTCATCATCATCCCGCTCGTCCTTGTCGAGTGTCTCGGCGGCGCCGTCTTTGCCCCGTCAATGCGCTCTATCATGACACGACGACAACAGCGTCGCGAGTCGCGTACACCGCAGACGAGCTCGGTGGTCTGCTTGGCGCGGTGCAGTGCATGGTGGGCAGATTCGGGAAATTCTGCGTGGTGCTCGTGTTGCCGTGGTGTGGTGGCGACCAACATCAATAGTATCGGTGCGTCCCCTCCCTCTTCGTTTGTCTTTTGTTTCCGTATTAACGCGACGCGAGCAGACGTCCACTCAACGGGCTTCGTTAACATCTGGCTCGCCAAAGCCCCGCGCCTGCTCCAGCGCATCTTCATCAAGGCGATCTACGTCCCCACCGCCGGCATGCACTCCTCTCCGTCTCTCGAGGATTGCATGAAACTACGTCCCTTGGTTCCCTTTTTTTGTACTCCCATTCGAATACGTGTCATGTCGAAGCTAAGAAGGGTGGGCCAGGCACAAGAGATGCAGCGAGTAGGACTTTACGGATAGAGGGGAGGGAGCAGGAGGTAGAGAGCAAGCACGGGGATTCGAGAAGAGGCTTGCTCCGGGTTTGACGGTAGCCGCATGGCCTGTGACATGCGCGGGCGACGAATGGCGGCAGAGAAGGTTGCGGAGGGATGTGGGCGAAGTGCCGGTGCTTGTCGCCGGCCAGCAAACGGGCTATCCGCTGCCTGATGCTGGTCCTGGGATTTGCAAAGAGCTTCTAACTGTAACTTGGCGGTTGTCGTGGGCAGGGAGAGTCGAGCGACCAAAATGGATTCGGTCAAAGGCGAGGACGCGATGGAACGACAGACAACAACGCCGGACCCGTAGCCAAGCATCCCAGCCGCTGCCGCCGGGTCCCGCCCATTAACACCTATGCACGCGTGTAACTCAGCGACGGACAGTCGCAGCGTTCGCAATACCGAGGCATCCATTCGCGCAGGCGACGCAAGCGGGAGTGGGATTTGTATGACTTCCGCCTACGAGAGCGCTCGTACACCAAGGCCCATGCACAGCAGATGCAGGCTGCGCCGCCTGACCTCAGCAACACCATCCATCCCCCAAAGGAGCGCCATCCAAAGACCCTGTGAGAGCATGCATCACGCTGGGACCACGCCAGGTGGACGGCTGAGTGAGTGGAGTACAGCTTTGGTGACGTGGCACAGAAAAGACGTCTATGGACGGAATTAATTAAATTGTGGGGCAGAAGCACTGAAATTGTCTAGACGAGCGCTTAATGAGTGCTTATGGGCACTGTAACACCAAAAATCTCCTCGATATACCTCAATTCGGTGTTGTATCCATGGTCTGAGGGTTTCAATGACCTTCAGTAGTCCAGCCAATTCATGGAATATGATTTGTTCCAAAAAATAACAGTACATTAAGGTTCTCGAGGTTGCGATGTTCAAGCTGAGACTGTTAAGTTTATATTCCACTGTGATTTGGGCTACCAAATGAGCACTTTTGTGTGACTTCTTCTGTGAGCTCAAATTCCCCCAACTGAGTGTATTGGATGGATAATACAGTATACTACACATCATATATGACTATGCACAGTGTTCTCTACTGTCGACACGGTTTTTCATGTTATGGCCTCTAAATGCCCATTAAGCACCCTTTGGTCCGAGCCCTGGCGCTGTATTTCGACGTGGGTCTCTATCTGGAATTTCATTCATCTTTATGGTCTGATTGTTATTTTCTCTTCTGAAACAACTCAAAAAGCGAAGGGAAGCTAAAGAAGGATGATATTGATGATTTGTATGAATAATTTGAGTAATAATGAAGATAGTGTCAAGAATTCTACAGGTCCACAACAGCACCGAGTGCGAGACCTTCGAGCTTCAGGAAGTGGATTGCAACGGGAGAAGGTGCAAAGCCATCGCATGGCATCTATGAGAACGAGAAATGAGCAGAAAATCTCGCGCAAGCGGCAGTTGTGCGCAGACATCAATTCAAGAAGCAGGGACACAGTCAAGGGTTGATCAGTGCATGCTAGCGAGCACCAGCCAGGGCTCAATTGGCACTGTTGCAATGGTGAGTACGGTGCAGCAGCCAAATATATGGCCAAAGGAAACATGTCGCGCACAGTTGGATGATGCGCAGCCAAGCAACTGCAGGAGCGACGGGTGGTTGCCCCAGAGAAGGATGACGGCACCCAAGCGATTGCGGACCATCTCAACAGCGGATGTACTCTAAAAGCCGTCCTGCACGTGTGGGTGGCGGGCGGTTGCCCAATGCACTGCGATGCGGGCTAGTATGCTGTCAGATACTCTAGGGACACAGTATAGCCAATGGGAGCACATACCGGGCCACCGTAGTCCGTCGCTGTGAGCAGCGTAGAGGTACCGGAATATTCAGGGTGAAGGGTGGGACGGTGCAGGGGTCCTGCGGCGGAAGTAGCGAGCTGAGTGCGGATGAGCAGCCACGGCGATGGGGGGAGACATGCAGTGCACAGCGTGGCATGGTGATGGTGCAGTTTCAGAGCCAAAAGAGACCCAGTGCTGCTGAAAAGCAGGAAGCAAGATTGGGGACAACAAGGTCAATTGCGAGTCCAGGACTGGGGTTCATGAAGAACTGTGTGAGGAGGGCCCAGCATGGATGTAAGAGAGTACTGAGGCCAGATTTCAAGGCCCAAGGTGACCAGAAGCAGGTTTTATGAAAAATGCTGCCCACAGATGCCTGCTGATGTGGCGGCCATCCTGTGGCTTTGAGGGCAATTAAGGGTGGCTAAGAGATAATATGGACCTATGTCATGGGCCTGGAGAACGTAGTGGGCTAGAAAAGTGCCAGGAGCAACAGGGCCGTGAGTGGTGGGCAGGAGGAAAGATTGATGGAAGATGCTGTGGATATAACAAGTGTCAACAAATGGACCGATTGGGAAGAGAAATTGATGGCGCACTGTGCACCATCAATTGTGGCGGTCAGGTGGGCCAACGGTGGGTGCGGTAATCGGGCGGTGTGTGATTCGCATGTGAAATGAAGCTGATCTGATGTATCAGCAGCCTCTGTAGCTTAGAGGTTTTCATACATCATGACTTTCCGCTAATCACAGGAGGGCTGATGTATCAAAATGCCATATACGCCTGACCCATCCTCTGTGACAACAACGCGGCCCGTGTTCTCGCTGGCGACCAGGCATTTCATTCACATGCTAAACACATTGAAAACCGTTACCACCACATCCGTGACTGCGCCGAAAAGAAAAAAATATTTCTACCCTACATCCCTGCCCACGAGAACACCACCGACGCACTCACGAAAGCCCTGCCAGATCCCGATTTCATCTGCCACTGCACCAATCTTGGGGTGAAGGAGGTACGAGCATGACGGGGTGTACTGCAGCGGTGCCTGAGGGGGTGTGTCGGTACCAGTCGCTGTACGGTTACGTTGTGACGTGACGGATGACTCTATGTAGAGTGTAATGGGCATGACTATCTCTCACTTGCACTTGATAGGGAAGCGCACCCACTGCACTGTAGATATCTTACTCACTGTATTACCTAGCTTTAGGCTGATGCATAGTATAGGATCTGTTACAGACGAGCATTTATCTTGCTTGAAATGGCTCAATATCATCAGGAAACCATAAAATGCTTGGTTGCATACAGCCATTGCTATGAGATACTAGTAGCTGTGGTAGCAATTCTCTTTGGGCTCAGTAGCGCCTGGTAGCATCTGTAGCACTGGTAGCTGTGGCAGGGGGCTTGGTAGCACTGGTAGTGTTGGCAGCATAGCTTGGTAGCAGTCAGTAGCATTGTATAGAATGCGTGATAGCTCTTAGTAGAGCTGTGTGTGCACTCTGTAGTGCTTGAGAGATGTAGGCCAATTCTACCAAGGATACTGTAGAAAGCCTATCAGAACTCAGAGTGGTGAGACTGATATTCTACAATGTGGCCTGATTCACCTGAACAGTGAATTTTAGTTTTGCTTATTGTATTAATTGACCCCAGTTCTGAGTTCTCCTCTTGCACTTGAAGCCAGAGTTAAGTCGAAGTCTGAGGACATTAAGAAATTAGATCATATATTCAGATCATTCCCATACTCATGGCATGATCTTCACCAAGTCCAAGTTTAAGCTATAGTGAGTAATATTCTCAGTAACCCATGTTGCATTCATATTTCCGGTCTCAGTGGTACTATGGTGGACCAACTGAAGTTGAACTGAAGATTAATCAGGACAAAGGTGATATAGTTCCATCATTGGCACTACTTTCAATGCACACTTTAGTCTAGCTGTAATTTTGTACACTCTGAACTTCAGGTTTTCGGAAGGTTGTTGGTTCGATTCCCGTAGTGAACATGTATTTAAATAATGAATAATTTAATGAATTTGTGTCGTTTCATGTAAAAGGTTGTACTTCAACCTGAAACATGACAGTCACACCGGAAAAGGAAAAATTATATAATGCACTGAAAGTCTACCTGAAACTGCAAATTTCATTTTAGATTTTAGATCAGCAGAAATTAGGAATATCGTTGTATCTGAAAGATGAAATGAAAATAGGTATTTCAAATTACATTTCAGACTTGCTGAAAAAAGGACTTTCAGTGTTTATGAAATATGTTCTGAAAGGACCACTTTCAGCGCGCCTTTCTGAAGCGCCGAAAGACCTATTTTCAGGAACAAAGAAAGTCGCACTGAAAGTTCGAATTTCAGCGCACCTTTCAGAAGCGCTGAAAGGTCTATTTTCAGAAACAAAGAAAGTCGCGCTGAAAGTGGAAAATTCAGCGCGACCTTCAGAAGCTCCGAAACTGTCAATTTCAGAAACAAAGAAAGGCGCACTGAAATACCTACTTTCAGTGACGCTTTCTGATCGCACGAAAAAACAAAATTCATGACGCCTGAAAGGATTCATGAAAAAAGGAATATCAGCAGTCATTTCAGGGGGCTCGAAAGTCCCAATATCAGCAAGTTATGAAAGACGCACTGAAAACATGAATTTCAGCGTCACCCTGGGGTACACCCGGAGATGTACCCGCAGGTAACACCTGAGGGTGGACCCTCGCGTGCTCGACTCATGCAATGTAACATAAAAAAAGTAGGATAATATTATCTTGGATCTAAAATCACATAGCGTCTACAACTACGCGACTGCCCGTTGGCCTCAAACCCGGACCTAAGTTAAGGCCGCAGCTGTCCTAGGAGACCGGCTTGCCCGTGTAAAAACCCTGGTCGATGTCCCCGCTTTGACCCACGCAGAGTCGCGTGAGCAGGCCCCCGCCGAAGACGTGGTGCGCAGGCTCAGATGAGGGGAGGAGGAGCGATTCGGTGGTCGTACGCCTGAAAAGAACATTCGGGCCGTATGATGAGTGGCGGTAAATGCGTACTCAGCGGTGCGGCCTGGAGACGAACTGCAACCGCGAGCGTGAACGCGCTCGTACGGGTAGAGATGCAATTGGAGATGGAGCCGCGGTGAGTCCACAACTGACGAAAGGAATCAGAGGATATGTTAAGTAGCTCTGCATCGCACGCGCGGAAACTGCGTACCGTACACGTACCCTCCTTTTCCTTCTCTCCTTGCTCCATGCCATCCTATTCCCGGCCGTGATGGTGGTCCGGAATGTGTTGAGGGACGTATGTACGAGAGGCGCCACCGTATCGGGGGAAGAGAGGACGGTGGTTCATGCAACTTTTCCGGAGGAACCGCCGAGCATGAGGCCACTCTCTGGAAACTTCTGATTTATTTTCTTTTGGAGGGTCAAAATGCGAGGAATGTTCCCTGCGTCTTCCACCTTGGCAGGGATTCGGTTTCCGGCTCCAGGTGCAGGAGTGGAGTCTCTCGCCATGATCGAGCTCCTTCAAATGGCCCACGAGGAGGGTGATGACGATCCTTTTGGGGAGAGGGTGCATCCGGGTCAGTGTTGTGCGACATAAATAACCTTTCAATTCTCTGTTGGCGACCAGGGGGACCGAAAAATGAATCCGCATACACAAACCGAGCGATACATGCTCGGCGCCGCCTTGTTTCGAAGCTGCGGGTAACCTCGGCGGGTGGCTCGCACGAGAGCGAGGATGGATTTTGGCGACGATTGAGCGTAATTTATAGAGCGAGCATCCCCGATTCTTGGGCCGCTCGGAGTCGTGCGAGTAGTTGGGGATACGCCAGGCACCAAGCGATTTACACTCGGTGGCGGCGGGTGGTGAAGAAGGTAACCCTGTGACGTTGTGACAACTTGTCACTCAAAGCAGAAGGTAAGAAAACGAATATTTCCTTCGTTTTCTATTTAATTGGCTCAATTCGTCGTCAATGGAGGATCTATAGTACATTTCATTTCATCAGAGCTATACTACATTTAACTGATTCTATACTACAATTTGTTTTACTGCGATAGCCCAAGTACATAAGAAATCGACCCTATGTAACGAGATTGAGTCCTATATTTGACTGATTCTATACTACATTTCAATCTATTCTACTGTCATAGCACAAGTAAGTACACTAGAAATCGACCCTATGTAACGATGAGATTAGGATTCAATGAATGAAATTTTCTTACCGTTCGAAGGTGCCTCCGATTGCGACGACCCAAAAGCTCAAGACGCGCACGACAGCGTCGAGATCTCCAATATTGTCGAGCAAGTAAAATTCCCAATGGCGGACGTAACATCCGGGGCATGGGTAGCGCACCAGAACGCCTCCCAAAGCGCGGAAGGATAAATGGACGAGTCTTTCTGGAAATGAAATAAGGTACGGACAGAAAATCGAGAAAAATCGACTTACCTGCGAGTTTGCGATACGGAACCTCGCAATGAAACTCCCATTGCAGAGTGTGCCCGTTCTTGGTGCACTTGGAATATTCGCCGTAGCGACGCGGCATCGAGCTGGTCTCTCCGACTTTGAATTCAAGCTGCCCATTCGGATTTCTTCGTCCCTGGATGTAAAGCTCGCCGGGACCATCGTCGGCATAGGCGTTGTTGAGGGAGAGCAAAGCCATTTGTTGGTCGACGGGATGGGCAAGCCGACGGCTGGACGTCGACGAGGTCAGACGACACCGGGAATTAGGTGCGTTGCGTACATCAGTGCCAACGACGACATGCTGGTGAAGATTGTGAAGTAGCCGCGGCCGTGCAGTGAAGAGTGAGGAAGAACTCAGAGCACCGCGACGAGCGCGTTGAGTGAGATATTGAAGAGAGAAAGCGCAACGCGGTGGAGACAGATGCGGCGGTGGTGACGAGTGAAGAGTGAAGAAAAGCTCAGAGCACCGCGACGAGCGCGTTGAGTGAGATGCTGAAGAGGGAAGCGCAACGCGAGATAAAGAGAGAGAGAGTAGGGATGAATGCGGTGGTGGTGACGAGTACGCGAAGTAGCGAATTCCAGTAACGAATTTGCGACGCGGAGGGAGAGGTAGGCCCGACTCTCAAAGTGAAGCAAGTCACCGAGCTGAACGGTGCGCCGCAAGGTCTCGGTGGGGGCTGTGTTAATGATGACATTTCCATTGTTGCATCCCAGGCTGCCGTCTTGACCTCAGGTCACGAAAATTGATCAGATTTAATTTTTTGCATGGTTGGGCCAAAGAAATGGCCAGGGATAGGTCATCCTGAGGTAGAAGAGGCGAAGGAGGCTGGTAGTGGGTAGCACACGCGCAGCCCGAGTCGCGAAAGATATAATATGGTAGAGGCAAGGAGCAGCGGGTACACCTGATGGTTGCTCCCGCACCCTCCAAGCGCGCCCAGCGGTGTATATTTCTTTTGCTTTTTTTTTACAACAAATGCTCGGCAAACTACGAGACGGACTGCGAGAGAGCGCACGCGCCCAGCCCGATCCTGGAATTTGGGATGGCGGGGTGAGTCGATACACCTGAGGTCCTGACCCAGCCTCCCTCGTCCTCCGAGCGCGTACAGTACCTTGAATGTGTTTCTTTTGCGTGCAATGAGTTTCGTACGGCAAGTGCTCGGCGCGCCGCATGACAGCACAAATTTAATTGTCCCGGCTATTTGTTATGATACTGCGCTGGAGTCGCAGACGTGGGCGAAGGAGATGGCGGGGTGTCCGGGGGGGTCAATGGCTTGGTGGTTCATACATCTTTTCCGGGAGAACCGCAGGGCGTAGAGTAACATCCTGATTTATTTTCTCCCGAAGTCCAGACGCGATGGATATTCCCTACGTCCCCCTCCTCGACAGGGAAGCAATTCGCAGCTTCAGGCGTACGAAGCATTTGCTGGGAGAGCTTAAATAACATTCTTGAGCGCATGCGCTGTCAGAGGGCGAAGATACGGGTGGCGCATTATTATTTCAAGATGGCGTATTCTTATTCCAGGATGGGACATGGCATGTAGAGAGCCGCACTAGATAAACCCTATGTATCGAAACGGAAAGGTGGGGCCTTTCGGTGTGATTGGCCTCCTTCAAATGTCCCGCAAGGAAGGTGATGACGATGCGTTTTGCGAGAGGGTGCATCCGGGTCAACGTTCTTCGACATGGATGTTTCTGTTAGAAGTGGACCGCTATGGGAACCAAAGAATAAATCCGCGGGCAAAACGAGCAATGCATGCTCGGCGGAGCCTAGTTCTGAAAGCTGCGGGTAACCTCGAGCGGGCGGCCCGCACGAGCGCCAGAGTCGGATTTTGGCGAAAATTGAGCATACTACAGGGATAATATTCCTAATTCTTCGGCCTTGAGAGCTGACTGAGGCGTCGAGGAGTTTCCACCAGGCACCGAGCGATTCACATTTGGTGGTGGCGGGTGAGGGTAACCTCGAGTCTGTGACATTGTGACAATTTGTCACTCAAAGGACTGTCGCTCAAAAGATGCCAACAACATAATTCGATTGAGTACGACAGTGGAAGATAACAGGAGACGATTGTAGTAGTACATGCGAATTCGTAGTCATAGATTTCAATATATATAGAGATCGTTCCGAACAAAATTAGTACAGATGCGTAAGTCATGACTCGGGACTCGTAATGAACGTCCATCTCACTCCAAGAATCAGCCCTAAGGGATAGGATCAGTAGCAGGCGATGGTAGGGAGCGGAATGCATACCCTGGACAGGTCCAAAACAACTGCACGGTCTTTCCAGATGAAGCGCGCGTAGTGACCGATCACCCGACTCGGCTCAATCACCGAAATGCTGTCCGCCATTTTGGACGAGTAGAGGCGAGCAGGAAAATGTATGAAACGTCTGAAGGGATCCTTAATACCAGGGGGAAGAGGCGCCTGGGGTCGAATGACGAATTTCACCTCCTTCGCCTCGTTTTGCTGGATTTGCTCAATGCTCCCAAATACGGTGTCCCCATTGGAATCTAAAAAGGAGACTAGACTATTTCCCAGATGTGTGGACGCCTGGGAAAAGTGCAGCCCTTCATGGTCGAAATGTGCGCGCTCCGTGCTACGCACGGGCTTCGGATCCGGGTCCTCTTTGCGGGGGTCTGCGCTTGCGACATACATGGAATACAGACGATGAAACTGGCGAAGGAGCTCGGGACAGTCCTTCCGGTTGAGCCACCGTCGAAGGTTCGCACTGCGCATCCAAGTCTTCACAACCGTAGCTTCATGTTCACCTGCAATAAACGCCAGTGTCAGTGCTCGATCCTTGCAAGAAAAGCATAGTCACTCACCTCCAACATGGCTGTTACTATTGAATTTCTGCAAGATGCCGATAAGCCGTTCCACCGGGAAACACCACCAGGATAAGACCGGTCCGAAAAGAAGAAGGAACTCGTGGATATGAAAAGCGATATGGACGATCGTTTTCTTTGCATGGAGCCTGGTGTGAGGATAACACGAGTACAGGTTGTCCAGCCATTCCTTGATGAAGGTGCGGCAAGCCAAGGCGCGTTCGGGCGTTGAGCTAAACCGACAGACAAGGGTAGTGGCCTGAACCAACGCCATGGTGTGATTGAGAAGGTCTGCACGCTTCGGGTCTTCTCCCCACAAAAGGACGAGCGCAATGGGAAGATAGATCGTGATCAGCAGGCGCCATTCGTCGGCCTTCATGGAGCCTGCCTTTTTCTCCCCATAATTTTTTGGAACGTGATTGACCCAGGCAGGTGTTGTGGTATTCGCAATGACCTGTTGCACAAAGCGGAGGCTTGGCTCATCGATCACCTTTTCCGGGATGGGAATGGTGCCAGTGGAATCTCGCCAGGGTTTGTCCAAGCGCTAATCAGACTGGAGTGAGATCAAACAGGGCATACGGATGAGTACAACTCACCCAATCCACGAGAAGCTTAGCCAGTTGAGCTCTGTTCACTCGTATAAGATACTTCTCTCTCGTCAAAGGTTCCTCTGGAACATCCTTCTTTTTTTTCTTCGCAGTCTTAGCAGCTTTCTTCGGGTTTTTGCGAATTATGGGGGAACGGACGATGGAATGACCTTCGGCAGCTCCAACTGATAGCATACCCAGGCGAGTGAAATTTTGTACTGTCTCTCGAGCCTCTCCGCCAAGATTTGTGAAGTTAATTCATCTTTATCCCTCTTATGCTTCTTCGCCTTGGCTTTGGCTTTGGCCTTCCTGACGTCTTCGTCCTCTGCCTCTTCCTCTTCCTCGCCTTCGTCATCTTCCTTGCCATTCTCGTCTTCGCTGCTGTCCTCATTCTCGGAAATTTGGTAAACGAGAAGCTTATAAATGTCTTCGACACTTTTCTGGTGGATATCCTTAGTCATATCCCAGTCCGCAGGCGCTGCGGCATCGAGAGAAGGGAAATCGTATTGATAGGCTGGAGGGGATTTGTCGAACTTCTTCGCATCGAGAAGATTTAGCTTGAGAACGCGACGACAGTGATAGTGAACCAAGCCTTCCAACACGGTGTGCATGGGGTCAGGGGGAAGCATGCGAGTTGGGTCCCAATAAGGCAGCCGCCACATTTCAGACCAACGAATTCCGTGTTCTTGGTAGATCTGTTCGCGCTCTGCTAAAGTCTCCGCATCTCGCCAGGCCTCGGCGCAACTGCGCATCTGGTCTCGATCCCTCGTGTTCCACGTCGAAAAGTCGGTATTGTACACAGTGCTGCGTCCTCGACCCTGGCAACAAGTGCAATAAATGTGCGCATTATGAGCGGCCGCACCAGCCAGTTGCCGTGCAGCCGGTAAATCGTTCGCTGAGAGAACGAAGGCCAGATCGACGATACGCCCAGTGTCAGGCTCGGTTCCCGTGGACGAGAAGTGAATGCCTCGATTCCACCCAACCACAGCGACGTCTATGATCGGACAGAGATATGGGTTTATTTCACCTTTGGACGGCGAGGATGGCCCCGGAACTACAACAACGAAAACATTTTCGGGCTTGTCACGAACGATAAGACGAAGATTCAAGCAAGACACTTTGATCAGTCCTATGGAATTTGAATTGGATCGCTTCCTGCTACCGAAGGGCGGAAAAAAATCCATGCTGATAGAGAAAAGGAGCCGCATCCGCTTCCCTGCGCGCTTGATGAATAGAACAATGCTGTCGCAGTCTTTAAACGACTGTACAAACTCGGCTTGAAACACGTCCTGCACAAAGTCCCTGTCCGACGGCTTCGTGTTGACTGCATCATCGCAGACTTCGTCCATCATTCGCTCATTCTCAGGATCGGACAGAAGTCGAGCGAGATAGTCCAGGAAGCACGGGGCGAGGAAAGGTTTAATGGGACACGAAGAAGCTTTGCCGCATCTCAGCAGCGCGGCGCCGCATACCGATCGACCCTCTTTCCCGACGATCGTATTTTGGCACTTGTCAGGCCAGCTGGGAGTGTCGGATGTGGAGAGATCGGGAGGATGAATATGATTACAAGACGGACATGCTGCATACATGACAGTTTTGCCGTCCAAATTGAGACGGGACATCGTGATATGTAGGGATTTCGGGATATCCTTTAATATTGTGTTCTGGAACTCGTCAAACTCCACAGATCCGTCGTCATTCATCTTCACATCCAACGCCATCGTGGCCTTCACGAGAATCATAGCGGTACCAAGGATGAAATTGACCGAATCTTCGGCCAGTCGAAGCAAAAAGTGACAAACGAGTCCAAGTAAGACCGTAACCTGCGCTATGACATTGAGCTTTGCGACAGGGTTCACCCTGGTATACGCTGGGGATATTTCAGCAAGCATCAGAGTAAAAGGTGCAGGACCTCACCTGAATCATAGAAGAAGGGTTCTGTCCCCTCAGGAAGCGCCGACTTCAAATCCTTCACTAGGATTTCCAGGACTTTCAGCCGCTCCTCAACGAAAGATTTCTCTGGGCATGGCTTGATGTTCTGCAAGGAGGCCGCAGCTACTAAAAACGCCCTCGTACCATGCCGCATTTGCTGCCTGCCGCTGCGCCTCCAGCGAGGTATTGCTGGATTGCTCGGACGGAGACGATCGTCTCTTCGATCTTCTTGGCAATCGTCATTAGCAAGTGGTCGTCCTGTTTCTGCCTAGTTGGCTGCTTTGGCTTCGTTGAGCACGCCGACATGATTGCCTGCAAGGCCTTCAGCGCCTCCTGGCCGATTTGAGTCGTGTTGGCGGGAATGCTATTGCTTTCGTTGGCGCCTTCCGGAGAGAGCGGCATGGGCAACGGATTCTGCGACAGAATCGGCGACGGCGGCGTGAGCCTGAGTCTCGAGCCGGGAACGAGCTGCTCTATGATCGGCCCATTCACGCTGTGGAACGAGATGGGGATACGTCTCAAGCTTGCAGGTGCATGGGCGACTTGATTCGGGTCTACCAGCCATGGCGGCGGCCGTGGTACGTGGTCTTGGATGCTGCAAAAGAATTATGTCGGTCACTCTGCGATTGTACACCGAGCACCAATCAATGGGACTCGACCGCCACTTCTGCGTTGGACAGTGTGGCGGTTTGGAACAAAGAGAGTCCTTGACCCTAATTTAGACTTGACCTGATTTGGTGTCCAGAATCAGTGGCTGTGTTCTTGTTATCTCTGTTATCTTTCGCTCACCCAACTTCAGCTATCTTCCGGTGCATGTCGCCGGACTCATGGCGCGTTCCAGAAAGATGGCCGCAGTGTTTTAGTCGCAGTGCATGAGGATTTGGGCCCTTCGTGGATGAAATGGAGCAAATTTAAAAACCAAATATATTTGAGTAACGCATGTACCAACATCTGCGATTAACCATCTATTCTTCTCAGACCGCTAATATCTCACCGCTCGCAAAGTTCGTACATTGAGTTCTCCCAAACTCTGTCGAATAGCCTATAATCCAGTTGTCAGCCCGGTCGTCTTAATTCGCAGGATCGCCTACCTTACTGCTTCAAGCCGCCGTGCGCCTCATCTCCAGCGTTCAAACCGTGATCTTGAAGCTTGAGATTGATCATTATTTCGGGAACGCCTTCGCAAAGGTTGAACATGGGGTCCGCGATCGTCTCGAAAGTTGGGTTCCAGTAGGGCAGCCGCGCAAGTTCACGCCGACGGACTCCATAAGTCTGGAAATCGTCATCGAGCTCCTTTGGGGTGTGTTTGTAGTGGCGACTCTCATCCTTATCGTTACTCTCCTGCTCAAATACAGCGCTGCCAGTGACAGGATCGGCAATGTCTTCTTCGCCAGCGGCGGCATGAGCAGCAGTAACAACGGCGGCGGAATCAGCGGAGACGGGATAAGCTGCAGCAAGGGCAGCGGCGGCGGCCTTCGTGGCTTCCCACTCTGCCTGATGGGCGGCCCACTCTTTGTCTAAGATACGATGGGGATGGAGTTGGAGAGTGCAGTCGCATTTGTGGTACACAGGTGCCATGTGTTAGACACTGCAGGATTATATCGTTGCACTGCGATTGTACGCGCTGCACCAGTTGCTGGGACTCGACCACCTTCTGCGTTTATGGTGGTTTCGAAGAAAGAGTCCTTGAGCCCGATTTAGACGTGAGCCGATTTGGTAACGAGAATCAGTGGCTGTGTTTGACGTCTCTTGCAGTTGACGCTCACCCACTGCAGCCATCTTCCGGTGCAAGTCGCTGGACTCATGGCGTTGTCCAGCAAAGTGGCCGTGGTATCTTCCTCTGGTGCATGAGGCACAATTCCGCTGCATGTACAAAATCACGCCCACAAATTTAAATCCATTCCATTACCATGTACCGTACCTACAAACTATCCACCGATTCTTCCCAGATCATTTCATCCCACTTGGGATGCTCCCATGACGTCCGACCCCACTTTGACTGCTGCCACATTTTCTCTACCACATTTTGGTAGACGAAAATCACAAATCCCAACAACACCAGCGCCTGCAAAAACGTCACCACAGTGTCCCATGCAATGGGGCTCCGAGCACGCTTCCAAACGAAAATTTGCTGGAATCCCTCGTCAGTGTACGAGTGTGCGGCGATGATTGCAGGTTTGCCGCAGATTTCTGCGGTCTAAACCAAGAGTCAGCCCTCGGTCATGTCAATTCGATCGATGGGTACCGCTACTGCTTTAACCCTCTTCGCGCGACCCGTCTCCAGTGTTTGGACGGTATCCCCCGAACGGACGTCAAAAGCATAGATCTTTCCGTGGTCGCTCTCAGTGATGATGGTGGAGCCCTTCTCGCCAAAGCAAACGTCGGTAGAGCATGGGCCGCCTTGGAGCTCCCGAGGCACTTCAAACGTACGGGTCTTGGTTCGGTTTGCATACCGGAAGAGTGCAGGACCAACATAGGGATCGTTGACGCAGAAAACGCCCTCGCTCCAGTCCACGGCAGCACCTCTGCTGGGGACCGCCGGTTAGTTTGGTCTCAAAATCTATCCATACCACCCACATATACGACCCGATGTTCCATTCCGACCTCCGCTCGCCCGACGTACCCCGGAGGGTGTAGCTGTGCAGTCGGCATTTAGACAATTTCCTGCAGTAAAGCCTCCGACTTACACCGGTCCATTATGACCCGATCCAAAGACGATAATGTCTCGGTCGCTGCTGTTGTCGAAAGCGGCGAACGTGATCGAGCGAGGAAGATGGTTGCTGTATTTTTGACTGAAAATGTTGGTCGCCTTCCACATCCCGGTGTTGGCGTCCTTCGAAATCGCCCAAGATTGTACTACATCCGTCCGACTGCACAGGCACAGCCTGTTGTTTGTGGAGTCGAAGGCCAGACCTGTAATTTCGCCGGCATGGGTGATCTGGGTAGCGAAAGTCTCTTCGAAAACTTTCGACTCCTTGTCCTGACGCCAGCAGAAGAAGTCTCTGTTCTGGGTGCTGGAGTACAAAACGTCGTGGTGCTCTTCGGTTTGTCGGGCCCAAAGCAAAGACACAGTGTGGCCACGACTACCCGCGCCACTAGGGCGCTTGACTTCGGTCATGTTGTCCATATTGAAGAGCCGGGTGCCCTGGGAGCCTGCACCAGGGTCGAGGATTTATCAAGTCGTGGCGACCAACACGCACCTCCAGTGGCTAGAGCTTTAGCATTCTCCGTAACGGCGAGAGCGAGAATGCTGCCAGTGTGATTCTCCACGCCATGCTGGCGACGGTAGGGAAGGCGAAAGTACGACATTGAGATAGAGGGAGGAAACGACTGGATGAGATGGGAGAAGGAGCAGGTTCTTAACACCCTGTTGGACAAAGCGCTTTGCGAGCAGCACAAAAAAATTCCTAATTGGGACAACAAACACTATTATCTTATTTCGGTTATATGGACCCATGCCACTCCCCTGCACCTTGCCTTCGACCCATATCCTACGTAACCCGCTGCTCCTACCCCCTTCTTCATGGCTACACCAATCACCAATACTCCTACCACATCCTCTGTTTGCTCGCTTCAGCGCGTGCCTGCGCCTGTGTTGACTGAGGATGAGGATGAGGACTCTGACCTGATCCCGAGACCCCCGCATGTGGGTGTTTCCCATGTAATGTCTATATTCGCCCTAATTTATCCCGGGCTCGACGAGCAGGGCCGTGCGAAGGAGTACAAGCGTTTCAGGGTGAGCTTTCATACACACTGGACCAAATTAAGTCGATTCAGTCGCTCACCGTTTGCCAGGACCATCTCGATCGGCTCGCAGTGATTCATCTGGATTCTTCCTTGGTTCTTATGTCCCAGGATAAAGACGATATGGCTGCACTTTTCAATGACGTGAGTGGATGAACCCTCATCGTTTGTCGATTCTAACTGATTGCAGATGTCGAAAGAGTTTGTCTGGCTCGAGCACTGTCCTAACAACTGGCCCGTATCTGTCTGTTTACAGGTCAAACTTCACAACTCGGCGCGGAGTGCTACCAACAAATCCAACAAGAAGGTCATTGCCATGATCAATGGGAATCGTCCTCCCAAGACGAGCCATCGTAAATCCAGTACTCCTACTGCCGGTCCCTCCCGTTCAGCGTAGTTTCTTGTCTCATGCGTCTTGTATCTGTTGTATTTTGGGTGTACTTTACTTTTTCGAATCTTTAATGATACATGTTTTTCATTTTCTACATGCGCTCAGAATACTGAGGCAAATTTGAGAGCCGTTTTTGTAACCCTTGAGCGGGTGGGTGACAAAGTTGTCACACCGTCACAGGGTCAATTCCCCCCTCTCTTCACCCACCGCCACCGTGTGTAAATCGCTCGGTGCCTGGTGAATCCCAAGCTTCGATCAGACACAAGTTTGGAGACGATCCCCGTAACTAGCTGAAGATTTATTCTGGCTCCGTGCGCGATCCACACACTCGAGGTACCCGCAGTTCAGAAGCAGGGCATCAGCGAGCATGAATGGCTGGTTTTTCCCTTGCGGAACTATTTTCTGGTTCATTCTGGTCACGCCGGCCACCTCGGCGCCTTCCAACGCATCCCCTTCCACGCCGACGCAAAAGTGAGTGTTTTCTCTAGCCAGTGTTATTTTTGTTGCTGAAGCAATGGTTTCCGGGCGTGAGTAGGACAGATTATATGCTGCTCAGCCAGCTTTCGCGACCATAGTTGCCTGACTTGATGCTGCTCCACCACCAGTTGTCATCCTGTGCATGTAATTTTCATCGTATATACTTTCGCTGCAACCAAAAAAAAAAAAAAGACATTGAAATTCTCGTTTTGACATTCAACGCAATTGTTACACGATTCATATGTACATTACGATTTTTGATATTGCAAGTCATTCAATACTTAGTTGTTTGGATTTCAGAGCGAGGTAGCAAGAAGGCAGCGAATGAACGACGAGGTGGATAAGCAGCACAAACCCATCATGGCAAAGACCCGAACATGTCCTGAACGTGCTCCAACGCGAAGGAAAACGAAGGGGTGGCCAAGATTGCACCCCATGGATCGCCTTCAGCGACCCAGGCTGCCTCGGCTTCCCCACTAGAGGCTCAGGTCAGCACGAAGGACGGAGACGAGAATAATATTACCTAGTACGGAACACTTGCAGGACGTTGTCCACAGCCCAGAATACCCGCCCTGTGCGCCTGAACCACCCTTTCCTGTGGCAGCTGGGCTTGAAGACGTGCTCGAAGCCGTTGCACATAGGAAGGAAAGTGATGAGTTGTTGGAAGTGGGGCCTGTAGTAGATGAGGTTTATTGGGTGCACATGATGAGGCCACTTGCGACAGTCGGCCGGAATCTCCTCGTCGATATCTGCATCAGCTAGGCGTTCACTGCAAGGCAGCAAGAGAGACAGTTAGCGAGAAAGAAAGACACAAGGGAATGGGCTCACCGGTCGCGACAGAACAAACCATAGGCATTCAGATGCCAGTCGACAACCGACTCCTCTTCGGCAACAGGTAAAAGCATGGGCGCTCCCGACCAAGGAGAATCAGGAGGTGCAGAGCTGCCTCGAACAGGCACCGAAGCCGACTCAAAGTCAGCAGCTAGAACGCTTGCACCTCGAATACAAGGCATTTGATGAAAGGTTGGGCGGGAGGCGTTATAATTGGAAATTTGAGGCGATATGAAGCTAGACAAGAGAGCGGACGGGGTGGTAGTACGAAAGCAAGAGAATGAGCCCGCAGTCCAAGCCGCAGTCGTTTAAATCCAGAAATTTCTGGACGCACAGCCACTGGTGCGACTATAATTAATGACTATGAGCCCATATGTATCCGTCTGCCTGAGTCTCTGAATTGAATTGTACTGTGCACAACTTTCGAGGTCGAGGGGTCGGCTTTGAGTGACAAGTTGTCACAATGTCACAGAGTCGAAGCTACCCTTTACCCGCCGCCACCAAGTGTGAATCGCTCGGTGCCTGGTGGAAACTCCTCTTAGCTCAGTCATTCCTCAAGCGGCCCGAAGAATTAGGGATGTTATCCCTGCAGTATGCTCAATTTTCGCCAAAATTCGATTCTCGCGTTCGTGCAAGCCACCCGCTCGAGGTTACCCGCAGCTTGCAAAACGAGGCTCGGCCGAACATGGATACCTCGTTTTCCATCGCAAATCACCTTCTAGTTCGCTTTGGTGGTTCAATGGAACTGGAAATCCAGTCGCGTTGAAGAGAGAAACCCTGATGTACCCTCCCCGCCAAGCCTGATCGTCGGAGTCTTCGCAAGTCATCCCAAGCAGGACAGTCGAGGTGAGAGGCCCTACTCATTCGATTTGATACGTAGGGCCCATGTTTTTGCGGTTCTCCATATGCCATGTCCAATCCATAATGATAATACACCACTTTACACCAATCACATTTTTGACCTCCGCATGCGCCCAAGAACTTTATCTGGGATCTCCCACCATATCATCGTCACCACCGAGACTGTTGGTTGAATTCCTTGTGAGAGGGAGGGACGTAGTGAAGATGTCTCGTGTTTTTACCCTCCCGGCGAAAATAATTCTAAACTCTCCAGAGAGGGACCTCAGCTTCTGCGGTTCCGCCGGAAAAGTTACATGGAACATCATATCATTACCCCCGGACCATCCCGCCATCTCCATCGCTCGCTTACACGATTCCGTCGCCGCCGCCTCCAGCGCACGGCCATGTCACTAGTCGGTTATTCATCCCATACCTCGAGACTTCCGCTTTGACTGCGTACTGCACATACATGTCCCATTTTCTTGTTGGGAACCATCCACATCGACCTCTTGTACAAAAAAATAAAAGTGTATCAAAATAATAATGGCAAAAATCGAGACAACAATATTCACAATGCGGTGTGGTCCGCTGGGTACCTTTCGTATGAAACCTCTCCAAAGGACATGAAGGAGAAGAATCCATTGCGCTGGACGCGCTTCGAGGCTGAGGGATGTCCAGGGCCAGCGGGCGGGTGTACCTGCTCTCTAGCGCTCCCACCGATTTCGTCTTTCAGGACTCGGGATGGGCGAAATACCGCGTTCCATCATCACCAGCATTCATTTTTGCCTCTCTCTGGACCACCCCACAGTTTCTTAGGTCGAGCTGTGCGATTAGGGAGCCCAGGGCGGATGCACCTGCTCCCTACTGCTCCCACCGATTTTGTCTTTCAGGACTCGGTATAGGTGCAATACCACATTCCATCACCACCAACATCATTTTTGCCTCTCTCTGGACCACCCCGCGGTTTCTTAGGTCGAGTTGTGCGATTTCGTCGACTTATCCTTCCCGCATCCGACGAGTCTCATCTCGCGCTTGCATAACACATACACCTTCACCTCGCATTCACCACGCACCGTCGTAGAACGCCATGCCGTTCTTATCCCCTCGTACAAACTATACCAAGAATTGGCACATTAGCTCTACTTGGAGGGCGAGCAAGGCGGGTCGGCCTTACCTCTCCCTCCACCGTTCTGAACCTCCTCGCCATTCTTCCATCCTCATTCATTACCGCTGCCGCACTTGTCGCTGCTACTCACTCTTCTCGGGCTGCACTCTCTCTCTCTTCACCTCACTCACTGCGCTTGTTGCGGTGCTTTGAGTCCTTTCGCGACCTTCGTCCCCGACTACTCGCTACCGTGCCGCACCGTCTTCATCTCCATGTCGTTGTTGGTGTCGATGTACGCGACCCACCAGATTTTGCGCGCCGTCTGACCTCGTCGACGTCCAGCCGCCGCCTTGCACACCGGTTGACCAGCAAATGGCCTTACTGGCTCTCGATCATCCTTATGCCGACGATGGCCCCGGAGAGCTCTATGTCCAGGGCCGAAGGAATCCGAACGGGAGACTCGAATTCAAAGTTGGGGAGACCAGCTCGATGCCGCGCCGCTACGGCGAATACTCGAAGTGCACAAAAAAACGGGCATACCTTGGAATGGGAGTTTCACTGCCGCGTACCATATCGCAAACTCGCAGGTAAGTCGATCTTTCTCAATTTTCTGTCCGCAGCTTATTTAATGTACAGAAAGACTCGTCCATTTGTCGTTTCGCGCCTTGGGAGGCGTCCTGGTACGCTACCCATGCCCGGGATGCTACATACGCCATCGCGAGTTTTACTTGCTCGACAATATCGGAGACCTCGACCGCCGTCATGCGCGTCCTGAGCTTTTGGATCGTCGCAATCAGAGGCACCTTCGAACGGTAAGCCGGTTTTCTCAATTGAATCCCAATCTCATTGGTACACAGAGTCGATTTCTAGTCTATTTTCTTTTCTTGTGGTCTAGTGTGCTATGGCAGTGCGATAATTGTAATATAGAAACGAGGTCGATTTCTCGTGTACTTAGTTTTGTGTATTCTGTGACGGTAGAATAAAATGTAGTTTAGAATCAGTCAAATCGAATGTAGTATAAACCAAATGTATCATAATGTATCATAGGTTCCCTGTAAAATCCCTTGACGACGACTTGAGTCCACTAGTAGCAGATATCGGCCGATAATCCCGCCTATTCCCGACATCAGTGTGTCCTTCCCAATCGGGACCATGCCTGTCTTCCTCCACATCGACGTGCCCGGTGTAGGTCGCTGGGCGACATCGAACGGTGGGCCCTCTCTCTTTTGCTCAGCGCTCCCAATATTCTCGAGCTCGTACCTCGTGTAGCTGCAGAGGTTTTTGGCTTCAATGGGAGATCAGAGTTCAAAGGGAGATTAGATAGGCAAGTCTTTGTCTCGTTCCACTATATAAACCTCATTCCTATCACGAATTCTCACTCTCTCCTTCTTCGCTTCAGATTCCTCGCCGCGCCACCCCCTCCACCTCTTACTTCCGACTTCTCTTACTTTTTCCTCCACCGCCGCCCTAATCAATGGCTTCCACTCGCAAACACTTCGTTCCTGGCCCGAAGGTAAGAACTCGTTGTTCTTTGTCTGTTCGTCTTTGACGTATGAGTAGGCCGTGTTCAAAGTCATATTCACCCACCTGTACTCCACCAAACGTGCCACACCGTCTTTTACGCCCACTGCGACCGCGTTCTCATCCTGCCGTAAGAACGTGCGACGCTACCCTTTAGTCGAGTCGCTCTTTCAGAACCATAAGGCGCAGACATACATTCACGACTTCCACGTTACCCTCCACCACGGCACACACGAGGACCACTACCAGGTCTACCTCAAAAGAGGAGTTGTTCTCGCCGCCAACCGTTGGGCCCATACCCTCAAGGGAGACATCGTGTTCATGCGACTGGATCCGCACAACCTCGACCGCGTCCTCAATATGAGGCGCACCGCCAAGGCGAACGCCCCTCGCAACAAACCAATCGTCGACTACCTGTTCGGTCGGTACGTGCTGCTTCGCAATCAAACATCGAACATCCCTGACTTTTTTAACTAGCCTCCGTCCGTTCATTAGGAAATTCCAGAAATCCGGACACCTTCCTAAGAAGGGTCCTGTCTTCCGCAGACACCATGCGTTTTACTAAAGCATGGACCTTGTTTCACTGGATTTTTCGTTACTTCATCTACATGTCGTCCCCTACCGTCTGCTTGATGTACTCTGTCTTCGTATCGATGAATTTTTTCTCGCTCTCTAGCGTGCGTCTGAGAATTTGAGAAACACTGGACTCAGTTTCTTTGTCCACAGATGTCAATTGAATTTCGGGGGCAGTCAAGTCCGTATATAGAAGCTACACGCTACACGCGACGAACAAAGGGACAAAGGAATGAGCAGGGATATAAAGTGAGCCACCAAATCAGTTCTTTCCAGCACCTCTTGCTTTCGCACACCATCCTCTCCCAACTTGTACACCATCCATTGATCTGTCCGAAGTGTAGACACTTCGTCACGGAATCCCCACTAGCATCTGAACCGCGAACGACTACATGGCTGACGGCCACCAGCCCGATGTCCAAATGGACGACGACCCCGACCCAAGCGACTCTGACTCCGAACTCCAAGCGTTGCTTTATCCTCCTGAGATGGAACGAACCCTCGATGAGGACATCGACATGGACGAATCGACCGTGTTGACCGCGCCCAGTGCACAACAAAGTCCGACAGAGCCCACCGTGTCAGCCCATGAAGCCGCAGACAATGCGGCCGCCGTGCCAGGCGCCTTCCCCGTGCAAGAGACTCCCGCCGTACCAGACGCCGTCCAGCTTCAGCAGGACCAAGCTGCCGTACCCCATGTCACCCAGAACGCACCCGCCGTCGCGCAAGAGACTCCCGCCGTGCCAAGTGCCATCCAGCCCCAGCAAAACCAAATTGCTGTACCCGATGTCACCCAGAACGCACCGGCAGTCGCAGGAACGTTCCGCCCTTCGAACGAGCAGGAAGGCAACGCAAAGAGATGGCACATCGAAGTCCCGCACCCCCGACCGGCGCAGGCGGCATTAGCGAACGGGACTTCAACGACGTGAGTTGTATGAAAGGCGGTCGTTGTTTTCAATCCGATTCATTTTTCTGTAGGCCATAGCCCAGCGATCCTTGGACAAGGGCGATGCTAGTATCCAGCGGAAAAACGTCGTGAGGCGCAAGAACAGCTAAGCGCTGTGCAGCAACAGATGGCAGCGCAGCAGCAACAGATGACTCAAGTCATGGCGGAAAGAGAACAGATGCTCAAAAAGCAGCAAGAAATGGCCGAAATGCTCAAGACGCAAGAACAGCAAATGGCTGCGCAGCAACAGCAGCAGAAACATATGATAGATGACCTGTCGAAATGGCAACAGGAGTTTGTGAGGCAATGTTGACTCTTTCGAAACTCCACTGACCACGCACGATGTAGGTTTCCTCTTGTGAAACCACGGTGAAGGGACAAAATCGCCGAGGCCGAGAAGGTGAGTGTGCGCTCTCTGATTCAGAGAATATAGTCTTGATGAGTTTCCATCAGGACCAGGAGATTGACAAGTTGAGGGCGGAACTGAAGGAGGCCGAGGCGGAGAAGCAGCAGACTAGGGCGGAGAAGCAACGCGCTCTGGAGGAGGCGGCAAGGGACAAAGTGAGAATTATGCTGATCAGATAATATATGGCACTCACGTCCATGCAAGGCGGCTTATGATAGGAGAATGGCAGCTCTCACCGCACGACAGATCATCGGACCTCCCCCTCCCGATGCCGAACGACAATTTCCTGGCGAGCCGCCGGAATATGTTCCCAAGTACATCTCGGACCATGATCGAGACCAGCGGATACTAGAATCGACCATGCACGCCGCTTCATATCGCTTACCCCATCTCACTATCGTGCCCGGCGCGGCAGGCAACAAGTCGACGTCCGGGTCGACATCGACACCTGCGAATCCGCCACCTTCCCAGCCAATGTTGATCGATTTGGACGACCCTCGTGTTGTGGAGAAGTTGAAGCCGATAGTTAAACAAGCTGCGCAGGAAATGGGCATTGGGGCAATAACCGTGATTGAGAAAGGGCGCAAGACTCGAAAAGCCGACAAATACGACAGAGCTAAAAAAGAAACGGATGCTACAATCTCGGTCAAAAATCAGAAGAGATGGAAGGTTGGTGCAACGTTGACCCCCAAGAAAGTTTCTGAGCGGTCTCTGAACAGGCACTTTGTCGCGGTTGTAGTAGCAGCCACCGGATTCAACACTGCCCGCGACTACGTCCTACTACGAGCCCGCCACTGAGGAAGACAATGAAGCATGCTGCAAGGGCAAGGCGACCCCAATCGCGTCTTCCAAATTCTATTTCAGACCTGGTTTCCGAAACAGCCCGTGGAACGAGAAGATCCTCAAGCTTCACGCGAGACAAGCGCAGACGATGCGGGTGAATGACCCCCAGCGCTGGGGTGTTCCCCGATGTCAAAGAAAATTACATCATTTCGATCTTGCGGACAATAATGAAAAACTACCAGGAGGATTGGCGGCGTCACCAGCGGCGACCGAACGAAACAGAAGAAGAATTTCAGGCTCGCGTGGAGGAATATGAAGAGCAGCGGCAGGACAAGACTTCCAAGACGTCACGCAAAAAAAGTGTAGGTTGACTGTCATGTATTGGAATATGGGCTAACCTCGGCCCAGAAACGCGAGACCAGAATGGCCACTGTCGTGAAGATGATCAAGATTTCCCTCGTCAAAGAAAGAAAGGACAGGGACCAAAACGTCGCCATAAACCGCGCCAAGGTAGAAGCGTGGAAGTTTCTACAAGAACTTTTGAAACGCCTGCCTACGCAGGCGATGTCTTCAGAGGAGGTTTCTGACAGGGCATTGAGAGTGGAGGGCGTTCTCACCATCGTCAAGGTTCACAAGATCCTGATATGCCCCTGGCGACATGAGAAAATCGCCAAGTACATGGAATGGGTGGACGAAACAGGCCGGAGGATGAAGACAAAGTCAGACAGCGCGCGAACTCGGATACGAATCAAAAAGGAGGGGAACTCTCTCCCACTGCCCAATCTCCCACTTGGAGTGTACAGCGAGCAGTGGCTTGAAGAGGAAAGGGCATACGGACGACGACCTCGATAATACTCTGCATATCTCGGGCAAGGTATTCAAGCTCTTGAAGCTTGCGTCGAAGAGTTTCGAGAGGGGCGACGACGAGGCCGGTGGCAGCGACGACGGCGACGACGAAGAGGCTCAGCAGATGAACGGCGGCGGCGGCGATGACGACGACGACGACGACGAGGCTCAGCAGACGAACGGCGAGGCTCAGCCGCCAAACGACCAGATGGAAGAGAACGATATTCGGTAGAAAAACTTTTTGTGCATGTACACCCCAAATTATGATTTTCTGTTGGCCATTCTGTTAACTGAGAGCGAAGCGTTTTGAGCAACTTGACAACGGGGCGATGTGACGTGCTCCTGGGCGAGATAAGGAACCGCCTGAACCCGGCGACCTGCACCGGAGGAGGAGGATTCGCCTCAGCCAGGCAGCCACAAGATGGGCTTCCACCTCGGCCCGGCGACTAGCACCGGGAGGAGGTTCTCAGTGTAGTTCACTGAGAGCTGGACGAGGTGTCCCAAATTCGGAAGGGGTCACGCGACGCGTTATGCTACGTGACTCGCAAAACACATCTTTCGCAGTGTCTCCGAAGTACAAATCTTCGGGAACGCTTGCACGACTTGTAGACCTCGAGGTTTTTGCTCAAGACGCCCTCTTACACTCTTTCCACTCGTCTTTGCATTCGTGACGCGTGGTACGTCATGCGTTTCTTGTCAGCGTACCAGTGGCTCACTACGATACAGATGGCGACTTCCAGCGCCTCTTCTTCGAAAGCTGAGCCTAGCTGTCCCACTGTCCCGGTATGCGCGTCTTCATTCAATAATAGATGGCGGTACTGACATTTTGGTGCCTTTTTGCTAGTCCACTCGCGCACTCACTGGCCATTACCGCGCCGGGAAAAATTTATATTCTGTGTACAAGGGCTCGCGTGGCGTTGTGCTCAACACTCCCACTCCACAGGAGGCTCAGTGCCCCCAGCCAGTAGCCCGCAATCCCGACTTCCGTAGACCCACGTATATAACCCCCCCGCATGCCATACCATGTCTTTATCCCGAAATATAATCCATGGCACGGGCCGCTGCTTGGCGTTCTCGACTATACGTTTGAGAATCTCCCAATTGTCCAGTACGGTGAGGTATGGTCCCTGGACCGCGACATCGTTCAAGGGTGGAGGGATTTTGAGGACTGCCTGCGCAGTGTCGGACGCGAGCTGCCTTGGCTCACCTCCAAGCCCTTCCCACAACAAATAGAACCATGGTTCATCCCCGGCCGCAGTCACTACAGTCTCTACTACCGAACCGAAAAGGGAGCGCGCTCAGCAGTCTGGTGCTGCAGAAAAAACTTCCTCCCTCTTTTCAGCTGCGTATCGATGGGATTGTGGTTCATGGCCCATGAAGAGGCCGAGGAGGTGGAGGCAGCGCTGGGAATAGCGTCGGGGAGCAAACACAAAGCGGAAGATATCTATGAGCTCAAGTCTACCAAAAGGTCCAGGTCGGATCGCCGACCAGAACAACCGCCCGAGAAGCAGATCCCTTGGCGGCAGGCCTTGATGGAGAAGCTTAATATTCTTCCGTCGTGGATAGATGCGCTTGAGACATCCGGGGCGAATGACTGGCAGATCCCTCGAGTCGGCGCACTCATTGATCTGCGCAGCGATGTCGTGCATGGCAGCATTCCACATGCCCACAATCAACAAATCATCGATCAATTTGGCAGCAGCTTCATCACACAAACAACACATCTCATCATGACTACAGCTATGTCCCATCGCATCACAACTACAGCCATTTCCTGTGCTTGCACGGCCTCATTCACAGCAATTCACTGCTTCCAGATATGCCCCAATGTTTCATACAGCCTTGTACAGCTTTTTCTCGATCTATCTTGTTTCTTTGATTGATTTTTCATCTTACTCTCGTTTATCTCTCAAAAATAGTGTTCCACAGCCTCAAACCTGTCCTGATTCATCATTCTACAGCCTGTACTACCATCCGATTTCCACTGCCTCCATGATCTAGCTATTTATGTTTCAATCACTTACTTTGTATAAAAGACTGTACTATTTATCAAATGAATACTTTTGCTTTGCCCCTACGTTGTGCATCTTAAGTCCATCGCTTCGACATCGCCTACGCTCTCGCCCTCACCTCGCTTCGCTTCGCCTACGACCACACTTCATCATCGTCTCTGTCTTCTTCCTTGTCCTCACTCCCCCTGCACCGCTGATCCTTGTAGTGGCACCGCTGCTCTTGAAGCCTCGCACATTTTCATCCCATCCTTCCTCCATCTAGCAGCAGCTTATATTTGCATTTTAGCTCGCACTTGGACGGTCGGTTGGCACGTCAGCGACGAGGTTCTCCGTTCCGCGGAGCGTACGCACTTGGAATGGCTCATCTACAGCATCCTCAAATCGGGTGCTCCCATTCCCCTGTACTTCAATTGGGGTCCTATCCCTACATCTATCAGTATCAGCTATGCCACCCCCCAGTATCTCCAGCTCCTCAATCTCGTCCCTGATAGTCGCCAGATTGACCAGCTTGCTGGTTTGCATGGTGATGTAGCATTCAGCCCATTGACCCGCCACGAGAACGGGTTCCAGCCTGCTCGATCCACAGCTCCACCTGTGCCCGCGTCTGCCGCAGCAAAAGCCGATTTTTACATTCCGCATGACCACAGGCTTCCGCCTGCTCGATCTCGAGCTGCACCTGTACCCTCGCACGCCGCAGCCAAAACCCAGTTTTTCATTCCGCGCGACGGCAAAGATACCCGCCTCGACTTTCCTCCCGGCGATCGCGAAGATATGCGCCTCGACCTTCCTCCCGACGACCGCGAGGACATCCTTCTCGCCTTCCCCCCTGTCCACCCCGGCAGCGGTCAAAGGCACGGCGAGCGTATGGAGGGTTATTTTGCACGGCGGGAACAAGAAAATGATCATCAATCAGCGAAGGAGAGTCCCCAGGATAAAACGGCGCGCATGCAACGTGTAGACAATGCCAAGCGAGGACAAGCACCTGGGAAGAAAGGTGCCCGTGTCTACGTATGGGCGAAGGAGGAAACGGACAACAGTTTCTACATCCGTCGACCTGGGGGGCCGTAACAACTATCAATCCCTATTTGAAAACTATCCTCCTTCGCAGCGTCGTTACGACAGCTTCCACGACGAGTGGGATCTTTGCTCCGCGTTCGGCGACGACGGAGACGATGGACCCAACGATCAAGTCATGGACTTTGAAGACGACGGCGTCGACGACTACGGATATCTCGAAGCTAACGCCGATAGGCCTGTCGTCGACGATGCACCCAGCGCTTTACCGTTGGTCAATGTACGACCAGCTTCCGAACGAGACCTTCAGCGCATCTATCTCGAGTTTGGCTCGGGAGCTCAAGATGACCGTCCCCTGTACCAGCCGATCGCAGGGGACCTGAATACCGCCCTATACAAGCGGTTTGGGTTCTTGATGGGTCAGAGTCAAAGGACCCCTTCCCGTACGGTGGAAATGTCCGTCGTGGCAAGCTTGGTCGGCCTGCAGGACATCAATGCGAATTTCGTGAACGTTATGGCGACGTTCTTTGGCCAGTGCCTAGAGGCAAAAAATTCAGACGACCTGGACGAGGCACTCTTCGACTTGCACCACCGGGATCGCTCTCCCCTTTTCAAGCCCTGGCCTTTCGTAATTCGTCGAGAAAATCTTAACAACACTCTCGACCAGTCGACCAACATCTACTATGTGATTTGCGACAATGACAGCGCTAGCTGTATGGGGAGCGAGACTCTGCTGCTTCAGCAAGCGGCAGATGTCGTGGAAATCATCCGCCAAGGTTGGGGTCCTCGTGTGAAGGACGTCGCAAAAAACCTTCTAATGCGTGGGATCCCTTTCCGAATCGCTGTCATGGACTCAATCGAGCTCATGCGCCCCAGCCAAGTCGCAGTTCCCGGTCAGCATCGTTGAGCTGTCAACGTGAACTCGGGTCTGGGCTTCCGCCCAGAGAAGTACCAACCAACTCTCCACGATTACCACACCTACCTCACTCAGCTTAATTCGCAGCTGCTTCATACCCGCCGGGGTCGCGTAGCTCCGCCCTACGGCGGAGTCATCGGGCGCATCGCCAGGTCAGAGGTCGCCGATGACAACGTCCTTCATGGGCCAAGCGGCGACGTTTTCGAGAAGGGGGTATGTCTCTGGGATGGACGGTCAAACCATGCGTATTGGCACGAGAGCCTGACCGAGCACGAGACCGATCTAATTTGCGGAGTGTATTATATTGCCACGGGTACGTGATCAGAGCTGCTTTCTTGATTTTTTCGCTGCTTACAGGCAGATCCAGGAGTAAAAAGCAACGCCGGCGCTGCACAGACAAAGGTGCTTTCCTGGTGGCCGAAGCCACACTCATGGAAGGCGGGAAACCTGGATCCTGGCTGGTGGTCACCAGAATGCGAGGTTTGGTTTGAGCAGCGGCTTCGTCGGTTGGGGGATGGGCAGAAGTACAGCGAGAAAGGCATGCTGGCCAAAGCAGCCGAATGGAAGCACAACCTGAAATTCACGAAGATTCTGAAGGAGTGCGCGCAGGCTAACAAGCGGATCTCAGTTGGCATCCTCCAAAAGCTCTGTCCCAGCGCATAGATTTCTCCAGATCGTCTCTACGTACAATCTTCACGCAATCTCATATATTGTCCGCAAAATAGCATAGCAAATTCTGTATAAAAAAAATTGTATATTCCGAAACGTAGTCGAATGTTGTATATTCCTAACGTCACGCTTGCAATGCAATGAATTGTGTATACTTTTCAAGTCTGAGCGGTAGCTTCAAGTGACAAATGGTCACAATGTCACAGGGTCAACCTTACCCTCTTCACTACCCGCCGCCATCAAGTGTAAGTCGCTTGGTGCCTGGGGTATCCCCAACCACTCGTTCAAGGCATGGTGCAGGTGAAGAACGAACCCCTGTAAACCGCTCGTATCTCGTGCAAATGCATCTTGATGAGGTACCCGCTCGGTTACCCGCAGCTTCAAAAAGTAGGCTCTACCGAGCATGGATCGCTCATTTCTTCATGCGGATCGATTCGCTGCTCTTCAAGCTTCAAATGGGCGGAAATCCAGGGAGGTTTATCTCCATACGCCGAACTTTCGTGCAGATCCATCTCGCTTTTTTTCGACTCGCCGAGCTGCCAACTCGTTACCCGCTGCGATTAACCATAAATCGCTGGTCTTTACGCTCGCGGAACTCAGGTTCACCCTGATGGTTTCGTGCTGAGGGGTGTTACCTTGGCTCTGCGGTATAAGGGAGGGGATTTGGACGATTTGAATTGATTCAGCACAACGCACTTGTAAATGTTCTAATTACCCCTTGTTCTCAAACAAGGACATCGCCTGTGCTTCACCACGAAGTGGCGGCGAGGTACGTCTTTACCCGATATGAGCCTCTGAGTCTCCTCCCGAACTCGCCACCATGCAAGAAGCTCTGCGAACGTCTGAATCGCACAGTAAGTGATCATTCGAGCAGTGTAGGAGCCTGAAATAATGACCTCTCTAACCTCTTCTTCGTCTTCGTCACTGTCCACAGTGACGTCCCTGGTTTCCATGTCTGCAGAAAGGTTGGTGGTCTCGATGTACACGGTAAGAGAAATGTAAAAGCTTGATCATAACACTGCATACCATTATCGCGTCTTGGGGAGTGGTCACAGCGACCGGCGCCGCTGACTCGTGCTCATGGTCTGTCCGTACATCTACAGAAATGTCAACAGTCTCAACAACGAGTCCTTGCTCAACGGTTGAATGCTAAAGACATCTTGAGTGCAAAGCATTTGGAACTGGGCACCGGCCATGATTACCCTATCCTGGTCTTGGCCCTGGCCTCCAGCTTGCACGTCGTTTGGAACGAAGATCCGGGCGAGATTGGGGCTCAGTGGGTTCTGCGGATGAAGCGCTGCCATAGGATTGAAAAGATGACGAGGGGCACAAGTAACCCGCGATATATAAGAGAAAATCGCAGGAGAAAGAGTCTTTCATACCAAGTGAACAAAGTTGAGGTGACAAAATAAGGGTATGCATTGCGTTCCTTGTACTCACCTGTAATGTCTTGTAATACTTGATCTCTTTGCTGTTTTACCTTCAAAACGGCTGTTTTTTACAACAGCCCATTGCCAACGCTAAGCCACCGCAATCTTGCACTCGGAAAGAATTCAACTCATCGGACAATCAGTCTTTGAAGTGACTAATTGTCACGACGTCACGGTGTCACACAGTCAAGGTCTCTTCTTCCGCCGCCACTGAGTGTAAATCGCTCAGTGCCTGGTGGATCTCCTAATCACTCGTTGAAGCTTCAAGCGGGTGAACAACGAGGAATGCTCACACTGTACCGCTCAATTTTCGCGGACATCATACTCGCTTTTGTGGAAGCCACTGGTTCCAGCTCATCCGCAGGTTCAAGAACAGCGCTGCGCCCGAACTTGAATCGCTCATACTTCCACGCGGATGGGGATTGTTTGGTCCCCATGTTGGTCCATTCGGAACCGGAAAACCATCCATGTCGATAACGGTTGACCTGGATGTACTCGCTTCCCAACAGCATCGTCATCCCCCTCCTTTCAGGTCATTTGAAGGCGGTCAATCACGACGAAAGACTCCATATCTCCGCTTCGATACATAGGGTTCATTTTGCGTGGCTCTCTACATGCCATGTCTCATCGATCATAATAATACGCTGTTCTCACTTTCGCCCCCTGACACATTGGACCTATACATGCTCCTCAGAACGTTGTCTCAGGTCTCCCAGCCGATTATTCGTACGTCCGGAGCTGGCGATTGAGTCCCTGGCGAGGCGGAGGACATAGCGAAGGTTCCTCGCGTTTTTTACGCCTTGGGCGAAAATAATTCAGGAAATTGCTCTACACCATACGGCTCCCCTGGAAAAGATGCATGAACCATTGAACCATCCTCCCCGGACCTCCCCGCCATTTCTCTCGCCCACGTCTGCGACTCCGTCGCCTCCGCCTCCTGCACTCGATCACCTCACATCGACTTTTCCCCTAATCCTGCACGTCCAGAACCCCGCCTCGCTCCCGTACTTCACGTACATTATACGCTGTTTCATTGGGAGCTTCCACACTCACTTTTTGTACCAAAATTTGAAAAAATTTAAAAAATGATAATGGCAAATAGTCGGGACAATAACATTTGTGCTGTGCGGCGGCTTTCCCAGCATTTCTTGTGCAAAATGCATTTATACATGCAGTATGTACTCTCGGTCAAAATAAGTGTTGGCATATTCATAAAACCAGTGAAACGCTTGCTCTGCGTCTAGGGTGGAATATATATGTGAAATGAAGTATTTGCGAAAGGGTCTTCGGAACACAACACACAATACACTACACACAACACACAACACACTCGTTTGGTTGAGTTCAGGGTTCCAGTCCAGTATAGACTGCTGCAATTTAGCTAAACTTCCAAGAGCGAAGTCCTTTTCAACTCTACAAGACAGACAACCGACTTCTGATCACTTCTAGGCGCTTACGCGTTCTAGAAACAAAGGGAAGTTGTTTTAAAGGTTTTATCGATTGTATAGGTGATTTTGGAGAAGGTAACTCTGTGCAAAGTGTTTGAGTTCGCAGTATTTCTCTCGCAATAGGCTTTTGCGAAAAGTCAAAAGACTTCCAATCTCACTAGAACCAAGTTCTCTCGTATCCAAATCCAATTCACACGCTCTGAAACCGTATTCGTTTAACTTGTTCACGCGTAAAAGAGATCTGATCACAATCCAACAATGTATTGCAAGAAAAACAACACAAACTTTATAGCTTCTAGAGGTTTCTCCGAATGGCCTGACACAATCAGATTACCACAGAAGTTTCCAGCAAAACTTAACTGTAGCAACAAGAGGGGTCCGATCCACTGGCATCTCTAGAGCTAATACAAGCCTTATATACGCTACGATGATTTCTATAAATGGAATATTGTACAAATAGATGACAGAACATAAATAATCTCCTGACCGTAAACACTGCTTAATAAATAGGACAAATAATGAGTAAGAGAGAGAAAATCTATAATCAGCATGCTTTCCTGCTGCGCTGCACGAGTCTATTTGGACTCGCAAATAAGTTAATGACCTTTGACATTGCTAATCCACTAGCCGACATCAATATATGATGTGATTCTCGCTTGAGTCATGGAACTTTGGAAGCCAAGCCCCGGTCGCTAATTATAGCCTCCCGAGCGGGCACAACAGTCCTTGGCACACCCTCGGCTATTGTTCCTCATTATTCATGTATTTGTGCAGCCACCATGCTGTTTGTACACCATGACTCGGTCGATCAATGGAACCAGGTCTGACTCAAACCCTTTTGATGGCTCGGTTCATCTCGTCTGGCCCAACCGGTACGTTCCTCCAGTACTAATCACGGCAGATACCTGCCTTGTAATGTTAATTCCATCATGTCCTTGGTTTATGGGACGTACGGCATACCCCAATCTGTCCAGATGGTTGAATATACCTTTCGCGAAAAGTCTCCTTTGTGTTTCTTGAAGGACTCCGACTCTTTACCAGAGCCATTGCACGCTATGTTATCTCCATCATAGCTAACTACCCAGGTCGGTAATAGCTCCCATATTGAAACAATAAGCCATTTATGCACAACTTCATATTTAAATGGTTGTCCCTTAGCTAGCAAAATGAAAAATTGCTAGGGTGGCTCGGTGCCAGGCTCATCACCAGTAATTTGGATTTTTTGGGAGGATGAAGGCACATTTTAATGTGAAACAAAATGTGGCCAGGATGGTAAAGACCCCCACAACACACCTGTCTCTCACACTCAGATCAGAATGCTGTGATCTGTTTTCATGAGCACATCAAATTTAACCAGGAAAATGACACATGTTTATCTGGTGCTACGGTGGCCTGATTCAGAATCAAAGGGGGCCAAAATGTAGAGATCAGTCATCAATTGCATGCACCATGTTGAATCAAAATGAAACAATCTTCTACATTTTGCAGAAGCAATTGAAGGATTTTCATATTTGGCTGAAAATGATGGTACATCAACCATTTCTGATGGCATCAATTCTGTCACATCAGTGCTTGGACGTTACTGACCCTTCCAATATGCTTTTACAGGTCAAAGACTGATCTCCTTGTCAGTAAATGGCATAACAAGTCCTCTTTCAAGGTGATATGCCAACACTTATTTCGACTGCGAGTATGTAACCATCCCATTTGAGCTCTTATTTCTGGGTGTTATGCACGGGTTAAGTTGTGATTTATGGAAAATACAGCATACAAAATATGCTGTTAGCATAATACACATCAGACTTTTGACAAATAACTTTTTGGCCTTTTTCAAGGTCAAAAATGCCAAAAGGCCCCGCCAAATGGAAAAAGGTCTGCAAGGCGACAAGGACAGTGCAGATTTCCACAAGGTCTGAAAATCCCTCTAAAAATAGACGTCATTCAGCAACTTCGGGTGCTTTTTTGAGGCGAAAATTTTTACATGGTGAATGTAAGAAGCTATGCTGGGTGATGGTACATGAAATGTGTAGATACCAAGGACATTGAGAGGGAAGAATATAGACTTTTTGACCTTTTTCACCTTGTGAGCTTGTTGCCAAGGCCAAAAGGCCGTAAAGGTCACATGTTTTCTGTCAAAAGTCTGATGCAGATGGTTTGATGCCCTAATTGTGCTCAACAACCTTGGGAATGTCACATCAAATGTCCAGCACACAACCCACTCATGCACAATGTTAATGTGTCAGAACCATGAATGCTGCAATTTGCATTTCAATCCACTGGAGCTAGAGAATACTTTCTAGCCGAGTCAGCTTTACGTAATGTTCATGATAGAGAACCAGCAACATGATGCTGTGATCGAGCCAGTACACGCACAGATGCCAGCCCACATGTACCACTCACCTGCTCTGCACATTTTCACGATTCCCCAGTTACCCCACCTCGAGGGTGTCCATGGCCCGGGGCACCTTGTACCTTCCATCTGCCTGAGATACATCGGAAAACCGGCCGTCCTTCCTGCACATCGGTTCTCTCAGGGACTGATGAATTTCGATCTTGCTCATCAACAGCTCCCCCGTTTCCTCCCTCCCTCAAATTCCTCGGGATGCAGAAGGCTTCACTTGCCTCAGGCAACGCAGCTTCCCCCAAGATTTTCACATCCAACTTGCTCACTAATCTGCACTGTGATCATGCACTCAGCTTGACAGGTGGCGAGTGTGTATCCAGATATGGCTCAGTTGGTGGTACATCTCTTTCTGTCACTCTGGTATTTATGAGTACATATTAACTAGGGATGTACACCATCCTGTCTATGGTGGACGGCTTGCTCATGTACATCAACGAGGCACCAACTGGATAGATTCACCTTGTGACATCTTTCTGATAACATTTGATAATCAAGTGAGGCAGGCGTGTATTCAGGCTGCGCATCACACTTGGACTGTCCATCGCCAGTTGGATAGATGCTCAGCTAGCTTTTCACACCTGTGTTCGAGCTGACACGTGCCACAACAGCACCGAGCACCAGAGGCACTCATTCTCCGTGCAGGGCTGGCCGGCTGGTACAGGCAGGGCAGGCTGGGCAGGGCAGGGCAGGCTGGGCAGGGCAGGGCAGGGCGGGGCCGGGCGGGGCCGGGCTGGGTGTGGCACCACGACATGAACCATCCTTGGTTTTATTGCATCGAGAAGCACAACATCAGGTAGGCACTACTTCCGAATCCAAATTCCAAGCACCCCCGGCATTCTCTATGGGATGGTTTCTCGTATACCCTTGTCATATGGAAGGGTTTACATTCTCCGATAAATGCAAATTCCGATAAACTGTTTGAATCTGACGAGCATTGATCCCAATTTGGATCTGTCGACAATCCACTCTTTATCTGCTGTGTGCTATTGGGATGACATAAATCTCATTCAGCCCATATATACTTAGCCTGTGCAGTTATGCTTCCCATTCTTCTTCCCAGATGCCCCCATCAAGCATCACTGAAATTCTAGTCGATGACATCGTCACCACTGTGAATGCAGTTGTACCACTCCTGAATGAACTTCATGATGGTCTCCATCCCCCATTTGTTCAAGCAATCTCAAACACTGCAGTCTCTTTGATTCATGCACTTCAGGTGTGGAATTTGGATGAAGGTCTTGCAAAACTGATCTTAAATGCTAGAATGCAAAGAGAAACAAGAAACAATGCTGTCAGCTTATGGAAAATATCCATGGGATTATCTATGGTATTGTCAATGCTCACCTGCAATCGGACCCTCCTGGCTGTCTTCCACTGGTGATGTTGGAACATGTTGGTGACTTTACTGAGTACTGATCTGCTATGGCTGTTTTGCATGTACCTGATAGCATTCCAAGAACTCTTCATAAAATCCTGGCATTTGTGCAAGCACAACAAGGCAACAGCAAGATCAAGCATTTCTTCCAACAGAACCAAATGAATGCTCTGCTGAAGGATTGTCGGACTGGGCTGCAAATGGCCATAGACAAGTTCACAGTGAGCCCTACGATATTCATGATGAGTACGAAAAGCTCAACTCATGGACAGATAACATCTCATGCAACATTCCATAATATTGATGAAATGCGCAGGAAGACTTGCCATATGCATGCTGAACTGCTTGAAATGATTTCGACTCTGTCAGATCCAGCAATTTCAGATTATGCCTCCTCTGTATGTTCAATGTGCTTTTGATGGTGATATTTTATAACTTTTTGCCAACTTAGATCCAAACCTTGAACAAATCACAAGCAAGGTAAGAACATGACCTAGACTTCAAACACAACTGATTTCTGTTTTTCTCAAGCTCTCAATCTTTCTCACTTCTGCCTTCAATGCCACAGATCTTCCATGGCCGTGACTCAGAGCTCATGCAAATTGTGCAGATGCTTGATCAACAGTTTGCTAGAATTGTGATCCTGGGTCCTGGCGGTATCGGTAAGACAGACCTTGCAAGAGCTGCATTGCATCACCCTGATGTCACAGCTAAATATGAAGACCGGGTCTTTGTGTCATGTGAATCAGCTACCACCAGTGTAGAACTTGCCAGTTTCATTGGGACTCATCTGGGACTGAAGCCAGAGAAGAATCTTACCAAGTCTGTGCTGCATTTTCTTGCTAAGAAGACAGCATTTCTCTTAATTCTGGATAATCTGGAAACAACCTGGGAGCCACTTGAATCTCGTACTGATACTGAAGATCTGCTCTCCAACCTCACTGACATCCCTCATGTGGCATTGATAGTCAGTTCATTGATATCAGCTGCACAGATATTGATTTTGAATTTAGGTTACAATGCATGGAGCTGCACATCCAGCCAAAGTTCGCTGGAGTCGGCCTTTTCTGCCGGCACTAGGCCCATTAGCACCAGAGGCCGCTCAACAGATGTTCAAAGATATTGCTGAAGGTTATCATAATCCCAAAGATGTTGCCCAGCTCTTGAAATTCACTGATAACATGCCTCTGGCAGTGGATTTAATGGCACATCTTGTTGCTTCTGAAGGGTGTTCCCCTATCTTGGCTCAGTTGGAAGCTGAAAAGACATCCCTGCTATCTAAAGGTTTAGATAAGCGATCTAACCTAGACGCATCCATTGCTTTATCACTTTCAAGTCCCCGTCTCACTGCCCAGATGGGAGCCATGAATTTACTGCAGCTGCGCTCTCTATTCTTCCAGATGGACTCTCAGATGTCGAGCTTATTCGAAGCAATCTTGTTATTCCACAGATCCGGGCATGCAAGTCTGTACTGCTCAGCACATCATTAGCATATGTTGATAACAAGAAACGGTTGAAATCACTTGTGCCTATTCGGGAATATTTGCAACATTTCCACCCAGTTGCACCAGCTATTGTTCTGCCCTTACAAAAGCATTTCCAAAGTCTTTTGGGCATGTATCGGACATACCAAGGGTCCAACCAAGTCACTGAGCTCCTGGCAGAAATCAATGTCAATCTTGAGAACATACACCAAATCTTATCTCGAGGGCTGACTCCACACAATCCTGACCTACCAGAAACTATAAGATGCGCACTCTTTCTGAACTGCTTTGGCCGCCTGTCTGGACATGGTTCACATGTGTTTATGCATTTGATCCAAGCAGTGCTTCAGCCGAGTGATCATAAATTGCAGGTTGAATTTGCCATGGAGGTATTCCATTCCAACCCTTACAGCATTATAATCAAGGATCGTGAGCTCTTGGCTTCTGAAGCCAAGACCCACTGTCAGGCTTTGAATGACCCTGCTCTAGAAAGTGTGTGGACTCTCTGTATCCTGTTTATATTTCTGACCTGTCTTTTATCTGGTTCTGCTTCACAGTCGAATTGTATCGTGCCTTAGGAGCCTACTATTGTTGGTACACAAATAATCGCTCAGATGAAGGAATGCAGTGCTTCGAGAGGGCCCTAGCATTGGCCAGAGATACTGGCGACCTCAAAGCGCAGTGCCTCATCTTGATCAATCCTGCACTGATCAACTGGAGGAGGGGGAACTACAGCACATCCAAAGTACTTGCAAATGAGGCATATACCCTTGCACAATTGTGCGGCAGTTGTTACCAGCAAGCAAATGCACTTCGGGTGCAGGCCATATGTGCTGAGAGCCTCGGAAACCTCCAGGACTCCCTTTCTCTTCTGCAGACAGCAAGAGAACTTCTCAGCCTTTGCGGGATGTCTCGCGGTGTCTTAGATTTCCAACTCAGGATGAGTGTAGCATCAACACACGAAACAAAAACCGAGTATGCCGAGGCCAGAAGCTTATTTACCGAGATTGCTTCTGAGATGTCTGTCGAGCAGGAACAAGCAGATCTTGCCATCACGCTGATAAACCTCGGGCAGATTGGCGTGGTTACCGATGCAAGCAAACAAGATGTGCTCCAAAATCTGGAAATGGCAAAAATAATTCTCATCAGCACTGAACATTTCACTGGATCCTTTTATTATGAAATAATGCTCGCGGACCTCGAGCTCAGAGAAGAGGACATGTTAGGGGCAAAAAATCGTTTCGAGAAATGTTTGCGCTGGGCCTGGACAGGGCACACTCAAGTTACATCTTTCTGCCTTGAGAAAATGTCAGATATTGGCCGCTGGGGGCCTGCCTACCACCACTGGGCCGCCACCTCCGCCGTTGTATATCTAGCATTTATGCTGAAAATGAAACAAAAGTTGGGAGTGTACAAAGCACTCTGCAGTCTGGGCGACATGTTTCTCTCAAATAGAGATGAACTGACAGCAGAGAGTCTGTTCAAAATTGCGCTGGAGGCATTCACATATATGGATGTTCATCGAAGAAGGGCTGATTGCATGTCGCGCCTTGGCGATATAGCTGTGCAGCAAGGAGATATATCTGGAGCAAGATTGTGGTGGAGAGATGCTCGACCACTGTTTGAGTGCTCATTGCAGAGCAAGGACATTACGAAGATTGATACAAAGCTCAAAGCACTTGATTCCAAGGCGGTGTAATAGTTTTTGTCATACTGTGGTACAGTGTCCATGTTTATATGCTTCTTTACAGCTGCAGAAAAAAGTGCATTTGAAATTGACTCGTCCGAATACTTGTAAGATACCATCGGAATGAGTCAAAGATGAGCACCAAGAACGAGAAATAAACGCGAGGAAAGCGGGGATGACAATTGTTGAATTTTTCTCAAGTAATTTGACGGGTGAGAAGGTAGAACGGAGATCAGGTTTATTTTGAGCTCCATTCAAATCTCATGCATGTTTCACTCTCAGCTCACTACTGCAGTGGCACTACAAGAATTTTGACTTGAGGTCCCTGCATTATTTCTGTCGACCAGAAGCAAGATTCAATGAGAAAGTTGATCTTCCTCACTCCCACTACTTGTTGAGCTTGGTGACAATGTTGGCCACAAAGAATGAGCTCCCGGTGCGAATATTCCACTCGCGGTGGGCATCGTCCATAAAATGTTTAACACCGGGGTCCATCTATGGCATTCAAAGTGCACATTTATTCCGCCACACAAACTTTCGGTGATTTCCGATGTTCCGCCACTTAAATGGGCCTATTGATGCATTCTCACATTCTCACACAAACAGCCGTCGCTAATCATCTCGTTTGTTTTGCGGAGAAATCAGCGATTTCCGCCACATAAATTTGGACACCCGCCACTAATAAAGATGTGAAGTGGTTCCGCCACTTTTTTGGGCCCGCCAAACTTTTTGTGCATTATCTTCCGCCAGATTTGGAGGTGCACTCAGCATCTTATTCAGAGACTCAGAGCAACCAGTAGATTCGATGTAAGACCACCCAGTAAGTTGGAAACTTGGGACAAAACCATTCTCCCACCTTGTCGTGCTCGACTTCGATGTGCCTGGAGCTTTGGCATCGACCTTCTTTCCTTTTCATCTGCGGAGTCCTTGATTACTCTCATGGCTAACTTCTTCTGACGCCTTCCTGCTTTGGATACGACACTCTCAGACTCAGACTCCTCGCCTAGCACCGTCTCACCTGCGACACTGTCACGAAATTCCACCAGTCTGGACTCCTGATTCAAGCAGATTTGCGACACTCTCAACTGTGTTGTGACACTCTCAGTCGGCACATGGCAATTGCTCCAAACCGGCTCCGCAGCTTACCGGCTGCGTTCGGAGACATGGCAGGCTGAGGACAGTGGTGGAAATAATGGGATATTTTCGTGAACTCAATGCAGACTTGGATAGACTTCAAAAAGGTCACTTTTATCTCAATTCTACTCTACATTTGCTCCGGTTTCCAAAAAAGTCCCGACGTTCCACAAAGCTGGAGGAAGCGGCGGCAGCATAGCCAGCGAGCTCCCAGCTAGGATGCCAGAAAGGATACCAAACACCTACTTTGGCCGACTGCCCATGGATTGGGGCTAACAATGAAACACTCGGGAATGGGAGTATTTGCTTCACCGCAGAGCACTCAGTGCACCGTGCCAGTTGAGAACGATTGTGACCGCACATACACCATCCTTTGCTCACAAAATTGTTCTGGTGATCAGGCGTGAAAAGGAGAGTCTGAGGGTATCAAAATTGAGTTACTGCAACGTACCTCACGCTCCATGCATGCCCACTGCCGTGGCTGAAGACCAATCCTTACTGCTGGCCGCAGTGGATGATGCTAGCTGCAAAAAAAAACCTACTTATTCAGAACTGCGTGCGGTTGTATATTGGCCGAAGACTCACCATAAATGCTGTCTGCCGGCTGTGCAACACTGCCAGACCGACGCTCTGCCAATTCGAAGTATTTACATTCATTCTTGACGACGTCGATAAGTGAGGGGAGCCGGGGGCGTGCCGGACAAAACTAAGGCGCCGGCACTGCCAAGCGCTAGGGTCCGTCTGTAGTGTGTCTGCGCCATGTCCTTGTTGTTCGCCGTTCACATGACGGTGGAAGAGAGCAAGAGGCAGCCAAATGTTCGTAAATGTTTGATTGAATCAATGGTCCACAATGCAGCCGAGACTGTCGCAACTCTTCACCTTGCTGCGGACTCAAACATGTCTTGGAACACTGTGTCGCAAGTAGGTATGTTTTGCTAGCCGAGTCTGAGTCTGAGAGTGTCGCAGTTGATACATCCCCCTCCAAATCTGGCGGAAGATAACGCACAAAAGTTTGGCGGGCCAAAAAAAGTGGCGGAACCATTTCGTGTCTTTATTAGTGGCGGGTGTCCAAATTTATGTGGCGGAAATCGCTGATTTCCCCGCAAAACAAACGAGATGATTAGCGACGGCCGTTTGTGTGGGAATGCGTCAATAGGCCCATTTACAGCTGTTTGCGAAAGTAATGACACCTGTCCAAAAATAGATAAAAGAAAGCATTTCGAACCCACCTGATTCATTTGCTTGTTTCTCCCTCAATTCTGGACGGATTTACATGATTTGTGGGGCATTCGAAATACAGGAAATATGAAGGATCTCACCAAGTCACCAATATCATGAGGGACATTGGTCTCAGTCTTGGGAATATACGTCAAGTTCTATCCTGAGCATTGACTTCACTAAATCCTGATCTACCTGAAGCTATAAAATGCGCACTCTCACTAAATGGCTTTGGTCGATTAACTGGTCGCGGTTGGTTTGTATCAATGCATTCTATACAAGAGATACTCCCACCTGGGAACCATAGACTAGCAATCCTTTTTTGCTGTTGAGGCATTGTATAGCACAAGAATGGATTGTGAGCTCTTGGCTTCTGAAGCCAAGATACACTGCCAAATTTTGAATGAGCCTGCTCTGGAAGGTGTGTGCAGTCTCTGTTCTCTGACTATATTTCTGATGTCTCCTGTATTTGATTCTGTTTTACAGCTGAATTGTATTGCAGATTGGGATCCTACTATTGTTGGTTTACAAATAATCGCTCAGATGAAGGGCTGCAATGCTTTGAGAGAGGCTTGATGCTAGCTAGAGATGCTGGCAACATGACAGTACAGTGCCATGGCTTGATCAATCTTGGCCTGATCAACTGGAGGATGGGAAAATACAACTCACAAGTATTTGCAAACAAGGCATACATGGTTGCACAATTGTGTGGAAGTGGTTACCAGCAGGCAAGTGCACTACGGGTGAAAGCCTTGGGTGCTCAAAGCCTCGGAAACCTCCAGGTGTGATGTGGGCTCTTTGTGCTTCACCACGCCAGTGCTGGTCGCACACAGGCAGCCTCTAGTGGCACCATGTGTGCTTTGAAGGGCACCAGCACCGCCGTGCTGAGGTGTCCACTGTTGTATCCCATCGGCGAGGAGTGCCTTGACCCCGTGCGGGGACCTCCTGTCATACTGAGGCCGTAGAGCAATTGTACGCATGCTCAGGCTTCAGGACATGGGTAGGAGGTGGTGCTCCATATTTAGTTGTCAAGTCTTCAAGTGTCGTGCATAGAGTAGAAAGCAAAGTATATCGTCTATTTACTTGTGTTTATGCTACACTATGTACGACTAGTACTACAATTGATTATCTACATTAAAATGGGCACATAGCCCCGTTACTCTTAAGTACAGATACTGTATCATGTCACACCAGGGCTCTCTTTCTCTTCTACAAGCAGCAAGAGAACTTCTAAGGCTTTGCGGGATGTCAGGACATACCTTAGATTTTCAACTCAGGATGACTGTGGCCACTACACACATGGAAAAATCTGAGTATGCAGAGGCTCAAGATATCTTCACCCAACTTGCTTATGAGATGTCTGTGGAGCAGAAACAAGAAGGTCTTGCCATGGTCCAATTGAACATTGCACAGATTGGTGTGATTGCTGGTGCAAACAAACAAGATGTGCTCCGAAACCTGCAAATGGCAAACACACATTTTGGTGTTCGTGGACACTATTCTGAGGATTTTTATTATGAAACAATACTTGCCAAGCTCGAACTCAGAGAAGGGGACATCGTGGCAGCAAGAAGTCGTTTTGAGAAATGTCTACATTGGTCTTGGACAAAAGAGGCTCAAGTTACATCTTTCTGCCTCGAGAAGATGGCAGATACCAGCCGCTGGAGACCTGCCAACTTTGATTGGGCTGCCACCTTTGGCATCAGTTATCTAGCATTTTCACAGAAAACAAAACAAAAGTTGGGACTGTACAAGTCACTATGCAGTCTAGGCAATATGTTTTTGTCTAATGGAGATCAAGTGACAGCAGAAAATCTATTCACAGTCGCATTGGAGGCCTTCACAGTGATGGATGTTCATTGTGGAAGGGCGAATTGTATGTTGCATCTTGGCAATATAGCTGCACAACAGGAAGACATGGCCAGAGCAGAAATGTGCTGGAGAGATGCTCGGCCACTGTTTGAGAAGTCATTGCAGGCCAAAGCTACCACTGATCTTGACTCTAGACTGGCCAGTTTTCAAAAAAGCTCATGAGGGAGCACTAACAAGACTTGAAAATTTGGAGGCACCAACCCATTCACTGACTGAGTTTTCCTCTTCCCAAGAACAGCCTGCAAAAGTTGCTCTTGTATGACCCACAAAAAACAATTACCTCCTATTTAGGTTGGATTTGTATTTTGGAGTTAGTAGTTGTATTTATCTATGTATTTTCAGTGTAGTGCTGCATCTTCCAAACTCATCTACCTTCCACCTCACCAACAGGACTCTTCGATCTGAGTGACCAGCTCTCATGGGAAAACAAATCTATATGTCAGTGCTGCCTGTGCACCTGTTGAATACTCATCAGAAGAACAAAACACATCTGGCTGGTTTGGCACTACTAGGCCAACCGTACCATAGGGTGGTTTGAGCTTAAGCCACCACATCGCTAACATTGGCCTGGTTCAAGTCAGTCTGGCTTAAACTGGCTTGAGCATTGTGGCTTAAACTAGGTCTATAGACTGCCTGACTTTCTATAGTAGAGGCAGGTCTGGTTTAAGCCGGTCTGGTTTAAGCCAGACTGGCTTAAACCAGCTTAAGCCATGATGGCTTAAACCAGGTCTATAGGCTGTTTAACTTTCTATAGGGAAGGTAGGTCTGGTTTAAGCCAGACTGTGGCTTCAACCAGGTCTATATCCATATGTGAGGCAGGTCTGGTTTAAGCCAGTCTGGCTTAAACCAGCTCTATAGGCTCCCTGACTTTCTATATGGGAGGCAGGTCTGGTTTAAGTTGTGATGGTTTAAGGCAGACTCCAGTTTAAACCCAAAACTTATGAGAGCCCTCAACTCGACAGTGCAAATGCCGCTAAAAAGGAAGTTGCCCACTATGAATATAACTTTCCTTTCACCCCCATCATTGCATCTTCAGTTTCTGCGAGTTACTGGCTGCTGGCGCTCCCTCAATGTCACAATTTTGACCTGAAATCATACATCTTATCTAAGAGGAAACACGTGACAAGATAATGCATGTGAATACTGTACATTTCTGTATGACTGAAATATAATGCTGAAATGGTGCACTTGACAAACATGAAAGAATAGCGATAGAATGTGATGGGCAACAACCACACCAACAACTACCAAACTACACCAACACTACTACTCCCAAAGATTAAGTGCTTCTCCTTGTGAGTTCGGGTCCAAGCTGTAGTATGTGGCTAGCTGGTTCAGAATTGAAACCAAATAGAAATCCAGGACACACAGTACTTCGTATGTTTGTCTTATACTTCAGATGAGTGCTTCCAACTGAAGGAAAGTCTGCCTAGGCACCTCGATGAACAAAGTAAATAGGTTGTTTTTATAATAGGTGGATACAAGGAGGTTTAGACGATTAAATCTAAGGCTCCAGGGCAGAGGTTTTGATAACTTGCGAAAATCCTCACTCTGGTAGTCCGTGAGTATCCAAGGCTAACTCCAAGTGAACAAAGGCTCAAACGGTTTGTTATGCCATCGACCTAGGCTTTCCAATGCACTAGGAACATTTGTCTACTTTGTTATCAGGCCCTAGGGACACTGCATGCGTCCAGACATCGATCCAACACACTACAACAGGGCTCCTAGGCAACAAGTTGGGGTGAAGGCAAAGCGCCTGACAAGGTACAGTCAGTCGTCTAGGGGTAGTATACCCGGTTCAAATCTTCTTCTGTTAAGGCCTCCTGCCAGCTACCACAATTCCAGTCAAGATCTAATACACTACGACGAGGCCCTTTGCACATGTTGGGGTAGAGGCAACTCAACGATCAAATACGACTTCTTTCAAGAGGGAGAACACCCAATCAATTTTATAAGTGAAGACTTGATCTTAAGTCAACAACTGAAGGTCTCTTTCTCAAGTTCAAACTCCAAGTCCAGAGTCAAACAAATATCCAGATTCCAAGTAAAGACTAATACAAGCAGAGTTTCAGGGTACCAAAATCTCCATGTATAGCCTGAGAAACCCGCACCGGTACTTAGGTGGGATCAATCTTGTTGTGGTTATTCTACTGGGTTTTTATACATATGAGCAATGATGGATGAGATAAAGTAAAATGAGTCAAAATAAATATGCCGAGGCCATTCGCAGGTGTCCGAGGTAGGATAAGTCATGTTGAATGACCGCCTAGGTCTATAAATGGTATATGCATGATCGCAAGTGCCGCTGTCTGCACCTACAAGTACGTGTCTGTACGGCAGGAGTTGAATCCTGTCTAATAATAGTTTTGGTTGCTGATTCATGCAGTCTGGTGACATTCTGGACTTGCAGATCCCGACCGCCAAGACTACCGATGCTCGGTTCCAATGAGAACTGTCCGATCGTTCTCCTATATTTGTCTATGTTTGTCAGGTCGGCGCTCGCGCTGGACCATCACGCGTCTTTCTTATGCCAAAGTCTTCAGATCAATGCCTTGGCCATCTCCTCGGCCTACAGTTCCGTCTAAGGTCAACGATCGTCTGCCTAGGCGCTGGTAACCCTACTAAGTCTCATATGGTGTTTCGTACCACTGGTCCCCAGCCGCCTAGGCATCGGTCTGAATATGTCTGGTGATCTCTCTCAGCCTGCTCTTCGAATCACTGCACTTTGGGTTGAACATCTTGTCTTCAATATCGCTCCTAGCCATGGATGGGCTTCCAGGTATATCTCCTTAGTGGTCATGTATAAGTGCCTAGGCAAGCACGTCCCACTTGTAAGACCCAAATACTACAGCTAGCCATCGGAGTCAACGCTAACTCTCCTTTATATCACCGAACAGGGTCCTAGCGCACTTGTATAAGTAACTGCCTAGGTGCATTCCTACGCTTCCAAATGGTTTGCATTCTGGTCTGAAAAAGCGCAAAAATACCAGAGGATCAACACTTTATTTGTTGCGCCGTCTCAACGCATCATGCTGGCCTCATTTCATTTCAAAATTTGGGCCTTGTCACATATAAGAGGGACTCTGTTTCAGGCAAAATTTCTGTTACACCTGCCAAAAAAGGCGAAATTTCGCTGGAAAAGCCTGAAAAAACATGCCAAAAATTCTGGTCCGTTTCCACTGTCACACGTAATGCTGAGGCCATTTCTGGTTTCAAAGCATTCATTTCAGTCACAATTTAATTTCTGTTTCAGTCATACAGAAGGCTACAGTACTAGACAAATGAGATAATATAGATCAAAGGACATAATTTTCTGACAATTTAGAAACCCTCTAGAAGGAAATGATGTCATAGCATGCTGAAGAAGTGAGGACAACAGGAAAGTGTGTTGGACATGTGTTGAGAGAGTGTCTGCAGAATTACAGGCTGGATTGGAGGCATGTGCAGCACAACAGGCTGCTGGAGTGTGAAAGCTGTTGCGCTGATTCCAGGTGTCATGGGATACATCAGCAGTGAATTGCAGTGCAGACAGGGGCTATGGAGGATCTGGCTAAGACAATGCGATGGGGGGCAGAAGAGGAGATTGCCAGCGAGTTTACAGGCTGAGCATATTTTAGCATTCACTTTCATCTATTATTACTCTATTATTACCATTTTGGGCCATTGGCGTAGTGCTCTGTTTCAAGGTAGTTATCAGTGATGTAAGAATTATCTTATTCGGCTACAATACAGTGCTATCGGCTCCTTTATCACTGTGGGAATACTTGGGGAGGCCTCCCGGGCTCGAGTGCCGCTTTGCACAGGTGAAAAATGCCAGATGTAGAGCTAGCCAGGGCTTGGCTGCAGCCATGCAGAAAGAAAAAATATGTTTCTGGCTGCAGCCAGCCATGAAGCCTTTATGTTACAGCGACAGGTGAAACGTTGACCAATTAAAGCTTGATAGGCCGGGTGCATTCATGTTCATTTTTGAACACTGCCGAGTCCGAATTCAATTCCACTCAGGTTATGGCATTCATGATGGATAATGCTACAAATAACAATACACTTGTCGAAGCCATTGAACGCAAGTGCATAGCCAAGGGCAATTCTATTTTCAGCCAAGGAATCTCGCATGCTGCACACAGTTCACCTTGCTGTACTCCAAGTACGTATAACAAATTGCAATCATTCCCGATCTCATTCCATTCCACAGCTTCTGCAAGCAGTCGGCACAGTTGAAAAGCCCGCGAAGAGAGGTTCTGTCTCTCCTTACCAGGAAATTGTCACGGTACCACCTGATACCAAGGGCAAGGAGGATGGGTCTGAGGAAGCTGTTGCCATCGATGACGCTGATGATGATAGCTTGTGGACTAGCCAGAAGCTGACCAACCTGTTTGATGACAGCTCGGAGAATGAGGGGGATATTGACAAGTTGGAAGTATATTTTGATGCACCTCGGGCCCCGAGGGTGGATCCTGTCCAGTGGTGGTACTCATGCAAGGTTGAATACCCACGGCTTTAACGGTTCGCGTGCGATATTCTGTCCATCCCTGGTATTTCAATTTTTGACTCCATACGTGCAAATATTTGCTCACAAGTGGGTTCAGGTTCTGCCATCGCAGTGGAGTGAGTGTTCTCTGGTGGAAGAGACACTATATCACTTCAGCGTGCGTGCTTGAAGCCGGAGACCATCCGGACTTTGATGCTATTGAAGCATCACCTTCGTTTGAAGCGCAAAAGGCTGGAAGACCTTGTGGCAGCCGAGAAAAAACCATAGATACATTTAAATAGCTTCAATTTGATTTTTTTTTGCACACACACTACGGCCATAAGGCAACCATATACAGCCGTAATGACCGTAAAATACACCGTATTTATATGGCGGTTACGGTTACAGGCGGTTCAGCACCCATAAACCACTGTAAACCTTACGGTCGTAACCATATACGGTACAGTGGGGATCCCTAGTACTGCCAATCCACGTCGCTTGCTGAAGTCGGTGTAATTGGGTATCATCTGGACCTTACGGACGGCGCACTCTTGCGCCCCGGCACCCCGCACCCGCCGCTTGCCGCCGACACCGACATCTCGCATACGGCATGCTTAGAGCTAAAACGACGTACCGCGAACCGCAAGGTCCATGGATTGAATCTGCGTCATCAGCATGTGCGAGCCATCCCTCCTCACGCTCTCTCAATCCATCAAGCCGTCCCCTCCCTCCTTCCATATCACCGCCCAGTCCCATCCTCCCCCCATCTACGCCGACACGCACCCGGCCCCAAGACGAAAATCCCGCGAGCAGTGCGTATAGCTGGACAATGGACATGCAAAGGAATGCGCAGGGAAGTTGTCATGATGCAGTACCGTGAGGCCATGTGTGCGGTGTTGGTGTCAGTGGAGAGCTGCGGAATGCAGGACACAGGAGTGCGCAAGGTCCAGCTGGCAGCCATACTCGATTAATTGCCCTCGTTCTCAAGCGACGATGCGGGAGCAAGGGAGCACCAATCTTCTCTGCACCTGGGACCCGGACCACCTCCTACTCCCAACTACCTGTTTTGCACGTCTCGACCCATCGTTCCTCTGTACATCCCGTGGTCTCCCGTGACGTGGCGTGTCGCAGCGTTTGTGATGCCGAGGCATCCATCTGCGCAGGCGAAGTGAGCGGGAGTGGGATCAGTGCATGAAGTATGAATTCCGCCCACAAGAATGCTCAATGTGCGTGGCGCTGCACGGAGGCATGGGTTGTCATGGCACACAACACTGTCTGTTGGTGTCGGGGTCGGTGGCTGCGGTGTGTGTTATGTGGTCATGTAGTCGCATAGTGTATGCGCAGGAGATGTTATGGTGCGGAGATACATAGCAGTGGAGGGTAACCTGGGATGGGCATATTAATGCTAGACTGCTGGAGTCCAGCAGCTCGAGCAGTGTCTGCAATTCAGTCATCGCTTGTCGGACCAGTTGCAAGGAACGGAGTGGGAGAGTAATACACCCTTAACTAGCAAAGCCGCTGGCGGCCACTGGTGGTTACCAATGGTCATTGGTGGCCATCGGTAGATGGTGATTGGTGGCGTTCTTTGGCGTGGTTCGGTAATCTCCAACTGATCCACCAATCACCAGGGATAACTGTAAGGCTGCTGCTCCAACCTTACTACATCCTCTGCACTGTCCAACCTCTCCCTTCTAGTATTGGTTCCAGCCTTTACCATCCAACTTGTACTGTTATTGTTCTGTGCTATCTGCACTGTACAATTGCTGTCCATGCTGACCTTATCATATTTTCCTTATCATTGACTCGCCCAGATCCCTCCTCAATGATCACCTACACTACCCTACTTTATGTTGCCACTGTTGAGTCATGATCCTTATATCTTACATTCTGATGTATGTCTGTGACACATTCTGATTTGTATCTTATGTTACATTCTATTCCTGTACATATCTGACTGCACATTGATTGTGACCGTCCTGTAGTTAGAGATCTCCTCTTCTTGGCCTTGACCACCATGTATCCCTTCTATAGTGGCCCCTCTTGAATGACCACACTATTGTTCTGTCATTCTTGGCTACTCTTAGTTTTGTCTGGCCGACCGCTCTAGTGTTGACTGCCTCCACAATACGGCAGCCTTCCAATAACCAGTGATCCAACCTGATGAACTCCAGCGGATTTTGCTGGAGTTCAACGGATTTGGGCCAGAAAAGGCTTGTTTCAGGGTTCTTCATGATCAGGGCATTATAACTGAACAATAGGCCTCGCCACTGGGTGTAGTATTGAGCCTATATCTAAATGATAAGGTACAGTACGCGATAATTCTTCTTGAAGTTGAACCAGAACAGAGGCGCATTTCACCACAACACAAACAAATCTCTGCAAGCCTTGCTGGCTGCTGGTAAAGCTTTTCACGGGATATAAATATAGATTGCTTTCCTTGGCTGAGCAGGTGAAAGCCTTTTAACATTTTTTTGAGCATGGTTAAATCAGGGAAACCAGCCTCAATTCCGACAGAAACCAGTAGAAACCAGCAGGGAATTATCCAGTGGAATTCAGTGGAATCCGTTGGAGACCGGCAAAGCCACGGGTTTCTGCTGGATTCCGTTGCAAACCATTGAACTCGGGGTGGAAACCACCATCAACCACTGCCGAACAATGCCGATCAGCCGTTTGATAGCTCCGCATGTATTACTGGAGTGGGACATAGTTTCTTGACGGAGATTACAAATGTAGACTATCTGAAATCCTAAACATCATGTTTAAAAAGAGCAAATGAGACATATACCAACGGGGGCTTATATATCTACTTGTCGCGCTCATTTACAGCTGGAGTGCTCAGAATAGCGTGGACAGTAAAAATTTATCTTGGGAGTCTGCAAGTCAAGTCTCCCGTGCCATATCGCAAGGAAGGAACTTGAGAAGATGGGTAAGTGTCGATGTTTATGATCAAGGTGCCTAGTAGTTTCTTCAAAGGACCGATGTATGGGCAAGAATCTGATGGGTGATCCTCAAGGGATCCTGTTCCCTATGTGTTATCCCCTGGGTAATTCATCGGCCAGTAACGGGTTTCAACCATGGGATTTGTAGATCTCATGCTGCATATATGACAACATGACAATACGCATCATCGGGTTGTTCATGAAAAACGACCATGAGAAAGGACACAGCAGTCCAATTCATGACACATAGATAAAAGATATCTTTGCATGATTTGATCTCTTTAGGGATGGCATAGCACTTAAAGAGGCCACTGTTTTGATCTATTCAAGGTAAAATAGAAACAATCATTGTTGTGAGTCAAAAAATAAAATAAACCATCAGTACTGCCATTGCAGCTCAAATAAGTGTAAAAATACCATTGGCATCATTATTCCAGCCCATTTTGAAGACATGAATCAAACCAACTTATTGCCTCCACTGATTTGGACCAAAAGAATGAAGACATTTTATGGGGGAGTTGACCAACTTGTGCTTTAGTTCACCCTTGATTCTGTGCACTTGGTGTTTTCCAGCTTGGGCTTGAAGCTGGAGATTTACATTTTTTAGTTACTGGTTTGAACCATTTTTTTTTGGTTCAATGTGGGTAGAACTGGTTTGTATTTCTTTGATTCAATCTGATTAAAACCACTTTGGGGTTCAATCTGGTTAGAGCTGGTTCAAACCTGATGTTTCTTACCAGTTTGAACCATTTCAATACTCTTAAGGTCTATGCATGCTACAGCTGGTTCGAACCAGCCCAACATTGGCAATGTTGTGGTTCGATCTTGAACCAGGTGATTGCTGGCTCGCTCATTGAAATATTGCAGCACTCATGAATTATGTTACATCTTGGCAAATATAATATGGGTTGGCCTTCTCTAGTAGCCCTCATCAAGGAGTCTTGGATTGAAATATGAATTGAATTTTTTTTCCAAAACAAACAGCATATACTGAAGCTTACAATAGACTGCAATGAATTATGGATAAGATTGCAGGACACGCAAACACAAGGCTCATCGTAGTTGAGTGACAATGATGTGAGTGCACTCAACAAACATTCAAACTAATATTTCTCGCACAACCCTGAGCCTGCACTGCCATCATATCACGCGATCGGCAATTTGTCAATCACCAGGTCTCGGATCACTGAATGACAAACCAACCTCACCCATCCCGCTTACCCTAGTTAGTGCTCCCTTATGAGCATTTTCAACACCAGCTAGCCTAGAGTCAATGTTAGCTATATCTTTGGCCTGCAATGACCTCTGAAACAATGGTCGAGCATCTCTCCAATGCATCTCTGCTCTGGCCATATCTCCCCGTTGTACAGCTATATCACCAAGGTGCAACATACAATTTGCTCGCCAACGATGAATATCCATTTCTGTAAAAGCCTCTAATGCAACTGTGAATAGACTTTCTGCAGTCAATTCATCTCCCTGTAACAGAAACATGTTGCCTAGACAGCAAAGTGCTTCATACAGTCCTAACTTGTGTTTCATTTTTTGTGAAAACCCCAGGTAAATGATGGCAAATGTAGCAGTCCAATTGAAGTTTTCAGATCCCCAGCAGCTAATATCTGCCATTCTCTGAAGGCAGTTGAATGAAATTTCAGCATGTGTTGTCCAAGACCAATGTAGACATTTCTCAAAACGATTTCTTGCAGCCATCATATCCCCTTCCCTGAGTTCAAGATTTGCCAGTATCATATCATAATAAAACAACCCAGAGAAGTGTTTAATGCTGCTCAGAATTTTTCTGGCCATTTCCAGGTTTTGGAGGACATCTTGTCTGCTTGCACCTGCAATCACACCAATCTGTGCAATGTTCAACAGGATAATGCTAACAGTATCTTTGTCTTGCTCATGCTCAGCAGCCATCTCAGAAATGAGTTGCAGAAAAAGACCCTGGGCCTCTGCATACTCGGACTTTTCCATGTGTGTAATTGCCACACTTATTCTGAGGTGAAAATCCAAGTTACCTTGAGACATCCCACAAAGCCTGAGAAGGTCTCTTGCTATCTGGAGAAGAGAAAATGAATCCTGGAGGTTCCCAAGGCTCTCAGCACACATGGCCTGCAGCCGAAGTGCAGTGGCCTGCTTGTAATAGTTTCCACATAATTGGGCAAGTATGTATGCCTCATTTGCAAATACTTGTGAAGTGTTGTATTTTCCCATTTCCCAATTGACCTCAGCAAGGTGTATCAAGTTGGCACACTGTGCTTTTATGTCATCAGTGTCTCTAGCTAGCATCAGGGCTCTGTCATAGCATTGTATCCCTTTGCAGCAATCATTGGCATGCCAGCAATAGTAGTCCCCCAGTGCACGATACAATTGAACTAGGAGACAGAGCAGACATCAGAAATATACACAGAGACCAGATACTTCACTCACTTTCTAAAGCAGGATCATCCAAAGTCTGGCAGTGCATCTTGGCATTAGCAGCCAAGAGCTCATGATCCTTGAGTGTTGTGTTATAAGGGATAGCAATCAGTGTTGCAATGGTAAATTGAACTGCCAGTTTGTTATCTCCAGGTGGCAGTATGGCTGGAATGGAATGCATTAATACATGTGAGCCATGACTAGTCAGTCGGGCAAAGGAATCCAGTGTGAATGTGCATCTTATAGCTTCTGGTAGATCAGGATTCTCTGGAGTCAATGCATGGGATAGAACTTGATGTATGTTTGCAAGATTGAGAGTAATATCCCTCACAATGTTGGTGACCTGGTTAGCTCCTTGATATTGCTGGTATGTCTCCAAAAGCCTCTGGAAATGTCTTTGCAGGGGCAGAATGGTAGCTGGTGCTATGGGGTGGAAATGCTGCAAATATTCCCGGATTGGCACAAGGGACCTCAAACGCTTCTTGTTATCCACATATGCCAGGGATGTGCTGAGCAATACAGACTTGCATCCCCAAAGCTGTGGAATTCCAAGATTGCTTTGAAAAAGCTCAACATCTGAGAGTCCATCTGGAAGAATAGAGAGGAGCCCCAGCAAATCCATAACTCCAGTCTGGGCAACAAGACGGGGACTTGAAAGTGATAAAGCAATAGAAGCATCCAGGTTGGATCGCTTATCTGAACCTCCAGATAGCAGAGATGTCTTTTCAACTTCCAACCGGGCTAAGATAGGGGGAGCATCCCTCAGAAGCAACAAGATGTGCCATAAGATCCACTGCTAGTGGCATGTTGTCAGTGAACTGCAAAAGCTTTTTAATGTCTTTGCTTTCATGGTGGTCATCAGCAATTTCTGTAAAGATTTGTTGAGCAGCCTCTTGTGATAATGGTGCTAGTGGAGGGAGAAAAGGCCGAGTCCAGCGAACTTTGGCTGGATGTTCAGCTCCACGCAAAGTAGTCTAGAAATTCACAATCAATATCGGTGTAGCTCATAGTGACACACTTGCAATCAATGCCAAATGAGGGATGTCAGTCAGGCTGGACAGCAGATCTTCAGTACCATGACGAGATTCCAGTGGCTCCCAAGTTGTTTCCAGATTGTCTAAGATCAAGAGACATGTGGATTTCCTGGCCAGAGAGTGTAGTACAGATTTTGCAATGTTTTTCTCAGGCTTCAGTCCCAGATGGGCTCCAATGAAACCAGTTATTTCTGCACCAGTAGTGGCTGATTCACATGATATAAAGAACCGGTCTTTGTATTTAGCTACTACATCAGGGTGATGCAGAGCAGCCCTTGCAAGGTTTGTCTTGCCAATACCACCTGGCCCTAGGATAGCAATTTTGGCACATTGTTGAGTAAGCATCTGCACAATATGCATGAGCTCCCAGTCACGCCCATGGAAGATCTGTGGCATTGAAGGCAGAAGCAACAAGGATTGGGAACTTGGGATAAGAAAAATTAGTTCTGCCAGAAACTGAATGTAATTCTTACCTTGTTTGAGATTTGTTTGAGATTTGGTACATCTAATTTGGTCAGAAAGATATAGAGTCTCCAAGAAAAAAATGAAGTAAACATACAGAAAAAGAACAGTCTGAAATTGTCACGTCTGACAGAGTTGAAATCAATTCAAGTAGTTGATCTTGCATAAGTCGAGTCCTCTGTCGCATTTCCGCGAGATTGTTGGAAAGGCTTGCCTGGGATATCTGTCGAAAATAAAGCCTGATCCATTGTGTATCAGATCGAGAGCTTACTGAAAAATTGTCCAGGGCCATCTGCAGCCCAGCCCGGCAATCCTTGAGTAATGCATTCATTTGATTCTGACGAAAGAGATGCCTGATCTTATTACTGTCTCGTTGCGCCTCGACAAATGTATGGATTTTATGAAGAGTTCTGAGTGACATTAGTTTCCCATGGCACAAACATTGCAGACAAATACTCTGTGAATTTGCCAATGTGTTCCAACATTGCTGGTGGAAGAGAACCAGGAGGCTCTGATTGCAAGTGGAGATTGACAATAGCATAGATGATACCATGGAGATTTTCTGTGAGCTGACAGCATTCCTCCTTGTTTTTCTTCACATTCTATGATTTTATGTCAGTTCTGAAAGACCTTTCTCCGAAATTCTGCACCTCAAGCGCACGAGTCAAAGAAACCGCAGTGTTGGAGATTGCTTGAACGAATGGGGAACCAAACCCATCATGAATTTCATTGAGGAGCGGTATGACCGTATGCACCGAGACGACAATGTTGTTGAGCAGAGTTTCAGCAACACTAGATGGAGGCATCTTGGACAAGAGGGATGAGAAGCTTCACAAGGTAGGCTGAATATATGTGGGCCGAACGTGAGACTTATCTCATGTCAAAAGGACGCGGCAGTTATCGCGTGTCGCCATCAGCTCCACGTCGGGGGCCGAGGCTTACCACACCCAAAGAGGCGCTGGAAAATAAAGTGTATATAGCGTCGACCATCCCACGGAGTGCGCCGGAAGTAGTTAAATTCCGCATTAGGGCTGCGGAAGCTGCGCAATCATGGTTGAATTTGATGCTGTGCTTCTCGATATTGGAACCAACAGCGTCTTCAAGCAACGAACACTCCGGTCCAGCTCATGTTCGGTACAAGGTTACCATTGAGGAATTCCACCTTCTATGAGTCGGAGCAATTGCGGGGTGTGAAACCAGACTAAAATTTCGGTGGTGCGGCAGAGTGGGAATCAAGTGGGAATGTGAGGTAAAGATGGGTGGGATGAACATCAGCGAGTGGCTTGAAGCCCTTCACCAAGACCTCGCGTTGCTTCTCCCGGCAATTCTAACCTCACCCGACCGCAGCCGAGCTCACCATGCGATGCATCTCGCACGGTGCGGCATTGCAGCTCTCGCGTACCATGCGCTCGGGAAATATCTCCACAGCATCGATTGTGCGCGCTGAGGGGTCACAGTCTGTCTACTCCGTCGAGCCAAGAGCAGTGGGTCGGACGGCGGGAGATGCTGGCATCGCGATGGAGAAAACATCAAAGGTAAGTTCAAACTTGCATCGCCGCTGAGCGCAGGTGTAAACAGCTGCGCGTGTTCGTTGTACCCGCTCTGAGCCGGGCTGCGAGCGCTCGCAAAACACCGGGGCTCGAGGACCATCGTCGGCTGAGTGCGGGCGGCAAGGTGCATGATACAGGCTGATCTCAACTTAGGGATGCTGGCGGGTCGGAAGGCAGATGACAACAAGAGCCACGGCACAGACATCGACGAGCACATTTAGAGAATCGCATCGCGTATACCCGCGAGCGAAATGGCCATGTCTATTTTAGCGCGAGAAATCAAGAATTCTTCCATTTTGGAGAATGCGCCACGGATGTGAATGGTCTATGTCATGTATTCGGTCCATTCGGTCCTGCGGAGCCTGCCTTAGCGAGATAGTCGAGCGATATCGGCCTCTGTACCCGTACCGACGACGGTATCACCGGCCTTCGCCCGCGCGCGCCACAGTAACACAACAGACGCAGGAATATACCCTGCTCCGCCATCTCCACTCCATCTCTGTCTAACGCGTATCCTTGTCCGCGTCTCCAGCCCCGGCGTGCCTGCTTCGGCCAGTGAGAACGACGGCGAACGCGGGTGCACGGTGTGATGGTTGTACGCCCATGCGCTCGGGCGCGAACACGAGCGCGGGCGCCCAAGAGCGACCTCCGCTTCCACCCGACGGGCAGTGCAAGCGCGACTGTCCTATATCCGTTTACGTTGCCGTCCAAGAATGAAGGAAGGAGCGAGGGAGAATCATATGAAGCAGCTAGAGCATGTGCATAGCTGTGTAGTGCAATGCGATGGGAGAGGTTAATTAGGGTGTATAGAGACAGACGAGATCTATCAAGGAAAAAAATACTCACCTGGAATGTATATGATACTGGGGCAAGTCCAACAGCTCGGGCATTTTGGATATCCATGCTCGTCAGTTCTTCTTCCTCGACCAGATCCTGGGGACCGAGCGTAATCTCTCCGCGATACCGGAAATATGTAAGTGCGAGGGGTGCGGGGCGCAGGGGGAGCAAGTGGTGCGCCGCTTTTTGACGCGACGCAGGGCTCCAAGGAGGATGGAAGCGAAGGTGTCGAGGAAACAAGCAGAAGTATTATTTCTTTTTCATTGGACGTGATTCGGGACTGCAAAATCGAGATTTCGCTTTTCTTCTCTTGGAATGTCTGTATTGAATTGAAATATTGCGCGTATTGAGCTGCAACGTCGTCCACAGCGCACGGTGAGATGGTGAAGGAACGAGACCAAGCGCTGCCGACATTCTCAGTTGATCTGATCACTCAGCTTCCTCCTGCTACGTTCATCTCCAAAACGCGTCCACTGGCAGTGGCTTCACTCGGGATCCATGGGCCAAGAAAATCGAATGAATCTTTTTCTGAAAAAGCATGACCATTCCCCGCCGTAATCGACATCAGCAAATCCTGGGCCCGGTATGCACCGCTACGTAGCTCGCTGTAGCGGCTGTAGTTGCTGTAGTGACTGTAGCGAAGGGTGCCATCTCCGTAGAGCTCCCGTAGTTTAGCCGAAATTACGTAGTACTCTGTAGTTCACCTGTAGTTGGGCCGTAGACTACGTAGTTTTCTGTAGTTCGCCCATACAGCAAAAAAAAAAAATTCATAAAAAATAATAATACATTCAAAACCATTGAATATAAATGGGAAATAAGAACGTCGCCGTTCCATTACTACAGCTAAAACAAACAACTAACAAACGTGCTACTGTCTCATATCACACCCACAGCCCACTGACAGACAAACATGTAAAGGTTGGATTGAATCTAGAGGGCCGTTAACTCCAGGATGAGCAGAAGAATTGATAGCATACATATAATGGAACCAGATCTTGTATCACGACACAAGGCTGTTGACACAAACGTCAGCCAATCGAGGGAGATGAAGTGGGTTTCGACAACGTACATAGTTCAATTGTATTCGACACCATGAGGGAGCCGAAGGCCATTACTTCAATGCCTGGTGGAAGAATCATCTAGTTTGAATTCTCTGGAGGAAAGGAGAGGAGGTTGGACGTACATTTATATAAATACGTGCATCTTCTGCACCAGTGGCACATGTGCATACTCCCTAGGCTGTGTGGTTCATATCAGTGGACGGCCTGCTTGTAGGAGAAAGGGACATACTGAAAGTTCCACTATATTGAATGCACGCATGCGCTAATGCGCAGTGGCATGGGACGGCTCCGACGCGGCGACGCAGGCCATGATCGATATATTGTGGGGGCAGAGTAAGACTGAATGTCAGCTGCGACTCAGGAGAAGGATCCAAGTTGAAGGTAGAGCATTGAGAGTGGCCGAATGGCAGGGCCTTCGAGCGGTGGTGGTGGTAAAGGTGAAAGAAAGACCAACCGTCGCCAAATATTTGGCACAAGTTTATGGCAGTTGATGCATCACGTGCATGTTGCACTTGGCAACGGCGTCGGCAGTGGCAGGCGTCGCTTCTCCGAGTCACGACAGGCGGGCCGCTTCAAATACAACTTGTCTTCATAATCATATAAGTAGCTTCAGTGTGTTCTCATCTACCATACCATATCGTTATCCAAGCATTATCATACTTGGTGGTCTAATGAGAAAAGTTTTCAACTTGAAGGTTGCAAGATCCCACTTAGATCCCTAAATATAACCTGCAGCACAGCTGTGAAAGTCGTGTGCAGCTAGGCATACTATAAAGAACTACAGATCATCGGTGAAACTACATACAACTACAGATTGCCGGGCAAACTACACATAGCTACAGATCACCGGTCAAACTACACACAGCTACAGATCGCCGGTCAAACTACCGTACAACTACAGACAACTACGTGACGGGCCTGGGAAATACAGTAACTACCACAAGCTACGGCAAAAATCACGTTTTGCTGATGGATGGTAAAGCACAAGAATGAGGTAAGTATTGAAGCCTCCCTTTGCCTGTTTCCCTCCCGCGCTCGTGTCCTTCCCTAGTCTTGTGTTTATCGCGGGGTCCCGATCGTAGTGCGCCGCTATTACCTAAGCTTAGCTAATCTTAGCTAATCCGGGTACGGCCGAAACTCCTCCATTCAGTCCTCCAGAGCAATGTGGACACATAATTTGTGCTTCTGAAAGCAAATTGAGATTCCCTGAGTGTCCACAATTATTTCTGTGAATTTTGTGTAAATTCTTCGTTACATCGCAAGTCGCTGCCAATGGCGCGGTTGAATCACGTGTTAGAATCACGTCAAAACGCGCTATTTCGCACAACCATTTCTGGTCTCTCTTTTGAAATTCTGAGGAGGCAGAAAGTTAGAAGCATTGAATAAAAGTCGTGAAGCACAAAAATTTCTGCAAATTGAGAGAATTCCGTGCAAAGAGAACGAAATCGGACTCTGATTAGCTAAGATTACCTAATAGCGGTGCACTGCGATCAGGACCCCGCGGTAAACAACAGACTTTATATAGCGAGGTACGAGCGTTCATATAAAGCGTCTGTCTACGAGAGACTAGTCCTTCCCGGCACTTTGCGTCAAAGCCCAGCGCACCCCGATGTTCCAACGTCTCGGCGACTCGGAATCGTGAACGCTTGCCGTTCACATTTCGATGCACGACTGGCAACTACGGCGCATTGGGGTCGAGCCGATTCAGAAGCCTTTCTGGTGGATGTGCAGACGGCGAGAAAAGATGTTTGGAAAATTTCAGTTGCGCCTGTGTGGCAAGCCGCCTACGATGCACATCTTGTTTTCCCGTGGCTACGTTGTCCATGGGGACTACCCAGATGCGGCAGCACGACACACCTCAGATACGACACAATTGAGTACAAGTGCGGCACATGTGCCGCATCTAAACAAAGTGCGGCACACCCCAAAATGGAAGTGTCGGCAAACACCAATGCACAAGATTGATGGCCATCAATCTATCAACTGCGGCATTGCCCTGCCATTTTACTTTTATAGTATGCCGCCCTTTTCAATGCAGATACCTCCCTAACACCTAACCCCTAACCCCTAACACTAACCACCAACCGCCTAACCACCTAACCACCTAACCAACCTAACTACCCAAACACTTAACTACCTAAACCTTAACTACCTAAACCTTAACCACCCAAACCCTTAACCACCCAAACCGAACCCGAACCCCTAACCAATGCCGATCAGCCGTTACTTGTTTGCCGAGCTCATGACAGCTGCCGATTCAGGTCATTATGTGCCGCACTTGATCACGGTGTGCCGCGGATGAACCCAGTGTGTCGCATCTGAGGTGTGTCGCGCTGCCGCATCTAGGTGGTCCCGGTTGTCCATTAGCGCTTCAGCGGATGCGTCGGCAAGCAAACTACATCAGCGCACCCATCGGATTCTGCTGCCCGTACACCGGTCCTTCGGACAAACTATGCGCCTTGATTATGCAAATCGAAGGCTACCCGGCTAGCTCCTTCCTCGTGACACGGCACGGGACCTCGCAAACCCCCAAGACACCCAACTGGCTCGTTATTCTCCGCACTGCGGCCGTAAACTCAGCTCGGCGAGTAGCTCTCAGGCCGGCCCCCGTTAGTGCGTCTCTCGTTTTCCTCTTTCCAAACACACAAAGTAACTAACGTAGATGTTTCGAATTTCAGATCCTCCACGTCTCGCTTGGTTTCCAGCAACTGGTCCGACAAACGATATGACTGAATGGCAGGCACTGTTCGAGCTGCTGGACTCGAGCAGTCTAACGTTAACATGGACATTCAAGGTGGGTACATATTTTCCTCCGCTGGTACGTATCTCCACACCCTGACATCTGCGAGCGCCGTACGCTACACGACTACACACAACACACTGCAGCCACCGACACCGACACCAACAGATAGCACTCTGAGCCACGGCCACGATAACCCACGCCTCCGCGCAGCGCCACACACACCGAGCGTTCTCGCAGGCGGAATTCATACTTCATACACAGATCCCACTCCCGCTCGTTTCGCCTACACAGGTGAATACTTCGGCAATACGAACGCTGCGACGCGCCACGCCACGAGACCCTCGGGTATACAGAGGAACGATGGGTCGAGACGCGCAGGACGGGTAGTTGGGGGCGGGAGGTGGTCCGGGCCCCAGGTGCGAAGATCAGCGCTCCCTTGCTCCCGCGTCGTTGCTTACGAACGAGAGCAATTAATCGGGTATGACTGCTAGCTGATCCTTGCGCACTCCTGCCTCCTGCATACCGCAGCTCTCCACCGACACCGACACTGACACCTCCCGCATACGACCTCACGGTGCTGCATCATGACTCCCTCGCGCATTCCTTCGCATGTCCGTTGTCGAGCTATATGTACCGCTCGCGGGATTTTTGTCGAAGTGCCGTCCATCACGTCGCTGAGTTACATACACATGTAGGTGTTGACGGGCGGGACCCGGCGGGGGCGGCTGGGATACGAGTCCGGCGTCGTCATTCGTCGTTCGATCCTCACCCTTGACCGAATGCATTTTGGTCACTCGTCTCCTCGCCTGCCCACGGCAACTGCCAAAGTTACGGTCAGAGGCGCTTGCGCAATCCCAGGACCAGGAGCGAGCAGCGGGTAGCCCGTTTGCTGTCCCGCGACCAGCGCCGGCGTGTCGCCCACGTCCCGCGCAACCTTCTCCGCCGCCATTCGTCGCCTGCGCATCATGGATGTCGCAGACTATAAAAGAGAACCAAGAGTCGTAGTTTCTTCGTAGTCTCGACGAGGACGGTCATGAAGTCCTCGAGCGACGTGGAGAGGAAGTACGCGCCGGCGCCGGCGATGGAGATGGGGATGTACATCGCCGTGATGAAGATGCGCTGGCTAGAGGAGGCGCGGAGCCAGACGTGGACGACAGATAAAGAAGCTCATCGAATAGACATCTGTCCGCGCCGTGTTAGCACTGCGAAAGACGAAAGGCGGAGGGAGCAGCGTACTGAATTATAATATACGCCACGACACTCAACACCAGGAATATCACACAGAATTTCCCGAATCCACCCACCGTGCACTGCACCGCGCCAAGCAGACCGCCGAGCTCGTCTGGTGTACACGACTCGCGACCTGTTGTCGTCGTGTCGTCAGAGAGCACGTTGACGGGGGGCAAAGGCGGCGGCGGCGAGACACTCGACAAGGACGAGCGGGATGATGATGGCGGGGCCGGCGTGTGCGAGGTTGTTCATGAAGCCCTCGAGCGACGTGCAGAAGGAAGGAGTGCGCGTCGTCGATGGGGATGGGGATAGCGCTGGGGATGTAGATCTCCGTGATGAAGATCGGCCAGGCCGCTCTGGCAAGCGCGGGACTTGAAATTGGCGAGCCAAACGCGGACGGACGACGGAGACGGAGAGACCAATGAGTAGACAGACGTCTGTCCGCACGGAGTTAGCACGGGAACGAAAGACGAATTTGCCCGGCACGACGGGCTCAGCTGCTGTATCTCCGAAGCCGAGGCCGCTCCACCATGTCCTGGCTGCCTTTGTGCTACCGCTCGCATACGTGTGGTGTCGAAGCTGGGCAGAGTGGGACACAGCGAGCAGGACTTGAAGGATAGAGGGTGGAGAGGGGAGTAGGAGGTGGAGCTTGGAGGCAAACGCGGCGGGTGTTGCTCCCTGGTATTGCGGTAATCGCACCCCACTGCTGCGACATGCGTGTGCGACGATAGGGGCGGAGAACAGTGCGGAGGGACGTGGGCGAAGTGCTGGCGCTTGTCATAACCGCCGCTGGGACTACCAAGGGCGACGGGGGATGATTTCGTTTGTCGTGGGCAGGCACGGGAATACGAAAATGCATGTGGTCAGAGGGCGAAGAGATGAAGCGGCGGACAGCGAGGATGGCGACGACGACGGTGTTGCAGCTCCGCAGGCAAGCATCCCATCCGCCCAATCCACCAACCTCCATTGGTGGGCCGTCAATACGCGTGCACCGCAGCTAAGCAAGGCACGCGGGAGTCCCCGGTTCGCCGAGCCCATCATCTCCATAAGTACCGTATCCGCGTTCCCGTTCCAGTCCCGTTTTCACCCGCCAGCTCTGCCCTACGGAGAACGCGAGGCCGCTGCCGCTGTACAGTGCACGGTAGTGGAACGCGACACGGCATCGCGCACGGGGAGAAGGGCACGAGGAGCGAGCCGCGCGCGCTCTTCGACGACGTGCACGAGTCGAGTTTCCACCCGACGAACGGCAAGCAGTGCAATCGCGCGCGGGGACGCTCCTGGCCGTTTAGCGATACTTCAAGATAATTCCTCGCCTGTAAGTCTTTATTAGATATTATCCGAGGAGGAACATACCGCGAGCCGTGTAGTACATCCATCCAATCCGCGCCCCACCGACGGTCGCGAGTAACAGCCAGCATGACTCCGTGTGCATGAGGCTTTTTCCTCCCTCTCTCGTCCTCGCCCTCTCAAGCCGTACCCGTCCTCCACTCCTGCCATGCCCGCTCCCCACCCCGTCCCATCCTCCCCGATCCGCGCGCGCACGCACTACAGGATCACAAGGCACCTCCGGTGACCGCGCGGGCAGACCTGGCGCGGGCGTAGTCCGTCCCACCTTACCCCATCCTCGAAGGCGGCGGGCGAGTCATGATGACGAAGCACGCTGTATACCTTACGCAAGGCGTCGATGGCGGTGGCAAGCTGCGGGTGCGGGATACAGAAGGGTGGGAGTGCGCCGTAAGGTCCAGCCAATGCGCACATCGCCGATGCTGGCGGGTAACGGCGCAGGAGCAAGTCTCTGCGGCGCTCGGGGTTCCGCTACCCGATCCATTGTCGTTTCTTTACGTCTGGGTCTCTCGCGCCCGTGTCCAGCTTTGCCTAACGGAAGCGGAGGCGGGAGTACGCCCTCCGGGAGAAGAAATTCGGATGCAGTGGGACACTGAGACGATATGCAGATCGAGCCATTTGTGGCAAGTAGCGCTGTCGGAGTCGGCGTTGACAGCTGCTACGCGTTCGTTAGCGATCGTGCGGCTCAAAAATACCGGACCGAGGAAAAGAGACGTACCATCCGGATGTGCACTCGTCCCCCCTTGTCGAGCCGAGCCGAGTGCACGACCGCAGCGCCAAAACGAACGAGGCAGATTGAGAGGGTGCCCCTCGCCTGAGTCCAGTCAAGAAAGCCGAATCGTGAGGAAGGTGTCGATGAGCATGATCAGAGTGTATAGTCCGCCCGGTAGACCGACGTATCAGAAGAGTGCGAGGGGTGCGGGGCGCAGTGGTGTTGGGCCGCTTGCTCGCACATTCGCTATGAGAAAGCGCCGGTGGACATACTCGAGGCGAAGGAAACGGGGTAATCAGGCACATAGGCAGTCAGAGCTCGCGAGTGGCACAGACGAGCTAGCGTCCGCACGGCGCCACTGTAGAATTCCACACATTCCACCTCCAGTGGCTCGAAACGCGCAATGCAGCATTTACAGTTCCGAGTCACCGCCACGATGCAACGTCACGCACCGTGCACGAGGAAGTGGTGCTGAGGATGTTGACGCGAGGATCCAGGAAGGAAGAGAGCAACTTGGAGTGTCGAGGACGCACGACGCGTCAATTCTTCTTCATTTTCTCCAGTTCTGGGAGCGTGGATTCGAGATCTTGCTTTTCTTGGACTGAAATGCTTACATAGAAATGAAATGCTATGTGTATCGTCGGCCACGGCGCGCGGGTGAAAGAAACGATTGAAGAGAGCGGGCGCTGCCGGCAATCTCCGTTGATCTGATCGCTGAGCTTTTTCGCTACGTTCATCCTCAACCGCACCGACTCGACGACGAAAGGGATTTAGGCCTTCGATTCAATCCGATTTATGCAGATTATATGGTCATTTGACAGCCCGACAGCGCCCCATGGCCATTCTAGAGCTTCTTACTGCGAGCCCTTTCTTGGTCTACATTCGCTACCTTTGAGAATGCACGACTTGCTTGTTGGGAAACGATGGGAGTCACGTCCCATCTTCTCTTGCCGCAACTGCCCCTGCCATCTCTGCCGCCGTGCTTTACGATGCCCGCAAGTCTAGTTTTGGATACTTGGTACGAAAGGAAGAACGAATGAACATCGTACCACGCCGCAGTATCCACGCGGCGGGGGAGACGCGCAGCCAGGATGACGCTTCCTCCATCAGCAGATAACATGAGCCACGCTTCATAACGCGACGTGGCACTGCGGGATGGCCGACATTATGTTCAGTGCATTCCAGTCCTCTTCACCTCTTCCGCTCCTTGCCTCGTCTTCCCGCAGTTGCTGAAGCGTGGCTGCGTTTACAGTGTCTCTCTAAAAGGAGCCTGACGGTCACCAAGTACACACATTGCCATCAGACGCACTGCGCAGTCGAGACTGAAGGCGAAATAACTCGCAGCGGTAGGACGACAGACGACCTCTCCCATCGTTAACATGGCCAATGTACGCAAACGTCGCGGCTGAGCGCCACTCCATCCCACCCCTACATTTCAAAGTCGCAAGCTTCAAGCTGCAAGATTGCGTTGGATAACGCACGAGGCAGACGAGTCCTGCGTATGCAAGCATGGTGTTTAGGTCGAGTGCGGTCGGGAAGATACACTACTACTACATATTGGTGCGTGTGTCATCCCGATCTCCACGTTTGTTTCAGTATCATCGGACACGCCCCTAAGTACGGCATACAGCCGTGCTCTCATGGCTAAGATCCGTGCGTCCATCCCGCGCTGCCTCTACAAATCCGACAACTCGTCTTCACCTCACCATTCAGCCGCTACCGCCACCGCCTCGCTCTACTATGTCCCTGTCGCAGTCCAGATCCGCCGCGTCTCGCTTCATGACCGTCCCGGGAAGTCTTCGGCTGCTTACTGGCTGCGTGGCGCATACACATCATCCTCGTCGGCACCGCCGCCGCGTCCTCGACCCGCGTCCTCGACTCGCGGAAGCAATGTCGTTTGTACACGGTTCCGGAGAGGCACCGGAGCCTTGTCCGCGTCCCTCGATGACTTCCGGGTCGGTCCTCGGGTACCGCTCGCTGCGCACTTTATCCGCGCCGTCGTCGCCATCTGTGCGCCGTATTCGACAGAAGCTACGCGTTTCGTATCTTGGTGCATCTCGGGGACTGCTAGACAGTCCGCGTGCCTCGACGTCTTCCGAGTGGATCCTCGAGTACCGCCACCGCTCATCGCCATCCCATCCGCCGCCTTCGCCGCGTCCTCGAGCCGAGGGAATCCTCCACCTCGTGTTTTCGCTTCAATTCGTTCGGACGGACGACGCACACAAGACCATGACATGGCAACGCACATGCGGAGACCAGAGCGTGCGTTGAGGACACTGAGCTCGTGCCGCTGCACCAAAGTCGGGAATGGAGTGGCGACGGTGATGGGCCCGGCGATGGAAACGGGAACAGAGATGGAAATGGCAGTAGCAGGTCGGGGCGGGCGGGTGGGTACGAGGTACTTATCTTCTTCCTTCTCCCTGCATATCCTCTCCTCCCTCCTTGCTCAACGATGTTCGCAGTGCATGCGGAAAATCAGCTCTCGTCTCATCGGTGGCTTGTCAGGCTTGGGAGGTGAGGTGAAGGGAGGGGACATTATTTCGATAGGAGAATTCAAGCTGTTGGTAAATGGCTTTTTCTCGCGTCCCCCTGTCCCACGTCTTGCTATTCCTCTCTCTCGTTCACGTCCCTTTCATCCACCCGCTCCCTCCCCACTACCGCTCCCACCCGCTCCCTCATCTTCCTTCCTGTTATCTATCTTATTTACTGGCTTTCACGCCGTGGCTGACGCGTATGTACAGTATCCCGACCCGAAAATATATCATAAATACCTGGGCGGTGGAAAGAGATCGGCGCGTGCGACGCGCGGTGCTTTAGCTCATATCATGGTATGTATGTACTGTGTACGCAGGCGGCTTTAATTTAATTTCCCACTTCTGAATTTTAGGGACCGCGGAGATTTACGAAGTATAAAGTATTGGCACTTCGTATGAATGCAGTGACTGAGAAGAAAAGTATTTTCCTTCATCGGCATCATCTTTGCTTCTCCATCGGTTTGGTCCTCCGACTCCGGGACCGAGGTAACGCGGTACACTCAGTAAGCACGACATCAAGAACGACTCGGGGCCGCCTCTCAATCAGTGTGCCGCCGTTCTATTTTTATCGAGTGTGCCGCGTCTTATATATCCTCCCTCGACAGCAATCTGCTAATCTTCTCGCTTGTTGAACTGTTGATCGATTTGTCACAGCCCAGACTCAACATTCAATGCACTTCGATTTGAGTACGGAATTTCAGTGCCTGAGCATCAAGGATCACCCAAGCTCCCTGGTCACAGACGGTCAAATATGACCGCCTACTTTGTCTATAAAACCTTCGTCTCAGGCTAACGCGTGCTAAATTTATTTCAGGACGCCTTTCATTCCTCCCTACCAAAATGCTGGTCCGTCTCGAAGCCTTTATAATTAGCTGCATCGCCATCGCCAATGCATACATTTGGCCGTCTCCGCAACTCGATGCGCTCGAGGCAGCACGCTTTGACCAGCAAGGTTTCAATGCGAACTTTCTCACGGGTTTCATCCAACCCTGCGATACTTTCCAGTTCGGCTCCGACACAGGGAGAGCTAATGCTGCTGACTGGATACGCACCGTAGGATTTTACCTTGCTTTTCCTCACTGGGCTGATTTATTCACGAAGGCCTATCATGACATGGCGACACATAACTCTACAGACGGTACAGGAGGACTGGATGCTTCCATCCGTTTTGCAGAAGAACAGGCGCGGGCAGAGGTGCGTGAGGGCCAATTCTTTGCGGCTCTGTGGGTGTCGAAAAAGTAACAAATCCACAGAATGCCGGTGACGGTTTCGACAACACCATGACCCTTATTTTCCTCTTGGCCATAGTCAACCGCTACATTTCAAGTAAGCCATGGATCAAATTGTTACGCTTTCCTTCGACGCTCTCGTAGTTGCAGACAATATCGCCCTCGCAGCTCTCATAGCAATAGAAAATTGGTCAGTAGCTGGGTCCCTATTCCATCCTTGTCGCGTCTCACCTGCATAGCGGGGGCCCTGAAATCGCGTTCCGCGGCGGACGTGCAGACGCCGCAATACCTAACGCACCCGGTGTACCTGAACCACAGCAAGATCTGGCCTCACACATCGCTTCCTTTGCTCGCCAGGGATTCACGCAGACAGAGATGATTGGCCTTGTCGCTTGTGGGTGCGTCCTAGGATCTCATTGGCCGCTGGCCCCATACTCATCTCTCTGCGCTAGACACACCTTCGGTGGCGTTCAACACGACTTCTTCCCGGATATTGTGAATGTATTAAACGATACGAGCGACACTGAGGATGTTGCACATTTCGATACCACATTTGTTACCTTTGACAACAATGTGTACGTGCAATTACTTGTTGTGATTCCCTTGGCTCAACAATGATGCAGCGCGCTAGAATATATTTCTGGCACGACCCAAAACCCACTGGTCGTCGGGTTCAACGACACAACTAATTCGGACAAGCGTATTTTTTGGCAGCGACGGGAATGCCACTATGCTATCGTGCGTCTTTTAATTCGTGGAGCGAATACCCCATCGATGCCATGCAGGTTCGCCAATTCGCTCGACGTCTATGCCTTCACCTGCGCAGATTTGTTCGCACGTATGCTCGATACCGTCCCAAGCAATGTAACCCTCACCGATGTGATAACTCCCTTACCTGTGAAACCGTCCAACGTGGAACTCATTCTGGATGGCGACACGTTGCAGCTCTGGGGTCAAGTTCGAGTATGTGTACAGTCCTCAAAAATCATTCTCGTCCTTCTAGTAATCACTATTTTCCTTGTAGCTCTGGAACATGACAGAAGACCCAACGCGCACCGTAAGCATGCTCTGGCATGATCACGTTGGCGGGACTGGCAACGCCACCTTGGGCTTCGCCGGCCTTTCCTCCTCTACAGGCGGTAAATACCGCGCAGTATGGTACGGCTTCAACGCGACCTCGCCACCGAGCTTCCTGTCTCTTGACGCCATTGCGGGAGTGACAAGCTTGAGTTTTGTCGTTGACGACCACCTCGAAGACCAGGATGGCCTCGGATTCGCGCTCCAGGATGGGTTCATGTTTTCCCAGACGTCGTGCCTGTTCGGGGATCCGGTGGTCGGGAAATTTGACGTCGCAGTGAGTCCCTCACTTCATTTCCTTCGTGCATACTTAATGCGGTTGTGCATTAATTAACAACCAGGTCCGCAATGGCGTCAATCCGACGCGCGTCTACCTCGAGCAGTCAATTACCGACAGCGTGCAGCGTGTGTCCGTGAGCGAGATTGACATTGTGCCCCCATCCGAGCCCATCGCTGCTAACGCCGCGTACTCACTTTGGAGCATCAACATAACTGAAGCGACCACTTCTTATGGTATCGGGGCCGAAATCGACGGTGTCAAGTATTCAACGACGGACACGCATGTGATGGTTTTGTTCCCTCCTTGTCCAGCATAGTTATCAGCCGAGAAGTAATCCCGTGCTATGATTTAAGATTGTCTAGTTGAATCTTCCAAAGCCTGGGGGCATTATTGATGACATTCTCATCTCTTATAGTTATTTCTGAGTGACTGTTAAGCGGGTTGCATAAGGCAGTTCATGAATACGGAGTCGATTGCTGAGAATGTCGAGCGGACGCCGTTGGCGATGAAGCAAACCAACTTATGAAGCGATGAGAATCAGTATGAGGACTAGGAGAGCAAGAGGACATATATCCAAAATTTTCCTCAGATGCCCGTTCGCCCTCAAATGTATCCGTGCCTCCTCGCCTCATCGTGGAACCATGCGCATGAGGCTCCAGGGTCGCGCACAATGACAGAGGGTTGTATGGAAAATGTCGAACTCTTGGGCGGGTGGCATGGTGCTTGTACCATCAACCTGCGACGTCAGGAGCTGGAGATGAGATCCTTGGTGCACGGACGAGCGCAGGAATGGTAACGCGCTGGACTTGAGAGCAAGGCGTCGGCGTCGGGAGCGAACAGCGAGGCGAAGAGTTCACCGATGAGCAACGGGCGGAATTTTGAGCTGAGGTGCGCGGCGTTCACCGAGTGCGCACAGTGCTGGAAGCCGCTGCCCACTGCCCGGAATAACGCTCAAGGGAGTGAATAACCACAAAGTTGACAACAAACGTAAATTTTCAAAGCGAGTGTTGGCCGAAAAAACATAGAAAGAAGCTCCGAAAACGAGCTATTCTCAGCACTGCAGCCGTAGACTCAGCTCGACGAGTAGATATCCCAGCCTGGTTAGTATGTCTCTCGTCTCCTCTTTCCAAACACGCAAAGTAACCAAGGCAGATGTTTTGGATTTCAAATAGTCTACATTCGTACTCCATCAAGATTCAAGAACCTACGTCTCACTTGGTTCTCTGCAACTGGTCCTACAAGCGATATGACTGAATCGCTGGTACTGCTCGAGCTGCTGGACTCAGGCACAGTCCAGCATTAAAATGCACATTTCAGGTGAGTACATATTAACCTCCACTGCCACGTATCTCCGTACCCTAACATCTGCCAGCGCCATACGCTACACGATTACACACACCGCAGCCGCTGACACCGACATCAACAGACAGCACTGTGCGCCACGGCCACGACAACCCACGCCTCCGCGCAGGGTCACACACATCGAGCGTTCTCGGAGGCGGAGTTCATACTTCATACACAGATCCCACTCCCGCTCGCCTCGCCTACGCGGATGAATGCCTCGGCATTGCGAATGCTGCGACGCGCCACACCACAGAAGACCTTGGGGTGTACGGAAGAACGATGAGTTGAGATGCGCAGGACGGGTAGTTGGGAGCAAGAGATAGTCCGGGCCTATATGCACTGCTCGCGGGATTTTCGTCTTGGGGCCGGGTGAGTGTCTGCGTGGGTCGAGGAGGATAGGACGGGGGGTATGGAAGGAAGGAAGGAACGGCTTGATGAATTGAGAGAGCAAGAGGAGGGGCGGCTCGCACGCGCTGACGACGCGGATTCGATCCATGAACCTCGCGACTCGCAGTACGTCGTTCTACCTCCTTGATTTTCGAAATCTGATGAAAGATTCAGGCGAGGGAACCTTTGAGAATCGCACCCCACACTCGCACCGTCCATCGGGTAGACCCTCGGCTCGTGCGCGCGGGGCTTGGTCTTCGCCCCCGTGCCCGAGTGCGCGCGTCCCGTCTGTGCCCGAGGGTCCCGCCACAGAAACGCGCAGCGGCGGCTCCACGTTCTCCGCAGGGCTGGCTGGCAGGCGCAGGCGAGGCGCGGCGGGGCTGTTCTGGGGATGTACACGGACCAGAGCGAGATGGAGGTAGGCAAGCGGGGGACACCACCCCTGCGTCGACGTGCCGTCCGTGGCTGAGTTACAAGCGCACGCAGATGTTGACAGGGGGGACCGGCGGCAGCAGCTGGGATGTTTGGTTACGAGCCCGTCGTCGTCTGTCGTTCCATCGCGTCCTCGCCTTGACCGAATCCGTTATGGTTACTCATCTCTCCTCGCCTGCCCACGGCAACCCACAAAGTCACGGTTAAAAGCTCCTTGCAAAATCCGAGGACCAGCGAGCAGCGGGTAGCCCGTTTGCTTTCCCGCGACAAGCGCCGGCGCTTCGCCGTCCCAAGTCATACCCGCTGCATCTCTTGGGCCTGTCCCACCCTTCTTAGCTTCGACATGACACGTATGCCAGCGAGGGTACAAAAAAGAGAACCAAGGGACGTGGTTCTTCGTGGAGTTGGCCATGAAGTCCTCGATCGACGTGGAGAAGGAGTGCACGGCGGCGACGACGATGTAGACCGCCATGATGAAGATGCGCTGGCTAGAGGAGACGCGGGACTTGGCGAGCGAGACGTGGACGACGGACCCATGGAGTAGACGTCTGCCCGCACCGCGTTAGTACGAAAACGAAAGCCTAAAAGAGGGAGAGGGACATACTGGGAATATAACTGCATTCGCCACGACACCACGCAACGCCAGCAGCAGCATGCAAAACTTCCCGAATTCGTCCATGTTGTGCATCACCGCGCCGAGCTCGTTTGTGTGCGCGCGCCCGTCGCGACGCCGTTGTCGTCCTAGAGCGCGTTAACCGAGGCAAAGGCGGCGACGCCGAGGCACTCGACAAGGACGAGCGGGATGACGAGCTCGGCGCAGGCGTCTGTCCACCAGAAGGTCGTGCGGGCGGGGGTGGAGGCGGGCTGGAAGAGGTTGTACAGGAGTCCGAGTCGGAGAAGCGGATGGTGGAGCTGAAAATGACGCTCGACGTTGGAGGCTTCAGCTTGGCCGCTGCGAGTCTACGTGCACGAATAAGCACGATGAGGGACGGGAGAGGAAGAAAGGACGAGCACTCACGTCCCGATGGGCACATGCGCACATTAACCAAGATCTCCGCCGCGCACCCGAGCAGCGCACTCGAGCAGCACGAAGGACGTTATCGCGGTCCGGATCCAGGACCACTTTTCATAGATGTGCACGTATTTGAAGTCGAGCATGCGGAGGACAAGTGTTATGATCTGTAGCGAGCGTTAGTCGACGTTGATCGGGATACAGATGCGGGCAAGGCCGAACACGCACCGCGACGATAACAACACCAGCGGCACTCGAAATCCTGTCATCAGCGACGGCGCGGAGTGCCTGTCTGCTGGCGATGGTGTTAATGCGCTATAGCGAGAGTTAGTAGGTGCGATGCGAAGGAGATCCGGCAAGTGAAACGAGGAAAGGGGGACACAACACACCTCCACACAACACACGCAATGCGCGACGATCCTGGCGCCGTATCACCTCCACGAGTAGCGCGCTTGTCTGGCGCAGGTCGAGTTCGGGTGAGAAGTCGCACTGTGTTGGGGTCAGCATTCAAAATCGAGTCTCTTCGGAATTGAAAGATGGGGATCGGGGGACGAAAGGGGAGGCAGGCCAAACGATCGGGAAGGGCAGGCAGGGCACCCGAGGCGCCAAAAATGGAGCCAAGGCAAGGTGACTGCAGCGGGAAAAGAGACCAAACGTACATATACGCACGCAACGCAGCCATCACGACGTTCGTGAAGATTGTGAGCATACTGTCGCTGAGGCCAAGGAAGAATGCCGGGACCCGAATTCGCGATTCCTTCGGCAGAGAGGACGTGAGCCCGCTGCGCGTCAATTGTCAGTTAATGCGTTTTACAGCGAGGCGGTAGGGACACGCACATCCAGAAATTTTCGTTCGGCTTATCATTCCCCTGGTCGGGTACTCGCTAGATCCCGCGCGTCTCGATGCCGGGCTTGGGCTCGAGCGCGACTGGCGTGGCCGTAGCGTCGAGAATGTGGAGGGTAGCGTCTTGATATTGGAGGTCCTTCTCAGGGTCGTGTTTCCGTTAGACTTCCCTGAGCTAGACATGACGACTACGGTCGGAGGGGACGATTTCGATTAAAGTAGCAAGCCAGTTGCGTCACAAGCTGAGGCGATTAACCGCAAACATTGCGTTTCCCTAATGCTAGCACATCGAGCCGTTCAGAGGCTGCAACGAATAGAGGCTATCCAGGACGGACTCGGGATGTAGCCAAGAAAAAGCAGGAGAATGGCTCTCCATGGCGTTGGTGTGGCCGGAAGATGGATTGCATCGACGCGTCGAGGATGGTCGTGAAAGCAGAGCTGAGTGATCGCATCAGCGGAGAATGCCGACCTCCTTGCTTCCGCTTTCATCCGTCAACTTGGATTCATGTCGACTGTAAGTGCGCTGGCCCAAACCTGAACTTGACATGCAAAGTTTCAGAGCGGGTAGCTTGTATTTTTTGAACAACAGGAGAATTTTCCAATCGTTTTCAATGTCATTCGAAGAGAAAGAACACGTCTGCTGTGTCTGAGGTTCTGGCGAGGACGAATCTGGATAATACAATGCAATGGGCAGGAGCTGCGTATTGGTGCTGCTTGTGTCGGGTACGCTGACGAACTATCACTATTGGTGCGCTTTTCCTGCCTGCCCTTCCCCGCTTCCGTCTGGTTATTATTGTGGCTAGCGCAGTACCGCGCCATGCCATTTTCAGATAGCCGTACCCCACTGCATGCCGCGGATCCTCGTCCCCATTCATCGGCCTCGGGTATCACCGTCGGAACCTACTGTCTGCGCATATAATTTTCGCCACCGCCACCGTCACCTTCGCCCTCGAGCAGCAACGCATTTTGAGCTTCCGTTTTGTTTCATTTCGCACCGGCGACTCAACGGCAACTGCGCGATGCGCGACGCACCGGAACCTTGTCCATATCCTTCAACAACGAATTCCGAGGATCGGCCTCGGCGCCTACCGTCGTCCCACCAAGCTACAAGTAGTTCCACAGCCGCCGCTGTCATGCTCTTGACTAGGAGCAGCAGTCCATTTCGTGTTCCGTTCCACCAGGTGAAGACGTGACGGGAAGCGTGCGGAGAGCATGCGTTGGTCCTGTTCCGCCGATGGGGCTGGTGCGCTGCGTTGGTCGTAGGGGGGCCGAATAGGGATGGGGTAGGCGCCGTAGTCAGCGGGAGACGACGCAGGTGTGGATAAGTGACCCTTCCCTTGCTTATCTATTCCGTGAAGTAACGCTGATGTTCATCGGTATCAAATGCGCAAGATCGGTGTCCTCGGCTCGGCGAATCCGTTCGGAGGGAGGTCCTGGAATCCTCGACGTCTCGAGCTCGGTACTTGCGCGGAAATTGCCAGACACTTCGTCTAAAGCTCCGTGACGGCCCACGCAGCACCAATGTACCTGCGTGTCTTGCGATATCGCCATCTATGATCTCCTTTCGCTCGCTGTCCAGTCTCATTATTCCCCCCGCGATTCCCGACCCTGGCCCCGCCGCCGCATCAAAGTCGAGTTGACGTTCTTCCGCACTGAGCCCAGCCTAGCCCGTTGACGCGGGCTGGCTCCCTCGCCCCCTCAGCGCACCCCAGCCAAGCCAAGCGCAGGCAAGCATGTCCGGCACCGAGCCCTCCACACCGTGATCCACTGAGATGCCCCCGAGCGCATGGATGCTAAACCTGCGAAAAACAAGTTCAGACCTGCGGCGGCGCGTCACCAGAACGGAGATGCAGATGCATCAGCGATTGATGGACGGAACGAGCGTGGATGGAGGGTGGGGTTGGCGCTGCTGCGAGTACGAGTGCGTGCATGCGGGTGCTGCGTTTACTTCAGGACCGACAACTCGGAGGGGACCTGGAAAAATGTAGGCATGATCGGAGTATGCAGTGCACCGTGTACGTAGGCGGCTTTAATTTGCATAATTCAGAATTCCATTTTAGAAACTGCGCAGTGATTTACGATATGCTTGCTAGCCACACTAAGATTCATCCGACGTACTACCCTTCATCCGACGTATCACGCTCCATCAGACATCTCGCAATTCTACGTGCATCGTATCGACTCTGTGCGATGAAGCTGCGGCTTCGGTTGGGTCTCGAGGACGTCCCGGCGCTGCATGTCGAAGGGTGCGCAGCTCGGCTCCTAGCAAATGTACTGGCATATCGGAGCGCGGCGCCGTGCGAAAGCGCGACATGATAATGGGGTTGGCTGCCAACGACGGTGCGTACGCTCGTGATGCTGCATCCGCTGCAGCTGACCTAGATGAAGACCGACGCTCCTTCCTTCTTCAGGAGTTCAAGGTGCATTGGCTTGCGAAAGCCAGGGATGGCAAAACATAACACAGGTTGATCAGCGGACCACATGTGAGCAGCTGTTCGTGCTCCCTCATGTCCATCGGTCTCGCCCAGGGGCCAAGGCCTATCTCGACCTCCCATTCCGCCACACTGAATTTGGTACAGTATGACACACCGCTCCGATTGTTCCGACTGGAATTCTTCAATGGAAACTGTGGACCAAAGCGTTCGTTGCGAAGTCTCAGTTGGGTTCAGTACGGCAAGAAGCGCTATATCAGGTTGGTCTATGATTACATTGCTCCCACCGCGGACTTCAGTAATATCCGGTGCTCTTCGTAAGACGTTCGACACTATATACAGCTTATCTTTCAGCGCTTTGGCATGCGGAATACTTTAAATTCGCCGATAAATGCAAATTCCGATCAACGCTCCGAGTCTAATAAGCCTTGGTCCGCGGCAATCTGCCGTATCCTATTGAGATGACGATCTCATTTAACCTACATATATTGAGCCTGTGCGGTCATACGTCTCATCATCCTTGTACCAGATGCCCCCGTCAAGTATTACGGAAATTCTAGTCGACAATATTGTCGCCTCCGTGAACACGGTTATACCGCTCCTGAATGAGCTTCATGATGGATTTGCTCCCCCGTTCATCCTGGCGATCTCGAACACTGCAGTATCGTTGATGTGTGCGCTTCAGGTGCGGAATTTCAGAGAAAGATCTTTCGGAACTAATATGAAAAATTAGAATATGAAGAGGAATAAGGAAGAATGTTGCCAGCTCACTGAAAATATTCATGGTATCATCTCTGTCATTGTCAACCTCTACTTGCAATCAGAGACTCCTGGTTCTCTTCCACCTGCGATGTTGGAACATGTCGGCAAATTCACGGAGTATTGATCTGCTGTGTCCTTGTTGCAGCTAACTGATGTCATTTTACCCAGAACTCTTCACAAAATCCATACTTTTGTGGAGGCCCAACAAGACAGCAATAAGATCAAACAGTTCTTTCGCCAGAACCAAATGAGTACCTTGCTCAAGGATTGCCGGGCTGGGCTGCAGCTGGCCCTGGATGATTTTGCAGTAGGCTTTACAACATTCATGATAAATTCGAGAAACTCAACTCAGAGGCAGATAAAATCTCAAGTGACTCTGTCCCAAGATATCAATGAAATGAAGACAAAGACTCATCGTATGCATGCTGAACTGCTTGAATTGATTTCAGCGCTCTCAGACTCAACAATTTCGGATCATGGTTCTTCCGTATGTTCCTTTGGTTTTTGGATTGGATACTTTATGATTTTGTTTGCCAAATTAGATGTACCAAACTTTGAACAAGTCCCAGACAAGGTATGGACCTCAGTTAGTTGTGTAACAGTACTGATTCTTGGCCTCTTAAGCTCTCAATCCCTGTCACTTTTACCTTCAATGCCACAGATCTTTTATGGCCGTGACTCAGAGCTCACACAAATTGTGCAGATGCTCACACAACAATGTGCAAAAATTGCTATCTTGGGCCCTGGTGGTATTGGCAAGACAAACCTTGCACGGGCTGCGTTGCATCATCCTGATGTGGCAGCTAAATACAAGGACCAGCTCTTTGTGTCATGCGAATCAGCTACTACCAGTGTAGAAGTTGCTGGTTTCATTGGTACTCATCTTGGACTAAAGCCAGGGAAAAATCTGACAAAAGCTGTGCTGCACTCTCTTACAAGGAAATCACCATGTCTCTTGATCTTGGACAATTTGGAAACCACTTGGGAGCCACAGGAATCTCGTGGTGGTACTGAAGATCTGCTTTCCAGCCTCACTGACATCCCTCAACTGGCACTGATAGTTAGTTCATTAATACCGGTTGCACAACATATATTGATTTTTTGGAATCTGTAGATTACAATGCGTGGAGCTGAACACCCAGCCAAAGTTCGCTGGACTCGACCATTCCTCCCACCACTGGTACCATTATCACCAGAAGCTGCTCAACAAATGTTCAAGCAAATTGCTGAAGATTATCATAAACCTGAAGACATTGACCAGCTCTTGCAATTCACTGATAACATACCACTGGCAGTGGATCTCATGGCACACCTTGTTGCTTCTGAGGGATGTTCATCTATCTTAGCTCGGTTGGAAACTGAAAAGACATCTGTGCTATCTGAAGGTTCAGATAGGCGATCCAACCTAGACACATCTATTGCCTTGTCACTTGCAAGTCCCCGTCTCACTACCCAGATTGGTGCCATGGATTTGTTGCAACTCCTCTCTATTCTTCCAGATGGCCTCTCAGATGTTGAGCTTATTCAAAGCAATCTCTTTATCCCACAGGTCCGGACATGCAAGTCTGTATTGCTCAGCACATCTCTGGCATATGTTGATAACAAGAAACGTCTGAAGTCACTTGTACCCATCCGAGAATATCTGCAGCATTTTCACCCGGTTGCACCAGCTACCGTTCTGCCATTGCAACAATATTTCCAAAGTCTATTGAACACATACAAGAAATATGTAGGATCTCACCAGGTCACCAACATTGTGAGGGACATCAGTCTCAATCTTGGAAATATGCATCAAGTTCTATCCAGAGCACTAACTCCACAAAATCCTGATCTACCAGAGGCCATAAGAGGCGCAATCACACTGAATAGTTTTACCCAACTGAATGGTTATGGCTCACATGCACTGATGTATTCCATCCAAGCCATACTTCCCCCTGGGGATCATGAACTGCTGGTTCAGTTCATTAGTAATGTATTGTCTTCCACCCATTACCACTTGTCAATCAAGGACCGTGAACTCTTGGTGGGTGAAGCCAAGGTACACTGCCAGAATTCAAGTGATCCTGCTCTACAATGTATGTGGAGTTACTGCATCCTGCTTATACTTATGTCTGATCCCTCATCTATTGGTTCTCTACAGTCAAATTGTATTATGCATTGGGAGTCTATTATTGTTCAGTTACAGACAACCATTTTGATGAAGGAATGCAATGCTTTGGGAGAGCTCTAACACTAGCGCAAGATACTGATAATATAAGAGCACAGTGTGGTATTTTGGACCATACTGCTGTCTTCAATTGGAGGATGGGAAAATACCACACAGCCCAGGAGCTTGCAGATAAGGCATACAGCTTGGCTCAATTGCATGGAGATTGTTATGCACAGGCAGATGCTCTGCGGGTGAAGGCTCTATGTGCCCGAAGCCTTGGAAATCTCAGGGGCACCCTTCCTCTACTGCAGACAGCAAAAGAACTCCTTGGCCTTTGTGGGATGTCCCAAGGTCTCATGGATTTTTCACTTAGGAATATTATAGCTGATATACTCATGGAAAAATCTGAGTATGCAGAGGCCCAGCATCTTTTTACTCAATTGGCAGCTGACATGTCTGCTGACCAGAAGGTAGACCAGCACAGTTTTGCTGTTACTGTCCTGAACATTGCACATATTGGTGTTGTTACAGGTGCAAGCAGACAAGATGTGCTCCAAAACTTGGAAGCAGCAAAAACAACTTTGAGCAGCATGGAATTTTTCCTTGGGACATATCTTCCAGAAATGGTACTTGCGAATCTCGAACTCAGGGAACAGGACATGTTGGCAGCAAAAAACCGTTTTGAGAAATGTCTGCATTGGGCTTGGACAAGAGACAATGAAGTTTTATCTTACTGCTTGGAGAGAATGGCAGATATCAGCTGCTGGGGAGCTTCCAACTTTGATTGGGCTGCTACGTTTGGCATCATCTACCTAGGATTTGCACAGAAAATGAAACGGAAGTTGGAAGTGTACAAAGCACTATGCAGTCTTGGTGACATGTTTCTGTTCAATGGAGATGAATTGACTGCAGAAAGTCTATTCACAGTTGCATTAGAGGCCTTCACTGAGATGGATGTTCATCATTGGAGAGCAAAGTGTATGTTGCACCTTGGTGATATAGCTGCACACCATGGGGATGCATCTAAAGCAGAGAGGCAATGGAGAGATGCTCGACCATTGTTTGAGAAGTCATTGCAGGCCAAAGATATAACTGAAATTGACTCTAAGCTGGCCAGTGTTGAAAAATTGAAAAAGCTCATCAGGGAGCACCAATGACACTTGCAAAACTGCAGGCACCTACCCAATCTTTGACTGAGTTTCCCACTTCCCAAGAACAGCCTGAAAAGGTTGTTCCTGTGTGACACTCAAAAATAGTGACTTCTTTCATTCCCACTACCTTTGAGTTGATCACAAGGAAAGGCAATTTTTTCGATTCCAAGCCAAAGGCTTTGTTTTCTCTCTTTTTGACTTTTCTGTGCTTTCCTGTGCTATATACAATTATTCCTGCCCAAATTTAGTTTGATTGATTCGTGATTTTGCTTTTGTGGTTTGACCAGACCTGGCCAGAAATCTGGATATTTTTATTGGGACAAGAGTGTGGTGGGCTGTTCAGTTGAGGAAGCTGAACTTAACAGAAATTGTTGCAGGTATATTTTTGAGCCTTAAATAAAGAGATGCGGGGTTAGAGCGCTGATGGCAGAGTTTCAAAAGGCTTTGAACAGACGGACCAAGAGGTGATCGATCCTAAAGTTGCTGACACAGACCTCCCAAAGTCAAGAACGCATGAATGTGGGGGTATGTAACTGTTCTGCACCTCCAAAAAGAGTTGAAAAAGAGTGGCAAACTTGATGGCAGCATGAGCTTTGACTTATAAACATATTTGATCTTTTGTGCCCAATCAAAGGTCCTAAGTCAACTAAACGATGCCTCTAACTGGATGTCACACCTGAAAAACCCAAGCCATGTTACCATGTGCCTTGAACAGTGCTTCTTTCTCAGCTATTCTATTCTTTTTATATGAAATTCTGAATTTTATTCTGATTTTTTATTTATTTATTCCTTGTGAAATATCTGCTATATGGAATAGCCTTAGGCCCTCTCCCAATGGTATTCCATACAAGCAACTCTACTGTATATTTGAACCCTGGTGTAATTTAGCAATGATGTCACTGAGTTTGAAGCTGAATAATGAACTCTATTCATTGTATTATAGCTAGCTGATTTGGTGTGGTTGCTCTACTGCTTCTATCGGAATACTACATCACTATGTTTGGATGTGGAAACTCACTGTAAGGCAAGAAACACTCAGAAGGTGGAGGCTTGAGGCAAAGGGCAAGAAAGAGCTTTAAGACCAATGTATATTCTCCAGATGAGTACCATATGATAATGGATGTAAAAGGGAAAGGAAGAAGTGATGGTGTAAGCAGGTGATCATCAGTATGAGTACATGTTTACACCATCCCCAACCCAGCAAGCAACCAGAGAGAAGGGAAAATAAATAAGGGAGACTACTTACAAACTGCTCTACAGGTGCATCAAAAACCCTACAGGGAAAAGCTACTGGGGCAGGCACAATGAAGGAGAACTGGACATATACAAACCAGTACCATTCCTTCAATCCTTTGATCATGTGAGCCAGGAGTCAAGTGCTTCTGTGTCAGTGAGCCTGTGACCTGGGAGCCAAAGATCATGTTTGGGCCCATAACCAGTGAAATGAACAAGAACAAGGATTGTATCCCCCTGCCACATCACCATTCATTGATGATCTCATCAATGTAGTATTATTTGTGTCCAGATTCATCAATAGAGAGCTTGTGCAAAGCCACCCCGGGCATGGGGTGGCTTCCAATTTGGGCTTTGTGCGTCCGAACAAGGACAAGTCTGTTCCATATGTCCGAGAACATCACTTCAGTGTTTATTTGGTGCACTTGAATATGAAGGTCCTTGGTGACAAAAGCCTTCATTATTGTTTACCCATGATATTTTGCTCGAGATCTTGCGAGATCTTCCAAGATCTTCCAAGATTTTCAAAAAAAGCCAAAGATTTTCCAAGATCTTGCAAGAACACCAAACTTTAAGATGCAAAGTGCATGAGATCTTGCAAGATCTCATCTGGATCAAGATCTTTCAAGATCTCTCAAAAACTCAATGCTGGCTCTTTTTTTGCAACTTCTTGCAATATCTTGCAAGATCATGGATGCCAGAACATTTAGAAAATCTCGGAATCTCTCAAGATCTTGCAAGATCTTGCATAGCTTCATGATCCGAGGTCAAACATCGAACCACCTTAGATATATATTGCATGGTACTTTTCAGGTGCTTTTGAGGGCCTCAGGAGATAAGTCAACTATATAAGAAAATTGATCTAATAGCTGAATAATATCTATATAATTCAATCCACCTACAGGGCCTGCATAGCCAGGAAGGTGAGTTGTAGAGATGTGTGTGGTCTCCACGGCTAACTTGTCTGCGATCAGCTTGGTTACAGTGGGTGGGATAATTACATAGTCAATGTTGATTAGATATCAACCACAATAAAAATAACTATTGCTAAATACCACAGCCCGAGGGCAGGGCTACTCGCCACTCGTCAGCGCTGACATCAAAAAGATAGGTGGCGGCATCGCGTGGTGCCTTTCCCGTCGGCTACTATCAATCCTATCAAATGCGTGAATGCATGTATAATCTCCTGCTGCCCCAATTGGTGGTGCAATGGGGCTAGAGCCTTCATTCGGACATCTCAAAGTCACTGCGTTCAACCCCATAGTACACCGAGTTTGGCCTACCTCGGTCTACCCTTGGTATACCTTTGTCTAATGCTGAATACAACTCAAAAAACTTCCTCAATACACCAATTCTGTCTTTAAGTCCATGTGGGCTACATAATAGAAGATCGTCTGAAGAGAAGTGAATGATTCCATATATTGTGGATGTAAACACAAAAAAGAATTCATTTCATGAACAGATTTGGTTGCAAACCAATCAACTTCCAATTTGCATGCTGTACCTCTTCTCACAATAGCTGTGTATTGTTGCCAGAGTTTGGAATAAGTATCTGAACCATCAAGAGTTGCATAAATGAGATCTCAAAGTCATAGATAGCAGATAAGCTCTTCACTCTTTCTCTCTGAGTTAGGGTCAGTATGGCCCACAAGTGACAGAACCTGTACAAAATTGATAAATGAGGATCTCAACTTGCATAGATAGTGAGGATTCTGACTATTCCAGAGAGTTTTTATATTTTATACTACAAGAATGAGTCATACAGAATTGGGGATCAGAGTTAACTATCTATGAGTGATTAGTGCAACTTATAATTAATCAGTTGGGATTAGGGTGCGAGTTATTCACTGGTAGTTTGGCTGTGTTTCAAGTTTGGTTCAGGTCCAGAACCAAAAAATGGCCACACTGTTGTAATACATGTACTGCAAAAACAAAAAACAGCTTTGTGGTCCTCTCTCTCTTTCAATGAATACAGGAAAGACCCTCGACATTTCCAATGTGGCCATGGTCCAACCAAAACTCCAAAAACTAATTGAGAGATGTACAATGACTGTGATGTTCCCCTTGATGTCATGCCTGGTGATCTTGTATCCAACGGGTCTTCCGCTGCGACAAATTTTGCCATCAGCAATGGTGATTGGATAACGCGATTGGGAAATGGGGAGGCATCAGATGCTGGGAATAAGGATGAGGTTGCAGATGTCACACCTCCCGTTCTTGGGTGTAGCCAGTTTAAGGAAACTCCAACTCATTGCTACAAGGGCACTGATGAGCCTGGCACTGAACCACCCTAGCAATTTTTGATTTTGCTACTAAGGACAACCAGTTAATAATGAAGTTGTGCATAAATGGCTTATTGTTTCAATACAGGAGCTATTACCAGCCTGGGTAGTTAGCTATAAGGGAGATAATGTAGCATGGACCTCTATCAGTGTATTCTAGGCGCAATGGCTCTGGTAAAGAGTCAGAGTCCTTCAAGAAACACAAAAAAGACTTTTTGTGAAAGGTATATTCAACCATCTGGACAGATTGGGGTATGCTGTACGTCCCACAAACCAAAGGCATGATGGAATTAACGTTATGAGGCAGGCATCCAATGTGATTAGCACTGGAGGAGCATAAGCATACCAGTTGGACCAGGCGAGGTGAACCGAGCCATCAAGAGAGTTTGAGTCAGCCTGGTTCCATTGATCAATCGAGTCATGGTGTACAAACAGCAGGGTGGCTGCACAAATACATGAATAATGAGGAACAATAGCCGAGGGTATGCCAAGGACTTTTGCGCCTGCTTGGGAGGCTATAATCAGCTACCGGGGTTTGGCTTCTGAAGTTCTGTGACTCAAGCAAGAATCGCATCATATATTGATGTCAGCTAGCAGATCAGTGATGTCAAAGGTCATTAACTTATTTGTGAGTCCACATAGGCTCATGCAAGAAAGCACAAAGGTGTGCTGATTGTGGATCTTTTCTGTCTTACTCATTGTTTGTTCTATTTATTAAGCAGTATTTATGATTTGAAATTTATTTATCTATTTGTACAATATTCCGTATATAGAAGTCCAGGTAGCATATATAAGGCCTGTACTAGCTCTAGAGATCCCAGTGGATAGCCTTCAAGGAAAACTGTGGACATACCAGATCATTGATGACAAAAACCTTAACCAACTGTTCAATAAAAACAGGGGGAGAGAATGGGACCTGAAGCGAATCCTTGGCCCATTTCTCAGCCCATTGTTTGCGGTGCTCATTTGGGAGCTTATTGACAAGACCATGTTGCTCAGTAATCTTTACATAGTCATCAGAGTGCTTATTTTGAAGGTGGTTTCGATGTGTGGTAACACTACAACCCGCTGAATATGGTTGTCTTCGAGAAAATCAATGCATTTGAAGTCATATGAAAATGGATTCAATGCTCATGAGCATAGCCGGCACTTTAAACTTCTGTCAACTGTACTTTGACTATAGAAATATTTGCAGTCTGCGGATTTGTCGTCTTGAAGTGTGGAAAGATCATCTTCTGTGATCCACACATATCCCATCCCATCAGAAGTGCCCAATTTGGGTTGTCAGCGTGTGGATTTGGTGCTGGAGGGACCGAGGACTGAGCAGGTGCAGGAATATGCTGAGCATCGCAATTGTAGTCATCACAGTCAACTGAGATTGCAGGCAAGGGTTGGGTTGAGACTTGCCAGTCACCAGCACGAATGATTGGAAACCCATCTGAGGAATCAGACAATCCCTGCAAATCAAAGTCTCCATCATGCTGGGGAGGACCGGGACTGGCCATTGCAGCTTGCTGAATCATTTGTGATGTCAGGCGGTCTGCAAGATGGCAGGCAGGGTCCGCTGTGGGACTGGGTTTGGAGATTGTCCTGCACCTCCCTGAAATTTTATAAGAAGGGAATCCAATAAACGAACATAACTCTGTACCTCAGGCAGAGTTTGCTGCAAGGTTAGTGTTGGAAAAATGGGTTCTATAATGTGGTTAATGCAATAAAACAAGGCTGAACAGGAAAATGAACCAGAGGGAGCCATTCTGGGTACCTGAATACTTGGTCTGTGAGGCTGGGGATCTAGCCTTTATGAGATAGCTGTCTCCAGGTGGCAACTAGCACAACATACAATTCAGTGGTGCAAATTCTTGTGCTTGTGGAGTCATCACAGTTGAACCAATAGCAGGTGTAGTAGTACGAGAAGCAGAACGTTTGGTATGCCCCACAGGTTGAGATTCTTGCACTGGGGGCAGCGGCGCTGGATTATTGTTTCTGGTTTTTTTGGAGTGTGGTGAGACATCAAGTTTTCAGAGACATTACATTGGTGGTATTTAAGTGTGAACTTCAAGTGTGAGAAATGGAGCTTGATTTGGAACAAGCTGGATATCATATCAACATCACTGTTCAACTACAATGCAGAGACTTCTGTGAGATATATGAAGTGTCAACTGCACATCATGAATTGTAAATTAATGAAAATATCAACATCACTGTTCAAATTGTTCAACCATGATGCACAGACTTATACGAGATATATGAAGTGTCGGCTCTACATCATAACTCACAAATGAATTAAAAGCACAAGGTGCCAGCAAATACAACCATTTCGAAGTTCATTATGGCACTGCAGATGCTGGAAATCAAAGCCACTCCATCAAAAGATAGCGTTCACAGCCACTTTTGGATGTAATGTTGGTTAGGCAGAAGATGAAAGCAAGGCTGAATACAGAGTGTGAGAACTATGGTGTATTTCCCATGTTGAGCGAGAGGTTGTATACCATGGCACCATGCTGACAATTTGCCATGTAATTCGGCTGACCTACTTGCATGCAATCAATGCCTGTGAGTTGCCAAAAGAGTATGGAAAAGATATGAAATGTCATCGGTTGGACAGTTGGAAGTGCAGACCAAAGAAGAACCTATGCACTGAAATGAAATGAGACTTTTAGAAGACTGTAACCTGCTCTTGGCTACTTGCAAACTCAATATACTCCTTCTTGCAAGCATGCTGTCACTCTACAGCTAATGGTCACTGAGTGTCAAGTCTCACAGTTTTATTTTTGACTTCATTTCCATGCTCTCACCAGAATGTTATCTCAAAAATAATGCTGGAGAAAAACAGAAATGAAATCAGGGTCTCAGGACCAGTGTTGTGAGTCGACTACTGTGCAAGATATTTGATCTGCATGAATTTGGAGTGTACAAATCACAAAGCACGAATGCCTGTCCCAAATATTTTGGCTCTTGGGTTCATTGTTTTTGACAATGCGGTATGCTCTACATCACTATAGATCATTTACTCTGCTCATTGCAATTGAAAGCATAATTCAAACAGGTTTCTACCATGAAAAATACCTCTAGACCGGTGGCTCTGCACCAGTCTTGAGTTGAACTATTGCCCCCACATGCAAAAATTTCTCACCTTCATTACTGCTATTGATCTAAATGCCCTCAACGATATCTTTGTTGTCACTGTTGCAGGCAACAATGTTGTGTTCATGAAGGAATGTGTGGTTTTACATTTTGATGCATGTTTCCATCTCCTAATCTCAGCTAAATATTGATGTGATTGCCAGGAAATGTTTGACTTGGTACTTCGTCTCCTTGCCCAGCAAGCAGCATGGGAAGCGGCATTTCATCCATTCAGGCATGGTTTACAAAGGAACCAAGGTTGCTTCCTTGGCCGTGTTCATTTTACAGCTGATAGCTGGGATGTGGACTCAGATGAATTGCCTGAGCTTGTCAATTGGGATATGTAATTGAATGAAATGGATTACCACTTACAGCTGTTTGCAGAACTTAGGGCACCGATCAATTTTTTGTTTTTTATCAGCAGAAAAAGTATTTTAGCCATATCTTACTCAATTCTTATTCGCTTCCCTCGAGACATAGCACATTCGAACGGGGCATTCGAGGCGCATAGATGGATATACAAGTTTTGCGTATGAAAGTATCTTCAAATTTCAAGGTTTTCGGCCTGAAACCAGTGACGAACCGAGTTGTGACGTGTTTGCCGTGTAAATGCCCACTATATATGTGCAGGGATGTGGCTGGAACCCACCGGGAGGTGGTATAATCACACAAAGCAACCAGGAATATGGAAACAACATTGATGTGGAGTGAGAAAAATAAAATTCAAATTACAATATCTCACTGCATCTGCACAACAGACTAGCCCTCCCAAGCCTTTTCCAATGTCCCATCCCACATCTGAATGACATGCCACCTGGCTAGGATCAGCCTGATAGGAGAGAGCATAGCTGTAGTTTTCTTCAAGATATTGTATTGGTTGATGGCTTGAGCATTCAGAAGCAGGTTATGAGACTGTTGTATGCATGCACGAGGAGCTGTGAGGGCATTGGAACAAGGGAAGAGAGCCTGGCGACAGGGAATGAGGAAGAAAGAGCGAGAGAGAGACACGATGTCTGACACCTTGACCAAACAAAGAATGATCCGGGTGCGGAACATCCGCCTTACGTCCCAAAGCCTTCATGGACATTCTACAGGCTTCCAAGTGCCTAAAAACATCTGTTCGACTCCCTCGGACATATCAGACGCATTGCAATTCACGGTAATGCTGAGTTCATGGCGGAAAACCTCATAATTTCAAAATTGTTGAATAGTCGAAATGTATATATTGACATGTGCGCTTCGAGTGCCCCATTGAACGCACTGGGGCTCGAAGGAAATAGACATGAATTGAGTGAGTTATGAGCGAAATACTGCAGGGCACATTTTTTATGTCAAAATAAGATTTTTGATCGGCGCCCTAAGTTCTGCAAATAGCCGTAATGGTTCTTATTTGGGAGGGCAAAAATAAATTCACACTCAATACAGAGTATTTAACTTTTTTTTCTTGTTCTACCTCTAACAAGTGTTAGATTGAGTTTTTTGTAATTCTGGCTCTATAGAACTCATTAAATCATGTTTAACACCAGATTAAACCAGTTGATATGATACTGGATGATGAGGTTGGGTCCATAAAAATGCATGGATTACAGCTTTACCATCAAATGATGTCATAGAGCTGAAATCCCGCTAATGTCACAAGTCACATCATGTGACTGATCACGCTAAACTACGGATCTGTATGCAATGTGTGGAATTTGGATGATATGAACCATCCTCTCAGTCAGAAATGGGCATTTAATTGACTCATGTTACCTCTATTTTGTACCCCTATGTGCCAGGCACTCCTCAAGTGCTGAATAATATGAGTATCCCTCCCAACGTGCTGCAAATATGCTGTATTGAGGACTCCTATATGTGACTAGATCTTGGGAGAAGTATGAAGAAATTTTGGGAGAAAATACCCAACTCAAGTTGACCTGAGTCGACTTGAACCAACTTGGAAGTTGCTCAAAGTCACCCAAGCGACTCAACTCAACTCAACTCAACTCAACCTCGTCAAGTTGATTTGATGACTCAAGTCTGAGTTGTGGCAACATTAGAAAGTACATGTGGAAAAGCATCAAGGATGCATCACCAACAAGCAAGAATTGCCTCCCTTCTTGCTTTGGAAAAAGCACGCATCTTGAGGATGTCTCTATAGTGGGGGAGAATGTGAAAAGCATGCACAGAGGGCACATCTCGACTGGGGTATGCCTTGACTATTACTTTGCATCTCGACTATTACTTTGCATCTTGGCTATCCTTCACATCTTGTTTAACTACACATTCCAGCTAATGCATGTCTCAGCTATTTACACATCTTGGCTATTTATACGTCTCAGCTATTTATGTGTCTCAGCTATTTTCGCATCTCAGCTAAGTCATGTCAAGAGAGGAAGAGTGTGTTTCAAGAGAGCCTTTGAGGGAACGTGCCTTGAGATCTGGGTTGGGGAAAGATCTCATCTGGTGTTTCAGTTTCTACAAGCTGGGAAAGCCCAACCAGCAAATGGAGAATGATCCAGCAAGGTGTGTGAGCTCAACCTTGAGTCAAGGTCCCACAAAACCAGTGTACCAAGGGCAAAAGTGTGAAGAACACGAGGTAAAAGCAAGCAAGACACATCGGGACCGAAGTACAATGCTGGACAAGCCTTGAAACATGTTTTGAAGCACAAAAAGATGCATTGGGATACAAGAAAGCAGAAGCTCAACAAAGTCAAGCTTGGACTTGGAGATGGAAAAGAGAGATTCCAGAAGGGGCATGAGGGTGTGCTTCCATGGGGAACACACAGCCCACTTAGCTCGCTAAAAATGTATAAAAGTCCACTGTCTGTAGACAGAATATCATTTTCTACCCACCCACTTTACAATCTGAGCTCCCCTCCTAGCAAACTTACCTGCTATTGGAGGTGGTCTATCCTCGCCCTCACATCCTTAAACCAGAGGAGAGCGCAGCTACTGTTGTAAAAAGACCCACAAGCGAGGAAAGGTGACTCAGCTTGCAGCAAGGGGATTTGCTTCCAATAAGTCAATCATTATGACCCCTAGACCAGAAAAGGCACTGGACAGACAATAGAGGAGGTCCTTGCAGATGTCCAGCCCTCGCGGCATGCAACCATCCCACTTTCTCTCCAACTTCAACATCAGTGTGTGTATACAGGAGACGGCAGCGAGGAAGACAGAAATTTGAACTCAAGCAAGTTTCAAACGCAAAGCTGCCTAGGAACCTGCACTTTGTACATTTAACATGCTGGTTTTGGTTTAAACCATTACATTGCCAATGTGAAAAGCAGCTTAAACTGTGATGGTTCAAACCTGTGTGCACACTGAGTTTGGATCAAAGTTGTTTCATTGACCTTGTTTAATGCACAGTGCCAAGTCTTCTGCAATAATACTTCAATTGAGAAATGTTGATTCTATTTACTGTACCATTTTGACTTTAGGTTCAGCACCTATAAAGCCCACATATCCTCAATAATTAGTGTTGAGCCTGAGGTGCAATCCTTGCATTAATTACAGGCAGTGTAGGTGGCACCAGGCTCACTGCAATAATTATGTAGACATCTTTTCCAGCTAAGTCAAAAACAATAGACACCCCATCATTTTCACAAAAAGTTCAGCTAAGTTTGCGATATATGCAGTGCAAATGTGCTGTCACTTGAGGATGATGAGAAATAGGCTGCAGTGCATGATGACAATTCTCAGAAGCTCTATAACAACTAAATTGAGAGGGTGGCTCAGCTTAGCTGAAATTTTCATAAAAATGTGAGGGTGTCTATTGTTTTTAACTTAGCTGTCAATAACTTTCAAGATCTAAGGCATAGAGCCAAGTCCCACCATATACTGGACAACTTTCAATAACTATAGCACTTGGCAGAGTCAAGCACACCCCTCTGACCCAAAAAGGGAATACAACTGAAAATATACCAAAAAAAATCAAAGTTGTGGTGTGTATTGAAACTATTTACCATGTAGAGAGTGTTTTTATGTTATGCTTTATTATACTATGGATTTCACATAATTTGATCCATCTTTCCAAAACAAAGGCAATGGTCCAAAAATAGACCAAAAAACCAAAGTTATAGCACTGAATCTAACTGTGTAAGAATTTTCCTTATTGGATATATTATTGCATCACAAAATGCAAAATACTCATTTGATCACAGATTTTTGTTTTGGTGATATTAGATTGGATTGACCTGCAATAAGAGAGCTAGATAAGGTTTATATCATTATAATGGGTCTATCTCATTGATTGTAGCCTTTGTGATCCCCTCTTTTGTATTTTTTTAATCTCAAAGACTTGCATTTGCTCAAGTATTTTGCATTTCTCCCTCTTTATAAAATTAAACCTGTCTGTCTGAAGCCTTTTCAAACTCCGCTGCGCCACTAGCGTCATCTGTTCTTGGCACTTGGCTTTTATGTCCACCTCTGCTCCACATGCACGTCACTCGGTCCGGTCCTCTCAAAATAACTTTGATTTGCGTGGTACACAGTCCAACACTACAGCGATCAGTCCTTGCTCCTTTCACCAATCTTTTTTTTTTCAAGTGTGCCTCTCTCAGGTTGCAATTACTTCAAATCCTTTATACAATCATTCCGGGCAACAAATTTCCTCTGCCAGAGGTGCAGGCCGTTCCAAATCTCGGAATTACTTATTCTTGATGAGAAAAGAAAAGGGGGAAGGCGGCTGAAGGCCGCCAACCACCTTGTTACAATATAACAAAGTGTCCAATAACAAAAAAATTATACTGTCAGATTCATCTTAAAAAAGACTACAACTTTGGGTTTTGGTCTATTTTTAGACAATTGCCTTTTTTGGCAAGCATGACTCATGTTTACACAGCTGCTTTGTTCCCTGTAGTACAATGATCAAAATATCATGAGATTTGTTTTGAATCAAGTTTTTAGACCTTTTTGAGCACTTAAGACTTGCATTTGGGTGAGTATTTTGCATTTTACAACATAATGAAGCATCTGATAACAAAAATTCCTATCCAGTTAGATTCATTGTAAAGAGGGCCACAACTTTGGTTTGGGGTCTATTTTTAGCCAATTACCTTTTTTGGAAGTCAATCTGAATTCACAATCAGTCAATGTATAAAACCCTATATAACAGATTATTGTAGTGACTCAAGTCGATATGAACCTAATAAATTGACTCCAAGTTAATAAACCCAATACAATACTGACTTGAGTTGACAGAGTTAATGCTAACCCAAATGAACTTGCTTGAAGTCAATGAAGTAAACATTGCATTGACTTGAAGTCAATGAAATCAATATTGTACTGACTTGAAGTCAATAAAGTCAACCTTGCACTGGCTTGAATTCAATCCAGTCAATGAAGTCAACATTGCACTGACTTGAATTCAATCAAGTCAATGTTGTACTGACTTCAAGTCAGTAAAGTCTGTTGTGACCTGTGACTGAACTTATAGTCAAAATGGTATAGTAAATAGGATCAACCTTTCTCAGTTGAAGTATTATTGCAGAAGACATGACAATGTGAGGGATTTTGCATCAAACAAGGTCAGTGAAACAACTTTGGTTCAAACTCAATGTGCACACAGGTTTGAACCATCATGGTTCAAGCCAGTTTAAACCAGTTTGAACCATCATGGTTTAAGCCAGTTCAAACCAGTTTGAACCATTCACGGTTTAAGCCAGTTTAAACTGGTTTGAACCAGCACAGTTTAAACCATCTTTCACATTGGCAATGTAACGGTTTAAACCAAAACCAGCCTACAGTACCAATAAATGCTACATAGGCAGAAAAATCAGAGCGACAGAAAAGTAAAGCACCTGACTTGGAATCAAAATAGTGTGCAAAAAAAAAAAATTCATTGTTGTACTGATCCACACCATATGACTAGTATTTGTTTGTCCACAGGAATGAATTGGAGGTAACTATTTTTCAAGTGTCAGACAAGTGCAACTTTCACAGGCTGTTCTTGAGAAGAGGAAAACTCTGGCATAGGTGCTTGGAGTTTTGCAAGTGTTGTTGGTGCTCCTTCATAAGCTTTTTGAAAACCAGCCAACCTAGCATCAATCTTGGCTATATCTTTGGCTTGCAATGACTTCTCAAACAGTGGTTGGGCATCTCTCCAGCACTTTTCTGCTCTGGCAATATCTCCCCGATGTGCTGCTATATCACCAAGGCGCAACATACAGTTTGCCCTCCACTGGTGAACATCCATCTCTGTGAAACCCTCTAATGCAACTTTGAATAGACTTTCTGCAGTCAATTCATCTCTGTTGGACAGAAACATGTCACCAAGACTGTATAGTGCTTTGCACATCCCTAACTTCTGTTTCATTTTCTGTTCAAATCCCAAGTAGATAATGCCAAAAGTAGCAGCCCAATCAAAGTTGTCAGGTCCCCAGCAGCTGATGTCTGCCATCTTCTCAAGGCAATAAAATAAAACACCAGCATTTCTGGTCCAAGACCAATGCAGACATTTCTCAAACCGATTTTTTGCTGCCAATATGTCCCCTTCTCTAAGCTCAAGATGGGCAAGTACCATTTCAGGAAGATATATCCCAGGGAGATATTCAACACTATTAAAGATTCTTTTTGCTGCTTCCAGGTTTTGGAGCACATTTTGTCTGCTTGCACCGGTAACAACACCAATCAGTGCAATGTTCAACATGATAACAGCAAAACTGTACTGTTCCGCCTTCTGTGCAGCAGACATCTCAGATGCCACCTGAGTCAAGAGACCCTGGGCCTCTGCATACTCAGATTTTTCTATCAGTGTATCAGCTATAGCATTCCTAAGTGAGAAACCCATGACACCCTGGGACATCCCACAAAGGTCAAGGAGTTCTTTTGCTGTCTGCAGTAGAGAAAGGGTGTCCTTGAGGTTTCCGAGGCTTTGTGCACATAGAGCTTTCATCCGCAGGGCCTCTGCCTGCCCATAGCAATTTCCACACAATTGGGCCAAGCTATATACATCATCTGCAAGCTCCTGGGATATGTGATATTTTCCCATCCTCCAATTGAACAAAGCAATCCAGCTCAAAATAGTATGCTGTGCATTTATTTCATCAGTATCTCGTGCTAATGTCAAAGCCCTCTCAAGGCATTGCATCCCCTCATCAAAGTGGTTGTCTGTGACTGAACAATAATAGACTCCTAATGCACGATACAATTGGACTGTAAAGAACCAATTAATCATGGATCAGAGATAATTATAAGCAGGATATAGTAACTCCACATACTTTGTAGAGCAGGATTGCTTGAATTCTGACAATGTACCTTGGCTTCACATGCCAGGAGTTCACGATCTTTGATTGACAAGTGGTTCAAGCCAGAAGCCAATACAGCACTGATGAAGTGGACCAGCAGTTCATGATCCCCAGGAGGAAGTATAGCTCTAATGGAATACATTAGTGCATGTGGGCGATGACCATTCAGTTGGGCAAAAGCATCCAGTGTGATTGTGCATCTTATGGCCTCTGGTAGATGAGGATTTTGTGGAGTTAGTGCTCTGGATAGAACTTGATGTATGTTTCCCAGATTGAGAGTAATGTCTCTGACAATGTTAGTCATCTGGGTGGATCCTTGATATTTATCATATGTGCCCAAAAGACTCTGAAAATATTGTTGCAGGGGCAGGACAGTAGCTGGTGCTACTGGGTGAAAATGCTGCAAATATTCACGGATAGGCACAAGCGATTTTAATCGTTTTTTGTTATCAAGGTATGCCAGTGATGTGCTGAGCAATATGGACTTGGATGTCCAAACTTTTGGAATCACAAGATTGCTTTGCACCAGCTCAACATCTGAGAGACCATCTGGAAGAATAGAGAGGAGCTGCAACAAATCCATGGCCCCAGCTTGGGATGTGAGACGTGGACTTGAAAGTGACAAGGCAATGGATGTGTCCAGGTTGGATCGCTTATCTGAACCTTCAGATAGCAAAGATGTCTTTTCAGTCTCCAGCCGAGCCAAGATAGGGGCACACCCTTCATATGCCACCAGATGTGCCATAAGATCCACTGCTAGTGGCATGTTGTCAGTGAATTGCAGGAGTTTGTCAATGTCTTTGCTTTCATGGTAATCATCAGCAATGACATTGAAGGTCTGTCGAGCAGCTTCAGCAGATAATGGTGCTAGTGGTGGGAGAAATGGCCGAGTCCACCGAACTTTGGCTGGGTGTTCAGCTCCACGCATTGTAACCTGCAAATTTGAAATATTCAATATGTATCTGAGTAACTAGTGTTAATGGACTGACTATCAATGCCAGATGAGGGATGTCAGTGAGGGTAGAAAGCAGATCCTCAGTACCACCACGAGAATTAAGTGGTTCCCATGTTGTTTCCAGATTGTCCAAGATCAAGAGACATGTTGATTTCTTAGCAAGAGAACTCAGCACAGACTTGATGAGATTTTTTCCTGGCTTCAGTCCAAGATAAGCACCAATTAAACCAGCAACTTCTACATTGGTAGTAGCTGATTCGCATGACACAAAGAGCTGGTCCTTGTATTTAGCTGCCACGTCGGGATGATGCAACGCAGCCCGTGCAAGGTTTGTCTTCCCAATACCACCAGGACCCAAGATAGCAATTTTTGCACATTGTTGTGTGAGCATCTGCACAATTTGTGTGAGCTCTGAGTCACGGCCATAAAAGATCTGTGGCATTGAAGGTAAAAGTGACAGGGATTGAGAGCTTAAGAGGCCAAGAATCAGTACTGTTACACAACTAACTGAGGTCCATACCTTGTCTGGGACTTGTTCAAAGTTTGGTACATCTAATTTGGCAAACAAAATCATAAAGTAACTGATCCAAAAACCAAAGGAACATACGGAAGAACCATGATCCGAAATTGTGGAGTCTGAGAGCGCTGAAATCAATTCGAGCAGTTCAGCATGCATGCGGCGAGTCTTCGTCTGCATCTCATTGATATCATGGGACAGAGTCACTTGAGATGTTATCTGCCTCTGAGTTGAGTTTCTCCAATTTATCGTGAATGTTGTAAAGCCGACTGCAAAATTATCCAGGGCCAGCTGCAGCCCAGCCCGGCAATCCTTGAGCAAGGTACTCATTTGGTTCTGGCGAAAGAACTGTTTGATCTTATTGCTGTCTTGTTGGGCCTCCACAAAAGTATGGATTTTGTGAAGAGTTCTGAGTAAAACGACATCAGTTGGCTGCAACAAGAACACAGCAGATCAATACTCCGTGAATTTGCCGACATGTTCCAACACCGCAGGTGGAAGAGAACCAGGAGGCTCTGATTGCAAGTAGAGGTTGACGATAGCATAGATGATACCATGCATATTTTCAGTGAGCTGGCAACATTCTTCCTTATTCCTCTTCATATTCTAATTTTTCATGTTAGTTCCGAAAGATCTTTCTCTGAAATTCCGCACCTGAAGCGCACACATCAACGATACTGCAGTGTTCGAGATCGCCAGGATGAACAGGGGAGCAAATCCATCATGAAGTTCATTCAGGAGCGGTATAACCGTGTTCACGGAGGCGACAATATTGTCGACTAGAATTTCCGTAATACTTGACGGGGGGCATCTGGTACAAGGACGATGAGAAGTATGACCGCACGGGCTCAATATATGTAGGTTAAATGAGATCGGTGTCATCTCAATAGGATACGGCAGATTGCCGGGGACCAAGGCTTATGAGACTCGGAGAGTTGATCGGAATTTGCATTTATCGGCGAATTTAAAGTATTCCGCATGCCAAAGCGCTGAAAGATAAGCTGTATATAGTGTCGAACGTCTTACGAAGAGCACCGGATATTACTGAAGTCCGCGGTGGGAGCAATGTAATCATAGACCGACCTGATATAGCGCTTCTTGCCGTACTGAACCCAACTGAGACTTCGCAACGAACGCTTTGGTCTAGTCGAGGTTAGATAGTACACAGTTTCCATTGAAGAATTCCAGTCGGAACAATCGGAGCGGGTGTGTCATACTGTACCAAATTCAGTGTGGCGGAATGGGAGGTCGAGATAGGCCTTGGCCCCTGGGCGAGACCGATGGACATGAGGGAGCACGAACAGCTGCTCACATGTGGTCCGCGGATCAACCTGTGTTATGTTTTGCCATCCCTGGCTTTCGCAAGCCAATGCACCTTGAACTCCTGAAGGAAGGAGCGTCGGTCTTCATCTAGGTCAGCTGCAGCGGATGCAGCATCACGAGCGTACGCACCGTCGTTGGCAGCCAACCCCATTATCATGTCGCGCTTTCGCACGGCGCCGTGCTCCGATATGCCAGTACATTTGCTAGGAGCCGAGCTGCGCACCCTTTGACATGCAGCGCCGGGACGTCCTCGAGACCCAACCGAAGCCGCAGCTTCATCGCACAGCCTGAATCGATACGATGCACGTAGAATTGCGAGATGTCGGATAGAGCGCAATACGTCGGATGAAGCATAGTACGTCGGATGAATCTTAGTGTGGCTAGCAAGCATATCGGAAATCACTGCGCAGTTTCTAAACTGGAATTCTGAATTATGCAAATTAAAGCTGCCTACGTACACGGTGTAATGCATACTCCGATCATGCCTACATTTTTCCAGATACCCTCCGAGTCGTCGGTCCTGAAGTAGACGCAGCACCCGCATGCGCGCGCACTCGCACTCGCAGCAGCGCCGACCCCACCCTCCACCGATGCTCGTTCTGTCCATCAATCGCTGATGCATCTGCATCTCCGTTCTGATGACGCAGCGTCCGCAGGTCTGAACTTGTTTTTCGCAGGTTTAGCATCCATGCGCTCGGGGGCATCTCAGTGCATCACGGTGTGGAGGGCTCGGTGCCGGACATGCTTGCCTGCGCTTGGCTGGGCTGGGGTGCGCTGAGGGGACGAGGGAGTCAGCCCGCGTCAACGGGCTAGGCTGGGCTCAGTGCGGAGGAACGTCACCTCGGCTTTGATGCGGCGGCGGGGCCAGGGTCGGGAATCGCGGCGGGAACAATGAGACTGGACAGCGAGCGAAAGGAGATGCGGAAGAACGTCAACTAGACTTTGATGCGGCGGCGGGGCCAGGGTCGGGAATCGCGGCGGGAACAATAAGACTGGACAGCGAGCGAAAGGAGATCATAGATGGCGATATCGCAAGACACGCAGGTATATCGGTACTGTGTGGGCCGCCACGAAGCTTTAGACGAAGTGTCTGTCAATTTCCGCGCAAGTACCGAGCTCGAGACGTCGAGGATTCCAGGACCTCGCTCCGAACGGATTCGTCGAGCCGAGTTGCATACGAGGACACCGATCTTGCGTATTTGATACTGATGAACATCAGCGTTACTTCACGGGATAGATAAGCAAGGGAAGGGTCACTTATCCACACCTGCCTTGTCTCCCGCTGACTACAGCACCTACCCCATCCCTATCCGGCCCCCTACGACCAACGCAGCGCACCGGCCCCATCGGCGGAACGGGACCAACGCATGCTTCCCGTCACGTCTTCACCTGGTGGAACGGAACACGAAATGGACTGCTGCTCCGAGTCAAGAGCATGACAGCGGCGGCTGAGGAACTACTTGTAGTTTGGTGGGACGACGGTAGGCGCCGAGGCCGATCCTCGGAATTCGTTGTTGAAGGATATGGACGAGGTTCTGGTGCATCGGGCATCGCGCAGTCGCCGTTGAGCCGCCAGTGTGAAATGAAACAAAACGGAAGCACGAAATGCATTGCTGCTCAAGGACGAAGGTGGTGGTGGCGGAGGCGGTGGGGATCATATCCGCAGACAGTAGGTTCCGACGGTGATGATACCCCCGAGGCCGATGAATGGGGACGAGGATCCACGGCATGCAGTGGGGTACAACTATCTGATAATGGCATGGCGCGGTACTGCGCTAGCCACAATAATAACCGAACGGAAGCGGGGAAGGGCAGGCAGGAAAAGCGCACCAATAGTGATAGTTCGTCAGCGTACCCGACACAAGCAGCACCAATACGCAGCTCCTGCCCATTGCATTGTATTATCCGGATTCGTCCTCGCCAGAACCTCAGACACAGCAGACGCGTTCTTTCTCTTCGAATGAGATTGAAAACGATTGTACAATTCTCTTGTTGTTCAAAAAATACAAGCTACCCAGTCTGAAACTATCATCAGGGTGTTGGGCCAGCGCACTTACAGTCGACATGAATCCAAGTTGACGCATGGAAGCGGAAGCAAGGAGGTGTCGGCATTCTCCGCTGATGCGATCACTCAGCTCTCTGCTTTCGCGACCATCCTCGACGCGTCGATACAATCCATCTTCCGGCCACACCAACGCCATGCAGAGTTATTCTCCTGCCTTTTCTTGGCTACATCCCGAGTCTGTCCTGGATAGCCTCCATTCGTTGCAGCCTCTGAACGGCTCGATGTACCAGCATACAATGTCTGCGGTTAATCGCCTCAGCTTGGGACGCAACTGGCTTGCTACTTTAATTGGAACCGTCCCCTCCGACCGTAGTCGTCATGTCTAGCTCAGGCAAGTATAACGGAAGCACGATGCTGAGAAGGACCTCTACTCCCAAGACCCTACCCTCCACATTCTTGACGCTACGGCCACGCCAGTCGCGCTCGAGCCCAAGCCATCGAGACGCGCGGGATCTGGCGAGTACCCGACCAGGGGAATGATAAGCCGAACGAAAATTTCTGGATGTGCGTGTCCCTACTGCCTCGCTGTAAAACGTATTAACTGACAATTGACGCGCAGCGGGCTCACGTCCTCTCTACCGAAGGAATCGCGAACTCGGGTCCCGGCATTCTTCCTTAGCCTCGGCGACAATATGCTCACAATCTTCACGAACGTCATGATGACTGCGTTGCGCGGGTATATGTGCGTTGTCTCTTTTCCCGCTGCCGTCACCTTCCTTTGGCTCCCTTTCTGGCGCCTCGGGTGCCCTGATCGCCCTTCTCGAGCGTTTGGCCTGCCTCCCCTTTCCTCCCCTTCCCGTTGTTGCTCCTTTCAATCCCCAAGAGACTCGATTTTGAATGCTGACACTAACACAGTGCGACCTCTCACCCGAACTCGGCCTACGCCAGACAAGCGTGCTACTCGTGGAGGTGGCACGGCGCCAGGATCGTCGCGCATTGCGTGTGTTATGTGGAGGTGCGTTGTGCCCCCCCCTTTCCTCGTTTCACTTGGCGGATCTCCTTCGCATCGCACCTGCTAACTCGCGCTACAGCGCATCAACACCATCGCCAGTAGACAGACACTCCGCGCCGTCGCTGATGACAGGATCTCGAGCGCCGCTGGTGTTGTTATTGTCGCGGTGCGTGTTCCCTTCGTTTCGGCCTTGCCCGCATCTGTATCCCGATCAACGTCGACTAACGCTCGCTACAGATCATAACACTTGTCCTCCGCATGCTCGACTTCAAATACGTGCACATCTACGAAAAGTGGTCCTGGATCCGGACCGCGATAACGTCCTTCGTGCTGCTCGAGTGCGCTGCTCGGGTGCGCGGCGGAGATCTTGGTTAATGTGCGCATGTGCCCATCGGGACGTGAGTGCTCGTCCTTTCTTCCTCCCCCGTCCCTCATCGTGCTTATTCGTGCACGTAGACTCGCAGCGGCCAAGCTGAAGCCTCCAACGTCGAGCGTCATTTTCAGCTCCACCATCCGCTTCTCCGACTCGGACTCCTGTACAACCTCTTCCAGCCCGCCTCCACCCCCGCCCGCACGACCTTCTGGTGGACAGACGCCTGCGCCGAGCTCGTCATCCCGCTCGTCCTCGTCGAGTACCTCGGCGTCGCCGCCTTTGCCTCGGTTAACGCGCTCTAGGACGACAACGGCGTCGCGACGGGCGCGCACAAAACACGGACGAGCTCGGCGCGGTGCGGTCCTACAAAAAGTGGCCGCGTTCGGGACGTTCTGCATGCTGCTGCCGTTGCCGTGGTGTCGGTGGCCAATAATGATATTACCAGTACGCCTCTCTCCCCTCTTTCGTTTTTGCTTCCGTACTAAAGCGGCGCGCACAGACGTTTCTTGGGCCTCTCCGTCTCCCTCGTCCACGTCTGACTCGCCAAGGTCCCGCGTCTCTTCTAGCCAGCGCACCTTCTACAACGTCGTCGCCGGCGTGTACTCCTTCTCCACTTCGCTCGAGGACTCGATGAACGTCCTCACACGAGCCGAAAGTCTACCCGATGGACGGTGCGAGCGTGGGGTGCGATTCTCAAAGGTTCCCCCGCCTGCATCTTTCATCAGATTCCAAAAATCAAGGAGGAGGTAGAACAATGTACTGCGAGTCGCGAGGTTCATGGATCGAATCCACGTCGTCGGCGTGTGCGAGCCGCCCCTCAATCCATCAAGTCGTCCTCTCCTGCCTTCCATACCCCCCATCCCATCCTCCTCGATCCACGCAGACACTCACCCGGCCCCAAGACGAAAATCCCGTGAGCAGTGCATATAGGCCCGGACCACCTGCTCCCAACTACCCGTCCTGCGCATCTCGACTCATCGTTCCTCCGTACACCCTAAGGTCTTCTGTGACGTGGCGCGTTGTAGCGCTCACAATGCCGAGCCATTCATCTGCGTAGGCGAGGCGAGCAGGAGTGGGATCTGTGTATGAAGTATGAACTCCGCCTCCGAGAACGCTGCGCGGAGGCGTGGGTTGTCGTGGCCGTGGCGCACAGTGCTGTCTGTTGATGTCGGTGTCAGCGGCTACGGCGTGTGTAACCGTGTAGCGTATGGCGCTGGCAGATGTTAGGGTACGGAGATACGTAGCAGTGGAGGGTAATATGTACTCACCTGGAATGTGCATGTTAATGCTGGACTGTGCCCGAGTCCAGCAGCTCGAGTAGTACCTGCGATTTAGTCATATCGCTTGTAGGACCAGTTGCAGAGAACCAAATGAGACGTAGTTTCTTGACAAAGATTACCCATGTAGACTATCTGAAATCCAAAACATCTGCCTTATTTACTTTGTGTGTTTGGGAAGAGGAAACCAGTGACATACTAACGGGGGCTGGGATATCTACTCGTCGAGCTGAATCTACGGCTGCAGTGCTGAGAATAGCTCGTTTTCGGAGCCTCTTTCTGTGTTTTTCGGCCAACACTCGCTTTTGAAAATTTACGTTTGTTGTCAACTTTGTGAACGGAACTGGTCCATTCAAGCTATTCACTGCCTCGGGCGTTATTCCGGGCAGTGCGCAGCGGCTTCCGAGTCCAGCACTGTGCGCACTCGGTGAACGCCTCGCACCTCAGCTCAAAACTCCGCCCTTTGCTCATCCGACATATGCTCATCGGTGAGCTCTTCGCCTCGCTGTTCGGCCCTCCGACGCCGACGCCTTGCTCCCAAGTCCAGCGCGTCACCATTCCTGCGCTCGTCCATGCACCATAGGGCTTGCAGCCGTGCCGTAAAATTACGGAGACACGGGCCATAAATACGGTTACGGACCCGTACCGTTGACCGCTGGGAGAGTATTTCATACGGGACGGGAACGGTACGGGTTCAGCCGTATACGGTGAGCCGTAACCGTCCGTTTACGGCTTTACGGCTTCCTTGCATTGGTACCCCAAAAATGGGAGGAAGTTTCTCCGGGTCAGGCTGGCAAGGCTGCCGATAGCATCCTGCATGCATTATGTTCCTTATCATTGCCCCGAGGAGCAAGATTCGGCACACCTATGAGGCATCGGCTCATGCAGAGTCCATCACGGAATGTTCCGAGATGTTCAGCTTCCATGATGGATGCGGTTCCCCTCATTGAATCAAGATGTATATGTGGTCAAGCTTACCCCTAGAGCATATCATGTCATTGGCCATGCAATAGATGTATTCTGGACGAAGAAATGAACTATTTTCGAACGTACTGAAGTGTAATGACATGTGAGGCCGTAATTACGCCGTAACGGGCGGCACGGGCGGGACCCGTGCCGTTCGAGCGTCTGCGCGATGGTCTTACGGACGGCTAACCCGTACCGTAAGGAAATTACGCCGTAATTTTTACGGCCGTGGCCGTAACACGGGCGGGTGCAAGCCCTAATGCACCAAGGATCTCATCTCCAGCTCCTGACGTCGCAGGTTGACGGTAGGCCCCGGGAAGCTCCACCAAAGGCTTTTCCGGAAAAAATCGTCAAATCTGGCCTCAAAAAGCCACTCGTTTTGGGCGCCCCGGCCTGAAAAAGCCACTTTTTGGACAGGGGTCATCACGTGGTGAAAAAACTCTGAATGAAATCTAATAAAATTCGAAAAAATTCTCCGCGCTGCAGGACACGTACAATGTATCCCAGCAACGAGTTCTCTTGGATGGCTTCAGCCTTGGTGATGTTCTAATCTCTTTGGAAATCTTACCGGTGGACCCGAAAAATACTCGCCGACCGCCTCGAAAAGCCACTTTTCAGGACAAACATGGCGTATTTTGGACCTCAAAAAGCCACTTTTCTGACAAGGAAATCGCGAATTTTCAGCCTGAAAAAGCCGCTTTTTCGGACAAGCCTTTGGTGGAGCTTCCCGGGGCCTTTGACGGTACAAGCATCATGCCACCTGCCCAAGCGTTCGACATTTTCGATACAACCCTCCGTCGTTGTGCGCGACCCTGGAGCCTCATGCGCATGGTTCCAGGATGAGGCGCGGAGGCATGGATACATTTGAGGGTGAACGACATCTGAGGAAAATTTTGGATGTACTCCCTCTTGCTCTCCTCAAGCTCTCCTAGTCCTCATACGGATTCTCGTCGCTTCATAAGTTAGTTTGCTTCATCGCCAATTGCGTCCGCTCGACATTCTCGACAATCGACTCCGTATTCATGAACTGCCTTATGCACCCCGCTTAACAGTCACTCAGAAATAATTATAAGAGATGAGAATGTCGTCAATAATGCCTCCAGGCTTTGGAAGATTCAACTAGACAATCTTAAATCATAGCACGGGATTACTTCTCGGCTGATAACTATGCTGGACAAGGAGGGAACAAAACCATCACATGCGTGTCCGTCGTTGAATACTTGACACCGTCGATTTCGGCCCCGATACCATAAGAAGTGGTCGCTTCAGTTATATTGATGCTCCAAAGTGAGTACGCGGCGTTAGCAGCAATGGGCTCGGATGGGGGCACAATGTCAATCTCGCTCACAGACACGCGCTGCACGCTGTCGGTAATTGACTGCTCAAGGTAGACGCACGTCGGATTGACGCCATTGCGGACCTGGTTGTTAATTAATGCACAACCGCATTAAGTATGTACGGAGGAAATGAAGTGAGGGACTCACTGCGACGTCAAATTTCCCGACCACCGGATCCCCAAACAGGCATGATGTCTGGGAAAACATGAACCCATCCTGGAGCGCGAATCCAAGGCCATCCTGGTCATCGAGCTCGTTGTCAACAACAAAGCTCAAGCTCGTCACTCCCGCAATGGCATCAAGAGACAGGAAGCTCAGCGGCGAGGTTGCGTTGAAGCCGTACCATACTGCGCTGTATTTACCGCCTGTAGAGGAGGAAAGGCCGGCGAAACCCAGGGTGGCATTGCCAGTCCCGCCAATGTGATTATCCCAGAGCATGCTCACGGTGCGCGTCGGGTCTTCCGTCATGTTCCAGAGCTACAAGGGAATTAGTAATTACTAGTAGGCCGAGGACGATTTTTGAGGTCTGTACACATACTCGAACTTGACCCCAGAGCTGCAACGTGTTGCCATCCAGAATGAGTTCCACGTTGGATGGTTTCACAGGTAAGGGAGTTATCACATTGGTGAGGGTTACATTGCTTGGGACGGTATCGAGCATACGCGCGAACAAATTTGCGCAGGTGGAGGCATAGACGTCGAGCGAATTGGCGAACCTGCATGGCATTGATAGGGTATTCGCTCCACGAATTAAAAGACGCACGATAGCATAGTGGCGTTCCCGTCGCTGCCAAAAATACGCTTGTCCGAATTAGTTGTGTCGTTGAACCCGACGACCAGTGGGTTTTGAGTCGTGCCAGAAATATATTCTAGCGCGCTGCATGATTGTTGAGCCAAGGGAATCACAACAAGTAATTGCACGTACACATTGTTGTCAAAGGTAACAAATGTGGTATCAAAATGTGCAACGTCCTCAGTGTCGCTCGTATCGTTTAATACATTCACAATGTCCGGGAAGAAGTCGTGTTGAACGCCACCGAAGGTGTGTCTAGCGCAGAGAGATGAGTATGGGGCCAGTGGCCAATGAGATTCTAGGACGCACCCACAAGCTACAAGGCCAATCATCTCTGTCTGCGTAAATCCCTGGCGAGCAAAGGAAGCGATGTGTGAGGCCAGATCTTGCTGTGGTTCAGGTACACCGGGTGCGTTAGGTACTGCGGCGTCTACACGTCCGCCGCGGAACGCGATTTCAGGGCCCCCACTATGCAGGTGAGACGCGACAAGGGTTGAATGGAGACTAAGTCACTGACCAATTTTCTATTGCTATGAGAGCTGCGAGGGCGATATTGTCTGCAACTACGAGAGCGTTGAAAGAAAGCGTAACAATTTGATCCATGGCTTACTTGAAATGTAGCGGTTGACTATGGCCAAGAGGAAAATAAGGGTCATGGTGTTGTCGAAACCGTCACCAGCATTCTGTGGATTTGTTACTTTTTCGACACCCACAGAGCCGCAAAGAATTGGCCCTCACGCACCTCTACCCGTGCCTGTTCTTCTGCAAAACGGATGGAAGCATCCAGTCCTCCTGTACCGTCTGTAGAGTTATGCGTCGCCATGTCATGATAGGCCTCCGTGAATAAATCAGCCCAGTGAGGAAAAGCAAGGTAAAATCCTACAGTGCATATCCAGTCAGCAGCATTAGCTCTCCCTGTGTCGGAGCCGAACTGGAAAGTATCGCAGGGTTGGATGAAACCCGTGAGAAAGTTCGCATTGAAACCTTGCTGGTCAAAGCGTGCTGCCTCGAGCGCATCGAGTTGCGGAGACGGCCAAATGTATGCATTGGCGACAGCGATGAAGCTAATTATAAAGGCTTCGAGACGGACCAGCATTTTGGTAGGGAGGAATGAAAGGCGTCCTGAAATAAATTTAGCACGCGTTAGACGAAGGTTTTATAGACAAAGTAGGCGGTCATATTTGACCGTCTGTGACCAGGGAGCTTGGGTGATCCTTGATGCTCAGGCACTGAAATTCCGTACTCAAATCGAAGTGCATTGAATGTTGAGTCTGGGCTGTGACAAATTGATCAACAGTTCAACAAGCGAGAAGATTAGCAGATTGCTGTCGAGGGAGGATATACAAGACGCGGCACCCTCGATAAAAATAGAACGGCGGCACACTGATTGAGAGGCGGCCCCGAGTCGTTCTTGATGTCGTGCTTACTGAGTGTGCTGCGTTACCTCGGTCCCGGAGTCGGAGGACCAAGCCGATGAAGAAGCAAAGATGATGCCAAAGAAGGAAAATACTTTTCTTCTCAGTCACTGCATTCATATGAAGTGCCAGTACTTTATACTTCGTACATCTCCGCGGTCCCTGAAATCCAGAAGTGGGAAATTAAATTAAAGCCGCCTGCGTACACAGTATATGCATACCCTCATCATGAAATAAAGCACCGCGCGTTGCACGTGCCGATCTCTTTCCACCTCCCAGGTACTTATGATATATCTTCGGGACGGAGTACTGTACATACGCGTCAGCCACGAATTGAAAGCAAGTAAATAAGATAGAGAACAGGAAGGAAGATGAGGGAGCGAGTGGGAGCGGTGGTGGGGAGTGAGCGGGTGTAGATGAAAGGGACGTGAGCGCGAGAGAGGAATAGCAAGACGTAGGACAGGGGGACGCAAGAAAAAGCCACTTACCAACAGCTTGAATTCTCCTATCGAAATAATGTCCCCTCCCCACGCGGAACGCATTCACTTCACTTCCCAAGCCCGACAAGCCACCGATCGACCGCTTTTGTAGCCCGTGAAGTACCTGGATGCTAGCATCATGTACGGCACTGAACAGAACCGGCTGGTGACATACCATGCCGAGGCTTTGAGCAGGTACTTGAGAATATCTTCTCAAATATTCTCGACAGCTAAGCATTCACATGTGGGCATTAATAAGAGACGTACCCACACAGGGAATGCCTTGCACTTTTATTTACCTTTGCGACTCGGCGAGATCGGCTCGCCTCTCGTCCTCGGCAGTTCCTGGAGCTATAGAAGAATAATCAGAAACCAAAACATGAATAGCCTTACTGGCTTCTTTATCGGCTTCGATTGCGCTTCGAAGGGACCCATTGTATATTGGCATGATCTTCCTTAGCCGTGTCGTTATGCTCGTCTCCGATTAGTTGGGCACAATCCGGAATTTTTGAGTGCGAAATTTGGAGCAAGTGGTTACAGATTGCAGTGGGATTGGGCTGGATGCCTCGGGATGTACGGCGACGGGGGCAGGGTGTCTGACGTCAAGGGCGCAAAGACGAAACACGAACAAATAAATATGCTGTCGCTGAGCCGGTTAGTAACAGAATGGAGCCAGAGGAAGAAAGGGAATAAACTGCATAGGTGACCACGGATGGTATCGCAGGATTGAGACGCATACTGCCGTAGTGATAGGAATGGAACAAATCGTCGATAAATGCCCTGCCCCATGGTGAGGGTGGGACACCCATCGAGGATTGAAATAAAATGAATTGAAAAATTGAAGAGCTATGTCTACTCACCCTCAAATTGGCGGGTGGATCTTGGGCGGATCGAGTGGTTGGTGGCAAGAATGAAGCAGCGTGTGACAACCTGAGCATCAACAAATGAAACGCACGTGATCGTGTTGTTGGTTTCCATGCCACGTCACTGTAACTTCAAGTCGTGCGGTCTCTGAATCCATGAGTTCAAATGTGCCACAAGAACGTCGAAGATAGTGTTTATCCTGTGTTTCTGTGTTGGCTTTTTTTGTTTCATTTGCCTCACAATCGATCGTCAAACATCCTGTGTTCAGGTGTATGGGAACAGCGAACGCACTGGCATGCACCAGATGGTTAGGATTGATAGTGATTTTAGGCGGGTCTATCTATATTGAAGGTGCGAAGCTCTTTTTGCACCCTTACTTCCGTGGTTTTCACTTGCTATATTTATTTTCAGGTCTATTGATTTGTCTGGAACCCATAGGGCGTTTTCAATGCAACATTCGACTTGGCCCTTGAACCTGCGGGTGGATTTCCTGTTTTCGTCGTTATTTATGTCTACTTTTATAGTATTTCATTGGATTGAATATCACATGTGTGATTATTGTGCACGCAGACCAGAGCGCGCGCGCAAATTGTGAGAGCGCGCGCAAAAAATCGGACAAGCGCGCGTAAATAAATATTTGTACAAAGGAACCGTCATAGCTCCGAGTAGTGCTTGAGGCTGTGCTTAGCTCTATATTTATCCTGAATGTACCATACCTGCTGCTCACGAGCGTAGTGCGGCGCGGCGAAACGGCACCGGTGGAATGTCGTGATCATCACCGGGCTTTTGCGCTCGCCCCGTCTGGAACAACGAAATGGGACGGCAAGACGACGGTGAAAGGTTTTTCGAGTCGAGGAGGCGGCAGTGGCGGCAAGGATGGCAGTCCGTATGTAGGACCCGAGGACCGACTCAGGTCGCTGAGACGAGGTATGCGCGCGCAATTCTGTGCCGCTAATCCCTCGTATGGACCTTGTGCCGCTGTTCCGGATCCTAGCGTACCATGTCGTAAAATCCTTCTCGAGGATGCAACGACAGTGAATGTGCACGAGGAGTCGAGAATATATACTGTACTATTACGACTAAGTGTTCAGGTGACGGGTGACGGCGGCCTGTGAACTGAACACTTTTCGCCTTTGTGACGGTGACGGCCGACCAATGAACACTTAAATTTTTGAAGCTCCAAAAGGGGGTAAAAACAATTTTTGAGCTGCTCAGAATTCGACAAAAAAAAAACGACCGAAATTACACAAAAAAATTAATGTTCCTCCCAAACCGTGCCCTGATAACGGGGAGTTGCGATTTTCTGGCACTGGCAATACCCAAGCACAGCGACAAAGCCATAAGTCACAGTAATTAATATCTGGAAGATGCTCGCTGAAGAACTGAGCAGGCCAGAGACCGGCTATTAGTGGCCGAGCTTTGGCGGGAACTCGAGCATTTTGGCAATGGAGAGGTGTGGTGGGGGAAGAAGGTCGTATTCGAGCTCCTGGGGAATCAAGAAGTACTGGACCATGATTTTTTTGAGCTTTGGTGGGGCCATGGCTATGTCAGAAATGTCGAAGGTATTTTCCCCAGATTCCTTGAAAGAGAGAGAGAGAGAATGAAACTGAATTTTTCTGCAGTAAGTACATACACATATATGTATAGTGTTGCTGCCGTTTGGTTCTGAACCGAATCCTACCCTATCCGGATCCGAACCGAACTCAAATACGGGATCGACGAGCTTTTTTGGTAACATGGGCTGATTAGTGGAGTGAACAGTTGGTGAACTGGCGACAGTGACGCTCAACCCATGAACACTAGGCCCAGTGAACACTTGAGGTTATGGGTGACGCCCCGTGAACACTTGGTTGTAATAGTACAGTAGTCAAGGATCCAGTGCTGCCCACGATGAAGATACGGATGTGGATGGCGGTGGTGACGTGGGCCAGACTAAATGGTGGTGGAGGCGATGACGAGTGATTTGGGCTTGAGTAAAGGAGGCGCGGGATCTTCGAGGCTGGCAGGACAGCTGTGTGCAGCACATTAGCATTGCGTCCAATAACAAGTCCCCGCTGGAGAATGCCCGGCAGGCAAGACATACCAACATTCGCGACCGCGCTCGACCCAAACAGCACCATCAAATCCGTATCAGCGTTATCCAAATTCAACGCGCCTGTCGTGCGGGGGGAAGAGGGACACGGATAGGCAGGTCGGATTGAGGCATACACTGCGAGATCATGTGTTTGCCGTGTCAAGGGCGAGCATCTCAATCCTGTAGCTCGAGGCTTACAGCTATCAAATGCAGCGGTGAGGCCAAAGAGCAGAGGGAGGCTTGAGTGAACCGACGTTCACGCACAGCAGGAGAAGTTATCCCCGGTCCTAACATGTACTTTGTTGACCGTCGGGCTCCTTCTGGCGAAAACACTGCAGACACATACACGCGTCAGCGACTGCGGGAGGCTTCTAGGATGAGGGAGAAATTGAATAAGGGAAGGAGCGGAAGTGGGGAGCGGGAATTATGGAATGGAATGAAATGCACAATGCCACGAATCCCGCCGTGTCGCGTCGCATCAGATGATCGGGTCACGGTGGTTGGAGACTCCTGGCTGCGCGCCGCCTACCACTGCATGAATACTGCGACGCGGTACAACACCACCCAGTTGTTCGTCCTTTCCTGCAAAGTATCCAAGACTAGACCTTTGACTAGAATGGCGTGTTGAGGCGTGAGCTGTGGGCTTTCCTCTTTGGGCGGTTGGCGTCTTGCTGCCCGTCTAGGGAATTGGTTATACGTTTCTATGTTTCTTTATTTTGATGTCGATCATGCTTACAACATATTAATAGCTAGAATCGATAGGACGTCCCTCAGTCTCCCACCTATATCTGGTGTGACTGAGGGTACGTCAATACTTATTTACCTTACTATATTTACTTACTTATCCTTTCCCAAGGGGTTAGCACCGGCAAATGCCAAGACATCGGCTAGGTGGGTGGGTAGGTCCCGAGGACCCTTAATCCACTTTTCCGACCAAGGCTCCAAATGGTCTGAAAATGTGTTTGGAACAATAAAAAAATTTTGGTTGAAAAAATGTGGATTCATCTTGGGTTTATTGGAAAGGTTTCACTGTGCTGAGCCGACGGAGCAGTGCCGCACGGCCAAATCAAGTTGCCATCAATGACTAACCGAGGAGCTTCAGATTTTGGAACTCTCATTTAATAATTGGCATGTGTTTGTCATAGTCTGAAATGGCCTGAAGAATATTTGCCACCGTTCTTTGGTCTGCATAAATCATCATAAGCACGTAAAACTTGAAAGGTTTATCGTTTTGAACAGCCCAGTTACCGCATTTGGATGTGGCTGTGGTGTGGCTGTGCTCGGCTAGAGGGTGGGTGGGTCTCTGAGGGTCTTAATCCACTTTTCCGACCCAATGTGCAAAATTTTAAGGCTGCCTACCCCTTGTCCTTTCCTGTAGATTCCATACTCACTGCAGTGACCAGTCTCTACAGGTACTAATACATTGAGTCTCCCACCTATATCTGGTGTGACTGAGGATTCCGTACTCACTGCAGTCTCTACACGGCGGCATTGTAGTCTCTCCTAGACAGACAATACAACACAGTAACTCGTACCTCGCTATGTTGAAGTCTGTTTGTAAGTGGTGGGGTTCGATCGTGTTAAAATCTTGTTACGTAAGTTGCGGAGTTTGAATTTCGCCTCTTTTCGCGTTGTTTTGGCTGCACGGCAGATTTTCTTGACTTTCCTTGGACAGTAAACAGCTTTAAACTTATATTCAGGAGGATCCATCTCCTCAGAATTTCTCAAATCCGGCTTTAAACATCATACTGCGTTGTCGTCGAATGCGGTGTGACAGCAATGTGACAAACACTCGTCAACTTTACTCTTCAACAGCGTTGTCAAATGGCGGTGAAAAAATCCGAAAATATTGGGTCATAGAGATTGCATCTTGAACTTGCTGCTGAAGATATTTTTGAGGTTCAAAAAGGTCCTCAAAACGTGATTATGTAATAAGGTTTTGACCCGATCGCGCACCTGACCTTAGAAACAGACTAGCGGCATTGTAAGGCTCCAACCGTTTTCATGTACAAATGTTTGTACACAGTTTTAACCATTTTCTTTTTCATTTTTTTTTTGCCAGCCAGGGAAAACGGTTTATAAACCGTTTTTACAAGGTTTAAACGGTTGTGCTCGGTGTGTGGCAGCGAAGCCTTGATACCTCCTAATATGCCACCTACTGGAGTGCCTGAGGTGAGTCTAAACCTGGTAAAATGCAACTGTGAGTGACCACACAGTTTTTCTTGCACCCACAGTTCTCTAGACCGTCACCACTACCTCAACGCTTGCGCCGGGTTGTTCCACGCCAAAGGCCTAATTGATGGCTCCAACAATGAAGCTCCAAATGGGCCAGCTGCAGCATAGCACTGACTGAAGTGCATCTCATTCAAGTTGTAGGTAATCTATGTTTGTTTTTCCTCCTTTTTTGGGTCTTTCTGATCTGTTCAGAGATCTACGAGAAAAATACCGTTTTTAAACTGTTTTAAACGGTTTTTAAACGTTTACTAACCGTTTTTGTTTTTTGTACTCAGATCCATACATGAAAACTAAAAGGTTGGAGCCTTAAAGAGGTGACAGCCAAATAAATGCTGTCGATGTAGAGGCCATGAACTGCGCAAAATTCAGTTGAATTGAAGCATTTCGAGTCAGTGTGGCTGAGGATGACACACCGGCAAAAGTGAATATTAGGCTCAGCTGAACATGTTGCCGAAAATGATCATTTCGGCTGCAAAATAAACGGGGCTGAAAATGTAGTCGAAAACGATGTTTTCAGCAAGGGTGAATGAGTTGCCGAAATATGAAGTTTCAGCAGCATTTTCTGCTATGCTGAAAATAACCATTTAGGCTGCTAATTTTATTGGTTTAATTGTTTCGAGTGAACTATGTATGGAGAGGCGAGTCGGACAGTACATGCAAAGGATTTGCTAGGCTTACTACCATGAGAGTTTTTCCTGCCGTGCCCGTGATCTATTTCTTACCTGATCCACCAATCTCTCTCAAATGTCACCAGTCAATAGCCTCCCGTTATCGAGTCTCATTGGAAAGTAAATACAACGCACCTGAAAGCTGCAATGTTTGAATTGAAAGGTGGCAAGTCGAATGAATTCGGCCTTCAGTTAACTTCTTAGGACGCACTGACTGATCGACAATAAGATAATATGCCCGGATGCCTATTTGAGCACGTACCGATCCAATTGTCTGGCTGTTCCCAATGGATGTTACCCAGCTTTCCGTGCTTGCACCTGCAAATGATCAAGTGCGATGGGCCTGATCTCAAGTAAAATGGAGTACTCACGAATCGTCTAAATGTATCTTCACCGTGCTGGGCTGGCCTATACTGCTGTCAGAACCATGTCCCCCTCTTTGCAAGCCTGCACTTACTATCGCGGGAGCCGCCTGCACGACGGTGATTCTATAAATACGACTATACTACATATTCAGATCACTGAGAACTATTCTGGAATGGATGTCAGAGAACAGAAACTGAGGAGATGAAACGTGGTACCTTTCAGCTGGTTCCTCAACCACCCCCAACCAGAACTCCATGATCCTCAACACCCCATCGATTCCTCCCACCGCTTCGTAGGAAAAAAACTCGCGATGGTGTATGCCGCATCCAGTGCAAGTACGAAGGTCGATTGGCAGAGTGGCACCCAGGGCGTGGAATGTCAAATGAACGAGACGTTCTGGTGTGGTTAGCAGATGACTGGATAGAGATAAAGTACGCTCACCCAGTAATTTCGGCTGCTTGCATTTCCATTTCACCAGCCACAAAAACTCCACTGGGTCGCACTCCTTGTTATAGTTGATTTGACGGACGCTTGTGTCTTCAGCAATGCCAACTTTGATGTCCAGCAGGGTATCCTCGTCGCTATAGTGGAGTCTGCAAACTGAATACACCTCTCCTGGCTGATCGAGGTACACCGCCTTGCCTCGCTCAATCGTCCGCAGATACATGGTGGTCTTGTCATCCAAGTCGCTGATACGGGCGCTGGAACAAAAAAAAAAAACGATTTAGAGGGCCAGACACACAGATAAGCGACATACATCGCGCTTCGACGCTTGATTCGGCCCAACTCTCTCGCAGAAGGTGCGGCCTGCGTGACACGCAGGCAGCCTTTTTGGTGAAGCGAGCTGTGCTTGATGAGGCAACCCATGGGCTGCTAGAACAGACAGAGCTGAAAAGAGAGGTTTCATGAACGACTTGGCTCACCTTGACATTTGATGTCTCCGAATGCGAGCAGTGGTGATAGACGACGGGAAGTCACGCGTTGCCCGCCATCTGGTCCATGTGGACCAAGACCTGTCCTCTTGACGAGCTCCCACCGAACTCGCGTCTCACTTCAGCGGGCAACCTCAATCCCATTACATGTATCTTCTGTCATGCACCGGAGCACCCCAGGCTGCTTATGTTACAGGCGTGCGAGAAGTGCAGGGCAAGGAAGGTCATGATTTTGTGTCATGTTCAAGCGTTTAGTGGTCGAACTCTGGCAAAGCAGAAAGGTTCGATGGGCACTTTTGGTAAGAGGCTCAAAAGAGATGGAATAAAAGGCTAGAGACTACAGTTGAAATACTACTGTTTAAATACTGTACTACGAGTCGTGAGAAAATATACTAGAACAATAAGACCGTGCGACTGTATGTATGGTCCGATCAAATATCATTCCGTTAACATGTGTTCTGAATAATAACCACGCCATGACAATACGTTTGATGTGTGTCGTTTAATTAATATCCGAAACTCTGACGCTGCCTCCTTGTACTCGCAAGGATAGAGCCACTGCGTGTTACATGCCCTGTTGCCTGCCCTCTGAGGGTTTTCAACCGACTTATCCTTATTCTACATACATCAAATCCGTCTAGTGTCTATCTGTGTTATCTTGTCACATGTTCGACGCTTAGATAAGATGTCGCGAAAAAGGGCAAAATTGTGACATTTTGTCTTGACTTGTCATTTGGCAGCGCTCTAGCGACCATCCATCTTGTGCCCGGTGTCTGGACGCAGATTCTCCTGTCAATACCCCAAGGAAGGCCGTGTTCGTGGACCCAACAAGCTGAAACCTGGCGATCCAGCGCAGGCACCAATTCAGTGCCACAATTGCAGTCGACACGCAGCACTCGCCTGGGCACGTCATTGTGAACGAGAAGATGCGGCGCAACACCACGGCGGTCAGCGGGGACTTAATCTAGAGCTGCCATCACCAAGCTGCAAGGCGCTCGCTTTGTCGCTGAAGAACTCGCAGTTGAATGGGCATGGCCACGGGCCGCTCAACATGTATCTCTCACTGTATCTCTCGATCCCTCGCTCGTGAATCAGATGCTGTCTTCTTCATCCGCACACGCCCTATCATGTCTTGCTCCCTCCATGCAGTATGGGTACGAGTACGATGAAAGCGAGTAATAGCTGGACTCGGCCTGTCCGAGCGATTACACTACCAGCTCGGCATACGCCTCCTGCAGAGGTAGCTTCGAGCCCCTGTTTGCACTCGAGGGGCACATGCCGCACCTGCTCCAGTAGCAGCAGCAGAAGGACTTTGACGTCAACCCCCCACGTGCACGCGCACCTGCCGAACCTGCTCGACCCACTCGCATTCAACCTCGACCACCACGCGTTGTTCCCCCTCGAGGCAGGCCACGCGCTGGACGAGCAGGAGGTGCTTGGGCTTGGACTCAGGGTGGGGATGCATGCGCACGACTTCTATCGTACCCCACTCGTACTGTCATCGTCCACAGCGCACGCGCTCTCCTCTTTCGCGTTGGCGCCTTCAATCCACAGGCTGTCCGTGTCTTTGCTAAGTCCCAATAGACTCTCGCGTCTCTCTTCCTGTGGTATAAAAGTATTTTTCACTGAAAAATATAAGGTTGAGGTGTGCATGGTAAGGTCATGAACAAGTATATTAAGGTTGTGAACAAGTACCAGGTTGAGCACAAAGGTTGAGGACAAGTACCAGGTTGAGTATGCAGGTTGAGGTTCAGAACGAGACATGTGACATTCAGGATGAAACTGGTCAAGTTGTGTTCTGAGGACGACAACTCACATGTTATATAATTTTTGATGAAAATGCTATCATTTCTCCTTTTTAGGCAACTTTCCCATTGGGAATACTAACATCTTTCTTCAAAAAAGGAAATTTTGCAGAAATATCACTATCTTATTTAATATTTGGCCATTTTACATGAGATAACCTTACAGAGCCAATATCCAATGTGCTTTCAGAACTATAAGAGTGTTCTTAAGCCCAAACTATATATTGATACAGTGATAAATACCTGAGCTGCTAGAGTACCTATTAAAACATGATATCTTAGCTATAGTGTAATATCTATCTGTTCCAAACACATCATACTGTCTATCATAGTATTTAGAATATTCTCAAAACCTTGTACCAGGGGTAGCAGCAATCTTTTGACTACATCAGAAACTTATACCTATTCCTATTACTAGCTATTCAAGTATCTAAAGAGGTGTATTAAAACTCTTGTAGCATATATAATTCTATATCAATCTTTTCTGAGCAGTTTGGAACATATTTTCCATTGTAGTAGTGAGTAAAGTGTCAGCTTTAAGTCAGTTAAACTATGGACTCCACTCAGTAAAGGATTGACCCCATGTCAGTAGTATTGTCTGCATTGACTTAAGTCAGTAGCATTGATGTATTGACTTCAAGTTAATAGTATTGACTCCAAGTCAGTACAGTATTGACTCCAAGTCAGTACAGTATTGACTTCAAATCAGTGAAGTATTGGTTTCAAGTCAATAGAAATGGTCCATTGACTTCATGTCAAATTCCGCTAACAACTAACCTGATTGACTAAAGTCAGATTTCACTGACTTCAAGTCAATAGTCCCAACTTTGAGCCACTACCAACTTGAAGTCAGTAAAATATGGACTTCATTGACTGAAGCCTTCTGTGAAGGATTGATTTACTCCATTGACTTCAAGTCAATACAGTGTTGGCTTTACTATCAATCTGGTACAATAGTCAGTAATATAAGGTTTTATTGCTGATGATGGGTTGTACAACAATTGATATCTGATATTAGACCAGACTGAAGAAGTGTCAGCAAAGATGTTAGGTTGTATAGACCAAGTAAGCTTCATTCAGCTGATAGTTGGTCAGTGTTCTGTATTGATTCATAACAAGGTTAGGCTTTATTACTAGGTCAAATTGACTTGCAGTCAAGAAGATAAGGATTTCTTACTGATTGCAGTCATATTAACTTGCAGTGTATGGATAAAATATAACAGATCACATCTAATGCTGAGACTGTTTCTGGTTTATGGTGTTTGTTTCAGTAATGATTAAATTTCCATCTCATTCATACAGACAGGTATGGTAATAAAGATTTTTAAATCACTAACAATTGGCAGCAATAATATCTGGCTGATATTAGATTGGATTGATTTGTGGCATATAGCAAGCTAGTTATATATAGTTTCCATGTTGATAGTAGGCCAGCTTCACTGATTGCTTTCATAATTAACTTTTTCTGCTTTAAAGACAGTATTTTGTGTTTTACAGCTCAACAAAATATCCAATAACAAAACTCTCTATACAATGGGATTCATATTGAAGTGGGCTACAACTTGGATTTCAAGTCTATTTTTAGCCAAAAGGTTCTTCAGTAATCAAAATTTGCATTTGTACAAGTACTTTTCATTTTGTGATATAACAAAGCATCTGATAGAAAAACCTTTCTAGACAATGAGATTCATTTCAAGAAGGGGTACAACTTTGGTTTGGGGTCTATTTTAGCCAATTATCTTTCCTAAAAACCTGGGCCAAATTAGTAGTCTAGTATAACACAACTTTCTATACAGCTAGTATCATCTTGATATGCTCTAGAACATTGGTTTGTCCATTTTAAAACCTATTTCCTTTTTGAGTCACCACAGTGTGCAGGGGTTCACCAAGTGCCAAAGCTATGGAAAGTTATTCAACAAGTAGTGAGACTTGGCCCTTTGTCTTAGAATTTGAAAAATATACAAAAAGTATTTATATAATTATTGCAGCTAACTATAGACCACCCAAACCACCAATAACCAATGGCAGGATTACACAGAAGACTTTACAGTAGTTGTAGGTGTTCACTGGGCTTTATAGATGCAAGATATGATAGTTTGACCAGCAATTCTGCATATAATTATATTCTTTCGATCAGAACACTGTATCAGGTGCTGTAAAATATGGTATAGTGCTGTAAACATTTTGAAAGAATATTGAATGTAAGCCTTAGCAAGTTAGATTATTGAAAATAGCCAAATACTAAGGAAGATACTGAAATTTTGATAAATTTTCCTTTTTTAGATAGAAGTGTTAGTGTCCCAAAAAGAAATAACCACCAACCATCAACTAACAAGACACTTGTGAGAAATAATGCCTTCCAAATTGGGACATCTGCTGTCAATCATCAGGACTTTCGTCCTCAACCTCAGTAAATCATGTGATCTCGTTCTTCAACCTCAATCTCAGACTTCAACCTCAACTTGAAAATAATGCTAAAACCTGCAACTTCAACCTGGAAAAATATGACCTCAGCTATGCAAAACCTCGTTCCCAACCTTCATTCTCAACCGTATATTTTTCAGCGATAAATAAGGTCATACTGTGGAGTATGGTTACAACTACAATGGAAGTGGGTTGTCAGCAGGATTCGGACCCAAACTGGGCCTGCCCAAACGACCACACAGCTTAGCGTACGTGTCCTGCAGAAGCAGCTTTGTCCTCATCAACAACCACGCGGCCATTTGCAAACAACTGCAAGCCGGAGTCAGCACTAACCAGATCCGGGGCAGAAGCGACTTACCACCAGGAGATCGTCCTAGTGTACGACCCTGTACCTTACTGCACCCAAATGACTGTAGCAAAACACGTCCTTCGAATCGATCAAGACCGTGTGCGCCTGCGCCTCGCTCTGAATCTGTCAAGATTTGCCGATCAGCAACCCAAAATACCCTCCTGAATGAAGAGCTTACCGCGCCGAGTCTGCCGGTTCTTGTGGTGCACAGTGCGGCCGCCCTCCGAGTCTTACGTCGCTGATGCACAGTCGAGACGGCCGCAGAAACACTGTGTCGAAGGTCAGCGAGCGTGCGGGGATGGAAGGTAGAAGGAGACTCGCTGGTGCGAAGGCTATGTCTCACATATGCAGTCCGCATCGCCAACGTTCCGTCCTTCTCGCTTTGCTTCCACACGGACCACACGCTGCCTGCGTTGATGGCTGCGACGTCCCCCTCCCCCCCGCTGTGCAATCCACCTGCTCTGAATAATAATGAGATTTGAATGGCCACAGCAGGGGAATGGCTCTTGCGTAGCCAGAAATAAACAACGAATCTGAGGACAAAGTCAGCGAATGCGAGAGTGGAACGCTCGGAGCACGTACTTGGATCAAGGTAAAGCCTGCAGGTCGAGGCAAAGCCGAGCACGACGCTGAGGGGCTGGGCATAATTTGGAATTGAGACGAATGGAGCGGTCAATAACCAGCTTATCCAAGAGAGAATCTTGATGTCGAAGAACTGCACGGCGATGATGCGCTACATAGTGTGACGATACTCCGAGCAGGATGAGCGACAAGCTGAGGAGCGACATTGAGCAGTCGCCACCATCTCAAACCGGCTATCCGAGACCAAGGAGTATTGAGGCCGAAGGGCTGCATGGCGATGATGCGCCATACAGTGCATTCATCGACCTGCACGGCGATGATATGCCATGCAGAGTCCATCGTAGTCGTCAGCAGCAACAAACTGGAAATCTGCTTAGGTAAAACACAGCCACCGCTCTTCTGCAGCTTAGTCTGTCCCACAAAATTATTGTGTCTAGCCAAGAAATGCAGTTTATTGATACAATGATGTACATAGGTAGCCAATACACAATGTACATATATACAGATACACAAATTTCAGGATGCTTCAGCTACACAAATTAGTCGAATTCAAGATATGTTTCTACAGGCGCAGGACAGTCAAGATATGGGCAGAACATCGCTCGATGCCCTCGATGATGGGCTGACATTTTCTTTTGAGCTTCAACTGTTCTCGCCAAGTGTGCGCTGTTTCGATTTTATAATTGCCTGCATCGAACTTTTGGAGACAGCCCTGGTAAAAATGCTCGCATGCAGGGGTCCACCAGCCAACATTGAGGGCAGACTTGGCAAAAGCGGAGGGCCGAGGCCACCAGGAGCGACTCATAATCTGATGATTGTTAGCCGAGGAGGGGTCCCGCTGTCCTATTCTTGATGTGAGTAGGAACTTGAATATCATAAATTAAATCCTCACCTGTGGCAACATGGTATACACCACAGATCACATCGACCTTGTCGTTCGTCAACGCCTCGTCCCGCAACGTTTGAGGACTCTTGCCGTCCCAGAAGCAGATCCCGTGGTCAGCTGCATGGTCGCTTGGGCCAATCAAGCTGTCTTCCAGACTGACAACCTCGCGGGTGATGCGAGCAATAATCCCACCACTTCTCAAAGCAACAAGTCCTCGAGAAGAACAGAGAAGCTGCCTGCGCCGCTCTAGATACGAGCGGTAGTCCCACACGTCGGGCTGGTAGTCTTGCAAACGATAGCCCAAGCCTGAGTAGCTTAGACGAGACAGAGTGACAGTAGCGAGTGCCATCGGTTTAGAAGGAAGGCCAAAATGAAACCGCATTCCTCGGGATAAGAGATGCTGGGCCACCTGGTCCACTGTTGGGCCAAAATAGAAAATTTTCATCTGCACCTTTGGTTCCAACATTAGCTGTAAGCAGCCCCATAAAATGATGTTGGGAACTTAAGTTGAGGGCATGGCCTAAGATAAAAGCCGGTCTGGACCAGTATAACTTAAGATAGGCTAAGTGATTATCTGGTCCCATCATGACACCGGATTCCTGGCCCTCCCTCAGCCCGTCTCGCCTGACTCGAAAGCACAGTCAATTGATGTGTTCCCCAAGCCCGAGCACTTCCACCAGGAGACCTTGTTCACCATTGATTGTTCTATCTGTGCTCGTCCAAACCCCAAAGGTGATGCGAGTCTGAGCTCATCCTCGATGTTTTCTCCCTCCCCACTGCTAATGGCACATTAGAGAGTTTGCAGTGGAGCCACCAGATCAACTGGTGGCTAAATTTTCCCAGGACCTTCGCGTCCCCTGGGGCTAATGTAGCCACCATTTATAGCCCTGATAAGGAGGATGAAATAGTGGCTACCACGTACTGAACAGTCCTGGCACCAATCCAAAACAGGAGCCACCATGAGCCACCAGTTGATCTGGTGGCTCCACCACAAACTCTCTATTATCTGTGAATTTCAAGAGCAGGTCAACAGCTGGTCAACTTCTTTGGATTCATGATCATTGCCAGCAATTTCATTGAAGGTCTGTTGAGCAGCCTCAGCAGATAATGGTTCTAGTGGTTGAAGAAATGGTTGAATCCAGCAATTTGGCAGAGTGTTCAGCTCCATGCATTGTGACCTACATTCAAAATTGATATCTGTGCAGTTGATATTAACACACTGACTATTAATGCCAGATGAGATATCAACGAGGCTGGAAAGTAGATCTTCAGTGCCATGACCAAATTCTAAACCGCTCCACAGACTTAGTTGCAGGGATGGTTCAAACCACTGGTTTGAACCTCTGTCACTAACAAAATGTTGACAGGCTGGAACATAAATATATAAATACACGTAACTACAATCTTCAACTAACGGTAGTAGAAATAACTAAATGATATCTATTTCTTATATGTCACACTCAAGTAGCTTTCACTGGGTGTTCTTGGGAATAGGAAATCAGTCAATGGCTGGGAAGGTACCTGCAATTATGCTCCTAGTGCTCCCTCATGAGCTTTTTCTACACTTGCCAGCCTATAGTCAATGCTGGCTATATCTTGCGCCTGCAATGACCTCCCAAACAGTGGTCGAGCATTTCTCCACTGTCTTTCTGCTCCTGACATATCCTTACGGTGCACAGCTATATCACCAAGGTACAACATGCAATTTGCCCTCCATTGATGAACATCCATTTCAGTGAAGGCCTCTAGGGCAACTGTGAATAGGCTTTCTGCAGTCACTTCATCTCCATTGGACAAAAACATGTTACCCAGACTGCATAGTGCTTTGTACATTCTCAACTTGTGTTTCATTTTCCATGAAAATGCTAGGTAAATGATACCCAAAGTGGAGGCCCAATCAAAGTTGGCAGGGCCCCAGCGGCCAATATCTGCCATCTTGTCAAGGCAGTAAAATGAAATTAAAGCATCTCTTGTCCAGGACCAATGAAGACATTTCTCAAAATGACTTTTTGCTGCCAACATGTCTCCTTCTCTGAGTTGGAGATCAGCAAGGACTATTTCACACCAAACATCCCCAAAGGCTCCAGTACCGCTGAGCATTGTTTTTGCCATTTCCAGATTTTGAAGTACATCCTGTTTGCTTGCACCAGTAAGCATACCAATTTGTGCAATGTTCAACAGTGCAATGGCAAAATTGGCTTGGTCCTGCTCTGCAGACATTTCAGACACAATTTGAGTGAACAACCTCAGGCTCTCTGTATATTCAGATTTTTCCGTATGTATGTTTGCCACAGTGATCTTGAGTACGGAACCCAGGGTAAATTGTGACATCCCACAAAGCTCGAGAAGTTCCCTTGCTATCTGCAGGTAAGAAAGGGAATCTCTGAAATTTCCAAGGTCCTCAGCACATGCTGCCTTGACTCGCAGGGCATCAGCCTGATTGAAGCAATTTCCACACAACTGTGCAAGTGTGTATGCCTCAGTTGCAAATACCTGGGAAGTATTATATTTTCCTGTCCTCCAGTTAATCAGGGCAAGATGGATCAAGTTGAGGCATTGGGCATTTAGGTCTCCAATATCTCTAGCTACCATCAAGGCTCTGTCAAAGCATTGCATCCCTTCAGAGCAATTATCTGTCTGCCAATAATAGTAAGCACCCAATGCACGATACAATTTAGCTGTGAACAAAAGAGGCATTAGAAATATAAGCGGGAACCAGAGACTCCACTTGCCTTCTAAAGCAGGATCATTCAAAGTCTGACATTGTGTCTTGGCTTCAGAGGCCAAGCACTCACAATCTTTGACCATGACACCATAATTGCTGGCAAATAATGCCTCAATAGTAAACTCCACTGCCAGTTTATGATCTCCAGGTGGCAGTATGGCTTGAATTGAATGCACCAATGCTTGTGAGCTATGACCAATGTTGCGGGCAAAGGAATCCAGTGTGAGCGCCCATCTTATGGCTTCTGGCAGCTCGGGAGTTTGTGAAGTCAGTGCTCGGGATAAAACTTGGTGTATATTCCCAAGATTGAGAGTAATGTCTCTCACAATGTGAGTCACTTGGTTGGATCCTTGATATTTCTGGTATGTGTCCAAGAGACTTTGAAAATGCCTCTGCAGGGGAAGAATGATAGCTGGTGCTACAGGGTGAAAATGCTGCAAATATTCTCGGATAGGCACAAGGGATTTCAGCCGTTTCTTGCTATCAAGGTAAGCCAGGGATGTGCTGAGCAACACAGACTTGCAAGCTCGAATCTGTGGAATAACAAGATTGCTTTGAATAAGTTCGACATCCGAGAGTCCATCTGGAAGAATAGAGAGGAGTTGCAGCAAGTTCATGGCCCCAACCTGGGCAGTAAGACGGGGACTTGAAAGTGATAAAGTAATGGATGCATCAAGGTTGGATCGCTTATCTAAACCTTCAGATAGCAAGCATGTCTTGTCAATCTCCAGACGAGCCAAGATAGGAGCACAGCCTTCATATGCCACCAAATGTGCCATGAGATCCACTGCCAATGGCATGTTATCAGTGAACTTCAAGAGTTGGTCAACATCTTTGGGATTATGATGATCTTCAGCAATGTCTTTGAACACCTGTTGAGCAGCCTCCTGTGATAATGGTGCTAGTGCAGGCAGAAAAGGCCGAGTCCAGTGAACCTTGGCTGGATGTTCAGCTCCACGCATTGTAACCTAAATAGAATCAATATCTGTTCACCTGATATTTACACACTGACCATCATTGCTACATGGGGGATGTCAGTGAGGCTGGAAAAGTAGATCCTCAGTACCCCCACGAGATCCTAATGGCTCCCAAGTGGTTTCCAGATTGTCCAAGATCACGAGACATATAGATTTCTGGGCAAGAGAGTGCAGCACAGCCTTCATGATATTCTTCCCAGGCTTGAGTCCCAAATGAACACCAATGAAACCAGCAAGTTCTAGGCTGGTAGTAGCTGATTCACATGAGACAAAGAGCCGATCTTTATATTTGGCTGCTACAGCAGGGTGATGCAAGACAGCTCTTGCAAGGTTTGTTTTGCCAATACCACCTGGGCCTAGGATAGCAATTTTAGCACATTGTTTATTGAGCATCTCCACAATGTGTGTGAGTTCAGATTCACGACCATGGAAGATCTGTGGCATCGAAGGCAGAAGCAACAAGGATTGGGAGCTTGGGAGAAGAAAATTTATTTCTGCTGGAAACCTAGATGTAATTCCTACCTTTTTTTGTGATTTATTTGAGGTTTGGTACATCTAATTTAGTCAGAAAGATCTAGTTTCCATGACAAAAATAAAGTGAGCATACAGAAGAAAGATGATCCGAAATGGTCACATCTGACAGAGTTGAAATCAATTCAAGTAGTTGATCATGCATAAGTCGAGTCTTCTGTCGCATTTCATCGAGATGGTTGGACAGGCTTGCCTGGGATATTATCTGTCGGAAATAATATTTGATCCACTGTGAATATCAGATTGAGAGCTTACTGCAAAATTGTCCAAGGCCATCTGCAGCCCAGCCCGACAATCCTTGAGCAATGCACTCATTTGATTCTGTCGAAAGAAATTTCTGATCTTATTGCTGTCCTGTTGTGCCTCCACGAATGTATGGATTTTATGAAGAGTTCTGAGTGACATCCTCTTAGTTTCCCATGGCACAAACATTGTAGATGAATACTCTGTGAATTTGCCAACATGTTCCAACATTGCCGGCGGAAGAGAACCAGGAGGCTCTGATTGCAAGTAGAGATCAACGATAGCATAGATGATACCATGAATATTTTCTGTGAGCTGACAGCATTCCTCCTTGTTTTTCTTCACATTCTAGGATTTTATGTCAATTCCGAAAGACCTTCTCCAAAAAACCCACACCTGAAGCACACGAATCAAAGAGACTGCAGTGTTTGAGATTGCTTGGATGAATGGGGGACCAAACCCATCATGAATCTCATTGAGGAGCAGTATAACCATGTGCAGAGAGCTGACAATGTTGTCGAGCAGAATTTCAGTAACACTGGAGGGAGGCATCTGGGACAAGAGAGATGAGAAGCATAACCAGGTGGGCCGAGTATATATAGGTTAAAGATGAGACCTATGTCATCCCAAAACGATGCGGCAGATGAACAATAGATTGTTCGAAATAAGCACTGAAAAATAAGGTGTATATAGCATCGACCATCCCACGGGGGGCGCTGGAAGTGGTTAAATTGGGCTGCGGAAGTTGTGCAATCATGATCCAAGTTGACGCTGTGCTTCTCGACATTGGAACCAACAGTCTTCGAGCAACGAACATTCTGGTCCAGCTGATTTTAGGTATATGCCGTTGAGGAATTCCACCTTCTACGAGTGGGGGCAATTGCGGGGTGTGTGTGGAACCAGACTAAAATTTCGGTGCTGCGGCGGAGTGGGAATGTGAGGTAAAGATGGTTGGGATGTACATCAGCGAGTGGCTTGAAGCCCTTCACTACGACCTTGCGTTGCTTCTCCCGGCAGTTCCAACATCACCCGACCGCACCTGAGCTCACCGTCGCGCGACACATCTCGTGCGGTGCGGCGTTGCAGCTCTCACACCAAGCGTTCGGGAAGTATCTCCACAGCATCGACTGTGCGCGGCGAGGGGCTACGGTCTGGATAAGTAGTTCTCCGTCGAGCCACGAGTAATGAGTCGGACAGCAGATGCCGCCATCGCTGTACCCGCTCTGAGCCGGGCCGCGAGCGCTGGCAAAACACATAGGCCACTCGCATCCGTGGCGCGGTCCAAAATGGAAGAATTCTTGATTTCTCGCCCTACAATAGACATGGTCACTTCACTCGCCAGTATTATGTATTCGGTCCATTCGGCCCCTCGGAGCCTGCGTCAGCGAGATGGTCGAGCGCTATTGGCCGATGTACCCATGACGACAGTAGTTATCCGCAGGACCCGAATGTAACTTATTGTAAGCGTCTCACCCGCTGCCGCCGATCCCCCAGCATTCGTGTGTCAGTACCCGCGCGCCTCAGCAGCATACGGCGGGCAAGTTGACACAGGAGTATCCCCTTGCCCACCTCCATCTCGTACGCGTGTCCGCGTTCTCAGTCCAGCCTCGCTGCCATTCGCGTGTTACGGGTAGCCAGCTCCGCTCAGAGAACGCAGAGGCGCCGCTGTGCACGCTGCGACAGCCCACTCCTGTATACCCCCGCCCCGTCCGACATCTCCCGATCCACGCACCCATGCTGCTGGCTGCGTGGTCACGAGGCGCAACCGCGCGGGTGTAGTAGACTCCCGCCCTCCCCGATCTACGTGAAGGCGGCGGGGGAGTCGATGTCATGCTCTCCAGCGCGCCGCGGTACGCGAGGTGTCGGGTCGGCCGCGCGCGCGGGATGCAGAAGGGCAGGAGTACACCGTAAAGCCAAACGATATCGCTCGACGGCGCGAGCGATGGCGCAGAAGTAAGGGAGCAACGGATCTCCCATCTCAGCGCATCCCGCTCCCCGCTGTACGTCCAATCCATCGTCGTACCTCCACTCCTGGGTCTCCTGTGCCCGTGTCCAGCTTTCCGATGACGAACGCAAGTGCAGGCGGGAGTGCGACTTCCGGGAGAAGAAGCTCGGATATAGTGGGACACCGTGACGCTATACAGATCGGGCCGTCGTGGCGGGCAGCGCTGTCAGAGTCGACGTTGACAGCTGCGGAGCGAGGGATAAACATAGAGCAGATAGAGCATGTGCATAGCCGTGTAGGGCAATTTGATGGGAGGAGTTAGTTACGGTGCGTAGAGACAGACGAGGCTGACGAGCCGAGATGTGAAAATACTCACCTGGGATATGCGATACTGGAACAAGTGCAGCAGCCCGGGCATTTTGCATATCCATCCTCATCGGCTTCTCTTCCTCGACCAGATCCAGGAGACTGAGCGTAGTTTCTTTGGGATAAGCACAGATGTAGACCATTGTTGGTTGCTTATTTGAAAGCCACACGTTCGTTAGCGATTGTGTGGCCGGACCGAGAAAAGAGACATACCATCCGGATGTGCACTCGCCCCCGAAGATTCCCTTGTCAAGCCGAGCCGAGTGCGCAGCGCTGAGATTAGGGAGGCGGATTGAGAGGGTGCGCCTAGTCAAGTCTGTCGCGAGGAAGGTTCGACGAGCATGAGGAATGGCGTATAGTGCGCCCGGAAGACCGACGTGCGGGAAGGAAGCGCAAGGGCGCTTGGCGCAGGGGTCACAGGCCACTTGCTTGCGCATTCGCCATGGGCAAGCGCCGATTGACACACTCGAGGCGAGGAAACGGAGGAAATCGAGAACAGGCACCATCCGAGCATGGCGAGTGGCATGGACGGGCTAGTGTCCGCACGGCACCGCTGTACAGTTCCACACAGTCGCATCGCCGACTGGACCTGCACCAAGATGACTTGCAAGGTCGAATCAGCTCGAAAGCACTCCACCTCCCGTGGCTCGAAGGCGCGCAATGCGGCATTTACGGTTCTGAATCGCGGACACCATGCAACGTCGCGCGCGCTCGAGACGTTACGCCAGGATTCAGGAAGGAAGGGAGCAGCTTGAAGGGTGCCGAGACGCACGACTGCGTCAATTTTTCTTCATTTTATCCGGGATTTCAATTTCCTTGTCTTAGAATGCATGCATAGAATTGAAATGTTATGTGCATCGTCGCGCATGGCGCGCGGCAAGCTGGTGTGATGAAAAGACGAGGAGAGCGGGCGCTGCCGGCATTCTCCGCTGATCTTGATCTGATCGCCGAGCTTTCTTCGCGATCATCCTCAACCGCACCGACTCGAATGGATTCAGACCTTCAATTCAATCCAGTTTTATGCAGATTTTTAGCCACTGCATTTGACAGCCCGACAGCGTCCCATGGCCATTCTGGAGCCTCTTACTGCTAGCCCTTTTTTGGCGGCATTCGCCACTTTTGAAGGAGCACGAACGACTTGCTTGTCGCGAAGCGATGGAACATCCCACGTCCCGTTTTATCTGGCCCAAAGGTGGCGACGGCTGTCGCTGCCACCTCTTGACAACGCCTCCGTTGTTTACCTTACTCCGCAAATCCTGGATACTGGGCAGGAAAAGTAGGCCGTCGTCACGGGTCGCATTCATGCGACAGTGGGCGACGCGCAGCCTGGACGACCTTTCCCAACCATCCCGTCGTATGCGGATATCTGGAGCATTGTGCGTGCCATTCGGATTCCGTCCCGTTCCTTTCATCATCTCCCGCCCCCACTCCTTCCTTCGTCTTGCCTCATCCTATGAGCCTCCTGCAGTCGCTGACGCGTGTTTGTGTCTACAGTTCCTCGCCAAAAGCTGCTCAGCCAAGTGTATTGTATTCGGACGACAGTCGGGACTGCGTGCAGAACGATTTGCGTTGTTACGACCTTGGACGACCTCTCACGACGTTAGCATCGCCGAACGTCGACAGTGGTACTCAAGCCTCGCTGCGTTCTCCAGCCCCCCACTACACTTGCCCCGAGGTTCGAGCTTCAAGAACGAGCCAGGCGCTTTCACCCTCGACACGGCGCGCAGGGCAAGCCCGATATTGATCTCGGACGGCGGTATATGCCTCAATCGGACCGTCGACCGCCTAAGCGCATCTATTTCCCCCGTGGACGGCGAGCGCGGATTTGGATTTGATAACGCACGAGGCGGGAGAGTGCTCCATATCGAGGGCGAGTATGGTGGCGAATAATATCGATGTGCGTCTTTCCTGCCTCCCTCCCCTTCCTCACCTTGGTTCCTGCATTCTCGGGCGCGACACTAACGTACCGTACGCAGGCCTCTCTATCTCCCTCGTTACCCCAAAATCAACGACCCTCCTTTCGTCGCTACCAGCATATAGACCCACGTCGTCATCACCATCCCTGGGCATCCCGCGGGCGCATCGAGTCGTCTACGTCCGTCGCGGGCTTCATGGCCGTCATCGCTGCGCACATTATCCTCTCTGCCACCGGCGTCCTCGTCAGTCTTCATCGGCGTCTCGCATCACCATCCTCGTCCTCGGGTACGATACATATCATCCGCCCCGTCGTCATCGCGTCCTCTGCTTGACAGACGCAATGCAGCTTGTGCCATTCGCTTCCATTCTAGACAAGCTGCTGCGCGGAACTAGAATCTTGTCTGTCCCTCGCCGACATCCCTTGACGTCTTTCGAGTCGATCCCGTTTCGTCTTGGTCCGGGCGGGCGACAGTGACTGCACACAAGACGATGACGTGGCAGTGCACACGCGGGGAATGATAATTTGGAAGTTCAGAGATCGTGCATCAACTTGTAATGCTACGTACACAATCTCATAGGACGATTTGCTGCTCTGTGCGAGTTTATCGAACCATCGCGAACAAGATAGTCCTCTCAAGGGTTCTGAGTCGCGCCGACCGACCGCCCTGCGCGTCGCGAGATGAGCATATCCTCGCCCTCGGTATCTGTCTGCCTCCGCCTCCGCCTTTTTCCCCCTCCTTCTCATACTCGTCCCCACGCCGATTCCTGGCCGGGTCTTGTCCCTCCTAGGCCCCAAGCGCGAGAATTTCCGGAACGGAGCCCCCTGCGTCATCGACGCCCAGCCCTCGCAGCGTCGCTTGCGCACGTCGTACCAATGCCGCCTCTAAGCGTTGTCGCGACGCGTCATCATCCGGCAGCGGGATCGGCTGCGGTGCGAGTGCGAGTGCCAGTGGTGTATCTTGCGCATGCCTCCACTGTAACTCCGGAGAGTGAGGATACCTTCGACCCGCGAGAATGGAGTCGGCGGATGGTGATGGTAGGCTCGGCTACCCGCAGGTGCGGGCGCTGGATCTGCTGGAAACGGGCGACGGCTGGGAGGCCACGCTGCAGAGCCTATCGAGCGGTGCGGCTGTGGCGTGCTCGGCTTGGCTTATCTTCGTACTCGCAACAATGAATGGCGGCCGAGCAGTTTGGGGGGTTTACATGGGCAAAGGCGCCCGTCACGAGATGGGAAGGGGCTCGTACTTGCTGTGCCTTACGGTCTGCGTGCGCGAGACAAGACCCGAGCGAGTTGGGGACGGGGAGATGACGGGAGGGCTGTATGGCAAAGGGCAGCAGCAGCAACGATTTCTTCGAAGGCACCACCCCTCGCTTGCTATCCCCGATCTCCCCAGTCCAAGCGACTTTTGCGCATCAACAGCACCGACCGTTGAAGCGTGCGCATGCAACGCCCACGACGGCTGCTCGTGAGCTCGACGAGCTCCAGCCCATTCAACGCATCTCGACGTCCGAGTCCCGCGTGTCTCGACTATCTACCTCAAGTAAACGCGGAACTGGTGCTAGTGTGGGTGTGATGAAGAGCGATCTGGCCGTCTTGGCGAATCACGGCAGACGGCGCACGCGCACTGATACCGCGTATTGCGTCCCTTCCAGCGATGGGCACCAGTTAGTGTCTGGGTGATTCATTTTTTAGGCATAGTCTTCTCTCTGCGCGCGCCCCGTCCTCCACGAGCTCCGACCACTCTGCCTCTTCTTATCCTTCAAGTCCTATGTCCGACCCGTCTCCCTCTACCCTGTCCGACCCTTCCCAACGTCAGAAGTATCAACGTACGTGTACGACAGTGACTCGTGGAGACGCTGTGGAGTGCAGATGCGCCTATTGCCAGGTGGAGGCGGAGGATGGATGGAGATGGCGGTGTCGGCGTGCCGCGGGTGTTAGTTGCGATGGTTTCTGAGAGCCCCAGCGCATGTCTGGTGATCTGGGAACAGATCAAGTCAGTACTGCTTCCAATTGCGGAATTCAAGCACTTCGCGTCCTTTTTAATGGTTAACGTTCTCATGCTGTATCTTGTCAAGCAGAAAATTTAAATCCACATTTGTTGTTCCAAGTCTCTGCTGGTTTCAATTTGTGGATCAGTTTATGCTATATCCCTGTCATGTGGAAGAATTTAAATTCACCGACAAATGCGAATTCCGATAAACTGCTCGAGTCTGGCAGGCCGTGATTGCCAACTTGGACCCGTCGGCAGTCCACTCTTTATCTGCTGTGTGCTATTGGGATGCCATATATCTCATTTGGCCTACATATATCCAGCATACGAGATGATACTTCTCGTCCTGCTTGTCCCAGATGCCCCCGTCCAGCATTACTGAAATTCTAGTCAACAACATTGTTGCCTCTGTGAATGCAGTGGTACCACTTCTGGATGAACTTCACGATGGTCTTTGTCCTCCGTTTGTCCAAGCGATCTCAAACACTGCAGTCTCTTTAGTTCGTGCACTTCAGGTGCGGAATGTAAGACAAATGTCATTCAGAACTGACATGAGATACTAGAATGTGAAGAGAAATAAGGAAGAATGCTGTCAGCTCATGGAAAATATCCATGGGATCATGTATGCTATTGTCAATGCCCACTTACAATCGGACCCTCCCGGCTGCCTTCCGCCGGTGATGTTGGATCACGTTGGCCAATTCACGGAGTATTTAGAGCCTCTGTCTCTCTTTCTTATGGCAACTGATGGCATTTTACTCAGAACTCTTCATAAAATTCTGACATTTGTCCAAGCACAACAAGAGAACAGCAAGATTAAACACTTTTTCCGACAGAACCAGATGAGTACCTTGCTAAAGGATTGCCAGACTGAGCTGCAGATGGCCCTTGATAATTTTGCAGTAGGCCCTACCATATTTATGAAGAATTAAGATGCTGAACATGTGGATAGATAATATCTCATGCAACTCTGGCCAATGATATCAATGAAATGTGGAAAAAAATAGATCACATGCATGCTGAACTGCTTGAAATGATTTCAACTCTGTCAGATTCAGCAACTTCAGATTGTGCATCTTCTGTATGTTCAGCACATTTTTGTATGTGGGGATATTTTATAACATGCTTTCACCGCATCAGGTTCAAACCTTGGACAAGCCTCAAGCAAGGTAGAAATCCCACCTAGGCCTTTTGCAGAACTAATTCTGGTCTCTAGCTCCCAATCCCTCTCGCTTTTGCCTGCCAAGCCACAGATCTTCTATGGCCGTGACTCAGAGCTCACACAAATTGTGCAAATGCTCACTCAACAGTGTGCGAAAATTGCTATCCTAGGCCCAGGTGGTATTGGCAAGACAGACCTTGCAAGAGCTGTCTTGCATCATGCTGATGTGATAGCCACATATGAGGACCGGCTCTTTTGTGTCATGTGAATCTGCAATGACCAGTGTAGAAATTGCTGGTTTTATTGGAGCTCATCTGGGATTGAAGCCAGGCAAGAACCTCACAAAGTCTGTACTGCACAGTCTTGCCAAGAAATCAACATGTCTCCTGATCTTGGACAATCTGGAAACCACTTGGGAGCCACTGGAATCTCGTGGTGGTACTGAAGATCTGCTTTCCAGCCTTACTGATATCCCTCAGCTGGCATTGATAGTTAGTTTATTAATACTCATTATACAATATGTATTGATTTCCAAATTTGTAGGTTACAATGCGTGGAGCTGAACATCCAGCTCAAGTTCGCTGGACTCGACCTTTTCTCCCCACACTAGCACCACTATCACTAGAGGCTGCTCAACAGATGTTCAGGGAAATTGCTGAAGATTATCACAAAGCCAAAGATGTTGACAAGCTCTTGCAATTCACTGATAACATGCCACTGGCAGTTGATCTCATTGCACATCTTGTTGCTTGTGAAGGCTCTGCTGCTATATTGGCTCGTCTGGAAACTGAAAAGACATCTCTGCTGTCTGAAGGTTCAGATAAGCGATCCAACCTGGACAAATCCATTGCTTTCTCACTTTCCAGCCCCCGTCTCACTGCCCAGAGTGGGGCCATGGATTTGTTGAGGCTTCTCTCTATCCTCCCAGATGGTCTCTCAGATGTTGAACTCATTCAAAGCAATCTTGGTATTCCACAGATTCGGGCATGCAGGTCTGTATTGCTTGGCACATCCTTGGCATACCTTGATAAGAAGAAACGTGTGAAATCACTAGTGCCTATCCGAGAATATTTGCAGCACTTCCACCCAGTAGCATCAACTATTGCTCTGCCCTTGCAAAGATATTTTCAGAGTCTTTTGGGCACATACAACAAATATAAAGGATCTTACCAGGTCACCAACATTGTCAGAGACATTACTCTCAATCTGGGGAACATACATCAAGTTCTATCCCGAGCATTGACACCACAAAATCCTGATCTACCAGAAACTATAAGAAGTGCAATTTCACTGAATTACTTTAGCATACACACTGGCCATGGCACACATGTACTAATGTATTCCATCCAAGCCATACTGCCACCTGGAGATCATAAACTGGAGGCCCAGTTCATCAGTGCTGTATTGACATCCCCCAATTACCACTTGTCAATCAAAGATCGTGAGCTCCTGGCTTCTGAAGCCAAGTTACATTGCCAGACTTTAACTGATCCTGTGCTACAAGGTGTGTGGAGTCACTGTATCCTGCTTATATCTATGTCTGATCCATCATTTACTGGTTTACAGCCAAATTGTATCATGCATTGGGAACTTATTATTCTTCAGTTACAGATAACCACCTTGATCAAGGGATGCAATACTTTGAGAAGTCTCTAACCCTGGCCCAAGATACTGATAACCTAAAAGCACAGTGTGATGCTTTGAAAGACCTGGCTAAATCTCACTGGACAATGGGAAAATACAACCTATCCCAGTTGCTTACAGATGAGGCATATGGCCTGGCCCAATTGTGTGGTGACTGCTATGGACAGGCAGATGTCCTGCAGATAAAGGCCCTATGTGCTCAAGGCCTTGGAAACCTCAAGGACACCCTTTCTCTACTGCAGACAGCAAAAGAACTTCTTGACCTTTGTGGGATGTCCCAAGGTGTCCTGGGTTTTTCACTTGGGAATAACATAGCTGATATACTCATACAAAAATCTGAGTATTCAGAGGCCCATGGTCTCTTGACTCAAATGGCATCCGAGATATCTGCTGCACAGAAGGAGGAACAATACAGTTTTGCAATTATCCTGTTGAACATTGCACAGATTGGTGTTGTCACAGGTGCAAGCAAACAAGATGTGCTTCAAAACCTGGAAGCAGCAAAAGAGATTTTTAGTAGTATGGAACATTTCTGTGGCAAATTTCTTCCTGAAATGGTGCTTGCTCATCTTGAACTCAGAGAAGGGGACATTTTGGCAGCAAAAAATTGTTTCAAGAAATGTCTGCATTGGTCATGGACTAGAGACACTGAAGTTTCATCTTACTGCCTTGAGAAGATGGCAGATATCAGCTGCTGGGGACCACACAACTTCGATTGGGCTGCTAGTTTCAGCATCATCTACCTGGGATTTGCACGGAAAATGAAACGGAAGTTGGGAATGTACAAAGCACTATGCAGTCTTGGTGACATGTTTCTGTCTAATGGAGATGAATTGACTGCAGAAAGTTTATTCGTGGTTTCATTAGAGGCATTCACCAAGATGGATGTTCATTGTTGGAGGGCAAATTGTATGTTGCATCTTGGTGATATAGCAGCACACCAGGGAGATATTGCAAGTGCAGAAAAGTGCTGGAGAGATGCTCAACCATTGTTTGAGAAGTCATTGCAAGCCAAAGATATAGCCAAGATTAACATGAGGCTAGCTGGTGTTGAAAAAGCTCATGAGGGAGCACTAATAACATTGGCAAAACTGCAAGTCCCTACCTCATTATTGACAGGGTTTTCCTCTTCTCAAGAACAGCCTATGAAAGTGGCACTTGTCTGACACTCAAAAATGATTACCTCCTATTTATTCCTGAGAACAAACAAACATTAGTCATATCGAGTGGATTAGTGTGGAGATTGACAACACCATAGCAAGTCTTTCATATCATATTTGTTTCATAGTCATAGGCTTTACTCTTCTGTCTTCCTCCTGATTCTTCTGCTCCATGTACAATTCATTACTGCTTGAATTCAGTTCATTTTGTCTGACATTTAGCTTTGTAGAGTAGTTTGGCCAGGACATCTCTGAATCCATTGCTATTTGCATGGAGACTGATATTTCCATTAGATTGCAATTGATTTGCATTTTTCCAAATTGAACTCGCTGTAGACAATAGGAGGTTCACAGAGGTAAAGGGTGTCAGTGTACTTACCTCCTGCATACTGAGTAATTGGTTCCATAAAACCTTCTGCTAGTGACTGGGTAGGTAGATAGTATTACATAGTATGGTCTGAATCATGACTGCTGCCTTCCAAGAGTGGGAATAAGTATTTTGAGCTTGTATATTTAATAACAGTGCCACTATGTTTGAAGATGGATGATGAACTTCATTTATTGTTTAATAGCTGGGCAATTTGGCATGGTTATTCCCTTCCTCATCGAAATACTGTAGGTTTACAAATGGAAGCCTTGTTCATTGGAAATGTATCTGAATCTGTCCCATAGCTCAGCATGGCAGGGATTTGATTTGTGAATTCCTCACACACTTGAAGATTCATTATGCAGAATCAGAGGCAATTGAGCAAGCTCTCAGCTGTGTTGCAATTTTGGACTTTGTTTGGGTAGGCGCAGCTGCCATCAAACCGGCCATCACCGGCGTGATTGATTTGGCTGTGATACCACACAAAAGTGTCGTTTTTGTCCCACAGCTAGGTTTTGGCCATGGATATCAGCCAGATATGTTTCTATGACATGGGATTAGGCCTCTTCGAGGCAGGTGGCTGAACCGTTGGGCAGGTATCACAAAGAGGCCACTTAAATTACTTGGTACTATGATGTCTCAACCAGCACTGAGTTCATATTCGCTTGAACCATTTGAGTCAAAAATAATATATCGAGCAAAGGAACCTACTTACATCCGGTCTCCCAATAAATCCTGTCGGTAAGGCTGCGGTTCTCTGACAGTACCAAATGTGAACCCTAGATTTAGAAGAACAATGTTGTATACTCTTGAGTGCACCCCGGAGACAGCCGAGCTTGAAACGATGTATGTATATCTAAACTCAGCATCAGCAGAGAAACAGAACATGTTTGAGCCGCGTGTCGCAAAAGCCTGATTTGAGTTATAACTCCTTATCACATGTTTTTAACCTTACAAGAAAACAGAAGGGTTTATAGCAGGTTAATGTGGGCTTACAAGGGCTTATAGCCTTATGAGTCAAATCGGGTTTTTGCGATATGAATGCTCTGAAAAATTGACTGTAGCCCCAAAATGTGGGGATTGAAAATGTTGTGAAATGTATTACCATCGTCAACATGTTCAGCGAGGGACAAGCCAAAGCTCCCATTGGATCTGCTCTATGAATATCTTTTTCCAAGTCCATACTGATCTTGAGGCGGCAAGGAGACGGCAGTCAAATGGAATTGGTCGGCATAGTAATTGATCCTACGGATCGGCGGTATTCAAACACACAACGGAAATGACACATCAACTATTTAGGATTTCGAGGCTAATAAATTATATTTAAGAGTTAAAAATCCAGAAAAATACTGGGAAGCTAGATGAGGAAAGCCTCCACCACTCAGACAGGAAGTACTCAGAGAGCAATCTTCTGTTGTTCTGATTTTCGGCCATGACCAATCTGATATGACCAATTTTTGTATATTCTTGTTAGGAAAATAGCACAAAACCAAAGTGCTCCACACGTGTAAGCAGCTAAACCTACGGTTCAGCCAATTATGATTTCATTTCTAATTGTCGGAGGAATTTCCCAGAACTGATCCCGTTCGGGAGGGTTGGTATGTAGAAGTAGATGCTGATGCGTGCTTGTTGTAACAACTTGTAAAATCGACCTTTTGGGGAGAGCCAGGAGGGGGTGGGGCTAGCGAAGACAATGGGATGTTCAGAATGGTTGGGGCATAATGAAGCTCAAAATGAGAGTGCAAGTCAAATTTCGATGTTTCCAAATGTTCAAGTGAATCAGGGCTGTCAGCATAGTCATCGTGCAAGGATTCATATGAGATTTGAGGGTCCAGAACTGCGAATTCAGATGAGTAAAATATCATATTGCAGAAGAGAATGACCAGCGCACAGCCCAGGTGCAATACCGAGATTGATTGAATTTTGTATAATAATCACTAAGTCTATGATGAGCGTTGACAAGGCCTTCTATCAGTGCCGGATCAGCGTCCACTGGAAGCTCCTTGATGATTTTTCTTCAGGCATTGTTGGAGGCTGCGGAATATCGCATGAGTGGCCAAAAGCATTGATTGCTTTTTCACCGGCATTTGTGTGGTGGCAGACCACAAAGCCTTCAGCCAACCCAGGACCATTTCAAGGGCATCCAACTCATTGGCGATTAGCCCATGCTTGCGCAACTCACTGTTCTTGGCCACATAGTTGAAACTCGGGAGGTGGAACTGCAAGGCACGACCTAAATATGGCGCAAGATTCAAATTTAAGCAGAAATGCATGCATAGCATATGATGAGAGATGGCACACCCGAAGTCTTCAATCAGGGGAGAGCATGTGGGACAGTGCTAACAGTGAAAGGGCAAAAGGTGCTCCAGGGATGAAATGCTTGGTGATTGTACTATCCCTGAATTTGAAAATAAACATTTAGTGAATTGAGCTCACCAGCACACTTGAATTCTGGCTATTTTTAAGGAATTTAGGAAGTCGTTCACACGTAAGATACTCGCCATCCACCCTCGATGAACATCACGTGATGTTTCCTTTTTTGGATGAGCTGAGAAAGATTCATGAAAATAATTACTTCTGTTTGACTTCTGCAGAATCCCTTCGACCAGAATGTAGGAATACATCTTATATTGCCTTGAAAAAAAAAGCTGGGGTGTCACAAGGCAGTGGAGGCCAGAAGTTAAGCCAGCCATTCGCTGCCTCACTTGTGATCACACGCGAAGTGTTCGATTGATGGGATGATGGGATGATTTGGCACCAAAGACCAGGTAACTCCAGCCTGATGCATCCATACCTCATCATTATTTCCACATACAGACATCTATGGGACTAATTTCTGCAATCTGGTCGAAGGGAATTCTTCTCCTGGCCCTGTAGAATATTTGGCACATTAAAGAATCCATTGTCCGCTCAAAAAAGGAAATACCACGTGACGTTCATCGAGGGTGGATGGCGAGTACCTTAAATGGATGGTTATGGGGGAGCGTATACAGACAATCCATAGCATTGATGAGGCATGGTATGAAACACGCATAAAAACCCCAGTTTTTATTCAATTTCATATGGGCAAAGTGAAGATCAGTGTTGAGGGCATGTACCTGTCCCAGGGTAGCAAGCTATGCATTGAGGGCTGAAAGCCAGTGTGCTAAACATTATTTGTTGAGCAGCTCAATAATATGGCTGGTAAAGTCATAAAATTCTGTTGCAAGACAACTAGCATTGGGCTATAGACACTGGCGGTAAGCTGTGGTCTTATGCGCTGAGCTGATAAATATATATATGACGTGCAAAGTTCCCCCATGCCCGGGAGCGCTTTCAGAACAGTACAGCCTCCATCCTGGCTATATAGATACCTGCGAAACAAGGAGTAAGTAATTAAGTGCAGGCTAATGAAATCCAGGGTGTTCCATCTTCACGTTTGTTGGGGTTGACTTCGAGCACATTTATGAAATGAGGGACCCCTTGTCGCCTATCCTGACTTGATGTTCAGTTGAACCACGTTCATTTCTCATGTGAACATACCATTGAAGACTGACACTGGCTCTCACAATGTGTCTGAGCTGGAGGCAGACACCAATGCTCGGGGAATCACAATTGTCCCCTGGCACCATAATCACTGCCCTCATCCATTGGTACCTTCCTTCCGGGACTGTGACTTGTCCCTTCCCTGTCCTGCGTGGGCTCGGAACACCCTCAATAGCATACCTTTTCAGATGATATTTCAAACAAGTGGTTGGCAGTGAGGTTGGTGGAGAAGAGAATTGAATTTGAGCTTGACTGGAAAAGAGAAAATGCAGAACAGACAATGGTATGTGTTTATGAATCAAGTCTCCCACGATACTAAAATCCGTGCAGATGATGATTATATTGCGAAGACAGAAGCTCCATTGAAACATGATTAACTGCTTTGACTCAGTTTATTGAAATAGTGTTGAAAATACAACATAAGTGCTCATATATGCTGCACTGAGTGATGGCCCATACCCACCAAGTTCCACATTGGTGGACTTGCTGATAAAATATTCAAAACAGCTCCACACCCTGATGCTGACACCAACCACTGACAGTGCTCAATGTCTTTGTGCAGTTGCTTCTGTGCTGCATTGTCCATGCAAACTGCTTATCTTCCTGGCCAAAGGGTGATATGTACCCTACCTCCCCAGACTCACACCTGGCACCAAGCATTTGGAGTTTGTGGTTGTGATTAGATATAATGTTTAGATTTTTGGGATTTGTGGGTTGGATTTGTGTTAGTGCCTTGTCACTGGGCTTCCTGGCTCATTCAGCCCAGCTCCACTCACAATTTGATATTGCAACTGCACTCCTTATGCAGCCGCTTTACTGAAACTCTGTAAAACTTCCAGAAAAACCACCCACCACCTGAAAGTCACCAAATTCTCAATGGCATCTTCATTTCCACTCTATTCTCTCTCATACATAATGTTGTTTGTTCTATGAGCTTCATTTTTTTAGGCCCTACAAGAGCACGGTGGGCTGCAAAGCAGCCCACAACATTGGTTGAGGTCCATGGGTGCTCAATTTGGCACTTGATTCAGCGCTAACTCTAAAGGTAATGTTCCACCAATGTGGAACAGACTAACCAAAAGTAGGCATAAGAAGGCTTCAGACAGACATGGATAATTTTATAAAGAGGGAGAGCTCAAGTAGCACTACTTGAAGCTAGATCCAAGCACAACTCACTTAGGCACTGACAATATGTTGACATGCTGGAACATAAATATATAAATACACCCAACAACTTTAACATACAGATTCATGACTAATGGTAGCCAGAATAAATAAGAAATAAGAGATAACTATTTCTCACCCAAGAGCAACTTTCGCTAGTTGTTCTTGAGAAGAGGAAAACTCAGTCAATGATTGGGTAGGTGCCTGCAATTTTTCAAGTGTTGTAGGGGCTTCCTCATTAGTTTTTTCAACACTGACCAGTTTGGAATCAATGTCAGCTATAGCTTTGGCCTGCAATGACTTTTCAAACAGTGGTTGAGCAGCTCTCCAATGCATTTCTGTTGTGGCCATATCCTTTCGGCGCGCTGCTATATGGCCGAGGCGCAGCATGCAATTAGCCCTTTTCTGATGAATATCCATATGGGTGAACACCTCCAATACAATTGTAAACAGAATCTCGGCCGTGAGTTCATCTCTGTTGGAGAGAAACATATCACCCAGGCTGCAAAGTGCATTGCACACTCCCAAGTTCTGTTTTTTTTTCTGTGCAAATGCTAAATAAATGATGCCAAAGGTGGCAGCCCAATTGAAGTTGGTAGGTCCCCAGCAGCCAATATCTGACATCTTCTCAAGGCAGAATGATATAACTTGAGTATGCCCTGTCCAAGCCCAATGCAGACATCTCTCAAAATAGATTTTTGCTGTCTGTATGTCTCCTTCTCTGAGTTCAAGGTCTGCAAGTATCATCTCATAGTAAAAATCCCCAGTATAGTGTTCAAGGACACTAAGAATTGTTTTTGCCATTTCCAGGTTTCGGAGCACATCTTGTTTGCTTCTACCAGTAGCCACACCAATCTGTGCAATGTTCAACAGGTTAATGGCGAAATCTTCTTGTTCCTTCTCCACAGACATCTCAGAGGCAAGTTGGATGAAGATATTCTGAGCCTCTGCATACTCGGACTTTTCCATATGTGTAGTTCCCACAGTCATCCTGAGTTGAAAATCCAAGACACCTCGGGACATCCCACAAAGCCCGAGAAGTTCTCTTGCAGTCTGCACCAGAGAAAGGCAGTTCCTGAGGTTTCCGAGGCTTTGAGCACACATGACCTTGACCTGCAGTGCCTGTGCCTGCTGGTAATAATTCCCACACAATTGTGCAAGGATATGTGCCTCATTTGCCAATACTTGTGAGTTCTTGTATTTTCCTATCCTCAAGTTGGTTATAGCAAGGTTGATCAAGTTGGTGCTCTGTGCGCTCAAGTCACCAGTGTCTCTAACTAATGTCAGAGATCTGTCAAAGCATTGCATCCCTTCAGCCCAATTATTTGTCCGCCAGCAATAGTAGCTCCCCAATGCACAGTACAATTTAGCTGTGAAACAAAGCAGACATCAGGAATGTAAGCACAAACCAAAGACTCCACTCACTTTCCAAAGCAGGATCATTCAAAGTCTGGCAGTATGACTTGGCTTCCAAAGCCAGGAGCTCGCAATTCTTGATTGTACTGTATCTATTGGCATGCAATGCCTCAATGACAAAATAGACTGCTAGTTCGTGATCCCCAGGTGGGAGTATCTCTGGGATAGAATTCATCAATGCAGCTGAATTATATCCAGTGATCCGGCCAAAATGACTTAGGGATATTGTGCATCTTATAGCTTCTGGTAGATCAGGATTTTGTGGAGTCAATGCTCGGGATAGAACCTGATATATGTTCCCAAGATTGAGAGTAATATCCCTCATGATGTTAGTGACCTGGTTAGATCCTTGATATTTTTTGTACATGGTCAAAAGACTTTGGAAATATCTTTGAAGAGGCAGAACAAAGGCCAGTGCAGCTGGGTGGAAATACTGCAAATATTCCCGAACAGGCACAAGCAACTTCAAACGTTTCCTATTATCAAGGTATGCAAGGGAGGTGCCAAGCAACACTGATTTGCAAGTCCGAATGTGTGGAATCATAAGACTGCTTTGGATAAGCTCTACATCTGAGAGACCATCAGGAAGAATAGAGAGAAGTCGCAACAAGTCTATAGCCGCAGTCTGGGCAGTGAGACGAGGACTTGAAAGTGACAAAGCAATGGATGTATCCAAGTTGGATTGCTTATCTGCACCTTCAGATAGCAAGGATGTCTTTTCAGTTTCCAATTGAGCCAACACTGATGAACACCCTTCAGAAGCAACAAGATGTGCCATGAGATCCACTGCTAATGGCATATTATCAGTGAATTTCAAGAGCTGGTCAATGTCATTGGCTTTATGATAATCTTCAGCAATCTCTTTGAACATCTGTTGAGCAGCCTCCAGTGATAGTGGTGCTAGTGCAGGCAGAAAAGGCCGAGTCCAGCGAACTTTGGCTGGATGTTCAGCTCCAATCTAAATTCAGGATCAATATCAATGCAACTGATATTAGTTAGCCCACTGACCATCAATGCCAGATGAGAGATGTCAGTGAGGCTTGAAAGCAAATCCTCAGTGTCACTACGTGATTCAAGTGGCTCCCAAGTTGTTTCCAGATTGTCCAAGATCAAGAGACAAATTGACTGTCTTGCAAGACAGCATAATACAGACTTTGTGAGGTCCTTGCCTGGCTTCAGTCCCAGGTGGGCTCCAATGAAAGCAGCAATTTCTACACTATTAGTAGCTGATTCACATGATACAAAGAGCCGGTCTTTGTACTTAGCTACCACAGCAGGGTGATGCAAGGTAGCCCTTGCCAGGCTTGTCTTGCCGATACCACCTGGGCCTAAGACAGCAATTTTAGCACATTGTTGATCAAGTGTCTGCACAATTTGCATGAGTTCAGAATCACAGCCATGGAAAATCTGTGGCATTGAAGGCAGAAGTGAGAAGGATTGAGAGCTTGAGAGAACAAGAATTAGTTCTGCTGGAGGCCAAGATACAATTCCTACCTTGTCTGTGACTTATTTGAGGTCTGGTACATCTAATTTTATGAAACAGATACAGAATATTCACAAAAAATGGTTTAAGCCTACAGAAGAAGTGTGTTCTGAATTTGTGACATCAGTCAGAGTTGAAATCAATTCAAGGAGTTGATCTTGCATAAGTCGAGTCTTCTGTTGCATTTCATCGAGATTGTTGGACAGGCTTGCCTGAGATATTATCTGTTGGAAATAAGGTTCTATCCATTGCGAAGATCAAATCAAGAGCTTACGGCAAAGTTGTCCAGGGCCATCTGCAGCCCAGCCCGACAATCCTTAAGCAATGCACTGATTTGATTCTGACGAAAGAAATGCCTGATCTTATTGCTGTCTTGTTGCACCTCCACAAATGTATGGATTTTATAAAGAGTTCTGAGTGACATCCTATCAGTTTTCCACAGCAAAAACATTGCAGATCCATACTCTGTGAATTTAGCAATATGTTCCAATGTTGCCGGTGGAGGGGAACAAGGAGGATCTGATTGCAAGTGAGCATTGATGATAGCATAAATGATCCCAGGAATATGTTCTGTGAGCTGACAGCATTCCTCCTTATTTCTCTTCACTTTCTTTGATTTCACATCAGTCCTGGAAGACCTTTGTCTAGAAATCCATACCTGAAGTCCATGAATCAAAGAAGCTGCAGTGTTCGAGATTGCTTGGACAAATGGGGGGCAAAAATTGTCATGAAGTTCATCGAGGAGTGATATAACCGCGTTCACGGAGGCCACAATTGTGTGGAATAGAATGTCCGTAACAGCAGATCGTGGCATCTGGTACGAGAAAGATGAGAAGCACGACTCCGCAAGCCAAGTATATGTAGGTCAAATGAAATCCGTGGCATTTCCATCTAATCCGGCACTGCAGGTTGTGACCAGATGCCGGGACCACAGTTGTGGAGAATTCATCGCACGAAGGCGCTGAAAATAAGCTCGATATGGTTTTCACCATCCTACATCAGGTGTCAGAAATATGTTTGAGAGACTGCAGATCGACGTAATGATAAGCCAACGCCCGCCCTTCAACGTATTGATTGATTAAACAGAGATTCTGATGCATACAATGCGTCGCGCTGTTGCGAGAAACCCTCCTACTGGTGTCCAGAACGATATCCTGACCACTGCAATGGAGTCCTATACCCCTCGTAGCAGCGTTAATACACAATTTTCATGCTTGACGGGCTAGGCCACCCGGAACTTAAGTCATCCCTGAGAGTACATACAACTTTAGTAAGATAGTGATTCACTGAATAACTACCAATCACTATCATCTGAATGAATCACTATTGCGGTATCAGCGGATACTTTGCGGACACTTGCCATTTGGAGCTTCGGGCTGTCGACCGATTCGGTTGGTGTTGATGGGTCACACTATGTGACACCACTGTTTTTTCCTCACCACCACCAACTCGCCCCAAACTCGCCTGCATCCGAGCCACATCCATAGAGTCAGCACGCAATCAGCCAGGGAAGAACTGGGGGAAGAATTCTGGAGATCATTGAGGAATTGGACACGGTATCTTCTCCCGACTTTCTTTGTGTTTATTTCCGAACTCACGAGTTGAGACGGCGTCGCGGCAGTCCAGCAGGTACATCTCTGTGACAGGTTTGCACGCACTGTTGAACGGTAGGTCAGGCAATGCGCAACGTGAAGCTGAGCCCCCAATGGCGAGTCCATAAACACGGGGGGTGCGTCTCTGCGACAATTGTGCATGTTTATGAACATGACGCGATGCCGAGCCCCGATGGCGGCCCTCATATGGCAAATACGGGCACACAGAGCACTGGCTCCAAGTTAAGCAATAGTTGCTCTTGCATAAAATTTTCCCATAGCAGTACAGCTTGCATTTTTTGTAGAGAAAATAATCACTCAGAAAGTTAACGGGGCATTCAAGTAATTTGCAATTTCGATGCAACTTTCAACTAGTCCCTCACGGGCACGGCGTGAGCTACGCGAGGGCATTGCGCGCTTTTCCCCGCACATGTGATGTAAGCTGTCGCAAGCACTACGTTTACTAAATTTTTATGAGGTCGGCGGAGCAGAACACGTCGCACCTGTCACTCGAGGGCGTATGGTTGATGGATCCATAACTGATGGATAGCTATTCGCCTGTTACAATAGTGATTGGTATGAGGGAGTAGTGATTGGTGCCCAGAGTAGTTGTTCGTCCCCAGAAGTAGCTGTTCACGAATCACTATCTTACTAAAGTTGTCGTGCCTCGTCATTCCATGTCAGATGTCCTGTACTCACCTTAACATTCACCTGTGACATGACAGACATGACATCTACGGTCGTGGATACCTATTTGCGATTCCATCTGCACCGAGTCGACTCGGAATACATGGACAGCTCCAACAGATTCAAACAAATCTCTGCCCTCAATTGTAACTATTCTACGTCCCTATCGACGACACGAGCCTCGTTCTGGGTATACACTTGCTTGAAGTTTTGCATCACATTCATTCGTAGTCACAGCAAGAAAGGAACCTGAGGATCGGATTAAATGCCTGCTCCTCAGGAGGCCTAATTATTACTCGTATATTAAGCAGGTGTCCTGATTTTATTTGGACACTGTTTACATTCTTCTTTCTCCCACGTCGCGCCAATTCCCGAGATGTAGCCGTCTGTTTTCGACGGAGTGCCCACTTGGCGCTCACCGTTAACTTTCGGCAGCCTCGAGGACTTCCCCTTTATGGCATGGTTCCGACCACATGTCCACAATCTCCAACGCTCAACAGCCGTTCAAAAGACAGTCATCTAAATCTGTCCGGCGTCCCTTCTTTCCTTCCCTCATCATACTATCTGCTGCATGGCTTCTGCACGGTTCCTCAAAGCGGCCCCGCCCTCTGTCTGGCATCAACTTGAACACTGGTACTGCTTAGGCTATAGTACTCAATTCCAGGCCCCATTCGAGATTTCGATAGTACAGTGTTTCAAGTTCAAGGCTGCAATTTTGAAGATGATCAAGATTCGTTGGCTGGGTACGCAAGATTGCAAAGCATGCGTCGTCGGAGTGTTTCAAGCCGCCAATGGCCGGCCCCACAATTCAAGCCATGCAAGATATCACAAGCACCGCAATATCTTAATGAGGATGCACAGCGATACGATGAACATCAGGAACCACTACCTGTTGCACAAACTTCGAACACTTGCAAACATTCATTCGCCTCTTTCGCGCAACACACTTTCAGTGGGGCCCCGACTTATCAACTGCCCTCGACAAGATGTATCGTGTGATCACTTGGAGTCTTCGTAATGGAGAATTCCATGAAAGGTTTTGTTTGAGTTCTCTTCGTGCGGCTACTATTTCGTGAGCTGACTAGAGATTTATAGCTCCAAGCTTTTCGTTCCGAACTCCTGTGATCCGGGGTAAGCTGCCGTTCTTCGATGTTTCCACTTGATAAGATAAATTACAGCTCTTTGCAGAACTTAGGGCGCAGCCTGTTTTTTTCCGATTTCGATTATTTTGACCAGGTCTGCTGCCCTGAGTGCAATTTTGACCGCATTGGGTTGGGAATTGGTGCGTTGGAATCACATTGAAAATCTGCAGTCAACCCAATACTGGTATTTTTGATGCCATCAAAAAATGCATTTTCTGCTGAAAAATCTCGGCTTACAACGAGTCACTTGTAGCAGTTGAACTACTCCTCCGATTGACTTAGTTTTTGGATATGCCATACCTATACATATATTCTGGTCAATGTGAACTTTGGACAGACAATATTGTAAGTAATTGTAAATTATTGTGCACTTTGTTGAAATGGTTATTCTCCTCCTTGTGAAAATAATGCAGTCAAAGTGGATTTGGGTATGCTTATATGCAAAAACTTAATAGTTGACAAGAGTACATGTATACAGTCAGCATATCAAAGTATTAGGTTCATTGAAGTTGTACTCCAACTGCTATAGGTGACTCGCTGAAAGCCAAGATTTTTTGGCAGGAATTGCATTTTCTGATGGCATCAAAAATACCGGTATTGGGTTGACTGCAGATTTTCAATGTGATTCCAACACACCAATTCCCAGCCCAATGCGGTCAAAATTGCACTCAGGGCAGTAGACCTGGTCAAAATCATCAAAATCAGAAAAAAACAGGCCACGCCCTAAGTTCCACAAAGAGCTGTAAGTGGAATCACTTCGGTGCGCTTCGACTATCTGGCCCAGAGCAATTTCATGAACCACAACGACCCGATTCGGCATTTTCATGTTGCACTTGGTTTGTTGCATTGGTTTTCTGTTCTCATATCTTGGTCCAGCGCTAGCCTAACAGATGCTTTCGTGCTAGGAACAGAAATCTCACATATGCACACAAATTCACGGAGCCTGCTGTTCGAGGTTTCTTGAACCAATCCATCTGTAATGAAGTTGTGCTTACCACTGATTTGTTTTCAATGCAGTATTACGCCAGACTTGCATTGTTTTCTCGCGCTTCCAACCGCACTGATGATTTGTTCTAAATTGGCAGGAACTTTGAGGTCAACAAGAAAGGATGCCAGAAACTGGTGAATCTTTCGTGGTACATTGGCTTCCGTCGCCGTAATCCATCTCGCATTGACAGCCCCTCCTGATTGCGTGCCATCATTCTCCATCCATCTGAATTTTTATTCTGCCTGGAGGATATACACAGTCGAGCTGACAAGTTCCTCACGACACTAGAATGTGCTTCATTTGTGTTTTAATACCCTTTAGAATTAAAGTTTTGTGTCATTGATACAGTGACTCGGGACCTAGGGAGCGATCTCGAAATGGTACGATCAGAGCAATTTGATGCATTCAAAATTACAGTAATCAACTTGGCCGGAGCGAAGTGACGGCGCATTCTGTTTGAAATAACCTGAGGTACAGACAAGATGGATATCTTTTTCGGATAGGACTAGTCCCCCCAACAGCAAACACTAGTTCTACCCCATCGCTGACAGGGCGCCTTCGCAAGAAGGGATTCGCTTCGTCATATCAACGGCCATGAAGAAGACGTAGCACCTCCCATTTGATCCCACTGCGTTGCAGCTCTGGCGCGCTGTATCTGGATGCACGCGATCTCCTTGTGCTCGGCTGGGTAGCATGCTTTTTGGTGCCACGGTAAGGATACAGGGCAACAAACAAAGGTGGGAGGGAGATGACCAAGGATGCTGTTGGGCTCATGCCAAGACGCACGCGGGTGGGCCGTCGGTCGCCACGACTCCGGTCCCTCGGAAAAAGCATTTCCACGACCTCGCAAGTGCCGAGCTCGGGATATCGGCTTGAGGTAGTGCTGGGAAAGTTCGGTTCGGTTCAAGTTCGGGGCACTTTGCTCCGAACACCGAACCTGAACTCCGCGTTCGGTTCAGCAAAGCGCTGAACCTTGAACCTGAACCGCATTCAGGTTCAATTCGCGTTCAAATGTGTTCGAACTTGAATGAATTCGGGCACCTCGGAGACCTAAATTTCCCTTCAAAACGTGTTGAAAATCGTCATGCATCGTCGTTCTGATATGCAATATCCCTTAAACTTCAATTTGAGCAAAAGAAAGAATCGTTAGGTTTATTTGAGCTTGCTGACATAGCACTCATTCACCTCAACCAGCATCACCAGAAATTGTACCAAAGTAAATAACAATGGTGGTGGCTCAAATCGGCAACAGGGGTAATCGTGGGCTATTGAGCCTTGCTCTATGGTCCGAGATTGGTTTAAAACCTCAAAATATGTCACCCATAGACTTGACTTCCCAATTTTTAGGTTCGGCGTTCGAACGCGTGCTAGGGATCCCCACCGTATCTGTATTTTACGGTTTACGGTTATGGATATACGGAAACCGTACCATAACCGTATGGCTCCTGGACAGGAACTTTACAGATACGGATACGGTGCGCCGTAAACCGTATGCACCTGTAAAATTTACGGCCGTAATGGCAATCACTACTGTTCGTGTTATTTTGATGATTGAATGGAGATTGAGCACGCCATTCGCGGCCCGACTTGTCTCGGCAAGCATTCGGCTTGATTGTTATCATCAAACGTGAGTTGGAACGTCGCCGATGGCAGCCTCAACGCGCCCATCATTCCCATCAGCGCCATCAAAAGCGCCGGCCGGAGCCCTCAAGCTGCCACAGAAAATAAGAGAAAATGTTGAGATGCACCAGATATTCAAAGATTACAGTTTGGATAACTATCACGCTCCTATACTATTATGCTATGGTACCGCATCACTCGGGAGCATCAGAAAATCACCACTGAATCATGTACAACCACACGCGCCGCTTGCGGAGTGATGGAAAATGCAAGAAAAACAGCGGGAGGACCTTGCTGAGGACTTTCCGAGGCAAGGGATAGCTGTGGAGAATTTTACGGCCCTATGTACGGCCGTAAAACCGTATTACGGACCGTACCGTAACCGTACAGGCCTCCAGTGGAAAGCATACGGTACGGTTACAGGGAGATGGCATACGGTTACGGCCGTAACCGTATACCGTACAGTGGGGATCCCTAACACGTGCCTTCCGTTGCGAACGCCGAACCGAACTTCGCGTTCAGGGTCAACCATTTGCTGAACCTGGACTTGAACGTGGGGTCTGGTTCAGGTTTGGTTCGGGTTTGGACCAATTTTCGAACCGGACCCTCCCACCACTAAGTAGCTTGAGGAGGCGACGAGGAATAATACACACCATCATTAGCCCTCCATAAATCTGCGCACATTCTCTAAAGTCTAGAATCCGAATTAAATCACCCTATTTATAAAATTACGCCTGTCCGTCCGTCCGAAGCCTTTTTTAAACTCCGCTTTCATGATTTTAAATCTCCGCTCACATCTCGTCATCTTTCCGTTCTTTCACCTCTGCGCCGCTGCTCGCCCACAGGCAATGACATAGCCGGCATTGACGGCACGACGTAACCTGCACGGCATCTCTCCAACAAACTTTGGACAGACACTGCCTCGCGGTGGCCGCGGCCAACAACTAGCACTAGCACTAAAAACCTCAGCCGAAGTGGGGGACCGCTTCGCGGTCCCCCGCGCTCTTGTATTATTCAAAATAAAGTCGCCTGTGTACACAGCACGTGCATACCTTGATCATGAAATAAAGCGCCGCCCCGCGCGCCGACCACTCCAATCGCCTTCATCTCCAATATTTATCTTGCCAACGCTGTGCACACGGGTCAGTGACTGCGGCTGCGGAAAGCAAGTAGAATTAAGGGAGGGGGCCGCGAAGGGAAAAGGGAAGGAATGTGAGAGGCAGAGACGGGATATGAAGGAATGTGGGCGCGGCAATATGGGAGGGAGTGAAGGGAGGAGAAAGTAGAATGAAAAATAACCAACAAACACACTCACCGCATTCGCTCGTCGCCCGCCCACGGCTTCTTGGATGTCTGGCCAAGGAAACTCGCTTGGCATTCGCGATTGAAGCCAGGACCAACTACGACATTCTTATACTCAGACTCCTCGCTTAGCGTGCCATCACCTGCGACACTGCCACGAAATCTCACCAGGAGAGCTGTGGATACGGGAGGGCAGGAAAGACGATGCCGTAAGGCTCATCCAGTACGCGCTGGCCCCTGTCTAGTGATGCCCATGGCCCGGCCTGAAGCCCACCAAGCCAGGCCTGCTTAAGCCAGGCCCGACAGCAGGCTTGAGCGGGCCTAGGGCTCGGGCTTGGGATTTTTCAAGCCCGAGCCCGGCCCTCAAGCCCCGGCCTGCATACCTAGCAAAGAAGTAGCGAAGAACTGAGAGGAAATAGCATTTATTGAGCAAGAAACATTTGAAAGTTGTTCTGACCTTGACCAGAACTTTTCTGGCTGAACAAGTGTATGGTCTGTGCGTTCTTTCTTGCTGTTCTAAATTCATTTTGACCTTGTATATCACAGAAGCCTCCATTCATTTTTGGCCGAGACCGTGCGAAGAACAACGAAATTGGCCACAAACCAACCAGTAACTCAAGAACAGCCTGTTTCTCGAATTTGTGCATTTTCAAGCCCCTTTTCATCGCGCCAGAAAACTCACATCGAACTTGCATGACACAGTTACCCCAAGCCCGGGCTCATCAGGAAAAACCCACATTGATAATTTTGCCCAATTACCGCCAATTATCAGTAATCATGTAATCTGCAATATTCTCCGATATTCGGTGGTATCACCCTCTTTATAAAATTATGTGTGTCTGTCTGTCCGTCCGTCCGAAGCCTTTTTTAATCTCCGCTTTCATGATTTTGAATCTCCGCTCACATGTCGTCATCTTCCCGCTCTTTCACCTCTGCGCCGCCACCCGCCCAGGGGCAATCACATAGCCGGCATTAACGGCACGACGTCACCTTCACGGCACCTCTCCAACAAACTTTGGACAGACACTGCCTCGCGGCGGCCGCGGCCAACAACTAGCAGTCTAGCACTAGTCGAAGTGGGGGACTGCAAAGCGGTCCCCCACGCTCTTGTTTGGCTTCCAAATACATTGAATGCCTGCTAACATGTCAGCTAAATGCACAAGGGCATATCCCAAAGTGTTTCTGGGGCTTTCGAGGTATGCACCAGCAGTTTCACAATGCAAGGTCAACCAGTGTCAGAACATTTTTGCCAAGTCATTCAGACTCTGCCTGGAGAAATCAAAGATCAACCAAACACGACCATAGTTTCATGATTTCGACATTGTACAACACCTCTTTCTTTCCTTTTGCCCACCATCTTCTTTTCTCGCTCTTTCCTTCTTCTTTACCAGCCCAGCGCCCTGGGCTTCCCACATCCTCCAGAAACCCTCAGAAACCCTCTCAAGGCTCCTACAACCCACCACATCTTCTCCCTCTGCTTCCTTCGCAAGACCATATGCATCGCCAGCACTGTGCTGACTGCCACTTCACAGAAGGATCCTTATCTATTGCAGCGTGTCTCAACCAAGTCTCAGTCCTCCATTCCCGAACTCAAGCTGTCAAGCTTCTGGTCATGCTGTCAATCTTCGCTTCAAGTCATACATCTCGCTGTTCTCCCTGGTCCTCCTACCTCCAAGGTTTTCAAGTTGTCGAAGTGTCTCGGTTGCTTTGATTGTGGCCCTGCACACATTTTGGCATTTTGCAAGACATATGCTGTGTGTAGCGATGCTTCCTGTAGTGCACATATTGTACAATGTGTAGTAGTATGTGCCGCCGCAGAATATACACTTTGTTTCTTCGACTTGTTGTGTGATTGATATCAGCCTGAGCCATATTATTCCTGTGTAAAGCATGAGTATTCACAAAGTATTCACGTACAATCCTTCATAATTGGTGCCAATTGCCGCCAATTGGCTAGAAGTTATTTGGACTTGCGTAATTTGATAATTTGTAGTAATTTGTAGTAATCGTCCAATTGCCGCCAATTGGCACCAATTACTACCAATTGGCAATGTGGGTTTTTCCTGATGCTCAGGCCCAGGCCAAGCCCTGTCTGAGGGCTTGGGCTTGGGCTTGAGAAATGCTGAGCCCAAGCCCGCTCAAGCCAGGCCCAAGCCCGGGCTTTCAAGCCAAGTCGGGCCATGGGCATCACTACCCCTGCCGATGTTGGCGAACGATACAGCGCGGGGGAGCACCCGTCACGGTCTTCTTCGCACTGCCCTGCCGGTCTCCATCCATCGTTCCCTGTATTGTGGCCGTGGCCAGTGTTCGGAATAACAACGCATACATCTGCATACGCATACGCACGGCAAGCTGGATTTGTACAAATTCTGCCTGCAAAACCGAGCTCGGTGTGTGAAAGCAGCAGGTCCCATGGCGCTGCGGAGGCATCGAACTCTGTCAGTGTCGGCAGCAGCTGCGGGGGGTGACAAATCGAACTCAGGTAGTGCGGTGCACTGCGTATGATAAGAACGGTTAGCTGGGGTCTGTAGAGACAAATGACAGAATGAGACGTACCGTCTGGATAGGCACTCGCCACTCATTGAGCCAAGTGCATGACCGCAGTGCAGATTAGCAAGCCAGATTAGCGAGCGGGTTGGATGTGAAAAGCTTGGGAAAAATTGCAATGCCAGAGACGAGTCAAGCCTTCAGGGTACCAAGGAATTCGAGAGAGGGAAGAAGACGGGGAGCTGTCGATGAGCAGGATCGAAATGCATCAGTCCCGACAACCAGTTTTCCGATGCATTTCAGGCGGATGGAAGGCGCAGGCCCATGGACACCCTCGAGGGGGGAAACTGGGGAATCAGGAAGCATGCCATAGACGCACAGAGCAGGTGAGTGGCAAATGCGGGCTGGTGTCTGCACCACACTGTACTGTGCAGCTAAGCTCGTATACAAGACTTCATACACTTCTTGTGAAGACCACTGTTCACAACACTCTTGAGTTTTCTCCTCAAATGTAAGCACCCGATTTGGGAACTTTTTTCGGCAGGTTGGCATCTTCGCTGTCTTGCCAACAGCCTGCCGCAGCCACGTGAGTCGCTACGTCAACAATGCTCAACACATCCCTCTCTTCCCTACCACCACCACCCACCGCCTTCCCCATCATGAGTGATTACTACCACACAAACGGCCTGCCACCTATGGCACCCGACGCTCGGCGTGTCCATTGCCCCAAGAGTAGATACAGTCACTGGCTGACTGGTGGTGGGAGGGTCCAGTTCGAAAATCGGTCCGAACCTGAACCAAACCCGAACCGGATGCTGCGTTCAGGTTCAGGTTCAGGAAATTACTGAACCTGAACGCGAAGTTCAGTTCGGCGTTCAGGCCGGAGGGTACGCGTTCGAACGCCGAACCGGAGATTCAGAACTTCAGCATATTTTCGACGATTTTTTCGGCTTTGAACCAACTTTGGAGCTGGATTTTACAGATCAGAAGCTCACCATTGCCTCTCCTTCCCATTTGCAACAATATCACTATGGTTCCGCTTGAAGAGATGCTGATCTTGCAGATTGGAAGTGGCTGTGAACGCCTCGGCAAACATGAGCTAAGCCCAAGGCCAGTTTCTTTTGACCAAACTGAGCTTCGGAACCTGTTATCTGCGATATCATACTCCACAAACACACTGCGCAACAGATTTGAGCACATTTTGACAGAAATTTCGGGTCCCCGAGATGGCCGATTTCTGGGAGGTTCAAACGCGAACCGAACCTGAACACGAGCTCAGGTTCAAGGTTCAGCACTTGGCTGAACCGAATGCGGGGTTCAGGTTCAGCGTTCGGAGCAAAGTGCCCCGAACCTGAACCGAACTGAACCTTCCCAGCACTATGGCTGACACGGAAAACAGCAATTGGCAGGAAATATGGGAGAGACCACGTAAAGGTGTGCGACCAATCTCGCTGTGTAGGAATATGCTAATAGCGAGATTTACAGTGTTTTCGCTCAAGAACACCCAATATTTATTTATTATTTCTGAACACCTGTTGTGCGTGCCCCCTGATTCTCCGTGCACGCGCCTTCCCACCATGCGTCCTACCAACACCACGACCACCGGCACCTGCCCTGTCCCACTCTGTGGCATCCGGTGGGTTAATGCCTTGTGTGGCCACGTCCCACCTTCATTGTATACTTAGGCACACAATACTGTACTATTTCACTCAATTCTCTCAGCCTGTGACCTGTGACCGGCTGATTCGAATTTGAGATTTCGAAAATGGGTCAAGGAGGGTGTGACATCTAGGAAATTTTCGAAAAATCCCTGTCAACTCATCACAAAATACTACATCTTTTCCAGATACTTGAATCCAGGCCCTGGGTGTAGAGTGGAATTTTGGAGAATATTGCTGCACAGCAAAGGAAATCGAGGTTTGAAGCTGAAAGTGGTGCTGTGGTTGGATTGGGCCTGGTAGAGGTGAATTCAATTTTTTTAGGCCCTAAGAGTGTGAAATTGAGCAGGATTTCAACACAAAATGGAGTGCGGAGGTGGAAATGAATTTTTGAATTTTTTGGGCAAATTCTGCCCATTTTGTGACTGCTTTGGGGTATTCGAAAATTCTCTCGGTGACCATGACTTTTCGAAAAAATTTCGAAAATTTTGGGCCATGACATGAGAATTGAATGAAATAGTACAGTATGGTATCGTCCAAGGTGATTATTATCATTATTCACTAATTTATACATGATGTATTGCTTTTGTATTAATTCACAACTGTATTTTGCTCATTTTCTGCGTGTTCGGGGCATTCTGTACTGGGCGACGACATCGATACGACTTGGAGAGAGCAAAGACCAACAGTGATGACGACGTGAACGGCATCACTGGCACATCAATGGAGTTGCCGACCTGCCGAAAAAAGTTCCCAAATCGGGTGCTTACATTTGAGGAGAAAAGTAAACAAGTTGTTCACAACATGTATAAACCGCGCAGTGTCGTGTTGCCGAATGGTCCTCCATCACGAAAACTTAGTCTCTCCCAGCCAGACTTCATACAGGGTGATCTCGTACCTCGATCGTATGAAGTCTGTTATCAAGCGATGGGGTCCGATTGGGGTAGGATATTATTACATAATCTTCGCTTAGCTGCATTCGAGTCGTTTTCCCTATTCTGATTCGTTTTCTGTGGTTTCTTGGCGTGCAACTCACTTTATGAACTTATCTAAAGCAATCTGCCGCTTCAAAATTTCCGAAAACGAGCTTGAACCAGCGTAGTACCTCGTCGGTGACTCTAGTGTCACAGGCTGTGACAAAAACTCATCAAATTGGCTCTTTAGCTGTGTTGCCAAATGATACTGAAAAAATCTGAAAATATTCAAGCTCAGAGAAAACACCTCCAGCTTCCTTCTGAAGACTGAATTGAGGCCCGGGAGCTGGGGCAAGGGGCCGAAAATATGATTATGTAATAAGGTTCTACCTCGATCGGACATGATTTGAGGAGAGGCCGGCAAGTGGCGTGGCACAAACAGAACTTGAACAGAACAGAGAAATTTTGCCAGTGAGGTTTTTAAAAAGTCAGTTCCTTTCATAAACCTTGGCAAAACCTTGGATTCTTATTTGTTTTTCAATTTTCGTGAACATTGAGGTTCATCAAGTAATTGGAAGCCTCGTGTGCCTATAAAAATTTCGTGAGCTCGTAGATGGGCGCCCAATGCTCGCTCGGTCGACGCTGACGCATCGACCAGCTCGCATTGGGTCGCATTTGGTTTGCATCAAACTCATGGTCCAGACCCCCGGAAAAGGACGAGCCGGCAGCGGTCCGGGGCCGTCCGATTTACATAAGCCAAAAGCGGACATTCTTGACACTCCCCCCTTTGAAACCCCCCAAATAGGCACATACAGAACAAGTTCTGTTTGTGAACCTTCACTTAAAAACGGACTAACGAAGACTATGCAAAGCTGAATCGGCTAGGAAGCACTCTCTAGCTCCAGTGCATCGAAACGCGGATTGCAGCGCTGACGGGTCAGATTTAATGTCGCACAGCATCAGTCTTTTGACACTTTGCTTGTGAGCTTGTAAAAGGCCAAAAAAGCCCGAAAAAGGCCCGAAAAAGCGAACAAGTGACAAGGTGACAAACCTATGTCCGAAAATCACAAGCTCCGATTTTGGCCCAAAAAAATTCATCTTTGAAATATTTGTCAATTACTGAGCGAGTTAAGGATCATCACCAGAGCTTCAATGAGTGTATCTTCAAGTGTTTAAACTCATGCAGCTCATTCTAACCCTTGCAAAGGCACAAAAGAATGTTGCTTGGCAGCTTGCAAGCTTGTCGCTTAGCATTGCCAAGCCGAAAAGGCCCGAAAAGGCGCAAGATTTTTGTCAAAACACTGATGCACGAGTGAGTGGTGCGCTGCACTTTGACGTGACGCGAGATTGCAAGGACTTGGAGGATGGGACTCGGGGAGATGTCGAGGAAACAAGTACTAGACGTGTTATTTCTTTTTCATTGGACGCGTTTCTAGACTGCAAACTCGAGACTTCACTTGTCTTGGAATGCGTGTATTGAATTGAAGAGTTATGTGCATTGAGCTGCATCGTCCACGGCGCGAGGTAAGTTGGTGGAAGAAACGAGGAAACCGCTGCCGGCATTCTCCGTTGATTTGATCGCTGGGCTTTCTCTCAGACCCTCACTAATACACTATGTACGTTCATATCCAAAACGCGTCCACTGGCAGTGGCTCCACTCGGGATCCATTGTCCAAAGAAATCGAATGAATCTTTGTTTGAAAAGGCATGGCTTTTCCCTGTCTCAATCGATGATGAAGCACAAGAATGAGATATTGAACTTGCTCTCCTTGCCTGTTTCCCTCCGTTCTTCCGGGAACTTTACGTCAAAGCTCAGCGCACCTCGATGTTTCAACGTCTCGGCAGCTCGGAATAGTGAACGCTGCCCTTCACATTTTGATGGACGAGCAACTTCAGCGCATTCGGGTCGAGCCGGTTTAGAAGTCTTGGTGAATGTGCAGAGGGGAAGAAACGATGTTTAAAAATTACAGTTGCGCCTGTGCCAAGCTCTGTGTGCCTATGCTACGGATTTTTGCAATTTACCCAGCTTATTCGGCCTCTACGTTGTCCATTAGCGCTTCAGCGAATGCGTTGGCAAGCAATCTGCGTGTAGTACCCCTGCGCAGCGCACCTATCGGATTCTGCTGCCTCCACATCGATCCTTTGGACAAACTATGCACCTTGATCATGCAAATCGACGGCTACCTGTCCTGTCAAGTTCCTTCCTCACGATACGGTACGGGAGACTTGACTCGCAAACTCTCAAGACAGATTTTGACATTCACTTCGCTCTCTATTCTCAGCACTGCGGCCACAGACTTGGCTCGACGAGTAGATATCCCAGCCCACAGCAGTGCGTCTCTCGTTTCCTCTTTCCAGACACAAAGTAACCAAGGCAGATGTTTTGGACTGGATTTCAGATAAGTAGCCTACATTCGTAAGCTTTGTCAAGAAACTACGTCTCGCTTGGTTCTCTGCAACTGGTCCAACAAGCGATATGACTGAATCGCAGGTACTGCTCGAGCTGCTGGGCTCCGGCACAGTCCAGCATTAACATGCACATTCCAGGTGAGTACAAATATTTTACTCCGCTGGTACGTATCTCCGTAACCTAACATCTGCCAGCGCCGTACGCAACGCGACCATACGACTAAACATAATACACCGCAGCTTCGACACCGACATCAACAGACAGCGCTGTGCGCCACGACAACCCATGCCTCCGCACAGCGTCACATATATCGAGCGTTCTCGCAGGTGGAATTCATACACAAATCCCACTCCCGCTCGCTTCGCCTACGCAGATGAACACCTCGGCATTGCGAATGCGTTGCAATACACCACGCCACGGGAGACCCTGGATATACCGAGGAACGATGGGTCGAGACGCGCAGGACGGGTAGTTGGGAGCGGGAGGTAGTCCGGGGCCCGAGTGCGGAGGAGATCAGTGTTCCCTTGCTCCCGCGTTGTCTTGCGAACGAGAGCAATTAATCGGGTATAGCTGCTAGCTGGACCTTGCGGACTCCTGCCTCCTGCATTCCGCGGCTCTCCACCGACACCGACACCTCCTGCACACGGCCTCACGGTGCTACATCATGACGACTTCCCCGCGCATTCCTTCGCATGTCGGTTGTCGAGCTATACGCACTGCTCGCGGGATTTTCATCTTGGGGCCGGGTGCGTGTCGGCGTAGATCGGGGGGATGGGACGGGGCGGGGAGATGAGAGGAGGAAGGGGACAGCTTGATGGATTAAGAGAGCGAGAGGAGGGGCAGCTCGCACACGCCGACGACGCTGCGTATATTCGAGCCATGGACCCGCTTCGTGGGAGGTCGTTCTACCTCCTTGATTCTTGAAATGTGATAAAAAGTGCAGGCGGCGAGAACCTTGAAGAATCGCACCCCACGCCCGCACCGTCCATCGGGTAGACGCACGGCTCGTGCGCGCAGGGCTCGCTCTTCGCCCCCGTGCCCAAGTGCGCGCATCCCGTCCGTGCCCGAGGGTCCCACCACATCAACGTGCAGCGGCGGCTCTACGTTCTCCACAGGACTGGCTGACAGGCGTAGGCGGGGCGGCGGGGCTGTCTTGACGGATACACACGGACAAGATCGAGATACAGGTGGACAAGCGGGGACACCACCTTGCGTCGGCGTGCCGTCCGTCGCTGAGTTACACGCGTGCATAGGTGTTAATGGGCGGGACCCGGCGGCAGCGGCTGGGATGCTTAGCTACGGGTCCGGCGTCGTCGTCTGTCGTTCCATCGCGTCCTCGCCTCCGACCGAATCCATTCTGGTCGCTCATCTCTCCTCGCCTGCCCACGACAACCGCCAAGTAACGGTTAGAAGCTCTTTGCAACATCAGTCTTTTGACACTTTGCTTGTGAGCTTGTAAAAGGCCAAAAAAGCCCGAAAAAGGCCCGAAAAAGCGAACAAGTGACAAGGTGACAAACCTATGTCCGAAAATCACAAGCTCCGATTTTGGGCCAAAAAAAATTCATCTTTGAAATATTTGTCAGTTACTGAGCGAGTTAAGGATCATCACCAGAGCTTCAATGAGTGTATCTTCAAGCGTTTAAACTCATGCAGCTCATTCTAACCCTTGCAAAGGCACAAAAGAATGTTGCTTGGCAGCTTGCAAGCTTGTCGCTTAGCATTGCCAAGCCGAAAAGGCCCGAAAAGGCGCAAGATTTTTGTCAAAACACTGATGAAATCCCAGGACCAGCAGCAAGCAGCGGATAGCCCGTTTGCTGGCCGGCGACAAGCACCGGCACTTCACCCACATCCCTCCGCAACCTTCTCTGCCGCCATTCGTCGCGCGCGCATGTCACAGACCATGCGGCTACCGTCAAACCCGGAGCAAGCCTCTTCTCAAATCCCCGTGCTTGCTTTCTACCTCCTGCTCCCTCCCCTCTATCCGTAAAGTCCTACTCGCTGCATCTCTTGTGCCTGTCCCACCCTTCTTAGCTTCGACATGACACGTATTCGAGTGGGAGTACAAAAAAGGGAACCAAGGGACATAGTTTCTCCGTGGAGACGGTCATGCAGTCCTCGAGAGACGGAGAGGAGCGCGTGCCGGCGGTGAGGACGTAGATCACCTTGATGAAGATGCGCTGGAGCAGGCGCGGAACTTTGGCGAGCGAGACGTTAACGAAGCCCGTCGAGTAGACATCATCAGGGAAAACGTCCTTTGGTAATTTCCTCGGAATTCGGGGAAATGTGCCAAGTGCCTGTCAAATCAGGTTAATTCGGGGTAACTGGAGGTAATCACCCGGAATTACCAGGATTACCTTCATTACCTTGATTCCACCTTCCTCAACAATGCATAAAACTTTCAGAACAACCAGAATTGGTTGTGTATTACTTGACTGACCCAAATCAAACTTGGTCCAGGTCGTAGTGCAGTTTGAGAAATAGTTCAAAATTATCGGGCAACACGACGAAAAGTACAAGTCCATAGCCGAACTTAGCCGAGACATCATGATGTCACAACATATACACGTGTCCAAAGAAATGGTTCGTTTTGATGGGATGACCACAAGACCAAACAACTTTCTTCCTTTTCCCTCATCTTCCCCTCCCCCTTTCGCCGTCTAGTGCTATTGTTTTCCTGTCGGCTCACGTAGCATGTGCCCCAAGACACTGTGAGCTTCACTTCCCTCATGTTCCCGAAGATTTACTGATTTGTTGGGGATGTAGAACTTAGTAGGCGATGTTGCGAGTGGCGCTTGTCTCTATTCTTTCTTGGCTGACAAGATTGTTTGCATTGCAAGAGCAACTACTCCAACATTCTGGCCCATCCTGGCCTTTACCTCCATAGCTGACTCTCCATCACTGTTGCGTCCACAGCAAGAGGTTATGTACGTACATGTCAGCGTCTTTTATTGTCACGCTGATATCATTGCTACCATCTCAGGCTACAAGATCAAGGTCAACAGTGAGCTGCAGTACGGGAGGCCAGAACCCTGAGGATTTCTTGTCACTGGGAGCCCAAGCCGTACAGGTGTGCACTGCCTGTCCCTGCCTGTCCCTCTATTTGGCTCCGCTGACCCGGGCTCGGTTTTGACTCAGACAGCGAGCCCGAGCGCCCGAGCCGTACAAGTGTGCCCTGCCTGTCCCGCTATTCGGCTCCGCTGACCCGGGCTCGGTTTTGGCACAGACAGTGAGCCCGAGCGCCCGAGCTGTACAGGTGTGCCCTGCCTGTCTCTCTATTCGGCTCCGCTGACCTGGGCTCGGTTTTGACACAGACAGCGAGCCCGAGCGCCCGAGCCATACCCTGGCTATCCCTGTATTTGTGTCCCTCTATTTGGCTCCGCTGACCCGGGCTTGGTTTTGACAGACAGCGACCAGAATGATATCACGACGCCAGTCAAAGGTGCGTGCATGTCCCTTATCTCACTCGCCATATTGACAGATCCTTTTCCCCCCAGTCCACTCATGCGGATAAGTGGCCGGCCACAGCGGTCTGTGTAGGTGATGTAACACAGGTTCGTGCATGTGTTCTTTATTGCTTTTACTCCCACTCACCTCTTTTGCAGCTGTATGCACGGTACGTGTGCATGATGGGAAATTATATCCCAACACTGATATGATTGCTCGTTGATGTCCGGTGTGTCCGATCTCACTCATTGTTGTCATTCGCATGTACTGACCAAACCCCAGGATTGATGGTGGGTACACCTGGATCTTGAAGGGATGTGGCAGCGAATGTGCAGGATTGTATTCCCTGGATGTACCCATACTTTGGAATCCCGTACCCGACCATATTTTTGTTTGTAGACTCTTAGTTGCATGTATGTCGATAGCTGGTGAATAAAATAAACTTGTTTTGTACCAATTCCAAGTCAGTCAATGAGAAATGTGTCGATAAATGAGCGATAATTTGGTGGTAATACCGGGGTAATGCTCAATAATTCTCCCTAATTTGCTGGAATTCAAGAGGGACTATTGTAAAAAAGATAACAAGGGTAACACAGGTAATTGTGGTAATTTGATCAAATTTGGGGCTATTCGGAGGAAATTTCGGGTAATCCAGGTGGATTACCAAAGGGAGGTTTCCCTGATGATCTGTCCAAACCGCGTTAATACGGAAACGAAAGACAAACGAAAAGAGGGAGGGACGCACCGATAGTATTACTGTTATTCGCCATGACACTACGGCAACACGAGCACCACGCAGAACCACCCACCGTGCACTGCACCGCGCCAAGCAGACCTCCGAGCTCGTCTGCGGTATACGCGACTCGCGACGCTGTTGTCATCGTGTCGTCATAGAGCGCGTTGACGGGGGCGAAGGCGGCGCCGCCGAGACACTCGACAAGGACAAGCGGGATGATAATGGCGGGGTCGGCGTACGCGAGGACGTTCATCGAGTCCTCGAGCGACATGGAGAAGGAGTGCACGCCAGCAACGACGATTTAGAAGGTGCGCTGACTAGAGGAGACGCGGGACGTTTGCGAGTCAGACGTGGGCCACGGAGACGGAGAGGCCCATTGAGTAGATAGACGACTGTCCGCGCTGCGTTGGTACGAAAGCGAAGAACGAAAGAGGGAGGGAGGGGACGCACTGATCCTATTATTGGCCATGATACTCAAAGCCAGCAATTCGCCGAATTCGTGCATCTTGTGCGGCATCGCGCCACGCAAGCCGCCGAGCGCGTCCGTGGTCTACGCGACCGTCCAAGCGCTTCGCCTGTCACGACGCCGTTGTCGTCATAGAGGAGGTTGACGGGGGTAAAGGCGGAGGCCATGACGGCGGCGGCGCGCACGTCCACCAGAAGTTCATGTGCACGGGGATAGAGACGGGTTGGTAGACGTTGTACAGTAGTCGGAGGGGAGGGAGGCCCAGCCGATGGTGGTGATGGTTGACGGGGGCAAGGCGGCGGCAAGGAGCCACTCGAGGACGAGCGGGATGACGATGACGAGGCGAGCGTAGGCGCACGTCCGCCAGAAGGTCGTGCGGGCGGGGGATGGAGGCGGGTTAGTAGACGCTAAGCCAAAGATGAGGCCCATGAAGGAGAGGAAGGAGAGGACGATGGAGGCCCCGGCTTTGGCGCTGCAAGTACGCGATTGAGATGAGCGGGGTGAAAAAAGAGAGGATGAGCACTCACGTTCCCATGGGTAGATTAACCATATGCTTCACCGTGCACCCGAGCAGCACAGAGAGCGTTATCGCTTCGGGATCCAGGACTACAAGTATTTGTAGCCGAGCATGCCGAGGGCGAGATTTAATATTATTATAGCGACGGTACCTACATCAGGAAAAAAACTCAAGACTACATCGCGTCTGATAGCCTCAGTAGCCGAGGTAACCCCGTAGTCTAGTCCCCCTTATGGTAGCTCTCCGTAGCACGCCACCAAAGTCTCGTAGCCTCTCGTAGCTCTCGGTGGTGACTACGGTAACACCTTGTAGCTCTCAATAGCTTCACAACTCAGTGCAGTAGCAGCTCATACTGCTTGATAACTTGCAATTTCCAGCCATAGACACAAAATTTTGTGGAACCAAAAATGATATATACTGATGTAGTATGTTCGTGAAGATTAAATACCGACTAAACAGTTGCTTAATGGTATGCTGGGACAATCGTCCAATCCCCAAGCGGTTTACTATGATGACTGTGCAGCGGGGAAAAAAACATGAGCGTGACTGAAACGATACACGAAGTCAGACTCACACCAAAAATGCCACAAATCGGCACAATAAGAGCATGCAGGACGTGAAATCAATGGGATTGCATTCGTGCTTAGAGACATTGCAAAAGGTAAGGCTAAAACATAAGGACATGAGTAACTCGCATCCAAAATGGAAAAGAGGAAAAACTCACACATATTCTCCGATAGACAATGTCGTTCATGGTAGCCAAAGCCTGAAGACTGGGAGCGGGGATACTACACTTGAGTACTCGATTTTTCTGATCCGGGCAACTTGAAGGAGGGCTTGAATCGACTGCGTCCGAGAATTGTACGATGCAAGGACTTGAGGCTGGACTTGAGGTGTGAAACGAGAGCTTGAATAGGCTGCTTTCATGCGATGGCAGCACGAGTTTGACGGGTTTGACGGTTGATGCGAGGGGTAACAGCATAACTTGACAGCGCCACAGGATTTGACAATTTGGAGCTCAATGCGAGACGAGGTTCTTGACTTGGTGGTAACGAGACGAGTCAGCTTGGCCAAGGTGCGAGCAAAAACCTTGGGTGCGAGGTAAAAAGCCTGGACAGGCAATTCGAGTCGAGTAACTTGAGGGTGCCAATAATAGAACACGAGATACCGGTTAATAATCGGTCGTGAGTCCCCCGTGGACTTGAGGCTTGGATACTTGTACGGGACGGGGTACAGAGCTGCTGGGCGCAAGTGGTCTGTCTTGAGGTAAGCCAGTGGCGCGATTGTCAGCCCCGGAGCTGCAGGATACGAGTCAGTAGCGGGGCGTCGGGTGGCTAGGTGCTGCTGAGGAATACTGGGACGAGGGATGCGGCGGTGGGCGGTCCTGTCAGCACGGTGGGATGCGAGGAGATGAGGGAAGAGGGAGAAAAGAAGCGAGGACGATCAACCAACAATCACGCCATCGCACGTGCGAGCGGAGTTTCAAATGGACTTGGCGATTTTTCGAGACACCTGCCTGCGAGTGATTTGTACGAAAATGCTTCGGCTCAATAAAAATGGTGTGGAATTGTGTATAGTGGGCTTGACCAGCTTGATTTATCAAAAGCTAGGACCTTTCGTCAAGTCTGTGCTACCGCGTCTACTCGGTAACCCGGGCCGTCGGCGCTACGCAACCATGGCAGACGGCAATCGGAGCTATCAGATGCTACGCAGCCTTGGCATGCAGCTACGAACGGCTACCAGCGGCTACTGGGAGTCAAGTAAAGACTACTGAAGCTACCTGTGCTACGGGAATTTGGCCTGTAGCGACGTAGTAAAAACCTTTTTCCTGATGTACACTTGCGGGGTTCGAGATCGTGTCGTTCACAACGACGCGGAGGGTCTGCGCGCCGGCGATTGTGCATCGCACTGTAGCAGCAAAGGTTAGCGAGGGTGTTTCTCGCGAGGGCGCGGCGGGGAAACGACGCACCTCCACCCGGCACACGCAACGCGACGATCTTGGTGCCGTGGCACCCCACTAGCGATTCGGAGTCGTGCCCGTTGTTCATCTAGCGGAGGCCGAGTTCGGGGCTGGAGGCCGGCCTGTGTGAGGGTCAGAATTCAAAATCGAGCCTCTTGGGAATTGAAAAATATGTATGGGAAACGGGAGGGAGGAAAGAGGGGGAGGGAAAGACGCGGACGCGAGGGCATTCGGGAGGGAGAAAGGAAGGTACTCGAAGCGAAAGATAGGCGTCCAAGGGAGAGGGTGCGCGAGGCGAAATGGGAGGGGGAGGCAGAGATAGACGAAGCCCAAGGGCACAAAGGGATGGAGAAAAATACAGCGGAAAAACGCACATATACGCGGGCAACGCATCCGTCACGACGTTCGTGAAGATCGTGAGCATATTGTCGTTGAGGCGAAGGAAAAGACGCCGGGCCCAAAATCGCGAATCTGAACGGCAAGAGGACGCAGTTCGTAACGAGTCAGCTGCGCGTAGGGTAGTCAGCTAGCGTACTTTACAGCGAGCCGGCAGGACACGCACA